>JALIGW010000003.1:42850495-45482995 GCA_023053685.1 Diadophis punctatus similis
AAGGAACATACCGTATATTCCGGTGTATAAGACGACTGGGCGTATAAGACGACCCCCAACTTTTCCAGTTAAAATATAGAGTTTGGGATATACTCGCCGTATAAGACTACCCCTCCTACCATCTTTCTTTTTTTTTCTGTCTTTCTTCCTTCCTAACATCTTTCTTTCTTTCTTTCTTTCTTTCTTTCTTTCTTTCTTTCTTTCTTTCTTTCTTTCTTTCTTTCTTTCTTTCTTTCTTTCTTTCTTTCTCTCTCTCTCTCTTTCTCTCTCTCTCTCTCTTTCTTTCTTTCTTCCTTTCTTCCTTTCTTCCTAACTTCTTTCTTTCTTTCTTTCTTTCTTTCTTTCTTTCTTTCTTTCTTCCTTCCTTCCTTCCTTCCTTCCTTCCTTCCTTCCTTCCTTCCTTCCTTCCTTCCTTCCTTCCTTCTTTTTCTTTCTTTCTTTCATCAATACATCACTGCTGTTCATCTTTTTAGCAGCCCAAGTTTAGTTGTAGAGATTGGCCCTGCCTCTTATACCATTAATAAGCATGAACTCTCATGGACTTTATAATCCTTGGCTCCCAATCTTTCATAATAAATGTTTTGTAGTATAGTTCAAACTCTTGTCAGGCTTTCCTATTCAGAGATGAGTTTCAGGTTTTGTATATCTCCATGAAACAACAGGGAAAAGCCGAAGGCTGTATTTGGAAGCCACATTTGTGCAGCTCTTCATAAGCTCTGTAGAAGAGGAGAGCTCTCTTAGGCAGGATACAATGTGCCTTCATAATTCCTAACACAAGTAATGCCTTGTTAAGACCTAAAATGTGTCTTTGTTGAACGGGTCTTGAATATGACAGCAAATGTATGAATGCTTCATGAACACATGAATAACGTGACCAGATTTTTTTTAAAAGCGGGACACCATTGACGGGGGGTGGGTTTCTAGGGGAGCCGCCATTTGAGTTTTGCCCTCTGTGCATGCGCAGAACGCTGTGCACATGCGCAGAGGGCAAAAGAACGCAAATGTCGGCGTCCAGGTGGGTGGGGGGGAGGCGGGAGGCCTTTCCTCGCCTCCCGCCTCCCCTTCGGGAGCCGGCAGTGGCTTCTGCTGGCTGGCTGGCAAGCGAGCGAGCGGGGCTGGCTTAGGAAGGGGAGCAGCCCGGAGATGGTGCTCCAACCCAGCGTCTCTTGGCTCTCCTGCTCCCCCTCCGCCAGCGCTGGGCTGCTGGAGTGACAGGGGGAGAAAGGAGATCAGGAGGCGGCGGCGGATCACAACAACCCCAGCGGCAGCTCCAGGCAGAGAGAGAGAGAGAGAAGCGAGCGAGCAAGTCACTCTGCCCCGCGCGCTCACGAACACACACACACACACACAAGCGCGCATACAGGCGCGCGCGGCGGAGTGACTTGCTCGCTCGCTCTTCTCTCTCTCCCTCTCTGCCTGGAGCTGCCGCTGGGGTTGTTGTAATCCGCCACCTCCTCCTGATCTCCTTTCTCCCCCTGTCACTCCAGCAGCCCAGCGCTGGCGGAGGGGGAGCAGGAGAGCCAAGAGTAAAGTGACCAGACGTCCCGCTGTTTCTTTTCAAAATGGCATTCTTTCCAAAAAAGCGTGACTTTTTGGAAACAATGCGGGACGTGGGACACATGCTTGAAAAGCGTGTCTGTCCCGCCAAAAGCGGGACGTCTGGTCACCTTACACATGAAGCATTTCCATGATTGGTGAAGTGACATTTATTTAATGTATTGAATTGGTCTATTTGCCCAACTTATCAAATATCCTGCTTGGTGAAGCTGGAACCCTTTTACTTGTGATCAGCACACTTCTAAGAGGAACTATGTAACAACAATTTCATAATTTATTAAATGTGCATGACTCCCAGTGACTCTGGGAGAATGTTAGAATAGCCACATGGGAGGGAAGGAGAGAGTGTGATACCGCCGCTGCTGCTGCTATCGCCGCTCCGATATTTCTTCGGTGGGTGCGCGCGGGCGGGACCGCGGAGCAGAGGCACCCGGCAACCGGGGCGAGAGGCACGGGGATGCCAGAAGTGGTGGCGTCGGCGGCAGGCTCCTGCCCACATCTCCCGCCCACCTCTTGCCTTAAGCCGCCAGGCGCCTCTGCTCCACGGTCTCTCCCACGTGCTCCCACCTGCTGCCACAGCCTTCCCAGCAGGAGACCGAGATGCAGAGCGGCGTCAGGGCTACGGGGCTCCTTCGGCCGCTTGGCTGGAGAATGGCAGGGATACGGCCGCACAATTTTTGAGCTCCTCCCGGCTCAGAAGTTTCAGTACCCAGCGTATAAGACGACCCCCGACTTTTGAGATGATTTTCAAGGGGTAAAAAGTCATCTTATACGCTGGAACATACGGTACTTAATGAAAAGAAAAAACCTCAACTGTGTATTTCAGGACTATTTGTGGAAAGATTATCAGCAGACATTCCCATAAAAGTTGATATCATTTACTAATGGTTTAGCAACCTTGGGGGTTTTAAATGTATCCGTTTTTGGCACATACATTGAAGTAAAGTTCTTATTCTGGAGTTTGTCCAGGAAAAGATTTAAAGTCCCCTGTTTGATTTTCTGCCAAGCACCATGGTGAGGCCTATAAAGGAATCCTGGGCCTGAGTTAGTGCAATGTCTAAAATGCTAAGGAAAATAAGGCTTGTGGGGTTAATGAAATGAAATCTGTGTTATGCTTTGGCACAGATTACAAGCTTCTGTTGTGTGTTACTAGTGGTCATGCAAGACTCCGAGAGTTGGCCACAGGTCGCAAATTTGGTTTACAATACAGTAGGAAGGAGAGAACTTGTGTTTCATTATGTACTGTATATGGAGGGAGAGATGAGAGGCAAAGAAATTTCAGCTAAGACGACCCCCAGCAATATTAAAAATAGGAGTAAACAAACATATTTCACAATAAAGATCAAAATAGTTTTTGAAATACAGGTATCCTTGTTTAGTGACACCATTGGGATCGGCATTAAACAAAGTGGTCACCAAGGAAACTGCAACTGTGTTAATGATCTTTCCCCAGCTTTCCTTTGCTTTATGACCAAAGATTGTAAATGTGAGTTATTTTTATATCATCATCATAACTGTGAGTAGTCACTAAATGAGGTAGCCAGCCACTAAACAAGATTACCTGTAATCCTGTTTACAAATAAAAGTGGTTTCTAGTTATTTTATTTATTTAGTGAATGATGAGAACATGACAGAAGTATACACACACACACACACATTCTCTCTCTCTCTCTCTCTCTCTCTCTCTCTCTCTCTCTCTCTCTCTCTCTCTCTCTCTCTCTCTCTCTCTCCCTCCCTCCCTCCCTCCCTCCCTCCCTCCCCCCCCTCTCTCATTATAAACAGAGCTTCTTTGGGGGTATGGCAGTGGCCTCATAACTGGATGTCCAGTTCAGCTATCCAGGTGGTCGCCTCTGACGTTGTTTCATGTAGATCTTCTAGAAAACTAGAGAACATACTTGTTGGCAGTCTTGCGCAATATGTTTAGTAGTTTGCATATCAGCACCACAATTTCCACAAGGGGAATCTTGCCATTTTCACTGATATAGGGTAGATGGACCTCTTCCAGTAACACACCAAATTCTGTTCAATTTTGACCAGACAGGTCAAAACCAGGTAGTTTGATAGAGGGAGCACTAATGGTCAGGCCACAAGCAGGTACCTTGGGCCATTCCTCTCTCCAGGCATTTTTGGGGTTAAACTGGGATAGATGTTAAGCGAATAGCTGTTTTTCAAGCTGGCCTATGGGATTTCACTCTTGTGATGGGCTGTGCATTGTCCTGGTGAATAAGGAGGGCCTTGTGGTTTGTACTGAAGAATCTAATTAATTTTATTTAGGTCAAGTCCATATAGTAATGCAGCAACTGCCATTTATATTGGGTATTTCAAGAGTGTATTCAGTTAATTCATACTCAAAATGTTTGCCAATCTCACAGTGAAACCTCACAATGGTGGTATTTTCAGACTTGGAAACAATATGATTATGCTCTCCATATGTCAGGTTCCGTTAGTGGCAGGAGAATTTCAGCCTAGCAGGTGGCAACTATAGACAGGAATGCAGAAATGAAGAAAAGTATGCAAATGGCTTTAATTGTGCTTGAGAAAATAGTCAGATTTCTTTCCATAGAGGGTGGCCACAGGGAAAAGAAGTATGCAGGATTTGAAGAAGAATAAATTCTATGGAGAGCCAACTTGGTGTAGTGGTTAAGGCATCAGGTTAGAAACTGGGAGACCATGAGTTCTAGTCCCACCATAGGCACAAAGCCACTGGGGCAGGTGTGTCTTGGGTCAGTCATTCTCTTCCAGCCCTAGGAAGGAGGCAATGGCAAATCACTTCTGAAAAACCTTGCCAAGAAAACTGAAGGGACTTATCCAGGCAGTCTCCGAGAATCAGACACAATTGAATAGAAGAAAAAAATAAATAAATTCTCTACCATCTTTCCTGCCTACTCAGAGACTATTAACTGCTTGTTATTCTTTTAGTACTGTAATTGAGATTTGGTTCCTGGGTTGGTATCTGTGGAATTACAACCATGTTTGGTGCCTGTTTTATGGGAGCCTGATGCAATATGATGTATACTTCCATTACGTGGAGAACTGCTTATAAGTAATTCCTTAGCTCTGAAGTTTTCCTTGGATAGACCTTGCAGGGCTGGGAACTGTAGTTTTCTAGACATTATTGGTCTGCAGCCAGTAGCATCTGTAGAAGCCCGTTGCTTTCAGCAGAAGGAGAAAAGCAAATCATTGCATAATTCTGCAAAGTTCAGCCCGTTTGGATGTTTGTGCATCTTCATAATGAATGTACAAATCAATTGTATAGCCTCATGCTGCTGCAATGCTTCTTTCACCATTCTTCCGACCCTTCTTCCCTTTCCCTGGGTTCTTAGATCATTGGCCATTAGAATGAGACTGATGAGAATTAATCTAACACTGCATGAAGCATTGTCGCTTGCAACTTATGGTCTAATCTCTGAATGCCCACATTTAACAGACGCCTCCTCTTAGATCCTACAATTACGATCTTGATTCGAAAAGCATGAAGGTGACTTCTATTTGCATTTATTAAATGCAGGAAGGTTCTACACAATTAATAAAGAACATTACATTAAAGCAAATCAGGCCTGGGGGTGTTGAGCGAAGGCTTACATATTGATCTGTTTTATTCTCTTCCTGTTTTATTCTCATGTTTGCAGACTGAACAGTGATATTGAGCAGCAAATTAAATGTAAGGTATCTGTCCCTCTTTTCTGTGCAAACCATAGGCAAAATGGTTGGTGTGTGTAGTGATGGAAAATGCACTTTTATAGGTGGGTGGAGTTATACCAACACAAATTGTATGTGTTTTTATGAAACAGGTTTGCTATGTACATCATTGGGATTGTACACATTCACATGGGAGATGGGAATTGCTTGTGTTTCTCTGTGTCAAGTTTGAAGCTCTAAAGTGCTGTTCTTGTTGGTTTTTTTCTTCTCTTTATTGCCTTGGAAACAGTCATGAAACTGATAGATACCTTAAAGAGCTGTCGTCTCTGGTGATTGAGAAGACGCTGTCCCAACGTGTTTCAGGAGCTCATCAGTTTATGTAAAAAAAGAAGGTTTACCGGCTGCTTGGGATGTGCTGTTTGTTTTGCTTGCTTTACTGGACTATATTAGTCCTAGAATTTGTTGATGCAATTCCATCCATCTGTTTCCACATAAGGAGGAAAACAACAAATTTGGCCCAGCTCCCAGACATTAAATGAAAAGAATGAGACACTAGTTAAATGTGAGCTATATGGCACTGTGGCAGGTAGACTTACATCACTAGGCGTAAATCCACTTTTGGAAGCTGATTTCCAGCCCAGTCGATTTTTCTACAGATTTTCAAATTCATAGGAAAAAAAAAATACTGGGCCATTTAGAAGGCAGAAAAAGGGCATTAGACTTTTCAACATTACAACATGATCAAAGCTCTTTCATCTCATGTTTTTAAACTGTGAAAATGCTCTCAGCCAACTCAAAGAAGCTTCTTTTGCAAAGAAGCTTCTGGATTTTTTTGGGGGGGGGGTACTTTCTTGAACAGTCATGCAACCCATGTAAAAGGGGAGATCCTTGGCTCTCCCATCTATTTAAAAAGTAGGCCCATATACTTTCTTTTCTCTTTAGGGAAGAAGTAATGCTAGCGTGTTATTCATTCCTATTAGGGGTCAGCAGTGCTAATTTTGGATAGAACTGCTTCCAGTTTCTGTTCAAAATGAGGAAAACAAAGGCTGTAATTTTCTTTGGCTCCAAGGCCATGTTGTTCTTATTGTGTAGAAAGCATCCAGAATCAGGGTGCTAATTTTGTGATCTTATTCTGGGCTGTGGCTCTTACATTTAGACTGCTCTGGAATTTTAGTTGATGCCCAATTACTAGGCGAATAACAACAAGGAAAATGATTCTCGGAAAGTGAGTGATGCTAAAATATTACAAGGGTGACATTTTTCATAGAAAACATGCTGAGCCTGTTCTGAACCGTGTAGAAGGCTAATAACAGAAAAGTGAGGGGTTATGCACTCTTTGAAAAAGATTTGGAACAAATGCTTTTTCCTTTGTGCTCCTTTAAGGAATCCACTTATTTAAAATGAATACAACTCTTAAAGCAGGAGTATCTGCTGATTGGAAAAAGAGGGGCTAGTGTAATCACTGTCAAAGCATTCACAGCCTTAAAATATGTTACAGATTGTAACAATGTTGTGCAATGTTGGGTTTATATAAAACAATATGTTTCCTTTGGGAACTGAAAGCTTTTGCAATTCTCACTAATCGGTTAGCTTAGAATTTTCATTCTAGACATTCTAGACATTTCATTTCATTTCACCCTTCCTTTCAGGATATTGTGGTTTACTCAGAGAAGTAAAATGCCAAAGCCACTTGCTAGAGTTAAATATGCAAATCTCATTATTTATGAATGGAGTTAATCTAGCTTTCTTCTTTCTCTCATAGTTTTTCAACAACAAATAGGAACTTCCTATTCCCAATCTGCAGACTGGAACAGCCACTCAAATTAGGAACATTACTTTAGATTTAAATGTATTTGGAAAACCTATGGGACTACAGTTTGAGAATCCTCTAACCACTGTAACTAAGAGCAAAAAAAAAAAGGTTTACATTTTTCATAGAATGAGTGTGAATTTTATTTTATTCTTTTTCTTGGCTTAGCTGATAGAAATTTGAATTTCATTATTCATTTAAACAAAAATTAAAAGCATGGCATAAGAAACTAATAATTAAGATTCATTTGTTCAATCAAATCAAAACAAAAATATTTTGCTATTGGAAATGTATTATGCAACTCCAGTTCCATTTCATAATATGGCCTTGGCAGAGGTGGGTTCCTCCTGGTTCGGACCGGTTCACCTGAACTGGTAGCAAGTTGCTGGTGACATCACGATAATGTCACGGAACTGGTTCTGTTGGTGCCGGTCTGTGGACACCGCCATCTTTTTTTGGATTTTTTTGGGGGATTTTTTTTGGGGGGGGGTTTCTTTTTGCGCATGAGCAGAAGCCGAGTTTCTGGCACTGTGCATGCATTACCATCTTGTTTTAGGCTTTTTTAAGGGGGATTTTTTTATTTTTTGGTACTGCACGGCGCGGGAGGAAGCGAACCGGCAGTGAGATAAGTTAGAAGCCACCCCTGGCCCTTGGCAAGGAAGGCTAAATATGAGGTGTTAAAATAAAATATCCCATATTTTCCAAAACTGAGAAAAAGGCTTCTACAGTGATAATATCCCTTGCAGATCACACTTTTACCTTTGTATCAAATAAAGGAATGATATTAGAAGTATATTTAGGTTTCAGGTGTCCTGGTAATTGTTTCTGTATGTTTAAGGAAGGTGGTTGTATGAGTTTAGGTAAACTGATGGGAAAGATAATGAGAATGTTTTCTTTTTATTACATGCCTTTTTTCTTTTCTTTCAAAAATTGCTTACGGTATAAAATCCTAAATTAATTCAGTACATACTTCTTATGAAATATGAGGTTCATTTAACTAACCTTCCTATTTCTCTATTTAGTGTCATACTTTCACTTTAAAAGCAAAAAAAAAAAAAAAAATCTAAGCTCTTAGGCTGGTGTTTTCCCCCCCAAGACCTGTTATTTCTACTGGATTTAATGAAGGGCTAAATTATATAGAAAGGCACGCTATATCATTAAAATAAGTTCCAAAATGACTGGGTATCTCAATCAAAATCAATGATGGTATTGTATTGTGAAACAAACCAATTAAATTCATGAGATGGATTTAGGAAGCCAGTTTAGAATTCCTCTGTGGAACTTTCTCTATAGTCATTTGGGAAACTTTTTGTCATAATTCCATGGGCATATTTTGCTGTTATAAATACTGATATAGTCCCAGGTCAAATTCTGTTTATGCAGAATTATATTGCATTAAAGGAGAAGCATTAAAGGGTACTAATCTACCTGAAGGTCATAGATTTGCCCTTAGTCTTTGAATATGGATCCCAATACTTGAGACTTAGCAATCTTACAGCAGTACTTCTAGTGCTCAGTAGAGGTAAGAAGGACATGGCAGGACAGATAGACTGCCCCTGCATAAATTGTAAATAGATCATTCCCCTTGCAACTGGTTCACTTTCTCCGGATGAAGTTGAAAAATTGAAAAGATACAGTATGTGAATAAGGGAGGATGATATTTATTAGGTAGAAGCTTTTTGTTGTCTAGAAGAATAAATCTCACTTTATAAGAATTTTACTATTTTTCCTTTTATCACAAAGAAGCGAGCAGCAAGAGAATGCAGGGATCAATAATTCACTGTGATTCATTGTTGGAAAATGAAAGCCTTCAAAATATTTTGCTCTGTCTACTTAATTCAAAAGTTTATGGAGGCCAAGTTCTAACAATTACCAATCTTTTTAGAATAGAATAGAATAACAGAGTTGGAAGGGACCTTGGAGGTCTTCTAGTCCAACCCCCTGCTTAGGCAGGAAACCCTATACCACTTCAGACAGATGGTTATCCAACTTCTTCTTAAAAACTTCCAGTGTTGGAGCATTCACAACTTCTGGAGGCAAGCTCTTCCACTGATTAATTGTTCTATCTGTCAGGAAATTTCTCCTTAGTTCTAAGTTGCTTCTCTCCTTGATTAGTTTCCACCCATTGCTTCTTGTTCTACCCTCAGGTGCTTTGGAGAATAGTTTGACTCCATCTTCTTTGTGGCAGCCCCTGAGATCACCTCCCCAGCTTGTTTGCTGAGTTTTATTCCTCCATTTTGGAGGGAGAAGGAGGTAAAGATAAGGTGTTATGCCATATTTCTTTGTTGTCCCAAAGATTGAGGGTAGTGGAATCATCTTCATTTTCTCTAAATAATAATCTTGGAGCATGACATAAATTCTGGAGCTGGCTTTTACATAATATGTACAGGAAGCATATGTTCTTTCTTGTGCACACAGCTAAATCCTCATAATTTTTTTAAAGAAATGTTGCACTATGATATCAATTATTAAAATGTAAAGTTCAAAAACCAGCTTCCAAATTAAAAAAGATTTACATAATATATCAGAGCCAAAAGTGCTAAATCCCCAGAGCTGCCTGCCTTCCAGTCAGGTCTCTTCTTTATCTCTGTCCTGCATTACCTTGCTTGCATATTTCTCTTGTCTTCACATTCAGTTTTTTTCTTGCCAATGCATAGGGATTAACCCAAGGTGTTGAGATGGATAGCTACAGATGCTTAACTTAGATGGCTGCCTGCCTAATAAAAGGAACATTGTGACATCCTGTAGCCAGCTTCTTGTTTCACAAAACTGCCTTAGAAGCTGTTATAAGAGATACGGGTACCTTGTGTTTTCCTTGTCTGAAGTTTTTCCTTGCCTGAGTTGCCTCTATTTCTGATTGGATGCTGCAGTACACAGATAGGAATGCTCCTGGGACAGTCAGATGGCCTTCTCCTTTCCCTGGACATTCTGATGTCGACAGTAAGATGCTATCCTGTACATGTAGTTATGCCTACACCTATGTAGTATGAAACCAAGACTGATTAGAGATCAGGTTTATTCACTAAAGATAGATGGTTCCTTAAGTAACCAGGCACCACTACATGGAATACTTAAAGCTTCTGAGTAGTCTTCAAGGTCAGCTCCATGTAGAGACCATTACAGTAATTGAGCCATGAAATGAATAAGGCACAAATGATTGTCTGAAGGGCCTCTTGACTTAGGAAAGGGTGCAACTGGCAGATCAGATGAAGCTGTAAAAAAGCTCATTGAGCAGGTGGTTTGAGTCCAGGAAGAATCACCCTCCCCCAAGTTGCTCATTACCCTTGAAAGGGGAAATGCTATCCCATCCAAGGTTAATATTCCATTCCTAGATTTAGGTAGCTCTAATCCATAAACATTCAGTCTTGGTAGAATTAAAGCACTAGTGTTGGAACTTAGTAACTGCCTTGATCAAAAAATATAACTCTATATCAGCATATTAACGATACTGTCCCAGTAGTGGGTTTCAATTACCTTTGCTACCAATTTGCTATTGAGAGCACGTGCGCGCACACGGGGCACTTCTGTGCATGCGAGGAGACGTCCAGGCAGGTGGGCGGAGCCTCCCGCTGCCACTGATTGGTTTGCCTGATCCGAAGCGAACCGGTAGCAACCCACCACTGTACTGTCCCCAAATGACCTCACCCAGTGGTTTCACCTACATTCTTTGCACTAGCATACTGAATGCCCAGAGTTGGCACTAAAGAACTGAGAACTATGCCCACGACTTTAAAATGGGACTGGATCTTAATATCATAATTACAATTTGTGATGTGATTAGGAGTGCATAGTAAAGGGATGTATCTTCTGGCAACCAGTGGTTCTTACTTTAGTAAGGATTATTATGTAAAATATCAAAGCTATCGGAGGGGATAAATCACCAAGAATCTGTTAATTCAGAAAAGCGGGTGGAAAAAGATTATATAATATAAACTCTGGAGACAGATCCATAGAAAAGTTTTTGCTTTTTTTGCACTGCAGAGGGTGATCACTTTCCATATATTATTTTGTTCTTGTCTGCAAGACAAAGTCTAATCCAACCAAAGTCATGTTTGAGAGTCTCCTGCCAAGTAAGTAAATTCTTGAATAATAGATTAAAGCTTTGGAGAGCCCAGATTTATTGATTAACCTTGTTGTAAAGTCTAGCAGCTTGATTTGACCTCACAGCCATTGCTACAGGGAAAAAAATGTTGCCTTCAGACCAAGAATTAAATTACAATTACAGGCCTCCTGCAATTCCAATAAATGCTGATCAAGTTGCTAATGCCTTGCTCCAGTATCAAAACCCAGGGGTGACCCAGATAAACTGCCCAGTTGAAAAACCCAGCAAGTAGGCCAGAAAAAGCCCATTGGTTCCTGTGATGGTTACAGCTTAAGTCCTGCAGCTTTTATTCAAGCAACTGTAATAGCTTCATCCCTCTGATGCTGAGAATCACCTTCCTTGCCTAATATATAGGATGAAAAGCAAATTTACTGCCTTTCTTGGTGAATATGATCAGCATGCTTCGTGATGACTTTCCATCATCAAAAACCATGTAGGATTTATAATGATCCTTATGAAGGAGGGAGCTGAAAAATGGATAACCCCTTATCTTATTCAAAACAGAGCTTGGACTTGGACTACTGTGTTAGTTTTGTGGCATGCCTCAGAGATAAATTTGAAGATCTGGTCAAGTGAGTGGCTGCCAACCATAAGATTCTCTGCCAACAACAGGGTTAGTGTTTAGTGTGGGAGTATGCTGCTGAGTTTCAGCTGTTAGCTCAGGATGTGGGCTGGAGTGAAAGAAACTTAATTGTCCAATTCATAGAGGGGATATTAGATGAAATAGGGACAGACTAATTATCAAGGCACCCCAGATACCACGGCAGCATTAATGCAACTTTGCTTGAATATTGGTAGAAAACTCAAGGAAATGAAGAAGAGTATGTGCAGAAAAGAAAGACAACTCTATTTTCTTTCTTTTCTTCTTCCCACTTTCCTGCTAAACTTTGGAAATTGAACCCCAAAAAACCCCATATAAACCCAAACATATGAAGAACAGTTGCAGGAATTGGGTATTTCTAGTTTAATGAAAAGAAGGACTAGGGATGACATGATAGCAGTGTCCCAATATCTAAGGGCTGCCAAAAAGAAGAGGAGGGTCAACCTATTCTCCAAAGAAGCTGAAGGCAGAGCAAGAAGCAATAGATGGAAACTAATCAAGGAGAGTAGCAATCTAGAACTAAGGAGAAATTTGCTGACTGAAGACAATAAACCAGTGGAATGGCTTGCCTTCAGAAGTTGTGGGTGTTCCATCACTGGAGGTTTTCGAGAAGCGATTGGACAGCCATTTGTCCAGAATGGTACAGGGTCTCACGCCTGAGCAGGGGGTTCGACTAGAAGATCTCCAAGTTCCCTTCCAACTCTGTTATTCTGTTATACTGTAACCTATGTCGCTTACAAGTAACAGTGCCTAGTTGCAACTCCACTTTTTGAAGCATTGATTAAATGTACTTCTGGAGAAAGGGGGCAGTTTAAATAGATGCCCTAAACACTCTAAATCTGGTTTGTTGGGAAATGGGTTGGCTCCAGCATCATAATGCTGAAATTATATAAAGCCTAGACATGCAGAGCTACACATCACCATTTAATCATTCTTGTTATGCTAAAGACTCACACCATTGCTGAAATACACCTGCAAGTCTTTGTAGATTCTGGTACCATAAGCAATTTCACTGAGACCTTTATTGCACACAAATATGATCTGCCTACTCAGTCTATCCAGCCCCAGCAAGAGATGAAATTATTTATGACCAGCTGTTTCACTCCGGATGTATCACAGAATACGATGAAACTCTACAACTCATCATCAACTATCATCCACCAGTACCCATCCCTCTGCAAGTACCTCCTCTTTAGATAGCTGCCAAAAATGTGAACTAAGCTGATGTATTTGGAAAGGGCAAATGGAAAGCATAGATCCTGACCCCTCATTGGTTATGTGACAAGTTCATTCCTGAAGCTCAGATTTTCTCAGATCAGCACTATGCCACATCAAAGACAGAATTAATTGCCTGAAGGAATATCTCAAGGGGAATTTATCAAAAGGTTTTATCTTCCTCCTTGCCAATGTTCCTATCTTTTTTTGTCAAGAAAGTTGGCTCTCTGCACATTATCCGTCATTATTGGCTCCTGAAGTCAGTTGACATTAGGGATCACTACTTTCTTTCCTTCATTTTTATCTCTTGGGTTTGCAGCAGACGATGCATATTTCACCAAATTGGATCACTTTCAGATGAAAGAGGACCATGAATATGTAACTGTCTTTAAATATATGGTAACAGCTTTCAAATTGGTTAATACCCCATCTTTCTAAAGATTTCCAGTCATCTTTTCCAATATATTTTGGATAATTTTTGATGGTCATTTTATTTTATTTACTTTATTTACCTATGTTTAAAAAAGTTTGATTTAGAGTGACTCTGGGTACTTTACACCATTCAAACTCAGAACCATAGATGAAAGAACAAAGAAGTACATCTAGAAAATAAACCATACCAATTAATATAAAATCTTATGGGGACTCACCAGCCTTCCTAGGCCTGTGAGAATAACCAGATTTTCAGTGCCTTCCACAATATCATCAGAGTTGGAGTGCTAGATTTCCAGGTAGATATTCTACAATGTAGGTACCATAATAGAGATTGCAGACTTCTGATGTCCTACCAGATGACCTTGTTTAATTGAGAAGATTTTGCTAGATCTTAGCTGACAGGTGGAAATCATCAGAAATAGGTGGTCCATAAAGTAAGAACGTTTTGTGCCATGGAGGGCTTTATAGATGATAATTAGCATTTTGAATCATACTTGGAAGCTGACAGGGAGCCAGCTTGGGGAGCAGTGGTGTCACACAAGTGTATTGTAAGATGCCCATTACTGCTTGTGCTGCACTATTCCACCCCACCTGGTTTTCTAGTGGTTTTCAAGGGTAGCCCCATGTAGATCACATTGCATAGTTCATTCTTGAAGTGACTAGGACATGAATGATTGTCCTGATCCAGGAATGGGCACAACTGGCACAATAGATATTATCTGGGCAAAAGCCTTCTTGGCTGCAGTTGCCATCTATTCTTCAAGCTGGAGCTGTGAGTTTAGAGCCACCCGTAACTTACAACAATGAATCACATGATTCATTTAGCACTGTAGTGCTTCGTTTATCAATAGTGGCAAAGAAGTTTGTAAAATTGGGCACGACTCTCTTAAAAACTGCCTTGCTTAGCAACAGAAATTCTGGTTCCAATTATGGTCATAAGTAAGGGACTACCTGTATTGGATTATTAGGGCTACCATATTTCCTAAAAATAAAGATTGCTCCTGGAAAAAGTAGATTTTCTTCTGCCTTGATATCTGCCTATACTATCTGGAAGTACATGCACTGATCTTACCAAGTTACTAGCTTTGGATAGATGACCTTTAGATGGATTTTTGTTTTCTTTATTCTGGTTTTTCTGGGAACATGTACTATTTTAGTTTTTGCATGCAAATATCTATCCTCCAGACCAAAGTCTGATGGAGAAACTCAGAAGACTAAAGACTAATGCTGTTTTAGAACAATACTCTTGCTGTTAGAAAAACTAAAACAATTGCTTTGACATTTCATCTATGGCTGTATTCATTTACAACTCAGTTTGTGTCCCTACTCAGGTAGTACCATTTCAGGCCACCTACAGTTATCACCTGCTCCAGCTGACAAATGCTTTCCAACTTTACCTTGATACAGTGGCCTTACATGCTTTTCAGGAACTTCAAACTGTGTTCTTGGCTTCCTTAAGAATTACCTTGTCATTATTGTCAGGAAGCCCCTCTGCCCCCTTGCTGTTGGCAATTATGCCTGGCTTTCTCCCCTCCATATAATCATCTTACAAAACTGGACACCAGGTTTATTGCCCTTCACAGATCAGGCCTGTGACTTTTTATTTACACCTTCCAGTCACTTTGAAAATACATCCACTTTACTGTGACCAGATTTCCCCTTGAAGTGCTAGAACTTCATAGACTCTGCAGATTAGCTGTTTTCCATTGATTTCCTCCATCCACAATGAGGTCCAAAACATGGGAGAATAATAGCAAGACTATTGTTCTCGAAGAGTTCCAATAAGGAACTGGCAAACTTACATCCTACAGACAGCAGGAGATTTTATGGCCAAAAATGGCTGCTGATTGCTGAATCCAGTCTGCCAAATCTCTCCAGAGAAAGAAAAGATCTTGACATCTTTTTACCCATACATACTCTGAACAATTTTTGTGTGTGAGTAGAGTAAACCGTAGAAACTGATGTGTTTCACTCACTTATTAATCACGTTGGAATTTAATTTTTTTTGTTTTACTGTTTTTAAAGATTACGAGCCCCAGAGCTCACTGTAACAGCATTGCCAAAAAGGCATTAAGAGTTGTTAACCTAATTTTGCAAAGCTTCTTCTCCGGTAACACTGTACTGCTTCTGCTCACAATAGAATACTTTATGCTACCAGGCTTGAAATTTTGAGCTTGGACAACCTTGAATTTCGCCGCCTACGGTCTGACCTAAGCATAGTACACAAAATTGTCTGCTATAATGTCCTACCTGTCAATGACTAATTCAGCTTCAACCACAATAATACATGGGCAAACAATAGATACAAACTCAAGGTAAACTGCTCCAAACTTGATTGCAGAAAATACAACTTCAGCAATAGAGTGGTCAATGCCTGGAATGCTCTACCTGACTCCGTTGTTACTTCTTCAAACCCCCGTAGCTTTAACCTTAAACTGTCTACTGTGGACCTCACACCATTCCTAAGAGGTCTGTAAGGGGGCGTGCATAAGCACACCAATGTGCCTACCGTCCCTGTCCTACTGTCCCCATTTATTTGTACTCATTTCATGTGCTCATGTCCATGTTTATACTTACATCTGTTATCTCGTACATGTTTGACAAACTAAATAAAAAAATAAAATAAAATAAAATAAAATTTATTTATTTATTTATTTATTATTTACATTTCTATGCCGCCCAGCTCCCGAATAAATAAAGTTTGATCCTATTCACTGAGTTTTTCTTCAATCCTTTAAGAAAGAAGTTTCAATTACAAGTTTAAGGTTTGTAAGATTTTTTTTCTGAATATACAGCAAAAGGGTGAAAATTTTAGGATTTTATAAATGATTAAGGCCTCACATGGACTTGAGTTAGAACTTTGAAATTAACTATATAGAATCCTTCCTGTGGGAAACTTTCTATATTTACATCTGAGACTGATAAGATGACTTTGAAGGTTGATCACTAGAGGGCATCAGAAGGAAATAAGTACATCAATGAATACATTAAGAGAAATGGGATGGGTTTGGAAGCCATTTTTATGTTGTCCAACTGATCAGATGGAGAAAGATAGAATTGCTTTAATGTGCTGAAGTCAGATGCTAAGTTTGGGTTTCCACATGCACTGAAACACCTTTTGAAGACTTGGATTTCAAGTATTAGAGAGCCCTAGTGAATATGGGAAAGGCTCAGAGAAAACAAAGAAACAAACAATGAAGACCATGAAAATGGGGAGTGAAGTGGACATTGCATTGCTTAATCTAGAATTCAGATCAGCTCCCCACAGAAATGTTTTATATAAAAGGAGCATCATGCACAGAAGGGAGTATATGAAATCAAGAATCTCTGTTTTTGCCCTTTGTTTCCAGCATTTGTTCTTCTGGGAGTGTAAAATAAAGATGTAATTAATTAAGAATAATAAAACAACTATAAATTAAACATGGGTTTCTGTAGAAGAAAGCCCTCCATGAGAGATGGAGATTACTTAAGTTTCTAGTTCACATCTGGAAAATATACATATCTTGAAACCTGCATTTGAAACCTTTATTTTATAGAGATCCATGCCTAAGATCCATACATAGGAGGGTAGTCAGGAAGTCGTACAACTTTCATGATAGAATCTTGCTTTTCCTTTCTGCACTCATCATTACAACACTTTTGATACCTGTTAATACAGATGTTCCAGTGGTGGGTTCCTACCGATGCGGTCTTGCCTGTTCGTTGCCGCAGAACCGAAGAAGCTGTTGGCATTCACGGCGCGGGGCTTCCCCCGCCCGCTTTCCCCACCCGCCAGGACGCCGCCACTTGCGTTCTTTTGCCCTCTGCGCAAGCAGAACGCTTTGCGCATGCACAGAGGGCAAAAGAACGCAAACGGTGGCGTCCTGGCGGGCGGGGAAAGAGGTGGAGGAAGCCCCGTGCCGCGAACGCCGACAGCTTCTTCGGCTCTGCGGCGACGAACAGGCAAGACCACACCGGTAGGAACCCACCACTGAGATGCTCACAATGATGATTTTTGTTAATTTTGGTTTGTGTTTGGTCAGCATTGTGATATGGTGACTTGTTAGGCACAAAAAAAGGTGAAGGGTAAATTTGGGAACATAAATTAATCAGATAGTTCTTCGCCTATATACTTCTAGTCAGTTACTGTATATCATGTGTTAGATACTAGGACTGAAGCTCATAGGCTTCAGTCAGGTCCTCCATTCTGGCGGGAGAATACTGTATGCTGATTTGCTAAGACGTCTGACAGCTCCCTATAAAAGGGCTAGCTGTCAGACAGAGCCTTTGCTGGATTGTATAAATAGTTGCCAAATAAAGAGCTGTTGTTTTGAAGTCACTTCTGTCTGCCTCTTCCATTCACCCTACTTAACATTATGGTTCTTAAATTTTTTATTTTATTTTATTTTGTCAAGAGTGTATATGAATATAAACAAAGCACAAACATTAATGTGTATATATAAAAGTACAAGCATGGTTTTGAGTATATGATATTTTACAAAATACATGAGGACTTTAGGACATTGTAGCATATAATTTTGTGTGCTACACTTAGGTCAGATCGAAGGCAGCGTAGTTCTAAATTTTCTAGGCCCAAAATTTCAAGTTTGGTGGCATAAAGTATTATGTTGCGAATGGAGGAGTGTAGTGCTCGTCTCATGAAATATTTCTGGATATTCTCAATTGTATTAATGTCCGATATGTAGTGTAGGTTCCAGATGGATGAGCTCTATTCGATAATTGGTCTGGCAAATGTTTTATATGCTCTAGTTAGAAGTACAATGTTATTGGAGAAGAAGCTACACAGGATTAGGTTAACCACTCTTAATGCTTTCTTAGCAATGTTGTTGCAGTGGGCTCTGGCACTTAGATCATTAGAGATGCGTACTCCAAGGTCCTTTACTGAGTGAGGATCGTCAGCAAGGTTGTGATCATCTAGTTTGTATTTTGTGTTCTGATTATTTTTGCCAATGTGTAAGGCTTAGTATTTGTTGATTGAGATTTGAACTTGCCACTTATTTGACCATTCTGATACATAGTCAAGATCTTTTTGAAGGGTAGTAGTATTGTCGGTGGTGTTGAATAGTTTTACATCATCTGCAAAGAGGACGCAGTTGCTTTTTATATTTTCACAAAGGTCATTTATGTAAAGAATAAAGAGAGTTGGTCCTAAAATGCTGCCTTGGGGAACACCGCTGTTAACAGGTACAGGGTTTGATAAAGTGTTACCTATTTTGACCATTTGTTGCCTGTTTTACAGGAACACAGTAATCCATTTGTGCAGAGGTCCAGAAATGCCATAGGATTTTATTTTTAGAAGTAGTTTGTCATGTACCAATGAGTCAAAGGCTTTGCAGAAGTCTATATAAATTGCATCTATTGCTTTGCCCTGATCGAGTTGTGTAGTCCATATGTTTTTACAGTGTAGAAGTTGTAGGTTGCAGGATAAATTTTTTCTGAAACCAAATTGTTTGTCTCTAAGTGGTAGGTAATGGATTGGTTAATGTAGGTTGTTTGTCTCTAAGTGGTAGGTAATGGATTGGTTAATGATTGATTCCATGACGTTGCAGGTGACACAACATAAAGAGATTGGTCTATAATTTTCAACTAGGCTGGGGTCTCCCTTTTTGAAGATAGGGATGACCATGGCTAGTGACCATAGGTTGGGTAGGGAGCTGGTCCTGAAAGATTTATCAAAAAGTATGCTCAGTGGTTCTGCTAGGGCAGTGGAAAGTATTTTTAAGAAGTAGGCACATAGTCCATCTGGTCCAGTGGATAGAGATGGTTTTAGATAGCATAGTGCCTTTCCAATGTTGTGTTCTGTGAAATCAGTGTGTATCAAATCATTGTGATTGTTTGTGGTTCACCTAGGAAATATTGGACATAAGTTGTTGCTGTTTACAAAGACTGAGCTGAAGAATGTGTTAAAGAGGTTGGCTTTAATGGTTTCATTATTACAGTCTTTATTGTTAGATCCTTTTAGGCATGGGATGGTTCTCGTCTTTTTAAGTTTGTTGTTTACGAAATTGTAGAATGCATGGTTGGATTTCGTGTGCAGGAGGATTTCCTCTTGATTGATATGATAATTGGTGCATTCAGTCTTTATTTGTTGACATAAGTTTTTGTAGCAGCTTTTGAAGTTGGCTATGTAGCCAGTTTTGTTTTTTCGCCAAAGAGATTTCTTTTTGGCTTGGAGCTTCCTTATTATTATGGGTAGTTTGTTTTTCCTGTTTTGGGGAGTTATTAGTAGTATATATAGTTTAATGACTCTTTTGACTTTGAGTAAGAAAATACTATAATGGTCTTCGGCAGTAATACAGCCAGTGAATAGGGTTTGCCGATCAAGAGATGAGAGGTCAGTGTTTATGATATCGTAGTTGTCTTTTTCGAAATTGTAACTGGGGATCCTGTCATTATGATGATTTTTGTAAGGGTGTATGTTGAGACAAAAGTCTATCATGCTGTGATCACTGTTGGACAAGGGTTCTTTTATTTGTAATCCATAAATTGAATTTGAACTGTTGCAGAAGATGAGATCAAGGCAGTTGTTGAGTCTAGTGTTGTTGGTTACTAGTTGATCCAGTCCCAGATTAGTTACAGCATTGTACAGGGTTGAGTGTATAGGTTCTGTTGTACATTCGTTAAGGGGCCATTTAATAAGAGGTAGATTTAGGTCGCCAAGAAAGATGAGAGGGTATGGGCCGGAGGCTGCCCACGTTAGAAGTGGGGTTAACTTATTCACACGTTTGATGTCATAGTCAGGGGCTCTGTAACATAGTAGAAATTGTAAGGTGGTGTTTAAAGATAGCTCACAGATGATGGTCTCAGGAAGAGCAACTTCGTGTGAAACTTGGATGTTTTTTAGATTTAGGGACTTTTTGTAAAAGATAGCAACACCGCCTCCTCTTCAGAGTTTTCGATCAGATCAGTAAACATGATAATTTCATTTATGATAATGGAGTCAGGGAGGAATGAATTCAGCCATGTTTCGCAGACAAATATGATGTCAAAAGTGGTTGTATTTAATAGGAGGAGGAATTCAGGCATTTTATTTACAAGACTTCTTGCATTAAGTAGCTTGCATCTAAGGTCAGTAGTAGTAGTGGCGGCAGTAGGAGTGGCAGGTAGTGAGGTAGTTAGGTTGGTAGTAGTAGTGAGGTAGTTAAGGTTGTTTGTGGCAGTAGTAATGGCAGGTAGTGAGGTAGTTTGGGGCGTGTGTGCCTAGTTTTGGATGATGGGGGGTTGGATGTTAGGATATGGGTTGTGAGATTTACTTTTGATACAGTCTGCACAGTAGTCTATATATAGGTCAGTCTCACCATTGTCTTGACGTCTTTTTAAATCTTGGCGGAGTTCACGGGAGCGGATTCTTTGTAGAATGGATAGGTCTGGTCTAGAGCGAAGTTTCTTGTAGTTAGTGTCGGTTTTGCCGATGGAATTTATTGTGTGAATAAATTTGCGTTTGCTGGTTTCATTTTTGCAAATGACTCTGCAGAATTGGGGGGGCCACTGAGCCATCACTGTATTTGAACTCAGGGTCATCTCTTGAGATGTCAATGATTTCATCATGGGAGAAGGTTGTTGTCTGGGAGTTAATGATAATGTTATGAACTGTGGTGATGTAGTCAGTTTCGCTGTTGTTATCCAGTCCAAATAAAATTGCTTTTGAACATTTCTGTTCACGTTCAACAGTGTCTTTGATCAGTAGGGGGATGTTGTTTATTTGGTTGATATTATTAGTTTGTTTGGTGCCTTGTGGCTGCAGGTTTGTGGATATTTGTAGTTGTGGTTTTGGTAGTGGTTGTTGAGTTGAGTTAGGATGTTGTGTTGTTAGGTGTTCATTTTTCTGTGTTGTTAGACTTGCTTGTAGACATGCTTCTAAGTGTGCTACTAAGCGTGTTTCTAAGGATACAATGGATGTTTCTATGGTTTCAACTCTATCTGAGAGGACTATTAAATTGTCTAGCTTAGGTAAAAATGATGGACAGAGACAAGGAAATGTAGCTGCTGATTGTAGTAGGCTGGGTTGTGAGACCCTGGGAATCACAAACAACTTAAAGTGGAGACTTAAAACATTATTTTAAAGTTGAACAGATTTTAACATCAAATAATACAATTTAGCATATTTTAAGTTGATACACTTCAGAGCTTTTGGAATACCGTGCCCACAATGTCTATTTGGTATAAGCTGTCTAGGAGATTGTAATATGGAGGGCATCAGATTGGAGAAGATAGATATGCTTACATGTTGAGATTGGAATTGGTATCTCTGATTTATTTATTATTAATTTTTATTCTTTTATTCTTTTGTAATTTTATGATGTTTCTACTTGTGTTATATATTTATACTATATGTAAATAAAAATCAGTTTATACGGTAGAGTATAAGCATACAGATATAAACAAAATGTGTAATCTTTAAAGAAGAGCCCAAATAGTTACTGCACTGTGTAGATTCTTTTATCCAAGCCATTTGACATTGGGGCATTTAGGCTCAAATCATAAAAAATGCAATAGGATGTTCTTTCCACTATTAAATAAATGAAGAGTTAGCAAGGAAGTTTGTTCAGACATGCATGTTCATCTAGCTTCATAATTTGGTTCCATGTTTTTATCCTTACTAAAATTACAATTACATAGAGGCATAAAACCCACAGATGAAACCACATGAAAATTTTATTTTTGGCCATGGCAAAATTGTTCCATGCCTTTCTTTAATCTATCTGTGTTTGTCACTTCTGTTTAAAGACTTCTAAAATCATACTCTTTTCTCTAATCACAGGGAGCGTGTGTGTGGCACAATCAGTCAAGATTCCTCGGGAACCCAAAGAAGGAGAATTTGATAAGACCATTCGGCGCCTCCTGGAAACATCCCATGCTCGAGCTGTCATCATATTTGCCAGTGAAGATGATATCAAGTAAGAATTTAGAGATTAATACTTTAGGATCTGTGATGGAAATAGAGAGACAAAGAAATAAAATGTATGGAAGAATAGGGCACGTAGAAGGGGAGAAAGCTAGATATGAATCTTGTTAATGAATAAAATGGAATATTGTCAGCATTTCTGATGTAGGCTAGGTCAAAGAACAGACAATAAAAGGACTAGTTGTACTCTTGATATAATAACAGAATTTTCAAAGCCTGCCAGAGTTTTCCTCTGCACTCTGTCTTATCTATATAAATAAAAATGTAACTGTTCGTTTGGGAATGATCTAAGATCTCCGAAAGTACTTCACCTATTGCTTTGAAAATTTGACACAACATTGCATTTGAATACGAGAGTGTTTTAATATACGTATATTATATAGATGTCACACCTGTGACAGGTAAAAACATGATTTTCTTGAAAAACAGGTAAAACATGATTTTGTTGAAAACCAGCGCCCTCTGCTGGACACACGCTGTACTAATTGACTATTCCCTTCCAACATTTCTGAGCCAAGCTGAGGGAAATACGGAAATAGAATAGCAGAGGCTTTTATGGGGAAACCATGACATGCCTGCTGAGAGGAGGCTGACCCCCCCCCCCATCGTGTGACCCTGGCAAGTACCTCAGAGAAATAAAGAGATAAGATAGCAGAGGTTTAAACACAATTTAAACCTCCAAAAATAAAGGGGAAAAATTGGCATCAATGTTTACCATAATTCTGAGATGTTAATGAGCATAAGGTTGCCTGAATAATACCACCCACCATGACATGCCTGCTGAGACCACCCCCCATGACATGCCTGCTGAGAGAAGGCTGCCCACCCCCACCCCCCATCGCATGACCCTGGCAAGTACCTCAGAGAAACAAAGGGATAAGATAGCAGAGATTTAAACACAATTTAAACCTCCAAAAATAAAGGGGAGAAAAATTGACATCAATGTTAACCATAATTCTAATATGTTAATAAGCATAAGGTTGCCTGAATTGTATAATTAAAACTAAATGAAGTAATTGTACATTTTATTACAAGCAATTCCCACTGGAAATTCTTCATTCATTCTACTTACATACCATTGAATCGATAAAGACCATTGTCAGTTACAACCATAAACATGAACCATCATGGCATTAAAATGTCCATGGTAAACACATGGTTTTTTAAAAAAACAGCGCCATCTGTTGGACATAAAAGCAACACCATTCCATTTCAATGCTTTCATCTGCATTGTTACATTCCATTTTCATAGATTTCAATTTATTTTCTAAAATAGATTTATTTTACTTTGCTTCTCACATGGACAATTATATGTTGCGTGTTCTAGAGTCAGCAAACCAGACAATCTCTATATCTACACAGACAATGGAACAACAAAAATATTGTATACCCACAAGCATTGTGACATTAAACATATTAGAAACGTGCACTTTCTGAGCTCTTGCCTCACAATCAGGAGGTTGTGAGTTCGATCCTAGGTAGAGGCAGATGTAGGGTCTCCTGCTTGGGCAGGGGGTTGGACTAGATGACCTGTAAGGTCCCTTCCAACTCTGTTAATCTGTTAATCGGTTCTCTTTTCTTTCTTTCCCATTTAAGCAGACTGAGCCACAGCAACCGTACACAACTGGGTACGCTAGTACTGAATAGAATCAAGATGGGGTTATCTTGAGTTTCTTTTTCACCCTCTTCTTTCCCAGAACTAAGCTGATGTTTACTTAACAGTTCTTAAATTTCTTCTTGAAGGCTATTTTCATATTCCTTCCTCAATAACATTTTCCACTGTTCCTCTGTGTTTCAAAATGGTATCAGTATCTTCTGTAGTTCTGTAAATTGATATGTTTCTGAAGATATTTCTGATGGTTTGCTGTAGGTTTAATACAACTTAGAAGAGGCCCATCCCTTGGCTAACAGTCAGAATAGGTCCATCCTTCTTCAGTTTGGTGGTGTTGATCAAACCCTTTAGAATTGCTTAGAAGCCATAATCCTGTCCCTGGGTTCATACCTCCTTGGGCTTGCATGGCATAGAAAAGATCCCTCAGAAGTTTATTAATGATTTCATGAAAAAAGGTAAATTTGAGGAAAAAGTATTAATAATTATATAAAAATCTGAAGGTCTAAAATTCCTGGATTTTGCTTCAGGAAACATTGCACTGAAATGCTTATGGGAAGCTTGTTCTTGGTTGTGCCATAAAAAAGCATTCAAGTTCTAAGGCATTTTAAAATATGGTCTATAGATTCAAAGAAATATGATGTAAAGAAGACTGTGGCTCCTTGAAGTTTTCATCATCTAATCATTAGTGTCAAAGATTTAAAATATTTTTAAAAATTGGATATAATATTGAAGCCTCTTTTTCAAAAACACTTTCCACAAAGATTATGGTTTTGTGAGGAAATTTTGAAGTCAGCTTCCATAGAATTTATCTTTAGTAATTAAAAAGGATACTTTTAATATTCTCTGGTAGTCACTAGAAAGCAAAATATGGCTTTTTCCAATGAAAAACTGAAGGCACACAATCCTCTGATTTAGTTCTTTAAATCTTGCAGTTCTGAGTTGCACCTGATCTTGCAAGTATCTAATTTATTAATCAACAAATGTTGGCAAATATAAGTAAATTGACATTTTCAATCAGTTTACATCAAACAGTTTAGGGTTTTTGTGAAGCTCTTAAAAATACTGTATGTTATTTCCTTCCACCAAAATCAGGGGATTCCCTTTGCAGCATAAATGACAAGTATCTTTAAACAGAGGTTTATAAACATTTGCCTATATGAAAATAAGCATAAACTGGAGGATTGCACTCTGGTGGCAATAGTTTACATGCATCTGGAAAATTCCTATTTTTCAGGCAATGGTAAACATGTACTACTGAGCCAGATGATTTCTTAGGATTGATTCACATGATTCATGCATGTATTTCTGGGTACAACACATAAGAGCTGTTGTGATTCTCAAACCTGCATATATACTGTATTTTTTCAATCTTCTCAAATGGACATATACTGTATACCTATTTTCTAGATTACCTTCTTTCTTATAATTCTAAACATTATAGTTCAATTCAATTTATAATTTATAAATTTATTTATAAATTATAGTTTCAATTCAGGGAGGCAGTGGACGTAATGTGCCGATGCCTGGACGATGTCAGGATCTGGATGGGGAGGAACAGGCTCAAACTTAACCCTGACAAGACTGAGTGGCTCTGGATATTGCCTCCTAAGGACTATTCCGACTGTCGCTCCTTGGTTCTGGGGGGAGAAAAATTAACTCCTTCAGAACAGGTCCGCAATTTGGGAGTTCTCCTAGATCCACAGCTAAAATTAGATCAACATCTCACAGCTGTGGCTAGGGGAGCCTTTGCACAGGTTCGCCTGGTGCACCAATTGCAACCATACTTGGAGAAGGAGGCTCTACTCACGGTCACTCATGCCCTTGTCACCTCTTGCATCCTACCTCATATT
Organism: Diadophis punctatus similis; assembly: GCA_023053685.1. Taxonomy (NCBI): domain Eukaryota; kingdom Metazoa; phylum Chordata; class Lepidosauria; order Squamata; family Dipsadidae; genus Diadophis; species Diadophis punctatus. Next base: position 42,876,222 of record JALIGW010000003.1, read on the forward strand.
TCCCTTCGACCGGTTAGGTCCCACAGAGTGGGTCTCCTCCAGGTCCCATCAGCCAAACAGTGCTGGCTGGCGGGGCCTAGGGGGAGGGCCTTCTCTGTAGGGGCCCCTGTTCTCTGGAAGCAACTACCCCCAGAGATCCGAATTATCCCCACATTGCTGGCCTTCCAAAAAGCCATTAAGACATGGCTCTTCCTGCAGGCGGGGTGATTTTGAGACAACTTTCCCCCATGTATGCATGGTTTTGTATGTCTTTTTAAAACTCTTTTTAAATTGTTTGTAATAATTTAATTGTTTAGTTGTTCCTAAAATGTTGTACACCGCCCTGAGTCCTCAGGGAGTAGGGCAGCATAGAAGAACACTAAATAAATAAATAAATAAATAAATAAATAAATATAGTTGCATAGTTACCATGATAAGCTGAAAGTTCCCCTCAAACTGGTGGTTTCCCAATGTCATGGTGATGATGGGAGTATTAGTACAACTATGAGACAGTCTGAGAAGGCTGGGAAAGGAATGGAGAGGAGACCTTTAGTATATTATATATTTCCCACCAAACTAGCATTAAAGATACTTTACTGAAATCTGTGTAGTTCTCAGATCCTTGATTCCACCTAGTTTCATGGGGCTTGACACCAGTCTCATCAATTGTAAAAGAAATTTCTCCTCTCATTTATAGCAAGTTAATTATGGCAAATCATTCAAAAAGATTTGCTACCTGGCTTGAGTCACCTTTTCTGAAACAAGCTGCCAATAATCCATCACCTATGTCTGGAGTTTTGTATCTATTTTGCCTTCCAGTCTTTTCCAAGCTCACCTACAATCTCCCATCACAATACTGTATATGGAAAAAGCTCCTTTTATTTAAGAGTGAGTAGTTTGCATCTATTGGTTAGCACAAGAGCGTTTAGGAGATGAACCAGCTGCTGCGCCTCCATAAAACCTATGTGATTTTGTATGTGTGAGTGTGACTTTGTGTCTGCCCAAGATGCAATAGTAAATTATATGTAAATTGTGGAAAGTTCATGTATTATGTGGATATAAGAAAACAATGGAGAAGGTGCAAGTTGGGTTCTGAGCCTTAGTCCAGAGTTGCATTGCTGTATATGCTGCAAATATAGTTAGGCTGCCATTTTGCCAGATGGGGGAGTGAGTTAGAGCTTTTCATGCAAGAAATCTATAGCTCTTCCTCAGGGATGGGTTCCACTTATCTTCGCCACCAGTTCGTCTCGTGACGTTTCGCGCATGAGCGCTTGCTCCGCTTGCGTGCGTGCGCATTCCCTTGTGCGATTTGGCTTCCGTGCATGCTCAGAAGCAGGAATCAGCCTGAAACACAGCTGAGGAGCTGATCAGCTGTGCTTCGGGCAAAGAAATAAAGATCAGTATTAACCCGCAGGCGGGCTGGCGGGCCCTTTTTCAAGCAGTGGAAGGGGAAAAATTCTCAACCCCTCCAAAAAAGATGGCGGCATGCACGGACCGGCACAGACAGTGATGTCACCAGTGGGTCACTACAGGTTCGGGCGATCCGGCCCGAACCGGGAGAAACCCACCCCTGCTCTTCCTCAATATGGCTGGGATTGCATCCCACAGAATTTCTTTGTGATATATATATATATATATATATATATATATATATATATATATATATATATATATATATATATATATATATATATATATATATATATAGCCATTTCCCCTGTTGCCTTTATTTGCCTAGATTTTTTTTAAATTTAAAACATCACAGACTCAATGTGAAGCAACACAGAGCTGTGTTAATTCATGAAATAAAAATAAATCTAAAATCGATAGCTGGACAGTAACTTTATTTCTCTGTTTATTTAGGTGCCTTGCATGAATGACTTTAAGTGGTTTACAACCAATGCCCTGCAAATGGGAATGATTTTAATCTGCTTCCTAAAGCATAAAAAAGTAGAAGCTAGCCTCATTTCAGGAAATGAAGTGTTACCAAATGCTACTGTTGAGAATATCATTCTCCAGGTTTCCCCTGCCATGTCTCTAGAGATAAATGTCCTGTCTTGGTTAGATTGTATAATTGAACAAATTCTACCCAGAGAAGGTGCTGCCAAATATAACAAGGGCCCAAGCTGCATATAGCTTTAACTGTATAGGTTATAATCAGCATCTTGAACTGAACCCAGGAGACTATTGGCAACTGGTTCTGCTTTTATAAAATATGTGTTATTCTGATGAACTCTGAGTAGGCCTGACCATCAGGCAAATAGTTATGTTCTGTGCCAGCAGTTATTGCAGTAGTTATTAAGATCATCCAAAATGAGAAGCGTATCTGGTTCCGTTTCCAATTTAGTGAGTCATTGCTTGTTAATTTTATTCTTCTCACATTCCAGCATTCCCTCAACTGTGAAGTTAAATGGATAGCTTTGGACCAATCTCTCATTCCCACCCCCACAATTTTGGTCACATGAGTATAGGAACATATGTATCACTCTGATTTGCTGACAGTGAAATGCAGTCCAATATAATAAATGCCTGATTCCTATGATAATTCAGTAAGTATTGTCTATTTGCTGCGGCTGAATCTCTAATCACTTGTCATCGGGTATACCAGAGGTGGGTTCCTGCCGGAGCTGCCCGGTGCGCAGATCTGGTTGGGAGCGGCCGATTGTGCAATTTGCGCGCGACCGCTCCAGAGCCCTCTCTGCCGGTCCACCGCACGCATCACCATTTTTTTGTTAATTTTGGGGCGATTTTGCTTCTGCGCATGCGTGGAAGCAAAATAGCACCAAAATCTCGTGAGGGGACGCGCATGTGCGAGATTTCGGTGAGATTTTGCTTCCGCGCATGCGCAGAAGCAAAATCGCACGAGGGGGCATGCACGCATAGCGAGCGAGCGCCCCCCCGAAACTTGGAGATGCGCACACAGCGCACTGGCACCGCTAAGACAGCAACCCGCCACTGGGGTATACCATCCAGGAATCATTCCTGAGAAAGGGAGCAAAACTTTAGGAGCATCATTGATGCCACATGTTTGGGTTGTTCAGTTCTATAACGCTTTTTGTTGAGCAATTCAGCGTACACCAGTTTAACAGTGCGAAGAACAATATCTCATTTTGGCAGCTGTTGAGGCCTGTTCTTATGATTGGTTGAACTTCTGTGAAATCCGATCATCTAAACCAGGGGTGTCAAACTCTATTTCATTGAGGGCTGCATCAGGGTTGTGTTTGACCTTGGGGGACTGGGGTGGGCGTCGCCAGGGTGGGCGTGGCCAGCTCGACATCACTTGTGTCGGGGCTGCCTGTGGGAGCCCAAGCACTCTGCCAGTGATAATGGGATCCTGAGCTCTGTTTCCAGCTGCAACAGCCTCCTGCAACCCTCTGCCAGCGAAAACGGAGCTCGGGGGCCCTGCATGCAGCCCTCCCAAGCTCCTTTTTTGCTGGAAGAAGCACAGCGGGCCGGTCCTTTGCTGTTTTCAGGGTGGCCCCGTGGGCCAGATCTAAGCACCCCGCGGGCCAGATCCAGCCCCCGGGCCTTGAGTTTGACACCCCTGATGAAAACTAACTGATGGATTAAAATAAAGTAGTAATTAAATATCCCTGCATCTCAGGATGTTGAGACATCATTCTGTATACCAAGATGCATGTAAATATTCATAGTTAATGGTGCTCAGTGTCAGCCCCTCTAGGTAGATCAGGTCAGAAAATCAACTCCACGGGAAGGCTAAAACTGCTTTTATTGAAACTGGCTATAATAATAGAATCCATGCAAGTCTGATTGTGTTGTACTTGCTCCCCTACTTATACTCCAGTGAATCATGGAGGCATCTGCCTGAATCACTTCCAAATATTGTCTTGCCACTCAGGACTTTAAAAGTGTTTCAGCTCCTTTTGCCTAGGTAAACATTCTTGCATATTTCCATCATTTTTCTTACTCTCTATATCAATGTCCATTGAGAAAATGTATTTTAGCATGCATATTTTGAAAGCAAATACATTGCATATCTTTAAAAATATGCATTTGTAAATGGATGAAAGTGCCTACTACCGTATTTTTCAGAGTATAAGATGCACCGGAGTATAAGACACACCTTAGTTTTTGGGGAGGAAAATAGGGGAAAACAATCTGCCTACCAGGTATTCATCTGGCTAGCGTCCTTAGTCTGGTCAGCTTCAGCACATTATTTTATCCCCTGGTTAGGACTTAAAAAAACCTTCTTCTGAGAGAGTAACAATGAAAGAGCATGCAAGCCAGTAAGAGCTGGGAAGATCGTTAGCACCTGGTTAGGGCTAGAAAAAAACTTATTCAGAGCAAGTAGAGCAATGAAAAAAACCCTGCAAAGACTTAGGGCTGGAAAAACAGTCTTCTGAGAGAGTAACAATGAAAAAGCCTGCAAGGTAAGAGCTGGGAAGATCTGTTAGCACCTAGTTAGGGCTGGAAAAAAAGCTACATTTGAAGTATAAGACGCACCCAAATTTTCAGCCACTTTTAGGGAGGAAAAAGGTGCGTCTTATACTCCAAAAAATACAGTAATTAAGTGTGAATACATTTGAAAAATTTGGGCATATGATACTCAACATTGCTATTGACCATATTGGCTAGTGTTGATGGGAGATAAAGTTAAAAATATCTGGAGGCCACCAGATTTCAGAATAACAGAATAATAGAGTTGGAAGGGACCTTGGAGGTCTTCTAGTCCAACTTGCTGCTTAGGCAGGAGACCCTATATCCGTGATGGCAAACCTATGGCACCTGTGCCGGAAGTGGCATGCAGAGCCATATCTCCGGGCATGCAAGCCATCGCCTGTTGCTCTTCTGGGTTCCGGCGCGCCGGCCAGCTGGTCTTCACGTACACGGGAGCGCCGGAAACCAGAAGAGCAACCGCCCTGTGTGCATGTGCATGCCGGGAAGATGATCTTCCGATTTCCGGCATGCGCATGCACACTGGCCAGCTGGTCTTTGTGCGTGCATGTAAGCCAGAAACCGGAAGATCAGGTGGCATGCACACGAGGTGGCTGCTCTTCTGGTTTCCAGCACACACACACGCTCCCATTTTGGCACTCGGTGCTGAAAAGGTTCACCAACATCGCCCTATATCATTCAGGACAAATGGCTGTCAATGTTTTATTGAAAACCTCCATTGATGGAGCACCCACAACTTCCAAAGGCAAGCCATTCCACTGATTTATTGTTCTCACTGTTAGGAAATTTCTCCTTAGTTCTAGGTTGCTTCTCTCCTTGATTATTTTACATCTATTGCTTCTTGTCCTGCCTTCAGGTGCTTTGGAGAATAGGTTGACCCTCCTCTTCTTTGTGCCAGCCTCTTAGATATTGGAATACTGCTATCATATCACCCATAGTCCTTCTTTTCATTAAAGTAGACATACCCAATTCCTGCATGTATGATTTCTTTGTATGATTTAGCTTTCAGTCCCCTGATCATATTTGCCGTCTTCCCTGTACTCTTTCTAGAGTCTCAACATCTTTTTTCTTATCAGTGTAATGTCCATTTGATCATATGGATGCACATTGATTACCTAATTTTGCCTATAGTCTTTGTCAGCCTTCCCAAACTTCTCCAAATTATTTGGGACAACATTTCCAAGAATTTGTAGTCATCATGGCTAATTCTAGAATTTGCTAATTGCAGGATAATCTATAAACTTGTGACTTTAGGAATCTCAGTACTTACTGTAATATATAAACACACACACACATTTAATCTTTTTGTAAAAAAAGTAATTAAATTTCCTCTTAGACCAAATTTGTTCCCTCACATTATTATAGTGCTGAGTATTTTACCATAACTTTCACCAGTGTATTAGTTATTTTCAGATAAGCATAATTTTTTAAAATTGATAAAGTATACTTACAGTGGGATAGATGGTCCAGAGGAATTTGAGTGACCTTTAAAAAACCTAGGAAAATGTTGCTTGTTTGAATGTAGGCTCCATGAAATTAACACAAACAGTTCCTCTCAATAGATTAATTGAATAGTAATTGTTTGCAAACTGAATATGAGCCAGCAGTGTGACATTGGAGGGGAAAAAAGCAAAGGGAATTTAGCTTTCATCCACAAAGGATGAGAAGGAAATTTTCTACTGGATTCTGTTTTGGCCAGATCCATCCTCCAGATTTAGGCACCACACTTTACGAAGGATTCAATGAAATTGGGACAAATAAAGACAAAAGGAATAAAGAGAATTTTGGGGATAGGAACTAAAAAGAAATGAAGAAGTATGTGATGAGGATGCTGAGGAAATACAATAGCACTGTTGTAACATCTGAAAGGATGTTACAGAAAAAAAAATCCAAGACCTGATTGCTAATGTTCCCGAGTACTGGACACAATACTCCATAAATAACAATGTTATTTAAGTTATAGGTATGCAGATTTGCACAATTTAAGAAACTTCCTATCAATAAGTAGTTTTGCAGATGAATCCAATTACTTAGTAAGGTGCTAGTTCCCCATTATTGGTTATGTTTAAATAGCATTTGGGCCGCTATTTGTCTGCGATTCTTTATTTGGATTCCTATACTGACGGGTACATTTTACGGTATAAACTGCCTCTTCCAATCCTTTGAATTTGTGATTTTATTCTTCTAATAAGGGAATCACTACACATAGTTTATGGTAATAAATTGTATATAATTCTTGGGCTGTTTCAGGTGTTTTCACTTTTAATTTGTCCTTTAGTTCCATGTCTAGCTACTAGATGATGGTCCTTATCATTGAACATTTCGGTTCCATTTGTTCCACTGCTCTACTAAATGACCTTGAGAACTTCTCTTTCTCTTCTTTGCCTTTCTCTTTCTCATAATGATGACAATAAAAAATTTTCAGGCTGTGCAACAGCTATTATTAAGTGTTGCCACAGAACACAATGGCATTTTGAGGTCTTGAGATAGATAGTACTGTGGTATAAAAAATGAAACATGGTAGAAAACTCACTCTCAAAATGACAAACAACTGGAGAGAATCCAGTAATCATTTTACTATTTCTAGAGCTAGAAAGTAGCAGGAAGTCATTGGTCTCTTGAAGAAGAACAAGAGTTCCAGGGTTACATAGATCTTATATAGAATATTGATCAAAGATATTTTAAGCATATCATATCCACATTATGTAGAGACCAGAGGTGGGTTCCTCAGAGTTCGGACCAGTTTTATGGAACCGGTAGTAACTTGGCGGCCTGGGTCACTGGAACTGGCAGCGATCCAGGCCTGCCACGCCCCCGAGCCAGTTCTCTCGGTGTCACCATCTTGTTTTTTGCTTCTGTGCATGTGCAGAAGCTCTTTTTAAGTACCACGGCGCGCCCCTGAACGAACCGGCAGCGGGAGAAACCAGAACCTACCCCTGGTAGAGACCCCAGAGAATTAGTTTACAACTGATAAGGATGCAAGATAAGAAAGAAGACACAGCATTATTCAAAGTGCAAAGACTTTACAGTAACATTCTTTGAAATACAGCATAGCAGCTTTGATATATGGGAGGTGCCAAGACTTTAATTGTTATTCTAACAAGCTGATCCCATGCTTAACTGCAGAAAGAGAAGAGATAAGGAAGCAGTCACTGCAACATCCTTGAATCTGTTACATTTCACTAAAGACATAAATTCTATGGGTATTTGGAGTCCTTGGCAGAACACTGACACAACTATAAAGTATCTTCAACTAAATAAACGACCAAAAATACATTGCAAAGAATTGCATACGGTATTATAAAGTTAGCTACTGCTTTAATAAGGATAACAGCTTTTTTGGTTTTTTGGTTTTTGTTTCAATTCTATTTCATTTCAAACTTGACTTTGATGCTATTTTGCTCCATGCTATTTGCTATCATTGCATGCTGTTTACTGTCATCTATCTTTCTTATCATGATCACTACTGTGTTTTCTGCTTCCTCTTTTCAAAAGCACTTGCTGTTTCTCTATGGCTCCAGGGGCTGTCTGTCATTCAATTTTGTTACCTCTACTCTCTTAATCACTTTTTAATCAAGCTTGTTATTGACAAAGCATCCATTGATCCACTGGACACCCTTTTCATTTATTTTCCTGCTAAGGGCTTATTTAAAACCAGCCAAATATACTTGCTGTTCAGTTTGGTAGCTCTAAACTGTGTAGAGAGTTCATCCCTGTTTGTTTTAGTCGTAACTCTGCCTTCCAAGTGTACCCCTGGTTGCTTAGGATGGAGACTCTGGAAGATTTTTTTTTTTGAGGCAGGAGAGGTTCTTAACATTCAGAGAATGAAGAATGTTGCAGATCTCCAGGCACATTTTGACATTGCTTATTTAGTGAGCAAATAACACAGTTGTAAGTCATCTTATTCCAGTAATGTTACAATGAATTATGGAATCATATGTCGGGTTGATTTAAAAAAAAAAGAAAAAGAAAAAAAGAAAAAGAAATACGGTCATTGATCTAATAATATAGAAATCATCAATCAGCCTTGACTACATAATGATCCATTTTGCTAGAACATTCCTGAGGCAGCCACAATCCCTCCGGCCACTCTTGAGAAGGGGAAGGACTCCCAATTGCTTCTGCTTATATACTTAATGAGAATATATGGAATCTCTTCTTCCGGCTCTTTTTCTAATCAGGGTAATATCTAAATTAATTGTGTTGCTTTGAAGAAAGAGAAAAACCCCAAAGATACTGTATTAATATTTCTTAAAATCACAGAGTTGCACATACTGCTATGCTAAAAATGTCTGCTGCACTTTTTCAATTTTATTGGAAGGAAAATAAATGGATTTTGATTCTCTCACATATTCCCCCCCAAATAAAAACAAGTCGGTGACATTCTCATGTACGGATGGGAAATTCTTGCCTTAGTAATGAGGAGGTTGTGTGGATGTTTTATAGGGGTTTATATCATTTCTCCAACACCTTTCTCCAGCAGCCTTCCTGTCTGCCCACATTTGTATTCAAGTTCATAGAAAGACAATATACTGCAGCTCCTCCCACAGAGGAAATTGACTAGTATATAAGAAAAACAACTGTACTCTGTCACTTTGCCAAAAAAAAGTTCCAAATGCTACTCCCATAAATGCTAAAGGCTTTCTAAAGCTTCTTGAGAATGAGGTAGAAAAATGGGACAATTTTTGCAAAGGCTGAAAACTTTTGAGAAACTTTAAGAAAGCCTTTAGCATAACATTTTCACTGAAGTTATCTTGGCTCTTGGTTACTGAGCTCTGATGTCATTTCTGCCTAATTTTTCACTGCTTAAAATTATGTGGCTCAAAGATGATGAGAATATAATAGGCAAAGTATCTTTGTACCTCTTCCCTCTCTCCTTTTCAAGTAGTTTTTGATAGCTTATGTTAATGATTCTATTACAAAAGCAGTAAAGTTAAATTGTGAAATCCTGAAGTAAGGCTGCAATCCTGTATAATAGTTCAGTTCCATTGAACTATACAGTAGTTTCCAGGGATCTGGGAGAAACATTTCCTCTTTTAAACTTTCCAAATCTAATCTCAGTTCTTTGGAACAAATCTTGAGCACATGGGAATTGATGAAAGTTGGAGAAGAAAGATACCCTATTATAAAGTGATGATGGATTTCACCTACAAGGTCCAGTATAAACCTCACTGAACTAAGTGTGTGTCATAATTTTGGTGAAGACTTGCACAGGATTATGTCCCAAGGTGGAAGAGCTGCAATTCAAATGTAGAGCAGATGCTTTCATGTAGAAGATCTCAGATCCAGTTGCAGCCTCTCCAGTTAAAAGGTCAGTGCTGTGCAAGACCTCGGACTCTGTATTGCTGTGTCCCTGTCCAACAGACTGGAAGTTTGGATTCCTTTAGATTCCAAAGCAATGATCACTATATGAGCAGGTAAGCCTTTATTCCAAGGCAGAATAAGAAAGTAGCATAATTGTTAGAACCCTGTTCAAACAATTGAGTGTGTTAATATATGATTAAGCCACAAATCATTGTTATGTGTATATTGTTTTAAATGCATTGTGGATGATTACTATATAAACAAGCAAGAGAGCATGCTCAGTGTGGTTGGTGGTTGGTGTTATAGTGTGGTTTAGTGTGGTGAGTGGTGTTTGACGGTGTGTTCCGGATTGAAGACTCTCTGCTGCTTTACTGATGAGTAGATTACTTTATGACTGTGTGGAATTGCTGTGAAAAGAAGAGTAACTATCTGTGATAGTATAGAATTAAGTGATAGCTGTAATCTTTGTGAGTTAAAACAAAGATAGGCAAGAAGAAGAAACTTCGCATTGACTGAATAACTGTGTATGACTTGGATTTCCTATTTAACTTTGCTACTATTTTGTACATATTAAAGATATTCTGTTTATTGACTGAATAGCATTCATATCAAACTGCAACACCATTACTACAACACATTTTGCTGTGTATGTGCTTAACAGCACAATAACTCCTTAACAATAATAGCAAATTAACATGTCACAGAATAGCCAAGAATATAATATAACACAAGACAAGGAGCAAAGACTGTTCAAGAGAAGAAATATACAAAGAAAGGAAGACCTTACAACCTTCTGCCAATCATGGAATCCCAAAGAGATGATGGTGGGTGGATCACTTCAAAGCCAGAAAATATTCAGCATTCCCCTGTTTAATTCTGTTCCATTCCATGTGGGAGGGGGTATTGATTAGCTTATATAGGTTCTGAATCATCATTACTCACACTCTTTTTTAATTGCCACATTTCACTGGAATTTGCCAAGGGCAAGTTCATCTTCTCTTGTACTTGGAATCCTTTGTTTAATTCTACCATAATTGAGACGATCAAAGTTAAGGAGTATTTTGGTAGTTAAGGTGTCAGCCTAGTAACCAGGAGACCATAAGCTCTAGTCCTGCCTTAGACATGAAGCCACCTGGTCACCCTGTCGCTCTCTCTCTCAGTTTTAGGATGCAGGCAATGGCAAATCATTACTGAAATCTTGCCAAGAAAACTGCAAAGACCTATCCAGGCACTTGCCAGGAGACAAGACTGACTGGAAGGCAATAATAATAATAAATGGCAATGAGACCATCTCAAAGTTAACCAGTATCTGTTTCTCAAAATTTTTAGATTGAAAATGAGATGCTCACCAAGAACATGGCAAAATAAAATAATCCAAGTATACTCTTTTATATTTTTAAAAAATAATCTTTATTAATTATATTAAAAAAACTAACAAACATACAAACAAACAAACAAACATAAAAACATGTGTAAACATATGTATATACAAATAAGGTATCAAATATCTTTGAAAATAGAAAACATTGAACATACATGTCAACCATCCCATCGACACTATCCTTTTACAGCCTAGTGGTACAAAAACGTGTTTATTCTATAAAGTTATTGTTTACATCATTATCTTCCTTATATCTTCCAATATTTTCCTTATTTTTTCTATTATTATATTATATTATATTATATTCAGTCTATTATCATTACAATAAAACAATTTTTCCTTTTTCAACAATGGTTCTTTTATTCAACTTGATTAATATTTTAAAACCTTGTAAAATTGTATATATTCCCATAATTTGTTCCAGTCTATGCGAAAAAGTAGACATTTGTTATTGTTTATACTGTCTTGGCTTATGACATATAATTACAGCAGTTTTTGATATTTATTTTGATTAAGTCAATTATACCACCTGTCCCAAGTTTTATAGAATTCAGAATCATCTTTATCTTGCATTTCCAATGACATCCTACTGAGTTCTGCGCACTCAAATACTTTATTAATGAGATTTAACGTAGTTGGGATTTGTTCAGTTTTCCAGATTTGCGCGTATATAATTCTTGCAGCTGTTGTAATGTGTAGAATTATATACCTATCTTCATTCGTCATTTTTTTTCTGAAAATACCTAATAAGAAAAGCTCCGGCTTTAATGGAATCGTTTTTGAGGTAATTTGTTCAAGGCAGTTTTTGATCTTAATCCAATAGTTCTTTACCTTGGGGGAGGTCCACCATAGGTGGTAGTATGTTCCTATACCTTCTTTGCATTTCCAGCACTTTGGAGAGAGTTTCGGGAACATTTTTGCCAATCGTGCTGGAGGAAGGTACCACCGGTAAAACATTTTATATATGTTTTCTTTGTATGGTATTGCCAGTGTTAATTTATAATTTATAATCCAAATTTTTCCCATTCATTTAAATTAATTGGATAACCAAAGTTTTGTGCCCACGCGATCATTGAACCTTTTACCACCTCTTCGAATAGGTTATATTGGAGTAGGAAATTATATAGTTTAGAAATCATTTTTTGTCATTGCCCATTAATATCCTATCTAAATCGCAATTTTTTTGAAATCCATATTTTGTTTTATCTTTGTTGTATTTCGATTTGACCTGTAGGTAGTGCCACCAGTCAAGGTCTATTCCTTTTTCTTTGAGTATACTCTTTAGTGACTGAAATAAATAAAGGTTTAATTCTGTATTACAGAATTTAATTTAATGACCATAATGAACCCAGAATTTCCATCATAAGTCCTTGTGATTGTTAAACAGGTCACCACATGACCTGACTTGATTTTACAACCATTGTAAAGTGAATCACCATGATTGTTAAGTGAATCATGTGATTGTTAAATGAGTCATATGGTCATTAAGTGAATCCATTCTCCCAGAGGAAAATAGCAAAAAAAAGAAGCCACAAATCATGGCCATGAGACACTGTAACTGGCTGCCAAGTGTCCAAAATGCTATCCTGTGACTATGGGAGGGGAATAAACAGTATCTTTTGGGAGGTACATTGTAACTTTGAGCAGTCATCAAATGAAGACTATCTGAACATCCTCAATCATTAAAAGGAATAAAATTCTAGGTACCAAGCAAAAGAAGTGCATATCACTTATTCAGTTCTTCCTCTATTCAAACCCTTCCAAATCCTGGTGAAACAACTAGCACTATTACCTATGGTGCAGTAGAGTTCCCATTAATCTGACTGATAGTTCCCAGTTAGAAATACAAAAATTTGACTCGATGTGAAGTAGTTTTCTATCTTCCTGTACCCAAAATCTTTTAAACAGCTTGTGATGACCCAGGGCACAGCACAGAGATAACACAAACAGCTGGCAGTTCAAACCGGCCCTTTTAATGCTCCAAATCTCCCCCAAACAAACCTCAAACAGCCTCTGGTCACAATTAGTCCAGTCCAGTGCTGTCTGCACCAAGGCTGCACGGCAATAAATCCCAAATTTATTTAGCAAAACAAGAACAAAGCAAGGAGTTCAGATCCAGATAATTAGTCCAGAATGCCACACAGGAATGCATGGATTCTTGGCAAGTTCAAATGTTGGCACACAACACTCTAGGAACTCAGAGTTTGTTCCCGACAAATGCCCCTCCCCACAGTGTCTCCTTAAGTCTCATTCCCCAGGTGTGCCTGGTGAAGCTGGGCGGGGTACTCTCCTCATGAGTGGCCTCCTCTGTCTGAGCTGATCCCGCCTCCTCTGTACTCTCCAAGCCCTTGCATCAGAAGGGGGTGGTTAATGCTCCTCGGCTGAGCTCTGTTCCTCCCTGCCTGCAGGCCTTGCTAATTCCAAACAGCCTTGCCTGGACTGACTCTGACCTTCCCCAATTTCCTCTAAGGCCAACGGATCTGCCCTCTCATTCGCTGTCAGTTCTTGTTCCAGCTCATCTTCCGCCGCAGAGTCAGACTCCAACGGGGGCATGACACAGCTTTTTGGTCATGATGGAGCCATAAGTTTGTTATTGGTAACGGTAAAAATACAATTAATAAATCTTTGGACATTGACAGAGGAGATATGACTCTTCTTTTTTCAATTTTCAAAAGGCTTTTATTTGTTTATTTGGGAAATTTATATTGCCTTGAGTTGCATATGGCGACTCAAGGCAATTTACAAGAATATAAAAACCTCATATAAAAACAATAAAATAATAAAAGAGAGACTCATATAATTTAATAAAATAATATAATAAAATAACCCTCCACCCCAGCGACAACACATCACACAAGCCATTTAATGGGCTCCATCCCGCTCTGGGTTCCCCAGGCCCACTGGCAGAACCAGGTCTTCAACGCCTTCCAGAAGAGTGTTAGAGTGGGGGCCATTCTAATCTCTGGGGGAATGATGTTCCAGAGAGAGGGAGCCACCAAGGAGAAGGCCCTTCTTCTGGGTCCCACCAGGTGTATCTCCCTAGGAGATGGGACCTGCAACTTTCCTTGCCTCCCCACTCTGGTGAGTCGGGTAGATGTGACCGGCAAGAGATGGTCCCTCAGATAATAGTATCAGCCATTATATCCACCTGTACTGAAAGTTTTGAGAATGGGAGATATTATTATTTGGAGACAATTTCTGCTTAAATTACACACTGGTCTATGAGGTGTTTCCCAACCTTGGCAACTTGAAGATATCTGGACTTCAACTCCCAGAATTCCCCAGCCAGCGAATGCTGGCTGGGGAATTCTGGGAGTTGAAGTCCAGATATCTTCAAGTTGCCAAGGTTGGGAAACACTGCTCTATTTGATCTCCACTGCTTTTTAATATCTGAATACCTCCAAATATGGAGGTTTGGAACAGGATATCAGTACATAGATGTATCCAGACCTAATCTCTGAAACATCTTCAGATAATAGAGCAGTTCTCTTGAATATCTGCCTGCAGTTGATAATGAATTGAACTTGGTGGGTTCATATATTGAATTTGGAATCAAACAAGATGAAGATGTTCTTTATGAGGGTCCATAATTCCAGAGTCAGGGGAGATTTTGTTCCAAATGGAATTGCACTTTTACGAAGAGCAGATATATAATTTTGGAGTATTTCTCAATTTTCATCTCTCTCCCATCTCTCTCCAAGTGAGGCAACAGCTAGAGATACTTTTCATTGACTTTAAGTGATATGCCAACTCCTTTCCTTCCTGGAAGAAAATGATCTTAAAAGAGTCATGCATATTCTGGTAATCTAAGTTTAAACAATTATGGGACTGCCTTTATGTCTAGTCCAGACATTTGAGTTGGCACAGAATTCAGCTGCCAGGTTGTCCTTTGGAAGATCACATTAGACTTGTGCTAAAAGCATTGTAGAATCAATCACTTTGTTTCAAATGAAATACAAAGTGTTGATTATTATATTTAAAATCATCTATTCAAGGGTTCAAGGCATAGGACAACAAGGGTTCAAGGCATAGGACAACAAGGCATGGATTACCCATCCCTACTTGTTGAGATCATCTGAGGAAGTTCAGTTAAAGCTGCTGCAGGCAACCAGGGATCACGCTCAGGGTTGGGTCCTAACTTACCTCGCTGCCGGTTTGCTTCCTCCATTGCGCGCCGCACATGCGCAGTGCTAAAAACTCTGCTTCTGTGCATGCACAGAAGCAAAAAACAAGATGGCGGCACCTATGCCGCCCTGAGAGAGCCGGTTCGGAGGTGTGGCCAGCTGGCCATCGCTGCCGGTTTGGTGAGCGGGGGGAAATTCCTGCTACCGATTCTATAGAACCGGTCCAATCCAGTAGCAAACCACCTCTGATCACGCCTTGTCTGTAGTCATCCAAATTCTTTAGAATTAACTGTCTGTTGAATTGTGGAGCTTAACTCACTTTTTAAAAAGTCCTATGACATGGTTTGAATTGTTTATTTTGTTTACATTATTTTTTTGATTTTGATTTTGTTTACATTATTATTCTAGCAGAGTTTTTAATTTAGGTTTTAAGTTTTTACTATAAGTTGTCAAGAGACATCAGTAATTGTCAGTATAATAATTTTAATAGATAATAACTAAATAAAATTTCTCCCAGCTATTGCAATGAAATCAAGAGCTCGTGTTGGGTTTACTAGTTACTGGGCTTGGCAGCAATTTAAGAAATTGGAATAGGCTGTGCAGACTAAATTAAAAATGGGATTATCTGGTGATGCGGAATGGAACAGGCAATCAGTTTTCCCCTAGAGAACATTATATCATCATTTCAGGTGATATTGGAACAAAAATGCTAGGTAAAAATAGTGAAATTACATTTTACTTCAATCCTGTAAATTCTCCTAAATCCTTATGCCATACCTCCAAGAGTTCAGTTATAAATGGGATGTATATTATGGAGGCTAAAAGAGTTGTAGAAGATCAAATTGCTCCTAAATACATGGTCTCACTAACTCCTGTATATTTGATCCTGATTGTCCAGCATTCATTGACTGTTTAAATGCACACCCCATATTTTGAAGAAATGCAAAATAAAGGATCACTGGACAATCCATTTGTGAGATATAGTCTGCAAAGATATGGTCTGATTGGGTTATGCTTACTTTGAAGATGTTAAAGATTGCTTTGAAGGAGAATCCAGATTCGGATTTCTATGTGTATCCATAGATTTAATGTTGTGCAGACAAATAAATATGGCAAATAACACTTAGTGCTGTGAAAATTGGTAACTGAATAGGTTACTTCTGGATATGACTGGACATGCCAAGTTAATTTTATTTGCAATTCATATAGTGAACACAATTTGACACAGTGCCTGTATCAGTTTAAATATAAAACCCCTGATGATCACATAAGCTGGTTTTTGCGTTTGTCTCTCCAGGAATGTGTTGATGGCAGCAAAGCGAGCCAATCAGACTGGGCACTTCATCTGGATGGGTTCTGACAGCTGGGGTTCCAAAATTGCCCCTGTGAGAGATGTGGAAGAGGTTGCAGAAGGATCTGTCACTATCTTGCCCAAGAGGGCATCTGTTAGAGGTAAGCCTAGAAATTTTCAAGAGCTTTAGCTTGTTTATTATTAATTTATTTATTAATAAAATTTCTATGCCACCCAACTCCCAGGGGTCTCTGGGCGGCTCACAACAAGTAGAAATTCATATTCAAATAAGAAAAACAATTTAAAAACATATCTAAAATACAATCCATTTACATATACATACATGGGTCGATCATTGGCCCCAGGCCTGCCGGAAAAGCCAGGTCTTAACGGCTTTCCGGAAGGCCAGTAAGGTGGGGGTAATATGGATCTCAGGAGGTAGTTGGTTCCAAAGAGTCAGAGCAGCTACAGAGAAGGCCCTCCCCCGTGGGCCCACCAGCCGACATTGTCTGGCGGACGGGACCTGAAGAAGGCCAACCCTATGCGATCGTACTGGTCGTTGGGAGGAATGCGGTAGAAGGCGGTCACGCAGATAAACTGGTCCTGAGCCATGTAGGGCTTTAAAGGTAAGAACCAACACCTTAAATTGCGTCTGGAGACCAATCGGAAGCCAGTGCAGCTGGCGAAGGATGGGGTTGGTGTGGGTATATCTTGGGACGCCCACCACAGCTCGCACAACTGCATTCTGGACTAACTGTAGTCTCTGAACACTCTTCAAGGGTTCTTTGAATTTGGTAAGCGTATACAAATAAAAATCTGTTATCATTATTCTTAGCTTGTAACATTCATTCAGATGTCATCCATGCTTTTTGATGGTTATGGAAGCAGCTTATCTTGATTTGGGGTACACTAAAGGCCTTATTCCTTGAATGTCCATGATTTTCCTTGAATTTTGCTCTGCTGAAACGTATATCTAAACAACTGCTTGTTTAGCAACAACTGATGTATGTCTTGCTTATGATCAGACTGCTGGCTGAAAAGGTGTCTCAGTCTGTTGAAAAATGACAGTAGTTGTTCAGAGCTAAAGTGGATAGTTTCATGCCTATACTGCTTTATATTAAAACTTCAGTATCATCAGCCATGTGTGGCCAAAGCAGTGGCTCAGGAGTTAGTCTCACATTTAGGGAGTAGCAAGCTTCTGAGTATATATTTAGCCCATCATAACTAAAATTATGATCCTTTTATACAAAAAATGCAAAACCAACTCATCTCCCACCCTCCAGCATTCTTTATTCCAGCATCCAAATTCCATTTTAGTTGCTGTGACTATTAAACAATTGGGAGTCAGAAAACCTGATGATCTAGTTCAAGAAAAGGCATGTGTGGCCCTCCAGATGTTGTTAAATTTAAACGCTGATCATTATGGCAAATAAAGAATGATATGATCTGTAGTCCAGCAGCATCTGGAGGACCACAGGTTGCCCACTTTTCATGCCAGTAGATAGTGATCTACCCTATACGTTCTTCCTCCCACAGAGATATAGTTTATAACATGGATCAAATTTCTGGTTTATGGGATCACACACTGATGCTTAATTGTGGTAACATTTATACATGCTGTAGATAATCATAACAATGTGCCATCTGGAAGATTCTTTCTGAAATGCTCAGTAATTGTTATGATTATTGAGAGTGATATATCCCAGCTGAAATGGACAAAAGGATATTAAATGGGGGCTATACTAAAGTTGCCACATACAGGTTGTAAAAATCCAGACAACCATGCCATGGCAAGGAAGTAGAAAGGCTAACCCTTCGCTGACACCTAATGGTCATTCAGAGCTTTATAGCCAGATGTTAAGATACCGTAAGTTAAGATTTCTCAACTTTGCAAAATAGAAACAGCACCCAATTGAGCGATTTCTTTTGTGTTACCATTGGACAAGAAATGAATGTACCTTACTACTTTTTTCTTGATTTATTTCTAGGGGTCATTTTGAAAACTGAAGCCAGTCTGCTTGGCTTGGTACTTTGGGTGGTTTGGTTGGTTCAGGGTGGTACTTTGGGTGGTTTGGTTGGTTCAGGGTGGTACTTTGGGTGGTTTGGTTGGTTCAGGGTGGTACTTTGGGTGGTTCAGGGTGGGGAATTTATTTATTTATTTATTTATTTATTTATTTATTTATTTATTTATTTATTTATTTATTTATTTATTTATTTATTTGTTTGTTTGTTTGTTTGTTTGTCAAACATGTATAGTAGTAGTTTGTATATACATAAGTAAAAAGTAACGATAAAAGAGGACAATAGGACAGTAGGACAGGGACGGTAGGCATGCTGGTGCTCTTATGCACGCCCCTTACAGACCTCTTAGAAACGAGGAGAGGTCGACTGTAGACAGTCTAAGGTTAAAGTTTTTGGGGTTTGGGGAAGAAACCACAGAGTCAGGTGGGTGGGGGCGATTTTTGGGATTGTTATGTGTGTTGGGCCTGGTCTTTGGGCGTTATGTGAATTTTGTTGTGTGGGTATACATTCTTTTTTCCAGCTGTCTTTCCATTAGCCCCAAAGAAAAGCCTCTGGTTTCAACGGTACTTTACTATTTATAATCTTCTGAATTATTATATGCATTTGTATTCAAAATTTTCTGGCTGTTTTACATGTCCATCAAAGATGATCAAATGTCCCTTCATGTCATTCACATTTAAGGTTAAATGTGAAGACATTAAATGTTCTCTTTGTTAAACTTTTTGCAAAAAATTCTCGAATCTTTAAATCCTTAAAGTCTCTTTTGATTTTTATAATCCTGAAAGAAGGTTTAATTAACCAAAAGGAATCTTATCTTTGCTGCAAAGGAAATTCCTCTATATTTACAGATTAATTATTTCACAAAGTGATTAAGAAATGAGGATGGCAGGCTTATTTTCCATATAGGTTATACTGCAGTTATGAATGTAGGTGGAATCCCAGGACTTCTGGCTGCTCAACTCCCAAGTTGACTGCAAAAACTTCAATTTCTGCAGTTTATTTATGAGGAGTTCGCCACCCAGAGTACAAGTGGGTTATCTCAGCATCTGTCTTTGATCCAAAAAGATTTTGCAGGTTAACATCTACGTTCCAGTCTGAGATCGAAGATCAAAAAGGCCAACACAGTCCTGAGCTGCATAAATAGAGGGATACAATCAAGGACCAGAGAGGTACTAGTACCACTCTATAAAGCCTTGGTCAGACCACACCTAGAGTACTGCATCCAGTTTTGGTCACCACACTATAAAAAAGACATTGAAACTCTAGAGAAAGTGCAGAAGAGAGCAACCAGCTGCGCGAGCTGTGGTGGGTGTACCTAGATGGCACCCACGTAACACCAATTCTCCGCCAGCTGCATTGGCTGCCCATTAGTCTCCGGATCCAATTCAAGGTGTTGGTCGTTACCTTTAAAGCCCTACATGGCTCAGGGCCAGGTTACCTTCGGGACCGCATCCTGCCGCATACCTCCCTACGACCGGTTAGGTCCCACAGAGCGGGTCTCCTCCAGGTCCCATCGACCAAGCAATGCCGGCTGGCGGGGCCGAGGGGGAGAGCCTTCTCTGTGGGAGCCCCCTCCCTTTGGAACCAGCTCCCTCCAGAGATCAGGACTATCCCCACCCTGCTGGCCTTCCGTAAAGCAATAAAAACTTGGCTCTTCCGGCAGGCAGGGTATGAATGAAGGTTATTTTTAAATCTGGATAGCATTTTAATATGGTTTTTTTAACAAAACTGTTTTTTACTTGTTATGTTTTCTATACATGCTGTGAGCCGCCCAGAGTCCCTTGGGAGTTGGGCGGCATAGAAATTTTAATAAATAAATAAATAAATAAATAAATAAAATAAAATAAATAAAGGGTCTGGAAAATAAAACATACGAAGAGCGGTTGCAGGAACTGAGCTTGGCCAGTCTAGCGAAGAGAAGGACCAGGGGTGACATGATAGCAGTGTTCCAATACTTGAGGGGATGCCACAGAGAGGAGGGGGTCAGGCTGTTCTCTATGGCACCAGAAAGCCAAACAAGGAATAACGGATGGAAGCTGACCAAGGAGAGATTCAACTTGGAAGTGAGGAGAAACGTTCTGATGGTGAGAGCGATCAACCAGTGGAACAGCTTGCCAGTGGAGATTGTGAGAGCCCCAACACTTGCGACCTTCAAGGAGAGACTGGACTGCCATCTGTCTCAAATGGTGTAGGAACTCCTGCTTGAGCAGGGGGTTTGACTAGATGACCTGTAAGGTCCCTTCCAACTCTAATAATAAATCTAAATCTAAATCTCTGTTGCAGTGTCTCTCTGCTCTTTCAGAGATATCAGTACACCAATGTCAGCCTCAATAGCTGCATATAATTCTTAAGTGATTACATCTTAGTTTTTTATGATAAAAATGGAGACACGTATCTGGAGTAGTACTTAAGATGTTGAAATCACACAGGAGAAAACCTGAATAAAACCTGTATTCAACCATAAAGCTCACAGTGTTACTTGGGTCAGTTATTGTCAGGTGTGAAAGACCAGGTCCACACGTGAAGGTTCAATTAAGCTGATTTATTGCTAAAAGCCTACGCCCAGGAATCTTCTTAACTAACTCTAACCCTAACCTGGTTGGAGTTAGATAAAGGTCAACAGCACTCAAAGGGCATTAGACTTAGTTCATTTGTGGTTACATAGGGATTCTAGGCTGATACCTCTTTTCACTCTGCCCCCAGGATTTACCATGTATCTTTTATAAAACTCAGCTCACACACTGTTAAGACAATAAAATATTAAGATATCAGTCAGACTGAAAGTTTTGAAAAAATAGTGAAATATGCATGCAATAAAAATATTCAACCCATGATTATACAACTTTTTTTTTAAAGAAAGGAAAATTATTTATGGTGGTAGTGGGGAGAATCCAGAAAAATGGGCACTTTAACAGTGCTCATTTTGAAACTGCTATAAATTTAAAAAGCAAATGTATGGACTTAAATCAAACTTCCTTCATCCTCATATTCATGTGCAAATAAATGGCATGGTCTGAAATCAGTTGTCCATCAAGCAAAGAATAATCAGCAGCCTGGAAAACATATATTTTTTGAAAGGAAAACTACTGAATGCAATGGATATGGGCCTATGACTACACAAAGCTATGCTGCTCTAATCCAATAGCAAAAGCTTAATTTTAATTATGCTAAACACGGACTAATTTCTTTAGTGTAAAATGACTATCAGAGGGGGTTGAAATGCATACACTAAAGATGGTGGCTTTATGACTCTCTCCCTAAGGCATAGCCTTATTAATTGAATGAAGTCTTTTTAATGGGCTTATGGTACTCGACAGTTCTTTCCTTTCTAATGAATGGCCCATCAAGAAATGTAACTGTGGCTGTGAGCTAAGTCTGGCATTGTTAGACTCTTGATGCTGTCTAGATAAGTAGATTAAAAATATACTTACCATTGAGGACCATGTGAAGCTTCACTTCAGTGGCAATTCAATCTTTTAACGGAATCTTCAGATCAGAATTGTCAAATAGGTCTGGTGCATAGCAGATCTGTTGCCTCTCAATTAATCCAGACATTAGTTGGACTTCTGGGCATGAGGAGACTTTTGTTATAAACAAATCACCCAAATGCTTTGATGATTCAAATCAATTTGTCAAATGAATTGCAAAATTGAATCAGATTTTGACCAGCTGCCCTATTAATCATCAGAGAAGGCAACTTAGTGTCTTCTATATGTTTCAGATGACAGTGCTCATAATTCCCAGCCAGACATGGTCTGGCATGGGTTGATGAAAGTTGAGGCAATGATTCATCAATAGGATGAATCTGCTGCAGACCTCAAACACCAAGCTACCTCCAATAATCTTTAACTCGAACACTTTGCCTGTCTGGAGGTTGATCTCCTTTTACATCAGATAATTTCCAAGCTGACCATTCAGCTGATCATTTGCTACAGGTAAAGAAATTCAATGTACATTGCTTCTTTCCTTTGATGTCATGAAAAGAACTGTCTAAAATAGCTTATAATTTCAGATCAACAGAATTCTGTATTCTGAAAACTGTGAACAACATAAGTCAAATGAAAACTCTTTTCTGTTAAGAAAGCCTATGAACCTTCAATGGAGACATTATGAATGAAAATCGAAGCATTAATTTCATGCTTATCTATGTGATAATGCAAATATAAATTAATTTTCCCCTCAAATACATAACTCTGGGCCAACTTTGGGCCATTGGTCTTTAGGGATTTAAAGTTACTACCATGTGATATTGAACATGGGGCATCTTAGTAGTTTGTGGTCTGCCAAACTGGGACCTTTCCTAGGTAATCAACAGCCCAACAGATACTGGAGGCTGCAAGCTAGATCTACTTTTTGTCTCAAAGTTGAGGTGTAATCTGGAAGAGAGGGACATTAGATCACTCTCTAGTTGCCTTTTGGCTTACTGTGCTACTCATCCCTGCGGGAAAATAGGGCCTGTTCAATCAGCTTGCCCCAGGTGAATGATGGACCCAATGAAGTTCCAGAGAGAGCTTGGGTTTTCTCTGAGGATCTGGTGGGTTGTTTGGCTCAGGTCCTATATGCTGCCTGGAATGAACGAGTAGCTTGAGGCCTTGGTTCATATCACTCATATGGGGTTTCTACCTGTCTGTATTGGGGTGCAACTTAGTGTACTTGAAAGAGTATCTGGATCACTACTGGAGGAAGACTCAAAGTACATATTAGGGATTATCTTGTGGCAATAAGGGTGATGAACATTCTCAACAACCATTTGTTTTCTCTGCCATCTGTGTTGGTTTTGTTGTGCATTGTTTGTGTTGAATGTGCTGTTTCTTTGTTTTTAATGGTTTTTAACAATTGGTAAACTATCCCGAGTCACTTGTAGTTGGGCAGCATATAAATTTAGTAATTTTTTTAAAAAAGGCAAAGATTCAAAATTTGAGAAGGAAAAAGGAAAAAGAGTACCTTAAAGTGTTCTATAGCTGAACAAGAGAATTGAAAAAGCTGTTAAGATACAATGTAATATATGCTGAGTACATGTTTGCTATATACTGTATTTAAATTTGTAAAGGTAAAAATTGTTTATGTCAGAAATGGGAAAGAACTATAGGCATGGAATAATATGATGGGCTGGGCTATGATGCATTTTTTACATGGCAGATCTTCAAACTGAAGTGCATATCTGTGCATGTTAAAATAAATGCATATTAAAATGAAAATGCAGAAACATATCTATTTTCAGTGTATACTACTTGTGAATGTTTTTATTTATTCCATTTGTTTCAGCACTGGTTTTTCAGATTTTAAAAACATTTTCTGAAAATATATACATGTGATGCAGCTGAAACAGAGATACACAGCTTGGTGCCTCCAAATATTTTAGATTTCAATTCAGTTCCAGCTACCTTAGCCAATGGCAAGTAGTTGTGAGAGCTGGAATCTAAAGTATTGAGTGGCATCAGCAGTAGTGTCCGTAAAAAGCTTTGATAACTTCATCACACAAATATTGCACATTATCACAACATCTGATGCAAGTACATATGTGCAGAATTTGCATCGTGATGCCTCCAAATCCATGTTCTCAATTTTACATCATCATGCTTACTGCCAATGCCACTGTCCAAACTATTTTCAATTAGCAAAGTAAATATTATAATTGAGAGAGCTGGGGTTTTGATCTATAACTTTTTTTTCTCCTTTCAGGGAAAACAACAAAAATAGCTGGCTTCCCCACTATCATGTTTGAACCTATGATGCAAGTTAACACATTTAGTTATTGGTCTACTGGAAATTGTGTTGAAAATGCCTTTGAAATCTTTTTGGCTCTTTGATATCCAATAAATGCTAACAATAAACCTCAAAGTATTTCAAAACTAACTTCTAATAATGATTATTTTTTAAAATATTACAGTATTTCAATAGCTAAGATTCCCTTTTATCCTTTAAGATCTGCTGTCTACCTGCTGTCTACCCTCATATAACTGACCCTGTTTATTTTGGTTTCATGGTTTTATTATCTGTTTCCCTCATTAGGTTTTGATCGCTATTTCTCTAGTAGGACACTGGACAATAATCGCCGGAACATTTGGTTTGCTGAATTTTGGGAGGATAACTTTCACTGCAAGCTAAGTCGCCATGCTCTCAAGAAAGGAAGTGCTATCAAAAAGTGTACAAGTAAGACATTCTAAATGTAGATCTTTGGTTTGTGTGTGTCAGAGAATGGGTAGGACTGAACAGTTTGAGTGGATGGTTGTTGGCTCTATTCATGCTGTAACCTAAAAGAACATCATTATTTAATAGAGATGTGGCCATTAATTTGATCTTTGTTAGACCTAATGAGCAGTCCCCATTTTGGGGGTTAGCTGTTTCATTTAGAGATACTAGTTGCTTTGCATGCATTGGGTATGTGAATTGAATTCTCTGAGGTGACTGTCAGAACATACTGTCAGATTTTTCATAATGCCAAGTTAATTGTGTGGATTTTATAATAGTAGAGTGAATGGGAAGGTGCTGGTAGCTAAGATCAGAAGCTCTGGTAATAGCAGGAAGCAGGTACGCTGGAATGATGCTTTATTTGTGGGTGAAGCATAATAGAGAAGTGATTGAGCTATGAATCAGGATAATTCTTTCTGATCCGATCTGAACAGGTACGTTAATTTCTGTCATTCTTAGTTTCATGCAATATTGGGCCCACATGCAAGCCATAAAGAGGGGTAACTTAGTCAGTTTGTTGCCCTTCAAAATGCGTTACTCTTTCATAATTTCCATACAGCACAATAAAAATGTTATACTATCATTCTGAGTCAGCATGACAAAAAGGATCATAACAATAATGTGTCTAAGAAACACAATATTTGCTAACACTAGCTGCGTCCTTTCTATGAATCATTGAGATTCTTTTTTTTGAATAGGAGGGAAAAGGGCATATCTGGAGTAGCTAGTATAGGATCTTACAGGATAGGAAAAAAGTAATTTGTATTGGTGGAATCAAGGATCGAGGCAGAATAAGATATTTGTCAGAGAATGGGCCTTTGTGGGTTTCCTCTCCCATTTCCAGCAGTCTTCTCTTGCTTGATATCCTCAGGTCTGTTGGGACCAGAACTTTAAAAAACTCCCAAAAAGCAATTGTTTGAGAATTGAGACCCCACACATTTGGTAGACACTAAGTGGGAGATGGCAGTTCTTAAGATCATCTCCTTTATTATTTTGTTAGACACGAGTAAAGATCATTAACCCTGTATGATATTTTAATGCTCCTCAGTGTTAATGTTAATGCTGCCCTCAGATTTTTATAGCTGCTTTGTTTTGTTTCTGTCCCTGTGTTCCTTTTTTTTAATGAGAACTTCTTAATTATCATTTTTAATTATACATTTTTGAGCATCTGGCAAGCAAAGCATATATTTGTATAAATTAAATCAATCAATGAAGCCCATGAGCACCAATAGACTCATTTGGGAGTGGGCCAGTAGATTAAGAACTACATTTTGGGATACGATTCCCTGAGCTTAAGAGCAGAAGGCATTGTTCACAAATAAATATGCCTACTGAAGACTTGATGGAACCTGGGAGGACTTAGTCTATGAAGCAACCAAATGCCTACTCTATTTATAATTATTAAATAAGAATAAACACACATTACGTCAACTGACCCACATGGTCCAGTCCAGCTTCCTTGAGCAATTTCTGTTATCCTTTTTTTTGTATCCTGCTTTCATTTTACACATACCCCTGCCTGCACATTAGTTCCCTTTTAATTGTCTGCCATCATCTTTCCTCTTCACAGTACACAAGGTCTTTCTTCATTTACTCATAATTTCCATTATGACATTGGAATCCCAACTCCATTGTTCTGTTTTCTCAGCAATTCTCTCTTAGCAGCCTGGTTCAGGAGGGAGAGAGGATGCATTATAAAGCTGTGCCACCATTGTTTGAACCTGGCTTAAGGACTAGAATGGAAGGGAGTTCCTGAAAATAAACAGGGGATGAGAAAGTAGCCCCCTTAAGTGCATGAGTAGAGTTAATCCTGACAGGAGACATGAGATACATGTCTCATGGGTGAATGAATATATTTGTTCATCCTCCCTCTGCTGCCAAAGCTGATGGAAAGTCTCTTTCTGATGTGAAGTGACTGAAACCTTGGTGCTGGACACCTTTTGCCTCAAGCAACAATTAAAATATTTCATTCCATAAAAAACATCTAGCCGCATGGGAAGTACAATGCAGAATTGTTGTTAAAAGGAAGGCGGGGGAAAAAAACAAACCTCAGAGAAATCAGCTGCCATGTAAATGATAATAAATCTTCAAGCCAGGATTACAGGAAGTGACTGGGACTGCTCCTTTATCTCTGTGTTGTCACATTTATTCACCCTCCTTGCCAGACAATGAGCCTCTGTGGAATTGATGAGTGCCACAGTAGATCAGAGGACAAAACAGAAAGACCGAGAGGGACAGGTAAAACTAATCTTGATCATTGCTTCTATTACCTCCTCTCTTGATCCACCCAGGAATAGAGTCAGATATCAGAGCAGCTGCTTGAATGTCAAATCTGCACATCTTGTAAGGATATAAAAAAAGACAGTTCAGGGTGGGACACAGGATAGGAGACCGTTCATGCTCAACTTCATCTTCATTGTAAGCCAATTATAAACAAAACCAACATATGATATTAAGGCAGTCCTTCTCAAAAAGTGGGGTGCCCCCCCTAGGGGGGCTCGAAGTGATGCCAGGGGGCACAAGTGACCCCAGGGAACATGCGTGGTCCCTCTCATTCGATTCCCCTGGACGGGGAGTGTTTTCCCAGTTGCACGCTGCTCCGAGTCCGGAAGAGAAGGTGGCCAGGCGTGGGCGGGCGGCTGCGTGGGTTCTTGTTGTTCTCGGTGGGTGCCGCGGTAGCCATGAACAGTGTGGCGAACCTGCTGCTGCAAGGAGGAGCATCCTCTGCAGCTGAGCAAAAGCTTCGAACGGCATCCTAAAGCCTCCTTCCACACCATTCGCTGTGAGTACTCGGCAGATCCAGTCCGACCCGGTCGTTGGAAGGTTGTGCATGTGTGTGTGAGAGAGAAAAAACTCAAGCACTTTAGCACACCCAGAGGAACAGCCCGGTTGCTACGCCGCCTCGCAACTCCCAGCCGTGCCAAGCCCCGCAGGCTGCCTTCCCCCCCCTTCCCTTCCAACGCAGGCACCACCGGAGAGACGGAACCCCCGCAGTGGCGACCCTGGAGGATGGAGAAGGCGGGGGAAGAGCCCCGATGCCCAGCTGCTCGCTGACTCCAATTCCGGGCGAGCGCTCCCGGCTTGCTGCTGTCGCCACCGCCGCGCGTGAACGCGGTCCGCGGCGGGAAGCGAGTTCAAGCGACCCTCCGCCGCTGCCTGCCTGCCCCGCCCTGTGCCCCGTAGCTCTTGACTTTGCCGAAGGTGCCGACCCCCAGCGTGTCCCCCAGCACGTAGTGACCGATCTTCACCCGGACCATGAGACTCCGCATCTAACCAGCCAGCCAGCCAGCCCAAGCCACTGCCGGCTCCCGAAGGGGAGGCGGGAGGCGAGGAAAGGCCTCCCGCCTCCCCCCCATGCCGACATTTGCGTTGTTTTGCCCTCTGCACGCGTTCTGCGCATGCGCAGAGGGCAAAATTCAAATGGCGCCGAGGCGGGCCCGCCCACCGGCCCGCTTAAAAAAAAAATCTGGTCACTTTAGACTAAGAGGAAGTGACTCATCCAAAGTAAGCCAGCTGGCTTCCATGTCTCAGGGAGGATTAGAATTTATTGTCTTCCAGTATCTACTCCAGCACTTCAACCATTACGCTAAACTGGCTCTTAGAAAGCAGGTCTTTGACTGTTCCAAAAAATTATAAATTAATATTTGCAGAGTTCATTTATCTAGAATTAGAGAAACTTGTTAAATCCCCTAACTTGATGCCATTTGAAACTCTGTTTTGCATTTTTCTATAGAAAGGAAAAAATCCCACTGTTTTCACCTATGGAATTCTGCACACATCCCTCAGTAGAATACAAATGGAAGAATTCGAATTAAGAGTATTTGGCTATCTGCTTGAACTGTTACAGAATGAATTGAAATGGACATAGGATAGATGCCATTCTGCCTGGAAACTTCTACTCCATCTCTTCTACTAAGAATTAGAAGGTGTAAGTAGGGAAAGGAAGGCAGGATAGAAATATACAAAAGTTTCTGATGAGTATTGGAGAGTCCTAGTAGAGAAGATATAGAACAATGATGGCGAACCTTTGTTCCCTTGGGTGCTGAAAGTGTGCGCACGGGCGCTATTGCATGCGTCCATGTGCCCACACCCATAATTCAATGCTCCCCGTGCCAAGCCCCCTGCGCATGTGCGCGCAACCCACCCGCTCCCCTGCTTCCCATTTCCCAACTTCCGGTGGTGTTGTGACCCAGCACCGCAACCCCCCGGAAACACACACACACAGTCGTTGGGAGGCAAACAAAAAGGTTCCTTTTACTAATAAAGTTTCTTAGTAAAACTCAGAGGGTTTAGAAGTCCAAAACAACACAAACGGAAAGTCTTCAGGAATAAGGTTCTTTGGGTTACGTGAGGGTTAAATAGCACACAGACAAAAGTTCAAAGCAAGACTCATTAATTCTTATCTGAACAACTTGGCTGGCTTCCCGGAATAAAGCTGGCAGAAGCTGGTGATAAGATTCCCAAACAGACGTAGAAACGAAACTCTGGATTTGCTGCGGTCAGTGAATTGTTGTTCTCAGCAATGAGCACTAATTACCATGGCCTAATATAGCCACTGAAGGGCGTGGCCCAATTAGCCCTCACTGCTTCCTCCTATTGGACCGACGCTTACTCAGCCAGTCCTGTCTTCTGGCTGCTCTGCGTGCTCTGGCATTCAGCATGAGTTCTTCATCTCCTGATGAAGAACTCTGCTGCGCAGGTGCAGAAGGTCCTGGGAGATCGTCCTGCTCTGGCACCGAGTCCTCATCACCAGCCGTCTCTGGTGCCAGGCACATAGGCTGGTACTGCTGCACCATGAGCGGCTCCGCGTCCTCCGGATCCTCCAGACTCGGCGCCGGACGCGGCCAAGGCACAACAGGTGGGCCCGGTAGGCCCCAGGCTCCAGAGGCATTCTTGGAGCCTGGGGAAGGTGAAAATGCCCTCCCCAGCCCCCCTGGAGGCTTCCGGAGGCCGAAAATGCCCTCCCAGAGCCTGCACGTGAGCTGAAAATCAGCTGGCCAGCACACACATGCGCGCTGGAGCTCAGCTAGGGCAAAGGCTTACGTGCCAGCAGATATGGCTCTGCATGCCACCTGTGGCACGTGTGCCATAGGTTCGCCATCATGGATATAGAACATGCTTATCTGACAGAGGAACTTGTACTGGATTGCAAGTGTATCTCAGCCTGTGTTTCTGAGGGTAGATGGCTGTCATTGATTTCTGTTTGTCATTTTTGAAACAAACATGGAGGTTAATATAGGAACCACAACATCAAGTGGGTAATAAGAGGAATCCAATTTTTTTGCATCATTTGTTCTAAGCTTCTATCTCTGGATTTTGTATCTGAACTTATATTGGTTAATTTTACAATAATACTGTCTTCCATGATCACATGACATGGCTGACATGATAAAGGGAAACAGTTTAGCTCCAAATAAATCCAAGGGTACTTTGTATTAAAGCTAACCCTGATTTGTTTTATTGCTAACTGGGTTTCATCCTTCCCCTGACCCAGAGTTACTGATTGAAATATTCATGCTTCTACATTTATGGAGAGTTAGGCAGTTTTGAGTAGTAATTTTCTGTTTTTCAGTATGTATATGTTAATAGCTATACTAAGTACACAAATATATTTAATATTTAAGGCCAGGGGAGTTCCAGATTTGAGTGACTGCTTGCCAAAGAACCTGCTGCTGGATCTCTCCCAGTTCAAGTGTAATGGCTGCATGTGCAACTGATAGGAGTAACGAGCAGAAATAGATCGCTGTTATAAATTTCCCTCAACACCAGCCTAGGGTCTGTGGTGATTCTCAGTCATCCAGGCCATGGTTGTCCCAAAGGTGCTTTCTTTCAGAAGGCAAACTGGACTTTCTTGTTTTGAGAAGATGTTTTTGAGAAGATATTTTGCTTCTCATCCAAGAAGCTTCTTCAGTTCTGACTGAGTCTCCACCATTCAGTCAGAACTGAAGCAGCTTCTTGGATGAGAAGCGAAACATCTTCAAGCAAAGCAAGAAAGTCCAGTTGCCTTTTGAAAGAAAGTACTTTTGGATCAGTGTAGGGCAGTGGTTCCCAACATGGGGCCCACACCCCACAGGGGGCCAATTTGATTTTTAATGGGGGGCAATTGGAACCTTGTTTAAACCAAGTTAATGGCCTTTTAGGCTTCCTCCGCGTGAGCAGGAGTTCACTTTTTGAATAGTAAGAATTATATGTCACCGGGGGGGGGGGGAGATCAGGATTTTAGGGATGCTTAGGTGGGGCATGGCCAAAAAATGGTTAGGAACCACTGGTCAAGGATGTCCTGAAGTATGTTAAATTATGGCGATTTACTGGGAAGGAGAAGGGCTGGGTTTAGTAGAAGGTGCTGAAACTGGGACTATAAATCTTTAAAGCAATGTTTCCCAACCTTGGCAACTTGAAGATGTCTGGACTTCAACTCCCAGAATTCCCCAGCCAGCGAATGCTGGCTGGGGAATTCTGGGAGTTGAAGTCCAGACATCTTCAAGTTGCCAAGGTTGGGAAACACTGCTCTAAAGCTTCAGTGAATTTACACAGATCTGAAAAGAAAATCAGGGTTGCTGAAAGTTACATCTATATATGCCACCCACAGAAATGTTTCCAGTATTGAACTTTCCTATTTGATAATAACTAGGAAGATCAGGTCTGTGCTTCTTAACCACTGGCCCAGACATGCTGTCATTATGTGGTTATATGTATTTTTGGATCTTTCTAGCTAGAGCTAACTGGGAGGGATAAACCAAGTGTATAGGGAATCTATCTTTTTGACAGCCATGTGGCTGAAGTGATGGTTGCAGGTGACATGTTTACTGAAAGATGGAAAAAATTTACTGCCTGCCACCCAAGGGGAGAAGACAGATAAAGGTGTCTGGGCTTTCAGGCAGTGGAGACGTGGTGAAATTATAGGTTGGGTACGGCCAGTTAAATGAATTTCTCTCCCTTTTAGGAGGTTATGTGGGAGGCAATGCAACCTTTGTTATCTATTGCAATTCCAATTTGCTCATTGTGATCCCTAAATGGTCATGGATCATATGATTTGTTTGGATTTAGAATAACTCCTGGTTGCCATCATGCTATGCACTTAATTGTGTTCTCTAGGTGGGGACCAAATGTTGATCCCCGAATGTTGAGCTTAATACAGTTCTACAGAGGATCTGTATACTGCGCAAGCTAGAAAGAGGGCAGAGAAAATATCTATGGACCCCTCACATCTCGGACATAAATTGTTTCAATTCTTCCCCTCTGGATGCTGCTATAGAACATGGCATGCAAAAACAACTAGACGCATGCCGACACTCTGCTAAACATGTAACTCCCACAGCAATGTCTTATGCCTAAGGATATCTAACCATGTAGTGTTACTATTATTCTGCTCATCTTTCCTATTACCAGACCAAAATATCCTATTGATATTTTATTACTATCACTTTGTTAATTGCAACTTATGATTTATGATTGTATTTTATGGTTATGATTTATCACTTTGTTGCTTGTATGTATACTGAGAGCTTATGCAGCGGAGACAAATTCCTTGTGTGTCCAATCGTATTTGGCCAATAAAGAATATTCTATTCTATTCTATTCTATTCTATTCTATTCTATTCTATTCTATTCTATTCTATTCTATTCTATTCCATTCCATTCCATTCCATTCCATTCCATTCCATTCCATTCCATTCCATTCCATTCCATTCCATTCTATTCTATTCTATTCTATTCTATTCTATTCTATTCTATTCCATTCCATTCCATTCTTGCTCTAAAACAAAAATAGAGGAGCTGGTCCTGCAGATATTGCCAAACTAATACTCTCAGCAGCCCAGCATGGTCAATGGTGATGGATGTTGTTGAAGTGCAATCACTGAAGTCTGCAACAGCTAGAAAACCATAACTTCCTTACATCTGCTGTGGAATCTCAAACTATTCAGATGCTGTCAGGTACAATTTGCTCATCAATTTAATCTCCAGTCTGTCATTTCTTTGAAAGAAGCAGGATCTTCAATAAAGCTGCAGAATTTTCAATGTTCTAGTCAGTGAACCATACTCCATTCCTCTTCCCACTCAATTTTCCATTTTAGTTTCCTCAAGTGTCAGTTTTACGTAGTCACTGAGCATACTCCAGGCAAATGATAAAAACACACAGTCGTTATAGAAAGATTTGTGACTACAAGGGTGAGTTCACACAGGACAAGTCAGCAGTAAAATATAAAACTGAGTTTTAGTTATTATTGACAAGTGTATCTTGCTATGAAAATCCCATTTGGGTATCATTTTCCATAAGCAACAAGGTGCAGTGTTTCATGGTTTCCAAGCATCTGTTTCCAATTGTATAGCTGAGGTTAAGGTAATTATACAGTCATGATCTTTCAATTTCTCCATGTCTGATTTCTTGATGCTTCCAAAGGGCCTATAGAAATGGGGAAATAGATCTTCACATTGAAACGTTTCATTTTGAAATGACAGCATGTGCAAATATAGTGATATATTTGGCTCTTCTTCAAATGCATTGCAATGCTTGCAGAAATAAAGAGAGATAGAGCTTTCCAATGCAATATAATTCACTACATAATTCACTTTAACTAACTTGTTCTAAGTCTAACTTAGAGGCCAAAGCTGGCTCCACATTTTGAAATACCAGATCCAGGGAGACCCTACTTCCTTGCTTGCTGTTCCCTTTATGAGGTAGAACTGCTTCAGATTTTTCTAGGGAGTTGCCATCTAGAAGCATTAGATTTACAATTTATGGGAATCTGGAAAATCTCTGCCTAAAATATCTGAAGGAGAGATTGGTAAAACTGGCTCATATCACATCAGCTACAGATAGTAACAGGGAAGTATTGTAACTAATTCATTGAAACTACAGAGTTGTTATTCGATTGCTACTTGAAAATGTCAATTTTTGGAACTGCATACTAAGCTACTCACACAACATTTTAAAAAAAATTACCTTCTGCCAGCCTCTTTAAGTGGGTTGTATAAAACATGTATCATCTATGCAAACTTTGATGATTTAAAAGAAAAAGAAAAAGCACTACCTACAACTATAAACTGAGATGGACTCAGAGGTGGGTTCCTACCGGTTTGGCGATGATGTCATGGAGCCAGTTCTGTCAGTGTCTCCGTGGGCGCCGCCATCTTGGATTTTGCTTCTGCGCATGCGCAGAAGCTATTTTTTTATTGCTGTGAGCGCGTGCGCACGACACAACCCTGAGCGAACCAGTAGCAAAAGGATCCAGAACCCACCCCTGGATGGACTTTAATGCTTGAATAGAAGATCCCCAGGGAAACCAGGACTGTTAACTAGATTGGAAAGTTTAAAAAAAATCCTAGATGAAGATACCATAGTATTGTACAGTTTCCAAGAAGACCATATGGGAGCCTTCAGATAGTCTATATAATATTTTAAGTGGGCACTCAGCAGATAAACAGAGCCAAACTTCCCAAAGTCAAAATAGATTTTAAAAAATTCTTCAACATTGATCATCAAAAGGGTTGCAGATTCACTAAGAGAGG
Organism: Diadophis punctatus similis; assembly: GCA_023053685.1. Taxonomy (NCBI): domain Eukaryota; kingdom Metazoa; phylum Chordata; class Lepidosauria; order Squamata; family Dipsadidae; genus Diadophis; species Diadophis punctatus. The sequence goes on from JALIGW010000003.1 coordinate 42,910,441, forward strand.
AAAGAGCCAAACTTTGAAATGTTGCTACCTTGGAAAAAATACAAATAAAATATCCACATACTCATGATGCTGAATTTTATTTGTTTTATTTGATTATAAATTATATTTTCTATCTACTTGTAGTCTGGGAAAAAGCATATTACAAATAATTTGACATTTTGCATAAGATTATAACGATTAAATTAAAAGCCAGTTAACAGAAACCTGTTCTAATGCTTGTTGCAAACAAACCAAAGAAGCAGACAATCTTACTTTCCTTGGAAGGAAGTTTGATTAAAATAATAATAATAATAATAATAATAATAATAATAATAATAATAATAATAATAATAATAATAATAATAATAATAATAATAATAATAATAATAATAATAATAATAATAATCCTGTCATTATTCACCATTCTGGCCTCACTAGGAGCTAACACATATAGCAAGAATAATTGAAAATATGTTTATCTGCTTTGGAGGAATTCTAGAATATTAGTCAAGATAATCTCTTGCACTAAAAATAATACAGAACCTTATAATTTACACAATTGTCACAGCCTAAGTGTTTGTAGGGTTTTATCCTAGTGGACAACCATTTAAATATAAAGTCCTAGTGGACAACCATTTAAATATGAGTCAGCAGTGTGCAGCAGCTGCCAAAAAAACCAACACAGTTCTAGGCTGCATTAACAGAGGGATAGAATCAAGATCACGCGAAGTGTTAATACCCATTTATAATGCCTTGGTAAGGCCACACTTGGAATACTGGATTCAGTTTTGTCACCACGATGTAAAAAAGCTGTTGAGACTCTAGAAAGAGTGCAGAGAAGTGCAACAAAAATGATTAGGGGACTGGAGGCTAAAACATATGAAGAACGGTTGCAGGAACCAGGTATGTCTAATTTAATGAAAAGAAGGACCAGGGGAGACATGATAGAGTGTTTCAATATCTCAGGGGTTGCCACAAAGAAGAGGGAGTCAAACTATTCTCCAAAGCACCTGGGAGTAGAACAAGAAGCAATGGGTGGAAACTAATCAAGGAGGAAAGCAACTTAGAACTAAGGAGAAATTTCCTGACAGTTTAGAACAATTAATCAGTGGAACAAGTTGCCTCCAGAAGTTGTGAATCCTCCAACACTGGACGTTTTAAAGAAGATGTTGGATAACCATTTGTCTGAAGGGGTGTAGAGTTTCCTGCCTAAGAAGGGGGTTGGACTAAAAGACCTCCAAGGTCCCTTCCAACGCTGTTATTCTATTCTATTCTATCTTTTGCAGCTCCTGAAGAGATAGCCTACATTTATCCTGCAATTTTTTCTACCAATACTTATTTCAGTTCTTGAAAGAGAATTTAGTTCTGACATTTCTATGAAATTCTCATGGATGATGAGTGGTATGTTTGTACTTATTTTGGTTGCTAGATAGTTAAGTGAGCCAGTTTGGTATAGCATTAAGGCCACAGGCTAGAAATCAGGGGATTGTAAGTTTTAGTCCTGCCAAAAAATCAATGCAATCCTAAATTGCATTAACAGAGGGATTGAATCAAGATCATGTGAGGGACTAGAGCCCCTCTATAAAGCTTTAGTAAGGCCACATCTAGAATACTGCATCCAGTTTTGATCACCACGCTATAAAAAGAAGTTGAGACTCTAGAAAGAAGTCAAGAGAAGAGCAACAAAAATGATTAGGGGCCTGGAGGCTAAAACATATCAAGAACAGTTGCAAGAACTGGGCATGGTTAGTCTAGTGAAGTGAAGGACCAGGGGTGACATGATAGCAGTGTTTCAATATTTGAGGGGCTGTAACAGAGAGGAGGGGGACAACTTATTTTCCAAAGCACCCAAAGGCCAGACAAGGAACAATGGATGGAAACTGATCAAGGAGAGATTCAATCTAGAAATAAGGAGAAATTTTCTGACAGTGAGAACAATCAACCAATGGAACAGCTTGCCACCAGAAGTTGTGGGTGCTCTAACACTGGAAGTTTTTAAGAAGAGATTGAACAACCATTTGTCTGAAGTGGTATAGGGCCTCCTGCTCCAGCAGGGGGTTGGACTAGCTGACTTTCCAACTCTGTTATTCTGTTATTCTACCTTAGGTACAAAGTCAGATGACTGATCTTGAGCTAGTCACACTCTCTCAAAGAGAAGAAAGAAGGCAATGGCAATTCAGATCCAAAATCTTGCCAAGAAAATTGTAGGGATTGCCAGGAAATCACCAAGAGTCAATATTGATTCAAAAACACACATATACATACTCCCTCCCCAAAGAGTCAAGAAGTATGAGTGATATTTGAATTGTGTAAAGTTTTGAAAGGGTGAATTTTTATTCAACAAAGCATCAGTCAGATTGCTTTATCAGATTCTGAGATTGGCTTGATGACATCCGAGCCCTTTCCAACTCTGTGAAATCATCTCATGAAATGTTTTTTTCTTAACCAATTATGATTTGTTTTCAGCCTGTACTGTGCCAATAAAGAGTAATGAGAATAATAAGGATAGGCTTTGTATTCTCTCAGTGGTAGCTGGGAGATCCTAGAAGTCCACTATGGAGAAATGTCTGAAGAGATTCAACAATCAAAACGAGGACCTGCTCTGAAGCAGCAAATTGAATAAGATAGCTGTGAAATGCTTTGCAGAGTTGCAAAGTGCTATGCAGATTTAGTAGCTTTTTTTGCTGCCTCTGGGGTTGTGATGGAGGATACTTTCACCTTAATCACGATGGGTGACAAATAAATTGGATAAATAAAATAAAGATAAATAAATATGCACTGTTGCATGTAAGGAGAGTGATGAGGGTGGAGATTCAATGCTGTAATGGGGTGACTGTCCCTTGGATGAGTGGTAGCAACCAAAGAGATTGCATCAGCCCACAGAAATGGCAATTAAGAAATTTTCCCCTTCTTTTCAAAAAAATACTTGTCATTTTGGGTTAACGTTAAGGGTGCAGCAAGATAGACTGGCGTCTTACAGACCTGCAAAAATGTAAAAATATCATAGAGAAATGAGAGAATCAGAGCCCCCAGACTGTCTGGGTGCTCTGGTGCTTTTAAGGCAAGCTCTGGAATATCAAACCAAGCAGAGTGAGAGGGAAGGCCTGCAGTGAGGCAGCATTATCCTAGTGACTTGTTTAACGAATGACCTGGATGATTTGAATTGTTGGGTGGCATGGGCCTATATGAACCAAAGAAAGAACTACGTCGCCTTCGGCATGACCTAAGCATAGCTCATAAAATTATCTGTTACAACGTCCTTCCTGTCAACGACTATTTCAGCTTCAACCACAACAATACACGAGCACATAACAGATACAAACTCAAAGTGAACCGCTCCAAACTTGACTGTAGAAAATATGACTTTAGCAACAGAGTGGTAAATGCCTGGAACTCACTACCTGACATTGTGGTTTCGTCACCAAACCCCCAAAACTTTACCCTTAGACTGTCCACTGCTGACCTCACCTGATTCCTAAGAGGTCAGTAAGGGGCGTGCATAAGTGCACCAGCGTGCCTACCGTCCCTGTCCTAATGTTCCCTCTTATCAGTGCTCATTTTATGTATATAAACAATGTTATATCTATGTATATTACCAACACGTACTTGACAAAAATAAATAAATAAATAAAAATAAAATAAAAGCTGGACCATGAAATGAAAAAGTTGCAAAACTAGCTGCTCAGGCTGCCAAGCAAACAAACCAGTGGGTCAGCATGGTAGAAAACTTCAGTCAGGCTCTAAAGGGGATTGGTGATGGGGAGAATTGGGCCGGTAGCATTGAGATGGACATGTTGCCCTGGAATATCTTTACAATGGGCAACTACAGCTCTCCACCTTCTGATACAGAAGCCTGGCTTTTGATCCTGGTAGTCAGAATTGCTTGGATTTATTCTGTCATTCTGTGTTGCCAGATGAACACAATAGCAGGGGCAAATTCATTGCTAAGCTTCTCTAGGTGTTCTTTTGCATCTGTGAACGAGCTGTTTCCCTTTCCCCCTGCCCACCTGGATGGTGAAAGAGGTGCTGTTAGGCTTTTGGCTTTGGCTTTAGTGTGGATTAAAGCTGTGAGGAATCATAAAACAGACTGGCATGGGACAGCACAAAACCCAGAATGAAATAAAGGGATCTTTTTCATACCAGTTGGATTGGTCTGTGCTGTGAAATTTTCACCAGGTGATTCTGGATCTTTGGAGAGATTTATGCCTAATATAAATTCATTTGTATCCTTTTATCATGGTGAAATCCATTCATCCAAAATTTTCAATCTGTCATATGCATCCAATTAATTTATTGAGAAGCATTCTCTCCATTATTTGATATGAGACCAGGTCAGATAGCAAATCAATTTTATCCTGATTTCAATCTCAAGAATTGAAAGTACTGTGCAAACAAGGCTGTTTTTCTTTATCCATATACTTATATCTTTTTGGGAATCAGGGTTAAATGGGTCTAGATCAGCTTTCCTCAGTCTGATGACTTCTTCTTGTCTTTGGTTTCAACTTCATGTCATGGGACCAGGTTTAATGTATCCATTTTGTGAGAACCAGCATATACTGTATGCATATACTGTATGTATGTATGTATGTATGTATGTATGTATGTATGTATGGTATGTATGTATGTATGTATACTGCATACTGTATATGTATGTGTGTGTGTGTGTATGTATGTGTGTGTGTGTGTTTCTTGTGTATATATATTTTCTGTTAGCAGTCTGGATTCATGCTTGAGATGGGCAGTCATATAAATTGAATAAATAAACATTTTTTCCTAGGCTTTGGCATCTTTAACTGGGGATTCTGGACGTTATAATCCAAACAAAACTTGATCTAGAACTACTAACATGGGAAAACCTGGTCTCGAGGGGAAGCATTCTTCAAATTTTAAACATAAATAAATATTTCCAGTTCAAATTGTCTGGTTGCTATGACATAATGACAATAATTAAAAGAAGTATTAGACACTTATGTTTCAGTCTAAATCAGGGGTATCAAACTCAAGGCCCGGGGGGGAGGATCCAGCCCCTGGGGTGCTTAGATCTGGCCCATGGGGCTGCCCTGGAAATGGCGAAGGACTGGCCTGCAGTGCCTCTGCCAGTGAAAACGGAGCTCAGGAGAGCTGCACGTGGTTGCCCTTTTCACTGCAGAGGGCTGCAGGAGGCCGTCACAGCCGAAAATGGAGTCCAGGTGGACTGCGCAGGGGCCCCCAAGCTCTGTTTTTGCTGGCAGAGTGCTAGCAAAACAAACTACTAGCAAAAGTGGATCCCCTCATCCCCGCCCAGGCCACCACAGGTGCCCCTGACACGAGTGATGTTGAGATGGCCATGCCCACCACGCCACACCACCGGTCCCCCCCAAGGTCAAACACAACCCTGATGCAGCCCTCAATGAAATCGAGTTTGACATCCCTGGAGTAAATAATAGTTGTGTCATTTCTAGGTCCAATCAGTAGCTACTTGCAATAATGGCTATGTACAATCTCTATGTTCAGAGAAATGCCATATTTACCTAAAAGGAAGATCCTGAGTTTAAATCTAGAGAAAAGCTGAGACAGAAGAAACTTATCTGCCTCCATTACATATTAGTAGAAAATCTAAGATGTAAAAGTAAACTCATCTTCTTTTCTTATATTATTTATTATATAATATTGTTTAACCAATATTAAACAATATCGGTTGTAAACGAGATTAGGACCAAATTTGTTGCTCTTATTTTATACTCTTTTTGTGGCACCTACTTTAGCACTGCAGAAATTGGGGGTTGGATTAAATGGACCATTAATGTGATCCATCGTTATTTTTATTTTAACTTATCTGCCATTTTCCTATGCTTGTGCATTTTCCTTCCCCCCCATTGTTCATTTTTATATTTAGAAACATTTTAAATTTAATCATAAGAGATAATAAATTCACTCAGTCATTTTAAACTATCACCCCCAGTTTCTTTCTGATTTCTTTCTTTCCAACTAATGATAGTAATCCCAGTTCTTCAATAATGTACTTACATGGTAAGTGTGCTATGACCTAACATTCATGAACAAAACTTCTTAACTGTAGAAATTCTTTGGCACTAGCCTCTCCTAGAAATTCACAATACTGCAAAGTAATCCATAGGCATCATTACCAGCTCTTTATCTTAATAATACATAGCATTATTTGAGTATATTTTAAGGCCTTTGTTTTTACGTAGGTGCAATTCAGCAGTCAGAGGAGTGCTATTAAATTATTTGAATTTGTAAGCAAATAAATTATATCTGCATTTGTCTGAGGAATGTTTGCTTAATAATCAGAAGTGGGGGCAGAGGGGGAATCGCTATTTATTATGGCATTGTTTGAAATAGATAATGCAAGCAGAATGGAGCTCGTTGATTTTAATTTTTGGAGGACTATGGAAAAACTTCCTCCACCATCAATCTGACCAGAATCCAAATCTGGTGCTTCCCTGAAACACTGTAACTTGGAAATCTCCTAGGAAAATTTTGCCTTAAAGGTTAGTTCCAGGTCATCATTTATTCCTTCAGAAGGTTTAGAAAAGGATGTGATGGAACTGTTTATCTTCCCTTCCAATCCTTCTTTTCCTCTATTGCTTTCCATCTTTTTGACAGCATCACCACCCATCCTGTCAATCAGGCACAAAGCCAATTTGATGTCTCCCACTTATTTACATTTATATTCAATCCATTGCCAAATTATGCCATTCCTCTCTATTCAACACCGTGAAAGCCATTCCTGGCCTCAACAAAAACAAAACAAAACAAAACAAAAACCTAACTTATGCAACTTCACTACTGCAGTCTTCTAATCATTGACTTTTCCTTGTTCTTCTGTATAAAGCTCCGCCAGAAATTTTGAAATATTTACTGATTGTATAATCCTAGTCTGGAAACTGTCTCAAAGTCTCAAATGTTGCTGAACTATAATTTGCAGCAATACCGGCCAGCATGCTCATTAATAAGCAATAGTGAGAGCTGGACTTCAATAACTTTTAGAGGGTAGCATGCTTCCCATCCTTGATTTAGACCAGTGCTTCTCAAAAATTTTCTGTTACTCCCCCCCTAGGAAGAAGTAAACATTTTGCACTCCTCCCCCAACTCTCTGATCTGGGCCCCAATGGAATTTTAGTGTTAATATTTATTATTTTACTTATTATAAGCTGCAAGCAAACTATTGGCTGGGGAAGGCTGCTCTACCCACTTACCTGGGAGTAAGTCACACTGAACTCAGTGGAGCCTGTTTTAGGTTAAGCAGGCATAGGCTACCGTGGTTAGGGCCCTCTTTTGACAAGGGGCCAGGCCAGCTTAATCAAGCCGATGTTTTGGGGTCACCGGCCTGGCCCATAAGCGCTGCCAGTGCCGGGCACTCACAGTGAATGGTGTGGAAGGAGGCTTTTGAAAGCCGTTCGAAACTTTCACCCAGCTGCAGAGGATGCTCCTCCTTGTCCAGCAGCAGGTTTGCCACGTGTTCATGGCTACTGCAGTGCCCGCCGAGAACAACAAGAACCCACGCAGCTGCCCCGCCCCGCCTGGCCGCCCTCTCTTCCGGGCTCGGAGCAGCATGCAACTGGGAAAACACTCCCCGTCTGGGGGAATCGATCGAGAGGGACCACCTATTTGAGAAGGACTGATTTAGACTATGATATCCCTTTGTAAGTTGGTTTACTATCTTCTCCTGTATCTAGCACAATCTCCTTGTTTTTACCTTTAAAATTGTGCCTCCTCTTTTCCTCTCTGCCAGGTCTTATCACACCTTTACCAGTGTAAAATAAGTGCCAGCACCATTTTTCCCATCACCACCTCTACTATTATTACCACAGCTTCTATTTTTATTTCTGTCCCTTTTTGGGGGTTCTGCAAAGGTATTTATATACAAATATTAAGAACAAAGCAATTGAAAAGACAACTCATAATTTTAAAAAGCATCAGGTGAAAATTAATAATAGAGAGTAGGCAATAAAACTATTAAAAGTTTAGAAAAACATATCAGTCTTTAAAACCACTTTAAAAGTTGCAAAGAAAGTGTCCAATTAGAAATATCTTTCCATTCTTCCTTGTTTTATTTTTTTTACCTGGAATTTCCTCCCAAGACGATGAAACTTCTCTCTCCCTATGGTATCTGGGCTGCAAAACCCTGGCCTACCACTAGAGGGCAGCAAAATATAATTGGCTGAGTCCCTTTGCTGTCATCTGTGGCTGGTCTAGAATTCTGCAGCTCAGATATAGTAAATCAACTCTGAGCTGGTGAGGAGCCTTTGACACAATCCCTCTTTTTAAATCCCAAATGCAATACAGTTTGTAATTGTGGTCCCCCCCACTCATCATTTTGTGCTGTGTTTATCTCCTTCCTTATGTTGTTTCCAACATTTTCCAAATTTAAACTGCTAACTTCTAGAGACAGAAAACTAGGAGCTTTTGATGTTCCCTGTAAGGACCCCACAGTATGATGTGGGATAAGTAATAGAGTGCAATAATGCTATCAATGTGAAAATTAGAAACTTCCCATTTCAAATTGGCCTTCAATAGCAATATTTCACTGGCTGATATCCTAAGGCCTCAGGAGGCAACAGGACATAGGGTTCAACAAGTTGTATTGCAGAGAATAGGTTCATTCTCTCCAATAAAATAATCAACTGAAGACATGACACAGAGCTTGTAGGGAAACTCCATCTTCTGTCATTAGCATTGATGGTGAACTCTCATGTGCCTGTTAGTCTTACTAATGGAGCTAAGGCAACGGCCTTTTTTGACCATGGGACAAATGTTCAGCATTGTTGACCTCTTTCATGGGCTGTTGCTTCAGTATTGATTTCCTATAGCCTTTTTGACATGCAACATAACATAGTATGACTAAGATAGCGTGACAAATTGGGGTGTATGCAACAGGAAAGGAAAATTGTGTTTCTTTACAACAGGGAAAGATTTTGTGGAAAACGGGGCGTTGTTTCTTCCTGAACGCCCCTTCTCGTAGGGCAGAGCTAGCCTCCAAGATTGGGATGATACAATCCATCAGCCAATCAGGACTGAGTCTGACTCTATAAAAACTGTGCCCCTCATGTGCACCCCCTCTTGAGACGAAGGACGAAGTCAGACCCAATGTGTCAATTCCCCAACGAATTTTATTAATCAGCAGGTAGTCAACGAAGCAAAGGAAACCGCAACCAAGGGCGGGACTTGGAGGCTAGCTCCGCCCTATGAGAAGGGGCGTTCAGGAAGAAACAATGCCCCGTTCTCCATAGTGGGCGGAGCTAGCCTCCAAGATTGGGACATGCCAAAGCAGTAATCCCATTGGGAGGGAACTAAGGCAAACTGGCCAACCCCGGATCGGCCACGACAGATTGTAAGACCCGTCGTCCAAACGCCGCGTCCCTAGCCGCATAAGTGTCCAACTTGTAGTGCCGGACAAACGGCAAGGGAGAAGCCCAAGTCGCCGCACGGCACACTTCCTCAATGGACGCATTGGTAGCCCAAGCCGCTGTAGTAGCCGCGCTACGCATGGAATGCGCCGTTAGCCTCGGCGGCCGTGGCATTCCCAGCTGATCGTAGGCGAATGCGATGATCGCCCGAATCCAACGGCCGATAACCACGGACGAGGCCTTCTTGCCCATTGACGTGGGGTGGAAGCCTACGAAAAACGCCTCAGAGCACCGGAAGGAAGACGTACGAGACATGTACACCTCAATAGCCCGTCGTACATCGAGCGACCTGCCCTGTTGGTCAGCCGACGGAGTGTCCCCAAATGAAGGGAGAACCAATTCCTGTACCCTATGAAAGTATGTGTTGACCTTAGGGAGAAAACCCGGATCCAGTCTGAGGACAACCCTGTCCGGGTAGATGACACAAAGGTCCGGACGGACGGAGAGGGTGGCCAGCTCTGAAATTCGCCGTGCTGACGTGATCGCCACCAGAAAGGCAACTTTCCAGGTGAGCAGCCGGAGAGGTACGGAATCCAAGGGCTCATACGGTTCTGCAGTAAGAGACTGGAGAACCCTGTGTAAGTCCCAAGTTGGATATCGGTGCACCACCGGTGGGGAGATATTAGAAGCCGCCTTGAGGAATCTCTGCACGAGAGGATGGGCCGAGAGTTGGTCGACCGTTGGGCACGATAGGACTGTCGACAGCGCTGCCAACTGTCGGCGCAATGTATTGGGTGCAAGCCCCCTGTCCAGGCCGGCTTGCAGGAATTGCAATATGTTGATAACCGAGAGGTCTACGGGTGACATGGAGGCACGTGAGCACCAGTCGCAGAAGGTCTTCCAAGTGAGGCGTAAATGCGTGTTGTAGAGGCCCGGCGAGAGAACAGTAGCGTTTGTATTATGTTCTCCGGGACCCCACGGTGTTGCAGGGTGCGCCGCTCAAGCACCAGGCGGTCAGTTGGTACCAGCGTGGATCTGGATGCTGCACCGACCCCTGGGAGAGCGACGACCCTGTCGGAGGGATCCGCCAGGGCGGGGCGCTGGATAGCGATTTCAGGTCCGCAAACCATGGGCGCCGCGGCCAATGGGGCGCCAAAAGAATCACCTCTGCACCCTCGTCCAAGATCTTGCGGATGACCCGCGGGATCAGCGGGAGCGGGGGGGAGGTGTAGAGTAGACCCCTGGGCCAGGGACACCGAAGGGCGTCCACGCCTTCTGCTCCGTAAGTTCGGTAACGACAAAAGTACCGTGGCAGCTTCGCGTTCGACGGGGTGGCGAAGAGGTCGATGATCGGACGGCCGAACCTGCCCGTGAGCTCCCAGAAGAGGTCCTAATGGAGACTCCACTCTGCGGGGTCCACCTTGTTGTGACTGAGCTAGTCCGCTGTGCAATTCGATACCCCCGATATGTGCTCTGCCCGGACGGAGAGAAGGTGACGCTCCGCCCAGAGGCCAAAAGCCTTGGCCTCCGACATCAGGCGACGAGAGACCATGCCCCCCTGCCGGTTGACATGGGCCTTCGCCGTGACGTTGTCAGTCAGCAGGAGCACATGTCGTCCCGCTAGGTCATGCCGGAACCGTTGGAGCACCAGGTAGATCGCCTTCAACTCTAGGTGGTTGATGGTGAGTGAAGCCTCTGTCCGGGACCAGGTCCCCTGGGCCACCTGCGAGCCTGTGTGGGCTCCCCAGCCCTGAAGGCTGGCGTCGGTGGTTACCGTGACCCTGGAAGGCTCCAGAAAGGTGCCGCCCTTGGATATCGCCGGGGAACGCCACCAGTGGAGGGACCGGTGGACGGTTGGCGGAAGTCTTACCCGGATCGACGAGTTGCTCTGGTGTTTGCGCTGAAAAGGCAACATAAACCATTGTAGATCTCTGGAGTGCAGTTGGGCCCAGGGTGTAATGTGTATGGCCTCTTGCCCAGGAGGGAGGACAGCAGGTTCAGCGGAACCAGATGTAGCCCGAGGACTTGACCCACGAGGTCAACTAAGCCGTCCTGGCGCTCCTGGGAAAGATACACCTTGCACTCCAGAGAGTTGATGACCGATCCCAAATGGGTGATCGTAGTAGAGGGAGTCAACAGGCTCTTCTCGAAATTAACCGAGAAGCTGTGGGCCGCGAGGGCCGCAAGGGTAACCTGAATATCAACCTCTGCCTGCGATGGTGAGGACGACTGAATGAGAATATCGTCCAAGTAGCATTGCAGTCTAATTGGACGGGACCGCAAGTCTGCAGCGAGGGCCGCCAGGACTTTGGTGAAAACCCTGGGGGCGGATGACAGGCCAAACAGAAGAGCGGTGTACTGGTAATGGTCGTTTTGGTAACAGAAGCGAAGGAACTGTTGGTGGGCGGGCCGGATTGGGATATGTAGGTAGGCCTCGGTGAGGTCTATAGATGCCATGTAATCCCCCGCCCGGATCCCACCAAGAATGGACTGCAACGTGTGCATTTTGATTTTTTTGTATTTCAGATGTTTATTAAGACGCTTAAGGTTTAGGACGGCTCTCCACCCGCCTGAGGACTTTTCCACGAGGAACAGAATGGAATAGAAGCCCTGACCCTGCTGGTCCTCCGGCACCCGCTTGATGGCATCAATGTCCAGAAGGTGCTGGATGGCGGTCAGCATGAGCGACCGTTTCCGGGGCTTAGAGGACAGGGGGCACCTCAGAAAAAATCCTGGGGGGGTGGAGATGAAATCTAGGGCGAGACCAGATGTTACGGTCTCGCGAACCCAAGCATCGGTGGTAGTGTCCTCCCATCGCCTGGCGAAGAAGCGCAGGCAACCCCCAATGGGAGGACCGGGTTCACTTATTTGTAGCGGCGGTAGGGGCGACCACCTGCCCCCCGAAAAGGCTGCTTGGTGTTATCCTTGCACTTGTCCTGCCCCTGATACTGCCTCCCGCCGTAACAGTTCCTGCTCTGGTTATAGGAAGTACCACGGAATGGGCACTTGGTAAAAGAAGGAGCTGAGGAAGTAGCCGTAGATGTGGAAACCTTATTCTGCCCTTTGCGAGTGCAATTGGGCAGAACCTTCCTCTTATCCTTTGATTCCACCAGGTAGGGCTCCAGAGCGTCCCCGAAGAGAGACTGACCCTTCACAGGTGCGATGGCCAGGCGCCATTTGTGGCGAGTGTCCGCTGGCCAGTTCCGCAGCCAGTGCATCCGGCGGGCCACGACAGAGGCCCCCATAGATCTGGCCGCAAAACGGGCAGCCTGGAGGGTGGCATCCGATGTAAATTGTGATGCTGCCATCAGCTTGTTGATATCCTGCCTGGCCCAGACATCTGATGGTGGAAGGTGGTCTTGGAGCAGGTTGAGCCAACGAATGGATGTCCGGCAGAAAAACGACGTGGTCGCGGAGGCCCTAAGAGCCCAAGCGGCCGCTTGGTGTGCGCGCTGTAATGCCTGCTCTGTACGCCGATCTTCGGGTCGTATGAGCTCCTCCGAGTCCCCCGGCAACTGGGCAGTGGTGTACAACGCCTTGATTGGAGGATCGACCGGCGGAATCGGCAGATGGTCAGCCAAAGCCTGGGCGACGTTGAAATACCTCTTATCCAGGGAAGAGGGCACAGCGCCAGCTTGCGGGGTCAGCCACTGCTTGACAACAGAATCTACAAACAGTCGGGGCACCGGAATCACTTCGGCCTGGGAAGTGGTTTCCTCGAAGAGAGGATCCGCCTCCTCGTCTACTGGCTGTTGTGTTGCGGCCGGAGTGATCTTGGCTGCGGCTCGCGCCTTGTGCAGCAGTGACTTAAAATGATTGGGGTTCAACAGACCTGTGGTGACCGGGGCCTCTGGAGCTAAATCCTCATCCTCTGAGAAGTCGAGCTCCTGGGCCCGGTCCTCCGTGTCTGACCCCTGCGACCCCACTGACGACTCGTGACCCCCTTCGGACCCTTGATGGCCTGCTGCTGATGCGCGGGGTGTGATCTGAGCGCGAGGCCTTGCCTGAGGAAGGGGTGGATGCGGTTGCTCGCTTAAGCCCCGCCTCAATCCCTCTTTCAATGGCTGCCTGGATTAATGATTGCACCTCCGGACAGCCAAATTGAGCCAAAGCCACTGACGAGGGCGTGGCCGGACCCGCACTCCTTGAAGGTCCCAGGTCCTCCCAGATGTCCCCCTCCCCGAGCCTCAGGTCGGGGTTATCCAGGGAGAATGCACCAGAGGACTGACGAGATCGGGCCTGGGAACCCCAACCTCTTTGGGGGGGGCGAGGTTCCGGTTGTGGCCTTGGCACAGGGGGTGGATCTGCTGCAGGCTGGTCAGACGCTTTCGTGCGCTGACGCTCCTCCGATGTTTTGGAGGAAGAGGAGGAGGACCCTTTGGATCATTCCGCAGATGGCCGCTTAAGTGGCGAACGGTCCCTGCGATCCGAGGGGGGGTCGTGGACTTCCGAGCCCGCCCCTCACTGTCCTGGGTGCTCCTGGACTTGGAGCGGCTCTTGCTTGATTTTGCCGCTTCTGCCATAGCCGCTTTTACGGGCAAGGGCAGTGCCGCTTTTACGGGCAAACAGTAGGCGCGGTTCCGGGATGATCGGTGTGGCTGCCAAACAGCTGAGATCGTCAACGGCCGAGTGCGCCTGCGCCGAATCTAGGAAGCCGAGGGCGTGTGGTCCGGCGCCGGGATCAGCGAGCGACTCCCCTGGGCGTCCGCCGGTGTTGGTCGCTGCGATCTCTTGCCCGCGGAAGGGAGCACTCTCGGACAAGGGCGAGCAAGGCCCGTAAGCCGGCGAACGATCTGGAAGGCGGGAAGTTGCCCGGTGGCCAGTGCACGTCACCGTGACTCCAACGGCTCCTGTGCACCTGCGCCGAGATTTGGGGCAATCAGCGTGCTCTGCAGAGCCGCCGAGGGCGTTCCTCCGATCTCAGCGATGAGGTAAGCAGCAGGGAGGAGGGAGGGCGGGCGCGCATGCGCAGTTCAGTCAAGGGCGGGCGTCGGCCGAGTGAAGATCTCGTCATCCCTGATGACAGTTAGGCCCAAGATGGCCGTTGGTGCCCTAACCCTCGCCGCTCGGCGCTCACAGATAGGTATCCCTGTCGGCCTGGCTGCTGTCGATCAAGAAGACGCTGAGCCGACAAAAAGAGAAAGTGCCATGGACCGCTCAAGTGCTAGGCTTCTGCGGTGAAATCAATTCGGTAGATGACAGCCAGCTAGAAGCACTTTCTCAGGCGGTAGTGGCACAGGCCACCCTGGTCGAAAGTCACGCAAGCGCTAGGCTTCTGTGACTACTTGCCGCATCTGAGGGACCAGGCTGCAAGGGGATCGCCACTGGCCAGCCACCCAAGGTGGTAAGTAGGCCGCTGGCGGGGCTGAAGCCCACCTGACAGCTGCACACCCCCCAACACAAATTCCAATGGAAGCAGACTGGGGGGGAAGACACACTCACATAGATAGAAGATGATGTTGAAGCAGAAGAAGAAGATGAATTAGAGTACTATAAGACCTGCAAAGTTGGGGAGACACAATCCTTTTAGCCTAGGACTGAGTCGAAAGAGAGGGTGCACATGAGGGGCACAGTTTTTATAGAGTCAGACTCAGTCCTGATTGGCTGATGGATTGTATCATCCCAATCTTGGAGGCTAGCTCCACCCACTATGGAGAAGACAACTGTTTCATTTGAAAAAGTATACACTGATGGATTTGGCTAATAGTAAATCAGGTAGTCCAGAAATGTATACCTTAGTTTTTGAATGACTCAGAAGCAGAGGTTGGTTGCTCCCAGTTCGGACTGGTTCTATAGAACTGGTAGCGGGAATTTCCCCCTCTCGACGAACAGAGAGCAATCACCAGTTGGCCATGCCCCTGAATTGGCTCTAATGGTGGCGCCATAGGCACCACCATCTTTTTGGCTTCTGTGCACGTGCAGAAGCTTGGTTTTCAGCACTGTGCATCCGCATTTCTGTGGCGCGGCCGCATGGTGCACAATGTGCATGTGCCCACACAGCGCAGGAGGAAGTGAACTGGCGGCAAGGTAAGTTAGAACCCACCCCTGCTCAGAAGAAAGTTCTTCCCAGCCTTAATGCCTAACTTTTTTGAACTAGCGTTCCTTAGATCTGGACCTTCGACCTATGTTTTGTCCTCAGGTTACTAATCTTCCATGACTTAAATTGGGATATGTGACTCAATATGATTTTTTTCTGCTTAAGTAACTTCCTTAATAGGGTAGTATTCCTGTCTGAAGGAATTTATTTGGGGTTTAAAAAGTACATAGATGATTTTGCAATATTTCTAACTTCCTTCCCAATTTATAGCTATTGCTATAAATAGTCAGAGAAACATTTTTTTAAATGCAAATCACTTTTCTTTCATTCTTTGAATTAATTTCTCTAATGCTAGATGCTTCATACAAATTTTCCTGATGTAAGCCCTTTTTCAAATGTGCAACTGTCACTGTTTGCGCACAATTTCTACCAGCATACTTTCCTTTCAGATAGATTTTGGGAAAGAGAAGGATAAAGTCCTTGTGGGGGCAAATTATTTAGTAGAAACTCTGGTATTCTTTTACACCTGTATAACAAATAAGCAAATTCATAAATGCAAGAGAGAGAAATACCAGAGTAAAGGAGCTGGATAAATATTTCTGGGTTTAATCAACATGCAGATAAGAATTTTGTAAAGCATAGATTACAGATATTAGCCATGATGGTGGCATGGACCTACATACAGTATGCATTGCATACACTAATATTCACCTGCTACTGAATCATTATGGAGAGGAAATATGTTATTTCTGTTCCCTTCCCAGTGATTCCGTATCAAGATTATGCTTGTTATGTATTGAGGTTTGAATCTGAGTTAACTGTTTACACCAAGGTCCACTTTGCAGAGCGGGAAAATAAAGATCACTGATTGGTTAACCCAGCCGGCAGCCCTCTATTTAAAGAGAGCCTTGCCGGGCTGTTTCTTTGCTGGTTACTACTCACTAAATAAAGAGCTGTTAAGTCACTTCACTGTCTCCAGCCTCTTCAGTCCAAGAACCCAACAATGCTATTATTATCAATGGAAGCCATTTGGAAGTAGACATGTCTTCTTTACTTCCTATGGTCCTGCTCTAGAATTTGCCTTCCCATTGTCATTAGTAATAGAGGAAGCAGTAATCTGTCCCTGACACAAAACAACATGCTGATTAGAAGAATAGAGAGATAAAAAAAAAATGAACCTGTAGGCAATGAAACTTCACTGCAGGACACACAAGGCTCCCAAATATAAAATTATCTCATTTTCTTCAGCAACGTATTGTTGCATTTGGCTGTTTCCTATACAGGTAGTCCTTAATTTACTACCACAATTAGGACAGAAATCTCAGTCGCTGAGTGAAGCTGTCATTAAGAAAGATGTCACAGGACTGTTTCACTCAACGGCTGCTATCCTAGCACCCTTGGCTGTGATTGCTAAGTGATGATGTGGGTTGTTAAGTAGATGGAGTCTCAGATAAGGGTCACCCACGGTGCCTCACGGGTGGATGGGAGAGTCCTGAGAGGCCCATGTGTGAGTTGTGGGAGTGTTGAAATGTGGTACGAAGCCACAGAGGCCTATGGAATCTTCACTGTCTACCTGGCACACCAACTCAAGCAAAACTGCCCAGGAAGCCCTACTGCTCATGCGGTTTTGCCAGTGTAAGCAAAGTACCATATTTTTTGGAGTATAAGACACACCTTCCCCCCCTAAAAGAGGCTGAAAATTTGGGTGCATCTTATACTCCGAATGTAGCTTTTTCGAAGTTTTTTTCTCCAGCCCTAATGAGGTGCTAACGATCTTCCCCGGCTCTTCTGGCTTGCAGGCTTGTTTTCATTGCTACTCCCTCCGAAAAAAGTTTTTTCAGTCCTAACAAGGTGCTAACGATCTTCCTGCCTTGCAGGATTTTTTCATTCTTACTCCCTCCAAAGAAGTTTTTCCCCAGCCCTAAGTCTTTGCAGGCTTGTTTTCATTGCTACTCCTGCCGAAGATTTTTTTCAGCCCTAACCAGGGGATAACATAATGTGCTGAAGCTGACCAGACTAAGGACGCTAGCCAGACGAATACCTGGTAGGTAGATTTCCCCCCTATTTTCCTCCCCCAAAACTAAGGTGCGTCTTATACTCCGGTGCGTCTTATACTCCAAAAAATACGGTATATTTATCTCCAAGTTTTGATTTCATATATTGGAATGGGCAAATGAGTAGGAGGCCGAGGTCTCTAGTAAGCTTGCTTATACCCAGAAATTGCTTTCAATGTTTTATATATTGATTTATATGTTAATATCTTAGTCAAGGTATTTTCTCCGAGGCGGGTTACCTGTAAAATTAAAATAAATGGGGGATTTGTACAAATTAGAGTAACAGAGGGCAGTAGTTAAATTTAAAAGCCACCAAAAAGAAAGACAAATAATTAATTCATCCCAGGTGGAGCTATCTCAAGGGTTCCTTCCTCCTGCCATGTGTATTATTTCATTTGTGGAACATAGCATTAAAATTCTTTTCACCTTGCTTTGTATGCTCCGTGCTTTGTAGCTACATCTGTTTCAACTATGGTCAAAACTCTGAGAAGTGTATTTCTGTGTTTATAGATACATTGTATGTGTGGTTTCCCATTTAAATTATAGCATCAAAGTGACCATATAAGTAAAATGAATTTTATTTCTCTCTTCCTAAATATATATTTATTTTATATGTTTAGATCATTTGTTGGGAAAAGAAAAACCATATATTTAAAGTAAAAAGAATAACATGAGCATCTGCAATTATACTCATAGTTCCAGATGCCTAACCTGCAGAAAGGATACTGTGGAAAGCAACATCAGCCCTAGTAGGCTACATCCTACCTTGGCTGGTGTTGAGTCTAAAGTTCTCTGCTTCTGCTGATACCTTCTGTTGCTTTCTGGTTAATTATTTTGGAGAAACCGATCCTGGATTTTTGTTCCATGATTTAGCTCCAACTCTGTCCAGAGGTTTTAATACAGATAACCTTTACTGTAATCTGGCACATAAAGGATAAAGGATATTAATATTATTGCTAAATAAACGTATATGGGCAAAGTTTGTCATACAAGGTGGCTAGCAGAAATGCTGGGTGGATCCTTTACAGTTGTTTTCATATAACCAGCCAATATCACTCCTGTATTCTGATAAATAGATGATATATTTGCAATAGAACATGGGACTTTGCAGGTGGAAAGGCAAATATGTACAATTGTCTGAAAGCTATAACTTTAAGAATTTACAAGCAGTAAGCAGTTAAAATCAGTAAACAAAGGGAGATATAGAGTTATCTCTTCTCACATGCAGGAGGAACTGGCCTGAGCCTTCATACCATTATTGGCTCATGTGGTGTGTTCATAACTGAGATTAGTCTGACAATGGCGAATGAAGCCTTGTGTGGAGCACATAGCGACGCCAAGGACAGATTGTGGTGTGTAGATATTTTCCCAGTTAAAGAAACCACATTCTACATAGTATGGCTTGGTGAGGCTGCTTTGTCTTGGTCAGAATGATTATGATCTCAGGTAGGCCTGCAAAGGACCTAAATACATACATATATGCAAAAAAACCCACATCAACTGATGTACTGCTTTCTCTTATCAGTTCTGAGTCATTAGGAAACCTACCCAAAATATTTTAAAGTACATCCTTGTAGAAGATGACTGGGGAAGGGATTTGGATTTGATCAATTTGCTACTTGTTTTCTGTAATTTTTTGTGATTTCCTAAAGTTGCTTAAAAGTAGGGAGACCATGGTTCAGAAGTCCATGGATGGAGTCAATGGCTATCAATTTTACTCTTAGCAAGTGTTTGGATTTGATTAGGCCAACTAGGTTGGTTCCAGGAGTTAATCAACACCTCTTTAAATGAGGGGTTCTTCCCCCAGCCTCTAAAGGTTGTTGTGGTGAGGCCCCTCCTTAAGAAGCCATCCCTGGACCCAACTGACCTTAAAAACTATCGACCAGTCTCCAACCTCCCCTTTATGGGGAAGGTGGTGGAGAAAGTGGTGGCGCTGCAACTCCAACGGCTCTTGGATGAAACGGAGTATCTTGACCCTTTTCAGTTGGGTTTCAGGCCCGGTCACAGCACAGAAACTACCTTAGTCACGCTGATGGATGATCTCCGGCGAGCCCGAGATGGAGGTTGTTCCTCCATCTTGGTGCTACTTGACCTCTCAGTGGCTTTCGATACCATTGACCATGGTATCCTTCTGCGACGGCTCGGGGAGATGGGAGTGGGAGGCACCATTCTGCGATGGTTCTCCTCCTATCTCTCTGACCGGTGCAGTCGGTGTTGGCTGGGGGACAAAGGTCGACCCCGAGACCCCTCGTATGTGGGGTTCCTCAGGGGTCGATTATTTCCCCTATGCTCTTCAATATCTACATGAAACCATTGGGTGAGATCATCCGTAGGCATGGGGTGAGGTTCCAACAGTACGCTGATGATACTCAGTTGTACATGTCCACTCCATGCCAATTCAGTGAGGCAGTTGATGTGATGTGCCGGTGTCTGGATGCTGTAAGGGTCTGGATGGGGGTTAACAGGCTCAAACTCAACCCGGAAAAGACTGAGTGGCTTTGGATGTTGCCTCCCAAGGACTTTGACATCTGTCCCTCCTTGGTTCTGGGGGGGGGAATTTGATTCTCTCAGAACGGGCTCACAACTTGGGGGTCCTTCTGGATCCACAGCTAAAATTGGACCAACATCTAACAGCTGTGGCCAGAGGGACCTTTGCACCAGTTCATCTTGTGCACCAGTTGCGTCCTTTCTTGGACCGGGAGACACTACTGACAGTCACTCACGCCCTTGTTACCTCACGTCTTGACTATTGCAATGCACTCTACATGGGGCTATCCTTGAAGAACGTTCGGAGACTGCAGCTAGTGCAGAATGTGGGGCGCGTGTGGTGATGGGTGTCCCTAGATACACCCATGTGACACCCATCCTTCGCGAACTGCATTGGCTGTCCATAGGTCTCCAAGCGCAATTCAAGGTGTTGGTGATTACCTTTAAAGCCCTATATGGCTTAGGACCAGTTTACCTCCAAGACCGCCTTCTCCAACATACCTCCCTAAGACCGATTAGAGCCCACAGAGTTGGTCTGCTGGTGGTCCCGTCAGCCAAACAATGTCGGCTGGCAGGCCCACGAACGAGGGTCTTCTCTGTGGCAGCACCGGCTCTCTGGAATACACTACCCCCCCGAGATCCGCATTATTCCCACCCTGCCAGCCTTCAGAAAAGCAGTAAAAACGTGGCTTTGTCAACAGGCCTGGGGCCAATGATTTTAATATAATATCAATTATTCTTGGCCCCATGAATGATTTATTGTATGGGTTTTTAAATTGTGGTTTTAATGTTTTTAAATGTTTTATATCTATTGTTCTTAATGTTTTTTTTATATTTGTTGTTGCATGTAAATTTTTATTGTTGTGAACCACCCAGAGTCTCTGTGGAGTGGGCGGCATACAAATGCAACTAATAAATAAATAAAACAAATAAATAAACTATCAGAGCTAGGAACTGAACAGAATTTATATATTTACTAAAGTTGTCCTTCTGTTTGAAGCTTTTAAGTGGACAAACTGGTGCATCATAGGGCAACAATTTTTGAACAAAGGTACCACAAATGGCCCAACTTAAAGAATGCTTCCAAAATCTGGGACCCATTACTTCGATGTAATTAAAATTTCAAGAACCACTTGTATTTGCAGTTATGGCTATTGTAGCATTGCTGCAGTTAGCTTCAGTCATGTGATCGTGAATTCTGACTGCATTTCCCAGAAACCCATAGGCAAAGAAAGGTAGGCGGGGCATATTCTCATTATCTTTCCTATCTCCATCTTGTTCCTGTGACTAGTTGGCTGGCAGCAAGGCCCAAAGAGTGAATGGCAATTAGCTGCTTTGGAACCAAGGTTGAATTTTGAAATCTCTTAATGACAGTGGACAGCAAGGGAACGACATGAGAGCAACTTGGATGCTTGCTGGTAATATAGGGCTGGCTGGGGGCTTCAGCAGTGAACAAGTGAGCTCACCTGCTCCCTCGAGGGAGAGGACCCTTAGGGACACATTAGGATGGGAGTGGGATGCAGTTTTCCTTGCAGCGCCTAAGTCCCTTTGTTTCCCTCCCACCAGCAAAGTGGCAGACAGTTCTGCAGATCAACTGAGGAGAAGGAGGAGGCTTCTCTGGGGCTCTGTTGAGGGTCTTGAGGGGAAGGGAAATGTGCCAGATTCTATTGTATGTGGAGGTCATGGGTTGTCCATTGATTACTAATTCTTTCTTACCCATTGTATAAGTTAGCTGCATTCCTTCTCATCGGGGTGCCTGGCAAGACTCAGTTGCATACCTGAAAATTAATTACCAGATGGTGGAACAATAAATGTTCCTGCTATTATAATCAGCAAGGTCACATTCCCTGTGGTGTCCTAATCTACTGAGAGTTTCAAAAAGAATTATTGTGTTTCTGTTTGAAACATGCCATTGCATAACTTTGTTTTCTTATGTGCACATGGCAATGCAAAGCTAATTGCAGATTTTTTTTAAAAGCCAGTAACTATTAGCAAAGAGCCATGGTGGCTCACTGGGTAGACTGCAGTATTGCAGGCTAACGCACTGCTTACTGCCAGCAGTTTGATTCTGACCAACTCAAGGTTGACTCAGCCTTCCATCCTTCCGAGGTCAGTAAAATGGGTACCCAGATTGTTGGGGGCAATATGCTGACTCTTCTTAAAGAGGGTTGTGAAGTACTATGAAGCTGTATATAATTCTAAGTGCTATTGCTATTGCTGTCTCACTGAGAAGCATTATGGTTGTTTAAGGACCTGCTTGCTGACATACTGATGGTTAGATCCAAAAGCTTTCTGATGTACTTAAAGATCTGAAAGCTTTTTTTATCGTTTGGCCAGCATTGAAGGCCTTGCCACCAGTGGTGGGATTCAATTTTTTTTACTACCGGTTCTGTGGGCATGGCTTGGTGGGTGTGATGTGGCTTGGTGGGCATGGCTTGGTGGGGATCTCCATTCCCTCCCTACTCCAGGGGAAGGTTACTGCAAAATCCCCATTTCCTCCCAATCATCTGGGACTTGGGAGGCAGAGAATAGATGGGGGTGGGGCCAGTCAGATGTGGTATTTACCGGTTCTCCGAACTACTCAAAATTTCCACTACCAGTTCTCAAGAACTGGTCAGAACCTGCTGAATCCTACCTCTGCTTGCCAGGTTGCATCAGAAGTGGAGGGGTTTTTTTGCCCAAGTGTATGATGACAAGTTATTAATAAGGGACTTGCTGTGGCACAGGTGGAATTGGGGCTATTGGTAGGACATGGGAGTAGCAATATACCTGCCAAAGGAACTGGGATGGCTGGAAGAAGTCACCTTTCTTTTATTGGGTGACTTTCTTGGCAAGCTGATGCTGTGAAGCAAGACAGAAATTCTACCCTAATCCTTCCAAACTCAAGGGTTTAGGGATTCGGGTTTAGATTAGACAAGAGACTGCAGAGCATGGGTGGCAGATCATTTCCAAATGAAGCACACAGACTTAAAAAATGAAGGGAATTCTGGTGCTGTGACAATGGATCACAGCATCCAACTTCCATCCAACTTCTTTATAGTCCAGATGAGGTTCAAATGGTTGGGGATTCCTAGACAGCAGACATTACACTTCTATTGAGTGAGGAGGGGAGCTGCAAACTTTTTTTACAAGATGGTTAAAATAAACCTCAAAATTAAGAAGGAAGTTATGCAAATCTCCCGAGTTTCCTCCAATACACCCTGGGTTTGTCTCCAATTGGATTATCATGTCTGCAACAGTTAATATTAAGTTGATGCTATGCGGCAGGTATAATGCTAATATGCAGGAATATGGACATTTCAAGTATGCTGAGAGAGAGAGAGGGAATATATTGAGGGGTGTTTTATTATACATGCATCAAACATTCTGCACTGTGTTCAAAACCACATAAACATTTGTGATAGCTGTAAACTGTGAAGGTCTACTAATACTTAAGAAAGCTTCCACTTCCACTTGAGTCTTTTTTTTTTTAAACACAGAGAGGACAAAGACAGGGAAATTGCTCTCTTATCCTTTATTTGTAACAGGAAAATGTCTTGGCCCTGCCTGACTTCTTTTCTCTTTCTTTGAGGCAATGCAACAGACAAGTTAAATGTTTGGTGTTTGAATGTTTATTCCTCTTATTGGATCCATATGTGATTCACAAAATAATTTCTATATCATCCAACACTAATTTCCTCGAGTTTTTTTCCACATTGCAGAAGTTTGTTTGTTTTAAACTTTTTCTGTGGTTTATGACTATTATTTATTACTATTCTGTAATAAAATGTACATAGAAAGCAGGGGTGAAATCCAGCAGGTTCTGACAGGTTCTGGAGAACCGGCAGCGGAAATTTTGAGTAGTTCGGAGAACTGGTAGCAGAAATTTTGAGTAGTTCGGAGAACCGGCAAATACCACCTCTGCTTGGCCCCAGAGTGGGATGGGAATGGAGATTTTGCAATATCCTTCCCTTGGAGTGGGGTGGGAATAGGGATTTTTGCAATATCCTTCCCCCAGGAGTGGGGAGGGAATAGGGATTTTGCAGTATCCTTTTCCTGGAGTGGGGTGGGAATGAAGATTTTGCAGTATCCTTCCCCTGGAGTCGGGTGGAAATGGAGATTTTGCAGTATCCTTTCCCTGGAGTGGGCAGGGAATGGAGATTTTGCAGTATCCTTCCCCTGCCTCACCCACCAAGCCACGACCACCAAGCCACACCCACAGAACCGGTAGTAAAAAAATTGGATTTCACCACAGATAGAAAGGTCAGTGTTTTGTCATTTGATCTGGTATGTCTGATTATAAACTGAAAAGGAAATATCTGTCCCTGGGACATGGAGGATTCACAATGTATTAGACTTTAAAAGGCATCGTGTGCAGCTTGAAATGATCAGAAAGTAAAGAGGATGCCAAGCATAGGTGCCTCTGAATAGATAAAATGTTCTGAAAGTGTAAGCTGCCATATTTGTAACATAGCCACACTTTGTAGTTTGTAGGGTCATGTGGAAGAGGATATGATGATAAAAAAAAACAAGTTTCTTAAAAATATAATATTGCTATCTTCAAGGAACTAACTTCCAAACTATGTCTTATTGAAGTTCATGGCCTACTTTCGGTAAGTCTGTAGCTTGCTTCTTGGAAACCCAGCTGCCAGGAGTTCATCCCTCATTCTCCCCCCCCCCCCTTATCTCAGGATGAACTCTGATTAATTTGGGAGCATTAAAAGTGAACTGAGAAACTTAATCCTATCCTATTGCTTGGATCTAATTCTGTTCCTATCTTGATATCACTTAGCTGCCTCTGGCCCTATGTTAGCATTCTTGTGAATATAAAAAAAAACCTAGACAGAAAATCAGTATAAGAATGCCCATTAACTCTTTCTGTCACTCTTCTTCTTTCTGGCTTTATCTATCCACATGTTTCATGTATAACAGATTCTACAAGGAAATCTCCTTGGCTAGAAAAAAGTCCTCACTCCTGAATTCATCTTTAACATGTAGCAGGTTAGAAGAAGAGTAATGTATAGTTGGTGATGCTAAGACTCATCTTACTTTTTTTAAAAAAATATGGATAGTCAATCCTAACAGGGTTTCTGAAATATGAAGTTCTGATTATGAAAGGATGTTTTCCTATGAATTGCCCATAACTTGTACTTTCTTTTCAGTCCCTGACATTTTCAGAGTAATATTCATTCTTAATCTAGATCAGTATTTCTCAAACTTGGCAACTTTAAGATGTGTGGACTTCAACTCCCAGAATTTGCCAACCAGTTTGCTGGCACCTTCAAATTGCCAAGTTTGAAAAATATTGATCTACATGAAGTTGATTATGTTGTGCATCTTGTCAATGGTATGTAAGTCTTAATGGAAGTTTCAGAACAGAGGGAACATAACTTTCTCAGGTTGCTCTTGGCTTTACACCTGGTCTGATCCTGACAAGGATTCTGACTCTGAGATAAGGAAAATCGTTTTTTCTGAATGAAAGAAAAGTAGAAGAAAAAGAGAATTGTTAGGAATTGAATCAATCTTCTCAGTTTAATTTTATGAGCTTAATGTCCATGGTCTACATATAAAGTCTACTGGAGTTGGGCATTTATTTATTTCAATTTATTAGCTGTTCAATTTCAATGGACTCTATATGTAGATCCTAGACATTAAGCCCATAACATTAGGTTAAGATGATTGATTCTATTGCCAACAGTTCTCTGGAGAGCACAGTCTTATGGTCTCTATGCAGAGAGCCATTCTGTCTGTCTGTCTGTCTGTCTGTCTGTCTGTCTGTCTGTCTGTCTGTCTGTCTGTCTGTCTGTCTGTCTGTCTGTCTGTCTGTCTGTCTATCTATCTATCTATCTATCTATCTATCTATCTATCTATCTATCTATCTATCTATCCATCCATCCATCCATCCATCCATCCATCCATCCATCCATCCATCCATCCATCCATTCAATTTCTATAGCTGCCTGTCTCAGTCAATGACTCTGGGTGGCTTACAATTCAAAAGCTATATTACAATTTATTGTTTTAACACAATAAAAAAACAGGAAAAACATCCAAAATAAATACCGTATTTTCCGGCATATAAGACAACTTTTTAACCCAGGAAAATCTTCTCAAAAGTCGGGGGTTGTCTTATACGCCGGGTACTGAAACTCATATGGTGGGGGGAGCTCAAAAACGGCAGGATTCAAATCTCCTGCGCGCCAGCTGGGAAGCGCAGAGTGCTATTGTCCCACCTCCCTCCCTCATGCAGTTAGAAAGCCGGTGGGCAGAGAAGCATGGAGGAGGAGGAAAGCAGTGCAGCGGCAGCCGTTCAGAGATGGCGGAGGCTGCAATTTCGGTCCCCCCCTCAATTTTGGCTTCCCCCACCGATCAGAAGCAGCGGGCACCGCTGAGTATTCTCGCGGTGCCCGGCAAGAAGCTCAACAAAGAAAGAGAAGGCTGGCAAGTGGGGAAGGGGGGGCGATTAAAGTGGGAACACAACGCCTGGATTTTAACTGCACGACTATGGTACTTTAGCGTACTTGTGAAATTCAAT
The DNA here is from genome assembly GCA_023053685.1 of Diadophis punctatus similis. Taxonomy (NCBI): domain Eukaryota; kingdom Metazoa; phylum Chordata; class Lepidosauria; order Squamata; family Dipsadidae; genus Diadophis; species Diadophis punctatus. The sequence continues at coordinate 42,936,862 of JALIGW010000003.1, forward strand.
GACTGCCTTGTCCTGGTAACGGAAGGGGTCTTTTATTCTGGAGCAGTTCCCACAGTTGTCACTTTGCCTGCCTCCGAAGGTGCTAGCCAGCATACTGTATATTTACTAGCCATAGCTGTGCTTTGGACACGCCTCCTTGGCTAAGGATTGGCTCCAAATGCGGAAGGTCTGGACCGCCTCTTGGGTGATACTTGTACCAATGAGAAGCGCCTTGACATTTGATGGACGTGCATCATTCCTCCAATAGCAACAAATGCAACCTGGATTTGTCAGCTGAGAGGCGCAGGGGTCCCCAAACTCAGCAACTTTAAGACTTGTGGACTTCAACTCCCAGAATTCTCCAGCCAGCATAGCTGGCTGAGGAATTCTGGGAGTTGAAGTCCACAAGTCTTAAAGTTGCCGAGTTTGAAAACTTCTGGGCTAGGGCTATAAAAGCAGGAGCAGGGGGGCTTAACTTCATTCTGACTGTACAGTGGGAAACCATAGGGTGGAAGGAGAGAAGCAGGCAGGCAGGGAGAGCTGACCAATCCAAGCAGGCTTTGTATACAACAATCAGTTGGAAGAGTATACCCCAAACTCTATATTTTAACTGGAAAAGTTGGGGGTCGTCTTATATGCCCAGTCGTCTTATACACCGGAAAATACGGCATATATTACAACTGAGATATTTGGCCAGTCAGCAGTTAGGAAATGGGGCCCTTGACACATTCAGCATCCCAGGATCATAGCCAGGTTTTAAGTTCTTAGGAAAGACTATCAAGGTTGGGGCCATTCTAATCTCTGAAGGAAAGATGTTCCATAGAGCAGAAACCACTGCAGAAAAAGCCTGTTATCTAGTCTCCGCCGGGTGATACTCTTTAGCTGATGGGATTTGCAGTATGCCCATTCTACTAGATCAAGTTGGATGGGTAGAGATTCTTGTATGGAGTGCATGTGGCTAATCACAGGTTCTTATTGTTTGGAAACAAATTCCAAGGAGCTGATCTGTTCATCAGCCCTTGTTCCACCATGATTGTTGACTCCACTGAGAGTCAACATCATCAGTCTTCTGTTGCTTCCCTGGAAGTCTTGATAACACACACATTTTTTAAAATTATGGAAAAATATTCCTCTTTATGACAAATCGGTGCCCTCAATAGCAAGAAAGCTGGAAGGAAATTCCCAGAGGATTTTAGCTCAGGACTAAAGTCTATTACAACCTTCTTTTAAAAATATGTAATTATCATGACAAGATAGAGTGCCTTGTCTGCTCATTGAGAGACAAATGCAGAAAGGGCTCTGTTCTGAGAGAGATGATTAATAGTCTTTGTCAGTAATGGAAAAGAAAGGATAACTTGACGGGTTTCATATGAGTAATTTCCATGTAGTCTAAGAGCATTTTTATAACTTTGAAAGATCGACTGTAAATTTACCGCCTTGATATAATCTTTTCTTGTTGGTCAGTTCTCTATCAATGTGTTATAATGTCTCCTTTGCTGGTACATCAGCTGCTAAGCATGAGGCTTCTACATTGAAGTGAATTTTTCAGTAACAGAAAATGGAATGGGATATAATTAGGCATAAGTCAGACCAATTTGTATTTTTGGATTCCATGGTAGCATCACTGCAGAAGGATTGGACTTTTTATGAGGTAGAAACGTATTTATAGTGCTTGCATGACATTTTTCTATACCAGCTACATAGGTTTATGTCTGAAGATCTTACAGTTTGCTCTTTGGGCATGGTTTACACCAAAGGAATTATATCATGACAAAATACAAGCATCACTAGATTCTAACTTTACTCCAAATATGACAAATTAAAGGGATGTTAGGTAGCAATGTTCAGAAGACCTTCACCAAATACCTTACGGACTCCTGCTCCTCTTGATATTGTTTGCATTATGTGGGGCTATGACTTAACTCCATTTCTTGCATGGGTATATGTTTAGGTCAACCAGGACTTGGAGAATAAAATTCTTCATAAATAGTCCAACTAACAGTGAAGTGAAGTGGAAGGGAGCATCCTTTATGTATCTCACAAACTTGATTTTGCTTAGTATGTCATTTGAGCTAAGATTTGGACAAGATCTATCACTATGTTATGGGGATAGATGGGTTAAGAAGGCTAAGAACATCAAATCAGTTGTATTTTCTCCATAACTCACTTTTTAGTAGTCAGTATTTCTTTTTTGATATAACAGAGGGAAAACTCATTCCCTCTCTCTCTCTCTCTCTCTCTCTCTCTCTCTCTCTCTCTCTCTCTCTCTCTCTCTCTCTGTGTGTGTGTGTGTGTGTGTGTGTGTGTGTGTGTACATAAAGTCTCCCTGCCTGCCTCCGTTCTTGCTGGTGAGGACACCTTTGTACTATATTACTGATATAAACTTTATATACACTGCCATTTTGATCAGCACCCAGTGCATAAACTATAATCTCCCACCAGAGATCCGGACTATCCCCACCCTGCTGGCCTTCCGTAAAGCCATAAAAACTTGGCTCTTCCTGCAGGCGGGGTGAATAGGAAGATCAGTTCCCCCCATGAATGTTGTTTTATAATGTTTTAACTAGCTTTTTTAATTTTAAATTGTGAAATTTGTTTTTATTGTACGTTTCTTATCCTGTTGTACGCCGCCCTGAGTCCTACGGGATTGGGCGGCCTATAAGAACGTTTATTAAATTAAATTAAATTAAATTAAAATTAAATTAAAATCTCCTTCTGCCAGACTATACCTCTTTCTAATGGTCATCTCTGCTTTTTGCTGAATTTGGAAATTGCAGCTGGGTTATGCATCAGAGTCCAAAAGTCAATTCCTAAACACGAATGCAGTTTTTAGACAAGTTTACCCAGAGGTTCTTTGTGATAAGAGTCATCATTTCTTTTCTCCAGGTTGGTCAGGCCTTGCTTCCAACAATTTCCTCTTAGCTTTTCCCTTGTAGGTCCCATGGCTTGGTACAAGCAGATGTCTTCCCTCTGCTAGCGGTTGGGGAAAGGACCATATTTGAGAGTCTGGCTTGTTAAGGCAGTCCCAGCTGTTACTCTTGTGGTACCAAATGCACCATACCACAGGGGCCCCTCCTTTAGCTGTAATGGATGGAGTACTATGTTAAGTGGCAACTTTTTATCAAGGAATTAATATGTCTGAAGTCCACTGAGAACAGTTATGACAAGAAGAGGCAAGCAGCTATCATGGTTATTTAGCAGATACTTGAGCAATCCTGCAGTCTGGGGTAAAGGTTAGGAAGGAGACTGAGATAGGAGAAAAATTAGCAGTATGTCTGACAAGGGCAAGGACTTGATGAAATGCTTGCTATAACTGATGGATGTTATACAAGGTATTCTTTGACACTGCTGAAAATACCTGAGAGAACTGGTACTAGAGTTACTAGTATGGTGGGAAGGATGACGTGAGAGTCTGAATACCTGCATGTGCTTCAATGCTGGTTTAAGTTAGAGGCTTACAGAACATGTTCTTTGTGAGGACCCAAATTGTTGGGGCAATATGCTGACTCTGTAAAACCACTTAGAGAAGGCTGTAAAGCACTGTAAAGCGGTATATAAGTCTAAGTGCTATTGCTATTGCTATATCACTTGTTGACTACCAGCAGGTCTCAAGAGAAGAAAAGGCTAAAATTGGGGAGTGGGTATTCCCTTCGTAGTTAATATTCCTGCCTTCTTTCTTGTATTAAGAGGGATATTCTGAAAGGAGTTTTTACTTGTGTTCATTTGAACATGTGTAAAAACCCTCTGCAGAAATCAGAATCACAGTGTATCTAATCACATGGACATTATTTTCCCTATTAAGGACAAGCAATGGAATGGAGCATTGTGAATTTTATATTCACCTTTGAAACTGAGTTACAAAAATGTTGAATTTTTATATGAAAAGCATCAGATAATGTTTGAATATATGGGGCTAATTTCTTCATGCTGAAATTTATTTATTTATTTATTTATTTATTGAATTTCTATAGCAGCTCATCTTTAACAATGACTCATGGTGGCTCAAAATTATATATATATATAATTATATATATATTATATTATATATATATATATATATATATATATATATATATATATATATATATATATATATATATATATATATATATATATATATATATATATATATATATATATATATATATATATATATATATATATATACTATGATTAAAGCATTAAAACATTTTAAACCAATAAAAGCAATAAAAAGTCCAAAATAAATATACACAGCAGCTGAGATACTTGGCTTGTTAACCACAAAGTTAGGAAATGGGCCCTTGACATATTCAGCGCCACATGCTTGGGAAAATAATCAGCTTTTTGGAGCCTTTCAAAAGGCTAATGGGGTTAGACTCTTTAATCTCTGAGGGGAGAAAATTTCCCAATTTGCTAGATCAGATTGGATAGGTAGAGACTCTGTGAAAAAGATGCTCCTTCAGTTGACCTGGTTCCAAGCCATGTAGGGTTTAAGGGTGACAACCAGAACCTTGAATTGCAGCTGGAAACATACCTATAACTAATGCATCTCACACAATAGTGGTGTTAACTGTGCCATATACCTGTCACCATTTACTACCCACACAGCTGAATTCTGCACCAGTTGAAGTTTCTGAATGCTCTCCAGGGGCAGCCACATGTAGAGCATGTTGTAGTAGCTTAAAAGAGAGATTACAAGGGCATGAGTTGTTATGAGCAAAGCCTCCTGCTCAAGGAATGGGTACAACTGGTGCATCACTCAAAGTTGTGCAAAGGCTCTCCTAGCCACACAGGGGTGGGTTCTGGTTTCTCCTGCTGCCGGTTCGCTCAGGGGCGCCCCGCATGCCATGGGTGCACAGTACTTAAAAACCAAGATGGCGGTGCCTATGGCATTGCTGAGAGAACCAGCTTGGGGGTGTGGCAGGCCTGGGTCACTGCTGGTTCCAGCGATCCAGGCCGCCAAGTTACTACCGGTTCCATAGAACCGGTCCGAACCGGTCCGAACCCACCTCTGTAGCCGCAGCTACTGGTACCATCTGCTCTTTGAGCAGAAACCATGACGTTAGGATGACCCTGAGATTGTGCACTGGTTTGTTGGGATGTTTATTTATTCTTCATAAATAAGTTCCACTGATACTTTAATTTTTTTCCCTGTTGTTTATTGTGGCTTATTTTCTTCTATCTCAGTGTATGCCTTTTCTCAGTAATTCTGAGTATGGTCCTCACTGCCTTTTAAACCATACTATTGGCTGTGCCCATTATTTTGCTGTTTCTGAAGGGAATTGGCAACTTGTTAAGTCATCAGCTTCTCAGAAAAATCATCTCACGTATTCCTACCCTGTATCTTTTTATTTCAGATCGGGAACGGATTGGCCAAGATTCTGCTTATGAGCAGGAAGGAAAGGTGCAGTTTGTCATTGATGCAGTCTATGCCATGGGTCACGCACTGCACAATATGCACAAGAACTTGTGTCCAGGGAAGGTCGGTCTTTGCCCCAAGATGGATCCAGTAGATGGTGGAGAGTTGCTCAAATATATCCGGAATGTCAATTTCTCAGGTCTGCCTTTGAAAGAGCACCATTAAGATTAACTTTACCAAACTGGATTAATGTTAGGGCTATGGCATTCCATAACTAATAGGAAAGAAAAAAATATTGGTTTATCTCCTTGGCAACTTTTTGGTCTTGTTTGTTTTCCTTCAAATGTCCCTTCCTAATATTTAAAATATATATTTAAGTTTTGAGATGTAGTAAGAGGCATATAGGACTTAAATGCATGGACTATTTACTGCTTGTACATTTACTTTTTCATACTCTCTCTCTCTCTCTCTCTCTCTCTCTCTCTCTCTCTCTCTCTCTCTCTCTCTCTCTCTCTCTCTCTCTCTCTCTCTCTCTCTGTGTGTGTGTGTGTGTGTGTGTGTGTGTGTGTGTGTGTGTGTGTATGTTTTTCTGTCATGTTATTCTGGTGTATCCAAATATGGGAGAGAAAGCATCACAGCTTCCTTTTTGCCTTTCAGCCCCTCACTGGGACCATCCAGGCTGTTTTTTATGTAGCCGACACACTGATCAATATGTGTAGGATTTTTTGCTGATAAATGAAAATAAAGGGAAACTATTATAGATCTATTTCGAGCTTATTTTGCTCTCGTCAGATAGCCATACCCCTTACTGGGATTTGAACCCGGGCCGGCTGCCTTGCAGGGCAGCAACTTAACCATTAGGCCATAGGCTCTGTTCCCAATCAGCTCTTTCACCAGGATAGGGTTATATATGTTTTTCTGTCGTGTTATTCTGGTGTACCCAAATATGGGAGAGAAAGCATCACAGCTTCCTTTTTGCCTTTCTGCAAGGCAGCTGGCCCGGGTTCAAATCCCAGTAAGGGGTATGGCTATCTGACGAGAGCAAAATAAGCTCGAAATAGATCTATAATAGTCTCCCTTTATTTTCATTTATCAGCAAAAAATCCTACACACACACACACACACACACACACACACACACACACACACACATATATACAAACATTTTTTGCTGATAAATGAAAATAAAGGGAGACTATTATAGATCTATTTCGAGCTAGTTTGCTCTCGTCAGATAGCCATACCCTTAGTGGGAATTGAACCTGAGCAGTCTGCTTGTAAGGCAGAAGTTTAACCTCTAGGCCACAAGGCTCTCTTCCCTACCATACTGTATATATATAATTTTTAGTCTGTTTTACATTTCATCTAAATTTTATTTATTTATTTAGTCAGTTTATATGGCTCACAGTTCAAGGTCTTATTGCTGATTTTTAGCCATGAATACCTAAAGAAATTCCACCATTCATACGCAGTCTAACAATTTTGAAGAAAAACCCAAATCTCTGTGCTATGGTAAATGAGATCATTTACTCCCAAATATTTGCATCTAAATATCTGGATGTGTAGGCACTTGGATTCTGAATCTGTCCTGTTTGGATTACCAGAAGATTGTAGCATCCTCAGGAGAAAACCTATATCTAAAATTAGCAATAGTAATAGCACTTAGATGTATATACCACTTCATAGTGCTTTATAGATCTCTCAAAGTGGTTTACACAGTCAGCATATTGCCCCCAACAATCTGGGTCCTCATTTTACCAACCTCAGAAGGATGGAAGGCTTAGTTAACCTTGAGCCAGTCAGAATCGAACTCCTGGCTGTCGACAGAATTAGCCTGCAATACTGCATTTCAATCACTGTGTCCCAAGTCCCTTATTCCATCATTGTTCTACCTAAATGAGGAATTCCTTCTTAATAGCTCTCATTTCTTCATTCCTCCCCCATTAATAAAGTATCTTCTTTGATAAAAAATATTTCCTCTCCCAATTAGTTACTCCTTTACATCTTCTAGAAAGTCCTCAAATTCGCACATTGTATGTTTTTAATATATGGGCTTTCCTTCAGCCTACTTATTACATCTATTTATCTTTCCACTGCAATCCCCTTACAATCTGTCTCCCTTATTTATTCTCTTCCTAGCTAGTTATTTGAGTTTCCTGCTTCCTAATGTTATTGGGATTTATTTGTGCAATTCGTGTGATTTTGTTTTAAGGTGACGTTTGGAGGGGGAGAAAAAACAACAAAAAGCATCTTGAAGCAACTCATTAAACAAACTACTGTAACTAAAGATTTCATTATACTTGTCATCTGGTCACATTCTACTGTATGTCATAAACTTCCCCTAGTATGACTGAGAGTGCCCATTTGCTCCTACAGCTGAATAGCTTTTCTTCATTGAAGTTGTCTTTTATATTAGGCATATTTTAAAACACCTCTAAGACAAAAGTGAGGACAAAAATATTTTACAAATGGACAAGTGATTAAGCTTCCCATTTTAACATGGAGAAATGGCCTTTTGGATGCTCTGATTTAGAGGCCATTTATATTTTCCCCTCCATGAGAAAACTGTAAAAAGTGGATAAAGGAGAGCAGCAACTAGATTGTTTCTATGACTCTGAATTCCAAGCTCATCCATACATGGAGAAGATCTTGGAATAAACAACTGTGTTTTATTTCCTGAAGAAATCTTCTTTTGTACCCACTGCTCACTCTTGAGATATATGCAGGGAGAATGAATTTTTAATAGTTGAGATATAGATACAGGGAGAAGGAGGCACATAACCATTTGTTTCTCCTTGGGAGCATGGTTTTTGTTCTCCAGCAAAATAAGAAGATGAAAGGAAGAGGGATTGACTTCTGGCCCTGATGAAGACCATCTTGAGTAGAACTATGTCATCTTCCATACCTGAGAAGTGGACATTTGAGTTATCTGCAGTTTTCAATATTTTATACTTTTCTTTCCTTGAGATCTGGAAGAATACCCCTGTGCAGTTGTCTTCTATCATGAATATACATGCAAGCATGCAGAAAGAAAATCAGAGGAGTGAGCAAAAGTAACAGTTCTCAATCTCTTAGCAGTGCTTTCTTGGCACTGAACAGATGGCACAAATGCCTAATCAGGCCCTGGCTGCCTTTGTTTTGAAGAACTGCCTTGCTCTCTACCCTGCCCCTTCTCCCCCACAGGCTGCATCCCTTGGTGTTCCTCTGTGACCTTTCCCTTTGCACATGAGTGGCAGAGATATTAGTGCTGATCACTGACAGTATTCATCAATGATAATTATCTGTCTGCAAAAAGCACCCAGAACAAGAATTGGAACAGCAGATATTGTCCCTCTCAGCTTGCTGTCTAGCTGCAGGTGTTGTCATGGTAAGAAGGTCAACGGAACAGTTTAGAGGGCAGTGGGCCACCAATCTTGTTCCTTATAACAAATGCATCATGTCCCATCATTTTCTACAAAGAGGTTTTCACTGAATGTAATCTTTTTTTAGTTTCACTAAAAACTGAAGTTCTATAGCCACTTAACCATATAAGAGGATAGAGTGGCTTATAGTTTGATACTGGTATTGGCGAGACAACAAAAGATGTCATTGAAATTTTTTGATGAATAGATAAAATGTCTATTCATGCACATCTTCAGATTAGGACTCACAGAAACATACCAATCAGTAATATGCTTACCAGATTCTGTACATGTAAGCATAGGCGATCTGATAACAAAGAATGTTTAGGCATCTTAAAAAAATAATACTTTCAATATATAACTAATGCTAATAGCTAGTACTATAGAAATAAATGTACACAGCCCAGAGGATTATCATGTCTGGCTGGGTATTGTACCTAAACCATATAAAGTATAAACTGACCTCTGCTTATTCATAAAAGGGCTGAAACAGTCCACCCAAATTAAGGTACCATGTTGTTGGCATTGAATTTTAATTTTAGCCCTCCCCCCTGCATATACCATATAATGTAATGTAATGTTTGACAAAATAATAAAATAAATAATAAAATAAATAAATAAACATGTTCAAGGGGTCCCCTACTTGTTTTGTTACTATTTCTGCAGTCAGGTTAATTTTATTAAGCGGCCATAGTCTTGATGAGACCATTATCCAGGGTCTCTTACGACCTGTGGTAAGAAGTAAGAGGTAATATAAAAGAACTGAAAAAACGCTGGTCATGTTTAGAAGGGGCAGCATTTGGTGGGACAAGCAAGTTTTCCCAGTAGGCAGCTTTAAGACATTCAAGCATCAGATGCTGAGATGTGGGAGCAACACTGTCATGTGTCATGCAAACTCCTGAGTGCCCATTAAGTGATCCTGTTACTATTGAGAATTATGGATTGTCCCAGGAGCAGTGTTGAAAAATTCAACTGCGAATCTAGTCAGGTTTGCTTCATGGATTAAATGTTTCATTCCTTGATCTGACCCTGAGATCCAGTCTGCATCATGCTGATAGTGTAAGGCAACAGGAAAAAGTATAGGAGAAAATAAAAATGTTAAACTACCTCATAGATTTGGAACTGAAGACAATCAGGCCCTGACACTTCTTCATGACCTCTCCATATGCAGGTTCTTTTCAGCTCTTTCATTTCATGATATTAGCTCTTCGAGATTCACTTAACACAGTAAAATAGGTTATTATTTTCTGTCTCCATCTATGTGGTTGAATGCTGAGCTGGGATTACCACTTTTGGTAAATGAATGATTGTAGGCTCATCATGGGCCGGCATTTTGCATGGATTTATTGCTCAATGACTTAGAGCAATATTCCTGGATATCCAAGAGGAATGTAATTATAAGCAGGCAGATCTGATGGCAGGTCTGTCTAATGCCTTTTGAAAGCTGTTTTTATGTACAAAGTGGAACTGATTGACTGTCAAGAAAAGGACCCTTTCTTTTTCTTTGGATTAGATGTCTGCTAAAAGTTTGATCAAGTTTATACCATTGGTACCAAATACATGAACTAACAGGGTACGACCATAGATTTATGCTCCCTATATCTGTCAGTATACTCATTTTACATTATAAACTTGCTTAGAGATTTTATTTAATTTATTCAATTCATGTGGCTGCTCATCTCGCACAAGTGATGCTAGGTGGTGAATACAGTTGAAAACATTAATGTAATAACAATAGTAAAAGAAGCTACACAACAAGAATAAAATCAAAAGAATGTCAGATGAGGATAACCATCAGCAATAATTAACAATAATTCACAGGCCAACTAAACTCCCAACCTGCATGTGCGGGAGGACACCCAAGTCTTAAGGGCCTTCTAATTTTGTGTATGTCACCAAACACTCTGCTTTTTGTGACACTGCAGGAGTGATTTAGAAAAGGAATGGATGTCCTTTTCTGATCTGACGACATTAACATTTACAGCTTACTTTAAACCAATTTGATTTTGGCATCCAGTATGACAACGAACTCCTAATTCTCTGATTATAGAGTTAAATGGTAGGGATTATATAATCCTTGGCAAAGTCTAAATGGGCATAGTAATATCTGGACAACCTTGGCTGACCTTAGAAAGCTAAGCAAGGTCAGATCTGGTTAACACTTGGATAGAAGATCATGAGGAAGAAAGCTGCAGAAACCTAATTTTATTTAGTTTACAAAATGAAGGCTTCCTTGTGTGGGTAGCAGTTCTTCTTTTATCTTCTACATGCCTGTTTTTAGCAAAGAAACTACTGGTAAATCTGAATGTGATTTCTAGCAGATCTACAAAAAGCAACTAAAAGGCTCCTGCTTCCTAAGAGGAGTTTTTTATGTAAAAATGAAAAAAAAGTAGATTTTAGTCTGAGAAAACAGAGTGAACTGAGCTTTGGTCTGAATCAGATGCTCAAAGTCATTCTATACTCTTTGTTTCTTGATGTATGTTTACTCCTTTGCAGCAGTGGTGGGTTCCTACCGGTGCGGTCCACTCTATAGCGCTGCCATTTTTTAAAAAAAGTTTAAATTTTTTTAAAAAAATTCTTCTGCGCATGCCCAGAAGCCGAGTTTCCGGCACTGCACATGCGCTGCCTTCCTACCCCACAGTGAGTGTCAGAGTTACGCAATAAATCAGAAGCTTCAAAAGATAACTGCATTTTGCTGATTCAAATAACTTCTTTATAAGTAGAATAAAACATTAACAATACCACACTTTGTTTCAGATCACATGTTGAGATGTTTTCATACTGGAGTATAATGGTGGACAGACTAAACCACACCCTTCTTCTTGCTAAGTTTCTGGACATGCTCAATTAACACTTCAGCCAGATTGGCTGACTCAATCACATGGCTCTCCCAGTCATGAATATTCCAACACTCCTCCCTTCATTACTGGGAGAGACATCAAACCTATTGGATTTAAACATTTCCTATAATGGACGCCACCCAATGGTTTGGTCATCATGTCTGCTAAATTATCCTCTGAAGAACAATGATGTAAACGTATCAATTTTTCTTTTACAGCTTCCCTGACATTACAATACTTAATGTCCACATGTTTGCTTCTGTTCTTCACTCTGTCACCTGTTGCCATTTTTATACAAGCAGCATTATCTTCATAAACAGTTACAGCTTCATTTACATTTACATTTAAATCTTGTAACAACTGTACATACCAAACTACTTCAGAACATAACTCAGACAATGCAATAAACTCTGCTTCTGCAGTTGAAATAGCAACCGTTGTTTGTTTTCTGGACTTCCAACCAATTAAAGCCCCTCCAAACATTATTACAATTCCAGAATTAGACTTTCTGGTTTTTACATCATTTGCATAATCACTATCAACGTAACATTTCAATTTTAATTCTTCAGTGACCTTTATTTGAAGACCCAAATTCACAGTTCCCTTCAAATACCTGAGAATTCTTTTCACACCCATCCAATGCAACTTTGTAGGTGTAGCAGTAAAGCGACTTAGAATGCTCACTGCACAAGCTATGTCTGGTCTGGACCACTGTGACAGATATAACAGACTCCCTATTGCAGAGTGATATATCTCCTGATCACAGGCTTCACTTTTGTCCTCACCCAAACTATTGTAAAAATCTGTGCTCATAGGTGTAGGAGCAATATTACAATCTTTCATGTTATACTTCTCTAATAATTGTTCAATTTTTCTCCTTTGACTGAGAATATAACCCTTTTCAGTTTTTTGTATCTCTACACCGAGATAATTCTTTATTTCTCCCAAATTCTTTAATTCAAATTTCTTTTCTAACTTATTAGCAAATTCTTTAACTTGTGATGCATCCTTTGCAATGAAACAAAGATCATCCACAAATGCTAATAGTAGACAATTCCCACCTTGTAACTTTCCAGTGTATATGCAACCATCAGCTTTGCAACTCTTGAACCCAAGACCTTTCAATGCAGTATCTAAACAGATATTCCAATTTTTGGCTGACTGCTTCAGCCCATAAATGGCCTTGTTCAATTTATACACCATGTTAGGCTTTTTATTTTCATACCCTGGCACTTGAACCATATAAATTTCTTCCTCTAATTCAGCATTGAGGAATGCAGTGGTTATATCAAAATGCCAAATTCTATGCCTATATGCTGATGCTAATGCCAGTGCTAGTCTTATGCTCTCAGCTTTTACAGTTGGCGCGAACACCTCATCATAGTGCACATTCTTTAATTGAGAAAAACCTTGTGCCACCAACCTTGCCTTATACTGTACTTCATTATTGGGTAAAACCTTTTTCTTGTATACCCACTTACATCCTACAGCTTTTGTACCCTGTGGCAAAGTCACAGATGTGAACACTTCATGATCGCCCATGGATTTCATCTCTTTATCCATGGCTTCCTTCCACTTTTCTTGTTCAACTTTTGGTAATGCCAATACTTCCTTATAGTTTCTTGGCTCATACCACACATTACAAACTTTAACTTTACTGGCAGAATACCTGTCTGGCGGAACCCCTCTGTTCCTACGCTCTGACCTACGTGGCATTGCCTGTACTTGTGTTTCAAGCTTTTCTGGCTTCATATCTTGTTCAGACTCTCCTCCCTGAACATAGACACCTTCAGTAAATGATTCACCATCATTAAATGAGTTATTGTCACTAAGTGGATCACCGTCGCTAAGCGGATCACTGTCGCTAAGTGAGACATTTTCAGAATTTGCATCAATTCTGTTCCAATTTTGTTCTGCAAAACTAGCAGACCTTGAAATCACTATCCTTTTACTTCCATCGCTAAAGCGATACCCTTTTGAGCCTGGCTCATAGCCCACAATTCTGAGCTTTCTAGCCTTTTGTTGTCCCTTTCTTCTGATTGCCTTTGGAATATGTACCCAAGCAGTACTTCCAAATATTTTTAAATGTGCTAGAGAAGGCTTTCTCCCATATAGCATTGCATATGGAGTATTATTGATGGATGAACTCCACAACCTATTTACTAAATAATTGGCAGTCAGTATGGCTTCACCCCAATATGACCTGCTCATACCAGAATCCTCCAGTAATGAGTCTTTCATTGTTTGCAAAACACCATTCCTCTTTTCAGCCACTCCGTTCTCTCCCGGTGTGTAAGGATTTGTGCGCCTGTGTCTTATTCCCAATTGTCTCAACCATTGTTGAAAATTTGTTGACATAAATTCAGAACCTCTGTCAGTTTGCAACTGACATACCTGTTGTTTGTACCTTCTCTCTACAAAACTTAACCATTGCTTAAATTGCTGTAGCACCTCTGTTTTACTCTTAAGTAAGTAGCAAAACCCAAACCTGCTGTAGTCATCCACAATGACCAGCGCATACTTTGCTCCTCCCAAACTGGCTTGCATAGGCCCAATTAAATCAGCATGCACCAGTTCTAGAGCTTTTGTGGTTTGTCTTGTGCTAAACTTGCTAACTGGGAATGCTTTGGATTTCGATGCTTTGCATACTGCACAATCCAAATATGCCTTACATCCCTTCAAATCTAATCCTTCTGCAAATTCTTTCATTTGTTGAACAACCTTAAAATTAGCATGACCAAGTCGTCTGTGCAGAAGATGAACACATGAATTATGTTCTGCTACATTTTTAAATGTCTGGGAACAATGTGGGACCTTTTGTCCCTGCAATACATAAAGATTATCCTCTTTTATGCCCTGTGCACAAACATTCCCATTTCTTTGGATGAGACACTTCCCATTAACAAATGTGGTTTCATAACCTTGCTTGTCTAAACTAGACACACTTAACAAATTATGCTCCATTTCAGGTACACATAACACATCAGTAAACCTGGAGTCCAAATATGGAATTTGCACATCGCCTTTTCCAATGATTTTAGCCTTTTGACCATTGGCTAAGGCCACTTCTTCATGGTTTCCTGGGAAAAATCTGGAAAATAAGTCAGAATTATTAACAATTGTTTGACTAGCCCCACTGTCAATCAACCATTTGTCTCTATTGTTATTATAACAAACTTTTGCAACTGCAATCTGTCCTTGCAAATAATGTCTCTTGTCTTGCACATTTCTTCTCTGTGCACAGCTTTTCTGCAGATGATTTGTCTCTCCACAAATGAAACATGCTTTTTTAACTTGCTTGAAGAATTGTTGCTGTGTAACTTGATCTCTCCTGCCTCTGCTCTCCTCTTGTCTGCAGACACCTCGGCTGTTGCTAGAGATAGGCAGCCTGTGGAAAATTTTGCTGGAGACTTGCTGTAAGTTTCCACTGTACTCCTTGTTGGGCCCCCGCCTGTGGAATTTTCCATCAGCATGGCTGAAAAGCCTTTTCTCATATTCATTCAATAAACACGATTTCAAAGCCTCCAAATTCAAATCTGCTTCTGGCTTACTTTCAAAAATAGCTGATACAGTCTCCCAGCTTTGATCCAAACTATTTAACACTAATAAAACTTTTTGGGACTCTGGAAACTTTACTCCACGTTGCTCCAATTCTAGAAAATTAGACTGCATTTTCATTAAATGATCTTCCATAGAATCTCCTGTCTGCATGCTCATTCTGAAAAGCTTTCTTGAAAGTTGGACCACATTACACGCAGAAACATTGACATGTACTGCTTTCAATTTCTGCCATATTTCTTTTGCAGACTTTAATTCAGCTACATTTAAGAATTGATCATCCCCCAGACTTAAGAGAAGATAAGCCATAGCTTTGTCATGAGCCTTTTGATCTGCTGCTCCAAGCACTTGTGGGGGGTCTGCTACGATGTCCCATAATTCTTTTGCTTTCAAAAAACATTCCATTTTTGCAGCCCAAATTAAATAATTTTTCTTCCCCAATTTGGGTATTGGACTGTCTTTAAATTCCATAGCAGCAGCCATCCTGCTTTATTTTCCTTCTCTGCCTGTTCCTTTAACAACACAGACAGCTTCTTATCAGCTTTAAATTACAATGCAGTTTTTAACTTTACTTCTTGAGCGATTTCTGGGCCCATAACCTGTCAGAGTTACGCAATAAATCAGAAGCTTCAAAAGATAACTGCATTTTGCTGATTCAAATAACTTCTTTATAAGTAGAATAAAACATTAACAATACCACACTTTGTTTCAGATCACATGTTGAGATGTTTTCATACTGGAGTATAATGGTGGACAGACTAAACCACACCCTTCTTCTTGCTAAGTTTCTGGACATGCTCAATTAACACTTCAGCCAGATTGGCTGACTCAATCACATGGCTCTCCCAGTCATGAATATTCCAACAGTGAGTCCAAGCAGGGGAGGATGGCTCAGGGAGCACGTGAGATGCTGAAAGAATGGGCGGCAGGAGCTATCTCCATTCCCCTCCCTTCAGCAGTCCGAGCGGTTCTCCCTTCAGCAGAACGGGCGGTGATGATCCTAGGCATTTTCGCATGTTTGAGGCTTCTCGAGCTGCTGGGGGGGGGGGGAATGGGCGGCAGAACCTATCTCAGTTCCCCTCCCTTCAGCAGTCCGAGAAGCCACGCCCACCCAGTCACATGGCTGGCAAGCCAACCCACAAAATAAGCCACACCCACAGAGTGGTAGTAAAAAAATTAGGAACCCGCCCCTGCTTTGCAGCACTTTCCTATGCTTTTCTGTAGCTAGTAAACTTTGAGGTTCTCCCCCCAAAAAAACCTGTTGGGCAATTTTGCAAGATAGCTTTACATATTAAACTAGATATATGTTTGATAAATCAAATGTGCCATCCAATTTTATTCCGCTTTTCTTTCTGGAACTAAGTACTTTGCTTCTTGCAGGTATTGCTGGAACTCCAGTGACATTTAATGAGAACGGAGATGCTCCAGGCCGCTATGACATCTATCAGTACCAGATCAAGAATGCTACACCCGAGTATAAAGTTATTGGGCACTGGGCAGATCATCTAAACTTAAAAGTAAGTCAGTTTGTTGTATTTAGATATCTGAACATTTCTGAGAGTTAACTTTCTGTCTTTTCAACTTCAGAATTTTAAGTATGAATCACAACTGTACTCAGGAAACGCAATAAAATCAAGAACATTGATCAAAATGGGCTTATTTCTTTTATTCAGGCTGTCTGTATATAGACATCAAAGAGAGATCATACAGAAGAAGAATTGAGTTTAGCTCTCGCACTGCTGTATGATTTCATTCAGTAATACAATCCAATGTACACCATTTCTAACTATCCAAACTACATTTTTAAGAGTAGGCTGGAAAAAAATATTGCAATTGGAAGTATCACCAAACAAACATAAAATTTAAAAGTTCAGTCCCAGGGACAAATAAATATAACATATTTGCCTTTCCCCATTTGTTTTAAATCATTAAAGGTGCTTACCCTTGACCTCAACTATCCCAGAGCAATGCATTTCAATAGTTTTCGGGGAGGAAAACAAGTAAAAAAGGCCTCTGCCTCTCAGCAATTTGCCAAACAGCAAACAGCAAACAGCACAGATGATATACACTGTTTGCTGTGTATTTCTGTGCATATGTGCCTGACCCATAGAAATAGCAAAGAATTGGAGAAATGTACATTATGCCAGAAAGTTTTCTTACTACACTTGATCTTAGCCAAAAGGCCGAGAAGCGATGCCAGAAAGTTTTCTTAAATGTAGTCACACTATCTCCTCCCAATTATTTAAATAGATCTACTCCAAGATAAGTCAGGATTTAACTCAGCTGCTTTATCTTAATACTAAACAGGACACTGTTACATTTCAGACTATACTTGTACAGAGCTGTTAAAATTAATTAAAATTTCTGGAAGTATACATTATTCTTTATTATTTAAAAGAAGATACAATAGCACTGGGCCTCTTCAGAGCAAGCATTTATTTTAAAAAGCTTCTTCATTTTGTTAAGTTGTCTAGAACAATAATAAAGCAGTCTTTAAAAAATAAGTCTAATAATTTGAACATTCTACAGACATTTATAGTTATTCACTTACCCCCTTGCATCCAGTTCAGCAGAAAATACAAATCTGCATGTCTCTCCTAGCTATTTGCCTCTTTGCAGCTAGTTTCAGTTTCATTTTAGCACATGGCAAATCAGCTGAGAGTCAGGAAGCTGCTAAGGACTTGCTTGGCTTAACAGGCTCTTCCCTGTTTGCTGCAAGCAGGTAAATTGCTGGAAGACAGAGGCCAAAGTTTGGGGGTGGCTGAGTGGGGCTACATTTGGTGTATAAGACACACCCAAGTTTTCACCCTCTTTTGGGGGGTAAAAAGGTGCGTCTTATACTCCGAAAAATACGGTAGGTAAAGAATTTCAGAATTTTATGCAAACTTTTGTTTCTCTTTTAATGAGCAGGTATTCAGAATTGGCTCAGTAGCTGTGCACAATAAAATCAAATAATATAGCAAATGAAGTGGGAGTTACAATCAGTCAGACAGTGTGTGCATACAGCTTTGAAATAACCTTAAGAAGGAGAAAGAGATAAATAGATTACGCAGCCACAATGAGAGGTGGCAAAGTACAGAGCTCGAACTGTTTAGTGTAGTTTAGCAAGGTCATTGTGAGTGGGCCCAGTTAGTAAAAGGCTGCAGCAGGTAAATTGCAAAACTCAAGGGTCTGTCTTGGGAGAGGAAGAATTTCTACAGGCTTTCAAAACAAATCTTTCAGCTTTAGGGGATTCTAGGGCAGGAAGAGCTGTAAATAAGGAGCAACACACATACTAACTGGATAAACTATTGATTAAAAGCAGCCATTTTGTGCTACGTGGGTAGGACAGTTGGCCCAATCTCTTATTCTGACCCAGGCTTAGGTAGGTTGCTGAGATTCTTGCTTTCTCCCTCTCTTTCTCCGCTGCAGATGGAGCGCCTGCATTGGCCTGGGGGAGGCAATCGGGTGCCCACCTCCATATGCAGCCAGCCATGCAAACCAGGCGAAAGGAAGAAGCTGGTGAAGGGCATCCCATGCTGCTGGCACTGTGAGCGTTGTGATGGATACCAATATCAGCACGATGAGTTCCATTGCAAGGTGTGCCGTCTCAGTGAGCGCCCCAATGAGAACCACACTGGCTGCATCCCCATCCCCATTGTTAAACTTGAGTGGAGCTCTCCTTGGGCTGTGATGCCAGTTTTCATTGCCATTGTGGGCATCATTGCCACCCTCTTTGTGGTGGTGACATTTGTGCGCTACAACGACACACCTATTGTCAAGGCCTCAGGGCGGGAACTAAGCTATGTGCTGCTGACGGGTATCTTTCTTTGCTATGCCACCACCTTCCTGATGATTGCTGAGCCTGACTTGGGCACCTGCTCATTGCGGCGTGTCTTTCTGGGCCTGGGCATGAGCATCAGTTATGCTGCCTTGCTGACCAAAACCAATCGCATCTATCGCATTTTTGAGCAGGGCAAGAAGTCGGTCAGTGCTCCACGCTTAATCAGCCCTGCTTCCCAGCTGGTCATCACCTTCAGCCTCACATCTCTGCAACTCCTAGGGGTCTGTATCTGGTTCATTGTGGACCCTTCACACACTGTCATCGACTATGAGGACCAGCGGACTACAGACCCCCGCTTTGCCCGGGGAGTCCTCAAGTGTGACATTTCTGACCTATCCCTCATCTGTTTGCTTGGATACAGCATGCTGCTCATGGTAACCTGCACTGTGTATGCTATAAAGACCCGTGGGGTTCCTGAGACCTTTAATGAAGCCAAGCCCATTGGGTTTACCATGTACACTACTTGCATTGTGTGGTTAGCCTTCATTCCTATCTTCTTTGGGACATCACAGTCAGCGGAGAAGGTAATGGCCATGAGAGGGCAGAGGTGGGCAGGATGAGTAAATCTTCCATTCTGTTCCAGGTCCTCCAGTGATGAAATGTGCCTGGCATGTTTGAATCTGCAGACTTTTGCATTGATCTGGTAACTTGATAGTATTCAGGGGCTATTGAAAGTATTCTTTTTCTGCTTTGGGAGTTTCCTTATGGTTTTTTTTTTTTTACTACTTTGGTTTTTCATCATATGGACAACTTACCTTGTTTTTTTTTCTGGGTTACTTTTCTCTTTTTCTTTTCTTCTGTTCTCCATTCTCTTGTACTTGTAACATTATTTTGGTTTCTTCTTTTCTTCAATTACACTCCCCTATCCATTCCTTAGCAATTCTTGGTTTTGGAAGACAGGTATCATTATCTATGGAATATACACTATATTACAAAAATGTGTGGGGATTGTACCATCCTTGAAAATCCAAGATTTCAGGGAGAAAGAGGTAAAAACGCAAGGCCTTCCTTCCAGCGAACCACATTTCAATGAATTTTCGAATGCTTTGGTATTATTGAGGTATGGTTTTCAGACAGTGGCAACCTCAGCCTTTCAAATGCAGAATAATGCAAGATAAGCAAACAAGGGCACATATGCCATAAATTTGTAATGCAAAATTGTCTATTAATAATGAGCATAAAAGAGGCATACCCACTAGAAAAATAGCAGTGATCTTTTTATTCTAACAAGGTTATATAGTGATAAATAGATTGAGAGGTTTTTTGGTTTATTTTCTCTAGAATTCTAGTGACTATTTTTATTCCTTGTGTAATTTTGATTTGTACTTTGGTTTCTCTCACTTTTGAAGGTGCAGATAGAAACACAGAAACATAAAAAACTGATGGTGGAAAAAGATCTAGTGGTCCCATCCAGTCTGACTTTTCAGCTTTTTTATTTTTAATTAATTAATTAATTAATTTTGATTTTTAAATTTTTTTTATTTTATTTTTGTCAGATGATGCCCATATGTGTTTATCCCAAGCATATTTATACTCAGTGATGATTGACCACTACCTCTGCTGGAAGTTGGTTCCAAGCTAACATTACTTTTGAACTTCCCTCCTCTCAGTTTGAGGTTATGAGCCAGTGTTCTTGATTTTTGTTTAATATTGAAAATACTGCCTTCTACAACCTTATTCACACCCTTAAAGTTTCCATCATGTCATCCTCTTCCCTTCTGTCCTCCAGGCTATACATAGTTAGTTCCTGTAGTGCAGTGGTTCCCAACCTTTTTGTGATCGAGTACCACTTGGAGGTCCCGTACAGTCGCCACGTACCACCTGGTTCCAGAGAAACTAAATTCGATCAGATATCACTTTATTTCCATAATTGTACCGTTCCTTTTTTGGCCCCGCGCATCCAGCAACTGGATTCTCGGGCCGCTGGGACCAGGTGGGTGGCTGTGGCAACAGTTGTGTTAGGCAGTAAACATTTTTGTGAAGTAAAAAAAAACTAACTAAAAATCGTTCATGACCCCGAAAGTGTTCGCGTACCACCTGGAAGGCCCTCGCGTACCACTAGTGGTACACGTACCACAGGTTGGGAACCACTGCTCTAGTGTCTCTCCTCAGACCTTGCACCATTTTTGATAACAGGATAGTGGATCATGATGGAAAAACCAAACCCTTTCCCAAAACTATTCTGTCTTTCATTCTCCCTCTCTTTTTACAGCTGGCTGGTAGTTATAATTATAGCCGTTATAACTATATATAATGGTGTAAAAAATCTAGCCACATCACATGAGAAAATGGTGATGGTGAAATTAAGAAAGTGGGTTGAAAGTAAGAGCATGGGTTGTACTTGAAGCACGAGAAAAATGAACGAAGATCTTATGCTAATTTGATTTGGAGATTATAAACTCTGCCTCTACCTAACTCTGTGTTTCAATTTACCGACGATAAGAAAATGCCTGGTCCAAATCACTTTCATGGGGTGGTCTTGTTACTTTTTGGATAATAGGAACTGCGGGAATCTGATTTGCCAGTAGAAGAGTTGTGGGCCTGTTCTCCGCTGTGGCTGCTAGGTATGCAGCTGGCCAAGAGCCAGCACTGAGTTCAATATGACAGTAAGAGAGGGAAATAACATTGTGCAATATCCTGCAAAATGTCCATCTCCTGTCCTGGATCCTCAATCTGAGCAAAGTATGTCTTGCTCCCAAAACACTATTTTAGTTTAACATAACCAATTTTCTATCAGCAGAACATGGCCTCTTGACAAGGGTTTACATTTTTTAAACTAAAAGATACCAAGGCCTGAAGAAATCTGAAAACTGAAATTAGAGTACTGTAATATTTCCTAAATAAAACAGAACCCTCCCAGTATGGTTGATAAAGTGTATGAGATCTGAGATCAAGACTTCCCTTGTGCTTTATAATTGTTAATAAATGTACTCATTCAAAAGTCATTAATCTAATTTATAAACAACAGCACTCTGTTTTTCAAATTTACCTACTAGTGTCACGTTAATTTACTACATAGGCTTCTTCTTCTAGCCAATTATTATCAGTACTATCAGCTGAAGAAAATCTGCCTGCGTGGATAGAGAGCATCCATTTACTCATTCATCCTTCAGTGTATTTCCTCTCTCAGCTGGAATGTTGTTGCGATTTTAATTAATACTTGAGCAATTTAGCAACACAGAGTTTTATGACTGATTGCATTGCCGTGAATGAGGTGGTATATCTTGCAGCAGCCAGACTCCCAAAGAAAATAATGCCATTATTTTGATCCTAAGCTCTCTTGGGCCCTGTCTTCCCTGCCAGATCAGGTGGTGTTTGAGTGTGACCCATTAGCTAATCAAATAGTAAACACTACCTGGCAGGCAATGGGGGTCTGTGAAGCTTGATTCCCAGTTGGTCTAGATCAGTGAAATGCCAGAAATACAATGTCTATTTGGATGAGACTTTGTTCTTCTATGCTCTGTTAGCTTCACAGGGAAAAAACATTATTTGGGGTCCTGAGCATTCCTGACCTCATATCTTTCAACATCTGTACAAATGCAAGTTTATTAAGGAGGATGTGGTCCAGTGGTGGGTTCCTACCGGTGCGGTCCATTCTATCGCACCAGTAGCGGCGGGCTGGTGACGTCACCAAGAGGTTACCAACCCGGTGCGGTTGGTTGCCGGTCCCTAGGAGCCGCCATCATTTTTTCAGAATTTCTGGGCTTTTTTTTCTTCCTGTGCATGCGTGGAAGCAAAATCACGCTGAAATCTTGCGAGGGGACATGCGCGTGCACGAGATTTCAGCGATTTTTTGCTTCCGTGCATGCCGGAAGCAAAAAATGGCCAAAATTGCGCGCTCATGCGTGTCCCCTAACAAGATTTTGGTGTGATTTTGCTTCCGCGCATGCGCGGAAGCAAAGTCACAAGAGGGCACGCATGCATGCACAAAACGTGGTAATGCGCACACAGCGCACCAGTAGCAAGGTAAGAGAGCAACCTGCCCCTGATGTGGTCCATCAATTATGCATGCTGTGCACACTTTATAGGGGGAGGATTTTTTTCTCTGTGACATGACTGCAAATTATCTTGCATTGGTGCCTGATGCTACATGTTCCTTTAATAAGGCTTTGTTGATTTGTTTTGTTGTTGTTAGTTGCGAAGTCGTCTCCGACCCATCGCGACCCCATGGGCAACTTTACTCCAGGTCTTCCCCCGGAGACAATTTAAGTTCATGCCGACTGCTTCAGTGACTCCATCCAACCACTTCATTCTCTGTCATCCCCTTCTTTTGCCCTCAATCGTTCCCAGTATTAGGCTCTTCTCCAGTGAGTCCTTCCTTCTCGTTAAGTGGCCAAAGTATTTCAGTTTCATCTTCCAGATCTGGCCTTCTAAAGAGCAGGGTTGATCTCCTCTAGGACTGACTGGTTTGATCGCCTTGCAGTCCAAGGGATTCGCAGGAGTCTTCTCCAGCACTTTGATGCTCAGCCATCCTTATGGTCCAACTTTCACAACCATACATTGCAACTGGGAAAACCATAGCCTTGACTATACACACTTTTGTTGGCAGGGTGATGCCTCTGATTTTTAGTATGCTGTCTAAGTTTGCCATAGCTTTCCTCCCCAGGAGCAAGCATCTTTTAATTTCTTGGCTGTAGTCCCCATGTGTGGTGATCTTGGAGCCTAGGAAAATAAAATCTGTCACTACCTCCATTATACTAAGCAAATCACTGGAGGTAGTGATTTGTTTAGTATAATAAAATAAAAGGTATTATATTATGAGCTGAAGTGGTGCAGTGGTTAAATGCAGCCATTGCAGGCTGACTGCTAGTTCAGCAGTCCAGCTGTTTAAATCTCACTAGGCTCAAGGTTGACTCAGCCTTCCATCCTTCCGAGGTGGGTAAAATGAGGACCCAGATTGTTGGGGGCAATATGCTGAACTCTGTAAACCGCTTAGAGAGGGCTGGAAAGCACTATGAAGCGGTATATAAGAAAGTGCTATTGCTATTGCTATGATGAATGAGAAAAGGTGTTTTATAGCTGCCAACCTGACATTTTTCCAGTTCTTTTTATAATTAGGTGGATCTTCCTGTTTTGATTTTTTTAAAAAAGTATAGTTTTTTTTCATGATAGTAACCATACATTTTTTCCAGAGAAAAGGGTCTTTGCTGCTATTTATTTTTGCTCCTGTGGATCTGATATTGATTAAGGAATAATATTATATACTAAATTAGTCTACAGAAAGAATTTTCAAACTTTTTCAAGCCATGGAACCTGTAAGAAAATTGGCTGCATGTGAATGATTTTTTTTCCCTTTTAGACTCTCAGAGAATTCCATAAAATTCTTATTGAACTCTAAGATTCTGCAGAACACAATTTGAAAAACTTTAGTACAGAGACCCTTAATCAGGTAGAAGCTTTTTTCTCTGCTAATACTATCTTATTTTTACTTATTTATTAATTAAATGTGTTTGCTGCCCATCTTGCCACAAGATGACTCCGGATGGATTATAACTTTAAATTTAAAAGTTCTTTTTCTGTTTGGAAGGATTATTGGAGCATTTACTTATCAGTATGTCCATGATTCATGATTAGGATGTGGAAAACAAAGTATACTCTGTAATTTATTAGTTTCTGAAAGAAAACTTTTATATTTATTTTTATTTAAAAATTTCCTTGTCAAGCTCAAACACATCAGCAAGAATTGAGTGACAATCAACTTTGTAGTTAAGTTTTCATTCCCCCCCAGTCTTTCGTTCATTTCACCTCATTTCTGCCTCAGTTTGCAATTTCTTTTCTTAAGAAAAAAAGCCTGCGTAAAAATTATGCATGTTATTTGTGTGCATTTCTCAAACTAGGCACATTCTTGAACATTTGCAAACATGGTCCCATTAGTAATGCATTTTGGTACTTGTCTTTTTATGGATACTTCTGGTATGTGTTCCTGCAGTATCCACATTTTTTGCATTAAAATGCAAACCGAGTTAATATCTTTCTGATCCATAGTGAGAATCCACCTATTGGTAGGGACACTTTGATAGACAACTAAAACCTACGTCAGCTGCCATCATCTTTGTTTCTGAGGGGTCAGGCCAGGGGTGGGTTCCTCCCAGTTCGGACCAGATCGCCCAAACCGTTTGTGATCCACTGGTGATGCGACGATGGCATCATGGTTCCGGTTCGGTCGGTGCCGGTCCGTGGGTGCCGCCATCTTTTTTTGGGAATTTTTGGTGATTTTTTTCCATGTTTGGATGGCTTCTCCTCTTCCGTGGCTTGAAAAAGAGCCCTCCCGCCCGCCCCCGGGTTAATACTCACCTTTATTTCTTCACCCGAAGCACAGCTGATCAGCTCCTCAGCTGTGTTTCGGGCTGAATCCTGCTACTGAGCATGCACGGAAGTGAAATTGCACAGGGGGAACATGCATGCACGAAACATCGCGATGTGAACCAGTGGCGAAGATAAGTGGGTCAGGCATATGCATAACCCTGTTATATGTTATAGCAGTAATTGTAGTAATTGTAAGGAACTGGTTGTATTGCAGATTCTATTATGTTCTCTTACTCAGCCAGTAGTTTTTTCTAGCAATGAAACTCACAATTACAGAGCCTTCTTTCACAATGTTTGGAGTCAAGTTTAAGCTACTTCTGAATACAGCAATAGATACAGCTGAATTTCATGACTGATTTCCTGGCCTGGATTTCATTCTGTTTTGGCTCCCCATCTGGTAGGACCTTCTACATTTGCTTCTCATTGCTGTTACCAAGGCCTGAAACAGTCATTTTTCAGCTGAGTAGCAACCCAGACTTATCTGATATGTTTGCTTAGGCTTTAATAGAAAAAAATCTCACAGCACTTCATGTAGCATCAGCAAAAACACATAAGTCGTATCTCAATCTTTAATTATCCTGGCAAACAGAGGTATGATAGGAGCACTACTGGGTCTATGCATGGGGAGGAGAATGTGTCCAGTCAAACTCTATAGCAGTCATCCTATATGTATTATTGTATATATGTGTGCATGGAAGAAGAAGAAATATGTTTGTTGTCTACAGAATCCTTGAGTTAACATCGGATTTAGTCAATTGGCTATGGAGAAAAAAATCTTATAAATAGTTGGCATATGGTAGTAAACATGTAGAAAAATCTTAATCATGCTCCAGAAAAGAGGCATTTTGTACTCTTTTCCAATCACCATTCTGGTCTCTTGGTTTGCATTTGACTTACTTATTTATTATTTGACCTATTATCATCAGCACTATTACCAGTCATTTTTTTTTAAAAAAATGAGTCCAACCCAAATCTCCAAAGACTGGATGAATAATATATTACAGGGTTTTTTAAATGTTTAAAAGGCTGCAGAAGCTATTAATAAAAAACAAAAAGTCCTAGAATTGACCAAAAGGCAAAGCTCCTATGACTGAAAATTGCCTATGTTTGAATGTTCCTCCTCCTCCTCCTCCTCCTCCTCCTCCTCCTCCTCCTCCTCCTCCTCCTCCTCCTCCTCCTCCTCCTCCTCCTCCTCCTCCAGAAACCCAATAAATGTTTGAAGACACCATTTGAAACCCCCCCCCAATGTATTAAAGAGACCATATTCTTAAGGATAGAGGTCTTGAGCTTTGAGCTTCTGTGGCACATGGATTTTTAATACAGATTTGAAGCTGAAGAATGATGAAGGAAATAAATGCAGCATTGTCACAAAGTCTTTTATAATAACTTTCTATTATAGTAAGGTCACATAATTAGCTGCCCATTGCTTTCTGGCCAGGCTCTGAATCTTCCCTCAAATTAACTTCAAGTAAATTTGGAGCTGTGCCCAAAATTAAATGTGTAAATCAAATTGCAATGTTTCTTTTGGAGAGAATACTGTAACACCAAATTGGAGCATTATTAAATTTGGGAATCGGTTCCAATCCACTATAGAGTAGGGTTCAGCGACTGAGCCATTTCGAAGTACAGGAGTAAATCTAGTGTCAAGTTAAGAATTAAAAGAAACGTGGCAGGCTTTCTGTTTTGATGAAATGGCAGTGAAGAAACTAACAAGAAAGCAGGGGCTGTTTTTAAAGAGATTACTTGCCGAAAGCTCGCTTAAAGCCAGTTTAATATGCTTGGTATAGTGTGGGTAATAAAGGTGGAAATTATAATGACTGTAGATTATGTGCAAGGTTGCTCACCTTCTTGCTGCAACTTGTGATGGAATAATTTAGGGTTGCTGAAAGCTAGCTGTCAAGTTGCAATTGAAAAAGAGGCTTTGGCTCATTTGGAGGACGACTAATATGCAGTTTCCTTTTTCTATTCCATTGCTAACAAGCTGATTAGAAGCCTTTGTAGTAATTCACCTAGCTCTCTTGAGACCTCATACCCAACGCCTAATAATAAAGAGAGTTCCTGGTTTTTTTTAATTTAAGACCAATTCCCAGGAGCTGGAATGTGTAGTCAACAAGGTCTTTTTCTTTCTCTAGGCAAGACTGGCCCAACATAGCAATAGCAATAGAACTTAGACTTATATACTGCTTCATAGTGCTTTACAGCCCTCTCTAAGCGGTTTACAGAGTTCAGCATATTGCCCCCAACAATCTGGGTCCTCATTTTACCGACCTCAGAAGGATGGAAGGCTGAGTCAACCTTGAGCCTGGTGAGATTTGAACAGCTGAACTGCTGAACTAGCAGTCAGCTGGAGTAGCCTGCAGTAGCTGCATTTAACCACTGCGCAACATATTCTGAGGTTTAAATCCACAAAATGATACACCCTACATGGAAAGGCCAATTATACAAATAATTGAATCTTAATTTCAATGTATCTCTCCTTTAATTTCAAAAATAAAAATACAGGTACTCCTCAACATATGACCACAAATTGAGCCCAAAATTTCTGTTGCTTAGTGAGACATTTGCTAAGTGAGCTCTGCCCCTTTTTACAACCGTTGTTACAACAGCTTAACAGTTTTAAGTGAATCATTGCAGTTGTTAAGTTTGTAACACGGTTGTTAAGTGAATCAGGCTTGCCTATTGACTTTGCTTGTCAGAAGGTTGCAAATAGTGATCACATGACGCCAGGACACTGCAACCGTCATAAATATGAGTCAGTTTCCAAGCATCTGAATTTTTATCTTATGACCATGGGGATACTGCCACAGTCATAAATGTGAAAAATGGTCATAAGTCACTTTTTCAGTGCTGTTGTAAGTTTGAATGGTCACTAAATGGACCATTGTAAGTCAAGGACTACCTGCAGCTGAAATTAGTCTAGGTTTAGGTTTATACATGTTTAGTTCAGTCTGCATAAAGAAAATAGGCTACTCAGCTGTTTGACCCATATAGATGATTGTTGTGGCTGGGTAGTTTGGGTTTCACCTGAGATGTAGGGCAGATGATTGCCCCATTTTGTCCCCTGAGCTTTTGCTTTCCAATAATTACAGTTGGATAATCAATAGTGTGACCTAACGCACTGGATTCTATTTAGAGAGATCCAGCTTCAGGTCAACCTGGAGCCAGATGACTTTGGGTCAGTCGTTTATTCTCAGCACAATTTATCTTCTGAACTTCTTGTAAAGCTAAAATAGAGGGAAAGGTAAGATGCTCATATTAAAATAAATGTCCATAACTTTTTAAATACTTTAAAATGCCACTTTAAAAAAGTGAGTAAAATACAAAATTTCACAAAAAATAAATTTGCCTTCTCTTGAGCTTTTTCAAGACAATTTGAATAGTTATGAGACAGTATTTAAAGATGCTCTAATTATTATTGCTGCAAAATATTAGCAGTGTATCCAAAGGGTTTAGGTAATTTTGAATACAAGCCTGTTTTTGAGGCACTAAACTGTTATTTGGTTGCACAATCAGACCCTGGACATATCATATTTTTGGAGTATAAGACGCACCTTTTTATCCCCAAAAAGAGGGTGAAAACTTGGGTGCATCTTATACTCCGAATGTAGCCCCACCCAGCCAGCCACCCACCCTTTGGCCTCTGTCTTCCAGCAATTTACCTGCTTGCAGCAAACAGGGAAGAGCTTGTTAAGACAAGCAAGTCTTAGCAGCTTCCTGACCCCCAGCTGATTTGCCATGTGCTAAAATGAAACTGAAACTAGCTGCAAAGAGGCAAATAGCTGGGAGAGACATGCAGATTTTTATTTTCTGCTGAACTGGATGCAAGGGGGTAAGTGAATAACTATAAACGTCTGTAGAATGTTCAAATTATTAGACTTATTTTTTAAAAGACTGCTTTATTATTTGCTTTGCTGATTGCTTTATTATTTGCTTTGCTGGCTGTGGAATTCTGGGAGTTGAAGTCCACAAGTCTTAGAGTTGCCAAGGTTCTAGACAACTTAACAAAATAAAGAAGCTTTTTAAAATAAATGCTTGCTCTGAAGAGGCCCAGTGCTATTGTATCTTCTTTTAAATAATAGAGAATAATGTATGCTTCCAGAAATTTTAATTAATTTTAATAGCTCCGTACAAGTATAGTCTGAAATGTAACAGTGTCCTGTTTAGTATTAGAGTTAAATCCTGACTTACCTTGGAGTAGATCTATTTAAATAATTGGGAGGAGTTAGTGTGACTACATTTAAGAAAACTTTCTGGCATAATGTACATTTCTCCAATTCTTTGCTATTTCTATGGGTCAGGCACACATGCACAGAAATACACAGCAAACAGTGTATATAATCTGTGCTGTTTGCTGTTTGCTGTTTGGCAAATTGCTTGGAGGCAGAGGCCTTTTTTCCTTGTTTTCCTCCCCCAAAACTAAGGTGTGTCTTATACTCCGGTGCATCTTATACTCCAAAAAATACGGTATTTAGATTTTTTATTCAGATGCTATGGCTCGTGGACATCTGTCGAAAAAGGGGCTACAGGGTTCAGTTGTTACTGCCAGGGAACCAGGGTGTGCAACTGCAAAGCGACTGGAACCAAAACGCAAAACTTGGACAACCGAAGAAAATTGAGAAATCATCAAATATTACTACCAGGCAGAACCAACAGCCAGGGGATTTCAAAAAAGAATGATGCAACTGTGGAAGGAAAAACACCCGGAAAGTGATGTAACTGAACAAAGATTAATGGATCAAAGACGCTTCATCATCCGTAATAAAGTTTTCACAGATGTGGAAATGAAACATCTAGAAATGTTGGCTAAAAAGAAAACAAGTAATGATGAACAAGCTGAAGAAACTGCTCCAACACATGAACAAACTGACCAGCCAGTGAAAGAAACCAACATACAGGATGAAGATCCTCCTGTGCACCAACTCAAAAATGTGGAGCTAAGTGATCTAGCAAAAATGCTGAAAGAAAAGATTGAAAACCACATCAAAGAAAACATAGAAAGAAAAAGACTACCTACCATTCGCAAAGTGCATAGCAAACAAGTGAAAGATCTGTTAACTGCCGTGAACAACATTTAAACTTCCATCCCATCCAGCTTTGCCCTCGGCTAGCCCCTTTGCCTTCCTTCTGGGTTAACCCCTCGCCTCCCTTCTGAGGATCTTTAGTTATTTATCTTCTGGAGCCCCAGTTTGTTTTTAAAATGAGAAAAAACCTATTCAGCCTTCAGAATGATCTCCTGCCAGGTGGAGGCAGGGGCAAGGGATGGGAGAAGGATGTCCCAAGATCAATCGCCCCGGTTCCACAGATGGCAATGAAAGGAGGTTCGGTTGAGATTTCTGCCCAGACAGTTTTAACGCAGTAAAAAAACAAGTCCACGTCTGGGATGTAAAGCAATTCTGCTTTAGGGCAGCAGTAAGACTGATGTCTTAGTCTGCTTGTGAGCAGCAGTAGAGCTTATGCTCTAGCTTGCCTTCCACCCAGGTGAAGCTTAGAACCACCTGGGGAGCTCGTTGGGGCAAAAGGAAATCAAACACTCACTGTGAAATGGATCAAATCTTCAAGGAGCTCTATAAGCACATGTCCTTCTGGCTATCGAACTGAGTCTTGAAGAGAGGGGTTGATCCATAGAGGGGTGCTATTTATACCTTTGTTTCAGACTCAGTTCCGATTGGCTAAAGGTGGTCTTTTCCCATTCTTGGAGGCTAGCTCCACCCACTATGGAGAATTCGACTTGAAAATAAAATAAAAAAACTACGAGAGGATGTCAGCAATTTAAAGTACTTGAAAGACGGAAAACTAAAGAACAAAAAGCTGAAAAATAGTTTACACAAAAAATACAACCTGGAGGAAAAAACAATAACAGAAATCATGGAAGAAATAAAATAACGTGTAATAGCAATAGCAAAGAAAATTGAAAGATACGAAGGACGAATAAAATAATATTGTGAAAATGTCCTGTTCAAAAGAAACCAACACCTCTTCTACCGATTCCTTGATGAAAATCGAGTCCAAACTAATGTTCACCCATGTAAAGAAAAAGCTTTGAACTTTTGGAAAGAACTGTGGGAAAACCCAGTGGAATACAACAAAACTGCCTTCTGGATCAAAGATATTCAACAAAAAACAACACGAAACAAAATGGAAAATATTATAATAAAAACTCACATGGTTGCAAAACAAGCAAAGAAGGTCAAGAACTGGAGTGCACCTGGCTTGGACGAATTGCATGGATACTGGCTAAAACACCTGACCAGCCTCCATCATCGCATGGCCAGTCAATTTGATAAAATGCTTCAAAATGCAACAAGCAAAGAATGGTTAACAGCTGGCCAAACATACTTGATAATGAAAGATCCAGAAAAGGGCAGAGTACCAAGCAATTGCCAACAACTTTCAAACTTTTTACAAGAATACTGGCAAATTCAGTATTCAATCATCTGATGGAAAACCGTTTGTATCCAGTAGAACAAAAAGGAAATTATAAAAAATCAAGAGGAACAAAAGATCAGCTGCTCATTGACAAAATGATACTAAAAAATGCAAAACATAGAAAAATGAATTTAAATATGGCATGGATTGATTACAAGAAGGCATTTGACTCTTTACCCCACAGCTGGATTAACACCTGTCTGGAAAACTTTGGAATCAACAAAAATATCTGTACATTTTTGAAAGCAAATATGCAAAAATGGAAAAGAGTTCTAACAGCAAATGGGGAGAACATTGGTGAAGTCAACATCAGACGAGGAAACTTCCAGGGGGATTCACTTTCACCACTACTGTGAAACATCGCATTAATTCCACTGACAATAATCATATGAAACACAAAACTGGGATACCAAATCTCAAGCCAACATGGCAAGATAAACCATCTACTCTACATGGATGACTTAAAAATGTATGCAAAAAGCTCCACTGAACTTAAATCAATACTCAACACAGTTCAACTGTTCAGCAATGACATCAAAATGAACTTTGGACTTGAAAAATGTGCTATATTATCCATGCAGCGAGGAAAAATGAAAAAAAAAATAGAAGGAATAGAACTGGGAAATGGAAGCATAATGAAAGCATTAGCAAAGGATGATGGTTACAAATACCTAGCATATTGGAAGCAAATAACATCTTGAATGGAAAAGTCAAAGAGTCAACACAAAAGGAATACATCAGGAGGTTCTGCAAAATATTAAAATCAAAGCTGAATGCTGGAAACATAATTAAAGCCATTAGTACATGGGCAGTTCCATTGATACGCTACTCAGCTGTAATCATCAACTGGACTTTGGCTGAACTGGAAAATTTGGACCGGAAAATGCGCAAACTTTTGAATATGTACCATACTTTACATCCACGAAGTGATATCAACAGGTTGTACCTGCCAAGAAAAATAGGAGTCATCCTATTGTTGTAAATTCATCAAACTGTAGAAGAAGAAAAATGAAGTTTGAATGATTATGTGAACCATAGTACAGAAAGATTGCTGCAGGCTGTGAAAACGGAGAACATTATAAAAACAACAGAAACAAAGGCAGAATATAAGAAAAAACAGTTGGATGACAGATTAAGTGGATGGAAAACCAAAGCTCTGCATGGACAGCACTTGAGAAACATTGAAGGAAAATGTGATGACAGCCTTATATGGACAAGTTTAATACTTGCTGCTCAAGAACAAGCACTACAATGCCATGAAAGCAAAGATACAAAAATCCACTGACAATCCAAACTGCCAACTTTGCAACGACAAAGTTGAAACTGTTTCACACTTAATATGTGAGTGCAGCAAAATCGCACAAACTGGTTACAGAGTTAGACATGATCGAGTTGCTAAATTAGTCCACTGGTTATTATGTAAAAAATACGACATACCTGTATCCAAAAAGTCATGGGAGCACAAAGTGGAAAAAGTTACCGAAAATGAGATGGTGAAGGTCTTGTGGGACTTTTGAATACAGACAGATCGTCATTTGGAACACAGTATGCCAGATATCATGGTTGTCACGGGCCAAAGCGTACAGTTTATTGATATCGCTGTACCAGGAGATGTCAGAGTCAAAGAAAAAGAACTGGGAAAAATTATGAAATATCGCAACATGCCCATCGAAACTACACGGCTATGGATGAAACATGTAACAGTGATACCCATTGTCATCAGGGCACTTGGTACCATGTCCAAGAATTTTACAAAACACATCAAGAAATTGCAGCTTCCTGCAATAACACCAGTGGAGCTGCAAAAAACTGCGCTACTCGGAACATCATATATCTTAAGAAGATACTTGGTTGATACCTAGGATGCTGGCAGCAACCCGTATCAACCATCAGCACCAGTCAATGATATTTGGGACACATTTTAAAATGTTCAGTTGACTGAGTTTCATGTTTAATGAATAGAAGATAATAATAGCCTTTATTGCCATTGTGCATCATGTATACAACAAAATTGGTTTAGCCTCTACTGGTGCAATCCATAACAGAAAATACAAGACAACATGAATAGTATAGAAAATAATCCTTATGCAAGTAATTGATGGGGGGGGGAACTAGTCATACGCTTCCATATGTACGTGGAGTGATTGTGATTGTGTTTAGGAGTCTGACAGCCCATGGGTAGAAGCTGTTTTTAAACCTGTTTGTCTGGCTGGCTATACTTCGATGTCTTCTGCCCGATGGTAAAAGTGACCAGGGTGTGAATCATCCCTAAGTATCTTCCTTACTCTGCTGAAACAGCGAGACCTGGCGATGTCATCCAGTGGTATTAGAGGGCAACCAATGGTTTCTTGTGCTGAATTAATCACTTTCTGTAGGGCCTTCCTGTCCGCAGCTGTTAAACCAGCGTACCATATTACTATTTGTACTATCTTTGGTTTCTTTTGTTGCAGTCATTCTATTTGCAGGTCTTTGTTTATTATGATCATAGTACCAAATGCAGGCATAGCAACCAAAAGTAAAAAATAAAATAAAATAATAAAATAAAATCTTTCCTTCTACCCATTTTGTATATTATTATTATTATTATTATTATTATTATTATTATTATTATTATTATTATTATTATTATTATTATTATTATTATTATTATTATTATTATTATTATTATTATTATTATTATTATTATTATTATTATTTTTATTCACAAAAAATGTAATACACAGCAAACGAGATTTATATGCTGGATTTCGTATCACTATATCACAAGTCGAACACTTCCCAAGCGTCTAGGACTATGTGATGTATTTTCGTATGATGTGCGCAGATCCAAGTACGGTGGCCTTTTGCAACTGACAGATCGTGATTTTGTCAATGTTTATTGTTTTCAAATGCCAGTTAAGGTCTTTTGGCACAGCACCCAGTGTGCCGATTACCACTGGGACCACCTGTACTGGTTTATGCCAGAGTCGTTGTAATTCGATTTTAAGGTCCTGATATCGGTTAAGTTTTTCTTGTTGTTTTTCATCAATTCGACTGTCACCTGGTATGGCGACATCAATGATCCACACTTTTTTATTTTCCACAATCGTGAGGTCTGGCGTATTATGTTCCAAAACCTTGTCAGTCTGAATTCGAAAGTCCCAAAGTATTTTGGCATGTTTGTTTTCAACTACTTTCTCAGGTTTATGATCCCACCAATTCTTTACCACTGGTAGGTGGTAGTTGTGGCACAGGTTCCAATGAAGCATCTGGGCCACGTAGTTGTGCCTCTGTTTGTAGTCCGTCTGTGCGATTTTCTTGCAGCCGCTGAGGATATGATCAATTGTTTCATCAGCTTCCTTGCAAAGTCTGCATTTTGGGTCATCAGCTGATTTTTCAATCTTGGCTTTGATTGCATTTGTTCTAATTGCTTGCTCCTGGGCTGCAAGAATCAAGCCTTCTGTCTCCTTCTTCAGTGTTCCATTAGTGAGCCATAACCAGGTCTTCTCCTTATCAACTTTTCCTTCAATCTTGTTGAGGAATTGCCCATGCAAGGCTTTATTGCGCCAACTGTCGGCTCTAGTTTGCATTGCAGTTTTCCTATACTGATGCTTGGTCTGCTGCACTTTCAGAAGCTTCCGATTGTTTACTTCAATCAATGCAGGTTCTTTACTTTCTTTGACGTATTCTGCCAATGCATGTTTTTCTTCTTCTACTGTTTGTTTTACTTGTAAAAGTCTTCTGCCACCAGTTTTTCTGGGCAGATATAGTCTGTCGACATCACTACGAGGATGAAGTGAATGGTGAATGGTCATGAGTTTTCTTGTTTTTCTGTCCAAATTGTCCAGTTCAGCCTGTTTCCAGTTTATTATGCCAGCAGTATATCTTATAACAGGTATAGCCCAGTTGTTTATGGCCTTGATGGTGTTGCCTCCATTGAGCTTGCTTTTGAGAATTTTTCTGACTCTTTGTGTGTATTCTTTACTGACCACATTCTTCACATGATCATGTTTGATATTATCCAGTTGTAGTATGCCCAGGTATTTATAGGCCTCTGGCTGATGACACTTTATGGCTTGACAATTAGGCATGTTTATGCCCACACTTTCAGTGATTTTGCCCTTCTTCAATGCTACTGTGGCACATTTGTCCAAACCAAACTCCATGCTGATATCAGTGCTAAAGATTCGGACAGTGTTGGTCAGAGACTGAATTTCAGTTTCAGTTTTTCCATACAACTTCAGATCATCCATGTACAACAGGTGTGAAATTTTATTAGATTTTTTGGATGTTTGATAGCCAAGGTTTGTTTTTTGTAAGATTGTTGACAGCGGGATCATGGCAATGATAAAAAGTAATGGTGACAATGAGTCTCCCTGGAAAATTCCTCTTTTGATATTGACAAATCCGTAATTTTCATTTCCCACAAACAGTTCAGTTTTCCAGTGCTTCATCATGTTTTCAATAAAACTGCCAACATTTTTACAAATCCCAATGGATTATTATTATTATTATTATTATTATTATTATTATTATTATTATTATTATTATTATTATTATTATTATTATTATTATTATTATTATTATTATTATTATTATTATTTTTTATTTTTATTTTTATTTTTATTTTTATTTTTATTTTTATTTTTATTTTTATTTTTATTATTATTATTATTATTTTTATTTTTATTTTTATTTTTAATGAAAAAGCATGTTTTTATAAGCTTTTAGATCAGTTTAGTGCTTCAGTATTGCCTCAGCGGAATGGCACATTCTTTCCTCTGCAAAGCATCTAACAAACTGCTGAGGTTAGCTTGTAAGAAAATAAAGTGCCAAAATGGTCAAGAACACTTGAGGCGACATAAAATGAAAAAACTTACTTTCAAATAGTGTCAGGAAAATGCTGCTGAAGGTTGAATTTGCAATGAGAGGGAGGTGAGTAATGGTGGATGTTGTTTGCTTCTGCCTTCAAAAGAAAGATTGCTGTTCTATTGTAGCAGTCAGGCAACTAGGCAGTGTGGAATAAGTCCACTAATTAAGGTAAAAGCAGACTTCCTTCTAAAAGAATTGTAAGTAAAAAAAAGAACTCTACTAAATGCTGCCTGGAGCCCTAGTAAATTCCAGTAAAATCTAACATTCTCAGCCAGATGGCTAAACCTACTAGGCTATAGTGGTAAGGTGTTGGAAAGGTTCAGGTTCAAATCCATCATAGACTCACGGTGACTTTGGCCTGTTACTCTTTCTCAACCCAATCTACCCAAATGGGGTTGTAGTAACATCCCCATGTAAACTGCCTTGTGCTCCTGGAGTAATGGCAAAGGATAGATATTGCAAATATTTGGGGGAAATGCTCTGAATCCTGCATGAAGATAAGCATAGCAGCTTTTTGCTATTTATTACAGGAGTCAGACTTTCTGCAGAAACTGGGAAAAAAAAGATGATGTTTTAAGTGCCTTACTCAAGGTCTTCTTCCAAATAATTTTCAATTTGTAAATTTCATATCCTCTCCTCTGTGCCCCTCTTTCCATATGAGTGACTCCTCATTTGTATAGCGAACCAAATGATTACAAAATACAAAAACCATTTTCAGTAGAAATTGTAATCTTCTGTCACTTGGAATGGTCACATTTGTATACATTTTCATAACAGGTAGATGTACTGGTAATAGGAAAAGTTAATCTAGATTCTATGTAAATTAAAATACATCTGTACTATTGTGCTAATGCATGGATATTAAAAAGATAAGGTATCAACTGAGCCAATCATGTGAAGGAAATCTAACAGCAGGAACCAGTTATACAACAAGAATAATTATTAACAAAGGGGCAGAAGGTTTGTTAAAGAAAGACATGTAAGAAATATCTTGAAATGAAGAAGAGAATGAGGGACATCAAACTTTTTCTTAAGAACGAAATGATTTGCTTCTTTGGGTAAGATATCTGTATTTAGAATATATGGAAATGCAACATCTTGGAAAGCACTAATAATGATTTTAATTAATGCTGGACTGAATCAGATTCCTGTTATTTATGCGAATAGTTACTTGTTCAAAGAGGAACAAAATTGTGATTAGTGATCACCTGATCAAGTGTGACTTACTCTTTTCCTTCTGCCTGAATTTTATTAGAATTTCAGTCATCAAACATTTTAGGTAGCTCCATCTTGAGGTTTTCCTGTTTCTTTATGATCAGAGATGAATTTGAAATAAAGCATTCTCTTGGGTCAGCATTAATTGCAGTAGCAAAAATTGCTTGCAAAAATGTGGTTATTAGGCAAATACTTACATGCATTCCAAACTATGTTTACTACAGTATATGCTATAGTACTGAGTATAAATTTTTACAATATATTTTAAGAACCAAAATCATAGACTGGCATAAATAGGACAGATACACCCACATAACACCCATTCTCCGCCAGCTGCATTGGTTGCCCATTTGTCTCCAGGTGCAATTCAAGGTGTTGATTATCATCTTTAAAGCCCTACATGGCTTAGGACCAGGTTATCTCCGGGACTGCATCCTACCTCATACATCCCTACGACCGATTAGGTCCCACAGAGTCAGTCTCCTCCAGGTCCCTTCAGCCAAACAAGGTTGGATGGTGGGACTGAGGGGGAGGGCCTTCTCTGTGGGGGCACCGGTTCTCTGGAACCAACTACCCCCAGAGATCCGATCTATCCCCACCTTGCTGGCCTTCCGGAAAGCTATTAAGACATGGCTCTTCCTGCAGGCGGGATGATGACCGCTGAGCATCTTAGGTCTCCCCCAGGTATGAATGTGTTGTTTGCTTTTTAAATTTTTAATTAATTAATGTTTTAAATTATTTATTATTTTTCTACTACTGTTTTTATATTGTTCTTATATTCTGTTGTACGCCGCCCTGAGTCCCTAGGGAGTAGGGCGGCATATAAGAACAGCAATAAATAAATAATAAATAAATAAATAAAACATTGGATGGACAAGATTGGAAAAGAGAAAAAATGAGTAGAAACATCTATGTCTTGTTTATGTTGACTGTGAACATGGCCATAATTATTTGATGGAAGTAAAATATTCTGAAGTAAAGTTCACTTTCTAACATTTGTGTTTGGAAACAATGCATCTAATGTTTTTCATTGACTTCATTCCACACCACAATACATTCAAATCGGCAAAGCATTTATTAACTTTAAGAATGTTTTGGAAAAAATATGGGAAAAATTGGGAAGCAGAAGAATTTCTTATGAATTCGTCATGTTTCTTCTACAAAAAATTGAGAAACAGAACTTTTTCTTTGCTAAAAGATAGGAAATTCAAGGTAGCCAATGAATAATGACAGCAAAAGTGGAATTGTAAAATAACTGAAAAAGTTAAAATTACTTGACCTCACAACATATAGTATAGGAAAAAAACCAGCATTACTTAGAACCAGATTTATATTATGGTAATATTTGGAGAAATCCTAGGCTTTGGAAAAAAAGCTAGAATTGACCCTAAATTGCCAGAATTTGATGAGTATTCTTCAGAAAAAACTGTATAAAAAACTATATAGGAGTTCTGGTGGTTAGAATGCAGTATTGCAGGCTGACTATGCCCACTGCCAGGAGTTCAATCCTGCCTGGCTCAAGGTTGACTCAGCCTTCCATCCTTCTGTGGTCGGTAAAATGAGGACCCAGATTGTTGGGGGCAATATGCTGACTCTGTAAACCACTTAGAGAGGGACTGTAAAGCACTATAAAGCGGTATGTAAATCTAAGTGCTATTGCTATATAAGCATAATAATACTAAGAAGGAGCTTAGAGGTCATTCTGTGATCACAGAATTTATTTTGGTAGTCTTTAAAAAGTCTTCAAGGATTTTCTATATGTAAATGTGTCTTCTAAACAACACGCTATAGTTTCATGAGTTGAAAAAGCACCCTGCTTATTTTTTTCTCCGCCTGGCATTTGTGCCAAAGAAAGTTTGATTTGTGTGGGTGAATGAAATTGCCTTTCTGTTTTCTCTGGTGGAAGTTGCTGATGAGATTTCAGTGTTATTTTATTATTCCCCCCCCCCCCACTCTGTATTTACAACATTACATAGAGGCAGGAGATAATTTTAACAAGTCCCCCAAGCCCTTTCTCAAAGGAGCCTCTTATCTTAACAGATCCCTGAGCATTACAAAAATAACCAAGAGTCTAAAGAAGGGGAGAATTTCCTGTGCTGATAAGGCATCATCATCATTGTCTTTTCTGCTGTTTATTGCCTGTACTTCAGAGATATAGCAAAGGTGAGGGAAATGTACTAGATGTTCTTTACCACCTTTGTTTCTTCAGAAGAGATCCTTCCAGTTAATAAACAAAGAAATTGATGCTTTCTGGGCAGGTGATGAGAACCACTGACATTAGTACATGGAGAACAGGGGAGGAACAGGAAGGTAAGATTCATCAATGGGAATCTTGGTTTTGACTCTTTTGAAAAGTATATCCAAGATTGCAGGCATCTACATAGGAAGGTCTAAAATAGTAATAAAATATTAAAAACAAATCCTTTCTTTTTCCTGTAAAATGTTATTATTAAAACCTGAAAATGAAGTCCACAAGGTTAGATATACTTTTTGATTTATTGTAGATTCCATTTTTCAATATACTTTCCAAGGCATGCAGTTTGGTGCAATATTTAGACAACAGGTTAGAAAATCGGAGATTTTGAATTTAGTCCTGCCTTGGGCAGGGTGACTTTGAATCAGTCACTTTTTCTCAGCCCTATGAAGAAGACAATGATAAACCACTTTTGAAAATATTGCCAATAAATCTGTAAGAACTTCTTGTCCAGGCAGTTGCTAGGAGTCAAGATTGACTTCAATCTACAATTAACAACAACAACTATTATTTTGTTGTGTCTGCAAAAAATGGGAGTATGCTAAGGTTGAAGCAGAACTTGCCAGTGTTCTTGAGATTAAATGCTAGATCCTCAAAACAGAGATTAGTTATTGTATTCAATGGAAAGCCACAGTAGTAAAGAAGGGATGGAGTTTGGTAAAAGAGTTTGATCACCTGTGTTATTAGAAAGACTGCTATTTGAAACTGCAGAGTTATAATTATTCAGTCCTAAACTAGATGGATTAACAGTCTGATTGGTAGTAGGGACCCAAAGTAATATAAAGGAATATGACAGTGATAAAAACAAAAATAGGATTTCTCTATCTAGAAGGCATTTCCAAGAAGAATGATAAGTCTGAAAAACAAAGAAGTATGGCATTGTGAGAAAACTGATTAAATAATATACTCTACGTTCCCTTTATCATAGAGGCCAAATGATACATATAGGCTTACTTACTCCCTTTCTCCATAGTCAAGAGTCTTTTCTGGCATTATTAAAAGTTTGGGGAATGCTCAGAGGAGTAAGAACAAGTGTGCTACTGATACTTATCCTTGCATTGTCCCCGAAATGGAAAAAGTGATTACTGCATTTGTAGTGAAAAGCTTTTATCCATGAAAGCTTCCACATCAATCTGTTTTTCCAAAATCCTATTTAGATAGAGGAAACTCTCCATTTCAAGTAGCTATCATCTACATATATCATGTTTCTCCATTTCCCCTCAGCAAGGATGAACATCCCTGTTTTCAATTATACTTGGGGTTCTTTAGTGCCTTAGGAGAAAGAAAAGGAAATGAAGGCATGTCAAGAAGTTCAGAATGTCTCTCAAGTAGCTCTCCAAATGGGAATTATTATTCATTAACAGAATGAGGGACCCATATATACTTCAGAGTGAGCAAGAGTTAATAGATACAACCATCCAGCTGAAGCAACTATATGCAGTGTCTCTGTATCAGTGTGGGCCTCAAAGAAAGTCTACCTTTAGCAGGAGTGTCAAACTGGCAACCCGTGGGCCAGATGCGTGACACACAGGCCATGCCCACCCAGGCTCCGTGAAGGGAAAAAACATCGCGATACTTCATGTGACGGCAACGTGATATGACGAGCTTGACACCCCTGCTTTAGAGCAATATTTCTCAACCTTGGCAACTTTAAGATATGAGGATTTCAACTCCCAGAATTCCCTAGTTGAAGTCCATGCATCTTAAAGTTGTCGAGATTGAGCAAGGCTACTTTAGAGGCCACAACCCCTGTTTTTGCTATATGCTTGGTTATTCAATGAGTTGAATGTATTGTTTAAAATAGAAGGCGTTGTTTCTATGTTTAAAATAAAAGGCAGCCAGTGGGAGCATCATGACAGTGGCTACTGCCTACACAAAACCATTAGCATCATTTGAACCTCCTTTTTTTTTCCTTCCTCCTCCAGCTCTGCTCATTAAGAGGAGCTGCTTGACTCTCAGCTTTTATCCACATCCCAGAGCTAGTGTGACAGAAGGTCCCCAAATGCAAGTGTCTCAGCAGCAGATTAATAGTAATATCTCATTTCTCTCTTTTAATTAAATTTTATTAAACAATTTCAGAAAGTGATTTTTCTACATAAATCAGATTGATTTCACAACAGCAGGCATATTAAAGTGGCAAAATACATACAGTATTACAAATGCCTTAACACTTGACCCAGCAGGAAATCCTGTTACAAACAATTTGATAAAAAATGAAAACAAAACAAAACAAAAGCAGACAGAGAGCTCCAATTCTCTCTAATCAGTGAAGGATCTCAGTTTCCCTCTGTTCTAATTTTTCCCCTGTATATTTGACTTTCATATTGGGTAGCTTACTTCTGAATTGAAATTTGTGCATTAGGTAACTTCAATTTTTCAATTTAAAAAACTAACACTGAATGTTGCATATAGTGCAATATATTTGCACTATATGGAAGTTTTTAGTTCCTTTGTTTCTTTGTGAATT
Organism: Diadophis punctatus similis; assembly: GCA_023053685.1. Taxonomy (NCBI): domain Eukaryota; kingdom Metazoa; phylum Chordata; class Lepidosauria; order Squamata; family Dipsadidae; genus Diadophis; species Diadophis punctatus. The sequence goes on from JALIGW010000003.1 coordinate 42,979,323, forward strand.
GTTTCCCCTACATATCCTGATTAAGCACTTTAAAAATGCTGTATTGATTGGTATGTACACAATGGCTAATAGATTAAAGCTTTCCTATTACGTGTGGATGCACACTGTAAATGTCCTGCAAGTTTTGCTTGTACATTGTTTTAAGTCAGTAAGAGGGTGACTGAGGACATATGTAGAGGAATCAAAGGAACGGGTGGAGTTACAGCATGCTGATCAGTACCAATCCTGGCTGGGATTGATACATGTCAGTGTATTGCAGCTTTTATTCAGTTTGCTTGCTGTTTCTTTAGTGATTTTTCTTTATTGATGGAGATATAAATAAGGGCATTAACCATCGAATTGGAATGTCAGCAGTCGTGTTTCAATGCATGTGCCAATTTGGTCTATGGCACAGTATTACCACAAAGATAAAAATTTTCAAGGGTGCTGTTATACCAATGCAACATATGATTGTGAAACTTGGAAGTGTACAACCAAGATGATTAAATGGTTAAATGTTTTCCAACAACGCTGCTTGAGAAGAATCCTCTGCTTCTCATATTGTGACCACATCACTAATAAAAAAGGTACTACAAAGATCAGACTTAGAATACCTAATAAGAACTGTGAATGAATGTTGAATGCTGCTTGTTGGCCATATCTTACTTGTGCCTAAAGACTAATATCCAAAAATTGTGCTACGTTCAATACCTCCTGGAGCAAAAAGAAAATGAGGCCGGCCTCAGAAAACTTGGCAGCAAACGCTTAAGGAAGATCTTAAGGTTATTAGTGTCCCTTGGGACGATGCTGAAGGTGCTGTGAATAATCAAAACTGCTGGAAAACACTAGCTGCCCGTACCCTTTACAGGACATGAGGATGATGATAATGATGATGATGATGCAGGTTTTTCATATCATTGTGCTACTGTATTCAACCATGTGAAAATTGTTATAGTTCAAGATAGTGTACTTGATGTCATTCTTATCTGCATATAAAAAAATGTGTTAACGTTTCGTAAGCTGGTTTATCTTAATATGGGCTCTCTTCCTATCCCCATGCTCTAGTAATCATTCTTATATGACACATCTTCATAACTTTGACTTTGTCTCATTCATAGCCCCTTCCTGAGGCACCTTTCAAATCAACCTTAGCTGTTTTGGATGAAGCAATGTTTGCTCTCCTAACACATTTTTTGCTGTGGATAATATCTAGGACACAGATGATGATGGGGTTGATGACACAGTCAAATCCTGGGATGTTTTTAGTTCCAAGTTGCTGTGTTATTTGGCCTGCTTCCTTTCTTCTGGTCCCTGGGCATTGTCCTCCATGGCCATTTGAGCTTGGGCTACTGGAGAGATTAGATACCTAATATAGAGAATAAGGAAGGTGACCTTGATGCAAATATACAGGAACTGCTGGCCAAGCCAAAAGGTTGACATTTTAAAAAGTCTAGAACAGATATAATGATTGTCATAGGGTACAAATAAGCAATCAGGAAACAATCAATGTTAATATAAATCATAAGATACAAGCAACAAGTTACAGTCATACAGTCATAAGTGGGAGGAGATGGGTGATAGGAACGATGAGAAAAACTAATAGTAATAGTAATGCAGCCTTAGTATAGTTTGACAGTGATGAGGGAATTATTTGTTTAGCAGAGTGATGGCATTTGGGAAAAACTGTTCTTGTGTCTAGTTGTCTTGGTGTGCAGTGCTCTATAGCATTGTTTTGAGGGTAGAAGTTGAAACAATTTATGTCCAGGATGTGAGGGGTTAGTAAATATTTTCACGGTCCCTCTTTTTGACTCGTGCAGTATACAGGTCCTCAATGGAAGGCAGGTTGGCAGTAATTGTTTTTTCTGCAGTTCTGATTTTCCTCTGAAGTCTGTGTCTGTCTTGTTGGGTTGCAGAACCGAACCGAAATTTGTTGAATAAGTAAATAAGATTTGGAAATAACTCAGGCAGATGCATTCCTAATTCATAAGAGTATAAGAAGGAGGAGAAAGTACAGAAATTCAGATGCAAACAATTCAGTTATTATAGTTAATCTCAATAAAAGTACTTTTAGCCTTCCAATAGACTTGATTTCTTGGTCTGGTCTACTGAGTGGGGCTGACACCTACCGTAGTTTTTGCAGAGGCAGGTCCCCACATAGTATTTGTCAATTTTTTAATACATAGATTTACCTTTCTGTGTTTTTCCAACATAGCTCCCATCAACCTGCAATGATTTACCGGTAATCAATTTGAAGATCTGATCATTGTTATGTATTGTCTTAATTGACTAAAATATATAATTGTTAGTTGTTATGTTAATTGTTCCATGTCCTTATTCAGAGGATTAATATTCCTATATACAGAATCCAAAACAAGATGTGTCAGAAAGTACCTAGCTTAGAGATAACAAAAATAACTTGCATCTTTCAAAGTGATTATAACATATATATTGCTAATGTTCAGATAAATCTAAATATCTATGAAACTGAAGTTAACACCACCACCTCATGATATTTACATATTTAGTTTGTCAAAAAGAAAAACGTATCTTTACCATCAGTAATTATTGTACTCATTTTTATAGATGTGGAGGAATGAGCCTTACCAATTATGTCTTTTCAGAGATGATGTCATATCACAATTGAATTGTGAAACTTCACAAAAGTACAAGCTTAAGGCTCTTATCACTGAAATACATTGTCATACAACCCCATCTGTGAATGTAAGCTGGATGTACAGTATTTGCTGCAGAGCCCCTTGCACTCATTATAATTGAATAGAGAATAGGAGGAAGCAAATGTTTGGTCTTTTCAATTGAGTGATCAATAATGCAAACCACTTTGTGAACAATTTTGGTTCAAGAGAATTTCACATTCTATATAAGACAAAAGAGCTGACAGAGAAGCCTTGTTGGCATAATAGCTTAATATAAACTGAATATATTTAGATAATTCAAGTATATATGGAAACACACGAGGAAAGTCACTTGTGGATCAATACTAGTTCAGAATAATGTGCATCAGAGACCACATGTATGAAAGCTTTCTCTTTCAGAGAAGCTAATCCATGAGAGGAAATGATAACCAATAATCAAATGGTTCATAATAATATTTGAAAGGCTGCCTCGCAAGTTGTTTTTGCCCAGTTAATACATTGAAGCAGAATGAGGGCACTCCTTTCTATTAAATGTCACCATCTCATGAGACTTAGAAAGCTTATCTTCTCCACTGCTAACTCTGCCCTCTGGAACAGTATCCCCCAGAAATTGATATAATGTCTACTCACAGAAGATACTTCTGGGTCAGAAATGGAAGCTAACACGTCTGAATGGGTGGAGATGATGCCATGGCTAGGGTTGAAGGACCAGTCAGTAGACCGATCCCACAGAACCCCTCCAAACAATTAGAGGATGGAAAATCACTCATGTGTGTTCTGGATGGCTTCTCTTGAGGAGACTAAGGGATGGTGATTTCCTGCAGGTTTGAGCGCATTTGAAAGAAACCCATCATGCTGTCAATCATGGTGGAGCCTTTTAAAGCAGGGGTTTTCAACCTTGGCAACTTTAAGACTTGTGGACTTCAACTCCCAGAGGTCCTCAGCCAGTTGGAGACCTCTGTTTTAAATGACTAACCTTACTTTAAAAAAAATAATTGAAAGCTTTAAAAATAATGAAAGATCAAACCAAATGGAAAAGAAAGAGAAAATGAAAAAATATATAGAGAAAGTATAAGGACAGAAAGAAAAGAGAGTGTGGGGGTTAAAAAAGAAAAGTAGTTAAAGAAGTAACTTCTGATCTTCATCACAACAAGTAGAGGCAACCTTGATCTTTCTTTCCTCTTTATAATGCTGCATGCATATCTTTTCTTCCTATAGCCTATCCATTATCTTTTGCAAATCCATAAATCATTAATGTTTCAGTCCAGTTGTCAGCAAAAACCCATAGAAGGGTTCCAGAACTTTATCATATTATATCTTGTTTTAATCCTAGTCAAACAAATTTGCTTTAATTTCCTTGATTTTTCTTCTAACAATCATAACCTTTGATCCATTCAAATACTGTTGTAGGGTTTGATCTTCCTGTTTTTCCTTTTCTGTCTTTGAGATTGCTTCAAGGCTTTAGGAACACTTTTCTGTAAATTCATCAAGAAGCTGTTATCCAGGTTATGATTTTGTTTTGTCATTTATATTTCCTCTTTAAATACCATCTCTATGTTGTAATCCAGAGTTTATTTTCTAGTAAATCTGCATACCTTGTTTCAGCTCTTCATCCTTTAGGTTTTTCAAAACATTTTCTTTGATAATTTTGCTTTCTTCTTTTGTAAATAATACATTCATATAGGTAAACATTATTTCTGCCATTGTAGCTACAAGTCTCTGTTCCCCTTCTTCAAAAGTGTCTTGAAATGACTCAACATTATTTGTGATTTTGTACAATCTAAAGCTTACTCTCTAAATCAAAAATGAAAGACTTTTTTCTTTGCCTGCATGGAGTCACTAGTCCCTTCTAGTGTATAATTTCTGAAAACATAAAGGCTCAAATGTCTGTTATTAGTTTGATAGACTAAATGTGTTTACATGAATGCATTGCTGATTAATTTAGTCTGACCCCCAATCTTTTAGCAAAAATCCTAAGGTTCCAAGTGTTACTAGCTCTTTAGCCTGTTTGTATATTTTTTTAAAATTAATTCCTTACTTAGCTTTTTGTCATTTGCTCTATTTCTTTTTTTCTTAAGCTTATAGTTAGTTTTTCTTTTGTTCAAGAATAATGGTAAGCTCACCAGGTGCCTTTTCACATTTCTTATTTGGAACATCTCTAGTATCATTAATATAGTTAAGTAGATAATTTCCAGAAACTCTGAGAAAGCAAGCTCAGTGGCCTTTCAAAGACTCCATTGCAGCTGAGAACATGATGATTCCCTTTCTCTTCTGGCAATCAAACCTGTAGGAAATCACTGTCCTGTGGTGTCCTCACAAGGACCTGCTATCTGGAGCAGTATCCCATTCGTTCCTTATCCAGAGAGGTTCTGTAGGACTGGTATACTTGTTGGTCCTTTGGTCTTTACCATAGTCATTGTCTCCATGCAGAGATGTGCTTGTTCACCATTCCTTACTTGGAAATCAAACCTCTAACCTCACTTTCTAATCACTTTCTGATATTATGTATTTAGTTATAATAAGGCTATTAGAGATCTTCAAAATGATAAGTTTGCAAAACCACTTAGTGAGTTCACCTTCATTTTAGGACTTTTGGGGAAGCAGAGTTAACAGTCATGGCAGAAAGAGGAGCCAGAGAATGGATCAACTCCATGAACTCTTCTCTTGATGAAGGAGAAGACCAAGGTTGCTCACACGGGCTTTTCATAGAGGCTCCCAACAAGGAAACTAAAGCAGCAGTCTCCAGCTGGTTTCAGAACTTGGGAGCCAGGAGGAAGTCTTCTTCTGATGTTAGCATGGTTCGGAGCCTTTGGAGCCTGGATTCACCTATTTCTTCTCTTAATAACCTCTGGAAATGGCTTGATAACTATTTTTTTCTTGTAATATTAAAAACTTTCAGAAGGGCAAGTTTTATTACATCAGGGATTCTCCTTCAATCTTCAGTAAAAGAAGTTTCATGTAAGTTTAAGAACTTAAATTTAAAAATTTTTAAAAAAAATTGGGACAGCAAAAGTGTGGTTAAAAATTGATTTTGAAAAACTGCAAATAAACTAAGGGGCCAGATTGATTGGAAATAAGAATTTGAAACTATTTATTTAAGAAAACTTATGTGACCGCCCAATTCACTCTCAGTGACTTTGGGTGGCTTACAGGATAAAATTTCAATACAAAAATAATGCAAAAGCAATAAAACCCCACCCCCTAGCAACAACAATGAAACAAGGGATATAGAGCCACTTGAAGGGCTCTATATCATTCTAGAGTCCCCACACCCATTGGCAGAACCATGTCTTCAGGACCTTGAAAAAGAGTGTCAAAGTGGGGGGCAATCTTATCTCTACCTGACTCTGTGGTTTTGTCACCAAACCCCCAAAACTTTACCCTCAGACTGTCCACTGTTGACCTCACCCGATTCCTAAGAGGTCAGTAAGGGGCGTGCATAAGTGCAGCAGCATGCCTACCGTCCCTGTCCTAATGTTCCCTCTTATCAGTACCCATCATATGTATATAAACAATGTTATATCTATGTATATTACTAACACGTACTTGTCAAAATAAATAAATAAATATATTTAAAATATAAAAATAAATAAAATAAATAAATGTTCCACACGCAGGGAGTCACCATGAAGATTATAAGAATGGTCTGTTTAAAATCCTAGCATATAAAGATTTAGAATCTAAGTATAAGAATCTTTCCATGGAAAAATATGTGGATTAGAGATGTGAGACCTTGAAGGCTGGTCACTAGAGGCAATAAAAAAGATTATAATTAAAGGAGAAGAGACCCACTAATACAAAATAGAGGAAAGTATTTCAACCCTGGAAGAATTCAAGGAAATTTAGCACCAGTGTACTCAGAACTTTCTCTTAAGATTCTTTGCTACTATAAAAATGGATTTGAAAGAAGATATAGAAGAGGGTACAACTGATAACCAGGCTGTTTTGGATATGGATTTCAAAATGAAAGTCTACAAGAATAATATGGACAGAGATGTTACACGAGACTTACAAATGAAACTAGCTGATATTTTAATAGTTAAAAGGGACAAACAAATAACAAATAAAATGACTTGGATGTGTCATTTTATGTGTAGATGAATGCCTTGGAAAACCTTCTCATAGTAGACTTACAAAAGAGATGTATTATACTTATGAAGGAGTTCCTGAGAAAAGATAAAGAGGGAATTAAAAGAAACCATCTCTCAGGGCACTACTTAAAAGGGACAAATATCAAACCTTACAAAAATAAAAAGAAGGAACATAAAGGTGGCTTATTCAACCCAAGTTGAAATATATGTTTTTCCTTTCTAGCAGCTTGCAATGGATTTTTCTTAACCAGGACTGAAGGACGAGGCTTTTAAAGATTTGTTTATACACCAGAAATGGGAAGAAGAGAGGGGGTTCAATGGTTAAAAATGCCAAGCTTGTCAGCTGGAAAGCTGGCAGCCTTGGTTTGAACCTGAATTAAAAGTTAAAAGAGTTTTACTGGAGTTTGAAGTAAGGAGTTGATTGCTTGAAAAATTCTGGATGACCAACCTATTCTACATCCATTATTCAATATTATCCTTTCGCACACTGTAGCTGTTGTAAATTGAACAGATGTCAGTTGAACAGAATTGACCATCCCATTTTTTGGAACCTTTTCCTGCCTCATGATACATTCCATTTGAGTGTGTGTGTATGTGTATCAGAGGTGGAATTCAGTAGGTTCTGACCAGATCTGGAGAACTAGTAGCGGAAATTTTGAGTGGTTTGGAGAACTGGTAAATACCACCTCTGACTGGCCCTGCCCCCATTTATTCTCTGTCTCCCAAGTCCCAGCTGATCGGGAGGAAATGGGGATTTTGCAGTAACCTTCCCCTGCAGTGGGGAGGGAATGGAGATTTTACAGTATCCTTCCCCTGCCACGCCCACCACGCCACGCCCACCACGCCACGCCATGCCCACCAAGCCACATCCACAGAACCGGTAGTAATTTTTTTTAATCCCACCACTGATTTGTGTGTGTGTGTACAAGAAACATTATAGGCAGTATATCACTGATTTCAGATCAGAATCTGTAGTCGGTTTACAGCCTAAAATAAACTCATTCCTGTTGCCTATGAAACAAAAAAAAAATCTGGAACAAGATTTTTTTGAATGCAAAAGATTCAGTTAGTTTTGTTTTGTTTGATGAGCTTGTGTCTTGGCTTTGTTCCCACGAGGACTAACAAATCACAGCTGCCTGGATTAGGGAGTATATTGCTCCCTTCCCTAGTGAACAAGCTGAGCAAAGAGAATGAGATTGACGATACAGTTCCTGTTAACAATTTAAAGTGTGCACTGAAGTGGATCTGTGGCATATCTAAAACATAATAAAGGAAATTTAGAGATGTATTTTTTTTCTTTATTTATCGCTGAACCACAAGATAAGACTGAATTGGAGATTGAGAAAAACACATATTACCCATAGGAGTAAGAAAGGATTTTTTAAAATATACATTTATTTATTTTTGCTGCTTTATTTCTGAACCACGGGATAGGTGCTTGTATGATGTATGTATGTATCAGTGGTGGGTTCCTACCGGTGCGGTCCAGTGAGCCATTCCGGTAGGGACCCGCCGATTGCGCAATTTGTGTGCGACGGCTCCGGTGCCGTCTTCGCCGTTCCATCACACAGTGCCATCTTTTTTCTGGAATTTTTGGGATTTTTTTTGCTTCCTGCGCATGCATGGAAGCAAAATTGCTCAAGGAGACATGCACACGTAGCGAGTGTGCATGCACATGAAATGAGATGATGTGCGCGCAGCACACTGGTAGGCAGGTAAGAGGAACCTGCCCCTGGTATGTATATATATGCATATGTCAACATACAGTCAGTATGTCCCATGGCCGTAATTTCAATTCCATATAGAATAGACTAGAATAGAATTTTTATTGGCCAAGTGTGATTGGACACACAAGGAATTTGTCTTGGTGCATATGCTCTCAGTGTACATAAAAGATACGTTCGTCAAGAATCATAATATTATTCTCTTTGCATCTGCCCACTAGACTGTTACATTTGTAAGCAGTTCTTACCTCTACTTACTAAATAACTAGTGGACAATTAGAAATATATTGATGATGATGTTATCTGTTCAGTTGAGTCCAACTCTTGGCAATTCTAAGGGCCAGGTCACACCACATTTTCCAAATTTGCACTATTTCTTTGAGTTTTTCTATGTTCTGGCTGGTGTCAGCTTTGATAGTATCCAGTCACCATGTTCTTTGACAGCCTGGTTTCCTTTTACTGCTAACTCTTCTAAACTTAATTGCTTTCTCCATTGAAGTTAGCATATTTAAAGAAAAAAGTGACCTCCCACATATAAAAACAGTTTTATAATTCCTTCATCATGATCCCAACAACCTTTTGAAGTAGGTTTCAATGGCTCAAACAAGCACATGATAGCATTTAGAAAACATTTCCCCCTTCCCAAGAGGTTTGTTTTTGCCTGTTGCACCATGGGTGGGTTCCTCCCAGTTCGGACTGGATCGCCTGAACCAGTAGCGACCCGCTGGTGACGTCACTGTTGGTGCCATTCCGTGCGCCCAGCCATCTTTTTTTTAATTTTGTGTGAATTTTCCCCCTTCCGCGGCTTGAAAATGGGCCCGCCCGCCCGCCTGCAGGTGAATTCTGACCTTTATTTCTTCACCCGAAGCACAGCTGATGAGCTCCTCAGCTGTGTTTCGGGCTCATTCCTGCTTCTGAGCATGCGCGGAAGCATGCAAGGGGACGTGCGCTGCGAACCAGTGGCGAAGGTAAGTGGAACCCACCCCTGTGTTGCACCTCATTTTATTTCAATTGGTCATTGTGAGGTTGCAGTTTAGATCTCGAATCATAGTATCTCATTATGTTGTTGCAGTTGATTTTGGTTATGGCCAATATTTTCCTTCTGAACCATCCAGGCTTGTGTTTGGGGTAATATACAAAACTTGCAAAAGAAATAATCAGGATTGGGCGGATTTAACCTCCTGCTTTGTATTGAGACATGCATTACAGGTGCTTTCTGGATTCATGGTTCTGTTATCAAAGTATTGTTATTATGGAACAGCACAAGCCAAGATTCAGTTGGCCCTGACTCTGATGGCCTTCTCATAAGGCTTAAAACTTGACTTTTTTCCTGGCATTAGGCCATGAAATTAAGTGTGTCTGTTTTTCATGAATGTGTGGATGTGTTTGCACAGTTCCAGGTGTGCTGTCTTTTAGTTTCTCCCAAAGGTGCTTTTTCAAGAGGCAACTGAATTTTCTGGTTTTTCTTTTTTTTAAGTTTGTGTTGATGTCATTATTGTTTATTTTAATTCTTGTTTGCTGCCCAGAGTGATGTGGTAAGCAGACGGCCAGATATATTGGGAAAAAAAAGAAATAAATATTAGCAGTTGTTTGATTATCTGAGCAACTTTTTTCTGGCATAGCTCTTATGTTGGTGTAGCTTTACTGCCATGACTATATTTGCACACCAGGAGAAATTTCACCTGCTGAATGTTTGCTTGTCAGAATTTTTTTAAAGATAACACTTCTTGGCAAGCTGCTTGATTTATGCTTGAAGATTGCACAGAAAACATTTATATGCGTTTATAGGGGGACCAAGCAATTTATTTTGATTGTATTTTTTTTCTTTTTAGGGTATTTTCTTTCACAAGACAATACACAAAGATGCATAATAAAGTAGAAAGTAATCAGTCTAAAACACAGTAAAATTAATCCAATGATGCAAGGCAATTAAAATTAAAATGCTTTGGGAAAGGTTTTTATTGAAAAGAACCTGTTAGTGCTTGTACAGAATTCTCATTGAAAAGGCCTTATTAGTGATGGTCCAGAGAACAGGGTCTCAGACAGTGATATTCATGTTCATCAGGTAGACTCCTTTGGGTACAATATTTCTTCAAATATTTTGATTAAAAAAATTAGAACTTCAATGACTAAAGCAAACACTTAAACAAAATCCAGAAATGAACAGGCAAACAATGTAATTGTACTGGGATTGGTCTATTACGTTCCTTTTTGATATGCATTCTCTTTATTTTTTTTTTTAAAAATGTAACATACACAAACTGGTACTTTAATAAAATACAATATGTGTCAGGGATAATATATGTCCTACCTAAGAAAGAATTTAGTTGATTACATTAGAGCTGGAAAGCCCAAATCTGCACAATGTAGGCAAGCCCTTTAGAAACGTCTTGGATCACAGTTGCAAAAATCATGACTTCTCTTCAAAAATTATAGCCTGAGCCTTAATATTGGGCTTTGAAAAAGAAGGATAAGAAGAGTATTAACACCTATGAACTTAAACACCTATGAACACCTATTAACACCTATGAACCACTCAAAAAAAAAAAAAGAAATACACCAAAGAACAAATCAATCCAGAGTTCTCATTTGAGGCACAAATAATCAGTTTCATATTGTGATGTTTTGGACATGTTATGTGAAGATCTAACTCTCTTGAGAAGTCTATAATGCTTGCTAAGGTGGAGAAAAAGAGAGAAAAAAGAGGATGACCAGCAGCAAATTAGATGGACTTAGTTGCACCGTGATTGGTACACCATTGAAAGATCCAAAAGACCAGGTTAGGAATAGATTGTTCTAGAGAAAAAGTATGTGGTCATTGAGAATTGGCACAGATTTGATGGCATATAATCAAATAAGCCTTAATATGGATTTTTCTTTTTACTTGGAAAAAAATGTCACCTACCTCAGAAATAGAGAAGAAAAAACAGAAATTTCTGATCTAGCTACATGTGTAACATGATGTCAGTCTTGTGATGTGAGGTAGATCAGACAGGAGACGTGGCCAGCTGAGCTATTTACTTTACTTTACTTTATTGTAAGGTCATATTAATGGAATTTTCAAGTGGTAATACATCCCCTTTACAGACTAAGTATCTAGGCAGGGGTCTTTCTGAGCCACTTTCTCTGCCTACATTCCTGTTGTTAGCTAAATTACCTTTTAGTTGACCATTCCCTTGGCTGCGTCTCTTTGCCCTGTCTCCCAAGACCACATACCATTACACATGGTCTGTGCATCCCCTGCCCATTGCTGCTCTTACTTTTCTTAGAACATAGAACTATGTTTAATGTTAAATGTAGCTTTCACTCATCCAAAGTTAGCCAAGCAAGCTTATATGAAGGAAGAACAACTATAATAAGGACGAATTATAATTCCAAATTCTTTCCAATTTCTTTAGAAATTCACAGCATGGAATGCAGGAAGCACTGATTTCTTTAATGTAAACCAAAGACAACTTAAACTGTCTTATTAATATAATTGTGAGGAAACTTGGATCATAGTTAGCTGGTAGGTATTAGGATAATGAAAGAAAACAGAACTAGAGGCCCAGTGTACTCAAATAGAACTTCTACTATACATTGGTATATATGAGATATCCTAACAAAGATAACCTCAGGTTGAGCAGTGCCCTCAAATATTATCGAAACAAGGCATAATGTGAAGCACTGTTGTTTAGGCCAGAACAGAATACATTTTCAGAATGATTTGTATCACCTCAGAATGTCAGCAGTCACAATTATTATATAGCCTGGCCACATAGTATAAACATAACAGAGGATGATGTTTCATTTAATGTCCTACAGTATATTTTAATCACATATGATAAAACAGGTGCATTGCTGAATATTGGAGAGAAAATAGTTTCATATGGTTCAGACAAGGTAACCAAACCATTTATTAGGCCAGGTTATATATAGTGTTCCAAAGAAAACCAGGTAAATTTAGCCACCTAATCAATGAGAGGTTCAATCCAGTGCCCCATCAGCCAACACCGCCTATATTTGTATATGTTTCTGAGGCTTTTAAGGAAGTGAGTGGGAGGAAATATGATCTTCCCATAGTCTGAGTTAAATAAAAAGATGAATATCTACAGGAGATGATTTTGATCATTTTCAGTGATTGGGCATGACAGCACATGCTGTAAAATAATTTCCTCAAACCAAAATTTTAGTAGGAATCCATATTTAATCCAATCTTCCAGTAAAGCAAATTGGGCATTTTGGATTATAGCCCTTTAATTCATCTTGCAAAAGGACTGAACTGGAAAACATCCTGATTATAGCCTTCAAGAAAAAGAAAAAGAAACACCTCTGTTTCTCACTTATTGGCTATCTAAATGGTAGCAGACCCATCCAACTATTGTTTTGCAGTGATGTTCGCAATTGTTTCTGAATCTTCCTGGTAAATTTATTGTCACTGATAACCTGATTGGTGCCTGGCAGGGAAAGATAAAGCTGTAGACAACTCAGCATGAATTCCCTTTTGTAAGCAATGCAATCGGTAATTTGTTGTCCACCTTCAGTAGACAGCTTGGAAATGTTGGAAAGTGGCTTGAGGCTTGTGTACCATGTACACTTGGACTGATCTGCTACTGTTGAGAAGTTTGCAGACTATCTGGAAATCTGAGCACGTGATTTTCTCAAGAATGCTCAGCCTTTGTGCTTTACTCTCTTTCTGACAAACGTATAGAAATGATTTTATTGTTGAACATAGGCATCCCGATCATTCTTTGAACCCTAGCAGATTATCTAGGGAGAGAGAGAGAGATGTCCTTAATGTTCCTGATGTACATACAAATGAAAATAATTTTTAAAAGCAGTTGTTTCAAACTTTTGATATTGTCCATCTCGTTTACTTATATTTTGTCTCCACAGTCAGAGGGCATGAGATCTTAGCTTTTAAAAGTCCAGGTTTCCATCTTTTCCCTTTAAATAAATTGATAATCAGTTACATTTTTTGTTCTTCCTTCCTCCTTCCTTTTATTTGGTGTCAAGTCCAAACTCGACTACAAAAAATATGACTTCAGCAACAGAGTGATCAATGCCTGGAATGCACTACCTGACTCTGTGGTTTCTTCCCCAAACCCCCAAAACTTTAACCTTAGACTGTCTACAGTTGACCTCACCCCATTCCTAAGAGGTCTGTAAGGGGCATGAATAAGTGCACCACTGTGCCTACCGTCCCTGTCCTACTGTCCTATTGTCCTCTTTTATCGTTACTTTTTAGTTATGTTATGTTTATACAAACTACTGCTATCCTATACATGTTTGACAAATAAATAAATAAATATATATATATAGGAAGCCGGAATGTAGATTGAGCCTTTCCCCCATTCAATGTGTTTCTATTACACTAATTATGTTCCAGTAATCCAAATTAATTTCCACCCCACTTAATGGGCTAATATGTCATTAACAGCAACCTGAAGAACAGAAGCAAGGGGAACCTCAGCTCTTATCTCTATGTTTGAGATACTTTGTGAATTGTGTATTGAGTCAGAAATAGGCCCTGGAAATATGATTTCCAGGAGCTGTGACATAGGAGTGAATATGTTTATCTCTTTGCCTTTGTGTTCCATCAGAAATGGTAGAACATAGCCTAGGAAGACTAAAGGAACTGTGGGAATAAATATGGAAAGTAATAGAGGAAGAAAAATATGGGAGAGGAACAGAGGAGAATTCTTTTTATAGAATTTCCAAGAAATATAATTCTTGTTTAGCTCAGGAGTGACAAAAAGGCAAACTTTAGAGATTCCCAAGATTTGTATCTAGAGACTAGAAGTTCAGGATTAGTCATCATATCACTTAAGAACAGCGGTGAAATCTACTTCCCTTCCCTACCAGTTCGGAAGTGCGCGCTTTGCACACAAAAGTACGCTATCGTCGTGCATGCTTTTTCACCCACTGCGCATGCGCAGAAGGCTTTGCGCATGCGCAGAAGGCTTTGCGCATGTGCAGAGGGGTAAAAAAAGAAAGAAAATGGCAACATCCGGGCGGGTGGGCAGAGCCTTGTGCTGCTGCCACTACCGGTTCTCTGAACCACCGGCGGCCGCCGCTACTGGTACACCTGAACCGAGCCGAATCAGTAGCATTTCACCCCGCTTAAGAAACAGAAAATCTGTTTTTCTGAGATTCCTTTATACGTACTAGATGTATAAGAGCACCATCGTTTCTGCTGTCTGATTGTTCTAGTAAAAGTATCCATACAATTCAAATTCATAGGCTTCTATTTGTAAACATAGGTGCTCCCCAGGATTACAGTTTGATGAGACTGAAGTTTGCTCTCTGTCCCTGAATCCCACTGTTTCCAAGAGTATACTTAAATCAACAGGGAAAAAATGAAGCAGTCCATGGAATCTGGACAGCTAAATGCAAAGGACCATTTCACAGAAAATATTGTGATACAGTCATGATGTGCTGCTCCATACAGTCACATTGATTGCATGATGCCATCAATAATGACATTGGTACTCATGCAGTGCCCATTTACTAAACTCAGCAAGAGTCCAGCTGAAGCCTCTCTTTCCCACTACTTTATATCCATTTCAAGTCTCAGGACAGCTCAATGCTAAGATTCTGTGCAGACAAAAATATTGACTTGTACTCTATCAAATGGAATTCAAGCCAATCAGCACTGAGTCAAACCTAATAAGCACCTATTTCAGACTTTTGGATCAAGTACATGTCTGATTGTTGTCAGGGTTCACAAGCAACTTAATGTAGGGATTCCGAAATAGGAAAGTTTATGTGGGTTTCTGTGATAAGAAAAAGAAAGATTTCACTATCAGATGTCATTTTATAGTTAAAAAAACCATACAAAGTATACTTTCAAGAATAATATGTACAAAAATCTCTCTGTGTCATGAGAGTTTACTTTTTCCCCTCAAAGTGCATATTAAGAATAATAAAGTTATGCAGAAAAGGGGTACACTGAGGAAATGTGTGCTTTAGAAATTTTATGTTATTCATATAAATTTATGTAGGTATTATGAATCAATCTGTGTAAAATACTATCTATATTAGGTGCATTTAAAAAAAATCAGTTCAAATAATCGTATAATTGTCAGTATCGTTGTGTAAACCAGATAGGACTCATGGCCAGATGAGCCAAGTCCACTTTATTGTAAAACTACATTGATAAAAGTCTTTCAAATTTGAAAGTACAATTATCCCCCTTATACTTTATAGCCCGAGAAACTGGGAGAATCTCGTCTGAGCCTCTTGCCTTGTCTACTATAAAACCTACATGCTTTGCTCAGGGGTGGGTTCTGATTTTCTCTGCTGCCAGTTCACTCCTTGATGCACTGTGTGGGCACTTCACGTGAGCGCGCATGCGCAGTGCTAAAAAACCAGCTTCTGCGCATACACAGAAGCAGAAAACAAGATGGTGGCACATACAGCGCTGCCGAGAGAGCCGGTTTAGGGGTGTGGCAGGCCTGGGTTGCTGCCAGTACCAGCGACCCAGGTCGCCAAGTTACTATCGGTTCCATAGAACCGGTCCAAACCAGGAGGAACCCACTTCTGGCTATGCTGTCTCTTATCTGACTGTTCCTTTGCCAGAATCTCTTCACTCAGTTTTCCAAGGTGTTTTCACATATCATTGCATAATTGATTAGCAGCCAATTCTAAAATAAGTTAAATGTATTCTGATGTGCATATCAATATCATATGCTGCATTGGCAAAATCATGTGTGGTGGGTTTTTTTTAGACTAACAAGAAAAGGGAAAGCCTAATAGCAATAGCACTTAGACTTATATACCGCTTCATAGTGCTTTACAGCCCTTTCTAAGTGGTTTACAGAGTCAGCACAATCCCCCAAAATTTCTGGGTCTTCATTTTACCAACCTCGGAAGGATGGAAAGCTTAGTCAACCCACTATATAATTAAAACAAAAATAGAAGCAAAAACACCAGTAAGCAAAATCCCCAAAATAGAGTTTGAAACATAAAGAAAATTGAGGCACCCTGAACATAAAAACACTCCTCAAAGTATACAGTGACAGCATTCTGAACTAACTAACTAAAATTACCAAGATAAATCACTAATATAAAAAATAACTCATATTATTAAAGAATATGCAGTGTTTGAAACTTACGATGTAGTAGGTTTTCCTTAGCATTAGCCTATTTATGTATCATTTATATTGGTTGATACTTCTTAATGTGTGGTTTACATAGGTTTTATTTGTAATTATAATTTTATTTCATAAGTAACTAAGATTTTTTATTAGCCACAATCCCTCAAAGATTTTTTTCCTCAAAATACATTGGACTTTAGGTGCAATAAAGTATCTGGGCACCATATTAGAAATAATGAAGTCACATTTTGCCAGATCTGAAACTAAGGATTCATAGAGTCTACTCATCAATCTATTCCCTTTGTGGATGGGGTATGACTTCTCAAATGAAGGTTGGTCTTCTTTTGGATATTTCAACAGCAGGCTCAGCCACCTTTATGGGTCAATGGTATATGTCTAGTGTGAGATGTCATCATTCAAAGGAGGCTCTTTCTTGTGTTCTTTTTTTAAATTTCAGCAACTTAAGACAATTTTAGACTTATATTTAGGTAGCAAAGTGATTCTGTCAGACAATGGAACTTCCTAGAGGCAAAGATGGATGATTAGCCTAAAAATGTCTTATATTCAATCATTGGAAGACACTACTGCAAGCTTAACAATTTTTAAAATCAATTTCTCTGCAAAAAATAGTCTTAGAAAAAGTGCTGTATGCACGCTCACACACTACAAGAACATTTGTTGTTTGCTTGTTCTAGGTTCAGGATCAGGAACTGCCCATCAGGAAGCCAAGCAAACTAAACAGTCAAAAAAGAAGGTTTCCTGTCATCGAGTAAGCTTAGAATCTATCAAAACATTGTATTCATTTGATTTTGATATGCATTAAACTATGGGTGTAGAAAGCAGACTTAGCTATGATTGGCAATCTTTAGTACTTGAAAGCTAGCAGAACTTCTATGTATCTTCTTTGCCTGCCTTAGGTTAATCTGCAATTAACTCTTTTCTCCTAGAAGGGAACTCTCAAATATGCATGGTTTCTGCAAGGTGACACTAACTTATCTTGATGAGGAAAAAAAAAAAGAAAACATGTATGTTAGATCTAGATTTATCCAAATTGACAAGTTGGTCTAGAATTTTAAAGCCCAATAACAGAGAATAAAATTGGGATCATGTATGTCATTATTCAATGTGCAATAGTCTCTGATTAGACTAATGAGTAAAATGAGGAAGGGAAAAGACCAAATAAGGAGGACAATTAGTTATTTGGTGGGTTGAAGGATTGCCCAGACGTCTTTGTGGTTTCCTTTCCTAGTGCTATCTGATTTACACATCCCCCACTTGTGAGATGCCTGCCAGGTCCTTTCTATAGAAAAATGGATTATTCTACAGTCAGATTAATGGGCTTTCATTTTGCAAAACATCTGTCACCGTTAGTCCTGGACAGTGAGCGTGAAATTAGTTTTGACTGCAGAAGGACTACGTTGGTGTGTAATATGTGACCAACATTACAACAGCTCAGGAAGTGAGCTATTGAATAAGAATTACCTGTTGAAAGGAGAACAGGTTTCTTTTGCACTTGCTGGGGGAACAGACTAAAATGGGAACTGTCCCCTACACACACACACACACACACACACACACAGAGAGAGAGAGAGAGAGAGAGAGAGAGAGAGAGAGAGAGAGAGAGAGAGAGAGAGAGAGAGAGAGTATATGTATCTCTGTGAGCACAGTGTATTGCAGTCACTTATGTAGCATCAATAGCCTGAACTTAACATAGTAAGAAAAAGGTTTTGATGGATATTATACATGAATTCTTTGAGATTCTGTGTACAAGGGATAAGTGAAGATGCAATGCAGCAAATATGTCTTTAAGAATACCTCAAAGAAATGTGACATAAATGGGTTTTCATAAATGCAACTGTTAATCATCACTGACTGCAATACACCTCAGAATCACACCAAGATGAAGGCCACAAATTTTAATTGGCAAATTATTCAATTTCTGTGACAAATTATATTGAGCAATTTTAACAAGGGAAGGGAAAATTTGAACCAACCATTTTCTGATTAGTTTTGATGGCTATTTTGTTTTGGGCATATTATATTTTTATGGAATTAAAAAGAAAATAAGATTTTTGACTTCCCTTTAATCACGAATTCCTTAAATTGTAAATCACCTCACATTTTTTTCAGGAAGTAAAAAAGGCATCTATATTTAAGTTTCATAATGTATACATTTATTTAAATTGAATCAGTTAAGCTATTAGGAAGTTGATAAACCAACAGTTGTATCCTTTAATCAGTTGACAATTTTACTGTTGAATGTAAGCCATAACATTGCCCAGTAGGAGGACTAAAAATCCATTCTCTCCATACATTTGTCACCTTAACTATGTCTTCCTTAGGTAGCTTAATATCAGATGTAATCTCTACTTGAGTTCATACTTTTTGTTTATTGTATTTGGAGAAATCAAGCTAGCAAACCACAGAGGGGGAAAATCTACATTTTACATGAATGGATTGCGGAAGGTTGGAAGTAATTATTTATAAAATTCATAGGCCTTCTCAATGTTACATGATTCTGTATGCCTCACAAGTTGATAATAAAATAAAAATATGTGTAATGTAAAAAAAAGTCCAGAAAATCAACAATCATGATCAAAATCCCACACAATAGTCTGTCATCCACTCCAACCCAAAGTCTAGGAGAAAGAGCTAGGTTTAAGAATTTGTTTAAATACAGCCATAGTTAAATGGCATCAAAGTAGGCATTAGAGTAGGATTTTTTCCCCTCAATCTAATGTGGCTTTTTTTTTAGGAATCTTACAAGATTTCATAAAGTATATTTTTCTGGAAAAGTTATTCAAAGTTTGGGGGACTACCTCATGCTACTTCTAGGAGCCCTCAATGCACACTGGCAAACAGATTTATTTTTGGAATATACAGTATGTACTGCCGTAGCCCAGATATAATTTAAGCAATGTACAACATCTATATTAGCAATACAATTCACTTATTTATTTATTTGTATCCCACCTTTATTAATTTTACAAATGACTCAAGGCAGCTAACATATCCAAGACATTTTCCTCCTCCTATGTTCCCACAACAAAAACCATCTGGGTGAGTTGAGCTTAGAGAGAAGGGTTTCTAGTGAAGCTAGGTTTTTACAAGATAATATCAGTACAGATTTAAAGATATGAAAAGGGGACATTCCTTTAGATATTGTGGTTCCAAGACAGGAAAAACTTTAAATGTTAATACCAGCACCTGGATATTGGACTGGAAACAAATTGGTAGAGGGTGTGTGTTTGTGTTTCTCTCGCAGTGTCTATATATGTAGGGATAGGTAGGTAGGTAGGTAGGTAGGTAGGTAGGTAGGTAGGTAGATAGAAAGATAGGTAGATAGGGATGGATGGACGGATGGACGGACGGACGGACTGACGGACAGACAGACAGACAGACAGACAGACAGACAGATGATAGATAGATAGATAGATAGATAGATAGATAGATAGATAGATAGATAGATAGATAGATAGATATAGATGATAGATAGATAGATAGATAGATAGATAGATAGATAGATAGATAGATAGATAGATAGATAGATAGATAGATAGATAGATAGATGATAGATAGATAGATAGATAGATAGATAGATAGATAGATAGATAGATAGATAGATAGATAGATAGATAGATAGATATGGATGGATGGATGGATGGATGGATGGATGGATGGATGGATGGATGGATGGATAGATGATAGATGATAGATAGATGATAGATAGATAGATAGATAGATAGATAGATAGATAGATAGATAGATAGATAGATAGATAGATAGATAGATAGATAATTGTATTTATTACTGTATTTAATTTTACAGCATTTGTATATTTTCCCCATCAAAAACTTTGGGCAGGTCAAAACAATAAAAATATACTTTATAAAAATTATATAAATGTGTAATAAATTTACCTAATGCAAAACAAACCATTTTGAATTACCAATCCATCCTCCAAAGACCCTCTCTCTCTCTCTCTCTCTCTCTCTCTCTCTCTCTCTGTCTCTCTCTCTCTCTCTCTCTCTCTCTCTCTCTCTCTCACACACACACACACACACACACACACACACACACACACACACACACACACACACATTGAATTCATAATATATAAAGACCTCTATCCTATAATAGCTACTATAAAAAAAATACTACGTATGCAATTAAACTGTGCTTTCAATGGTATTTGATATCCTGGCTCCAGGGTATGATTTGAAGATACATAATGATTTCATTGGTCTGGATGACAAACAATTTACATCATCTATAATGTAATCTAAAGAGCAGGTGGATATGTAAAAATAAACAAGCTTGGAAGCTGGGGGAGAAAAGCTGATGCTTTAAAGAATTTACTCATTAAAGTTAATGTGACTCTTAAAATACCAACATTTTTTTTAGGGTAGAGTGGATGAATGAATTCCAGAGAGGAGTTGTGCTAAAATGTATGCACAGTTGTCCTAATGAACATCTCAGGGCTGCTATTCAGATTTCATAAACCGCTATATTTTGGGACAAATACCCTATAACGTCAACATTGCAATGATATGGTTCTCCTTTGGTTTCTACTGCAGTATTTCTTTTATACACAAATAGTCCATTTAATTGACCCTTGATGTTTTCTGTGTCAACTTTGGCCCAGGAAAATATTCCCAGTAAAGTCTTAAGAGACAGAGCCTATTCTTGATTAAGAAGCAGGTTTCAAAGCTTAACACATTCCCTTGTGTCTTTCAGATGTACATTCAGACCACAACGTTGACCATCTCAGTGAGCCTAAGCGCCTCTGTCTCATTAGGCATGCTTTACATGCCAAAGGTCTACATAATCCTCTTCCACCCAGAGCAAAATGTGCCCAAACGAAAGCGCAGTCTCAAAGCAGTTGTGACAGCAGCCACAATGTCCAACAAATTCACTCAGAAAGGAGGCTTTCGCCCCAATGGAGAGGCTAAATCAGAACTGTGTGAAAATCTGGAAACACAAGGTAAGTTGAACCCATCTGAGCAAATGCTTTTTCTTTTTTCCTTTTTTTTTTTTGAAGATTGCCATTCCTAGCAGCTCTGGAGGAGATTTGCTAGGAGAAACAAGTTCTCTGAGGAACAAGAGCTATTTTTATTCTATTTTATTCTATTTGTTTGTCAAACATGTACAAGATAGCAGGTATAGGTATAAACATAAACATAAGCAAAGTAAGTACAGATAAATGAGGACAATAGGACAATAAGACAATAAGACAGGGATGGTAGGCACAATGGTGCACTTATGCACGCCCCTTACAGACCTCTTAGGAATGGAGTGAGGTCGATTGTAGACAGTCTAAGGTTAAAGTTTTGGGGGTTTGGGGAAGAAACCACAGAGTCAGGTAGTGCGTTCCAGGCAATGATCACTTTGTTGCTAAAGTCGTATTTTCTGCAATTGAGTTTGGAGTGGTTTACATTAAGTTTGTATCTATTGTGAGCTTGTGTATTGTTGCAGTTGAAGCTGAAGTATTCATTGACAGGTAGGACATTGTGGCAGATGATTTTATGAACTACATTTTGATCAGATCGAAGGTGATGTAGTTCTAAATTGTCTAATCCTAAAATTTCAAGTCTGGTGGAATAAGGTATTCTGTTGCGAGCAGAGGAGTGGAGGATTCTTCTTGTGAAATATTTCTGGACTCTCTAGATTGCAATAATGTCCGATATGCAGTGCGGGTTCCAGACAGGTGATCTGTATTCGAGAATTGGTCTAGCAAATGTTTTGTATGCTCTGGTTAGCAGTGTAATATTGCCAGAGAAGAAGCTACACAAGCTTAGATTAACAACTCTTAGTGCCTTTTTGGCAATGTTGTTACAGTGGGCTCTGGCACTTAGATCATTAGATATGAGTACTCCAAGGTCCTTGACAGAGTGAGAGTCGTCTACAAGGTCGTGTCCTCCAAGCTTGTATTTTGCGTTCTGATTCTTTTTGCCAATGTGTAAGACAGAGCATTTGTTGGTTGAGATTTGAAGTTGCCAGTTGTTTGACCATTCTGATAAAAGGTCAAGGTCATTTTGAAGGGTAGCAGCATTGTCGGTGGTGTTAAATAGTTTAACATTGTCAGCGAAGAGAACGCAGTTGCTTATAATATGATCACAAAGGTCGTTTATGTAAAGTATGAAGAGTGTTGGTCCTAGAACGCTGCCTTGAGAGACACCACTATTGACAGGTGCAGGATTTGATATCCTGCACCTCCCTATTTTAACCATTTGTTGTCTGTTTGACAGGAACACAGTTATTCAATCATGTAGGGGTCCAGAGATGTCATAACTTTTTAGTTTCAGAAGTAGTTTGTCGTGTACCACTGAATCAATTTTCTAACTATGCTAAGAGGGAAGAGCCATTAAGAGAGAGTAGATGATTTAATTTCCTAACAATTTGCATTGTTGTCTGTCTGCCTGCCTGCCTGCCTGCCTGCCTGCCTGCCTGCCTGCCTACCTACCTATCATCTATCTATCTATCTATCTATCTATCTATCTATCTATCTATCTATCTATCTATCTATCTATCTATCTATCTATCTATCTATCTCTATCTATCTATCTATCTATCTATCTATCTATCTATCTATCTATCTATCTATCTATCTATCTATCTATCTATCTATCTATCTATCTATCTATCTATCTATCTATCTATCTATCTCTAATCATCTATTTGCTGCCCATGCCATGGTGTGAGGGAACCTTGGATAGCTTATGGTGAATTCAGGGCTAAGTCACAATATGAATCAAAGATATTGACTTCTTGCTTTATAGCTCACTTTTTCCACCACAAAAATATATTCATTTAATTTGTAGATTCCTAGACCAAAATGACTCTTGTGAATCTCCTCTCCTCCCCTCTTTTTTTTTCTCTTTTTCTCTCTCATTCATTTTCTGGTACCACCTTGCAGCTGCAAGAAAGTGACACATTGCTCTTGCCAGAAATCTGAACTGATTTCTGATTTCCATGTCAGAATAAGCAGGAAGCTATATTGCCCTGCTTTCAGCAAATTTGATCAAAGGAATATTTAAGGTCTTGAATAATGGAACTTGGATACTGCATTGGGGAAGGAGTAGAGTTGCCCATCCCAGTCTTATATTAAATATATATTTTAAGTATGCTTTGATCTGTCAATTTACTGTAGTTGTTCCAGAAAAGAACAAAAACATTCCTACGATCCCTGATTTGGATTACAAGAGAGACCTATGGGGCAAAGGTGGTTGTTATATAAAAAAGAGTGGAAAAAGAAGGGATAATTAATTCTTCCCTCCCTGTGTCATTGTCTTACTATAATGAGCCCTATCTCAGTTCTATTTTTCCTGGGTTTAGATCTTCAATGAGAAAAGGTATTTATTACCTATTTGACATGTCTTTCTATTCCAGCAAGTATGTAGGTTGAGTAACACAATTTAAAACAAAACAAAAACAACATGAAGAGTTATAATTAACATTAACATTGATACTATAATCAACTAATAACGAAAAACCTGGCAGAAAAGATACTTCTTAACAGAGAGGCACATGGAAGAAAATATTTACGTCCTCCTCCAAATGCATGTGTTGATCAGAGTCTGAATTAGAGTTCTGCATGGCATGTATTATTTGATCTTCCAAGGCTGGCTACATGCGTGCAGCACGTACTGATAAACTAGAACAAACAAAAGTGAAATTAGGCCTTTTCTTTTTGAAATCTGTTTCCATGACAACCCTCCTCGCTCCTCCTTGGAATGGGAACCTTGCAAAGTATAATCGGGTTTAGAAGCAAAGGAGAATCAGGATAGGTTGATGTTTAAACATCAAGTTCCTGAAACTCCGATTTTCTTCAGTGGAACTTATGTATGGGTTGTGTCCAGTAGTGGGTTCTAAAACCCTTTACTACCAGTTTCTGCACACGCTCGCACATGCGCGTGATGCTTCTGCACATGCGCAGAAGCATCCAGGCGGGTGGGCGGAGCCTCTCACTGCCGGCGCTACCAGTTCTTAGAACCGGGCCGAACCGGAAGCAACCCACCGCTGGTTGTCTCTGATGTTTTGGACTCTACATAGAGAAATACACAAACGTATGTGCCCCTCCTCACTGTTAATCTTCTATTTTACATTCTGATGCATTTGCATTGACTGTACATTCTGTGTAAAATGCGAATAGTAGCAGCAACTGGATGTGAACATTCTAAGAGTTGCATTTACTCTATTTTACTAAGTCAAAGGAAGTCCTGTAAAAGGGAGAATTACAAATTGCCCTTTTCATCATCCTCATTTAATTTCTGCATGGTTTCCGGCCTAATCTGGTTAATATGTGCACATTGCCTTTGTTAGTAGTCATGGGATACATTTTCCCTGGGCACCTCAGATAGAGGGGGACTTATCCAAACAATGGTGCATTATCTGAAATTATTATATGGATTAATATTTTAAATTCAAAACAGTAAAACTAATAATACAGTTTTAATAATTATTTCATTATTTTGGCTTGCCTACACATCTGTTTGCTATGCCATTGACATTAATTGACAAGAAACAATCAAAAACAAAAGTTCATTAACATAAAAGTGAGAGGAAAATATTTGTATGTCGGCTATGTTTTAAATAAATATTCTACCCACAGGCTGGAATATTGTCAGAAATAGGATATTTAAAACGTCCTCCTTCCTATGGTTGCTCATAAGTCTTTTTTTTTTAAAAAAAAAAAACTGATATTCTCTTATAACATTTTCATTTGGCCCTTAGATGTGTTTTATGGGGGAAAAGCAAATTCACAGAGAATGTCTGTCA
The DNA here is from genome assembly GCA_023053685.1 of Diadophis punctatus similis. Taxonomy (NCBI): domain Eukaryota; kingdom Metazoa; phylum Chordata; class Lepidosauria; order Squamata; family Dipsadidae; genus Diadophis; species Diadophis punctatus. The sequence continues at coordinate 43,004,627 of JALIGW010000003.1, forward strand.
CTGAATATTGAGTGAAACCAGATGATTTAACTCCGAAAACCACTTTGGGGATTAAGCAGCAGGGAAGTCTATTTCCATGTCCACTTATGGATTTAACAGAACATCTGACTGGCCACTACTGGAAACAGGTTGCAGAAACAGATAAATTGTTGGTCTCTCCAATAAGAAGCTATCAGAAAAATATGATCAACTCAAGTGATTTGACCAAAATGTCAGTAAGCTAATATGAATATTATATAGTCTGCACAAAAGTTCACTACTAAAATTAAGAAAACTGGAAAAGTTCCAGGATCTTGTTTTTCCAAAATACAATATTTTTCTGCTGATAACTTAAGATCTGAACTATTTCTTTTTTATTATTGCTTTCTATTATTGATATATAATTTTCATGCTTTTTTTTCAAGGGGAATGCTTAGTTGCTTTTTCAAAATAGGGAAGCGTTTAAGAACCATGCAGAGTCAACTAGAATTGGGGTGGGCTATAATTATTGTAAAAAACATAAATATGCTCATAATTATTGAAAAAATATAAATATAGTATATTTTTATAGTATATAAATACCGGTAGTATATAAATATATGGGAATACATGTTGCACTGAAAATAGCCCAGAAAAGCTAATTGGCCACTAAACATAATGAATACTAATTGGCTTTATGTGAAAAACTTCACATTTACAGATCTCAGATCAGGCCAGAACCTTGATGAAAGTATAAACTTCAGTTTTTTTCCCTTTTCTCACCATACTTTATGGAGTTGGGTTTTTCAGGAGAAGTCAATAGTTAGATCTCCTTTACTACACGAAACAATATAAGCCAATTCACATAGAAAGCAGGGCACAAAAAATAAGCTGTTCTTCAGTCTGTCGTGATTTCAAATTCTTACATGTTTCGCATTTGGTGTTCCAACTCAGTCCAAATGGAAGCTGGCATGAATTGCAAGAGAAATGTCAAGGCGACTCAGGGAAGAATACCACCGGGCAACCACAGTTTTGATGCGGGGAATAGGAGATGCTATGGAGTTGTCTACCAGGGAAGGAAGGGACATTTTTCACTCTGTCAATGGCAAGCCATGTATCTTTAAATAAACAAGATAATAAATAATTTACAGACCTTGATTGAGGCAATATCGGCTATGAAAACACTGTGGTTAACAAATAGGGCTGTCAGCTCTGATTTCTTATGGCCCATCTAATCGTTATCTGAGGATAACAGCACCTGAAATCTTCAATAAAGTTCATTTGTCAAAAAGACGTCATCCCAGGTGAAGAAACACCAACCACATCCAGCTTTCTGCTTCTAGCATTAGGCTTGCCAGGCAGGGGGGGAGAAATCTTAGGAACAGTAGAACTGAGATATGTTGTTAGCCATGAAATACTCATTTTCCAAACTAAGGAGGCTGGGAACCAACAGCAATATAACCCCGAAGAACTAATCATTCAGAGCAAACAAAGAGTGAGACTGGTTCCAGTATAGTAAAAATAATCAACAAAAAGTTGTCTCTCTTTTGTATTTATAGTCTGTTTATTTGTGTACAGCTTTTTCTACATCAGATTGAGTCAGGACTTGTTCAAATAGAAATATCAGGACAAATCAAAATATCAAACTGCATTTATAATTCATTTAAAATATATTCCAATCTAAATAAGACAAATCTTAGGATGAGTTCACAATATCCAGTATCAAAACCAGATTTATAATCACAAAGTATTTTATTTAAGAGAACATACGAAATATTTGAAAAGATTTATGGTAATATTGACAGTGAGCACAGAAGATCTCCCTTTAAGTTAAACATTACAGAAATTTTTAGCAAAGAATAATAGCAAGGCTGACGTACGTTTCAGTAAAATTCAACATTGTATAATAAAATGGTAAGTAGATTTAAGAGGCATATACAGTATATTAATTTGGCAAAATCATCCCCAAAATGGTCTTTGGGGATGATTTGGGTGGAAAACTCTCTCTATGAAAAAACAAAGTGGGGAAAGCAATAAAAATGTATTAAAAAGCAGGAGGAAATGCCTCTGCCTCGACAATAAGAGCCGAGGTGGCGCAGTGGTTAGAGTGCAGCACTGCAGCCTATTTCAGCTGACTGCTAGCTGCAGTTCAGCTGTTCAAATCTCACCAGCTCAAGGTTGACTCAGCCTTCCATCCTTCTGAGGTCGGTAAAATGAGGACCCAGATTGTTGGGGGCAATATGCTGAACTCTGTAAACTGCTTAGAGTGAGCTGTAAAGCACTATGAAGCGGTATATAAGTCTAAGTGCTATTGCTAATACAAAAGAAAATAGTTCATATCACCTAATTTCATTGAACCATTGTAAAAAAGAGATTGTCTAGTGCAACAATGGCTAACCTACAAACTACATTAAATCTCCCTTTCTTCCTTGCTTTTTTCCATAGACAGTTGACATGGTGGAGTCTGATTTGGATTAATAAGCAAGAAAGACAGACATAATTCTTCAAAATGCAGCCTAACCCTGATGAATGTTTAGATTAGGGTTAGAAATAAAAATACGACTCTCTTTTAAGAAGGGCATTTTAATTTTCTGATCACAAGGATTCTCACATTTTGCAGTACAAAGTATGGCAAAATAAGAAGCAAAGTGTGAAGCAAGTTTTGACGGTGCTGACATTTTCACTCTTGTCAAATCTGAATTACATTTGTGACCCTCTTCTACAGTGACCACCTCCAGCTGGTTTTCGGCCACAGTCTGAGAATCCCTGGAGATAGAATTAACTTTTACCCAATCTAAGCCATGGAGCTGATCTGACTATGTGGAAATGAGGTTGCACATTCCATGGAAACAATATGTTTAGCTTTTAATGTTCACTTATTGGTGCTTCTGATAAATGGTACCCAGTCATTTCCCAGGCAACGCCCTCGACCTCAACATAACTGCCTGTAAATACACTCCAGGCCTTTTCTTCTTATCTTCCTCTCTATTGTGATGCATCTTTCCATCTCAATACTGAAACTGCGCTCCCTGCATCATTTTAAGGCTCCTGAGTGCTGCATATCATAGTTACCTTTTTTTTTTCAACCACTGAAAAATAATAATAATTCCATAATGGAGGTTAATCTGTTATCTATATGGAGGTTAATCTTCCATTCTGGAAGTGGGTATTTAATTAAGAACAACTCCTCACAAACTCCCTCTTCATTTTCCATTGTCCTTTATCTTTTGCCATTTAATGCATATTACACCCCAGGGGAGAAATAAATTGCACAACATGAGTCTTATTCTCCAAGCACTGCTGCTTCCTTGCAGATATATTGCATTGGCTCATGTCTGTTTCTCCGTTTCCCCCCCAAATAATAAGTTCCCAACATATCTTAAAGGTTAAAGAAATCTGCTTTGAATAACATAGATACCATTACCTTTAGTTCTCAATTAGCCTTGCTTACCAGCAGAGTAAGGAGTTGCATAAAAATGTCAGACTGGTTATACAAACTTTTTTCAGATCTCACTAATATATGATAGAATCTTTATGCACATAAAATGAATACTTTCTAGAATATTGAAAGTTTGTTTATAACTATAATGAGCATGCGTATATTAAAAAGTGCTATACAGTGGGAAAATATGTACAAAATATTATAAAAACGTACAATATCATGTTCAGTTTTTAAAATATGTAGAATTCGGGTTTCCCCCCAGGGCAGGGGTCGGCAACCTGTGGCTCTGGAGCTGCAAGCGGCTCTTTGAGCCCTCTGCTGTGGCTCCCTGTGTCCCTGGCTGTCCCCACCCCTCATCCTCCCCTCCCTCACCTGGCCTGAGAAGGTAAGGGCGACAGCAGGAATGGAGAAGCGGCCAGGACTGATTCTCTGGCGCTGGTTGAGGAACGATCGCCACCCCCAGCAGAGGCTTCCCTTCAGGTGACCCTCATCCCCCTCTCACAACTTGGCTGGCTTGGTGGGGCCAGGAGGGTGCACAAGTGTGGGGAGACCCTCCTCAAGTGAGTGCCAAAGCGCAGCAAAGCGCAGCAAAGGTGTGCGTGGAGGGTGGACGGCTGCTCACTTAAAGAAGGTCTTTGGATGCAGCTTCTCTCCTGCCCTAAGGATCTGGCTATTGCCTTGCCGTGTCCCCCCCCCCCCCGCAGCTCTTCAGCTGAGCAGGGAGGGCGTAAGCTCCAGCCCGAAGCGGCAGGAAGTGAAGGCTGCCTTATGTGCAAATGTGGCACGAAAGCAAGTTCAGGGCAGCTTCGCTCCTGCACTAAGGCTCTGGCGACCCTCCTCCCCCTCCCCCTCCTTCGCCTCTAATGTGGGGGGGGGGCACAGCAAGGCGATGATGGAGCCTTAGGGAAAGAGAGAAGCCAAGTCCAAAGACCTTCCTTAAGTGAGAAGCCGCCTGCCCTCCGTGCGCACCTTTGCTACACTTTGGCATTCACTTGCGAGGGTCTCCCCGCATGCATGCAACCTCCTGGCCCTGCAACAGCCAGCTAGGGAGTCGGGAGAGGGGGAGGAGGTCACCCAAAGGGAAGCCTCCACCAGGGGTGGCAATCGTTCCTCAGCAGAGGAAGAGAGAAGGAAAGAGAGAGGGAGAAAGAGAGAGATGGGAGAAAGAAAGATGGGAGAAAGAGAGAGATGAGGGAGAGGGAGGGAGAGAGAAAGAGAGCAATGAGAGAGGGAGGGAGAAAGAGAGAGATGGGAGAGGTAGAGAGAATGAGAGATGAGAGGGGGGAGGAAGGGAGATAGATAGAAAGAGATAGGGAGAGGGAGAGGGAGGGAGGGAGAGGGAGAGGGAGAAAGAGAGATGCAGAGAGAGAGAAAGAGAGGGAAAAGAGAGAGAGAGAGATACCTGTTTCCCATAGAAAAGAAAACATAGAGAGCCACAAAACCTGGGTAGGCGTGGCTGGGGGGGTCATGAGACTCAGTGGGAGTTGAGTGACATTGAGTTGGCCACGCTCACCCAGGTTTTGTGGCTCCCGGTGTTTTGTTTTCTCTGGGAAACGGGTCCAAATGGCTCTTTGAGTGTTTAAGGTTGCCGACCCCTGCCCTAGGGAGACTAAGAGATGTCCATGTGTTAAGTTGAGGAAATGTGCATGGAAACACACACATATATATTAATGCAGATTTTAAATAAGCCATGTTAATAAAATTAGAATTAGAATTTGTGGAAAACAAGAAAGACAGATTTGACAATATTTATGTATTTATAACAAGGATTCTACAAAAGGGGGTAGAAGTTTGGAAGTTGAAAGCTACCTCATATATTTAGTCAATGTTCTGACTTGGTGTCTGCTGACTGTTTGAGTCTGATGGGGTAGAACAGACTTTTTATCTTGATACTGATAAGACTGAATGGCTACGACTGTTTGGTCCCCCCTGGGATCAGGGACCTTTTCATAATTGACCTCAGGTGAGGTAGCTTGTCCCTATTCAAGACAGATCTGTAACTTGGGGGGTCCTTGCTAAACTCACATCTTCTGATGAAAGAACGTCACAGCTGTAGCTAGGAGAGCCTTCATACAGGGTTATCTTGTGTGCCAGTTGCCACATTTCCTTGACAGCATGGTTCTTTAGATAGTTACTCACCTCAATGGTCACCTCACAACTAGATTATTACAATGTGCTCTACATGTGACTGCCCTTGAAGACCATTCAGAATATTCAGTTGCTTCAAAATACAGTGTTGTGAGCAGTAACAAGCACTTTCAATATGCCCATATGAACCTATTGCTATGCAAGCTGTATTGCTTGCTAGTCAGCTTCCAGGAGCAATTCAAAGTGCTGGTTGCCACCTGGAAAGCACTTCATGGCCTAGGGCCTGTGTATCTCAATTGTTTCTGCCCTCCCAGAATGTTCTAGCGAAGTGAGTGCATTCTGGGCTCCCTCAAAATAAATGCTTCTTATTTTGCAGGACTGAGGAAGCATGTATTTTCTGTCATGGCCCCCACCATCTGGAAAAATATCCCCTCAGAGATATGGACAGTACCCTGTCTCTTGGGGTTTCAGAAAGTTTTTCAGACCTGACTGTGCTTCCAGACCTGGGGGCTAATATTTGTGGGACTCCTGCTGTGGTTTCTGTCATTGTGTGTGTCTGACTTAATCTGAGCTGTTTGCTGTTTTGTTTGTAATTGTTTCTACTGGTTTTTTTAAAAAATGTTGTAAGCCATCCGAAATCTGTTGAATGATTGTAATTTAAAATTATAATATTAATGAACATTTAACTAAGATTGCAAATCAGGGGCGGGTTACTCTTACCTGCCTACCGGTGGGCTGTGCACGCATCATTACGTTTTCCGCACGCACATGCTCGCCACATGCGCGTGTCCCCTTGTGCGATTTTGCTTCCGCGCATGCACAGAAAGCAAAAAATTGCCGAAATCTCACGTGCACGTGCCCTCATGAAATTTTGCTCCCGCGCATGCGCAGGAAGCAAAAAATTGCCAAAAATTCAGAAAAAAAGATATCCGCGCGACGGATTGGCGAATACAGCACCAGAGTTGTTGTGCGCAAATTGTGCAATCGGCGGGCCGCTACCGGAATGACAGAGTGGACCGCACCGGTAGGAACCCACCACTGTTGCAAATCCTCTTTCTCCTGTCCTATATAAGAACCATAAAAAAACCACCATATTATATTGTACTTACCGATATTTTGCATCTTGGCAATTTTAACCAAAAGTTAGCAGCTTCCATTTATGGCATGAAAAATTTGCCCAAGTTTCCTCATTTAGACAGAGATTTGATATATGTACATAAATTAATTAGTGATATCTATGTGCCTTGTGTTTTTTTTTTCCAGCTCTGGCTACCAAACAGACTTATGTCAGCTATAGCAACCATGCAATTTAAACCCAGCCAGTGGCAATAGACCACAAGAAAAGGGCTGATGAGGAGGATGAACCAGAAAATGCCGCTAATCTCTTCAGTACAGATGATGTTATTATGGTGGAGGAGAAGGTAAAACCAAAACTGACTCCATGAAGGCATCATATAGGTTCTTGTTTCCAGTGACTGGGCTACTGGAGGAAGCTCTTCAAAAAGATGACCACCAAGTATAGTTGAAAGGACCAACCAAGTTATCCCTCGAAAAATATCTGCCTTCCATTAAAGGGAGAGAAACCAATGAGATGAATGTCATACCCAAAAGAAAGAAATGGACAGATCTTAAGCATCCTTTTTGCATTTTTCCCCTGTATCTTGGCAAAAGATTGAATAAATTTCCCTTTTATTCCCCAAATTGTGAAATGGTTTGTGCTTGTGAAGTCTTTTTTTTATTTTTTTCCTTTCCCCCCCTTTTCTATCTTCTTTTATTCCTAACTTCTGACTTCATTGTCTATTCCTCATCTTGTTTCTTTTCTGTGTCCCTCTTTCCTCCTTACCAAGTTTTCTATGTTGCAAAAATAACAAAAGTCCTTTAAAAAAACACAAAAAACCATCATCAACAACAAAAATGAAAACAAAACCTAGACTGTGTTCAAAGTGCTGATTTCTATAGGTGGTAAATTAATGTATGTGATGACCATATGGATTGAAATATGTCTGCTTCAATGTACTGACCAATCAAAATTATAAAAAAAAACAAAAAAATAATCAAAAGTTCAGTGCCTGGATGTTTATGAATTATTTAATGACAATGTGTAGAGCATGATCATTTTTATACCAGAATATTTCTAATAAAAGACTTGGTTTTGCACTCATGAGTTGTATTTCGTTGCCTCATTCTCATCTCTAGAAGTTGTTTTACATAAATAAATGCTGTGGTTAAATTAAACATAGTAAAAAAAACCACATTTACCTAGCAGGTGCTCAGATAGATAGATAGCTTTTTATTGCGGTCGGAGACCCATTTAAAATTCACATAAAAAAGGGAGTAAATTTTACAAATATAGATAGATCATGTGACAGTACACCATCTACTACAATCTATATTGTCAATACTAGTGATCCTCTGCCGTAGGGGTTACCCGTCTTTTCCTCCGTTTTTTTCCAGCCACGACTGCAGCAATTTTTTTTGCCACCTTTATATGGCAGGTTATATTAGGGTCTATATCCTGGAGTAGGAAATAAAGGCTGAACAGATCCGGTGAACCAGGGAATCTCTGGGAAATAGGGGAGATGAATCTTGATCTTATGTCTCGATAGTGGGGGCATACAAATGTAATATGGAGCAGAGATTCCGGGGATCGGCCATCACATGTACAATAGGGGATTTTACTCCCCCCGAGAGCCTACTGTCGAGGACATTCGAGGGGATCACATTAAATCATACCTTCATAAACATAGCAAGCCTATGTTTGATAGAGGTGCTCAGATAGTACGTTTTAATATCACCACATTTACTTTTTATAAAAGCAAGGGATGCAGCATCTGGATTATATGAAGAAATGAAAGAATTTCTTACCCTCCCAAAGTCTTGGGTGCAGTCACAAGACTCCCAGAAGTTTCTGTTAAATTCTAGTTTTCAGGGCATTGAAAAAAGAAAAGTATTTTAAACATAGGGAGTATTCAATTAAACCATATTTAGTGAAATAGCATTCAGTTAATGCAGGGGTGTCAATTTCATTAAGAGCCGCATCAGGGTTGTGGTTGACCTCGGGGGGGTCGGGCGTGCATGGCCAACTGGGTGGGTGTGGCCAACTGGGTGGGCATGGCCAGCTGGACGCCACTCCCCAAACTGTTGGCATGTTCCCTCTTCGCATTGGGTAGACTGGGCCGAAGCTACGTTGGCCTGATCTTTCCTCTTCGCCCTGGGTAGACCAGGATAGCCCCGCGGGCCAGATCTGACCACATCGCGCGCCAGATCCGGCCCGTGGGCCTTGAGTTTGACACCCCTGAGTTAATCCAATGTAATTATAACTGCATTTAAATTGAATCATATATTATTTCTTCTGCTTTGAAGTGCAGTCCCAACCCAAACAAGATATAGCATTTACATGCCATAAAGTGATACTTTAGCTAACTGTTGAACTATATGAATCACATTTTTCCATTTGCCAATTCTCAAGGGATAATGCAGGGGTTGACAACATCATGCCCTTAGATGTCAAGGTATTCATCACCTCTAAAATACCACTTACAATCTCCTCCCAATAAAGAAAAAAAACTTGTTTAAAAACTAAAAGTGTGCCCCAAATCATATAAACCTGGCAAATCTCATTCAAATGTGGTGATCTCAGCTGGCAAAACAAACCAAGAATGTGAGAACACTGAAATCTTGCAAGATCTAATTAGATTTCAATTTTATTGCAGGGTAACAACTTCTATCAATCTTGGGAGTTTTCAGGCTGATATGTGGAGTGGGGTACCCTAGTTATTAGGAAAGATCACACTTGGATCACACTTGGGTATTGAAAGAATTGGCAACAATGGACCAGATTTCTCTTCCTCTATATATTCTATATGCGTGCTCTCATATGCATTTGGTTAAAGCTGCAATAGGCATTTTCTTCTACCATACAAATGTACATGTGCACCCACACAGAGTGATTAAATATATATTCCACTTTGCACATCCTACTAAAGGCCAGTTAAATAGATAACTGTTCTTATACAGACAACCTCAAATGCTGTTCAAAATGCCAATGCACACAGAATGACAAATGACACGATGGTAAATAAATGGTAAATGCAGAATTTATCTAGAAAAAAACCCCCAAACTTTCCCCAAGTCTATTGCTTGTCAGTTGTTTGTCATAATCTCCAAAAATGTCATGTACTTTGAAAGTAGGAACATAGGATCAATATACAGATGGCAAACTGGAAGGTAATGCTTTAGCATTAAGATCCAAGTTGTACAATGGGAATTTATTCAACAACAACGGCTGAATAAAATAAAAGACTTGAAAGCTAGGTTCACAAAACATGTAAACCCTAACCATGGGTTTATATAACAAGTCATGCCCAAAGAATTAAATCATTATATACTGCAATGTAAATATGCTATGACAAAGACTTTGTTCCCATAATACTGTTCACTGAACTACAAACTTTTGATCTCCCATTTTAGGTTAATTTATTGTGTCAATCCAGCCACTGAGATGGAAGGAAGTACTTAGGCCATCGTCTAATCTCCCTGTTTGATCCAGGCTTACTGTGACTTTGATCTCATCAGACATTTAACTATGTCAGTAAAGGCATTCATGTGTCATGGGGGAACATAGAAAAGGATTAATTAAAAGAGCCAAATAACTCCCTAGAGGAATCAGTTTAGTAGTCCTAAAGATAACCAATGACACATAGATTTAAACTAGAGTCATCTAGTAAGGTATGTCATGGGAAGTATTGACCATAGTGCTAACTATCCTATTTCTTTCTGAGAGTCAGACAAATTCCTAAGTACCTTGAGAAAATGGAGCTAATCCAGTTAATATATAGCTGTTTAGGTCTGTAATCCTTATAGTCATACATGGGGAATTGGGAATCCAAAATTGAGTAGGCACAGATTAGAGGTGTTAAGAGTCTCAAAGCCAATCTGTTTGCATGTCATTTACCCTGATTGTACAACTGCAGATTTTTCCTTTGTTTTCTCTGGTTTGGGAAGAGAAAAGGAAGAGGAAGGGCAACACAAAGTGGCAACTTCTTAACCTCTTGTCAGTAATTGTGACGATTGTGGCCACTCAATTCACATCTTACCAGCTCCAATTGTGTGCTGTTGGAGCACATTGGTGAGTCTGTAATGAAGCGGGTGACAGAGGGTTGTTCATGTCACGGGGTCAGGATTTATTTATTTATTTATTTATTTATTTATTTATTTATTTATTTTATTTTATTTTATTTTATTTTATTTTATTTTATTTTATTTTATTTTATTTTATTTTATTTTATTTTATTTTATTTTATTTTATTTTATTTTATTTTATTTTATTTTATTTTATTTTATTTTAGAGTTCTTATATGCCGCCCTACTCCCTGGGGACTCAGGGCAGCATACAACATGTCAAGAACCACTAAACAATATAAAAGATTTAATAACAATTTAAAAAAGAATTTATTAAAAAACATACAACAACCATACATACATGGGGGAGATCTTTGAAAACCCACTGAAATCAATAGTAGTTTAATTAAACACAACCAAAATATATTCTATTTCAATGTGCTTGTTCTAACTAAAGTTTAGATCTGGTCAATCGAATTTGTATGTACAAGAATTTCCAGTCCAGAGTACAGTGGATAGCAGGCTGGGACACAGTTCAGAGTTCAGATGCAGCCCCCCCCCCCCAGGAACTGTAGTGATGTATTTTCCTATCAGGGTGGCCTGAAGCATACTCACTGAAGGCCTGAAGCACCAAAACAGGCCAAGAAAGCAAAGGATTCCCTGAGGGAATCACTTCTTCCTTAACTCCATCAGCTAGCTTCTTGCAAGCTTGCCTGCCCCAACTTTTAGTCAACTTTTATTCGCAACTGAGCTGGATGTCATCCCGATTCACAACCGGTCTTGCAAACAAGATGCAATGTTTTCCACTGATAAATACTGGCTCCCATATCCATCCCTGTACACCCCTGCAAAGCATTTTGAAAAGGTCCTTTCTTCTGCTCCTGTAATCCTGGTCCTTGTACAGTTGGCGCATCTTGTTATCATTGCAAAAGATTACATACATGTATTCTCAGAAGGACACTGAGAGAAAAGCTTTTCTCTGTGAGTCAGGTCTATTAGCATTTTAATTATGTTCTTGCCCCAGGGGGTCTTTTTGTCTCCTGGATGACTGAACACAAAGGTGCAACATCACAGCGTCCATTTGCAATGCCTGTGTTTGTGTATATGTGTGTGTGTAGAGCGCTGCAAATTGTCCGGCACAATTTTAGGATTACTCCTGCTCATTCATGAAGGTTAATGTACAGCCCGCCCTCTTCTGCCAGCATTTCAAAATCCTCTTAGCTCAGCAGGGGGTTTCATATTTTGCAAGGCAACACTCGGAAAGGCTGGTCTCAACTCCAACTGTGCTATTTACATTGCTGAAAACCAGACTCAGAGCAATGAAAATCCATCACAATATGCTCCACAGATACAGCTCAGCTATAAACGATCCCCAGGGTTTTATCAGAAGATAGCTGTTAGAATACTAGTCCGGAGTGCCAGAAGAGTCAGGTTCAAAATCTTTCTCTCTTGTGAAGCTTTCTAAATGACTTTGTGTTATTAGTTTTCGTGGCAATTTAAATAAGAGGATTTTCTGGGGAAATAACATTGCAGGACCTGGCTTTAACAGTCAGATACTTATTAGGAATTAGACATGGTGCAGCCCCATATTTATCATCTTGAACTCTTGGCAAGAAAGAGTGAAAGAGTCCCAATGCAGAAATCATTTCACCTTCAAAAACTCACAGTATCATTTGAGATCATTAACTATTACCAAAGTAGAATGCCCATGTGGGGCACTTGGATGGGGGGGCATGTTGGAGCAAGATCAATGCATGACAGAGACTGTATCAATTGTAGAGCCTGATCACATGCCAACACAATCTCTGCAGGTTGTGTGCAACTGAGAGCAAAGTAGTCTCAGGGTGTTCAAAACCTCCATCCTGGGTCCATTTTGACAAATGGTGTTCTTTTCTGTCCTCCTGCATTTTTTTTTTGGCGAAAACTTGCATTTCAATGAGGCGACGTTAATATGTGTGTATTTTCTCTTGTATTGGAACAAAGATAGCCTTTTTGCAGAACACTGGAATTTGGAGTGAAGTATGTGTGGATAGAATAAACTTGGTGACTGGGAAGTTTGAAGCTAAAAGAGTAAATCCTAATTGGTTGTTGGCTGCAGAATTCAGCTACTGGACAGTGTGCGGCTAAGGCGATGATTGGTTTGAAGGGCTCCATGTGAGCTCAACACCCAGGATTCACAGGTAATAAGGAAAAAGTGAAATCATGGTTAGCTTTAAAGTGACCCACCTGATGGAATTATTGCAAATTTAATTTAATTTAATTTAATTAAAAGTTCTTATAGGCCGCCCAATCCCACAGGACTCAGGGTGGCGTACAACATGAATAAGAACAATATACATAATACATAAATTTAAAAAATATTTCATAATTAAAAAAAAAACATTCATTCATGGGGGAATGAAATGAATGTTTGTTTGTGGACTCCTTGATGCTCTCTGAGCTTAGCTGTTTGCTTGCTGACATTTCATTACCAGCCTAGGTAGCATTATCAGTACTGTGGTGTTTGCTTCCTGTTTATAAACAATAGCTTGTCATGCCAGTGTTGTTAGTATGTTCGTTGTTATTGTCAGTTGCTGGTATGGCAGAGTTCATAGAAGCTTTTTCTTTGTAGCAGAAAATTAGAAGAGTCAGCACACTCTTCTCTCTGAAAATATATAAATGCATATATATATATATATATATATATATATATATATATATATATATATATATATATATATATATATATATATATATATATATATATATATATATATATAATTAATGCACACATGTGCATGCATATATCTTAATGTTCCAGACTAGCTCCCTGTTGAAATTTAACCTATGATCATGTTAGATTCTTTGATTCATCTACTCTTTACTGCAACTTCCTTACAGCTTCATAAAATCCCTAAAGTTAACATAATGTAATAGCATATTTCCTAATTAGTTAGTGATAGTTAAATTGCAGTCTATTCATAGGTTTCTTAAGGATGAGCATGCCAACCAAAAAGAAGATTGGATTGGGATATAGCTGTGCAGCAAAAACTGGAGTAAAGGATTGTAGCATGAGCCCATAAGCATAAGTATTTGCAAGGGTTGAAGCTGGCAAAGAAAGCCATAAAATGAGTTTGGAGTTGGGGGAGGGAATTAATGGAAATGCCAGTTCCAATTGGACTCTGTTGGCACCAAGGCTAACAACAATCCCACAGGAAGCTCTCCTTGCAGCAAACTGTCAATGCTTCATAGACTTCTGATAAAATAGGACAAAAGTCAACCTTCACTAGGATGGATTAACTTGCTTGGAAAGATGCCAGGGATTGGAAAAAAATGAATTTAATGTATCAGGGGCACTAAACTTTCTCCTTCTCGTACTAACAGGAAAGATGTCATTTGAATTAAAAAACTTAGAAGAGCCAGCTGGATGGGAGGAGAAACAAGTATGGCTTTAACAGTCAGATACTTATTAGAAATTAGACATGGCTTGAGCCAGATCTTTTGAAGAGCCCCATTATGTCTGTAACTTTGTTTTGAGCACTGGCTAGAAGATTTCTTATTTTACAGAGATTGGTTTAGTTTTGGGCAAGGGTTTTAAAGACACAATTTGATTAAAGCCAATAAGTCACTAGAGTCACTATGACTAAAACATTTAATAAATAAGCAATGGTTCAGCAGGAGCAATGCAATTTATATTACATATTTATGTGCATAATATTAATATTATATGTTAGCTTTGCTACCCACTTTAGTTGTTGTTGTTGTTGTTGTTGTTGTTGTTGTTGCTGTTGCTGTTGCTGTTGTATCTTATGTCTAAGAGAGCAGCAATCAGCAGCAATCAGCATTAGAAAATCAGGATTAAGAGTGTTACAAAATATTACCGACGATCTCCCATCATCAGCCATTGGCATCACTGTCCACAAAACCAATAGTTTCAGGTGTGACTTATCAGGCACTGCAGAATTCTGGTGGAGATTCAACAACTATTTTAAATTTAACATTTTATGATAAATTAAAGATGGGAAGGATTTATTTAAACTGGGCCAGAAACTAGGAGATTGTTGATTCTAGTTCTAACTTAGGCATAAAGGTAGCTGAGTGACTTTGGTCTTTGGTCTAGAATGAAGCCAATGGCAAACCACTTCTGAAAATTTTTGACAAGAAAACTGCAAGGATTTGTCCACAATGTTGCCAGGAGCCACACAAAAGCATACACTCACAAAATCCCTATTTGGCAAATCTCTCTTTGGTTAGATTGTCCTAAAATATATAAGAAATGGTTGAGATAAACATCATATGCATTTTCAGCAGCTTTATTCTTTATGCTTTCTCCCAGTAAATATGGCCTTGCAAGCAGACAAAATTCTGCTTTTTTTGGTCATAATTGTACATTTTTTAATTACATTCAAACATACTTGCAAATATATTAAAAAGAGGACAGGTACTTCTTTAAAATATAATAAAAACAATAATACACATTAGTATATAAACAATAATGAAACAATATACATAAGCAATGCATTTAATACTAGATTTATTATAAGCTCGTAACAGTTATTATAGTTGAGATGTAATGGCATTTATATTCTGCTAAACAAAGGTGCTTTCCTAGTCTTTTTCCTGGCAAAATTGCGAATCACATCATCAAAATCAATTGTTTTTGCAAGATCAGACTCAATACTGAGTCTTGCCAAATCTACCAGTCGCCTCTGTGACATAGTTGATCTTAGATAATTTTTTATCAGTTTTAGGTTGCAGAGGCGACAGTGGCAGGAATTGTTAACAGAATACGAAGGCAGACACATATATTTGGAAAGAGTCCTTCCAGCTTGTATCTTTTCAAGCAATTCAGTAGCTCCAGTGGACTCAGTTGGTCCTCTCCAAAATTTGCTTGATGAACAGATGGCAACAGATGCTTGATTCTGATCTCCATACATTCAGCTGGGACAAGCAGTTGTACTTCATTTGCTTGACCATGAGAACAGTCCTCTTTACCATGTGGGCAGCTGATAAATCAGGGCCCTTGATTAATGCAAACAACTATTGTTACATTCAAGTGAATGTGAGAATATATGTCCTTCAGATTTCCTAATGAATCATGCTCAACTTAGAAAATACAGGGTTGGGGAGAGTGTATGCCCTGTCTTCTATTTACTTTCAAGCCCACACATATTCAAGGAAATACCTGAGGAAACCTTATACGTGGCAGGAATGAACAGAACGTTCATTCTTTTAGATAGTGGAAATAAAACCTGCAGAGGTTTGATCTGACAAGAGTTTAGGAAGTGCTGCATGTCAGTTTTATCGCATAGGTCATACCTCTACAGGCATAGCCTGATACAATCTCCTTACTAGCTGCAACTCCTCTCTATGCCTTTCTGCTCCAGGTTGTCTTGGGAGTAATATTTCTAATTCATTTTCACCATGTGGGCTTATCATGCTATTTCCTGAAGCTTTTTTCTCTATTTGACTCCCACAACTCCATGATAACCTGTCTTCCTTCTCTATTTACTTTTTGCTATATTTTTCCTTGCAAAAAATATTCTGCCTGAGCTTCTACAGTGGTGGCATTTTCTTTTTAGACACTGTTGTTTCACTTGGGTTACAATGTATAATAGGCAGTGCACTGAGAAGGAGGAGAAATAATGAAGGCTCTAGAAGTAGGTGCAGCTGTTTCTGGAGATGTGTAGGAGAAGGAGGGGCAGAACGTGGGGACTGACTCAAAAGAGGAATCAGCCAAGAGTCTCTACATAGCCACAAATGCATCAAGTCCAACCCCTTTTGAATTCCATTGGCCCTTATCTGGTTCCAAGATAGTGCTATTAGTTGAGTAGTTTCTTTTTCATAGGCATGATTAATAATAAATCAGTTTAATTGGAACCTCCTGTGTGATCTTCTGATCTTTCATGTCTGACAGGATGGTAAGGTAAGAAGTGTTCAACATTATTCCAAAGTTATAAAGAGGAGATGATGATGGTCCAAGAAAAAAAATATTTTCAATGGTGGGAATCAGGAGATTTTTCTTACTCCGTGAATGGTACCAGCTCAGAGGGGAACAGAATATTGATTGGGTGAAGTTTTTTTTAATATATGTGGCCTGCAAGATTTCAGAATGAATAGTCAACTAAAATAAGGGATAATGTGTTTATGCTGTGAGAAATTCTTGGAAGGAAAAAAGAAGATTGGAAAAATAACCAAGATTTCAGCGTTTTCAAGCACAAATTTGTAAACACCAGTTTTCTTCTTTGTTCATAGATCCCATACTTTTTTAGAGAGCACGAGATAGCTGAATTTTTGGTTCACAGCAGGAAGGATGGATCTTTGCTTCTTATATCTGATTGGCTTCAAAATAAGGTAAGCATCTTTAGGGGGGGGGGAAACAGAGCTAATTTTATTTCCAATATTATCCTACCAATTTACTTACCCTATTTTTATTAACATTCTTTTAATGCTTTCTGTCCCATAGTCCTTGGGGGCTGAAGTAGCCGTGGGGATCTGGTTGTTGTGACAAACTGCCAGGAGAGGAAACAAAACGAAGAAGATATTATTTTGCTTTTCATTCTTCAATGTTTGTATTGTCAATAGCCCTTGGAAAAACTGTAATTTTCAGGGGCTTCTTCATCTTGGCCTGAAATATATTTACATAGTATAGAGCAGGCTGCAGGGGTGAAATCCTCCCAGTTCGCTCTTACCTGTCGGTCGCCACAGAGCCTTTGGAACTGGTGGCGTTCGAGCGTGGGGCTGCCCCCGCCCGCTTCCCCCGCCTGCCTGGATGCCGCCATTTGAGTTCTTTTGCCCTCTGTGCATGCGCAAAGCGTTCTGCTTTGCGCATGGTAAGAGCAAACCGGGAGGATTTCACCCCTGGAGCAGGGGTCTCCAACCTTGGCAACTTGTGGACTTCAAGCTTTGCTGGTGAGGAATTCTGGGAGTTGAAGTCCACAAGTCTTAAAGTTGCCAAGGTTGGAGACCCCTGGTATAGAGGCATCAGAGAATGAGAAAAGGAAATTGCCTTTTCTTTTCCTACACCTTGAAAGCACAGGTATGCTATAGCAAACTCAGTAAGAAAGGCAAGAAAGGAAGAGAAGAATTAAAAGAATCATAAGAGAAATACGAGATTTGTGGACCATCTGGTCCACAACAAGGGAATGTTTTTATTAAAATGAAAACAAGAGAGAATTTGAGAGTTGTAGAGTTTGCTTCTCATTTCAGATGAATCCTATGTCTTGATTGCGTAGTTATGATTTAGCATCTTTTAGAAGCGCAATAATTGTCTTACCATGCTATATGAACTGAGTCATCTTGTTCAACCTTAATATGATTTTGTTTGGGCACAACATATGCGAAAACAACAATTGTTAATTTGAATTTATGACTTAGAACACACATTCTCAAATTTTGCAGTTCCTTAGAAAGATAGATAAATTGGTGTGACTCTCATCCATGAATTAAACAATTTCATTGAAGAGAGGGTAGGGAATGAACTCAATATATCACTTAGAGACTAACAAAAGTAAGTCTCATAATGCTTTCTTAATTTAGGATTACGTTTTATCAGCACTATGATAGATTAGTCATTTTTAGCTTCTCTCTTACTGTCCAACAAAATGTTTTCCATTTTGAAAGGCTAGAAATTTAAAATAACAGTTAAAAATGCCAAACATCATGGACTAACAAACACACACACACACACACACACACACACACACACACACACACACACACACACACACACTGTTCTGTCCCCACGGGTATGCCCCCCAAAATAAGATGCACGGGAAGGAATTGGGAACAATACTCTTTTACTTTCAATAAAGTCTTAGCAAGAGTTGAATCTTTTCAAAAGAATATCAGGTAATTAAGGAGTCATTTACAAAGTCTTCTCAGTAGATGGCTAGAGTCCAGAAAGCAATCAATTAGCATTATCTCAACTCACGTAGGTTTGGCGGAAATCCAAATCTCATTAACACAGGAAAAATGTTCACTTTTTATAATCCGAGCCGCAGACACAAGAGCAAAATGCTGGAACCACAGAACGGGGTTGTTCTCTGCAACGAAGCCCCTGGTGACAGACCCTTAAATACCCTCAGGGCGTGGTTAAGCCCTGCAGTACTACTCACGAGGAAGCCTCCTCCTGATTAGCCACTCATGTCTCTTTGAGAACCTGCGTGCTCTGGCATCAAGAAGAGGCTCCTCCTCTTCTCCTGAGTCACTAGTCTCAGGAAATGCATCAGGCTCTAATTGTTCACCAGCCTCTGACCCCATGTCCTCTTCACTCTCCGTCTCTGGTGCCAAGAACACCGGTCTTCTGTACTGCACCCTCACTACCTCTGAATCCTCGGGATCGGCTGCTAATTGCACTGGACTCGACCTGGCAACAACAACAACAACAACAACAACACACACACACAATTTCTACAGTCCCTTCAGACTATAGAAATATTATTATATGCCATGCTGTAAATCACCAGCTGGAGACAAACCATTTGCCAAACACAGTCGGTGATGGATAGGACAGACAGCAGATCCATGGCTTACCTCTCCCCCAAAACGTGATGTGGGCTTTGATACCTGGTTTGTCTGAGCAGAGCAACTGTACATCTGCAGAGAATAGCTTTTGACAACTGCCTGCATAATCCTGATTGTGCTTGCAACTTTGTGATATGCTGTGTTCCACACTCTGAGAAATATGGAACCTCAGTAAATCTAACCACACAGTCCTTGAGATTTAAAGATGGAAATGTAACTATAGAGAACTAAAAGAGATGACCTTGGAGAGAGAGCAATTAGCCAAACATGCTTTAAGTTACAATGACTCAGTGCATTCTTTCATTGGCCTGTCTCTCTTTCAGGTGACCTATTGTTTCTAATTTGCATTTTGCCTTTGAGAACTCCTGCATCTACTGTTCCTGGTGCCTTGGACTTCCTATAGGAGTTAATAGGCTATTCAGCTCCTCTTCAAAGAACAGCTATATTTGGCAAAGGCTGCCTACAAGTGGGCAGTAGACACACAAATGAAAGGGTACCAAGCCTGGATTTGATGAGGCTTTCAATTAAGTTTTTGTTTTCAGCCTGATCCTCCAAAAGCTGAACTGAAACTCTATTGACTTCTTACCAAATTAATGTAATGACATTTGTTTAAAATGACCTGCATCAATGAATATTCATCCAGATTTCCATCGATCACTATTTATGCTTGAGGAACATCTTATAATCAGTGGTGGGATTCATTTTTTTTTTTTACTACCGGTACTGTGGGCGTGGCTTGGTGGGTGTGGTGTGGTGTGGCTTGGTGGGCGTGGCATGGGAAGGATACTGTAAAATCTTCATTCCCACCCCACTCCAGGGGTAGGATACTGTAAAATCTACATTCCCTCCTCACTCCAGGGGAAGGTTACTGCAAAATCCCCATTTCCTCCCGATCAGCTGGGACTCGGGAGGCAGAGAATAGATGGGGGCGGGGCCAGTCAGAGGTGGTATTTACCGGTTCTCCGAACTACTCAAAATTTCCGCTACCAGTTCTCCAGAACTGGTCAGAACCTGCTGAATCCCACCTCTGCTTATAATCTAAAATGGCTCCTCCTCCCACATTCTGTTTAATGGGGGAAAATATTAAGTAGAATCTATTATGGATGTGGGGGAAATTATTGAGACATCTGATTCATTAGAACAGCTACCCTAAATTGGAGAGATCAGAGCAAAGTATAGTAGACATCCATGCTGTACACCTTTTATATCAGTTTCATCTAAAATGTCCAGTAATGCCCCTTCTGCCACTGCTATGAAATGAAGGTGAGTCCTGTGATGAAGAGCATGCTGTGCTTCTCAGCAGGGTAGACTCTCCAGAACAGACTAGAGAAGATAGATGGAGCTACCCAGCACTATCTATCTCTGTGGTGCAGGATTTGCCTGATAGATTTGGGGAGCTGCCAGGTGAGAATGGGAGAACTCAATCCATCTGACATAAGAAAAAAAGAGAGGTAACGGTCTGCCAATCCTTTCTATTTCTGTACAGCAGGAATTGTCTCATGAACTTTATTTACTTATTAATGAAATGTATATGGCACTCATCTCACAGAAAGTGACTCTGGGAGGTGTACAACAATCTAATAAAATAGTGAATAAATAAAACAATTTTTATCTAAAGCCAATATTTACTAAAAGAGCATTAAAAACCATAAAAGCAGAATTAAATCAGGTAAAGAAAATAATTGATGGAGGGATGTTAATAATAACAAAGCCAACTCGTGAGTTGGACAGATCTGCTGGTATAACCATGACAGATAGGAATTTTCCTATCAAGAGGCGATTTAGGATCTTGCTTCCCTGAAGTCATTCGTACTTAGAAAATAAAACCGAGATTCAATTCTAATTAACAAAATATTTATTTTAGTACAAAAGTAACAAAAGAATAAACCTTTAATAAGCTACATCGTCTCAGCTAAGGATTTCACGTCTGCCTCGGGCGAGGCATCGAAGAAGAAGGAAAGTAGCAGGAGACAAAAACTCCTGGAATGCATGCATGCGTAGTAAAACATATCACATGTCTGCTTGATTAGGAAATACAGTAAATCTAGAAATAGTAGAGATGCACAACTGGCAAATATTCACATCGTGACAAACCAGGTCTTGGTTGATTTTCAAAAGTTCAGGAGTGACGAAGCTGACCTCATCTCTGGGAGGAGAAGATTCCACAATGTGGGTGCCACAGAGGAAAAAAGGCCTACCACCTGGGCCTTCCAAATATAGTTCCCCAGACAATGGAACTTGTAACAGGCTCATTCTGTTGGGTATGGTGGGACAGGTAGATGAAATTGGGAAGAGGCAATCTTACAGAGCTATTGCATGAGGATAGGCAGATCAAGTATCTGGTTCATTTCCATAACACCTTTCCAGAGTTTTGATGTGTGGAGGAAGGAAGGTTAGGCCTAATGGGGGAAGTAGTGATGGGAACAGTTAGCAAAACATAATATAAGGACAGGACAGGACAGGAAAAAAATAGAATAGAATAGATAGAATTCTTTATTGGCCAAGTGTGATTGGACACACAAGGAATTTGTCTTTGGTGCATATGCTCTCAGTGTACATAAAATAAAAGATACATTTTTCAAGAATCATGATTTAATGACTTAATGATTGTCATGGGGTATAAATAAGCAATCAGGAAACAATCAATATTGATATTGATTGTTTCCTGATATTAACTCTGCCTTAACTTTCCTGAGTATTAGTGTGAGAGAGGGAAAATGCTGTTATGATTCCAAGATAATGTTTTGTTCTATATTGATATAGCTTAATTCAATAAACAGATTTCCTATATCAGTTTGGGAGTAAATTTCTTGGTCTGAGGCACCCTGAAGGTCTAACAATAGGTCTGGAGATGAGGGCAAAGGGGAAAGTGATAAAACATGCATCATAGTGTCACCACACACTCTCATCTCTTTACATACTTGCATATGGTGTTATGACGTAAGTAGAAAAGTTCAGAGTTTTGACAAGACATTGCAGTACATGTCATCATGAATAGGGTCATTTAACTGTGGATAGAAGATCAAGGAGCATAAACAATGCAGATATACAGTATATATTTATTGCACTGGGAATTTCCATTCATCTTTCCTATCACCACCTCCTCACCCTTTCTTCCTTTTCCTCTTAATAAACATTCCTAACCATGATACCAGTACAAGCCAAATCCACAAAATAATAGCATTTTGGGTGCAGGGAGATCTGCAGCAGGATATGATTGAATTAGGGGAAAGATCTGGGTTGCTTTTCATCACAAACCACATCACAAACTATAATCTCAAACTGACACTTGCACAGCCACTATTTCATACCGCAATTATGATAAGGATAATGAATTGTTATATCTGGAAAATATAGTGCATTTCCCAGGCATTATATAGCAATTGGATTACTCACAAAGACAACACCTCAATAGAGAAAGAGATAACTGGCTAAGACAGTAGTTATTGTTTTCTCAAAAGTAGAAAAGAAACTTGCAAAAAGAAACAATGCAAATAAATATATGTACTGTACACCTTCTCTCTGAAACGTGAAAACAGGTTAGATGAGCACAATACTCATTGTTTGTTGTTGCATGTAGAAATGTGTGCATCAATATAAATTCAGTGTGTTTATTGAGTACATTATTAAGTTAGGTCAAGTGTTTTTTTTAAAAGTTATTCCAAACATTTCATAAAATATCTGCATTTGCTTTTAGTAACAACTTTCTACAACATGCATACTGTAGCTTATATAAATTGCATATCTGACTTGCTATAAATTTCTGGGAAACCTTTTTAAATGGCATTAGGGTTGTCTTGATAGATTCCAAATATAAGGAAAATAGCCAAGAAAAAAACTAAGCAATTTTAACAGTGATCAATCTAGATTCATATTAACAAGCTTGTTGATTTCCATTCATGTTGAATTCCATGTAATAGGATGCATTCAAATAATGAGTTTGTGTTAATGTTCCAACTCGTGTACTTTATCTCCAACAGCAAGCTAATTCTAATCAATCTTTATTAAACATTATCTGTACATGGAACATTTTTTATATTACCCCCAATTTAGGAGCATAGGAAATTAATTTCATATTATTTCAAGAGATCCTCTGTTGGCTTACATGATCAAGGATGCTAAACTTTATTATTCTAGAGGTTCTGTCAATAACTACGTCAAAACTAACATTATTCACCTTCTGGAAGAGGGCAAAGATTACTTATTAGGAGCCACTGTTAATTGTTTCAAAACTGTCAACTACCATGGAGCTACAAAAGTATCAATAGCCTCTAGATTAAATAGACTGAATGAAAAAGGTTAGAGTGAATCAACTGCATCTGAGAGATACAGTTTATTGGAAAAAAATAGATTTGCCACTATTGTTAAACTAGAATTATGTGATTATATATGTATATGTATATATATATGGATGTGGATATGTGTATGTGTATGTATGCATTTATTTATTTATTTTATTTATTGCTGTTCTTATATGCCGTTCTACTCCCTAGTATGTATGTATGTATGTATGTATGTATGTATGTATGTATGTATGTATGTATGTATGTATGTACGTACATACATACAGGTGGGTTCCTGCCGGAGTTGTCCGGTCCGATTGTGCAATTTGCGCGCGACCGTTCCGGAGCCCTCTCTGCCAGTCCGTCGCGCGCATCCCCATCTTTTTCGGTGAATTTTTGGGTGATTTTGCTTCTGCGCATGCGCAGAAGCAAAATTGCGCGAGGGGGCGCGCGCCCAAAATGTGGAGATGCACGTGCAGCACACCGGCACCGGTAAGGAAACAACCCACCGCTGGTATGTATGTGTTCTGTCCCCACGGGTATGCCCCCCAAAATAAGATGCACGGGAATGAATTGGGGACAATACACTTTTACTTCCAAGAAAATCTTAGCAAGAGTTAAATCTTTTCAAAAGAATATCAGGTATTAATGAGTTATTTACACGGAGGCCTTCTCAGTAGTTGGCTAGAGTCCCAGAGAAATAGGCAGATAGTCTTATCTCAAACTCACGGAGATTTGGCGGAAGCCCAAGTCCAATTAGCACAGGAAAAATGTTGACGTTTAAAATCCAAGCTGAAGACACAAGAGAAAGCGAGATCGAGATCAAGATGCTGGAAACACAGAACGGGGTTGTTCTCTGCAACGAAGCCCCTCATGACAGACCCTTAAATACCCTCAGGGTGTGGTCAAGCCCTGCAGTACTACTCATGAGGAAGCCTCCTCCTGATTAGCCACTCATGTCTCTTTGAGGACCTGCACACTCTGGCATCAAGAAGAGGCTCCTCCTCTTCTCCTGAGTCACTAATCTCAGGAGATGCATCAGGCTCTAATTGTTCGCCAGCCTCTGACCCCATGTCCTCTTCACTCTGGTGCCTCTGGTGCCAGGAACACCGGTCTTCTATACTGCACCCCCACTACCTCCGAATCCTCGGGATTGGCTGCTAATTGCACTGGACTTGACCTGGCCACAACAGTATTTATGTATGTATGTATGTATGTATGTATGTATGTATGTATGTATGTATGTATGTATGTATGTATGTATGTATGTAAACTTAGGTTTGGCTACTAATCTTCTTTCCCTAAAACAGGGATTATTATTAGATCTTTGCACATTGTTGTCAAGCTACCCTTAATAAAATGTTCGATCTCACATCAGCAAAATCTTGAGGCTGAGCCAATCTACAGTACTTCAATGAAAGTGGTTTCTGCACAGTCTGTCTGTCTGTCTGTCTGTCTGTCTGTCTGTCTGTCTGTCTGTCTCTGTCTCCCTGTCTCTGTCTCTCTCTGTCTCTCTGTCTCTCTCTGTGTGTAAATAACTTCTGACAAGAGAAACAAATTGTCATGGCTGCTTTGCTCAACATGAAACACCCCAACCCTAAATATTACCCAGTTTGGAACTGAGGAAAAATGCTTTAAAACCCTGTACACAATATTACCAGATTTTTCTGGCGTTTATCCTGGCCCTATCAGTTGCAAGAATCTTCCATCTTCTGAAATGTGGGTGGTGAGAGAAGCAACAGTGGTGAAAGTTGACAACAAAATCATCTTTGTACATCAACTTTGACATGTTTACTATTCCAGAATGGTTTATGGATTATTTAACAAGCTGGAGCAGCATGAAAATGGCAAGCATTCAGAGTCTTTGCCTTGTTGCTCCACTCCAGACATTTATCCTTTCAAATTATTCTTGTATTTACAATATATGTATCCTTTTTCTCCAAGTTGACTATCCCATTTAACCTCATATTAACAATATTAATTGATAACGAGAGGATTGATTGAGACAATTTAACACAACCACTCAGGAAATTTGATAATAGAATAAAATACGAATCCCCCTTTCCATTCAAAAGCAAGCAAACCCAGTTCTTTCCTGTCCTTGCCCAACACTCTCTCTTCACATCCCCCAGGTTTTCCAGATGTGTTTTCCAGACTATAACTCCCATCATCTTATTGGCCATCTTGTTTGGGTACTAATGAGAGTTATGATCTAAGGTGTCTAAGTTAGAGAAGATAGCTCCCCAGCAGGCCCCCCCCCCTCAATATTGTGACGTTGGAAGGTAGTAACTTTTGAAACTTTACAGTTGCATGAAATTGGAAGCCTGTCACTGGTCCGCAGGAATGGATTGATATTTGATGACTATCAAAGAAACTGAATGATTGTAAGATGGATTTCAAAGAAAGACAGAAACAGTCATTTATTTGCACCCTGCTAAGGTGGGACCTTGTCAGATGCTAAAGGTATTGGAAGATCTCTGGCGAGCCCGAGATGGAGGTTACTCCTCCATCTTGGTGCTACTTGACCTCTCAGCGGCTTTTGATACCATTGACCATGGTATCCTTCTGCGCCGACTCGGTGAGTTGGGAATGGGGGGGCACTGTTTTACGGTGCTTCTCCTCCTATCTCTCCGATAGGTTGCAGTTGGTGTTGGTGGGAGGACAGAGATTGGCCCCCCAGGCCTCTGGTTTGTGGGGTACTTCAGGGCTTGGTCCTCTAGCCTATTTTGTTTAACATCTACATGAAACTGCTGGGTGAGATCATCCGACAACACAGGGTTCCAGCAATATGCTGATGATACCCAGTTGTACATCTCCACCCCGTCTCAGTTCAGGGAAGCAGTGGATGTGATGTGCCGATGCCTGGATGATGTTAGGGTCTGGATGGGAATGAACAGGCTCAAGCTCAACCCTGACAAGACTGAGTGGCTATGGATATTGCCTCCTAAGGATTATGTCGACTGTCCCTCCGTTCCAAGGGAGAAATTAACTCCCTCAGAATGGGTTCTCAATTTGGGTGTCCTCCTAGATCCACAGCTAAAATTGGATCAACATCTGTCAGTTGTGGCTAGGGGGACCTTTGCACAGGTTCGCCTTGTGCACCAATTGTGACCCTTCTTGGAGAGGGAGGCCTTGCTCACGGTCACTCACGCCCTCATCACCTCCCGGCTGGACTACTGTAATGCACTCTACATGGGACTACCCTTGAAGAGTGTCAGGAGACTGCAACTGATGCAAAATGCAGCTGCGCATGCTGTGGTGGGTGCACCAAGATACACCCATGTAACACTTATTTTCCACCAGCTGCATTGGCTGCCCATTATTCTTTGGATGCAATTTAAGGTGTTGGTTATAACCTTTAAAGCCCTACATGGCTTGGGGCCAGAATATCTTCGGGACTGCATCCTAACGCATTCCTCCCTATGATCGGTTAGATCCCACAGAGTTGGTCTCCTCCAGGTCTCGTCAGCCAAGCAATGCCGGTTGGCAGGACCGTGGGGGAGAGCCTTCTCTGTGGGAGCTCCATCTCTGTGGAACCAGCTACCACCAGAGATCCAGGTTATCCCCACCTTACTGGCCTTCCATAAGGCCATGAAAACATGGCTCTTCTGGCAGGCGTGGGTTTAGAGACCAATGAATTGAAATATGGCCTCCCCATGTACGAATGTTGGAAATATTTTTAATTTCTATATGTATTTTTAATTTTCTTAATGTTCTTTTTAACTAATTGTTCTTTTCTATGTTGTACGCCGCCCAGAGTCCTAGGGAGTTGGGCGGCCTATAAGAACTATAAATAAATAAATAAATAAATAAATAAATAAATAAATAAATAAATAAATAAATAAATAAATAAATAAATAAATAAATAAATAAATAAATAAATGGATGGATGGATGGATGGATGGATGGATGGATGGATGGATGGATGGATGGATGGATGGATGGATGGATGGATGGATGAATAGTGATGAAGCAGATGGCAGGGAAGAAATATTCTGACTTAATCATCTCTATTGTTAGTCACTTTTCCACCAAGTTGTGCCCCTCTGAGTACTCTGGATTTTTACGAAGGAGATATGGGACTGAAGCCATGAATATTTCTAGCATATTTTTTGTCACACAAGAGTTAGAAGTGATTAGTTACAGTTATCCCACTTTGAACGTTCTTGTTTCATTTGTAGAAAATTAAACATCCCTACTAGTAGATAATTCAGAATAGATTTGCATTTTTTGTAACTAGACTTAACATCTAAAGAGGTGCAACAAATTCCAAAACCATACTATAATGCCTGTGTTATAACATTGTCAGTATCTTCTGTTAGTATTTGTATTTGTATTTGTTTATTTGTCAAGCATACATGATTATAAACAAAGTATAAACAGTAAACATGATTGAATATATATGTAATAGTACAAGCATGAATAAGAGTAAAAGAGGTAAGAATATATGTGAACATTAGGACAGGAACGGTAGGCACGATTGTGCGCTTATGCACGCCCAGGAGCGGGTTCCTAATTTTTTTACTACCACACTGTGGGTGTGGCTTATTTTGTGGGTGTGGCTTGCCAGCCATGTGATCAGGTGGGCGTGGGCCTCGGGAGCTTGGCAGCGGACGGAGAAGTGGGGGGGGCATTGCCCACCCACAACGCAGCCCCCCGCAGCGGGAGCAGCAAGACCGTGGCAGCAGTTCTTCTAGGAGGCTCCATCCGGCCTGAATGCTTCTCCCCATTCGATGATCCTAGGCTCCTGCCGCCCGTTCCCCCTCCCCTCAGCAGCTCGAGAAGCCTCGAACGTGCGAAAATGCCTGGGATCATCACCGCACGTTCGTGGCTTCTCGGACTGCTGAAGGGAGGGGAATGGAGATAGCTCCTGCCACCCATTCTCAGCTTCTGTGCATGGGCAAAAGAAAATGTTTAAAAAAATTTAAAAAATTTTTTTTTTAAAAAATGGCGGCACCGGCAACCGACCGCACCGGTACTGTGATGTCACCAGCGGGCCGCTACCGGTGCTATAGAGTGGACCGCACCAGTAGGAACCCACCACTGTGCACGCCCCTTAACGACCTCTTAGGAATGGGGTGAGGTCGATGGTAGATAATCTGAGGTTGAAGTTTTGGGGGTTTGGGGAAGAAACTACTGAGTCAGGTAAAGTGTTCCAGGCGTTAACAACTCTGTTGTTGAAGTCAAATTTTTTGCAATCAAGTCTGGAGCGATTTACATTAAGTTTGTATCTATTGTGAGCTCTTGTATTATTGTGGTTGAAGCAAAAGTAGTCATTAACAGGTAGGACATTGAGGCAGATAATTTTGTGAGCTACACTTAGGTCAGATCGAAGGCGGCAGAGTTCTAAATTTTGAAGTCCCAAAATTTCAAGTCTGGTTTCATAAGGAATTCTGTTGTGAACAGAGGAGTGTAATACTCTTCTTGTGAAGTATCGCTGGACATTCTCAATTGTGTTAATGTCTGATATGTAGTGTGGGTTCCAGACTGATGAGCTGTATTCAAGAATCGGTCTAGCAAATGTTTTGTATGCTCTGGTTAAGAGTACAATGTTACCAGAGAATCTGGTAGTATCTTCTAAGATTATGCCTATCTTCAAAGGGACACTTTTAACTAATGTTAAAAGTACTCTCCATTTCTAGCCATTGGAATGAAGAGGTTGTGGCAGATTCTTTACAACAGCAGTCCCCAACCTTTCCAGCTTTCTAGAGGATTTTCCAGTGGACTGATGACAGTGACAGGAAGCGGAGGGAAGAGGGGGATGGTTCTACATATGCATCGGGCAGGCATGTTTGCATATGAGGCTCCAATTGCATGAGCACTTGCCACGTGCAAGTGGAGTTGTGTATGCAATTGTGGCCACCCGCCACTTGCACAGCCCAGTTCCGAATGGACCATGATCCAGTACCAGGCCAAGGCCCAGGAGTTGGGGACCTCTACTTTTCAAGTTCAGGGTTTATGTGGGAACCACTTTGATAAGACTCATTGGCTAACAAAGCAGTTTCTCCCTTCTCACCTTTGGATATTAAATTATTGTCTCTATGAGTTTTATATTATGGTGAGTGAGAAAGCACACCTCTTTGTAGCTGTATTTCAAGAGGAATTACCCCTAAACTATGAAGTACAAATACTTTATTCCTACTGGATCAAAAGTGAAATATAAGAATGAACCATTATTGTAATATGGCCCCCAAATATAGAAACATTGCATGTTAGGAACATAAAATTACTTCATCACCATTATAAACTCCGCTTTTTTCAAGGTTTGCTTTTTTGCACATAGAATATATATAGCTGCAATTGCAAATGTAAATGCAACTAATTTGACCTATAAATTCAAGACCATTCAAGAGCTACTAGCAGAAATATCTGCACAATTGTTACATCTGTGAAAATTAAAATAAAATGCATGCAGGCTATTTTTAATTATTTGGGTGTATTCTGTGGCACTTTTATAGTGTTAGTATGTTATCATCAAATGGGTTTATAGACTTTTGGTGCCAGCACCAAGAAAAAAAAGAATGATGACTTTTGTGTCTAATGTGTCAGTGACCTAGCTAGCCTAGGTACTTTGTCTTTCAACAGAATAATTTCCTTCCTCCTCAAATAGCCTGCTCAGATTCAGCTTGCCCAGCATTGGTATGAGACAGCTTTGGGTTTTAATTTAACATCCCATGCTTTAAGACTTGCATGCAAACATATGACTTAAGAATTCTTTACTAGGTATTTTCCATTACTCCCACACTAACAGAATCCTGTCTATAAAAATGTACCTACCTATTTTGTATTTCTTATTGTCCAACAGGATTATAGTGATGACAGAAAAAGCTTTTAGAATGGTTATAATACCATTATTGCTTTCCGATCAGATTTCTGAGTGAAATACAATCAGGGTTGCTTTTAGGCAATATCTGGGAAGCTTTGACAAAAGAATTCTGATAGCCTATAATATTTAGGATATGTGTGTCTATGCAGTAAGAGAGCTCAAAAACGCTAGGTGAGGATGATTCAGCTTGGTTCACCCTCTTTAGCCAGTGGGAATAAGTAAATGTCTGGGTGACAAGAACAATAGATTGCAGTTTGAGTTAAGTGGAGAAATAAGGTCTTGGTTTGTTAAGCAAACAGCATGCCAGGGGCTTGCTGACCCCCAGGGATCTGACATGGGAGCAATAGACTTGAGTTGTCTGTTTGGGGTTGTTAAGCCTATGCTCTGTGTTGTATTCTGTACCGCTGAACTGAAAGAGTATTTTAATGTAAAGGAACAATGGAAAAATGAGTAGAATATAAGGGATGAATGGAAGAATGGAAAAGGAAGAAGGGGAAGGATCTAAGTCTGTGATGGCGAACCTATGGCATGTGTGCCACAGGTGGCACGCAGAGCCCTCTCGGTGCATGTGCATGCACCTCCCGCCGGCTGATTTTCAGGTATCTGTCATGCATGCGTGGAGGGCGGGAGCGTATCTGGGAGATGTGTGAGCATGCACAGGGGTGTGTGTGCATATGTGGGAGGTGGGGGGAACACAGGGGGTGTGGCACCCCCGCGTGACCCATTTTTGGTCCTAGGAGGGAGGCCTGCTTGGCCCAAAATGGAGTGTGGGGGGGGGTGCGGTGCCCCCCTCACGTGGCCCGTTTTTGTCCCAGGAGGCTGTAGGGAGTCCTCCTAGGCCCAAAACGGGGATGGGGGTCACACATGCATGCGCAAGGGCAGGGTGTGCAGGGGGAGTATCACACGCACATTTCATTATGGGTGCTGGCACGAGCGCACGCTTTTGGCACACAATGAGAAAAAGGTTACCTGATCTAAGTGCACTAAAATGCTTGACAAAATATCACATTATATGCCCAAATTAAATGAGAATAGGTTATTAAAATAATCTGGTAAATCACACACACAAAAAACAGCGGCAAGGTATTAGAACCCACTACCTGTTAGGCCTGTACAAGAGCTTTTGTTGACTCCAAAGCAAAAAATAATTTATTATTGTTACCTCTAATACAAGAATCTAGTCAACTAACTGTCAAAGCTAAATTGGCTCTAGATACGGTTCAACGGAGTTCATGGGGGAGCTGGACTTAGGTCTCTCATGGCAGCGCAATGAGAGACCAAACTGATGACACTTTTAATCCTGCCTTCCTGCTCAGCCTGCACTACTCCCATACTACCAATTTTATTAACAATAATTGCCCTGCATACCCATTCAACCTGATAGGGCTGCTCCTCAGAATTAAAGATTGCTTGTATTCTGAAACTAACTTTAGGACCAATCCTTGCATTTATGATTTTCATGGGTCTGTAAAGCAAAGGAAAGCTGAAGTAAGATCATTAGTACAGTTGGGGTTCCACTTATTGGGTGCTTCATTTAACAACCGAGTTGGTAGTCCACCAGTTGGTGGTCAATATATCAGGACTACCTGTAGAGAAATAAGATGGGCAGTTCCCAACTTAAGAAGATACTTCATACATTGATACTATCTCACACAGAATATGAAATATATCTCACGGTCTTGAATTAAAAAGAGGAAGATATAGAACAAATTGCTAAGTAACAAAATGCAATTTACCATATATTTTCATAAGTAAATGAAAATATTATAAATTTCATAAAACCAGTGCTTTTCTTTAAAGATGGAATCTGGATGCTAAAGGGTGGAGCAGTACATAACTCTCTCTTATCTAGTTATCTATCTTGTGTTTATCTCTAAAGCCGTGATGGCGAACCTATGGCACGGGTGCCACAAGTGGCACGCGGAGCCATATCGGTGGACACGCGAGCTCAGGTCCGGCGTGCATGTGTGCACCAGCCGGCTGATTTTTGGGCCTTCTGGGCCTACTGGGAGTCGGGAAACAGGCTGTTTCCAGCCTCCAGAGGGGGTGGGGAAGGCCGTTTTCGCCCTCCCCAGGCTCCTAGAAAGGCTCTGGAGCCTGGGGAGAGTGAAAAATGGGCGTGCCATTGCATGCTGGGAGCAGGGGGGGTCATGCGTGCATGTGCGGGGGTGCATGGAATTATGAGTGTAGGCACGCACACACGTGATCCCCCACATTCCCCCCCCCTTTTGGCACGCGAACCAAAAAAGGTTCGCCATCACTGCTCTAAAGTGAGGGATGACACTCCTGAGATATTTATGGAGTTTCCCTTATTCTTTACAGCTTAAAATATTGTTATAGTGAGAGAATCCTAATTCTCAAAATGCCTATTTTAACTTAACATATTACAGAAGAGATTTCTAAAAGCCAGATTTTTTTTGGAGGGGGGGGGGGCTTTCTGATAACTGAAGTTGCTAATCTAAATCTCTGATCAGTCTTGGGTTTGTTTTGTTTTATTTGGCAGTACTCTACAACCTCCAGGTTTTTGTTAGCATAGAGGGGCATAAGGGGAAATTCATATTGCTATAATAAATATAGATGTTGATGAGTTGAAAGGTGGTGATCCTCTGAGTGAAAGGAGATGATCATAATGCTGCCAGCAAAGGAGTAGCAAGGTTTGCCAGAAGCTAAATACATATGGGAGAATAATGGAAGAAAAGAAAAGAAAAGAAAGAAAAAAGAAAAGAAAAGTTGTCTGAGTGAGAATTTGAATATAATTAAATGGTACATTGACTTTTTTATTCAGTGATTTAATAATAATAATTAGCACTTTATGTAGCACCTTTTGTGGATTTTTATCTTTATGTCAACACTTGTAGCACATCCAGCATACCTCAAGGCAGCTACATTGGGACTTCACCAAGACAAGGCAACAAAAAGAAAGAAAACAGTTCAGTCTCTGGACTAAGTGATTAAGTAGTCTTACTTCCTCCACCTAAACAGATTCTCCAACAGACCCCTGTTTTCTATTTTAAGCTGTATGCATGAGGCTGCCACACAGATGGACCATTCCAATATCTTGTTGCTGACTTCCACCCCAACATTTTGAATTATATCAGAACACACCATGGCAATCTTCTGTTTCAGCTAATGTCCTAGCTGCAGAGATATTAAGACTATCTCCAACAAACTGAATTTTTGAGATAGGGAATGAGTAAAGGCATTAGGAATGTAGGACTGGGCAAATATGGCATTTCTCTCCAGCATCCCATTGACATTTAGGATCATTAAAGCTGATTGATAGCATCCAGGTCCCTATTCCCCTGACTGTACCACAGCTGAGGTTTCCTTGGAAAGCTTCTGTTTGAATCAAATTTAAACTCTGTTTGAACATACGAATCTTTGCTCTTATAAAAGACATATAAAGAATAGAAATGCTAGGTAAGGTCAAGCTGGTCGATTTTACAAACAGTGTCTTTTGGATGTATTATTCCTACTATCACTACTTTTAAAAGATCCATAGTGGTAATGCTTAATTTGTATCAGTGGGAGATCCCAGCAGGTCCATCTTGACCCTAACAGAATTTCCACCCAAAAGTGAAAACATTAAAACAAAAGAGAAGAGAGGAAGGAAGCTTTACAGGGATGCCTCTTTGATGCGATTGCAATCTCCCTGATCAGCAGGCCTGAAGAGTTGGGATGGAGCAGGCAAAGGCTATGCGTGCATGTCTGCGCACTCATCTGTCAAAAGGGAGAGAAGCAGCGATGTGGGGGGTCTATCATTAACCTGGCTCTATGAGAGGCAAATTACAGACTTGGTGACACAATTAGACCAATGCTATAGGAAATGGAAGAACAAAATCATGTTGCTGTGAATTATTTTAGCACCGTCTCCTTTGATTTGAATACAATAGCCTAGGTAAAATTAGCCACTGTTCTTTTTTGACAGGGGATGATAGACATTGGTGCTCGGTATTGGAGATGGTGAGAAGAGGAACTTACGACACCTAACCTTGATGACAGCAAAATCATTATACCATTAGTTGGCAAATCGGATACGGAAGCCTGATGCAAGCCAATCCAATGTATGATTGTTGGGAAGGATATGGGATGTGGCTTTTAATTCCTCACTTTCTCTTATAATTATGAAGAATGTTTATTTATCATTATTATCATACATTTGCCTGCTCGGTATTTGCAGCATATTATCACAGTATTTTTCAAACCCAAATCTATTGTGCAGTAATACTTAGACTTATATACCACTCCATAATGCTTTGCAGAACTCTCTAAGTAGTTTACAGAGTCAGCATATTGCCCCCAACATTCTGGGTCCTCATTTTACTGACATTGGAAGGATAGAAGCTGTGTCAACCTTGAGCCAATCAGAATCAAACTCCTGGCTGTGGACAGAGTTAGCCTGCAATATTGCATTCTGGATCAGAATGAAAAATTGAATGAAAAATTATTTTATGACAAATAACAGTACAATTCAATTGGGTTATTTCAAGAAAGTAAACATGCCTAGGGCTGCAGCCTAATATTGTAATCACAGATGGTATATACAGAAATAAGTCATTTCAAGATATGCTTTTAAATTGTGGCATTTGCTCCTCCAGGTGACAATATATAGGGACATAGCCTAAATGTATATGAATAAGCACATTTCCTGATCTCAAATATTTTAGATAGTGTAATTCAGAAAGAAGCAATCTAATGCATTCTAGAAATATTTGAATGCACTGGGTTTCTCATAATCAGTGAGTGAGGTAGTTGCTTACTGTATATCTTACTTTTAAAAATTGCTGCAAACCAGGGCACAGTTACATGGAGCAAAGGTAAATACTTTTTATGTTAATATATAATTTCTGACACAGGCAATTATGATGTGGGCATTATATTAGCAAATTTCATAATTGAAAGATAGTTAGGACATGGGTTTGCAACAACCCTAGCCACCCTGAAAAATAACAATTGTTCATGGCTATTATAATTTAAAATATTAGGATAATATAAGGCATTTTACCTCTGCATTTTAAATGTTGATATTAGGGATATTAGCAACCACAGAATACAGAAGCTATATTTTTCATTCTGCTTTGAAGAACTAACCTTGTGCTCTGGAGTATGGCTTCATGAACAGCATAAGATATATTTATTCAGAAATTGGTCTTGTACTAGCACTTGCTATATAGCACCATTGTCCTGATTTGGCACCAAGCCTAATCTCATAGAATACTTAATTTACAATCAGAGTTAGGACTAGAACTTCCATAACTAAGTGATGCAGTTATTGACTTGCACCCAATTTTATGACCTTTTTTCTGTGGTTGCTAAGAATCACTAATGTCATTAAGTGAACCATACAGTCATTAAGCAAAACTGGCTTCCCCATTGACTTATGCTTGTCGGAAGTCCCCTGGGAAGGTCATAAATGACTATCATGTTGAATGCTGCAATTGTCATAAATACATTGCTGGTTGCTAAGTAATTGAATTTTGATCAAGTGTCCATGGGGACTTTGAGGACCGATTGTGAGTAACTTTTTGCAGTGATGTTGTAACTTTGAATGGTTGTTAAATGAATGGTCATAAAGTCGAGAACTACCTGTAGAGCAATTCAAGTTGTTTTTTTAAGTCACTTGTGGCAGATCAGAGGTGTCTCTCTCTGTGCACGGTTGAAACTTATCTGTAAAGTTCCATCATCTATCAAAATAACTACTTACCTACCATCTATTTTAGGCACTGCAGACTCCAGTTGAGTTGGATCTTTTTTTTTTACTTACTTTTTACCAATTTGGTTTTACCAATAAAACCAAATTGGTAAAAAGTATAAGATAAGTAGGATTATAAAGAGAAATAAAAATAAACGAACAATGAACAAGATGATAGGACATATACAAGCTTAGGATTTATCTTACAGAAGTGCCAAACACCTTGCCCCAAGACATGGGAGAATAGCCAGGTCTTTAGGGCTTTATGGCTATCCCGAGTCACACAGATCTCCAAAGGAATCTCATTCCAGAAGACAGTCACCACAACAGGGAAAGCATGTTTTCTCGGTCCTAACAGACGACACTGATTATTTGAAGAAACCTGAACCACACCAAACTCTTCGTCTCTTATTGATTGGGCAGGCACCATGAAGGATAGGCAGTCTCTCAGGTAACTAGACTCTATGCCTTGTAGTATATAGTTGAGGAAATCAATATGTTCATCACTCACTTCAGTATTTTCATGAGAAAAGTGCCTTGGGAAAGTATAAGATATCAGTAACTATAGGCATAGTCCTTTAAATAAAATAAAATTGTGGGGATTGAAATAATAGAAATGTATATTATTGGGGATGCGGTGTCATAGCACCGTAATGACGATGGAGCTGCTAGCCAGAAATGGTCTGCATTCTAGCACTTCGAGCCTGGCTCTGCGAGCCATGGGGGCTGCTACCACTCGCACCCCAGTTCCTGCCCAGCCAGCAGTTCGAAAGTATGTAATATTGCAAGTAGATAAATGGATACCACTTTGGTAGGAAAATCCTATCAGCATTTGTGTGTGCAGAGAGCAGAAGCCGGTGCTGGACCTGGCCAGACGTGAGGCAACGCAATACAAGGTGAGGCCAGACAAGGCAAGGAGAGACTGGAGGAGGAGTCTAGAAGAGCCAGCAACCCAAGCACTGCTAGTCAGCTGGTATATAAGCTTGTTTCTCCCCTGCGGTGCAGCAAGGATAGGCATGCAAGTGCTGAACTGAATGAACCAGCAACTTAGGCTGTCAGGACTAGCATGGGTGTTGGCAACCCGCAGCTCCAGAGCCGCATATGGCTCTTTTGGCCCTCTGCTGTGGCTCCCTGTCCCATCACTGGTTGGCCCTGCCCCTTGCCCCTTTTATTTCCTTTTTGGATATTTTTGGAAATCAAGACTGGCTGAGGAACAATCACCAGCCACAGCGGATGCTTCCCTTCGGGCGAGCTGTGGCTGAGCTGGGAGTGTGCACACGTGCTGGGAGACCCTCCTCAAGCGAGGGCCAAAGCATAGGAAAGGCACGCGCAAGGTGGAGGGTCTCCGCATCCTGTTGCATCCACCCTGCGTGTTGCCTTTTCTGTGCTTTGGCGCTCACTTGAGGAGGGTCTCCCCATGCGTGTGCATGCTCCAGGCTCAGTCACAGTCGGCCAGGGGGGTCACGAGAGGAGGAGTGGGAGGAGGGTCACCAGAGAGTGCAGGAGCGAAGCGGCCCTGTACCTGCCTTTGTGCCAGAAGGAGAAGGGGGAGAGGAGGATGGTCACCCAGAGAGAGAGGGGGAGAGAGAGAGACATAGAGAGACATACACAGAGTGATACACGGGGTGAGAGAGAGACATAGAGACACAGAGAGGGGGTACACAGAGAGGGGGGTAAGACACCCCACCCCCACACCCCCCCACAGTGAAACACAGAAAGAGGGGAGAGAGGGGGGAAAGATAGGGAGAGGGGGAGAGAGATACAGAGGGGGAGAGAGACACAGAGGGGGGAAAGAGGAGAGAGGGGGGAGAGAGGGGAAGATAGGAAGAGGGACAGAGAGAGACACAGAAAGATACAGAAAGAGGGGGTGGAGGGAGGGGAGAGAGAGTGGGGGAGAGGAGGAGAGGGGAGGGGGAGAGAGACATAGAGAGAGAGAATGGTTTTGTGGCTGGGTAGGCGTGGCTAGGGGGTAATGTGACTGGTTGGGAGTGACATTGAGTTGGCCACGCCCACCCAAGTTTTGTGGCTCCCGGTGTGTGTTTTTTCTGTGGGAAACAGGTCCAAATAGCTCTTTGACTATTTAAGATTGCAGACCCCTGGTCTAGCATTTGTAGATTTCCCTGACATTGTATGCCGCACGGTAAACAAAAAAACAAGCAAACAAATAAACAAATAAATAACATACTCATCACCCATGCTTTCTTTCTGAGTGACAATATTTTCTCTAGTGAAGGATCAATAGATTTATTTTTTCAGTTCATTCTTATTTCCAGTCTTGCCTTTTCCTTCTTCGGTTGCTTTAATTTTCATTTTCCCCCCTTCCTTTTCCTTTATATAGCATATGTATTCCATTCCAATCTTTTTATTCTTTATTTCTTTAATAAAAGAAATAATGTTACAGTTATGCTAATTTTGCTTTAGTATTCTTTGCTCAATCATTTATTCCTTCCATCATGAATTATTTCTTCATTGGCATCTAAATTTTTTACTATGAAAATTTTAAATAATATAGTATGCCTTTCTTCCAGGGTTTTGTCTGTGTAAACATGTTTCTGTGTTAGTTTTCTTACCAGAGAAATATAGGAATGATATGCATTACTTGCGGCTTTGAGAACATTCAGGAAATGATCTTTGCAAGTGATCTTTAGTTGCTGTAGACTCACAACTGCCAGTTGAAAAGTTCTCCATGAAGTTCTATGAAACTAGGAATAGTTCAGTTCTTTAGAGTGGACTGACTGTTCTGCAAATTTCATCCTGCTTTTATTTACAGGTTTTCAGCATTATTATTCTTTATATATTTTTTCCATGCTTGATACTGGGAAAGTAGAACTGCTTTTTTCCCTCAATTTGCACTCTAGAAAGAGGAATGAATCAGTCATTAAGCGAATCCTTTTTATCCAATTGGCATTTTTTGACGAAAACCAGAAGTAAATGCTGGAAATCATTTTTTTTTAAAAAAACATGGACATGTGACTGTGGGATGCTGCAAATTCCTGAAAAAGGTGAGCCCAGTTGCCAAATGCCCAAAATGCAATAATGTGACCGTAGTGTTGTAGTTGTGCAGCTGTCATACCTTCAGGATCAGATCGCAAATACCTTTTGGGTGTCATTTTGTTGTAATTTTGAACGGTCACTAAATATCCACTTGCTAGGTAAGAATTATCTGGACTACTGAAAACTCAGTTAGCCTTCTGAAACTGAGGACCTTGGTACAACATTGATCAATCCCTGTCCTTTAGTACTGTAGTCTAACTAAAGTGCTTGACACTGTCTATAGGTTGGCATTAGAGGTCCTTAGGTGAAAGCCGTTGAGATAGGTGACAGAAGGCTGTGAATTTTGGGAAGGAAATGGTGCTTGACCCTGTTAATTTGAAGGCGATCTCATTTTGTAGTGAAGAAATTTATGCAATGTTCTCCACTTGGTTTCAGTAGAAAAAATGAACAAATAAGTAAAACATTGTTATATTAATTCTCAAGTCAGGTGATTTCCACTCAGTGACTGATACTGTTTTTTAGTATCATCCAATTATTGCAGTACCCTTATAATAGCAATGAGAACAGATTTTATATTGTGTCAACAGTGGTTGGGCAAACTAAGAAGACACTAAAAGTTGCTAAGACGAGATGACCAAAATCTCTGTAATCATCTAAAAAACCCTGTCATCTGGTATGTAACAAATTCTAAATTATAAAGCCCTATGTTAAAATACATTCATTGTCTACAGCTTTAAAAATCTAGAATTTTCTTCAAATGGAGACTTGGTTTTTGTCTTTTTATGCACTAGTAAATATTTCATTGAAAGTTTAGTGAAGCGAAATTTAAACAAAAGGAAGTGTTATTGACTGTACTGAAATTTGGAATTTTCACAAAATACTACAAAAGCCTACTGTGAATATAATGGGACTGAAAATAAAAGTATAAGAACTAAGAAAACCCCATGTCACTATGATAAGCTATTATGTTTTATTTATCTGGAAAAGTAGAGGTTAGATTACATTTGTTCTTTGAATATTTTGAACACGGAGCTAGATTATGAAAAAATATGACATAAATTCAGATTTTAAAAAATGATTTTACAGGAAAAGATAATGACTTTATATATTTTATGGCGCTCCACCTGCAGTTTGGGAAGTAAAGCTTCTTCCTGAATAGACAGTAAGGTAAGAAAAACCTCAAATCCATCCCATGGATAGATCCAAACCTTGGACTGACACTTGAGTTGGTGTTTGTTGATATCCAGGAAAATGGACTTGCTCAATAAAGTTAATAGTTAATTTAATACTGGCTCTATTAAATACTGCATTAATTCTAGGGTATTAGAATCAGAGACACATGATAATTATTTTTCCTACTGAATGCAGAGACTGGATATTTATTTATTTAATTTCCTTTTCTTCTGTAGTGCTTGAAAGTTTTGCCAACAAGATAAATGGTTGGCATTTGTAAAAGGATAACTCCAGTCACTTTTAAGTGGACATTTTCTTTATGTTGTTTTCATTATATTGCAGGTCACAATGGAAAACAGGAAATAATGTTATTTTTGCACATTTTCAATAATTCATACAGTTCCATCCTTTTTGGTATCTTTTTAAGGGCTACATAGTTCTACCTACTTATAAAATTGTGAAGGCTACACGTCCTAATTCTAATGCATATATTATTCACCAAATAATTGTTATAAGTCTAGTAGAATAAACTCAAATGACAATTGGTCCAATTTCATCATATTTTTGCACATCTGTATCAAACTGTATTTTGGGAATTATGCAAGTATTGTCTCATATGTTTCTACATGGTCTTTCTCTGATAACACATGTTCTTTGTTCATAATAATTTTGTCTAACTTGGATGGGTTAATATATTCTAAAATGAAATAAAATCAAAGAAAAATAAAACTACATTGAAATGTCAGAGTAGTAACTGCAGAAACAGCAGAAATGCATGTTTGTTATTGCAGAACTTTTGTTTCTGGTCCTACCAAGCCAACGATAAAGTAAAACCGTTCTGTTTATATGTGCCTTTCAAGCAACATTTTCATTAGAGAACAAAAGATAAAAGTAATCAACATCTGATCATACATGAAGATGAAAGAATTTGACTGCGTGGTCATGTAGCTCACATGGGTGCAGAAAATATCACATATGTCAAAAACATTCAAGAACTATGAAGATGCAAAAATTGATTTTGGATTCCTTACTAAAATGTCTATTTTCAATATATTTCCTTCCAATATCATTTCTACTTTATTTTAATTGCATTTTAATAATCTTCTAAAACCTAGAACATTAGCATATTCGTACATTGTAAATGTGGAAAAAAATGTGAGATACACATATTAATCTGGAAGATTAATTCAGATAAGTTTCTATATGGATTTTCAAAAGACTGAATTCATCAAGGATTACTATAAAAATGCAAGGATTCTTGTTGAAGGTCAATTTTTAATACCCTGAAAATCAATTTGATTGAAAGTTGAATAAATCTAGAGTTGCTAAATATCCTTTTTACACAAATATGGATGCAATGAAATTATTAAAACTGTGACTTTACCTACCTGGAGCAAATCGTGTTGATACCAAAATGATGACTCTATCACAACTCTAAATTTGATAAATAAATTGCAATTTCATCATGTCCCTTCTTACCCACCCTGGACACTCTGATTGTAACCATCACTGATTTTTCTGATTACTCATCAGTGAAATTTAAGAAACATACAATAATGAATATGATTTTGAGAAGAGTTGGCTACATATCACAATCATCAGAATCTGAAAGGAGAAGATCGATAGATTCCTGAACAAAGAACTATGGGAAATCTTATACTGGTCATTATAACACCTTTATAATAACAGTGTACAATTTCTCTTTTGAAGCTTTTATTGAACAAATAAAACATGTATTGGAAGAAAGCAAAGAAATGCCCATCTGTACCATCATTTAGCAAAAGATGTAGTCTGGTGGTTTGAATTGTGTATTATACTTCTTTATTATTTTCCATGACAACACTTTTATGATGTTAAAAGTTTGAGAAATAGAGATTGAAAGCACAAGAAGTTTATTGTCAGACAATATTCAGACTGATCTCTTGAGTTTTCCATTGTTTTGAAAAATTCAAAAGGTATTGTTAAGAAGTCATATCAGGCAGGTATTTCTTCAGTCTGGAGACTAAAAACTCTCTAGTGAATAATTTTCAAATAAATGGAGGAGAATTCTGTTTTGCTTGCAAGCTCTTCACAGTCAGAACGAGGAAAGTTCTGTCATACTCTTTATGGCACATTAGTCACATCAGTCTAGCTTTGGAGGAGGTAAAAGGTTTACTGGAATATTTCAATAAACAGCTTCCTATCTCTAGAAGTTTAGCACGGCTTCACATGCAGCTTTGCACTTGCAAATATTCAAAAAAGGTAAACATAGTTGCTACTTAATTGTAACAGTTATTAGAAGTCCAATGAATATGATTGTCTAAGAGGCAATGATAGTGCAACCATGGGAATTAACCCAGATAGCTAGAAATCTAGGATTTTGATGAAACTTTTTATAAAGCAATTTATTGCTTGACATTATCCTCTAGAAGTTAAAGAAGTTGATAGCAGCATTTAATTATCTTACTGGGGGACATTTTTTGACTTCAATAATAATGCACACAATGAACTTGGGTGTAAATCCAAGTAAATCTTGTTTAGAAATAAAAATCATTTTGTTGGAACATATACAGGTAGTCCTCGATTTACAACCACAACTGAGCCCAAAATTTATGTTGCTAAGCAAGACAGTTGTTAAGTGAATTTTGCCCCATTTTAAGACTTTTCTTGCCACAGCTGTTAAGTGAATCATTGCATTTGTTATGTTAGTAACCCAGTTGTTAAGTGAATCTTGATTTCCCCATTAACTTTGCTTGTGTCAGAAGGTCGCAAAAGATGATCACATGACCCCAGAACAATGCAACTGTAAACATGAATCAGTGGCTAGGTATCCAAATTTTGATCACTGACCATGGGGGTGCTGCAATGGTTGTAAATGTGAAAAATGCCCATAAGTCACTTTTTAAAGTGCTGTTGTAACTTTGAACAGTCACTAAATGAACTGTTGTAAATCAAGGACTACCTGTATTTAATACATAGACAAACGAATTAAATGAGCATTTCTAATGATAGTCTTAAATAAAATTACCATCTGGGATGAGATATATACCTAATCAGTCAACCTTGACTACATTTTTAATAAGAAAGAAAGAAAGAGGGAGGGAGGGAGGGAGAGAGGGAGAAAGAGAGAGAAGGCAGGCAGCATCAGCAATGGTGGATCTTGATATAATAATTCTAACCCAGAGTTTGCCAGCCATGTTTGGACTTTCCTCTAAGCCATGGGTGTCAAACTCGCTGTGTCATGTTGCCGTCACATGACAGTTCGGAACGTTTTTTCCCCTTCACGGAGTTGGGGTGGGTATGGCCTGTGGGTGATGCATCTGGCTGTGGGCCGCCATTTTGACACCCCTGTTCTAAGCTGTTACATCCTGGCCATGGCAGGATAAATTTTAGCCTTGAGGATGAACCATATTATGGCATTGTCTGGAAAAGAAAAGAGGGAGGAGAAAAGATGAAAAATCAGAGCTGTAACAATGTTCCACATGAACAGCAGATATAGTTGAATTTTTACTATATGAGTTCTAACCTCAAGAGGCATATTGGTCTCATGAGTTGTTTGTACATGTTAATAGGCCATGATTTTGGAGATATTGATATTACATTCTTTCTTGCATTGTGTGAGCAGGATTTGGACTGCAAAATAGGGGGATCTCAGATATATGGAAGCATCGTTCTGCTTTCTACTGTTGTAGCTATCTGTTGTCCACAGTAGCAGCCATCTGTTCCTGTTTCTATAACAGTTGAGTAATATTGTCACCAAAATGTCCAAAGATGTCACAGCAACATATAGCTACTCATAGGAATCGGGACATAGTTATGATAATGAAAAGAAGAAGAACAAATTATTTCTACTTAATGACACCACAACTCTATCTTTTCATACATGCCTTTTGATATT
The DNA here is from genome assembly GCA_023053685.1 of Diadophis punctatus similis. Lineage (NCBI taxonomy): Eukaryota > Metazoa > Chordata > Lepidosauria > Squamata > Dipsadidae > Diadophis > Diadophis punctatus. The sequence goes on from JALIGW010000003.1 coordinate 43,048,586, forward strand.
TATTTATTTATTTATTTATTTATTTATTTATTCATTTATTTATTTATTTATTTATTTATTTATTTATTTATTTATTTATTTATTTATTTATTTATTTATTTATTTATTTATTTATTTATTTATTTATTTATTTATTTATTTATTTATTTATTTATTTATTTATTTTAATTTATTTTATTAATGGTTCTTATAGGCCGCCCAACTCCTATAGGACTCAGGACTTAGAGTACAGCATAGTCTAAGAACAATATAACAATAATAGAGACTACAGCATAGTCTAAGAACAATATAAAACAATAATAATAATTAAAAAGTTAAAAAAGTTAAAAAACACACCAACATTCATACATGGGGGATTGATCTCAATATCACCCCGCCTGCCAGAAGAGCCATATTTTAATGGCTTTACGGAAGGCCAGCAGGGTGGGAATAGTCCAGAACTCTGGGGGGAGTTTGTTCCAGAGAGCCGGAGCCCCCACAAAGAAGGCTCTCTCCCACGGGCCAGCCAACTGACATTGTTTGGTTGAAGGGACCTGGAGGAGACCGACTCTGTGGGACCTAACTGGTCGTAGGGATGTATGAGGTAGGATGCGGTCCCAAAGGTAACCTGGTCCTATGACATGTAGGGCTTTAAATATGATAAGCAACACCTTGAATTGCATCCGGAGACCAATGGGCAACCAATGCAGCTGGCGGAGTATGGGTATTACGTGGGTGTATCTAGAGACACCAATATTGGATACCAATACGTAAATAAATCAAGGGATTTGTATTGTGATATCATGATATATCTTTCATGATGTATCCCCACCAATACCCTGGATGCTTATGTAACCCCTGATTATATACTTGCATGAACAGAGATTATAAGTTTTCAACATTTGGCGAGATGAGCTAAGAAAGGTGCCTAGCCAAAGGACATAATGCAAGCCAATAAAATTTTCATTCTGCTGGAGTGGGATGATCAAGATAGTATGCAAAGAATAATAAGACAAATGTATTAAAAGAAAATATTAATTAAGAGCTCAGCAGAAGCATGAGTTATGAAGCAGAAGATATTGTAAAAGGGTTGCATTGAAATCTACAGTTAAAGCTGTCAGAAGCTTAAGATTTTGATATGGAAACTTCATGTTCTAAGACATGAACCCTAATCTAGCCTAAGATCTGGAATTGTGTGATCTCAACTCTCTACAGCTCTCTCTTCAAATGGCTCATCTCCCTTTTTCTTTCTCATCTCCCATAGTGCTAATACTGAATGCCAAGAACTGTCTGTATGCTTTCTGTCTCCTCAACTCCATGCCTTTGGTTCCTTGTTTTAAATTTCTCATTCCACAGATCTCTGATCCCCTCTTTTGGCTTCCTTGATTACAAAGCCTTTGCTATCTTCACAGGAACAATGGGAATTTATGCACAAAGGGATGAAAAAAAAACATTGAAAACATACCTTTTTTGTTCAGGTTTCTATGGGAACTACTCATGTATACCATGTGCACAGACTAAAAACTCTAAAGTATGCAAATTAACTCTTTAATATATATATTTTGCATTCTCATGGGGTTGTGCCATAGCAATTTGATCATAAATTTAACATTCTACACACAATTATCGCTTTTTAACCCAATATAAGTAGCTCAACCCATAGGGTGTGAGAGAGATGAGAAAGCAGAGAAGGCAGAACAAGCTTGTGGGAAGTCTTACAATATACTTAGTGTGTATCTATAGTCCTCCTATTCAATCGCAGCTGCAGTTGAAGCTGCATGCAAGTTGGGGATGCTCTTGATCTTTGTCCAGAGACAGTTGCAGGACACTTGTGTTTACATGAAATAAAATCAACGCTTGAAAGAGAAAGCTCTATCCCTTTCCATTTCTGCAGCCTGGCAGCACTTCCCAAAACAGTTATGCAGAATAACTAGAGGGAGCTCTTTCTCCTGATTGTTCTTCATGAAATGTCGTCATCGTCATCATCATCATCATCATCATCATCATCATCATCATCATCATCATCATCATCATCATTTCACAAAAAATGTAATACACAGCAAATGAGATTTATATGCTGGAATTCGTATTACTATATCACAAGTCGAACACTTCCCAAGCGTCTAGGACTGTGTGATGTATTTTCGTAAGATGCGCGCAGATCCAAGTACGGTGGCCTTTTGCAACTGACAGATCGTGATTTTGTCAATGTTTATTGTTTTCAAATGCCGGTTAAGGTCTTTTGGCACAGCACCCAGTGTGCCGATTACCACTGGGACCACCTGTACTGGTTTATGACAGAGTCGTTGTAATTCGATTTTAAGGTCCTGATATCGGTTAAGTTTTTCTTGTTGTTTTTCATCAATTCGACTGTCATCTGGTATGGCGGCATCAATGATCCACACTTTTTTCTTTTCCACAATTGTGAGGTCTGGCGTATTATGTTCCAAAACCTTGTCAGCCTGAATTTGAAAGTCCCAAAGTATTTTGACATGTTTGTTTTCAACTCCTTTCTCAGGTTTATGATCCCACCAGTTCTTTACCACTGGTAGGTGGTAGTTGTGGCACAGGTTCCAATGAAGCATCTGGGCCACGTAGTTGTGCCTCTGTTTGTAGTCCGTCTGTGCGATTTTCTTGCAGCCGCTGAGGATATGATCAATTGTTTCATCAGCTTCCTTGCAAAGTCTGCATTTTGGGTCATCAGTTGATTTTTCGGTCTTGGCTTTGATTGCATTTGTTCTAATTGCTTGCTCCTGGGCTGCAAGAATCGAGCCTTCTGTCTCCTTCTTCAGCGTTCCATTAGTGAGCCATAACCAGGTCTTCTCCTTATCAACTTTTCCTTCAATCTTGTTGAGGAATTGCCCATGCAAGGCTTTATTGCACCAATTGTCAGCTCTAGTTTGCATTGCAGTTTTCCTATACTGATTCTTTGTCTGCTGCACTTTCAGAAGCTTCCGGTTGTTTACTTCAATCAATGCAGGTTCTTCACTTTCTTTGACGTATTCTGCCAATGCATGATTTTCTTCTTCTACTGTTTGTTTTACTTGTAAAAGTCCTCTGCCACCAGTTTTTCTGGGCAGATATAGTCTGTCAACATCACTACGAGGATGAAGTGAATAGTGAATGATCACTATTTTTCTGTCCAAATTGTCCAGTTCAGCCTGTGTCTAGTTTATTATGCCAGCAGTATATCTTATAACAGGTATAGCCCAGGTGTTTATGGCCTTGATGGTGTTGCCTCCATTGAGCTTGCTTTTGAGAATTTTTCTGACTCTTTGTATGCATTCTTTACTGACCACATTCTTCACATGACCATGTTTGATATTATCCAGTTGTAGTATGCCCAGGTATTTATAGGCTTCTGGCTGATGACACTTTATGGCTTGACCATTAGGCATATTTATGCCCACGCTTTCAGTTGTTTTACCCTTCTTCAATGCTACTGTGGCACATTTGTCCAAACCAAACTCCATGCTGATATCAGTGCTAAAAATTCGGACAGTGTTGGTCAGAGACTGAATTATTATTATTATTATTATTATTATTATTATTATTATTATTATTATTATTATTATTATTATTATTATTATTATTATTATTATTATTATTATTATTATTATTATTATTATTATTATTATTATTATTATTATTATTATTATTATTATTATTATTCACGCGTATATGATAACAAGCAAAGTATACACAAAGTATAAACATGATTGTATATATATATAATAGTACAAGCATGATTATGAGTACAAGAATTATGAATATATGGGTGCAATTGGACATGCCCCTTACAGACCTCTTAGGAATGGGGTGAGGTTGATGGTAGATAATCTAAGGTTAAAGTTTTTGGGGTTTGGGGAAGAAACAATTGAGTCAGGTAATGTATTCCAGGCATTGACCACTCTGTTGTTGAAGTCGAATTTTTTGCAATCAAGTTTGGAGCGGTTTACATTAAGTTTGTATCTATTGTGAGCTCGTGTATTATTGCGGTTGAAGCTGAAGTAGGACAGGTAGGACATTGTGGCAGATAATTTTGTGAGCTACAATTAGGTCAAATCGAAGGCGGCATAGTTCTAAATTTTCAAGTCCCAACATTTCAAGTCTGGATTCATAAGGTATTCTGTTGCGAACAGAGAAATGTAATACTCTTCTTGTGAAATATCTCTGGACTTTCTCAATTGTGTTAATGTCTGATATGTAGTGTGGGTTCCAGACAGATGAGCTGTATTCAAGAATTGGTCTAGCAAATGTTTTGTATGCCCTGGTTAAGAGTACAATGTTACCAGAAAAGAAGGTATGCAAGATTAGGTTAACCACTCTTAATGCCTTCTTGGCTATGTTGTTGCAGTGGGCTCTGGCACTTAGATCATTAGAGATGAGTACTCCAAGGTCCTTTACTGAGTGAGGATCACCAACAAGGTCATGATTATCTAGTTTGTATTTTGTGTTCTGATTATTTTTGCTAATGTGTAAAACAGAGCATTTGTTGATTGAGATTTGAAGTTGCCACTTGTTTGACCATTCAGAAACATAGTCAAGGTCTTTTTGAAGGGTTGTAGTATTGTTGGTGGTGTTGAATAGTTTTACATCATCAGCGAAGAGGACGCAGTTACTTTGTATATTATCACAAATGTCATTTATGTAGAGAAAATTGGGTGCTTGAGTGTATGTAGTCCTTTGATCGTCATTGCTCAGAGGGTATAGAGGTAACATCTGGAAGAGCAGAATAGTTTGAATGGCTAGCAATCGTCCACCATTCTTTCAAGGTTGGAGAAAAAGTTCACTGGGGTACTTTTGGGGAGAATAAAGGCAGAGTGTTTTAGGAGGGGAAGGCTGGTTCCTTGCCAGTTCCCAGAAAAGTATATAGATGGTATTTCAAAGGCTACATCATCTTTGTGGGCAAAAGGCTACTACAAAAAGGGTACTATTTCATTGAATTTCTCCTCGGACAGGAGAAATTTCCAGCTTTTTGTCATATATGGGGCTCACCATTAAAAGTGGAAGTAGGATTTAAGTAGTTTTCCTTCAGTATTTTGTGCTGCAGAGCTCTAAGACATTGTGGAAAGAAAAAGAAAAGCAATCACAATAATTAGATAATTAAATCGTACTTGCAATGAAATGGAATATAATACCATGGTTGGATAACATTTTTCTGTATGTTTATTTAAAGGATAAGAAAAATATTTTTGGAAATCTAAGACTTATTTTCATCATATTTATTTATTTAGCATATGCATTTTCATCTTTTACTTCCAGAACAACCAATTAAGAACTTCAGAAGCTTTCCATATCTGAATGAGTTGTTTGTGACTTCCTTCCCAATTAAAGTCACCAAACCATCACTTGGAAAGCATTTATAACTTCTTCAAATTGGAGACATGTGAAATTTCCCAATAATTTGTTTCCTGAGTCCTATGATCCACTGACTTTCATTTCCTGGTTACTATGTAGTATCTCTGAAACATGGGCATCCATTGGGTGGGCAAGTGGAGGGGCATCTAGGACAAGGCTCTGCAGCCAACTCGCCATGGCCATCTCGCTACAGCCATCTTGCCTCAGCCATCTCACTGTGGCCAACTCACCATGGGACAACTCGTCACGGCCAATTCGCTATGGGACAACTCACCACAGAACAATCCACATGGGATAACTCAACATGATAAACTGTTTGTGTCAAAGAAGCAGTGGCAGATAGTATTTATTGTGTTGAGTTATCCCACATGGATTGTCCCATGGCAAGTTATCCTATTCTGAGTGGAAGCAAAGTCAAAGTGTATTTCATGAGTTGCAATGTCAACTCCTTCTCTTATGTTACTGTAGGTGATGTTGGGATACATGTAAAAAAGGATGGAGCTTATGCTATAACATCACAATGTATGTTTCATTATTTTGATGCCATCATGGCTATCTGGGGACACCCATGACCTTTAACAGGTCAGAGATCACAGGACCAATAAAGGTATTAGAGTGTCTCTTCTTCCATTGTACCAAGAAATGTAAAGGTTACTACAGGAATGGATTCCACTTACCTCCAACACCGGTTTGCATCGCGACGTTTCGCGCGTGCACGTTTGTGCAATTTGACTTCCGCACATGCTCAGTAGCAGGAATCAGTCCGAAACACAGCTGAGGAGCTGATCAGCTGTGCTTCAGGCAAAGAAATAAAGGTCAGTATTAACCCGGGGGCGGGTGAGAGGGCCCTTTTTCAAGCAGCAGAAGAGGAGAAGCCATCCAAACACGGAAAGATTCGCAAAAAAATAAATAAAAAAAGATGGCGGCGCCCACAGACTGACACCAACAGAATCGGATCTGTGACATCACCAGCGGGTTGCTACAGGTTCGGTTGATCTGGTCCGACTCGGGAGGAACCCACCCCTGGGTTACTACCTTATTACATTTATTACATTATTTATTACACCTTATTACAGCAATCAGCGGTCATTTCCACACTGCTTCTGTACTTGATGCACATAAAAATGAGATTTGTTACATCTGATATTTTTATTCAGAATTATGATATTAATAGCACTGAATGAAACATGCATTGTGTCAATGCCTTTGCCTCCACTAGCCCTCACAATGGTTGTCCATGTTTCAGAGATACTGCACAGTAGCTAGGAAATGAAGTTCATTGAATTCCTAAGAGTATTTGAATTACATGTAACACAATGTAGTGGTCTAGAGGTGAAGACTCTTGCCTCCCACTCAGAAGGTTGAGAGTTCAATCCTAAGCAGCGACAGATGTTTCTCTATCAGGGCGCAAAGAGAAAATATCTACTGTGAACTCCACATAGGCATCAGGGACAGCTGGCCAGTAAATGCTCTGCTCCATTCAGTCACCCCTACCACCCCGAAGCAAGAGATTACAAGGTCGTAAAAAGAAAAAAAAATGAATTTCATGCAAACTGACATCCATGGTTTTCTGATTTTGTTTAATGTGGCTCACTTAGATTTTAGACTAAGGTGTGACGCATATATTAAAAAAAACAAATGAAAGGAATATCATATTAACATTGTTTGGTTACCTGTAATTAACTGTTAACTATAATATTAAGATATATGTACCCTAGATTCTTAAATAAATTGAAATCTGTATGCATTTTGAAATGATGCATTGGACTATAGCTACACACCATTTCCCCCGAGAATAACTACATAATCCATACAGTAAATAAAATTAATGTCAGAGCCTGGAGGTTTACTTTTCAGCATGCTAGTTTCTGACTGAATTTAATTTAAAATTATTACTTTTAAAAACCAGAAAGTCCTTGTAAACACCAAGAGAAGTATTTGCAGGTCTCTTGGTGTCCATAAGCAGCAGGCTGGCAATCCTAGGTCTCAAAAGATGCCTGCAAGTACACTGTGTGCACAATTATTAGGCAAGCTGTATTTTTGAGGATTACTTTTATTATTGAACTACTACAGTGCTCTAGGTCAATCCAAAATGTTAATAAACCTCAAACCTGAACATTTAAAAAAGTAAAAGTGAGGTTATGGCTTTCTTAGGAAAATATCTATGTGTGCACAATTATTGGGCCATTATTAGTGTGCAGAATTATTATGCAACTAAATGAAAAATGAAAATTTTCCCAGCTCACTCATTTATTTTCATCTGTTAAAGTGAGAATAATAAAGAGACTCAAAATGTACAAATAAACATTTCTGACAGTTCAAAAAAACATATCAGTGACCAATATAGCCACCCTTCTTTTCAATAACAGTCATAAGCCGTCCATTCATGGAGTCTGTCAGTTTCTTGATCTATTGATGATCAACTTTTTGTGCAGCAACAACCACAGCCTCCCAGAAACTGTTCAGAGAGGTGTACTGTTTTCCTTCATCATAAATCTCCCATTTAAGAAGGGCCCACAAGTTCACAATAGGGTTTAGGTCAGGTGAGGAAGGGGGGGCATGTCATTATTCTTTCATCTTTAAGGCCTTTATTAGCTAGCTGCGCAGTGGAGTACTTCGATGCATGCAATGGAGCTTTGTCCTGCATAAAAATCATTGTCGGATTTTGAAAGATGCAGACTTTTTCCTGGATCACTGCTTGACGAAAGTGTCTTCTACAAACTGGTAGTAGGTTTGGGAGTTGATTTTGAGTCCATCTTCAACCTGAAATGATCTAACTACCTCATCTTCAATAATACCAGCCCATACCAGTACCCCACCTCCACCTTGCTGGCATCTGAGTTGACCTCCACCTTGCTGGCATCTGTGCCCATTACTGATCCAGCCACAGGCCTATCCATCTGGTCCGTCAAGGATCACTCTAATCTCATCAGTCCATAAAACCTTTGCAAAATCTGTCTTCAGATATTTCTTGGCCCTGTCTTGTCATTTCAACTTCTGTTCAGTAGTTGTAGAATGTCAGCCTTCCTTACCTTGGCCATGTCTCTGAGCATTAAACACCTTGTACTTCTGGGCACTCCAGGTAGGTTGCAGTTCTGAAATATGACAGCACTGGAGGATAATGGGTCCCTGGTAGCTTCATATTTGATTCTTCTTAAATCTTTGGCAGTTAAGGTGCGTATTTGTCTCTCAACACCTTTCTTCCACACCTGTTGCCTATTTGCAACAAAATGGTTGATGGTTCTGTGATCACGCCCCAATGTCTTAGCAATTTCAAGAGTGCTGCATCCCTCTGAAAGACTTTTTACAATTTTTGACTTTTCAGAGTCAGTTAAATCTCTTTTTTAGCCCATTTTGCCTGAGGAAAAGAAGCTGCCTAATAATTATGCACACCTTGATATAGGGTGTTGATCTCCTTAGGCCACACCCTCACTCATTACACAAATACACATCACCTGATATGCTTATGCCAACTAAGCATTCAAGTTTATACAGGTTGGAGGTGGAAAATATGCATAAACATGATGATATGGTCAAACTACTCACTTGCCTAATAATTGTGCACATGGTGTATATACAGCCACTATAAGTCTCTGGAGATGGTTCACTGTCCCAGAACAACTCTACAGATGTAATGCATTTGGAAGCAGAAAAGGAATTATTGAGTTACTAGCTCTGCAACAAAATAAATCTCATCTGAAAGGTATCCATGCAAACAATTGCAAAGCCAGTGCTACAAGCTGGAGAAAAAGGTGAACAACAACTAGAGGACACTTGAATAAGGGATGAGTAATTAAGATCAGAAACTGCTTAATAGGGAGTTCTTGAAACAAGCCATCCCAGAATTAGTTAAGACTAAAATGTTATTTGAATTATGCATATTTAATCTTGTTTGAGAAGACAAGCAGACTTGTAACATGCCCGAGATTAACATGATGCAGTAGGAAGAATTTGGACAATCAAAACCTGCTAGAGAGAATAGTGTGATATTCTGTCCTTACGTAATCAACCGAACTGTATATTTTGAGTATGTTCTCTCATTTTAGCTTCATATAGGAGAAGGGCAATCTTTAGTCTCCAAAGCTTAGAGGGCATCAATGCTATTCCTCCTTGCAAATCATTATAAAAAGTGCAAATGTTTGCATTGGCAGGTGGTAGCATTACAAGTCAGTGTGGTCTGAAATGCCATATACTCATGAGCCATTGTACAACAGTCAGGTCATGCCAAAAATATCGTGGGACATTCTGTGTCACCATCATAGCCAGAGAGGGACAATGCTGACAGAGAACATCTCCAGGTGCTTACTACAGATAGTTCTTATGCCCATTAGTCTAGCACTGTTTAAATCTGAAAAAAAAGGGACTGATGATGGGTTCTCATACTTATCACCATTGTTGCATTCTCCTGGTCACCTGATCAAAATTTAGGCACTTGACCACGTGTATTTATGACTGTTGCAGTATTTCAGGGTCATGTGATCACTATTTGTTACCTTTCCAGGAGTCTTCCAAGAAGTAAAGTCAATGGGAGAAGTTGTATTCACTTACTGTAACAACAAAGGCAAAAATGGACATAAAATCAGGCCTGACTTATTTAACACCTGCATCGCTTAGCAACAGAAGTTCCATTTCAACTGGAGTCTCGAGTCAAGGTCTACTATATGCAGGTATTTTTGTAAATATGACATTGGATAAGAAGAGAAAACTTCCCTTGACCCCTGGGCTTGAATCACAATTGAAATTTAAAATCTATGTTCTCAAACAAAAACTAAATGGAACCAGAAATACTTTGTTTTAATTCAGCATTAGTTAAAAATACTATTTTTTGCTTTCCACTGGCTGTGTTTTAAGAGAAAGACATACACCACCATTGTTCAAAAGCATGGAAACTTTAGGTAGTATGGTATATGCATTTTCCTGTGTCCTCATGAAGTCAAGCAAAATACCCAGAAGTGATATGACTAAGCAATCCAGAAACCATTACACATTACATTTATAATTCATAGAATCTTAACATAATAGCATTGAAATAAGCCTTCAATGCAGAGTCAAAAACTGCACAATTCCACGCTGAACTATAAGAAGGTTGCAAAAAGCATCTGAGATTTGTGAAGTTCGATTTCTGGACAGAGCCATACACTGGTACACAATCATTCAGGTTTCCTTCTCTTAACAATATTGTGAACTTCTCACAAACAAGCTCCATTAATTGTCTAATAACCGGATTAATTAAAGACACTGAAAGTAAACAGCAAGAATGTAATTTCCCCTTGATTGCCATGTAATAGCAGGGAAGACGACCTCATTTGCATATGGAAAAGTACCATTGACATAGGCAGCATGATCACCAATAACAATTTATGGAAGAAAAATGTTCTCCTGGGACACAATGACCCCTACTGAATTTCTCTTCTGGCCCAGCTGTTGACAATTCCTTACCCTAGCTTCATCTGCCAAGCTCATGTTTAATTAAAGAATGATAGTGTCATTATAGAAAAATAGCTTTCAGCTATTTATTAGAAAAAACATTTATACCACTGGTGTGAAGGTTAATCAGCTCAAATATAAGCAGATAATAAAAATAACAAATTTTTTTCTACAAAATTACATCTTTCATTGTTAGCTTGTGGTTGGTTGGAAAGTCTTACGGCTGAAAAATGAATGAATCTCAACTGTTATTTGTGATAGTTATATTCTACTGAACTGCACCTCAAATGCCTGGTGGTTTACAATATAACCAATGAAAACGTCATGCAGCTAATGCAAAACATAAAGTGAATAAACTATCCCGCTATCCTAAAATCCATTAACTGATTGTAACTGTTTTCTTATTCAAAAACTTGAAGGACATCTGAAATAGGACAATATTTTCACAGGTTGAAAGTGCTAGATTAGAGAAATGAGGCATGTGGTCTGATTAAAAGTAGATCAGTTTCCTTGTTATCTATAATACATAACTGGCTAAAGGAGTCTTAGTTTCTATCATCATAATAATTTAGCCCAATGCTTAAGTGGCTGAGTTCAGCTGCTATTTTCATGTCCCATAATTTTTTGTTCTGAAGATTGTGATAAAAAGGAGGGCACTTCATGGTTTGAGTGTCCTCTGAGCACTGCTTCTAACTCTTTTTGCTGCCAACAAGCCACTGGATTCCCTATAATTTAAGTAGACCATGATTATAACCAACTTGGTCGATATAGATAGTTAGCTGCCCATTTACCTGGAAGTTAGCACCACTGAATTCAATAGCACTATATGTATTCTTGAATAAGTACTCTATAGAATTGTGCCAAGAACCTCTGCTATATCAGCACTAAGACAATGGATTATATTGTCCAAGAAAAGAATGGGCTTCTATGACTATAACAAGCCTTTGGTATATTCAGTTCTTCCACAGTATTATGTGACAGATCTATACAGGATAAAACAACCTGTAAAAAAAATTTGACTTCAACAACAGAGTGGTCAATGCCTGGAACACATTACCTGACTCAGTAGTTTCTTCCCCAAACCCCAAAAACTTTAACCTTAGATTATCTACCATTGACCTCACCACATTCCTAAGATGTCTGTAAGGGGCTTGCATAAGTGCACAATCGTGCCTACCGTTCCTGTCCTAATGTACCCATATATTCATACTCTTGTACTCATAATCATGCTTGTACTATTATATATATATATATATATATATATATATATATATATATATATATATATATATATATATATATATATATATATATATATATATATATATATATATATATATATATATATATATATACATACATACAATCATGTTTATACTTTGTTTATACTTTGCTTGTAATCATATATGCTTGACAAATATAAATAAATAAATAAATAAATAAATAAATAATAATAATAAATAAATAAATAAATAAATAAATAAATAAATAAATAAATAAATAAATAAATAAATAAAAAGAAGTGCAATATGTATTACTTTCCCCATCTGACTGCTGTAGGAACCCAACATTGTTCTCTAGTTCCTGACTGTGAATTCTGATTGCCAGAAATATTTAGATTTTAAACCAACAAATTGGCAATTCTGTGAACATCGATGAATGGACATCTGAACATTGGCAGAGTTATCTGAAGTATTTTCACCCCTTCATCAAAAAGTATGAGCAGCCATATCTGTATGACTAATGAACTTTCTCTGAATTAGCTACAGTCACCTGTAATTAGCCATCTGCTACTGCTCAAGCTACTTTGACAGATTATTCCAAGCCAGAAGTCCAGTGTTAATTTCTGCCAAGGTTAGACTAGTTTGTATAGTAAATAAGCTCAGGCAGACTGGGCTCAGTCTAGTATAATTGTGTAACACCTTGACAATATACAGAATTCATATTTTTTACTCTTTAAGTTAGACTATTTTCTTCAGTGAAAACAGAAGTTTTCTATTCAAACATAATACAAATTCATAAACCAATCATGGTTTAATATATGTGAACCGATCCAATGGCTATACCAATAAAAAAATGTAAGCATTAATCACTTGCATAAAACATGTTATTTTATTTACTATTTTCTCTTTGGGTTATACTTGATTTGATTCAAGGTTTGTGCAACCCTATGTTTGTGTGTGAGTATTTGTGCCTTTGAGTCTTGCATTGTATCCTGGCATACCCACCTGGAACAAGTCCTTGAAGTTTTCTTGACAAAAGTTTTGGAAGTGGTTTGCAATTGCTTCCTTCCTAGGGCAAGAAAGAGCAACATGAGCAAGATGACCCAGCTGGCTTTGTACCTTAGACTACAACTTCCAGACTCCTGGTTTCTAGCCTGATACCTTAACTGGCTCTCTTAGGCAGTCTTAGTATCTGATTAAGCCATGTACCCAGAAACACTGTTTACTGTAAACAGTTCATTCTTGCAGTGAAACTGGCATTCTTACATGGTAGCCGAAGATGAACTGGCAAATCTGGTTGGCTGCCAGAATAACCTAGTCTGATAGAAAAACACAGTGCTCTCAGGCACCACTTCTATGAACCTCTCATGTATGAAATTTTGGAACATTTAGAAAGTAAGATAGTATTAAAGTGATCTAACGGTGATTTTCCAAGCAGCAATCTGACAATGTTGTGCAAATGCATACAGTACTATAGTATACCATGTTTGCTTATACATCTTGGGGGAAAAAATGACAGATTCAGTTTTGCGGTAGCACATTGGCCCTTCTTGTTTGATAAACGAAGGAAAAAACCTGGTAGTCTTCTCAGGCCATCATCCTCTTTGTCAATTTCTTGGTCATGCCTGGGGGAAATGCCATTAACCGCTGAGATCTTGCTGCTCTTTGACTTTGGTTATTTGGTTGCAGACATTTCATCACCTGATTAGGTAACTTTTGGTTTTGGTGAAATGTGCAGCTATAAAAATGTGATAAATAAACAAACAAGCTCAGATATCACCAAGGATTACACAGTTCAAATCTAAGCTACATATATTCTCCTCTATTGGATGCCATTAATTCCTTATGCCAAATGCTGCAAGCTTGCATAGTCAGATGCTACCAAGAATGGTGATTATTTTGTTCTCCACCTTCCTTTCTTCTCTAGCCAAAAATCCTTGTTCCACTTTCACCATAGTGTCTGTCTCCAGCTAAGCTATGCATGTGAAAAATACCCACTTTTTCCATGTGTATAAATGGGTATAAACCTTTAAACTTCCTGTCTGTACAGTGACAAGAAGCTTACCCTTACAATTAAAATGCCTGCTGATCAGAGGTGGGTTCCTCCCGGTTTGCACCGGTTCTATAGAATCGGTAGTAAACCAGTGGTGACATTACAGAGCCAGTTCTGTTGGTGCCAGTCCATGGACGGTGCCATATTTTTTTTTGGAATTTTTTTTTATTTTATTTTTTGGAATTTATTTTTTGGAATTTTTTGTTGGTTTTTGCTTCTGCGCATGCACAGAAGCTGAGTTTTCAGCACTGTGTATGCGCACATGCGCCTGCACAATATGGCCACCCGGCATGCAATGCGCACACAGCCATGCGGCGTGGGAGGAAGCAAACTGGCGGCAAGGCAAGTTAGAACCCACCCCTGCTGCTGATCTATTTGCTTGGTGAGAAGCCTCACATTTTTTCAGCCTTATTCATAATCTGTCACTTTTCTGTCTTCTTAAGGAGTCTTGCAGTGTATTTGGTCTCTCATTTTATTTTTATGCTTCTCTTCTGTAACCAAACTGTCTTTATGATTTGTTCAGGTAGATCCTTTACCGAAATCACCTTTTAAAAAACATATTCTTCAACTTTCACAGAAGTGCATATATTCTATTCTCCATAGACCGTTAAGTGTTAAGATATCTGTGTTTACTTTAAACTATACTGGAGTAAATGAATATCCATGGATATTTTGATCCTCCTGCATGACATTAGTCCAAGTAATAAATTATGGTCTACAGTCATTAGTTATCATCTCATTTTTTGGACTTTAGGAATTCATATGGCTGTTTAATAACTTTTAGAGTATAATCCTGACAGAATTGGTGATGTGGAAGGCCCTGGTTTATTGCATTGAGTTGTGAGCTTTATTTTTCTAGGATTAGACACCAATTCTTTTGCATTGGTTGGATGTATGCAAAAATGTTCTGTCTCAGAACAATCCTTGGCAGCCATATTCTTTATTTTAACAGCCATTTCACTTTAAACTTAAAATGGCTATACAAAGTCTATCCTTCATGTGTCAAACTGAACTCCAATTAGCTCTTTCAGGGAAATACAGATTTTTTTTCTTAGTACTTTCAATGTAATTGACATTGAATTTGGAGTCATCTTAGCAAATTTCAGAGAGCACTGATTGTTGCCTGGACCATCACAAGCAACAAGGGAATGAGGCTAGTATGATAAAAAATGTGCTTTGCCTTTGGCTCAGTCAAAAGAATAAATTTCAAGTTTGATCAATGGAACCAAAAGCTAGTTGCTCTCCTTAGTCCTGGAAAAGCAAGCCAACCAAAGATTAGCTATAAAAATGTTTACAGTCCACTGCCCTCACAAACCTTTGACCAATTTCTTAGTAGAATAAAAACCTTAGGAAGATAAATGTGATTGAGAGGTGGGAAGAGATGAATCCAAGTCTCAAAAGCCAAGTTGTCTTAATTCTGAGAATGTAGACTCATGTGTTTGCAATCCACACCTCCATTTTCACGAGCTATCTCATTTTTAATACATAAATCTCCTATGCAACCCTATGCTTCTTATCAAGGTTTTCCCCCCCCAAGCTCACAAACCATTTCCTTTCTTTTTCCTGATCCCTGGATCAAGCTATTAGGAAAGAGGTTTGATGCTAAACCCCAAATCTATTGTGTGTGAGGAGCAGGAAGAATCCTAAGAGATAATTCATATTTAACCAATACTTACACCAACATGTGTTCAAAGAGGACCAAAACAATTTTTCTGGAAGAAGGGGTATTTTGACTCAGACCTAGAAAAGCCAAGGGAATTGACCTTTCTGTAACAACACAGGGAAACCAGCTGTGCCGTGATAGGAATTTTCTCCATGGATTAATTTTTCTCAAAGTAGCTGAAGGGTCATTGCACTTCATTTCCTTCTGCAATGTGTTCCAGAGTATGCACTTTAATAAGGACTCAATGTGTATATTACTCACTCTTGACAAGCACCCATTCAGTGGCATTCGTACACTAGTAAAAGAGAGCATGGAAACAATGATCCACCAACAAAAGAACAGGACTGTAATAAACAGGGTCCTTGAGATGGCCCACATTTTCCACAGCAAAGTGGCAAAATACAGTATATACCATATGTGACATTGTTCTCATTCATACTGACTGCATTATCTAATCCGAGGATTATAACTGGTGACAGTGGGGGGGGGGGAAACCCTCCATCCAGAAGGTCATAGAAGTCTTTATGTTAGGGACATGCAAAATGTTGGTGCTCACTTTTATAAATATGGTATCATGTGACCACATTTCACATTTATCCATAGAAGGGCAGGTAAGTTTTTTTTTAAAAAAAAACAACCATAGCTCGTTTGTGTTATTGTGCATCATCCCAATCCACTGAAAAGTAAAATGTTGCTGAAATGTAATTTTAATAAAAGCACCCCTGTGCATCTTATCTTTATATATGGTTGGTGAAAATGGCTTAATATTCCAGGTTTCATTTTTAAAAGCACCACTTTGCTTGCTCTTATGCAATGCCAATTATTGCTTTTCTCAGGCCTTTAAGAGGAAGGGCAGTGGAGATAATACTACATATAATAGTGGCATCTAAGGTATTACTCATTTTTTGAAATTATTAGATGACTCAATAATTTTCACTCAAGCCAGTAACCTTGACTTGAACATTCATCAGTTAAAATATCATGCCAATAGCTATTTAAGTATTTATGTATTTTTTTTAAAAAGCCCTCTTTTATCGGTGACTGAGTTCAATTGAGAACAAAATTGCATGACATAGGATATGGAGAAGCTTCAAATGAATATTCTAATGAATATTTTAATCCAGGCCTCTCAAAGTTTCAAAAAGGTTCTGGGTCATTATATTCCCTATTATTTCTCTGTTCATTTTAATTCCTCATAAAATCCCAACAGCTAACTATTGTTCATCCATGACTTCTTATCTAGAAGTCAATTCAACTGAATTCAATGGTACTTCTGTATAGACAAGATGGTACAATTAGCTCTCTTTTAAAGTTCTCACCAATTCGATATTACACATTGAGCCTTACCTATTAGGAATAAGTTGAAGTTATTCAATTTTTTAGGAGTTCATTGGGCAGTGCTGAAGAAACTTTGCAACGCTTTTCTGGCCATACTTGGAAAATGTTCACTTCCTACCTTAATGTTGCTCCTTTCTTGCACTCATATTCTCAGTTTTTATTTATTTGTTTGTTAAATTTATTTGCTGCCTATCTCACTGTGGGGCTACTCTGGGTGGCTTACAACAATAAAAAGGAAGAAATGAAAAGAGTGCAAACAGAAGTAAAATAATAGAACAATGAAATAAACAATGAAAAAGAACATGAGAATGCATCAATATGATAACAAAAAGATGGATGGGTGGAGAGCAAAGAGCAAGGAGGGGGGGAAGGTGGATTATGCCATCAATCCAGCCTCTGATATTTGCCTCTGATACTTCCATTTGGATAGTCAAGGATGATCTGTATGTTGATATGTTGCTCACTTTATTTCAGGTTAAAGAAATCTTCATGTGATCAGATTTGATTGGCTGTCTAACACAGTGAATGCATTGTTATTTATTTAGGAAGAAGAATAAAGCAATAGCCAGAAGAAAGGAAATGGTACAAAAGCAATTTACTTGGGGGAAATAATCTAATGTACAGAAGTTTTAAATTGTTAATAGTATCATATACTATGTGGGGTTTGGGGAAGTGGGAATTGTCCAGGATATTTTTCCTTCTAATTTATTTATTTTTATTTATTTATTTATTTGTCAAACATGTATAGGATAGTAGTAGTTTGTATAAATTTAAGTAAAAAGTAACAATAAAAGAGGACAATAGGACAGGGACGGTAGGCACAGTGGTGCGCTTATGCACGCCCCTTACAGACCTCTTAGACATGGGGAGAGGTCGACTGTAGACAGTCTAAGGTTAAAGTTTTGGGGGTTTGGGGAAGAAACCTACAGAGTTTCTTCCCCAAACCCAAAGGTAGTGCATTCCAGGCATTGATCACTTTGTTGCTGAAGTCGTATTTTCTGCAGTCGAGTTTGGAGCGGTTTACATTGAGTTTGAATTTAGTTTGAATGTTTGTATCTGAATGAAAGACACAGTAATACTGTGCAGAGTCACACTCAAAATCTTTAAAAGGCAATGTTTTCCATTTATTGGAGGTTTGGAGATCCTGGATTATTTTCTTCTTCTGAATAAATATTTCTCAACTACGCAATACTTTATTTAGTATGCACTTGAAATCTATATTTGCAACACTTTTAATAAATCAAACAGATACTGAATGGGGAATATCTGTCTTGCTATAATGCTTATGAAAAAGAACTTGGAATTGTGGTTGATTACAAACTGCATATGAATTACTAGTATGATATGGCTGCGAAAACAAAGAAATAAAAGAAAAGCTGGAGGGAGCAGACAGAGAATGTGGTTTTAGAGAGAATGAATGGAAGAATAGTTTCCAAATAGCAGGAAAACATACTCCTATTTTATTCTGCCAGACCCCAATTCAAGTATATTGGTCACTTCTAGGCAACACACCAAGCAATACCAGGCACCAAGTATACAGATAATATGAAGGGGTTCAGAGTAGGTCTAGCCAGAAGTCTGTATACTAAGTATTATTATGACAGATTAAGAGAGACTTATATTTAGGCTTGAGAAAAGCCAATGGAAGGACACTTTCAAGGGAGCGGGTGTTACCCAAAGAAAACCAAGATCTGTTTCACACATACCAGAGCAATATATAGAATAATGGATTTTACAGGTTTTCTTTGAATGTCGGGGGGGGGGGGGCGGATCCTAGCAATGGAAGCAGATTGACAGTGCAACCAATTATTGAAATAAATAATTTAGGGTACCTTGGTACTCTCTGAGCTTGGTTATTTTCTGGCTGACATTTCATTACCCAACTAGGTAATGCTGATGATGTTACCAAGTTGGGTAATAAAACAACTGTAAGAAAACAACCGAGCTCAGAGAGCACTAAGGACCCTCAGTTCAATCTCAAGCTATAAATATTCTGTTAAGGGGACCATGTTAAGGGGAGAATTCCCCCGTAGAGGCGACATTGGATCTTTTACTTGGAATTCAAATACTTAGAAATAAAACCGAGATTAAATGTCTAATAGAAAATATTTATTTCAGTACAAAACAATATAAAACAATAAATCCTGAATAAACTACATCTTTGCTAAGAAACGCATCCTTCCAGGTCGGAAGGCATAACAGAAGTGATTAATGGTGGATAGGAATGTAGACATGCGCAGAACATCATATCACATGTTCTGCTTGTATTGGGAAGTACCATAATATTTAGAATAGGGGTGCATCACCCTGCATAGACTCACAACTGACAATATTCACATCGTGACATATTCCTTTCTATTACAGAAATATTTAGTTCTCCTTTGCTGAAAATATTTGGTTGGAGGCTGGAGTGCCATCTATTGGAGATGCTTTAATGTGGATATTTGTACAGAGAAAGGCTGGACTTCTTGATAGCTGACGTAGCTCCTTCCAACTCTATAATTCTATAACTAGCATAAGCCTAAGCAATCAGGCATACTATTCCCCATTTGTTTTATGATAAGATGTAATTCTCTTTTTATAGTCTGGCAGTTATATATATTTTATCCCAGGTAAAAGCAGTAATGTTTCATGTTCCCAAATGAGGATAAATAAATACCATTCGTGGTGGCTGGGCTTTTACCTTCCATTTCCTTGTTATTGACTAAAGCTCCAGATGCCCACTGTAAATTGTATTTAAGTCATACCACATACTTAGGAGAATTTTTTAAAATATATTTTCATTGTGCTCCCTGGTTCAACAAACAGGCCACCACATAAATGATGTGGAGAAAATCAGCTTTTTCTACAGCAAGTTTTAATCTTGATCATTTTGAAAACATTAATTATAAGTACACTCACATTCTTAATTAAGTAGCACCAATATGGGATGAATAAAATACAGCTGTTACTCAGAAACAACCTAAATACAGAAAGGTATTGAGGTACAGAAAGGTATTATTATTATTATTATTATTATTATTATTATTATTATTATTATTATTATTATTATTATTATTATTATTATTATTATTATTATTATTATTATTATTATTATTATTTAAAATACAGATTAGCCAAACAATGAATAGAAGAGTTTTTTTTTTTTAAAAAAAAATTAAATAGCAATAGCACTTAGACTTATATACTGCTTCATAGTGCTTTACAGCCCTCTCTAAGCGGTTTACAGAGTCAGCATATTGCCCCCAACAATCTGGGTCCTCATTTTACCGACCTCAGAAGGATGGAAGGCTGAGTCAACCTTGAGCCTGGTGAGATTTGAACAGCTGAACTGCTGAACTAGCAGTCACTGAAGTAGTTGTAGTGCTGCTTTTAACCACTGCGCCACCTCGGAAATGTCTTCATTTCTAGTAGATAGGGCCCTTGCCTGGCTTGCATCTCTTAATGCTTAAGAAGATCTCTTAGGCTTTCCAACTTCCTAAAGCACAAAGGAAATAAATACCATCCCAGTGGTGTTCTCCAGAACCTGGCTTTCAAAAGCATGTTGCTTCTGATTCTGGAGGTAATATATAGCCACCGTGTCATTGGTGATTTTGGGGACGTGGTGGCACAGAGGCTTAATGATGCTGGAACTACTGGCTAGAAATGATCTGCTCTTGGTTCAAACCCAGCTCTATGAAACAGAATGCTCATTCTATTTCACAGAGCTTGGTTCGAACCAAGAACCCATTGCTTGATACCTAGCTCCTGCCCACCCAGTAGTTCAAAAGCATGCAATATTGTAAATAAATAAATGTGTACCACTTTGATGGAAAAAACCAAGCTAGGTTTGTGAGCAGAAGATAAGACTGGCATGGCTGGACACGAGGCACTGCGACACGAGGGGAGGGGAGGCGAGACTGGCGGAGGAGCCCAGAAGCGTTGGCCATCCAAGCACAGCTAGTTAGTTTGTGTAAAGCTAGTTCAACCCCCATGGTGCACCAAGGATAGGCACATAAGCGCTGAACAGAATGCACTAGCTTTTTAGGCTAGACTAGCTTCCCAGGACTGCATTGTGTGTCTAGCATGCGTAGATTTTCCTGACATTGTATGCCATATGCTAAATAATAAATAATAATGTCATTGATAACCTTGCTATGAAAGGGCTTGACCCCATTTACAAACTAAACAAAATTGGAAGCTTACATCTTATGAAAACTGGTACCCTAATTTGGCTATGTTCTGCCTCACGAAAGACTTACCATTATTCTACTTTTATACCTTTCAGTTTCATTGGCTGTACGGAGGACTTCTATTATTTCAGGAAACAAATCCCTATGTACTTACTTTACCTTTTATATTCAAGAGCCTCATTTTCCTACATTTACAAAGACAGCATTTTATTTTGATTTGTAGATTTGAAGCACTAGTAGTTTTTTCCCCCCTTTGGCCTTGGATTTGAACTTCTTTTAAGTTGCTTCGGTTGTGTGCTATTCTTCTCACATTCGCTTGGTAGCAGCTTGATGATTCATCTTCAAAATCTTCCCAAGTGACTGGGGATTCTGACACAACAATTGGGAATCACTGAACTGAAGAGTTTCATTCAGATTTTTAAAGAGAAACATTGGGCAGATGGAAACAGAAAAACCGACTATGAGAAAGAAATGCAGAAGTAATGTTTCTGTTTAATTCAAATCCTTATCTTTCTTCTTTCCAGTGAGATTTTCATTTCCCAGAATTTAGAAACAAATGCCAGAAAATAGGGTTTCCACAAGTTTAACAATAGTAATGAATGGAAAAGTGGGAAATAAAATTATTTTGAAATTTACATTTCTAAATATAAACATTTCTAGAATAACTGGTTTAAAAAGAACTATTCGTGCTTTTGTACTTTGGTGTTGGAATAAGATTCCTGAGAATGCCATGCACAGCCAAGAAAACAAATGGATCATTGAACAAATCAACCCAGTGTTCTCACTTGAGGCATAAATGACCAGGCTCAAATTATTCTACTTTGTTAACTTGAGAAAGATAAATTGTAGAGGTGATTGGATCTTTTGCTTCGGAACCAGTTTATGATAAAATAAACCCGAGTATAAAGTCTAATAATAAAATATTTATTTCAGTACAAAAGAAATATAAAAACCTAATACTTAATGATTAGATCTTGGAAGCTTAAATATGCGTAGAAGTAAGTAGGGGTACAAAGGAATTTCACATCTGCGCAGATCACACCCCATGTGACTGCTTCACTTTGCTAAGAACCTCTGGGTCATAGTGCCCAACATATGAATACATATGAGTACAGCTGACAATCAGAAAATCACCCCGTGACAAAGTTCAATTATATTATGCAAAAGATCTAGATCTATGGAGAAGGCTCTAATGCTAGGAGACATGGAAGAAAAGTGAAGATCTATCCTCACCTTGCTGGCCTTCTGGAATGCTATTAAGACATGGCTCTTCCTGCAGGCGGGATGATGTGACCGATGAACATCTTAGGTCTCCCCAGGTATGAATGTGTTGTTAGACTTTTTAATCTTTTAATGTATCAAATGTTTTTAAATCATTTATTATTTTGCTACTGTTTTTGTTATATTGTTCTTATACTCTGTTGTGACTCCCCAGGGAGTAGGACGGCATATAAGAACAGCAAAATAAATAAATAAATAAATAAATAAATAAATAAATAAATAAATAAATAAATAAATAAATAAATAAATAAATAAATAAATAAATAAATAAATAAGAAGCAGGCAACCAGCTTGGTTGGATGGATGGATAGACTCAATTACAGTGACAAAGGGGCTGCAGTTGGAAGAGCTTAAAGTTAGGACAAATTTATAAGGAGCCAAGGTGGCGCAGCGGTTAGAGTGGGGTACTGCAAGCCACTTTAGCTGACTGTGATCCGCAGGTCAGCGGTTCAAATCTCACCGGCTCAAGGTTGACTCAGCCTTTCATCCTTCCGAGGTAGGTAAAATAAGGACCCAGATTGTTGGGGGCAATGTAAATATACATTGCTTACTGGTGTAAACTGCTTAGAGAAGTTCTTGAACTGTGAGGCAGTATATAAATGTCACTAATAAATAAATAAATAATAAATCACCACCAAGAAAATCTATCTATATGATTGTAAAAAGTTGACAACAACTTGATAACATGTAATCTATCAACCAATTCATATCTCTCTGTTTCAAATAATGTGAGAATTATGCCTTTTTACAGCTACTGTGGAATTCTTGGAGGTGCAAATTCATTGCAAAACTCTTGCACATTCACAATTCAAACTTCAGTCCAGAATTTGCCACTCATGTTGCATAGCATCCCATGCAAAACCTAGCAACCTACTCTTGAAAGTTATGAACTTTAAATCAACTACTTTATCAACTGAAGCTGCAATCTTGAGATAAACAACTTTCAATTAAAACTTACATTGTAGAGTTTATAGATTGCATCATTCTATTTAAGTTTAGTGATTTTTTTAAAAAAAAAATCAATTCCTGTAATATTTATGTGTAATTTTTTTTCTGAGGGATAAGAGCATGTCAGTGTAAATAGGGAAGAGAGAGAAAGTACAATACATTTAGGAAAACCAATGGAGAAATTTGGCAAGTCTAGTTAAAAGATCCCTCTTCATGGATTACTGCCTTGTCATGGTGAAGGGGCTTGCGTACCTCAATAAAACTATGAGCTATGCCGTGCAGGGCCACTCAAGACGGACAAGTCATAGCAGAGAGCTCTGACAAAACGTGATCCACTAGATAAGGAAATGGCAACCCACTCCAGTATCTTTGCCATGAAAACCCCATGGACAGTACCAAAAGGCAAAAAGATATGACGCTGGAAGATGAGCGCCTCAGGTTGGAAGGTGCCCAATATGCTACTGGGGAAGAGCAGAGGGCTAGTATTAGTAGCGCCAGAAAGAATGAAGCGACTGGGCCAAAGCCGAAAGGACGCTCAGCTGTGGATGTATCTGGTGGTGAAAGGAAAGTCCAATGCTGTAAAGATCTATACTCCATAGGAACCTGGAATGTAAGATCCATGAATAAAGGCAAGCTGGACGTGGTCAAACAAGAGATGACAAGACTGAACATCGACATCTTAGGAATCAGCGAACTAAAATGGACAGGAATTGGTGAATTTAATTCAGATGACCATCAGGTATACATACTACTGTGGGCAAGAATCTCTCAGAAGAAATGGAATAGCCTTCATAGTCAATAAAAGAATAAGAAAAGCAATACTGAGATACAATCCCCAAAATGACAGAATGATCTCAGTTCGAATCCAAGGCAAACCATTCAACATCACAGTAATCCAAGTCTATGCCCCAACCACTGGTGCAGAAGAGGATGAAGTTGACCAGTTCTATAAAACCCTACAGCACCTTATAGAATTAACACCAAAAATGATGTCCTTATCATCATGGGGGATTGGAATGCTAAAGTAGGAAGCCAAAAGGTAACCGGAATAATAGGCAAGTTTGGCCTTGGAGTACAAAATGAAGCAGGGCACAGGCTGGTAGAATTTTGTCAAGAGAATATGATGGTCATAGCAAACACTCTTTTCCAACAACCCAAGAGACAACTCTACACATGGACATCATCAGACGGTCAACATAGAAATCTTTAGAAGGCCAGATCCTGAAGATGAAACTCAAATACTTTGGCCACCTAATGAGAAGGAAGGACTCACTGGAGAAGAGCCTAATGCTGGGAAAGATTGAGGGCAAAAGAAGAAGGGGACGACAAAGAATGAGGTGGCTGGATGGAATCACTGAAGCAGTCGGTGTGAGCTTAAATGGACTCCAGGGGATGGTAGAGGACAGGAAGGCCTGGAGGAACGTTGTCCATGGGGTCGTGATGGGTCAGATATGACTTCGCAACTAAGATCATGTCCTAATCAGGACTATATTCAGCAATCCATCTGCATTTAAAAACAAAGACCACTCTTTTGAAGACAGAAAAGTCCACATTTTGGACAGAGAGGACTGCTGGTTTGAAAGCGGTATCAAAGAGGCCAGCTGTCTCAAAATTGAACAGCCCTCTCTCAACAGAGGGGGAGGGATACGACATCATCTATCTCCAGTCTACAACCCAGTCCTTTCAACAGTTCCAAGAAGGCTCCACACCCATTTGCAATACTGTTATATTTTTGAACAAAATATTGAAATATAAGAGAGAAGTAATAGTAATAGTTTAGTAATCTGATTGTGTAAGAGCCAGTTGTTCTATTAGTTAAGGCACCAGGCTAGAATCCAAAAACCCATGTGCACTAGTCCCATCTTAAGCATGAAGCCAATTGAGTGATCTTGGGCCAGCCACACTCTCAGCCCTAGAAACAATTAATGGCAAACCACTTCTGAGAAGATTGCCAAAAAACCTGAAGGGATTTGTCCAGGAAGTTACCAGGAGTAAAATGCTAATTAAAAAGCACACACACACACACACACACACACACACACACACACACACACACACACACACCCTACCCCTCTTGCTCAGATTATTAGATATACTGGTGGTGACTGGAATAACAGTATTAATTTGTACTACAAGCTTCTTAAAGCATCTTTTCTTACGGCAAGTTCTGTCAATGGCTTAGAAAGAGCAGGAGGACCTTCCTATTTTATATCAGGTAGTTTCATCTTATCCTAGAGTGGCTTTTTCCAGGAGGTGGCAAACAAATAGATATATAACTAAATAACAGAAATAAGGGTAGATATTCCAAGAACATGTAATGTTCTGGAACAGGAGTGTAGGCTCTGATATTGTTGCAATGCTGTATTTGTTCATGGTGCAAGGGAATACAAATGATTATTCTCTCAATGCAGATATGTGAATACTTAGGTGACATAGAAAATATCAGGGGATGTGCTTAATTGTTATCTCTCTAATAGTAGCTCTTCTGATAAATGGAACAGGAAATAGGAAAAATAGTTAGAATAGGATCTTGTAACCTTGGACGATACTATCCTGTGAATACCTGTTTTGATCATTCTCATTTTATTTATATTGCTGTTGTTGTGAATTATCTGTGACAATTTTTAGCATGCACAATCTTCTGTGACACTGTGATATCAGAATAAAGTATTCAGTTGTAGTCACCGGGGCAGTGATTCTATCCTAGGTCTTTTAAAATATTGTGGCAGCTCTGACAAGGGCAAGATACATGTTTCTCACCGAGAGGCAATAAATTGAAACAGAAATGGAAAGAGTCAAGAACAAGGGTGGGAACGTAGGACCAGGAGGGAAAACTTTCAGAGATGCAGAAACAATGGATTTCTACAAATAAAAAGAGTAAATGCCAGGTGGAGACCAAAGATGAATGAGCAGTCCTAAAAAGGGGTTTTCAGGGCCCTCCGCCAGAAGTCCTGTCCATCCCTGAACACCCCCTAAAGTCCCAGTAACAGTAATAACACTAGTAATAAAAATAATGTAAATGTATATGCTGTCTGACTCTCAATAACTCTGGGCAATACACAACTATCAAGTAAATAAAAATAAAATCAATAAAAGCTAAACATTAGTGAATGTAATGTATCTTCCATGCTGAATAGCAGAGCAGGGCCACCTGGCTCTCAGAGGGAAACTTGCTCCAGAGGTTCCCATGCTGCTACAAAGTAAGTGCAAGTCTTGGATTCCAAGAGATGGCATTATTTAATTGAAGGAACCCAGAGCACGCCAACTATGCAGGATTGAATTGTATTTAAATGAACTAACCTAATTGGTCATGCCAAGACCAATATGGCGATCAAAACAGGGGATTCTGGAAAAACGGAAAAACACCAACTGAAGAAGAACTAATAGATAAAATAATGACTTGTGCGGAAATGGACCGATTATCAATGGAAATGAAAGATAAGGACGAGACAGAATACTATAAAATTTGGGAGAAATTCTATTATTGGTTAGAAAAGAGAAACAGTCAAAAGAAGTGAAAAATAAGGACAGATGGAGAAAATGGATCGGACAAAAATAACTATAAATGAGCGATGTTTGTATAAGATCAAAAATAATGTATTGTAATGTAAATAAGGAAGATATTACTTGTTATAGAATTATTACTGAATGGAAAGACATAACAGGACAGTCACAATGTGTCCAGGTTTTTAAATGTTTGTTTTATGTTTATGTGTGTGTATTTAAATAAAGAAATTTTATATTTAAAAAAGGGGGGGATTCTCCAAGAGGATAAAAAAAAATCAAGATGACACTGGTAGAGACATCTGCAGGTGGGTTCATAATGTATATAGAAGAGTCATACCATGCTCTTTTTGTCACTTTCTTGACTTTTTAAAAAAATTGATAGACCTTATGGACATCTCTGGATTATAGAACACAGTATTCCTTCAGACTACACACTTCTCACAGATTTATATGATGCTTTATGGATTCATAAATTTGACGGAATAGATGATAATTTCACATAAATAGAAAATATATTGATTTGGTTTGTTTAGGATACCCAGTTCCAAGGAAACTCTGGGAAATATACAATAAGTCCGATGCATGAATTAAAAACACATTTTAAAAACCCCTCATAATCATCCAGCCAAAACAACACTCTCCAACATAGACCACTTCTGTGCCTGGCACGACCATGAAAACACAAAGGGGTGATCTGACATTTGAAAAACTGTCCCCAAAAAGGAGAAGACAAGACAAGAAAAGCATTATCCAAACTGGCTAAAACCTATTCAAGCAACTGAGGCAGCTGACATTTGACATATGCATAGCCAGACACGACAGAAATCTGCAAATTCTTCTGTGGCAAGAGTTGAATTGAATCCTCAACTAAAAAAAAAAGATAGTTTAAGAAAGCTCAGACATTTCAAGCTCATGAAATGTCTACAACTGGGAGACTTTTATAAACATAAGCAAAGATTGGCATGACATTTGCTTCATAACATCATCAGTATTCTTACACATGGCAAGTCATGACCTATAGAACAGAATGTTGGAATAATGAGAGAATTCCATTGCCTCATTAGGTGATCCAGAGACTTTTTTTCCTTAGCAGTCAAAAACAAAGACGTACGCTTCAGAATGCAAAGTTAACACTGGCTGCTGCAAAAACTGCATCATCACATTCAAGTTTTATGGAAGAACATTCATCTTGATCAGCGGTGGGTTGCTCCCAGTTCGGACGGGTTCTTACAACATGTAGCGGCGGCAATGGGAGGCTCCGCCGACTCGCCCGGGACATTTCTGTGCATGCACAGAAGTGTCATGCATGCGCACAACCACACACACGTGCGAGCACATACATGCATGCGCAAACCGGTGGTGATCTATTTTAGAACCCACCACTGATCTTGATTGATGTTCCATCAAAATGTAAAAAAGGTACAGAAACAGTCTAAGCGAGGAGTGGGGGAAAACCCTCTTCACGTATAATCTCAAGGAAGGCATCCAAGTGAAGACAATGGTGGACTAAGACATCTCCAAAAGAATGGAAACAACAGTTGGGTGACAAGGTCAGGCCAGCAGAGTCTTTTTGGATAAGGCGAGGCCAAGAGATCACCACTTGTGCTCTGTAAGGCTGTGGACACCTACAGGATTTGTGGTTGGCTTGTGAGTTTGAACAACCAGGAGCCATGGAAGTGTCATTGAACTCTCAGCCGCAGCAGAGTCTTTAAGGACACTGGGTTCATTTAAAATGTCATTTTCTTAATCCCATTTGGATTATAATTATTTTAAAGCTAAATGAAGTCTTCAGAAAAGCAGAACAATAAATCACCCCATGAGTGAGCATTTGTTCCATATTAAAGAAAGGAGTAAAATAGCAATTTAAAGAATTTAAAATCACCAGCAAAAAGTTGACAAGAACATTTTAAACAGATTAAGGGGACAATCAATCTTTAAAAAAATATTTTTGTGAAAGTTTTTTTTAAAAATTAAATAATACAAACCTTTGTGAGAAGACAGATTGTTTAGAGTTTTAGTGAAGAGGAGACTGATGAACTCTGCAAAATAAAAAGGAAACCTGAGACAGACCATGTGATTAGAAAACTACAAGCTAAATGCATCCATGGCTAAAAACATCCATTAGTATCTCTCAGATATGTTATCATTGTTATTGTTCTGAATTACACCAAGCTTTCCCAACCCTGTTCATCAAATCCTTTCAATTAGCATTTTGGCTTGCTCTTTTTTCCTTTTCCTTTTCCTTTGTATATGCAAGTATGCCTCCTATCTTAACAGAGAAACTCTTATTTTAGGAACTGTCTCCTTTAGAAATATCTCAAGCAGGATCCCTCCAACTGCTGTGTAACTCACTCTAAGCAAATCTGCTGCCAAGTCAACCTGTCCATTGCAAGAGGTGAGGGATTTAAGATATAATTAACCTCTCTCCTTCGGTATCCAATAAGGGGAAAAAATAACTTCTAGCTTTGAACAATGAGAACAAATTTATATTACTGCTGTACAATACTTGGATTAGAAAATCAAGGATCAGTAAGGATCAGATAGGTGCAAAAGTAACTTTAAACAACAGAAAGCAGCTGTACTCAATGAAGTGAATCTTCTTGTTTCCTGCAAAGACAGTTTTCAGCTAACAGTTTTTGGGCATTAGACTGATTAGTCTTAAACATGCAGTACATTATAAAAGTATCTATTTAAACAGATCAGCTCTTCCCCTCTTTGTTGCAAAATGTCCTGAGCAATAGCTCTGGGAGCCAGAATGGGATGACTTGCCATGGCCAACTTGCTGCAGCCAACTCATCGTGGCCAACTCATCAGGACCAACTCACCATGGCCAACTCACTGTGGGATTCCACCATTTATTTGATATTAGTGTAACTCTTGTCCCACAGCGAGTTGTCCCACGATGAGTTGACCATGGTAAGTTGACTGTGGTGAATTGGCCATGGTGAATTGTCCTAGACCCCTGGGAGAAGTTCAGCAGCTTCTCTTGCTTTGTCCTTGGTACTTGTCACTTCTGGGTCTACATTCCTCAGGTCTGGTTTGTTTCTCTTCCCCTTTTGGTTACTTACAAGAATAGAATCCCAGTTGGGGAAAATGCTACAGTGAAAAAGATTTGTGTTCTCTTCTCTCGTACTGTTTCACAAATAACTTAAAGTCTGGGCCCTTCTCTATGGTAGATGTAGATTGACCCCAATGCCAAAACTCACTGCAAATGAAGCCAGCTTAAAAAAAAAAACGCTGTCTGAATTTTAAGAGTTCTTCAGCTTTGGCAGCAACATTTACCAGGTGTTCAGTCTGGATGACAGTTGTTTTGGTTTCTGAATGGTTCTTTACTTTTCACCCCTGTAATGAGAAAACTCCAGTCACTTTCCATTTGTAGGAAGTTAGCACCCACCCCTCTTCTAGAGGAATGAAATATCCTAGGAAATATTGAAAAAGGAAGAATATGTTTCCCTGAATGAGGAAAGGAGAAACATGTTTTAAATACAAAGCAGCTTCCTGCAGCTCCCTGCCCCCCCTTCAGCTCCAGGGTGATGGGATTAAGACCTTCACCTTTAGGACATGATAGGATTAGCCCTCTACCACATAGCACCTGGAAATTACCAGTACTCAAACAAACTTGGGAGACAGCCTAAAAGGCTAGCTAAGACCCCCACCCCAGGGGGGTCTGACCACTAATCGGAGTGCATTACATACACAGGAACAGGAAACTAAGAGGTGGGGCCCAACAGAGGTCATAAAACCAAGGGACTCAGCATCTTTTCCTCCCTTTTTCTCTGGACCCAACATCTGGAAGCATGTGATCCACCTTTTCTGTTCAGGAGCTCATGCCATGTGCTCCTGTCCACCATATTAAACCTTCTTTCCAAGCAACTTCCATGAATCCAGTGTCTTTTTCCCCACTTGGAACTGAACCCAGAAGAATATTCCTTACAACACATTGTTAGGGCTTTGAGGGAATGTGGTTTACATTGATAGACTCTTTGTAGGAAGAAAGAAAAGGAGACTGTTTCAGTTGCCAACTGGTGAACCTATTGTTAATAAAAAGAAAATCAGAATTTCCCCAGTTCATCTCTCTATTTCTATTAATCTTATATCACTGATTATTTTACTTCCTTTGCTTTTTCAAGTTACAAACCTATGAACTAAAACTTCCCAGGCTAACTTCCTTATTTCTCCAAACAAACTTTTGCCAGTTTATACAGTACCAACTTTAATTCCTTGAATCATTTCATAATTCTGCTGTTCTGGGTCATGTAGGCAAATATTCTTTTGCTTCTTGAGCTCACAGGCCTTGCTTTAATAACATCTAGCAGTTTATACCAACATCTGACAAAAATAATAGTTTTATCCTGGTTTGAATATTTTCTGCAGATCATGTGTGTTTTGTTATACATAGTGAGAGCCAGGTATGGCGGTTGGATGACTTTGGGTCAGTTACTCTCTTTCAGTTTTATGAAACAGGCAATGACAAATTACCTCTGAAAATGTTACCAAGAAAACTGCAGGGACTGACTTGAAGGCACATTCACATACATAAAAACCCAAAGGTGCTTTTTCAAGAGTCAACTGGACTTTTTCTTTGTTTTTCCTTAAAGATGTTTCACTTCTCATCCAAGAAGCTTCTTTAGTTCTGAACTGAAGAATCCTTTTTTTAAAACTTTCAAGTGAGTGAAGTCATACTTTCTAAAAAAAAAAAAAAGACAGTGAAACGGGATGAGGAGGTAATATTTTCACAATACCTTTCAACTTCTAAAAGACGTGGCACAGAAATTCAGCAGGGAGCTGCCCTTTATTTTACTGAAGATATGGATCATGCAGACAATCTCTAAACAAGAAGATGCTCGCTACTAATTTTAATAGCTCTCAGGAATTTGAAATGAAGGTTAGCAAGAATTACAGGAGATAATGGATCTTTTCCACATGGGTGGAGGTGTAACACTGTTGCTGCTGCAGACTAGCAAATTGTTACGTACTGACGTACGGATATAAATTTGCATAGCCGACACTGATTGGCTACTCTAGCGGCGGCAGAAATAAACTGCTGTCAATGGCTAGCAGGCTTCAGGGAAGCCCTTAAAGGTGGCTTCCCTGCAGCCTGCCGGCAGTCCGTATTAGTTCTAGCTAATAGACAATAAAGGTGCTGAACTGTTCCTACATCTCGACTCTTCATTCCCACGTGAATCTAACACAAATGGTCTTAATACCAAAGTCCTTGAAGCAATGGTGTTTGTTTTTGTTTCATTATGTTTGAAATAAAAAAATAGCATTTCTGATTGCAATGTCAAATTACTCAAGCTATATCCAATAAATGAGCCATCAGAGGTAAAAATGAAAGCAATTCCGCAGTCGATATAATGAAGCACAACTTAAATAAATAACTGTTGAATGACAATAATTGTAAATTGACACTATTTCCTCTACTGAAAACATGTGGTTAAGCTTTCTTTTCATTAATTCAGACCAGAGGCTTTGGTAAAAAAGAGAACTTTTGAAAGCAAACCTCTGTTAGAATTATATGACTACAGCTGGTAATTTTTTACAAGAACCCCACAGATATTTTGCCTGAAAATAATGCTTATCTATGAGCAGTTTCCTTGAAGAAACTTTTCTTTGGGGAACCTCTGACCACTCTCAATCCATGTGAGAGTTACTGCTGTGCTTACGGCCAATGTTATACAATGTCAAGAGCACTGAGTTCTGCCCAGGACCTACAAGCAGTTGCTGAAGAAATAAAGGCATGAGTAAATTGGTCCCACAGCAATTCCACCCTAAGTTAGTTTACAACTCCAAGAACAAACTTGCATCAAAACTCCTTATATTTTGTTTTTAAACAAATGTGTCCCAGGAAGATCTCTCGGGGAAGTGTGATCTATTTTGTATAAAGATATCAGCAGAAGCTTTGTTACCGAATATCATACAGTTCGTAAATAAAACTGTATCATCTTAGGCATGGACTCCCCCCACCCCACTGCCATGAAGCTTCCTGATGACTCTGGAATATTCTTTCTGCTTCTAACCTCCCTCCCAGTGTATGTGATTTTTTTATTAAAAAAATAGGAGTTTGAAAGTGGTTTGAGTGTAACAAATACACAAAGAAGGGGAGGGTCTTCTATCTTGTTTAGAGAGTTAGGTTCTTCATTTTTCTTTTCAGAGAGAGAGGAGGGTGGAGTACTTAAAAATCAATTCTCAGCTCTGATATCATGAAATATAGCATTTCATTTCCACCCCCCCTCATAAGGATAATCACCACAAGTCACAAAGATAAGGTAACGAATAGCCTAGGAATTGTATCTGAGGTTTTCTGTTTGGAAATAGCAAGTGGACTAGAACATCTTTCAGAGTATTGTATTGTTATTTCAAAGTTTCAGCAGGATCCCCTTGAGAAACCCAAGTTAACTTTGAAATCCCTTAAATTGAAATAGTGTCTCCGATTTCCATTTTTCACCAGCAAAAGGGCTTCTAGTTTTCTGCCTTGTTTTCAGACTGCATCAGAATTTTTAAATAATTTATTCTTGTTTGCTTTATTAGGAGGTAACAGAGTTGGCTTTAAAAACTTCTTTCACATTTGTCTATCCCTCTGAACTCTTTATGCTCTCTGATTTGATATCTGTTCTCTAGATGGGAGAAAGTCTTCTGATATGCCTTTCCTTGAAACGGAATTGAAGCATGAGTAAGTAGAGAAGTTAGAAGACCCCGAAGATTTGACAGCAGGTGTTCATACTCACTCTTTGGAAGTGCAACAGTCTCATACCCACTCATAAGAATTGCGGGATGAGGGAGGGGGGACTTTCTTTGTCATCCAATGAAATGAGAAGGCTGAGGAGGAGGAAGAATACATTTACCAAGAACGGTAAATATTTGTAACTCAGGGCTGAAATGAGGGCTCCTTGGTGCTCTCTCAGTTTGACTGTTTTCTTTCTTTCTTTCTTTTTTGTAATTTTTTTATTTTTTCTCCATAATTTCCATACACATGTCAATACATATACCTTACAATCAGTGGTGGGTTCCTACCGGTGCTGTGTGGAGCTCAGCTCCGGTAGGAGCCCGGCGATGATGTCATTTTCTGGCGCTTCTCCGCGTCCTGAGCTGTCGGGGAAAAAGCCCTCCCACCCGCCCTTGTTTCAATACGGACCTTTATTCTTCCTCCGAAGCACAGCTGAGCAGCTCCTCAGCTGTGTTTCGTCTTGTAATGTCGTCCTAAGCATGCGCGGAAGTGAAATTGCCTGATGGAACGTGAGTTCACTTCTGCGCATGCTCGCGATGCGCACCAGTAGCGAAAATAACTGCAACCCTCTGCTGCTTACAATATCATTTCATCCAATTATACATTTCATCTAATCAGTCATGGTCAATATTCTATTTTGCACCTATTTTGTACAACTACTCATCAGTCTGTCTTCCCTCATATCTTAATACTCCCCTCCCTCTAACTCCATCTCCTCCTTCTACCTTCTTACTCCTTCTCTCCCCTCACCTACTTCCCTCCACTCCTTCTCTTCTCCCTACTTTTCTACTTCCTCTCTTCTCTCTCTTTTCTTTTCCCTGAGTGATTCTTATTATCATTCCTCTCATATTTAACAGACTGATAACATATTCCATTCCTTTTAAAATTCTTGGTGCCTCTTCTAAATTCATTATTTTTATATCTTTTCTATACATATAATTCTTTATTCTAGGTATATGTTTTTGCTCTAATGCTGCCTCAGCTTGACTGTTGTCTTGCAGATGTTTCACTACCCAGTGATGTTACCTAGTTTGGGTAATGAAACATCTGCAAGAAAACAACCAAGCTCAGAGAACACCAAGGACCCCTCAAGAATACATTTTGAGTAAATATGTTTCTACTAGTCATGGCTACTGCTAGAATATCAGGTAGAAGATATGGCTAGAGGGGCCTTCTTGTAGCTGCAGCTGGCACATCAATTGCAACCCTATCTGATGCAGGAGGACCTGGCAACTACTGCAATGTGCTTTACATAAGGATGCCTTTACAAACTGTTCGGAGGTGCAGTTGGTCCACAAATGCAATGGACCACATATTTACTAGCTTCCAGAGCTAGGAGGAAAAAAAAATCCACCATGCTTTGAAAGCACTGAGATGTTTCCTAATTCCTTGTTTCTGGATACAATTTGACATCACCCCATTCCTAAGAGGTTTGTAAGGGGCGTGCATAAGCGCACCAATGTGCCTACCGTCCCTGTCCTACTGTCCCCATTTATTCGTATCCATTTCCTGTATTCACAATCATGTTTATACTTATATCTGTTAAGCTTGACAAAAATAATTAAATAAATAAAATAAAAATAAAGAAATTTAAAGTGCTGGTTTTGACCTATGACAGGTTCAGTTTTGGCACATTAATATTTGCAGGACTGTCTGCTCCAACCAAAGTTGGACAAATTATTAGCTCCTGGTGGTTGCACCTTTCTGGGAAGTAAAAGGGAAGGTGAAGTTGGAAGGTTCTGCTTTTCTGTGACAAGTGTGTCACCATGGAATAACATCTCCTTGTTGGTTTTCAGAAAATTAGTGAAAACTGAAATATTTCAGAGGACAGAAAAAAGGGAAACACTTTGCGCGCGCGCTCGTCTGGGCCACGATCAGGAAGAGGAATTGCCCAGGGGGCATGTGTGCCACAAAAAATTAACTTTAGGTTTTCAGTGTGTGCATGCGCGCCGGCCGCCAAGTGTTCCAGTTACTGCTGTACATACGCACATGCCGATCAGCTGGCCAGTGCGCCTGCGCATGACAGAAAATGGAAGACCAGCTCTTCCAGTTTCCAGCACTGCCACACACACAAAGGCCAGCTGGTTGCGCTCTAGAAACTCGAAAGAGGAATGGCTGATGCCGTGCGTGCCAGGCGAAATGGCTCTGCGTGCTACTTGGGCACGCGTGCCATAGGTTCGCCATCACGGATATATAGCATTCAAATATTAACTTCCTGTGATTGTGGAAGCTCCCATTTAACCAATATGGCTACTCTCCTGAGAATTCTGGCCTAACTGTATCTCTTTATTTCAAATTTTATGAAAATGTGCTTTATGTTGCCTAGAGTAAAGATGCTATCAAGTTCAGTGGACTTCCTGCCTCCCCCTTAACCTGCCCCAGTGCTTTATCATTTCTTGAACTGAAACATGTTCCAGCCACCTGGATTATTTATTATTATGGAATTCAGGATGTTATCCAAGCTAATTTAGATTTATTGAGACTCCTGCTTCTTTGACTTCAGGTTATAGAATGAGCTCATAAAAATTATATGGCATCATTTAGGCTATGGCTAGCCACATAAGACTTACAAACTACAGAATTTGCTCCCTGGGGTGCTATGCTTGGCCCCCAACTCCCCAGAACACACAAAATCTTTCTCCAAGCTTTTAATTGGTAATCATTCTAATGACAGGACTTAATTTTGGTTTTATTGTAATGATCTTTTCTATGCTTGTAATCCCCCCCCCATTACTGTAGCCTGTTTTCAATGTTGGAATCAACAGAAAAGTAGAGCATGCATTCAGTAATACAGAAATAAAATTGCCCTCTTATTTGTCTAAAATCTTACTGAAGTCATTTGTCTAGAATCCAATTACACACCTTCTTTCTTGGCTTTTCCCTGGACTTCCTGCTTTAACTCTGAAAGGCAGTAAGAAAGCATATCCTTTCAGGCTCGTTTTATAATGGAGGAGGATTCCCCCCCTCCTCCTGTTTAGTAATGTTGAAAACTCCATACTGTCTTGCAAGCAGCATTTAGAAATTCATCACTGGAAGGAGGAGAAGCTAGAACTGCTAAGCAACAGTATGTTGCTTCATCTACTGAAAAGAGAACACCATTTTCTCAGGGAAAATCTTGCTATATATGTAGCAGAGGACTGAGATGCAAATAAATTCCAGCTCCCTGAAATCTGCTGGGGAAAAAAATTGCTTTCATTCCATCACTTCTGCTTTCTTTCACTTTCACTCTCTCACTTTCCCCTTTGCCACCAGCACCAAGCTCCAGTCTGGACTCTCTGGCTGCTGGCAAATTGTTTTCTGATGGCTGACTCAGTATAACTGAACTCAATTTGCCTTTCAAAAGCAGCTAATAGTCGCATTAAAAAATCCATTTTCACTTGTGATTGAATTTGACTGAGGCTCAATCAATAAACTGTATGGAGCAGACGTTACCAGGGTAACTGTGTAAGTGAACATGGTTGGTTTAATCTCTTTGTACTTGTGGTTCTGCTGAAATTGGTGACTGCTATCAAAGCTCCACTAGAACTCAAGCAGGTTGTTATCAAGTCATGTAGATCATGAATCCATGGCATAACTAATCCTAACTGTGGAAAAGAAATGAGAGAGGGAGCCAGTGTGGTTTGTGGTCAGCAATACTGCTTTTTATGTGTAATTTATCTAACAACACTTCTTGGATCAAACAGTTTAATTCCTTTTTGTATAGGCTAAAGTAAACTGTCCTCTCAAGACAAAAACATTTTAGTAGCAGCTAATAAGCCACATAGGAGAGACGCGATGGCTCAGTGGTTAAGACACTGAGCTTGTCGATCAAAAGGTTGGCAGTTCAGCAGTTCAAATCCCTAGTGCTGCATAATGGGGTGAGCTCCCGTTACTTGTCCCAGCTTCTGCCAACCTACCAGTTTGAAAGCAGATAAAAAATGCAAGTAGAAAACCTTTGGTGGGAAGGTAACAGAGTTCCGTGCGCCTTTGGCGTTGGGTCATGCCGGCCACATGAGCATGGAGACGTCTTCGAACAGAGCTGGCTCTTCGGCTTTGAAACAGAGATGAGCACTGCCCCCTAGAGTCGGAAATGACTAGCACATAGATGCAAGGGGAACCTTTACTTTTACCTTTTAATAAGCCACATAAGATATTTTAATGGTTGACTCTCCAAAATGTCTCTGTGTGTATAGCTATGTGTTCCTATACAAATTATGTGTCTGTATAGATGAGATAAAATTAGCTAGACATACCCACTCCCTCCACATTTATAATCTGCCCCAATCCTAACTAACTCTAGAGAGGATATGATGAAATCAAGTGCAAAAGACAAAAACCAAGTAAAAACTTGGTGTAAACAGTTAAAGCATACAGTTAAAAGCCAGTATTGATTATGTGCCATGAGATCATGTCAGTTCTTAGCAACCACATAGATTTTCTTCAGTTTGGTCTGCCCCTAACCTGGCCCTTTGTGTGGCCCTAAGTCATAATTATAATCAAGCCTATTCGCTTTGCCACAGACCATCCTGTTCCCTTTCCTAACATTATAAACTTCAATAGAGAGCTAGGTCTAGTAGGATAATTGGAGACTGATCATTTGTACCTTGAGTGAGAGCTCTGGGTTGATTTGTTCAATGATCCATTTGTTAGTTTTCTTGCCTTACTATGATCTTCCCCAACACCAGTGTTCAAAAATACATTCAAAGCCCTTCCTGAAATCTGTGAAGATCTAACTTTTTCTCCAGGCATTAATCCAGGAGATTGGTTGAATCCAATATGAGTGCAGTTATGTTGGATATTTGCTATAATGTCTCAATTTAATGTATTATGGATGTTTTGTTTTTGTTTTAATTTTAAATTGCATTTGACTATAAAATTCATCAAGCTCTTCTTTCTTTGCATCAGTGGTTGGAGCATAAGCTTGGATAATTGTCATATTAAAGGGTTGTCTGTACAATCTATTAATATTATGCAGTCATTAATTGCACTGTAGTCGTGTTGTTGTTGCTATTTTCATAGCTATGAAAGCAACATATGTCTTTCTTTGTTTTTCCTACCCTGAACAATAAACAACAGTATGATCTCCTGACTGAAAGTGTCTAACTCCATTGCATTGCATTTCACTACACATATCAATATGTAGCCAATTCACTTTATCTTTCACTGTGTTGAACTTTTCCATATTAATATGTCTTATGTTGCTTATTTCCACTGTAATTTTGCTTCTATAACTTTGACTTTTCTATTCTGCATGGCAACATTAACAACTAGCCACATCAAAAACACAGTGGTGAAATCCAATTTTTTTACTACCAGTTCTGTGGGTGTGGCTTGGTGGATATGGCGTGGCTTGGTGGGCATGGCAGGGGAAGGATACTGCAAAATCTCCATTCCCACCCCACTCCAGGGGAAGGATATTACAAAATCTCCATTCCCACCCCATTCCAGGGGAAGGATACTGCAAAATCCCCATTCCCTCCCCACTCCTAGGGGAAGGATATTGCAAAATCTCCATTCCCACCCCACTCTGGGGCCAGCCAGAGATTCTCCGAACTACTCAAAAATTCCACTACCGGTTTTCAGAACTACTCAAAATTT
This sequence comes from Diadophis punctatus similis, assembly GCA_023053685.1. Lineage (NCBI taxonomy): Eukaryota > Metazoa > Chordata > Lepidosauria > Squamata > Dipsadidae > Diadophis > Diadophis punctatus. The sequence continues at coordinate 43,087,842 of JALIGW010000003.1, forward strand.
CTGCTACCGTTTTTCCAGAACCTGTCAGAACCTGCTTTATTTCACCCCTGCAAAAACACCATTACTATTCCCAAAAATCCTCAGATCTAGTAAGTTGAGAGCTATCTAACATGAAAGGTTCATCGTCCAGCACTATGATATTGTCCATTTTGCATTTTTTAAATAAAATATAGAAGTTGTATACCATTATATTTATTGAATCCGGAGGCGGAAGGACGACATGAGACTGGGTTTAAAACAACCAGTCTTTATTCAAAGGAACAGCAATGGCAACAGATATAACGCAACTGAGTAGATCGGTACAGAATTACCTCAGCCGTGTTTGACAGCTCTATTTAAGGTAGCTGTCAAACGCGGTGGCCAATCGGGAGGCTGGATTCTCCCGCTTCAGTAGCCGGCCAATCAGCGGCGACGGCTACTGTTGCCGGCAACGTGGGAGGACGTAACAATATTCTCCCACTCAGTATAAAATGCTGCCTTTGCCATTGTCACTAATGTGATAATCTGTCTCTATTACCTTCCTATGGTGATATAGGTGCCTGCTTGCTTTATCTTGGCAGTTAGAATGACTTTCAAGCCTTAGGTGACTCTTTTGGGACTCTTGGCTTCACCCCTGATATTTTTTACTCATCCCTCCCAGAACCTCCCTTCCTCTATCCATCCCCATGATGAAGACAGCACAGCAAGATTGTGGATTAAGAATCACAGGCAACTTTAAAACTAAACTTATCTAAACTAAACATATACCCCCACTTCCTTACTCTATTCTTCTGATTCTCACTGGACTACATGATAGCTTGGAAACAATATGAAAATGTGAAAACAATAATTATTCCTGCTCCATCTACTTTTTAAAGGCCTGTTATCTTTTCCTGATGTTGCTTTAGATCAGAGAAGAACCTAATCCCATTTGTTGGGTCCCAAGAAATAGGACAAATGACATTACTAGTTCAGTGTTTAATCATAGTTCACTTTGGGAGAATTTTTACACTGCAGTAAGTGTGTTAAGGCTACTGGAGTCTTAAAGCATATCACTTTTGCCCTATGCCTTTGAATTGTGGATGTATAATTTAGTATCCTGGAGGCTATCCCAAACCAGCTTGAGATCATGTCCTGCCTGTGAGCAAACGCGTTCTTCTTCTCTGCTTTTAAACTTACTTACAGTAACTACTTGTGTTTTTCATCAAATAAGGAAACTCAACATGTGTGGGTGAGGTGGAGTAGGGTGAGGAGATTGTATACATATCTTCAGTTTTCTTAACTTGTATAGAATGTTCTGTTTATCAGAGCAAGAGAAAGTATTCCCATTAATCTCACAAACCATTTCTGCCATCTCCAGGATTCTGTCTGCTGGAGAGCTGAGTAGGAGGAAGGGGAAAATGTTGCCTTTCATCTACCCAAGAAGAAACAAAAGCTGTGACAATTGTGCCTGAGAAATCTGTAGTACTTGTGAGGCAGCCTGGGGGTCATGGCTTTGTTTCTTGACAGGTCTGGGTCTCCTCAACACTGTAATTTCAATGTCAGCTTCTACTAAAATGCAAGTACTGGGAGAAATTCACAGTACAGCTGGTAAAATGCAGCAAAGTAACTCCCTGCATCTTCCCCTGTGGGCAGATATCTGCTGGAGGCAATCTATATAATTCCCACCCAGCTGTATTTGGCCAAGTGGACATCAACACACAGTGCTGAAGAATCTAGATGCTTCGGTAGCCAAGATGTCAGACTTAGTAAAAGGATTTCTGGATTTGGAATTAAGAAGAAATGCCTTGGGAAAGTCTCCTAATCCAAATGTGGAGATATTGCTAAAAATATCTACAATAAGAATAAGAAAAACATATCCTAAAAACCATCAGTTTGGGATGTTTTGATGCTGATATATATATGAGGTTAGGCCAAGATGTTAAGGCAGTGATGGTGAACCTATGGCATGCGTGCCACAGGTGGCACGAGGAGCCATATCTGAGGGCATGCAAGGCATTGCCCTATGTCAGCTCCAGCATGCATGCGTGCGCTGGCCAGCTGATTTTTGGCCTTCTTTTCGGCCCTTTTCGCTCTCCCCAGGCTCCAATAAAGCCTCCTGAAGCCTGGGGATGCCGAAAAATGGCCCAACAGACCAACTGGAAGTTCGGAAACAAAACGGAAGTGGAGCTGCCCTACTACTTGCCTTCAGATAGTTGCAACCAGGCCCATTTCTTCTGCAGCCAGCAAAGCTTTCCTGAAGGCCTCTGTAGCCGATAACAGAGCTCCAGATCGATCCTGAGCTCTGTTATCGGCTACAGAGGCCTTCAGGAAAGCTTTGCTGGCTGCAGAAGAAATGGGCCGAGGTGTGCGAGGCTTGGTTGCAACTATCTGAAGGTAAGTAGTAGGGCAGCTCCACTTCCGTTTTGTTTCCGAACTTCCAGTTGGCCCGTTGGGCCGTTTTTTGGCATCTCCAGGCTTCAGGAGGCTTTTGGGAGAGCGAAAAACAGCCCAATGGGCCTACCAGAAGTGGGAGGCTTCAGTGAGGCCTGTGTGCATGCATGGGGGGTTTGTGTGCATGCACGGGGGAGGGCATTGCATTATGGGTGTGAGCACCTGCACGCACGCTATCGTGCACACGCACACCCTTTTGGCACCCGAGCCAAAAAAGGTTTGCCATCCCTGTGCTAAGGAATCAGATTGAGTCTCAGATCATTCAGTATCTTTACTACCTGTCGGTTGCTGAATCTATATCGAAGGCTTTGTGTTCCCTGTTATCTCCCACCGGGGCTCATATCTCTCAACACATTTGCTGGCTACTTATCTATGTTATTAAATTAGCTCTTTAAACCACAAATGACTGCTGGCACAAATGTGATACCAATAGCAATAGCAATAGCACTTTACTTATATACCGCTTCATAGTGCTTTACAGCACTCTCTAAGCGGTTTACAGAGTTCAGCATATTGCCCCCAACAATCTGGGTCCTCATTTTACCGACCTCGGAAGGATGGAAGGCTGAGTCAACCTTGAGCCTAGTGAGATTTGAACAGCTGAACTGCTGAACTAGCAATCAGCTGAAGGTCGCAATGCTGCTTTTAACCACTGCGCTATCTCAGCTCCTACATACCAGAGGATGTGTTTCTCAGTCCATTGTAATCCTGAATTTATACTGTCAGAGGACATGCTGTTGTGAGAAGGAGAGGGTTGTTTGTTTTGTTTCATAAAAGAAACTTGGCACAGTATGGTGGTGGAAGTATTGGACTAAAATCTTGAGACACTCAGGTTTAAGTCCAACGCCAGCCATAGAAACTCATTGGATTACAGTACTGTTGGCCAGTCAGTCACTCTCTTACTGGTTTGTTGCCATGGAGTTAAACTAGAATTGCTTTCAACTCCTGGAAAAAAGGCGAGATAAAAACATAACACACAAATGTAATCAACCTGCAACAAGCCAGGTCTGTGAGACTGGTGCTGTTTTATTTGCAAAAAAAAGGTGACATTAACAGGTAGCTCCCAAAAGTGACAATAGTGCCTAGGGTATATCAGAACATAGAAACTGTATTTGAAAACACAATTTAAAAGATTATGATTGCACACATAAAAAGTTAACTAGAGGAGGATCAACCTGAAGGTGGTTTGGATGTGACTGACTGGTCTGAAGTTGGCATGGATAAGAGGGTGGGAGGAAAAGTTATTACAAAGGTTAGAAAAAGGAACTGGAAGAAGAGTAGGTAAAAATCATGGTGAGGAGAGTTCTTCAGCTTTGCAGAATAGATAATGAGAGTGTCAGGAGCACCACACAAGAAATTTGTGGTGGGAGGAAAATAGAATAATGCTGTAGCTTCCAGAACCACCCTCTGTATCATAGGCAGATATAGGCTGTCTATGAGTACATTACAAACGACACATAAAATCAGTTGTAGCCCTAGGACAGGTGAAATCTAAGTAAATATAATGTATATCTAGCACAGATCTTAGTGGTGCAAAACATCCAGGAGCAAACTTCTGAAATACCTGGGCAGAGCACCAAATAATATAATGAGATGTGGCTTAGTAGGTAATGCTGCAGGCAGCAACATCCGTTATAAATCACAATGTGTTAAAATGATGGCATATGAATCATGATATTAATGTGCAAAGGACCCAATTTAGTGCTTGTGTCATGTTATCAGATGCAAATAGGTAAATTGATTCATTTGGGTCATGAACTCATGTGGTGGATCATCATTTGCCCCCCTTCTTTCATCCTGCTGCAGATGACTTTGGCTGTGGGTTTTAAATATGTCAGAATGGCAAGGATGTTTGACTTAACATTTTTCAGTGTGCAGAGTACGATGACAGCTAAGTAGGCTAGGGCTTCCTTCTTGTTTTAGGTTATTTGAGATCATAGCAGGCTCCGGTAGCAGTTCAAATACTGCAAAATTAAGCCATTGCTAGTTACATTCTATAGCTATAACCCACTCTACTGCCGTGAAACAACTTGGACACAGAAAATGTCTGATATCTGGAATGTTTTATTGATCTGCTGATCAATATAAGAACTTGGCTTGGTTCCTGAAAAAAAGTTATAAGAAAGTTCATGAAAGGTATGTTCCCTATTATCTTTCATCCTCGGAAAACTCTTTTTCTCCCACCCCTCAGCACACCTGATAATAAGAAACTCTTGTGAATAATGGTGGATTTGGTATTTGGGGATCTTGGGAAAGGGAATAAATCACCCAAACTTATCCTAAAATAAATTAACTTTTAAAAAATTAGACTTACCATCATTCTTTTCAGGAGTCTGTGATTGCAAATTCAGAAGAATCCCTTAATTTTCCAACCTTAGAAAATTTGATGGTTTGGATGGGGAACATTTGAGACCACAACCTGATTGCCTGCTGCCCTTGGTCCTAATTTCACCTCTGTTCTGCTGTGCTTGACATATGTACAGTGACAATTTTGACAACATGACAATTACTTCATCTTCCTAGACTTGACTTGTTCTATCAGGAGTGGATTTTTTCCTCCCTAGGATGACTGAGTTCCTTGTGTAAACTTTCAAAATGTATTATTTATTAATTAATCATATTTATATGGCTGCCCATCTCATGCAGTGTGATTCTGGGTGGGGTTAAAAACAACCATAAAATATTTTTAAACAAATATAAAAAGTACAAAAAATAATATTGTAAAATGTAAAGATGGTGCATCGGATTATAAACAATGGAATCACCTAATCAAATTATACTTCCTTTGCTATTCCTAGGCCTGTTGACACAACCAGGTTTTAAGGGATTTTTTGGAAGGTTGGGAGAAATGGAGACAATCTCATCTCAGGGAGGATGATGTTCCATAGAATGGGTGGCACAGCTGAATGATATGATTTCATTATTAGTTAAATATCACAAAATAAAAATACAATACTAATTTATAATAAATATAAAATGAAATAACATTAAAAAATAAAGCATGCTGGTTGGGGAATTCTGGGAATCATACATCTTAAAGCTGTCAATTTTAAAAAGTAATGCTCTATAGGGATGAACCTAGATTGTATTACCAGCTGATAAAGTATAGAAGAGGCTGCCACACTGACACCAACACATTCCTAATTATACTGTATCTTCGCATGAATTTTAATTGCAATTTGCTTTGGGAACCAATCTGAGCTGGAAAACAAAAATAAACCTTTTGGCTAGAGCTCCTGCTGTAAGGGCTTGAATGAATGAAAATCATAATCTCTCTCTTGCAATGCGAACTCTGCTTTTTGGGTGTTTTGATCAGAAACATCAATCCTGTAATGAGGTGGGCTGAGATGCTGCTTTAAGTGATTGATTTTGGAGTCATGATTAAGTCCAGCGGGGAAACAGATGATAGAAGAACACAAGGCCTGTTGGAAATGATGGAAACTGATCAAGCAGTCCTGCGATCAATGCAGTTCCTTTTTAATTTCAATGAAATTTTAACAATGAAACCTGAATAGCTACGTCAGTGGTATCTACACATGCTTGAGAAATTTGGTGTTTGTGAATTCTAATATAGACCAAGCCAACTGTTGTTTCATAGATGTCAGAGCTTGGTTATTCATCCCTTTCAGTGATTCTCAAACAGTCTGCCATACAGTACTTCACGTGGGGGAAAAATAGAAGGAATACACAGGATATAATCATATAACTCCTTGAATAGCGTTCTAGTCTCAGACAAGGGAATGAAATGCCAGATCCCTCTTATGTGCTTGTCTTTGAAATTCAGAATATCCAAAGTCAGGAATTTCTGACTATGGCAAGTTCCAAAAAGGGGAAATAATGTAGACCCTGCTTCAGGCATTTTATTTATTTATTTATTTTGTCAAGTACGTGTTGGTAATATACATAGATGTAACATTGTTTATATACATAAGATTGGTACTGAAAGAGGGAACATTAGGACAGGGACGGTAGGCACGCTGGTGCACTTATGCACGCCCCTTACTGACCTCTTAGGAATCGGGTGAAGTCAACAGTGGACAGTCTTAGGGTAAAGTTTTGGGGGTTTGATGATGAAACCACAGAGTCAGGTAGTGAGTTCCAGGCATTTACCACTCTGTTGCTAAAGTCATATTTTCTATAGTCAAGTTTGGAGCGGTTCACTTCGAGTTTGTATCTGTTGTGTGCTCGTGTATTGTTGTGGTTGAAGCTGAAGTAGTCGTTGACAGGAAGGACGTTGTAGCAGATAATTTTATGAGCTATGCTTAAATTATTAGAGCATGTCCGTTTGCTTTTATAATTGTTCTGCTATTATGTTTAAAATATATAGGATTACATTTAAAGCTTGTTGTTTTAAGAGAAAATGTAGATAGAAATGTCTATTTGGAAATAAAATACATATAAAAGCTTATATTTACACAAACACTTTTGTACAAGAGAATAATACAGAAACAGGGTAGAAAAAAAAACAAATAGCAATAAATACATGAAATCTGAAAGGTACTATAAACTGGGAACAGACAGAGCTGTCCATCCTGACTTGTACCTTGAGAGTTAATAGGAAGAGATACTCTTTGGATTTCCCCCTTCAGGTTGAACTATTTTCTACAGTTTCATATTTTTAAGTACTTTTATATTTCCTAAATGTGATAGCAATCGAGGAAAATGGTGTACTGCAGCACTGTGTCTTATATCAGCTGCATCATCAGAGTACAACAAAAGAAATATACAAATAAGTCAACAAAATTTGCTCTAATTAAAGGTTGACCTAATTAGACTCTTGTCCATCAAACAGCTCCTTGAAATGGCAGAAGAGAAGGAAAAGAATGGGTTAAGATGAGCCACTGAGTCAGAGCATCTGTTTGATGAAGTGACACATCTGAGTTTGGCTTTTCAGTAGATTTCTTTCATGGGCTCTTCTCTTTCAATCAAACGGTACATTCACTTCGCATCATTTCTAGTTCCCAATTCCTCCAAACCATTTTGGAGGCAACTGTGCAATCATCTTCACTTTTCCCCATGTTGGAACCCAGAGAGAAATCACCATGAGCCAGCTGATCACTACTGATATTTACCTGGTGCTCTTTCCTATGCCACTCAAGCTAATAAGAACTGTGAAATCTCCTTTTTGCACTACAAAGGGAATGAAACCAATCGCAAGTCTTCTCCCACTCATAGAGGACTGAACCACTACAGATATTAAGGAGAGGAGATGTAGGATTTCCTACTAAGGATCACACAAACTCTCACTTCCTGGGATTGTGCTGGGAGAACCGTGCAGCTGATCCCCCCTGAGGTCCTCTGGAATGGCCTTCTGGAAGAGTTCAAATGTGAACTTTCTTCCAGAAACAGCTGAAGAGCTTTTCCAAGAGGGTATTTGAATGTTGACACCAGATGCTACTTTTGCATATAGTCCATTTTTTAATATTTATGACTATGATAGTATCTTTTTGGTGAGCCATCAAGAATCTACTTATGCTTGTGATGGGGTATATATTTAATTAATACATAAATAATTAAACTCCCCTGAAGCTTTGTTCAGGTGCTACACTGCAGGAAAAGAAAATACCTTTCTATGCTGCATTTTCAAATAAAATAGTGCAGGGCCAGAAAGGGAAGGGGAAAAAATAATAATCCAGTTCTTCAGATGAACAAATGTCACATGATCAATTGTTTATTTATTTATTTTTATTTTATTTATTTATTTATTTATTTTTGTCAAGTACGTGTTAGTAATATACATAGATGTAACATTGTTTATGTACATAAGATTGGTACTGATAAGAGGGAACATTAGGACAGAGATGGTAGGCACGCTGGTGCACTTATGCACGCCCCTTACTGACCTCTTAGGAATCGGGTGAGGTCAACAGTGGACAGTCTTAGGGTAACGTTTTGGGGGGTTTGGTGACGAAACCACAGAGTCAGGTAGTGACTTCCAGGCATTTACCACTCTGTTGCTAAAGTCATATTTTCTACAGTCAAGTTTGGAGCGGTTCACTTTGAGTTTGTATCTGTTATGTGCTCATGTATTGTTGTGGTTGAAGCTGAAGTAGTCATTGAGAGGAAGGATGTTGTAGTGGATAATTTTATGAGCTATGCTTAGGTCGTGCCGAAGGCGATGTAGTTCTAAGCTTTCTAAGCCTAGGATTTCAAGTCTGGTTGCGTAAGGTATTCTGTTGTGAGTAGATGAGTAGAGGACTCTTCTCGTAAAGTATCTCTGGACACTTTCTAATGTATTTATGTCCGATATGCGGTGTGGGTTCCAGACAGATGAGCTGTATTCGAGGATTGGTCTGGCGAATGTTTTGTATGCTCTGGTTAGTAGTGTGATATTACCAAAGAAGAAGCTACGTAAGATTAGGTTAACAACTCTTGAAGCCTTTTTGGCAATGTTGTTGCAGTGGGCTTTGGCACTTAGGTCATTTGATATGAGTATTCCAAGGTCTTTGACAGAGTGAGGGTCGTCTGTAAGGTCTTGTCTATTCAGCTTGTATTTAGTGTTCTGATTTTTTTTTTGCCAATGTGTAGGACAGAGCATTTGTTGGCTGAGTTTTGGAGTTGCCAGATGTTTGACCCTCTTAGTGTTAGTAGTCAGTAGTTTGTGTCAGGAGTCAGCTTCAAACTGATTCAACAACATGTTGTGTGCTCCATCAGGAGTATACATACTCTCCTCCATTTTTTCTCAGAACAACTTTTGAGGATTGGTTGGGCTAAGGGAAAATGATTGATTATCCAGCGAGCCTCCATGGTGGGAAATGGACTTGAACCCAGATCTTCCTGGTCCTAATGCAATGCTACACTACATTTTACATTCCAGTATATACTGGAGACAGGAACATATAGGGACTGCAGAGATCTAAGTTCAGGCCTCTAAGATTACATGATATTTCTTTATATGTCACCTGATGAGAATGACCTTTGTGTTCATCCATGAAGTCTTTGCTCCAAGATTGACTTAAGTCTGAACTCAGCACATACGTATAGTATTTCTCTTCCTTTATCAACATTTTCAAATAATACACTTTTTCATACAGAACTTTTGATGTCCGGTATTACTCAAGTTTCCTTTCTTTGATCATATTGTCCCTGAGATAACTTTATAATTAGTGCTCAGAACTCTGCCTAAAACATTTCTTCTCAAGTTATTTCATCATTGTAAACCATATTACTAAATAACTCTTTCATCAACCTCTAATCCTTATTAATGCTAGTGTTCTTTTTTCCAAGAAAAAGGTTTCAGTATGTAAAATGTAATATTGTTGTTGGCCTTAACAATAGAAGATATTTAAGCCCAGGGAGACAATAGTTGGGGTCAACTAACACATATCAAGCTTATAATGAGGATGAATCTAACTTCAATTTTTTTTCAGTATCCTTTGTGATATATAAGCAATAGTCAACTGAATCACAAAGATAAAGCTAGTGAGTGAGACAGAAAGTTACAGTAAGTAAGGTCAGTAAGGTATGAAATCCCAGAATAAGAATACATTAAATAGGAGGGCAAAGATCGAAGGTGATAATCAGAGAACCAAAAAAGAGTTAATTAAATCTATATTGTCCTCTAATATCTTCATCTGCTTCATTTTCTGGCTGGAAGTGACTCATTATTAGCTTTTCTTTATCTTTTCTGGAGAAATCCATAATTGGACTTAGTATCTTTTGCTGCCAAAAAAAAATTCCAGTCAAGTTCATTTCTTTCTATAATTCACAGCTGGGCTGTGTGTCCTAATATGGACCAATTCTCAAAGCCAACTTCTCACCATCTATCAATATAGATACATACAGAGTAAGAAATATGCTGACACTCCAATAAATCTCCAAGTGCATTTTAGAAACCAATTGCCCTTGAGCAGTGGTATGAATATCTTTTATATTAATTTTTCCCTAAGTTCATATTTTGTTTATGTAACTGATCTAACCCTTCTGTAATTATATTTGTGTGCTATACATAGTTTATTTAAAGGATTAAACTAAGGATAGTGATACAAATACCTTCATGCAGTTCAAATGTAACACCTAAACAGTTTCTAAAGCAATTTGTGGAAAGCTGAACATTGATTTGTTGATTACAACAGATTTTTTAAAAATTTAAAACTAAAACATTTTTGACAAATATACAGTAATTACAAGAGGCTAGTGGCTTACTTCTGTTCCCACTTCTTGCCTCCCCATACATATTATAGGACTCCTGCATCCGAGGAAGTAAAATACAGACAATTCAATTGATCTCTTCTGAAATTATGATCTGGGCTAATCCTAGTAATGTTCACATGAACAACAGTGATAGAAGTAAGAATTCTTCCCTAAGCTTCATATCCCAAATGTTACCTTTTTAGCCAATATATAATACTGACTTCTATATAGTCAGACCAATATTTATTTTCCTTTTGAGCAAACTGTCTTATGGAAGACAATTTACAGATGGTATTATATTGCTCAAATCACGTTATATTGATTTTCTAGATTGTGTTTCACAGGATGAATAACCAAATTAATATTTCCATTTCGGGCAGTAATGATCAATAACTCAATCTTTTGATTGGAAGGTTTTTTTTTAAGAATTTGGGAATATCACCAAACAATCCTTTGTTCTGACTCTCTGGCTTGGTTTATTGTCTATTTTAACAAATGCATATAAATTGATGCAATTTAGGAATCTGATTAGGTTCATATTGTTAACTACTATGTTAGTTGCTGAAGCTTTTTGGAAAGGTTACTGTATTTTTCATTGAATTTGGGGTGTTTAAAACAGTGGGATATCATTTGGCTAAAAAGTTGACATAACCAGAAGACTATTATTTGTTATATGTATTAGTTGTGAGATCACTCCTCCTGAATACTTTCTACCCATTCTATCAGATCTGACAGAAAGTATACTATGGGTCCCATCAATTAAGAAGGGGCACCTTATGGGACTTAGGAAAAATGCCATTTCTGGTTTTGGCATTTGGCCATCCTGGGAGCACCCTCTTCCCAGAGATAAGATTGTCTCTGACCGTCCCAATCTTTTGCAAGGCTCTGGAGATGTGTTAATGTTTCTAGGTATGTGTTTCCAACCAGATGGTCAGGTAAAGACCATTATTTCAATCAATATATGATTGGTTTTTATCTTGGCAGCTGATTATATATTTTAAGTTGTTATTTCTTTACTTTTTAAGTGATGTTATCAGCCGAAGTCAACATGGTATTGCTACAAATAGTTATCTATCTGTTATTCCAAATAGATTATCTAAAGCTTGTACAAATAAAAATACTGGATAAAATATTGACTATATTTATATACATATTCCTATACATATATATGTACACACATATATATGCACATATACATTAAATATCTGTGCCTTAGTTAATGGCTCCAAGGACTACATAGGACATAAGTGGTGATATATTACTGGAAAGGGGGAAAGAATATTCTTTAGAGATTTGGGAGAGAATAATGCTTTAAAAAATGAAAAACAACTCACTCAAAATCATTATTTTGCTGTAGAATAAGTGAGCTGCTCTAGTTGTTGCAAAAAGTTGACTGATGGAGTCACATGCAGACGGTCAGCTATAAGTTTCCTCTTTCTGAGATAGTTACATTGCTCTCCATTGCTCTCCATCTCTTAGATTCAGCCAAGGAGATGACTCCAGTCTGAGGCAAGGATTTTATTCAGAAAATAAAATGACTAAAAGATTGATTTATTTACAAAAGAGATGTTTTGTTTCTTTTGTCCTTATTTCTTGTAATTTTCAAAATCTTATAATTTTGCCTTGTAATTCTTTTCTATAATCCTGTGTTAATCTACTTAATATTTTCTTAGCTTATTTTCTCTTCCGTATTTCCTTATATTTGCTGTAGTTCTCTAATCTACTCTTCTGTATTCTAGATCCAGAATTCTACATCCAGACTAGATTCTCTTCATACACTTCTAGTATGCAAATCTCTTTTCTTAAACTTGCCATAATTCTGGCCCTCTGGAATTTCAGGCCCACGTGTGATCTTCCCTAGCCCCCTATACTCCTCATTCATTTACATGGCGTGCTGGATGCTGTTAGAGAGTTGACACTGCTAGAAAATGCTGTTACTTCGACACTGGCTTCATGACTACTCTTTCAGTAGTGGGGGTTGAAGTCTTCTGGTCAGTGGTGAAATCCAATTTTTTATGTGGGTGTGGCTTGGGCGTGGCTTGGGCATGGTGTGGCTTGGTGGGCGTGGCTTGGTGGGCGTGGCAGGGGATATTGCAAAATCTGCATTCCCACCCCACTCCAGGGGAAGGATACTGCAAAATCCCCATTCCCTCCCCACTCATGGGGGAAGGATATTGCAAAATCTCCATTCCCACCCCACTCCCCATTTCGGCATAGAAATTTTAATAAATAAATAAATAAATAAATAAATAAACTCTGGGGCCAGCCAGAGGTATTTGCCGGTTCTCTGAACTACTCAAAATTTCTGCTACCGGTTCTCCAGAACCTGTCAGAACCTGCTGGATTTCACCCCTGTGTTCTGGTCCATTACAATGTAGTGTTAGGACTGCCTCCAATACCACTCTATTGTTGCCCTGCTTTAGGCCATTATCTAAGGCCATAAAATGTCAGTGTTCCCAGGGTGCCTGAAAACGCTTTCCTTGCCTGGATTGATTTGAATCTGCCAGCCTTTGGGTTTCTTCAAAAGAGATACTCCAGCACCCCAGATTGTGTCAGAGCCTGATCTTGCCAGATTTTGCCAGCCCCTAATTGAGCCCTAGCAATCCTGAGCTAATTTCCAGCATCCTTGGGCTTCAATTCCAAAGGCTTTCCTCTTCTTTTTTCAGATACCCAAACTGTTGAGAGACTTCAGAGAATGTTCTCCCTGCCATAACTATTGCTTCAGCCAGCCATCACCGTAATAATATCTTCCCACATTTTTTCTTCTTCTTCTTCTTCTTCTTCTTCTTCTTCTTCTTCTTCTTCTTCTTCTTCTTCTTCTTCTTCTTCTTCTTCTTCTTCTTCTTCTTCTTCTTCTTCTTCTTCTTCTTCTTCTTCTTCTTCTTCTTTTTCTTCCTTTCTCTCTTCCTGCTTCATTCTTTTCTGTTGTGATCACCATAATTCTAGCTTCGGCCAAAATGGGCCACCTTATAAAAATAGGTAAGAGCAGTATTTTAAAGGGAAATTGATGAAGAGTGATTTAGGTGATCTAGTCACTGTGTGCTTTCTTTTCACAACTGGTGTGTGTGTGTGTGTGTGTGTGTGTGTGTGTGTGTGTGTGTGTGTGTGTGTGTGTGTGTGAACATACCTGTGATGCCACAACTCCCAAGAATATGTGTATGGCTACTGAGCATGCCTCTTTATATAATCATAAAAGACTTGTAACTGTTTTAGAAAGAAGAATGATATTGGAGATGGGCCTGGTGAATGATATCCTTGTTCCAGTTGTAGAATGTAGGACCAATAAAAATAAAGGGTCATTTGAAACCAATTTATCAGCCCAAGTACAAATCTGCTTATAGAATTTTGACATATGACTTCTATGCATGTATATCTTGTTTACTGTATGATTAATCCAGGCTTATTCTCTCCTATACTGCCTTGGCTCTCACTGCACTGAAGGACATCTTCATGAGTTAGTCAACATTTTTATGAAATTAAATTAAATATACAATTAGCTTGAAGAGAATTCAAGGGCAAAGCAGGGTTGAGCTGGCATGATGATTAATTATAGCTGAGCTCCTGTTGTACAAGTTACTATTCATTCCTTTGTATGCACAGAAGGATTCTTACAAGTTGAACTCTGTCACAGTAAAAGACATTATCCTACAACTGAATAACAGATATCTTTGATTGTAAATAAAGCAGATGTGTTATGCCAATAGATGTGTGTCCACATTTTGAAATACTGTACGGAATAATGAGGTTTCTCTTGTTTTGCATTGGTAAAACATTGCAGAAAAACAATCTTGATATATGATTACATCAAGAATCTTTTGTGTACAATGCTTTATCGATGTGCATAATGTACAATAGTAACAGCAAATAAAACAATTGTGATGGAATTACAATACAATTATATCAGAACTGTTCTTTTTTATAGTGTTTTATCAATATGTCTCCACAAATTATGTCATGGAGGGAACAGGGACAAAGAGTTGAAAGGTTTTCTTACAGAGCAGCCCATCTTTCTCTCTTTGTTTCTCTCTTATTTTTTCCTGGTTCCTGGTCCTCAGTTGGAGGGGTCTGTCGCATAATCCCCAAATGTGGCAAATGCTAACTTTATTTTATCTTCCACCAGGTACTGCAGAGTTTCTTCTTACCTCAGCTTTCTGCCCAAGAAGCTGCTGATACAGTTCTACAGTGGAATTATTGAGTCTGTCCTCTGCACATGTATAACTGTCTGGTTTGGTTCTGCAACCCAACAAGACAGACACAGACTTCAGAGGATAATTAGAACTGCAGAAAAAACAATTGCTACCAACCTGCCTTCCATTGAGGACCTGTATACTGCACGAGTCAAAAAGAGGGCTGTGAAAATATTTACATACACCTCACATCCTGGACACAAACTGCTTCAACTCCTACCCTCAAAACGACGCTATAGAGCACTGCACACCAAGACAACTAGACACAAGAACAGTTTTTTCCCGAACGCCATCACTCTGCTAAACAAATAATTACCTCAACACTGTCAAACTATTTACTAAATCTGCACTACTATTAATCTTCTCATCGTTCCCATCACCCATCTCCTCCCAAAAATGACTGTATGACTGTAACTTTGTTGCTTGTATCCTTACAATTTATATTGACTGATTCCTAATATGATTTGATTGCTTATTTGTATCTGGACTATCATTAAGTGTTGTACCTTATGATTCTTGACGAATGTATCTTTTCTTTTATGTACACTGAGATCATATGCACCAAGACAAATTCCTTGTGTGTCCAATCATACTTGGCCAATAAAATTCTATTCTATTCTATTCTATTCTATTCTATTCTATTCTATTCTATTCTATTCTATTCTATTCTATTCTATTCTATTCTATTCAAGTCCACTCTGGATCAGAGTGGCAACTAAATGGAATCACTCACAGCAAGGATCCATCGGAAAACAACTGCACTCTATTCATCTGTACAGTTTTAAGTAGTTTAGCAGCATTGGAAAAGTACAAAAAACCCCTAAAAATATGGCAACATGTTTGTGCATGGAGATTTGGACATTTCTTTTTAAAATGGAATAATAAATACTCCTGATGCACCAGTTTCACTGAATAATTTGGAGTGCAAAAATCAAGGGAAAAAATTAGAAAGTGTTTTGGAAGGATCCCTAAAACAAACATTGCACATTTGTGGCCCAATGACTCTCTAACTATACAGCCAAATGTTCTTGGTAGATGCTTTCGAGGTAGATGTTCAGCAGATCTGGGCCAAATAGGATTCTTGCCATCTCATTCTCTGCAGAAACCTCATCAGTTGGGAACTGAATTTAAATGCACTTCAGCAGCAAAAGAACAACCACCTCTCTGTAACTGTAATCTGTATGTGAAATATAAACATTTTAAATAAATTAGCATGCAAATACAATAGGACAGAAGATTACAAGGTCATTTAAGGATAACAAATGGAGACCCAAAATCAAAATCATGAACACCACAAAGAAGTCTGATAAAGACCTGATAATTTTCTACACCTTTTGTCTATGACACTATAAAAATTTGATAGATCTTCTATTGCCTTAGGCAAATACTAGATTGAGAATGCAGATACTTATAATATTATAATAATTTATTATCAAATTTACTGTCTGACTCCCAGCAATTCAAGGAGTTAATGATCAGTTATGCTTCTCTTAAAGAACATAAGTGACAGAGCACTTGAACCAGAAAAGATATATCAAAAGGTTTTGGGCAAGAAAAGCTTATTTGCATAAAAATGACAAAGGAAGAATTTTCCAAATGGCATAGAAATATATTAAATATATAGAAGAGAGTTTTGTAATGGGCCCATGCTAGTCATAGAGGTTGATTTAAAATAACAAATTTATTTATTATATGATTTATTTGTCTGCTTATCTCACATTAATGACTCTGGGTGGAGTGCAAAATTTAGGAAACAATAACTCTACAATCTAAACCAAAGTGTCCAAGATTAAAACAATAATCCC
The DNA here is from genome assembly GCA_023053685.1 of Diadophis punctatus similis. NCBI lineage: Eukaryota > Metazoa > Chordata > Lepidosauria > Squamata > Dipsadidae > Diadophis > Diadophis punctatus. Next base: position 43,104,379 of record JALIGW010000003.1, read on the forward strand.
AATTATTTATCCTCAAACAACCCTGGTCTTCAATCTCTTATGAAAGAATATGATTGGAAAATATACAATGGAGCAAATCTATGATGGCTGTATGCAAACACCTTGTGGATATACTGCACTTGGATAAAAATCAAGAGCTCTACTTCAGAAATTTTATTTTCTCACTTAAGATTTCATTTTGGTAACTTAGCAGTTTAATTTTCAATTACCTTAGTGTCATTACTACTGTCAGCTGCTTCCTTTTTATCAAATCAGAATATGGATGGTCAATTTTTTGGTAATTGGAGGCGATACATGATATATAGTTTGGTAGTGTTACATCGTGCATATGGATTTTTTTTCATATTTTTCAATGGTGGTGATGACTTGGTTCATTTCTGGAAGATAATCTGCTTTCTAGACGGTGATAAGTTAATTTTAATTTTTTAACCTCAACATGATAAGACAACATGACTCCAATATTCAGTAAATGAATCACTAAAATTTAGAAAATTACAAGAGGTTCTAGGTACTTTTAAAAACATGCATGATTGTGTTTCCTGGATTTTAAATTGCCAACTCTTGTTATAACCAGGTATTTAAATAGTGAATACCAACAGAATGGGAGCCAAAGTACTAGTGGGATTTGCAGAAGTATAAAGTTTGCTTAAAAAGAAACTTCCTTGTAGGTATTTGAAATGAAATCAGCTCCATATTGGCTCAGGCTCATAATATCAGAAAAATGGATCAATATATAATGTTCTGTAATAGCACACTATATGTGAACTCCTACTATTCTGATCTCCTCTTTCTGAAATTCTGTAGCTGTACCCTGTAGTTTCTAGGGTAGTCTATTTACAGAATTCTTGTCTAATATTATCTCAAACTTCCCATTGTGAGTACTTCTCTCTGTCTTCTAACTCCTTTCTTTTACAATACTATCGTTCTCTTTATACATTGTTCTCTCAATGTCTGGGAAGATAATTGTGGGTTGGCTTTATATGACATTTTCAGTGATTGGGGAATAGGAACAGTAGTGGTAGTGGTAGTGATAGTGATAGTGATAGAGATGTGCCTTAACCGAAAGCTGAAAAAAGGGGATTGGCGATTGTAGGTGATCAGAAGTTGCAGAGTACAGAGCATTGGATAGAAAGGGAAATGGAACTGCCTGGAAAGACATTACTGACAAATCACCTGAATGGAAGTATGCCTTTTAAAATGGATAATATACATCATTGTGGTTGGAGTGTTAACAAATATAGAGCCAAACATAGTCACTGAACAATAAGCTAAATATTGCCATGCTTGCTAAAGCTAGTTATGTGCAACCTTATGCTCTAAATAAAGTGTTGCATATCAATTCAAAAATAAACATGAAATATTAGGGTGAAAAGGCAAAGAATGCCCTGTTTAGAACAAAATGTATTCAGCACTGTGAAGAAAAGTACTCCTCTTAGGAAGGAAAGAAATCAGGAATCTAGTTTCATATTTTCCAACTAATAAAATTTATTTTAAAGACATGTCCTGCTAAACAGTACCTTCAAGGACCCCACCTTATAACTCCTTACCTCAGGGGTGTCAAACGTGCATCGTCATGGCTTTGTCATGTGATGTATCTGGACTTTTTCCTCCTTCACTAAACTGGGCATGGGCGTGGCCAGCACGTGACTCATCTGGCCTGTATATACTATAGTCTCCCTTTATTTTCATTTATCAGCAAAAATGCTACAAACACACACACACACACACACACACACACACACACACACACACACACACACACAGAGTTATCAGACCAATACAATTCAGTCGCCTTGAACATCGCTAAAATTTGTATTGACTGTAAAATAAGGCAGACTTTGATTAGGACTTTGATTAATTCTATAACTGTCTGGTACGGTACAGCAACTAAACAGGACAGGCACAGATTTCAACAGATGGTTAGGACTGCAGAAAAAACAATTGCAACCAGCCTGCCTTCCATTGCAAACCTGTATACTGCACAAACCAGAAAGAGGGCTGAAAAAAATATATACGGACCCCTCACATCCTGGACATAAACTGTTTCAACTTTTCCCCTCAGGATGCAGCTATAAGGCATTGCATGCCAAAACAACTAAACACAAAGGCAGTTTTCCCCCCATGCCATCACTCTACTAAACACATAATTCCCACAGGACTGTTTATTCCTAAGGATATCTAACCATGTAGCAGGACTGTATTACTATTATCCTTCTCATCTTTCCTATTACCTAAGCCTATTGGTATCTTATGACTATCGCTTTGTTGGTTGTATCTTATGATTTACGATTTATCACTTTGTTGCTTATATGTACTGTATACTGAGAGCTTATGCATCAGAGACAAATTCCTTGTGTGTCCAATCACAATTGGCCAATAAAGAATATTCTATTCTATTCTATTCTATTCTATTCTATTCTATTCTATTCTATTCTATTCCTATGAACCCACCACCAACTGTAATATTTTTTTAATCTTGTCTTGTTTTTATTTTATTTTTATTGTGTTTCTGTTTGTAATTTTGGTCAGTGACTGTAATAAAAAATTCTATTAATGGCATGCATAGTCATGTGCAATCTCATGAAATCAAACAATCTCAGAAGGTCTCAATAAGGCAAAGGGTTTCTAATACATTACAATTGTTAATTGATAAGGTACTTGTGATCTGTCTTGCATGTAGTCTGCATCTACATAACCACCCTCTCTTCCCTCCTTCCCCACTATCTTCCTCCTGCCTCAGTTTAAATCCTACATCAATCTAGTCATTCAATTCGTCTGATGAAGTGAGCTGCAGCTAATCAAAAGGTTATGCATTCTAATAAAATTTGCTAGCCAAAAAAGTGCTACCAGACTTCTGATTTTTTTTGCTCTTCTTCTACTACAGTGTTTCCCAACCTTGGCAACTTGAAGATATCTGGACTTCAACTCCCAGAATTCCCCAGCCAGCGAATGCTGGCTGGGGAATTCTGGGAGTTGAAGTCCAGATATCTTCAAGTTGCCAAGGTTGGGAAACACTGTCCTATGTCTTAGAAAGAAGATACTCTGTAAAATGTTGTTGCAAGCATAAATCACTAATCCTAAAAAACTGTGATTGATTTATAGAGTAATAGTAATAATATCAGTTTAATTGCCATAGAATCACTCAGCCTTTCCTTTCAGTGTTTACCAGCTATCATTCTATAACTTGATTACCATCTACTTTTCCAAGTTTACTTGCAAAGAAAGGAACATTTTACCAGCTGATGGTCATCTTATACTTACTGCAGTATGATGATCTATAGTGCAAAGGTAGGAGAGACATTAAAAAAAAACTAGCGCAATTCAACCTTTCAAACTAAGACAGAGTTACGTACTTAAGTGCTTTTTAAATTTTTTAAACTATGGTTTAAACCCTTTAGATTTCAGTGGTCCTATTGGAGGATTATGAGAGACCATACACTGGCTCTTTTTGGAGGAGGCATATTAAAAAAATGTTTAAAGAAAGGAGACCCAAAAGATGTTGTAGGAATCTGATTTTGCAACAGATGTCTAATAGGCATGATGTACTAGCAGAATGACAAACAAATTAGGATACAATGTACACTCATTGCTTGGAATAAATGCAAATGTGTGCAAGCATAGTCAGTTAAACATGTGGTTTCTGCTAAGGCTGTTCATTCAAGTGATTTTTTTCCCCTCTTTCACAAGGGAATGCAACTAAATACTCATAGCATAGCATGCCCAGTTTATGACTAAATGCCTAAATGTCGTTACTGATTTCCATGGCAAATATCTTGCAGTAACAGAATCATGCCTTTGGCTGTTAAGTGTCTGTTGGTTATGCTGAAAGGGGTAATGACTGAGACTAAACTGAAGAACAAGCACACTATCCAATGCGGCCAGAGCACAGAAAGCAACCCAATCATATTCATACTTGCAAGCCTTAAGGATCCTGGAGCTTCCTGTATGTTTGGTTACACAGCAGCAATAAGATAAGTTTCATGTTCAAGACACAGATTTTCTAATGGTAGAACACAAAGAGATTAATGGAAACAAGACTTTCTGTGAATGACTATATCTATGGTAGTCTGTGATAGGATGTCTATAACAGGATATCGCCATTCAAAAGAAATTGCTTTGTGTGGTTTCAACTCTCCACAACAGATATCATTGGGAGATCAGTTGGTCTGGACCAGATCTTGAAGTGGTACAAATCACTGTAGTACAGCAGTCCCCAAACTTGGCAACTTGGTGGCCCAGCTTGGGGGGGGGGGCGGAGAGGAATTGGGTCGTGCAAGCAGCAGGCTGATGTGCACATGCACATGCAGCCATTGCACAAGCGGCAGGCCGGCACACACACACGCGATTGCTCACCAACCTGCTGCTTGTACAAGTTGAGCTCCACTCCAAATAGGCTGTGGCTCTGTAGTGAGCCACGACCCAGAGGTTGGGGACCTCTGCTTTAGGAGAAGTGCCCTTATAGTGAAAGCATATCTCAACTTTTTAAACTTCAAAAGACTCAAGACAAGATGCTTCACTAGGATTAAAATAAATTGAGGAGGTTTTAACTTTGTTGCCTTTTACATTTTCACTGTTGATACAAGGTTGTATCTAGAATCTACTAGATCAGGGGTGTCAAACTCAATTTCATTGAGGGCCGCATCAGGGTTGTGTTTTACCTCAGGGGGCCCGGGTGGGTGTGGCCTGGGTGAGCGTGGCCAGCTCAACATCACTCGTGTCAGGGGCACCTGGGGTGGCCTGAGCGCTCTGCCAGCAAAAATGGGCTCCCAAGCTCTGTTTTCAGCTGCAACAGCCTCCTGAAACCCTCTGCCAGTGAAAACGGAGCTCCGTTTTTACTGGCAGATGCACCATGGGCCAGTCCTTTGCTGTTTCCAGGGGCAGCCCTGTGGGCCAGATCTAAACACCCCGCTGGCCAGATCCAGTCTGTGGGCCTTGAGTTTGACACCCCTGTACTAGATAGATGTCTCTTTTGTTGCTGTTTAATGCCGGCAGCTCAGATAATACTGTGATGGTTCAAGGCAATCCTAACTCATGATTCAATTCCCAAGGCAGAGCTATCATCTGTGGCTAGGTATTTCTCTTTCTGGACTCTGGACCATGGAAAGAAATGGCGGCGGCGGGGGGGGAAGCTGATAGAAATATGGTCAAAGACAAAGAACCGAGAGAAAGAAAATGCAAAGCATAGCTCTTCAAATGTTCAGCCACATACTTTCCTTCTTCAGATACTTTAATAAACCTCTAAACCAGTGATGGCGAACCTATGGCACGGGTGCCACAGGTGGCACGTGGAGCCATATCTGCTGGCACGCGAGCCATTGCCCTAGCTCAGTTGCAGCGCGCATGTGCGTGCCCACCAGCTGATTTTTGGCTTGCACGGAGGCTCTGGGAGGGCGATTTTGGCCTCCGGAGGGCCTCCAGGGTGGCCGGGGGAATGTTTTTGCCCTCCCCAAGCTCCAAGAAAGCCTCTGGAGCCTGGGGAGGGCAAAAAATGGGCCTACTGGGCCCTCTGGAAGTCGGGAAATGGGTGAGTGGGGGGTTGTGCACGCATGTGCAGGGGGTTGGAGTGAGTGGGGGGCTTTGAATTATGGGTGTGGGCACGCACGCACGTGCAATAGCGCACACGCGCACTATTTTGGCACCCGAGGAAAAAAAGGTTCGCCATCACTGCTCTAAACCATGCCGAAGTATTTTTGGAAATATCTGACCCTGATTTGTCATTTAACAGTACATAACTGAACTTTTAGTGAGAAGCAGGAAGAAAAAAAAACTACAAACAAAGTGTAGAGAAAAACCAGGAGTATCAGGAGACCAAGTAGAAACGACATCCTGGACTTAATCACATTTCTCTTCTTTTTCATTTAATTATTTTCATTTCCCTTTAGTTGGGTTGGAACTTTTTGCTTGTTCAGAAACTTTTCTGAGTCCCAATTAGCTTCTGTTTCTGAGAAAACTGATTACTTTCAAAGATGTTCTTCATTTTCTTTAAAGCTGTTCCTTCTTACTTTCTTCAAGATGGCCTTCTGGGGCCAGATCTTTGTCTTATCAACAGCTCTGCATACCAATAAAGTAGCTCAGAGTTGAAATGATGGCTCCTTGGTGCTCTCTGAGCTTGATTGTTGTCTTGCAGACATTTCATTACCCAGCATTGATGATGTTATATAGTTTGGGTAATGAAACTTCTGCAAGAAAACAACCAAGCTCCAGGAACACCAAGGACCACTCAGTTTTCCATACCCTTAAAAAAAACCCTAGCTTTTCACTTTTCTTTTTTTCTTTTTCTTTTATGCTAATCTATCTGTTCCTTCACACACGAGTAAGATGTCTTTTTGGGAGGAGAGGATCAGGTCACTGTTGACTTTAGGCACCACCTGGCTACTCTATTTTTTTTAAAAAAAATATTCTGAATTTCAGCTCAAATGCAGAATTTAGACCTGGAATACTGTTGCAAGATCAGTCCTTAAATGACTCACACAAGGAGTTAGCAATGGGTGCTCCAAGCATCCCCATGGGTGCTAATTTATTAATAAAAAATATGCATGGCAAGTTTATTCTACTCTAATTAGTTTACAGAAATTAAATATACCAAGGTTATTCTAGAACAGTGATGGCGAACCTATGGCACGGGTGCCACAGGTGGCACGCGGAGCCATATCTGCCGGCACACGAGCTATTGCCTAGCTCAGCTCCAGCGCGCATGTGCACGCCGGCCAGCTGATTTTTGGCTTGCACGGAGGCTCTGGGAGGGCGTTTTCGGCTTCCGGAGGGCCTCCGGGGGGACTGGGAAGGGTGTTTGTGCCCTCCCCAGGCTCCAGGGAAGCCTCTGGAACCTGGGGAGGATGAAAAATGGGCCTACCTGGCCCACCAGAAGTTGGGAAACGGGCCATTTCCGGCCTCCAGAGGGCCTCCAGGGGAGTGGGGGAGGCCGTTTTCACCCTCCCCAGGCATTGAATTATGGGTGTGGGCACTCACGCATGCACGATAGCACGCGTGCATGCACTTTCGGCACCCGAAGGAAAAAAGGTTCGCCATCACTGTTCTAGAATAAGCATCAGCATTGTCTTGCTAATGCTGGTGATAGTAGCAAGACAACTCAGCATTAAATTCAGAATAAAATTACTTATCAAACATCCTCTACAGTTTTAAGCTCTGGCGTTCCTCTTTTAAAATAAGTCAATAATAATAAATACTGAAGGTATATTTAAAAATGTGGATTGTATGATTAAAAACTATATCACAAAAGGGTTATTTTAGACTCCAAATTTCAGGATTTTAAAGATTATCATTTTTCCTTAAATGGTAACATATATTGCTCTTAAAGTAGTAAGCTGGCTCTGCCACATTTGTGGTTTGTACATTTTTGGTACTCAATTGCAGCACCCTCACATTTACACCAAAGTCCTACTTTGAACGCATCATTGATATTGCCAGTATTGTGGTATAATAACCTCTTACACAGGTCTTGGAGTGGTGCTTCATTCACTACAGACATCCTGTTTCTAAATTATGTAAGATAAGAGGTTGAAATGTTATGTTTTTCTTCAAATGAGAGATAAACTTTCTTGTATTTATTGCACCAAATAATAATAATGTTAATGTTAATGTTAAGCTAATTGTGCTGCAATTGTGATGTTGTGATTCTAAATGAATGCCTGGAGAAAAACACTTACTTGTTATTGAAAAGCAGAAAGACAATCTTTATTCTTAATAAGCATAAAAGCAGATACATGCAGCAAAATCCTAAATTAATAATGGTAAATACATACCAGTCTTGGTATGTATTTACCATTGGTTTACAGTTTCCTCTAATTAAATGTGGACTGACCAACCCAAATCTATTGATTTCATTAGTGGCAACCTTGATATGTTAGAACAATCTGCTTTCTATAAAACAGACTTTGAGAGATCAATAAAGAGTATATGCTACATCTCCTGGCAAATTCATCAACCTTGGAGGGAAATCTATCAAGGGAAACTTGTTTTTGATTTTATATTGCATATATACCTTTCCCTATTTCTCTTAGTCTTTGTAAGATGGTTCCTTGTAGCTTGCAGTTTTGCATCCAGGCTTCATTTCAGCTAAATTTCAAACCTTTCCAAATGATATATAAGGAAATGTAATATGTTGACTGAAAAGCTGAAATAGAAATTGGGTGACTGCTTCATGGGTTTGTAAAAAGTTCTGTCTTCTTGAAGATTAGCATTAGAATGCTCGTGTCCAGACCAGACAACAAAACTCTGTCTCAAGAGTAATATGACTGAGAGATGTAGACAGCATCAGAAACAATGATGTGGAGCCTGAACACATGGCATAAAAACAGATCCCACGTGCTAATGAAATTTTGAAGAATCAAGGCTAAACAAAAGATAGCCAAGAACACCCCTAACCTACATGATATATCTGGATTGCCCTGAAACTGTGCTACCAACATGCAGAAGCAAATGGAAAATAATACTTTGCAGTCAATTTTCACTGATTAATCACCAACAAAAAGCCATTGGATAAGTGGAATACCTTCCTTAAAGCAAAACAGAAAATTCCAAGCACTCCCAAATATGAATACCCCTTCCATCCCATTCTGTCCACATAACATCACCAGGGCAACTGCACCATGTGGCTGTTGAAATATATTGTGGCAGAGATATTGTTTACCATGGTATGTGCAAAAATAGTTAAGAGCATGAGAAAATCCATGATAATTAAGGCCACCAGAAAATAAGCCTATAACATTTTCAATCATTAGCTCAAAAGTCCCTGATCTCAATGAGCATATCATGATTATGGGCAAAACTCTGTTAAATATTCTTTTTAAAAAATAGGAGATTGGGAGCATGCTAGACCCACCAGTCTCCAGCCACATAGGCTTTACAGATGTGGGAAGAGAAGAGCAGCATTATTTTCTTTTGCCCACAAACAATGTGAGTTCTCATTTTGCCAACTTCGGAAGGATGGGGGCTGAGTCAGCTTCAGTCAGTCAGGGTCAAACTCCTGGCTGTGGGCAGAGTTGGCCTGCAATACTGCATTCTAACCATTGCACCATCAAGGCTCATATTATACAACATCTTCAGACTCAGTAGTCCAATTGGGAATGAGTTCCATGTCGTGAGCACCTAAATGTACAAATACCAGCAACCCAGACAATTAATGTGAAAAATTGTAAGTCATGACTCTTTAAGCCTAAACTGTTCATAATCACATTCAGAGTTGCTATATGGGGAAAAAAATTCTTGCAATTTCTTACTTCTAAGATATTAATCTATTTTCATCTGGAAATACTTGCAACTCTACCTCTTCCATTCTTTGTCTTAAGAAAGCTTGAAGTTCACAGCAGTAGCCTTGAGGGATACTTCTTGCTTGTAGAATGCTAAAAGTGATTGTTTCTTGCTGTTCAAAATTTCTGCTTTTGTGTTTTTTATTCACCTGCCAGAGTTAAAAGTCCCCACTGCCTTTTAATGAGCAATAAAATAAAATAACTTACATTTTTAGTCACTGAAGTTGAAAGTTTCCAGCAATCAACAGATCAATCAATAAAAGGATAATTATACATTGGTAATCATGTGCTATTAGAATACTGCCAAAAATGATATTACAATCTTGTTTTGCTCGTATTGGTATAATTTTCTCCAACAAATAAGTTAACATTAGAATGTTTTGCTTATATTCAAGAAAAACTGTTTTATGGTAGTAGAAGAAATTGAAATCCAAGTTTTCAATACTGTATTCTTTCAGCTACAGATACTTGTTCATTATAACAAGAGTTCTGCTTCAGTTTTAGCTAAATCCCTATTCCAGAATTTGGCTGATTTGGACATATGGGATATATAGGAATCAAAGTAAGTATTTATCTTCTTTTAATATTAATTTTATTAAAAGTGATAATTAAAAAGATAAATACCAGTATCAATATCAACAATATCTCCATTTTGTTATAATTGATTTAACTGCGATACTGATGTGTTGTTTGTTTTCCTCAAACCCTGCCTGCAAGCTATCTACCCCCCCCAAAAAAAATCTCTAATCCTTTTACAATGCCTTTCGTGGTAGAATTACCAGCAAAAGGGGGAAGAAGGGACCCTGTTCTTATGTCTTTCAGCCCTGCACACATGATCCTGAAGCCTATGGAAGCAGAGCAAATGGGCTCAGATACTGTCCAGTAGAGACATTCCATCCATTTGAGCCAGAATTGGGTTTGAAACTAGTCCTCTAGTCATCACAGCAACCAGAGTGGAACAGATCTTTCCAAGCCTGACTGACCAGCCTTACCACCAAACCTAAGGCCACCCAGCAGACATGAATGAAAGGACCCTGAGATGGACAAATAAAGACCAAACATCTATTTTCAATCCCCAGAAGACAGCTGAAAAGACTAGGGGGGAGGGGGGGAAATTCATTGTAAAGTTTTTCTTTCTTTCTTTGCTTCAGTCACAGAAATTCATTGTAAAGTTCTTTTTCTTTGTTTTCTTTCTTTCCTTGCTTCATTCACTGAAATTCATTGTAAAGTTTCTCTTTCTTGTCTCATCTATATTGTAATCAGTTTAATGTACTCATGTAAGAATTGTATTGGGAGTGGTTGCCACAGCGAGTTCTGTACACTTTAGATTTCTGTCTAGTGGGAGGGAAATTTGTAGCTGCATACACAAACACACAGAGACACGCCATTCAGAATTAGACTGAGGTTATCCTTTTTTCACCTACTTCCACCCAAAGCTGCTTTTAGCTTGCTGGTTTTGTTTGGGTTTTTTTGTTGTTGTTGTTGTTCCTGCTTTGTGGCATTAAAGTCCAGGCAGTCATATCTCCCTGCTAATTCCATGGGGGAAGGGGACAGGTCCCCTCAGGCAATTTCCCCACTTGAAGAGCTAGCAGAAAGGATCTTCGAAACCCAAGGCCTGACTGCTGCCCAGTAAAGCAGGGTATGTTGCACTGGTGGTCTCAGGAGCAGGAGTCTCAGGGCTCATTGGCTCATAATTTTGAAAAAAAAAGGAAAAGCCTGGATTGCACACTGGCTAACCTCAATTTGGACTCACAAATCCTAGATGCACTAAAGTAAGAGCTAGGGCAGGTTCAAGAACCATCCCTTGGAAATGGGCAGCCTGTGATTTCAAGGTAAACCATGGCTGTGGGAATATTGTAGGGCCTGTGCTTGCTTGAAACCTGTCCAGGAGCTCATCGAAAGTGTTATCAAACATCTGAACATAATTGGCATGGAAAATTGGATACTGTAAATTTATTTCCAGAACCTTTGCCCTGGCCATTGACCATCATGGTTGAAAGCTCTCCTTTTGGGAGCCACTGAAGGAATCCTTCTGCTGCCTCTTTCAACTGCCTTTTTCAACATCTTCCCCTCTGCATCATAGAAAATTAAAAGCACCCATCAAATCTCCCTGACCTGATCAATTTGAAGCTTGTGTCAAAACATATGTAGCACTCACATGTTTTGAAAAAAAATGAGGGATTGTAGGAAGTTAGCACCCACCTCTCTCCTAGGAAATGAGATATCCTAGGAGATATTAAAAGGCATAATATATTCTGTGGAATATCTCTGGAAACATGCTTGTGAACGGACAAAAGACTCCCCTTGGAAAACCCCCACCCCTTGCCAATGGGCCATTAAGGACTGGGCCCAGCTCACATATTCCTCTCACCTGGCCTGAAAGTCTTCTGCATAACAGAACCACAATAGGATTTTCCCAAGGCCCTTTCATTCAGCCAAAGCTGGGACAGACAAAAAAACCTATAGAGTTGCCCCAGCATGCCCCTGGGGGGTCTGAGAGTCAATGGGATACATTTCTATACAGGAACAGGAAACTAAGAGGTGGGACCCAACAGAGAGTATAAAACAAGGAACTCAGCATCTCTTCTGTCTCTTTTCTCTTCACCCACATCTGGAAGCATGTAATCTACCTTTTCTGTACAGGGGCTCATGCCATGTGCTCCTGTCCACCATTAAACCTTCTTTCCAAGCAACTTTCATGAATCCAGTGTCTTTTTCCCCACTTGGAACTGAACCCAGAAGGATATTCCTTACAACAGTCTGATGAACTTTTCTGACAGCTCATCAGAACTGCAAATTCACAGATGTTAGCAAACATGGGAAGAAGCTGAAAACAGCACTGGAAAAATCCCAAATCAGATTATGACAAGTTAAATTGGATCTAATGTATCACATTTTATATTATGTAAAATGAAGAAATAACTTTCTACTTGACATGACATGGCCTTGTTAATTCTGGTGGAGAGTAAATGATATGTAATGAATGGCCAATGAAGTTGACCATTTCAGCTGGATTTGATGTTCAACTGTATGGAATTCATTTTTAATATTTACCTACAGAGATGCAGTACATGGGATTATGCTTGATTTGCCCAGGTTGACCATGGCAAAATCTATAATTCTTGAACTTGGTGGAGAATATCTGTCTGATGTTGTTTTACATTTATTATTGCCTTCCAATGTGCTGTTTCTGAAAGCTTCTTTTAAAAATATTTGCATAAATTATTAATATATTTATAAATAAACAGATCCCACAAATCTCTCTAGAGGGCCAGTTTGGTATAGTGGTTAAGGCATCAGGCTAGAAACTGGAAGAGCATGAGCTGCAGTCTCACCTTAAGCTCAAATCCAGCTGGATGACCTTGGACCAGTCACTTTGTCTCAGCGGTAGGAAGTAAGCGATGCTAAATCCCTTCCAAGCCAAGACAAATGCAGGGACTTCTCCAAGCAATTGCCAGAAGTCAACATACTGTAGATGTGAAGGTGTGCACTCACATGAATCTCTATTGTTCCTTTTTATAAAGGTTACGTATTTCTGCTTTTCAAAAATTAGTTTGATATAGCCATCATTTGAGGAAGAGGAAATATATACATAGACACACACAGGCAAATATGGAACATGGTACAAATATGGTACATGGTCATTATATTTTGCATAGTCATCACTAGGATTTAATCAGCCTGCTTCATACTTTCTGAACTAATATTTGGAATAGCACACATTTGCCATTCTGATTTTTCATTTTTCCAATTTACTGCCTATTGAAACAACATTCTACAACAGTTGCCTTTTCAGAAGAGAGCGTCAGACACCAAGATATATTTTGAACCTGATCTTATCTGCCCTTCTCCTAAGATTTTCTTCACTCATAATTTTGTCCTGTGCATTTTCTTCTTTTTTTAAAACATACCTACTTTTTGCAAACCCTGTTCCTCAAAAATGAAATACAGAGATAAAAATTGCAGACATTTTTACTTTATTGCTACTATTAATGCCTATTTAAGTGTCTGCCAAAATCTATAATAAAGGACAAGTTCAAAGGACAGCCCTTGATGACAAACGTCTCATTAATTAGTGTTCAATGATCTTATAGTAACTATTTTTATTCACATTGTTGATTATGCATGAAAATAATTAAGTACTGTAGTTTTGGAAGCAAAATATGGCAGGCTTTCATTTGAGAATATAGATAGAGGTGACTTCTCTAGTCTTTTTTGAAGTTTGCTTGACAATATTTTCTTTGCCTCCTGTTTTATGTTGTTTTTTTATTAATAAGTATATGAGTATGTATATGTCGCATACATGAAAGGCAAAATGAGAAATAAAGGAGTGGTTTCAGACAATCAGGCTTTTCAAGTCTGAAAACCTTCTGATTGTAATTTAAAATAAATCCAAGACTAATCTGGGCTGTTTGGAATATTTTCAATGGATTACTGAAATATTTGCATATATATTTGCAAAGTACTGATAGCCTATCGACATTTGCCTTTTTTTGGCAAATAGTTAAACACAGAAAACTATGAGTCAGTTAGTGCTAATTTATTAGTCATAATTTAATGTAATGTTTTTCAAGATCAGCAGCTTTAGGTTGTATGGATTTCAACTCCCAGAATTCTGCTGATCAGGTAACAGAAGAAGGACATGAAGAAGCTTGACTACAATTAATAGTCAAAAGGCACATCATGTTATAGCTTAGGTTAGAAAAGATCAAGAAGAAAACACTGGTGAGAGCAAAAAGTCATGAAAAATCTCTTCAATAAAAGATATAGTCATTGTTTTTGAATGGATTCTGTGAAAATGCATAATGGGTCCTAGGGAACTTATTTGAATGTTAGAGCAAGATTTTCAGATCTGATGTTTTACAGGCATTTTGGAATATAACATTTATAGAATCATGTATGGTTCTGTTCTCCTTATTCTCTTTTTACAGGCTTATTGCCTGCTGCAGGTTTTTTTAAAAAATCTTTATGTTGTACCTCACTTTTTTTGTTTCTGCAGAATCTCTTGGTATGCCTCTCTTGGCAAGAGATTCTGTTTGTGTCTCTGTGTTAATTTTAAATGATCAGTCCCTCAGTAATGGAGGAAGGTGAGGTTGAGGCTGAATAATTGGAAGCCAAGAGGCAAAAGTCTCTGACAGAACAAAATTGATTGAGGCTTTTCAGTGAAACACTTGCAAAAATCAATGCCTGTTCCCTCGATTGCAGGAATGTGTTTACTGTATTCAGCAGCTAACATTAAAAGTGAATTCCAGCAATTGCAATTACAGCTTTCTGCTTCTCCTCCCCTTTTGCTTGGCGTTCGTTTTGTCTTGTGTTTAGAGCCTAAGGCAAAGCTAATGCAGTCAAACTGAAAGCGGCTTTATAAATTGCAACTCACCACTTTCCCACTCCCCTAGGACCCCCTTTTTCTTGAGCACTGTCAAATTTGATTCAGCTCAGAGGCATGGAGCTGCCTTACGGAAGAGATTTCAGGACTTAGAAGCCCGGCTGGAACATGGCTGACTTGCTAGGTGCTTGGCCAGACTATGTTAATCCTAATGCAGCCTGATATCACCATTTGATTTCCTTGTGCCCGGGAGCAGAAATTTTAAATGCAATAGAGAGGTGCTTTTGGGCTCGGGAGGTGACTTATTCATGAGAATCAGAGTTGTGAGTTTCTGAATGAAAGTTGAAAGGAGAATGGGGGATCCTGATTCATACATACCAGTAGTTTACAAGGTGCAGATTAAGAAAGCAATACCACAATTCATAGTTGTATACAGTAGGTCAATTAATACTTGTATGCAGTTCAAACATTATCTGTTGTTATTATTTATTTATCTAGTGTATGGTATTTGTACATTGAGTGTCAGGCTGTCTACAATATTAGTAGAGTAGTTTGCCTAAGATTGCTAGTTTGTTTAGTTCACACTTGAGTGCTCTCCAGGGTGTACCACAGGGAGCCAACTAGTTCCACACACAGAGTGGCTAATGGTTTTTTGTGGGAGCATTGGCACCATCCAGGATTTTTCTACACTGATTCTGCCTCACATTTGGGTGGGGCCAGTGCTACTTGGTTTCTTGCTCTCACATGAAGCACTGTTAGCTTCCCACCGGACTGGTACGTATTTATCTGTCTGCATTTTGCATGCTTTCAAACTGCTAGGTTGGCCCATTCTGTCATGTGATGCTAGGGCTTGAACTGCAGAGTACAGAAAGCTGACCACTTCCAGCCAGCAAATCCAGGTTCTTTAAGCCACTGAGCCTCTAACATGATCTGGATATTGTATGTATTAGTCATGCATACCGGATCCATTTTTACTGCATGATTTTAAGTGCCATATAGTGCAGAGCCATCCAAATAAAGAGACACAGACACTGTTAGGAAGAGAAGGGGGGGGATCAATCCTCCGGAGGTCGATGGATCTTTGCTTCCCTTTTGAAGTCATTCTTACTTAGAAAATAAAACCGAGATTCAAATCTAATTAACAAAATATTTATTTCAGTAGAAAATAATAAAAAGAATCCTTATTAAGCTACATCTTATCGGCTAATGAATAAATCACTTCTACCTTGGGCAGAAATGGCGGAAGAGAAAGGAAGGAATTGACTTCAGGAATGCAGGCATGCGTAATAGAACATACCATACGTCTGCTTGACCATAAATACAAGAAACAGTAGAAAACATAGAGATGCACAAACTGACAATATTCACATCGTGACAGACACCCCCTAATCAAAGCTACACATTGACAAATTACAATAATTTCAATAGGGGAGAATTAAGTTTAATATTCCTTTTTAAAAACCAACAGGCAAGCTGACTACAGTTCTTGGGCCCATATCTTTTAAGATCACTTGGGTCCCATCCAGGGGTGAAATCCAGCAGTTTCTGACAGGTTCTGGAGAACCGGCAGCAGAAATTTTGAGTAGTTTGAGTGGAACCAGCAGCGGAAATTTTGAGAACTGGTAGTGGAAATTTTGAGTAGTTTGGAGAACCGGCAAATACCACCTCTGACTGCCCCCAGAGTGGGGTGGGAATAGCAATAGCACTTAGACTTATATACCGCTTCATAGTGCTTTACATCCCTCTCTAAGCGGTTTACAGAGTTCAGCATATTGCCCCCAACAATCTGGGTCCTCATTTTACCGACCTCGAAAGGATGGAAGGCTGAGTCAACCTTGAGCCTAGTGAGATTTGAACAGCTGAACTGCTGAACTAGCAGTAGCCTGCAGTGCTGCATTTAACCACTGCACCATCTCGGCTCTTAATGGAGATTTTGCATTATGCTTCCCATGGAGTGGGGTGGGAATGGAGATTTTGCAGTATCCTTCCCCTGCCATGCCCACCAAGCCACACCATGCCCACCATGCCACGCCCACAAAATCAGTAGTAAAGAAATTGGATTTCACCACTGGTCCCATCCTGCAATCCTTCCCTTTCTCCCACACAAATTATTCAAGTTTATCATTGATCTGCATGATGAGCACACAGTGCAAGTATGGGCCACTGACTATTTCTCAAGAGCAGGAACATGTCCCATCCTTTGCTCATTGAGAAGGCAACCACTGCCAGGTATTTGTTTTTCTTTTGTGCTACATGTTATATTTTATCTGAACTGTCTCACCACCTGAGCTTCATCCCATTGACTAACCCACTGATGAAGAGGTAGCCCCTCCCCTCCTGAAGCTGCTGCTGTTGCCCTCTACAGCCAATTATTTTCTACAAATTCACCAGCAGAACTATGAAAAGGGAAACAGTGGGGGTGTCTCTTTTTTTCTTTTATAAGTTCATTAATGAAACAATAAAATGATGGAATTTTTCTTCTGTTTTATGTCATTGATGGACAGTGGAGCAATAAAATGACAGGATTGTTTTTCTCCTAGTAAATTTTAATTAACCAGGTAAAGCTGGCATGGCTTCTGATGTCTTTCTTTTCTTTTCTAATTCAAGTGAGAGAGAAAAATAGTAAAGTCCTTCCTTCCCTCCTCCCTCCCAAAGTTAAAAAAGAAGGTAAGCAACCTACCTGGTGAATGTATTTGGGTGGAATATCTCATCAACATTACAGCCAAACAGAGGAAGGGATGAAAGTTCTGTTATCTAAGGCTGTAATGAGACACAAACCTTAGACATAACCTAAAGGCCAGAAGTAAGAGTACTTGGTGGTTGCCATACATTGACTCTTAAAACAACAACTTCAACATGTGATCCATTCCAGTCATTCCAGGAGTATACTCTCCAAATTTCTAGCAATAGCCATACTGGCTGAAGAATTTTGGCAATTGAAGCCCAAATATCTGAAGATTTACTAGGTTGAAAAGTGCTAACCTAGAACATTGCATTATAAATGTAGCAGCAATAACAGACACATTATTCTTTTTGGGCTCATCACAACAGCTAGGTCCACTTATCTTCACTGATGGCCACAAATGGCTATGTTTATGAGAAAGAGTGTCTTTAGCAGCAACATTACTATGCCTCATTAAGGTTGATAATCTCTCGGTACATCAATAGGATTTAAATAGGGCTACAAGATCTGGGCTTCAAATCTCCTCCTCCTCCTCCTCCTCCTCCTCCTCCTCCTCCTCCTCCTCCTGCTCCTGCTCCTGCTCCTGCTCCTGCTCCTGCTCCTGCTCCTCCTTTGTTACAATCTGATGCTTATCTAATTTTTACAGTCCAGACAGCCTTCGTTTTAAAATTATTGTTCTACAAATTGTATTCCTGGCAAATTCAACCAGTGAGCAGTTTTCAGGAAGTTAGCCTTGTCTTCCTAGGGATTAAAAAAGAGCAGTGCTGGCTTTGAGAACAGTGAATGTAGCATGATGTTTCACAGAGTTGTGAGTTATAGGTTCAAATCCATAGTAACTATAAAAGTTTCACGGGATGATTTGGGCCACTCACTCTTTCTCAGACCAATCTGTCCAACAGATTGTAGAGAAAAACGTGCTCTGCATACTGCTTTTTGCTTCTGGAGAAATATCACAGCATATTAACATATAAATAAATTGACGTGTTTTGGGGAATGTTGCTTATTTACAAATATGGAAGCAAATAACAGGTAGAGTTAATTTATTGATTAGTAAATCAGTATCAAGACACAACACAGCATCAATTTACCCAAGGCTAAAACAAGTATAAATATATCAACATAGAGAACATTTATTCATCAAGTGACCTTGATATGTTCTAATATGTAACAAGCCCTCAACTGAACAATTTTTATTATAAATGTGGCAGTTCTGCTGGCTATATATTTACTAGTGCCTTGGAGAAAGTAGTACAATCTGTGTTGAGGTTCCAATAGGTTGTTTTGTCAAATAAAGGTTCTCAATATCTGACAGTTTTGCTGGCTGTATACTTACTAGTGCCATGCAGAAGGTAGTACAATCTGTGTTGAGGTCCCAATAAGTTGTTTTGTCATGTAAAAGTACTAAATTGCTGGGACATGTGAATGGCATTTAAATAAGTTGTATGCAATGTCTTCTGTATCTGGAGATCTCCATCTCATCAGATGGCATATGCTGGAATCACCTGTACTTTACCATGGAGTCCAGCAACTCAGATCTTACTCTAGTAAAGACTGTTCTTTGAAATTGTGCCAAATGCATTGACAAATAGTTCTCTATTATGTTTGGAATATCCTTTTATTTCCAGACAACTGTTTTAAGTTTGTGAGGTTGCAAGCAACATAGCAACTCCATATCAATTTGGATGCTAATATCCAAGACACCTGAAGATTTTTTTGGTCTGCTAAATGGCCATTAGATTGACAGACCATGCGTTGAGATGACCTTAGTAACTTTTCTGTTATGAGCTGAACCATTGCTATCTATTCTTCTAGGCACATTTTGGGTAGCCTACCATGATCCTTTGCCAATAGCTGCAGACCTAATTGTTGAATGGCTATATACAAGATAACTACCTGTTTTTGCTCCAAGTGTGGGGATTGACATATTCTTATCAGTTCCCAGAATACTTCTTATAAAGTGTATCTAGCTTTGTTCAAGTAGAGGGTCCTTTGATAAGTCCTACAGTTCTGGAGCATCGGTTCAGACAGGAATTATTTTTGTCTTGTAAACATTTAATATCTATCTATCTATCTATCTATCTATCTATCTATCTATCTATCTATCTATCTATCTATCTATCTATCTATCTATCTATCTATCTATCTATCTATCTATCTATCTATCTATCTATCATCTACAGTATCTATCTATCTTCTACAGTATCTATCTATCTATCTATCTATCTATCTATCTATCTATCTATCTATCTATCTATCTATCTATCTATCTATCTATCTATCTATCTATCTATCTATCTATCTATCTATCTATCATCTACAGTATCTATCTATCTTCTACAGTATCTATCTATCTATCTATCTATCTATCTATCTATCTATCTATCTATCTATCTATCTATCTATCTATCTATCTATCTATCTATCTATCATCTACCTAGCTACCTACCTACCTACCTACCTACCTACCTACCTATCAAGGTAGTGCTCTATTTATCATTAGGTGATTTAAACTGTATTTCGAAATAGATACAATACAGATATGAAACAGTGTGAATTCCAGACAGAATATCAAGAATTGGACAAGATAATATTATCTATGGATTACAAATTAATTAGTAGAATATACAAATTTTTGTTGCGCTATGAATTAGAAGAAGAAACAGTCAAAGAAACTATGGTTAGATGGGCACAAAATTTGGGATATAATATTGAATTGGCAAAATGGGAAAAATGTGGCAGGTAAATTTAAAATTGACAATATCGGCGGCATACAGAGAAAATCAATGCAAGATGTTTTATAGATGGCACCTCCCTCCTGCACGTTTAGCAAAGATGTCGAAAAAAAATATCACCTTTATTCTGGAAATGTCAAAAATCATACGGTACATATTATCATCAATGGTGGACATGTGAGAAGGCTAAAAAAAATTGGATTAAGATTAGAAAACTGATAGAAGATATATGAATGGAAACCAGGAATCTTTTTATTAGGAATCATAACCGAAAATTATCCAAAAGAAATGTATTATTTAATAATTCATATTTTAACGGCAGCTAGGATTCATTATGCGCAAAAATGGAATTTGTTATGCGCAAAAATGGAAAAATAATGAAATACCAAATGAAAGTGAAATTATTAAAAAAAATCTTCGATTGTGCTGAAATGGACAAAACGACTAAAGAACTACAAAATAAGGAAGAAATGGAATATTATATAACTTGGAATAGGTTTTATGACTGGTTAAAAAATAGGAACTCGGAATCGTGAAATGTGTGATAAGTATATGATAGATATACATATATAATCTGTATAGGTAAAAGATTTGTATGTAAAAATGTATATAGAAATTGAAGATTGAACATGTATTACAAAATTTCATAAAAGAATTAGCTGAAATGGGTTAACTGAAACAAACCACAAATGTATCAAAAATGTTCAAACTGAATGACAAATGTAAAAAAGAAATTAGTAGACCTATCTTGAGCTATAATATAATAGGAACTGTGTTTCCTATAAATGTATGTTTGTATGTTCTGTAATATTTTTGTGTATATAATAAAAATATTTAAAAAAAATAAACTGTATTTTGAAAATTGTTGCCGTCCCCACTGAGCTTCTTTCAAAGTGGTTTACCCATGTGTCTACAAATAGGGAAGGGAGCGAACTCCACATCCAGGTGTCAATTATATTTAGTACATTACTTACTGAATACTACCACTTTCGACTTGGTGTCCTTGATACTCAAGGAGCTGAAGCATAATGAGCACCTAATTTTGCAGCCAACTTCTCAGGCCAGTCGGGGAGTGCACCATCAAAATAATGTCATCCGCATATAAAAATATTAATTGGAATATGAACAACTGAAAAATAGAGAAACTTAAGAATGGGGGTAAGCATTTATCATCTTCATAAAATTGTAGATGTACCATCTTATGGTCATCTGGGATTCTCCTCTATTTGCTTTATTCATTCAATGGGAATTTCATGTAATTTATTTTTCCAGTTATTACCTGTTTCTTCCATTAAGAAGCTGTTACTTGATCAGGCTATATATTTGTGCTTTTGGTTTCATTTAATGGGCTTTCAAAGAAATGCACCAAATATAATTATACCTACATTTCTGTAGTTTGCTTTTTTTTTCTCAAAAGGATCATCCTTGTAATAACTGTTCTACTATCCAAAATTGCCTACATATAATAGGGGGGATTGTCATCATTTCTATCTACATTTAAAGTCTAAATTCCACTTTGCAAAATTATCTCCTCTAACATATACTTATATGTCTAAAATTGGGAAATTTTGAATGTTGCAGGCATAATTTTAATTATTCATTTGGTGCGTGCATGTTCTTTTTCAGTTGAGTGTTCAAAGTGGATAATTTAAAAAAGCATAAAAAGTATAAGACTTTTTGAAAATTTAAAATTAATACTAAAGTTGATAATTAATTAAAATTAATTTTAATTCCTTTAACAGTTAAAAGCCTATGAAAAAGTTTGTTTAAATGCCCTGTGTTTTTGCAAAGTCTCTCTAATTAGGTTGTTTGTATTTGCAGTAATGTAATCTTCCATAAACATTCATTGTTAAAATACTTTGCAATAATAAAATATGTTTGGTTTTGCTTTGAACTGGTTAGGATTTGAAAATGATGTCAAAATGTTTAGGGTACTGCAAATGATATTTTTTTTAAACAATCTTAACTTGCAAATAGAGAGGATGGATGGATGGATGGATGGATGGATGGATGGATGGATGGATGGATGGGTGGGTGGGTGGGTGGGTGGGTGGGTGGATGGATGGATAGATGATAGATAGATAGATAGATAGATAGATAGATAGATAGATAGATAGATAGATAGATAGATAGATAGATAGATGACAGACGGACAGACAGACAGACAGACAAATAAACAGACTTTTGGTTGTTGTTGTTGTTTTGAGAATTTTTAGCTCCTTACTTTGACGACGGTATTTTTTTATCAAAGGCATATTCAAAGCCTGACAGACATATAATAATCCAAGTGAACCCCCATGAACTTACTGGAGTTACATAAACTCAGTGGCAGTGCTCCTATGAGTAGTGTGCAGTTTGCCCAAAGTCATGTAGTTTGTCTGATGTCATGTTGCTCCAGGGCATAGCAGGAAAATTTAACTGCTAGATCCAAGCCAGATGCTTACTATGAAGTTTTTTCCTGGGAAAAAAGTATTGGGATAAAAGTCTCCAGCCCTGATTGCTGCCTGAGGATGTAATAACTTTAGGAACTTGTTTAATAGCTTTCTAAGGCTAGTACTTTGTATACTTACCTGTGATGGCTAATCAGCAACAAGATTTCTTGATGAGAATAATTTTATCTCAAACTGCAGTACAATCAAAGTAACAGTGAACTCTGCTGGCAGACATGTGGTTAACATCATTTCTGGATCAAAAATCACATGAACTCTAGCAGTAAACAGACTGCTGCCATTTGGAAAACCATCTATTATAAGCGGTTGGCCACCATCTATTATAAGCTGTTTCCCAGATTAAAATTTCATTAGATATATTATAGATCTCTCATTATTTTCTTCATTTGAACAAATATCTGGTGCCTAAAAGTACAAGGGCTTCATTATCATCCAAGGGTTGGCTTCAATCAGGGGTGGGTTCCACTTACCTTCGCCACTGGTTCGCATCACAACATTTCACGCGCACGCGTCCCATCATGCAATTTAACTTCCGCATGCTCAGAAGCAGGAATTAGCCCGAAACGCAACTGAGGAGCGGGCGGGAGGGCCCTTTTTCAAGCCGCAGAAGGGAAAAAATTCAAAAGAAAGATGGTGGCACGCACGAAACAGCACCGACAGTGACATCATCAGTGGGTCGCTACCAGTTCGGGTGATCTGGTCCGAACCGGGAGGAACCCATCCCTGGCTTCAATACAGAATTATGATGACATTTTTGTTTTTTGGTCCGTATTCGGAAACCATGACAGTGATGTTATTTTGCTTTCTAATACTGTAATACTTAAAGTGTTTGGATGGGCATTTGTCCTCTTTATAAGTCAATCCTCCTTTTTTCTCCCCTTATAATATTATCGCAATGAAATTTCACCTTGAGTAGTCACTTATATATCATCTCCCTAAAAAGGAAGTACACTTTTAAACAACTGTGCAGATTTGTACAAAATGTGAACATTCAAAAGAATTGCTATAACATAAATAAAAACAATGCCCATCTTATCATACCAAGGTGTTCTATCATTCTGTTCCCAGGTGACTTTTATGCTGCTATTATGCATCAAGATCCTGACTGCTGAGAACAAGCTCAGGGTCTCTGCTATTCTTTTTTTTAATGGAGCAAAAAATTATCTGGTTTGAAATTGGAAACTGAATGTTAATTTGCCTATTTTTATATCTTTGGACCACTATGCCTTGAAATATTCACTTCTCCAAATTTAATGGTGCAAATCACCATTTATAAAATGAATACAAAAATGCTTTCATTAAAGGAAAAATATTAAAATCCACAATATATATATATATATATATATATATATATATATATATATATATATATATATATATATATATATATATATACAAAAATAGGCCTATTGGGAGACATAAGATGAGGTTTATGAATTGGGGAGGGATGTGCTTAAATTAGAGTTGTGTAAACAACTGCCTAGCTGTTTTTGTACAATTTTAAAAAAATAAGTTATCCAATTTATGGGACATGCTAAGCTTAAGTTTCAGAAAATTTGAAAATTTCCAAATATGAAAAATACCTCTCACTATTTCAAACTCAATATAAATACAGTCGTCTTTTACAGAATGAACTTTGTAAAGGGGAATACATGGGCAGTCTAGCTTGGAAGAAATTTTTATCATGCTATGCAGTTAAAAAAAAGAATGAAATATTTCGTGCCATATTTACTTCACAAAGCTGACATGAAACTGGTCTTCATAATAGAAAATTATTCTAGTGTTTCTAATAGCATGCATGTTATAACAAGTGTGCTACCTTCATGAGTTTTCCGAAACACTAAAGATTCCACCACTCACCATGATGCCACATCTTACAGGAATTAGGCAAGCTAAAATATTTTAAAATTGTCGCAGAGGATCAATGTTGTCTTCTTTTGGATTATCCTCTCCTATTGCTTAATAAATTATCTTCTTTTCTGACACCTGCAGTCCTATTAAATGACACCTCAGTCCACTGTGCCCAAGATAAATAGCTTTCAATACTAATTACAGAAACTGGTTTACAATGATTAAATGGCTGAACAGGCAAGGTGCCGGAAAGGTGAGGGCCAGACTCTGGCAGGTTTAGCTGCAGGTAGGATGAAAAAGGCAACTTTTTTCCCCTCCCTCCCCCCTTTCCCCCAACTTCTCTCTCACTCCAGAACTGAAGAGGAGAAAATGCCATTGGCTTCTCTCGATCAAGGCTGATTTAATGGAAGGACTTCATTAATGCAGCATGGACTTTAAGCATGCAATTATGTTTTAATTATACAACAGTGTGTTCATGGCAGCATGACAAGTTCCCTACTTGCATTCAGGGAGGCAACTATGCTACTCTTGCCACACCAGTTCTCACACACCAGGAAGGTGTAATTTTGAAGGTAAAAATTGAGTGAACAATGAGTTGGTGTCTTGCCTAATCTATCTTCTGTTCCTTACTGAAGGCACAAAAAAGCTGCATAAATTAGATTAGGGAAAACTCAGTTTCTGATCTTTCTGAGACAGAAAATAAAGGATAATGAGAGGAAGTGGTGTTGGGATAATAAAAAGACAACTTAACAGTTTTGGAAGTTCATATTTTAAAACACACATGCAGAAACCACAAATTCTTTTCCTTTGGAGCGAGGATCAGTCTATCAGCTGCTATTAACTATGATTACTAGGTAGAGTCTTCAGATGCAAAGGCTGTAACCTTCTAAATACCCATTGTTGGAATAACAATGGGTTTCTCCAGGTTTTCTGAAGAATCTTTAAAGTTTTAAACTGTGCCAAGCAACCAGACAGGTATTGAATTCTATGAACTCTGAACTGGCCCTTGGCCTTAAAAAGTCCGCCTACTCAGACCTGGCTCTGTGGTTGACCTTGGGACCGAATGGGGGACTAACACACTGGAGGTGACTATTAGATTGATAGAAAACCCTTCCTCCCCCCTCATTCCCTGCTTCCTCCCCAGCTCATCTTTTATTCTCCTATTGCTGTACTTTCTTTTTTTTTCTTTTTCACTGTTTATTTATTATTTATTACGGTTTTCTTATATGCCGCCCAACTCCCGAGGGACATTGTTCCATTACCTTGCTACTGTTACGTTTACACTTCTTTTCAATTCTACATTTTTATTGTTGTAAGCCACCTGCAGTAGCCCCATAGCAAGATAGGCAGCAAATAAATTTAACAAATAAACAAACAAAATATACGCAAACCTTGATTTCAATCAGAATACAGCTGGAAGGGACCTTGGAGGTCTTCTAGTCCAACCCCCTGCTCAAGCAGCAGATCCTATACCATTTCAGACAAGTGTCTGTCCAGTCTCTTCTTAAAAACCTCCAGTGATGAAGCACCCACAACTTCTGAGGGCAAGCTGTTCCACTGGTTAATTGTTAGGAAGTTTCTCCTTAATTCCAGGTTGCTTCTCTCCTTGATTAGTTTCCATCCATTGTTTCTTGTCCTGCCCTCTGGTGCATTGGAAAATAAGTTGACCCACTCCTCTTTGTAGCAACCTTTCAAATACTGGAATACTGCTATCATGTCCCATCTAGTCCTTCTTTTATCTAGACTAGCCAAACCCAAATCCTGCAACTGTTCTTCATATGTTTTTGTCTCCAAGCCTTTAATCATCTTAGTTGCTCACCTTTGCACTTTTTTTTCCAAAGTCTCAACATCTTTTTTGTAATGTGGTGACCAAACCTGTATGCAGTATTCCAGGTGTGGCCTTACTAAGGCTTTATAAAGTGAATTTAGTACCCTTAAATGCAACTCATGAGGTTCTTAAAAGCACTTGAGTGTCTAAAGGAAGGATGATGCTAGGTTAAACTAACTTTCTTCTGATCCAGAAGAATTTGTTATATTTTCCTATAACTACCGTATTTTTCAGAGTATAAGACGCACCTTCCCCCCCAAAGTGGCTGAAAATGTGGGTGAGTCTTATACTCCGAATGTATCTTCTTTGAAGCTTTTTTCCCCAGCCCTAACAAGGTGCTAACGATCTTCCCAGCTTGCAGGCTTTTTCATTTCTACTCCCTCCGAATAAGTTTTTTTTTCCAGCCCTAAGGCTTGTTTTCATTGCTATTCCCTCAGAAGAAGATTTTTTTCAGCCCTAACCAGGGGATAAAATAATGTGCTGAAGCTGACCAGATTAAGGACGCTAGCCAGATGAATACCTGGTAGGTAGATTTTTTTTCCATATTTTCCTGCCCAAAAACTCAGGTGCGTCTTATACTCCAAAAAATATGGTAATAAAAATGATTCTTCTTACAAAGAAACAGCTTCCCTTAACAGAAAACAAAGATGCAGAATCCAATTTGGGTCAGTCACTGGGACCAGAGTTTAACTTTTCCAAGCTTTTAGAATTGTGCCTGGAATGTGTCTTTCACATTTTGGTGAGAGAGAAGTTCCTTGAGGATGGGCTCCAGCATGAGTCCAAAAGCTTGGGACACTAAAACTCTGGTCCTGATCACTGACCCAGACTGGATCCCATAACATTATCTGTGACACGTATATTTGCTTTCATGTGTGTGTGGGGGGAAGATGGCAAATTAATCAATATAAGCCCTGCAACAAACAGCTCTGTCCTTCAGTGTTACATAGGAATGTGAGAATAAACAATTGAGGGGCAGTTTGTACTTGTGGTTAAGACACCAGGTTACAAACCAGGAAATTATGAGTTCCAGTCCTGCCTTAAATACGAAAACCAGCTGTGTGATTTTGGGCCCATCACTCTCTCTCAGTCCAATTTACCTCACAAGGTTGTTGTTGTGGGGAAAATAAGACAAGGAAAAAGTATTAGGTATGTTTAAGCTGCCTTTATATATTTATAAAAATAATAAAAGCAAGATAAACAATTGTCTCTTTAAAAAAACCTCTGCAGAAAAGTAAAAAGCACAAATCTCCACCTGTCAACAGTTCAATTTGTTTTGTTTTTTAAACTCCTATGCAAATAAGACTTTCATCTCTTGTCTGTAGCAAGTAGAGACCTAGGGATGTTAACTGACTGTGAAGTTTCCCCAAAGCATTTTATACAGTAAAAGTATCTGCATAATGTTCAAAAGCAATTTGTGAAATGTATGTCTACACTATCCTTTTATAGCAATTTTACTAAACATTACAATTAAAAACACAAAAAACAAAGTAAAGAATTAAAAAGAAAAAATGCAGAAAAAATTGGAAGAAAAGAAAGAAAATTTTAGAATACAGTGAAGAAAAGCTAAAGAAATGTCTTTCTCCTTCATCACAGCAAGTATAATTTTAGTAATTTATTACCTTCTCATAAAATACAGCAAAAGATCTCTTCTTCTCATATCTCATATTGTACCTACAAATGGATCCTTAGAGCCTTGTTCAATCCTGGTCAGCAAAAGTCAACTAAGTATTACAAGAAATAACACATATCTATTTTAACCTGGATCAAATAAACCAACTTTATATTACTTCCTTTTACTTTACTTTTTCTTTCATTTTTTTCTTTGTCTCTTCTCACAAACTTATCCAAAATTTAACTCTTTTGTAAATACAGTAGAATAAAGTTATCCAGATTACTGTTTTGGTTTGTTGTTTATATATCCCTTTTAATTATTAAAACATCAGTCAATTTAACGTGTATATCCAGTGTAATATTTTTCCATAATCATTCTCATAGCCTGTTCTTTTTAAATGCACTTTCAGTTCAGTCTCAATCTTTTCCATTAATAGTTGTTCCTCTTCCATAACAGCTTTTAAAAACTGTCTATCTAGAAGGGCAGGCAGTCTTTAAATTAATTTACAGGTCCATTCTTCAAAAGTATCATCCAATGTTCAAGTATTTTATTAATTAATTAATTAATTAAATTTATTTAATACCCATCTTGTTTTGAAGTAACTCTGGATGGCTTACAACATTAAAAGCATTAAAACCACAAGATAAATATTCCTGGAATGATAAAAATGGAGTTACGATCAACAATGAAATTATGGTTAAAAGATGGTGAGGGAAGGAACAGGATCCATGAGGGTGGGGAGGTGGAATTGCCTCTTAATTCATCAACCATCTCCAATGTGATTCCCCCCCACCCCCCATTGGGGAGATTTTGCTCTGTTCTGTATTAGTAAGTAAAAGTTAAGTGTTAAGTCTCATTTAACTAATCTTTATTTTCTTCTGGTTTCTTGTTAAGTCACATTTTTTGGGACTTGGAAGGTTGGACTCTACAAGAAGCCAGAAGAAAATAAAGATTACAGTGAAATGAGACTTAACTTTATATACTCTGTGTGTGTGTGTGTGTGTGTGTGTGTGTGTGTGTGTGTGTGTGTGTGTGTGTTTATTTCTGTCAAATCACCCTGGTATACCCAAATATGGGAGGGAGCATACTGCTTCCTTTTTGCCTTTTGGCCCCTCCAGGGGCCATCCAGGCTGTTGCTATAGATCTATACTAGTCTCCCTTTATTTTCATTATCAGTAAAAAATGTGTTACACATAGACAAAATAGTTTGTCTTCTATAGCAACTGCCTGGATGGCCCCTGGAGGGGCCAAAGGGCAAAAAGGAAGTAGTATGCTCCCTCCCATATTTGGGTATACCAGGGAGATTTGACAGAAATAAACATATAACCCCTCCCTGGTACAAGCTGATATAGGAGGAGAGCCTGTGGCTTAGAGGTTAAAGCTACTACCTTATAGGCAGGCTGCCCAGGTTCGAATCCCAGTAAGGGTATGGCTAGCTGATGAGAGCTAAATAGCTTGAAATAAACATATAACCCTTCCCTGGGTTTGAATTTGGATTTGAAATAAGATTTTGAATTAATTTATTATAAGAATCCTTCTTATAATTAATAAGAAATGCTTTTGTTTTGAATTCTTTTAAAAATAGAATGGGACTTGGAAGATTGGACTCTACAAGAAGCCAGAAGAAAATAAAGATTATAGTTAAATGAGACTTAACTTAAATGTTAACTTAACTTAACACACACACACACACACACACACACACACACACACACACACACACACATTATATATATATATATATATATATATATATATATATATATATATATATATATATATATATATATATATATATATATATATATATATATATATATATATATATATATATATATATATATATATATATATATATATATATATATATATTCTTATAATAAATTAATTCAAAATCTTATTTCAAATCCATTTGGACCTTTAGTCCATTTGTAACTTTCCAATATTTTAATACCCTTTTGCTGTTTATTAAAAAAATATTCTAAGTGCTTAAAATTATACAGTATTTAAACTTCTTGTGCCAAGAATTTAATCTCATCCAGTGCTGTAAAGCCTGTCAATCTGAACGTTCTTAATAGTTAATAGTTAACAAGCAATTTTCAAAAGTGATGAGAAAATAAACCCAGTGTTCAAACCCAGTGCCAATGGGTTTGTATGAGCAAAGATTGCTTTCTGTCATCTGCTAAACCCCCAAACAGGCTGGAAACTACTGACCTGTAGTCTCGTAATAAGAAACAATATCTGAAGCCTTTGTAGTCAATCTCAAGTCCTCTCCTTGTCTGGAGAGGAATTACAAAGAGCCACTCTGTCCATCAGCTTTTCCATCTATGCGGTTGTCAGCTCCACTTTTAGCAGAGTCATCTTCAGGTCATGGTTACTTCCCTGCATGTCACAGTGAACATGTCAATGAGCTGCCAATAAGTGCCCAGTTTATTAGAAATTATGTTTGGTGATGACTCATGATTTCATGAGTTTTTGATCTTGTGGTAAAGTAATTGTTAGAGACTTGATGTAGATACTTAGTAACTGATGCTTAGAAGACTAAGAATACAAAGTTATTATTGGACAACCCATGCCAACTCTCCTATTTGTTTTGCAGCTATTGATTGTATATTTTTCTTGTCATAATGCAAAATGTAGGCAAACTGATCATACCTTCAGAATCAAGACACTCATCCATTCACGAATTGCTTTATTATTAAAGCAGTTGAACAACAAAAAAGGCATTGTTATACAGAAATGCACCATAATAACATTCCTTGACATAAATCCAAGACTGGTTCTTAGGGGGAAAAAAGAAAGATGGAAAGAATGTTAAATGGTTAGAATGTAGCAAATGCAATGTGTTTGCAATGTGAGATTTCACTCTGTTCAAGACAGTTCAGTTCAGAATATCCAGAATGATGATTGAGAATAAGTGCAGTATCTTTTCTTGTTTCCGTCTCCTTCCACCAAATAACACCAAATAGTGGGAAAACATTCACAATGTATTTTCCTTAACGTGGCCTAAATCTGGGGCTCAGGAAGAAAGCAGATTTTGACAATAAATAAATTAACTTGATCTCCATACTTAAAGGTAAAGGTAAAGGTTTCCCTTGCACATATGTGCTAGTCGTTCCCAACTCTAGGGGGCGTTGCTCATCTCTGTTTCTAAGACGAAGAGCCAGCGCTGTCTGATGACGATTCCGTGGTCATGTGGCCAGCATGACTAAACGCCGAAGGTGCATGGAATGCTGTTACCTTCCCACCAAGGTAGTCCCTATTTTTCTACTTGCATTTTTACATGCTTTCGAACTGCTAGGTTGGCAGAAGCTGGGGCAATTAATGGGAGCTCACTCCATTACGCGGTGCTAGGGATTCTGATCGACAAGCTCGGCATCTTAGTCACTGAGCCATCGCATCAGATCTCCATACTTACTGCAGCCTAATTGCTGTTCAAGGTGATTTAAGCCTCCAAGTTGGGGATAAATTTGTGACCTGGTGGAATATTGTCTGGAATATCTAGAGACTCTTCTGACATCCTAAACAGAAGAGGCTTGTAAAACAGTGCTCAAGGGCTGGAGGAGAAGAGAATGTTTAGAACAGAATAGGTGCTGGGCTGATTCTATCCCCCTTTGTACTTACCTGACTGCAAAATTAATGGAATAGTCAGTTAAGTGCATCACCTACTGTATTTTTCGGAGTATAAGACGCACCTTAGTTTTTGGGGAGGAAAATAAGAAAAAATTTCTGCCTACCAGCAACCATCTGGCTAGCATCTTTAGCAAACAGCCTGGAAAAGGTATATTATCCTTGCAAAGGTCCGTTTTAAAGGCTGCTTTTTCAGGCTTGCAGAGCTCGGTTTGAGAGGTTGTTTTAGCCTTGCAAAGGTCCATTTCAGAGGCTGGGCGGGGCTACATTAGGTGTATAAGATGCACCCAGATTTTCACCCTCTTTTAGGGGGAAAAAGGTTCGTCTTATACTCCGAAAAATACGGTAAACTAAATCAATGGAAAGGTGCACCATGGTGTATTGCTTACTTAAAAAAACAAAAACCATGGCAAACCAAATACAAGTGGTCCTCGCTTATTAGCCGGTTGCTTAGCAAGTGTTCAAATTTCCGACTGACCTCCCCAGAGCTACTTGACCTGTTTTTGGAGTTTTGACATCCATATGCATGCACACACACGCGGTCCTCCTCCTTAACAAGCTCCAAAACTACTCCAAGCGTCGGTTCCTTGTGGGCGCTGGCATGCCTTCCACTCTGCCACCAGCCATGGGAGGAAGGTAAAGTCATGAGCCCGGTGGGGATAGTGGGGGGCCCGCGGCAAGCTCCGGGGATGGGGCGGAGGGGCCTAGTGCGATCACAGCTTACCTGTAGGCAGGAGGAGGCAGCTCAGCTGGGGCGCAGGGCAGGCACCATGGGGGAACTGGGAAGGCAGCTTAGGTGGTGAGGAGTGAGTGGGCGGGGCAGGTGAGTGGGCGGGGTGAGCAGGTGGGTGGGGTGAGCGGGCAGGTGGCAACTGGGCGGGGACGAGAGCGGCAACCGGGCGGGTGGGGCAAGGGAGCAAGCAGCAACCGGGGAACCGGTTCAGGGGCGTGGGCAGCCAGAGTTCGCTAGCAGTTCAGCAACCCAGGCCAAATTTCCCCTAATGGTTCTATAGAACCGGTCCGAACCAGTAGGAACCAACCTCTGTTGTAGTGGTAAATTTTACCTCCTAATTATCACATTGTTCGATTACTTCTGAATCCAACAATGTGATAATTAGGAGGTAAAATTTAAGTATGTTCTCTTTAAAAGCTGGAAGGAGCAACCTGAAGGCATTTATTATTCTATGAACCTACCATATCAAGCCTTTTCTGATTGATCTTAATAATTATGATGGACAAATATTGAACTACATGGGGGTTGTCTGTATAGATTTAGCCATATTAAATGGAGCATGGGGACAGTGAAACTGAAATATGACTAGATGTGCACCTCATATTTTCCCAAGAACAGCTACAAGTATGACATAAAGTTTCAAGTGGATGCAAGAAATTTGCCTCAAAGTATTTAGCAAATTCTTTTCACTGTGACAGGGCTCAGGAGCTGTCATCTGTGAAATCCCCCAGTACATTTAGGATTTCATATCTCTTTGAAGACAGACAGTTTTAATAAGGATAAGTCACTGCCAATCCATCAAACTCAGAGCCCCTCCTTTCCACTCAGCAAAAAAATCAAGCCCAAAGTATGAACTATCAAATGTGTTGGGCCAGTGACAAACTGAAACAGCCTCATGGTGATCATGGTGACGCAAGAAGAAGAGGTTTATCATACATGTTGTGTTTTTCTAAGACAGACTACATAGGGTTCTCCATGAAGTCTGAAATTAAGATCAATTTAGGAGATTGATCTTTCTACATAGTGGAAATGATGCACCAAAAACATCTATGTGCTGTCGCTATGATACATCACCAAATCTGAAAAGTGAAGCCAGAACAGATGGATTTCTTTGGAAGGATGATGGAATTTCTATCAATGCAAAGACTTTTCCCCCACTAAACATTTCAGTCTAAATCAGTGCTTAACCATGTCTTTGGATGGGTAGAACTAGGTAGGGTGAACGCTACTAAGCCCATTCACCTATGTGCCAATAATACATTTCAGGCTGGTTCATTTATTCATGGATGGGGATTATTTTATTATGAACTAATACAGTATTTAAGAGCAATGCCATGAAACCAAGACAGAAATCTTCAGTATTGACAAAATATTTGAATCGAAGTTTTGAGACACAGCAACAGGACACATATAAAAATAAGCTAATACCCTAGCTTATGCAAAAAATGCAAAAAAACAAAACAAAACCCAACAAACCATAAACTTTTTAAAAGTTTTAGAAGTATAGCTTTCCTTTAAAAATATTTTTTTTCCAAATCTCTTAATCAGATGGGTTTTTTTTCCAGCTATCCTCGGAATTCTCTTCCCATATCTCTAAACAGTTTTGTATGCTGCTATGGTGGATAGCAAAGGGGAGGAGCGGGAGTTTCACTGCTTATATACAGACTGACAGATAGATAGACAGGCACCAGCAACAGAATACTGAAACTGAGAGCCAGGAGGTAGAGTGAAAAAAGAAGTTTCAACCAACGGGAAAACGAACTGCTCCTAAGGTCAGCCAGACTCTAGGACTGTAAAAGAAAAAGATAAGTTTTGATCTGGTTTCTGACAAACCAGCTCAGAAGCAGAAAATCAATGACTCTTCTCAGCTCTCAAGCACTGATGATATCATGGGAAGTTCAGAGCCCATATGAAAGACTCCCAAAAAAGGTAGAGGTGACAGAGTGAAATGTCATTACTCATTGCATGCTTGAATCATCACGATTCAAGAATGCATCTTTCAAAGCAAGTTTAACATGGCAGGGAATTTAAAGTCATAGTCTTATTCTTTTAATCATGAGCATACTTCAAATTTGGTTGAATCCCAAATAGAAAATCAAATTGCACAGATTTGGGAGATACCCAGATGTTATGATATGTTAGCCTTGTGCAGGGGTGAAATCCTCCCGGTTCGCCCGGGCCAGTCCTTCGGCGTATAGCCGATGGAACTGGCGGCGGTAGTGGCGCGGAGCTTCTCCTGCCCGCTTTCCCGGCCCGGCTGAACACAATCACCGCTTTCCCGGCCCGGCTGAACATAATCATTCGGGTTATTTTTCCCTCTGTGCATGCGCGCGCATGCACAGAGGGAAAAATAACCCGAATGGCGGCGTTCAGCCGGGCCAGGAAAGCGGGCGGGAGAAGCTCCGCGCCGCGACTGCCACCAGTTCCATCGGCTATACGGACGGGCCAGGGCGAACTGGGAGGATTTCACCCCTGGCCTTGTGTCATTATTTAAATAATTGTATTTTAAGGAAGGGTAAACTAACAGTGTAGCTTGGGTGCTCTTGAGATTTGGTTAAGGACGTTTCTCATCATTTATCTTAAGTCAACATTGAAATTGCTTTATTTCAATTTTAACAAATTGCATATATTTGATGTTTGAATTTCTTTGCAACAACATCTGAAATTATACCTAGAGCAGATCTGTGAGCTTGTGCCAAGAGTATATATAGTGAATAAAAGCTGCCTTATGATTATAAAGTTGGCAGACTAAAAAACTGAATGATCCTTTAAAAAACAACAACAGAGGTGAATGAGACCAAATAAGCGCAAACAATTAATGGCTAATTTCTTAGTTGAAATTTTAGTCTTTTACTACATAAGTCACTATGGTGTTATAGGATTAACCCTAATAAACAGATTGCAAATTATCTCCGAGTCCAGATAGCTCTTCCAAAATTCACCAAATCCTAATCTGAACATATCTGAAATTTTATTAATAATTTGGGAATTCATCATGGCACGGAAAAACAGCCATGATGTAGCTGCAAAGTCTAATCTTGCCCACAAATTTCATTCAAAGAAAACTTCAAGTGGAAAGAAAACAGAAAAGTCATGCAGTTTTGAGACTGATAGCTTTAGATTCTGTTCTGATGCTAACGGAATGATCCAATCACTGTGAACTAGAAGAAGGTATTGAAGTCATATCCAGTATTGCAAGATTGCTATCAGTTCTGTTTTTTTCTCCCCAAAGAGCAGGAACATTAACTGAGAATTGGGAGAATTCTTGAGGTCTGAGCACTTTTGAGTATTGCTTGAAAATTCTGGGTATTTGAGCCCTTCTGTCTCTGGCACTATATGTTTTTTATGCCTTACCCATCCATCTTATTGGACTTCCTATGGCCAACTGAGCAGAACACAAAAACCTTTCAACTGTTTTTCATTTATCATAACTGCTAGTCCCAGCATCTCTCCTTTTCACATTTTTCAGAGATTTTTTTTCTTTGAGACACAGCCATGGCATTTGCCATTTTCATACAAATTACCAACAGCAGCAAGAGAGAAATGAATTGTTCTCCCTTCAAAAAACCCTGAAGATTCCCTTTCAGAAGAACTACTACTGCTATACTTAAAGTGTTTTGCAGCTCTTGTAATGACATGTCTATGCAACATATCACTTTCTTAACAACTGCACCAAAAATCCAAGTGGGTGGAGGGAAATATATATTGTTTTACACAGAGAGGGCAATTTCTTCTAATGTAGGTGTTGGTCTTGTACAAAAAGCCATGAAATGGTTCATTTGAACTAGAATCAGAATAGAATCAGAATTGAATAGAGCTGGAAGGGATCTTGGAGGTCTTCTAGTCCAACCCCCTGCTAAAGCAGGAGACCCTATACCATTTCAGACAAGTGACTGTCCAATCTCTTCTTAAAAAACCTCCAGTGATGAAGCACCATCAACTTTTGATGGCAAGCTGTTCCACTAGTTAATTGTTCTCACTGTTAGGAAGTTTCTCCTTAATTCCAGGTTGCTTCTCTCCTTGATTAGTTTTCATCCACTTTTTATTGTCTTGCCTACTGGTGCTTTGGAAAATAAGTTAACCCCCACCTCTTTGTAGCAACCTCTCAGATACTAGGATACTGCTATCATGTCCCCTCTATCCTTCTTTTATCTAGACTATCCAAACCCAAATCCTGCAACCGTTCTTCACATGTTTTTGAATCCAGGCCTTTAATCATCTTAGTTACTCTTCTTTGCACTTTTTCTAAAGTCTCAACATCTTTTTTGTAATGTGTTGACCAAAACTGGATGCAGTATTTCAGGTGTGGCCTTACTAAGGTTTTATAAAGTGGTACTAATAATTCACATGATTTTGATTCTATGCCTCTGTTTATATAACCAAGGATTATATTAGCTTTTTTAGCTGCTGCCACACACTACTGACTCATTTACAGATTATTAGAGTTGGAAGGGACCTTGTAGGTCATCTAGTCCAACCCCCCACTCAAGCAGGAGTCCCTACACCATTTCGGACAAATGGCAGTGCAATCTCCCTTTGAAAGTCTCAAGTGTTGGAGCTCTCACAACCTCCGCAGGCAAGCTGTTCCACTGGTTGATCGCTCTCACTGTCAGAAAGTTTCTCCTTATTTCCAGGTTGAATCTCTCCTTGGTCAG
Organism: Diadophis punctatus similis; assembly: GCA_023053685.1. Lineage (NCBI taxonomy): Eukaryota > Metazoa > Chordata > Lepidosauria > Squamata > Dipsadidae > Diadophis > Diadophis punctatus. The sequence goes on from JALIGW010000003.1 coordinate 43,141,148, forward strand.
CTTCCATCCATTATTCCTTGTCTGGCCTTCTGGTGCCTTGGAAAACAGCCTGACCCCCTCCTCTCTGTGGTAGCCCCTCAAGTATTGGAACACTGGGGTAGAGCTTAATCCACTCGAGCTCACCCCCAAGTATGTATGGTTGTTGAATGGTTGTTCGATGTTCTTTTATACTGTGTTTTTTAAATTTTTAAATTTGTTTTTAATTAATATTTAATATTTGGTCATTCTTGTATTTTTCTCTGTTGTACACCGCCCTGAGTCCTTCGGGAGTTGGGCGGCATATAAGAATACCAAAATAAATAAATAAATAAACACTGCCATGCCCAGTTCCTGCAACCGCTCTTCATATGTTATAGTTTCCAGTCCCCTAATCATATTTAAGTAATTGTCCACTTGGTAATATATTTCCATGGTAATATATTTCCAGTATGAACACATTTATCTCCAAATGTCATCCAGTTTCACAAGACATATACAAAGTTATTGTCAAATCTCATTTTCAAAAAAGGAAATCAAAACTGAAGGGGTCCATTCGCAGCTGAGAAAGTTAATGAGGGTAAACAGAGCCCCACATATCTTGCTGCTCCAGGGTTATACAAAGCAGCTGGATTGACCAAATCATGGTTGCTTTGAGTTTTTCCCCATGTCATTTACCAATGTGTGGACGTGCAGAGAAAACACTTCTACCAGGATAGCTACCAGGTTTGCTAGTGAAATCGTTTTACTGCAAGTTCACCAGAAAGGTCTTCTTTGCAGGTCCACAAAACATGGGGAAACCGTCAAAGCTGCCCTGATTATTTAATAGGATGTGACTGTCTCTGCAGCTCAAGTAACAGAGCATGACTCTTAGTGTTTCCACAGCTGAAGCATTTATCAACATTTTCCCATTAGGGATGCTCAGATTTATAGCCCCAAACTAATCCCTGGAGTAAACAGGAAGGCATCAAGTTGTCTGCCTCCTGTCTAAAAGAAAATGTTGTAAGATGAGAAGTAGGCTTTATGTATATTTGTTGTAAAAAAAAAGTAATAAGCAAATGTTTTTCAGCTAGAGACTGCCCTTCATATTATTAATTTGTTTAACCTCTAAGGACCAGGGGAGATGTAGTACTAATGTGATAACATCACCAAATAGTGACTAAATGCACCATTTTTGGATTTATTTCTTTTAAAAAATTATTTTGCCCAAATGTGGTTTATTGCCAAATTTCAGCAGCATGATCCTAGGAAAGGGGTTCCGAAAAGAGGGAGTCAAACTATTCTCCAAAGCACCCGAGGGTAGAACAAGAAGCAATGGGTGGAAACTAATCAAGGAGAGAAGCAACTTAGAACTAAGGAGAAATTTCCTGACAGTTAGAACAATTAATCCGTGGAACAGCTTGCCTCCAGAAGTTGTGAATGCTCCAACACTGGAAGTTTTTAAGAAGATGCTGGATAACCATTTGTCTGAAGTGGTGTAGGGTTTCCTGCCTAAACAGGGGGTTGGACTAGAAGACCTCCAAGGTCCCTTCCAACTCTGTTGTTGTTGTTGTTGTTGTTGTAGTTATTATTATTATTATTATTATTAGTAGTAGTATTATTAATATTATTAGTATTATTAGTATTATTAGTATTATTAGTATTATTAGTATTATTAGTATTATTAGTATTTACATAACTAGAGTGGAGGGCTGCTGGTGATCTAAAAATTGCATGTCACTCTCCTAAACATATAGAAATCTTTTACTTTGCTTTTGGTGTTTCCTGTATCTGCATTAAATACCAATATTTTCAGTTTTGCTCATGAACAGATTGAGGGGCGGTGAAGTCCCATAATCATTGGCATAAAATATTTCCAATACCCAACCCTTGCTGGCAGTCCAGCTGCTTCACAGTGCACTAATTGCTGAGTTCAAAATCTGCATTACTATTTATTATTTATATAATGTCATTAATATGCATGATGCTTGGTAGAATATAATAAAATAGACCCAACTTTCAAGGTGGTATGGTTTGTATGTCCCAGTAGTTAATCTAGATGTGTATATGGATGGAGGAATTATATGGAAACTCCAAGGCCATTGGATAGACTGAGAAGTTGGAAAAATTAGAACACAATTGCTGATCAAGAAAACTGCGTGGATACTGCTAAAATATTTGGATTCAAATCAAGGGCATCTTTACCTTTTCAGTTTATTGATGAGAACGATGTGCAGTTAAAATTGGACATACAGGTCAGAAAAAGAATCTTGGTGCAATGTTATTCTTATAACAATTCTTATTGTTACTGTATATAGCAATATCTAGATTTTTTTGTACATTTCCTTTTTGATAATGTTGTGGCGTATATTGAAGCTAAATCAGAAAAGTTCTACATCGGCTGCAAAGCGTGCACTAGAACATTTCAAACAGTTTCATGACTTCTGTTCAATGAATTAAAAAAGAGCTTAGCTGCTGAAGGGCTGAAAAGGACCAATGAAAATGAATTTTAAAATGGAGAAAAGTAACCTCACATTTTGGGTATCTAGAGCCATCTTGACCCAATAAGTGATTTTCCATTGATGTTCTCAGATATTTTGGAAATTGGGTTTTAAAGCAAGAGTTGACATTCTTTTTAACCATTTAAAAACACTTAGACATGCTAAGCAATCCCAAGCACTCATCCATGCAGGAAACAACAGCTCCTGCTGACTTCACTGAAAAAAATAATACATCATTCTGTGCCTTTATTTCTGACCACTAATTTGCTAACTGCTAACTAATATTCCTAAAGCCCTCCACTCGTCTCTCCATATATCGAGGCAACTGAAATTCACCTTAATGAGATGCTTTGCACAGAAGAGGCATTGTGATTTACACACTGATTATGTTATTTGCCTCATCAAGGCACTTCATGCCATTCCAAGGCCATCTCCTAAAGCACATGTGCAGAAATCTTTTCTGCCTGCTGAATGCATAGGAGGAGTCCTCCAAACAAGTAAAGCAAACAACAAAACCACTTCACTTCCCTCTATGGAAGCAAAGGGGTGGATTGTTTCATGAAGCAACTGTGAAGGGGTGCTTCAGTCAAAGCATCACCATAGCAGCGCTTTGACTCATGAAGCTTAGCACAGCTTTGATAAACACCTTGACACAGCTGGATAGAACAGTGTTACTTGGATAGGAATACTTTATTCAGCCATGGAAACTCATTAGGTATTTGGGGTCAGTCATGACTAGCCTTAACTACCCCCACAGTTCTTGTGCTAAATACATTTGAGCTCTTTAGATTTAAGGCAGGGCATACATCTAACAAATACATTGATAAAAAGTGGATTGTAATTAATGGCATTTAAGAGAATATCTAAAAGCTCTGTGTCTATCAAAATTGTTTGTTTACAAATTGAAAACATGCAATAGATTTCAACCATTGACTTAGTTAGTCTGGTATTGTCCCCTTGGATTGACAATAACTTCTAGGGTTCTCTGAGTTAGAGGTGTTGTCCAGTTATGTCAATTGAGATTTTTCAGCTAGTTGGTCCTAGTAGAGAATGAACTCTTGGAATACACAATAAAGCTTGTGTAATGGACTATCACTGAGCCATATCCCTTCTTTGTATAATATAAAAGATTTATGTCTTCTTCATGTTTGGTGTCTCAAACACACACACAAAAAAAAGTCTTTTTACTTTATTCTAGGTTTCCCAAACGCATCTATTTCACTGATGCAATATACTTTTTTTGTCAATAAGAAGATGATCTCTGTTATTTAGCTGTTCTTCCTGTTGGCATGAGGGCAAAGGATGGAATGACATTGATAGAAATCCATTGTTTTCACTCACCCCTAATGTGAAAATGGAAGATGGAGCAATTTGCTCCAGGTTGCTATGCTTGCTAATGACCTACTATGAGTCTGAGAAGTATAAAGTGTAAAAGGTCTTCTGGTATCTCACGATATGTCTACCTATGAGAAGAAATCAATAAGATTTCCAACCAAACAGTTAAAAAACAATCACCTTGTTTACTTTCTTGCCCTTAATGAGAATTGAATGTGCAGATATCAGAAATGGAAGCTTTTCATACCAAGCTAATTAGCATCTTCAATTGTTCAGATCTTGATTTTGTATTGCTATTAAAACCAGAAGGAAAAAGGGCAAATTTTGTATCTGTAGTTCTAGCAATTCCATTTACAATTTATCAGTATGTATTTTCCTGCACATAGCAATAGCAATAGCAATAGCACTTAGACTTATATACCGCTTCACAGTGCTTTACAGCCCTCTCTAAGCGGTTTACAGAGTTCAGCATATTGCCCCCAACAATCTGGATCCTCATTTTACCCACCTCAGAAGGATGGAAGGCTGAGTCAACCTTGAGCCGGTAAGACTTGAACAGCTGAACTGCTGAACTAGCAGTCAGCTGGAGTAGCCTGCAGTAGCTGCATTTAACCACTGTGCCACCTCGGCTCTACACAGTACCTTTTGTAAATTTCAAGTAGAAATTCAACAGGCACAATGTAAGGATAAAGAAAAAGAAGAAAAAAGGTACAAGATCTATGTATCTTTTAAGAGAAGCATTAGATTCCTTCTGCCCAAGTATAAAATATACGGTAGTTCTTTGAGTTCTTTGAGTGCCAAGAAAGCAGTTTTCTCAGAAGAAAAGCATTGTCTGAAGGGAAAATGTGCAGATTATAAAAAATCAATCAAAAGCCAATTGAATCAGTTGCCCAACAACTGATGGTACAAAAGACATCTAAAACATCCACTTTACTCAGTCATCATTTACTGTTATGTGTCAACAGTAGTTATTAAACAACTAAAATGCTTTTGTTGTTCAACTGAGGTTGGTGATAAGCTTTAGCAGCTTCACACAGTGGTAAAAATGCTATGAGAAAATTCCAGTTAATATAGGAATGGATCTTATTGGGTATGCATTCTGGGTTCTGTAGTCTCAAGATATCTGGAGAATATCAGGTTGGGAAAAGTTTAATTAAGCCTCCTGACTAAAACCTGGGACTTGATAAAAATTTTGCACATATTATAAATAAGCCTGGTGTTTCCATCCATGTATTTTTATTATTCATAAGACCATTGCATTTCAGAATTCTGACTATGAGATGGTCAATGTTTTATTTATTTTTCTCCAGTACAACAAACGGTAGAATGGCAGGGTGGAGTGACTCAACAATGAAGCCCCAGCAGTCAAGATGGCATCAAGACGGATGCAGGGATTGTGTTCTCACCTATTTTGAGAATTATAGTATGTTGTGGAGGGTGTGTGGGGTTGTGCCATGTGCACCTCTTATTTGGCTTACTGCAATATGCTGTACAGGGGTCTGTCCTTCAAAATCATCCAGAAGATTCAACTGGAACCTGGAACGCAGAGGTATGCATAGTGATGGGTGCCCCTGGGTTTACAATTTAACACCTATGTTGTGCAAGCTGCACCAGCTTTCAGTTTCCTTCCAGGTCATTTCACAGTGTTGTTTATCAGTTTTAAAGCACTATATGGCACAGGAGCAGGTTATCTGTGCGCCCGCCTTTCCCTAAGAACATCTACCCATCCTACCAGGTTACGTAGGGTGGGACAGCTCCTAGTAAAACTTCCCTTTTGCTACCTTATGGGAGCTAAGAAGTGTACCTTTTCGGTGGTAGCCCCTGCCCTATGGAACATCTTCCCCCTAAGGTTTGGCAAGTCTCTACCCTCCTAGCCTCCTGAAAAGTACTTAGTATCCCAAACACTGGGAAAGGATGAGCTGACTGCAGGTTGGAAGCTTGACTTGGTGCCAAGTTTTTATTTTTCATCTTTCTGGTGCTAATATTTTGAATATGGTTTTTATGTTGTTTTAATTCTAGATTGGGTGCTGTCCAAAGTTTAGTGTACAATGAGTGGCTATATAAATGCTTTAAATGAATACCTAAACAGCAGAAGCTCTCTTAATAAATCTCAGTTTAAAGCATTCACAGAAATGCAAGGAAGCAAGACACGAATTTGTGGGATTTTTTTTCTCTTTTTATCTGACAAAAGTTAATTCCTCAAATACAATAAGAGAGAAAAAAAGATTAGACTGGCAGACTTTAATGTACAAGTGCTACAGAATGTGGGTAATATATCTTTTTTACAGATTTGATCCACAAATATTTATGTAAAGGATAAGAATGAGAAGAAAACAAGAATAAGATATGTTCTCTGAGTCAGCACTGATAATTTTGGATCTCTGGTATGCAGACTATTTATTTTGTAATTCTGTTTAGAGGCTGATTTATTTCCATTTGATTGTTTGTTTGCTAATCCCTTTGAATTTATGGGAATAGAATCAGAAAGTAACATGGATACTAACCTCATAATCGATACAAAAGCTATGAATTGTGCAAAATGCCATGGAAAGATACATGCTCAGCATTACAAGACAAGATAGAAAGACCCACACATGGATTAGAGAACAAATGAAAGCATACAATATTATCATGAGAGTAAAAGAATCAAAATGGAAATTGGCTGGTCACATAACAAGAAGAACTGATGGCAGGTGGACCAAGGAAGTCATAGAATGGATCCCACTCGATAAAAAAACGTCCATGAAAGAGACCTAAATCAAGATAGATTGACAACATCAGCAACTATTGAGAACCTAACTGGCAAAAGAAAGCTCAGAACCATATAGGTTGTAAACATGCGGAACTACTAAGAAGGACTGCAACTTTTCATATGTAAATTATTGACATGCACTTTGTTGTTTTGCATGATAAGTTAATACAGATAGACTTCAAAGGAAATTTTGACTTCCTTACAGGTAAAACTATATATAGAAACATATTATCCCTTAGGAATTTATTTTAATCCCCCTCTACAGCCATCTAACTTGCTATCCTCCCCATATCCTGTGGTCATAAATTCCATAAATTAAGTATAAGAACATTTGATTTTTATTCAGTTTATTTGTCCCACTAATCAAGAAACTTGTATCCTGTATGGCAGTGCTCCCCAACCAGTGTGCCGCGGCACACTGGTGTGCCATGAGGCCATGCCAAGTGTGCCGCGGCAAAAGCTCGCATCATATCCAGAATGGCCTGCCGCCCACCGAATGCTAGATTTTGCCCAGCAACGTTTTGTTGCATTCGATGTGCGGCCGCAGCCCTACAGCTCTGAGTCCAAGAAGTTCTATCCTAAGGTGATCAGATTTTCACTTTGGTAAAGCGGGACACCATTGAGGGGGGGAGATGATCCACGCCTCCCCTTTCTGCGCCAGGACAAAAGACTTCGGGAAGGACTTTCATTACTTCCCGGATTTCACTCTGAAACCTTAAGCTCTACTCCCTTCCTTCACTTAGTAGCCCCACCGCCCCGCTCTACACTTAAAGACCCTTACCGCTGCCATGGCCTTGCATGCTCAGCCCCGCTTGACGGCAACAGCTAGAAATGGGCTTCCGGAGGCATAGAGGAAGCAGCGGCTTTGGCGGGTCTGGCCGTGTCCTTTCCCGGGTCTGCCACACGGGGGGAAGGAGTGGAGGCGTGGGGCACCCGCTGGACGCCGCCCTGGAGAGAAGACCAGGCCCGGCTGGCAAGGGCCAGGAAGGATTTTTCCCGTGCCTCCAGCCAACTTGTCCTCCGGGCCAGACGCAGCAGAGGCAAGCCCCAGCCATGGCATTGGTAAGGGCTGCGATGAAGGGGTGGTGGTGCACAAAGCTGCAGCCTCTGCTGCGTCTGGCCCGGAGGACAAGCTGGCTGGTGGCGCGGGAAAAATCCTTCCTGGCCCTTGCCAGCCGGGCCTGGTCTTTTCTCCGGGGCGGCGTCCGGCGGGTGCCCCACGCCTCCGCTCCTTCCCCCCGTGTGGCAGACCCGGGAAAGGACATGGCCAGACCCGCCAAAGCCACTGCTCCCTCTATGCCTCCGGAAGCCCATTTCTGGCTGTTGCCGTCAAGTGGGGCTGAGCGTGCGAGGCGCTGAACTGGGCCCTCGGGCACGTCGGAGTGCGGTGGGGGGTTTTCCCTGCCCGGCCTGGAGCTGTTTCCCTCAAGATCCGCTTTGGCGAGTGCGAGGCAGAGAGTATATGGGCCTGCTGGGGGGGGAGGGCCTGAGATGCAAAGAGTGAATGACACGCGGGAGGCGGGGAGGAAGCCGGGCGGGGCCTGGCTCGGCTGCTGAAAGAGTCCCTGGACATCGCCAGGAATCACCCTGGGGAGAGGAAGAGAGAGAAAAAAGGTGCGGGCGGGAATGTGGATGAGGCGCTTCCTTTCCTTTCGCTCGGAAGTGGCGTTCTTCAAAATGATATTTTGAAGATTATATTTGTTTTTTTATCCAATTTTTGTATGTGGTGTGCCGTGGAATTTTGGGAGAAGCTATGGTGTGCCGAGGGTGACAAAAGGTTGGGGAGCACTGCTGTATGGGATAGAGTCACAGGATTGGGTTAGCACACAGCACATAGCAGGACACTACATCTGAATGAGTTTGTTTTTAATTAACACAGCAAAGAAAAACAAAGCTTCAATTTTGGTTTTATGTATTGGCATTCTGAGTAAAATTGACAAGTTTCCACATCCTAAATTATTCCTGTTTATTGATTTCTATGAAGGCTATTTATCTTTTTGCTGGGAACTGTTGGAGAGCTAAGGTGGTGCTTTTGGACATTTTCTTGGGGAAGACCTTAGCCCAATTTTCTGTTTTGCCACAGTGATAGGAGATCATCTTGCCTTTTCACCTGCCTTTGCTTTCCTAAAGGTCTCCTTTCCCTGCTTTTCCTCTGATTCTGCCATTTCTAAGGGATTTTGCCTTCTGAGTCTTGGTTTTCTCCTATGGTGTTTCATTTTTAACTCTAGATTTTTGCCATGTTTACACAGATTTTTGCCATGTTTACACAGAAATACTTCAATATTAAAAACCAGAGCTTGAGCTGTTAGAAGGATGGCCAACTCTTTTAATCAGTTTAATCCAGTGTTTCTCAAATAGTGGGTTGGGCCCCCCTGGGGGGGCATGGAGCGATGCCAGGGGGGCACATGTGACCCCAGGGAACATGTCTGGTCCTCTCGATCAATTCCCCCGGACAGGGAGTGTTTTCCCAGTTGCACGCTGTTCCGAGCCCGGAAGAGAAGGTGGCCAGGTAGGGCGGGGCGGCTGCGTGGGTTCTTGTTGTTTTTGGCGGGCACCACGGTAGCCATGAACGGCATGGCGAACCTGCTGCTGGACAAGGAAGAACATCCTCTGCAGCTGGGCAAAAGCTTTGAATGGCACCCTAAAGTCTCCTTCCACACCATTTGCTGTGAGTGCCTGGCAGAGGCGGCGCTTATGGGCCAGGCCGGTGACCCGAAAACATCAGCTTGATTAAGCTGGCCTGGCCCCATGTCAAAGAGGGCCCTAACCATGGTAGCCTACGCCTGCCTAACCGAAAACAGGCTCCACTGAGTTCAGTGTGACTTACTCCCAGACAAGTGGGTAGAGCAGCCTTCCCCAGCCAATAGTTTGCTTGCAGCTTATAATAAGTAAAATAATAAATATTAACACTAAAATTCCATTGGGACCCAGATTGGAGAGTTGGGGACGCACGAAATGTTTACTTCTTCCTGGGGGGAGGGGGCATAACAGAAAATAATTGAGAAGCACTGCTTTAATCAATTCATTTGTGGTTCTCAGGTTCCCTTCCTGAATATTGGGAGCTGAAATTCAACAGCACTTGTAGATCTGTATGTACGTCCTTACCTCTATTTCTCCCTTCTATGCTACCTTTTCTCAACTAAGCAGTCTTAATTTTTAATAAAACAGGTTTATTAGGAAAATATGTAGATAATTGCTTGCGGTCAGCGTACTTCTGAGACTTTTTTTTTTTGGTAGTGGATGAGAAATAGTAAAGAGCCATTTAATAGTCAAAGTTAATTGGTGATGCCATGCAAAAAGTAACATTGCCCTTTCAAAAAACAACCAGATGGAATTGTTTATTATATTAATTGAAGTAGTTTTGCATGTATAGACTTTCTATAAATTATTGTGGGAATACACAAAATGAAAGTTGCTATCGCATAAAGTCACACAGAAGTTTCTATCATTTCCTCTGCATCTTTAATAAAAGAATTGCATCTTTAATTAGCCTGCCAGAAAATGAAGGATGAATAAATAGTGAACTGTTGTGTGAAAGTTCAGCCTTCCATATTAATCCAAAGTCTGACAGATGGGAATTCCAGCACTAGGCCTATTTTTCACTGGCCATATCAGAACTCTCCTAAGAATATAAAGGGGCAAAGTTTAATTGCATCTAGAAGACAGAACTGAGATTCAGTAGATGGGACTGAATGATCAACAAATTTTATTAAATATTCCAAGGGGAACCTGCAAATGACAAGGGGTCAGCCAAGCTAACTAATTCAGACTCTCTTGTGAATGTATGTATTATTGCAAGTTGAGATACAAAAACTTTAATCTTTAACTCCAGTCTTTCTAAGTGAGTCCCCCAGCGTTGGGACCTAAGGAAGTTGTTACTCAGTTCATAATTCCTGTGCCTCTGTATGGATGAGATTGAAAAAAAACCCAAGTAATTTACTAAGTTTCTGGTTTTGACGGAATAGGTCTGACCACCTCCATCACCCTCTTTTTAAAAAATGCTTCAGAGTACTCACCAAATTGATTATTGATCCTGTTCCTGGATCCCACACTGCATCTTCTACTTAAACTATATCCTACTGCTGCCTTTTAAACAAAAGAAGTGTTCATACAAAACCAAAACACAATGATCTCCAGCCTCACATATTGGGTGGGGAAAAGAAAGAAAGAAAGAAAGAAAGAAAGAAAGAAAGAAAGAAAGAAAGAAAGAAAGAAAGAAAGAAAGAAAGAAAGAAAGGAAGGAAGGAAGGAAGGAAGGAAGGAAGGAAGGAAGGAAGGAAGGAAGGATTTTCTGAAACAAATGAGTTTGTCTTTTTTCTTATTTTAACTTTGGCCATCCAATCCCAGCAGAGACAATAAAGGAGGTAAACCATAAAGAACAATTTCCCTCAGAGATCACCACTATGAAGAAATGAATTCCCAATAACAGCATGATATGGCATCAGATGTCTTTCAAGTACCAGATAGATCACACTTGTATAAAGAGAAGTTCTGCTCATAGCTCAGCAGTAGCTAAAAGAGCATGTACTTATTGTAGACAAAAATGGTACAGTGCCTAGAGGACCCTCTTCTGCTTATTAAATTCTGACTGTGTATTAAATACAACATAGTTATAAAATAGCCACTAAAAAGTAACTGGTTGTGAATCTACTAGATTCACAATATATTAAATGTATTCACAAGTATAGATGTCCACTCAAAAACATTTTGGTATTTTCATATTCTAAACTGCAACTGATTACAAATTAATGTATTTATTCTCTGTATAGTGTGTATGTATCCTTTATTTTAGAATATACTCTGCTATTGGTTGCTGTAACTGTTTACTTTCCAAAAGAAATGAAATCTTCCTATCTGTAGTCCAGCTGAGTATGGGATAAGTACTTTAAATAATTTTATTTACAAATTAAGCACACATGCTTCTGAGTATATTGTTATATAGTCCCATTTCACATTCTTTCACATTCTTGATTTTCAGCTTTGTCATTTACTTCTTGAAACTAGTCCCATATTGTACTTTTATTGGCTTTCTTTGTTTGAAATACAATAAAATATCTTCCTACATATAGACACGCAAAATGAAAAATCCCAAGTCGACCCACACCTCTGATATGATTCTCTCTTCTTTGCATTATCACTTACTCCTTGCAGTCTTTCCTCTCTCACTATCAAGTTCGCCCACCAACTAAAAATTGTTGCTCACCCTTGCTTTATTCTTTGCCCAAATCAATCAAATTAAACTCCCTTATTTTATTTCTTCCCTATCATGTATGCCTTCAGCTGTACACTGTATTTTAAATCCTCCCCTTAAAAGATTGAAGGATTGCCATTTTCCTAAATTATTTAGTACAACAGAAATAAAAAAAAATTAAATTGCAAAAGTACTGCCAGGTTTATACACTTTGCAAAACAGATTGCTTTAGCATTGTATATTGTTCCCTCGTGCCATTTCAAAAATATCTCTGGGCTTTTTAGCATGATCACATATTAACATTTGCAGATTTCTGCTTGTACCCATTTGTTGGATGGTCTCAGTATCTATAGGCCAACCCTCCATCACCTGCAACATAACTGGAAACCCAACACTTCCAAGAATTATTTCATAGCATCAAAGACGTTAGTATAGGCTCTCCCAATATTATATCTTCAAATATATTGAGTTTATGGTTCCCATTTTCTTGTGTCAGCATGTCAAAAGTCAAGGACAATAAACATAGTGGTTTAAGGTCATTGGAGGATTCAGCATTGAAAATGGTTATCTTTAAAATAGGGTCAGATGCCTTTTCAGATGGTCCTCGCTTACCAACTGCTTTGTGCAGCAACCGTTCAAAGTTATGACAGTGCTAAAAAAATAACTTTGTGACCAATCCTTGCATTTACAGTCATGACAGGGTTGTAGAATCAAATGATTGCTTTTCTATACTTGGCAACTAGTGTGCATTTATGACTGCCACAGCATCCTTCAGTCACATAATCACTGTTTGCATACTCTGTAATTGGCTTGCAAAAAGCAGAGTTTATTTTACACTGGTCAGCGACTCTGAGAGTAAGAAGGGTGGTACCTAAATTTAATAAATAATACAGAAGGCAGAAGTAAAATCATATTGCTTCACTTAACCACCTTCGTGGCCACATGGTTTTCTGCTTAGTGACCAAACAAGGACTCCCTGTATTATAGTGCATACAAATTTTTACCACTCTGAGTCTGAAAACACCTTACGGAGCTGATCAACATGGTGTTCAGAAATTTAGATTGAATATTTCTTTTTCCACTCCAATCCCCGCAAATATTCCTTTTCCCATTACATAGGACAGTGATGGCAAACCTATGGCATGCGTGCCACAGGTGGCACGCAGAACCATATCTGAGGGCACGCGAGGCGTTGCCCTATGTCAGCTCTGCTGATTTTCAGCCTCCTTTTCGGCTGTTTTTGCTCTCCCCAGGCTTCAGGAAAGCTTCCCAAACCCTGGGGACAGCGAAAAACGGGCCAACGGGCCAACCAGAAGTTCATTTCTGAACTTCTGTTTGGCCCGTTTGGCCATTTTCGCCGTCCCCAGGCTTCAGGAGGCTTTCCTGAACCCTGGGGATGGCGAAAAATGGCCCAATGGGCCTACCAGAAGTCCGGAGGCTTCAGTGATGCTGCGCGCATGCGCAGGGGCAGTGCAAGGGTTGTGCGCATGCACCCGGGGGGAGGGCATTTCATTATGGGTGTGGGTACATGCACGTGCGCACATCCTTTTAGCACCCGAGCCAAAAAAGGTTCGCCATCATTGACATAGGACAATGAAGGTTGGGAGGCAATTTCCCATTTAGTTCCTATAATGTAGGTAATAAAAGTAGGCCAAAACAAAAGTGTGACAATACTTCTTTAGGGAAAGTGATTCTATGTATAGTTATATTCTTATCTATGGCAAAAGAAGCTTTTGAAAATACTTAACCTCTCTGAAATTCCATCTGCTGCTAATCATTTATCTGTATATTATGTAGGAAATTACCGGTAATGAATGTAGAAACTAAGTATCTTTAGAGAAGAGCAAACCATTAGTATATAAATTGTGCTTAGTAAATATTTTAGGACTGCCATTATGCAAAAATACCTACTGATTTTCCTGATCCTGAAAATAATTTCTTTTCTTTTTATTCAGGGAATGTAGCAGCATGAATTTGATCAGAGACTAACTTGAAAGACAGAAATATGAGACAGGAAAAGAAATACAGTGTCTGTCTCTACTGCTTGTATTCTTAGAAAATCTGAGATGACAGCCCTGTTTAAAAGTGTATGTTGTTCAGGTAAATTCCTTATTTAGAAATAAATCCTGCTGGATTTAGAGGGATATTCTTTCAGATAAGCACATATAACTTTAGACACTGAGTTCATATTTTTATTGATGTCATCCATGGTAAAACAGCCCAATTTAAATGCCTGCCATTCCCTTCAATATTTTTTAGTTTTAAAAAAATGGATTTTTCTGCTACTATTATATTTGATAAGTGCTGTGTTAAACATTTAGCTTGGGGTTATGGAGAACAGGAGAACAGGAATGAAGGGAAAGAAAAGGAGAAAGGAACGAAGGGAAAGATATCTGGAGAAAACTGGAGAACAGGAATGAAAGGAAAGATACCCAGACCATCATTAGCTCTTATGGTTAATTAGCATTAGTATCCAACAGAGGATCAAGTTGGAGTTGACAGAACTGAAGAACAAGCCAATTTGGCAGGTAAGCACAAGCACGAGCAAATGAAGTCCATGCCTAAGTAATCACACCCAAATGCTTTTACCTTAATGAAAAGTTAATGGACATTTAGGCACGTGCAACTTTCATCTTTGAAACAACCTCCACCGCCCCCAATCCAGCTGTCCATCCATGTTCAGCTGTCTATCCAATATAGATTGTAGAACAGAACCAGAGTGCTCATGGCTTTATTTGCTAAACTCATTTTGAGCAAAGAATCATGGCAGCTCCCTTTACAAATGTACTAGATGCTGGATTTTTTTTTAAAAAAAAGCAAGCAAGAAAACAAGCAAGCTAAAAATCACAGTTAACACCAAATAATTGAGAAGCAAACAAACATAGAAACCTAAGGAGCCATATGCATGAAATTGCAGATTGAAGATGGACCCTGTTTTCATCCCGACAAACTATAAAGCCAACCCCCTAATTAATTGATTAAAAGGGGCTTATTCTATTAAAGCCCATATAGATTACGTCTGCAGGGTTCTTGATGTTCTCTGAGCTTGGTTGTTTTCTTGCAGACGTCTCATTACCAAACTAGATAACTTTATCAGTGCTTGTAGGGAGTGGGGTTTGCTCTCATTTTATATACCGTGTTTCCCCGAAAATAAGACAGGGGCTTATATTTTTTGACCCCCCCCAAAAATGCCCCTGGCCTTATTTTCGGGGGATGGCTTATTATTTTTGGGGTGCAGGCAGGCCGCGACGCACCACTTACTGAAGTTCAGCAGCTCCGTGGTCTCTCGGCTAATCTGTTTAGGGGGAAAAATATCTTGCATAGTGCAGAAACTCTTCTCGCGAGAATTAGCAAGTTCTCGAAGCGAGAAGAGTTTCTGCACTATGCAAGATTTTTTCCCCTAGCCGAGGGAAACCCCAGAGCTGTCAAACTCCAGTAAGTGGTGCGTTTCGCGGTTCTGCGGAGTTTGGAGCTTTGGGGCAAAGGATGGGGCGGGGCGGCGAGCGAGTGACCGAGGTGGCGGCAGACGGGGCAGCAGAAGAGCGCGGAGCCCAAGAGCGAGATCCCAGCGGTCAGCAGGAGCCCCGAGTAGAAAGCGCCGGCCGCTGTGTCCAGGCAGAACGGCTCCCCCTTGAGTTCGGAGCCCAGCGAAAAGCACTTGAGACCCACCGCGGCGGCGCTCAGTGCGCAGGCGAGCAGGAGGTAGCTGGAGAGCGCGGCGCAGGCTCCCCGGACACTCCACTTCATCCTCCACATCTCCTCCACTGCCTGCGCCTCCTCCTCCCTGCCTCGCCTCCTCCGCCTCCCTTCTGTCCTCCTCCTCCCGTGTCCTCCTCGGCGTCATCGGCCCTTGCCGGGGAGGCGGCCGCCATGTGTTGCGGGAACATAATGCTGGGGATGGCAGTGGCGAGAAGGGAGAGTTCGGAATGCGCCGCCACCGGTGCCGCCGTTGCTCTGGCTGCACTTTTTGATGAAGTTGCGTGGATATCCATTTTGCTAAAATATATTGTATAGATATTCTATTTCCTTTTTCTGATGTTTAGGGTTGTTGCAGTGTGTTCTTATACAGATTCTCTTGTGGAAGGCTGGGTTGTTACTTTGGTAGCACTTGGTTGGTGTGGGTAGTTTTATGATAGACTTGTGTTTTTAATTTGCCATCACTGCCATTGCTGATGGTAATATTTAGGAAGGATAATGTGTTTCTGTTTTCTTCTGCCCTGATGAATTTTATTCTTTGGAAGATGTTGTTAGTGGTTTTGTGTATGTTCTTTGTTGGTCATTTTTATTATGATGTCATCTTCTCTGATAGATGATGGTGATGGCTGATATTTTAAAACATCTTAATCTCTATTGTGTGGATGTTTTTGTTGCTTGATACCAAGTCAGTTTATTTTATATATTTTGACTAGTTATGCAGGATCCAAGAAACTGTGTTCACTGGAATATCTTGATATTTAATAAATAAACCAAATTGAGAGCTATTAAATTAGAACTTTGAATGAGTAATTCAGATGTTGTTGGAGTACAGTTCTCATCATCCAACATAATTAGTCATGTTGGAATTAGAATCCAACAGTATTTGAAAGGACACACAGTTTTCCCTCTGCTTTTGGAAAAGAAAAGAGTAAACAAATTTTACATGATGGCTAATAACGAATAGCCTATATGGAAGGCTTGAGTTTCTGGTGGCCCAAACATTTATCTAGAATTTTATCCAATTCCAACAATATGGAATGAATGAAAGAATGATTGACAACTGAAGGAACCATATGCTGTTCTTCTGACATTTTCCTATATACTGAGCAAAAAGATTCTTATATGAATCCAAATAATAATAATAATAATAATAATAATAATAATAATAATAATAATAATAATAATAATAATAATAACAACAACAACAACAACAACAACAACAACAACAGAGTTGGAAGGGACCTTGGAGGTCTTTTAGTCCAACCCCCTGCTTAGACAGGAAACCCTAACTACTTCAGACAAATGGTTATCCAACATCTTCTTAAAATCTTCCAGTGATGGAGCATTCACAACTTCTGGAGGCAATCTGTTCCAATGATTACCATATTTTTCGTAGTATAATATGCACCTTTTTACCCCCCAAAAGAGTGTGAAAACTTGGGTGTGTCTTATACACAAATGTAGCCACACCCACCCAGCCACACCCACCCTTTAGCCTCTGTCTTCCAGCAATTCACCTGCTTGCAGCAAACAGGGAAGAGCCTGTTAAGACAAGCAAGTCATTAGCAGCTTCCCGACCCCCAGCTGATTTGCCATGTGCTAAAGTGAAACTGAAACTAGCTGCAAAGAGGCAAATAGCTGGGAGAGACACACAGATTTTTATTTTCTGCTGAACTGGATGCAAGGGGGTAAGTGAATAACTATAAATGTCTGTAGAATGTTCAAGTTATTAGACTTATTTTTAAAAGACTGCTTTATTATTTGCTTTGCTGACTGCTTTATTATTTGCTTTGCTGGCTGTGGAATTCTGGGAGTTGAAGTCCACAAGTCTTAAAGTTGCCAAGGTTGGAGACCCCTGCTCTAGACAACTTAACAAAATAAAAAAGCTTTTTAAAATAAATGCTTGCTCTGAAGAGGCCCAGTGCTATTCTATCTTATTTTAAATAATAGTGAATAATGTATACTTCTAGAAATTTTAATTAATTTTAACAGCTCTGTACAAGTATAGTCTGAAATGTAATAATGTCCTGTTTAGTATTAGAGTTAAATCCTGACTTACTTTGGAGTAGATCTATTTAAATAATTGGGAGGAGTTAGTGTGACTACATTTAAGAAAACTTTTTGGCATAATGTACATTTCTCCAATTCTTTGCTATTTCTATGGGTGAGGCACACATGCACAGAAATACACAGCAAACAGTGTATATTATCTGTGCTGTTTGTTGTTTGCTGTTTGGCAAATTGCTTGGAAGCAGAGGCTTTTTTTCCTTGCTTTC
The DNA here is from genome assembly GCA_023053685.1 of Diadophis punctatus similis. Classification (NCBI taxonomy): domain Eukaryota; kingdom Metazoa; phylum Chordata; class Lepidosauria; order Squamata; family Dipsadidae; genus Diadophis; species Diadophis punctatus. The sequence continues at coordinate 43,158,854 of JALIGW010000003.1, forward strand.
CTTCCCCAAAACTAAGGTGTGTCTTATACTCCGGTGCGTCTTTTACTCTGAAAAATACGGTAATTGTTCTAACTGTCAGGAAATTTCTCCTTAGTTCTACTCTCCTTCTTTAGTTTCCACCCATTGCTTCTTGTTCTACCCTCAGGTGCTTTGGACAATAGTTTGACAGCCTCTTCTTTGTGGCAGTATCCCTGAGATATTGGAACACTGCTATCATGTCTCCCCTAGTCCTTCTTTTCATTAAACTAGACATGCCCAGTTCCTGCAACCATTCTTCATATGTTTTAGCCTCCAGTCCCCTAATCATCTTTGTTGCTCTTCTCTCCACTCTTTCTAGAGTCTCAACATCCTTTTTACATCAAAACTGAATGCAGTATACCAAGTATGGCCTTACCAAGGCATTATAAAGTGTTATTAACACTTCACGTGATAGCAATAGCACTTAGATTTATATACCGCTTCATAGTGCTTTACAGCCCTCTCTAAGCGGTTTACAGAGTTCAGCATATTGCCCCCAACAATCTGGGTCCTCATTTTACCGACCTCAGAAGGATGGAAGGCTGAGTCAACCTTGAGCCTGGTGAGATTCGAACAGCTGAACTGCTGAACTAGCAGTCAGCTGGAGTAGCCTGCAGTAGCTGCATTTAACCACTGCACCACCTCAGCTCATATCTTGATCTTGATCTTGATTCTATCCCTCTGTTAATGCAGCCTAGAACTGTGTTGGCTTTTTGGGCAGCTGTTGCACTCTGCTGGTTCATATTTAAATGGTTGTCCACTAGGACTCCAAGATCCCTCTCACAGTTACTAATGTTGAGCAAGGTACCACATATACTGTACCTGTGCATTTTGTTTTTCTTGCCTAAATTTTCTCCTGAAAGTCATAGTTTCTTTTGCAATTGCTATGCAGCCAATAAAAGAGGCATTGTGGTGCTTTTCAATAAAATGGATTTCTTTTATGAAACCCTCCTCTTAGCAGTCATAAACCTACAGTTTAAAGAGAGATAGAAAATGTTGTAATGAATCCCAAGAAATATTTGCTTTGTTTGAGATCAGTATGATAGATGGTTTCTTTTTCAGATTGTTTCAATGGGTCAATCAGAGTGTCATGTATTACTGTTACATGCATTGTATTAACTATGAATATTGTCAAAAGCTAAGGAGAAAAAGATCAATTCACATGCCTTCAAAAGCAATCAGGTTACTTACAAAAGGCATTAAGGTTCTATTTTCTCTAACAAATCTTCCAATATTTACTATGGCGGTGCATATCAGGGTGAATCCAGTCTATGTCAAAATTACATGTATCCACATATTATACCATTTCATATTGCACAGATATAAGCGGTATATATTGCACAGATATAAGCGGTATATAAGTAAAGTGCTATATAGTCTTTTTTACAAAAGATTTTAGTTTTTTTTAAATGCCCAAAAGGTGCTTTTTCAGGAGGCAACTGGACTTTCTTGTTTTTTTCTTTGAAGATGTTTTGCTTCTCATCCAAGAAGCTTATTCAGCTCTGACTGGATGGTGGGGAATGGAAGGAAAACCATGATCTGGATGACTGAGAATCTCCACAGACATTTCGTTAAAAATAATCTATCATTGTTGTACAAATTTAGAATATATCTTTCAGCAATATATGTCTTTTTTTTTACCAACTTAACAGTGAACACTTTTTTATTATCCTTGTTGTACCCATTTGCTCCCCTCAAAGCTTTAATCTAGATGCAACCTAATCCTAACATATGTTTTATGCAATTTTTCTAAATACAGGCTTGGTTTTTTTTTACAAATGTTTCTAGCTGAGAAAGAGGAGGATTTAAATGTTCTATTCACTGCTGACTTCCTTGCTATGACAGAACCCACTTTAGAAGATCACATCATTGTGGATTTGAAGAATTCCTTGATGGATTTCTTTTCCATCTGTATTATTAATTCACTGTACAACCAGAGTCCCAGTGCAGCTCTGTCTCCTCCCCTTTACTTGAAATAATTCCAAGCTGAGAGTATGAAAGCAAGTGAGAAATGCTTTTGAGGAGAGGAGAGGCATGAAAATACAACCTACCGCTAAGCAATTATATAACACAAAGGGCGTGCAAACTCTTGCACAGAACACAGGATTTATATTTCCTGCATAAACTACTGTATGCTCTTGTCTGTGATTAATTTCGCCACAGTAGAGAAGGGCAAAATTTTCAGACCCTGTTTCTGTTTATTTTGTATGGGTGGATTTTGTTTTTGAAGAGACAAGGTGGATTCTTTAGCTTAAAGCCGCCATTGAAATCTTGAAAAAATATCAATACTTCTGATAAATCACTTCTTTCATATCAGGGGACTTTTAAGGATAAAATGGGTGACTTAACCCTCTGCAAAGCTAAGGATGCTGCTTTCGATATTATATTCCACCCTCCACCCCAAATAGGGAAACAAACCTTAAATCCTGAAATAGGTAGCTGCAGCCCCAATTCTAGTGACTGTCCTGCTATAGCCCTGGGCAAAAGAAAAAAGAAAATGTACAGTTTTCCCAATCACTGAAGTTGCCCACCCTGCTGTGCAAATTAATTTTGATTCAGAAGACATTTTGTGCTTATAGTACTGATTGTCCTACGTATAAATAAATCACAGCATGTACATTATTTCATAAGCAATCATTCAATTTTCTATTCTAAATTGTTGGCATCAATGCTTCACTTTACCAGCCTTTCCTTTATCTCATTTCATTGACATTCATTAAAAGGTTGATAATATTTTAGTACTCTAACAGTTTGTAAAACTCTCTAATAAAAATACCCAATTTATTGTATAATCTAACTCACCTGCAACCTGTGACCACTATCATTCACTATAGGAAAGTGCACTATAATGTGGAAAGCTTCAAAAACCTTTAGCATTCTGGACTGTGGGGGGAGGGAATACAGATCGTCCTTGACTTACAACCACAATTGAGATGAAAATTTCCACTGGTAAATGAGACAGTTGTTAAGTGAGTTTTGCCCCATTTTATGACCTTTCTTGCCACAGTTGTTAAGTGAATCACTGCAGTTGTTAAGTTAGTAACGTGATTGTTAAGTGAATCTGGCTTCCCCATTGACTTTGCCTTTCAGAAGGTCAGTGACCCCAGGACACTGCAACTGTTGTAACTATGAACCAGTTGCTAAGCGTCTGAATTTTGATCACATGTCCATGGGGATGCTGCAACAGTTGTATGTGTGAAAAACAGTCATAAGTCACTTTTCTCAGTGCCAGGGGTGGGTTCTAACTTACCTCGCCGCCGGTTCACTTCCTCTCGCTCCATGTGGCTGCGCGTGCATTGCGCACCACGTGGGCGTGCATGCGCAGTGCCAAAAACTCAGCTTCTGTACATGCGCAGAAGCAAAAAACAGCAAAAAGCAGCAAAAAACAGCTTCTGCGCATGTGCAGAAGCCAAAAACAAGATGGTGGTGGCCACGGACCAACACTGACAGAACCGGCTCCATGACGTCACCACCGGTTTACTAACGATGCTATAGAACCAGTTAGAACCGGTAGGAACCACCTCTGCTCAGTGCCCTTTGAACAGTCAGCAAACAAATAGTTGTAAGTTTATGACTACCTCTAATTCAACCTCAAATTTATGGCATTTCATTTATTTTTATTTTTATTTATTTATTTGTTTGTTTGTTTGTCAAACATGTACAAGATAGCAGGTATAGGTATAAACATAAGCAAAGTAAGTACAGATAAATGAGGACAATAGGACAGTAAGACAGGGCCGGTAGGCACGCTGGTGCACTTATGCACGCCTCTTAGGAATGGGGTGAGGTCGACTATAGACAGTCTAAGGTTAAAGTTTTGGGGGTTTGGGGAAGAAACTACAGAGTCAGGTAATGTATTCCAGGCATTGGTCACTCTGTTGCTGAAGTTGTATTTTCTGCAATCGAGTTTGGAGCAGTTTACATTAAGTTTGTATCTATTGTGTGCTTGTGTATTGAAGCTGAAGTAGTCATTGACAAGCATGACATTGTGGCAGATGATTTTATGAACTACATTTAGATCAGATCGAAGGCGACATAGTTTTAAATTGTCTAAGCCCAAGATTTCAAGTCTGGTGGAATACGGTATTCTGTTGCGAGCAGAGGAGTGGAGGACTCTTCTTGTGAAATATTTCTGGACTCTCTCAATTGTATTAATGTCCGATATGCAGTATGGGTTCCAGACAGGTGAGCTGTATTCGAGAATTGGTCTAGTGAATGTTTTGTATGCTCTGGTTAGCAGTGTAATATTGCCAGAGAAGAAGCTACGCAAGATTTGATTAACAACTCTTAGTGCCTTTTGGCAATGTTGTTACAATGGGCTCTAGCATTTAGGTCATTAGATATGAGTACTCCAAGGTCCTTGACAGAGTGAGGGTCGTTTACAAGGTCATGTCCTCCAAGCTTGTATTTTGTGTTCTGATTCTTTTTGCCAATGTGTAAGACAGAGCATTTGTTGGTTGAGATTTGAAGTTGCCAGTTGTTTGACCATTCTGATACATGGTCATGGTCTTTTTGAAGGGTAGAAGCATTGTCGGTGGTGTTAAATAGTTTAACATTGTCAGCGAAGAGAACACAGTTGCTTATAATATGATCACAAGGTCTTTTATGTAAATTATGAAGAGTGTTGGTCTAGAACGCTGCCTTGAGGGATACCACTGTTGACAGGTGCAGGATTTGATAGGCACTCCCTATTTTAACCACTTGTTGTCTGTTTGACAAGAACGCAGTTATCCAATCATGTAGGGATCCAGAGATACCATAAGAGTTTCAGAAGTAGTTTGTTGTGTACCACTGAATCAAAGGCTTTACAAAAGTCTATGTAAATTGCGTCTATTGTTTTGTAGTAGTGTAGTCCATATGTTTTTGCAGTGTAGGAGTTGCAGATTACAGGATAATTTTTTTCTGAAACCAAATTGTTTGTTAGAGAGTAGGTTGTTAGTTTCTAAGTGGAGGGTAATGGATTGGTTTATGATTGATTCCATGACTTTTCAGGTGACGCAACATAAAGAGATTGGTCTGTAATTTTCAACGCTACTTGGATCTCCTTTTTTGAAGATAGGGATGCATCATGATCCATGGCATTTTTCCCTTGCTGACACTGTTTTAGAATAAGGCTGCATCCAAAATTACCCATGGAAGGGGGGAGGGTTTGATTTGCACAAGGGTGGGTGTGAGAGAGTCCAAGCTCTGCTGATTTTCCCTAGACTTTTGTTTGTGGATGTACAAATGGGACAGGGTTTAGATCACAATTTCATGAACCACTGTCTTGCAGATTTTGACACACATGTGCATACTCTGTAGCTGCTGTTTCTTGAAACTGGCTATATGTCCTGACAATAAAGAAAAAATTTGGCGCCTTCACACAGAGATTTCACACCGAAGACTTTTGTGTCTCTCTAGATCTGAACTTACTCTTCTCTACCCCAGTTACCCTTGTGTTGCCAGTTCAAAAAAGAAGCTGAAATGTGGACCTTTAATCACTTACATGGCAGCATAACAGATGCAAAGGGTGAGACCCAGAGAGTGCTTGAGTGACAGATTAATTAATGGTAAGAAAGAACACTAAGTGAGCTCTGCTTAAATGCACACTCACACTATACATGAATCTGTTCTGCCAGAGGAAAAAAAATAAACTTTGTCACTGTCTTCACATTTGGGAGTGGCTCTGAAACCCATAATAGTGGTGTTACATATCCAGCAACAGCGAGGGGCTCTCCGGATTGGCTGCAGCCAAGCCGGCTGCCGAGCGGGAGAATGGAGAGCCGCTATTGGTTGCCGCGCCTGACAGCTCCATATAAAAGAGCTGTCAGAGCGCGGCTGAGGTAATTCTGCATGCCTGGTTGTTGTGAGCTGTTCCTGTGGTTCAGTTGTTAATAAAGAGTTGTTGTGAAGTTGGCCTGGCGTCCTATGTGCAGATTCAACAAGTGGGTTTGAGAGAAAGCTGCCCTTTAACATAAACCTGGGCAGTATTCAATATTTCATAGGCATGGAAATTAGTAAATCTGTTTCTTTAGCTATAATGAAACTGCCTGAAAATCATAATCTAATCTGCCTGCTAATGATAAAACTAGTAAGTCTGACTGAGATGCTTTAACACTGCTATGGATTCACTCCCTTCCAGCTGCTGAATGCAGATACATTTGTACATTCTATGTAATGATTCAACTTCATTTATAGGGCTTTTTTTTTAAAAAAAGCTGCCAAATGATTTAAACTTCACTAATACAAATAAAGTTTAATATAAATCACTGTTTATAATTGCCTTCATTAAGATTCACAACATGATTCACAATATTTCATTCTGGATTTCAGACTTTTCCTCCTTCCCCTAAAACAACAGTCACCAACTGGTAGTCCGTGGACCACTGGTGGTCCGCGAGAACATTTTGGTGGTCCGCAGAAAAATTATTTGCATTTTTTATATTGCACTAAATCAGGGGTCCTTAAATGATGGCCCCTGGGCTGGATACGTGCAATGAATGTTTGTGTTGCTGCAGAGAGTCTCCCCCTTTGGGGTCTGAGGGGGGGGGCAGAAATTCCGACTTGGGGTCTGCTTCAGCCTCCTGGTGCCCCACCTCTGACCCACACAAAAAGACCCCAAAGGGGGAAACCCTTTGGGTGAAGGCTGGAGGGAAGTGCCACTGGTGGCGAAGAGCTGGAGGGCCTTGTTCCAGTGGGACTGCATCATGGCCTGGAACTGGCTGACCATCTAACCCCACTGAGCCTCCAGGCGCAGGTACCTGGCCTTGCACTCCCACAGGTCTTCCCTCTGCTTGGAAAGCTTATGCTCGTAGTCCTCAGTGAGGTGCTTCTGCTGAGCCTCCTTCTCGGTCAGATCCAATTTGAACTGAGCCAGCTGTTTTGCCAACTCTTTCTCATGGTGGCTGCTTAGCTCCTACAACTGCTTCCTGTTGGGGCCCTAAGGAGCCCGGGTGGGCAGGTGAGGAGGGGCTGGGTAGGAGGGGCGAGTAGAGGCTGGCAAGGCACCCCTTGATGTGAGTGACATTGAGTTGGCCACACCCACCCAGTCACATGACCACCTAGCCACGCCCACCCAGCCGGTCATTAGGCAGATCATATTAGTGGTCCGTGGGATTTAAAATTATAAATTTAGTGGTCCCTGAGGTCCGAAAGGTTGATGACCCCTGCCCTAAAATACTTGGAGGATTAGGTCCTCTGGACAGTTAGAACAATTAATCGGTGGAACAGCTTGCCTCCAGAAGTTGTGAATGCTCCAACACTGGAAGTTTTTAAGATGATGTTGGATAACCATTTGTCTGAAACGGTGTAGGGTTTCCTGCCTAAGCAGGGGGTTGGACTAGCAGGGGGTTGGACTAGAAGACCTCCAAGGTCCCTTCCAATTCTGTTGTTGTTGTGGTGGTGGTTGTGGTTGTGGTTGTTGTTTTTATTATTATTATTATTATTATTATTATTATTATTATTATTATTATTATTATTATTATTATTATTATTATTATTATTATTATTATTATTATTATTATTATTATTATTATTATTATTATACAATTGTATCACAGCGGCCAGTTGTTTCGCCGGATTTGGCATTGATTACTAGTCGAGCCCCACCCAGGGGCCTAGGAAGTCGTAATGTATTTTCGAAGTATATGTGCGGAACCGAGCAGTGCGGCTTTCTGCATTTGACTGATGGTGATTTTGTCAATTTTGAGCTGTTTTAAATATAATTCCAGTGCTTTTGGGATAGCACCCAGTGTTCCAATCACTACTGGAATTACCACTGCTGGTTTGTGCCATAATCGTTGGATTTCGATTTTTAAGTCCTGGTATTTTGCGATTTTTTCGTGTTCCTTTTCATCGACCTTGCTATCTCCTGGTATTGCAATGTCAATTATAGCCACCTTGTTGTTCTCGACCAGCGTGATGTCTGGTGTATTATGCGCCAGTACCTTGTCTGTTTGTATACGAAAATCCCACAAGATCTTGACCATCTGATTTTCAGTGACTTTTTCAGGCTTGTGTTCCCACCAGTTTGTAGCAGTATGGATGTTATAATTTTTGCATAAATTCCAGTGGATCATTATTATTATTATTATTATTATTATTATTATTATGATTATTATTATTATTATTATTATTATTATTATTATTATTATTATTATTATTATTATTATTATTATTATTATTATTATTATTATTATTATTATTATTATTATTATTATTATTATTATACAATTGTATCACAGCGGCCAGTTGTTTCGCCGGATTTGGCATTGATTACTAGTCGAGCCCCACCCAGGGGCCTAGGAAGTCGTAATGTATTTTCGAAGTATATGTGCGGAACCGAGCAGTGCGGCTTTCTGCATTTGACTGATGGTGATTTTGTCAATTTTGAGCTGTTTTAAATATAATTCCAGTGCTTTTGGGATAGCACCCAGTGTTCCAATCACTACTGGAATTACCACTGCTGGTTTGTGCCATAATCGTTGGATTTCGATTTTTAAGTCCTGGTATTTTGCGATTTTTTCGTGTTCCTTTTCATCGACCTTGCTATCTCCTGGTATTGCAATGTCAATTATAGCCACCTTGTTGTTCTCGACCAGCGTGATGTCTGGTGTATTATGCGCCAGTACCTTGTCTGTTTGTATACGAAAATCCCACAAGATCTTGACCATCTGATTTTCAGTGACTTTTTCAGGCTTGTGTTCCCACCAGTTTGTAGCAGTATGGATGTTATAATTTTTGCATAAATTCCAGTGGATCATTATTATTATTATTATTATTATTATTATTATTATTATTATTATTATTATTATTATTATTATTATTATTATTATTATTATTATTATTATTATTATTATTATTATTATTATTATTATTATTATTATTATTATTATTATTATTATTATTATACAGATCAATACAGAAATAAATCTAGCTGTCTCAAGAAAGTTATATATTTACAAATAAATAAATTTATCTTTTTTGTTGAGATTATATTTGTATTTGGATATACCCAGCATATAAAAGAAGAATTCAGGCAGAAGTTGAAAGAAGCAGAAGATGTTTTATTGAATGCTGTCAGATAAATTTTGAAAAGAGTGGGCTGGCTGAGTCTCGTGAAGAGCTGCAGAATTATCTAAAAAGCTATCATTACTAGCATGGAATATAATTAGCGACTGACTTTCTTCTCTGTGCTGGTCCCATTTCTATTTCTTGGTAAAGATTGAGCTAGAACTGACCTCTAACTCAGCATCTTGGGACATACAGCAGAGCTTTGCAGCAATGTGTTGCTGTACATTTATACTTTAAAAAATTCTGAATGGCAAAAGATGCAAAACTTTCCTTCTGTAACAGAACTGAGTTTAGATAACGTTTTGCATTGCAAAAAAAAAAAAAAAAAAAAAAACCTGAGAAAAGATGTAGAAAGTGTTCACATTGCTTCGTAAACCTTAATTCTCAAAGCACTAAGGATTCAAAAGGTGCAGATTGCTATATAGTTCTTTCAGTGACAGGAGTTCCAGGCCTGTTGTAGATTTTTTTTTGTTTAATTTATGGGAGGATAACATCACTATGTCCTTAATTTATCTTCTTCACACCTTCCTCCCTGCTACCTTTTCCATAATACTTTTTAAAGAAGTAACACGGTTGAGATAATTTTCTATTCTGATAGCATGTTTCCTCTACATTTTCATCAATGGATGGAAACTCAGGTTATGAGATGGTCTCCTGATTGGCAGAGACTTTTGCAAAGGGCAAAAAGAAACAAGATGAGAGCTCAAGAGCCCTGATAGTATAATACTATTCTGTAAAAAAACATGACAATCTATATCCTCTTAAATGAACTACTTTATGCCTCAATAAATTCTCCTCTGACATACCTGTCTCCAAACAACTGAAGAGATTAAAACTAAACAGATTATTCACAACAGGAGAGTAGCACTTAAATAAATATCTTCTTCCATGCAGTCCTTATGCTTGTCTGCAATTTTTAGATAAACTGAATCCAGGTTGAGTTGATTTTTTTTTTAAAAAAAGATGATCAAATTGCATTCTATGTTGGATCTGAAGCCCTGATAGGTTTACACATATATTAGAAGCACATTTAATCCCAATACCAATCATTTTGTCAAATCTGATAACATATGAGTTGGAAGGAACCCCATTGGTCATCTAATCCAACCCCCTGGTCAGTGCAGAAATTCACTAGACCAGTATTTTTCAAACTTGACAGCTTTAAGGTGTATGGCTTTCAATGCCTAGAATTCCCCAGTCAACCTGCTATTTCAAGTATTATTAAATACAGAATAGCAGTTAGAAGGGACCTTAGAGATCTTCCAGTCCAGCCCCCTGCTCAAGCAGAAGACCCTATACCAGTGTTTCCCAACCTTGGCAACTTGAAGATGTCTGGACTTCAACTCCCAGAATTCCCCAGCCAGCATTCGCTGGTTGGGGAATTCTGGGAGTTGAAGTCCAGACATCTTCAAGTTGCCAAGGTTGGGAAACACTGCCCTATACCATTCCAGACAAATGGATCTTCAATCTCATCTTAAAAACCTCCAGATGCACTAGAATATCTGTATGATATGTTCATCTAGCCCCAGTATAAAAATCTAATTCTAGGAGGAAATTCCTGAAAATTAATTTGTGGGTTCAGAATTTTGGAAGGTTTTAATGAAAATTGAATGAAATGTGTAGGCAACGGCATCTGTTCTGTATGAACCAAGCTTGCCATGGCATGATTTTGGGGGAGTGAAGTGCGTATTCAAGAATAGCCCTTCCAAATCTTGTGGCATGTATAACATCCCTCAGAAGGAATGTACAACTGGTAGGCATTAGAAGGGCAGGAGTTTCTAAACAGGGTTTATAGAGATTGTAAACAGAATCACCACAGCTGCTTTACAGCTGCTGAACCATCCTGGGAAAATCCACAACTCCTTAAGGATTTGTAGCCGGGTGTGATGCTAATACCCACATACTCTCCAAAGTTCTTTTTAGACTCAAATATAAGCATACTCAGACTGAACACTTATTCCACATTTATAGCAGTGTTCTGATATGTTTAATTTGATTATATAGAATTAAATTAAAATTGAAATTATCTCAAACATATTCTAAGAGCCTTTTCATTCTTCATTTATGCTTTATAAAAGAGAACAAACCACAAAATAACAACACCAACATAATAAAGATAAAAAGAAAAATCCATCATTTCTAGAGAAGCTATATGAAATTTGAGGTCCAGAGTGAGTAAGAGTAATTTGATCAAAATCTCCAAGGAATTTTTGGCAAAAGTAAGAAACCTGTTCTAGTAAATATGTATTTACATGGATGCCTCATGGTGGGGGAAAACAACCCCACAAAACCTATTAATAGTTTCGTGACTGGAAAACCATGCAGGCTAATAATATGAGCCTGCTTTTGTTTTTGAGCCAGAAACCAATATTATATTTTGAATTCAAAGGATTTCTACCTGAAAGCAGAGTAGGTATTTTCCTGAAAACTGAACGCTAAAGATAATGCCTGGACTGACTCTAGGTCTTGCACTGATTCAGAACATTTGAAACTCTAATCTTGCCTTTTTATTATTATTGTTCTTGTTAACTATTTTGTCATTAATATAGTATATAGATGATAGGTTAATGATCTGCAAATAAATGTAGTGGTTTAAAAATTTGGGGGGGCTGTTTTGCAAGGGGGGGAACTAATATTGTAGTAATGTATTCACCTAGGAGGGATAATATGTGTCTATGTGTTAGGTTTCTTTTATTTTCAAACGTTGGGTTTTTTGTGTGTTTTTGTTTAAAAAATTGGAATCTTCCATTTTAACGTTTGTTTTGAATAAAATAAAAACAGAACCAAATAAAAGAAAAAAGAAAATTCCCAGGCAAGGCTACTAGGAGCTCCACCTCCCACAGTGATTATGATATTATGTGAGAATGGCCTTGGGAGACTGGAAAAAGGGCTGCAGGCAAGACAGCTGTCACACAAAAGGTATCAAAGCAGGATGGCAATCATCCAGAGATAGCATTAATTGATTTCTTGGGTGGGTGGGGGGAATAAATTTGCTTAATATGTCTCTGTTATCTCTATTTAGAAGAGCAGTTCAACTAATGTTGGAGGTGATCCTCAGCCAGCTAATTCCCCAGCTAATGAAATATGCTCCAAAATTGCTTGATGACAAACACAATAAATGATAGAATGCTTTACATGATCATTTCATTGAGAAAATTGGGAACTCTAATGAATAAAGTCCCTCTTTAAGGGAATTTTCCATTATTACAGAAGCAGCTCAGCTCCTTATAAAGTTTTTGCAAGAGTATAATACTCATTCTGGGAGTTCTTCTAGACCAGGGCTCGGCAACCTTAAACACTCAAAGTGCCATTTGGACCTGTTTCCCACAGAAAAGAAAACACCGGGAGCCACAAAACCCTTTTGACATCTAAAATGAAGATAACACTGCATTTATCGGTTTTTACCTTTATGCTATGTATAAAAAAACTATAGTGTGTTGCATTTGTGAAATCAATGAACTGCTACAGAGAAAACAATTTTTTATTTCTGTATGCAACAAAAACATTTTGAATTCTGAAAAAAAAGATGGGTTGAAAAGCTCAATAAATCACTGCTGGCGGGTGTCGCACATTGGTGGCTGTGATGCATATTTTGAGCAACAGGGAGCCGCAGGAGAGGGATGAAAGTGTTAAAATATTGGGGCATGATCACAGACCCATCAAATGTTTTGTTGCAAATAGTCAACAGGGTCGCAAGAAATGTGTTGAGAAAAAAAGACACACCTTAACTGCCAAAGATTTGAGAAGAATCAAACGTGAAGCAACCAGGAACCCATTATCCTCCAGTGCTGTCATATTTCAGAACTGCAACCTACCTGGAGTGTCCAGAAGTACAAGGTGTTCAGTGCTCAGAGACATGGCCAAGGTAAGGAAGGTGAAATCTGACCACCACTGAACAAGAGGGGGGTCAGGCTGTTCTCTATGGCACCGGAAGGCCGAACAAGGAATAATGGATGGAAGCTGACCAAGGAGAGATTCAACCTGGAAGTGAGGAGAAACTTTCTGACAGTGAGAGTGATCAACCAGTGGAACAGCTTGCCAGTGGAGGTTGTGAGAGCCCCAACGCTTGCGACCTTCAAGGAGAGACTGGACTGCCATCTGTCTCAAATCGTGTAGGAACTCCTGCTTGAGCAGGGGGTTGGACTAGATGACCTACAAGGTACCTTCCAACTCTAATAATAAAATCTAAAAATCTAAAGACACATAAGTTGAAATGGCAAGACTGGGCCAAGAAATATCTGAAGACAGATTTTTCAAAGGTTTTATGGACTGATGAGATGAGAGTGACTCTTGATGGACCAGATGGATGGGCCCATGGCTGGATCAGTAATGGGCACAGATCTCCACTTGACTCAGATGCCAGCAAGATGGAGGTGGGGTACTGGTATGGACTGGTATTATGAAAGATGAACTAGTTTTCAGGTTGCAGAGGGACTCAAAATCAACTCCCAAACCTACTGCCAGTTTTTAGAAGACACTTTCTTCAAGCAATGGTACAGGAAAAAGTCTGCATCTTTCAAGACAGCCATGATTTTTATGCAGGACAATGCTCCATAACATGCATCGAAGTACTCCACCTTGTGGCTAGCCAGTAAAGGTCTTAAAGATGAAATAATAATGACAGCCCCCCTTCCTCACCTAAACCCTATTGAGAACTTGTGGGCCATTCTTAAACAGGAGATTTACGGTGAAGGAAAACAATACACCTCTCTGAAAAGTGTCTGGGAGGCTATGATTGCTCCTGCACAGAAAGTCAACAGATCAAGAAACTGACAGACTCCATGAATGGAAGGCTTATGACTTTCATTGAAAAGAAGGGTGGCTATCAGGGGTGGGTTCCTACTGGTGCGGTCTTGCCTGTTCGTCGCCGCAGAGCCGAAGAAGCTGTTGGCGTTCGCGGCGCAGGGCTTCCCCCGCCCGCTTTCCCCGGCCGCCGGGACGCCGCCATTTGCATCCCTTTGCCCTCTGTGCAAGCAGAATGCTTTGCGCATGCGCAGAGGGCAAAAGAACGCAAACGGCAGCATCCCGGCGGCCGGGGAAAGCGGGCGGGGGAAGCCCTGCACCGCGAACGCCAACAGCTTCTTCGGCTCTGCGGCGACGAACAGGCAAGACTGCACCGGTAGGAACCCACCCCTGGTGGCTATATTGGTCACTGATTTTTTTTGAACTGTCTGAAATGTTTATTTGTAAATTTTGAGTTGTTTGTTTATTATTCTCATTTTAACAGATGAAAATAAATGGTGGATGGGAAATTTTTCATTTTTCATTTAGTTGCATAATAATTCTGCACACTAATAGTTGCCCAATAATTGTGCACACATAGATATTCTCCTAAGAAAGCCATAACCTCACTTTTACTTTCTTAAATATTCAGGTTTGAGGTTTATTAACAAACATTTTGGATTGACCGAGAGCACTGTAGTTGTTCAATAATAAAATTAATCCTCCAAAATACAGCTTGCCTAATAATTGTGTGCACGGTGTATAGTGTTTTATGCTGTACACACATTGTTTGTCTGGAGTGGCCTTAGAAATCTACTAATTAAATAAGGGGTGAGGGTGGGGGAGCAAGACAGGCAGAGACAGAGAGCCCTAGTCCATCTAGACATTATCAGGTTGGGGAAAGGTTATTGTAAATAAGAAATAATAAAAAATAGTGCCATGATACAGAAGTAAGACTGTTGGCCAATTCTATTCAGATCAGTTGCTGATGCCCATGGGCACAGTACATCAAGATAATTTTACAAGTGAGAACTGTGTCCTGTCAAAATGACCAAACCTATCAGTACTAACTGTTATCATGCTTCTATTAATACAATCAATAATACCTCAGTTAAGAGAGACTCACAACATTTAATGATAGTTTGGAGAAATTTAATTAAGGCAAATAGATAGAGTTTTTGTAACTGTAAGTATTTTTTTTAATTCCTTCCAAAGAAAACTGTTTATTCTTGCCCTTTCCCCTAAGGAAATAAAGCAGTGTAAATGCGTATCTTGTCACTTTTATTAACAAGTGAAATGGAAGGTGCAATTGCTGATCTGAATTACACTGAGTGATTTCAGAACTGTAGCTCGCATTCATTTCCAGAGCATTTACTGATCACTAAATAAAATGCAGGCCATGTGCAAGGCGATGTAAATCACTGGTTTACGCAAATTGCTCTCATTTGCTCTCACTTCTATAATAAGAAGTAAAGAGCCTGTGAAGGACTGCGGGTTGCTTCCCCCTTGACTGTCAAAGCCACTATGAAAATACACAGTACACCAGTTCTCTGCTGTTTAGATTTGACTTTGTGCTAATCAGAAATAGAGAGTTCAGGAGTCCACAGTTATTTGATATGGCCCTAAGTCAAATTGCTACTTCCAGAATTACTAGAACCTTGGATAAAGGGATTGCTTCAAAGAAAGAAGGGTTTTCTGGCCACTTAATATTTGTGTAAAAATTATTATTTTTAATTAACACTCCCAGAATAACATTTCAGATCATCAGTTAGCATTATTCCTGCAGGTTCAGGGTCCACTTCTTGGATCGATGAATGGGTTCTTGCACAAACAAATGCAGCATCCAGGTCCAACTGGGCAATTTTTATGTCTACATTTACTGTGTCTTGCCATCTTTGCTTCAGCCTTCCCCATGGACACTTGCCATTTAAGTTAAAGTGGAAGATAATGCAGGCAACTGTGTGGTGTGCTGTTCGCCATACTACTGTAGCGTTTTCCCCTGCATTTTCTCAGGTATTGGTTCAATACCCATTTGCTGCTGGACTGTGTGGTGCTGCTGACATGGTCAAGAAGAGGAACACCTAACAACCAAAGCATGCACATCTCCACGGTGTGTGAAGAGTTCTCAATGCATTTGGTGGTCAGCCAGCACTCAGTGCCATACAGTATAAAGCTACTGGGTGTACCATTGGTTTATATAGGTATCTTTGATTTTAGATAGATTGACATGTGTTGATCACAAAGCATTTCAGTGATCTTTTCATCGTAGCCATGCTTTGTTCACTTCATCATTAATGCTGCCATCACTTTGCTGATGGGATCCTAAGTAACGGAAAGTGTTGGTCTTCACTAGATTTTACTGCTGGTAAAATGGTAAAGGTGCTCTGGCTGGTCTCTAAATATTCAGTCTTCTTGATGTTGAGGTGCAGGCAAATTGGAGAATTTGTTCCATGTCTGCAGTTCCTTCCTGGTGGCAGTTACAAGCATGAAATTATTGACATAGAGCAAGGTCCAGGGGATGTCATGTTGCAGTTCTTACATGATAGTATCATGGATCATGAATAACATTTCAAATATATTTACAAAAATAGCTGATTTCCTACAACTGGTGATCTGGTGTGAAAGAACACCGTACTAGTGTACTTTCAGTACATTTATAAATGAGGGAATAATTAGCAATAGCTCCCCACACTCGTCTAAGACTTAAAAAATGACAGAAAAGTCAATCAATTAATTTCCAAAGCACCAAATCTACTAAGGACTCACAGCAGCTTATAACAGATGACTAAGACATTCATGATACACATATCGTTAAAGCACCCATGGTAAATAAACTAAAATTGAAACATTTTAATTTAAGCAGTAATTTAAATAATTAATTTCTATATCACCAAATCTGCTAAAGACTCATAGCAGTTTATAACTCAAAGCAGTTCATAACTGATGATTAAGACATTCATGATACGCATATAGTAAAAGCATCCACAGTAAATAAACTAAAATTTAAATGATTACATTTAAACATAGTTATAATAATTTGATGAAACATTATCAGCCATTCCAAGAAAGCAACTATAATGACAAATACAATAATGTGAGGAAATTACTACAAATGCTAACCAAAAGAATTCCAATTTCATCTCTTTTTCTAATATATTTTGAAGAAACAACAATCTTATTGGTAAGGGAAGCTGCCCCATAGAATCAATGCCCAATCCAGAAATAGCACATCCATCAGTATTTGTCACATAACAGAATTGTGGAACAATCAGTAATCTCTCCTGGGATGAGTATATAGAATGTATCATTTCAGATGCAGGTAGTCCTTGACTTACAACCATTTGCTTAGCGACCATTAAAAGTTTCAATGGACTTCCCTGGGGGTACTTATGACTCAGTTATGAAGTTCCAACAGCAATCTATTTCCATGGTCACATGGCCACACTGGGTGCTCATCACCCAGCCCACCATTATGGCCATTTGAAGTGTCCTGCAGTCATGTGACCATGTTTTACAATGGTTTTGCCAAAAACCAACATCTACTTCCAGTTTTCAGCAAAACCAGTCTGTAATGAACCATTGGTTTGCAAAAAAAAGGTTCATAGAATCAGATTGGTCCAGAGGTGGGTTCCTGCCTCTGATTGCCGGTGCGGTTAATCGCTGAGTTCAGCGCAGAGCCGAAGACGCTGCTCCCGTTCGCGGAGCGGGAGCTTTCCCCGGGCGCTTTCCCCGCCCGCATGGATGTCGCCAATTGCGTTCTTTTGCCCTCTGTGCATGCAGAACGCTTTGGGCCGAACTCAGCGATTAACCGCACCGGCAATCAGAGGCAGGAACCCACCTCTGGATTGGTCACATGGGTAACCCAATTTACAACCACCATGACTTATAACCATAATGGGCGGACTCCATTACAGTCTAAATCAAGGACTTCCTATACAAGGAAATAGACATGCTGGTGCCAAGCCACTTAGGCCTTTATAGCCAAAAGCAACAGTTTGAATTACACTCAGAATTTCATTGCTAGTCAATCCAAGTGCCACAATACCAACACTGTATTTTCCTGGCCAATACATGTCAGCAAGGGTGTGGAATGTGTGTGTGTGTGTGTGTGTGTGTGTGTGTGTGTGTGTGTGTGTGTGTGTGTGTGTAATAGGCTATGAGAATAATCTTGACAGACAAGAGGAAAGCAACAGCATAGTTAACCTTCTCTGATAAAAGAAATTGAAGTCTAAAGCAGGAATGAGCAGG
Source organism: Diadophis punctatus similis (assembly GCA_023053685.1). Taxonomy (NCBI): domain Eukaryota; kingdom Metazoa; phylum Chordata; class Lepidosauria; order Squamata; family Dipsadidae; genus Diadophis; species Diadophis punctatus. Next base: position 43,176,893 of record JALIGW010000003.1, read on the forward strand.
AGAAAGCATTGTGATGAGTCTTGGTGGCACAGTGATTAGAATGCAGTATTTGAGGCTAGCTCTGCCCACTATCAGGAATTCAATCCTGACTGGCTCAAGGTTGACTCAGCCTTACATCCTTTCAAGGCTGGTAAAATGAGGGTCCAGATTCCTGGGGCAATATGCTGACTCTGTAAAGTGCTGTAAAGCACAATGGAGTGGTATATAAGTCTAAGTGCTATTGCTAAAAGGCTTGGGCAATAGTGTAGAGAAGGAAACTCAAACACTCTGACTTGGGTTTGTTTATTGTAAGAAAACCTTGGACAAGCTTTCAAGATTAATATCAACATTTTGAGGTAGAAACTCAACTCAAGAAACAGACATTGCAGAGATTCCAGGAATGTTGCTTCATGTATTGTTGTAAGGTATAATAATGAAAACTTGAAAATCAGTCCAACTTTCTTTCTTTAGAAAGGCTTTTGTTTCTAAACAAAATCAAGGCAAGGCAATTTTGAGTTTCTTTCTCAAGCTTCCTTCAATCTCTGGATTTCATATACTCTTGTCCAAATCCCTCCTTAATGGCTCATTCTCACTATCTCCAAGGTGAGAATTACTTTATACTCATCCAAGTACTAACAAAAGTCATCCATCTGTGTGACCAATGTGATTTCAGTCTGATCTGAATCTTACTGAAACATATGTGCTTCATCTGTGGATATGAGGTGTATATACTTGTCTCACCTCTTACTTTTCCTGAAAGCCAGTTACAATTGCTCATTACATCTTCTCTCTCAGGGGTCTTCAAACTTGGCAACTTTAAGACTTGTGGATTTCAACTCCCAGAATTCTCCAGCCAGCTGGGAGTTGAAGTCCACAAGTCTTAAAGTTGCCAAGTTTGGGGACCCCTGTTCTATCTGAAGGTATGGTGTATACAGAGGTTGTATAGCATAAGGGCTTACTCTTTTCTTATTTTCACATCACATCTTTAGGCAACTATCTGAACAGTGTTAGAACTCATCCTTGGAGATTTAGCATGGAATGACAGTCTAGGAATTCTGTAAACTAAAATGCAGTAAGCATGTATTAGTAATAAAAGGGAAAGCAAAGTATAACATGTTTTTTATAGAATTGGATGACATTATGGAGCAGTGAACTGGAGATTAATTATTACTGCTTTTTTCCCTTTTCAAAAAATTCAGAAAGAGTATTCAAGAGAGACTGATATTGGGGCACTTTGGAGATTGCAAAATCAGCCCTGGGGCTTAGAGGGAAAAAAAACTTCAGAAGACTATTCAGAAAACACCATTATGCCTAACAGCAACATCATGTGGATATACTAAAAAGTAAAAGAATAAAATATGGTATTTCCAAGGTTTCTGTGAAATTCAAAGAGAATTTGGTAATTCATCCTCAAGTGAAAACACCTGAACATTTTTTCAGAGAAGCCAGTTTTGGATATGCTAGAAACATTTCACAGATAAGATTCTGCAGATCCTTAGTTGTGTGTGACCCTCAAGCACTTTTAAATTTAATATAAGTATCCCATTAAAACATCTGAGGCAGAGAAAACACCATTGGAACATGAATATGTGTAGTATTGTGAAAGCACCTAAGAAGTTCAAAGAAAAGTTTCAATTAATCCGAATCATCATTAGGAGATATGAAGGTAGGCAAAATTTCAGCCCTAAAAACTGCAGTCCTTGCTGGTTTTATAGATTGCAAACGCGCACACACCTGCAAACAGTGCATCACAGACACACACTCTTGACACATTTATTCTATTTTGTTAATTCTCTGGTGCCATTCAGAGTCCAGAAGCAGGCAATTGTCTCCAAAGTCACGGTGGCAGGCCGAGATGTCATGGAGAGGTGGGTAAAAGAAATAGCAACGGTATTCATACTCCTGCTCCTTTCTTTTTAAAGGCATCATGCATGCAATGCATATCTATAAAGGGTAGATTTTTGATAGCAAAATCATGATCACCGTCTTGACCTTTTGATGCCCCCATGGATGCCCCTGCTGGGAGATAAAGACAAAACTCCTTTCTTCCATCTCAGAGTTCCTGTTACATTAGCAGTGGGGGGAGAGCAATCTATTTCACTAACCACTCAGCTGCAAAATAGGCTGATCAGCAGAAATAAATGAGTGCAACTTTCAGAGAGGGGGCCTTGCAGCTTTCTGGTTGTCTGCACATGGCACATGGCTTAAAGCCATACTCTCTATTCTGGTGCCTTCTAGTTCTGTCAAATTCCAGTACTCATTCCTCCTCCAAATCCCATAGCTAGGGAGTAAAACAGCTATCTAAAAGATCTGGAATATGTAAAAATGATCTAAAACAATCTAAACATCTGGAATATGTAAAATAATGGGATTATAGCAATAGCAATAGCACTTAGACTTATATACCACTTCATAGTGCTTTACAGCCCTCTCTAAGCTGTTTACAGAGTTCAGCATATTGCCCCCAACAATCTGGGTCCTCATTTTACCCACCTCGGAAGGATGGAAGGCTGAGTCAACCTTGAGCCTGGTGAGATTTGAACAGCTGAACTGCTGAACTAGCAATCAGCTGAAGGTTGCAGTGCTGCTTTTAACCATTGCGCCACCTCGGCTCCTATAGTCCATTATATTATAGTCCATTGTACTCAAAGTTATCAGTAAAATTCTGACTTAGACACATAAGATACCTATTCCCCAGTTCATTAGTGTATTGTCATTGTGGTTATGTTTTTAAAAAATAGGGACAAGGTCTTATTTGTTGGGAGAGAGTGCCAAACACAATATGAAACAGGAAAGAAATGAGCAAATAGTTTAAACCTGTTTCATTGTTTGCTTATTTTCCTCTTCAGTTTTAACTTCCTAAATGTTTCCAACTTTAGCATACTCCAATCACAAGCATCACATCTATCTTGAATGTTCTGTAGATTTCAAATTAATAATAAAACTCGTTAATCTCCTCTTTTTCATCTGCGGTTAGAGTATAAACTTGTATGATTGTCATATTAAATGGCTGCCCATGAAGTCTATTTGGTATTCATTAATTATATTGTAGCTGAGTACTGCTCTTTCCATACCTTTCCTAACTACAGAAGCAGTTCTATTTCTTCTTTCTTTTTCAGTAATAAACAGTGTGATTGACTAAAAGTGTCCTATTCAAGTCCATCTCATTTTGCTCATGCTTCAGAGGTCAATTTGTAATACCTTCATTTTATCTATCACTGTGCTGAGTTTTCCCATGTTTGTGTTTTTTGTGTTCTATATTCCCACTGAATTCTGTCTTTGGATTTTCTTTTCTTATTTGGCAATAGTAGCAATAGCAATAGAACTTAGACTTATATACTGCTCCATACTGATTTACAGCACTCTCTGAGTGGTGTAGAGTGTCAGCATATTGCCCCCAACAATCTGGGTCCTCATTTTACTGACCTCAGAAGGATGGAAAGCTGAGTCAACCTTGAGCTGGTGAGATTTGAACTGCCGAACTGCTGTCAGTCAGCAGTCAGCAGAAGTAGCCTGCAGTACTGTATTCTAACCACTGCGCCTCTATGGCTCATGGTGTAGTAGCAAGCAAATACCCTGAAGGCTTTAATCAAATCATATCATAAACACCATTAGTACTCTAAAAGATTCTCAGCTCTTCTTCAACAGTATGGTGAGTCCATCCCACCCATCCAACACTATAGCAATCATTTTATATTTCCCATCCATGTAGTTTCCTTGGTAAAAATGCAGGAGTGCATTACCACTGCCTTCTCCCACATAGTATGAATTGATGCATTGCCATTATTATGACTGCATCTCAAACGATCCATCTGTTAAACTACTGAAGTTTGCAGATGATACCAGTGTGATTGGTCTCATTCAAGACAACGATGAAACCACATACAGATGGGAGGTTGAACAACTAGCCTCATGGTGCGACCAGAACAATCTGGAACTGAACACACTCAAAACCATAGAAATGGTGGTAGACTTTAGGAGAAACCCTCCCATTCTACCACCACTTACAATACTAGACAACACAGTATCAACAGTAGAGACCTTCAAATTTATAGTTTCTATCATATCTCAAGACCTAAAATGGTCACCTAACATCAAAAACATCATCAAAAAAGCACAACAAAGAATGTTCTTTCTACGCCAACTCAGAAAGCTCAAACTACCCAAAGAGCTACTGATACAGTTCTACAGAGGAATTATTGAGTCTGTCATCTGCACCTCTATAACTGTCTGGTTCGGTTCTGCTAACCCAACAAGACAGACACAGACTTCAGAGGATAATCAGAACTGCAGAAAAAACAATCACTGCCAACCTGACTTCCGTTGAGGACCTGTACACTGCACGAGTAAAAAAGAGGGCCGTGAAAATATTTACTGACTGCTCGCATCCTGGACATAAATTGTTTCAACTCCTACACTCAGAACGATGCTATAGAGCACTGCACACCAAGACAACTAGACACAAGAACAGTTTTTTCCTGAACACCATCACTCTGCTAAACAAATAATTTTCTCACCACTGTCAAACTATTCACTAAGGCTGCATTACTATTACTATTAGTCTTCTCATCGTTCCTATCACCCATCTCCTCCCACTTATGACTGTATGACTGTAAATTGTTGCTTGTATCCTTACGATTTATATTAATATTGATTGTTTCCTGATTGCTTATTTGTACCCTATGACAATCATTAAGTGTTGTACCTCATGACTCTTGATGAATGTATCTTGTCTTTTTATATACACTGAGAGTACATGCACCAAAGACAAATTCCTTGTGTGTCCAATCACACTTGGCCAATAAAGAATTCTATTCTATTCTATTCTATTCTATTCTATTCTATTCTATTCTATTCTATTCTATTCTATTCTATTCTATTCTATTCTATTCTATTCTATTCTATTCTATTCTATGACTAAAAGGACCAACCCATCCCCAACATCTTTCTATATCACAACTGCCAATATAGGTGCATTTTTGCTTTAGCTGAGATGATCTTCACACCTTGGGTGACCCTGTTGGGAATTTATAATCTTGACATATATTCCTGGCATTCCTTCTTTATCCCTTCCAGTAACATCCCCTATCCACCACAATGAAGCACTATGCTTGAATGTTTTTTTTTTTGGGGGGGGGGCTTCAATTATGCAGAAAAATTAATCCAGTGTTATGTGAAGAAAAGAGGACTGCAAAAATAGCATTTAGATGGAGATACCCCTACACTGATGCTAATATGCTATTTAAACAAAATACCACACATTTTTGGTAGCTAGCAATAAAATGATGAAAGTTCACCCATGTAGGGTACAACTCCTCTTCCTCCAGCAAGTGACACCCTATCCTTCTCACTGAATGGTTAGTAATGGTTAGTAATATTGGTTTCCATTTAGCCTGATTCCCTGCACATTTTTCTGAAAATAGCATTGATGCTTGCCTTGAACTAATTTTAATTATGTGAATATCTCGATTTTAAATTACAGAAGTTAGATCAGATGCCCTGATGCTCAGAGAGGGTGACCTGTCTACAGAATCCGTCATGACAGGTTTTGTAAAACCCTGACACCAGTTCACTGCTACGAGTGTCACCTTTTCCCTATGTTATATCACCCTTCATTTGCTGCATAGAGCTTTCTTATCTACACAGGCCAGGGCAAACCTGCTCCCATTATCAACAATCAGTGGATTACCAACATCTTATCAGTTCATGAGCAGACAAAAGACACTTAGCAGAAGGATTCTGAGACAGTGCAGGTGACAGATAAGAAAGAACACTTTTCCTTCAATACACTATGCAAGGAAACATCACCAGACATGGTACCATTCCTTAAAAATGAATACACTGAATGGTTCAGGAAGAATTAGAGCACTTGTGACTCTAACACAGCTCAAAAATAAGATCAGCTACAGAACTTCAGTTGAGGCTCCATCTAAATACTATTTTGCAGTCTTCCTTTCCTCACATAACCCTGTTGGGACATTTGAAAACAGATAACCTTCTAGCATCCATTGCAAAGATAATAATAGAAAACAAAGCTAAAAATAGGAGACTGGGGAAAAAATAGAATCTTTGATTATGAGTTATGACTAAACAACAATATCAATAATTGCTGCTGAAAGCATATAAGGTACTTGTCAAAATGCTAATTTATTTTTCTACCAAAATATAATGAAAAATTGTTGCATCTCCATTTAACATACATTGGTGTTTATCTTGCTACAGATTTCTTTCTGTTTTTCTTCCGCACATTTGAAAGCATACTTATTTAGATCCAATTTCAGTTTATTTATTTGTTTGTTTGTTTGTTTACATTTGTATTTTATTTATTTTATTTATTTATTTCTATTTGTATGCCGCCCAACTCCCGAAGTTACCTTCATTCCAACTTTATCCGATGGGGTACCATGCAGCAGCGTTTGAACTGTGTTGTTTTCAGAATCTGCAAGCTAGCGGGTGTAATGTCATGCCTGTCGTGGTACCATTTCAGACCTTTAATATACAAAAAAATGACTTGTCTGTAAAATTATGATCAAGAATTTTAGAGGTTTGTCAATCTTCTGACCCACATCCCACTGCCTTGCCATCCTGCAGTCCTACACATCTTATTGACTGCTGCCTTGGATATTCTGCCTTTTGCAGGCTCTACCTACTATCAGTGACCAGCTGGAATGTGACTGGGGAAAAATGAAGAAAGTTAAACCAGATGGATACATTGAAAAATCTCTAAAACTTCTTCCAAAGTTTGTAACAACTGTATTACTTTTTCACCCTTTTCTTTGTTCTCTTAATTAAAAATATAATGAAACTCAACTCAACTGCAATCCATTCTGGCAAGAAATGGCCCTCTCAGGATTCCAAATAACTGGTCTAATAGGGTGAGAGGCTGTAAAAGCACAAGTGAATTTTTTTGGCTTCCCCATGTTAATTATCTTCTCTTCTCAGCGACCTTACTTCTGTTCCGCTAAAATGGATTGAATGGCTATTCATACTGTGAAGGATAGTTGCATGTGAGGATAGGATGCCAGGGCTCTGAAATCATCTGCTATAACCACCCTTGTCTAAAAGACTTCAATTTATCAAATTTGTTGCTTTGCAACACTATGCAAAATAAAAAATGATGATTTTTCTCCCTGATGCATAACAGATGTTATTGGAGCTTAGAAAACAGGCTGAAATTTTGCTGCTATAATAATGAGAAACATAGACAGGCAGGCTAGCAGCAAATGCTGTTTTAAAAGTACAACACAATGGACACAGTGGGTATACCATTATAATTATCTTTTAATAAGCTTTCATTTTTCAAACCCACAACAATTCCAGAAATACTTGACCAAGCTACTGCAATCTGTGAATTTGTCCATCTGTCCAGCAAATGTAGACACTTTTGTTTATAAAGATTTGCATATGTTTAGTAATTAACACTTACAAAGAGGTTGAAACAATGTACCTCAATAATTGCTGAGATATTTCATCAAGGGAGATATACATATAGGTTATTTACAATCAACAGATTGTAACAGAACTATATGATTATTTAAGCTAAATAATCTTCATCGTTTTATAAAAGGATGTCTCATTGGTATATGACACCAGTCAAGATGTCAAAAATGTATAAAGGAATGTCAAACCAATTTTGGAAGTGTGAAAAGGAAAAGGGGAACTTCTATCAAAATTGTAATGTGATGAAGATGTTTTAGAAAGATTGGAAATGTTATATGGACTTTTTGTTGAAAGAAGAAAAGACCAAATTGATGATTTATGGATTTGGGGACTAAAAAGGGTTAAAAGAGAAGGGTAAGTGAATTACAATGTAATAGGGGAAAAAAGAGGGAAGGGAACAAGTAAGATAGTAACTATTCAATTGAAAGAAGGGTGGAAATTATAAATTTGTAATTTCTTCTTTATTTTCTCTTTTTCTTACCTTTTTAAATTTTTTATACCTTTTGTATTTAAAAATTATGACAGATCATGACAGCATATTTGAAGGGTTAAAAATTAAGATAGCTTAGAGGAAGACCAATATATTTTATGTTCTACATACAGCCTATGACTCTGCATACTTCAGTCCGAAGCTTCACTGATTTTACTGTGTGTTTCTAGGTGCTTTTTTTCCTTCTTGGGATTGCAACCCAACTGCTAATTCCAGTAAAATATCTGCTCCTTACTGTAGTAGACTTTTCTCTCTAGTAACCTACTATAAAGATACACATCAAAATCCAGCCACACCATTTTTTTTACCACAGCAGATTTTGGTAGTTAAACATATACATGGCTGCCATCAGTTCAATTTGGCATCTGATGTAGACCAAAAGGCACTAAATAATCCTTCTCCTATTGATCTAAGGTCATCTATGCCAAAAGGCGATCAATAGAAAAGGACAGTTGAGTGGTTCTGTAATAAAGTACTGCCATCTCACTGCACTTGAGAAAAAAGTGACAGGATGAGAGATTAAATTATTTTGCCATCGACAGCTCATCAAACCAAAGATATATCAGAGGAGAAAAATTATGCTTCATGAACAGCGATGGGAAAAATCGAACAACAAAGAACAGATTTTGCTACTTAGAGTAGATCTTGACAAAATCAACTCTGGCCTTAAAAGACTAAGAACACCAGTGTGCTCCTTCTAGCTGACCAATAAGAGAGATGAATTTTGGATCTGAAGCAGGGGTGGGTTCTGACTTACCTCGCTGCCGGTTAGTTTCCTCACGCACCGCGTGGGCATGCATGCACTTCATGCGTGCGCGCACATGCACAGTCCTAAAAACCCAGTTTCTCCGCAAGCGCAGAAGCAAAAACCAGCTTCTGCACGTGCACAGAAGCGAAAAATAAGATGGCAGCACCTATGGCGCCACCGAGACAGCTGGTTTGGGGGCATGTCCAGCATGCCATCGCTGCCGGTTCGGCGAGTGGGGGGAAATTCCCACTACCGGTTCTATAGAACCGGTCCGAACCGGCAGGAACCCACCTCTGATCTGAAGGGACAAAGGTTGCTTTGGGACATGCCTTATACCAAAGGCTCTTTTTCCTGGGATTGGACTGTAGTTGTGGGAGGCTATTGTGCAATCCTGAAAACAGACACAGCTGCTTTAAGAAGCGGCAGACAACTGTTACAGGAATATCTCCACATGTTCCAAAGCATCTTTTCCTATTGAAATTTGAAGCAGTGCAGAGCCCTAATGCTGTGAGCTGGAGATACCTTCAGTCCTTTCAGGTTAAAAAGCTAATACAGGTAGTCCTCAACTTAGCACCAACTGAGCCCAAAATGTATGTTGTTAAGTGAGAAAATTGTTAAGTGAGTTTTGCTCCATTTTACGACTTTTCTTGCCACATTTGTTAAGTGAATCACTGCAGTTGTTTAATTAGTAACATGGTTGTTAAGTGAATCTGGTTTCTCCATTGACTTTGATTGTCAGAAGGTCGCACAAAGGGATCACATGACCCTGGGACACTGCAACCATCATAAATGTGAATCAGTTGTCAAGTAAATCTCATGATCCTGGGGATGCTGCAATGGTTGTAAGTGTGAAAAATGATCATAAGTTACTTTTTTCAATGTGTTGTAACTTTGAACGGTCACTAAGCGAACTGTTGTGAACTGTTGACAACTATCTGTACCTTCTATACAAAAGTAATCACATGACTAAAGGGAGGAATAAAGGCATACAAAAGTGATCTTTTTCATCAGTTGGTGCCTTTGAGTCAGTCCCTGCTGTTTTCTTGGCAACATTTCAGAAGTGGTTAGCCATTGTCTGCTTCCTAGGGCTGAGAAAGAGTGACTGCCCCAATGTCACCCAGCTGGCTTTGCGCCTAAGGTGGGTCTAGAACTCACAACTTCCAGGTTTCTAGCCTGAGAACATAAATTACACCACAACTAGCTCTCATATACAAGAATGATAGTCACATTAGAATACTACCAACACAACAGCTTGTTTAAAAGGGTATTTCTGAAACCAACTGAAGGGGCAAAGAAGAAGGGAAATATTTGCACGAATGGGTTGTTTTGGTTGTCAGGCCAAGCAAAAGCAAAAACAAGCCATCTCTCCCCAAAAGATCTTCAAACTGTACCTACGGATCAGTTGGTTTTACATTCTCTGACGCCCCCCCCCCCCCCTTTTAAGGTTATTTTCATATGTGATTGGAAAAGAACACCAACATAATAATTGTTTGTAATTTTAAGTACTATTTTCTTAATACAAATATTCTGTACATTTTCCTCACCTACCGTCATAAATAACTGCAATTTGGTTTCTCCTTTTCCTGTTTGTGTGTGTGTGTGTGTGTGTGTGTGTGTGTGTGTGTGTGTGTGTGTGTGTGTGTGTGTGTGTGTGTGTGTTTAACTAGACAGACAGATAAACAAACAGACAGATGAAGGAATAATGAGGCATATCAAAAAATTCTGAAGTATGTGAATTCTAAGGATAATGGCTTTCTAATTTGCATACTGATTTGAGTAATATGAATTTGGTTATTTCTTCTTATACCAAAGAATCCTGTCTACCACACCATGCCATTTCAAAAGCAATAGAGAAGGAATTCTTGGAGTTCAAATATACATGGGAAAAATTATTTATTTATTGCATTATTATCCTGCCAAATTTGCTAAGGACTCCCAACAGTTTATAATTACAGCTATAACATCCATGGTACATAATTAAAATAGCCATGATGGAAAATCCCAATAGTTTGTTGGAATTATGATAATCCAATCCAAAAACAAGAGTTTACATAAGAGGAATAATAGCAAAGACAGCAAAGTTTAGTTACTGAATGTCCTCAGAAGAGTTATATTGTTATAATCTGGAAAAGTATTAAAAAGGGGGCCAACATTATTTTTAAGGTATTCCCTGACCAATGTTCCCTGTAAAATTAGAAAACGGTGCGCAGCAGTTAAAAACTGCCGCACGGCATTTTCTTTTCATGTGCACGTCTGCGCAGGCGCGCAGCCTCTGCAATTAAAAAATGCCGGGTGGAAGTTAGAAACTTCCGCGTGCTGTTCTCTCATTAGGGGTGCGGCCGCTTGGCCACGCACCTTAGAGGGAACAGTGTCCCTGACTCAAAGCTATTTCATAGCATCTTAATAAATGGCAGGTATCAGATATTATGGGTTGTTTTTCTTCTTTCCTGTCCCAACCTGAATGATAATCATTGAGTCAGGAGCAGAAAATCTTCAGGAAGAACCAGAATTGGTGGAACATTTGGCATTTTATGGCCATCTCATTGTATTCAGGATGAGTAAAAGCTGAGAAGAATTCCATTGCACCAAGGACATCTAAGGTCCTACAAGGACAACTCAGCTCTTTTGATTTCTCTCTCTCTCTCTCTCTCTCTCTCTCTCTCTCTCTCTCTCTCACACACACACACACACACACACACACACACACACACACACACACACATACACACACAGGCAATCCACGTGACTCAGTATCCCCTATCTTTCTTTGACAGGGGAACAGCTGGTGGAGAAGGAGGAAAGTCACAGAGAAAGTAATAATGTTTAATTATCTACAGTTGGCACCCATAAACTCTGACCCTACATACCAATGTTTTGTTTATTGGACCTTTATTTATTTTTCTTGGCAAGGATTAGAAATACATTTCAAAGTAGTTATAAGTTTGAATATCTTGGCATCTTGTTGTAGTTTTTGATTACACTAAAGGAAAGCACAGATTTGAATATCACAAGGTAAAGGTAGTTTCACAGCAGCACCTCAAATAAAATTCTAATCAGTTGCATTCTTTCTTATACTGCATTGTACATTCTTATAAATTATATTCTTGTTTGGTATTTTGTTTCACAGAGAGACAAGTAACGGTAGATTCTTTCCAACTTCAAATAAAGTATCCTGAGTTTATCTTTCATTTTGAAATGTACAAAGAAGACACAAAGTCATTTTAGAATACTCAATGTGAATTAGGTGTGTCTGATGAAATGTCAAAAAAGTGAAGCTGGTGGGTTGTAACCATGCAATAGAACCCTTTTTACACACATTGTATGTGTGATGCATACAAAATGGGTGGTGGGGAGCTTTAATCATATGATTGTGGCCACATTTTTATTTTTTCAACCCCGAGCCCCCACTCTCACAGATGTCCCTCCTTTGAATAGTTCTAGGAAGCAAAGTTCCACTATTTCATTCAGAATTTATAGATTTCATTCTTTTACAAAATCTCAACTTTTAAATATTTGAGGTAGCATTTTAGGATGCATGGTTGGAGGAATTCCTGGTGGTGCAGGCGGTTAAAATGCAGTACCGTGGGCTAATTCTGCCCACAGTCTCGAGTTCGATCCTGATGGGCTTGAAGGCTGAGTCAATGGGAAGGTTGACTCAGCCTTCCATCCTTCCAAGGTCAGTAAAATGAGGAGCCACATTGTTGGGGGCAATATGTGCATACCGTCCCTGTCCTAATGTCCCCTTTTAGTCGTATCCATTTCATGTATTAATAACCATATTTATACCTATATCTGTTATATAATACATGCTTGACAAAATAAATAAATAAATAAATCTTAGAGAGTGTTATAAAGCACTGTGGGCCAGTATATACAGTAATAGTAAGTGCTATTGCTATTCCTATTGCTAATTCAAGTATTATGGATACTTGGATTTTTGTTTTGTTTTGTTTTATTGATCTCAGCTTGTGGTACAAAATATTTACATGTCAAAGTAAAGAACCCAATAAAATATTTCCCCCCCAATACATTTTATTTGTTTTGTTCTTTCAATGTCTCATGTCATGAGCATTTGCTTTCTGAGTTTCATACATCCATACAATATTCTTAAAAATATTTCTTGTTTTTTTAACAAAATTACAATCCATTATCATTTTATTTTCAATACATCTCTCACATTTCTTTTCCTCTTAATATCTGTCTTTAGTCTTTTTCCCCTCATGTTTTTTCTCCCTATTTTAATTCCAACAAACAAAGATGTGGTCATTTCCCAACTTATATATTCCTAATAATAATATCTTTTACTTCACTTAGTTCCTAAACATTAATGAAAAAGCAACGTATAATTTCATTATCCTCTTTTCCACATCATTATTTTCCCCTTACAAAATATATTTCAAAATTACTTATTTCAATCTTTATATTTTCTTCTATTTTTCATCTTCATCTTTTCTATTTTATAACTTCATTTCATGTTACTCATACATATATTTTATCCTTTTTACTAAACAATTTATTCATAATTATATAATACTAGTAAATTGATTAAACATACACATTAACACTAATTATTATCTCTTATATCCCAACACATATAATTCATTTCTACATATTTCTTATTTAAAAATTACATATTTTCAATCTTCATCTTTTCAAATATCAAACTTATTCAAAGATACATTGCATATTTCAATCTTTATATTTTTCTATTTTTCAATCTTCATCTTTTCTTATATTATTTTATAACTTCATTTCTACATGTTATTCATAATTATATTTTATCCTTGTCTCAATAAACAATTTTATCATACTTATGTAATACTAAATTAATCAAACATCATCTATCATCAAACTTATATTCAAAAATATTACTTTTCTTCCCCCCCCCCCATACAAAACGTATTTAAAAGTTACATATTTTCAATCTTCATCTTTTTTATTATCAGGCTTATATTCAAAAATATTACTACTAATTTATACCTTTTTATTTTTCCTTTATCCCTTCTCTTTTACCCTGCTCCAAGGTTCTAATCCTCTTTTCTTTTTTGTTTGCCTCCCCCATATTTCTTTTAGCTCTCTCTTTTCTATCTTTAACTCCTTTTTTTTTTACTATGATCTCTATCTTTCTCTCTTCTCTTTCTCCCTTTTTGTTGTCTAATATTGCTTCCATTTTTTCTAGTTTTTTCTTTCTTTCCCCTTCTAATTTTCATTTCCTTCCTTATCTTTCCCATACCAGAAATCTTCCCCTTCTGCTTTGCTGCCTTTTTCACCCTCTGTATTTCAATCATCTCTTTGCTGTATTTTCTTTCTTGTTGCTTTTTTCTTGGTTCTTCTGTTTCCTTCACTTTTCCAAAGTTCTGCATCTTTTCCTCTGAACTGCATTTGTTATTTTTTGCATTATATTTTCCAGTTTCAGTTCTATATGATCCATGACTTGAAATATTTCTTTCGTTCCCATGCACTGCTTTTTTACAAAAGTTTTAGTGTCCTGGGGTATGCTTTCCACATCTTTATTTCCACATGGTATCATTTTTGCCACAAAGTTTAATCCACATTATTTATCCAACAAAAAAAAAAAAGCCAAGAGTCACACCTCTCTTTTTTCCCCAAAATGGTGCTCCTGCTTCAAATCAGAAACTCCTCTTCTTTGTTATTGCTCTCAATTCGTTGTTTTACATTTATAAATTTAATATGATAGTCAATTTATATTAAATCAAAAACAGCTCCAGTTCAAATATCAGCATTTTCTCTCTCTTTAAGATAGGGTATTCAAAGCCACATCTTCTTTAAATCTTCCAAAAAAAATCCTTTTCAAACTTTTTTTTCTCCACAGTTTTAACATGCTTGACCTGCCGTTAATCGTTAGCTTCCTTATTTCTCCCACTCGTTTTTTTTTCTTGGGGATTGTTTTAAAAAACAAACAGTTTTTTTTGTCCCAGATCACAAATCACTCACTTTTCCTCCTGCTCAATCTTGTTGATTCTGGTCCTCCTTCGGCTTCATGGCAGCCATGTTTGCTGCCGCAGCTTCTCACCGTCGGCTAGGGGCTTGCCAGCTCAGGGAGGGGAGAGACAGCTCCCCTCTACCCTTTTGGCAGTCCCCCTTTGCTTCGCCCCCTCTATGGGGGGGCTTAGGTCTGAATTTGGACCCTCAGGCATGAAGTGTTCGGAGCCGGCCACGGAGGTCGTGGTCCCAGCTTCCGGTCTCGCAGAAGGAGGAACCGGAAGTCAAACCCAATAAAATCTGATCTGATTTGAATGTCTACTCGGTTTTATTGCTGTAAAAGTATTTTCCCCATCATATTTTTCCTTTTTTTTTCTTGCAGGCCTAAAAAAATAAAATAAAGATTTCATCCACACACAAAACTTGAACATATTTTTTCTTGATAGCAGGAAAGTTTTGTCACGAATGTTTAGTATGCCCATCGATCTAGAAAGCATTTGACCAAGCAAACTGAAGTCTGGGAGAGTAAAGAAACTACGTTGCTCTTTGCTTCCCCAAGGCACAGCTGTAATTCACATTTTTCCCCCATCCACTCCCGCTTGGGATGCTTACTTCTATTGCTCTGCTCCAGAGCCACAGTTATTAAGTGCTGTCCCCCTTTAGCTCGGCTATAAAGAGAAATAAGCAGCAGTGCTCCCTTGGACACTTTGCAATGGCAGAGTCCAGCTTGTAGTAGCCTCTAGGGTTTTATAGCCACTTCCAGCCCCTATATCACTCTGACACTTACATAATTACATATCAGAGAAAAGAGGATGAAGCATCCGGCACCTTCTAAACATGTCAACATGATTTGAAAGGTTCAGACACAGCTGGACTTTTTAAGTTGTTTGCTTTCAGGCTCCAGTGAAGAAGCATTTGCAGGATCAATACCTGCAAGGCCTTAAGAAAAGTGCAGAACATAAAAGGAGCATCAGGCATGATGTGTCCAGAAAATGCTTGCACTTTGCTTGGGATTAGCAGCTGTCTTTTCTCTGCCCATTGTTACACAAGCAGCAGATGTCACACTGAGGTTTTCCGCTTCAGGCTTGGAAAGAAGGGGGCAAACAGTGTCACAGACAAATGCAAGAGGCAACAAGTCCACAAAACTTGGCTGACTATTAGTTGATTAATCATCATGGCGGCTGTTTATACTTATTTATGTTGTGGATGTTTTTACTGTTTTAATGTCTTTTAAATTGTTTTAATTATTTTAGAATTATAAGCCTTTTAGAGTCACTTGGTTGAATTGGGCGGCTACAGAAATTGAATAAATAAATAAACAGAAGTGAGACAGGAGATGGAAAAAAAGTAATTGTATTCTAACCTGCCTTTCTAAATGCCCAGTTGTAACAAAGCTGTTTGAATTCCAGCCAAAGTGAAATTAGATCATTATTCCCGTGAATTCCTTTGCCTGGTCCTTATTTGCATTAATATATGAACTTTTTCATTTTCATTTGTATGTGATACTGCATTTAGAATATATATAGAAGAAATAACATTTTAAATATTTAATTCGGTAATTTTATCAACAGATAAGCATAGTTATATAATTTTTTTTAAAAGAAATGTATAACTTTTCTTTGCATAATTCACAAGTTAGTTTTGAATGTACCAGACTTTCCTCTTGATACACCACTATAAATAAAAGTTGTTAAAATTTATTTTGTGAGGACTATTTTGTGTGGATTTTCATGAGGTCCATTTCTAGTCTGGAAGAAGCCAATTAGGAAATCTATAAACTAACTTTATAGTTCACAACTTAGAAGGGGGCATAGGTTATCCTAAAACTTTTTTAGTTTTCCTTACTATGCTATCTACAGGAATGATTCCCAGATAAACTGGTACAAAATTCTACCACAAAACACAGTGGTTGCACCATATTGTGGGAACAGCAGATTAATAAGATTCACTCCAATAGATATACTTTACTGTCATGCAGGTAGTTCTTGATTAGTGACTGCCTCATTTAGTATCCATTTGCATTTCCAATAGTGATTAATAGAAACTTTATGACCAATCCTCACACTATCTTCACAGGTCGATAAAGCAATAACACTATACCAATAGCACTTAGACTTATATACCACTTCATAGTGCTTTACAGCCTCTGAGCGGTTTACAGAGTTCAGCATATTGCCCCCAACAATCTGGGTCCTCATTTTACTGACCTCAGAAGGATGGAAGGCTGAGTCAACCTTGAGCCGGTGAGATTTGAACAGCTGAACTGCTGAACTGCAGTGCTGCTTTTAACCACTGCGCCACCTCGGCTCAGCAAAGGAAATCTGAAGTAAAATCATATTTCAGCTTCAGTTTCAGGTTTAGTTTCACTTAGTGGCTGCTTTGCTTAACAACCAAATTGCTGGTCCCAATTGTGGTCACTAAATGAGGACTACCTGTACTCAGGAGCTCCACAAGACATATAAGGGGTGAAGCAAGAGCAATCAGATCTTGGCCACAAAAATCCTCACAATCACCAAAGGGGAACAAAGAGACATAGAAACATCTTTGCCATCAAAGTTCTGCAGCCCAGAATAGACCTAATAAAGTGGGCAACAGGTTCTCCACTATAACTCCAAGCCAGTTAATAGCTACAAGCTAATTAATGATATGTAGAGCCTCAGGTATTTCAGGAGAGATTCCATGATGGACAAGTCTTTTGTTGTCGCTTTGTTCCAGCATCTCCTCCTACATGATCTGAAGAGACCAAACCCTATCTATCCAAAAGAGCCATTCTGAGTAGGATTTGATGATGGTCTAGTATTATTGAGAGAGAAAATCTTTTATTGCTTACACATTTGGGGCAGGGGCAGGTTGCTCGCTTACTGATGCCGGTGCATGTGCATCTCCATGTTTAGGGTGCGTGTGCGCTCACTATGTGCACATGCCCATTGCACAATTTTGCTTCTGCGCATGCGCGGAAGCAAAATCGCGCCGAAATCTCACGAGGGGACGCGCGTGTGTGTGAGATTTCGGCACGATTTTGCTTCCACACATGCGCAGAAGCAAAATCTCACCAAAATCTCATGCGCGGACGCGTCCCCTCACGAGATTTTAGCGCAATTTTGCTTCCGTGCATGCACAGAAACAAAATCACCCAAAAATTCTCAGAAAAAGATGGCGATGCGCGTGACGGACCGGCGGAGGGGGCTCCGGAGCAGTCACGCGTAAATTGTGCAATCGGCTGCTCCCTACTGGAGCTACGCATCGGACAGCTCCGGCAAGAACCCACCTCTGATTTGGGGAGAGGATAAGTTACTACTTTGCTATAAATAATACTAAACTATAAAGTGATAGCTTTGGAATAAGTTTGATGTATAAATCCATCCACGTCTTCATAAATCATTGAACATCAGATACAACTAAAAGCAAGCAATTGTATTGTTTTAGTTTTATGCATGAAACAGGCTATAGTTGTGAACAGAAGTTGCATTTGAGATAAAATTTCATTCTGAGCAGGTGAATTTACAATTTTGCGTCTGTAGTTGGTTGTGCAGCATTATGGACATGTTGGTGATCTGGGTAATTAAAGATTACTAGATATTTTTGAATATTTCTGCTTTTTAATATCAGGGGGTCCACATCCTCTCATTTATTTCTTTACAATATTTATAAATGACTCAGGTTTTCTATGCCTCAAAGAAGCTAGCAATTAAATATCAAGTATCAAAACTGAAGTGCTTTGAAACTATGAATTAGAGGCTTACAAGGACATTGTAAGAAGTACAAAAATAAATAAATAAATAAAGAGAAAAATTGATTTTACTCTAATGACAGAGTAAGGAACAGGTACTTTCCAGGAATAGGAACAAGAAGAAAAGGTGGCTTCCAGGGATATTTATCCATTTATTATTTGTGTTCTTCTATCTAGCTCTTTATGATTTCACAGCTTATTATTTGTAACTTATTTGAAACTTCTCTATTTGCATTTTGCAATTCATGAGTTTGAAATGTGCTGCTCGGTATTAAATGAGGAACACTTAATTTCTTTGTGTGAACTCCTGATCACTTCAGAATATTGTTAAAAATGCAGCAGCTTTGGTTTCAGTTAAAATTATCAAAATGATTCCCATAAAAGTCAAAAGCTCCCCAAAAGTGTGATATTTAAAATCTCAGTTGGAGGAAGGATGATAATGGTGGTAATTGGATTCCTCATTACTGTCTTATAAATTAGAAAAAAGCATTATAAGTTACAGATATAGTGTGAGGAAAAATTTCAAAAATAATTTTGCAATATTTGAGGCTGTCAGTATGCTATAAGTAGGAAATTGCATGAAGGCAGAATCTTGTTAAGTAGGCCATTTTGGCACTAGAGAAAATGTCTGGAATTCAAATCTTATCACACCTTTAATCAGACATTATTTTTAAAATTAATTAATTTCCTCCATACTTATTTTAGTTAGAACTTGTTTTAAAATGATGTCATCTTTTTTGAAGTGAAAAAGGTGCTTTGGAGTGAAAAGGGTGCCTTGAAATATGGTTTAAAGTAAATTCTCTTTTGCCTGGTATTGTGCTGTAGCTGTGTGGAGCTGCTGGGCAATCCTGAAAACAGACACAACTGCTACATTAGCATTTCTTTATGTTCCAAAGCATCCTTTTCACTTCAGATCTGAAGGAGTACATAACCTTAATGTTATGAGCTCAAGCCCTTTTAGATAAAAAAGAAAACCTCTAATACCGTATGTGCCAGCGTATAGGACGACTGGGCGTATAAGACGACCCCCAACTTTTCCAATTAAAATATAGAGTTTGGGATATACTCGCCGTATAAGACTACCCCTCCTACCATCTTTCTTTTTCTTTCTGTCTTTCTTCCTTCCTAACATCTTTCTTTCTTTCTTTCTTTCTTTCTTTCTTTCTTTCTTTCTTTCTTTCTTTCTTTCTTTCTTTCTTTCTCTTTCTTTCTTTCTTTCTTTCTTTTTCTTTCTTTTTTTCTGTCTGTCTTCCTTCCTTCCTAACTTCTTTCTTTCTTTCTTTCTTTCTTTCTTTCTTTCTTTCTTTCTTTCTTTCTTTCTTTCTTTCTTTCTTTCTTTCTTTCTTTCTTTCTTCTTTCCTTCCTTCCTAACATCTCTTTTTCTTTCTTTCTGTCTTCCTTCCTTTCTAACTTCTTTCTTTCTTTCTTTCTTTCTTTCTTTCTTTCTTTCTTTCTTTCTTTCTTTCTTTCTTTCTTTCTTTCTGTCTTCTTTCTTCTCCTTCCTTCCTTCCTTCCTTCCTTCCTTCCTTCCTTCCTTCCTTCCTTCCTTCCTTCCTTCCTTCCTTCCTTCCTTCCTTCCTTCCTTCCTTCCTTCTGTCTTTCTCCCTGCAGGAGAAAGAAGGAACCTCTGTTGCCATCTCCCGCGGGGCTGCAGCCACCCAACTGAGTCCCCGACCGCGGCAGCATCCCTGCTGTTCTCCGGCCAAGCAGCCGAAGGAGCCGTGGAGCCCCGACGCTGCCCTGCATCTCGGTCTCTTCGGGCTTGTCCGGCAGCCTGTTGGGAAGGCTGCGACGCATGGGAGGGAAGGAGCTGCTATTGCCACTCCGGCATGTCTCCCCCGTCACTGTGGCTGCACCGGGGAGCCGCATCCTTGTTAACAATGGAGACGCTGCGCGGAGCAGAGGCACCTGGCAAGCGAGGCGAGTGGCTGCATCGGCGGCAGGCTCCTGCCCGCGTCTCCCGCCCGCCTGCCCGCCTCTTGCCTTAGCATTTAAAAGAATGAGAGGCGGACGGGCGGGAGATGCGGGCAGGAGCCTGCCACCGATGCAGCCACTCGCCTAACATGGCCTTCCAGTTTCTAGCCTGGTGCCTTAACCCCTATAGCAGTGATGGCGAACCTATGGCACGCCCTAGCTTACCTCCAGCACGCATGTGTGCGCCAGCCAGCTGATTTTCGGCTCACGCAGAGGCTCTGGGAGGGTGTTTTCAGCTTCTGGAGGGCCTCCGGGGGGCGGGGAAGCCGTTTTCGCCCTCCCCAGACATTGAATTATGGGTGTGGGCACTCGCATGTGTGCGATAACGCGTGCACATGCACTTTTGGCACCTGAGGAAAAAAATGTTCGCCATCACTGCCCTATAGCAACCTGGCTCTCAATTTATATATTATAAAATTGTAAAATCAGTCAAGTCTGTATATGTTCCCCCTTGCTTCTTTGAATATTGTGCTATTTATTTGAAGATACAGAAAGCAGTCTGGTGGACTAAGCCATTGTTTCAAGAGTTTCAAAATATTTTATCTTCTTTGTATTAATAGTCACATTTTGCTATCTAAACAAATAATTAACTCTCAGTCGAGCTTTCCTTTTCATCTTTAATAGTGAAGCAAAGGGAAGAAATCAGGCCTAATTCTTTTCCCATTATTATCTGAGACATTCAATGCATTGCTTATTGTGGTTTAGATCTCTTCTAAATTGCTTTTTTTCTATTTGTATGAATTCAAAGATATTTCAACAGATTGTTTGGAAGTCCTACTTCTTCCACTAAAGTGGCTAGGCCACACAATCTACTCTGTAACCCATGTTAAGCATCTGGCATAGTAATACAATTTTAAATTTCAAGCCACCAGTCCACCCCACTCTTCAGAATCCTGTAAAATCTTGAATGTAATACTTGGTCTTTTATGGGATTATATGTATTTCATTACTTGTTTATGTCAGTTGTTTAACAAGTTTATTTATTTATTTTATTTTATTTTTAGAGTTCTTATATGCCGCCCTACTCCCTGGGGACTCAGGGCGGCAAGTTGTTTTCAGTATATAGTAGAATCAGTGTAGCAATAGTGGGAATGTCAATGGAAGAATATTAACATATCAAATATTATTTGATGTTAGAGAAAAGTGATATAAGATGTTTTATTCTTGATATATATTAACACAGTCCTGATCTAATCCTATAATAGTTCATTTTTTAAAAAAAATGCT
Organism: Diadophis punctatus similis; assembly: GCA_023053685.1. Lineage (NCBI taxonomy): Eukaryota > Metazoa > Chordata > Lepidosauria > Squamata > Dipsadidae > Diadophis > Diadophis punctatus. Next base: position 43,198,424 of record JALIGW010000003.1, read on the forward strand.
GAAAATACAATAATCGGGTTGAATCATTCTTTCATAAACTGCAGCAATGTTATAAAGGTCAACATTATTGGGAAATGATTTATACAGCACTTGAATGAAACAAATCTTAAAAACTGAATTCTCATTCCCATTGTAGCCTTCAGTTAGGTGAAATTGGAAAGTATAGGGCAACAGTTATTGAGCTAACCCAAATGGGCTAACTGACAGAATGGACTCCCATGGGAATGAAATTTGGGGAAGCTGCTTTAATGCTACCGCACTGCTTCTCCAATGGCGCCACAGTGCTGCCATCAGGCATGGACTCATGATCCTCATTTCCAATGCTCCCTGACAACTTTTCAAAAGTCAATGGAAAATCAAGCATGAATTTCAAATCTCCCTGCAACCTTCCCAATCGCAAAATCGTGGCTTGTGAGAACCTTGCAGGAAAAAAGTAAATGGGGAGATGGCAGCGAAAGTCACAAGCTGTTTGACTTTTCCCCATTCCTCTGCACTTGTTCCACATCACACACTTGCACAACCACTCCCTCCCTCCCTCACCTGGCAGCAGCCATTTACCTGCTTGCCGGCTTTGAACTGCAACTTCCTGCTGGCTTCATGATTCTCATTTAAGTCAATAGGAAAGCCTGTGTTTATTCTGTTTCTTTGTTTAGGTAAGGAAATATCTTTGAAATGATGGCCCAATGGGTCACGGGTTGTCTAGTTTTTTTTATTAAACTTCACTAACTATATATTCCCACAATGTACATTTAATGAGCTTTGTACATGTTAATTGTTGCAAGGATATTACATGTTAGAAAGGATATTTGATCCCTTCAGTGGAAGAACTCCTAAGTTGTGGGAGTATGCTTTGAAATAGTGAAAAACCATGTATCTCAAAAGTAATCCCGACAACAGTATTTAATTCAAATTGGAAACCATTCCTACATTAGTATTCAATACATGGATTTGTACCACAGCCAAAATTTGGAATTCTCTCTGTATCAAATCTATATTTTAATTTTATAGGACTTCCAAGAATAGATTTTTAGTAGTATGGACAGAATTTACTGCAGTTCATAATTTCATTTCATGATTTATACAGTGCAGATCATGGTTCTTGAAATATGTGTTCCTTAAAGCTTAAAGGGATTTTCAAGTTTTTAAAATAATATAATATTTCAATTATTCACAATTAATTAATGATATGCAAGAAAATTATAATCCCTATGACATTAGTAAATCCCTTATTTACTCATTTGTACCCTAGTCTTTTATCACTTTCGTTTGTCATTTTTCCTTTCCTGATTTACACACACACACACACACACACACACACACACACACACACACAAATGTCTAATATATACAAATGTGCAATAAAATAAAGGATTGCATATTGCTTTCTATCACACATTATGCAAATTTTATGTCTAAGCAAATATGCTAGAATACATTTATGTGCTAATAATTTTGTGAACTTATTTTACAAGTTAAGACTTCAAGAGTTCAGTACCACATATAAAGTATGTCCTAAATCTTTAGTTGATCTTGATTTGTTTTATTTTTTTCTATAAACAAAGAGCCTAGTTATTAAAATGAATGTGAATGGAATATTTCAGAAAGTCTATTAGACTTGATAAATTAATTTTGTTCCATGGAGAAGCATCATCCAGATCCAAGGACCCAAAACAGCCCAGGTAGCTTTATCTTAGCATAGGTCCTAGATTCTTGGATTTTGCTGTGTTAGACTAAACTAATCTGCACAATTTAAAGGAAAAGTACCTGCAAACAAATTGAATGTTTCTAAGTGCAAATTGGATTTTCAATAGCTCTAGATTTAAAGTGCCATTGTAGTAAAACAAAATTATTTTAAGATCTCTACCTCTAGAATACTAATTTATTTAAGCTTCCACATTTATGTTATTGTTTGCTTTTCCGTATATAAGTTGATGAGAGATATATCAAGAGGGAGAGATAAGCATAAAAGATCAGAGAGATAGGAAAGAATTAAACATGACTGTTTGAATTTAGTGGTTTCTAAGGTTGAGATAAGCATTTCAATTTCTAGGGCTATAAAACCCAAGTTGGGCAGCCATGTCCTTTGGAAGGCTCATGCAGTCACTTTAAAGCCAGTTCTTTCTCTCTGTGTGTATTCCTGTGCATGCACAAAAAACTAGGGTAGATTTTATCTGCTCACGCCAAGTTTCTGTAGCCCAGAATAGACCTGCTATTTGCTACCCAAAAAATCCAGAATATTCACCTTGCATTACACCAGGGGTGTCAAACTGGTGGCCTGCGGGCCGGATGCATCACACACGTCACTCCCACCCCAGATCCATGAAGGGAAAAAATGTTGTGATACATCACGTGATGGCAATGTGACGCAGCAAGTTTGACACCCTTGCACTACAGTATTCAATCTTTTTGTTCATGTAAGCCTAACCCAAAAGGAGAGCATTCAGGGATTAGCACATCAAATCTGCTGTTCTTTCCACCTTCTACATATGACAGATAACTAGAGGATGAGCTCCTTTGCCTTGGCAACTTTAAAATCTGAGTAAAGCTTTTGGAATTTACTTCAAAACAGTAGGTCTCTTGTTTTCTTAAGGAATGGACTAATTAAGAATCAGCTCCTAAGGCTGAGAGGGCCCTTTGAAAACATACTTTAGTAGACTTATTTTTTTGGGAGGGGGGAATAGGGTTGCCATGGTACCTGTTGTGATGTCACTTGCAATAACTAATAAAAACAACAATAATTTTTTGAAGCATTTTGGAATCAAATGTTCCATTTCTTCAGTGCCTCAGAGGGATGCTCACTGTAACAGCATTGCCAAAAAGGCATTAAGAATTGTTAATCTAATTTTGCAAAGCTTCTTCTCCGGTGACATTGTATTGCTAACCAGGGCATACAAATTTGTATGACCAGAATTTGCCAGGCCAATTCTCGAATACAGCTCATCTGCCTAGAATCCACACTGTATATCAGACATTAATACGATTGAGCGGGTCCAGAGGTATTTCATGAGCAGAGTACTCCACTCCTCTGCTCACAATAGAAGCCCTTATGCCACCAGGCTTGAAATTTTAGGCTTGGACAATCTGGAACTGCGCCGCCTGTGGTCTGATCTAAGCATAGTACACAAAATTGTCTGCTACAACGTCTTACCTGTCAACGACTTTTTCAGCTTCAGCCACAATAATACACGGGCAAACATTCGATACAAACTCAAGGTAAACCACTCCAAACTCGATTGCAGAAAATACGACTTCAGCAACAGAGTGGTCAACGTCTGGAATGCTCTACCCGATTCCACTGTTACATCCTCAAACCCTCAAAGCTTCAACCTTAAACTGTCTACCGTGGACCTCACCCCATTCCTAAGAGGTCCGTAAAGGGGGCGTGCATAAGTGCACCAGCGTGCCTACCATCCCTGTCCTACTCTCCCCAATTTATTTGTATTCATTTCCTTTGTTCATGTCCATGTTCATATTTATACCTGCAATCTTGCACATGTTTGACAAACTAATAAATAAAAATAAATAAATAAATAAATAAATGCTGTAACATAGAGACATTGTGAGAACTTAAAGTGGTGTGTGGCTTTCACAACAATAGCTGAGTGCAAGAAGGAAGGTCAGACAGGCAGCAGTAAAACCAGGGCAATGGCTCTCAACAATTTCTTGAGGGCACCAAATTGTGTGTGACATCAAATCTTGTCTTTTTGGAACACATCTTAGAATGGACATTCTTTGGGGGAATAATTTTTTTAGTCTTACATAATGAACTCCAGATATTCTCATCCCAAATCCTTGACAGATGGTGAAATTTCACAGATTCCACTGATCCTCAGAAATCTCATGAGTTTCAAATAGTCTCCTAAATATTTAAAATTTGGGTAGGAAATGGGCACGTGAGTTGGAGTGGAATCACTGCTCCTACAGTATAGGCACCATGTTGCTAACCTCAGTTTTCTTGGGCAAAGTAAGATGTTGAGTACTGAATGATTTCAGCTAGGATAGGTATTGTCCCAATAATCTGGCAAAACGGAATAATTTCAAGAATTTCTTATTTTGCACAGACAGCCTTCATACTCATACATTATTTTTAGCTAAATAGTTTAAACTATCTGTATTTAGTGTGAAAAAGACAATGTTCAGGATACACTGGGCTAATATTCTGTGACATTTACAACTACTGGTGTCAGAACAATGATCCTTTAATTCACATTTTATTATGATAGCTGTCAATCATTCTAGATTTTATAAGATCCTGTCATTTTATATGAATACCAGACTGGATCTGAACCTGAGTAATCTCCCCCCCACTCCCGCTTCATGGTTTCTGATATGCTAAAGTTGTCCTATATTTCAAAATGTATTTTATCTTTTTTCCTTTTTAATATAATTTCAGAAGTAAGTTTTCAGATCTATACTGTTTGCATTCTGGTTTCTCTTCAAAAATCAGATTCATCAACTACTTTATTGAAGTTTTTGGGTTCCCTGCTTCTTTCTGAAGTTAGAACAATCTGAGGTTTGGTTATCTGTTTCCAAGGGCTAAACATGCAAAGAGTAAAATAAAATTATGATTTGCATTCTGAGTGTATATCAGTGTACGCATGTAGTCCTGCTTAGTGAGTTGTGGCAATTATTTTGGTTTGCAATCCATCTGCAATAAATTAGTTCTTTCGGTCTACTTAAAATGTTTTGGAGGGCTTTGGTTGGTTTGTGTGTTATGATAATGCCGTGTGTTTGTAATAGTCTGTAGATTGTTTCTGAGATATTTTTGGTGTATAGTAGTGTTACCCTTTTGATAGCTTATATCGATTGTGATGTAGTGGAGTGACTGATCAGGTTCATTTTGATTGGGTATCCATTTTGTTGGAAGATACTGCATGGACAGTCTCTTTTTTTGTTTTTTCTTCTGGCGTTTTGTTTTTTCTTCTGGCGTTTTGGGTTGCTGCAATGTGTTTGTGCTCATCTGAATAATGTTCCTACACAGCTCCTCTTGTGGAAAGTTGAGTTGTTAATTTGATATTGGAACCCAGGTGAAATAAAAAATGCTAGTGAATTCCTCAAAACTTGGTATTCAGACAAATTAACCATCAATAGACATATAAAAATCAACCATATTTACACACCATTCAAATCAGACAAGAAAAAGCTAGGAAGGAAACAAAAAGACCAGAACACATTCTCCTCAGTAGCCAACATCCAGATAAGCAGGGATTAACACTAGACAAACAATGAAGCAGAAAACAACAGCCTAATCAACGAACTACTAAGGAGAAAACCCCACTACTACCAACACAGGCAGGGCAAGCTACTATTTCTTAGAATCTCTTAGAATAACAGAGTTGGAAGGGACCTTGGAGGTCTTCTAGTCCAACCCCATGCTTAGGCAGGACACCTATACCATTTCAGACAAATGGTTATCCAATTGCTTCTTAAAAACTCCAGTGTTGGAACACCCACAACTTCAGGAGGCAAGCTGTTCACTGATTAATTGTTCTAACAGGCTCAGGAAATTTCTCCTAAGTTCTAGATTGCTTCTCTCCTTGATTAGTTTCCACCCATTGCTTCTTTTCCTGCCCTCAGGTGCTTTGGAGAATAGTTTGACTCCCTCTTCTTTGTGGCAGTCCCTGAGATATTGGAATACTGCTATCATGTCACCCCTAGTCCTTCTTTTCATTAAGCTAGACATACCCAATTCCAGCAACCATTCTTTATATGTTTTAGCCTACAGTCCCCTAATCATCTTTGTTGCTCTTCTCTGTGCTCCTTCCAGAGTCTCAATATCTTTTTTTACATCGTAGTGAGCAAAATGTTTAAACAGGGTGCAAATCCCATGCTTACTACCATTGATAATGTTAGTTAGTCAGGTAACAGAAAAACTGCAAACAAACAACTAAGATCAGAGAGCACCAAAAGTGTTTGTAACACTAGAAATGAATGTTGTATGTAACACATGTTATTATACAGGCCACACTTGATCTACACTTTCCCTATACTAAAAATGTCAGCTTACTAAGGTTAAAATTACTGGCATAGGCAATATTTGTGGGGGCTAATTGAAGATGACCAAATTATATGGAAAGTTGCAATTTGGCATATAGGAAATGTTAAAAAGCATGAATTGAAAAGTGAAAGTAAAATAAAAGGGAAATTCTAAATGAAGATGGTTGACCTTATGAATTGGAGTTGATGAATACATGCATGGAAGCAACAGTACAAAATTAATTATAAATATATACATATTACTATGATATATACATATATATATATATATATATATATATATATATATATATATATATATATATATATATATATATATATATATATATATATATATATATATATATATATATATATATATATATATATATATATATATATATATATATATATATATATATATATATAATCATCAATCACCGAAAGGAAGGCCAAAAGGTGAAAGGAAGCAGTATGCTCCCTCCCATATTTGGGTATACAAGGTGATTCGACAGAAAAACACATATAATCCCTCCCCTGGTTCAGCTGATACAGGAGGAGAACTTTGCCTTAGAGGTTAAAGCAACCACCTGACAAGCCAAGCAGCCCAAGTTCGAATCCAAGAAGGGTATGGCTAGCTGATGAGAGCCAAATAGCTTGAAATAGATCTATACTAGTCTCCCTTCAATTCTTTATGAGTAAAAATGTTATATATTGAAAAATGGTTTGTCATGTAAGCGACTGCCTGGATAGGCCCTGGATTGGGGCCAAAAGGCGAAAGGAAACAGTATGCTCCCTCCCATATTTGAGTATACCAGGTGATTCGACAGAGAAACACACACACACACACACACACACACACACACACACACACACACACACAAATATATACTACTATGACATATACATACACACACACACACACACACACACACACACACACACACACACATACATATATATATATGTACGTATGTATGTATGTATATATATATGTATGCGCGCGCACACACACACACACACACACATACACATACATAAATGCACAATATATGTCAGAAAGTATGAAATAGTGTCATCTGACCTAGATTATTGTGAGTGCATATAAAAATAGAAATTCATATGTTGGTGGTAGTCATATGCTTTGTTCTAGTGAACAGTAATAATGAATGAATCAGAAATTAATTGGGGAGGCGCAATGTTCTGAATTAATGTAATTCAGGATGTTGAAGAGAGAAAATGATTCTGTAAGATGCCACAACTGAAAAAATAGGAGTGAGATGGGAGGAGGCTGCAGGGAAAAAATGGGTTATTTGGAGGGCCAAAAATAAACAATAGTGGTTTCTGTTTGATGAACATCTATTTAGAAAAAAGCAGGCTTGTTTTCAATACATAATTCGAACATAAATCTATTCATGCATATACATGGCAAAAATTAATATAAAACCAGAAGCGTTTTTTGTTTATGATTAAGAATTGGAATACAAAGAAGATGAAAGGTGCTAAATGTGGAATAGTCTATTTTTTAAATGTGTTAACAGTGGGTCTTGGGGGAAATGGAGCATGGAAGAAACAGTATGATCCTATGATAGTTAATCTCCCAAGAAAATAAATGGAAGGTGGACATAGGTAAAGTTAATGTGGAGGCTCCTTGTAACAATGTATAATTACCGTATTTTTCGGAGTATAGGACGCACCGGAATATAGGACGCACCTTAATTTTGGGGGAGCAAAACAAGAAAAAAACAATTCTGCCATACCTAGCATTCAATACTTTAGGAAGTGACTGTGGTATGCCCCCTTCCTCTCTCTCTCTCTCTCTCTCTCTCTCTCTCTCTCTCTCTCTCTCTCTCTCTCTCTCTCTCTCTCTCTCTCTCTCTCTCTCTCCTTCCCCTCCCTCTCCCTCTCCCTCCCCCCTCTCTTCCTCCCTCCCTCTCTTTGAAATAAATCTGCTGGCTTTGGTGGGGTTTCTATGGACACCCCACCATTTGCTCTGTTTTTGGAATGGGGATAAAAGTGATTGCAGAAGCAAAAAAAGAGCATTGCGTTTCAGGCTGCAGCCCGAAAACACTTCCCTCCCCAATTCCAAAATTGGAGGAAGGACTTTTTGCACACCGCTCAGGGCGTTGCATTGCAGCCCCTGCTGCCGCAGGGGTCTCTGCCTGAGAAGGACCCTCAATCAGCCATCTCCAGAGAGCCACCCCCCCCTCCGTCCTCAGGAGCCGGCCAATCCTGAGCCGGCCGATCGTGAGCCCGCCGGCAGTGACAGTGCGCTCATGGAGGGGAGGGGGGAGGTGATCGCTTGCCACCGCTGCGCAGGTATGTGAGTCACCCGGGGGTCAGCCGCACCTCGGGTTGGAGGGTCCTTGTCCTGCTGCTGCCCCTAGGAAGCTGCGGAGCTGAAGAAGCCTCCACCCATCTGCCAGCTCGCCACTCAGCCTGGGGAGGAAAGCGTTTTCAGGCGGCAGCGCTGCAATCCCCTCCCCGATTCCAAAAGGCTGAGTGTTGAACTGGCAGATGGGTGGAGGCTTCTTTAGCTCCGCAGCTTCTTTGGGGCAGCAGCAGGACAAGGACCCGCCAATCTGAGGCGCGGCTGACCCCTGGGCGACTCGCATACCTGCGCCGCGGCGGTGGTGGCAAGCGATCACCTCCCCCCCTCCGCGAACGTCTGCGGCGCGCTGTCACTGCCAGCGGGCTCGCGATCGGCCGGCTCAGGCTGGAAGGAGGGAAATAAAAAATAAAAAGCTCCTTCACTCTTAAAGGGGCTGCTGCCTCCTGAGGACGGGGTGTGTGGCTCCCTGGAGATGGCTGATCGAGGGTCCTTCTCGGCAAAGAAGAGCATCGCGTTTCCGGTGGCGGGCAGCGCCGGTTGCACGCCCCGTTTTTGGAATCAGGGAGGGGATCGCAGCGCTGACGCCTGAAAACGCTTTCCTCCCCAGGCTGAGTGGTGGGCTGGCAGGTGGGGGGGGTGGGGGCTACATTTGGAGTATAAGACACACCCAGTTTTTGACCCGCTTTTTGGGAGTAAAAAGGTGCGTCTTATACTCCGAAAAATACGGTATGTAGAACCAAAGAAATATGCTAACAAAAAAAATATGAAAAGGGGTGTTTAGTAGACAATGAAATGAAAGAGGGTGTGGATGAGGATTATATACAGCCAATTGCCTATGCCTTATTTGAAGCCTAATTTAAGTAATTGAGATAAAGAAAAGCAGACATTATAAAAAGGTAGTCCAAATGAAATAGGAGAACATGGGGAATAAGAAAGATATTGACATTGGTGTACCTGTCTTTGTGCTTGCTAGTAATATATTATATCTGATAATAACTGATACAAATATAGGATCAAGATGTAGTCCTGCCCTAAAGGCTGAATCTCCTTAATTAGCTTTCCTTAGCCAGCTGGTCTCTAGGTATGCTGAAAGTGCAATTCCCAGCCAGAGTGATCATTGCAGTGCCAACATGCTTTGGAGAATGTTAAGCTGTAAGAAGTTAATCTATAGCTACCAAGAAGGAAGAAGGCTGATGTGAAAATTTCTCTCAGGCAATTGTTACTCCATCAGAAATCTCTTTGTAAGAAACCTCCAGGAACCTCATGCCACCCATATAGCTTGAAGATATTGTCCTGTTCTTCAGAAATGGAGTGCTTCGACTTTGAACGATTGGGGGGGGGGGGATTGCACCAATGTGTAACAATGCAACTGCAACTATTGTCAGCAAAAGACAAAAAAAAATATTGGTTCTACCGTGTGCTTCAATGTACTTTTGAGAGGTAGAACCTGAAGTTCCCTTCTGCTCTTCAATCATTAAAGATTCCTCAAATCCTCTAAAACAGATTTTAAGGGATAGATTCAAAACCTAAGATTTTCCTGAGAGAGGACAGGAACAAGAGAATCAAATTTGAATTCTCAGTTCATGAATATGATATTTTTTGAAGCAGTTTCTTATTTTCTTGTTAAAATATTTTTAACCTTCTTGTGGAGCTGGCCATAGGGCTGAACTCTCACCTCAGTTTTTGGTTTTGTCCATTTTGCATCCATAGTTCCACTCTTCAGCTGCAGCATTGCTTTTTCTCTGAGTTCTGCCAGCTCACTGGAAGATATCTTCTTGCCTCAGTGGATTGTAGAGACTTGATTTCTAAAGCCCTATGTGTATAACACAAGTCTGTCAGTACGATGAGAAAATCTTACAGAGCTTATGAATATTCTGGCACAGCTATACTTTTAGTAAGTTCTATCCAAAATAAAAGCTTCTAGTTAATCAGATGGGAAGCCAACGAAAGTTAGATTAAGTAATGTGAAGTACATATAAGGCCAAAATGTCTTCTGTCCTGGCACACAACACTGCTTCAGAGGGAAAGTAAAGGTAACATTATACCACATATGAAAACACCCCTACCACCCTGCAAAATTATGCATTTTCTCTGTGCAGCTGTATATAAGCATACTGTTTCCAAAGAAGTGCCAAAACCTGAAATGACAGATTCTTTCAAAAAATTAGCAATGCCTGCTTTCCCTTCTCTTGCCAGTTTCCTACATGAGCAGAGCACCAGCCATTTATTGTACTTCCCCCATGTACCAAGATAATTAGCGTCAAATGTAATTAAAAGCTGATAAATTCACCAGGTGCTAGATAGTAATTTTCTATCAGGCTGTATGCTAGCTCCTTTCCTTCTTGTTTGTGTCAAGGGGTAATTTGCCTCTCCCGCGCCCAACTTTTTCTTTCTTTTTATGTACCTCCATACAGAATCGTTGTTGTGATCAAACAGCCTGGCATCATCATTATGGCAGGATTCTATTGGGCCATTAAGGTGACAGTTTTGCTATAAAATATGATGCCTGCAAGTAGTTGCACAGAAAAAGATACTTCAACTGCTGGTTTTTCCTAACCTATGCATTACGAGACAAGCCGGAGTTATAAATCATCTTTCTTCTAAGTCAGTTTTGAAAGTCACCTATTCTATATTGATGCCAGTATAGATGGAATATGGAATTTATAACTTATACATGGAATCACTTGCATTAGAATACAAATAGGATTGGCTAATGTACATCTACAGTGCCATTTTACTTTATCTTACTGCCTTTGAAATCACAACTGCTTACACAAAAAAATATTCTCAGGTCACATAGTGTTTTGAGAAAGTTAAATCTCCTATTGGACATATGATTAAATATTAACTCCAGAAACATTTTATTAATGATGGTGCAACATTAATAAGTGCCTAATTAAGTCTTTTGTACCAGATCAGACTTATTTTTCCTGTAATATTGTCCACTATTGTCCAGTAGTGGGAATTCAAGATCACTTGCTTTCTACCTAATCCTTTTAACTGAAAGAGTGATAGACTCATCATCGGGGATAGACTCTAGAATCTTATGCAAAGCACGTGCTCTGGCACTGAGCTATGGTCCATTCACTAATGAATGTATCCATCTTGTAATGTTTTCATGAATTGCAAATCGAATGCACTTTCTTCTAAAGTTGTTCTCCGGCTCCTAATTAAAATAGATCCTGAACATGATTATCCAGTGTTTAGGAGACCAAAACCATTACACTGCTTTGGAGGCAAATGAGTGGAATTTCTTTAGATGAATTATTTAATTTCAGTGAAACTCCAATTGATTTCAGAAAATTAAATGTCCCAAGCAAAGCTCATATTTGTATTTTTTTCCTTGCAAATTACTGTTGCTTTCTGCCTAAATCTAAGCCTCTTGTTCACCTGTTCATAATTGCAAACTTACTGTCTACCATGGAAAACTGTAATAAAGTGTAAAAATAATGAAATTAAATTTCAAAATACAAACAGTGATAAAACAAAGTCATATAAATGTCCCAAATACTAAGTCTATATATCTTCATATTAAAAACTGGCAGATACCTTCCAAAAAATCTATGATTTTTTTTCTTTTTTGCAAGAGCCTACTAAGGTAGTTCTTCAATACTGAAGTAGAATATTTACAATAATAATAATAATAATAATAATAATAATAATAATAATAATAATAATAATAATAATAATAATAATAATAATAATAATAATAATAATAATAATAATAATAATAATAACAGAGTTGTAAGGGACCTTGGAGGTCTTCTAGTCCAACCCCCTGCTTACGCAGGAAACCCTACACTACTTCAGACAGATGGTTATCCAACATATTCTTAAAAATGTCTAGTGTTGGAGCATTCACAACTTCTGGAGGCAAGCTGTTCCACTGATTAATTGTTCTAACTGTCAGGAAATTTCTCCTTAGTTCTAAGTTGCTTCTCTCCTTGATTAGTTTCCACCCATTGCTTCTTGTTCTACCCCCAGGTGCCTTGGAGAAAAGTTTGACTCCCTCTTCTTTGTGGCGACCCCTGAGATAATGGAACACTGCTATTATGTCACCCCTAGTCCTTCTTTTCATTAAACTAGACATACCCAGTTCCTGCAACCATTCTTCATATGTTTTAGCCTCCAGTCCAGTAATTAGCTTTAGCATGATGATGCAATCCCTTCAATCAGATCTGATTCTTGGCAATTCTATTGACCAGCATTCCACATTTTCCAATCTTGTACAGCTTCTTCCGATGTTTTATGTCTGGTTGTTGTTGGCTTTGTAGGCTTTGATGATGTCTAGCTTTAACATAGTGATTTATAAAATAGAATTAACTGTTATTGGATTTCTGCATGTTCAGTTGACCTTTTATATGCCCTAGTATGTATTCAGCTCAACCTTCATCACATTCTGCTTTATTTGAACATTCCCCTACCCCATCCTGAAGTAACTATTTCATTGTAGGTATATAAAACCACTTTAAATACTAACTTTGTGTTTTAAAAATGTAGTGTGCTTAATCCAAGTGATAAGCAGATAGTAACTTTATCTATTCTTGACTCTCAGGAAAGCTTTCTGACTCTTTCCCATTCTTATTGTTGGGATGGTAAATCTGGCAGCCAATTATGTCTACCTACTTCTCATTATTCACATTCTTGAGAAATTATGGGTTATGATAGGCAATGCTCATCACTTTTACTCATTTAATGTGGCTTTGGCAGTGGCATTAATGTTTGGTTTTATATCCATTTTTACTGAAGCATTTAGTAGCAGTTGTCTGCCTCATAGACTTCTTTCAAAAGCAAAATTTTACATATTAAGATCGAAGGCAGATTCTGGACATTTTTATTCTTCCTATCCTGTGGTCCTGCGGATAAAGTTCCAATCTTCATTATATTGGTGCTTGTGGAATTGTGATTAAAAAATCTAATGTCCCTTGCTGTGGCCCAATCAGGCAAAGACAGTTAACAGAAGCAATAATATCGTAATTATATTAATATACCATTAATATAGTACATTACTATATCATAAAAACACGAGATTGATGATCCTCAGTTTATTACTTGAAATGGAAGAAAGTTATGCACAAACAAGTTATAGTTTTACTCATCTTCAGGGATACTCCTTAAGCTTCATAAAAGCATTTATTTAACTTGTTAAAAAAGAACAACTGGATTTATTATTAAACGTGCTTTCTTGTAGGCATGAAATGATGGTTGTGGATGTCCACTGGAAGAGCTATGATTAATTTACTATTATAGGGCTATGGATTTATCACATCTTTTTTTATTTATATTCATTCTCTTTCATGTTCATTTTATTATAATTGTTGTCAGGGTTCCAAATAGCACCCAAAATTAAATTAAAATTAAAGCATTCCTCAAAGTTACAATTTATTAGCAGAGCCATGTTGGCACATCTGGGAGAAACCCGAATCTGAAGTCCTGGGGTTTCTCCATCCAGTTGAAAGTTCAAGCCCTTGCCTTCACACCCCCAAGTCCATCATGTTGACCAATCTTCAACTGCCAACCTGGCAGAATCCACCCATCTCCTTCCGTGCAGGTGCAGGAGTGCGAAGACAAAGGATGACCTTGACTATCTAGAAATAATTTGTTATGGCTACATGCAGACAGCCCTCATGCAATTCCCCCTCCCAAATTCCCACAGTAAAGAATACATATTAAAATAGTATAAAGTGTGGCAGGCCAAAGACTCCAACTAAAATGGCTTCGGCCTGACAATTGTTTATTAGCCTAACAATGGAAAATCCTGCCTTTCTAAGCCCTGATCAGACATTGGTGATCCTGCTTATAGATCATGCTGAAATATCTTTAACAATCCATCTTTTTCCAATTCTTGTCTTTCTTAAAAGTCTACCCAGCCAGACTTGTGAAATATTCTGTTTCCCAATCATTTTGGCCCTGGCTAGATCATGTTCTGCCTCTAATTACTACCATAAGAAGAGTCCCTTTGTTACTAGCATTCTCATCTATGGCCTTTTTGACATGTCTCACACTAGAATGTTTTCTACAATGTGTATGCTTTGTGTCTGCAGTAATTCGCATTAGAAAATCTTTTTCCTAATGTGCCCACTTTAGGGTAGGATTATCTATAAAATTAATAAAATATCACCACTGGCTGATCTGAGTGTGAACAATACAGAATTCCAAATCTTACTATATTATCCTGGAAACAGGATAATAAAAAAAATAGTTTTATATTTATGCAATATAGCATTTGGAGAATATTTTAATGAGGCATTCCACAAATTTTTAGTAAATCCATGGCAAAGAAGGGAAAGGATCTGCAAATATATTTTTTGGAAAGGGACAAAAATGAGGGTGAAAATTAAAAACAAAATTGTTTTAATTTATTAAAATCTAAAGTTCTTCAGGGAGAATTTGGACTAACCCCCTCCAAAAAAACAATGCCCTTTTAATTGCAGGCCAATCAGGAAAGAAACAAGGAAGGGAAGAATTTTGATGCTTTCTGGGCCCTTTGGAGTAGGGGTGGGTTCCTCCTGGTTTGGACCAGATTGCCCGAACTGTTAGCGACACGCTGGTGACGCGACAATGGTGTCATGGATCTGGTTCAGTTGGTGCCAGTCTGTGGGCGCCACCATCTTTTTTTGGGAATTTTTGTTGAAGTTTTCCGTGTTTGGGTGGCTTCTCTTCTGCGGCTTGAAAAAGAGCCCTCCCGCCTGCCCGCGGGTTAATACTGACCTTTATTTCTTCACCTGAAGCACAGCTGATCAGCTCCTCAGCTGTGTTTCAGGCTGAATCCTGCTACTGAGCATGCGCGGAAGTGAAATTGCATGGGGGGAACGCGCACGAAATGTCGCGATGCGAACCGGTGGCTAAGGTAAGTGGAACCCACCCCTGCTTTGGAGACTTTTTTTTTTAAGTACAAAACATTGCTATCTCAGATGAAAATTAGTCAAATGGCTGGTTTATTTTTCTCTCTGTTTTGCGTAAGTGGTTGAGAAGATTAGAGCTACTCAATCCTTAGCTTTTTCTTTCCAGACTGGGATTACTTGATTGTTTAAAATGAAAACTACAGATAGTTGACGTATGACCACAATTGAACCCAAAATCTCTGTTGCTAAGCGAGACAGTTGTTAAATGAGTTTTGCCCCACTTTATGACTTTTCCTGCCACAGTTGTTAAGTGAATCACTGCAGTTGATAAGTTAGTAACACGGTTGTTAAGTGAATCTGGCTTTCCCAAAGACTTTGCTTGTCAGAAGGTCCCAAAATATGATCACATGATATTGGGACACTGCAGCGGTCATAAATATGAGTCAGTTGCCAAGCATCTGAATTATGATCACATGACTATGAGGAGGCGGCAATGGTTCTAAATGTGAAAAATGGTCATAAGTGTTAACTTGAGAAAGATAAATTGTAGAGGTGATTGGATCTTTTACTTCGAAAATCAATTTACAATAAAATAAACCCGAGTATAAAGTCTAATAATAAAATATTTATTTCGGTACAAAAGAAATATAAAAACCTAATTCTTAATGATTACATCTTGGCAGCTAAAATATGCGTCCTTCTTAATGAAGGACTACAGCAGAAGTAAGGGAGGGGTACAAAGGAATTTCACATCTGCGTAGATCACACCCCATGTGACTGCTTCACTTTGCTAAGAACCTCTGGGTCATAGTGCCCAACATATGAATACATATGAGTACAGCTGACAATCAGAAAATCACCCCGTGACAATAAGTCACTTTTTTAATGCCGTTGTAACTTTGAACGGTCACTAAATGAACTGTTGTAAGTCAAGGACTACCCATACAGAAGGAAGGTCGGTAAAATAGGGACAGAACCTAGTTCAGATTATCCTCTTCAAAGTTTGAACCATATCTTGAATTGAGACAAATGAGTAGTTCTAGGATCCCAGGATGATAGAATGACACTTTTTTTTTGTGAATCTCACTGTACTTATTTGAGCAAATATGTAATACTTTCCAGGAATCTTTGGATTAGCGAACTTTAAAAGTTGGCTGAAAAGCCTATACTGATATGATATTTCACATTTATGGCAATTCGACACTTTCTTACTCAGAAGTAAAGTGCCAAACATCCTCATCTGTTTTGGGAGATATATTCTTCAATGAAAAAAAATGGTCAGAAAAGCGTTAACTCTGAAATGACCTAGATGAAGTTTGCATAGAGAGTGGTACTGCATATTAAAAATACTCTATTTACATTACCCAAAGATTAATTACCTCGAGTTAGATCAAGTTATTATAAAAAAATGCAGTTGGGCAGCAGAAGCATATGAAGAATATAAAATACAGGAAATGTCTCTGTATGTTACTTTATTTTACTTTAACTGCCCAAGCAAAGACATTCAAAGTAGCCTTGTCGGTCTAATATATGAATTAGTCATTCACAATGGCATTTGTTTAAAAAGTGCATGGAGGGCAGTTGCACCTGATAATGTCCAATTATGTTTGCTGCATATTTTCAGAGCCTCCTCACCTTCTGATACAGGGACATTTATAACTAGAATTCAATATTCATTAATGCTTCCTTTAAAGTCAATAAAAAGGAACATTTTCCATAGCACTGAAAAGCCGCTTAACTATTGCATTAGACATAGAAATAGCATAATCAGACATTAAATTAGGGTTTAATTTAAAATGTGTTCCCATTTTGACATGCTCTAAAGAAAGGGTGCAAAAAAAAATTGCAGCCCAGAGTGGGTAGGTCCAACTATTTGTCCTCTTTGCATTTCTATGATGTTTGGCGAATTTTTAAGGAACACTATGGATGCATCAAGCCTATTTTACTTTTTAAAATCCCTGTAATGAATTTTAAAATGGGACTTGCCCCACCTACTTTTGGAGTGCAATATTCACTGGAGATCCTCAAACAGAGTCTGAATTAACCAGTCAGAGTTACTGGAGTGGATCTCATAGTAATCTGGAGATTAGACTGGATGAGCATTAAGCTCACTTCTAAATTTAGGATTTTGTGATCTTGTGCTATGCAAAACCTGGTACAGTTCTCAGTCCTAAGAAGCTGAGCACTCCTGCCTTAAAGCCTATTTCTCAACATTAACAATTTTAAGATGCATGGACTTCAACTCCCAGAATTCCCCTGGGAGTTGAAGTCCACACATCTTAAAGTTGCCAATGTTGAGAAATCTACCCTGAAGCCTAAGAACCAGAGGTCTTCAAACTTGGCAACTTTAAGACTTGTGGACTTCAACTCCCAGAATTCTCCAGCCAGCATAGCTGCCTGGAGAATTTATTTATTTATTTATTTTATTTGTTTATTTTGTCAAGTACGTATTGGTAATATACATAGATATAACATTGGTAATATACATAGATATAACATTGTTTATATACATAAGATGGGTACTGATAAGAGGGAACATTTATTTATTTATTTATTTAGGATTCTTATATGCCGCCCTACTCCCTGGGGACTCATTAGGACAGGGACGGTAGGCACGCTGGTGCACTTATGCACGCCCCTTACTGAACTCTTAGGAATTGGGTGAGGTCAACAGTGGACAGTCTAAGGGTAAAGTTTTTGAGGTTTGGTGACGAAACCACAGAGTCAGGTAGTGAGTTCCAGGCATTAACCACTCTGTTGCTAAAGTCGTATTTTCTACAGTCAAGCTTGGAGCGGTTCACTTTGAGTTTGTATCTGTTGTGTGCTCGTGTATTGTTGTGGTTGAAGCTGAAGTAGTTGTTGACAGGAAGGACGTTGTAGCAGATAATTTTATGACTACGCTTAGGTCGTGCCGAAGGTGACGTAGTTCTAAGCTTTCTAAGCCCAGGATTTCAAGTCTGGTTGGTCTTAAAGTTGCCAAGTTTGAAGACCCCTGCCTAAGAACATGCCACATGTCAGATTCCTATAGCTCTCTAGAAAAGGAAATTAGAAATCTCCAATCTGTCATCCCAAATGTGCTTTTTTTTCTAAAGGCAATAGGACTTTGTTTTATTTTTCTTTGAAAATGTTTCGCTTCTTACCCAAGAGGCTTCTTGAGTTCTGATGGGGAATGGAAGGATTTATATTCCTTGCAATCAGCTGGTCATTTGCACTCTGAGTGTAATTGAGGCCACTTGGAGGTTTATCTGTATCCTCAGAGTTTCCTGAATCAGAGTGCAAACGGGAATGGAACCTTCTTGGGACTTCTTGGATGAGAAATGAAACGTTTTTCAAAGAAAGAACCAAGAAAGTCCAGTTGAAAGTCCTTTTGAAAAAAGCACCTTTGGAACAACCTTCACCTAAATAATTAAGAATCTCCTTAGACATTTCTCCAATTTGTCATGACTAAAGTGATAGTTGATGATCCAACTCAGTTGATCCAGAATATGAGTGTTTCAGAATATTTAATTTCTTCACTCTTATTGCAGCTCTGTATTAGATAACACATTCCTATTTTGTACAGTAAATGAAAACTGACACTGAGAAATAGCAAAGATTTACTCAAATATTCACATGAAAACTGTGACTAAATAACAATCTACTGGTTTTCCAGATTCAGTTTTCCATCTGTAAAATGGGGGTATTTGTGAACTGTTATCTAAAAGTTAGTTGAACCGCAGCAACATAACTTTCAAAAGGTTATCTAACACTCAATTATTCATATGATGTTTTAAAGTTATAAATGGTACTCTTCATTAGTGTAAAACTGAGGAGAGCGAAAAGGAAGTATATTTCTCTGAAACAATTATTGGAACATTTAGGAGAAACTGAGAGCTAGATCCAACCAAAAGAAAAATGGAAGGTGGAGCAAATTTCCATAGCAGAGTTTGAAACCCAGCAAATAGGGATGTATAATAGATAAAATGATAAAGCTGAGAGTCTGGTGAGAGCTGCACTAATGGATATTAAGTGATTTGTGATCCTGTCGCTTGCAAACACAGCTGTAAATAGTGGAGAAACAGAATAAAGAGAAAGGAAAGAGTTGGTGTGATTTAGCGGAGCCTAATGAAAAATGGGCTGAATGTTCCTTCCTGGGCTAGGGCATTTAAAGAAAAAGAGGGGCAGCATCCATTCACATCTTTGATGTACTCCTTGCACTTAATCTCATTTAGCTCATCAATTAAGTGTTAAGACACAGGAGAAGGACATTTTCCTACCCCCTTGGATTCTTTGCAGATTGAATAGTTTAATATACTGTTAGCAACTCAGCTATGATCTCTCAGCTACTGCATCAAAAGCAGTGAGGCAGAAAGTTAATAAACAGAGCCTGTCTTCATTGCCCCCACCTGGGTAATTGCTCTTCTATTCTCCTTCCCGATACCCATCCTAAAGCCTTCTTTGTGGCTTTACCATTTCATGTCTTTTCACTTTTTTTTCCACCATCCTTTCCTTTTCTCCAATTTACATTTCCTCCTAAGATTTATTTTCAGTGTACAGTCATTGTATTACAATGTATTATTTTATTTTTTATTTTTAAAGTATTATTTTCATCATAATTTATCCCTGCTGTTCCAGTATGTTACTTCAGAATGTGCCCGTGAATACTTTATTTATTTATTTATTTATTTATTTATTTATTTATTTATTTATTTATTTATTTATTTATTTATTTATTTATTTATTTATTTATTTATTTATTTATTTATTTATTTATTTGTGAGATTTATATACCGCCTCACAGTGCAAGCACTCTCTAAGCGGTTTACACCAGTAAGCAATGTATATTTATATTGCCCCCAACAATCTGGGTCCTCATTTTACCTACCTCGGAAGGATGGAAGGCTGAATCAACCTTGAGCCAGTGAGATTTGAACCGCTGACCTGTGGATCACAGTCAGCTAAAGTGGCCTGCAGAACTATACTCTAACCGCTGCGCCACCTCGGCTCCAGTTTTTTTTTTCTTGGTACCTACCAATGGCCAGTTAACTATTTCCTTCTGTGACACCCTAAAAGAAAGGACAAACCCAATCTTCATCACAGTGTGCACCAATTTACTTGCTCTGCAAACTAAGAATAAAATGGAAACCAATTTGCTGCATAGGCTGATAGGTGCAGCCTCCAGAATCATACATACTTCCAGGTATGATTTGGTCCCAATAAGCTCCATCAATATTTCTGGAAAGTAAAAAAAAGTAGACATTTGCAAATCAGTGCTTAGCCTACGAACATAAAGAATGGTCAGAGATACAACATATAGTAAGAAGTATCATATGGCAGTTATAACTAAAAGCACTTGACATATTTCTTTGGCTTATCTATATTTTAAGTCAACTATGTGATTAACTATTCACCTAATCAGGGGTGGGTTCTAACTTACCTCGCCGCCGGTTCACTTCCTCCCACGCTGTGTGGCTGCATGTGCATCGTGTGCCGCATGGCCACTTTGCGCGTGTGCATGTGCATGTGCGGTGCCAAATCTTGGCTTCTCCGCATGCGCAGAAGCAAAAAGAGCAAAAAAAGAGCAAAAAACAAGATGGTGGCACATGCGCAGTGCCGAAAACTCAGCTTCTGCGCATGCGCAGAAGCAAAAACAAGCAAAAAAAATTTAAAAATCCAAAAAAATAAAAAAAAAAGATGGCAGCATCCACGGACCGGCACCGACAGAACTGGCTCCGTGATGTCACCACCGGTTTACTATAGAACCAGTGTGAACCAGGAGGAACCCATCTCTGCACCTAATCACTACTAGTTTTGTTTCATTTGTTTCATTTATTTTTGCTACTCTTTCATCTATACAGTATATAGCCATATCATAACTTCTTTAGTCCTAAAGTTAGTGGTAAGTTCCATTCCTATCATTAGATTTTAGGGTTAAACTTTCACAGCTTTGTGTTTCCAACTTTCCCTATACTTTATCTAGTAACGTAAAAAATAACAGATTAAACATTGATATTAATTTGCTGTTTGTATGTCTTTAATTCTACTATGTCATTTTATGTAGCATGCGTATGGTACCAATGAATTCGTAATATTATGAAATGTATACAACATCACAATATAAAAGATTTTTTATAATCTCTTAACTATTTCTAATGTATTGTTTTGTTTGACATCATTCTGCTTAATTGCTTATACTGCATTACATTTTAGTCTTACTTACTTTAATACAAACATCGAACAGAGTTCTTGCAATTAGCCTTTAGTGTTATAAACTTTTACAATTCTGTAGTAATCCACGTAATTATATTATTCTAATTCCTGGAAAGGTGGCATTATTTTGTACTGCTCTACAGTACTTGACTGAACCACTCCTGCCAGACTGGACTACTTAAAAGAAACACACAAAGAGAGAGAGAAAAAGATCCTTTTAAGGGCAAATAGCTCTATTGACAGACTTTAGCCATTATAGTTAAATTGGATGTATGGAGACAAAGAAGTAAAAAGATAAAGAGTGAAAGACTCAAAACTAGGTTAATCAGCATTCACAGCATTATTAATCTTCCTATATGGGAAGCTACAATAGGATAACAAGAGCACAAAGAAGCTGTTACCGACAGACAATCTTGGCAAAATGATGTTTTTCATGAAAGGTTGGAAATGACTAAACAGCTGAACAACAAAACTCTGGTGCAAGTGTAATTTTTTATGTTGAGAAAGGAGAAAAACATCCATCTACTGTACCTCCACAAGGGGTGTGATCTGGCTCAGCAGTTAAAGATGCTGAACTTGTTAGCTGAAAAGAGTAATTCTTTGGTTTGAGAACCGAATGCCACACAACAGAGTAAGTTCTGTTTCTTGCCCCGGCTTCTGCTCACCTAACAGTTTGAAAGCATGCACCTGCGACTAGATAAATAGGCACAGCTTTGGTGGGAAAGTAACGGTGTTCCATGTGCCTCGATGTATAGTCATGTTGCCCACATGGCCATGGAAATGTCTTAGGACAATGCTGGCTCCCTCAGCTTAGAAACAAAGATGAGCACTGTCCAGAGGTGGGCTCCTCCCGGTTCGGACCAGTTTGCCCAAACTGGTAGCAACCTGCTGGTGATGTCACAATGACATCACGGAACCGGTTCTGTCGGTGCCGGTCCGTGGACGCTGCCATCTTTTTTTTTATTTTTTTTTAAAAATTTAAAATTTTTTATTTTGGGGGGAATTTTGGGGGGGGAATTTTTTCCGGGTTTTTTCTTCTTCTGCGCATGCGCAGAAGCTGAGTTTCCGACACTGTGCATGCTTCGCCATCTTGTTTTTGGCTTTGGGGGGGGATTTTTTTATTTTTTTCGGCACTGCGCATGTGCGTGCGCACAAAGCGTGCACGTGCACCCACAAGGCGCACCCACATGGCATGGGGGGAAGCGAATCAGCAGCGAGGTAAGTTAGAACCCAGCCCTGGCACCGTCCCCTAGAGTCAGACATGATTGGACAGGGTAAATCTTTACCTTTACTGTAGCTCCACACCTGGGCAAATTCCATCCTAACCCTTCCTTTGAAAATAGCTCTTGTAACTTTAGACTAAGGATACCTTTATACCTTATAAAGAAAGATCTTCCTAAACTATCATCTAGCCTTGTACCATGGCAAAACTGCATAGAAATTTCTGCCAATCAACTCCAAGAGAAGGGGAGGGAAGTGGGAAAATTCTGACAGGGGAATTATGGGAGTCCATACTTCTTAAAGTTGCTGAGGTTGAGAAACAGTGGCCTGTACAAACTTATTCTACTCAAGTGCAAATAGTCTTTTCCTTTCCAAGTCATCAAGGTTGATCCTTTTACAGCAGGGCTATCCCCATCTTTTTATTCTATTTATACCAATTGTTTGCTACAGAGAGTTATAGGTGAACTCACTGATGATAATGATGGTTAATAACAGGCTGCACAAGCTGTTAATTAGGAGTTATGCACTGAAGGCAAAATTAAGTATGGACCCTGCTTTAGTACTTTGGATAACAGGCCATTGGATTCAGATTGCTTTAGGCATGACCATGACCCACTTTATTTCAGCTCTGAAGCAGTTTCTTGCTTAAGAAAATCAGAGGCTTTTTAGGTTTCTGCTGGCCTATAGAGGCAGGATTTAGAGAAGTAGCCTGTCAATATATATATTTTAAATAATTCCGACAGTGTGTCACACAAACTTTTTGTCAGAGTGATATGACATTCTCAGTCTCAATTGGAGGTGTGTCCCATTGTCAGAGGAAAAAAATGAAACCACAGGTAGCTGTTACTAAAATAAGTGATAAAGGGAAACTAGGCCTTCAGCTCCACAGAAAGGCCCCATACAGCCTGCCCAATCCTGTCAGCAAAAGAGGCTTCTTTGGACAGTATCAGCCAAGGAATTTCAGCTGGGGGGGATCAAGGAGGAGAGCCTTCTTTGTTGTGCCCTCCCCAGAACATCTTGTCTCCTGAGGGGAGATCCACTATCACCCTTCTTGTCTTTCAGAAGAGCCTTAAAACGTGGCTCTGATGGTTGGCTTGGGGCCTCAATGGGAGCACATTAACCTAGAAGTGGTTGACTGAGCAACGGAGAAAAATTCACCACTGTACCATACATGACCTTGGTTTAAACCTTTTATTTAATTGTGGATAATCTTAATTTTAATACTTTTAATGTTTTTATATTAAAGACTTTATACTATTATAAATCACCGAGAATCACTCAGGACAGTGAGATGGGCAGCATATAAATTTAATAAATTTCATACTGTCTGAGAAGAAAAAGGCACAAAAACAGACAATTCAATTCAGTAAACAGAATTATTTTGTGTCATGCTAAATGCTTCCAGTCTCTAGTCCAGGTTTCTAGACAGAAGCTTGAGAAATTGAGTTAACCTGCATTTATCAGATAAATAGGGAGATGGAGGGGTTGAACAATTCGATTTCATTTTGCGATTAAAGTTTGAGGCTGTTTTTGTCTATACAGAATTGGATGAAATGATTAGGCATGGTAGACCCTTCTAAGAGGATGAATTCAGTCAAATTTTAAAGAGAAATGCAAAATTTTGCCGGGGACTCAGATTAGTCCCCTGAGAATCATCACACTCAATAATATTTCCTTTAGGAAGTCATGTGCAGCTACAGCTTCTACCAAATGACTGCAGAACTTTCTTTTGATAATTTGCTTGCTAGTTCAGGGGTGTCAAACTCGTGACCCGTGGGCCGGATGCGTCACGTGCTAACCACACCCACCCCGGTATAGCAAAGGGGGGAAAAGTCATGATACATCACGTGACAACAATGTGAGTTTGACACCTTTGACCTAGTTGGTCATGAAAAAGGAGAGAGATGACAAGAAAAGTGGGAAGTGGGAAGAAAATGGAGACCAAAAAAGGAGGCAAGAAAGAAAAGTAAGCATGGGGTCAGGCAGAGGGGACCGGCAGGTGAGATTGATGGGAGAGGAGATAATTATGAAGACATAAATTAAATAAGTGCTGGAAATGCTGGAGACAAAAGAACTTACCTCCAAAAATCTAGTAATTAAGAAAATATTGGATTGTGCTGAAATGGACAAATTAACAATTGAACCGAAAGGACAAAAGGATTCGGAGTATTACGCAATATGGAAGAAATGGTATGATTGGATCGAAAACAGAAGAATGTTAAAAGCAGTGATAAAATGAAAGTAGAAATAAAATGTATAACTGGAATGAATGAAATATATTTAGATTGAAATGTAATGATTTGTAAATAATGGGTAAATGAACACAGTTATGTAACAATTATGATTATTTGTTTAATGACAAAAACACAATAAAAAAATTAAATAAGTGGCAGCCATGGAGGAAAAAAGAGAGAGATATCGTCATTGCTGTAGGGAGAGGAGCTGAATGGTGATGGTGGTGGTTTCTTAATGCATCTGGCAGCACTTTGCTTGGAAGTGCTCCTCAACCTGAAAGCAAATGGGTTGTGCAAGAGCAAAATTAACAGTTAACAAGAAGACTGGTCTCTTACCAGCATTCCCTCTCCCCATTTTATATAATGCATGTAACTTGAATATGAAAAACAATCCCTAATTAAATTTCCATCCTAATTTTGTAGACCTGCTTTTTGGAGGAAATGTACCATTTATATGATGGATTGAATCACTTAGGAGCACCCCAATTCTATTCAGGCTGCTTCAGGGAATCCTGATAATACACTCTGGTGCCTCTGTTTTGTTGTTGTTCAGGATTTGGAATATATTTAAAGCGCATGGTTCCTTTTAATCTGAATGGGGTGGAGGACGTCTATGAAAGTTCTACATGCCCTATGGCAGTAATGGTTTACCTTTTTGGCACTGAGTGCTGAAACAGGAGCGCGCGTGTGCACTGGAGCACTGGAACTCAGAAGAGAGCAGCTGGCTGATGCACATGTGTGCATGCACACTCTTCCGGGTTCCATTGTGCACATGTGCACTGGCCAGCTGGTCTGGCGCACATGCACACCAGCCAGCTGCTCTCTTCTGAGTTCTGGCATGTGCATGCACGTGCCAGAACCCAGAACAACATCTGGAGATACCACACGTGCCCACAGAGAGGGCTCTGTGTGCCACCTCTGGCACGCATGCCTTAGGTTCACCATCACTGCCCTATAGAGTAATTTTCATAATTTCCTTCTAAACCCATTCCATTTTATCTGCTTCTTTCTTGAACAGTGGCCACCTATTTTCCAGATTGATCAAATGGGAACTAATTTATTGAGAACTCTCCCCCTTTTCTTCAGGAAACGTGTTTCCATTTATGTTAAGCCAGATGGATCCATCATAGCTCAATGAGCCCCAATCATCAGAAGAAAGAGCAAAGAGCAGGATGTCACAGCAACTCTTTGGGTTTTCTATGGGAAATATATATGCTGATCAGCAGTAGAAAAAGAATGTTAGTCTAAGAGAAGTCTGGCTGAACAAGACAATGTGTATGTTTGCAATTATGCTTATCAGTCACCATATGCCTCTGGCATCTATTAATGGCATCATGGTGGATGGATCCCTGCCTAATTCCTATTTGTAATTAGTTTTAATGCTTGCAAATTGTGACAGTAAAAACAACATACGTGGCCTTCAATGGGCTGCATCAAAGCTGCTCCCATTGCTCATTGCTTCTCTTTGGCAACCATGGGCTGAATGGAGGCACTAAGCTCTGCATCTCATTGCTTTTCTGCTCCCCTGAGCCATTCATTTCCCATCACTATGCTTGGAACATGGATTTAGTATTGCACTCATTGCCTGCTAAATAAATATCAAGTAGCTGTGAAGCACATGGTATTGTGGTAATAGAGATGGAATCCTTAGCAAGCTAGTTAAGGGCTGATGACATTTACAATGCAAGCAATGTTATCAAATAACCACATTTATTCAGTATAAATGCAATTTCTGGTTGTCATTCATATATCTCATTCATTTGCAAATATGGCATTTTCTCCATCTATAAGGTCTGGGTAGAGATGACAGGTTTGGTCATGTTCCTCAAGCTGCATACCTTTGCAGCAAATGCATTTAACTGAACTTGTCATGAATTGTTTTTCTCTTCCCACTGTTTGCCTTGGCCCCTCCTTTTATGCTACAGCCTTTCCTGTGAGCAGATAAAACCCAGCAATTATGCAGAGTGTTAAGAGAGAGTATTAAACCATGAGAGATTTCTGCTGAGGATGTCGCTGCTTGGCAAACAGAAATACAAAAGCAGTCTATGAAATTCAGCAAATTGTCTTATGGATAAAGGCATCCATTTACAATGCACTTGGAGCCCTTAGAAATTATCTGAAGAGAAATCAGCTTATTTTTTTCCCTTTCTTACTTTAAAATTTTTTTAAAAACCAAATGAAAAGCAATTTTAAAATTGCTTTTAAAAAAGAATTCATCCTTTACTTCTAGAAGAGTCCAGCAGCGCTTCCTAAATCAATTCCACTGTCAGATTATTTACTTATTTATTAGGGTGGTTTTAGCTTGTTTTTGCCAGTGTGCTTCATTCAGTTCTGCTTCACATGCAGTACTTGCTAAAGCATAATGTGGCTTGTTTGTTTTGGCTTAAGATGCCATGTGAATTTATCCCAAAAAAGAAACAATGGCTTATATGTCAAATGAGAATTTGTAGAATGACTTTTCTACATCATGCTAAGCAAAGCACAAGTAAAAGCAAACAACACCACATTTTTTCACACCTTCCAACAAATCCTTACAATGGCCTTCCTTCCTGTCCTTTTCTGTACACAGATAACCTGCAAGGCCATTGAGCAAAATGTTGTACACAACTTAATATTTCCCTTGCATTGTGCTCATTTAAAGCAATAAAATGCACAAGACACTTTATTTTCCAGGCCTTTTTAAATTTCCTTTTACAAAATCTGCATTCTGGGAATGTATTATTTTTTGTCAGGAACCTGTATACGTTCTTCTATTTGAGAAATGTGAATAATTTCTTGTATACTTCTTGATTTATCCTGCAATACTAAATATGTAGATATTCCACTTTGCCTATTCATGAAGCAGGACAAGACGTTATTGAGAGTGTATTTTATTAACAGTAGTTCATTTCTCTGGTATAGGTAAATAAAAGGTTAACCAATTATTTTCTTTTAAGAAGAGAAGCCAGAAAGCTGAGAGGCAGTGAACAAATGGAAAATATAAATAAAAGGAAAGGAAATAAGCAGCATATAAAAGCAAAAAGAAAGAGAGATACTGGTAACCTTTGTGAGAGATTAAATGATCATTTAGGAATTAAGCTCAGAATTACTGTATATTAAAAGAAGCAACTCGCTGTATGTCCTATACTCTCTCCAAACAACTTAAACTGTTAATTGCAGTGTTGGGATTCAAATTTTTTAACAACCAGTTCTGTGGGCATGGCTTATTTGGGGACATGGCTTGGTGGTCATGTGACTGGGTGGGCATGGCTACATGCATAGGGATTACTCAGAGGGCTGAAAAATGAATTATGACCTGTCCTCGCACTTACAACTGTCCTCACATTTATGCCCATTGCAGCATTCTTAACAACCGTGTCACACATTTCACAACTGAGGTGCTTCTCTTCACCACAGTGACAAGATAGGGCGCAAACCGTAAAATGTGAGGACAGTCGTAAGTGTGAGGACCGGTCAAAAATCACTTTTTCAGCCCTCTGAGTAGTCCCTATGTGCACCCGGCATGGCCAGGTGGTCATGTGACTGGGTGGGCATGGCCAACTCGATGTCACTCACATCAAGGGGCGCTTCTCGCCTGGCAACTCGTGACTGTAGGGATGCTGCAATGGTCGTAAGTGTGAAAAATGGTCATAGGTCACTTTTTTCAGTGGTCATTAAATGGTAACTCAAGGATTACCTGTACAAAAATATAAAAAGCTTCTTTGCTTTCAAAAAGCTGCCCTATATATAAGGTGACCAGACGTCCCGCTTTTGGCGGGACAGACACGCTTTTCAAGCGTGTGTCCCGCGTCCCGCATTCTTTTCAAAAAGTCCCGCTTTTTGAAAAGAATGCCCGGATGTCTGGTCACCTTACGCTATGAATGAGTCTGGGGAGGGGGCTGGGCGAAGCGCTGCATTCCTGAACAGAAAGCGAGCGAGCGAGTGAGGAGGAGGGGGCGGGGTGGGCGAGCGAGCGATTGAGTGGAGAGGCTTCTTCCCGGGCTGGGAGGGGAGGCGGGCTTGGAGGGAGGGAGCGGCTGGCAGCAGCGCAGCCCTAGGAGACTGAGCTGCTCGTCCACGGCTAAGGGGCGCCGCCAATTGAAGCCTGACGTGCGCGCCCCCCCACCTCCTTTAGCTTGGCTGCGCCTCCGCCCCTTCTTTCCCAGAGGAAATCACTGGACCTCCGCTCCCTCCCCGCCCACCTGCCTCCGTAAAG
This sequence comes from Diadophis punctatus similis, assembly GCA_023053685.1. Classification (NCBI taxonomy): domain Eukaryota; kingdom Metazoa; phylum Chordata; class Lepidosauria; order Squamata; family Dipsadidae; genus Diadophis; species Diadophis punctatus. The sequence goes on from JALIGW010000003.1 coordinate 43,227,416, forward strand.
GACCGCAAGGACACCATCGGGCGAAGAGAGAAGGGGGTGGATAAAGGGTGGGGGGGACCAGCCGGTGGGTCCTCCCCCCCCGAGAAGAACATGTGCTGAGCGGCTTCTATCCGTGGCAGGTAATGGGGCTTGGGTATCCTCGGGGATCGGGAAACACAGGCTGAGCATTTCTACCAGCCAGCCAGCCCAAGCCATTGCTGGCTCCCGAAGGGGAGGCGGGAGGCGAGGAAAGGCCTCCCCCCTCCCCCCCCCCTCCACCCACCTGGACGACGACATTTGCCTTCTTTTGCCCTCTGTGCATGCGCAGAGGGCAAAACTCAAATGGAGAAACCCACCCCCGTCAATGGTGTCCCGCTTGAAGAAAAAAAAATCTGGTCACTTTACCTATATACCAATCATTAGATTAGAAATACCTGCAAGCTGGAGTTACAAATCAGGCAGGGTGCCAGAGCACCTTGAAGAATTAAAATAGTTAAAATGCAATGATAACTATCAGCAGCCAACTCTTGCTCATAAAGTGAAACCCTTTAGCAAAGAGGTCATTTAAGCTCTCCAGAAAGAGTACACCCAGGAGAAACAATCCTTAGATCCATTTGCACCACTTAAAGATACCAGCTGGTCTCAGTCACCTCATAAGATATCCTAAGGAAATCATCCAGATTTAAGGAAAGATCACATGCCCCCCAGAAAGGCAGTAAAAAAATCAGTGCCAAGCTTGCATCCTGCCTTTTGGAAGTACACCCCAAAAGGACAGTGGCAAGAACCACCAGAGCAGTGAAGGAAGACCCCCCTCCCCAGATAGAAAAAGCACTTGAGATAAGCCTAACTAGAATGAAGCAAAGGAGCAAACACAGTAGCTGTTGCTTGTTAAACCAATTACCAGAACAAATAGACACAGGAACAAGTCAGATTTCTGAAGCTGCTTCTTTTCAGGAACAGAGATTAACATTTTTCCTTCCAAACAAAGCTGAATAGGGAAAATTATCCCATCAATAAACACAGGATTAAACATCACCAAGCACAGAATTAAACTTCACCAAAAACCAGTTTTAGATCAAAAGTCAGAAAGGGTATGTAAACTCATATTTGAATGTCAATCTTTCTAGCTAGCCAAGAAGCCTTGCTGAATATCACTCATCTTGGTTCCTTGTCATTAAAAGCTTCTTTCCGGCAGCTCTGTGCTGGAAGAACTCCAACAAGGGAGTATTTCCTCCCAACAGCAGTATAAAAAACTTAAAACAACCCTTCCCCTTTAAGAAAGTCAAGCAAAGAAGAAAAAAACCTCCGGAGACAGTAAGTCTAGGTGTACTGCCAATAATGTAACAAGGGTTAACTAGAGGCAGTTTCTGTAAGCAGGGCAATAAAGATTAGGCTATAGAAACAACACCAGAATGTTGTAATTCCTTACAGGATTAACCCTGTAAAGTGGGAAAAAACAAGATTTCTTCTAACAATGGGTTCTTCGAACTGCTTATAAAGTTAACAACTGGTTCTAGCGAGCCTGTTAGAACCGGTAGAATCCCACCTCTGTGTTAATTGTTCATAATCAAATGAAGCAGGGCACATCTTTTCTTGGACTCACCTTTTCTTGGTCTCCAAATCCCAGGGATATATGCATTTAAGAAGATGCCAGCAGAGTGCAACGTGGTGCTTTGGAATGGGCATGGTGGCGAAGAACTGAGGTGGTGCAGCGGTTAGAGGCAGTACTGCAAGTCACTTTAGCTGACTGTGATCCGCAGGTCAGCGGTTCAAATCTCACCGGCTCAAGGTTGACTCAGCCTTCCATCCTTCCGAGGTAGGTAAAATGAGGACCCAGATTGTTGGGGGCAATATAAATATACATTGCTTACTGGTGTAAACCGCTTAGAGAGTGCTTGCACTGTGAGGCGGTATATAAATCTCACAAAATAAAATAAATAAATAAATAAATGGTTAGTCTCATAACAGCTCCTTAACACTAACACATATTTTCCTAGGATTGCCCAGATACTGTGTGAGGACTGGAAAAATTGCAACTTCTTCATAGAGGTACCAACCGTAGTTAGCCCAGGCCTTCCCCAAAGCACCTTGTCAGTTTTGGATCTGAGGCGAGCATCCAATGTAATAATGCTTCTCTCTTCTCCTTTTAAAATATGCTGTTAGAGGGGGAAATAATAAGAAAGAAGTTAGCCTTAATATAACATCAAATATTAATATAAGAACTCAATTTCTCATTTTTGGAGTGATGGCAAAGAAATTTTTAAGTTTATTTATTTAGCTCCAAAAGAATTTTATAAGCAGTTGTGATACTTTTAAGCCAATAAGTCCAGTTTCACCACAGAGATCACTGAAACTTACTAGTGAACCATTCAGAATCTTTTTCAGTATTATCTGATTGATAGGCTATCAAAGCGACCACTGAAATGGTTTTAAAAATGAAGCTGGTTGCAAATGGCCTTTAGAAAATCACCACCAAATTAGTGGGAAAAGAACTTGAGCGAACAATTTTCTTGATTTTTTCCAGGACACTAAGAAACCATTCTCTGCCCATTTCTGAAGAGCAAATGTCTCCATTAGCAATGACAGTAAGTACTGCTGAAGGAGGAAAAAATGAAAGGACTTCCCTTATAAGGTCTTTTCCTGGCATTTAATGAAACTTGAGAAGCTTGCAAGAACCTACAGCTGGCTACTGGGTAGATAACTGAATTGTGGAAGACAGGATGCTCTTACTCATCCATCTTTCGACCACCTCATCACTAGCTAAAAATAAGAATAGCATATTTCTATCTCCCCTGAAATAATTTCTGAAGCAAATATTCTTTTTTGAATAAATTGAGAATTTCAAGGGAAAAACAGCGTTTTCTGACTGACAGCATTTTAAAAGGAAGAAGCTGTGACTAGAAACTTGGAATATAAATTCATGGGTAATGTATCTCTGAATGTGAAGCATTAAGGAGAAAAAAAGGACATTAAAACCGTCTTACAGGCTTCCTTAACAGTTTTGGTAGTTAGATATAGAATACTGGGTAAGGCAATTTGCTGTCTGATTCAGCAAGGCTTATGTTCTTGGTTTTGGAAGCAGGCAAGCAAATGTCTCTAACATTTTAATGTCTCTAGTCTACAAAAACCAAGAAGTCAAACATCTCTGAAAAAGACAATTCAGTTTGGACATTTTCTGGTTGCTTTATTATTTTGATGGGAGGTTATCATCCACATCTAATATAGTTACCTATTCAAAAGTCTAATTATAAATTTCAGGAAAATATTGTCAACACTGAGATGTGTGTCCAGCTTTTGTCTTTATTTCTTTTTATTTTATTTTATTTATTTTATTTATTTATTTATTTTTGTCAAGTACGTGTTGGTAATATACATAGATATAACATTGTTTATATACATAAGATGGGTACTGATAAGAGGGAACATTAGGACAGGGACGGTAGGCACGCTGGTGCACTTATGCATGCCCCTTAGGTTACATAATAGGTTACATAACTTGGTGACCTACCAAGACATTTGCATTCTAAAGGGCAGGTTGTTTTAATTCTCCTTCCCTTTTAAGTGGCAAAAGGGTAAGAATATTGCATGGGTTTTCATCTGAAAGGTATGCATAAGTAAAGGAGGCTGCTTAAATAGAATGTGCTTTGATCCATCAGCCATCAGCAGCTTAACTCTGAAATAGAGGGACCTGAGAGGTGTGAAAAAGGAGGATTTTATAACTGCTAGTATTTCCTGGAATAATTTATCTCACTGGCAGCAGTTTTCAACAGGACTAAATAAAGTTAAGAAGAAAAAGAAAAAATGAAAAAAGAAAGAGAAGAAGCAATATAAGCCCGTTAGAGAGGATCAGTTGTGAATTGAATAATTCATTCCAGACAGAAAGGACTATTAGACATGTCAGTCTTATCTTGATTTTATTTATAGACAGGAACTTTTGACAAGGAAATTGCCAGTAAACTGTTTTCATATTATTTTTTTTGCCCCACTGCCAGAAAAATAATCAGAGAGCAGTTTTCCTTCAGTTGTTCAAAGGGGATAAGAATGTTTGATGGATTTCTGGGCTGAACATGACCTCTAGTGAACTTTTATTCAAGCTCAAGAGGAGCAGGTTCTTTGAAGGAAATAAACATCTGTCCATTACATGGGAAAACAACATGGTCAAGAACAAAACAATATATACCTCACCTGTTCCTTGCTTTCCATAGAAATTTGACAGGATTAAAGCTATAGATTAAGAAAGAGATATCCGTGCGGTCTATGCCACCGTGGCAGAGCAACATAGGAAGAGCAAAATGAAACACTGAATATAGAAATTGTTTTGGGAAAAGGATAAGCTATGAAGCTATGTTTAAAAATGCAGCTGGTGAAGCTGCTGAAAACCCAATTCCCCAGAATGTCAGCGAATAAGATTTCCAAGATTCGGGACTAGAGAAGAGATCCTAAGGCAGTGGTTCCCAACCTTTTTGTGATCGAGTACCACTTGGAGGTCCCGTACAGTCGCCGCATACCACCTGGTTCCAGAGAAACTAAATTCGATCAGATATCACTTTATTTCCATAATTGTACCGTTCCTTTTTTGGCCCCGCGCATCCAGCAACTGGATTCTCGGGCCGCTGGGACCAGGTGGGTGGCGTGTGGCAACAGTTGCAAATTATTGCCAGATTATCTTGTGTTAGGCAGTAAACATTTTTGTGAAGTAAAAAATAACTAACTAAAAATCGTTCATTACCCCGAAAGTGTTCGCGTACCACCTGGAAGGCCCTCGCGTACCACTAGTGGTACACGTACCACAGGTTGGGAACCACTGTCCTAAGGCCTGTGGTGAGGTCCTTGCTTCTTCCAACTTTATCCACTGGAGAATATGAATGATTGAAAATATTTAAAAATTGCAGCATAACTTATGCAAAATTCAACATTTTTGAAAACTAGCGCTATGATATCTGGAGGATAATTAAACTGTAATGGCCAAACTAAGCAATGTTTAAATCTGTGAATGTGACATACTTTTTGACATCAAGAGAGCATTCCAAAGTATTCTGAAAGCACTGTGCACTCTTCATCTGTATGGGTGGGGGAAAACAAAATAGAAGACAAAACATAGAATACAAATTATATTGCCTAGTAAGAAAGTAGTTATAAACAAAGTGATGGTTCATAAGGAATTTTGGAGGAGGTTGCAGGCTAAGCATTGCTATGGTAAACTCTAGTTAAAACTGCCTGAATGAGTATGCAGTTGCTACATGTCTTGGGATGCTGAACTTCAGGTTCTCACCAAAAGTGAAACATCTTCACTTCTTGAAATGACTTTGTCCACTAAGTTGAATGTAGGGCAGGAAGCAATACATATATAGAGAGAGATCTTCAGCAACATGGTTTGTGTGAGCTTTGGCTTGCCTTCGATTCATGGATTCTTCTAGCTCATATCTGATTAGGTTCCAAACCCTTTTCTCTTGGTTTGTTCATCAATCTTGTTCTTTAGAATTATCAATTTCTGGCTTGATATTTTATTCTGCCTGTTGATTGATTATTATTTTTTTGGTTCTGGCCTAGTTCTCAGTCCTCATTATTGGCTGGCTTCACTGATTCTTATTTCACATATATGGCTACTCCTAGACAGTTACCTGTAATTTAGCTGTGAAATCATTACAAGGAGACTGGAGGTGTGCCTTAGGAATCATTAATTGAATATTGTCAATAAGCAGCTTTGAAGTGGCTACCACTGTCCAGCATGTTGAAGGTTATGCTCCTGTCACCTGACAGCAACATTACAGTGAATAGAGATTTATATTCTGTTTAACAATAAGTAAAGCAAGATAGGGTAAATGGCAATGGTTACTCAATGCAGTAACAGCATTACTTTGTAGCTGTGTTGGTTGCCATTGTATTTCCAGGTACAGTTCAAGGTGCTGGTTGAAAGCCTTCATGGCTTAGAACCAGATTACATAAGGGACCATCTTTCTCCACTTATCTCTACCAATCCAGTCCATTGAGGTAGGATGCACATGCTTCGAGTCCCACCAGTTCAGGAGCTCAGATTGCTAAGGACCCTGGTGGCGCAGTGGTTAGAAGAGCTACTTTTTCTACCTGTAGAAATATTCTACCTGTAGAACAAGTAGAACATTTCTTCTCCAGGGGTCAGGATGGTCCCTAATCTCTTTATTTTATGAAGCAGATTAGGCCAGGCTATCAGATTTATTGTTATAAGAAAAACCAGGGAAGAAATCAGTACAAGTGAAAGCATAATGAATTGTCTGCTTGCTGACTTGCATTTGGCCTGTTTTCCACTGAAGGAAGTAGCTAAAACTTTTGATATCATTAACAAAAAGGTCCCAGAGAGGAAGGAGAGAATACACTGAAACAGATGAGCCTGGGCAGTTCAATTTAGCTGACAATAAGGCTGCAACTGTGCGACATTTATTTTTCAAATGTGAAATTTGAATGCCTTAGTGCCTTCCATGTGAGATATGATATACTTGAGGCCATATGGATGAGAAATAGCAAAGTCAAACCTAGACAAATCTTTTATACAAATCTATGTAGTGTAAGAAGAAATAAACCTGGATGCAATTCAAGTAAATGAAGACAAAACAAATGAACTTTTGAAAATTGGAACAAATGGAAGAAAGAAGCTTTTTATTTTTTTTTCAGTGCACAGGCCAAGGTTGAATTCAACTTCCCAAGTCTTTGCTGCTGCAGAATGCCCTGCCATGGGCTCTGCATAAGGCCAAGGCCCAGATTCCTGCAGACAACTCCAGACACTGGCTGTCTACTGAACCAGGGGCGGGTTCCTATTTTTTTTACTACCACTCTGTGGGCGTGGCTTATTTTGTGGGTGTGGCTTGCTGGCCATGTGACTGGGTGGGCATGGCTTGCTGGCCATGTGACTGGGTGGGCGTGGCTTCTCGGACTGCTGAAGGGAGGGGAACTGAGATAGGTCCTGCCGCCCATTCCCCCTCCCCTCAGCAGCTCGAGAAGCCTCAAACGTGCAAAAATGCCTAGGATCATCACCGCGTGTTCATGGCTTCTTGGACTGCTGAAGGGAGGGGAATGGAGATAGCTCCTGCCGCCTGTTTTTTCAGCGTCTCACGTGCTCCCTCAGCCATCCTCCCCTGCTTGGACTCACTGTGGGGTAGGAAGGCAGCACATGCGCAGTGCCGGAAGCTCGGCTTCTGGGCATGCGCAGAAGAATTTTTTTTAAAATTTTAATTTTTTTAAAAAAAAATGGCAGCGCCCAGGCACCGGCAACCGATTGCACCGGTACTGTGACATCACCAGCGAGCCGCTACTGGTGCTATAGAGTAGACCGCACCAGTAGGAACCCACCACTGTACTGTACCCACCACCAAGTTCTTCTAAACACCTCACAGTTAGAAGCAGGGAGACTGTTTCAGTAGTCAGGGAGTACAGTGCAGGGAAATTATTTGAACATGCTGTTGTTGTTATTTCTTAAATGACCACTCTCAAGCTTGGAAATAACATATGAATAATAAGAAACACAGGCTTATCATTTGAGTTTTGTTTATAGAGCAAGAAGAATAAATTGAAGTGGCTCTTTATGAGCTGAAGGAAATATACTCTGATTTGCATAAGAAGCATGAACTGTATTGTGTTTATAGCAAAAGAAAATAATCATTTCATGAGCCGCGGTGGCGCAGTGGTTAGAATGGAGTACTGCAGGCTACTTCTGCTGATCACCGACTGCCAGCAGTTTGGCAGATCGAATCTCACCAGGCTCAAGGTTGACTCAGCCTTCTATCCTTCCGAGGTCGGTAAAATGAGGACCCAGATTGTTGGGGGCAATATGCTGAACTCTGTAAACCGCTTAGAGGGGGCTGTAAAGCACTATGAAGTGGTATATGAGTCTAAGTGCTATTGCTATTGCTATTTTTTTTCTAAAGCAAGGCTACCAGGTTAGAAGTGGAACTACACTGAAGAATGACTCAGCTGTGAGCCATCAAGAAAGAGAAAGGAAAAGAATTGAGGTCAGTCATGTTTCTGGCGAATGCTGTGTCATTCACATAGGAGTGTTATAATGTTATAATCAATCCGAAAAAGAGAAAAATGTGAGACTAGGAAAAAATAATCCTTCACTATCCCAGAGTCCTCTAGACAGCAGCTAGAACAAACCAGAGAATAACTTGGTAACTCTGATTTTACAGAGGGATTGGGTCCTGCCAATGACATACATTCACAATGGATAAGCAAAATGGATAAGATTCAATCCCAATAAGCAACCCATATATGATTTCTGTGGTTTCTTTTTCTATACAACATCAAGTAGTAGAGTAAAGACTTGATATCTGTGAAATATGCCCTTCTACTTTTTAGCTATTTTTGTCACATGTTTACAAAGATCAGAAGTGGAGTTTAATCACAGATTCAAGCGTATAAAGAATAGTGTGACTCTGATTTTTCCAACCTTCAATTCATTCCTTAAGTTTGTTCTCTTTTTATTTAATATTTAAAAATTCACAGTAGATCTGTATATTAATATGCATTTATGATTATGAAATATTAATTATGGAATTAATATGTATTTTACCCTAGTTTGTTTCTAACATGAACACATATTCATTTTTCCAATATGCATACTCACAAGTGAATTTCTCTAACGTCATTTTTTCTTTTGCAGAAGGAAATTTGCACCTTAGAAATGTACAAACTGAAAAAATTATGATATTCAGAAAAGTACATATAATGGCAAATAATTGCATTCTAATTTGAAAACGCAGATTGCAATATGAATTGAACAGTTTTATTTCCTATCCTTACCAATATAATGATGTATGTGTTTCCAGCAGTAAGAGTGCCAATTCAGATTTATATCTCCGTTTTTATAATGAACAAGATTTTGTATTGTGTTATATTAAGCTACATTTGATGTGCATTCATTTGCAGAACTGAGTTTACTCCTTAAGCAAACTAAAGTTTGCATTACCATTATTGACTGAATAAGCTGCAATTAATTGAGATCACCCAACATCTTAAACAAAATTGCTTGGTCTATGCATCACATCACATCACACCAAGCCAAAACCAAACAAATCACATTATAATGTAGTGAAGCATATAAGTCCTACCAATAAATAAACTTGACTTGCCTCAATATATCAGGGGGGGAAATACTTTACAATGTTTTTGTTGTTTCTCTCAAATCTTGTGTTCTGTTACTAATATTCCCAAATCATAACTCTACACCTCAGTATGTTCCATTCTTCATTTAAAATGTGTCTGGTTTTGAAATTTTCCAATCGCCTTGAATTCTTATGCCCTTTAGATAGATAGATATATAATACCAAGACATATACCGTATGCTGATGTTCTAAAGAACACATATACTCTTCTTAGCCTGAATTGTCCCATTTCTTGACACTAAAGGAAAATGCTAAGGATTTTATTAAGATATATAGTTGATGGTATCTATTATGTAAACAGTTCCATAATTTTCATGAATTATTGCTTGCTTGCCTGTTTTGTGTGTCTCTTTGCTTTATCAGATGGCAAAAGCAGTGAATTGTGCTAGCTGAATCTCCAACTTACACTGAAAAGTATCAACTGAATGCAACATGAAACGCTTGCTGTGTACTTGTTTCTGAGAACCTATACTGCACTTCAGCCTAGATACTTAGGTTTTGTAGCACAGTTATTTGGGAAAAATAATTTGTTTTTATAAATAACTAGCATTTCTATAATTTAAATTCCATGCTATATTTAAACTATGATTGTCAGCTAAATAGGTATTAATGGGTCTTACTTCTTCTAGTATAAGAAACTATGTAAGTTGACAATCCAGCTATATTGAACTTTGATTTTCACCATCATGTTGCTTATACATTTAATAATAAGCGAATGAAAGGTGTCTTTTCAATTTAATAAGCTATTGACTAAAGTGGATGGAAGACTTAGATTTTAAAGAACAGGAGTTCCTAACCATATGCCAAATCATTAGAAGGCATGTATATATGGTGGGGAGTAAAGCACAATTGTATCTATTCATGAAAAGAAAAAAAATTAAATCCACCTAGAAATGTGTTCAGGGTATCTCCAGCCTATGCAGATTACATGGTTATTGAGGAGAGAAATATATGTAAATAATAGAAAATATAAAATTAATTTGTGGAAAAAAAGAAATTAAAATATCTCATATGTTCCTTAGTATAAGAATGTTATAAATTCATTGTACATCCTTTAGAGTAGTAGAACACAAGTTGTGTACTTTGATAAAGTAGACCATAACCTACTACTAGATATAGTAGAAAAATGTGGGTTAGACAGCAACACCACCAGATGGATTCAAAACTGGCTGACCAACCGCACTCAAGTGTAGTGCTCAATGGAACTGCATCTACATGGAGGGAAGTATGCAGTGGAGTACCCCAAGGCTCTGTTTTAGGCCCAGTACTCTTCAACATCTTCATCAATGACTTGGATGAGGGGATAGATGGGGAACTCATCAAATTTGCAGATGACACCAAACTGGCAGGAATAGCCAACTCTCCAGAAGATAGGCTCAAGATACAGAAGGATCTTGACAGACTTGAACATTGGGCGCCATCTAACAAAATGAAATTCAATGGTGAAAAAAGTAAGGTTCTACATTTAGGCAAGAAAAACAAAATACACAGGTACAGTATATGTAGTACCTTGCTCAACAATAGTAACTGTGAGAGGGATCTTAAAGTCCTAGTGGACAACCATTTAAATATGAGCCAGCAATGTGCAGCAGCTGCCAAAAAAGCCAACACAGTTCTAGGCTACATTAACAGAGGGATAGAATCAAGATCATGCGATGTGATAATACCACTTTATAATGCCTTGGTAAGGCCACACTTGGAATACTGCATTCAGTTTTGGTCACCACAATGCAAAAAGGATGTTGAGACTCTGGAAAGAGTGCAGAGAAGAGCAACAAAGATAATTAGGGAACTGGAGGCTAAAACATATGAAGAACGGTTGCAGAAACTGGATATGTCTAGTTTAATGAAAAGAAGGACTAGGGGAGACATGATAGCAGTGTTCCAATATCTCAGGGGTTGCCACAAAGGAAAGGGAATCAAACTATTCTCCAAAGCACCTGAGGGTAGAACAAGAAGCAATGGGTGGAAGCTAAACAAGGAGAGAAGCAACTTAGAACTAAGGAGAAATTCCCTGACAGTTAGAACAATTAATCTATGGAACAGCTTGCCTCCAGAAGTTGTGAATGCTCCAACACTGGAAGTTTTTAAGAAGATGTTGGATAACCATTTGTCTGAAGTGATGTAGGGTTTCCTGCCTAAGCAGGGGGTTGGACTAGAAGACCTCCAAGGTCCCTTCCAACTGTTGTTGTTGTTGTTGTTGTTGTTGTTGTTGTTGTTATTATTATTATTATTATTATTATTATTATTGTTATTATTATTATTATTATTATTATTATTATTATTATTATTATTATTATTATTATTATTATTATTATTATTATGTTATGAAACTGTAAATGAAATTTAACTGAAAGCACTTACCGTATTTTTCGGAGTATAAGACGCACCTTTTTCCTCCCTAAAAGTGGCTGAAAATTTGGGTGCGTCTTATACTTCGAATGTAGCTTTTTTTCCAGCCCTAACTAGGTGCTAACAGGTCTTCCCAGCTCTTACCTTGCAGGCTTTTTCATTGTTACTCTCTCCAAAGAATGTTTTTCCAGCCCTAAGTCTTTGCAGAATTTTTTTTCATTGCTCTAATTGCTCTGAATAAGTTTTTTTCTAGCCCTAACCAGGTGCTAACTATCTTCCCATCTCTTACCGGCTTGCAGGCTCTTTCATTGTTACTCTCTCAGAAGAATGTTTTTCCAGCCCTAAGTCTTTGCAGGGTTTTTTTCATTGCTCTACTTGCTCTGAATAAGTTTTTTTCTAGCCCTAACTAGGTGCTAACGATCTTCCCAGCTCTTACTGGCTTGCATTCTCCTTCATTGTTACTCTCTCAGAAGAAGGTTTTTTTACGTCTTAACCAGGGGATAAAATAATGTGCTGAAGCTGAGCAGACTAAGGATGCTAGCCAGATGAATACCTGGTAGGCAGATTGTTTTCCCCTATTTTCCTCCCCAAAAACTAAGGTGCGTCTTATACTCCGGTGCGTCTTATACTCCGAAAAATATGGTATAAAGCCTCAGTTGGGGTTTTATTACTTTTGCTATTGTCTTGAAGTCCTCCGTTCCAAAATAGTGAAAGGTTTTGAGAAATCCATGCAGACTCTTCAATGAATTCACATCTTTAAGAGATCAAGAAAACCAAAAGGAGGAGAGTGTCCCTTTCTTGATTTGTGAATATTTCATTTAATTTAAATATTGTTTCCTTGGAGAAATGTTGGCAGCACTTGAAATAAGAAATGTTAATTAATGAAGGAGGCACTTAATTTGGGCTTAATAGGGTAATCCTTTTCTGTGTTACATAAATGCTAATTGAATACTAAGAACATATTACTGTAGAATTAACTGCTATGAGATGGAGGCACATTTTTATGGCATTATTTTTAATGGCTGTAGCGGTCATCTTCCGTTGGACATAGCTAGAAGGATACTGTTCATACTATTGTGAAATAAAAAGCACATGAAATGAGTTGGCCATTTCTAGGGCTGAAACATTTAACTAATTAAGGACCTTCCAAATGATTTTTTAAAAGCTCCTGATTAATGGGGTGCTTTGTAAAAAAAAATCTCCTTCTCTTTCCATATATTCTCCCTTTTCCTTGTGTTTGGGCAAAAGAATTAGGAAAACTGCAAATTTCAAGGCTCTCCCTCCCCCTCCCCCCTCAATTTGCTAATATTCTTTTGTTATATATGGATAATACTGTTTTGTATATGTAAGCAAAGGCTTTAATGGCTAAACATGAGCAACAGATGGAATGTTGAGCAAATCATGAATGGGATTTAAGATCAAAGGCACAGTCATGTTCTTCTGCTTGAAACTTTGGTTCTAGCAAGAGAGAATTGTTTCCCTGTACACATATACAATCTCCCTTAGTGACTGATATCATGCTCCATATGAAGCGGCTATTTGTCCCTGTGTCTTTAGAAAATGGCAGCACCTAGTCAGTGCTGCTAAATTTGGAAAAGCTAAGCAGGGATAGGCCTGATTAATATTAGAAGGAAGACCAGCACAAAATCCCAGCGCTATGGACAAAACTGGAAAGTCAATAAGACTTCTGGGAACAATGTTCGATTAAATACGGTTCCATGAGAGCAGAGTCAATGGCCAACAATAGCAATGTAATGCTATTACCATGATGTGATGTGATGTGATGATGTGATGTGATGTGATGTGATGTGATGTGATGTGATGTGATGTGATGTTATGTTATGTTATGTTATGTTATGTTATGTTATGTTATGTTATGTTATGTATGTTAGTTATGTTACGTTACGTTATGTTACGTTACGTTACGTTGTGCCGTGTCGTGTCGTGTTATTATTTATACGTGTGTGTGTAAAACTAGAACAAATTACTTATGTGACTGAGGCTTAATATTTATTAAGTGAATAAAATTGAATTTCTTTAATTTACAATAATTTCTACATTTACAAAACAATAATAAACTATTATATCCATAAAAACAATACATTCATTTAATAATGAGTATCAGTGTTGTCCCAAATCAAAGGCATATTTGAACAGGATGATATTTAGTGGTTTGCAAAATGCAAGGAAGATTGTGATCAAGATACTTCTGGGAATTTATGTTCCAAAAGTGGGAGCTACTACGAACAAGGCCTACCTCCTGGCCCACATATCATCTGCCTTTTGTTTGAGATGGGACCTTCAGCAGGTCCTCTGTAGTTGTTTGGACCAGGTAGTCAGAGTCAGATTTGGCAAGATGGTTCCTAAAATATGCTGGTTATTTCTTTTTATTGGGCCCATAAATCTACTGGGAGCCAATGCGGTGTCTGCAAAATCAGGATTATTCTGCTATAGGGAGCTGAACTTCTAGCCAACTCATTCTAGACCATTTGTGGCTTTTAGTTCATCTTCAAAGCAACTCTGTCATTCTAGGAGTATGAATTATGAATGACCCTTCATAAAAAAAATTTATATGCATATTTTATTCAGAGAATTGGATCAAAAAGTTTGCTACCAAATACCAAGGATGTCTGCATTCTGGATGGTGCAGCCGATATGGTACAGTGGTTAAATGCAGCACTGCAGGCTACTGCTAGTTCAGCTGTTCAAATCTCATCGGCTCAAGGTTGACTCAGCCTTCCATCCTTCTGAGGTCGGTAAAATGAGGACCCAGATTGTTGGGGGCAATATGCTGAACTCTGTAAACCGCTTAGAGAGGGCTGTAAAGCACTATGAAGCGGTATATAAGTCTAAGTGCTATTGCTATTGCTATCTCATATTGATTCAAGAAATGAGAATTGAACAAGATATTTCTCCAGCCCTAGTTACTGCAATTAACAGACTTAGTTGCATTCTTTCACTGAACTGCTCCTTTATTGAACTATTGAACTACTAGAAAGTGTCAACTTCATGCTCAAAACAATTAGCACATAAAATTGATTTCCACAAAGAGATAATTCTAAGTGAAGAGATTATGCAGATTTTTTTAAAAAAATAATCTATGGAAGCTACTTATGACATACAAGTCTGGATTTTTATTACCTAAGGCTTTTGAAAAGGAGGAAGATTGTCCTGATTTCATGCAGAAGGCAAACATAAATAAAATGGAGGAGAGAAGGAAGAAGGGGCAGGGGAAGAAAACTATCTCTGAAGTGGGTTAGCTCATAAATCCTTCTTGCTGGTTTTCATATACCATCCCAGAGCATGTCCTGATGCTGAGAATAGATCATTAGGTGAGATGGATGAAACTTTGACCCTCTCAGGCACCTTCTAAGATGCCAACTTTAGGTAATAAAGAGGATTATGTATTTTTACTGGCCCCCAATATGGAATCTACCAACTTTATTAGCATAAGATTTATTGCCACTTGCTCAATTACATTGCAGCAGAACCCGGGAGATAAAACTCTCAAATTACTCAACACAGAACTTGTTTTCAAGAAATAATTACTGTGTTTCCAAACATGGAGTTATTCTTCACTAGGGGAAATTTAAGACTTGAAGGATACCTTTTCTGTGGTGATTTAGACTATGTAATAAAATAATTACACAATTAGTGCTAAATTATCTATATACTCAAGTCTCATACTTCTTTTTTTTTTATCCCACTCTCTCTTTTTCTCCCTGTGGACTGTTATTTGTCTTTGGTATGATATTTCATTGCTACTGCAGAAATGATATAAGCTTTCTCAGTAATCATCATTGGTTCTAAGGGACCGACTTTCTCAACTATACTTCTCCAGCTAACGTTTCACATCAACAAATTTCTTGCTTTGTCAGGTTGCTCTGTGCTTCTCCTTTACTACTCTGTCTTCAGGAGAAGTATTCCCCTATGCCTTTAATAAGTGAATTTGCACTTGGTAATACTTCCCACAATGGCTGCACCTTCTTACCACTAAGTTGCTTTCTTATGACTCTATTGATGTAACATACCCAACTAGAAGCTTAATAACATGTTCATCGTCCTGACTTTGGTTTCTGTAAATTTGGGGAAAGGTTTGTATTGTGTCCCTCTGGAGAACAGGTTCATTCTGTAACCAAACTTGGGTGTGTGTGATGGCAGCCATTCTATAATTGCACACACACTTGCAATATATTTTGATATTATTTACTCCTACAGCTGCAGTTCTCCTTCTTTTCAGTCTTCTCTATGCAACAGGAACAATGATTTTACTTTGCATCAGGGATATCCCCTGGGTGCAGGGAATGTTAAAGACGTCAAGAGTCACAAAGGCCCACAGAAATATGCAGGACATCCACAGCACAATTGCAAGCTGCTATCTACAAGTTGGTACATGCCTCGCGCCATGATGTCTCTGCTTTGTATTTCCAAACTTTGGCTTATCCAGCCTCCCAGAGCATGGAACTATCTGCAGTGTACATGTTAAAAAAACAAAAAAGAGACAACGCAAAGCAAAGCAGATTACACAACTATGGGGGAACTGTATGATCACAATACAGAGAAGTGCACCATTGTGAAAATTCCCATCCATTAAAAAGTAACCCAATAAAGAAACTAATGTATATTTATCCTTTCCTCTGATGTGCTAGGTTTCAGCATGTAGACATTTTTTCCATTTGGACCTCCCATGCCTGAATTCCATGCCTGCATTCAAAAGGAATACAGCCACAAAAAACGGGTTGTGTCATTCAATCTTTATAAATGCTTCTAATGGCTACTCATCTTCACTTTCTATATTCTGATAAAAATACCTGGTTGGAAGGTGGTATTAAATTTTCTTTTAAACTACTTGAGCAAACCTGACTCCCCCTGGACTTTTCATATTGTTAAGAAAAAATATGAAATTTTCAACGGCTTGCACAATAGATGAATACCATTCATCACATAGCAGGCTTTGGCCCACTTGTTTGTTTCCTAAATTTGTGTTAAAGTGTCATAACGCTGTGGTGGGTTTTGTTCTGGTTTTGCTCTGTCCTACTTATTGACTTGTTTGGCAGCTGTGTAGCAAATATAATCATTTTATTTATTTCCCCCTTGCATTTTGGCATCATTTGTGTTATGGGGTTTTTTTGTTCAAAAATAAAAATTTATGGAGGCAAATGATTGAGTAAGTTGGAATGATGTGAAAAACAAATAATATTGAAATGGCAATGCTTATGAAATAATATGTGCTTTGGTGTACAAAATAAACATTAAGCTTTTCTAGTAAAAATGTTCTTGCCACTTTTTTGCAGTTACGGCAATAGTTTTAGTCTTTCTAAAAATGTTGGATAATAGATAGTTCTTTTAAAATATTATAAAATCTAAGTACTCAATATTTCTGTGTCCTGTAGCCTTCTTTCACATGTTATTAGAAAGAGTGATGGTATATATTCCATCATATCAGGGGTGAAATTCAAAATTTTTCCCTACCAGTTCTGTGGGCGTGGCTTGGTGGGCGTGGCAGGGGAAAGATACTGCAAAATCTCCATTCCCACCCCACTCTGGGGCCAGCCAGAGATGGTATTTGCCAGTTCTCCGAACTACTCAAAATTTCCCCTACCGGTTCTCCAGAACCTGTCAGAACCCGCTGAATTTCACCCCTGCATCATGTTCATATTTCATGAAAATGGGCTTGGAATATGAATGCAGTTAGCTTCTAATATCTAAAGATAATCCAGGTGCATTGCCATTAGCTTTGAAGATGTAAAAGCACTGTTGCTGGTAAATTATTCTGAGAACAGGAGTCCACTTTGATGTATCCATGCTGTCTGTACTGCTCTAACTGGTTCTCAAAAGGGCAAGGGTAGTGTTCATTGGTACTGCCTGATTACTGGAATAGAATTGATTTTTTTTTTAAAAAATGTTCTGTAGCTTGCAGAGTAATATGCATGATTCTGGAGTTCTAAATGAGGCAATCAATTTGCCAGACAATTGCCAAGTTTGGAAAATTCAACTATGTTGCAAGAGCAGATGTGTCTCTTACTAACTTTGGCCTTTAAAAAAAAAAAGAGCAAACGACAAATCAGGATGTTGTGTATGGCAGGAACTGGGAGTTCTGCCCAGTTTATCCAGTCCTACTGGGAAGAGGTATTAGCAAAGAGCTTGGCTCCTGTTCTCTGTTGAGACAGTTTTACTCAAGGACAGTAGAGTTTGTAGGGGGAAAGTTCAAAAATCAACAAGGTGGTAGACAGAGTTTCATCCCTTAATATTTACATTCTGCCACTGCAATTGTGTTCCCCAGTTAAAACTGTCTGATCCAAACTAGAAACATATATTGGTAATTTACACATATTGAGTAGAACATTAAGAGAAGGCTAAATAGGGACAGAATATCATCTGTAAAATATACAAAACGATGCCATGAAGAAGAAGGACAAATCCTACTGTCTATTAAATGTTTTCCCCCCTCTGGTGGGACCCATCTATCAGGGCAACCTGGTCTACCCAATTATGGGACGGGACATACTGCTTCCATTTTCGCCCCTCTATTGTCTATTCTACTGTCTATTGTTCCAGGAATGGAAGTTATGGAAAGACAAATTTCAACTGAGTATTTGAAGGGGGGGGTAATAATTTGACACTGGAGCCAATTACCTACAAATATGAAAGTTCCTCTTCCCCAAAAGTGTTCAGATTATTTATTGGGAATGCTGTAATTTGGATTCTTGCCCTTTATGACTGTATAATTTATGGTACAGATAGAGTCTCCTGAAGAAAATCTTCTAGCTACATGATCTCTAAGAGTCAACCACCGACTTGATAGCACATAAGAAATCAATCAAGTTTAATAACAGGGAGGATTCCTTTTCAAGATCTCTCTTTGCCACTATTGTTAGCATCTATTCTTTTCTGAATGTTTCCATTTAAGATTTCAGCCATCATCTGCCCATCTGGGTCACTGGCAGGATGACCTTTGAATCATAAGATATTGGCAAGAGCTGTCAACCCACATTTTACATAAGTTATTTTTCAGGTTTAGACAACTTGTAAAGGCAAAAGAAAACCTGGAAGGATAGCTAAACTGGCCCCAGTAGAAAGCAATGCAGCCTGAAGTCATTCTGACATGTCTAATCAGATTTCTCATTTTTATTATCATGTTGCAATGAAAAGGTTGGCTGTGGTTTGCAATGTTAATTCCCTCTGACAATTTCAGAATTTCCATCTTCTTGACAAAATAGATAAAAACTATTTTTCCTGTGGGAAATTTTGTGTAAACTACGTTTTGTGCTCCTGGGGATGTTATTTCAGCCATTTGTTTCAGTTAAATGACAGCAACCTAAAAAAAAAAAATAGGGCGATCACATCTGGGCTGCAAAGTTCCAGATGAGTGTTAGGGTGAAACTGAACTTCTTTATTGTCGTATAGTGGTTATCTAGAATTTTGTAATAGAGATATAGTAGGCCAGTAGAATTAGATTTCTTAGTGCTTTCACCACGAGCAAGTTTACAATAACAGGGTTTCTGAGTTTCATACAGTATTTTCTAATTTGGAAATATGAAACCGAGTTGCGCTTGTCCGGAAAACAAAACCTTTTTTGGGGGGGGGGGACCTTAAGTTTCTTTTTATTTTCCATCTCCCATGTACTACTCCTTCAGTGATGGAACGGAGAAAGGGATGCTGCTATGACTACATGACCTGGAAAATGCCAGATAAGATACCATGTTATGTATCATCTTGACATTTCAATAGCCACTGGCTGTGATGCAGAACTGTGGAATATTCATAACATTCTGTCAGGAAGGACTTTTAAGTTACAGCATATGTCTAACTTGTGCAACTACACAATTCTGTCTTGTACTAGACTATAACGGATGAATAAAAGAACTTTCCACAGCTATTTTATGATTTTGACAAAAATATAGATCTTAGTTTTAAATGTCAGCCATTGTCTACTTTGAAATATATTCAAATAGAGGGGGGGGGGTGAAACTGCTGCTGCATCATGAGCTGCTATATTAATATGATATGTGTGTGTGTATATACACATACATACATACATACATACATACATACATACACATACTTACAAAAATATTATATAGATGATACAGATAGAATAGAACAGAACAGAACAGAACAGAACAGAACAGAACAGAACAGAACAGAACAGAATAGAATAGAATAGAATAGAATAGAATTCTTTATTGCCCAAGTGTGATTGGACATACAAGGAATTTGTCTTTGGTGCATATGCTCTCAGTGTACATAAAAGAAAAGATACATTTGTCAAGAATGGTTGTCATAGGGTTCAAGTAAGCAATCAGGAAACAATCAATATGAATATAAATTGTAAGGATACGAGCAACAAGTTACAGTCATAAGTGGGAGGAGATGGGTGATAGGAACGATGAGAAAAACTAATAGTAATGCAGCCTAGTGAATAGTTTGACAGTGGTGAGGGAATTATTTGTTTAGCAGAGTGATGGTGTTTGGGAAAAAACTGTTCTTGTGTCTAGTTGTCTTGGTGTGCAGTGCTCTATAGGGTAGGAGTTGAAGCAATTTATGTCCAGGATGCGAGGGGTCAGTAAATATTTTCACGGTCCTCTTTTTGACTCGTGCAGTATACAGGTCCTCAATGGAAGGCAGGTTGGCAGTAATTGTTTTTTCTGCAGTTCTGATTATCCTCTGAAGTCTGTGTCTGTCTTGTTGGGTTGCAGAACCAAACCAGACAGTTATAGAGGTGCAGATGACAGACTCAATGATTCCTCTGTAGAACTGTATCAGCAGCTCCTTGGGAAGTTTGAGCTTCCTGAGTTGGCGCAGAAAGAACATTCTTCGTTGTGCTTTTTTGATGACATTTTTGATGTTAGATGACCATTTTAGGTCTTGAGATATGATAGAACCTAGAAATTTGAAGGTCTCTACTGTTGATACTGTGTTGTCAAGTTTTGTAAGAGGTGGTAGAATGGGAGGGTTTCTCCTAAAGTCTACCACCATTTCTACGGTTTTGAGTGTGTTCATTTCCAGATTGTTCCGGTCGTACCACAAGGTATGTACACCATGATGATGTAACTGTAGTTGTAGATGATATAAAAGGTGGGACCTAACTCAAATAATAACAATTATTGAAAAAAAATGTTCACATTCCTTTTACCACTGACCTGGTTTTGGATATTAATTTTCTATGGCTTGTTCATTCTTGGGCATCTGCAAAAATTGGAGCTATTCTATAGATGACTCAATGTCTGAGGTATTGGGTCTGTCATACTTCACTGGTGAGGGCCTAAAATCTGTAAGGTTTGTATCTTTGTTTGTACCCAAAATCTTCCTCAACCCTGAAACATTTTCTTCTCACTTAAATATCAAGTGGATATATGTGTCAATGCAGAAGAAATTATTTAGCTGTTCTTTTAAAAGCAGGTGCAAGCAAACTAGAGAGGAATTTATAGGACATCTGAATATATTCCACCTGTAGTTCAAAACATGCCATACAGGATAGTTGAGACGATAGACAAAGGAATCTCCAGCAATTCATCTCCTGGTTAAAGAGTCAGGATACTTTCAAGCAGTGTTTGAAAAGTAAATATGCCAAACTTTATATCAGAACAACGGTTGTTTTCTCTTGACCACAAAACAATTGCTCCCTCATCACAACTGGTGAGGAAAACATCTGTTGGATTCTCTTACATGATCCAAGAATTGTTTTTGTTTCTTTCTATATTACTCATGCAATCAGCTCAAAATATGATCATCCCCTCTATATATGTATTTTCCAGCTGATGACTAGGAATTGGCAATAGGAAAACAAAATTAGAATGCTTCTTTATTCTGCATGATGATCCTTCCAGGTACTGGTCCCAGAAGCAAGCACTGCACAACAATAACACGATAACACACAGCAAAAGGCAATGGAATTGAAAGAGTGTTTCTAACCAGGTAAATGAGAATATGCATTTACTAGGAGTTATGACAGAGAAGAATAACTCTTATCAGAGGCGAAATAGATCTTTCCCTGGAACTCTGACATTAGAAAAGAAACCACAGTTTAAAGTTCTAATTAGAAAATATTTATTTCGGTATAAAAACAATAAATTCTCATTAATCACATCTTAGCTATAAAAACAGGTCTTGCTCCTTACAGAAGCTGAAATAGAAGGACGGATCAAAGAAAGGAATGTACACATGCGTACTAGGAACATATTAATCATGTGCTCAGGAATAAACCATTATATTTGATAGGGATGCAGCTCCCTGCATATACATGTAACAGGCAATATAAAATCACTGCCTGACAAGTTAATATATGAGCATCTTTTTGAAGAGGCCAAGATTCCAAAGTTTCAAAATCGCATTTCATGATTCTATGGACAAATCAGCAGTGGACAAAGCTTTTGAAACTTTTGGGAGAAAATCAATGTTGATTCTTTCGTTACAACCCAAAGAGTAAAATGACCTTTCTAAACCTCCAAAACCACCCATCTCTCACTGCCACTCCCTAATCTTTTCCCAAGCAATTTTAATTAAACAGAACAAGAACACTGAAGCCAATTCTTGATAATGAGAAATCAATAACCCAGCATGGATGTTTCAACAGCTATGACAAAGAAAGTACAACTACAGATTTAATGAAATGAAAAATATAAGGTAGACATGGTGGCTCTGTTCTTTAAACATTAGCTTTAGCTGGTTTCCCTGCACATGAATTCCAGCACAAGAATAGAACTACTCAACACATTAGTTGCATCATGTCTCAACTAGAGCAAATACTGCAGTTTTAAAAAATAAAGGAAAATGTTTAGGAATGGAAACAAAAACTTCTGCACCAAATATGTTACTCGGATACAGAAACTTAAGAAGATATAGTTGCAAGAAATATCTCTTCGTGCTAAATTTGTCAATAGGTTTGCGATAGGTGACAGCATGTTTGTATATGGATATGGATGTGGATATATGCCTAGAATATATAGAATATAGTATATATTATACTATATATACTATATACTAGAATATATAGAATAGAATATAATTATTTATTGGCCAAGTGTGATTGGACACATAAGGAATTTGTCTTTGGTGCATATGCTCTCAGTGTACATAAAAGAAAAGATACATTTGTCAAGAATCATGAGGTACAATACTTAATGGTTGTCATAGGGTACAAATAAGCAATCAGGAAACAATCAATATTAATATAAATCGTAAGGATACAAGCAACAAGTTACAGTCATACAGTCATAAGTGGGAGGAGATGGGTGATAGGAATGATGAGAAGACTAATAGTAATAGTAATGCAGCCTTAGTAAATAGTTTGACAGTGTTGAGGGAATTATTTGTTTAGCAGAGTGATGGCGTTCGGGGAAAAACTGTTCTTGTGTCTAGTTGTCTTGGTGTGCAGTGCTCTATAGCGTCGTTTTGAGGGTAGGAGTTGAAACAATTTACATCAATTTATATAACATGTATTACATCAGCTGATCCCACCAGATCCAGTAGAGAGGGCATGCTGTGGTTCCTGCCAGCTAGGGCGCTTCATGTGATGGATACTAAGCAGTTGCCTTTCTGATGGATTAATGTCATCCAGTTTTGTGCCTTTTATAATTTTAAAGTTTATAAAAGTAATAACATTAATATTAGTTTGTATATAATTTTTTTCATTTTGTTGTATGCTACCCAGAACCACCTGATTTTTAGGCATTTGATTAGTGGTCCACTAATGCTTGTGCATAGCATTCCTCACACATTAGTAAATAAATTACTAATTCATTATTAAATTGAATTTGTAATATTTGAAAAAAAACTCTTACCACTGATCAAGGGAAGGGTGAGAAAGACATCAAAGTACAATGAAAACTATGAAGCTGAGGGGGCCTGGGAAAGAAGAGCAGTAATAGAAAACAAATCCCCCAAAATAATAAATATCAGTGATGCTTGGGTGATCTGGCAGGGACTAAGGGATCATTGCAAAAGCAATTAAATGCTACCCTGGGAGCACAGTGCATCAGAAAAAATTGAGACACACTGGACCTTTCTAGTTTCTCCTATCTTTAATAATCTTTCAAGAACCGATCCTGGCCAGCAGCTGGCTTCCAGGAGTTTTCAAAGAAAGCAGGCCATTAAGTAGCAAGAATAGAGGTGGAAACAAACAATGAAGGAAGGCTGTGCTAATGAAATAAGAGGCAAATAGAGCTTGAGCCAAGCGAAGGCAAGGTTCCTTTTTAAGTGGGAATCATGTGTTTTTGAACGTCCTTGTTCACAGCTAAGTCTGGCTGGGCCAGGAATGTGATTCATGTCTAAAAGCTTCTGTGTATCTTGATTATAAAAATCTGGGGAATAAAAGATTGTGCCTGAGTTCAATAGGAAAAGAACTGAGCTGTTTGTGTCTGCAAGATTTCTGGTGCCTTGGGGTTGCTATTCTTTTATGCTTTTGATGAGAAACCCAATGTTGAGTGATTGTGTGTGGCGGGGGCGGGATGTGTGTGAAATGTGATAGAATGGTGAGCACTGAATTTGGTACAATGAATCCAGGTTGAGAATGTCTGTTCAGTTATGAATCTGACATTGGGACACTTATTCTTTTTCAGTCTAACCCATTTGCATAGTTATTGTGTGGATAAATTGAGAGAAATCCTCATCGGTTCTTCTTCCAACTTCTTAAAAGAAAAGCTAGGACCTAAATATGATAAATGGGTAAATAAATAATATTATAAAACTATCTGTGGGAATTAATCAAGTATGCAGTTTAATCAAAATGGATACTGTTGAGCACTTTAGGAATATCAGATACTTAAGACAAATTAAAGCACCCTGGAAACTGTGTGCATTGCACAATTCTATAGTGTGCCATACTTTCCTGGCTACAGTTTTCTGCATCTTACCAATTCACCCATCTATATACACAACTTTACATGTATCTATTCACTGTTAAAGTTGCAAATCACGTATTCTTGATCTGGAGCGAAGCAAACTCTATAAAGAGAAGAGAACATAGGCAGTTTTTATTAATTTACTTTTTGTATTCTCAAATTAATCACAAAATTTAAGCTTCAGAAATCCGTTTTGTCTTATTTGATCAATTCATTTGCAACCTTTTAGATCTGCCTCCCCCTAAGTCTAATAAGCTTCTTAAATTGATTATACTCCTTACTTATCAAGCATTTACTACTGGCACCATGCAGCAGTGTAGGAACATTTTTCTAAGCTTTGACTTGGAAGAAGATAATGTTTATGCCATACTTGTAAACAGGAACAAAGAGAACAAAATAACCTGTATTGACGCAGCACAAGAAACAAAGGCAATATGTCAAGGGCTATTTGCAGATCATTCAAACTATCCAAACTTTAAAAGAAAGCAATACTTTCTTGTGTTGTGTGCTTTAGCATAAGAACAAAGGTTTAGGTGACCTGACCATACCTAGTGAAATCATCACGAATTATAATTATGTGGCCTTGAATACAGTCTGAGTAAACTTCTCCCCCTCAGAAGTTTCTCTTTGTAGAATATTGTATTTGTAGTATAAAGCAATTCTGTGCAAAATGATTAACAGACCTCAGCAGCCCTGTTGCCCAGAGCCTGCACTGAAGTATGGTTTTTAAAAATTATTTTTAAATTACTCGTTTTGGAGCTCTCAGTGCCCATTTTGCAACCCCTGGAGCATAGCAGAGATGGTGTTGCTAAAATTTGGCAGGGAATAAGTTGATTTTCAGCTCTAGATTTTTTGTTTTGTTTTGTGTTCAATCATGTGTAATCCTGAACAAGTCCCCACAATTTGTGCATGACCGCTCCAGAGCCCTCTCTGCCGGTCCACCGTGTGCGTCACCATTTTTTTCCATTAATTTTTGACCAATTTTGCTTCTGCGCATGCATGGAAGCAAAATCGCGCTTAAATCTCACGAGGAGACGCACAAGAGAGAGAGATTTTGGTGAGATTTTACCTCCACGCATGCGTGGAAGCAAAATCGCACCAAAATATCTCTCTCGCATCCCCTCGTGAGATTTTGTCGCGATTTTGCTTCTGCGCATGCGCAGAAGCAAAATCGTGCGAGGGGGCGCACGCGCGTAGTGATCGCGTGCACCCCCAAACTTGGAGATGCGCATGTAGCGCACCGGCACCGGTAAGACGGCAACCCGCCACTGCATTAAACCAAACTGGCTCTCAAACTCTCATTCACTCTGGAGCTCTCAGTTCCCACTTTGCAATCTCTGGAACTATCTGGAAGATAATGCTCTTAAAATTTGGCAGGAAATAAGTTGATGTTCAACTGTAGAAATAAGACATGTTAAAACTCTAAAACACAAGTATATCCATTTTAACTTTTAGCTTCTGCAGAAAGTGGGGTACAGGCTGAAAAACAAAGCGATCCCAAACTTTTTGGCTATGGAAGACAACTAAAAAAAGAGTGAAAATTAAATAAAGGTTGTTAAAGCCTGAATTACTCAGTCTGAAGTATCTGCTTAGTTATTGCTGAACTGCTCAGACAAAATCAGCTGGATTATAGGTACCTACAGAAATTTTAGGGTCATCCATGAGAGGCGAGAATGTTAGAAAAGTCAAGATAGCTCCTGTAACTTTATGATAAAAGGGCTTCAATTACACAGTCACACTTATCATTTAAACATTTTTGATACCCTCCTAAGCAAATATCCCAATAGCTATATAGGAAGATGTTATAAAGGCAGGATAACATTAGTTTATCAAGATTACCAAGCATTTACAAGGCAAGAATACCTCTCAAGTTTCATACGTGAAGTTGTCACTGATTGATACTCAAAATTTCAATGTTAATAAAATGATATAATGCCTATGATGTTTTAGTGAAACCTTCCTAGGGCCACAGAATTTTCATTTATTGAATTTTAATAGTGAGGTAAGTTGTAAATTTAACTCTTATACCCTAGAGGAAGGTCTTACAAAATGATCGTGCATTTTACTATTTAATTAAAGCTCCATGCATTTTAGCAGTAGCAGTTTGAGGGTTGCCACTATTTTCCTTGTTACAATTAATGTTGCACTGTCTTCTCTCCCCCTCCCCATTTTCTCTCTCTTCCTTAAATAGCTTAGCTCATAAAATATATATTTCTGTCTTATCAATGTGCCCATAATTTTTAGGACCTGAAATATTTCCTTTAATTTTTCCACTTCAGAGAAAATAAAAAGACCTAAATGTTGGTCTGATGACTTCCAAAATTTAACGTAATTTACTAAAATCCATATATTTTCTTCCCATGACTTAAAAATATTTGCTGACATGTGGAATGATGTTTTGAAAAAGCAAGTGAGACATGTGTTTCAATATGTCAAGAAAGGATTTTGCTCCAGGAGAATCTTTTCAAATAAGGAAAAGACCCTCACATAAAGGCTGTCTTAATTCTGCTAATCTCTTTGCAGCGCCCTAAAAAAGGAATCAATTTCTTCAAGGTTGAACCTGTACATTTTAAGTGCATTTTACATTTATTTAAATAATAAAACCAACAGTTTGTCCCAAACAGGAATTGGCCTCATCGCTCATTCCTTGCCCAGTATAGAGGCTATTTCTCGACCCAGGGATTACAGTACAGTATCTGCATTGCATCACCCAACTTTTACTGAAGTGTTGAAAAGCCTATCTCTAAATTGTGATTTTAACACAAGAATGGTTGGATGATAGTTAGAAGATGCTATTAGCCACTAAGTACAAACTACCTTATATAGTGTGGTTTGTAAACAAAACAACAACAACAGTCCACCTCTGTACACAATGTGTTAGCTTAGACTACCTTCCTTGCTGAATTCTCTTGAACTATGTCATCCACACACTTATTTATATTTTCCACAGGAAAATACCATGTTTTTACAGTACCTTAGAGGATCCCAAAGAAGTGGTTTTATGAATATTCATTGTCTCTCCCATATTTTTATATACTGATTCATCAACTCTTCCTGCAACTACCCCAGGAATTGTATAAATGAAAGTACTATCAAGGTTGTTTATCAAGACTGCACTACTATGAAACACCATTATAACACAGGTTATTTCCTCAGTCTAGTAGGGAGATGAACCTTTATGAATACACAACCAACAAAAGTACTTTATACTTGTGAAAGACCTGTCCTAGTATTTCCCTGGCCAATTTTCATAGAGCTTCTTTTTATGACACATCTATTGATCTGCTGCTGTCACTGCTGACTTGAGAATTATTTGGAGGTTCCACAGGAACAAAGATCTATATTTCATGGTCCAATTCTAATAATGCCAGTGTACACACACACACACACACACACACACACACATACACACACACACACACACACGAGAGCATGTAATCCCACCAGCTAGCAATCAATGCAGCTATTAAAATAAAAAAGATATTCCATAAAGTCTAGTATTCTGAACACATAGATGATAAAAAATATGTTAACTTTAACTGGAAATACATTTAATTGGAAATATCCCAACAAGGAATTGTGAAATAATTCTAATAAAGCCCACCAATGTAGGTTCATTTGTATGCATAACTAAGCATCTTTGTCTGCCATGGCAGCTGCCACTACAGGGATCTGAACATCTGGTTCATAGCAGGTAAGAGTCATATTGCCCACATCTTATAATGAAAGATATGCAGAATTAATCAGTGGATGGAAGATACTAAGTTAGCAAGAACACATCTTGAAATGATCTTCTCATGTACTTGTGTGAAGAATTTTGAACATGTTTCTTTTCCTTTTGAGGAAAAGAAGAGCTACCCAAATAGCAATAAATGCAGTTTTCTCATGCAAGAAAGAATAACTGCTACTCCTTTCTGCATCCCAGAGAAACATAGATTCCCAGACTTTTTGGACAACATAGTCCTGGAGAATTCTAGCTAAGATATACGTCCAATATCCTAAGCAAAATAGTTAAGACTTTGAAAACTGAGTGATCCTTGGTGCTCTCTGAGCACCAAGCTACAAGAGCATCAAGGATTCCTGATTTCAACCCTGAGCTATAAATATTCTCCTTTATCAGCATTTTGGAAACTTTTGTAATCCAAAATACTTAAAGGGCACAATGTTGCTTGTGTACGATCTATGCAAAGTGGCAATGACTGAGTTTACTATTGCCTACACTGATTTGCACTGCTTTAAGGAAACTATGGAAACTTGTGTGTGAAAAACATGGACTTCACTGCTGAGCTTCAGCTTCCTGTTAGTACAGAAGAGGCAGCATGCAGCCCTCAGGCTACTGGTATGAGCTTTCAGCCTAATTTCAAAACTTTTCAATAAGAGATCACTGGGCCTCTGATAAGAGTTTTCTGTTCCTTCTCTTTTGCCTGCAGCTTAGGAGACAAAGTGGAGGATGCTAGAAAGAGAGAAAAGATAAGGAGCCTACAGAGTATGGCTTCTTGAGTCTTTCCTCCTTTTTAAATACTTGTTTATTAAAGGTTTTTTTTATAAAAACTAAAATAACAGCTAATATGAACTAATATAAAGTGAGGAAAAGAAAAGAAAAAACAAAAAGAAAGCTAAATGTGCAAAAAAGAAAAGAAAAAAGTACTAGAAAAATAGAAATTGTTTCTAATGCTTTTTACTGTTTTTTTTTTACTGATTTTACTGTTTTTATTGTGTTAAAACATTTTTTAAATTGCAACTGTAACATATTTCTGTACATTTGTAAGCCATTCAGAGTGACTGACTGAGATGGGAGGCCATAGAAATTGAATGATGAATGAATGAATCAATCAATCAATGAAAATACAAAGAAATAGCTTCTGACTTTTTTACAGCAGTTATACAAGTACAATTAGAAATTTACCTTTTACTCTATGGTTACAATATAACTCTCTTTTTTCTATAATCTAGCCTCAAAACCATAAACTATTTCTTCTGCTTCATGCAAAAAGTCCATAAGTAGTTTCCAATCAGCAACAAACATAGATAATGTCTTTTCTTGGATCAAAGAGGTCAGTTAAGTGATAAATTAAATTATCGTTGCGTACAAAATCCTATCGCACCAAAAACTATCCTTCGATTTCTTGAAATTCCTTCCCCTGCACAGGAGGCATCTGTTTCATTCTCATGATACTTTAATTTCTTTTGAGAATTTCTTCGGATAGTGCTATTCTATTTGTTTTATTGTTGCATGATGGAAGTAAATGTTATAATTACCATGCTTTCGTTTTATAGTTTTTACTCACTCTTTCATCTGAAAAAGCCCGTGAAAGGAGAACAATCATGATGATGATTATCCTTAGAAAATAATTGAAGAGAGAGAAAATATTATGGATTAATGATGGCACAATGAAAGAATGGCTACTTCAGATATCTTAAGCCATTTCATCACTAAAGTATGTGCTATAACCCTACATCAAATCCTTATATATGGGCAACTGTAGCTGTGGGAAGGAGCAATTGATGGCATGTACATCATGAGATTATCACATGAATTACTCAACTTGCAAAACTTGCAACAAAAGTCCTGACACAGTTATATAACTGCAGCATAGGAATGATGATGTCATTGTGTGTATCTCATTGTGCACAACATTTGTTCCGGTCATTAGTTGCCATCTTTGACAAAACATCTGTTCTGATTATTAGTTTCCATCTTTAATAGAAAGACACGTTGTGAAATAAGAAAGCAATAAATTATTCATTAAAAAAAATACCTTTGTGAATTGGATCTCCAAATCTTATGAAATTGAGTTCCGGAGACAAATAAATAAATTATTCATTTCAAAATAGTAGCTCTCTGACATTGGATCTACAAATCTTATAAAATTAAGCTCTGGAGATTGATATCTTTCCCAAAAGGTAATTTATTCACTTCCACAGCAGATCTCTCTCTTTCTGTTTTATTTATTCTTTGATTTCTCCATCAAGGGTTCATGATTTAAACCCCAGGCTCTTCTTTTTTGACATTCCAATGACTGGTCAACTCTCTCCCTTCTATCCTGATATCTGATAATGATTTTCTCTTGTACCGCTAGCTTTCACAGAGGCTTGGCCTATCTGAATAGATATCAGCAAAATTGAATAATTAATGTAATTAATAAGGGGTTTTTTTTTAAGAATGGAAGTTGCATTCCCTTTTGTCATTCATATTAAATGATTTTCATTTCTTAGCCGTGCACTTTTGCAAATACTCTCAAAGTCTTAAGCAGGTTAAAGAACAAAGTTCAAGATACATACAGGTCAGGGGCGGGTTCCTAAATTTTTTACTATCATGCTGTGGGCGTGGCTTATTTTGTGGGTGTGGCTTGCCAGCCATGTGACCGCGCATTCGTGGCTTCTCGGACTGCTGAAGGGAGGGGAACTGAGATAGGTCCTGCCTCCCATTCTTTCAGTGTCTCACACGCTCCCTCAGCTTGGACATCTCTGTGGGGTAGGAAGGCAGCGCATGCGCAGTGCCAGAAACTTTAATTTTTTTTAAAATGGCGGCGCCCAGGCATTGGCAACTGATTGCACCGGTACTGTGACGTCACCAGCAGGCCGCTACCGGTGCTATAGAGTGGACCGTACCTGTAGGAACCCACCACTGATACAGGTGATACAACAAAAAGAAGGGGAAAAGACCATTGGATATAGAAAGTCACTGTTTTAATCCCTGGATTTTTTTTTACAATGGAATCAGATAAAAAACTGGTGCTCATTGGATTGAATATAGAAACTAGATCAGGGAGGGATAATCTACCATTTGCATGCTGCCTGCAACCCCTGTGCAATCCCCCTCCCCCCTCCCAAATCATGTTAAAAGAGAATCTACACAGCTGCCTGGGGGAAAATGGCCAATTTTCAGCAGTTTGTTCTTTTTTTTTTTACTCCAAGAATAAGAGCAGGTATGGAAACAAGAAAACTCTGAGAGTCCAGCTATTTTTCATCTGACTGTCCAACTCTGCTTATAAAAGTAGCCAAGGATGGATTGACAAATGAATAAGTATACTAGTGAATATTTCCCTTTCTCCTCCCAACAATCTAAGGAAGCACATACATTTGAGATCATTATTGACTTAAACACATAATTCTATGAGCCTCTTGGCTAAGTTAAATGGTCTCCCCAGTCCTAGCCCATAAAAGTAACCATTGCACATCAAAATAGTACTTCAACGTTTTTGATTCCCATCTCTTTCTAAACATCCTTAAAAAATATAGTTCTTGGTGACATGTCTTCTAAATGCACTGATGCTACACAACATTGTTATCTAACTGGTGCTATATTTGCAATAGTGAACATTTCTAAAAATGTTACCGTTATTCATTGTAATTTCTCTTGCTCTCCCTAACCTAAAATTGATTTCCAATTAAAATTTGACAGTTTGAAAAAAATGGGGAAAAGTGCCAATATGCATTATAATCAATAGTACATCTCTCACAGATAAATAACCACAATTCATTAGCTGAAAAAGCTTAATTCCATTTAAGCAAACTATCATAACATAACAGGCATCCATACAGCACTATTTGACATTTAAACCTTATATTTCCACAGATCTTAGTTATTTGAAATAGGTAGAAAAAACAAAGATTTTAGAGGCAGGAAGTACTAGGTTCATGGTCTTAGTAATCTGAGCAGTAATCGGTGATGAAAACAGCCCCAATTTTTAACCATCAGATGTGGATTATGTGAGCTATTGATATCCCAATCTGTACTGAAAGTATCCATCTATGTTTGGCTACATTTTACAAATCACATCACACTATTTGCAGATGAAACATGCTTTGGCATTGGGATGTTCAGAGCCCTTAGCTGGCATACCTCTGGCTACTGCACAATAAATAAAACCTCTCAGTCAATCTGTCTTTTCTACTGAAATTATTATTAGATAGGGCGGAGTGCAACTGTTCTAATGAAATGTTTTGGCTGGCTGCACAGCAAATATATTCATTTAATAGCCCCATTATTCCTCCTCTGCAACCAGCCAAATTTTCTATTGTCTCTTACACTCTTTTGCATTTGAAGTCCTCATTTTTTTTCTCTTAATGCAGAACGATTTTGCTTGTTCAAAGCACAGCTCCAAATGAACAATCCAAGCTTTCATTTATTTATCTATTCCATTTGTATAGCCGCCCATCTCAATCAATGACTCTGGGTGGCTTGCAATTTAAAAAATATATTATAATTAAAACAATAAAAACATTTAAAACAATGATTCCCTTCCTTAATTGCAGAATGGTTTTTTCAGAGATCTAGATTCAAAAAGCAAAGCCTATTTTAGGCTGCTTCTGGGCATGTATAGAGTACCTGTTGGGAGCAAAGAAGTATTGGTGTAAAATAAGGAATTGGATGGAGGAGATCACAGGACAAAAAATAGAAACTAAACCAGAACTATTCCTTCTTGGTATCCTGAAGGCGAAAATGGACAAGGAAATTCAATATATAATAATGCATATACTGACAGCCCCTAGAATTATTCTAGCACAAAGCTGGAAACAGGCTGATTGCCCGCCAGATGTAAAAATTATTAGCAAAATATTGGAATGCCCCGAAATGGACAAATTGACAATGGAACTAAATGAAAGAGATGAATCAGAATATTACAAAGTCTGGAGTAGATGGTACACCTGGTTAGAAAATAGAAAGAAGAATTAGATAATAATATATGAATACCTATATGTATGGGATGTGAGAGAATGTACTAAAAACCTATATGTGTGTAAATAGCGTAAATAGTAATGTAATAACAGAATAGAATATATTAAGAAATTAGATTTGTGATAGAACTTAATGGGTATTCATGTTACCGGTACAAAGTTGCTGTAATGATGAAAATTGTTTGTGTGTTTTAGGTGTTTTTGTGTTGTGTGTTTGTTTTTAATGTTGAAAATACTCAATAAAAACTATTTTATTAAAAAAACCAATGATGCCTTTTCCTTGGTTTTTGGGGCTGTCAATCGCATCTAACGATGAGCAATCTTGGGAAAAGATGCATTTTGCTTAAAATGTACCTAACAGATTTACAGGTTAACGGAGTTGGAAGGGAGCTTGTAGGTCATCCAGTCCAACCCTCCACCCAAGCAGGAGGCCCTATACCATTTCTGAGAGATGGCAATCCAGTCTCTTCTTGAAAGCTTCCAGTGATGAAGCTCCCACAACTTCAGAAGGCAAGCTGTTCCATTGGTTGATTGCTCTCACTGTCAGAAAGTATCTCCTTATTTCCAGGTTGAATCTCTCCTTGTTCAGTTTCCATCCATTATTCCTTATCTGGCCTTCAGGTGCTTTGGAAAATAACTTGACCCTCTCCTCTCTGTGGCAGCCCCTCAAATATTGGAACACTGCTATGATGTCTCCCCTGGTCCTTCTCTTCACTAGACTAGCCATGCCCAGTTCCTGCAATACACACCAATATGCCACCCAGACTCCACTGGGAGTCAGGTGCATATAAATTTAATTTATTATGGTTGGTTGCCCATTCATCCAGATGTTTAGACTAGATGTGGCACTTTTGTTCACCCATCAAGTTCTTCCCAAAGACTTGGGATATAGAGATACTGGTTGATGTGTTAAAAATATTGTCGCAGGATGTAACCTGTCTTAAGTAAAGCTGCATTTTGCAATTAACTGTTGGTAATTTTTTTCAATGCTGATGGTGTTTAAGTAGTGTATATGCTGTTCAAAAAATTCATTCACTGATGATGTACTCAAATGCAGTCTCTGAGCAGGATATAGAACTTATTCTGCAAACATTGTGTTCAATGCAGACAATATAGAGCTAGCTGAACCGATTCAGTGTAATATGAACCTGATGCATAAAGGAATCTGAAAAGTTTATGCTTTCACGTGGTGTTAAAAATAGACATAACCAGAGAACTTGCTAGATTCCTCAGAACATTTGCCATTAATTAAATAATGTAGCAAAACAAAAATGTTCATAGAAGTGACATATGAATTCACATATATACTGATGTATATATTTTAATGCACATGCTTGAATGGTTAACAATGTACAGTATGCATTTTAATTTAATTATTAAAGTTATATGCCACCCCTCTCACCACAGACACCAAAGGCAGGCTCTCTCTCTTTTTTTTAAAGTCCAGGAAGTACAAATGTTGAAATAACCTTTTAGAGAACATTTGGAGCAATTATGAAATTTAAGTTCAGCAGCACCTAAAGCATATAAATGACAATCTATAGTGCCCAAACTTAGAAATGTCGATCCACCTAGAATAGCACAGCTCTCTGCCAAGAGGGTGGATGGAAACACTGAGATTTTGAACCATAACAGCCATGCTTGGAAATGCAGCCATAGGAGGAATTTCAAGCTTTGTGGTATTTTACTGCTAGGTACTTTTTTTTTTAAGCTAAGTTGCAAATGGTTACTGAAAATGTCACTGCCAAAATCAGACTCAAACAGGTTCTACTGGGGATAGTTTTACAATTATATCTGCTACCTTAATCCTTGCTGGAAGCAGAGCTTAAGCTGGCAATTCAGTTGTTCTCATCTTTTATTTTTGTCGTAGCAATCCATTCTCAGAAGTTTTGTCCAATTTGTTGAAAAAAGAATTTGACAATTAATTAGTAGACTCTCCTAAATTCTTTGACCAATTTGTTTTCAGTCATAAAGATGGAGAAGAGACAGAAATTTTTTTTTGCAGATAGATGAGAACAGGAGAGTA
Source organism: Diadophis punctatus similis (assembly GCA_023053685.1). Lineage (NCBI taxonomy): Eukaryota > Metazoa > Chordata > Lepidosauria > Squamata > Dipsadidae > Diadophis > Diadophis punctatus. Next base: position 43,262,431 of record JALIGW010000003.1, read on the forward strand.
CCTTGATATTTTGATCTCTCTTTGGCAATGGGGGATTCCCAAGATTTGTCACTCAGAATTATCAGATTTAAGAAGGCCGAGGTTTGCTGCACCCACTATGGCAGAAAAGATTTTTCACGCATCTGAATTTAGTGTTGATTGCTTACGCTGCTTCACTGCCTACCTGCCAACATCACTATGATTATCATTATGTGGTCTCAATGTTTAATTCATTTTACTTGGGTTTTGTTTGCTTTTATTTTAATTTTAATGGACTGTCACCCATTCTGATATCTTCTGGATAGTCAATGGGCTTAAAATATTTTTAATGAATAAATAATATTTGCTAAATGGTTCCTGAACAAGTAAATGATGCCAGCCTTTGTTGAAGGTCCTATTATGTTCCAGATGAATACATTTCTGGCTAGGGAGATAAAAGAAATCACCACAGATTTGTTTTCAAGACAAATGGCATAAACTATCTGAACTGAAATCTATTGTGTCACAAATAAGAATATAATCCTCAGAGTGTGCTTCTTAGCTCAAAATATTTATAAAATGTCCTTATTTGAGGAAGTTGCAAATAACAACAACAACAACAACAACAACAACAACAATAAGAACAACAACAGTTTTTTGGGAAAGCAGCATTCAAAAAAAATTGGGTGGATTATTTACAAAAAATATATTTGAGGAAGCTATATACAAAAACATGTACATTAGTGCTATTCACATTACCAAAATGTATAAATTAGAAAAGGTTGTATAGAAAACTCATTTGGAGAAATATGTATGTACAGTATATATGTGTCTGTATGTATGTATCTGACAGGGCTTATATTCCATTAAAATCCCATTAGAATCATAACCAACCCTGAGCAGTGACTGTCTCAACTTTTATTTTCTTAATGTATGCTCAAATGTTGCTATAGGCTTATACAGTATGTAGCTTTTCTATACATAGTTCTACTGCAAATCTATGAACAAAACAAAGAATCCTGAAAGAAGCTGAATTGGAGAAAGAAAGAAAGAAAGAAAGAAAGAAAGAAAGAAAGAAAGAAAGAAAGAAAGAAAGAAAGAAAGAAAGAGGGAGGGAGGGAGGGAGGGAGGGAGGGAGGGAGGGAAGGAAGGAAGGAAGGAAGGAAGGAAGGAAGGAAGGAAGGAAGGAAGGAATTCTAAATTTAAAAAGTCTTCAATGTCATCTAGTTGACAGAATACTAGAAACTAGACAACATCTGGATTTTTTTTGCATGATTCATTGATTAGTTTTAAACAGCCAGAAAAGAAACCCACTAATTATCAATGACCACAATAACAATTAAGAATAATCAGTATTAGAATGTGCACAGATCTACAGTATATATATCAATATCAATCAATCAATCAATCAATCAAATGTTAATTGAAAACACTATTCTATAATAGTATTCCTATCCTTTAACTGGAGTCATTGTAAACTGTTCAAAACAACGATCTTAAATACAGATACTAAATAGTTCAAGCCAATCAATATCCCAGTAGGATCAACTCCAAGCTACCTGAGTTGAGCTCAACTTTTCCCAGACTAATGTCTCCCAGCTATAATGGATTTCAGTTCCCATAACTCCAAGCCATCATCTACCATCTACTGTATTCCTTTTCGAAAATCGTCCAATGGAATTGATTGTATTAGCAAAACTTCAAATACAAATAAACATTCATCATTTACTTTATTTCCAGTTATCCATTGTGAATGCTACTGCTTCAGTAGACCAAAAGCAACACCAGGGAGGTATCAAACTATAGCTATAAAAAGTCAGCAGGAAAAAACAAATCCAAAGGAGGGTGACCTTAAACATAGTTTGAGAATGATTAATCATCAGGAGGAGCTGACCATTGGTGGAATAGGGAAGAGAACATATTAAAAACAATTGCAACCAGCCTGCTTTCCTTTGAGGATCTGTATATTACCTGAACCAGAAAGTAGGGTTGAGAAAGTATCTACAGATCCCTCACATCCCTCACATAAAATGTTTCAACTTCTTTCCTCAGGATGCCACTATAGGGCATTGCATGCCAAAACAACTAGACACAAAGTCAGTTTTCCCCCTGTGCCATCACTCTGCTGAATATCTAATTCCCACAGCACTGTCTTAGGCCTAAAGAGATTTACTGAATTTCTATTAACCTTCTCATCTTCTCATGTTTCTCATCTTCTCATTTCTCAACCTTCTCATCTTCTCATCTTTCTTACTATCTCCTCCTCCTATTGATATCTTACGATTTATCACTTCTTGTTTGTATCTTATGGTTAATGTTGTTTGTATGTACACTGAGAGCTTATGCACTGGAAACAAATTCCTTGTGTGTCCAATCACACTTGGCCAATAAAGAATTCTAGTATTCTACTAAAGAATTCTACTAAATATAGTGGGACCGGAAGCGTATGTCCTCCACTCTGTGTTTCCTGCATTCCCACCCACCCCCCACTGTTTTTCAACATACTCTGTTTGATATCACTCCCATGCATTTTTAAGGATGGCTCTAAAAATAGTGATATAATTCATTTCTCATCTTGTTAAACCTCCGGATTTACACAAATCAGTGGAATCTGTTGTGAGGCTTAGAAAAGATCTTCTGATTAGGTTTTCTAAAACTGACCACTATTCTATTTATGAACCTTCAGAGCACAAAGCATATGATCAGCACTTTAAGCTAATCCCGTTGGTTAGCTTACACAAAGAACAGAAGGGGTGGCTTTATCATGTTCAGTATTTCGAGAAGGGCTGGATAGAAATGCTATTACCAAGACAAATAAAGCTTGATATTTACAGTAAAACCAAGCAATAGAACTGAGCAGCAAAATACCAGGATTAAAAAAAACAGAAGGCAAACTTAAATTCAAGTCATCCTAAGAAAAATTAGCAATTCTCACTCCACTTGGCTCTCTCTGTCTTATTTTAATGTTTAATTTTAAAAAAATCTTATTCCTGTGAATTTCATGCATGTGTAAAATTGAACTCAGGCTTAGTCTCAGAATAGATCTATTGAGATCAGTGAATTTAAAGCTACCAGTGAGTAATTTCCTGTTGATTCCAATATATCTGCAAAAATAGATACACACAACTCACAATGTGCAGTTAAGAGACCCAAAGGTTATTGTTTTTTTTTATACCACTAGCTGAACTATTGCTAGCATGAAAAACATTTTGTTTTTAGTGAACCTATGATTCTGTTTCCTATTTCTCCTAAGATTTCAATCACTTGCACTTGATCTTAGTTTTACTCCCTTGTTTCAGATGCTATCACTGTCCTTGGCTCACCAGTAGAAGCCAGTACGTCAGTACCCTGCCCATCTGACATTAAAAATATTTAAGATAAGAGCTGTGCACTCAATGCAAACATATGTTTTCTTGTTTTTACTAAATGTTTGGATTCACACAATTAGCAATCACAGCTAGTATTTCACATCTAGTATTGTCTTTTGATTTATTTATTCAGGTATTTTGAATTTCCAAAGGAATAAAATAATAGATAGTCTTTCATGTCTTATCAACTTGAGACTTTTAAATGTAAAAAAAAAATATGAACATTTCAATTACATCTGTTTACAGGAAAGATTGCAAAAACGCTATGCTTCAACACTCACCAAATCCATATTGTTTCAATTCTAGCCTTTGGCATCGGGTCTTGTCAAAATGTTCAGACAAATACAGACTAGAAATCTGTGATTCGTTTCACCAAACATGAGGTTCAAATCAACTAATTCATAGAGGCTTGAGGTCATATTTGCATTTCAAAACCATTTGGACTTTAAGATTAGGATATCATTTTACTATTCCCCAACACCTTGAAATGAAAGGGCTATATGCAAATAAAACAGCTAAATGAAACTTGCTCTGATTTCAGAGTGGTTCTTAGAAAATGTATCTTCAATGAAATTCCTCCAATAGAACAAGTAAGTTTTAAAAATTATGAATTTTCTCGTGCTGCCTCTTGTATAATTCATTCAAAAATAAATGGGACATTTTAGCAGCAGCAGTATCTACCTGATGCTAGCTAAGACATTTAGAATAAAATGCATACTCCAAAATGTATTCAAGGTCTTGTCCTGGAGAGAAGTGAAAGGACAGTGGACCAAAAAGAAGATCTTCTCCACATTATGGAACTTACTGCTCCAAAAAGTATAGTTAGCCCTCTTTCTTCTTGCATTCAAAAAGTTGCTGAAAGCCTTCCTTTTTAACATACCGAAACAATGTTGGGCTCCGTATAACATATTTTATTGTTTTTCAGTTGTATGAATGAAAGCAACTGGGATCTCTCTTTTATATGATGTTATATTGTATTATATTGATTTCTTAAAGTTTTGTGGTGTAGAATTGTTGTAATCTTGAGAGGATGCCACAGAGAGGAGGGGGTCAGGCTGTTCTCTATGGCACCAGAAAGCCAAACAAGGAATAATGGATGGAAGCTGACCAAGGAAAGATTCAACCTGGAAGTGAAGAGAAACTTTCTGACAGTGGGAGCGATCAACCAGTGGAACAGCTTGCCAGCGGAGGTTGTGAGAGCCCCAACACTTGAGACCTTCAAGGGGAGACTGCCATCTGTCTCAAATGGTGTAGGAACTCCTGCTTGAGGGGGTTGAGCTAGATGACCTACAAGGTCCCTTCCAACTCTAATAATAAATCTAATATGTAAATAAATATCCAAGTTCATGACTTTTCAGAAAATACTAAGGATTTAAACAAAATCTTCTATGAATTTCTGTGGGGATAAATTAAAAGATTCACTAAAACAAACTGCATCAAACTGGTCTAAATGTGTGGTTTTTCAACAATAAGATAAAAAATTCTAAACAAACAAACAAAAACTATATGCAAAAGTTTAGTTTGAAAAAGTTAGGCATTATCTTCCCTATATATTGTGTATCAGGAGTCGTGGCATTTTAAAATGGACATATTAAGAATATTATGTTAAAAAGGAAAACTTACATTGGGGAAATTTATAATAAAAACCCCAAGGAAATTTATATTAAAAATTTTTAATACATTGGGGGCATGTACCTGTATTATAATAAGCTGCATAGAAAAGTTGCACGGAGTACAGAATATGAATGACCACAATACGTGCATCTTTAACAGATATTTTCTAGAGGGGAAAAAAGATTGAACTGAATTTTGCCTTACTAACCGAGATAGTAAAAATGGACCATATTTACACTGACCCATTGGCATGCTTGAGAGCCAGACTGACCGAATGGTTAAGGCATCAGGCTAAAAACTAGGAGACTATGAATTGTAATCCTACCTTAATAGCACTTAGCACTTAGACTTATATACCGCTTCATAGTGCTTTACAGCCCTCTCTAAGCGGTTTACAGAGTTCAGCATATTGCCCCCAACAATCTGGATCCTCATTTTACCGACCTCAGAAGGCTGGAAGGCTGAGTCAACCTTGAGCCGGTGAGATTTGAACAGCTGAACTGCTGAACTAGTCAGCTGAAGTAGGTTGCAGTGCTGCTTTTAACCATTACGCCACCTCGGCTCCTAAGCACAAAGCCAGCTGGTGACCTTGTGTCAATCACTTTTTTTCTCAGCCCAAGGAAGGAGCCAATGGCAAGCCAGTTCTGAAAAACCTTGCAAGAAAAGTGTCATGACTTTTCCAGGCGGTCTTTGAGAATATTGGACATGATTGAACAGAAGAGAACAAAAGGGTATGCTTGGTATGAAGTATCCTTTTTGGTATGAAATAAGACTATGATCTGTGAGATTGGATATCTTGTTTCTGAGGTTGTCTCTAAATCATTGTATTTTCATTAAGCTGTCTTGTCTCTATTAGATGCTCCAATGTCAAAGGGTGCATGACATCAACTCACAAAGACATTTATCTTACAACTACCTTTGTTAGAATTATTGGTGGCCTTTAAAGGTAGCAACAAGCAGCAGAATAATACCCCTGATTAGAAATTAGATTAAAATGCAAATATTAATTTCAGATATATCTCAAGGTCATGATGATGATTATAAAACCATGAATTGAACTTATGACCCTGATTAAAATGTGTTGCAAAATTAATATACAAAATTCTCATTGGAAACCATCATCTTCAGCATCAGGAGCTGGCATGATAGCCAAGTGAGTAGGATTTGGCAAAAGTTGCTAGTAAAGCAGCAACCAATTTCTCCTCTACCATAATGGGTGTACAGACTTGCGTGGCACCACGGAAACCCGAGGAAGGTTTCATTTGGATCCAGATCTCATAAGAAATATAAGATTTTCATCAGAGACCATTTAATTTCTAGAGGATGTTAGTTGAAAAAGGACAATTTTTGCCTATATTCTTTTTCTGGAAAGTTTATTGCATACAGCTGGCAATAAATATCGAGATGATCTGTCAAAAAGCATAGGGTTTATCAAAAGCACCTTTAAAAGCTATAGAGAAGAAAGAATTTTGGCAAACTCTTATGCAGGAGCTGAAAAAAGCTGCGCATGCTGAAATTTTCTTGATTTTAACTTTTGTTATTACATTTGTTAAACATTGGGAAGCATTGTAGTGTCTTTCTCACCTTTGTTTTCACAATATTTCTGCTATCCCCACCCAAATTTGTTGTGTTTAGGTCAGTTAAGAAATGCTACTGCAATATTTTCAGCCTTTCAGGTAGCAAAAATGGTTACAGCAGCCAGATATAGATAATCCTCGGTTCTAAGTCATGGTGGTCATAAGTCAAGTCAATCTGATTTTATGACAATTTTTACTGCCGTCATTAAGCAACTCACACTGCTGTTATGCTAATCATATTATTATCGAGCCAATCCGGTTTCCTTGAATTGATTTTGCTTGTCAGAAGCCAGCTGGGAAGTTTGCAAATTGTGATCACATGACCGCAAGACACTGCAGCCATCATAAATGCAAATCAGCGAAGAAGCACCCAAATTGTGATCCTGTGACCACAGGGATGGGAGTGACAATCAAAAGCGTGAGTACAAGTTGTGAGTCACTTTTTGCGAGGCTGTCGTAACTTTGAGCTATCATTAAGTTAATGGTCATAAGTCAAGCGCTACCTGTATAATTTTTCCACTCAAGTGGGAAGAAGCTCCTCTAATCCTGAAAAAAAAACCTAAGCAGGGTAAGACCTGATTAATGGAGCTATATACACTTTGAAAGTAATTTGGAAGAAATGCTTTGACCTTTGTGCAGGTACCTCTGCTATTCATAAAAGCAATCTGGCTTCTTTAACATTTTTGTGAGAGGCTGAAAAAAGGGGCCATGGCTTTACATCATCCAGTTACTTAAAGTTAATATAGCTTTTAAAGCAGCATCACCTTTTTTCACAGGCTTTTGTGGAAGTCTGAAAAAGGTCAGGCCACTTTAATGAATGGCAAAGAAGTGCTGTTTTACACAAGACCTAAAGAATGAGCTGTCATCATTCCCAAGGCAGGCATAACCTTACCGCATGGGACTTGGTTGGGAAAAAGTCCCATAGACTGGAAAGTTTTTAAAAAAAGAAACATTCTGGAATAGTAAAGACAATAGTAAAGCAATTCCATATTGTTGACCAAAACAAGGAGAGGAAAATGAACTCGGTGACTGTCCTCAAATAAGGGAGTTACTCCTATCACTGGACCATAGGAAGGGGACAGCCTGAGAAAGAATTAGTAGTTGAACCATTTATTCACCTCACTGTTTCCCATAGTTTCCTTAAAGTTGGCTACTTTAAGACTTGTGGATTTCAACTCCCAGAATTCTCAAGTGGCTGGCTAGGGAATTCTGGAAGTTGAAATCCACAAATAGTAAAGTTGCCAAGGTTGGGCATCCTGCCATAGCACATCCTTTCAAGTAGTTAGTAAATATTGCAATTGTCCTATGAAGCTGATTTATTTTAAGAGTATTTTTTATTTCTCTTAATCCTTGTATTTAACAGTCCACTCACCAAGAAATATCATTATTTTTTCAATGCCACCTCTTCCTCTTGCACAAAACCCCCCATAACTTTTTATTTTTATTTTATTGTGTTATTTTAATCAGATTTCTATACCACCCATCTCACTTGCATAATTCTGGGCAATTTTACAAATAAAATTTTGCTGCAGATACTTCTTGATATACGACATTTACTGCACATTGCATTAAACTACCTGCATATTATTAATTTATTATTAATTTAATAAATATTATTAATTTATTAATTTAAAATTAATAAAATAGCTTTTATTAATTTTTAATAACAGTTGTGGGCATTTTTAATAAAATTTGGATTTAAAGAAACACAGTTTGAAAACCCCTGATTTGATGTCTGTTATATTTGATATTACTCATCCCTTAATAATTGTCTAATACTTATAAATTTGGTCTCTTCATTGAAAAGCAAAATAGTTACAAACACCTTTTCATAGAAATAAATTGTATAGCTCATGTAGCTCAAAAGCTTCTATATTGATGTCCATGAATGTTGTCATGCATCTTCTGTTTACAATGTTCCAACTTCCCAGTCTGACTTTTAAAAAATAAATAACCATTACAAGTTTCCAGGTTTCCAAATGATGTTCAGACATTAGGGCCACATAGGGGGTCAGTCGTTCCTTTCACAGTCTTAATATTAAGACTGACCTAAGCGTTCTCTTTCTTCCAGTTCCCAGAACTGAGAAGCCTAGCTTTCAGCTAAGATTTATACGGAGGGAGAGAGACCACATTGGATTAATGTCAGATGCCATTTTAAACCCAGTTACAATAATTCTCAGTTGAATGATGGAAACAACTGGTGGTATAAATCTAAACTCTGAAATGTGAGCCTTGTGCAGAGTCATTCTGTTTTGCCTTTCTTTAAGGATGACACTGTACATCCAAAGGTTTAGTGCCTGAATGTCTAATTGCTGTGATAGTGTTAATGACCACAGATGCCTCTTTAAAAAGAAGATGCTTTCACAGCAGAGCTAAGACAGGCATGGCAGGTGACAGCCCTGTCAAACATGTGAGATTAAAAACTGCCATAGCTAAGTTTTGACATTTCTATTTCTGCAGCTCCACCTCACTTCACCTATGAATGATGGCTCCAATGTTTCTTAGATCCCCCCCTCTATTTGGCCTTCTAGCATACTGTGAAGACCTGTTTTTTTATCCCTGGGTACTGGGGCCAGGAAATTAATGGAGCCCTGGCATTTGTGTGGGTGACATGTTAGTCTGATTTATTTTTTATAGAAGCCTTGACTTGTTCTTTTTTATTGATCTGGATTAAGGAATATATTTTTATCTTACATCACTGCCCACAGGTCCACTTGTGAAGTGCGCGGTCATATAAATTTCATATATAAATTAAAAATTATTTATTAATACATTTATTTATTTAGTACATTTCTATAAAGAGGAGTTTGATTGAAGGGAACTTGGAAGTTCTGAGAAAACAATCATTTTTTTTCTTTCTTAGTAACAAGCTGGCTACAATAATATATTTATTTAATAAGTTATATCTATTATGAAGGCCTATATGCAGGTAATATGAACTGCAATCTATAGAATTTGATTTGTGTGCAAGCTGAACATCTGCAGAGAGTAAGGAAGTTGATCTTGATAAAAATATGCAAGAATTGTTGCCTAGGAAAAAAAGGGGCTGAGGCATATATTAAGTCCAGAACTGTGAAATAACATTGCAAAGGAACTCAGGGAGATGCTCCCTAATTAATTGAAATATAAGGAGGAGATACAGCACAATCAGACTTGCAAGATTCTGTTATTATAGCCAATCTCAGTAAAAGTAGATTCATCCTTTCTGTGGAGTTGATTTTCTAGTCTTATCTACTTATCTGATATTATCTGAACTCATCAGATGATCCATCAATCCTAGCTGATTCACCATCTGTATCATCTTATTTGAGCTACTGAGGTCATAGTTTTCCACTGTTCCGTCTTTGCAAACCTGGTAAAGCAGATAGCAAGGTACTGGTGAGATCACTTAGTCAAACATGTGTTATAATCTTTCCTATAGCTGTCAATGCTCATACCATGGGGGCAAGCTTATGTGAGTACCTTTATTCCAAACCTAAACATCTCCGGAAGGTTCAGTTTCTCATAAATTATAAAGCACAGAGATTAATCTAGCTCAAAAGGCCTCCAGCACTTTTTTATAAATTATAAAGCACAGAGATTAATCTAGCTCAAAAGGCCTCCAGGGAATCTTAGAATTCATTTTACTTAGTGTAATACCAACTGCCTTAGTCTTCCAGAAGCTACACAGATTTCACTTTCAAATGACAGATGCCTTCTAGGCATTTCCTCTAGCCAGAAGGGAATCTTGACTCTTTACTTCTTGCTTGGATACTGACAGCAGATTCAGCAAACCAATTCCTAAAGTCTCAGGAAAGTGAACCATTCCTTATAGCATGATGGATAGCAATACAGGTTATCCTTGCTTACTGACCACTCATTTAGCAACTATTCAAAATTATGACAGTGCGACCATGATTTAAGTGTTTGGCAACTTGTGCGCATTTACAATAGTCACAGCATATGATGGAATGTAGTTTGGAGGTGGATTTCTAGGAGCGAGCCTGCTTTTTTGCTACCCCTCCTGGCTGCTTCCTGGATCATGACTCTTGTCCTAGAGCCAAACACATGCTCCAGAACCACCCACCTTTTCCCTATAGCCTTGGAATACAACATTCTTTCTGATTCTTACCAAACATTTGTTTAACTTATTGAGCCTTATCTCATGATGATGCCCAACTGTGGCCACTTATCTCTCTGATCCTTGTCTTTTCACACTTGAACTACAAGTCTATATGTGTACGATCTTAAAATTAAGCCAAATTACATTTAGTTCAAACTATTCTTTAGTTTTAATAACAGCCACTTTATTGCGGGTTCGAGGGTTATTTGTATGTGCTCATCCTGCCAAATGATAAAAAAGATTTTACCACATAATTAATATAAATCTGCACCTGTTAATACCCTGTAATGTCATCTCAAGTGATGAAGAAAACCTTGCCACAACTTATTGTATCTAATCTGAAACCTACATTCTAGAATGAATGGTGAAATTATTTTTAGTATGAAATGAGAAATTTCAAGGGGGCATCTCTGACCAAGCAACCAAATTATCATATATAATCACACTCTCTATTTTATTTCTCATTCTTACTCTTTTAGAATTACATTGATTCCTAATGTTAAACATGTACTATATATTTCTCCAACCTAAAGCCTTATCAATGTCTTGGATTTCAATTCCTATGTTTTTGAAAACTGGAATTATAAAAAGTGTAGCCCAACATACAAGAAAGACCTAAGATTGGGAAATATTATGTAGGATGTAAGATTAATTGAGTGATATTGGGCCAGTCACACTCCCTCAGTCCAACCCACCAACTCACAGGGTTGTTCTTGTGGGGAAAATAGGGGAAGGAAGGAATATTGTGTGTTCATCACCTTCAGTTACTTAGAAAGTAATAAAGGCAACAAAATCTAATAAATAAATGAATAAATAAACAATTACAGAGAGTCAAAAATACATGAAGTCTTATTATTGTATAATCATGACATGTTCAGAGTTTTGGGCTACAAATTTTCCCTGAGGTATCTGTGGGGAATCTTATGGCTAGTTTTTTTTTAACTGGTATTTATTATGTTAAGAAATACTTATCTTCTAAGATATGAGTCTTTTATATAATATCTTTTTGCCACTCAGGCGTACTGCAAATGTTTCCCTTGCTACCAAAGCATTATCTTTCCTAATGAGCAAGGAAACACCGGAGAACAGAACAGCCCATTTTTCTTTGTCACTGTGTGCAGATCAGAACATTCCAATTTGGTAAATGTTTCAATGAATTGGTTCAATGTTAGTATGCATAAAAGTCACAGAGTGATAGAGAAATGACGGAGGGAACGCAAAGGATATGGAATAATTAGGTAATACTTCTTAGAAAATCAATAGAGGGTGAATCTTTCCTTCATAATGCCCAAAGTTACAACCTGAGGATGAAGACATAATATTCTAAGAATGGATTATGAACAAGGCCAAACTACATTGACTTATTCATGATGTTTTGTAGAATGAGTGCAGAAATATTTGCAAAAATTATTGGCAGATCAGCAGGAACTTTTTCCCTCCCCAACAGACATACATATGATACTGAGGCTTCATGCCTGCAATTTATATTACCCCAAATCATCATCATAATCCAGGGGTGAAATGCTACCGGTTTGGCCCGGTTCGGGCATATCGGTAGCAGCGGCCGCTGGTGGTTTGGAAAACCGGTAGGGGCGGCAGCATGAGCCTCTGCCCACCCACCCGGATGTCACCATTTTCTTGTTTTTAACCCTCTGCGCATGCGCAAAACCTTCTGCGCATGCGCAGAGGGTGAAAAAGCATGCACGACGGTGGCGCGCACTTCCGAACCGGTAGGGAAGGTAAGTAGATTTTACCACTGTCATAATTCATAATCAAATGAATAGGAAGCAAAATAGGGATAGAGTTAAAGTTCCCTGGCTTTTCAAATGCATATATTGATCATCTATAAGTATGTCTATGCCTACAGGTATCTTTCATGCCATGTTATATAATTCAATTATATACTTGCTACTCTTTCTTTTCCTTTCTTCCTCTTTCTCTTTGGGTGGGGAGAGATCTCACTTTTAAAATAGCTTCCGAGGGGGCATTGAGGGTTTAGCTCAGAACAGAGGTCTATGTAATAAATGAAAAAGAAAACTACCGTAAATCACTAGGGCAGAACCACATGGCTGAATTCAAGCGTAGCTGTGCCCAAACTCCTCTCACATTCTAAGACATTTGCCTGATTTCAGAGAAGAGAAGGTTAAACCATTTCAAACACAATAAGAATGAGTGTTTGTCTCAATCCAGAAACTTAAATAGTATCATAGAATAAGTAGTAGATGAGAGTTTCTTTCAAATGGAATCAAATGAATTGTTTCTCAAGGGGACTTGAAAGTGAAAAAGCGAGAGCAGATGGTAGCTGTACTGCTTTATAATACCATTGGCTTTAGCATTAGTTGAATGAAATGTTGAATTCCACCAGCTGAGGACCTGATTAATGGTGTGAGGGGAAAAAAAAGAAATATTACATTGATTTGTGTATGATTTCAGAACAATATCCCAAACAGTTTTCCTTCCTTCCTTCCTTCCTTCCTTCCTTCCTTCCTTCCTTCCTTCCTTCCTTCCTTCCTTCCTTCCTTCCTTCCTTCCTCCCTCCCTCCCTCCCTCCCTCCCTCCATTCATTCATTCATTCATTCGAAAGAAATTTCAAATTCTTTTTAGCATTTTTGAAAATCTTGACCCCTATAAATAATTTTTAGAAGCCTTTGAAAAACATCTGAGCTGTTTCTGTGGAAATATGTTAGTGTCAGAAAGTGGAGGGCTATCTAATAAAGTAAAAGTGACTAACATTCCAAGAGATGCAGTTGGACAGAGTTAGGTTAACAATAGAGATTCTTTGAAAGTCAAAGTTCTATACAATCAATCCAGAAGGAGGTACCAAGGACACTTCTGTGTACCGGTAACTAGCAGAAGGCATTATAGGAAAGAGTTTGTTTGTTTGTTTACCCTTGGAGAAAAAGAGCCAATACTATCTTGCCATTCCTAGCCAAAAATTCAGCACAAATATGTCTCAGCCAATCGGCATTCAACTGCTAGATGTGTCTTGGCTATCCACTCACCTCACAAAATAAGTAAATATTCTACCTTCCATAATAAAAGTAAAAATTAGATGTTTGGTGTGCCCATAGCAATAAGTTACAAACTTTATATGCAGCTCAGATTGAACTTTTTATGCCTACTGATATCCAGCCATCTCTCTGGAATAGCTGGAGCTAGAAGTAGAGATAAACCAGGCATTTTACTACTGGCTGTGCCAACAGCAACTTCAACACCAACACTTGCTATTTACAAACAGGAAGTCCCTTGTGATGATAAACTCAAAACAAACAAAAGAGAAAGCTGACAATACCTGCAACATGATCCTGTGTAAAGGTGGAGGAATTTACTCTGTGGTTGGATTTTCTGATCATGTTTTATTGGGTTGCTGGTTAATTAGTTGTATTATTATTTCAAATTATTTCATTTTATAATAAGATTGAGTTTTTTTTATTTATTTATTTATTTATTTATTTATTTATTTATTTATTTATTTATTTATTTATTTATTTGGTAGCTTTTCTATGCCGCCCAACTCCCACAGGACTCAGGGCGGCGTACAACATTTTATACAAAAACTCCAAACAAAATTATTAAAAGCACTTAAAAACAATTAAATACAATTAAAAATATAAATATACACACATCATACATACATGGGGGAGACATCAGATATAAATCGTCTCAACTCACCCCTGCCTGCAGGAAGAGCCATGTCTTAATGGCTTTTCGGAAGGCCAGCAAGGTGGGGATGGTTCGGATCTCTGGGGGAAGTTGGTTCCAGAGAGCAGGGGCCCCCACAGAGAAGGCCCTCCCCCTAGGCCCCGCCAGTCGGCACTGTTTGGCTGACGGGACCTGGAGGAGACCCACTCTGTGGGACCTAACCGGTCGAAGGGAGGAATGCGGCAGAATGAGGTCCCGGAGATAGCCTGGTCCTAAGCCATGTAGGGCTTTAAAGATGATGATCAGCACCTTGAATTGTACCTGGAGACCAATGGGCAGCCAATGCAGCTGGCGGAGTATAGGTGTTACGTGGGTGTACCTTGAAACACCCACCACAGCACGCGCAGCTGCATTTTGCACCAGTTGAAGTCTCCGAATACTCTTCAGGGGCAGCCCCATGTAGAGCGCATTGCAGTAGTCCAATCTAGAGGTGACAAGGGCATGAGTGACCGTGAGTAGAGCCTCCTTCTCCAAGTATGGTCGCAATTGGTGCACCAGGCGAACCTGTGCAAAAGCCCCCCTAGCCACAGCTGTAAGATGTTGATCTAATTTTAGCTGTGGATCTAGGAGGACTCCCAAATTGTGAACCCGTTCTGAGGGAGTTAATTTTTCTCCCTCAAGAACCAAGGAGGGACAGTTGTCATGGTCCTTAGGAGGCAATATCCAGAGCCACTCAGTCTTGTCGGGGTTGAGTCTAAGTCTGTTCCTCCCCATCCAGATCCTAACGTCATCCAGGCACTGGCACATCACATCAACCGCCTCCCTGAATTTAGACGGGGTGGTAATGTACAGCTGGGTGTCGTCAGCGTACTGTTGGAAACTCACCCCATGTCTACGGATGATCTCCCCCAGCGGTTTCATGTAAATGTTGAACAGGATGGGTGAGAGGACCAAACCCTGAGGCACCCCATAGGTCAGGGGCCTAGGAGACGACCTCTGCCCACCTGCTAACACCGACTGCATCCTATCAGCGAGATAAGAGGAGAACCACCACAAAACGGTGCCTCCCACTCCCAACTCGCCGAGACGATGCAGAAGGATACCATGGTCGATGGTATCGAAAGCCGCTGAGAGGTCAAGTAGCACCAGGATGGAGGAGTTACCCCCATCCCGGGCTCGCCAGAGATCATCCATCAGGGTGACCAAGGCGGTTTCTGTGCTGTAACCGCGCCTGAAACCCGACTGATAGGAATCTAGATGATCAGTTTCCTCCAATAACTGAAGGAGCTGAGAGGCCACCACCTTCTCCACAACTTTACCTATAAAAGGCAAGTTGGAGATCGGACGAAAGTTCTTCAAATCCGCTGGATCCAGCGAAGGCTTCTTGAGGAGGGGTCTCACCACCGCAACTTTTAACGGTTGCGGTACGGAGCCCTCCCTCAGAGAAGCGTTGACAACCGCCTGGATCCAGCCGCATGCCACCTCTCTGCTGGCGGAGACCAGCCAGGAGGGGCACGGGTCCAATAAACAGGTGGCAGAACTCATAGCCCCCACAGACTTGTCCACGTCCTCAGGAGAAACAGGCTCAAACTCCTCCCATAATGTTAAACCAAGACTTGCCCCTGTCAACTCAATGGACTCTGCCCAGCTAGAGTCCAGGTTCGACCGAATCTGAGCGACTTTATCCGTCAGAAACTGCGAGTATTCCTCAGCTCTACCTTGCAAGTGTTCCTCGCTCCCCCCTTTAGCAAGGAGGGCGCGAGTCACCCTAAACAAGGCGGCTGGATGAGAATCTGCGGACGCAATAAGAGCGGAAAAATGAGATCGTTTTGCCGTCCTTATCGCCACTAAATAAGACTTTATTGTAAACATTGTAGGTTATATTGGTGAATTTTACATTGTTGGGAAAAATATTAGATAGATGGATGAATTGATGATAGATAGATAGATAGATAGATAGATAGATAGATAGATAGATAGATAGATAGATGATAGAGTGATAGAGTGATAGAGTGATAGAGTGATACATAGATTGATGACAGATCGATTTATGATAGATCATAAATGGATTTTGTCTGGTCTGAGTCTCACTAATTCCCACTTCACCATCCACAGGCTCCGGAGGTTTTCCTGAAGCCTGGGGAAGCCTGGGGAAGGTGAAAATGATCTCCCCCCACCCTCCAGAAGGCCAAAAATCAGCTGGCCAAAGCGCACATGTGTGCTGGAGCTGACATAGGGCAATGCCTCGTGTACCCTCAGATATGGCTCCATGTGCCACCTGTGGCACGCATGCCATAGGTTCACCATCACGGCTCTAGGATACAAAGAAGCCCCTAAAGTTAACTAAGCAATTTATCATTGCTTTTCTTTGGCTTTTAGTCTAAAAGAAAAAAGAAAAGGTTTTGGAGTTTAAATAGATAGTCATACTGCACACCTCTTCTGCCACTCCTCAGTCTGAAAACTTGTCCATTTCACTGTTTAAGGCTATATAAAGACTGTAGTTGGTGAAGTGGGAATTAGTGAGACTCAGACCAGACAAAATTGTTAGATAAACACTGGGCAGGTGTTTCTACACTCTCAAGGCCAGAAGCAGAACAGCTAAATTGCCACAGCTCAATTCCTGCACAAATTGTCTTTAATATATGACTTCTTCTCTGCAGTAAAGCAACTTATCTAGTCATAATTGATTTGTGAAGCTTCTGCTGTTACCGAACTTTGGGTTGAGACTGAAGATTGGAATTTATTACTGTGCCTGGATGAAGTCTGACAAATTACCTTTTGTTTACTGTCAATGCCCACTAGTCAATATTACCTTTCCAAATCTTTGGTATCAAAAGTGATAACCTTTTTGATGAATGTGGGTGCTTTCCCATTTGTATTCTCCCTGTGAATTTTCCATAAGTATGTTGGGTGGATGGCACTGAAACAAAATACTGAATTAAATAGGCCTTTGACTAAATTTATACAGTCTTTATGTTCTTAGTAGGGATTAATTATCTGCAAAAGATAATTGAAACTGCAAACAGGTCCCTAAAGGCTTAAAGCAGACTACTCAACCTGATAGCCTCCAAGTGTGTGTACTTTCTGAATCCCCAATAGTGTCCATGAGAAATGATCCAGGGAAAGTGGAAATGAGGCCAGAAGATATATGTCATGATCCTTTAATAGAGTTTCCTAGCTATTGAATATGGTTACTTTGATCCAGTCAAATTGGTCTGGCAAATAGTAACAGCATTTGATCAATAATAAGAATTCTGAAAAGTACTTGTGTTAATTTTGCAACTATATGACTGTCTATCACGATAGATCTGCTGTTGACAATGGGGTTTTTTTTTTCAGATTATTAGAGTTGGAAGGGACCTTGTAGGTCATCTAGTCCAACCCCCTGCTCAAGCAGGAGTCCCTACACCATTTCGGACAAATGGTAGTCCAATCTCCCTTTGAAAGTCTCAAGTGTTGGAGCTCTCACAACACTTCTAGCTCAAAGAAATGAAAATTCCCAAAATAGAAGAACAGTAGAAATTAATACTGCAGATATTAAAATTGAAATAAATCTTGTAATTAACAATATGCAATAGTGAGACCAATGTACAAGAATCTGAAATTAGTCAAAGTCAACCTGTATATGCAAATACTCAGCAAGGGACCGTGTTAATTAATATGAGGATTTTAATGCAGAATGGATAGCACATGAAACACTAGAAGCAGTGGCAGAAAAGAAAAAGATGACTTTCATTAAACATTTCTGTTTCTGCATTTAAAAAGAATAATTAGTGCAAAGACATTACTAGAGTTAAAATTAATGCCAACAGATATTGGTGCTAAAGGCATTGTCAGTTTAAGAAGCACCTAATTCAGCCAGAACATTTTGCTCCAGGCTACGCTGCAGTATTCAGAATTTAAACTTGGGGTGGCATTTTTTTTCCATTTAAAAAAAGGGTTTTCTATAAGATAACTGCTTGTGTACTTTGCAACAAAGGCAGATTTTTCAGTTACAAAGACAGGCATGAGAATTGATATTCTTCTTCTGAGAACCAATAGATTAACTACAGATGTGGGATAAAACTTGGAAGGCTCACACA
Organism: Diadophis punctatus similis; assembly: GCA_023053685.1. Taxonomy (NCBI): domain Eukaryota; kingdom Metazoa; phylum Chordata; class Lepidosauria; order Squamata; family Dipsadidae; genus Diadophis; species Diadophis punctatus. Next base: position 43,280,774 of record JALIGW010000003.1, read on the forward strand.
CTTGCTGCATTTTCATGGTTGTCTGGTAAAATATTGATTATTGCTGATTGATGCCTCTTTTAGTTTTATTACTAGAAAAAAAATGCAAAATCCATATGATAAAGCAAAAAAATAAGGAACATTTTGGTGGCCACCAGCTAAACATATTTTTTCCCCTTGGAGTTAGGGTTGTAATGGTGGCATATAATGCAAATAGATGCATAATTCAGAATGAGTACATTCAGGATTTTCTAAGAGATCAATGTAAAAAAAAAAAACCCAGACCCTGCATTAAACTCATTTTAGGCTAGACTATAGGTTTTATGTATTTTTATCCTCAGTTAAATAGGGGCTACGGAAACTGAAAAAGAGGGACTCTGGGAACTGGCACTCAACAAAGGTTGCTCATCCTGGTTCTAAAAATCTGGAGTTCTTATTTGAAAATAATTATTTTTCCTATGTATAGCCCCACATTTGTGAACAAAAAAGGTCTGAAAAATATCACATTTGTAAGCAGAAAACATCTCCCTTTTCATTGAAAAGCGCTGAAATTACACCAGCGATAGTCTGCAACTAAAGAGAGTTTGCCCATAGACTATTAATTTAAATCTTTTCCTAGTCTTCTTTCAAAGGTGTCTGATCTATCCCTGCATGAGAGAACTGCAACTAAATGAATGGTAGCTAGAGAGACCACAATACATCTGCTTACAATGCCCCAAAGTAGCATGAATGCAACATCAAAGAATAACAAGGAAATTATTTAAGATACTTCAAAATCAACCCACATATTCCTATTCAGATTGCAACTGTTCACCATATACACAGCATCACACCTTAAAAATAAGTGTTTATAATAAATTAAGAAAAACCGGTCAAAACATTGTTCAGGGCATGAAAAACGTTGAAGTGTGAAATATTCAAGATATTTGTATACATTCCTATGTGGTAGTTCTTTGGGTTCAAAGAAGACATGCTGTTGTCCTGTTCATCTTTAGACCTGGAGGTGGCTTTGTAGTCCCAATCTAGAAGCATAGATTCTAGCATAATGGGGGCACAATAGGAACACTGTGCTAGACATTGTTGTAGTAAAGGTGGATGTTGTGCCATGATGCGCCTGTCTTCAAAGCTGGTGAAGGCTTCATAGCGCAGGACTCACGAGCAGGTTCTGTCAGCAGCTACAGTTTCTAGTTCTCTTTACTGAATGTCACAATGGCATAGGGTTTCTTTCACAGTATCTTTGTAACATTTGTGTATCTAGAATCTCCCTGAAGCTCATGAGGCCAAGAAAGAATTACTTGGGAGCCAAGAGTTTTGACAAGTGCGTTTGTAGGCTAGATGATCAAGAAGAGAAGTCATTTTCCACTTTGTTGCCACTAGATCCAAAAGCTTCAAACAACAGCAATGTTTCCACCAGCAAGTTCATCAACCACGGATGATGGGAATTACATACCTACACCTTTAAGTATATCAGCTTAGGAAAGGCTGCTATGGGAAATAAGTGAAAGGCAGGGGTGGGTTCGTCCCGGTGCGGTCGACTCTGCTGCACTGGTAGGGGGCGTCCGATTGCTCAATTTGCGCGCGATGGCTTCGGTGCCATCTTCACTGGTCCGTCGCGTGCATCGCGATCTTTTTAAAAGAATTTTTGGGCTTTTTTGCTTCTGCGCATGCGCAGAAGCAAAATCTCGCCGAAATCTCATGAGGGGACACATGCGCATGTGATATTTCGGCAAGATTTTCCTTCCGCGCATAGAGATGCGCGCGCAGCGCACCAGCATCGGTAAGTGAGCAACCCGCCCCTGGTGTAAGGTAGATCTTACTTAACAACAGTAATTGGATCTAGAATTTCTGTCGCTAAGTAACATGGTCATAAAGTCTAATGTCACATGACCACACCACTTTGTGATGGAAATTCTGGCATTTCTGGTTACTGTCATTAAGTGAACCCGCTCTGTGTTTAAGCAAGGATCTCACATGGTTACTGTTTGCTGCTGGCTTCCCACTGACTTTGCTTGAAGGAAGCTGGCAACAAAGGTCACAAATGGCACTCATATGGCTGCGGGATGCTGCAACATCATAATTGCGAGGCTAGTACCGAATACACAGATTGCAATCATGTGACCACAGGGACACTGTCAACAATGTAAGGATGAGTACCATTCATTCAGTGTTGTCATGAGTTTGAATGGTCATTAAGCAAAGACTACCTATATCAATGCAACCCTGGTGTCTTTGTAACATGAGCTTAAAAATCTCTGAAGAGGCATGAATAAGCCAATGAATGAGCTTCTAGTTGCCTACTCCTGTGTTTATTAACAAAGACAAAATAGTAATTCAAAGTCTCAGAGGTGAATTACCCACTTTATTTGGAATCTGTAGGAGAGGTTTCATGATTGCTGCTAACATTCCTGTGGAGTAAAACAGGGGTAAGGGGCAAGGAGGCCATTTCCCTCTGGCTATGCCATTTATGGATTCCCAAATAGCTATTTCCAATATGAAACCTTTTTGTGCACCATAGAGCTCAGCTATAATGAAGTGATCTAAGAGTTGACACTGGTAGCATTTCCAGTGTACAACAGGGTCCTTTTGCCCCTGGGATGTGTCATCTAATTACCAGACTGGAAATGGGAAGCAAGCTGCCTTCTTCACAGGTTAATAATATTTGGTGACTTCATTATTTCTTGGGAGATCAATGAGATTTTACAAAATGGGAAAAGAATCATAAGAGAAGAACTGTATAATAGCCTTTGAAGGAAAAGCTACGCTAAAGAGCAAGTGGCTGATCTGCTCAGCTGTCATTGATGGCCTGTGCAGGGAAAAGGGTCGTGGACTTTGGTCAGCTGCCATTGCATGTCTCAGAAGAGCTGGGAAGCATTGGTTGTTGCTGATATCAGGCAATATGCAAATTGTGTGGGCAGAAGGTTTTAATTTTTTTCTGAACTCTTTTTCCATCTAAATGATATTGGTCAGAGGAGAAAATATATATACTTGCAAGGAATAGGAACCTGATTTTAAAAATACATGGACAAACTCCTGAACAGTGTCCAGCATCCACACCTTGACATTCTGGGTTATTGATTCCTGTTAAAATCAACCTTGAAAAGTAAAATGCCCAATTTAAGCACTTGTTACTAATGGGTTAAAAGTCAACAATCCACAAATCATTCAGATTAACCTTCAGCAGCATCTGTGTCTTCAGTGGGGTATCTGAGGCCATTTCTACATTTCTTTGTTTTCAGCAGCTTCTTATATTCTTTATCACTGAACGCAGAGAAGATGCCTGCCCTCAATTAATTTGCAGGAAAACCGTCATATCATAAATGCTGCATCTAAGTTAGAATGATGCATAGAGTTGTTACATTAGCAGGCACTCAGTTGTAGTTAATGGTGCAAACACAGAGTAGACTCCTGTCAAATATAATCAGTGAATGAAGTATAAGAAAAGGAAGTGGGAAGATAAAAATGAGGTTTCACAGAAAAATAAGATGAGCCAAATAACACGAATGTAGAAAATGACATTTCTGACTGAGTGTTCATTAGCTTTTTTAAAAGAAGTATAAACTACCATTTAGAATAAATGATCCAAAAGCAAACAACAAAGAATAATACATAATCAAACAGTTATTAAAAACAATAATCAATGGGACATTGTTCACAGTAAACATTAACCCAGTATTTAATGCCAGTTTAAAATCCAGTGGTTGAGAGTTTCATGGATTTTCTTGGACATTAAATCCACTTCAGTTTTACAAAGTGGGCACGGCATAAGATATGTTCTAATATGATGCAATAAAATATATCAAGCAACTATATATGGTATGCAGATACCCTTATTATCTACTTCGCAATCAATATACAAATTGTCTATAGTTGATCAAAATTAAGAAGTCTGGTTCAGATCACTGAAATTTAACTTATTTATTATTTATTATTTATTTTATTAGTTGCATTTGTATGCCGCCCACTCCACAGAGACTCTGGGCGGCTCACAACAGTATCTTAATATCTGAGGCAGAATAAAGTTCAGAAAAGGGGTCTTCCTTTTTTATAGACTCATATGGGAAAACAGAATTTTATGTTCTGTAATTTTTTTATTATCAGAATCTTATGAAAACTTAATTCACAGAAATTGGTTTGGGGATTGTTGAGACATGGTCTTTTAAAACGGTAAATAATCAGTTCTCCCTCATCTGTGGTTTGATTGTGGATGAGAAGGTCTAACCGCTTTGTATAACCAAGATATGGGTTGAAGAATTGTTAGTCTCATCCAAATAATCTAGAAGATATTCAGGCTAATATAATTGGTGGATGTATTAAAGTCTGGTCATCCATGTAGAATATGTGTATGACACATACAGTTAAACAATAGCTTGTGGGAATCCCCTTTCAGTATAGCTCATATCCCACTGATAGCAATAAGCCAATCTGGGAGAACATTAATAACAATCAAAAGTACTCTGTAGTGGTAAATGGAAGTAGTTAAATAATTTTTGTCTTCAATATTGCATCCCTGAATGTAACCCAGCAGAAATTTTCTAGATGGTTGAACTTTTCTGATTCACTGTTGAGGTCATGTAAGATCTTTGGTATTTCATTGTGATATGTTGGCTAGACATTTTGTCATTAAAATTGTTCACATTCTTCACAATTCTGCTTATTTATTTATTTATTTATTTATTTATTTATTTATTTATTTATTTATTTATTTATTTATTTATTTATTTATTTATTTAAACGCTCTTATAGGCCGCCCAATCCCGTGGGACTCAGGGCGGCGTACAGCATAAATAAGAACGTACATTTAAAAACAATCATAATTTAAATTAAAATATAATTAAAAAGAACATTATAAACACAACATTCAGGGGGAATCTGATTGTCCTATTCACCCCATCTGCCGGAAGAGCCATGTTTTTAAGGCTTTACGGAAGGCCAGCAGGGTGGGGATAGTCCGGATCTCTGGTGGAAGTTGGTTCCAGAGGGACGGGGCTCCCACAGAGAAGGCCCTCCCCCGTGGCCCCGCCAGTCGGCATTGTTTGGCCGACGGGACCCGGAGGAGGCCCTCTCTGTGGGACCTAACCGGTCTTAGGGAGGTATGTGGTAGGATGCGGTCCCGCAGGTAACCTTGCCCTGAGCCATGTAGGGCTTTAAAGGTAACGACCAACACCTTAAATTGCAACCGGAGACTAATTGGTAGCCAATGCAGCTGGCGAAGGAGAGGTGTTACGTGGGTGTATCTTGGTACACCCACTACAGCTCGTGCAGCTGCATTCTGTACCAGCTGGAGTCTCCGGATGCTCTTCGAGGGTAGCCCCATGTATTGCGCATTACAGTAGTCTAGCCGTGAGGTGACAAGGGCATGAGTGACTGTGAGCAAGGCCTCCCTCTCCAAGTAAGGTCGCAATTGGTGCACAAGACGGATTTGTGCAAAGGCCCCCCTAGCCACAGCTGAAAGATGTTGCTCCAATTTTAGCTGTGGGTCTAGGAGGACACCCAAATTGCGAACCTGTTCTGAGGGAGTCAATTTTTCTCCCCCGAGAACCAAGGAGGGACAGTCGACATAGTCCTTGGGAGGCAATATCCAGAGCCACTCAGTCTTGTCTGGGTTGAGCCTGAGTCTGTTCACTCCCATCCAGACCCTCACATCGTCCAGGCAGCGGCACATTACATCAACTGCTTCACTGAACTGACACGGGGTGGAGATGTACAACTGGGTATCGTCAGCATACTGCTGATACCTCACCCCATGTCGTCGGATGATCTCGCCCAGCGGTTTCATGTAAATGTTAAACAGGATGGGCGAGAGGACCGAGCCCTGTGGCACCCCGCAAACCAGGGGCCTAGGGGTCGACCTCTGTCCTCCTGTCAACACCAACTGCATCCTGTCAGAGAGGTAGGAGGAGAACCACCGTAAAACAGTGCCTCCCACTCCCATCTCCCCAAGACGACGCAGAAGGATACCATGGTCAATGGTATCGAAAGCCGCTGAGAGGTCAAGTAGCACCAGGATGGAGGAATAACCCCCATCCCGGGCTCGCCAGAGATCATCCATCAGTGCGACCAAAGCAGTCTCCGTACTGTAGCCGCGCCTGAAACCCGATTGAAAGGGATCCAGATAATCAGTATCCTCCAAAAGCCGCAGGAGTTGGAGCGACACCACCTTCTCAACAACTTTACCCAAAAAGGGTAAGTTGGAGACTGGACGGAAGTTCTTTAAATCCGCTGGGTCCAGGGAAGGCTTCTTGAGGAGGGGCCTCACCACCGCAGCTTTTAAAGGCTGTGGGATGGATCCCTCTCTCAAAGAAGCGATCACAACCGCCTGGAGCCAGCCGCGTGACACCTCCCTGCTGGCAGAAACCAGCCAGGAGGGGCACGGGTCCAATAAACAAGTGGAGGCGCTCATCGCTCCTATGGCCTTGTCCACATCCTCAGGAGTGACAGGTTCAAACTCGTCCCATATAACAGGACTAAGACTCACCCCTGTCATCTCGGCTTGCCCTGTCCAAATGGAGTCCAGCTCTGTCCGAATCTGAACGACTTTGTCCGCCAGAAACTGAGAAAATTCCTCAGCTCTGCCCTGCAAGGGATCTTCAGCTCCCTCCTTAGCTAGGAGGGAGTGAATCACCCTAAACAGGGCGGCTGGGCGGGAGTCGGCGGACGCAATAAGAGCGGAAAAATACGCGCATTTTGCCACCCTTATCGCCACTAAGTAAGACTTAATGTAAGTTCTTAAAAGTGTCCGGTCAGACTCAGCTTTACTGGCTCTCCATCGTCGCTCTAGGCGTCTCTTTAGGCGCTTCATCTCCCGGAGCTCCTCAGTAAACCAAGGAGCCCTCCGGGATCCGCTGCCACGGAGAGGCCGCAAAGGCGCAATCCGATCTAAGGCCCCCGTTGCCGCCTGATTCCAGGCAGCCACTAGAGCCTCAGATGAATCGTGTACCAGGGAGTCAGGTATTTCCCCAAGTTCCCTCTGAAATCCGTCAGATTCCATTAGGCGCCTGGGGCGGAACCACTTAATCGGCCCCGCCTCCTTGCGGTGGAGGAGTGGTGCTTAGATCCAGGGATATGAATAAAATTTAGCATTAGCATTATATCATCCCATTCTATGTAGAGTATATCGGGCAGCAAGAAATCTCCAGCATTTTCAATCTTGGGTGAGTAGTTCAGCATCTTCCCATGTGATGTCTAGAGTCTTTAAGTTTTCCCATGAATGTTTTTTGCCATGTATTTCAAGGGCATTTGGCATTAGAGGTGCAGGTGAACAAAATGCATGACAAAATTTGATCCACCACCTATTCACTGGCTTCTTGCCATTAATAGATTATTAGTTTTAGCAGGATGGTTTTTGGTTGTCTTATGTGAGATTCTAGTTTCTTCTTCACAGGAAAAAGTGGTTTCAGACTTACTTAGTATTTTTACTAAGGCTACTTTTAAAAATACCATTACTGGACCTAGAAGGTCTTACAACTACAGGGCTGTAACCAATCTTCCCTTTCTCAGCAAGGAGTGAAATTGATTTTTTGAAAGCCATTTAAAATCAAATTTAGGCTTAGATTTGGAACTTAAACCACCTTGATCACACTGCATACTTCTGATGCCTCAGAAGAGAACAAAGATGTTGCCAGAAACTGACTGTGGAATAAATCACAACTCCTCGTGTGCAACTTCCAAGTTAATCAGAAAAAGAAAGCCAACCAGTTTCCACAATATATACCCACCATTTTCAAAAAGAATCTTAGGAATCACTGAGATTACTGAACCTCATTGAAAGAGAACCAAAGGAACTATGGAAAGAAATCAGAGTTTTTAAGGATGAATGTGAAAAGACTGCCAAAGTTCAAGAAACAGAAGAAAGCAAATTGAGTATCAGAACAAATGGAAATTGGTGGAACTTGCCAAGAAGAGAAAGTAAGGCCCCAAAGACAGAAATCTCAGGAAATAATTGAACAAAGAATTTCAGAAAGCTGTTAGGAGGGACAAGGAAATGTATTGCAACATCTATAAAGATATCAAATATGAAAAAGACATGGAGAAACAAAGAAATCTAAACCTCTGAACTCAGAAAAAGGAATTTCTGACCTCCAATTGGCAAGTTAAAGGATGCCAACAGAAATATAGTAACTGATTCCAAGAAGATTAAATGAAGATGGAAGTATACTGAAATTCTGTTATAATAGAGATATCAACATCCAAGATAGCTTAGAAGATATTCTCAATTTACCAGAATCTCTAGAATTAAGATGAAGTTAGATCAGCATTCTGATCATTACCTAAAGTCTACAGGAATTGATGTAGGAAGAATCTGTGAAGGTTCAAACCAAAGTATGCCAGCAAAATCTGAAGAATGATACAATGGCCAACAAATTAAAAGGAGTCAATCTGTGTAACATCAACATATAAAGAAAAATTATACAAAATTCTTAATTCCATGTGCTAGCAAAATAATGCTTAGAAACATCCAACCCAGATAAGAGCCCTAAATTGGAAAAGGAGATGCCAAATGTTAAAGTTGACTTCCAAAAACACTAAGGAACTAGGTGGAACCTAGTCTGAATTCCCAGGTGGGAAGGGCTACATTCCAGAGGACCAAGAGACAATAAAATTAATAGTTTGTTTGGGAGAAAGAGGGTCAAGATAGCTCCTTCCTAGAAGTTCTCAGAGTACCATATTTTTCGGAGTATAAGACGCACCGGAGTATAAGACACACCTTAGTTTTGGGGGAGGAAAATAGGGGAAAACAATCTGCCTACCAGGTATTCATCTGGCTAGCATCCTTAGTCTGGTCAGCTTCAGCACATTATTTTATCCCCTGGTTAGGACTTAAAAAAACCTTCTTCGGAGAGAGTAACAATGAAAGAGCCTGCAAGCCAGTAAGAGCTGGGAAGATAGTTAGCACCTGGTTAGGGCTAGAAAAAAACTTATTCGGAGCAAGTAGAGCAATGAAAAAAAATTCTGCAAAGACTTAGGGCTGGAAAAACATTATTTGGAGAGAGTAACAATGAAAAAGCCTGCAAGGTAAGAGCTGGGAAGATCTGTTAGCACCTAGTTAGGGCTGGAAAAAAAAGCTACATTCGAAGTATAAGACACACCCAAATTTTCAGCCACTTTTAGGGAGGAAAAAGGTGCGTCTTATACTCCAAAAAATACGGTATGTCTTTAATGATGCAAGAAGTTGCTTTAGTTCAGCAAGATTTCTGTCTGTACCTGAGGAAAAATAAAGGAAACTGCTTAGAAATAACTCTGTGTGCCTTTCTTGGGTTTTGACCTGACAGAAATGCAATAAATTATTACTGAAATACACTGAATAATTGAGAAAGCCAAAGAATGTCAAACAGAAGTCAACATGTGCTTCATTGATTATAGAAAGCCTTTTATTGTATTAATCAAATCAAGCTGGGAATGTGCTTAATAAAATGGAAATCTCAGAACATCTCATTGTTCTCATATGAATCCCGCATGCAGGTCTGCCATGGTCTGAGCAGAACATAGGTTTTATTATGTTTGTATTTTTATTGTTGTAATAAGCCACCCACAGTTGTGCTCTAAAATGAGCAGCCATACTATCTTTTAAATAAATAAAACATGGCAAAACATGCTGGCTACAGGTTGGCAAAAGAGTAAGATAAGGCTGTATATTTTCTCCTTATTTATTCAACCTCAGTCTATATGCTGGATATATATTTAGGGAAGCTGGATTGAAAGATGATTGCTGTGGCTTTAAAACAGGAGGAAAAAACATCAGTAAAGGTTCCCCTCACACATATGTGCTAGTCGTTCCCGACTCTAGGGGGCGGTGCTCATCTCTGTTTCAAAGCCGAAGAGCCAGCGCTGTCAGAAGATGTCTCCATGGTCATGTGGCCAGCATGACTAAACAGCGAAGGCGCACGGAATGCTGTTACCTTCCCACCAAAGGTGGTCCCTATTTTTTCTACTTGCATTTTAAATTCTTTCGAACTGCTAGGTTGTCAGAAGCTGGGACAAGTAATGGGAGCTCACTCCATTATGTGGCGCTAGGGTTTCCAACCGCCGAACTGTCGAACTTTCTGATCGACAAGCTCAACGTCTTAGCATTTACTATTACTGATTATACTATTGTAATAACTGAAAATTATTACAGGGGTCTGCAAGCTGTCTGCAAGCTGTAGAAATGAACATTCAGAAGTACAATTTTAAAAATGGAAGTGAGAGTAAACATAAAGAAGAACAAGAAATGTCCACAGATACAAGTACAGGTAAATGTACTAATAACAGGTACAGATACAGACACAAATAATCTAAAGCAATTAGTTTTAGAAATGATTGAAGATATTGACATGGTGGATACCTGTTAGGATTAGCTATCAGCTTTCCAGAGGAACATAAAGGCTATTTGGAAGTTGTGACAAAGGAATCTGTGTTCTTAGTTCAGAAGTGCACATTTTATTTATTCCTTGTCAAATTCTCATTTCCAATAATAGTTTCACATGGAACAGCTTTAATTAACTGAGCCAAAGAAGTATTAATTAAACTAGTTTTTATTTTATTGCTACAGGGATTTCAACTATTTTTTACCCATTCCTGTGCCACCAGGACATATGTCATGTTTATTCATTATTTGAGGACCACTTCTACCTGTTTATATCTAGCTTCATCTGGCCCTACTCGGGAGGAGAGACTTTCTGCTGTTACACCACACTTTGTAATATAATTCTCCATCAGAACCCTACTCACCTTCCAAAAGTCCCTTAAAACTTTATTTGTGTTTGGGCCTAGGGATTTTATGGCCTCTGAAGTAGTTGCTATATTGTTATAGCAACCACTTGGGATCTATTTACAGTTTTAAACTGTTTTTAATTGAATTTTAACTGTTTTGGTTTTTTTATTGTTTTTATTGTTTGTTTTTTGTTTTTTTAATGCTATGCACCAGAGTCATGTACAGTATGTAAGGTAGGTGGCAATATAAATGTAATAAATAAGTAACAAGTTCCATATCTTAGATAACATATTTGGTCCCTACAATTCTGTAATATCAGTTTAGGATATTCTGTCAAAGTTAGAAAATAGGAGATGCTAAGACACTTGGGGAATATTTTAATATGGTTAAGATAATGTAACAGAATTGTAAAAAAAAATCTTATAAAGCCATCTCTGCTTCATTTTATACCTAAGCCAATCAAGACAGATTTGAAGTTTTTCCTTTCTCCCCACATTTTCAGCATTCCCAAAACTTAGCCTAATAATTAATTTTGAAATGGCTCCACTTTCTGTTAATACTCCATCCTGTCTTCTAATATGGTTAAATAACCTGTCTGATTACCCACTGGGTATCACAAACTGAGTCTACTCTTTTTATGAATAGTTTGATTTTGGCACACATACAAAGCTAAATAACCAGTTGGTCTGACTTACAAAAAGTATTTCAGTTGAGAGTGGTTCCTGTTGTGCATTTTCATTAGTCCATAAAACAATCCTATCATTGACAAACATCCAGAAACTAAATGGTGTGTGACCAGAAGGGTACTTTGGTGTCTTGACTATGCAGACACTTGGTGGCACATCTATCCATCATATAATTTTCCTACCTGATCTGTCAAATTAAGAATTTTTATCCAAATGTTATTTTTCCAACCTCCCATAGCTATTTCAATTAACCCACATTAGAAAATAATGTGGTGCAATTTAAGGGCAATAGCACTTAGACTTATATACCGCTTTACAGTGCTTTACAGCCCTCTCTAAGCAGTTTACAGAGTCAGCATATTGCCCCCCAACAATCTGGATCCTCATTTTACCCGCCTCGGAAACATGGAAGGCTGAGTCAACCTTGAGCCTGGTGAGATTTGAACTGCCAACTGAGCAGTCAGCAGTTAAGGTGCTGGTTTTGACCTTTGAAGCCCTACATGATATGGGGCCAGGTTATCTGAGGGATAATCTCTTCTACATCTACCAATCCCATCAGGACAAGCAGGAGAGATATGCTGTTGGTCCATCTGCTAAGGAGTTCCATCTGGCAGGATCCAGACCGAGTGCCTTTTCTGCTGTGGTGACCAATCTTTGAAACATCATCACCCTGAGATGAGATTAGGCCCATCTCTGTTGCTTTCTGGGAAGTTTTTTTTCAATCAACCCTGGGGGCCCTTGAGGAGCCAGCAAGGTGGTTGTGTGATGCCAAGTAATGGTAATTTTTCTTGCTCTCTTGGGTATTTATTTATTTATTTGATTTGATTTCTATAGCTGTCCATCTCAAGAAGTGACAAATACAAACAAGTTTTCTGTTTTCTGTTTTACTGTTCTTTTATTTAGGGTTTTTCTATTTTAGAGTTTTTATTGTTTTTATATATTGTACCATGCCCAAAGTCATGTTTTGTGAGCTGGGTAACTATATAAATTTACTAAATAAATAAACATGTTTCTTATTTGCCAAATAATACAGGGGTGCCAAGCACAAGGAACCAGAATGACACCGTGAGCTGATCAAAGTTACTTCTTTATTGCTGCATGCCTATTTTCAAGAAACTCGCTAGACTGATTGCATTCTCTTGGGAACTGCCAAATAAGGGTTCCAGAGATTCAAAGGCAGGTAAGGTCTGCATCCTCGAAAGAGTTAGTAATTTATTTCAATTCTGATCTTAATGTCTTATCCCTCATTGTATTCGCTCTCTTTTGTGTTAAGTTTTCCTCAGTTCTTTCTTCAATTCTCACAATCATTTTCCATCTCATTTTGCCATACCTCCTCTTGCTTTCCTGAAATTTCACCACAGCTTCCTTTTTTTGGTAATAGGATTCCCAACTTATTTTTGTCGCTTCTACCCTAACCTCTTTCCACCATTAGATCACTGCAATTGTGTCTTTGGTTGTCCCAAATATTTCTTGTTCCTGAATTAACCTTTTTTTAAAATTTCATTCCTCAGCTAAATTGAGATATTGCTGAATTTCTTGAATTCTTTCAAATAAGGCATTGAGATGGACAGGAAAAGAGGATGGAGTAGACTCGTAGTCAAGCATTCTTTTCACATGGTTTGCCAATCTATTTCAATGGAATCCCTAAATAAAGATGGTTTGGAATTCCCATGTGATGTGGGAGCGAATTAAGGTCTTGTTATAAAATATCCCTACGAATATCTATTAACAAAACAAGTTTTTGCTGTTATCCCAAATTATCTGACAACTATTGGGACTTTTTGATTTCAGTAATCCTCCCAAGATAGATCCTGTCTGTTTAATAATATTTTAAAAGTCCCTGATTTGAGGGCTTACTGAAATCATCCTCAACTCATTTATAACCCAAATAATACTGTATGTCAACCTTTAAAAGACCCCAAGTCCACTCTAAAAATCTTCCTTCAGTGATCACAGATTTTTTTTAATGAATTCAGCTCCAGTAATAGAAATTTCAGCATGTATTATCCTGTAATCACTTTTCAATCCTTCTCTTAGAGATTATATTGAGTGGAACATGTTTTAACAGTAATAATTTACTAGTGGCTGCTGACCTAATAGAGTTGCAACAATTATCATCCCAACATTCATCCTCACAACAAAATGTATCAAAACCCACACGTGGTTCAACATTTAGCCCTGTGGCTAGAAATGCAATCTGTATTTCTTTTTGTACTAAAGGTTTTTCCTCACTTTATACAGGTTATTGGTTTTAATGTGAACTGAGTCTTTTACAATGTCTCTTAAGGTGCCTTTAAGAGCATTAATTTGGGTTGTTTTATTTATTTATTTAATTTATTTATTTAAACGCTCTTATAGGCCGCCCAATCCCGTGGGACTCAGGGCGGCGTACAGCATGAATAAGAACGTACATTTAAAAACAATCATAATTTAAATTAAAATATAATTAAAAAGAACATTATAAACACAACATTCAGGGGGAATCTGGTTGTCCTATTCACCCCATCTGCCGGAAGAGCCATGTTTTTAAGGCTTTACGGAAGGCCAGCAGGGTGGGGATAGTCCGGATCTCTGGTGGAAGTTGGTTCCAGAGGGACGGGGCTCCCACAGAGAAGGCCCTCCCCCGTGGCCCCGCCAGTCGGCATTGTTTGGCCGACGGGACCCGGAGGAGGCCCTCTCTGTGGGACCTAACCGGTCTTAGGGAGGTATGTGGTAGGATGCGGTCCCGCAGGTATCCTGGCCCTGAGCCATGTAGGGCTTTAAAGGTAACGATCAACACCTTAAATTGCAACCGGAGACTAATCGGTAGCCAATGCAGTTGGCGAAGGAGAGGTGTTACGTGGGTGTATCTTGATACACCCACTACAGCTCGCGCAGCTGCATTCTGTACCAACTGGAGTCTCCGGATGCTCTTCGAGGGTAGCCCCATGTAGAGCGTGTTACAGTAGTCTAGCCGTGAGGTGACAAGGGCATGAGTGACTGTGAGCAAGGCCTCCCTCTCCAAGTAAGGTCGCAATTGGTGCACAAGACGGATTTGTGCAAAGGTCCCCCTAGCCACAGCTGAAAGATGTTGCTCCAATTTTAGCTGTGTGTCTAGGAGGACACCCAAATTGCGAACCTGTTCTGAGGGAGTCAATTTTTCTCCCCCGAGAACCAAGGAGGGACAGTCGACATAGTCCTTGGGAGGCAATATCCAGAGCCACTCAGTCTTGTCTGGGTTGAGCCTGAGTCTGTTCACTCCCATCCAGACCCTCACATCGTCCAGGCAGCGGCACATTACATCAACTGCTTCACTGAACTGACACGGGGTGGAGATGTACAACTGGGTATCATCAGCATACTGCTGATACCTCACCCCATGTCGTCGGATGATCTCGCCCAGCGGTTTCATGTAAATGTTAAACAGGATGGGCGAGAGGACCGAGCCCTGTGGCACCCCGCAAACCAGGGGCCTAGGAGTCGACCTCTGTCCTCCTGTCAACACCGACTGCGTCCTGTCAGAGAGGTAGGAGGAGAACCACCGTAAAACAGTGCCTCCCACTCCCATCTCCCCAAGACGACGCAGAAGGATACCATGGTCAATGGTATCGAAAGCCGCTGAGAGGTCAAGTAGCACCAGGATGGAGGAATAACCCCCATCCCGGGCTCGCCAGAGATCATCCATCAGTGCGACCAAAGCAGTCTCCGTACTGTAGCCGCGCCTGAAACCCGATTGAAAGGGATCCAGATAATCAGTATCCTCCAAAAGCCGCAGGAGTTGGAGCGACACCACCTTCTCAACAACTTTACCCAAAAAGGGTAAGTTGGAGACTGGACGGAAGTTCTTTAAATCCGCTGGGTCCAGGGAAGGCTTCTTGAGGAGGGGCCTCACCACCGCAGCTTTTAAAGGCTGTGGGATGGATCCCTCTCTCAAAGAAGCGATCACAACCGCCTGGAGCCAGCCGCGTGTCACCTCCCTGCTGGCAGAAACCAGCCAGGAGGGGCACGGGTCCAATAAACAGGTGGAGGCGCTCATCGCTCCTATGGCCTTGTCCACATCCTCAGGAGTGACAGGTTCAAACTCGTCCCATATAACAGGACTAAGACTCACCCCTGTCATCTCGGCTTGCCCTGTCCAAATGGAGTCCAGTTCCGTCCGAATCTGAACGACTTTGTCCGCCAGAAACTGAGAAAATTCCTCAGCTCTGCCCTGCAAGGGATCTTCAACTCCCCCCTTGGCTAGGAGGGAGCGAGTCACCCTAAACAGGGCGGCTGGGCGGGAGTCGGCGGACGCAATAAGAGCGGAAAAATACGCGCATTTTGCCGCCCTTATCGCCACTAAGTAAGACTTAATGCAAGTTCTTAAAAGTGTCCGGTCAGACTCAGCTTTACTGGCTCTCCATCGTCGCTCTAGGCGTCTCTTTAGGCGCTTCATCTCCCGGAGCTCCTCAGTAAACCAAGGAGCTCTCCGGGATCCGCTGCCACGGAGAGGCCGCAAAGGCGCAATCCGATCTAAAGCCCCCGTTGCCGCCCGATTCCAGGCAGCCACTAGAGCCTCAGATGAATCGTGTACCAGGGAGTCAGGTATTTCCCCAAGTTCCCTCTGAAATCCTTCAGATTCCATTAGGCGCCTGGGGCGGAACCACTTAATTGGCCCCGCCTCCTTGCGGTGGAGGAGTGGTGCCATGAAATCCAACCTCAGAAGGAAATGATCTGACCACGACAAGGGTACTGTGACTAAACCCCTCAGCCTCAGATCATCTCTCCACTGCCCCGAGAGAAACACAAGGTCAAGCGTGTGACCTCCCTCATGAGTCGGACCCTGAACTACTTGGGTCAGGTCCATGGTTGTCATGGAAGCCATGAACTCCTGGACTGCCTCCGAGGTTTCACCGGGCGATGGCAAATTAAAGTCCCCCAGCACCATCAACCTGGGGAACTCAATCGCCAGCCCTGCTACCGCCTCGAGCAGAACAGGCAGGGCCTTTGCAACGTAGCTAGGAGGCAGGTACGCTAGCAAAAGGCCCACCTGGACCCCTAAGTCCAACTTCAGAAGGAGCGTCTCACACCCAACAATCTCCGGGGCAGGGCTCCTTCGAGGATTAAGGTTCTGGCGAGCTATAATCGCCACTCCTCCACCCCTTCCCTGGGGTCGCGGCTGATGCTGAACTGAGAACCCGTCCGGGCACATCTCGGAGAGGGGAACCCCCCCCTCCTGGCCTAGCCAGGTCTCAGTAATACATGCCAGGTCCGCCCCCTCTTCCAGGATTAAATCCCGTACAAGGGGGGCCTTGTTGATAATTGACCTGGCATTCAACAGCAGCAGCTTGAGCCCAGGGCCCTGACATCCCTGGTTACCAGGACCTCGGGTTGAGCAAGATGGAACCAAACCAGAGGGGCCAGAACAGGAAATCGCTTGGAGACAGCGAGTTCTCGTTCCCCGAGAGCGGCCTACCCCTCTGCTCCCGCCATACCTACCTCTCCCTGTTATGACCGTAATCTTCCCCCATCCCATCAGAGATCCCCTCCCCTCCCCTACTGGTCCCCCCCTCTCCCGACAGATCATACATACCATTCATACTGCACCTGGGAATGGACCTAAGTCCCCCTCCACTTCTGTTTCCACACTCAGCAGAGGGGGACAAAGACCAAACCCTCGGCTTACTCCTTCCACTCTAATAATCGATGAAACTCTCTCGCACAATCATAATCATTGTTAAATTTTGTACAGCGTTTCTCAATTCATCCTGTAATTCTAAGTCTTGTTCCATGCATATTAAGATATTTCAAGAGTCTGACAAAGTTTGGATTTGTTCTGACAATTGTTGCTGAAGAAGCTTTTTCTCTATTCTCTATAAGCATCAATTTTCTTGCAGGCATTTTCTACTTGTTTAGCAGCTACACATGAAACAAACAAAATTGGCCCCTTCTCAGTTAGTTCTAAGCTGTTTGTTTTTTAATACTCAGCAATCTTTTCCTTGGATAAGTTTCTATTTCCTCCATCCATTTGCAAATAAAAATGCAGAGTGCAAAAGAAGTCCAGGTATATCCACCAATTCTGTCATCAAGATCAGCATTGGCACCCAAGTCGGATGTGGCAAATAGATCAAAAGCATCAAAGGACATGTTTGAATATCATGTCTTCTTTATTTTATTTATTTATTAAATTTCTATGATGCCCATCTCCCTGATACAGCGAGTCAGGGTGACTTCTTCTCTTTTGGCCTGTGAATGTCCCCGTTTCTCATAGGCCACCTCCAGATTTTTTTAAAAAAATCTACTGCAATTGCCAATAATGTGACCACTGCCTGCCAGATTCTCCACCCTTAGGTCTTTTACTACACTTAGAGTCAACCATTTTTCCTTGAGATACTCATTATAGCAGATATCACCAGCTTTCCCCTCTTGCAAAACCTAATGGCTCAGGAACAGTTGAAATGGGCATCTTGAGATTTCTGGAGATGCAGCCTTGGTCAATGGTTGGGAATTTATGTGGGGAATGCACTCACACATCTCCCAGTGAGTTATCAATGTTTATGGGATACTATATAAGTGAATAATACATACTAAATTAAACACTATACACAAAGAATTATTTCTCAAATGAAGGCAAATATGCCTGTCCCAGGATAATGTTGCAGGACCTAATCTGAGTCAGTCACCAGAACCAGAGGTTTATTCTTCCTCTGGACTTTTGGACTTGTGCTGGAGCCCATCCCCAGGAAACTTCTGACTCACCAACATGGGTCCGTCTCCAGCATGGGTCCAAAAACTTGGAAGAATAAACCTTTGATCCCAATGACTGAGTCAGATTGCATCTTGCAAAGAATCATTTGTTAAACTCCTAGTTTTGTTGATTGCAATATAGCAAGGCTTCCTTTACTTTCATTTCCACACCATACACATATACAGAACCTTTCATTCCCTCATACTCACTAGACTACACCAGAGTAACCAATCAAGAAACCTGAAGGAAATGAAGAAGACATATTGTAATCCAGATGGCTGGAGCAGGGTGTCTCCCAAACAAATCCCTACAGTATCTGATTCTCCTTTTATAGCCATGGTTTTACTTTCTTTTTCATGTGTGTTGTCATTGCCGGACTACCTTGGTTTTACTCTATGATTTGGAGTTTTCACCTAGCGGTCATAATTCAATTTGTTCTAATTTCAAACTAGGTCAGTTATTTGAAAGCTTCTTCCTTTAGATTATTTTGTTGCTTTGTATGCTGCCTTGTTTATTTGCTGTTTTTCGTCAGGCCATTGCCTATGTGATTGAGAATTATTATTGTTATTGTTATTTGTTTGTCAAACATGTACAAGATAGCAAGTATAGGTATAAACATAAACATAAGCAAAGTAAGTACAGATAAATGAGGATAATAGGACAGTAAGACAGGGACGGTAGGTACAATGGTGCACTTATGCACGCCCCTTACAGACCTCTTAGGAATCGGGGTGAGGTCGACAGTGGACAGTCTAAGGTTAAAGTTTTTGGGATTTGGGGAAGAAACCACAGAGTGAATTCCAGGCATTGATCACTCTGTTGCTGAAATTGTACTTTCTGCAGTCAAGTTTGCAGTGGTTTACATTGAGTTTGTATCTATTGTGTGCTTGTGTATTGTTGTGGCTGAAGCTGATATGGAATCCATTTATTCAATAACAATCAATCCAATGCATAGCTCTAAAAAAAAGTGAAACACTGTTTTGTCTTTAGTGACTTCAAATGTACAGCCGCAGGAGTGATTACCAGAATGTAGATGTAGTTATCTGATCTGCATACATTTTACAGGCAACTGATTGGAGCTAATGAATTTTCTGCTAAACTTCTTACAGTATAAAGATAGTGCTAGGATGTTGCATTTTAGGATCTAGGATTCTGAATATAGTCTTGGTACGGCTTTTTAAAAAAATGAAATATATCTTGATTGCCAGTTCTTCTGGATTTCCACAGACTCCCATTAAAAAAATATTTAATTGATTTGCATCTATTAACTGTATTTTACTTCTAAATCAAATAAAGTTTGCCAAGTTTTTTATGATCCAGCCATTGTATTCAAACATCCTGTAACTGGCAGAAGATGAGTAAATGTCTCTATTGTCATATGCTCCGATGGTTCTAACAGTGAACTAAGCATTTGTTTATTAAATGGTTGTTTTTGTATCTATCTTCCCCACCCCCTACAGTGCAACTGGTGATGCAAGCAATTAAAAATAAAGAGAAAAGAGAAAGAAGAAAATGGAACAATGAACCATTGAGGAAGACTTCTTGCAAAAATTTCAACATACTGACATTATTTTTGGTGGAGGAAACAAGAAGCAAAATATACTGTATTACTTTTTAAGACCAATGTATTTATTAGGGCAAATAGCAGCCTTTTCAAACATGGTGCCCTCTCAATAAGTCGGTCTACATTTATATCAAGTGAATTGTGAGCAAAGATATTGGTGACCAGAAACAAGAGAGCTCTGTTTTATTTATTGTATGTCTATATCATATTCCTAGAAAAGCAGTAAAAGTAGGGAAATGGGAATCCTAATTGTGATAACTGAGGAGCTTTAATTTAGTAAAACCTTGAAATGAGAGCTCTGAGCTTATCTACAGTGTTTCTCCCTTCTGCCATGATTGATCTTATCTTTTCTGTAGGATCCATTTTGGGTCAGTCACCAGAACCAGAGGTTTAGTCTTTCAAGCTTTTGGACTCATGCTGGAGCCCATCTTAAGGGAACTCTGAAGCTGAATACTTCAGCTTCAACCGCAACAATACACGAGCACACAATAGATTCAAACTCAATGTAAACCGCTCGAAACTCGACTGCAGAAAATACGACTTCAGTAACAGAGTAATCAATGCCTGGAATGCACTACCTGACTCTGTGGTTTCTTCCCCAAACCCCAAAAACTTTAACCTTAGACTGTCTACAGTTGACCTCACCCCATTCCTAAGAGGTCTGTAAGAGGCATGCATAAGCGCACCATCATGCCTACCATCCCTGTCCTTCTGTCCCATTGTCCAAATTTACCTATACATACTTTGCTTTTGTTTATGTTTATATCATACCTCTTATCTTGTACACGTTTTAACAAATAAATAAATAAAATAAACTTCTCTCTCACCAGAATGTGATATGAGGATGTAGGATATTCTCATGATATGAGGATGTGTTTTCTGTCTTCTAGCAACAGCTATCAGTAAGGATATGGAACCTCTTCTTCCTCTCCTTCCTCCTTCTTCCTCCTCTTCCTCTCCTCTGTTAAGCATTTACTGTTTTTTCTTCACCTAAGCAGAAGTCTACCTTTCCTAATTATTACTTTTTTTCTTTGTTGATGAAAACTCTCAATTATCCAGGCAAAGGTGTATAAGGTTGAATTATGGCAACTGGACTAATTTTTTTTGCTAGTGAGACATTTTGCTGCCCATCCAAGCAACTTCATCAGTCAGAGCAAGTTAGTTAGGCAAAGAGTCATTGGAATATACCAACTCCTGCCTCACCAACTTCAGGGGTTTCCTCCCCAAAATGCATTGCAATATGTCAGTGAAGTGAAGACTCTCATTCTAACAGAACTTTCTTGTTTGTGTGTTTGTTTCGTTCTGCCCATTTGTTTTCAATATTTTTATAACACATTTTTATTTATGTGAGATAATAATAACATGGGATTTATATTATGTTCAAAAGAAGTTTATAGTAGAACAAAACATATAGTTCAGCTTTTTTCCATGTTACTGGTTAAAAAGTTATTTATGTCTTTCCTACAGCTTTTCCCATATCTTTCCCCTTCCTCTTAAAAATTATATATGAATCTTCCCTACTCCCAAATATGCAGGTATTTCTTATCATCGATATAGTAGTATATTACATTGTTATCATTGCTGGAAAATTGGGATTGAGAAAATACAGACAGTGGATCAAGGCCAAACAGTGAGTTCAACTTAATCTTAGTCATACCTGGAGGAGACCCAGTAAAATTAAAGCTTCTTCTCTAACTAGATCTAAATCTGAATCAAACCCAGTGAGCTGACATCAGAGATGCCCTTAATGAATCCTCGTTGCTATGATCCAACTCCAGTTTTTTATGCACTTTTCTATTCTTCAGTGAATCCAATGTTTCCCCAAAATGAATTTCACACATGGCTAAATAAGAGTTACGATAATTTGGCCAAAAGCAAGATTTTGTCATCATGAGTGAGGGTGGCCCAATGGGGCATTAGAGCATAGAATGAGTTTTATAAGCCTATATTGGAGGAATTTGTGGGTAGAAAGTTAATGAGATTTAATGAGAGTACAGTAGTAAATCTCGATGCTGGAAATAAAACTCACAACCACAGTATTAAAGTGGGAAACCAGTAAGTGACAAAACCCAAAGAATAGTCATGTAAGAGATAGAATATCTATTAAAGAAAATAGCAGAGGCCAAAATGTAAGACTAGCCAAAGTAGAGGCATTATATCACAAACACTAATATAGATCTTATTAAATCCATTATGGAATAATGTTTATAAGGTGAGTGCTGGTCTCAGGGGAAAAGGGGAATACTGGTGGCACAGAAGAGGCCAGAATGAACAGAACAGTATCTTGGGGGTGGGGGGGTGGGAGGAGATTAAATATTGAGAGTGACAAATGATAGACCTATGCATGCTGCAGTCTCCTGATGTAGACCTTGGATCCCCCAAGGTTGGGAAGAGGGCCCTCCTGTGCCACAGTTAATTATTACTGAAAATTAGTTGGTCAGTATGGTGTGCCATGGAATAAGTTAATTAAACTTGCCTTAATATGATGCACTTAACATGAAATTGATCTGTAAATGTATAAGGATGGTAAGGAAGTAAAAAAGAATTCCTTTACCATCAAGAAAGGTGGGATCAAAGATAGCCTTAGGGAATTTTAGTCCCAATGCTTCTACAAGTCTCTTCGTTGGGGAAGATATATTTTGAGGCAAATGCTGCAAAGATGCTTTTGTCATATTAATAAAACACCAAGATCCTGCAGACACTCTTGTATATCAGATTTGTGGGTTTTGGTTGTGATGCTTCTTCTGTTCAGGAACTGGAGTCTTGGGCACATGCCATATAAAACAAATGAAACTTTCCTTTTTCATATGTGATAGATATTGTACTTTGTGGTCTATTTCTCATAATGTTTAATGGTACCCCACTTAGGATGCTTTTTTTTAGCATTATATAGATCTCAGACAGAGCAATTTTATAGCTACATTACACATGAAGCAGATAGAGGCTGCTGGTGTCCAATCCTTATTTTGCTGGGAAGAGGAAGATAAGATTGTGTGACTAGAAAATCCAAAAAATGATGGAAAATAAGTATGCGAAGTATTTTACAATTTTGACACTGTTCCTCTATCTACCAAAAGAGTTAATCTTAGTCAGCAGATAACTTTTTTGATAAGAAGGAACTCTCTCCCCCAAATACCTCTTATTCAATTAGAATTCTATTGATTTCGCAGCCTTCTGAAGGTGGATTGATCAAGAATTTAAACAGATTTTTGCTTGGGCTAGATGTTCAATTAATACACATAAATGGACAGCAGAAATGCAATTTTCAGAGCAAGTCAAGCACAAGATCAATTCCATTTTGTACATAACAAAATTCTTGGAAAGGGGGTTTGTTGCTTTTTTTCTTTCTATCTGTGAAGGAACATCATTCAAAAGTAGTAAGCAATGAACATTTCAGAAACATCCAGCCTCAGGACTTTGCTCCACACAGCAGTGGTGGGTTCCTACTGGTGCGGTGTGGAGCATAGCTCCGATAGGAGCCCGGAGATGATGTCATTTTCTGGCGCTTCTCCTGAGCTGTCGGGAAAAAGCCCTGCCACCCGCCCTTGTGTGAATACTGACCTTTATTCTTCCTCCGAAGCACAGCTGAGAAGCTCCTCAGCTGTGTTTCGGCTTGTAATCCTAATCCTTGTCGTCCTAAGCATGCGCGGAAGTGAAATCGCCCAATGGAACGCGAGTTCACTTCTGCGCATGCTTGCGATGCGCACCGGTAGCAAAAATAACCAGAACCCTCTGCTGCCACACAGCATAGAACATCTTTTCCATGCCAGGTTTATGCCACTCGCTCTGCAAGGACATTCTTTTCATGCAAAGTTCCTAGTTTCCGAAAGTACCTGGAAAGTCTTGAACTGGAGATGGGAAGTAAATGAACCACAGGACTGATCTAGAATAAAACCATTCCCAGTGTTTCTGAATATATGTAAAAAAAATTTCCTTCAAAAACAACTCACTGTTCAGCTCTACAATCTCCCTTTTTATTAAAATGTTCATGTTGGAAGGCATAGTGTCCAGGTGATGTTCAATGGTGAACTACATAACCCTGAAGGAGTAGGGACAGAAATGTGATGGAGATTGCTGTTCGGTGTAGAATTTTGGTTGGCAGAGTCTCACCAATCAAGGAGACACCATGTAATTGCCCACTTGCACTCTAGACAACGGTTTCTCGTGAGATGACTGCAAGAATTGTGGGTTTTGTGGTTGATTTCTGAGTTGAACAGCTGGGAATC
The DNA here is from genome assembly GCA_023053685.1 of Diadophis punctatus similis. NCBI lineage: Eukaryota > Metazoa > Chordata > Lepidosauria > Squamata > Dipsadidae > Diadophis > Diadophis punctatus. Next base: position 43,304,625 of record JALIGW010000003.1, read on the forward strand.
AAGGAATTTCAATAGTGCTTAGAACCACAATGCAACTTGTAATGAACATCACAAAAGCCTCACTTTCTTAACCACTATCAGATACAATCAATTTAAAGTTAAAGAGAGATGTCTCAAAGGTGCTTTTTCCAAAAAGCAACTGGACTTTCTTGGGGTTTTTTTTTCTTTGAAAGTGTTTTGCTTTTCATCCAAGAAGCTTCTTCAGTTCTGACTTAGAACTGAAGCCACAGTATCTTATACCTTATGCCCACCTTCCACGACTAGAATATATTTCTTCTTCTCTTCCCCTCTAGCCACTATTTCCGCATGATGATGAGGTTTGACTCTTGGCAATTCTATGGGCCAGGTCTCTCCACATTTTCCGATCTTGCACTGCTTTTTGAGTTGAGTTGTTCTAAGCTCTGGCTGGTATCAGCTTTGATGTTGTCCACATGTCTGGTTTTACAACTGCTAGCATGTTATCCATGTGTAACAAAGGATTTTCCAGTGCAGCAACACATCGGTGGTTTGGTATGTTCACAGTTATTCTTTTATAGAAAATGATTGGGTATTGTTATTGTTGTTGTTGTTGTTGTTGTTGTTGTTGTTGTTGTTGTTGTTATTATTATTATTATTATTATTATTATTATTATTATTATTATTATTATTATTATTATTATTATTATTATTATTATTATTATTATTATTATTATTATTTTGTGAGATTTATATACTGCCTCACAGTGCAAGCACTCTCTAAAGCGGTTTACACCAGTAAGCAATGTATATTTATATTGACCGCAACAATCTGGGTCCTCATTTTACCTACCTCGGAAGGATGGAAGGCTGAGTCAACCTTGAGCCGGTGAAATTTGAACCACTGACCTGCGGATCAGTCAGCTAAAGTGACCTGCAGTGCTGCCTCTAACCGCTGCGCCACCTCGGCTCATTATTTTATTGAAAGCAATCAAAGAAATTCACACAAAATATTCTAGAAATGTTCATGTGGTGAAGAATCCTGCAATTTATCTTTTCTGTATAGAATGGGAAAGATATAGATATAGATATATATTGTTGCTCCAGGAACTGTAGCAGCTCAAGCTGGTCATTGAACAAATTACATTTTTTGTACTGTTCCACAGGTTAGCTGAAAGGGGCACAGATTGGTTCACTGTTTGGTCCACCTGCTCCCTATATTTCAAAGCTGAAAGAAATTAGGATGATTGCAGAGTGCTTTGTGATGGAGTAAGGAATGGAAGTGAGGCTGGACAGAAAGCCCTTGTCTAGCAGCCAAGGACATTTTTTTTAGTAGGATTTGATATCACACTTCTGTTTATCTTTGGCTGTAACTCTTAGTGAAGTTAGTATCAGAAGTTTTTAGACATTGCCTATTTCATGGTTGACCATCTAGTTACTCTCATTCCCATGTGTGAAATCAGAATAGAAATCCAGATCACATATACAGCACTCACATGCAATTTCTCCAAATTCCAGTGTCACGGTATGAAAAATTCTGATTAATATCGTCTACAGCCTTTAGAAAAGGTATAAAAAAATCAGGATTCATTGAAGGACTTACAAAAGATGTTGTCTCAGAATCTCTTCATAAGGCTTTCCACTTTAATTCCGCAGGCTCAAACTATTGTGATTTTATTTATCTTGGTATGAAGCTCCGTATAGCTGTAGAAGTTAAATAAGATTATTATTGATTTACATTGAACTCAAGCAGTGCATAGAGGTTTGGCTAAACATGCAGAGTTTTCTGAATTTCAGTATAGTTAGAGATTCTACCTTATGTCAGTTCAAGATATGCTTAACCTCATTATGAGGGAGATTAAAGTGTTGTGTGAATATTGTAACACAGTCTGCATCAGGGCTGGAACTGGCTTTAATCCAAAAGAATTGTTCAGGTCTAAATTAACCTTCAGACAACTGTGACATTTGATCACAAATGGAGGATTAAACCCTCCTCTTCTCTAGAAAAAATGCCTCCTTAAAAATAGGGCTTGCTCTAGGAATTCCATTTATTTTTGCCCTCCTGTAGCCTCTTGGAAAGGAAAAAATGATAGAAGAGCAAAAAGAGGTCGGAGTTGGTAAACATGGTGGCTGTGACCTGCATTAACTACCACATGTTTTGATCTTTGTGGTGATGCTGTCTTTTTGTTATACTTCTTATTAAAATATTTTTATAAAGAAACAACATAACCCATGAACTCAACCAGCAGCTTGGGTCAAATGTTCTATAAAACAGCCAGTAATTAATAAATAATAAATTAATCAATTTCTCCTGGTTCCATACTGTGATTCAAACCAATGTCAAAAGGCTGTATTGATCTGAGAACGTTATCAAGTGCACCACTTTGATTTATAAGTCCAAATATAAATCATTAATTGTGGTTTGGTAGTATACCATATTTTAGATGCAAAAATCTAGTGACGACTAGGTAAAGGTAAAGGTTCCCCTGCACATGCGTGCTAGTCGTTTCCGGCTCTAGGGGCGGTGCTCATCTCCGTTTCTAAGCCGAAGAGCCAGCGCTGTCCGAAGACATCTCCGTGGTCATGTGGCCGGCATGATTAAATGCTGAAGGCGCATGGAACGCTGTTACCTTCCCACCAAAGTGGTTCCTATTTTTCTACTTGCATTTTTTATGTGCTTTCAAACTGCTATGTTGGCAGAAGCTGGGACAAGTAACGGGAGCTCATTCCGTTATGCAGCACTAGGGATTCGAACCACTGAACTGCCAACCTTCTGATTGAGAAGCTCAGAGTCTTAGCCACTGAGCCACCACATCCCTTAGTGACCGCTAGATGGCAGCAATTGGTTGTGGTTGCTGCCATCTAATGGGAATATGATTTTTTGCAGCACAGATATGGAATATCTACATAGTTTGGGGAATGTCTGGGAGTAATTTATCTGTTAGATGTATATCTCGGCATATTTCAAGGAAACCTCTTTTTTCAAGAAACTACAGTATTAAAGCTAAAAATAATGTACCGTATTTAAGTAATTTCAAGCATTTTTACAATATCATACATTGTCACTTTTTATTTTGATAAACTAATTTGCTTGGACTTTGCTTACTGATATAGTTTTTATAGTCTTGCTTTTGTTTCAATCTGTTAAGTTTTCTTTTTTTCTCTCACTTCCTAAATTTTGCACCTCTTTCCAAAATTTCACCATTTATTCCACTGCTCTAATTCTTGGGTATTCAGTTGATTCATATTGTTATGTATTAACTGTGTACATGGTTTCACCCAGGTCCAGCCTTTGAGTGGGAGAATGCTCAAACGCTATTGGTTGAGGCATCTGACAGCTCCCTATAAAAGGGCTAGCTGTCAGACTGCAAGTTGCTGGTTGTACAAAGAAGTTGCCAAGTAAAGAAGTTCCTTTTGAAGTCTGTCTCCTGTCATTATTCCCACAACTCAACACATATATAGCCAGTGGTGGGTTCCTACCGGTGCGGTCCACTCTATAGCACCGGTAGCGGCCCGCTGGTGATGTCACAGTACCGGTGCGGTCGGTTGCCGGTGCCTGGGCGCCGCCATTTTTTTTAAAAAAAAATTTAAAAAAAAATTCTTCTGCGCATACCCAGAAGCTGAGCTTCCAGCACTGCGCATGCACTGCCTTCCTACCCCACAGTGAGTCCAAGCAGGGGAGGATGGCTGAGGGAGCGCGTGAGACGCTGAAAGAACTGGCAGCAGGAGCTATCTCCATTCCCCTCCCTTCAGCAGTCCGAGAAGCCACAAACGCACGGTGATGATCCTAGGCATTTTTGCATGTTCAAGGCTTCTCGAGCTGCTGAGGGGAGGGGGAATGGGCGGCAGGAGCCTAGGATCATCAAATGGGGGGAAGCATTCAGGCCAGACGGAGCCTCCTAGAAGAACTGCTGCTGCGGTCTTGCTGCTCCCACTGCGGGGGCTGCGTTGCGGGTGGGCAATGCCCCCCCACTTCTCCGGCCGCTGCCAAGCTCCCAAGGCCCATGCCCACCTGGTCACATGGCTGGCAAGCCACACCCACAAAATAAGCCACACCCACAGAGTGGTAGTAAAAAAATTAGGAACCCATCTCTGTATATAGCCCTTATTCTTTCATATTGTATAATGTATTGTTCACATCTCTTTCATACGTAATCATAATTTTGATGGATATATTATAGAGGTTATTCCGTCATTTACAGTCCCCTAAAGAAAAGAGTTTCCCTCCAAATGTGTTGCGACATAGTTTTTGGAACAAAATCAGTCTACCTTATTTCTTTCTTTTCCACCTGCCTGGGTTGATGCATATCCTATTGTTTGCCTAGATTTATATCCCACCTTGGGGCGAGAGTTCAAGGCAGTGTACATATTCCGTCCTCCAATTTCTACTCATAACAACTCCATGGGATAATTTTGGCTGCAATACTATGGCTGGCCCAAAATCAGCCTGGCTGTTAGTACACTTGGCATCTCAGTCTTGCTGGTCCTAATCCAACGTCTTAACTGGTACATTTATAGTATATGTGTGTTTGTTTTAATCACATATATTTTTAAATTAAAGTTGATGCCATGAACTCTCTGTAGTAATCTACCAGTCATTTTATGAAATACTGAAGAAGAGATGTAAATATTTAGAAGGGCATCAAGTGCCCTATAGAAATATAACTTCTTATGTGCTGGGAAATCATGGCAAAGCCACATTCCTTCAGAGACAATCTGTTGGAGGCTGCACTACTTGTCTGTAAAACAAGTAGTTGTTAGATTCAGTAAAAATAAGTGTGGGACCCAGATCTCTATTCTACTGGCACTCTCTTTCCACTTCCCACAATTGCAGCAGGCAGCAAGGGACAGATAACTCAGCACTGATGAGAGTTTTGAAATTAAGCCAGTAATCGCATGAAATGAGCTCATTTTTGGGAATTTCCCACCCCTGCATGACACGATAATATTTAAGATTGCCCACAATATCACTTTGTTTTGTTTTTAAGGAGACACCATAAGGGATTGCTACAAATAGTTTCATACTGTATAATCTCTCTTGGGTGTCACAGTGATTTTCTGAAATTTCAAGCGGGGTGGTGGGTAGGGAGCCTGAACTGGAATAGTGATATTGCATTGGATTTAGCTGCAGTTCAGGAAGGCACTGGAACGGGGCAAGACTGTTTTCTAGTCTGTGCCAGCTTCTGATTGTTATTAAAATGCATTGCATCAAATTCCATATGTTGTTCTCTACACGGATCATATATAATAGATAAATGTCTTTTTCCATAACAGTCAACCAAAGGTTTGTAGGAATTTCATTAACAAAACCTACAGGATGGGAGTCAAAAAAACCAAAAAAACCAAGATTACAGCCCTCTGTATAATTGAAGCTTCACCTTTTGCTAACTGTGACACATGCATAAGATACTTAAAAAGCTACAGGATGTATATCATGCAATATGCTGTCTTGGCTTTTTTTGTTTCTTCCCTTCCCCCAACCTCCCCTCTTTATTATATAACAGTTTTACATACCAAACTCAGAGGTTGGGGGTTTTTCCTTCATTTTGTCTCTGAGTCAGTCTTTCTATCTATCGGTCTCTTCTCCACTTCCCTGGAATTTGCAGTGTTACCTTATACCAGTGATGGCGAACCTATGGCACGGGTGCCACAGGTGGCACGCGGAGCCATATCTGCCGGCACGCGAGCCGTTGCCCTAGCTCAGCTCCTGTGCGCATGTGCATGCCCACCAGCTAATTTTTGGCTCATGTGGAGGCTCTGGGAGGGCAATTTCAGCCTCTGGAGGACCTCCGGGGTGGCAGAGAGAACATTTTCGCCCTCCCCAAGCTCCAAGAAAGCCTCTGGAGCCTGGGGAGGGCAAAAAACAGGCCTACCAGGCCCACTGGAAGTCGAAAAACGGGGGAGTGGGGGGGTCGCGCATGCATGCGCAGGGGGGTGGGGCGAGTGGGGAACTTTGAATTATGGGTGTGGGCACGCACGTACGTACGATATCGTGCGTGCGCACTATTTCGGCACCCGAGGAAAAAAAAGGTTCGCCATCACTGCCTTATACAGTTGACTTAGACTTAGAATCAGTGGTGAAATCCAATTTTTTTTACTACCAGTTCTGTGGGCATGGCTTGGTGGGTGTGGTGTGGCTTGGTGAGTGTGGCTTGGTGGGCATGGCAGGGGAAGGATACTGCAAAATCCCCATTCCCTCCCCACTCCTGGGGGAAGGATATTGTAAAATCTCCATTCCCACCCCACTCTGGGGCCAGCCAGAGATGGTATTTGCCAGTTCTCCGAACTACTCAAAATTTCCACTACCGGTTCTCCGAACTACTCAAAATATCTGCTACCGGTTCTCCAGAACCTGTCAGAACCGGCTTGATTTCACCCTGCTTAGAATATTTTATTGTCACTTTCAATGTATACTAATCAGCATACATTAAAATGAAATTACGTTGCATACAGCTCTCAAAGGATCTCCATCTCAAACATAAACATATAAACATAAACATAAACATAAACATAAACATAAACAAACAAACATAAACATAAACATAGCCACCCAGAGTCCCCTGGGAGTTGGGCGGCATATAAATCCATTTAAATAAATAAATAAATAAATAAATAAATAAATAAATAAATAAATAAATAAATAAATAAATAAATAAATAAATAAATAAATAAATAAATAAATAAAAAAATAAAAAAATAAATAAACAAACATAAACATAAACATAAACATAAACATAAACATAAACATAAACATAAACATAAACATAAACATAAACATAAACATAAACATAAACATGACAAGATAAACAAACAAACAAACAAACAAACAATAAATAAATAAATAAATAAATAAATAAATAAATAAATAAATAAATAAATACAAAATTATGCATGTACCCACATACAGTATATTATATGACACGGAGAAACAATACAGTCTACTTCGGATGTATACATGTACATGGCGAGAGAAACATTTACCAGATGGATGGCATAGGGAACAAAGCTGTTACAGAATCTGGAAGTCCTGCTAGAAATACTTCGAAACCTCCTCCCAGAGGGGAGCAACAGAAACAGACCGTGAAGTGGGTGTGTGGGGTCTCTAACAATGCTATGTTGACCCATGTATAGTATTTACGGAAAAGTCATCCTTGGTGTGAGGGAGATTAGCTTCAAACACAGACTTCTGCTGGGAATCATGGCAAACAAGGAAATCGAGCCAATGCCACAGCTGAATCAGGGCAGCAGATGGATCTTTTAGTTCTTTACTGCCCTGGCATTTGTGTTCCTACCACAAAGGCCTCTCTGAGCCAACCGTGGGTGGAGGCATGTTTTTAAAGATGAAGCTGTAATTAGTGCTGGATCATTGAAAACACGACAACTGAGAGGTTTTCTCCTTTTTGTGTTATGTTTCCAAATGTTCTCATTATACACGTTTTAAACCAGTTAATCCCTGTTCTCTTACTTGAAGCACATTGCGGGATTGAGATTTCTTTTTCAGCAAAATCCAGTCTTCTGAAAAAATGCAGACAGGAAAGCTAAGGAGCACAAAGGGGGAGGGGGCTGTGATTTAGTAGCTACCTAGGCCAAACAAGACATGATAGTTAAATGCAGCTACCCGTTTAATACAGAGGTCTCCTTAATGGAAAATTATATCTACTGGAGCGGTTCATAATTAAGGGATTCAGAGCAGATTTGGAATGGAATTTAACTCTTACAAAACAGCTTGTTTTGCCCCGAAATAGAGCTTGTACTTCTATTGGGAAAGAATGTCAGCATGCCAGTGGGGGGGAGGGATATCACATATTCTCCTTGGAATGGATTCTTCTTGCTTTGGAAATGGATTCTCCTTGTTTTGAATGAAAATAAGTGTAGAAAAACTGTCTCAGCCAAGATCTTGTGAGTAAGGATAAATCTGCCCTTCATGATGGCACATATATAAGCAGGGTTCATGCCGCATAAATAAATAAAACACGGTTGCTATGTCTTCAAATAAATAAATCGCATTATGGCTCAGTGTGAGGAGCAATGACCATATTCCCACAAGCTGAACGACAAATGAGCAACCATTTTATCCTGATCTAATGTGGTGTGAACCAGCCATAGATTACCCACCATATACAGATGCAGTATGCTTCACACCTACGTACATACATCAGCACCCCTAAAATTGAATTCAATTTCTTCTCAAGGAAAAGAATATGTGGTTAAAATCATTAGCTACAAAGATGGTAATTGTAGAAAAGCATCTATTTTTTTCTCAGTTTCTGCTTTTAGTTATGACTCCAAAGTTCTCTTTCTCTTACTCAGCCTGTGGGCCCCACTGAAATTTTGATTGACTATAAGATATTTTCTTTATATAAAATTCCTTTCCTTTCCTTTCCTTTCCTTTCCTTTCCTTTCCTTTCCTTTATGACAGTGAGAGCAATCAACCAATGAAACAGCTTGCCTCCAGAAGTTGTGGGAGCTTCATTATTTCAGAAGTTGTGGGAGCTTTCAAGAAGAGACTGGACTGCCACCTGTCAGAAATGGTGTAGGGTCTCCTGCTTGGGTGGGAGGTTGGACTAGATGACCTACAAGGTCCCTCCCAACTCTGTTAATCTCTCCTCTCCTCTCCTCTCCTCCTCTTCTCTCCTCTCCTCTCCCTTTTTGTCACTGTCTTGACTATCAGTTAGAATTTTAACCAGATTTGAAAAGAAAAATATGGGACATATTGTAAATTCGGTACTTCTGTTTACAGGACTAATGATTAAACACATTATTGTCAAATTGTAATATATGCAAATCTTTAAAGGAGGAGTTGAGGGGGCCAAGCTGAGGGGCAAGCAGATCAAACAGAAGGTATTGTAAGGATGATTACTAGAAGCAGCTAAGTGCCATGCTTGTAATAAAAGAGAGGCAAGTAGAGCTTAGCTTGCCAAAAGTCAGTCCCTGCCTCCCATGAAGGAGTTCAGAGGGAGAGCAACCTAAATGGGGCTCAGAGCTGCACTACTAATCACTGATATGTTCCATGCTTTTGTTCTAGAACAATAGCGCTAGAGCAAATATCCAGTCATGATACCATGCATTTAGATGTTTAAAGACTCTTGTTGCCGAAGCACCTACTCAACTCCTAAAAGTTAATTGATTAGAAATACCAATTTACAGGATGGTAAAGTTTATTTCAATCTGAGTAGCCTATGTTTTTCTTAAAGCATCTCTGTGATAAAGCTAGTGGGTGAATCAGCTGCTCAAAGATCGATCCCAGATCCATCTGTGATAAGCTGGCCATAGCAAACACTGCCATTCTTAGTTTGCATGCATGCTGATAAATTGTGCTTTAGGCAAACCACTTTGGACTGGTTCAAACAACCATTTTGTATATCCACTGAAGTCTGTATTCAATGAAAAGTGTGCAGCAGTTAGGTAACTACAGCTGTACGGTGTGGTTGGACTCATTCCATAGAAAACAAGATTCTTCCCATAAAAGATTTATTTTCAAAATGAGAATGACTGTACAGACCATCCGCAGAACTGGTCAATGCTGAGGGTTTTTTAATAATTGTCTTCATCATAACAGCAGAGACTGTCAAGCTGGGAAAAATGTGTATTGTTAAACCAATGGTCTATAGCAGTTGGGGTTTCTTGCCTCTGGTAGTACAATTTGTACTTTAATGTGATTCTGTGCTAATAATTTAATGTCCTTTTTTAATCAAGTGGGCACAGTGTGTTATTAAAGGCCTGTTAGTAAAAGTCCCTGTGTACTATGGAGAAGCCAGTTTCAGATATCAGGATTTAGATGATGATGATGATGATGATGATGATGATGATGATGATGATGATGATGATGATGATGATAACAACAACAACAACAACAACAACAACAACAACAGAGTTGGAAGGGACCTTGGAGATCTTCTAGTCCAACCCCCTGCTTAGGCAGGAAACCCTACACTACTTCAGACAAATGGTTGTCCAACATCTTCTTAAAAACTTCCAGTGTTGGAGCATTCACAACTTCTGGAGGCAATCTGTTCCACGGATTGTTCTAACTGTCAGAAAAATTCTTCTTAGTTCTAAGTTGCTTCTCTCCTTGTTTAGTTTCCACCCATTGCTTCTTGTCCTACCCTCAGGTGCTTTGGAGAATAGCTTGACTCCCTCTTCTTTGTGGCAACTCCTGAGATATTGGAACACTGCTATCATGTCTCCCCTAGTCCTTCTTTTCATTAAACTAGACATACCCAGTTCCTGCAACTGTTCTTCATAGGTTTTAGCCTCCAGTCCCCTAATCATCTTTGTTGCTCTTCTCTGCACTCTTTCTAGAGTCTCAACATCCTTTTTGCATTGTGGCGACCAAAACTGAATGCAGTATTCCAAGTGTGGCCTTAAGGCATTATAAAGTGGCATTAACACTTTGCGTGGTCTTGATTCTATCCCTCTATTAATGCAGCCTAGAACTAGATGGTTGGCTTTGGTACCAGTGACAGCACTGTCTGTTTTCTGGTAGGCATCTTCAAATTCTTTCAACTGAAAATGTATGTAGAAAGTGATTTCAATAAACACCCATGCAAATACAGATTGAAAATGGTGCCCATCTGGATAAAATGACGTTCCTATAATAAGGACGACTTTCTTATTCATGAAGCAAGGCATACTTGTAATCAAATTCCTATATCAATACATCAGTGCTTATAAGCCCATTATCTTTTACCCTCTTTCTTTCTATAGTTCCCAAATGACACTTTCTTTTCTGTCACTTAACTTTCCCTTCCACTTGAAAGTACAACCAGCTTTGTATGTCACTTTTTCAGAGAACCAGAGCCAATCAGGGCTCACCCTTCCTGGCCAGTAATTGATGCCTCTTTGTCCTCCTTCAATTTAATTTCTAAACAGCTTCATGCCTAACAATTCCCACTAACGAAATAAAATAAAACAGAGTTGATTGCTAGCATGTATGTTTCAGCCACATCAGGATCCAAGCATTTGGGTGTTGAGAAGTAGGAAGTTGGAATCAAGAGCAGCAAAATGCTATCAGATCTGCATCCAAATGGAATTTCAACATGAAATAACAGATCCTGATGACTGCAGGATATGCTAGGAAATAATCATAACTGTGAGCATCCAGTCACTGCACCATATGTTCCCTTATTTGACATGTATATCACTCTGAAAGATGACCAGTGTAAGATTATTAATTTCACTTATATTTATGAAATTCAGCACATCTCAATATATATCTGGTCCTTTAAGCAATGTTATTTTCATTTTCACATTTAAACATAGAGTTTTTTTCAAACCAACTCTAATGGCATTTGCAAATTTATTTGTTGATAGTATATTTATATTGTACTTCAACTTAAGCATGATTCTAATGCAGCTGATTAAAAAAATTAATTTGACAGTGCCTATTCTCAACCTTGCAATCTATAAGATGAGATATAAGAATGGAGGAGAAAGGAGGAATTTGCTATGACAGTGTGTTTAATTTACATGCCACAGTGGATGGAAATATGTCTTGTGTCTTTGCAGTCAAATTTGCACTACATCTACATTTGCTTCCTAACCTAATCCACTCTGCTTCAGCCCTTTGATTGCGTACACTTTGTGACTAGAGTCATCCAGAAATAAAATCTCTTAGCAGAAAAATAGCCAGAAAGAACAACAATTGGAGCTAAAACATCACAGAAAGCATGAATGATGGGACAAAAGAGGAAATAAGAAATACAAAGAAGATTATACAGGGAATGAAGAGTCTTGAGACACCTTTATGGTTAATAAATGTAACTTAAATTTTTATGGCTATAGTCCATTTGATGAGATGCATTCTTCAGCAAAAAGAGTATGATTACCTTCATAACTAAGAGAGGAATATTGAAAGGATAAATCAAAGGGAATTGAAATGTAGGAAATCAGATAGCTAGTTACTGGTCATTCATAGAAGACTTGTTGAATGTGGCACAAACTTTCTTGCATTAATGAACTGTTTAGCATCTGCAGTATGAATAAAAATCACTGGTCCCAATTTAATCCATGAGAAATACTGTTAAATGTTCTAATGAAGTCAAATTTAGCTATTTTACAATGCAATCTGTTTTTGTAATTCCTTTGTTCAAAGATAGCAACTGAGCTCTGCAACAACACTTGTACAATATTAATAGGAGGGAGCGTTAGCTGTTTTGTTTTGTTTTCATGGAAGATGTTTATTAGATTGCAAGTTGGTTTAAGACTAAGCTAATCAGAAAAGAATGAATGAAGAAATAAAGCCATTTATCTTCATTCATTGAGAAGATACTTTATAATGAAATCATTTGGGTATTTAGTAGAAAGAGATAGATGAATGTGTACTTCCGAGAGATAAGAACATCATTGTATTAGTCATTCTGCACAGTCAGAAACATGCCCTCCACCTAGTCTTGGAGATGCACTGGATGTCGCCTTATGACAGATCCATAAGTCTTTGAACAAGCATGGCAGTGCAATTCCACACTCTGAGCTGTACCAAGCCATCTGGGAAAATAAATAAAAGCCAGTGGGTGTGAAAAAGCATTAGCCTTTCCCCTCTCCTTTTCTTTGGTCTAGAAACAACCAACATAATATTACTACATTTAGAATTCTTCCAGTCTTTAAAACCATGCTAAATTTTATCATACATGATGTCTTCTGTTGAAAATTTTATGAGTGCAGGACCTTATGTTTTGATGACTCAGGCCAAAAGGTAACCCACCAGCCTTTAGCACAGATTTCTACCTCGGCTTCAGTTTTCCTTTTGGATCCAGAAAATTAAGCTTTACTTTTGACGCTGGAGAGCCACCCTTAGTGCAGCATCACTCCAAAACCATAGATAGTTTCACAAAGTAAGCCATCTCAATGCCTCAAAAGCTTCATTTATAACTGTAGGCAGCTGAGATTCCATTAGCACCTGTAATGCCTTATGGGGTTAGACAGATCAGAATTGCTATATGGGGACTAACTTGCTCAGAATCTTTCTGCTGTTCTCATCCTCTTCTAAAATTTCCAAATGACATTTTTAAAAAGTCTGGCTCAAACAACACACTGCAGAAATCAGTGTGTGTGTGTGTGTTTGTGTGTGTGTGTGTGTGTGTGTGTGTGTGTGTGTGTGTGTGTGAGAGAGAGAGAGAGAGAGAGAGAGAGAGAGAGAGCACATGGGTGTGCACGTGCTTACACACACATACATACAAACATACACATTGTCCTTTTTTGACAGTAAATTTTAGGAAGGCGAGTGATTTATATGTCTAATTGGGTTTTTATTTGCATTTTAAATCACACTCTTCTGCTAAACTAATGGACCCTCTATTTATAGATGACTCCAACATAAAGTGACTGCTAATTACTACAATTAATATAGCGTTAAAGGCTTGCCAGCCAACTCCACTGCAACTTGTATCGCCTACTCATTTTCAATTAAGGCACATTGACAAGTAAAATACGTGGTTATTAAGAGTAGAACTCTGTTGTGTAATTACATTTTGCTAAGGTCATTAATCTGCTGCAATACCAAATTTCTCACCAAATATAGTAGGGGGATTTGGGGGCAAGGCAACTGACCGTGAGAGTGCTTGCAATGATTGGAGGAGGGGGGGAGTTGAGCTAGAACTATCACTAAAGCAGAACATTATATCCCGTCCCCCACAAGTAGGGCTATGCATTATCCACTTTTTTCCTGCACCCTTGAAATGCTACCTGGTGAGCTATTGTTAGGCACATAGCATGCAGCCACTGAATTGTTAGTAAAGCTGCTGACATAGAATGTGGGAGGCAGAGACAGAAACAACGCTAACGCTTAATTCCTCCCCTCCATGTCATTTTCACCCAGCCACAGCTTTCTCCCAGCTGCTTTTCTCTATAGTACTATAAATAGGTCTGGCTGAAAATATTTTGTTTCTTGAGGAAGAACAACAGGCACTATCGCACTATCATGTATTCAAGCTAGGATCAGGGGTGAAATCCAAAATTTTCCCCTACTGGTTCTGTGGATGTGGCTTGGTGGGCGTGGCAGGGGAAGGATACTGCAAAATCTCCATTCCCACCCCACTCCTGGGGGAAGGAAATTGCAAAATCTCCATTCCCACCCACTCTGGGGCCAGTCAGAGTTGGTGTTTGTCGGTTCTCCGAACTACTCAAAATTTCTACTACCGGTTCTCCAGAACCTGTCAGAGCCTGCTGAATTTCACTCCTGGTTAGGATGTATCATACCAACAGCCACCCAAGTTATTTTGGAACACAAGACAGAGAAGTGCCACCATGTCTCCTGCCTGGCTGTAAAACAATAATGGTTTATTGGTGGCTATTTTGTGGTAGCAAGCTGTGAATGTAAACCCGTAGGACTGAAAAAGTTTCAACTGAAGGACAGTTGACTAAGTGTAACTCACTGCCAATTATAAGCAATGCACTGAGTCAGGTAACTGGTACATTGAGCTCAACATTGTCTACACTTATTATAATCCTGGAATTTCCGGAAAGAATTTTTTTTTCTTTTGCTGTAGAGATATTCAGGATTGAATTTGGAGCCTTTTGTATGCCAAACATAACTAATCTCTTTGTTTTTTGTTTTTGTTTTGTCAAGCATAAATGAATATAAGCAAAGTACAAACAGTAAAACATGATTGAATATATATATATAATATTACAAGCATGAATAAGAGTAGAAGAGGTATGAATATATGGGTACATTAGGACAGGAACGGTAGGCACAATTGTGCGCTTATACACGCCCCTTAAGCTGTATTCTTCCCTAGCCAATCAACAGTCTTTCTTTCAAATGTCATTTTTGTGTGATTGTTTGAGACCCATGTTCCCAGATGTAATGCTACCTCAAAATGCTGGCCTAGAACTGAATTTCAGGATTTTTGGAGGGGGGAAGGTAATATTAAAGAGCAGTATTTCTCTATTACATACAGGTACCAAAATACAGTAGGCCACTTGAAGACGGATATCACCTTACTGCCAAGATAGATATTTCAGTTCACAAACATGACATTTTAGAGTACATAGAATCCATCTACAAATTCCACAGATTTCCTGGATAAATCTCTCTCTCTCTCTCTCTCTCTCTCTCTCTCTCTCTCTCTCTCTCTCTCTCTCTCTCTCTCTCTCTCTCTCTCTCTCTCTCTCTCTCTCTCTCTCACTCACACACACACACACACACACACACACACACACACACACACACACACACATATCGAATTGTCCTAAAAATGCAAGTTCCAAGTGTAGTTACAGAAGAAGAAACGACAGACATCACAATCTCCGGAACTTTTTAAAAATTTATTATCCTAAGCTTTTGTCTGCCCCTGCTGACATCGTCAGAGTGTAAAATCACCATTGAAGAAATGCTTGCTTTTATGTATTGCCGATCAATTTAGTCATTGCACGCGTAATGGGCCCACACCCTTGCCTCCCCCCTGGCAATAAATAAAAGCAAGCATTTCATATATATACAGTTTCCTCTGTTTATCTTGTAAATGTTGTAAGGCAGCCTTCATCACATGACCAGCATTCTGGTCACGTGATGAAGGCTGCCTTACAACGTTTACAAGATAAACAGAGGAAGCTGCAAGTCACCATGCAGAATGAAAATTAGCTTTCATACTTTTAATTTATAGTTGAAGAATTTAGTTTCCCAGATGCCTAAACTCCCAGGATTATGGATACGGATGTTGCATGCACAACTGCCATCTGCTTCTTACTATATGCATTTTCTATTATTGTGCATTATCAACTGATATTTTCCTGAAAAAGAAGTATCCAGATGCAAGGAAATAGTTTAGGCAGGAGCAGCAAGACTTCCCGCAAGGAAAAGAAACTCAAAGAAAAGGTGCTTGTAAAAGTAGCCTCAACACGCATCCCCCCCAAAAAAAACCCCTCCCCCTAAGATTTGAATAGCTGAAAAGCAATGAATCTAAATTGCCTTGAGCTGCTGCTAGTGAAATGGTGTGTGAAATATCACAACATTACGGCACAAGTGGTGACAAGGTGTAGTGCTGTGTCTGTAATGAAGACAGACATGAGTCTTTAACATGTTCCAATTGACACTTTGACTCTCTTAGATTTAACAGGTGGGGTGGTATTAGGACTCTAGGATTCACCATGGTCAATTCTCAAGCCCAGATCAGCATTCTGCCTTCTAGCTGAGAGATGAGTATCATTTAAACCAATAGAAAATTTTTATACTGCAAGCATCTGTTAAATAGCATATTCAGAGGAGAAAAGCTTTAAAATATTCTATTTTTTTTAGTCACATATGACTATGCACTGGTTTTTCTAGTCTTTTCCCACTATAAAATAAAATTATTTTTCTCATGTTTGCTAATGTTACTTATCAAGGTATTGAATAAGGAAAGATTACAAAAGAATTAAGATCTCTATAGTCAGAGCTTTAATGGTTGAACCAGAGCTGAAATGTAGTTATGACATTGGTGGGAAACAGAAGACATGTTTGGACTATGGAGTGACCCAAACTTTCTCATTATTTAGCAGTAAATTTGGGAGAAGACAATTTATCTGAATGTATTTAGCAAAAAGGAGAAATTATAGTATATTTTTCCCCCACAGGTAGAAGTCCACTTTAAATGGGGACAATAGCAATACTAATGCACAAATCCAATGGGACAAGGTCTTCTGTGAGGTCTTACTTTGACATCTAATGGATGCATAGAAAGTCAGTGAGGCTACACACTGCTGAAGAGATGATTGCAGAAAGAAAATCAGGACTTTCTCACACACAGCTTGGCCATTCCATAAATAAATAAGTGCAAGGACTTCACCCGTGAAAATGTAACTGATATTTTCCTATTCTTTAATTTGTTAAGCAAATTTTCTTTCAGCAACAAGAAACTGACAGTTCCTATCTATTTTTTTAAACAGAGGAGAAATTGTGCAAAAGTTCAACAATTGGTGATTTTACAGACACATCCGCGCAGTTTTCTTTCCAATACTATGCAAGAGATAAAAGCAGCACTGTAGTGTTATTCCTTGCTATGGCTGGACTATTGGACACTTCCTGTGATCCTAACTCTTCCTATGCAATGATGTGATAAATGATATTGTTGTACTTTCCCTTCACACCTTTATTTCATTTTAATTACTGTTAGCTTTTCCACCACTTCCTATTATATGACATCACTTATCATTAACTTTTCAATTATTCTAACTGGCCAGTAATTCCTGTAGTCCTTTAAGCAGAAAAAAAAATGATCTGCAAAAATAAATTCAATATTGTCAAAAGCAGTTGTGCGCTGAGCATGTAAATAGCAATAGCACTTAGACTTATATACCGCTTCATAGTGCTTTACAGCCCTCTCTAAGCGGTTTACAGAGTTCAGCATATTGCCCCCAACAATCTGGGTCCTCATTTTACCGACCTCAGAAGGATGGAAGGCTGAATCAACCTTCAGCTGGTGAGATTTGAACAGCTGAACTGCTGAACTAGCAGTAGCTTGCAGTGCTGCATTTAACCACTGCGCCATCTCGGCTCTAAATAGGGTAAGCTTACCATTTGGAAACAAAGCCCATCAGGAGGAAGAGACAAGAGAGGAAAGTGAGTGCACATCTAGGTGGGATTAGTTCTAGGGGCTGAAAAAGTCACTCAAATAGTTGCTGATTATCCATTCTGGATACCTGACTCAGTAGTTTCTTCCCCTAACCCCAAAAACTTCAACCTCTTATTATCTACCATTGACCTCACCCCATTCCTAAGAGGTCGGTAAGGGGCGTGCATAAGCGCACAATCGTGCCTACCGTTCCTGTCCTAATGTACCCATATATTCATACCTCTTTTACTCTTATTCATGCTTGTAATATTACATATATATTCAATCATGTTTTACTGTTTATACTTTGCTTATAATCATATATGCTTGACAAATAAATAAAATAAATAAATAAATAAAAAATATGGCAAGTTTGATTGAGCAAGTATTTTCTCTTCAACAAACAAAGACAGTTGCCCACGCTCTTGGTAGATAGTTTCTAGGATGAAATTGTGTGAGAAAGAAAACAGAAAACTTAAATTGACTTAGATAGAGGGCTACTTAGGAAGAAGGGAGTAATAATTGATTGTGTGTTTGGAAGGTCTATGTCCTTACTGATATAGAGTGAGGAAAATCATTTCCTGATTACAAGGAACTTGCTCTGAGAGTGGCTGATTATCTATTGTGTATGATAAAATGAGAGAATCAGTTTGGTGCGGTAATTAAGATACTAGGCTAGAAATCAGGAGACCAAGAATTTCAGTTCCGCCTTAGGCATGAAGGCATTTGGGTGACTTGGACCAGTCATTTTCTTTCAGCCCTAGGAAGAAGGCAGTGACAAATTACTTTAGGAAAAAAATCTTGCAAAGAAAATTGCAGGGACTAGTAGAGGCAGCCATGCGGAGTCAACAATTTCTCAAAGGCACACATGCACACATACACACACACAATGACGAATTGACTTTTCTCCATAGTGGGCGGAGCTAGCCTCCAAGATTGGGATGATACAATCCAACAGCCAATCACGACTGAGTCTGACTTTATAAAAACTGTACTCTAGATGAGCACCCCCTCTTTCGACTCAGTCCTCAGCTAAAGGATTGTGTCTTCCCAACCTTGCAGGTCTTATTCTTCTAATTGTTCTACTGAGAAATACTTCTCTCTACATCTTCAGCGTGAGTGTTTACCTTCAATCATATTTCATCTTTGATTGGAAGGGATTGGGCGACTTTCTAGTGTGGGCCTTGGCCCTCCCCTGGGCCTAGTCACCCCTGAGGGTGAACTGCCATCCCAGTTCCCTTGCGGCCTGGTAATTGGATCAGCGAATGGTCACAGAAGCCTAGCGCTTGCGTGACTCACTACCAGGGTGGCCTGTGCCACATCCGCCTGAGAGAGCGCCTGTCCGGTAGTCTACCTTGTCTGCAGAAGCCACACGCTTGGGCGGTTTGGCGCTCTCTCTCCCTATCGAACGGTTCGGCATTCCCAGCTTTGTGTGACCGTCCACCTCTCAGGGAACCATCTGTCGCCAATTGTGGGGGCGTCGGGCCTAGTTTGGGGCGAATTCGAAATTTGGCGCCAACGGCCGTTTGCCCTGGATCGTCATCTTGAGGCAGAGCTCATCGCCCTTCGACGCCTGGCCTTAGTCTGATCTGCGCATGCGCCCGCCCACGCCCGCCCCCTTGCACTCACTGGAAGGATCAGCGGCATGTCATCCATGACGCGGCGAAGAGCGGAGCCGGATTGCTGGTTACACGCAGGCGCACTAGGAGGGCTCCATCTCAGCTGTTTGTCGGCCTGTTCCCGCCTTTGAAGGAGCCGAGCGGCGCGGCGCCGCTCTCACCGCCTCCGGTACCAGCCTTCTCGTCTGGCTGGCCTCTCCTCTCCGTCCTCCTCGTGGATACTAGCCCCCTGGGACTCTTTGTGCCTCCGCCGCTTCTCGCCGCTGCTTCCAATTGCCTCTGCTTATCTGCCGACCGCCGCAGCTTGCCGGAGCCGATCGCTGACGTCAGCTGCCTTCGGCGCAGGCGCGTGGCAGAGACTTGCAGCAGAGGCCCAATTCGTCCAAATAAGCCAGGCCCGTAAAAGCGGCTATGGCGGACGCTACCAAGTCGGCTAAGAGCCGATCGAAGTCCAGGACCACCCAGGACTCGGAGGGGCGGGCCAAGAAGGCCTCTACCCCTTCCTCTGATCGCAGGGACCGCTCACCGCTCAGACGGCCGTCAGCAGAGCGGACCAAGGAGGCCTCCTCTTCTAAGAGTGCCTCCTCCTCCTCCTCCTCCTCAGCTAGGGCCCCGGAGGAGCGTCAGCATTCCAAGGGGGCTGATAAGGCATCGGGGGAGGTTCCCCCTGTACACAGGCCCCAGCTGGATGCCCGGACTCCCAAGGACACTGGGGGGTCTCAGGCCTGGTCAAGGCAGTCCTCTGGTGCATTTTCCCTGGACAACCCCAATTTGAGGCTCGGGGAGGTGGATATATGGGAGGAACCAGTCCCGTCGGGTGTGGCTGCCCCTGCAACACCATCTTCCTCAGCCTTGGCCCAGTTGGCCTGCCCGGAGGTTCAATCAATGATCCAGGCGGCCATTGAGAGAGGAATTGAGGCGGGACTCAAGTGTGCGACCGCCTCTACCCCATCCTCCAGCAGAGCGCCCCGCTCGGAGACCACCCCACGGGCCACCCCAGCAGCGGCTCACCAACCTACTGAGGGTGGTTTGGATTCCCCCTTGGGGTCCCCTAGCTCTCTGCAGGTCGCGGAGGACCTAGGCCAGGAACTCGAATTCTCGGAGGATGAGGATCTGGCTCCGGAGACCCCGGTCACCACGGGTCTGTTTAACCCGAACCACTTCAAATCCCTGCTCCACAAAGTGAGAGCGGCGGCCAAGATTGCTCCGGCCACTACTCCTCTACCTGTCGATGAGGAGGCTGACCCCCTCTTCGAGGAAGCCACCTCCCAGGCTGAAGTGATTCCGGCTCCCAGACTCTTCGTCGATTCTGTGGTCAAGCAGTGGCTGACCCCACAGGGTGGCGCGTTGCCCTCTTCTCTGGATAAGAGGTATTTCAACGTCGCTCCAGTCCTGGCTGACCATTTGCCGATCCCACCTGTGGATCCCCCGATTAAGGCACTCTACACTACCGCCCAAATGCCGGGGGATTCAGAGGAACTTCTGCGGCCTGAAGACTGTCGTACGGAACAGGCCCTACAACGCGCCCACCAGGCGGCGGCTTGGGCACTCCGGGCTTCTGCGACCGCATCATTCTTTTGCCGGACATCCATCCGTTGGCTCAATGCACTTCAGGACCATCTTCCTTCATCGGATGTCCGGGCAAGACAAGACATTAATAAGTTGCTGGCGGCATCCCAATTTACCTCAGATGCCACCCTCCAGGCAGCCCGCTTCGCGGCCCGGTCCATGGGGGCCTCGGTGGTGGCCCGCCGGATGCACTGGCTGCGGAGTTGGCCGGCGGACACCCGCCACAAGTGGCGTCTGGCGATCGCGCCTGTAAAGGGTCAGTCGCTCTTCGGGGATGCTTTGGAGCCATATTTGGTGGAATCTAAAGATAAGAAAAAGGTTCTTCCTAATTGCACACGCAAAGCACAGAACAAAGCGTCCACTTCATCGGCTCCCGCTGCACCTCCCGCTCCCCGTCGGCCTTACCGGGCGCCCTCCTACAACCCCGGCAGGAACCGCTACGGCGGACGGCGGAACCAGGGGCAGGATAGACGCAAAGATAACACTAAGCAGCCTTTTCGGGGGGCAGGTGGTCGCCCCTACCGCCGCTACAAGTAGATGAACCCGGTCCTCCCATTGGGGGTCGTCTGCGCTTCTTCGCCAGACGATGGGAGGACACTACCACTGATGCTTGGGTTCGCGAGACCGTAACATCTGGTCTCGCCCTGGATTTCATCTCCACCCCCCCGGGATTTTTTCTGAGGTGCCCCCAGTCCTCCGATCCCCGGAAACGGTCACTTATGTTGGCCGCCATCCAGCACCTTCTGGACATTGATGCCATCAAGTGGGTGCCGGAGGACCAGCGGGGTCAGGGCTTCTATTCCATATTGTTCCTTGTGGAAAAGTCCTCAGGCGGGTGGAGAGCTGTCCTAAACCTTAAGCGTCTCAATAAATATCTGCAATATAAAAAATTTAAAATGCACACGTTGCGGTCTATTCTTGGCGGGATACGGGAAGGGGACTTCATGGCGTCCATCGACCTCACTGAGGCATACCTACAAGTCCCTATCCGGCCCGCCCACCAACGGTTTCTACGATTTTGCTATCGGAACGAACACTACCAGTATACCGCCCTCCCGTTTGGGCTGTCTTCCGCCCCACGGGTGTTTACAAAGGTCCTGGCGGCCCTCGCCGCCGACCTGCGGTCTCGTCCTATCAGAATCCAATGTTATTTGGATGATATTCTCATCCAATCGTCCTCCCATTCACAGGCGGAGGGGGACATTCAGGTTGCTCTACAGGCCCTCGCAGCCCATGGTTTCTCTGTTAATTTTGAGAAGAGCATGTTAGTACCCTCCACCAGGGTTAACCATCTGGGGGCTATCATTGATTCTCTGGAATGTAGGGTGTATCTTTCGCAGGAGCGCCAGGACGGCCTGAGGGATCTTGTACGTCAGGTCCTTGGACAACGACGAATAGCAATAGCACTTTACTTATATACCGCTTCATAGTGCTTTACAGCACTCTCTAAGCGGTTTACAGAGTTCAGCATATTGCCCCCAACAATCTGGGTCCTCATTTTACCCACCTCGGAAGGATGGAAGGCTGAGTCAACCTTGAGCCTAGTGAGATTTGAACAGCTGGACTGCTGAACTAGCAATCAGCTGAAGGTCGCAATGCTGCTTTTAACCACTGCGCTATCTCAGCTCCTCTAAGAATCCTCTAAGAATCCCTCTAAGTCTGCTGTCCTCCCTCCTGGGCAAGATGGTGTCAGCCATACACATCACACCCTGGGCCCAACTACACTCCAGAGACCTACAATGGTTTATGTTGCCTTTTCAGCGCAAGCATCAGAGCAACTCATCGATCCGGGTGTCCCTTCCTACGTCGGTCCGCCGATCGCTCCAATGGTGGCGCCCCCCGGCGATCTCCAAGGGCGGCCCCTTCCTCGAACCCACACGAATCACGGTGACCACAGACGCAAGCCTGATAGGATGGGGGGCTCACACGATGTCTCATGTAGCGCAGGGGACATGGTCCACGGCGGAAGCCTCCCTTACCATCAATCTCCTGGAGCTGAAGGCAATATTCCTGGTGCTCCAGCGGTTCCAGGATGTCTTGGAAGGTCAGCACATCCTTCTACTGACCGACAACATCACGGTGAAGGCCCATGTCAACCGGCAGGGGGGCACGGTCTCACGTCGCCTGATGTCGGAAGCCAAGGCCTTAGGCCTTTGGGCGGAGCGTCATCTCCTCTCCGTTCGGGCAGAGCATATATCTGGGGTATCGAATCGCACTGCGGACTGGCTCAGCCGCAACGAGGTGGACCCAGCGGAGTGGAGTCTCCACCAGGATCTATTTCGGGAGGTCACCAACAGATTCGGCCGCCCGGTAGTCGACCTCTTCGCCACTCCAGGGAACTCGAAGCTGCCGCGGTTCTTTTGCCGCTACCAGAGTCCTGGAACGGAAGGCGTGGACGCTCTTCGGTGCCCGTGGCCCAGAGGTCTTCTCTATGCTTTTCCACCGCTCCCTCTGATTCCTCGGGTCATCCGCAGGCTTCTGGACGAGAGGGCGGAGATGATCCTCCTGGCACCCCACTGGCCGAGGCGGCCTTGGTTTGCGGATCTGCAATCATTGGCCATCGATTCCCCATGGCGGATACCGCCGACAGAGTCGTCGCTCTCCCAGGGGTCAGTTCGGCATCCGGACCCATGCTGGTACCAACTGACCGCCTGGCGCTTGAGCGGCGCACTCTGCAACACCGAGGGGTCCCGGAGAACATAATTCGGACATTACTGCTCTCTCGCAGGGCTTCCACGACGCGTATATATGCTTCCACATGGAAAGCGTTCTGCTCTTGGTGTTCGGACGCGGGCGTCTTTCCCGTTGATCTGTCTATCATTAACATCTTGCAATTTTTACAGGCAGGTTTGGACAAGGGGTTGGCGCCCAACACGTTGCGGCGCCAATTGGCCGCCTTGTCGACAGTGCTTTCCTGCCCATTGGCAGAGCAACTCTCGGGCCACCCTCTGGTACGGAGGTTTCTCAAGGCGGCCTCGAACATCTCCCCTCCAGAGGTGCATCGTTACCCGTCTTGGGATTTACACAAAGTCCTCTTATCGCTCGCAAGTGATGCGTATGAACCCTTGTCCTCGGTCTCAATACGTCTACTTACCATGAAAGTCTCCTTTCTTGTGGCGATCACGTCGGCTCGTCGCATCTCGGAGCTGGCGGCCCTGTCGGTCAGATCAGATCTTTGTATCTTTCATCCAGACAGGGTCGTACTTCGCCTCGACCCGGGGTTTTGCCCTAAAGTCAATTCCTTCTTCCATAGGGCCCAGGAACTGATCCTCCCGGCGTTTCCGAACTCACAGGGATCGGATCAACACTGCGTAGCCCTTGACGTGCGGCGGGCGATTGAAGTGTACGTTTCCCGTACATCGTCATTCCGGCGGTCCGAAGCGCTTTTTGTTTGCTTTCAACCAGCGTCTCTGGGCAGAAAGGCTTCCTCTGCGGTAATCGGCCGCTGGATCAGGGCGGTCATTGCTTTCGCCTATGACCAGATGAACCTACCGTGCCCGCCGGGACTGACGGCACACTCCACACGGAGTGCGGCTGCGACGGCGGCCTGGTCAACCAACGCTTCCATCGAGGAAGTGTGTCGAGCGGCTACGTGGGCTTCCCCATTGCCGTTTGTCAAACATTATAAGCTTGACGCTTATGCGGCCAGGGATGCGGCCTTTGGTCGCAGGGTTTTACAAGCCGTGCTGGCTGACTCGGGGCTGGCCGAGGGGCTGTGATTCCCGCCCAAGGGGGTTACTGCTTTGGCATGTCCCAATCTTGGAGGCTAGCTCCGCCCACTATGGAGAACGGGGCGTTGTTCCTACCTGAACGCCCCTTCTCGTAGGGCGGAGCTAGCCTCCAAGTCCCACCCTGGCTTTCAAGTTGTGTTTCTACTTAGTTTTGCCTGCTGTTAATAAAGTTCGGTTGGGTATTTGACACATTGGGTCTGGCTTCGTCCTTCGTCTCAAGAGGGGGTGCTCATCTAGAGTACAGTTTTTATAAAGTCAGACTCAGTCGTGATTGGCTGTTGGATTGTATCATCCCAATCTTGGAGGCTAGCTCCGCCCTACGAGAAGGGGCGTTCAGGTAGGAACAACGCCCCGTTTTCTTGCTGATCAAGGAGAGGCTGCTACAGACTACAGGAGGACTATAAGGCTGCCGTTTCCCAGGGAGTGAGCAAAAAAAGAAGAACTAACAGGAAGAGCCGAGGTGGCGCAGTGGTTAGAGTGCAGCACTGCAGGCTACTTCAGCTGACTGCTAGCTGCAGTTCAGCTGTTCAAATCTCACCGGCTCAAGGTTGACTCAGCCTTCCATCCTTCCGAGGTGGGTAAAATGAGGACCCAGATTGTTGGGGGCAATATGCTGAACTCTGTAAAACCGCTTAGAGAGGGCTGTAAAGCACTATGAAGTGGTATATAAGTCTAAGTGCTATTGCTATTGTTATTGCTGTAATTTGGCAGCAGAGTTCCAACAAGAGAGTTTAGGTGGGACAGTCCCTGCCATATTTTCCCTCAAAGCTGAAGGTGAAGAGAAATAGAGGCAATGCTTTAAGAAATAAAACTGAGGATGAAGAGATATGACTTGGGCGTTATGGCCTGTACTCAGTTGGGCATGTTTGTATTCTTGCTGGAATACAACCTGACATATCTTTCCAACAAGTCCAAACTTGTAGCATTTAGTGAAGAAAAAGTCAAAGAGCTGGAGCAATGAATGACCATCCCGCAAATGGTAAGTCAGATCAAACAAGAGTCAACAGATGAGGCAATTCTGTATAAGGAAAGAAGTACAAGTTCAAGTCCAATGTGTGACAATGCTACCTTGAAAAATATAGGCGATGTCCTATACTTCTGGAATACATAAGCAGCTTTGAGGACCTTTTAGAAGAAACAGGTTCTGAGGTTCCAAGGGCAGGGAAAAAAAACAGAAGTCAGGAGAAATTGCAGAGGGAATGCAACTAGAAAAAGAAAAGAAAAAGTCACAAAAATTGATGACAATAATGTATACCAATCAAATCCAATGGATTAAAAATGAATTGTCTGCAAGGAACACATATTAGGCACTTCCAAATTTTAGAAGTTTCCTAACAATTATTTCTTCTTTCAGGTCTTTTTGGGTAGAGGACAGAGATAAAATTGTACCCCCAGAACCATTGTGGGTTCTGAAGATCCAGCAAGGAAGCTTGAAAATCAGAGAGCTCAGATATTTTTTATGCATTCTTGCAACTCATAGCATAGGACTAGAGAATACTTAAATAACTGACTTCAGAAATTATGCTGATGGAAGGATTTGGTATCTGGGAGCACTGTTTGAATTATTTGAACTCCTAGCATGTGACAAGTTATATTTCACAAGGACTGGTAAGAATTTATTTCACTAAAACATGCCAAACTTCATTAGGAGGGGGTTTAAACTGAACTCATTGGCATTTGGAGATTAAAATCATGATGTAAGTACTTCAGATAAAGATTTATGCATTGTACAAGAAGTAGGAGTGTTGGTGTAGCCTATTAAACCACTCACTGAAAAATCAGAAAGAACATTGGCTCATAAAGTTCATAGTTCTTGTTGTGTATACCCTAATATTCAGGGTTCAGGAAATAAATAAAATGAACTGAAACTCTTAACATAGGAGGCATATATAATTTAATAGGGAAATCCTATAATTAGAATACAGCAACTGAAGTACAAAAAGACAGAAGCAAAACAGAATCAGGAAGATGTTTAGATGTTTAAGTATCTGCTCTTGTTTAGAAATTCAAGTGAATGGCTTGGTCAGTCTGAATAGTGCACCTGGGTAAAATAACTAGAGTACTGAATAGATGCAACACTGTTGTTGATGTCTACCATTTCTGATCCAACCAAGCAGAAAACATAGTTGATCCTTTCCAGAAGCAAATTGCAAATCTTTCAAAGACATGTGGTACCAAGAGGTGATTTTAATTTTCTCATATCTGTTGAGACACAGATGAGACTAAACATGGTCATTAAGGAAAATTCCTGGCTTGTATTGCAGTGTTTTTCTTTGCAGGATGAACACAGAATAGCTGATTGTCATTCACAGGTTAGAGCAGTAGCCCCCAACCTTTTGGGCACCAGGGACCAGTTCCATGAAAAGAGGTTTTTCTGTAGACCAGAGGAGGGTATGGTTTCATGTGCTGCCTGCATCACGTGGATGGGGCTTCACTTGTTTGCACGAACCAGTTTCTAGCATGCTGCAGACCTGTGCCACTCCATGGACTAGGGAAGACTTTGTCAATGAAGTGGAAGTAAAAGGAATACTGGGGGGAAATGGAGATGTAATGCTGATGTTCTTGATAATAACAAATAAGGAAAACTAAAACTGAGTGCAGATGAATGTATACTGTTGTCTTTAAGAAAGTAAATTTTAATAAACATATAAACAAGGTAAGCAGAATTTCCTGGTAGGACAAATCCTGATAGGTGGAAAAAAGGAGATACTAAAGGAATTAGTTAGGAGATATTAGCCATCAAAAACAGAATAACTCCATTGAAATATTTTAACACGTTTAAAAATTAAGCCTGCAAGAACAGGTAGTCCTCAACTTATGACCATTCATTTAGCTATTGTTTGATTATGATGGCACTGCAAAAGTGACTTACAACTGGTCCTCGCATTTATGACCATTGCAACATTCCCAAGGTCACAGGATCAGTATTTGGGCATATGAGCCATGGTGGCGCAGTGGTTCAAATGCAGTACTGCAGGCTATGTCTGCTGACTGCTGGCTGCCAGCAGTTCAGCAGTTCGATTCTCACCAGCTCAAGGTTGACTCAGCCTTCTATCCTTCCGAGATTGGTAAAATGAGGACCCAGATTGTTGGGGGCAATATGCTGACTCTGTAAACCACTTAGAGAGGGCTGTAAAGCACTGTGAAGCGGTATATAAGTCTAAGTGATATTGCTATTGCTATTTGGTAACCAGCGTTATGACAATTGGGTCACTCTAATTGCCACTTGTAGCCTTCCGAGACAAAGTCAATAAACTGGAGCTACTGAAGCTAAAAGCTGAATTCCATCACATATTGGGAGATAAAAGATCCCTATCTTACCAATATTTTCTTCAGCCTACAAAATATTGTCTGTCTTTCTGGACAACTGTATCACTATATTTTAAAATTAAGAAACATTAATGTTCTGAATATATTATGTAAGTTTTTTGTCAATTCAATTTGCATACTTTTGTTCCTCCAAAGAGGAAGAAACATATTATTAATTACCAAAGTGAGAGATGCCTGAATTCAATCTTCATGCATGTCACATCCTCTAACACAGTAATTCATCCCCTAATGCCACTTATTTTGGTAATCTATTTATAAAGCTAATTTGTAGCAAGGGAAAGAAATTGCACATGTCCAGGAGTGCTTTCTTTGCCCGTTTGCCATCTTGGCACCAAAACCAGGGTTATCCAAGCTGGCAAAAAAAAGCTATCTAAAAGGCATCCAGGTACATTCTAAGAGTGTTTTAAATTCATATTCCAAAAAGAATTAATTAATTATAGTTTCATAATTCTGAAAGCAGTTATTCTCAAATGACCTGAGTTTATGTATAGTAGCCCAGAGTAAGGACATGAAGGTCAATACAAATCTGTTCATTTTACTGTCTGTGTTAATAGGGTAGTATTGCACCACAGCAAGGTTTTTAAATTGATTTTCATTAAAAGCATCTATTAAAAATCATAACCATTTATGTTCACAGCATCTCCTAGCATAGTTTTTGCATGCTTCTTCCCCTAATTTATAAGCTATTAATGTAAATTGCCTAAGAACCTTTTTTTAAAAAAAATGCAAATTACCCTAATTTCATTCTTTGAAATGTAAATTTCTCTGATGTTCCACTGTTTTACTTTCAGGTTCATTTTTATGTTTTTTTAAAAAACGGAATGGAATCTGTTGGTTCTGACGCTAATGTGTTCTCCAACTTTCACATTCCCCAAGAAACCAACATGATTTATAAAAAGAGGATGGTCCTTTACAGACAGTGGCAAGGCTTGAAAGGTGAGGGTTTTTAAGCAAGGCTGTCTGGGCTGTCCTGTCATTGTTTCATTCTAGTGCTGTACAAATTGGTTTGTTGTAGAAATATGCACAGAATGGGAAATACATTTTGTTTCCAGCTCAGAATAAAGCACACCCCCTGGAATATTCCATCAGACCATTTTGAGTCTGGGGAAACAGCTTGAGTGTTGTGCATTCCATCAAAACAAAACTCCGTACGTGTTGAGTATTTTGGATGTAAGAAACAATTGGAACTTGGTTTATGAGACCCTTGCTCTCGTATTGTTTTGTAGCCCAGGTCCACAATAATATGTGGTCACAATTCTCATTCGTTCTTGGATCTCCAGATGGGCCGACCACTTTTTTTGTACCCTCTCTTCTTTATTCTATCTTTCCATTCCTGTCACCAAGCAGATTCTTATTTTTGTTGGAACAAATTTATTCAGAGAAGTGCATAATTTCTCCCCTAACACCTCTCCAGTTCTTTCATTATCACTGTTCACTAGATATAATATGCAACTAACCTATGATTTTCTATTTTAATACACATTCACAACACTCTAGGTGGTACCAATTCATGCTTTCTGACATACATTTTAGCCTTTTCATTCATAATTAAACTTTCATCTTCACCTCCATACATATATTCATCATATCCACAAGATCAGATCACCTTCATTCAGAGAACTATTACATCCTTTACCTCTCTCTTGGTTTCAAAAACACACAGCATATTTCTTTCTTTCTTTTTGTTAGTTAATTCATAGCTTTTATCGTCTATTCCTCTTACTTTTGAAATGGCAATTTTCCATATCCCATGGTTATTCCCAAAGAGCCCAATGATAATGACCTGCATCACTTGTCCTGGCTTTAATCAATTAAGGCTTTACAATAATACATTTTAGTAAGAAAAAGAAAGAGCAAACCACACATCTTAGTCATGACTAATTGTGCTCATACAGCATTGCCTGCAACAGTGAGAACAATACTTGCCAAGTTGGGCACGTTTCAGAGGTGGGTTCTGGCTTACCTTGCTGCCGGTTTGCTTCCTGATGCGCCACACGGGCACATGCACATGCACAGTGCTAAAAAACACGACCACCATGTATGATAGAAGGTACCTTATTTTTGGCCACATTTCCAACAGTTCAGTTTTAAATTTGGGTACATCTTCGCTAATCTAGAAGGGGCCAAATACCAGCGGTAGAACATTTTATATTGGTTTTCTTTATATTTTGCCGATTTACTTATTTTATAGTTTCTGTTCCAGATTTTCCCCCAATCCTCCAATCCGATACTGTGCCTGATGTTCTTTGCCCATGCTATCATGACTCCCTTTGCTACATCTTCAGCTCTATCGAATTCTAATAAGTAATTATAAATTTTTGTTATCAATTTTTCATCCGGGCCAATTAATATTTTGTCCAATTGTTGCGGTACCATCTCAAATCCATACTCATCTTTATCTTTTTTGTACCGCGATTGTATTTGAAGGTAAGGCCACCAATCTATAGTTATGCCCTGTTCTTCCAGTTCCTGCCTATTTTAAAAAATCCCTTGGCTATCTAAAATTTTACTATATTTAACCATTTTACTTATATCCAGGGTATTCGGGTGGATCATCGCTTCCATTGTTGATACCCATCTGGGCATTTTCATATAATGCCTTCTCTTAATTTCTTGCCAAATTTGTATCAAAGCTTCCCTTACTTTATGTCTATAAAAATATCCATGAGATTTCTTTTCCCTATCCCATAAGAAGGCCTGCCATCCTTTTTGTAGGTCATGCCCTTCCAGTATAAGTAGTCTTTTATTTCTCAGATTAATCCACTCCCTGACCCATATTAAAATTGCTGCTTTATAATAAAGTTGCTGGTCTGGAAGCCCTAGGCCACCTGTGCTCTTGCTG
Organism: Diadophis punctatus similis; assembly: GCA_023053685.1. Lineage (NCBI taxonomy): Eukaryota > Metazoa > Chordata > Lepidosauria > Squamata > Dipsadidae > Diadophis > Diadophis punctatus. Next base: position 43,335,202 of record JALIGW010000003.1, read on the forward strand.
TCCTGGAGGTCTGTTAATTTTATTCTTGCTTTCTTACCTGCCCATATAAACTTAGTAGTAATTTTATTCAGCTCCGTAAAAAATTTCTTATCTAATTTTATAGGTATAGTTTGGAAAAGGTAGAGCAATTTCGTAAAACGTTTATCTTGATGGTTACAATTCGACCTAGTATAGATAGCTGTAATGCCCCCCATCTTTCCAAATCGGATTTTATTTGTTGTATTAATTTCACATAGTTGTCTTCTTTAATCGAGGAACACCTTATTGTCAGCCAAATTCCTAAATACTTAATGTTCCTTGTGCTCTGTAATCCCAATTCTTCCTCTAATTCTCTTTCCTGTTTTAATGTTATGTTTTTAACTATCATTTTTGTTTTTGTTTTATTAATTTTAAGACCCGATACTTTCCCGTATCTTTCTATTTCCCGTATTAAGATAGGTCCTATCTTCTTTGGATCCTCAATAAAGAATATTAGGTCGTCTGCGAACGCCTGTAATTTATATTCTTCCTTTCTGATTTTAGTTCCTATAATCTCTGTGTTTGCTCTAATTTTCTTTAATAATGACTCTAATGTCAGGATGAAGAGCAGAGGTGACAAAGGGCATCCCTGATGGACTCCTTTCATAATTTTAAATGGCCTTGTAGTATCTCCATTTATTATTATATTTGCTTTTTGGGAAGAATATACTGCTTCAATCATACTTTTACCAATAACCAATACTTTTAGAACTATACAATGAGGTGCTGTTGGAAGCAAAAATGCCCTTCTCAGTGAGTGAAGCATACATCACAATGATTATGAAAGAAGGTACCAATGCAAATCAAATTTAAAATTATAGGCCAATTTCACTTCTAAATGTTGATTATAAAATCTTCATGACTATCATAGCAGGAAGAATGAAAAAAATATTAAATGAGATTATTCACCCTGATAAAAATGGTTTTCTCCCATTGAGACAAATTAGGAATAACACAAGAACAGTATTAAACATATTGGAATACTATGAAGTGCATCCAGAGAAAAAAGTAGCACTTGTTTTTCTGGATGCGCAGAAAGCATTTGATAATTTAAATTGGAAATATATGATTTGACAAATTAGAGAAATGAAATTTGGAGATAAATTTGAACAAATGATTGAAAATTGAATTTTTCTATGCATTCTATCTCTTCACCATCAATTTCTGTTTTGATGTTTCCATTCCTTGCAGTGGTCATGAGATCAGTTTTTTTGATATTCAGAAAGAGACCAAAATTCTCACTTTCTTCTTTGATCAGATGTTCCAGACCTTCTTTGGTTTCTGAGAGGAAAGTAATATCATCAGCATATCGAAGATTGTTGATGTTTCTTTCTCCAATCTTTACCTCAATTTTTTTATTCTTCAAGATCTAGCTTCTTCATGATCATTTCAGCATATGGGTTGTATAAGAAAGGGGACAGAATGCAACCTTGTCACACTTCTTTCTCTATCTTAAACCAATTGATGTCTCCATATGGTATTTGCATAGTGGCTTTCTGATTTGTGTGCATGATTTCACCACCTTGACCAGATGTACTGGTACCCCCAGATCTTGTAGGTTTCTCTGTAGCTTCTCATGTTCAACACCTCATCTCAAAAGCTTTCATGTAGTTGATGAAGCACATGTAAATGATCTTTTGATATTCACAAGATTTTTCCATAATCCAGCACAGATTTGCAATATGGTCACAGGTGCCACAATCCCTTCAAAACTGAACAGGAGGTGCCTTCTTTGCAGTCTCAGCATCCTTAAGCTCAGAGGAAAGTGGGACATTTTTGCTAAGAGTTTCTTTCAAAACCCAACATTATAGCACTCAAAATTTATGAAAATGTTAACAGAGTTCCTGCTTCAAAAACATCCCTTATGCCCATCCATTCTGAATACGGTGAGCGTGAATGGAAAAGAGAAAAAGTTTTGCATAAAACTGGAAAGCAGGAAAGATTCCAAAGGATGAACAGATAATAAAGAAGATTTTGGACTGCGCTGAAATGAATAGATTAACATTAAGATTCAGGGGTGGCCAAACTATGGTTCTTTGAGGACCTGTGGACTTCAACTCCCAGAATTCCTGAGCCAGCCATGCATGCATGGCTAGCTCAGGAATTCTGGGAGTTGAAATCCACAGGTCCTCAAAGAACCATAGTTTGGCCACCCCTGGATGATAAAGAAGATTCTTTATATTTCAAGACATGGGGGAAGTTTTATAAATGGTTTGAAATTGAATATAAATGAAGATGATTAAATCAGAAATGATATAACCTAGATGTAACACTTGTAAAGAAAGTAGGGGGTTGGGAGGGAAGGGAAGGGAAGGGAGGGGGGAGGGGGGAGGGGGAAAGGGGGGAAAACCAAAACTGGTAGTATATTGATTGAAAAACATAAAAAGGGGAAAATTAATTGGAGAGTGTATAAATGGAATAAATTGGAAAAATATGAGATTAAGTAAAAATAAAAATAAACGTTCAGGGTTGTTGAAAATTAGATCATAGATGAGAAAATACAGCATAGAAGGAGTGGTTAGGTAGAGGGATAAGGAAGAAGAGAAGGGAAGAGAGGGGTAGAGAAGTAGGAAAGAGGGTAGAAGGGATAGTAGAGGAGAGGAGAGAGAACAAGGAAGTGATAGAGGAGGTGAAGAAGAAAGGTGGAAAGGGAGGGGCTGTAAAGGGACGTTGGTACTCACCTGTGAGACGTCCTTTCTCGTAGGGTGGAGCTAGCCTCCAAGGAATGGGTTAAATCTGCCCTCTAGCCAATAGGACCGAGTCTTAAAAAAGGTATAAATAGTGCCCTCTGAGATTGGCACTCCCTCTTTTAATCGAGGGATAAAGTCAGACTCAATGTGCTTTTTCCAAAACAAACAGACAATTTATTAACTATGTACAGACCAATTACCAGAGAGATAAAAAAAACTATGTACAGGTAGGAAAATCCTAGATCAGAATGAGTAACTATATACAACTGATAATGATAGACAACCCAGCCAGACCCATAACCAGGGGGGGACTTGGAGGCTAGCTCCACCCTACGAGAAAGGACGTCTCACAGGTGAGTACCAACGTCCCTTCTCCATAGTGGGTGGAGCTAGCCTCCAAGGAATGGGACCTACCAAAGCTGGCGTCCCTAGGGAGGGATTAACCGTTCTGGCTGGGAAGAGCGCTCAATGGCACCCCTGCCCCTAGCACCCGCCTGCCAAAATCTGCCTCCTCCGAGGCATAGGCATCCAGTTTGTAATGACGGATGAAGGGAGTAAGGGAGGACCAGGTGGCCGCCCTACAAACCTCTACAATGGAAGCCCTAGTATTCCATGCCGCTGAGGTTGCTGCGCTGCGGGTGGAATGGGCCGTGAGGCCCGACGGCCTGGGTAAGGACATATGTTTATAGGCCAGGGAGATGGCAGCGCGGATCCATTGCCCTATCGTGGCGGAGGACGCCTTGCGTCCCTGAGTAGAGGGGCGAAAGGTCACGAATAAGGCCTCCATACGACGCAGAATAGATGTACAACAGAGGTAAATGTCAAGGGCGCGCTTAACGTCCAGCATGTGCCAAGCGCGTTCAGAGTCCGTGGACGGAGATTGAAAAAAGGCCGGCAAGATGACTTCCTGTGCCCTGTGAAAAGGTGTGTTTATCTTGGGCACAAAGGCCGGGTCCAAACGAAGAACGACCCTGTCACTATGAAAGGCACACAGATCCGCACGAACGGACAGAGCTGCGAGTTCAGATATCCTGCGTGCAGAGGTGATCGCGACGAGGAAAGCCACCTTGAATGACATATGCGACAGGGGAATAGAGTCCAAAGGTTCGAAGGGTGCAACCGTTAAGGCAGAGAGAACCTTGGAAAGGTCCCACGTGGGGAAACGATGCACCACCGGTGGACACAGGTTGGTTACACCCTTAAGAAATTGGTGCAAGAGCGGGTGAGCGGCCAACGATTCCAAGCGAGGACATGACAGTACTGTCGAAAGGGCTGCGACTTGCCTGCGCAAGGTATTGGGGAAGAGACCCTTCGCGAGCCCCTGGTGCAAGAACTGGATGACGTTGATGATTGAAAGATCAACAGGCGAATATTGCATCTGCGCACACCAGGCACAAAAGGTGCGCCAGGTGGCTGAGTAAATTCGTTCCGTTGACGGTCTTCTGGAGGCTAACATGATTGCAGAGATGTCATCCGGAACTAGGCGGTGTTGCAGAGTGACCCGCTCAAGCGCCAGGCGGTCAGTTGTAGCCAGTGCGGCTCTGGATGCAGCACTGACCCCTGGGCAAGCGACCACTCTGTCGGCGGGATCCGCCAGGGAGGTGATGTGGACAGGGATGTAAGGTCCGCGAACCAAGTCCTCCTGGGCCAGTGAGGCGCCAGGAGGATGACTTCTGCCTTCAGTAGCAGCACCCTCCTGATGACCTTCGGGATCAGCGGGAGAGGGGGGAAAGCGTACAGCAATTCCTGCGGCCACCGGCAGCGGAGGGCGTCCGTGTCCTCCGCGCCCGGGGTCTGGAACCTGGTCACGAACCTGGGAAGTTTGGCGTTTTCCGGGGTGGCGAACAGGTCCACAGCCGGCAGTCCGAAGCGGTGCACTATCTGACGGAAAATGTCCGGGTGCAGGGACCACTCTGCCGGGTTGATAGCATTCCGGCTGAGCCAGTCCGCCGTGGTGTTGTTTACCCCGGAAATGTGCTCCGCAGTGATGGATCGTAGGTGCCGCTCTGCCCAGAGCCCCAGGGTCATCGCTTCTGTCATGAGGGCCCTGGAGAAGGTCCCCCCTGTCGATTTATGTGGGCTTTTGTAGTCACGTTGTCCGTCAAGACTAAGATGTGACGGCCCACCAGGTGAGGTTGAAAATGCGCAAGGGCCAATCTGACCGCCCTGAGCTCTAGCAAATTGATCGGAAGGGATCGTTCTGCTCCGGACCAGGTGCCCTGGGCGACGAGGGTTCCGGTGTGGGCTCCCCAGCCCGTCGTGCTGGCGTCGGTCGTTAACGTGGACCTCTGTGGCTCCATGAAGTCGGAGCCCTCGCTCAGGGCGGGCGAGGACCACCACCGAAGGGATCTCCTCACCGACGCTGGTAACTTGACCCTTGCGGGGGAATGACTGCGATTCGCCCTCTGGAAAGGGAGAAGAAACCATTGAAGATCTCTGGAGTGCAGATGAGCCCACGGAACGATGTGTATAGCCGAAATCATTTTCCCCAGGAGGGAAGACAGCTGGTTCAAGGGAACCCTTGTTTGAGCCAGAACTTGCTGGACTAATTCCAATATGCTGTCTCTCCGTTCCTGGGACAGGTAGACCCTGCACTCCAGAGAGTCAATGATGGCCCCCAGGTGGGTGACCCTGGTAGCGGGGAACAGTTGGCTCTTTCCAAAATTAACGAGAAACCCGTGGTGTTCCAGTGTGTTGAGGGTTACCTGGACATCCTGATGAGCCTGGGACAGGGAAGAGGACTGGATGAGTATGTCGTCCAGGTAACACTGAACACGCACGGGAAGAGCCCTAAGGTGGGCGGTCAAGGCGGCCAAAACCTTGGTGAATACCCTTGGCGCTGAAGACAGGCCGAAGGGTAACGCCTGGTATTCACAATGCACCCCTGCATAGCAAAATCTGAGGAATTGGCGGTGAGAAGGATGAATAGGAATGTGGAGGTAGGCCTCCGTGAGGTCAATTGAGGCGAGAAAGTCGCCACGCCTAATGCCCGCCAGAATTGAATGCAGGGTGTGCATTTTGAATTTCCTGTACCTCACATATCTGTTCAGGCGTTTCAGATCGAGAATCGCTCTCCACCCACCCGAGGATTTCGGAACCACAAATAAAATGGAATAAAATCCTTGCCCCTGCTGGTCCTCAGGCACCTGCTGGATGGCTCTAATGTCCAGTAGGTGCTGAATTGCCTGATCTACGAGGACCCGTTTGGAAATGTTTGAAGACAAGGGGCAGCGTAAGAAAAACCTCGGAGGGGTGGAGATAAATTCCAGGTACAGTCCTGTCGACAGGGTTTGCAAAACCCATGCGTCATTGGTGATTTCCTCCCACCAACTGGCAAAGGATGCCAGTCGACCCCCAATGGGAGGGATCGAACCGGATCTACTTATACCGGCGGTAAGGGAGACCACCGGCTCCTCTAAAGGGCCGTTTGGATTGCCCACCCCGGTATGGCCTGTCGGCGGCCGAACGCTGCCGTGGGGCGTACGACCCCTGGGGAGCCCCGTATTGCCCTTGGGATGCCCCGTATTGTCCTTGCCCCGGATTATATGGGCCCTGATACCTGCTATAAGGGGTCTCAGACGGCCGTGAACCTCGCCTGTAGGGAGGGGCCTTGTTTTGGGACTTCTTAGTGTAAGAGGGAAGGATTTTCCTCTTGTCTTTGGTTTCCGTAGTGATACGGTCTAAGGCAGGGCCGAACAGGGACTGACCCGAAATAGGGGCTGCCGCCAGCTTCCACTTATGTCGCAGGTCGGCTGTCCAGCTGCGGAGCCAATGCATGCGCCTGGCCACCACCGCCGTTCCCATTGCCCTGGCCGCGAAACGACCGGCCTGGAGCGCGGAGTCAGACGTAAATTGGGCAGCGGCAATCAATTTCTGAATATCTTGGTGAGCCCTTGTGTCGGCCTGCGGGATATGGTCCTGGAGACCATGTAACCACTTCAGCAATGTGCGACAAAAAAAAGATGTTGTAGTCGAAGCCCTGACCGCCCAGGCAGCCGCCTGGTGAGTTTTCTGGAGGATGGATTCCGTCCTACGTTCCTCCGGGCGGAGAAGATCATCTGGTTCCCCGGGAACTGGAGCATTTGAATATAGCGCCAACACGGGAGGATCGACGGCCGGAACCGGAAGGTGTTGCGCCAGATGCGACGAGATGTTAAAATAGCGTTTGTCCTGAGCGTTAGGCACGGGGCCCGATGCTGGCGTGTGCCATTGCTTTGTTATGGCATCGACAAAGAGGTTGGGCGTCGGAATCACCTCGGTGGACGAGGTTGAGGCCTCGCCAAATATGGGGTCACCCTGAACCGCAGAAGTTTGAGGGTCAGCAGCTGATGGTGGGATGTTGGCCGTTGCCCTGGCCTTATGGAGCAGGGAACGAAAAAGACTGGGGTGGAAGAGGGAGGTAGAGGTTGAGGGTTCTGGAGCTAGGTCCTCATCCTCTGACAGCTGTGGGTGTGGGGTGTCATGACCCCCTTGTCCCTCATCAATTTCCCCTTCCTCCTTGTCCAGGTCCCCAGCCGGGATGGGGGAGCTATGGACGGAGTATTCGTCCTCATCCTCCAGGTCCTCGATGGATACGGGTTCCGGGACGGGTGGAGGTGAGGCTGCTCTGGGGGGAGGGCGGGCCCGTGAGGAATGGGCCATGGCCTTGACAGCGGCCTCTATTCCCCTTTTGATGGCATCGTCCATCCTTTTTTGAACCGCAGGGTCGTCCAGTGGATCAGGGGCAACTGAGGTGACCCTGCGGCGGTCGGAGCACCCCTGGTGTGAGTGAGCCCCCCAAACGTCACCTTCCTGTAGATGGATGCCTGGGTTGTCCAGCGAGACATGCTCAGGTGAGTGCCCCACCCTGCGTGGAGTTATGCCCTCTTGGTCCCTGGATGGAGTCGCAGGGGCGGAGGAGGTGCCCAATTGTGTGCCCCCTGAGGCAGTCTTAGAAGAGCCTTTATGACCCTCCCCCTTAGAAGCCGCTTTCGCGGGCTTCTTATTCTTCGGGGGGGGGGGTGAGGCTAGGGGGGATCTGTCCCTGTGTTCATTGGTGGCTCGTGGTAGAGGCAAATCTTCCTGAGCACCTTCTGGAGGGCAAGGCCTAGAAGACTTGGACTTGGCCTTGCCCTGCCTATGAGCCCCCTCAGCCATGTCCGACTAGGCCCGGCAACAAGATAATAAAAAATTTTTTATTGAGCTGCTCCTCGCGATGCCGATCGTCCTCTTCGTGGGTCGCCTCGGCTCGGATCTGCGGTCGGGGCGCACTGCGCGTGCGCGAACCCTTCGAGTGATCGGCAGTCCTGTGCAGACGATGCGAGAAGCGGCAGCCAATCAGGAGCCTCGAACCGGGGAGTCCAAGATGGCCACCGTGACGTAGGAGCCGAGCTTGTAACGGCTCTTCGCGCCAAATTGAAGAGGCTCGGGCGGCAATTCGTGGCCTGCCGATTTGATGGCTGAGGCCAGCAGCAGCAGATGAAGGCCTGACAGAGAAGGGCTCTGTTTGGGGCGGCCAGAGACAGCGCGCAGCGTTCGACCGGCGTTTCGTGGCCTGCCGATTTGACGGCTGAGGCCAGCAACAGAATAGGTAGGCCAGACAGAGAAGGGCTCTGTGAGGGGCGGCCAAGAAACAGCGCGTAGCGTTCGATCAGCCGGAGGGGGAAAAACCGATGGCCGCCCAAGCGCAGGGCTTGCGGCGTCGGCAAGTCTCTGCTCGCTTTCCCCCCTAATAATTAGCTATATCACTGGGAAGCTCACGATGACAAGGAGTCTTCCTAGACAGGCGTCCTGAAGCTTTAGCAGGCTCGTCGGGCCGCAATATGCGGTTGGGCAGCCGCCCACACCGCGCTCAACCCAAGGATGACAGCTGTCAGATTGGGGAGACTTGCAAAGAAAGGTAGAAATTCACTCACGGATAGAAGTAATGTAGTAACGGTGGAACTAGCCTTCAAGCAGTGGGAAAAAGCACAATGCCCTTTGGCTACGGACCGAGATTAAAAGAGGGAGTGCCAATCTCAGAGGGCACTATTTATACCTTTTTTAAGACTCGGTCCTATTGGCTAGAGGGCAGATTTAACCCATTCCTTGGAGGCTAGCTCCACCCACTATGGAGAAAGATTGAGGCAGAGAAGAAACAACCCTAAATCAAATAAAGCATTAAGGAAAATATAAGAAATATATATATAAAATAGGAATATGTATAGAAAAATGAAACGAGAATGAATCTATAAATATGTGTGTTGTCTATGTAGAAATAACAATAAAAAACTTTTTGGAAAAGGAAAAGAGAAAAAGGTGCTCCTTCTTCTAGGAGGTCTGTATATGGTATGTCAAGGGTCACGACGAATGAGCTATGAAGGACTGACATGATTCATGCCTGGGAAGATTCATCAAATTTAGAACATAGAAAATAGAATATAAAAACATAAAATAATAAGGTTGGAAAGGACATTGGAGGTCTTCTAGTCCAACCCTAGCTTTTTTTTACTGCTTCAATTGTTTTCCCACCATGCCCTTTTTATAGTATGTTCCATAGATACCCACACAATGATTGAGGAAAGCAGGCATTTCTGTGCAGGCTGAGATAACATGGCATCAGTTGCTAAGGAAGTCCAGCTCCTCATTAAGACAGGAGGCTGAATGGAAAGCAAATAGTTTCTTTTGCTGCCAATGGAGGCCAGGTCAGGAGGGGGAAATAAGCGAGCAGTAACCTGTAACATCCAATTTGAAAAATATAACTAGAGGCCTACTAAATTGATTGAGAAAGGTCAAAAGCCAAATAAACATTCCAGCAGTGATTCTGATTTCTAAGGGTTGTGTTCAGCCTTGTTTTCCACTGATCACAGGCAGTTGTATCTTTTCTACCTTGGTCCAGTAGGAATATTTCTAATGGGAGATACTGGGGAAAAAAACCAGCTGACTACTCAGGAGATACTATAGCCTTTCTCATGTCTGGCACCCTCTAAATGTAGTTAACTTACGTTTTTCATTTCTGGCTGGGGTAAATGAAAGTTGCAGTCCAACATATTTGGAGGATCTTAAGTTTCATTGCTTTGAAAAGTTTCTAGGTTTTAAGACTACTGAAAATTGAAGATGTTGGTAAAATAACTCTCTTTATTCATGTTTTGTTTTGAAAGAGATTGAGCAGTTGTCAACCCTGGAGGCCATCTTTCTCTTTGGATCTTCAGAGCTGCCACAATTAGTGCATAGGCCTGCTATGAGAAACTGGGATGGGGGGGTGCTTGGTGTGGGTAGAGATAGATAGCAATAGCACTTAGACTTATATACCGCTTCATAGTGCTTTACAGCCCTCTCTAAGCGGTTTACAGAGTTCAGCATATTGCCCCCAACAATCTGGGTCCTCATTTTACCGACCTCAGAAGGATGGAAGGCTGAGTCAACCTTGAGCCGGTGAGATTTGAACAGCTGAACTGCTGAACTGCGCCACCTCGGCTCTAAAAAAGATATCCACAACAACATTATTTTCTCTGGGAGTCAAGGACGTTCAGCCTGCACCTGGAGGGGCATGACTGGGAAACATCTCCAGTTGGGACAGTGGAGTGATTGGACGATGTGATGGACATGTGGGTGCAGGGGAAGGGACTTTGACTTTCCTTTGGGTGGGGAAAACCCAGGAGCTTTCAGATTCGGGTTTTCATAGACATGCCAATATGACATCTCTAATAAAATGGAACTTTGAGGAACTTCAAGCCTCGTAATCTTACTTGGTTGGGGGTGTTACTTGGAACCCTGACAGCTGTTTTTATGTGTTTCCAGAAGTAAGAAAAACTTTTCTTAGAAATTGAAATGGTCTTACAAATAGCAGTGCTCTATTAAATAATAATAAAATAATAATAAAATAATAGGAGCCAGACTTTTAGTTGCATTTATATCCACTGTAATCACAAAAATTTAAGAATAATGTAATGTATGTCAGGATTAGCTGAGTAGGGGCGGGACGGGTGGGTGTTGAGAAATAAGAGAGCTGATCTTTACCTGTAATGGTTGGAGGGAAAGACCTTGGAAGAGAACAGAAAGAACAGCAGCAAGTGCAACATTCAGATAAGTGGCAACTTAGCCCACAGAAGGAATGTGGGAATAAGCAAATGTCTCAGAAGGCACCCTCCATAATTTCTTAGGCTGTAAAGGTGATGGGGGAGAAACATACTTTCAGATTTACAAGATTCTGTTAATGTAACCTTACAATAAAGTCATACTAGTACTTCTGGCATGCTTCTTTTCTAAACAACCTTGCAAGGATGACATTATCTCAGAGAGATCTGCAGTGTACTCATTGAGCCGAGGTGGCGCAGTGGTTAAATGCAGCACTGCAGGCTACTGCTAGTTCAGCAGTTCAGCTGTTCAAATCTCACAAGGCTCAAGGTTGACTCAGCCTTCCAGCCTTCTGAGGTCGGTAAAATGAGGACCCAGATTGTTGGGGGCAATATGCTGAACTCTGTAAAACCGCTTAGAGAGGGCTGTAAAGCACTATGAAGCGGTATATAAGTCTAAGTGCTATTGCTATTGCTATTGCTATTGTGTTTATAGTTTTTATCCCAGAGCTATAATTGCACTTAACAATGAACTAAAGGGTCACCATCAGTGAGCTGTTGGACAGTACTACTTGGTCTGTTGTGTGGATGTTTGGGTGGTTCAGGGTGGGGAATTTGTGGCAGGTGGGGGCGTGTTTTTGGGATTGTTATGTGTGTTGGGCCTGGTCTTTGGGCGTTATGTGAATTTCGTTGTATGGGTATACTGTGTATATACATACAATGACAATAATTAAGTAATTAAGTAATATTTCCAGCATAAAATTGAAAAAGCATTGTACATTTTAGATAATTTTTCTGGTGACATCGACAAAGCTACATCATTTTATAAAAATTATCTTCAGGCTATAACACATTGTAAATTTCACCTACATATTCTCTCATTGTAGAAAAGTAATCTGTGGTAACTTTTTTAAAATAATTACCTGTTTTCTCAACAGGGATATCATGTCCCTGATAAACAAATTGGAATAATACCAATGAAAGGTTTTTTTTTGTATTGCCACATTGTCCATTAACACAGTATCTCCCTCTTGAAGTTTCAGTATTGTTTTTGTTTTTGTTTTCTTAATTTATACACCAAGCATTTCTCTGGTTTATTTGCAAATTCAAAATCATTTTGCTTTACATAGTTTATTTTTATTTTTATTTCTTTTACCATTAACATTAACAGTTGTTGCTGTAAATGCTTAATTTGGTGAGAAATATTTATGTTCCCTGGAGATTTTTTTTTAATTCTTTTTTTTTATCTCATCCAAAATAACCTATATTTTTTCTTGGCTCTTCTGTTTAAGTAGTGCATTATATTGTATGAAATATACTAACAGAAAAGTTTTATTGGAATGCCAAACAATTAAATAAATAGAATTCTTTTATTAAGTGGACATTGTGTTTAAATAGACACATTCATAGAAGATTGACAGGTCTTACTCTCTTACTCTCTTTGCCAATTTTTTTTGGCATGTTATAAGCTTGAAGCCCAATTTCCTCTTTCCACAATGATTCTCATTACCAGAAGAAAATTAATTTGATCCTTAAGGCAATATAAGTAAGACTTTCTTTTTAGGGAAGCTATTCAGAAGAGGGAACTACTGGTGTTTTATGTGGCAATGACTTAATACTTTGTTCATACCAAATTTTTGTATGATCTGAATTCCCCAAAACAGGACTACACTGCCTACACACTAGAATTCACACTTTTCAATTGTTGTGATGCAGTAAGAAGAACTGTTTTAAATATTTCAGTTAAGACACTGGGATTGTCAACCAGAAGGTTGGCAGTTTGAGACCCAAGTACCGCGCGATGGGATGAGCTCCGGTCCTTGTCCCAGCTCCTGCCCACCTATTAGTTCGAAAGCATGCAAATGCAAGTAGATAAATAGGTACCACTTCAGTGGGAAGGTAGTAGCATTCCGTGCATCTTTGACATGTTGTCATGCTGGTCACATGACCACAGAAATGTCTTTGGACAATGCTGGCTCCCTTGGCTAGGAAATGGAGGTGAGCACCGTCCCCTAGACTGCATAGGAGTAGCCTTTATCTTTATTATCGGTATATATACAAGCACTTCAACTTATTCATCTGTTCCAAAAATATATGCACCAATATATTAGAGGGAAATGGTTTGAAAAACATTAATATTAAGAAAGTATGCCAAAAAAAGTTCACATAAGGCAACTATAACTCACAAAATATTACAACTTATTTTTTCCCAGCGGTTGTCCAGTGCAGTAATTAATAATGCTACAGTGTAGCCTTCTGTTTTACACATAAATTTTAATATGCTAATGCTCTTCCTGATAGGTTCTCAGTCTTTCTACCTTCCAGTTTCTAAATGCCCTTTCTCCATGGCTTTGGGCGGTATTCTGAAAATGGGTGCGTTTTTTACTCCAGCACTGGCTTCAATCTTGTATGAATAACCAGAGGTGCAATAGTTATTGGCCACTTAGATGGAGAAGATGCAGTGTGGATTATGAGGGGTCACATGCTATGGTGAAAAACAGATCCGTTAGGGCTTTTGTATACTTAATCTCTAATATTTAGAACTGTAAAGTCATTGAATCATATGACTAGACAAGATCTTTAGGCCGTCAAGCCGAACCACCTGCTCACTTGAGGAATTATCTCTAATAGATGGCTATCCACATCTATCAAAGAACAGTGCATTACTTTTTCTGGCTAATTGGTTTCATTGTCCAATGGTTCTTTCTGTTATGAAGGGGTTCCCCCCCCCTAATAATTCTGCCACAATTTCCCTTCGTATTGCTTGAATCCTTAGTTTGGGTTCTGCACTCTGCATGGCATCCTTTCATATCGCTATCATATCTGCGCTGAATCTTCTCATTTTAAGGCTAACTTTTCCCAGTTCTTCTACTCTCTTTTCATAGGATTTAATTTCCAGTCCTCTGATCTTCCTCATTCTCGGAACGTGTTACAGCTCGTGTAAATCCTTTTTAAGGTTCCCAGAACAGAATCACGATTTTGCACGCTTTGCATGGTTTGACAACTATACCTCTATTGCTGCAGCTTAAAATGCTATTTGCCATTTTTTTTGCAACCTCATCATATTGCTGATTTAAATTTGTGTTGTAATTGAATGCAGTTCCAAAATCTTTTACACAAGCCAGATAGCCCCCTCCATCTCATTTGATTCCTGTCTCCTACAGGAAGAGCATTACGTTTCCTTTTGTTAAATTTCATTCTATTATTTTCATTCGTGTATTTTGATACATGCAGAGCTCAGGATTGTATCCCATTCAATGCCTCATTTCAGTTTGATAAAGATGAACAGCCCCAGTATGAATTTCAAATCAGCTATATATCCATTTGATTCTTATGCCATCTAGCCCATACTTGATTCCCCTGCTAATCAGAATGTCACAGGGAACTTCTTCAAAAATCAAGATATATTACATTTGTCACATTCCACATTTTACCGAGGAAGCTCTCCAATTAAAAAGGGAGAGAATGTTAGACTGGCAAGACTTGTTCTTAACAAATCCATGCTTTCCAGTGTACACATATAAACATACACACAGAGAGAAGGAACATATATACACTATGCCTGATCAGAGTCTCACAAACATATGCCAGAGCACTGGTGCATTTTCTGAGGTGTTCTAAGGAATGATATGAGACTGATGAACAAGGATAACTAACCGTAGCTAAAGGCTATGAATCTAGCTGTAACTTTTCCTTCATTTCATATGGCATCAGACTGGTCATTTCATGTAAGACATTTACAGTATATCCACCCATGTTATTTCATCTGGATTCGATTTTAAACAATAGAAAATAGCTTTCTGATGAAAATGTCAGAATGCAAGCTTTGCAGGTCAAGTAGAGCCATACACAATTGGCTGAGTTTTCATATTTTTTCTAGTGCTGAGTAGAAACACTAGAAGGCTTGAACTGAAAATCAGGCCACTGATTATGCTTTGATTTAAGCCACCCAAACTGGGAAAGCTATCTTTGCACAGTACTAAAAAACAACAACCAACCACTAGAATAATATGTATCTTGTTTTTCCCTTCAGTCTGGCTTTATAAAAGAATAATTGCATTTTCCTTGATCAACTGCAATGTGCAGCAGCCCTACTGAGAAGATTGAAAATGGCAAAGCTCTGGATAGTTTTTTTTGTCACTGAAACATGTATTTATGGAGCAATTTGATGTTGGTCAGATCCAAGTGGGAAGTGAGAGTCCAATACATTATTCCCCATTAAATGCCTAAAGACCCCATCTGCACATGATATTTGTCCTGATCTAGGATTGGCACAATGGTTCTGTGTTCCCACAACATCCTGGAGCTTCTGCAGTCTTTCAGCAAAGCCAATTAAATTCCAGCTGAGTATTTACACAGTAAGAGCTCTAACCTTTACATTTTCTCTTTTAAAAAGAAGGAAATTGTCAATAATTTCTGTGTGGCTTGGCAGAATTAAATGAAAATTATACTCCCCAAAATTGACTCTTCTGGGGAGTCTTATAGAGGGCTAATATTTCATTTATCCAGTTATTTTAAAATGTGAGTTAGAGAAGGGCTTGCACATGGGAAGGTTAAATTGCATGCATGAGACGTCATGGATCCCTTCTAATCCCTTCTCAGAGCAGGAACTGAACTACAGCATCTCAGACAGGGCTAGCAATCTCTGCTTCAACACATTCAGAAACAGGGAATCTAAATCCTTGGCTAAGTCATTTGTTTCACTGTTCAGCTGGAATCTATCTTTCTATAACTTTCTCTAACTCTAGCTAATGTACGTCTTGCACTCTGAGACAATTTAATTTAATTAATTTAATTAAATGGATTTGTATGCCGCCCAACTCCCAGGGGACTCTGGGCAGATCACAGCATATTCGAATCCATTACAACAAATATAAAATACAATAATTAAAAAACATACAAAAGTTAAAAGAATCTCATATTCACAAAACAAGGGGGGAGACCCATATCTAATCTAGTTGGTCTCACTTTCATCCCGCCTGCCGGATGAAAACCTGGAAGAGCCAGGTTTTTATTGCTTTACGGAAGGCCAGCAGGGTGGGGATGGTCCTGATCTCCGGGAGAAGCTGGTTCCACAGGGAGGGAGCTCCCACAGAGAAGGCCCTCCCCCTCGGCCCCACCAACCGACATTGTTTGGTCGATGGGACCTGGAGGAGGCCAACTCTGTGGGCCCTGACCGGTCGTAGGGAGGTATGCGGCAGGATGCGGTCCCGAAGGTAACCTGGCCCTGAGCCATGTAGGGCTTTAAAGGTAATGACCAACACCTTAAATTGGATCCGGAGACTAATGGGCAACCAATGCAGCTGGCAGAGGATCGGTGTTACGTGGGTGCATCTGGGTGCACCCACCACAGCTCGCGCAGCTGCATTTTGCACCAATTGCAGTCGCCGGACACTCTTCAAGGGTAGCCCCATGTAGAGCGCATTGCAGTAATCCAGCCGTGAGGTGATAAGGGCATGAGTGACTGTGAGAAGTGCCTCCCTCTCCAAGTAGGGTCGCAATTGGTGCACAAGACGTACTTGTGCAAAGGTCCCCCTAGCCACAGCTGAAAGATGTTGCTCCAATTTTAGCTGTGGGTCTAGGAGGACACCCAAATTGCGGACCCGTTCTGAAGGAGCTAATTTCTCCCCCCCAAGAACCAAGGAGGGACAATACAGGACTTGTCCTTTGTGTGATCTCCCCTGTCCCTTCGGCTATATGAAGAATATCCAAATCCAAATAGCCAATTGATACATGAAGAACGCTATCACATCTCATAATTCCAATCATCTTTTCTCCAGGCTAAACCTAGTCTGTTCTTTAATCTCTTTTCAAAGGATTTAGTGCCTTACCTCCGGTTTATCTTTGTTGCACTTTGCTAAATTTGTTTTAATTCTGTACCCAGTACTGGGTTGGGAAGAGAATTCAGGATGGAGTCTTGACAATGTAAACGGGAGAAAAATAATTATTTCCTCTTCTTACACACAATCTATTGATGAAGCCTAAAACTGCATTTGCCTCTTTTCTGTCTTCTTTCTGCTGCTTCATTTTTCCAGTCTTTTAGTAGTCTAGGACTGCTCTTCAGCTATACTTAAGGAGAGATTTATGGCCTTCTATTGAGACATTTCTCTTTCCTTAGCAGAGGACAGCTCTCTCTCGCTTTCTTTGGTCTCAGATTCATGCCTTGTTTGACCCTAACACACTGTAAACTTCCAGACAATGAGGAAGATGAAGTAGCAGTTCTTCTGAAAATTAGTATCAGAAACTAAATCTCGCCTTGCTCCATTCTTTAGAAGAAGTTTAAAAATGTGGATTTTTTAAAAGAAGAAACTTTCAAGTTCAAGTTTATTCTTTTTATCTTACATTGATCCCAAGCCAGTTAAACTGAAGTAGTTTAATTAAATCCTATTTTAACTTAGTATCAAATAGATTTACATTTTAAGCATTTCAACTTAACTAGGCAGTGGGCTGAGTTCACCCTCTTTCACTTATTGTTTTTCAATACTTATGCTGTCATCTATTTACCTTCCCCATCCCTTTTCTCCTGCTCTTTGAACATTTTCCAAACAGAACTTATAAATAATGGCAAAACATAAACCTGAATGATACGCTAGTTCCTCAACAGAATTTTCAGGTGATACATTTTAGAAGGTCTCACCAATGATAAGTTTTGAATGAGGTTCACTTCCCTTGTATTTGTAATTCTGGCAAAATAGGTAGAAGTTGCTGTAGAAGTTAGTTGCTGTATCGATATTCTATGCATTGGGTTTATGAACTCAATTTTTTATTTCGTCAAAAGTATGTTATAGCTACCTTATAAATAAGGCATATTATTATTTCTTCAAATTGTTTGGAATGTAATTTGCCCTAACAAAAAGAGATTAGTGACATCTTAAAGATTAATACATTTATTAAGGCATAAGCCAGTAATGGCAAACATATGACATGTGTGTCAAGGGTGGCATGTCTTGACATTTTGGGTGACATGTCAGAATTCTCCAGTGCCCAACAACTATTCACCCTCCTTGAGTTGCCAAACAATGAATACAAACTCAAGAAAATATGAGATCCTGCACCACCCAATGCTTAAAATGGGTTCTCATCATCCATATCTTCAGACCAGTGGTGGGTTTTACTTACCTTTGCTACCAGTTTGAGAACAGGAGTGCGTGAGCACTTCATGCATGCGCAGACGTCAATGATGATGTCCGGGCGGGTGGGAGGAGCCTCCCGCCACCGCTGCTACCGGTTCATCTGAACCGGGCCAAACCTGTAGAAACTCACCACTGCTACAGACTCATGATTTGTGGTGACATGAAAGAGAGAGGAACTTGAAAAATGCAATAGGTACATGGCAGTCACAAAGATCCGTTGCCCTCCAGTTGTTGAACAGGGTGATAGTTTTGTGACGCAAAGCTCATTTTCAAGGCACAAGCACAGAGGATATCTGCAACCAGTCTCCAAAATGAGTGCACTATCGGCAATTGTATGAAAACAGCTTTTGTGTACAAGAAGTGCACTGAATTATAACTGAATATGTCAAATATTTGTTTCTCTTTGGTTTGGAGTGGGGTGAGGTGTGTGTGATGTGCCAGTAGGGTCAAGTGACACATTTTTCTAGGTTTTTGACATCCAAAAGGTGTATCATCACTAAAATACGTTCATATGGACTACAACCATTTCATCCAATGCAAATAATATTATCCTGGCCCAAGGAGAAATAATGTCATGATATATCTATCATGGCAGGGGGGTGCAGAAAAATATGGAAAGTGACAATTACATTATTAATAGTGGCCATTCTCCATTGGAGGTTGAAGCCAGCATTCAGTGAGGGTTGTCCACAGCCAATCACATCAAGGGCTGAGTCTGTCAATCAAAAACTGAGCCTCTGTCCTCCTCCTCCTTGGATATTGGCCCAGTTTAGACTCAGCCCTTCAAAAAGGCTAGACGTGGATTTACACCTCTCTGACTGCTTGCTTCAACTGTAAGTTTAAAAAAAAAAAAACAGAAAAATGCATGAGGATTGACTTAGTTAAGAAAGGAAAAATAACAACAGTTAAGAAACTGTTTCCTTCTCCCGTCCCCAGGCATTAACAAATCGCCACTTGTGGCTGTTAAACGCCTCAATTCCAGCTGCCCCCCTCTTCCCCCTCTGCTCATTGTCTGGGGAAAGGGCTTGCAAGCCCTGAGGGGAGCGTTGTTTGCCATCGGCCGGTGCTTGCACTCCGATGAGGCTGGAGGGACACTCCCTTACCAAAGCTCCTAAGGAGCACAGACAGGGGAGAATTCAAGACTCACAGATTGTATTTCTGGTAAGGCCGATCTTGCGGCCGGCTTCTTTTAGCCTGGAGACTCGGCGGCGCGGCTTTTAAGCTCAGCGCCGGCCAATCTTTTCAAATTTGGCTGTTTTTCCTGCCCTTTCGCCTCCTGAGCCGGTCGCCATCTTGGGAGCGCAGCGCCATCTAGCGGCGCGCGCAACTCGCTATTTTTAGCTGATTCACGATGGCTGAGGCTGGGAAGGCTCCGGCGAAGCCGAAGAAGCCAGCAAGAACGCAGAAAGGGCCCGATTCTGGGGAGGAGATTACTCCTGCCCCGATAGAAGCCAAGCAGCCTAAATCGACCCAAGGGTCTAAGGCTGCAGAACGCGACAAGAGGAGGCGTGATCGGGCGCTACAGCGCATAGTGGACAGGGCGGATCAGCAAGAGGAGGCCATGGCACCTCCAAAACACCAGGTAGTGATCCAGGCCCAGGTCCACAATCTGGATGCCCCAGCTCCTACACTCTTAGACCCCAATGTCTGGGGGGAAGGAGGCCTGGTCTCCTCTGCCCAGGGAAATCCCCAAGAGATTGCTACTGCATTTGGACCAGATATCCCTGTGGCCTCTGCTCCCACCATAGACTGGACACAGGCGGCTAGGCCCCCTGCTAGTGTGGCCTCCAGCTCCCTGACTTCTCAGGCAGGCCCTTCACATCAGCCTGATCAGCCAAGCTGGCAGATGGTCATGGCAGCAACAGTGCAACAGTGCCTAGCTGGATTCCAGCAAATACAGGCCTCTGCTCAGGCCATTCCATCTAGGCCTTCTAGTCTTGCACATTCTCAGTCCCTCAGGGGGGCAGCCATTGCTGAAGACTCATCTGATGATTCCAGTGAGGATATCAGACCTGCCACCCTGGAAGAGGGTGAGTGTGATCCCACAGCACTATCAGAGGATGAAGGCCTCGCTCCAGAACAACCCACTTCAGTGGGCTTATTCCCACCTGCCTTATTCAAGTCGTTACTACATAAGGCCAGGAATCTAGCAGGCCTGGCCTCTGCTCCAGTAACAACAGATGCTGCGACTTCTTCATCCAAAGTTCCGGTTTTTGAAGAACAGGTGACAGAGCTGGATGTTATTCCAGCGCCCAAGATATTCCTGGACAACGTGCAGCGACAGTTCGTGGCTCCAACCTCAGGACCAATGCCTTCCGCCCAGGACAAGAGATTCTTTAATACGGCGGCTGAACTGACGGGTCTACTCTCCCCTCCATCGGTGGATGTTCCGGTAGCTGCGCTCCACTCTCCAAATCCCATACCGGGGGAAGCTGAGGAGCTCCTGAAACCGGATGATCGTCGACTAGAACAACTCCTGCTAAAGTCCCACCATGCCTCGGCCTGGGCGGTTCGCGCTTCCTGCTCTGCATCCTTCTTTGCCAGATCGTCTCTCTTGTGGCTGCGCCAGCTCCAGGAGTGGATCCCCTCATCAGAACTTCGCATTCATCAAGACCTCAATAAAGTCATAGCTGCAACTCAATTTACTGCTGATGCTACACTCAGGGCAGCACGCTTTTCTTCAAAATCCATTGCGGCTGCCACTGCAGGTCACAGGGTGAACTGGCTCAAGAACTGGACTGCCGATGCTCGCCAAAAATGGCGCCTGGCATCTAAGCCGATTGCGGGTCAATCCCTTTTTGGGGAGGTTTTAGACCCGTTACTGGTGGAGTCTAAGGATCGTAGGAAGGTCCTTCCAACTTATAACAAAAAAGGTTCTTTCCGTCATAACCCATATCCTAGACGGCCCTTTCGATCAGCTGACCAGGGTTCCAATCTGCCCCGAACCCCAGGTCAGTATGGCCAAAGGTCCTTTTACCAGGATAGAGCGGCCAGGGGCAGATCTTACAAACGTCCCTATAGGGGATGGGGTAACAAGTTTTCCAGACGAGGCAAATAATTTATCTCAGGATTTCCCAATTGGAGGTAGACTAGCCAGGTTTGCGGATACCTGGGAATTGACCACTCAGGACGTCTGGGTTAGACAAACTATCCGTTTTGGGTTATCATTGGAATTTTGGTCACGGCCCACTCCAAGTTTTATACCCTGTCATGTTTCTGGAGTTCCAGAAAAGCGCCGGTTAATGGAACAGGCCATCCACCATCTCCTGGAGATTAGGGCCATTGAACCGGTCCCTAGGGAACAAAGGGGAGCAGGAGTATACTCAATACTTTTTCTGATCCCTAAACCCTCCGGGGATTGGCGACCTATACTGGATCTCAAAAGGTTAAACCAGTTTGTTAAATATCGTAAATTCAAAATGCAATCCCTACGTTCCATCCTCAGGGGTATCCATAGGGGTGACTATCTGGTCTCCTTGGACCTATCCGAAGCATATCTCCACATCCCCATAGCACCTACAGACAGGAAGTTTCTCCGTTTCTGCCTTGCTGGAAGACACTTCCAGTATCGAGCACTCCCATTTGGCCTCTCCTCAGCCCCCCGAGTCTTTACAAAGATCTTGGCGGCATTGGAGGCTCACCTTCGTTCCTTAGGAGTTCGGGTCCAGTGCTACCTGGACAATATTCTGCTTCAGGCTTCTTCCAGGTCCTTGGCAGAGCGTCATGTGCAAGTAGTGCTGGACAAGCTTCAACGACATGGCTTCTCGGTAAACCACCGTAAGAGCTGTCTGGTTCCTAGTACCTCAATTCTCCATTTGGGCTCAATTATAGATTCCCAGCAGTGCAAGGTTTTCCTATCCCCCGAGCGACAGGGCAGCATTAGGGTCATCATAGGTAATATCAACCGCTGTCCATCAGTTTCTCTAGTCCTGTTGGCCACACTACTGGGAAAAATGATATCGTGCATCGATATCGTGCCCTGGGCACGGTTGCACTCCCGTAGATTGCAGTGGTTCTTACTTCCCCTTATTCCCCCGGGTCAGTCCCCCCCTGCAGTTTGGGTTCGTTTGCCCTCTCACGTTAGACAATCCCTAGTCTGGTGGACATCCTCAGCCTTGGAAGAAGGCTCTTCCTTCCTCCTACCAGATAGAATTACAGTAACCACAGATGCCAGCCTCTCAGGCTGGGGGGCACACATTCAGGGCCAACTGGCCCAGGGTACCTGGTCTAGGGAGGAATCCAAATGCCCCATTAACCTACTAGAACTTCGCACTATCCGTTTAGCGTTAAAGAGCTTTAAGACTAGAATAGAAGGTTCTCATGTGTTGGTCCTCACCGACAATGTCACGGCCAAAGCACATGTTAATAGGCAAGGGGGAACACGTTCAGCGGCCCTGCTTGAGGAGGCCTTGTCCCTGGGTCTGTGGGCAGAGAAACACCTTATTTCCCTTTCAGCGGAATATATTTCAGGGGAAGCCAACAAGCAGGCTGATTGGCTCAGCCGTCGGGATTTAGATCAGACCGAATGGCAACTACATCCAGGGGTGTTTCAGGATATTGTTCATAGATTTGGTTTACCTTTAATTGATCTGTTTGCTACCCCACAGAATGCACAGCTCAGCCGGTTCTACTCTCGCTTCCTGACGGAAGGCGCAGAAGCAGTCGACGCCCTGCGCTCACCTTGGCCCCAGGGACTCCTGTATGCCTTCCCTCCCCTCCCTCTGCTCTCCAGGGTCATCCAGAAAATATTAAAACATTCTGCGGAGGTGATTCTAATTGCCCCTCACTGGCCACGCAGGGTTTGGTTCGGGGACCTCCTTTTCCTCTCCCGCGGTCACCCGTGGAGACTGCCCCCCCTTCCGGATCTGCTCCAACAGGGGGAAGTGGTTTACCCGGACCCTCAGTAGTTACGCTTGACCACATGGCGGTTGAGCGGGAGGTCTTAAAACGACAACATTATGATCTGGACACCATCGAAGTCATCTTGGCCTCCAGGCGTCCTTCCACTAACAGAGTGTATCAGAATACCTGGAAGGCTTTCTGTGAGTGGTGCAGACTGGAGGGTATCTCTCCTCTTTATGTGCCCATTCCTCTCCTACTCCGTTTCCTCAAGAAAGGACTAAATTTGGGGTTGGCCCCTAACACCCTTAGACGCCAACTGGCCGCACTTTCCACCATTCTCTCCTGCCCAAATTGCCCCTCTCTGGCACATGTGCCCACGGTGCATAGGTTCCTTAAAGGAGCCTCCAACATCTGCCCGCCAGTCGTGCACCGTTTTCCCACCTGGGACCTACCCCTGGTCCTGGAGGCCCTAACCGGTCCCCCCTTTGAACCTTTAAGAGAGGTGCCCCTTAGCCTCCTGTCTTACAAGGTAGCTTTCCTTGTGGCTATAACATCAGCCAGACGTATCTCCGAGCTCTCAGCTCTCTCTATTCGGCAGGACCTTTGTCTTTTCCATCCAGACAGAGTGGTCCTCCGCCTAGACCCTTCCTTCCTTCCCAAAGTAAATTCCTTATTTCACCGTTCCCAGGAAATCATTCTCCCGTCCTTCTGTGCCCACCCACGTCATCCTAGAGAGCGTCAGTGGCATACTCTGGACGTGAGGCGTGCCTTGAAGGCTTATATCAACCGTACTTCGGCCTTTCGTAAATCAGAGGCCTTGTTTGTTGCCTTCCTTCCCCGTTCCATGGGGCTCAAGGTTTCATCCCCTACCATAGGGAGGTGGATCAGAGCCACAATCACTAGAACTTATACCTCAGCTGGAAAGCCGGTACCAGAGACTATCACGGCCCATTACACCTTCAGCGCCGCTACGTCGGCTGCATGGAAGACTCGGGCTTCACTTGAGGAAGTGTGTAGGGCTGCTACTTGGGTTTCCCCTACTCAGTTCATACGCCACTATAAAATTGATTCTTATGCTTCTACAGAGGCAGCCTTCGGCAGGCGAGTGCTTCAACAGGTTGCTGTGCCTCTGTCCTAGTAGACACTGGGGAGGAGTGGTTGCTTTAGTTGCCCTCCCTCGGGACTCGTAGCTTGGGTATGTCCCTCACTGAATGCTGGCTTCAACCTCCAATGGAGAATGGGCATTTACTTACCGTTGATACGCCCGTTCTCGTTGGTTGAAGCCAGCATTCAGACCCTCCCTTATGTTCTTTGGTTCTTATTGAATACGTTCTACACTGTTTTTTGCTCTACTACTTGTTGTATTAATAAATCCAGTTTTTTGTTACTTAATTCCGCAGTCTGAGGTGTGACTTACTCTCCTATTGGTGCAGTGTATTGTTTTTGTTCGGTTAACACTGTTCCTTTCCACGTCAAGTCTGTCTTTCAGCTTCGTCTAAACTGGGCCAATATCCAAGGAGGAGGAGGACAGAGGCTCAGTTTTTGATTGACAGACTCAGCCCTTGATGTGATTGGCTGTGGACAACCCTCACTGAATGCTGGCTTCAACCAACGAGAACGGGCGTATCAACGGTAAGTAAACGCCCATTCACATAAGCTATTGGATGGGAGACAGATATTATGCTTCTGGTGAACTAAAATACACTTGCAAAGCTATTAAAAAACTAACTTTTCAAGTCTGAGCCTCTTGATGAACTGCACCTTATTTATTTTATTTATTTATTTTATTTATTTATTTGTCAAATATATATAGGATAGTAGTAATTTGTATAAACATAAGTAAAAAGTAACGATAAAAGAGGACAATAGGACAGTACAGTGAAGTTCACTTGTTTTAAAATAGCCACTTTAAAGTCTGTGATAGTATCCTGAGAGGGTGAAATGTCTTTCCATTTCTTCTACCAGATTTATATCTGTGTGGGTCTTTGTTTCTTTGTTTGTTCAGGGTCAAGTCAGTCTTTGAATCAGCTTCAACCTGTTCCTCCTCATCAAAATTTTTACTGGTTGTAGAAACTGGGTCAGAACTTCCACCGTACCTGCAGATATGTCTCAGGTAAAGATTATAAGTGGATTGATACCATAATGTGCATTGATACCATGCCTCAAATGTTAAATGACTTATCCCCCATGGCTTTAAGTAGATGTTTAATAAGATGTGGGAGAAAGTTGAGCCTTGTGGCATCCCTTGCTGGGAGAACTCGACCTCTTCAGAGCAGGAATTGGGGGGGGGGACCCATGGACTTGCCCTTATTGGATGGTCGAGCTTTGCTTTGCTGCATTTGATCATTGGATTTTCTGGAGTGACAGGAGTGTTGGCATAGCTGGTTGACAAACATACCCCCCCCTCTTGGGAAGGACCCACCCATACTCAATTCTGTCTGATTTGTGGCTTGCTGGCAAAAAAATGGCAAAAGCAGCAGCAGAAGGCTGCTATGGTAGAACACAATAGAGGACACAATAGAGGACACAATAGAGGACATGACCTTGTAGACGGCCCTCACTCTGTCAAGGACCTTGGAGTACTCATATCTAATGACCTAAGTGCCAGAGCCCACTATAACAACATTGCCAAAAAGGCACTAAGAGTTGTTAATCTAATCTTGCGTAGTTTCTTCTCTGGCAATATTACACTGCTAACCAGAGCATACAAACATTTGCTAGACCAATTCTCGAATACAGCTCACCTGTCTGGAACCCGCACTGCATATCGGACATTAATACAATTGAGAGAGTCCAGAAATATTTCACAAGAAGAGTCCTCCACTCCTCTGCTCGCAATAAAATACCTTATTCCACCAGACTTGAAATACTGGGATTAGACAATTTACAACTGCGTCGCCTCCGATCTGATCTAAATGTAGTTCATAAAATCATATACCAAAATGTCCTTCCTGTCAATGATTACTTCAGCTTCAACCGCAACAACACACGAGCAAGTAATAGATTCAAACTTAATGTAAACCGCTCCAAACTCGACTGCAGAAAATACGACTTCAGCAACAGAGTGATCAGTGCCTGGAATGCACTACCTGACTCTGTGGTTTCTTCCCCAAACCCCAAAAACTTTAACCTTAGACTGAATACAGTTGACCTCTCCCCATTTCTAAGAGGTCTGTAAGGGGCGTGCATAAGCGCACCACTGTGCCTACCGTCCCTGTCCTACTGTCCTATTGTCCTATTTTATCGGTACTTTTTTACTTATGTTATGTTTATACAAACAACTACTATCCTGTACATGTTTGACAAAATAAATAAATAAAATAAAATAAATAAATAAAAACTCTGAGCCAGTTTAAAACAGTTCTAGGCCTCTATGATCCCATATTGACTGTATTCAAAACAGAATCAATTTACTTCTGGTTCAGCTATGGTTTATTTGAGTAAACACAGTCTTTAAAAAAATGTTGTGGCTTTGTGGAGTTTATGGTCAGCCCTTCTTCCCACTTACACAATTTCTGCAACTCCTATTTTTGCAACATTGGCAACCAACAATAAAGTGGGAGCAATTTTTTAGGATCAGAAAGTTTCCTGAACTACCAGAAATTGCTCCCATGTGGCACCAAATGTGGTTGGACAGCTTCTCTAATTAACACATCACTGAAATGAGTAGAAGGTAATTAAAAATGGCAGCTAAAGTCCAAATTCTGTTTGCAGTAAATACATAAACCAGTTAAAATAAATTGATTAGCAAAGGATATCCTTTTAACACTCTTTAAACGTGAACATCTGTTCTCAATAAATAATGCATGCAGCAGATATTAATTAGGATGCTTAGAGATCTGTGGGAGGGAAGGTGGCTCAGAAATTCCACTGAGGCTTCTCTCTGCCAAGAAATCAATTCTGGAGGATCAAGTACTGATGACGGAATGAACATATGCTCTTTCACTTGCTCTATATGTACATGCGCCGAAGGGAACGAGTCCAAGTCAGGCAAAAATTATCCTCATACATGTGCTTAATGCCAGCTGCCCTCTCAAAACAGACCACAAACAGAAGCACTAACTAGTGATGGCTAAGCTCTTCATTTAACAATAACAGCAACAACAATAACAATAACAATAGAGTTGGAAGAGATCTTGGAGGTCTTCTAATCCAACCCCCTGCTCAGACAGGAAGCCCTATACCCGTGATGGCGAACCTATGGCACATGTGCCGGAAGTGGCACAAGAGCCATCTCTCCGGGCATGCGAGCCATTGCCTGTTGCTCTTCCGGGTTCCGACGCACTGGCCAGCGGGTCTTCACGTGCTCGGGAGCACCTGAAACTGGAAGAGCAGCCGCCCAGTGTGCACGCGCATGCGTGCACTGGGAAGATGATCTTCTGGTTTCCGGCACGCACATGCGTGCCAGCCAGCTGGTCTTTGTGCATGTATGCATGCCATAAACCAGAAGACCAGATAGCCAGTGTGCATGTGTGCGCCGGAAACTGGAATATCATCTTTCCGGTGCACGTATGCGCACCGGGCGGCTGCTCTTCTGGTTTCCAGCATGCACAAACACACACACACTCCCGTTTTGGCACTCGGTGCCAAAAAGGTTTGCCAACACTGCCCTATGCCATTTCAGACAAAGAGCTGGCCAATCTTTTCTTAAAAATCTCTAGTATTGGAGCACCCACAACAGCTGGAGGCAAGTTGTTCCACTGATTAATTGTTCTGTCAGGAAATTTCTCCTTAGTTTTAGGTTGCTTCTCTCCTTGATTAGTTTCCATCCATTGCTTCTTGTCCTACCTTCAGGTGCTTTGGAGAATAGGTTGATCGCCTCTTCCATTTGTGTCAGATGAATCAAGAGGGTGCTGCTGCCCATTATTTCGCTTATTTGTATAACTGCAATCGTTTCAGTTTTGTTTTCCCTTGTCTGTGTTAGGGACATCTATGTAGGTAGGGTGTATCAGTGTTCCAGGGAAAATTAAAAATGTTATTTTTATTGCACGTGACACAGATAAATAGCTTTTCTCATCATATGAAGAATATGTGAAAGGGGGTAGCTCTGCACCAACATTCAGAGTCTGAACATTCCAGTTGGATGTTGTGATTTTATTTGTTGGTTTTCTGGTCACCAGAAGGATTTTTCCCTTCTTTTTTGAATTGTAATCAGACTCTAAGCCTGTGATGGCGAACCTAACGCACGCATGCCACAGGTGGCACGCGGAGCCATCTCTGCGGGCACATGAGCCGACGCCCAGGTCAGCTCCACAGCGCATGCCCGCATGCCTCCCGCCAGCCAGCTGATTTTTGGGTCTCTGCCGGGAGATGTGCATGCATGCTAGGGGGTGAGGTCATGTGCACATGTGCGTGGGGGTGGCACCCCCCCGTGGCCCATTTTTAGTTCCAGGAGGCTTCAGGGAGGCCTGCTAGCACCAAAATGGGGGTCCCATGCGTGGGGGGCTGGGGGTAGTGCGGGGGTCATGCATGCATGTGCGGGGGTGGGGGTCACATGGGGGGTCATGCATGCATGTGTGGGGGTGAGGGTCACACAGGGGGGTCATGCATGCATGCGTGGGGGTGGAGGCTGCAGGGGCATTGCATTATGGGTGTTGGCATGCGCACACGCGCTGTCGCGCGCGCACACACACTTTCGGCACCCGAGGAAAAAAAGGTTCGCCAACACTGCTCTAAACTCTTGCTTCAAGCAACAGTATGGTGATCTAGCAAATTGACCAGAGTCAGAATGAGCCTAGAAGTCATGGTACAAAATAACACTAAATTGTTCTGGATATTTCTGGGGGGGGGGGGAAATATGCTACTCCAATGGCCACATTGCATAGAATCATCCTAGTTCTCAGATTCAGAACTTTAATCAAACATCATAAGGTGTCTTCTAAGGTTGAGGCAAGTGAATTATGCATTGTATCTGAAACACAGAATAATTGAATTGTTCATTAGTTGCAACTGCTTTTCTAATCTGCAAGAGTAATCTACAAGCATGATGTTGTACTACTGGAACATTACCAGTTCAGCCATGGCAACTGCTGTGGTTAATTATCAGAACTCCCAGATGTAACATTTCAGACACTGAAATGTCAGTTCCTCTCAGATCTAATTCTATAGATGAACAAGCAGATCTTAATACTAAAACAGTGTTGCTTCCCTCCCTAATATATACAGTCTCTTGAGAGAGCACATAGTAGCTTCAGACCAATCAGCCTTTAATAAAATGAATGCAATGAAATAGGCAAAAAGTTGCATTTTCTGAGACTGCTACCGCGAAAGGTAAGTGGAGGCACTGGTGCTCAGTTAAACATAGAAATGTCATAGGCATTGCTCAGAGAGCTGACAGGTGAATTAAACTGGGATCAGAGGAGTGTCTTTCTTGTGTTCAAGGCGAATTCTCTATATTGGGATCAGCAAAAGCATCAGGAATAGGAAAAAAGAAAAAACAAAGAAAATCGTACAATGGCAACCCTAGGCTGTAGATCTATGATCCATGCCCAAACATTTCTGCTCAGATTATGTAAGGTTTGAATACATTAGCAAAGGACTGATATGCATCATGGGCCTCTATGGCCTCCTGCTGTTTACATCAAAGGATGAAAGCCATAAGATATACTTATGTCTTTGGGATATGATATCATGACCCACATACAAAAGAGTCACTTGCATCTCAATGGTGCAGCACTGTTTTTATCAAGGCTGACCCATTTGATCTGACTTTGCCACATTGTGAGCTGTGACCTCCTCTAGCTCTTTCATGGGATGGAGAAGCCATTGAGGCTAGGAAAAATACGGCTCAATGAGGGAAACCTCAGTGAGGTGCATATCATCACCTCCATTGTAGAAAAAAAACCTGTCAAAGTGACAGGGATCTACTTTGAATTCTTCTACCTTTTAATAGTAAACATGCAAGCCATTTCACAGTTTCACAGCTTGGGGTAGACTTGCATCCTGCAAGTAATGTAAAGCCGTCAAGAAAACTCGTCAATTATAATGTTATAAAGTAGAAAGCAGACACAGCTATTAGAGTGGCGGACTGGAATGTCAATAGTCTAGGATTTTAAAAAAGTATTGAAAAAAATACAAGTTCCCAAAATTAAATGAATTTATTGAACACTTCAACTGATTTAATCAAAGTTAACAACTGAATGTGCAATACAGTTGAGCATTTTCTAATAGCATAGAGCAAGGTGTTAAAATCTGTAAATGCCTGTGGGACTTCCAAGTCTGCGGATTTTCCATCATTGATTTTTAGATAGGGTTGCACTGCACCAAACAGGCCCAGTGTGCAATTTGAAAGAACTAGACTCACAGTCCTGCTTGAACCTGCCACAAAGAATATGGAGTCAAGCTATTCTCCAAAGCACTTGAAGGCAGGACAAGAAGCAGTGGATTGAAACTAATCAAGGAGAGAAGCAACCTAGAACTAAGGAGAAATTTCCTGACAGAACAATTAATCAGTGAAACAACTTTACTCCAGAAGTTATGAATGCTCCAACACTGGAAGTTTTTAAGAAGAGATTGGACAACCATTTGTCTGAAATGGTATAAGGTTTTTTGAACAGCGGGACAGCAGGTTTCCTGAGCAGGGGTTTCCTGAGTAGGGAGTTGGACTAGAACAGTGATGGTGAACCTATGGCATGCGTGCCACAGGTGGCACGCGGAGCCATATCTGCCGGCACGCGAGCCGTTGCCCTACCTCAGCTCCAGCATGCATGTGCACTCCGGCCATCTAATTTTCGGCTCACACAGAGACTCTGGGAGGGTGTTTTCGGCTTCCGGAGGGCCTCCAGTGGGTGGGGGAAGGCGTTTTCACCCTCCCCAAGCTCCAGGGAAGTGTCTGGAGCCTGGGGAGGATGAAAAACGGGCCTACTAGGCCCACCAGAAGTTGGGAAACGGGCCGTTTCTGGCCTCCAGAGGGCCTCCAGGGTGGTGGGGGAGACCATTTTCACCCTCCCCAGGGATTGAATTATGGGTGTGGGCACTCGCGCATGCGCGATAGCGCCCGAGCAAGCTCTTTCGGTACCCGAGGAAAAAAAGGTTCACCATCACTAGACTAGAAGATCTCCAAGGTACCTTCCATTCTGTCATTCTGAACAATGGGTAACAACTGTGGCTCTGACACCCTTTGCACAACTCTATCCTGTGCTCTTGGACTGGGAGACCCCATTCCTGGTCATTCACACCTCAATCATGTCACAATTGGATTACTGCAACGTGGTATACCTGCGATTGTCCTTGATGTCCATACTAAACTTCTGCTGGTCCAGAATGCAGCATGTGGGTAATTACCTCTTTGCAATTAAAACCATACTTTTTATTATACATTTTGATTAGTTACAAAATCTTGAAAACTACATGACTCTGTACTTTAGTCCTGCTTTTATTGGTGACAATACTAAGGTGGTTTATCCTTAATGATTGGTGCAAGAAGCAATGGGTGGAAACTACCAGTAATCAAGGACAGAAGCAACTTAGAACTAAGGAGAAATTTCCTGACAGTTAGAACAATTAATCAGTAGAACAACTTGCCTCCAGAAGTTGTAAATGCTCCAACACTGGACGTTTTTAAGAAGATGTTGGATAACCATTTGTCCGAAGTGGTGTAGAGTTTCCTGCCTAAGCAGGGGGTTGGACTAGAAGACCTCCAAGGTCCCTTCCAACTCTGTTATTCTATTATCTTCTTTTTCACTCTCTCTTGATTTATAAACAGGTTGATTACTCATTTATGATATAAAAACAGAATGTTCATCTGTTCTTTTTCTGCATTCTTCTGCAAATGGCTCTTCTTATTCCCAAACTCAGAGGATTTCTTTACATTTATATTGCATACACACATGCTTGTGTGCTGCCCCACTTATTCACAATTGCACGTCAGTGTGGTTTATGGAGGGTTTTATTTGTCTTCCCCCAGCAGTTCTCCTCACCCGGCTTTAGAACTGTCCCAACCGAAGCCAGGCACAAGCAAGCCCAGATTAATTCCTCAGGCAATGGCCAATTAGTCCATAACACAGATAGCAAGCTGCTCAAACAGTAAGTCCAATAAATGAACATAAACCCACCAGTCAAAACTGAAAGTACATCCATGTTAGCTCACGCATTATAAAAATTCAGAGTCTCAGGAAACACGAACGAGCACGCAGCCACAACTCACACATGTTGCTTCCAGCAATGCCTCCTTCTGCCTGCCATGCTAAATAGTCCCAGTGCAGGTCATCAAGAGAGGCAGGGCCTTTCCCCCAGCAATCTGGCAGACCTCCGTTTCTCTGCCCTCTGTGCTCTGAGATCTACCATAGCAGGCATCTCCTCCCCCTCCTCTTCACTGGACTGCAAGCTGTCAACAGCTGAAGCCTGTTCTGCCAGCAGTTCAGAGTCAGTAATTCCTGATGTGCCAGGAGTGATCTCATTCTCCCTCGAGCCAGCCTCTGAGGAAGAGTCAGAGGAGTCTTCAAAGGAGACATCACACTTCCATAGCCTCATTGGTTCTCAGTGTTTAACCACTGAATTGAACCACTAAACTGTCATATATTCACACATGACATACAGAAAAACAAAAAATAATTTAGCTGAAATTTTATCTAGAAAGAAACACTGAATTGGAACAGGGAAAGGGAAGTATTTGTATGTCTGTGAACAAATGTAATAGTGAATGCTCATCAATTTGAAGTTGAATGAAGGCTTCAGATTTTTCTGTTAAATATTTTGTAGTCTAGAAGGAGCAATAGTATGGCTGAGCATGATTGCTATAAGTTGCTTCGATTTGACTGTAAAGGGGGGGGAATCAACTTTTTGAAAGTTAAGCTAGGAGGAAAGTGCAAAAAGAATGGCTTCACTTCTATTCTCCACTTTGTAAGATGCCACAGAGCTCAATGCTTTCTCCTTTCCTACTCAACTTCTACATGAAAACACTGGGTGAGGTAATCTGAGATAAATTGGAGTCAGTATCATCAATTTGCTGTTGATACCCCCCAATAAGATCCATTGACTCCAGGCTGGCCAAGTTGAGGGCTGTTGAAGCTCTGTCCCATTGCTTGATGATTGTATGGGCCTGGATGTGGAGAAACCAACTCTGTTGCAATTCTAATAAGGCTGAGTGGCTATGGATTTTAGAGCCAACTAGATTAGGAATATTCCAGATGTAGTCCTGGATATCATTGCACTTTCCCATTCAACAATGATACACAATCTGGGATAGGGGACTGATAGTGGACTCAGTGAGCAGGTAGCAACTATGACAGGAAGTATTTTTTTTTTTTTTTTATAAAATAATCTTTATTAATTATATAAAAAAGACAAACAAACATCCAAACAAACATAAAAACGTGTATAAACATATGTATATATAATTAGAGTAAGAAATATCTTTGAATATAGAAAACATTGAACATTGAACATACATGTCAACCATCTCGTCGACGCTATCCTTTTACAGCCTAGTGATACAAAAAATATTTACATCATTATCTTTCTTATATCTTCCAATATTTCCCTTATTCTTTTCTGTTATTATATTATGTTCAGTCTATTATCATTACAATAAAACAATTTTCCCATTTTCAACAATGGTTCTTTTGTTCAGCTTGATTAATATTTTAT
Organism: Diadophis punctatus similis; assembly: GCA_023053685.1. Lineage (NCBI taxonomy): Eukaryota > Metazoa > Chordata > Lepidosauria > Squamata > Dipsadidae > Diadophis > Diadophis punctatus. The sequence goes on from JALIGW010000003.1 coordinate 43,368,505, forward strand.
AACCTTGTAAAATTGTATACATTCTGATATTTTGTTCCGGTCTTTGCGAAAAAGTAGACATTTGTTATTATTTATACTGTCTGAGATCATAACTCATAATGTGTCTAAGATCATGACATATAGTTATAGCAATTTTTGATATTTATTTTGGTTAAGCCAGTTATACCACCTGTCCCAAGTTTTATAGAATTCAAAGTCATCTTTATCTTGCATTTCCAGTGACATCCTACTAAGTTCTGCACATTCAAATACTTTATTAATGAGATTTAACATAGTTGGGATTTTTTCAGTTTTCCAAATCTGTGCATATATAATTCTTGCGGCTGTTGTAATGTGTAGAATTATATATCTGTCTTCGTTCGTCATTTTTTCCCTGAAGATACCTAATAGGAAAAGCTCCGGCTTTAGGGGGATCGTTTTTGAAGTTATTTGTTCAAGGCAGTTTTTGATCTTAATCCAAAAGTTTTTCGCTTTGGGGCAGGTCCACCATAGATGGTAGTATGTTCCTATACCTTCTTTACACTTCCAGCACTTTGGGGAAAGTTTCGGGAACATTTTTGCCAATCGTGCTGGAGGAAGGTGCCACCGGTAAAACATTTTGTATATGTTTTCTTTGTATGGTATCGCCAGTGTTAGTTTATAATTTATAGACCAAATTTTTTCCCATTCGTTTAAATTAATTGAATAACCAAAGTTTTGTGCCCACGCAATCATCGAGCCTTTCACCACCTCTTCAAATAGATTATATTGGAGTAGGAAATTATATAGTTTGGAAGTCATTTTTTGGTCCTTGCCCATTAATATTCTATCTAAGTCACATTTTTTTTGAAATCCGTATTTTATTTTATCTTTATTGTATTTTGATTTGACCTGTAAATAGTGCCACCAATCAAGGTCTATTCCTTTTTCTTTAAGTTCTTGTTTTGAGAACATCTCATTGTGTTCATCTAGGAGTTGTTGATATGTTATAATCTTATTTACGTCTAAAAGGTTCGGGTATATAATTGCTTCAGTTGGTGATATCCATTTTGGAACACTTGTATAGTGGTCCTTCCTTATTGTTAGCCATGTGTCTAATAGGTTCTTTCTTATATAATGTCGGCGGAAATATGTATGTGTTTTATAGGTGTCCCCCCATAAGAAGGCGTGCCAACCTATCTGCAAATCGAAACCCTCTAGAGTTAGTATCCTTCTGTTTTTGAGTGTGATCCATTCCCTCATCCAATTGAGTGTAGCAGATTGGTGGTATAGTTCCCAGTTAGGGAGACCAAATCCTCCTCTCCTCCTATGGTCTTGAAGAAGTTTCAGTTTGATCCTCGCTTTTCTTTTGGCCCATATGAATTTATGAATCATTTTATTTAAATTTGAAAAAACTGTTTTGTTCAACTTTATTGGAATTACCTGGAATAGAAATAAGATCTTGGGTAAGATGTTCATTTTAATTGTCGCGATTTTACCCATAAATGATAATTGAAGTTTTGACCATCCGTCAAGGTCCTTACTAATTTTCTGTATTAGTTTTATATAATTATCCTCCTTTAATGAACTACATCTTGCGGTGAGCCATATCCCAAGATATTTAACTCTTTTTACTATTTTCATGCCCAATAAATTTTCCAATTTGATATTTTGTTTTGGTGTCATGTTTTTAGTTATTATTTTTGTTTTTTCCTTATTAATTTTTAGGCCTGCCGCCTTTCCAAATTTTTCAATTTCATTAATTAGAATCGGGCCGGTGTCTAAAGGTTCTTCAACTATAAATGTCATATCATCGGCGAAAGCTTGAAGTTTGAATTCCTCCTTCCTGATTTTTAGGCCTTTTATCTCTTGCATGCTTCTTACTTTCCTCAGTAGGCTTTCTAATGCTAATATGAAAATTAATGGGGCTAACGGGCATCCTTGACGTACTCCTTTTTTAATATCTATTTTCTCTGTGATATCGTTATTTACTATTATTTTTGCTGTTTGGGTACTATATATAGCTCTGATCAACCCTATAAATTTTTCGCCAAATTTCATTTTTTCTAGTTGCATAATAAAAAATTGCCAGTAAAGGTTGTCGAACGCTTTTTGGGCGTCGACAAAAATAAGTGCTAGTTGTTTATCTATGTGTATATCGTAGTACTCTAGTGTATTGAGTATTATTCTGGTATTGTTCCTTATCTGTCTGTGGGGTAAAAAACCGTTTTGATCTGAGTGGATAATCCGATTTAAAAATTTTTTGAGTCGTTCAGCCATTATTGATGCGAGTATCTTGTAATCCGTATTTAGTAATGAAATCGGTCTATAATTTTTAATGTTTTGTTTGTTCGAATCTTCCTTGGGTATCAGAGTTATATATGCTTCTTTCCAGGACTCGGGTAGTTCCCCTTTTTCCATTGTTTCATTGAATAGGTCTAACATTACTAGTTCTAATGAGCTTTGTAGATTTTTATATATTTCAAAGGGGATACCGTCCGGACCTGGTGATTTATTATTCTTTTGTTTACCGATGGCGTTTTTTAATTCTATTAGAGTAATCTTGTCATTTAGCATATTCCTGTCCTCCTCCAGCACGATTGGCAAATTGCTTTCATTGAGATATTCTTTAACTGCTTCGTCTTTTGGGTCTTCCTGTTTGTAAAGGTCGGTATAAAAAGTTTGAATTATATTTTTTTTCTCAGCGATTCTGGTATGTACTTCCCCATTTTGGTCTTGAAGAGCGTCAATTGTTCTATCTGCTTTATCTTTTGCAAGTTTGTAAGCGAGCCATCTTCCTGGTTTGTTGGCTGATTCGAAGTAGTTTTGTTTTGCTAATTTAAGTTTCCTGGCCAATTGCTCTTGCGTTATCAAGTTTATTTTATGCCTGGTTATATTTAAGTCCTCTAATGTTTTAGAATCTTTGGGGTCTTCTTGCAATGTTTTCTCTAATTCGTGCAATTTAGTTGTTAATGTATTTAATTTGTTGTTTCTCTCTTTATTACGTTTGGCCAAGTAAGCTATGGACAGCCCCCTTATGTATGCCTTCGTTGTATCCCATAGAGTTCTTAGGGAAGTCTGTTCTTTAGTGTTAATCTGAAAAAAGATATCTAATTCTTTCTGCATCATTTTAATATAATCTTTTTCCTTTGTTATTGTTTGGTTTAAGGTCCATCTTACTCTTATTTTACTATTTGGCTCTTTCCATTTTATCCATAAGGGATTGTGGTCGGCCCAGGCGTTTGGAAGAATTTCAGACTCAGCCAAATCGTTTAAGAATTCCCCATTTGCCCAGGCCATATCAATTCTCGACCATGATTTGTGTGGAAATGAAAAGAAGGTATAGTGCCTGCTGTCTGGATTTTGGTATCGCCAACTGTCTTTTAAGTTAAATTCTGTTGCCAATTGATTAAATGATGTCGGTAGTACTCTTCTTGCTTTTTTCTTATTGGTACCTTTATAGTCCTTTTTCCTATCAACGACTGCGTTGAAGTCGCCTATTATCAATAATTTCTCCCACTGTATTTCTAGTAATTTTTTATGTAAGCTGGAAAAAAAGGCTAATTGATTTATATTTGGGGCATATATAACCACTATCGTTACAGATTTGCTTCCGTTTTTTATTTGTATTATCAGTGTTCTACCGTCCTCGTCTGAATATAGTAGTTTTGGATTCAACCATGCTTTTGTATATATTGCTATTCCACGCTTCTTATGTGTAGATAATGCTGTGAATAGTTTCCCTAACTTTGGGAATTCCAAAATCTGATGTTGTTCTTTTTTGATGTGTGTTTCTTGTAGACAGATAATGTCTGCATTTTGATTTAGTAATTTGTGGAAAATTTTTTTCCTTTTTGTGGGCGAGTTTAGTCCATTTATGTTCAGGGATAGCAGATTTACTGTCTGTTCAGTTGGTGGTTTCCCTTGGTTTTGCTCTTTTTGCCTCGGCCTGTGCTCTCGTTGTCGCACCATCTCTACCGTAATTAACTGCCACCGTCCTCACACTTTCTTCTTTTTGCAGTAAATTTTCTTCTGAGCTTATCTCCTCCAAACTCTCCCTTTCCCCCTCTGCCTTTGTTTCATGTTCCTCTACTACTTTGATATACTGCTCATAAAAGTCTCTGGCATCTTCTATTGTTGTGAGTTTATGTTTTTTATCCAGTAGAGTTATTAGCATTCCTTCAGGTAATAGCCACCTGAAGGATATCCTGTGTCTATTCAGTTTGGTGGATAAGAATTGATAGGGCCGCCTTTTTTCCCTTACACGTCTTGGTATTTGTCTAAGTACTAGTATCTCTTTACCGTTATGTGTGACTGTATTTCCTTTCGATAAATTATAAATTTCATCTCTAACTATTCTTTTAGTAAATCTAATATGTACTTCTTTCGGTAGTCTGTTCTTTCGGGCATAGCTCGTATTCAGTCTATATATTTCATCCATATCCATTATTGTTTCCTGTAGTGTTCTATTTGTCATACTAGCAATTATTTGTGCCATGACCTCCGGTAAGTTCTCGTCTTTACTTTCAGTAACATTTTGAAATCTAAGAAAGAAGGCCGATTTTTCAAGCTCTAGATTTAAAATTGCCTCTTCGAGATCCCTGTTTATTATATCTGTTTTATTCTCTGCAACTTGAAGTCTAAGTTCAATCCTCTCATTGTGTTCCTCTATTTTTTTTATTCTTTGTACATTGTTTGCCAGTTCTCCTTGAATTAATTCCAATCTCTCATCTAGTTTTCCCACCCTGTCATCCACCTTTTTGATATCATCCCTCACCTCTCCTATTGTCCCTCTCATGTGATTGTAATTTCTGTCAATGGACTCCTGCATTTTAATCATCATCTCCTGGAGTGATGCTTGAGTTGTCGATGTCATTTGTGTACTGGAAGTTCCACCTACTCTCTCTCCTGTGGAACCTTCAGTGGTACGCTGGTTTGATGGAGTTGGGGGTAGGGTTGAGGTTTTTTGTTTCCCTGTTTTAGTTACAGTGGATGTAGTAGACATTTTTAATACACTCCAGATGCTGTCCCAGTATACCATACGAAACCTCTTCTCCCTCTTGTTATTTTGGCACCAATTCTTTTTTTTTTTTTACTATTTATATCTTTTTCTTCAAGTGTCACATCAATCTGTTTCTTAGATTCTAATGTCAATTTCCTCAAATGATTATATCACACCCTTAATTCCTTCACTATAAATTGTAAATTATATATAAATGTTATCACCGTTTACATCGCATTTATATCACATTCGCAAGGGATCAATCAATAATTATCAATGCTTAAAGTAATTAATCTAAGTTCTATATATAATGTTATTTTCTAGACTCTATTATATAGATATTGTATAAATATGTAAATATATAGCAATGAATATATCTAGAATGTCCAGTTTGTATATATAGTCCAGTGTCCACAGTTTATATATATGTGAATATAGGTAGAATAAAGTTTAAGCCAATACTTAAATTTATCTAAGGTAAAGGTTCAAATAAGTTATGGATGCAAGTACTCACTTATAAATATTTCTTTTGGTCTATTGTCCTTTTGTTGATATATTTATAGTCTATATTTTACTAGTCCTTAGAGTCCAATGTTGATCTTGCTGGTAATTCTATCTCCTTGTTTAATAGTTAAAAATGTCCTCCGGATTTTGCTGTGTCACCGTCTCAGTTCCTTCTTTTCTCTTTCAACTCTAACTTCCTCCCACCTTCCGCACTTTCCAGAAATCTTTCTTGCCCTTTTGCTGTAGTTCTTTACCTTTTTAGTTCTCCAAACACAGTTCTCTTTTTGTTTCTTGCAGAGTGCTTTAAATCAAATTGGGTCGTAAATCTGTCTTGGTTCAGCAAGCTCTCTGCCCGTCCTTTTCGCTCCCCCTTGCAATCGCCGCCTTTATCCTCTCGGAGCTTTCTGTCATAAATCCACAGGTCAGCAATCAGCTACAAGGGCACACCGTCTTATTTCCTTCCACCAGTTGTTGAAAAAAACCTCTCAATAATATCTCTCTCTCACAATTCTCCACCACAATTCTTTGCTGTTTTTCTCTTACTTCCTTATCTGAGTCGGGCAGTCATGTCTCCAGATCGGCCATGGAGGCTGATTTCTTCACGGTCGGCTCCAGGAGTTGTTCTTGCTCCCTGGGTGGATTGCTTGTCCTCCCCAGAGGCTCCGAACTCTCCCCCTTCGAATCACTCTTCCCTCCAGGTCAGTGATCGCCGCTAGGCAACCGAAATCAGTGAAAAGCACAGATGCAGCCTCAGAGGATCTTGAGGCTACTGTGCCCAGACATGACGTCAAACCGGAAGTTCTGACAGGAAGTATTGAACTATAACATAGACAGAAGATTTGCACATCTTCTTCTGGTGTGCCAGTTGTGCTCTTTCCCAAATCAAGAAGCCCTTCAGACAATCATTCTTGTTCTAATCTATTCACAACTTGACTACTGCGATGTATTTCCATGCAGCTGTTCTTGAAGACCACTAAGAAACATCAACTGGTCCATAATGCAGTGGCACTGATGGTATGCTTTGGTATGTCAATACGATACTCCTGCTTTGTAAATTGCATTGATTGCTGGTATGTTCCAGGTATAATTCAAGATGCTACACTGAAATAATTCCATTCCCCATGATTGTGCCCCTTTTCTTCCTCTGATATATTTTAATTATTATTGCCCTGGGGATAATCATCTATCAATCTTTATTACAGTCAGAGACCAGCAAATTGCCATGGGAATAGTGGTCTTAAGATCAATATTGACTCCATTCCAGAGAGAAGAACGAAAATGGGATTTTAGGCTTAACAGTTCAAGATCAAGACAAGAATTATTGTATCTTTATATGGTTTTTTTAATGTTTTTATGATTTTACCTGTATACTATCTGGGAGTAACCCTGAGAGTTAGATGGGTAATATCATGTATAAATAAATACATACATACATACATACATACATACATACATACATACATACATACATACATACATACATACATTTTAACTACTGAAATCATTGTCTCAGCCTTTCTTATTCAGATAGAGCTCCTTTCTGGTTGGTGGAAAAGTACACAGACAGCCCTTTGTAAGGCTATTAGACTTGATTTTTTAAATTTAAAACTTGAAATTAAGAATTGAAAGTGTTAGCATTTTGTTTTAGAGGAAAAGCATACTCAGTGCTGATGATCTTCATGGTTTCTTCTTCATCCCTAGGGTTTTTACCTTGATATTAAATACAGGTTATGGCCCTTTGCTGCAAATTCTGTATGCAAAATTATATCTAAAATTGCCAGTTAACAGTGTCGTGCTCTGCAGCATGAAAAACCTGTCTGAGTAGCAAGTGGCATTCAATAGCAGCACCTTTCTTCTGCAATATTCTGATATCTTGGCAAATTAAGCACCGTTCATTTTGACATAGCCAATCTTGGCTTTGCAGCACATCCCAGAAGAATGTTCTTGAATAGAGAACAAGAACAGCTTATTAATTAGGTCTTCTTTTTTGCCAAAAAAACTCTTGTCCAGGTGCTCCAATAACATACAATGCCTACTTCCTAACTACCAACCTGCACGGAGTCACTGGGTCACTAATAAAAGCAGGAGAGACAGTGATAAAGGAAGAGAGAGCAAAGCAAGAGGGGGGAGAAAAAGAACAGGTCCCTTGGTGCAACATTAGGAACAATTTGCTTGGCTGTTAACTTGCTCCAACATATTTATATTTTATTAGCAGCCATGGTGTTTGCAGGAGACATCCTAAGATTATCTCTCTCCCAAAAGAAAAGGTTGCCATGTACACAATGTTCCTATCCAATAGAAGGTTTCAGTGTACAGGGTCCAACTGCTCTGCTCAAGGAAAGCAATCCACTCCTTACTCCCCTCCAGGCTTGGTTGGTTGTTCCTCATTTCAGACTGACACACCACAACTTGTAGTAGTTACGCACAGTCATTTCACATTTATTTGTTCTTATGGAGAAGGGAGGGGGGGGGAAGTATGCCTAAGCATAAGTCTATCGGGACGCGGTGGCTCAGTGGCTAAGACACTGAGCTTGTCAATCAGAAAGGTTGGCAGTTTGGCGGTTCGAATCCTAGCACCGCGTAACGTAGTGAGCTCCCGTTACTTGCCCTAGCTTCTGCCAACTTAGCAGTTCAAAAGCACATAAAAATGCAAGTAGAAAAATAGGGACCACCTTTGGTGGGAAGGTAACAGCGTTCTGTGTGCCTTTGGCGTTGAGTCATGCCGGTCACATAACCATGGAGATGTCTTTGGACAGCGCTGGCTCTTCGGTTTTGTAACAGAGATGAGCACCGCCCCCTAGAGTCAGGAATGACTAGCACATATGTGCGAGGGGAACCTTTACCTTAAGCAAACAAAGCCCCACCCACTATTATTTTATTTTGTGCCTTGCAAACGCTAACTTTTCCCCAAATGTACAGATGGTTTTTTTTCTTTTCCCTTCATGGTGTCCACATTTTAATATTTTTTTAAAAATAGACAAAAAAGACCCAGACATGCACCATGGTCCAACCAGTAGGTGGACTTGTCTTGACATCTGCAGGCAAATTAATCAAACTTGGAAATGGCTGTATGGATTTTGTCGAGGAAATGAACTTCCATTTTGATCTTGAAAGTCTACGATTCCTTTCATTTTTTCTTGTTGGTTATTTCTCATATTGGAACAGCACACAATCATGGGAGTTATAGGCTAGAGGGTGAAATAAAATCCAAGGCAGGTCAGTTTTGAAATCTCTGTACTGTAGTGCATCAGTGTCACAGTAGACAATTCTGATTTTTTAAAAAATAAAAACTGCTTGTTATTTTGTAGATTTTCATAGGAAACAATTCATATGCAATATACATATGAATACAATATATTCCATGTGAAATATGTGTAATGAAGCATCTTTTTTTTCAGAGAAACGGTTTCAAGGCACTGTAGTTTCGAACAGAGCTGCCTAGTTAATTGTTGCATTTTAATTATTTTAATGTTATCTTATATTGGATCTTAGAGACTTGCATTTCATAAAGTGACTAAAAAGAACAACTAATTATAGACTAGTACTCAGATGAATTTTCATGAGAAATGATTTTCAAAGACAAAAAGTTGGTTTTGAATGCATTTAAAAAGCCTTTTGAACTTCTCTCTACCATGTATCCATTCATGATGAGAATTATGACTTCTTTATTTCTTGCTCCTCATGACTAATATTCTCTTTTTTGGTTCCTGGTCACACCATAATCATCCAGAGATCATATAGCAAAGATATATGGTGCCATATACATTTTTCTATCACTGCTGATTTCTGTATAAGCAGATTTGTACATCTGTTTATCTTATTCTGACTTGAAATGATATAGTATACAGTAAATGCTGTAGACTGGTTCACAGTGCTCATATTTTCCATGTAATTGCAAGAAACAAATACAAACAAATGATAAAAAAGGGAGATAGCAGTCATTTTTAGGGTTGTTATTGCTATAATAAATATTGTTGAACCTCAACAATGTCTATGTAGACCATTGTTTCCCAACCTGATATTAACCTGTTGTATTGGGATTATAGTTCCCAAAACAGTGGTTGTGTTTGGGGGAACTCTGGGACCTGGAATCCCAACTTATCTGGAAAGATCTAACAGATTCTAATTCTTCCTATTAGCCCAATCAAACATGGAATTCCAAAGCACACATTTAAGGAAGCTCATCAGAAAAGTAGTTGAGCCATCCTTCAGAACTGAAAAAAACAGCCAAAGTAATGAACAATAAGCTTGCACCGTAAGTACAGATTTGGCCATGTGGCATATATACCGTATTTTTCGGAGTATAAGACGCACCTTTTTACCCCCCAAAAGAGGGTGAAAACTTGGGTGCGTCTTATACACCGAATGTAGCCCCAGCCAGCCAGCCACCCCCATCCTTTGGCCTCTGTCTTCCAGCAATTTACCTGTTTGCAGCAAAGAGGGAAGAGCCTATAAAGCCAAGCAAGTCACTAGCACTTCCCGATCTACAGCTGATTTGCCAAGGGAAAATGAAAGTGAAACTGAAACTGCAAAGGCTTGGAGAGACACGCAGATTTTTATTTTTTGCTGAACTGGATGGAAGGGGGTAAGTGAATAACTATAAATGTCTGTAGAATGTTCAAATTATTAGACTTATTTTTTAAAGACTGCTTTATTGTTGTTCTAGAGCCAGGGGCAATTTTAAGACTTGTGGACTTCAACTCCCAGAATTCCACAGCCAGCTTTGTTAGCTTTGCTGGCTGTGGAATTCTGGGAGTTGAAGTCCACAAGTCTTAAAGTTGCCAAGGTTGGAGATCCCTGTAAATCTAGACAACTTAACAAAATATAGAAGCTTTTTAAAATAAATGCTTGCTCTGAAGAGGCCCAGTGCTATTGTATCTTCTTTTAAATAATAGAGAATAATGTATACTTCCAGAAATTTTAATTAATTTTAACAGCTCTGTACAAGTATAGTCTGAAATGTAACAGTGTCCTGTTTAGTATTAGAGTTTAGTTACCTTGGAGTAGATCTATTTAAATAATTGGGAGCAGTTAGTGTGACTACATTTAAGAAAACTTTCTGGCATAATGTACATTTTTCCAATTCTTTGCTATTTCTATGGGTCAAGCACACATGCACAGAAATGCACAGCAAACAGTGTATATCATCTGTGCTGTTTGCTGTTTGGCAAATTGCTTGGAGGCAGAGGCTTTTTTCCTTGTTTTTCTCCCCCAAAACTAAGGTGCGTCTTATACTTCGGTGTGTCTTATACTCTGAAAAATACGGTAGCTTTGACCAATCCTTGCCACCACCTCTTAATACCCTGTTTCTAAACCATCAGTATGTCTAATGATAAGAACTATACTGCAAAATAACTAGAATGAAAATGAAAAAAATGAAAGGTCCTCTGTTAGATTTTTGCTAATCTTTTAATAACCTTAAATTTAAAGTAAAATGGCATGATAAGAAAACCACTATGGAGTAATAAGGCAATAGTATTGGCTTTAGGTAGCAAATCTAGATAGCAAATAAAAAGCAACTAGAAGTGAAATAATTGGTTTCTAAAAGGGAAAAAACACCCTGGTACTATACTGAATCACAGATATTTAATCTCATTTTGAAACATTCATTCCAATATTTTCTATTATTGTTCTGAGGGTAGAACAAGAAGCAATGTGTGGAAACTAAACAAGGAGAGAAGCAACTTAGAACTAAGGAGAAATTTCCTGACAGTTAGAACAATTAATCAGTGGAACAGCTTGCCTCCAGAAGTTGTGAATGCTCCAACACTGGAAGTTTTTAAGAAGATGTTGGATAACCATTTGTCTGAAGTGGTGTAGGGTTTCCTGCCTAAGCAGGGGTTGGACTAGAAGACCTCCAAGGTCCCTTTCAACTCTGTTGTTGTTGTTGTTATCATTATCATTATCATTATTATTATTATATATTATTATTATTAGTGTATAAAACTAAAACTAAAACATTCTCCTTAAAAAAAGACATTTATAAAATGTTAAGCATTAAATGTTTCACATGAGAATATAGTTCATTTTCATGTTAAATGGCATTATGTAATTTAATCCTGAATGTATCAGCTGATGAGTCTTGGGTTAACAATGAATTGGATGTAACAGTCATTTTAAATGTTTCTTTCTAAGAAAATCTCTGCCTTTTGTTTCACTAACCACTTACTAGGCCAACTAATCTACAAGTGAAATACAAGGGTATAATTTACTCAAAGACCAATGTCAATCATCACTGCAGGGAATGATCAATTTGGGCTGATCTACATTCAGTCCGAAATGTGACTTTCTAGCTCCCTTCAATAATTCTTTGCTTATGAAATGTAAAGGAATATGAGAGAGCAATGAGTTGACTATGTGCCCTGCTTTAAAGATGACCCCTATTCAAAAGACTGCCTATTCCAACGACTGTCTATCCATCAGCAAAAATAAAAAGAAAATACTATCTTCAATGTCACCTTGGCTGATTTTAGGTCTTACCTAATTATATGCACATTTGCAAACAACTTCCTTTAAAATACACATTTATATATGCATATATAATTTTTTTTTTGCCAAAGAAGAAACATGTAGCAAAATTTGAAATGTGTGAAAAGGAAAAGATAATTGCATAGTGACACAGAAATCTCTTTGAATAGAATTTAGCTGAATCATATTAATAGGAAACAAATTTTTCACAAAAAGGGCTTAAATTGTACAGCTTTATTTCTTCATTTCACCTTCAATACAATCTCGGCCCCATTTATATTCTCATTGTTTCACAGTCTTTCAAGACACCACCTTAATATTTGTTCAAATATTTGTGTTGCCGAGATTTGTCTTGCTTCTCAGTAAAAAAAAATATTAGACAAAGGTACTTTTGCTGTCAAATACCTGAACAACACTAGAGTTCAAAGCAATGAGGATAACATTTTTACTGCTGGAGTCTCCAAAACAGAGGCCTGATGATATCCTTTTATCTGGTGGGCCAGACTTTGCAACTCCTTTCTTCCTGAGTTAGATGTCTCCCCTAACTTTCCAGCCTTAAAAAAGACACAAGACCATTCAATTCTATAGGCTGAACTCTTAGCTGGACTATCTAGAACAGTGGTTCCCAACCTTTTTGTGATCGAGTACCACTTGGAGGTCCCGTACAGTCGCCGCGTACCACCTGATTCCAGAGAAACTAAATTCGATCAGATATCACTTTATTTCCATAATTGTACCGTTCCTTTTTTGGCCCCGCGCATCCAGCAACTGGATTCTCGGGCCGCTGGGACCAGGTGGGTGGCGTGTGGCAACAGTTGCAAATCGTTGCCAGATTATCTTGTGTTAGGCAGTAAACATTTTTGTGAAGTAAAAAATAACTAACTAAAAATCGTTTATGACCCCGAAAGTGTTCGCGTACCACCTGGAAGGCCCTCGCGTACCACTAGTGGTACACGTACCACAGGTTGGGAACCACTGATCTAGAAGCTGGGGTGCTGTCTCTTCTTATTTCTATCTCTGTCTTAAAAGAGGTGGAAAAGAATATTTTAAGAAGTAATGTGATGAAAACCTCGCAGATCTCCCACTGAAAGTGGACAGACTTAAACTTGTCTGAAATTTTTATTCTCTTATCCCTGTTATTTAAACTCTATTCTGTCAAAATAAAACAAAATCAAGATAAGATAAAGTAAGATAAAATAAGGTAGGGTAAGATAAGGGAAGGGAAGGGAAGGCAAGATACAGTAAGATAAGGTGTGATAAGGTGAGGTGAAAGAGGAGAGGAGAGGTGATGAGAGGAGAAGAGGGGAGAGGAGGGGAGGGGAGAGGAAGGGAGGGGAGGGGAGGGGAGGGGAGAGTTTTTTTGTTTTCCAATTAAGACCAATGGACACATGTCTTGTAAAAATGTATTTCAAAGGAGCACAGATCAAAACAGTTTACCTTCATATCTTGAAGTACAAACCCAAATCAAATTGAATTGTTCTGTTTCTGAATTTATAATCTCCAATTTGAAGCAGATAGCTACACATCAGTCACCCTTATAAAGGGCTGTCAAACTTGCAATGACACTTTGCTAAGCTAAGTTAATATGGCAGCCTGGAAGAAAATGCAACTGCATTTAAAGCAGACACTTGGTTTCTGGAACCCCAGAACTGTCAAGCACAAAATATCTCCATCTTTTGTGGATTCAGTCCAAATTTTGAGGCATCTACCTTCATCCATCATTCATCCATTTAGACATTGGTTCCAAAAATGCATAAACTCTCCTGCTTCAGGAATTAAGAAAAAGTAGACTCTCTACCCATAGTCTCCATGACATGTTGTTAGCGTAAACCCACTTATAAGATTTTGTAACCCATGAGGAGCTTGCCAATTGTACAGAAAGATGGAACACAGGTGACACAAACACATAAAAACAATAGCATTGTTAAGAATTGAGAGTGCTGTGTGTATTGCTACAATTTCACAAACCATCCCTGAGCTAATGCTTTATATCTTCTGCAGTATTCCAAACAATTAAGCTGATTCTCTGGTCCTCCCACCAGAATATTGCAGTTGTTGAATACAAATATTATTTTGAAAAACACTTAAACACAGATCTCTCTTTTAAAGCATTACAATGGAGTGTCTAGCAAATGGAGTCATATGACTGGAAATGAGAGGAAACACAATGCAACCTTGGGCTCGTTGCATCCTGTTATGTTTTTCAATTCATTGGCATGTAATCTAATTGCTTATATGTGGTATGTTAGACATGGTCCCTTTCAAACCAGTAAAGTACTTCTGCAAATCAGGACCAATTCTGGCAGAAGAGTCTTCTGTGAATGTTTAGAAGATTGGGAAAGGTCCTGAAATAAATAATGCTGGCCTCAATATTCAAAGCAATGGGTCCTTGAATTGTTTGGAGAATTTTGGTGGGTAGATTTGTCATTATATAGGTATCAATCCCCTTCTGCAAAAAAAGGGAATTAGATCTTGGAATAAAGAGCACATTCATTATAATTATTGTCACTATATCCACATGAGCTTCAAGACACCATGCAAAGCATAATCTTCTTCTCATTCATTCTATGCAGCTACTATTTTATAAAATGGTGCAAAACCAATAAAAAAAAATTTCCTGCCTTACGATAAGCTGACCATTATGTGGTTACATTTACAATCTCATTGTTATGGGCTGGAGCTTTTACCCTTAAACTTTATTTTCAGGTTATGTCCATTTCTGGCCAGGGTTATTTTAGAAATGAACTGTTCTCTCTTTTCCTACACATGGACATAATTGATTAAAAAGATAATTGCAGAATGAATGACTACAGTAAATGAAAATCAGGTTGCAGTCTATGACAGTCTGTGTAATAAAAATAATTTTCTTAGATATGTAGACAGGAATGTTAACTTTGTCCATGGAATGTTGGGCATGATAGGCATGTCATTGTTTTTTAAACAATTGCTTTGCAGATATTCTGTCTTCATATCTCCATTCAGTGGAGTGAATACAATCAAAGGACCAATCTCCACTTCTCATCTTGCAAGATCCTAAGAGAAATGTCCTCACAGGATGAGGACATAAGAACTGAGGCGAGACGAATCAAGAGCCAACAAAGCCTTTATTAAGGCTTAACAGAACAACAGCTCAAACAACCAGCAACAACGTAGTAGAAAGCAACCTGCGCCTCAGCCGCGTCTGACAGCTCTTTTATAGCTGGCTGTCAGACGCGCCAGCCAATAGGAAGCCTTCAAACTCCCGCTTCCAAACAGCGCCCACTCTGGCCAATCAGGAACAGTCCTGAGGTAAACCGGCATCCTGAGGGGACGCAACACTATGTGTACTAGTGATCCTGCTATGAGACTCTGAACTGTGGAAAGATGAGGGCCAGCATCATACTTATCAATTCCAGCATTTCTGTACTGTAACCTCTTTAAAATTCCCACAATGTTATTCTCTGTTTTATTTTTTCACAAAGCCAGGGAAGCAGATCCTCAGCAAATAGTCTCTTCAAAAGACAACTGCACAAGAAGTCAAAAACTGTATGAGACTTCAGGTTATGACAGTAAAGAGTGAGATAAATCCTTATTTGTTTAGGCTCATCTTTATAAGGGACTGCTGGCATATGCGACAATACAAATGAGTGAATATATTATTTGGCCTCTGAGTCAGATTCAAGAAAGAACTCTTTTCCAGTGCTGCTGCAAATGGTAATGTGATAGTTACTTCCATAGATATCAAGAAGTCTGGGCTGGGTCCTGATTTCTATAATATTGCCATTTTTACCACCCTTCTCAATTAATCTAACTGGGTGGATTTTAGATGGAAAGCAGAGCAACAGACATAGTATCGCTTCACCTAGTTTCACAGTGTTTGTCAGTGTCACTTCACTGGTTCTGGGCCATTAATTTCTCCATTGACTGTATTCTTCTCAGTGTGTCCTTGGTGGGTCATCATGAATTTTGCTGATTGCTTAGTAACAGCTGCATTTCCCCATTGTTCCTTGCAGCATGCATTGAGTTTTGGGGGCCAAGAATAAAGAGCTGTTCTCAACAGGGCTCCAAACAACATCATTATTGTGCCAAGCCCCTCCCCCTCCTGATTCCCAGATCCTTTTCCAGAAGAAATGACATAGATAAAATAGTACAACTGGGCTGTGATGCTTCATTCTCCCCAAAGCCCGATGGGAATCACCAGGACAAATAATGTAACTGTAACACTGTCATGTAAAAAGAATTAGATGTCATGGTGTTTTTAAGAATGTTCTGGAAAGGGGCTCTTTTATCCAGGCAAACAATAACCCCAAACAAACTGTGAGTTTATGGCCCAGGCCTTAATTTTTTGGCCTCTGCTATTTTTGTTTGAGCTACCACCAGGGGTGGGTTCTAACTTACCTCTCTACCGGTTCACTTCCTCCCGTGCTGCATGGGTGTGTCGTGTGGGCACGTGCGCGCATGCACAGTGCCGAAAAATCCAGGGGGGGAGCCAAAAACAAGATGGTGACCGCATGCACAGTGCCAGAAACTCGGCTTCTGTGCATGCTCAGAAGAAGAAGAAATTCAAATTTTTTTAAAAAAAAATCAATTTTTTAAAAAAGATGGCGCCCACGGACCAGCACCGACTGAACCGGATCTGTGACATCATCGTGATGTCACTAGCGTGTCATACCAGTTCAGGAAAACTGGTCCGAACTGAGAGGAACCCACTTCTGGCTGCCACTATTTGTGACTAATTGGAATAGAAGTTCCTACATTATAAAACTTTTAGAGATATTTGAGCACAAGGACTCCTGGAAAACCTAGATATAGCAGACATATTTAGGCCTCTAAATATTTCAGAATGGCCTTTTCTAACTTTCTCCAACTTCTCCAAGTGTATTGATGCTATAACTATCAAAGGGCTATGATGATTGGGACTTTACAATCTTAAAACATCTAATGGATGCTAGGTTGGGAGACTTGGACAACTCAATTGTTTCTTCACTTGAAAGTCTCTTTGCCCCAAGCAATAACATTTATTTTAGCACCTAGCATTTCAAAATTCAACAGCAGTGCTACCTCCAGTGTAATAGTTAAAAATAGAAACTCTACCTGTAATACAGGGATATATTACTGAAACACAAATTTCAATCCCAATGATATCCAATTTGGCCCTAACAGGGAAAAATGTAAATATGACTCTGTAGGAAAGAATTTATGGTGATTACTTAACTGTCTAACAGTATGCAGAATGATGCTACACTTCTAGAGAAAATGCATATTCTGATTTGAAAAATGCAAACCAAGCACCCAAAAATTACCATAACTTGTTATTGTTAGAATAAATAAATAAATGATGTGATCTGTTTTTTTCAGTACTCGATTCACAGATTTTTTTTAGTTGACTGCTGAAGATTTATATCAAGCATTTATAATGTTTTAAGGAAAATGTACATCCTGTTACATTAAAAAACCTTCCTTTAAAAAAAATCAGTTGCAGCTCTAACTGTACTCTAGCACATATACAGTATATTTAAAATATTCCTTGAGGAACCAGGTTAGTGTACTTCCCACCCCCAAAGACAAAGAAAATGGGTTCCCTATTTTTCTTCTGCCTGGTTCACTTGATAGGTGAGCAGCTTCATTAATTAATGCCTTTAAGGCACTTGAGTTCTTCGATGAAAGGTGCTAATGAAGTGCAAATATTAATTACTGCTGCTAATAGTTAGCCAAAGTCTGAAGCTATTCATTAGTTCATCTGTAAGCTAAAAACCCACTGTCTTGAATTAGTCAAGAAGATTGACGTTTCCAAGCCCACAAATTCAACTTTCACTGCTGTTTCCAGGCTGGAAACAGAAAAGCAGTTACTTCAGTATATCACAGCATTTACACTGTTTCCCTTGATCTCTGCCAAGAACCTTCTTTTGTTATATCGGTCTGATCTGGTGGGATTCTCAGCAGGCAGATTGTAGCTGGTGTGTGTGTTTGTGTGTTTGTGTGTGTGTGTGTGTGTGTGTGTGTGTGTGTGTGTGTGTGTGTGTGTGTGTGTGTGTGTGTGTGTGTAAATCAGACAATGTTCATACCATAAGGAAGCTTCCATCAAAATTCATAGAATTGTCATGAGATTGTTTCAGTCATAATTTGGGAAAAGCCAATCTCACCAATAACACACTGTCCCTCCAATCACAACACAATGGAGGAATTCCCACTTAGTATGAATCATCCTCATTCCAATGAGAAATCTGTTATTTTCAGAATATTTTTTTAACATGGGACTTGTTTTATCAATGGTTAACTAACAGAAACAGAGGTTAGAAACTAAAAAGATTAAAAAAGTAATAAAAAATTTTGTAGTGAAAATTTTTCAAGATGGATAAACTAATCGTATTATTACTTTGTGATTAATATTGGTATGATTATTATGATTATTATTATGATTATTGTTGTGTTTCTATCTAAAATCAACTATGCCGAGACAACACGCTGTTCGGATGGATATGGAATTTTTTATGCTTATCCACACAAAAAAAGTATCAATAAAACATATATTCAAAAGAAAAATCTGTTATTTTACTCATCCCCATAAATAGTTCATAACCAACTCAGAGGTGCGATCCTACCTCTGATTGCCGGTGCGGTTAATCGCTGAGTTCGGCGCAGAGCCGAAGACGCTGCTCGAGCCTGCTCCCGTTTGCGGAGTGGGAGCTTTCCCCGGGCGCTTTCCCCACCCGCATGGATGCCGCCAATTGCGTTCTTTTGCCCTCTGCGCATGCGGAACGCTTTGGGCATGCGCAGAGGGCAAAAGAATGCAATTGGCGGCATCCATGCAGGCGGGGAAAGCGCCCGGGGAAAGCTCCCGCTCCGCGAACGGGAGCAGGCTCGAACAGCATCTTCAGCTCTGCGCCGAACTCAGCGATTAACCGCACCGGCAATCAGAGGTAGGTTCCCACCTCTGAACCAACTTTTCCCCAACTTATGGGTAGTTAACTTGAATTCCATAAATTGCATAAACTTCTTCTTACACAAAGACCAAGGTTTGGTACTGTCTCTTGCATCCCCTTCATTTGCCACTGACAATATGTATTGATGCCATTTGCCAAATTGAGCTGTCTGAAGAAGGGGGCCTTCAATAGTTTCAACAAAGCGCAAATATTATCTCCTTGAGGCTTAAGTGGAAGGTTTCAAGTACTCTTGAATAAATAAAGGTGATTACCTGGATATATTTCAGATATGCATTAGGCAATTGACTTCAATGGTGTTGCCCTTTGAATGGCAGATATTCAAGGAATGGCTGAAGGGTGACTCTCAATTTTTTTTGAGCCTTTAATACTAATAATTATAATATCCTTTTAAAAAGATTTTTACCTGAATACCACTTTGTGAAATTCAGTGGATATAAATCAGGTGAAGACATTTTGTGTGTTGGAATGCAAACGTATATATTTATATATTCCAAGATGGTTACAGTCACTATGGTACAGTTTTTAAATATCTGTAAAAACAGTGTGTGTCTGTGTGTGTGTTCTATATGGTGATTCATTTTAATGCATCAAACTCCTCATTATTCAAGGTTACAAGAAGGAATCAGGCATCGTTGTGTGTAGAAAATGAAACAAATCTATCAGTCAAGGGAGAACAAAAAGTAATATAAATACCTTGAGTGAAGTGGGCTGGAATATTGAGGTTCACTGTGTTTGCTTGAAAGCAAACCAAATAAAATGTCTGCTCCTGTGTATGAAGTTTTTTCTTACAAATGATTTATTCAGTGTCTTGAAACATCAAAATAACCATCAAATAATAAATCCTGAACAACTAAGTGGTCTTATAAGCCTGAAAATAGGGAAGTGATTACATTCCTTGATTAGCACCTCTCAATAGATTTCTTTCTACTATAGTATAGTCCTATCAATGCCTACCTACAAGTAAGCTCCACTGAATTCAATCATGGAGGGTCACAACACCGGGCAATGTAACTGGATCTTTTTTTTTCTAACCAGGGCACTTGTGGCATTGAAAATCTGGTTCATTATTTCATAATTTGTATTCAGCATAGCCAACACAGAAATAAAACATCAAATTGCACTGGGTCACACAGCAATGATGAACACAAGCCAAATATGGAAAAGCAAGAACATCAGCCTGACAACCAAATGTAGGTTAGTTCACTCTATTGTGTTCCTCATAGCTACCTATGGTTGTGAAAGTTGGACTTTAGAAAAGCAAAAAAGGAAGGAAATCAAATTGTTTGAGCTGTGATGCTGGAGCAAGCTCCTGCATATTCCTTGGACAGCAAAGGTGACTAACAAGCAAGTACTGGAGCACGTAACACCAAACATGTCACTAGAAGGCAAAATCACAGAATTGCGTCTCATTTACTTTGGCCATATCATGCAGATAAATTCCCTGGAGAAAGCAATTGTGTTTGGAAGAGTTAGCAGTAAAAGGAAACCAAGCCATCAAAGAACATGGTGGCAGCTTTGACACTATCAAAGCTGACACCAGCCAGAGCGTAGAAATACTCAAAGAAATAATGCAAGATCAGAAGATGTAGAGAGACTTGGTCCATGGAATCTCCAAGAGTCAGACTCAACTGAATTGATATCATCATCATCATCATCATCATCATCATCATCATCATCATCATCATCATATCATTATCATCATCATCCAAAATAACAAAAATAATCAGTGAATTAATATAATACAAAGAGTATTTTAATGTACACAATTTTTGCTTTCCCCATAAATTGTTCACCAGCTTTTGTCTTCACTGGACCAAAAATGGGAACTAGAGGCTTGACATAGAATGCAGACAGAAGAAAATAGAAGATGGCCTTAAATTAACAGTCCACCCTGTTAAGGAGTGTGCAGAGCAACCCCTGAGTTATCAGGGACATGCATGTAGAAACGGGGGTATTTCAGCGTGGCAATCAGTGGATAGTAATAATTCAGTCACAAACAGATTCGTTAAAGTGTATAAAATAGTTTACTTTTAGATAAATAGCACAGTCCAATTAAACAGTCCAGGTCATACACATTCAGTCAGTCAATATCAAGAAGTACAATAATCTTCTTACCACCCTGTCTTTGTCTTAAACATCAAACAAAGATTACAGCTTACAAACACTTCAATACTTTCAGAGAGTAACAGAGCTTCACACAGAGCTCCCTATCAGACAATAAGTCAATCACAAATGAATCAGCATTCAGGAGCACAGCAGCTCCTAACTACGATCTCTGGCTCCCTCTTATGGCAAACTTGAAACACTGCGGCCAATCAGAATACAGCAATACATTTAAAGTTGTACTACTTAAATATATACAAACATAGATTGGTGGCTTGTTTATATATTAACAACCCAACCGTTTGGACATAGTCCTAACACACACCCTGATCTTTTAGATTTTTATATGGTTCTACTGTAGTTATAGTCCAATACATGTGAAAGGCTTTAAATTGAGGAGGCACATATATAGGACTATAGTTCCATTGATTTTTCAGTTCTATAGCATTGAACATCAGTAATTGATTAATACTCATCTATTGCCTATGAAGAACAGAGTATGGTCCTATTTCACTATATTGGATAAGGTATGAATGCTCCAGGCCTTTCCCTTAAACAATTGCCACCTTGCAGGTCCTCAGAAGCGTACCTCTTATGTTGCCACGTCTGCCCTGTGGAATACCTCCCCCTTATCCCCAAAATAAAAAACCATTTTGTTATTTATTTGACAAAATGGTGCTCACAAAGCTCTGTCTCCACTCTATTTCATTGCCTTTCAGCAACCACTGTTTAACCAGCCGCTGTACCCTGCCTAATTTTAGAAGTTGTACCAATTATAATGGATGTGTTCCTGCAGGCTAGATAGGCATCCTTTTGGAATTCTTTAATCTGTATTTCTGATTAAAGGAGTAGGAGGTTGAATTTGACAGCCTGGATGGTTTCTCCTGAGTCTATGTTCATTTGATTGATCCTAAATAGAAACTCTGAATTATGTGTAAAGGTCATTCATAGCAAAAATATAAATTATGAAAAGTTTTTCAAATGTTTTGTCACAGAGGTTGTTATTAGAGTCATGATGTTAATTATACCAGTGTTTCAATTTTTCAATCCAATAGAAGAGAACATCTGTAGTTTAGGGTTGAACTGTGGAGTCCTTGGTGCTCTCTGAGCTTGGTTGTTTGCTTGCAGATGTTTCATTATCCAACTAGATAACATCATCAGCAAACAACCAAGGTCAGAGAGTACCAAGGACTTCATTTTCCAATCCTTCAAGCCACTAGTTTCAACTAATGAAAAAGTAAATTTTATCCAGGATTTTGAAAAAATACCTATAATCATGTAATCATAACTCAATTGCAGCAGGTAGCACATACAATCCTGCTGTGAAGATGCTCATTTGTGGTCAGATACTTGGAAGAAGATTATGACATACATGCAGGGGTGGGTTGCACTTACCTCGCTACCAGTGTGCTGCCATGTTGCCTGCTCGTGCTCGCTCGCTACATGCACGCACCCCCTCGCGCGATTTTGCTTCCTGCACATGCGTGGAAGCAAAATCTCGCTGAAATCTTGCAAGGGGACGTGCGTACACATGATTTTGGCAATTTTTTGCTTCCACGCATGCCCAAAAATTCCCCCCCAAAAGATGGTGCCATGCGACAGACCGGGGAAGACGGCACCAAAGCGGTCGCGTGCAAATAGCGCCATCTGCTGGCTGCTACCGGAACGACAGAATGGACCGCACCGGTAGGAACCCACCACTGCATACATGCAACATAACGTTTGGATGTGGCATTGTCCCACCTCTTCCTTGTGCCTGAACAAAACTATACTTTTTACTGAGAAACTGTTTCTCTATACTGTTTCTCTATACTGAGAAACACAGAGTTTGTCAACAATTTTGAATAGCAAACAAAATTTATTATGCTATTTTGTTTTAATTTTTTAAACAAAAAATTATAGCCAAACTTTCCTTCAATAAATTTTGCATTTGACTCATTTATATCTAATTATTAGAAGTTATCTTCATGGTACATACTTGAACCTGAGCAGATATGTATATGATTGTATTTTATGGCTGCTTTCAAAACACCCCATTATATTTCATAGTTAAATAAGAAACTACACATGATTGGGGGGGGCAGTTTTGTGAAGGAAAGCTTTTTTCTGAAATAATCTGCTTGAGCTTTGCATGCAATATTGGAGAGTTAGGTTCAGGGATTCTCCTGATAGGTTGCATAAAATCAGGCAACTAAAACAGGTTTGACTTCTTCTCTACTGTGGTGATGTATTTTTTAACTGACCCATTTGTTTTATGACCTTGTTATGTTGCTGTTCTGATCATTTGATTGATGCATTTGTATTCATTTTTATTTGATTTATAAACTGGCTTGGGAGACTTTTGGGGGGAGGGCAAAATGCCACATAGATTTTTTCCCCCCCTAAAATAACTACATAAATACAGTGTCACCTATGGACTTTGGTTTCTCGGTTGGCATTGTTTTAGTTTCCAGAGCTGGAAAATTAATGTGAGGGGAATATTTCTTAACCTTTTTTGTTCTAATAAAAATGTTTCTTTCCAATATTACTGCATGTAAAGTTCCTCTCTTGTGGAAGGGAAGTAAAGGAAGTTTAAAGGTAGGAAAATATGTAATAGAAAAATTGCTGGAAGAGTTCAGAAGATACTTTGATTTGAGCATGTGGACTTTTGGATATAGAAAAGAAAATTACAACTGGGTCTGGCACAAAGATAATGGCTTTGAAGCAGTTGGATAATAGTTCAACAACGGTGGGGATTGCATGGTTCTTTTTCAGTAGATTATAATACGAGAAACATCCATCTGATTTGAAAGACAATTTTAGTAAATCAGATAAAGATGCTTGCCAGAAAATAACAAGTGATTATATGGGACAAATTAAGTACAGGAAAATACCCCCAGGCTTTGTCTTTTTCCACACATGCTTTCACAGAATATACTGTATATGTAGAAAGTTCTGTCCATGTAATGGGAAAGTTTCCACCTATTGGGTTTGTGGAATTCTGTAAACACGTGAGAATCATTCAGGTAAGCCCACATTTCCATTATATAGATAGCAATAGCACTTAGACTTATATACCGCTTCATAGTGCTTTACAGCCCTCTCTAAGCAGTTTACAGAGTTCAGCATATTGCCCCCAACAATCTGGGTCCTCATTTTACCGACCTCAGAAGGATGGAAGGCTGAGTCAACCTTGAGCCGGTGAGATTTGAACAGCTGAACTGCTGAACTAGCAGTCAGCTGAAGTAGGTTGCAGTGCTGCTTTTAACCACTGCACCACCTCGGCTCCTTAGATGTAGGTTCATCATTTGTGCAAACTGAACATTTGCACAGGGTTTTAAACGATAAAACAGGCATCACTTTAAAAAAGGAAAGGAAGCAGTAGTCTCGTAATACCTCATACCCTGTCCTTTTCTCATTGCAAGCATCAGTGCAAATGGAACCACCAGGAATTAAAATCAGAAACCAGATTCTTGTAGATGCCCTGTGGGATTTAGTCCCTCACCAAAAATTCATTTTAAAGAGAAAACAATGAAATCAATGAGAGTTTATTGTTCACAACAAAGCACTGTAAGGGTCATGAGCTGCCTAGAATATCTACTGAATAGGTGTCTTTAGGATGCTCCCTTATTGACCATCTCCCATATCTTGCATGTCAAGTTATCTCCAAATTTACCCAACATTTGCCAAACTTTCTGAATACTAAGAAGCCTCAGAAGACTTCTGGTTGACCTTGTCTGGATTCAGAACTTAAGCAAGGCTTAGCTTATGGAATATTTGGAAAGCAATTTTTGCTTTCGGCGAGATCGGAAGCCGGGACCGTGAGCTCCGCAGCCAGCTCTGAACACTTCATGTCCGAGAGTCTGAATACGGACCTAAGCCCCCCCATAGAGGGGGAGACGGGGGACCACCAGGAAGGTAGAGGGGAGCCGCATCTCCCCTCCCTGAGTTGGAAAGCCCCTAGCCGATGGCGTGGAGCAGCGGCAGCAAACATGGCTGCCACAAAACTGAAAGAAGACCAGAAAAACTAAGAATGAGCAGAAGGGAAAAGTGAGTGATTTGCGATCTGGGCTAAAAAGGAATGTTGCTTTTTAAGTATAACTCTAAAAATATGAAGGGGAAGAATTTTGGAAGTCAAATATTAGTGACAGGACAAGCTCATTAAAAACTTGAAGAAAACATTCAAGAACTAGGGGAAAAAAGCTTTGTTTGAAAGTTTTAAAAGAAGATGTGGTTCTGGAAAGATACTTTGTTTTAAAGGAAAATATTGATATTCGAATTGAAAGTTGTCTCTACCTTATCATAATTAAACTGACTATTACGTACCTATCTATATACTGGATTTATAAATACAAAATAATGAAATTGAGAGCGCAGAATGACGAAGAGGAATAATATTGACTTGACGCAGGAGCACCATTTTAAAGAAAGAAAGAAGGGTATAACTCTCGGAACTTTTCTTTTTGCTGAATAAATAAAACTGAGTAAACCAAAAAGAAGGAAAAGAGGTGGTAAAGCCCCCGGATTTTTCCTTTAAAATTTGGTTGTATTGTAAAAATGACAAGTGGAAAAAAAGACATGGAATGGATTCATCAGGATATTAAGGACATTATAAGTAAGCAGCATATGGGAATGAAGGAAATACTTGAAGATAGCACTTAGACTTATATAGCACTTAGACTTATATACCGCTTCATAGTGCTTTACAGCCCTCTCTAAGCGGTTTACAGAGTTCAGCATATTGCCCCAAACAATCTGGGTCCTCATTTTACCCACCTCGGAAGGATGGAAGGCTGAGTCAACCTTGAGCCTGGTGAGATTTGAACAGCTGAACTGCTGAACTAGCAATCAGCTGAAGGTTGCAGTGCTGCTTTTAACCACTGCGCCACCTCAGTTCATGGATTGCATAGAACTAAAACTGGAGAAAATAATACAAAAAATAACAAGTGCAGACCAAATAAATGAGGAAAATATGGAGGATTTGGGAAGAGTGGAAGAAACAGAGGAACCGGATAATAAACAACAAGAAAGAAAATATAATAAAGGGAGGATGGAAACACTGAGGGTGAAAAATAGATTAAAGCAGAAGGGGAATATTTCAGATGGTATGGAAAAGATATGGGAGAAAAAGAAAGCCAGAAAGGGAAAACAAGAAAAATCTAGAAAAGATGAAAGCAAAATAAAACAACAAGGGGGGGGAGAGGAAAGAAAGATAGAGAGTATAGCAAAAAAATGGATTTAAGAGTAGAAATGAGAGAGAAAGAAATATGTGGGAAACAACCAAAAAAGAAAAAGAAAAGAGGATTAAAATATGGAACAGGGTAAAAGATAAAGGATAAAAAAGAATAAGAATGTATATGCTAAATTAGTATATTAGAATTAAATAATCTGAATAATTGTTTATTGTGGTGATAAGAAATAAAAAAATATTCTTGAATATAAATTATGAATATAGAAGAGTTACAATGTGGGGAAAATAATTTGTATTAAATATATGTGTGAATAGTTTATAGAAATGAAGTTACAAAATAACACAAGAAAATATATGAAGAATGTAAATGCTAATTAGAAGAATGAAAGTTGGTAGCCTTGAAAAATGTTTTGGATGGGGTATAAGAGATAAAAACTAGTTTTGAATGATTGTTAGAAATGTGATAAAGGGATGGAATTAACTGTTAAGAGGATAAAATCAGCTTGTATTAAAGAGTAAGAATCATATGGAAAAGAGGAAAAAGAAGTAAAAATTATTTTTTGATTATTGTTTAGAAAAGAAGTGAAGTAAAATATATAAATTTATATATATATATTTAATATATATTTAATATATATTAACACAAACATTATATGTTTGTGTGCTTGGTTGTTTATTATTAAGGAACTCAATGAATTTGGCAAACTCTTAAAGATTTCATTTTCTATAATCTTACAGTGTTTCTCAGCTTTGTACCAGTTTCATCATAAAGCTGGCATAAAAATCTCAAAAGAGAAGTTTGTAGGTAAACAAAACTCCACAGATATAAAGTGAAATGCTGGCCCCACTGAAGCAAAATAACAAGTCTGTTGAAATGTTATTTTAATAAAAATATTGAAACCTCGGTGTCTATTGAGCAAGGACAGTATGAAATATCAAAACAATTGCAAACTTGACATGGACAGCAGATCAATAGTTGGTTGATTTGTTTGGTGTGACATTTTAGAACATTTATCAATGCCAGTCATGTTATGATGTTTAAAATTGCGGGGAGGGGGAGAGATAATTAATTTTATTGAGATTTTAAACAATATCATTATGAAATGTTATTCACACTGAAATGTAAGTGTGCTACTTGAGTAATACAAAATTTCTGAACAAATATATATATTTTCAATACCCTGTATATTAAAAAAAATATAATGCCTATTAATCTCAATTCATCAAAGGAAGCATGTATAAAACTATATTGTTATAAAGGATTACAGCTGTGCAGAGTTGCACACTCAGTTGCACATTCATGTGCATGAGAGTGGGTGGAAGCTTGAAATGTCTTCAACACTTCAAACAAGTCAGACAATCCTAGAAATAAACATAGCCATTTCACACAGGTAATATGTTCACATTGCTGCACATTTTGAAGCACCTTTTCAGAATTAGATCAAAAGCTTTATAGCCCTATTAAGCATATTTCCCTGTCCAGCATCAGACCCTTGTTGGCTTGATAAGCTTTTCCCAAAGACAATCCCTGATAATCCTTTTCAGTAAGCTGCTCGGGGTATACTGCCTATCAGTACCTGGCAAGTATTTTGTGACATGCCTGGATGAAAGCTCACAACATCGTAACAAATCCTGAAGATTTGTAAGAAGCAAAGAATTGAAGAACTGGTAAGAAGCAAATTCAGAGTCTCACTTCCTTAATTTAAATTGTGAAGTACACTTTGCTCTTTGATTTATGCTATTTTGTTCTGATTAGATCTTTCATGAGTTTCTGACTAAACACAATAAATTTTGATAGAGATTTGTGAATGGAATTTTCATATAGTCATGCATCCATTCGCTGCTACCACTCTTCAGTTATGTGGAAGAAAGCTGCAATAAAGCATTTTATTCAGCAGTATATTTTACTGCTGAAAGATCTAAACCACCAGAAATGAATAAGATTGATGATATGGAGTATCACAAAACTTCAACTGACAGTAAGCTCTCCATCAGCAACAAGTTGTTCCATTCCGCCTACAAAGTGGACTTAGACAGATGTCCTATTGTATATTTATAATGCTCAAAAAAGTTTGGCTTGATTGTTAAAAAAAGTTATGGGTAAGGTGAGCATATAAATCATTCATGAAAAGAGAGGGGGGAAATGGTTTCGGTGCAAAAAAAAAAGATTTGATATACATTTGGAGGGCAATGAACTTAAGACAGCAATCCAAGACCACAGATGAATTTGTGGCATCAGGATCACCTTAGGAAGGCTTAGCAAATTATAGCTAACCTGCTTGCAAATTCCAGGAGTTGCAAATCCATATCTCAAAAGGACCACATTGAGAAAAGCTGCTTTAGTGGGTACATGATTAAGTCTTTTCGATACTAGAAGCTACCCAAATGCATTCTAAACTTTTGTACAGCACTAATTATTTATGCTTTTTCCACAGCAAAGCACACAGATGGAACACAGTGTTACTGATACATTTCAGATGCAACTGCCTCAAATGTTATCTCAGACTTTCTGGTAACATGCCCTTAATTATCTGTCAAACCCAGCACCACGTTGGGTAGGTAGCACCTGCCAAATCTATCCCGGCAATATGAGGCATGTCAAGTTTTCAGAGTGCCTGATCACAAGTCTTGACAGCAGCTGAAAGCATAAGGATCAAACCTGCAATTCAAGCAACATTGTAGTATCACAGCTGCATGGTTCATAGGGGTAATGTGAGATCTTGTTCTGGCAAGCCTGCTGCTCTCTGTGCTTCAGATTTTATCAAACATTATAAAGAGCTCCAAGATGGTAAAAATGTCAGTGTGTCAACAATATTTCTGGAACTGAAAGGCCAAGTAGAGTACCTCTAGAAGTATTTTAAACAATATCTTTTTAATAGTGTCCAATTTCCTGATACTGCAAACCTGACTTTCCTAAAGAATATATAATTTGTTTTATAAGTCAACTAGCGCCTTGGTTTATTCACATTTTCAAAAAAGTTTTGTTTCATTGATTTTATTTTATAAGCTAATTCTTCATTTTCTATTATGTTTATTTTATGTCTTTGTAAGCCCATTTTTTTCTTTGATCATTTTATCTTGTGGATTTCTTTGTAATTCTCTTTCTAATTTTTTGAACTCCTCCTCCAACTTACTTTGTTTCTGTCTTATCTGTTTCTTTTGTTTTCCTATATGCCGTATATTCCGGCGTATAAGACGACTGGGCGTATAAGACGACCCCCAACTTTTCCAGTTCAAATATAGAGTTTGGGATATACTTGCCGTATAAGACTACCCCTCCTACTATCTTTCTTTTTCTTTCTGTCTTTCTTCCTTCCTAACATCTTTCTTTCTGTCTTTCTTCCTTCCTAACATCTTTCTTTCTTTCTTTCTGTCTGTCTGTCTGTCTGTCTGTCTGTCTTCCTTCCTTCCTTCCTTCCTTCCTACCATCTTTCTTTCTTTCCTTCTTCTTCCTTCCTTCCTTCCTTCCTTCCTTCCTTCCTACCATCTTTCTTTCTTTCCTTCTTCTTCCTTCCTTCCTTCCTTCCTTCCTTTTCACACTTTATTGCATACTTTCCTACAAGTAAGAATCCATCTGATGCCTTTGCTATGCATTTTATGACAAAGAACCAATAACAGGAACCCTTTTCTTCTACCTTGGATTTTTTTATTTCTTCACAATTGCAAGCTTTGTGATAGAAAATTAGGCAACATATGTCTTTACTGTGAAAACTACTTTGCTCTCTGTAGAACAAATGAAGAAAGTTTCTGGCAACCCTGCAATATTGTCCAATAGGGACAATGGGATATTGAGAGAATCCCTGTCTTTGTGCTGTTTAATTTGTTGCTGCTGTAGCAGCTTCCTTGCTCCAAAGTGATATTTGTCTTTGAGTTGGTGGTTTCCATCATAGCATTGGTAATGATTCTTTCTTTCTTTCTTTCTTTCTTTCTTTCTTTCTTTCTTTCTTTCTTTCTTTCTTTCTTTCTCTCTCTCTCTCTCTCTCTCTCTCTCTCTCTCTCTCTCTTTCTTTCTTTCTTTCTTTCTCCCTGCAAACCAATCCCCACCGTGGCTCCTTTCTCCCTCTCCCAGCCCTCTTCCAAGACGCCAAGTGCGGGGAACCGCACCAAGCGAGGTAGGTGGGTGGGTTACTCCCCTCCCCTTGGAGGAAGAAGGAGCCTCTGTCGCTGTCTCTCGCGGGGTTCCAGCCACCCGACTGAGTCCCCGACTGCGGCACCGGCAGGGTTAACGAGCATGGGAGGGAAGGAGAGAACGCGCTACCACCGCCGCTGCTACTTTCGCTGCTCCAATATTTCTTTGGTGGGCGCACGCGGGAGGGACCGCTGAGCAGAGGCACCCGGCGAGCGGGGTGAGAGGCGTGGGGATGCCAGAAGTGGCGGCGGCGGCAGGCTCCTTCCCGCGTCTCCCACCCGCCTCTTGCCTTAAGCTGCCGGGCGCCTCTGCTCCATGGTCCCTCCCGCACGCGCCCACCAAAGAAATATCGGAGCGGTGAAAGCAGCAATGGCGGCGGTAGTGCGCTCTCTCCTTCCCTCCCATGCGCATTAACCCTGCCGGTGCCGCGGTCAGGGACTCAGTAGGGTGGCTGGAGCCCCGCGAGAGACAGCGACAGAGGCTCCTTCCCAGCAGGAGACGCAGGTTGGCGGCGGGGCTCCAGGGCTTCTTCAGCCGCTTGGCTGGAGAACAGCGGGGATGTGGCCATGGCCGTTTTGAGCTCCCCCCGGCTCGGAATTTTCAGTACCCGGCGTATAAGACGACCCCCGACTTTTGAGAAGATTTTCAAGGGATAAAAAGTCGTCTTATACGCCGGCACATACGGGTATGTCATTGTTAAGCCCCTAATATATTCTTTACAAGTGTCCCATACATTTTTGTAATGATGTATCTTCTCTTTCATTTTCTTTAAATAAAGAATTCCTTTTCCATGTATAATTGAAACTTCTTTTCGTTTAATAGTCTCAAATTTAATGTCCACCTTATTCTTTTTCTCTGTCCTTTCCATGTCATTGTTATCGGGTTGTGGTCTGCCCAAATGTTTGTTTCAATATCCATTATCTATACTTTAATTAATAATTCTGCTGACATCCACATCATATCTGGAAAAGGGTCTGGAAAATAAAACATACAAAGAGCAGTTGCAAGAACTGAGCTTGGCCAGTCTGGCGAAGAGAAGGACCAGGGGTGACATGATAGCAGTGTTCCAATACTTGAGGGGATGCCACAGAGAGGAGGAGATCAGGCTGTTCTCTATGGCACCAGAAAGCCAAACAAGGAATAATGGATGGAAGCTGACCAAGGAGAGATTCAACCTGGAAGTGAGGAGAAACTTTCTGAGGGTGAGAGCGATCAACCAGTGGAACAGCTTGCCAGCGGAGGTTGTGAGAGCCCCAACACTTGCAACCTTCAAGGAGAGACTGGACTGCCATCTGTCTCAAATAATGTAGGAACTCCTGCTTAAAATCTCCCATTACACATATATCCTCATATTCATATTCTACTATTTTTCTATGCATTAGAAAACAAGAGTACAAAGTACAGGCCTTCGCAGATGACCTAGTATTTATTATAGAAGAACCAATAGAAGTAGGACCAATATTATTAAACAAAATAAATTGATTTGGTAAAGTAGCAGGTCTTAAAATTTATAAAGGGAAAACCAAAATAATAACTAAAAATTTAACGAACATACAAAATCAAGAATTAGAGGAGAAATTGGAAATTCAAATTGTAAAGAAAATTAAATATCTAGGAATTATATTAACAGCAAAATATAGTACGATTAAGGAAGATAATTATAAAGAGTTGGTAAGACAAATAGAAAGAGACTTAGAAAAATGGAATAAATTACAAATCTCACTAATTGGAAGGATCTCGACCATCAAAATGAGCGTACTACCTAAACTGCTATATTTATTTCAAACAGTACCGATCAAATTGGAGAAGAAATATTTTGAACATTTGAATAAAATAACATCCAAATTTATATGGGTGGGAAAGAAGCCAAGAATTAAATTGAAGTTTTTACAAGATAATAGGAATAGAGGGGGATTCGGCCTTCCAGAATGGGAACTCTATTATGAAGAATCTGCTTTGACATGGATAAAAGATTAGATCCAACTTAAAAGTAAAAGAACATTAACACTTGAAGGATACGATTTACAAACAGGTTGGCATGGATTTTTGTGGGACAAAAAAACTAAGACTCATACTTTCAAAGACTAACTAATTATGCAAATGGAAAAGATTATAAAAGCATGAGATTATTGTCAATATAAGTTGCTGTACTATAACCTTAGAGGTTTGTTGGGTAGGATAGCTGCTGTTAAAATGAATGTTTTACCAAGGTTTTTATTCCTCTTTCAAATGATACCAATACTTAAAAAAGATGAAGTAATAAAGGAATGGCAGAAGGGTATAAATAAATTTATCTGGGCTGGGAAGAAGCCAAGGGTAAATCAGAAGATTATGCAGGATATACGTGAAAGAGGTGGTTTAAAAGTGCCTAACTTGAAATTGTATTATGAAGCAGCGGCCCTCTCAGCAGTTACAGATTGGATTAACTTAATGGAAGAGAGTGTATTAAACATTGAGGGATATGGTTTGGTATTTGGGTGGCATGCTTATTTAATATATGATAAAAAAAGTAGATAAAGCTTTTAAGAGTCATATATTAAGAAATGCTTTATTGCGTGTCTGGAAAAAACACCAATCTAAATTAAATGATAAGTTACCCTTATGGACAGTACCCAGACACGCGATAGAAAATATAAACATGGAACAAAAAGTTGATAAAATTACATATAAAGAACTTCTTTCTGAAGAGGGAAATTTATTTCAATTAAAATCGTTTGAGAAATTAAGAGAAGAAGGTATAATCAGAACATGGTTTCAATACATGCAATTACAAGTTAGATGGAGAGACGATCAAAAAACTGGTATTTTGAAAAAAGAGGACAATTTGATTGTACAAATGAAAGATAAGGGCCCAATGCATATAAAGAGATTATATAATATTTTATTGGAATTAGATTCAGAAACAGAATTAGTTAAGGATTGTATGATAAAATGGGCTCAGAATATTGGTGAACCGATTATGATGGATACATGGGAAAAGATATGGGTCAGAAATGTTAAATTTACGCAGGCACAAAATTTGAGAGAAAATTTGTATAAAATGTTTTATAGATGGCATTTAGACCCAAAAAAGTTAGCTTGTATGTATCCAAATTTAGATTCTAAATGTTGGAGATGTGAATATGGGGATGCTACATATTTTCATATATGGTGGACTTGTAAAAAGATCAAGGCATTTTGGATAAAAATATGGTGGATTATACAAAATATTTTAAAGAAAAAGATCAAATTTACACCACAATTCTTTTTGTTGGGGATAATAACGGATTGTTCGTTATAGAGACAAAGCTGGTTTTGAATTGTATATCTGCTGCCAGATTGTTGGTAGCACAATACTGGAAGAAAGAAGATATACCTACAATTGAAGAATGGACGTTGAAAATGATACATTTGGCCGAAATGGCCAAGATTTCGTCATATTTAAAGGACCACTCAAATGAAAGATATATATTGGAATGGAGTAGGTGGACTGAATATATTCAAAAAAAGTATCAGATCAAAATAATTTAAATAGTTTACTAATATTAGAAATTTGTGAAATGATATACTATATTTTCAAGCTTTTGGACTGTTAAAGAGTTAAGGATGAATGGGTATTTTTGAACTAATAACTTTTTTTATATAGTAAGTTTTATGTTAGTTTTTTTTTAGATTTATACCTTGTGCTTCTCCTGGGAAGTCCGGGAGGGGGGAAGAGGGGAAAGGGGGAGGGGGGAGGGGGGAGGAGGGGAGAAAAATGGGGGGAAAATGTTTGTACTTTGTACCTTTAAAACTTTTCAATAAAAAAAAAAAACCTTAGAGGTTATGTAGTGTATTTTGTATTGTATTGTTTTGTTTTGTGTATTTTTTGTATACAGTATGTCTTTTTATGTTGCTTTTTAAATGTAAATAACTTAATAAAAACTATTTTTTAAAAAAGAAGATAATTATTACAAATTGAGAAATCAAATTGAGACTGACTTAGAGAAGTGGGGAAACCTACAATTATCACTAATGGGAAGAATAGCTTTAATTAAAATGAATATTTTGCCAAGAATCTTATACTTATTCCAGACAATACCAATAAAACTGGAGAAAAAATATTTTGAAGGACTGAATAGAATAATATTGAAATACATATGGCAAGGGAAGAAAGCAAGAATAAATGTTAAAATGTTGCAGATATAAGACATAGAGGGGGGGTTCGGTCTACCGAATTGGGAGATTTACTACCAAGCAGCATTGTTAACATGATTGAAGGAATAGATCTTATTGAGAAATGTAAGGTTGTTAACTTTGGAAGGACATGATTTGCAATTAGGGTGGCATGCATTCTTATGGTATGGGAAAAATAGAATACATTCATATTTTCAGAGACATTATGTAAGAAAAAGCTTATTAAAGGTGTGGGAGAAAGTAAAAGAAAAGCACTACAGGGAAACACCAATGTGGTATTTCAACTAAGGAAGCGTTGACATATTCAAAATTGACAAATATGCAAAATATTGTTAGATACAAGGACATTTTAACAGAAAAGGGAAAACTGAAACAAAAACAAGACTTAGAAAAGCAATGAATTGAGCTAGATTGGTATACATATCTGCAAATACAAACGAGACATAGAAAGGATTTTAAAGAATATGGCTTTAATTTTGGAGAATCGGAACTGGATGAGATACTGATAGGAACAGATGAGAAAATGATTTAAAAACTATATAATTATTTGCTACAGGTAAGAATGGAAGAAGTGGTGAAAGAAACGATGATAGCTTGGGCAAGAAATTTTGGATATACAATTGAATTAGAAAAATGGCAACAACTATGGGAAAGAAATTACAAATTAACAATGGCAATGGCATATAAAGAAAATTTGTATAAAATGTTTCATAGATGGCACGTCACCAGAGAAAATAGCAAAAATGTTTAAGGATAAATCAGCAAAATGTTGGAAATGTCATCAAACTCCAGGATCTTATTATCATATGTGGTAGACGTGCACAGAAGCAAGAAATTTTTGGACTAAAATACAGTTGTGGTTAGAAAAAATGTTAAAATATAGGATAGAATTGAGACCAGATATATTTTTATTAGGTATCTTATCAGAAAAATATAGTAAAGAAAACTCTTATTTGATAGTACATATAGTAACAGCAGCGAGAATAGTATTTGCACAAAATTGGAAAACAGCAAACATGCCTGAAGGACAGATAATTTAAAAAAAATTAGATTGCGCAGAAATGAATAGACTAACACTTAGATTAAAAGATAAAGAGGAATCGTTGTATTACAAGACATGGAGAAGATTTTATGAATGGTTGGAAAAAAATATAAATGAATGAAGGGAAAATAAGAATGGAAGAGAAACCCAGATGACAAACTTGAAATGGAAGAAGGGAAAGGGAAGGGAAATATAGAAAAATTATATGAGACAAATATACATTAAAAACAGAATACATTAATAAGTGAAAAATGTGAAGAAGAAATAGAAAAGAAAAGAGGCGTTAAATAAATAATAAATTGCTGGAAGGCCATCCTGAGATTTATTAGAATAAAAGAACACAACAATAGAATAGGAGAGAAAGAGAAAGATGAATAGGAAAGAAGAAAGGGAGAGGAGAGGAGAGTAGGGTAGGGAGGGGAGGGGAGAAAAAGGATAGGAGAGAAGGTAAGAGGAGGAAGGAGAACAGTGGTAGGAGAGAGGAAAGGGATGTAGAGAGACGGAAGGGAGGGAAAGGAAAGTAAGAAGAGTAGAGGGAGGAGAAGAGAGAGAAGGGTTGTGGGAAATAAAAAAGGGAAGTAAGGGATGGCAAAAGCAGCCTCGATGGTATAAAATATAATGATTGTATTAATGAAATAGAAAATATGTATAGGAGTATTGTATTATTATTGAGAAAATGAAATGGTATATTTGTGATGTAAATATATGAAAAAAATTGTAAAAAAAAAGAATATATAATTTGTTTTGTTCTTCAGTAGGAAATTGAACTTCCATACTTATTATTGTTACACATTGAATATATAGGATTACTGGTTTTACAGAATGGAAATTATCTTATAGAACTGAACTCTTGTATCTTCATTTTAAAAGAATCAAATGCTAAAAATAAATTTCAGCTTGGAAACTTGGAGAGAGAGTAGCTAGTCAGTATAAACAGTATTGATTGGGCCTGATGAGCAAATGGTCTGATCTGATGTACAACACTGTCTATAAATAATTCAGCATTTTAATCTTTGAGTGAGGTAGAAGACACTGCTGAAATACCAAATATGAAATACTAGCTAAATACCCATGTTCCGCTATGGAATTATGTGATCGGGCTTGATAAATCGACACTTAGAGCTTGAAAATTAATGAGTAGTTATGATTGGCCTCTCCTCTCCCCTTCTCTTCTCAGGCTTGCCCCACAGAAACCTCTACTCTCCTATCCCCCTTCTCTCCCTCAGGCTGGCCCCATTGATCCTCTCCTATCCCCTTCTCTCCATCAGCCTTGCCCCACAGAGGCCTATCCTATCCTATCCTCCTTCTCTCCCTCAGCCTTGCCCCACAGAAACATCTCCTATCCTATCCCCTTCTCTCCCTCAGGCTTGCTCCACAGAAGCGTCTCCTATCCTATCCCCTTCTCTCCCTTAGGCTTTGCCCTACAGAATCCTCCCCATCATATCCCCTTCTCTCCCTCAGCCTTGCCCCACAGAAACCTCCCCTATCCTATCCCCTTCTCTCCCTCAGGCTTGCTCTACAGAACTCTCTGCTATGCTATCGCATACTCTGCAGTTATTTTCAGGTTGGGAGGGGGAGTAGAATGTCTAACTAATTAGCATCAGAGCGTGTTAATAATACTTTTTTATAGCCTGTCTACTGACTTGGGGATGAGTTTGACAATACTTGTGTGCAGCTTCCCTTACTTGTGTTTTCCTAATTGCATGACCTACAGATTTTTACAAAATATTTGTTAAAAAAATTCTGCACTTTTTGCCTCTTTTCCCTTTAACTGGTGTTACAGTAGAAGGGACAGATTCATCTGAACTGAGGAGGAAAATAAGGGGGGGATCTGCCTCTGCCTACCAGCATCCATAGGTATTCATCTGGCTAGTGTCCTGTCAGTGTGTGAGAGAGTTGAGGGGTGTTTGGAAACTGAAACAGTATTTGCTGTATGAGCAAGGAAACAGGAAGGAGGCTGGCCGTGGCTTAGCTCAACTGTTTTGTAGTAAAGCTGCTTGCTGCTGTGAAAGTGAAAGTAAAACTCCTCTCCTGTGATTGTGTTTTGCATTTGGAACAGATTTATTTTCAGGAGGGGAGGGGGAGTAGAACTCCTTAGCATCAGAGCCTGTTAATAATAATATAGGAAATACTAATGCTCCGATGGTCATTTTGAAAAATCCTTTCTTAGTGAGCACCTAGAAGGCAAGAGGAACATACGTGCCAAATTTCAAGTTTGTAGGCTTTACGGTTCTGGAAATTTCGTGATTATGGTGTGAGTGGTTTTCGCTTATATATATATGGATAAAACTATATTTTATAGTTTATCAGCAATAAAAGAACCAACTGGCAAGAAATATGCCATAGTCTAGCACTTGGTAGGGTAGCAATGAAGGCCCTGCAAAACAAATTCAGATTGCCATGATATGTCTATACCTTCACATATCAGAACTGTGCAGAAACAGTTTTCCCTCTAACACTCAATGGAATCAAAAGTTGACTTTGAAGAAACAGGAGAGAAAGTGTATTCATGCTTTTGAACTTTGATGTTGGAGAAGACCCTTAAGAATAGATCAAAGAAATAGATCACAGAACAAATCAATCCCTCGTTCCCACTTGAGGTACAAATGATTAGGCTCACAAAATGATTTGACATCACATTTCAATAATGTTGAATTATTGAAAATCCATAATACTGAAAAGGAAAGAGAAAACAATCTGTGGCAAGGTAGACTCAGTGGAAATAGGTGCATCACTGGAAGATCTGAAGAGCTAGTTTGGGGACAGATCATCCTGGAGAATGTCTGTCTATATAACAGTTAGAAATCAACACTGACTTGATGGAAGATATTGAATCAAGACATATTTTATAGTTGGGTGGAAATATGGGAGTTGTCTCCAGTACCGATCCTGTAATCTGCTTTGAGAAATCAGACCCCTGGGAGGTTTAGGATATGAGATATATCTCCTTATTAATCGGATAAACAGAAGTGGTCCAGAAACTTTTCTTTATTTTATTTAATAAACTTTAATAAAGTGTCATGTAATAATTTTAATTGTACGGCCCAATCCAAAATTTTAGGCAGTGTTCAAACAATATAAAAAAGATATTGAATAATTGCTTCAATTAAAACTCGGTTAAATCTTACAATACAATAAAATAATTGCAACATATCTAGGTATCAAATGTCTGCTTTAAAATGAAAGCTTTTTAATATCTTACTGCCCTGAGTAAGGAGCAAGATCGGTGTAGACATTTTGTTACAAATAAACCTTGAATGCTAGAATTGAGGGAGACAGGTGCAGTTCTGGGAGCAGCATATTCCATAATGTGGGGGAATTAGTGAGAGGTACTTCCTGCCTTCATATTCTTTTCAACTCTTGCCAAACCCACTCTGCATGACCCCCACAGAGTAAGCAGATTTAGTGCTGCACCATATAGGACTTTATAGGTGATAACCAGCACTATAAATTTGAGCCAAAAGCTAAACACTTACTAGTGTAGAAACCACAGAATAGGTATTATCCCTAAATTAGAGGGTTCCCTCCCTTCCACAAAAAGGAGTCTGACTATTGCATTTTATACCACCTGCAGCTTTCAAAATATCTACAAAGGTAAACCCTTGTAGAATATGATGAAGTGTTTTGGCTGCATGGCAATAAAGGTATGAGTTATCATTACAAAGCTTCCTGTCCAGGCTGGGGTGTAACAGGTACACTATTCAAAGCTGGACAGAGGCCTAATGGCCACAGCTTCCATCTACTTTCCAGCAACAGGTCTGAGCCAAATGAAATCCTGATCACCAACCAAGAAGAAGCAAAAGCAAGTACTAACCTTGTCAGGAATTAATTTGAGCTTATTCTTCCACATCCAGGTGTTTTTTTTTTTTTTACTATCTCTACCTCTTGCTCAGCCCAGGGTGGCAACACATCATTGAATATTACCAATCTGATGATTTCTCATCTCAATCTAATGAAACTCCTAGCAGTTTCATATAGATGTTGAAGAACGTTGGAGAGAGGATCTGGTTATGTGTTACCATGAGCTGAATCACTCTTCCTCATTCCTCCATCAAATGGAGTGTCCCACTCAAGTAAGATCAGAACTACCAAAGATTGATGCTTCCAATCCACTTCTTGCAAGCAGTCTAGAAAGATACCATAATTGACAGTATAGAATGCCACTATGCAATAGGTCCAAAGGGGGTATAAGTATATTCCTCTTATCCAGCTTCTGATGAAGATAAAGTAAGGTTTTACACTTAGGCAAGAAAAACCAAGTGCACAAGTTTAGAGCAGGTGGCACCTGAATCAATAGCAGTAGTTGCAAGAGGGATCTTAGAGTCCTAGTGAACATTCATTAAAATATAAACCAGCAGTGTGCTGCAGCTGCCAAAAAAGCCAATGCAATCCTAGGCTGCATTAGTAGATCACATGAAGTGTTAGTACCATTGCATCCAGTTTTGATCACCACAGTATAAAAAAGATGTTGAAACTATGGAAAGGGTGAGAGAAGAGCAACAAAAATGATTAGGGGGTTGGGTGATAAAACATATGAAAAATAGATACAGGAATTGGGTATGTCTAGTCTAGTGAAAAGAAGGACTAGGGGTACCTTGGTAGTAATATTCCAATCTTTGAGGGCTGCCGCAAAGAAGAGAGGGATCAATCTATTTTCCAAAGCACAAGAAGCAATGGATGAAAATTACTCAAGAAAAGAACCCACCTAGAACTAAGGAGAAATTTCCTGACAGTGAGAAACAATCAGTAAAACAGGTTGAAGTTGTGGGTGCTCCATCACTGGAGGTTTCTAAGAAGAGTTTGGACAGCCATTTGCCCAGTATGGTATAGAGTATCCTGCTTATGCAGAGGGTTGGACTAGAAGACCTCCAAGGTCCCTTCCGACTCTGTTCTGTTATTCATCCCCAGAACAACCAGTACTGTTTCCATCATACTGTTTCCACCCCATGTCTGAGCCTCACTGGAAGAGAACCAAAACATTGCTATTTTATGATCTAATAAAAACTAAACTGAATCCAGTACCTTTTCAAAAACCTTCCTCAGAAAAGGAAGATTGGACATTCAGAAGTTGTCCCCTCTAGATCAAGAGATGGCCTTTATGCAAGAAGTGTGTCAATGTTCCAAGTAACAACCCCAATGAAAGAAAACTCCGAGGCTTGAGTTTCCTCAAAGTTCCATTTTATTAGAGAGGTCATATTGGCACATCTAGGAAAACCCGAATCTGAAAGCTTCTGGGTTTTCCTAACCCAAAAGAAAATCCAAGCCCCTGCCCCAGCACCCACATGTCAATCACATGGTCCAATCAATGCACCATCCCGACTGGAGATGTCTCCCCGACACACCCCTCCAGGTGCAGGGCAGAGTGGTCTTGACTCTGGAAGAAAGGAATGTTATTATGACTACATATCTCCGCAGCTCCATATAA
Source organism: Diadophis punctatus similis (assembly GCA_023053685.1). Classification (NCBI taxonomy): domain Eukaryota; kingdom Metazoa; phylum Chordata; class Lepidosauria; order Squamata; family Dipsadidae; genus Diadophis; species Diadophis punctatus. Next base: position 43,409,384 of record JALIGW010000003.1, read on the forward strand.
TCCCCGCTCCCAGTTTCCCACAGTACTAAATGTGGCAGGCCTGAAGATCCAATGCCCAAGATGGTGACAAAGGGTCAAATAGGATCTCCTCTCTCTTTTACTATTATAGCAAATATATTTGGCTGTACTGCTATGGTATTCCATAACACATTTGACTATTCTTTTGTTTGTATCATTACGATTAAAAGATTATTAAAGGGTGACCATCTGAATATAAAGAGATGACTAATGAAACAAATCCTTAATAGTGGTGGGTAGAAAGCAAAGAATATTCAGAAGGTCGCTTAACCTTCTGAGCTGCTCTCATTTGGAAAAGAGGTTTTTCTCACTACTTCAGTCATTACTTGTGAGTGAAAAGTAGTTTTCTTTCGCTTTAGTGATTTTGTACAGACAGCTGTAATTATTCCCAACTAGCACAAACTACAAGGGCATGATTTTGTGTAAATGATGCAAAGCTTGTAATTGTTCCAAATGAATAATGGACTTCATCCTGATTAGGCAGGATGAGAGAAAAAGGAGAGTGTTAGTAAAATATAGGCTTGTCAATGTTATTGTACTGCATAATGCTAATATTACACAATAGGTAAATCTCGCAGTCCACAAACAATGGACCTTATTATGACAATGTTTAAGCAACAAAGAAATAATGAGCTTTAATTCTGAATTTTGATCAGCTTACATTTTAAATTGTTAATGGTAACAGGATGAAAATCAGGACAATACAACTTGGTTTGAATGGTTAGATTTCATTTGTCCAGTGGACATTTCTGATTGTATCTTTGTAGCCTCTAATGAAGATTAAAAGATCTAAGGATGAAACATTGATCTCCTGTTAAGATACAGTTTTTCTACATATTTTTCTATGGAGAAAATTGATACCCTGCCATTTGAGTTGTGAATATCCAAATTAAATTACAATTCCAAATGGAATTCCAATTTGCCAGTTGACTCTGCTGAAAGGTAATCTTAGATACTCCCATCATCTAAAATATCAAGTACTGTATAACACTATTTCTTAGCCACTCTAAGATGTGTGGACTTCAACTCCCACAATTCCCCAGCCAACCATGGGAGTTGAAGTCCACATATCTTAGAGTGGTCAAGGCTGAAGAACAGTGAAGTATAATACAAGTTCCAAGAGAACGGCCAATGTTTAACAGATTAACATAGTTGGAAGGGACCTTGCAGGTCATCTAGTCCAACCCCCTGCCCAAGCAGGAGACCCTACATCTGTGTAAACCCCAGTGATGAAGCGAGATTAAATTGCCAGCCATTAAGTTTCTGAAGGTGTAGAATAAAAGAAGACAGCACTTTCCTTTTGATTAGGCCAGTAAAATATCTTAAGGGGCCCCTACCTTTTTATATATTATTTTATTGCACACATGGGGGGGGGACCTCCCTTGAGATGTAAACAGAATTGAATTTGCATTACACATGCTTTGTTAACTCCATGACTGCTTTCTGTGTCCACAGAAAAATGTTTGATCATATTTTTTTCAGGAAAGTGTTTTATGCTTTACGTATGAATATGTAAAGTTGTTCACTTCCTCTTTTGTATGTGGATGATATCAGGTTATTGTCAGAGAAACTGAATGATTTGCAAAGAATGTTAGATAGATTGCATGATGTAAGAAGGATCTGAAAATAAATGTACCCAAGAACACAAAAGTTGTGTTTCAAAGGGAAAGTGGATTGAATGATTGTAAGTTATACTGTATATAAAATGTGGGGGGGGGAGGGAACAAATAGGGGACTTCATATACTTTGGTATAATATTTACTAAAGATGGGGAAATGGATGGAAAAATTTTAAGATGTGCTAATGCTGATGGAAATGGAAAGTGTAGCCTATTGCAAAGAATAAATGTATGAGAAAAGTTACAATAATGGCTTGTATAAGAAGATGCTTCTGCTCACCTTTGTTATGTGGAAGGTGAAAGTTGGATCTATCAGGAGAATGATAAGCTGAATGCAGAGGGTATATAGATGGTAAAACAAAAGGAGACGGGTTCAAGAAAGCCTGGGCACTGAATGAATGTGGACCAAATGCAAAAGCGAACAAATACAAAAAAAAAAGTATGTTGAGCTGGTTTGATCTGGCAGAGAGAATAAATGAGAATTAAATTGGAAAACAAATATATGAAGGAAGAGTGAATGGATTGAGAGGAAGGAAGAAACAAGAAAGATGTGGCTGGATGGAATTGATGAATTCTTCTTCCAAAAGAAAGAGAAGAGAAATTTAAAGAATGAAATGAAATTATGAAGCTGTGCATGGCATGGACATAGTGGAATGAGGACATTTGCAAAGATAGAAAGGTATGAAGAGGTATAGAAAATGGTGTTAATGTGAACTAGATTTAGTTCCCCTCCTCCTTAACTCATGTCCTTAATTTTTGATAGTTTATTATTTCATACTCCGGTTCTGTATTTGGCATGACACTGTTTATCCTGAAAGGAAATAAAATAATGAGTATGCAGGTGGTGAGTTATTTTGTCGTTTGTGTTTTCAAACTGCAATTTTCAGTTTATCATGAGATTTTATATTTTGAATTACAGCACAGCAATTATGGTATTATCTAAGTTGTACATTGTTTTAAATATTACTGTTTGGCTGAGAGCTGCATTTGCTAAAATAACAAAATAGTTTGTGTGTCCGGCTGTCCACATCCAGCTTGGCCCTCCTTGGAAATTCCACTAAGTTTCAGCAAGATTGTGCTTGTGCTGCCTAAATAAAATTTGTGTGGGCACAGTAGATACTGGAAATGTACAAGATCCTGACAAACCTATTCCATTTAAAGGAGCAAGAGAGAGAATATGAAGTCCCTTTAGATTTTCACCACCCTGTTTAAATTGCATTGAGTGTACATATTCTTTAAATATGGCAAGTGGTATTGCATATGATTTATGTTTCTAATAAAGAATTGGACAGAACGGACAACAATCCAAATGTACATTCTCAGCTCCACAGCAGTCCCAGCATCTAGGTAAACAAGCCTTTTCGATAACTGGCTGGAATGGCTCCCTTTCATTTGCGTTAAATTCAATTTTTCCTAGCATGTTTCCAAATCTGATTTGTAATGAATTTGTACAAGTAAATATGAATTCTGTGTTATGAAAGATTAGGCAATTGGAAAATGGTTTAATTTTTCATCATTCTGGATTATAGCAGTTGATATTTACAGCAACTAAATTCACGCTTTCTTGGTTAATTTCATGTGTTGGGTGTTTTTTTTTTTAATGTATTCGTTCTACAGAATAGATGATGAGAAGCTTAGTTGTAAATATAAAGAGCAGGCATTCTATTTTTCATGTACCAAAGACTTCATCTTTCATTAGTTATTCTATTACTAATTCAAGATTTAATTAATACTGGATATATTAAATAATGTCATATCAGGTTTTGCCCAGCAATCTATAATTCAGAAATAATTATTCATTTTTTTCAGCTAATGGCATAATCATGTTTATGCCAATGAATGAACAAAAGTTATAACGTCGGAGTCTTAATGAAATTTAAAGAAAACTAGATAAAAATCCTCAATGCTAATCTTGATGCTATCCCTTCCTTGACTGGTATTATAAATTAAAACACTGGGTTTCTTTGGCTGATATCTTTGTAGTGTTTACAATATTATAAAAATATATAGCATCACCTATACCAGTGATGGCGAACCTTTTTTGGTTCACGTGCCAAAAGGGGGGGGGAATGCGGGGGATCACGTGTGTGCGTGCCCACACTCATAATTCCATGCACCCCTGCACATGCACGCATGACCCCCCTGCTTCCAGCATGCAATGGCACGCCCATTTTTCGCTCTCCCCAGGCTCCAGAGCCTTTCTAGGAGCCTGGGGAGGGCGAAAACGGCCTTCCCCACCCCCTCTGGAGGCTGGAAACAGCCTGTTTCCCGACTCCCAGTGGGCCCAGAAGGCCCGAAAATCAGCCGGCTGGTGCACACATGCACGCCGGACCTGAGCTCGCGTGTCCACCGATATGGCTCCGCGTGCCACTTGTGGCACCCGTGCCATAGGTTCGCCATCACGGACCTATACTAAAGCTAATGACTTTGGCCCTCCCCCCCCCCAAAGAATCACGTCTTCTACTTTTTTTTCCTTATAAAATTCTACTTTGAAATAAAATTTAAAATTTTATTTTTAGAAAGGAGAAGGAAAATGTTACTTGGGTTTTCTGCCTCTTTTTCTTTGGATGACTGAATCATAAGAACTAGGAACTTATGAGGACAGCTGTTAACTTTTTAACTACTCCATTTTTATTTCTAGTCTTGAAGAAAAAGCTTGTGCTTTGCTTTTGAATGAAGTACTTATTGTCTCTTTGTTTGGCTAACAACACTTAAAGAAACGCTTGAATTGACTTGGTCTGCATCTTCCAAATTGTTGAGCTGATTAAAGCAATCTTATTTTTTATTGAAAGTTCACTGGTGAGATTCGGATGGGCAGAATTTCTCATTTGTGATAGCAGGAGGCCCATTTGGGGGAAATTGAGATGTAGCCCTAGCTATGTGACATTAAAACCTTCTACGCTCCTATAATCTCTCTCTAAATCAAGCTCCTGAATTACATCCTCCTGAAACTGGTATAGCAAACTCTCTCTGCATTCAGTGGGAGAGAAAAGATGCCTCTGGCCTTCTCAGCCTAACTTTATCCCACCTCCACCCAGTGGTGGGTTCCTACTGGTGCGGTCCACTCTATAGCACTGGTAGCAGCCCGCTGGTGACGTCACAGTACCGGTGCGGTCGGTTGCCGGTGCCTGGGTGCCGCCATTTTTTAAAAAAAATTTAAAAAATTTAAAAAAAATTCTTTTGCGCATGCCCAGAAGCCGAGCTTCCAGCACTGCGCATGTGCTGCCTTCCTACCCCACAGTGAGTCCAAGCAGGGGAGGATGGCTGAGGGAGCGCGTGAGATGCTGAAAGAACGGGCGGCAGGAGCTATCTCCATTCCCCTCCCTTCAGCAGTCCGAGAAGCCACGAATGCGCGGTGATGATCCTAGGCATTTTCGCACGTTTGAGGCTTCTCGAGCTGCTGAGGGGAGGGGGAATGGGCGGCAGGAACCTAGAATCATCGAATGGGGAGAAGCATTCAGGCCGGACGGAGCCTCCTAGAAGAACCGCTGCCATGGTCTTGCTGCTCCCGCTGCGGGGGGCTGCATTGCGGGTGGGCAATGCCCCCCCCACTTCTCCGGCTGCTGCTAAGCTCCCGAGGCCCACGCCCACCCGGTCACATGGCTGGCAAGCCACACCCACAAAATAAGCCACGCCCACAGAGTGGTAGTAAAAAAATTAGGAACCCGCCCCTGCCTCCACCAACATACATTTTTGACTCCTTCATTTATCTATCTTCGATTTCTGGTTGTAATTTTACAGTCCATCATATTCTAATTATAACATGCAAACAATATATGGCTATTAGTATAATTGTGAGGGTTCTTTTGACTGTAACTAGATACATGGCTAATTTAGTCTTCTTCCATTTCTTTAACCTCTTTCTACAGGTTATTCATTTATTTATGTTATTTATATCCCATTTTTATTATTTTTATAAACAACTTAAGGCATCGAACCAGAGGTGGGTTCCTGCCTGAGCTGCCCCATGTGCAGCTCTGGTAGGGAGCGGCCAATTGCACAATTTGCGCGCAACCGCTCCGGAGCCCTCTCTGCCGGTCCACCGCGCGTGTCGCCATTTTTTCCAGTGATTTTGGGTTGATTTTGCTTCTGCGCATGCACGGAAGCAAAATCGTGCCGAAATCTCGCATGCGTGCACATCCCCTCGCGAGATTTCAGCACGATTTTGCTTCTGCACATGCGCAGAAGCAAAATCGTGCGAGGGGCCGTGCGCGCATAGCGAGTGCGCCCACGCCCGAAACGTGGAGATATGCACGCAGCGCACCGGCACTGGTAAGAGAGCAACCCGCCGCTGCATCGAACATATGTAATACTCCTTCCTCTTCCTATTAAAATGACATGAAATCCTTGCCTCTTTCCCTAAATTTCCTGCCCAGATAAGGAATTTTATGTAGCTTCAGACTGGTTTTCCCTTATTTCAAGCTGCATAGCAGACCTGCTGACAAGCTCCAAGCAGAGTTGCTACAAACATCAAGTTGACCCCTGAAGCCAAGTTCCAGGCAGAAATCAAGCAGAGTCACTGCTGCTTATCATGGTCTGTGGCCCTGACAACTATATGCCCAGGCTCTATTTGTTGCCTATCACACCTAAAATAAAGTGACCAGATTTATTTATTTTTAAGCGGGATGGGGGGGCGCCTGGGCGCCGCCATTTGTTTTGCCCTCTGCGCATGCGCAGAACGCTGCACATGCACAGAGGGCAAAACAGCAAATGTCGGCATCCAGGTGGGGGGGGAGGCGGGAGGGTGCTTGGATGCCTGGAGCTCGCGACAGGTAAGCTGCCGGCTGCCTCCTTTCCCCGTCTCCCGCCTCCCGTTTGTTGCTTGCCAGCCCGGCCGAAGGGGAGGCGGGAGGCGAGGAAAGGCCTCCCGAAGGGGAGGTGGGCTCCCGAAGGGCTGCCGGCTCCCGAAGGGGAGGCGGGAGGCGAGGAAAGGCCTCCCGCCTCCCCTTCGGGAGCCGGCAGCCCTTAGGGAGCCCACCTCCCCTTCGGGAGGCCTTTCCTCGCCTCCCGCCTCCCCTTCGGCCGGGCTGGCAAGCAACGAATGGGAGGCGGGAGACGGGGAAAGGAGGCAGCCGTCAGCTTACCTGCTCCAGGCATCCAAGCGCCGCGGTCTCCCGGTCGCCCGCCCGGCCCCAGGGCAACAGCGGCAGCGAGGCGACGGGGGGAAGAAAGGGGAGGGGGACGAGGAAGGGCTGTTTGCGCCACCGGAGGGGCCGCTCGTGAGCTCAAAGCGGCAACGGCTCCTCGTCCCTCACCCCTCCCAACAGCAGCGGCGCCTCCGAGGGCAGGGCTAGGGATGGGGCGGGGGAAGGAGAGGAGGAGCAGCCTCCCTTCCCCCTCCCCCCAGCAGGCAGCCGCCTCGCTGGAATTCCGCCCGACTTGCTTCCGTTACCTCTCTTTTGCTTCCCCTGCTAAGGTGACCAGACGTCCCGCTGTTTCCGCATTCTTTTCAAAAAAAGCGGGACTTTTTGAAAAGAATGCGGGACGCGGGACACACGCTTGAAAAGTGTGTCTGTCCCGCCAAAAGCGGGACGTCTGGTCACCTTAACCTAAAAGCTTCTAGACATTGCTCCATACTTTCTCATTCCAGGCCATCTTTTCTTCTTCTCTCATCCATGTGACCATCTATACACCCTCTGGGTTAGCTTTCTCTTTTTTATATTGGTGGCATGAATGGGATGAAGTTCACTTACCTAGCTGTTCACTTACCTATTGGTCAGTGTGTGAAAAGGTCAGGGTGTGGCTAAACCAGGACAGCTGGCAGTGTTCTTATGTCCATAAAGGAGTTGATGTGGCCTGCTGGAATACTGGCATGGATGTAGTTAAGATACATCTGTGCAAGTCCATCACTCTCTCTTCAGTTGGAAGAACTGAACTCTCATGTCACATATAATTCTCATGGAGAGATAAACTGAGCTTGGCTTTGATAAGGGGAGGGTGGTTCTGTCTGGAAGCAGCCTCATCCCTGGGTACTTTTGGTGCTGGTCTTCCAAGTATAGGAGAACGTCTCAAAACACTCAATCTGTCCCTCGCCAGCATTAGGTAGGATGTTTAAGAGCTTACCTGCCCTCAAATGGACTCTTTCCAAACTGATACAAGTGGTTTTGGAAGCAAACAAACAGATTTCATTTTTCAAGCTGTCTACCTATTCCTACTGGAAAATCAGCCTCCAATTGCACAACTTTCCATCATGAAAAACTAGATCAAGCATTGGAGGAACCGAGGTGGTGCAGTAGTTAAAAGCAGCACTGCAACCTACTTCAGCTGACTGCTAGTTCAGCAGTTCAGCTGTTCAAATCTCACCGGCTCAAGGTTGACTCAGCCTTCCATCCTTCTGAGGTCAGTAAAATGAGGACCCAGATTGTTGGGGGCAATATGCTGAACTCTGTAAACCGCTTAGAGAGGGCTGTAAAGCACTATGAAGCGGTATATAAGTCTAAGTGCTATTGCTGTTATTATTCTGACTTTGCTGCAAACAATTTAATCTTAGGCTTCTTTAAAACTTAAAAAGATCATCTCTATGGGAAACAACTGAAGGACGTCTGTTTTTTTTAATTTCTGTAATAAAAGCTTAAAATAAGAAATAATACAAACATTTATTATTTAGGTTTGTTTGGGTTGGTCTCAGTCCTGCCATAGATATTTGAGAGCAGGCTGGAATGACTGAAGCATCTGACCATCCTATTTTTTCAAAAAAAATCTTATTTTCATTTTTAAAATATAATCTTTTAGAAGTTTACCATCCTAGAACTTTTTCATCCTTCTAGCAATAAAATCTATTTTACAGAAAAAAAACTCCCCTTTGTTTGCCAGGAAATCAGTTGAACACAGAGTATCTATGTATTCCAAACTGTGTCTTTAAACAGATCCTATTAACAGGTGTTCTTTTTGAAAAGCCTCCTAAGCTTTCATAAACAAGGGAAGTGGGAGTGATTTACTTTAATCACATGCCGAAAGCTTATTCATTTTCACAGCAGGATGGCGGGCTGCCGAGTCCAAAATGCTACTGGGGATCCATGTGCTTTTATAGTCATAGTTTCAGCAAAGCTTGGTTAAAAACAAAATTCATCCTTTCCCCTTGCTTTTAATTTTTTTATCGAGTTTGCATTACATTGCCCACTTTCATTTGCTTCGCGCTTTTCATTTATCCTGCTCGCCAATTAAATTCTGCACCAAAATCCATTGTTTTATCAACAGTGCACCATGCTGTTGTCCCTGTGGTAGTTAGAGTGGATAAATTCAGGATCGCATTAGATGCTGCCAGGCCAGAACACTGGCATGGATGCTTCCTTGCGAGGAATGGTAACATAAAAAGATTTGCAATATGGAAATTCTCTTTCTGCTTATTTGAAGGACCACTAGTTTCATTCTACAGAATAACAGAGTTGGAAGGGACCTTGTAGGTCATCTAGTCCAACCCCCTGCTCAATCAGGAGACCCTATATTATTTCTGACAAGTGACTGTCCAGTCCCTTCTTAAAAACCTCCAGTGTTGAAGCCCCCACAACTTCTAAAGGCAAGCTGTTCCGTTGTTTGATTGTTCTCACTGTCAGAAAATTTCTCCTTATTTCTAGGTTGAATCTCTCCTTGATCAGTTTCAGTGGTGGATTGCAACCGGTTTGCCCCGGATCGGGCAAACCGTTAGCGGCGGGAGGCTCCGCCCACCCGCCTGGACGTCTCTGCGCATGCGCAGAAGTGAAAGCATGTGCGCTCCCAATAGCGAACCGGTAACAAAAGTAATTGAAACCCACTTCTGATCAGTTTCCATTCATTGTTCCTTGTCTGGCCTTTGAGTGCTTTGGAAAATAGATTCTTCCACTCCTCTCTGTAACAGCCTCTCAAATATTGGAACATTACTATCATGTCACCTCTGGTCCTTCTCTTCAGTAGACTAGGCATGTCCAGTTCTTGCAAACGTTCTTCATATGTTTTAGTCTGCAGGCACTTAATCATCTTTGTTGCTCTTCTCTGTACTCTTTCTAGAGTTTCAGCATCTTTTTATAGTGTGGTGACCAAAACTGGATGCACTATTCTAGGTGTGGTGTAAGGCTTTATAGAGTGGTATTAGTCCCTCACGTGATCTTGATTCAGTCCCTCTGTTGATGCAATTTAGTATTGCATTGGCTTTCTTGGCTGCTGCCTCACATTGCTGGCTCATATTTAATTGATTGTCCACCAGGACGCCAAGATCCCTCTCACAGTTACTGCTATTAAGAACGCTGGCATTGATACCTCCTTGCAAGGAATGGTAATATAGAAACAACAGATTATTATGGAGATTGCAAATCTTCTCTTTCTGCTTATTTGAAGGACTGCTAGTTTTGAATCATTTCTTCCCATTCTATTCATTTTCACTAAATGGGCGTGCTCCAGATCTCCTCCCTGGGGTAATGCCATCAAATGGAAAATAGGAGACAGGTCCTTTCTCTGGCAGTATCTGCGCTTTGGAATGATCTCCTCACCAGCCACCACCCTACCCCCCACAAGGTTCACATGGTTTTCAAAACCCATTGATCTACTTTGTGCTATATTTTTCCTATTTTGCTTTTCTTTGTTTTTAACTTCTACTTAGGATTTAGAGCAGGGGTCTCCAGCTTTAAGACTTGCCAACTTCATCTGCCAACATGCTGGCTGGGGAATTCTGGGAGTTGAAGTCCACAAATCTTAAAGTCGCCAAGTTTGGAGACCCCTGGTGTAGAACATTGTAAAATTGAGTTTGAAATACCGTATATACTCGAGTATAGGTCGACCCGAATATAAGCCGAGGCACCTAATTTTACCACAAAAAACTGGAAAAGTTATTGACTCGAGTATAAGCCTAGGGTGGGAAATGCAGCAGCTACCGGTAAATTTCAAAAATAAAAATAGATATCAATAATGTTTTTGAATATTTATTTCAAAGAAAAACAGTAAACTAGCTCTGTAAGTGGAAAAGAGGGTCAATAAAAACAATATGGTATCAACAATAACTAAGGAGGAGGTGGGACATCGTTGCAGAGCGGCAGGAGGGGGAGGAAGGGGAATCGTAAGACAGCCCTGCATTACATTAGAACATGAGGAGGGGGGATGGTGCGGTGTGCGCTGCGCGGCAAACTGACACAGAGGGAGGGGAAACTCACAGGGGCGCCGGGCCATTCACGAGCGTCACCCAGCGGCATGGCCCCGCCCCTTTTTCTCCTCCATTTCGGGCAAATTTTTCACTGACTCAAGTATAAGCCAAGGCGGCTTTTTTCAGCCCAAAAAGTGGGCTGAAAAACTCGGCTTATACTCGAGTATATACAGTAGTTGTGTACAAATGATGAACATGTTATTGCTAAAATGCAGAAACATTAACTGAAATTTGAAACAGAGGAGGAATTCATGAAAAAAAGTATGATAAAATGGACAAAATAAATTGGCTACAATATATTAATGGAGAATATGTGTTGCTATTATGTTATAATATCTATAAAATGATGTTGCTATATATCACCAGAATGAATAAAAAATACTTCAAATTTATGTTGGAAATGTGACCAACAGAAGGATACATTTTACATGCTTGGTGGATGTGCAAAAAAGCTTGAAAAGTTTGGACTGAACTAGTTCAGAAGATTTTGAAGATTAATGTACAATTGAAACCAATGGCTTTTCTTTTGGAATTGATCGATAAACAGTTATAAAAAGTAATGGAACTTAGTTTAAATACATAACTTCAGTAAGATTATTATGTACACAAAGGTAGAAAGAACTAACATTATCCATGATGGATAATGTTGATGATGATAGAATTTGCAGAAATCCCAAATTGGCATACAGGTAGCCCTTGACTTACCACCATAATGGAGCCTGCATGTATATACTGTCATAAGTTGTGATGGTTGGAAAGCGAGTCATCATGTGACCAATTTTACAAAATTTTGGAAGTGGTTGTTAAGAGAATCACCTGGTCATTAAATGAATCGGTGGTTCTCAATGAACCCTTTATTCAGTACAGGGCATTTTGCCAAAAACTGGAAACATTTTTTCAGCAGAAGCCATCTTGTTTTTGGCTTTTTTTTTGGATTTTTTTTTCCAGCACTGTGCATGCAAAGCGTGCGAAGTGCGTGCGCGGCTATGTGGTGCGCCCACGCAGCACTGGAGGAAGCAAACTGGCAGCGAGGTACGTTAGAACCCACCCCTGGACTGGTTGCCATGTACCTGAAATGCAGTAATATAACCACGGGGAGGAGGGGGCAGAGAGCTGTTGGAACTTCAGAATTGAATCGTAACTATTGGGGGGGACTATTATAACTTTTAATGGTCATAAGTTGAGGACTTTTCAGAGAAAAGTTATTGACTAAGTTTATTATTGACAGGAAATGTTTTGCATGAAGCAGAAAAAATGAACTTATTATATATGACAATATCTTTTTTGCACTTTTGGCTTTTTCTTTCTTTTCTTCTTTTGCTTCTTTATTCTAGTCTTTGTTCCTGCTTGTTTAAAAATGTAATAAAACTGTTTCAAAAATATTATATTTATAATATATTTCGCCCTCTTGCCAAGCTAGAGCATTGATATGAAGATCTTATAGCAAAGAAGGCTAATACTTAATCAACAGACTAATATGGAATTTGCAAACCACTTCCAGGGTTTTTTTTTAATCATTGTCACAATGAGGAAAGTAGCACAATGGCTATACTGCTGTACAAAAGGTGTTATTTTGCAGTCTGTGTCTTTACTGTGGGGCTACAGAACTCCTAATAATAACCATCCACCTCAATTAATGAAACTGAATCTGATAAACAAGATTTTGTTGTTATCAAAGGTTCATCAGTTAAGCATTTACAATCCCATGCTTGCCCATGACAAAATTAAGCCAGCATATCAAAAGCTGATCCATACATCTTGTACATCAATATATCTCATCAGTAATGGATTGATGTCCTGACAAATACGGTATCTGATCAGATGTAAATCGGGAAAGATATAGAATCAAGCAATCAAAAATCAAATCTCATTTCTATAGGTTTGAAAGTACATGTCAATTTTTTTAAAAAAAAGACTATGTGATGTTCATGAATTGGTCTTTTAATAAAGACTTTAATCCATCTTTTTTTTTATCTGTGAGCATTTATGTGTGAATTACATGTGAATAGACCAACTTGGAATACTGTGTGTCCACCAATGTCTCACCAGTTTAAAAGGAACATTGACGAGAGTTCAAAGGAAGGTTACCAAGATGGTGAGTGAAACAGCAACAAGTCCCTAAAATACTTGTAAATGGTTCTGCCCTTACTTGGAAAGAAGTGACAAGAGATTTCAGGTGGCCCCCTGCAAGGCTTTTTCCTTGGTTCTATGTAGCTTAACTTCTTTATAAGTGGTAGGAAAGGAATTCTTACTAAATTTGAAGACGAGATTAGGGTTCATTCTAAGGATTTCAATTGGCCTGAAGATTTAATCAAATCAAAGGGAATTATATTCAGTAGTGATTTACAAAATCCTGCATCATGTAGGAAAGCATTTCTTTACATCATAAAAGATAATTGTTCCATTGTACTCTACATCAGTTAAGAAAGGTGCACCTCTCTGTTCCTAGCCCACCCACCCCTGTGGATTAATGCAATCATCCAGAACCTGTAGAGTCTGTAATAATTGGCATTGTTCTCCTACATAAGGAAGTTTCTCTTAGTCCCAAACCAGGGGATTCACAACTTTTGCTGATAGATGGGGGGGGGATTCTTTAGATCACAACCAACAACAAGGGAGTGGCAACAAATAGCAATAGCACTTAGACTTATATACTGCTTTACAGTGCTTTATAGCCCTCTGTAAGTGGTTTACCCCCAACAATTTGGGTCCTCATTTTACCCACCTCGGGAGGATGGAAGATTGAGTCAACCTTGAGCCTGGTGAGAATCAAACTGCCAACTGCAGGCAGCCGGCAGTCAGCAGAAGTAGCCTGCAGAACTGCACTCCAACCACTGCGCCACTGTGGCTCATAGATAGATAAATAGAACAAATTACAAGTAGTGTATTTAGATGCTGGTAACTTGTTGCATTGCATCATGCTCACTAATAGACTGAGTGAGCCGTATCCTTCATTGCAAGAGTCTCATACCTTTCTGATACTCACCCATAATAAAAACAAGGGTACCATATCCAGCAAAGTGTTGGCATGGAACATAGCTGGAAGAATGAACAAAATTTGTAACAGTCTCGGTGGATTTTCTATCCAGGTTTTATAATATAGCATTCCATGAGACATGGCTGACAAGTGATTACACAAAAGTATATTTACCAGGTTTTAGATCTTAGTTTAGATCAACAAAAAAAATCAACCAAAAAAAAAGACTCAATCAAAAGCAAAGGGAGCCCTGGTGGGTTCACTACACTCATTAATGAGGCACTAGGACTCAATTTTCTCAACTGGTTTGCAATCTTGACATTTTCTAGCACTCTCCTATCCAAATGCTAATTAAACATAATCCTGCTTAGCTTTTTGAAATCAGGCAAGGTTGACTAGGCTCTGCCACCCTCTGTGACAATGTGTCCTAACAAGTGTTTAACCTGCTTGAAATAAATTTACAATTTCCCAAGGGTTTGACCAATGTTAATACAGGAAAGGGCTGGTAGCAATAACTCATGAAAGTTGTGCTTTCTTAATATACCAGATCTATCTTTGAGTCATGTCAGCTGTGAGAACTTCAAGTTTGATTCCAATTTAACAAAACGTTGATTGTTATCTTGTTATCCAAAGGTTCCTGCGATTTGGCTCATAACAAAGAATGCTAATTAATGAGCAATCAAAGCAGATCACTTCAACTATTTGGTTGATTAGTTTACATTCATTTTCCGGACAGGAGAGGCTGTGCAATGGTTTTGACAACTTGCTGATAGACTGTTGATTTAGAGACCCATACTAGCATTTGCATTTTAATTTAACCAGTGAAAAAAGCTATTTAAAAAAATTAATTAACTTCTAAACTTGAGGTTTGGGGATGCTATTATTACTGTTTTGGAAACAAGTGCAATCTGTCAAACTTCCTAGATCAACCTCTGTGTGTCAACATTTGCAGCATGTATTTCCAATTTTTTTTCCTGCACCCAAGAATACTCCCGCCATAAAACTTGTAAGAAAAGTCAGGAGTAACCTACAATCTAACATTAGGAGCTGCAGCACCACATCCCACATTACAAACTTTGCACATATTTGTTTGAAAATGGTTCTTTACAACCATACTGTACCTGGTAAGTGCCTTTGTAAATTAGGTTATCGTGCATTATAGGCTACCAGGCAGACTTAAATGTTGGATATTTCAAAACATCAAAATTAGCTAAAGATCCAAGCATTTTCTTCCTGAAAATCAAGTAATCCTATGAGGAAAGTTTGTAATTCAGTGATCAAAGAGGCGCTTTCCATGCAGAAAGTCAAGCTATAGCTACTTCTAAGACCTTTAAGGAGTTAAATAATGCTCCTTGGCTTTATTTCTTTCTTTCTTTCTCATGTGCACATGCACGCACACATGTGAATACATACATTCATACATACACTTATACACACATTTACTCATACCCAAACTACAAACACTTCTTTGAAAATTATGGATAACCACCATGCCTGAGAAAAAAGTTTCATACACTGTAAACAAATGGCCAGATGCTCAGCACTAAGAAAAAACTTGTGCACAACTTCTGTCAAGAGTGATCTAAACAGTGTTGCTCAACCTCAGCAACTTGAAAATGTGTGGTCTTCAACTCCCAGGATTCCTCAGCCAACTACACATCCTAAAGTTGCTAAACAATACAAACTAGTCCATACAAAGCTTTTTAGTCACACACTTCCTTGATAATCCAGCTAAACAGACACTTAGCGTGTGCATCAGGTAATCAAACGTAGTCCAGATTTTCCCCAAAGGGAAGACTTCTCTAATCTGTATTGTCCAAGATCCCAATGGACATTAGCCAACCAAACTGCTTACATGTATTCCATGCCTCCAGAATTTTCTTCCCTCTTCTCTGGCTGGCTCTCTTCTGCAGGGCTTTGTTTATTTGTGTGTTGATGTATCTATTGATTTATTGATTGCTGCCAGCTGAGCTTCATACCTGCTTCAGCTCGTTTTGTTTGACTTTGATGGCAAAGAGCATAGCAGATTCAACAGCCACGACCTCCCTTGGTGTCTAAAGAGACTTGTTCAATGCTACCCACTCTTCAGCAGCCCTTCATTGAACCACTGAAGAGGGATGGAAACTCAGGTTGATCTGGCAACCATGTGCAGAGAAGACTGTTTGGGATGCCAGACTCGTCAAACTGATCCTTCTCAGAAATGGCTTACATATTTTATGTGCAAGAAAAGAGCTATCCAGGGAGAGCTATGCATGCCTGGATCCTAGAGATAGCAAGAGAGTCTTAAGAGAACAATATTAGAAATTAATTTGTAGAGACAGATGCTATAGTTTATTGTACTGAGTATTGCAAGTATTGACAAACTGAATTTCTATGGGTGAAGTTTTTCCATCATTGTCTTTGCGTTCACTTGATGAATTTCTGCTTGTTGTGTTGTTCTAAAACACAGGAGTTCTGCCAGACCATAAAATATTGGGCTTAACAAGAAGAGCCTTTCTGTACAGAAGATAAAAAGAAATACTTCAATTTCATGCAAAAGACAAGACCAAAAATGTTTAGTAGTCGTTTCCATATGAGGATTCCTCTTCCCTGTATTGAAATCAATATGATTCTAAAAACGTCAAGAAAGAAAATATAAAGAGAACGGGGGGAAAATCCTTACCAATAATGAAGACTATTTCAGAAACTAACTAGCAGTTGGTGTTTTAGGTATGTAACCTATGATTTAGGGGGTAGTAGATAGGAATAAAGTTTAGTGGCCATTGACATACCCAAGTACCATTAATTAAAATCCTTTCCATTAAAAATTATTTAGACTGGTTGCCATCAAATCTGTTCAGTATCGCTTTGTATGAAAAAGTCATTCCTTTTATCAGTCTTGAATCCTGTTCCACTTCATTAAAATGGATAGTCCTTAGTTCTAACACTGCCTAAGACAAAAATACTTATAAAGAAGAATATTTGTAGTTCAGGGTTGAAATGAAGGGTCCTTGGTGCTCTCTGAGCTTGCTTGTTTTCTTGCAGACGTTTCATTTCCCTAACTAGGTAACATCAGTGCCTGATCAGTGCACTGATGTTACCTAGTTAGGGTAATGAAATGTCTGCAAGAAAACAGTAATACTTTTTCCATCCACTTTTCATGCCATACATTAGTTTATTATGTCTTCCCACTCTTATATCTCTCCTTATCAGGGGTGGGTTCTAACTTACCTCGCTGCCAGTTTGCTTCCTCCCGCACTGTGTGGTCCTGTGCGCACTTTGCGTGTGCGCGCATGCACAGTGGCAAAAAATCCAAAAAAAATCCAAAAAAAGCCTAAAACAAGATGGCGACGCATGTGCAGTGCCGGAAATTCGGCTTCTGTGCATGCTCAGAAGAAAAAATAAATTCAAAAAAATTCAAAAAAAAATTTAAAAAAAATTTAAAAAAAAAGATGGCGGTGCCCACAGACCGCCACCAACCGAACTGGTTCCATGACATCATCGTGACATCACCAGCGGGTCACTACCGGTTCAGACGAACTGGTCCGAACCGGGAGGAACCCACCTCTGCTCCTTACCCACTTTTAGTCTAACATAAAAAGTCCTAATCATTGTTATTTCTCCTTCTAGGGAGACTGTTCTCTTACTTCTTATTTTATTTGCTTTTTTTCTGTAGAAAGGACAGTTTTGTAAAAAAAAAACCAGTGTTCCAATTTTCCATAGTGAAAAGAAATATCCTAATTTGGGACTTAGTAGAAGAGTTCCATCTCCCAAAGTGCAATTTCTTTCAACTTTAAGCCTGTGCTATATTCAAGTATCTCCCTGCCAGCACAAAGGTCCTTTAGCAAAAGCATAACTGTTTGACATGTACTCTTTGACAAAAGGTGATACTGAGTAGCCCTATAGATATCAGCAAATAGAACATTAATATTCGAGATTGACATGGCAACCCCCACTCCTTGTGGAGTGGGTCATACCACAGCCCTTTTGCACCTATGCCATTATGCTATCATTGAGCCCCCAATTCTGATGCCATTCTATACTGCTACCTGTGCCTCTCTATCCTCCAATGCTGCCTGCTCCTGCTAATGAGATTCTTCTGTCAAGATTTGCCAAGACTTCTTGTTTATATTTCAGAGTCATAGTCTATGTTCCCTGTTTTTCCTTTTTCCTTCCTGCATTCTTCTCTCCAATATTCCAACATCTCTCCTGAAGCTACACCTCTAATAGCATCCCATCCTGAAGCAACTGAGCTCTGCTTAAATGTCTGGCTCCTCATTTTCCACAGTGCATAACAAGATGCAGGTGTCAAAACATCCATTTTTCCTTATGGGAATCTGTGCAGAGGACAACAGAGTCCAAAGGAATGACATAGATATAATACTGTCTTTCAGGTGAGACACTTGAGGTACCATGAAGAATCCTATGAAAAATGATGCCCAACAAAATAGTAAAGCTGTCAACTGGAAATGGTTGCCTCAATTAATCAAAATAATTTGTGTGGAATTAATTGATTGCAAGAAATACAGTTCTTGAAAATCCAAGGAATCTCTACTATTGCTGGATTGGAAGCCTGAATCATTTTCATTCCCAAATCAGGCACCCTGTCTTCTGCCTTCTCCTCAGAAACAACATAAACAATAGAATAAGGTTGTCTACACTATAGTTTCTTCCAAAGAAACAGTTAGCTCAAGTATCAAAAGATGCCAAACTGTAATAGCAAATATAAGCCCCAGCTCACTGCGAGAAACAGACAAACAAGCTAATGCACAGGATGGCTGCAATTACAACTGAATAACTTGGATGCAATTACAACTGAATATCTTGGATGCAAAATCAACAAATAAGGAAAAAAACAAAACAATGCACCACTACTGTTTATTATTGCACTGATTCCTCTGTCAACGATACTAAACAAGTTAGGTCATGGCTATCAAATGTCAAAAATATCTGTCAGGTTATTCCACCTCCTTTACATGAAACTGAAGAAGCTAAATTGCTCTAATACTTTAGAATTCAAACAGATAACCTGTCACATAACATCCCAGACTTGATAAAATGACCAAAAAAAGTCTGGATAGTGGACATTGCAGTAACTGGAGACAGTAGAAGAGAAGAGAAGAGAAAGAACTGGAGAAAATTACAAAATAGAAAGACCTGCAAAAAGAAGTGGAACAACGATGGCAAAAGAAAGCAAAAATAGTACCACAGTAGTAATTCCCATCTTGAACAATCCCAAAACATCTGGAGCACCAACTTGAACATCTTCGACAATTGCCAAAATAACCATCAGTCTATTTACCTGGGACAGTTTACAGCCTGCAACAATATCTTTATTATTATATAACATGTGACTATCCCAGGTCATTGTGAAGGACTTGATAGGTAGACAAAATTGCCAAATCCAGTCTAAAGGCCTGACTGACTGTGTGATCATGATTTATTAAATTTATATGGTCCCTGATTCCCAGTGACTCTGAGTGGCATTCAGTGCTGTTTCAAAATTTAGTTTGTGACATGGCTTTCTAAAGCTGTTTTCCTCATCTCTGCCTCACATTTATTGGTATGTCCTACTGACAACAAATTGTCTGTGGCCTCTGGCAGGGTGATTTAATAGAGATGAACTTGCATTTACATAAATGTTATTAAGGAGTTACCAGAGCCCATTTGTCTCTGTAAATCTCAGCCATCTGCATCATGTTTATCCACTGACAATCTCATAATTCTTGATGTCCACTTCTAATATCAGAAATAACTTTCAAGCATCTAATGAAATTTAAAGATCCAGAATTATTTCACAAACCGAAAATATTTTTTGGGGGGGACTGTTACAGTAGCTGGGAGAAAATATTTTTGGAATTACTTTGGACATGGAGAAGTGAGAGGCATGAAGGATTAACTTTCCATCCGTATCCCTTTCCTTTCTGTTGTAAACTAAGGTAGATATAGATATCTCAGACAATACAAATGTAGACTACTCATGCTTGTCTTTTTCAGGCAAAGGCTTAATAAGAAATAAAACATGGACTGTTGCTGTAAAATTTTGCTCATCAAATTTGGTTGGGTTCAGGGGCGGGTTCCTAATTTTTTTACTACCACTCTGTGGGCATGGCTTATTTTGTGGGTGTGGCTTGCCAGCCATGTGACCGGGTGGGCATGGCTTGCCGGCCATGTGACCGGGTGGGCGTGGCTTCTTGGACTGCTGAAGGGAGGGGAACTGAGATAGGTCCTGCCGCCCATTCCCCCTCCCCTCAGCAGCTCGAGAAGCCTCGAACGTGCGAAAATGCCTGGGATCATCACCGTGCGTTCGTGGCTTCTCGGACTACTGAAGGGAGGGGAATGGAGATTGCTCCTGCCGCCCGTTCTTTCAGCGTCTCACGCGCTCCCTCAGCCATCCTCCCCTACTTGGACTCACTGTGGGGTAGGAAGGCAGCGCATGTGCAGTGCCGGAAGCTCGGCTTCTGGGCATGCGCAGAATAATTTTTTAAAAAAAATTTTTTTTAAAATGGCGGCACCCAGGCACCGGCAACCGATTGCACCAGTACTGTGATGTCACCAGCGGGCCACTACCGGTGCTATAGAGTGGACCGCACCAGTAGGAACCCACCACTGGTTGGGTTTTACTTTAACTAGTGTTCTTTGTGATTTGATTTGATCAGATTCTTTATCACCTAAAAATACAATATTCATTAGATAAGGATCTGGGAAACAACTTATAGCCTCTATTGTTCTGTTTACCTGCCATCCCATCAGATATGAAGCTAGGATAGATGTTTCTAGCATGCCTGTCCTTAACATTGCAATTATAATGATGTTCTTATAAAGTGTCAAAATGCTACATGCTACATGCTAATTGCTGCCCCATCTATAAGATTGCAATCTAATTGACAAAATGCAAAAGGAATATACAGGTAGTTCTTGCTTACTAACTGTCTCATTTAGCAACCATTCAAAATTACAACAACACTGAAAAGGTAACTTTATGATTGGTTTTTGCATTTATGATCATTATAGCATCCCAGCATTACGTGATCACCATTTGGGCACTTCTCAGTTTAATATTCCCACCACTATTACAGTTGTGTCAGGAGCGCTGAAGTGCTTCCGGATTGAAAAGATTTAAAGGTGACATTACCGTCGTCCAGAACACCCCCAGTTGGGGGCTCTTTTCATGTCCCCATTAAGATGCCCACTGACGTGGTACCCATTTATCTACTCACAGTCGCCCGCTTTCAAACTGTTGGGTTAACAGTTTGAATGGGCAAAAATCAATGGGCAAAACTGTTACTGAATTATTTAAATCCCATTGATTTCAGTAAGATTAACAGCAAAGTCTACTCACAAGCAAGCCTTGCTGAGTTTAGTCCACAGGTCCTCCTTTCCAGTGTTTTAAAAAAGGACACCTTTGCCTTTCTGAGATCAGGCTATCCAGAAAACCCCATGGCAGCATATTCCAGAGATTCTTGGACTGCATTTTCAATGGTGCTATGAAATAATTGTAGCATTCAGAAATATATAGCATTTTTGCTTATTTTACCATAATGGGAGGAAGCCATTAAAGGTATATTATTTTCTGAGTCAATTAAGTAATTCTGGCATCTGAGAAACAAAATCTTCTAACATAAGGCAAACAGGATAGCAATAGCATTTAGACTTATATACCACTTCACAGTGCTTTACATCCCTCTCTAAGCAGTTTACAGATTGCAGCCAACTATCTGGGTCCTCATTTTACCGACCTCGGAAGGATGGAAAGCTGAATCAAACTTGATCCGGTGAGATTCGAACTGCCAATTTTTTATTTATTTATTTATTTATTTATTTATTTTGACAACATGTGTACAAGATAACAGGTATGATATAAACATAAACAAAAGCAAAGTATGTATAGGTAAAAATTAGACAATAGGACAGAAGGACAGGGATGGTAGGCACGATGGTGCACTTATGCACACTCCTTACAGACCTCTTAGGAATGGGGTGAGGTCAACTGTAGACAGTCTAAGGTTAAAGTTTTTGGGTTTGGTGAAGAAACCACAGAGTCAGGTAGTGCATTCCAGGCACTGATTACTCTGTTGCTGAAGTCGTATTGTCTGCAAAATTTCGAGCGGTTTACATTGAATTTGAATCTATTGTGTGCTCTTGTATTGTTGCAATTGAAGCTGAAGTATTCATTGACAGATAGGACATTGTGGCAGATGATTTTATGAACTACATTTAGATCAGATCGAAGGCGACATAGCTCTAAGTTGTCTAAGCCTAAAATTTCAAGTCTGGTGGAATAAGGAATTCTGTTGCGAGTAGAAGAGTGGAGGACTCTTGTAGGCAGCCGGCAGTCAGCAGAAGTAGCCTGCAGTACTGCATTCTAACCACTGTGCCACTGCAGCTCTGGGGTGAAAGGGGTGGAGGGGTGATGCCTTTCTTGGTTACCCTGTTATTCTATAAGGCGCGTAAGGGACGTGCATAAGTGCACCAGCGTGCCTACCGTCCCTGTCCAAATGATCCCTCTTATCAGTCCCCATCTTATGTATATAAACAATGTTATATCTATGTATATTACCAACATGTACTTGACAAAAATAAATAAATAAAATAAGTAAATAAATATCATAACAGATTGATAACAATGACCCTGATTGCCTGGAAGAGTAACCCAATCAAAGACTGATGCTTTGATGTCTGCTTTGTTTCTTTTGGATTCGTTTAATGTGACGTTCATGGTGAAATCAGCAACAAAAATATCAATTCTGTTAAATTCCATTTTTTACAGTTTATATACTGTAATAATGCAAATGAGCTGCTATTGGGGAGAACAGCTTATAATTCTTGATTCCATTTATGTGTTTTTTAATTTCTTGAGAATCCCTGAACACCCTGCATGAAAAATAATGAAACCTCAGTGATTTTTAGTTGGGGTGCTTTGATATAGTGTTTTAATGTTGTCATCATTAGTAAAAAGTAAGTTATGAGGTAAAAACTGGGGAAATAGAGAACTTGGAAGGAATTTTATAATGAATGTGACACTGAATGTTAAGGCAGTCCTTCCTTCCTTCCTTCCTTCCTTCCTCCCTCCCTCCCTCCCTCCCTCCCTCCCTCCCTTCCTTCCTTCCTTCCTTCCTTCCTTCCTTCCTTCCTTCCTTCCTTTTTGAATAATGTTTGGCAGATGAACCTGAACTGGAACTGTCCTGCTCAATTTTTTCTGAATTATTTTTCCTCAAGAGCTAAAACTGTTCACTTGCCTAGACCAGGGATAGGCAAAGTTGGCTCTTCTATGACTCGTGGACTTCAACTCCCAGAATTCCTGAGCTAGCATGATTGGCTCAGAAAGTCTGGTAGTTGAAGTCCATGAGTCATAGAAGAGCCAACTTTGCCTACCCCTGGCCTAGACTAACATAGTGTCACTCCTGCCATAACTGCCTACCCAAGAACATGCATTGGCCACTCTGATTAGAAGTTATGAGTTGTAGTCCAACATACCTAAAAAGGGCAAGTTGAAGAAAGTGCTTAACTCAACTGCTTAAGTGGAAGAAGCCATGCTGATTGCTACAGTTTCTTTTCCACCTTTCCTTCTCAAAGCCAGTTTGGGGTTAGTGGTTAAGATAATGGGCTAGAAACCAGGAGATTGTGAGTTCTACTCCTGTTTTAGGCACAAAGCCAGTCCTAAAATAGAATAGAATGGAATAGAATACTTTATTGGCCAAGTGTGATTGGACACACAAGGAATTTGTCTTTGGTGCATATGTTCTCAGTGTACATAAAAAGACAAGATACATTCATCAAGCAGGCCTGAGGAGAGGGGGATTCAGCCAGTACATTGTTCCAGGGCCCATGGAGCTCAAAAGGGGCCCATGAAGGGGAAATTTTTAAAAAACTTTTACAAAACCAAAATTTTAAAATCCCCTCAGAGCATATGGAGAATGCTCCTTCCTTCTATAAACTGCCTGCCTCAACATAAAGCTTGCCGGGACTTCTTGCAACCTCATGAGCGCCTTGCTCATGAGATCTTGAAGCTGGTTTTTTTTTCTTCCTCCACAACAGAAGGAAGAGTCAGGGAACTTTCCTAGCCATCCAGCTAGCTGTCCGCCCACAGAGGAGCAGTTTGCTTTGTAGGCCCACCCATCCCCGCTTCAAGCCGAGGGTCAGTTTTATAACCCGCCATCTGCCTTAAAGCTCTTCTCCGTCGAAAGGAGGCGGAGGCAAGCAGCCCTCTAGGTGGATGCCTTCTTCCTCTCCCTCCTTCCTGACATGACAAGAGTAAGGGCACTGCTGGCTGAGTCGCCCTGCAGGGGGAAAGCGGGCCATGCTGGACCACGGCCTCGTTCTTTCTCCGAAAGGCACTTTAGCCAGGCTGAAGCTCCCAGCGGAAACGCAGTGGATAAGCTCTAACCTCAAAGCATGCCAAAGCTGGGCCAGCATCCATCATCTCCAGAACCAGGGCCCAAATGCTGCTCCTCCTCCCTCACCAGGCCAGATCTCTCCCTGCTCAGGCTTTGCCTCCGCCTCCCACTCCCCTCGCAGCTAATGCTTTAAAGACTCGTCCCTGAGCCGCATGGCTGTTAGGCGATTGGCTGCCTTGGGCAGTTTGAGCTTTCTGAGTTGGCGCAGAAAGAACATTCTTTGTTGTGCTTTTTTGATGACGTTTTTGATGTTAGGTGTCCATTTTAGGTCTTGAGATATGATAGAACCTAGAAATGTGAAGGTCTCTACTGTTGATACTGTGTTGTCTAGTATTGTAAGAGGTGGTAGGATGGGAGGGTTTCTCCTAAAGTCTACCACCATTTCTACGGTTTTGTGTGTGTTCAGTTCCAGATTGTTCTGGTCACACCACAAGGCTAGTTGTTCAACCTCCCATCTGTATGCGGATTCATCGTTGTCTCGAATGAAACCAATAACTTTGTATCATCTGCAAACTTCAGCAGTTTAACAGATGGATCGTTTGAGTTGCAGTCATTGGTATAGAGAGAGAAGAGAAGTGGAGAGAGCACACATTCTGGGGTGGGGGCTGTGCTAATTGTACAGGTATCTGATGTGATTCTGCTTAGCTTCACCTGCTGCTTCCTGTCTGTTAGGAATTCCTGTCTGTTAGGAAAAATAAGGTAGTGGCAACTACTTCTGAAACCTTCTGTGAAAAAAACCTGCAATAACTAGTCCAGACAGTCACTGGGAATTAACACTGACTCAATGACAGCAAAAGAAAAATGGCAGAATAGCTTTCTCCTGTAAGAAATTGAAGGAGTATCCCCAGATATACCTCAGCTTGGGAAGAAATCAGCATCAGCTTTGAAGGTAAGGCAATAGGAGGAAAATTGTGTGCCCCCCCCCTTTGCTCAAAAAGATCACAGAGAGAAGAAAATGCAGCTTTTATCTTCTGTTTCCTTGGCAGGTGCAGATCTATCAAAGCTTTCAATAAAGCAATTTGGACAGCTGAATAATAACAATCTGATCTGTACCTTATTCTACCTAGAATAAATCAAGTAGGTTTGCTGCGAAATGCCGACTGAATAACATCCACAAACTTTCTTTTATTTAGTTTGATCTCTTAGCATTTCTATGAAAGGATCTAACACCAATCTTTCTGAATAGGTACAGTGCTCAGGATTGAGCTAAGATTTAAACTGCTGGAATTGGAAGCTAAAAGACCCACCACATATCTTCCTGTTTATGCAGAGCTGTACCACTCAAATATCAGTCCTTGCCTTCACAAATTCCTTTCTGATATAATCCTGCCTGAAAAAGATCATTTTCCCTTCCATGTGGAAGAAGATCACAATGGAACAATTGTTGTTGAGTCTAAAAAAACCCCTGCATAAATAACAAATAGACACCACATAAAGTAGACTCACCAAAGCATTGCATCTAGCTTGTTATTGCATCTTCAAAAGTTACTTGAAAATGAAAACAATGTTTAGGCAGTTTGGCACAAAAACACAAAAACTGCCCAGCCGCAGAATATGCCAAATGCCAGTGGTCTCCAACCTTTCCAGCTCGGCGGGCTGGTGGAGGCACAGGAGGCAGAGGCAGTGTGTGTAGTGGGGGAAGGGGATGGTTTCGCGCGCACACTACTTTCACAAATGCAACTGTGCACATGGGTGCACACACACACACACACACACATACACGCACACACACTGACCATTTCCACAGCCCAGTTCCGTACAGGCTGCGGCCCAGCACTGGGTCACAGATCAGGGGTTGGGAACCCCTGTCATACGCAACAGAAAACAGAGCAATGGCATTCAGCAGATCTCCTTGAGCATGAGGGACATTCCAGCCTTAAGTGAATTCACCAGATTGGGCTTTATTTTAAGGTGACCAACTTTTTTACAATGAAAAGGAGGGGGAAAAAATTGGAAAAAAAAATATCGTAAATAAAAAAAACATTTTATTCATTGCAACAATAATACACTATAACATGATATATGCATAATAAAAACATTTGTAACATTTTATATTGTAATTATGCTTACATGCCTGTTAATTATTTTTTAAATGAGTACTTTTCCATTGAATTAATATTTTTTGTCAATGTATCATCTTTTAACAATATATTGGAAATATCTGAACAAGAAATATCCTTCATATTGAATTTTACGGCAAGTGCTGCAGCTAGAGTATCAATATAACGTAAGAAGTAAACATAGCACATAACATAAGAAGTAAACAAAGCCACTTGCACGCAGCTCTCTCTCTCAAGGTCTCCTGTGCGGAGCGCATGCGTCTTATAATCGCGTCTTATACCGCACTGTACCAAGCCTTGATGAATCGTCATGTCAAATACAAATATGTCACATAATGTGCAACAGATTAGTCTTCAAATATTGAAAAGGAGGACATGTAGGAGGACACTTTTCGGGGGAGGACAGAACTTACAA
The DNA here is from genome assembly GCA_023053685.1 of Diadophis punctatus similis. Lineage (NCBI taxonomy): Eukaryota > Metazoa > Chordata > Lepidosauria > Squamata > Dipsadidae > Diadophis > Diadophis punctatus. The sequence continues at coordinate 43,435,957 of JALIGW010000003.1, forward strand.
AAGAAGGACTGTCCTCCCTAAAGGAGGATGATTGGTCACCTTATTTATTTAAGAAAACTTGCTAGCCTGGTTTCTCTCATTGGGAACAATTGCTCAGCTTATGGAAAACTCTGTCCATTTGGGCTGATTTCTGCCACCTTTTTTTGCTCCTTGGAATCTGGATCAACTCGTAACCTATCCATGATGCTAAGAATAATAAAGGTATATAAATATATAAGAGCCAGTTTGTCTAGAGGTTAAAGTACCAGGCTAAGAAACCAGGAGACGGTGAGTTCTAGTCCTGCCTTAGCCATGAAAGCTGGTTGGCCAACTGTGGGCCAATCACTTTGTCTCAGGCCAACTCACCTCGCAGGGCTGAATTGTTTTGAAAACAGGAGGAGGGAACAGTGGTATGTTTGCTGCCTTGAGTTATTTATAAAAATAATAAAAGCAAATAAATACATAATATTATTATTAAAAATAATAAATGAAATAAGACATTTCGACTGTCCCCCAGTGACATTTCTGCCCACCACTTTGGATTTTGGAGTCCTCAGGGAGTAGGGCGGCATATAAGAACACTAAATAAATAAATAAATAAATAAATAAATAAATAAATAAATAAATAAATAAATAAATAAATAAATAAATAAATAAATAAATAAATAAAATAATAAAATAATAAAATAATAAAATAATAAAATAATAAAATAATAAAATAATAAAATAATAAAATAATAAAATTTTGAAACTTTTTACCGGCAGGTTTCCAAAAAATTGGGACTATTCAAAACTGTATGTGCAGTTGCATACATGCAGAGACCCGAACTATCCCCACTCTGCTGGCCTTCCGAAAAGCCGTTAAGACATGGCTTTTTCTGCAGGCTGGGGGTAGAGCTTAATCCACTCGAGCTCACCCCCAAGTATGTATGGTTGTTGAATGGTTGCTCGATGTTCTTTTATACTGTATTTTTTAAATTTTTAAATTTGTTTTTAATTAATATTCAATATTTGGTTATTCTTGTATTTTTCTCTGTTGTACGCCGCCCTGAGTCCTTCGGGAGTTGGGCGGCATATAAGAATACCAAAATAAATAAATAAATAAATAAATAAATGCCCTACCCTGATACTACCAGTATTTTAATTGCACAATTTAAAGTAAAGCCTTTGCCATCAAAGTCCTTTGTGAGTGTGTCTGGCCTGGGACAGGACAAATTTGATGTTGCTATATCTAATTTTATCTGTTTAATTTTCTTACTATATCCCAATCAGATGGACATTCTAATTTACATAAATCTATATACACACAATCAAAACCCTTTTTAGAGTTTGCATTAGCTGTCTCCAGTATCATAATAAACAATCTGTGCCTCAAAAGAACTGGGTGTTAGTATCTGGTTTAAACAAATTCTTAGGAGGAAACAATGGTTTTATATACTTAATAATATTAGAGGTTCCTGGTTTTTTAAAAAATAAAATATTTTTTTATTTAAATAACAGTTCTTTTAAAAATGCATGATATTTTTATTTACAGCAGATACAGATTTATAGCCATTCACATCAACCTAAAATGATATCCAAATAGCTTCTCTTTACAATATTGCAAAAAATCTAAACACATATTTTTGTACTGGTAGTACAACAACAAAGTACATTTTAGTGGGCATAATAGTTTTGGTTTTACTGTGGCCTATGGGTTCACCATCCATGAAATTCCAAAATGCAAAATTAGATGTTTAAGGGAATGTCAGAGTGATTGGCACTTTGAGATTCTGACTGTCCCTTGCTGCCATTTCTTCCACATTGTCCTTTTCCAAGTTTGCAATGAAATCAAGCATACTCTGCCAGATATACATGGTGATCAATCAGTGGTTCAAGATATACTGATTTTGCTTTCTATCTAGAGCAGGGGTGTCAAACTCAAGGCCCGGGGACCAGATCCGGCCCACGGGCTGCTTACATCTGGTTTGCGGGGCCGCCCTGAAAACAGTGAAGGACCAGCCCGCGGTGCCTCTGCCAGTGAAAACGGAGCTCGGGAGGGCTTCCCGAGCTCTGTTTTCATTGGCAGAGGGTTGCAGGAGGCTGTCGCAGGTGAAAGCGGAACTTGGGAGCCCGTTTTCGCTGGCAGAGCGCTCGGCCCCCGACATGAGTGACATTGAGCTGGCCATGACCACCCTGGCCATGCCCCCCCCCGAGGTCAAACACAACCCTGATATGGTCCTCAATGAAATTGAGTTTGACACCCCTGATCTGGAGCTGTAAAATCTAGGGGTTTAGTCAACAATGCACAGTCTACTTATCAATTTTGCAATGTATCCCTTTAGCCAAACCAACTCTTGAGACTCCAAGTGCATGCTTATACCTCTTATACAAGAATGCCTCCCAATAAAGGAGAATATTTGTAGTTGAAATGAGGGGTCCTTGGTGCTCTCTGAGTTTGATTATTTTCTTGCAGATGTTTCATTACCCAAACTAGGTAACATCATCAGTGCAGGTCCAATATTTCTGTCCAAGTCAAGCTTTTGACTGACTTCAGAACTTTAAAAAAAAATTCTTAGATCCCGTTCTTTGTGTAGCACTCCTAACTGCAAAGCTTCCCAAAGGAGATATTTACAATTAATCTTGTATTTTTTTTTTTTTTAAAAAGTCCCGAACATGGTTTGTTTTCTGCTCTGGAAGACGGCAAAAAGATCCCCCAGTCTTTTTTTTTTTAATGGGACTTATTTGCCACCGGCATTATTCTAAATTTTCTGCCTGCAAAGAAACACTTAACATTTCAAAAGTCAGTCCTAGATTATTTCTGAAAAGCTGTCTGAGGGTTTCCGGGACTGCTATCTTAGCCCATGAAATTCACAACTAAAAAAAAAACTGAAGATACTGCTTGGGGGAATAGTTGCCTCTAATTGGTATGGAAGTTTAAGAAAGAAGAAACAACAAAGACTATAAAAAGCAAAGATATTTAAGTACATAATTGTAAACACGCAACCTGTTAATTAAGCTTTTCCACTTTAAACCTGCTTACAAGGTGATATCAAGGGGGGAGTTTGGCATATGGCAAGCCATCTGCAGAACGAATATGACTTCTAGGTGTAGGAAGTTAGCACCCACCCCTCTCCTAGGAAATGAGATATCCTAGGAAATATTAAAAGGCAGAATATATTCTATAGAATGTCCCTGGAAACATGCTTTTAAACAGACAAAAGACTCCTCTTGGAAACCCCCACCCCTGCCAATGGGCCATTAAGGACTGGACCAGCTCACATATTCCTCTCACCTGGCCTGAAAGTCTTCTGCATAATAAAACCATAATAGGATTTGCCCAAGGCCCTTTCATTCAGCCAAAGCTGGATTAGACAAAAGCCAAGAGTTGCCCCAGCATGCCCCTGGGGGGGTCTGAGAGCCAATGGGATACATTTCTATACAGGAACAGGAAACTAAGAGGTGGGACCCAACAGAGAGTATAAAACAAGGAACTCAGCATCTCTTCTCTCTCTTTTTCTCTTCAGCCACACTTGGAAGCATGTAAGCTACCTTTTCTGTACAGGGGCTCATGCCATGTGCTCCTGTCCACCATTAAACCTTTTTTCCAAGCAACTTTCATGAATCCAGTGTCTTTTTCCCCACTTGGAACTGAACCCAGAAGGATATTCCTTACAACATATGGAAGTAAGGGGAGAAGCATACTTCCATGCACCTAGATACAGCTTCTCTTCTCAAACCCACATTGCTTAAATATTGTAGGAGAGTTGTCTTTAGTCCCTGAAAAGAAATGATGTTACATTAATCAGATAAAAGTGTTTCAAAAAGAGCAAAGAGATAGAAGAGATATCGTCATCACAGTACCCATTTTGGCTTAAATGTTTCTGTCCCATCAATACTGAGTCTAGTTGCATCTCTCTCAACCTCTTTATTCAACAGCAAAAGGAGTAATAAGGCGGTAACTTTAAAATTGGCTACAAGCAATTGGCTTCCTTGTGATATTTTGTTATTAGGCTGTAGAAGTCATTACTGGGCGAAACAGATGCAGTCAATAATTGATACATTTTTAAAATCCCATCTTTATTATTTTATAAGTAACTCAAGGCAGTGAACATATACGTATAATACTCCTTCTACCAGTGTCTATTTTCTCTACAACAACTCTGATAGCTGGGTTGGGCTGAGAGGAGTAACTAAGTCAGATTTCATGGCTACGGTTGGACTAGAATTCACAGTGTTCTGGTCTCTAGTATGCTGCTTTAACCACTAGACCAAATAGAGGAAGAAAAGGAAAGGAAAAAAAAACAAGTGGTGGGAGATGGAATAATGTATTCAAAGTTGCAGGAATATGTCACTTCTCCCTCGTTTAGGGAAAGCACTTTTAGTTTTCAAGTATTTCCCCTCAGATAAAAGTTTCCAATTTAGAGAGTTAAGAATTAGCCTAGAAAATTATTCAGATTTCTCTTTAGCATTCAGCTCAGCTACATATCAGTGAAGATAACTCGACATATGCTTTCTACCATTATCCCATGCTGTTGTTTCTTTGTAAATAAACTATTTATCATGGGAAGAAATTAAACTCAAGGACATCAGATTTCTAGGATGGGTAGAACAATTCAGCAGATGAATGGCATTGTTATCACAAAGATTCAACAATAATCTATGTACTTTCTTATTTAGGACACATTCTGTATCTATAGAATTATGTCTTTTTATATTTCATCTACATCAGTACTGCTGTCACAATTCAGATCCCCAGAGACTGGAGATTTTTCCAAGACAAATAGTGCTTCAGTAATAAGATGATAGATGCCTTGAATGTGAGTGAGAAAATAATATAGCATTGCTATTATGACCCAGAAATGCTTTGAAGAGTTATAGAAACCCTATTTTTAGCTAAAGAATTTGACCTTTGTTTATATGTACAAAATGCTTCAGTTCAAGATGATCAAGATTCATAAAATAAATAAAACCAAGAAGCAGGACAAGGAAAAAATAATAATAGTGTTTGCCTCATAGGAAAGAAACTTCCAGAATAAAACAAACTTTGGAATGTAAGACATAATAAATAGATGAATTTTTAACTACGTTTATTCTTCTGTAAAACATAGCTATGAAAAGTCACATTTATAACATTTTCAATAATGAATGCATGCTCCCTTGCAAGATGGGTGGGTGTGTTGAAATTCCCCTTCTCATCCTTATGGGTGGTATGTATAAGGTGACCAGATTTTATTTTTTGTAAAGCGGGACACCATTGATGGGGGGGGGGTTCTAGGGGAGCAAGACGGGAGGGGTCCGTCTCTCTTATCCTGCAGCTTTGTGCACCCCCCCAAACACCCTCCCTTCATCGCAGCCAGGGGTGGGTTCCTACTGGCGCAGAGGGCAAAATAATCCGAATGGCGGCGTCCAGCCAGGCGGGGGAAGCGGGCGGGAGAAGCCCCGCACCGCGACCGCCACCAGTTCCATCAGCTGTATGCCGAACGACTGGCCCGGCCGAAAAAAGCGGGACTTTTTTTAAACGCCGCGGGATGCGGGACAAATTATCAAAAAGCGGGACTGTCCCGCCAAAAGCGGGACGTCTGGTCACCTTAGGTATGTATCTTCCTCAACCTTCGGTCCTCTATCAGAGGCTGGGAGATTGAGGATTCAGTGCTGTTTCTTAGCTGTTCCCAACACTGCACTCTTCTGGATGGAGAGCTCTGATGTTGTTCCTGGGATCCATTGGAACCACTCACCCAGCCTAGGATTCACAGCTCCAAATGTTCCTACCACCACTTTGACCATTACTTTACAGAGAAAGTGCCTAGGCCTGATCTGAAATCCATTTGCCTACTTTGGATCCAAATACTGCACACCTCTGGATGCAAATTTACCAAGCAAGAAATCATTAAATATATCACAAAACATGTAATGTACTAGTAATTCTAGCAATGAATTTTCTGATAACTCGAGAGTATTTTCATAACAAATAACATAAAACTTTCTCAGATATGTTGCAGACGATTAATGATCTCTTTTGAACAGTATAAAAAGTAATATATTCTATGAACACTTCTTTCTTAACCAGGCATCAGAATTTGTGAGCATCCAGTTAAGTGGCAAGTCCCACGTAAGTAAATAGCTAATTGTTCCTACTAATGGAAGGTACAATTAGTGGACTGAGATACATTTTAGTATCTCCTAAAACTGATGATTTCTCCAAAACAAATTGAAACATTCTGCTTGAACTTTTCAGTGAGCAATTGTGAAAAAGGCATGAAATATTTTGTTTAAATGAAACAGCAACTGAATAATTTCTGAATGTGTTTAAGAAAGTAGTTTCTGTTTCAATTTATTTATCATTCAGCCTGATTTCCAACAAGAGACAACTCCCCCCTCAATAAACATATTAGGAAAAAGACCTTGAAAATTTAAAATTGGAGTACTTGTAATGTTGACAGGGGAAGATTGGCATAGAGAAATTGGAGCAGAGGTGGATTCCTGCCAGAGCTGCCCGGTGCGCAGCTCCGGTAGGGAGCGGCGGATTGCGCAACCGCTCCGGAGCCCTCTCTGCCGGTTCATCACATTTTTTCCTGTGAATTTTTGGTCAATTTTGCTTCTGCGCATGCGTGGAAGCAAAATTACGCCAAAATCTCATGAGGGGACGAGAGAGAGAGAGAGATATTTTGGTGAGATTTTGCTTCTGCGCATGCGCGGAAGCAAAATCATGCCGAAATCTCATGCGCGCACGCGTCCCCTCGCAAGATTTCAGTGTGAATTTGCTTCCATGCATGCGCAGAAGCAAAATCACGCAAGGGGGCACATGCGCGTAGCGAGCACGCGCACGACCAAAGCATGGAGATGCATGAGCAGTGCACCGACACCGGTAAGGCAGCAACCCGCCGCTGAATGGGAGCCTGAGTTTGGGAAAACTGATACTGGCCCTGCCTCAAATCAGGAATGAAGAAAGAAAGAAAGAAAAAAGGAAAAACAGGTATGACTCTGTCATATTTATTTATTTATTTATTTTTATTTATTTATTTTTGTCAAGTACTTGTTGGTAATATACATACTGTAGATATAACATTATTTATATACATAAGATGGGTACTGATAAGAGGGAATATTAGAACAAGGACGGTAGGCACGCTGGTGCACTTATGCACGCCCCTTACTGACCTCTTAGGAATCGGGTGAGGTCAACAGTGGACAGTCTAAGGGTAAAGTTTTGGGGATTTGGTGACGAAACCACAGAGTCAGGTAGTGAGTTCCAGGCATTTATCACTCTGTTGCTAAAGTCGTATTTTCTACAGTCAAGTTTGGAGCGGTTCACTTTGAGTTTGTATCTGTTGTGTGCTCGTGTATTGTTGCGGTTGAAGCTGAAGTAGTCGTTGACAGGAAGAACGTTGTAACAGATAATTTTATGAGCTATGCTTAGGTCGTGCTGAAGGCGACGTAGTTCTAAGCTTTCTAAGCCCAGGATTTCAAGTCTGGTTGCATAAGGTATTCTGTTGCGAGTAGAGGAGTGGAGGACTCTTCTTGTAAAGTATCTCTGGACACTTTCTAATGTATTTCTAATATATTTGTCTTCAAGTTTCACAATTCCTCAGTTCGCATTGACTTCAGCTATGATGAGTGGGAATATAGGAGTTGATATACAGGAAATACAGAAGATGTTAAGCTAGAAAAGAATAGTGATCTGATGGTGAAAAATCTGCATTTGATGATTGGGGACATTTGAAAAAAAAATCCACTGTGAATTTCACTGAAAGTGTATTTTGATATTCCATTCCCACTGCATTTGTGTCTTCTCTGATCAGGTATCTGCCATGAAAATGCCTTAAAAAGATACACAATTGAAAGATTCATGAAAATAATGTTAATTATCTTGTTTAGCAACAGAAAGTATAAAGAAGGTCTGGTTTCAGGCTAAATAAATAAGGCAATAAATAAAGTTCTGTTCCTGCTCTCATGCTAGTACTAGGACCATGCAAAATTTGAATCCAGCACATTGTACAATCCCAACCTCAGCTTTCTTCATACTGGCTTTCCTCAAGAAAAAAAATGTTTACTATGGATAGTACAAAAGATGATTGGACAATATGAGCGACATGGAGACTTATTTAGCCCTGATGTTGACCTTTCACATTTTCTCATGCTCTTTCAAAGGATTTCAGTGAATATAAAACAGGATAATTTTCATCCATATATCCTTGACTTTGTATAGCTAAACTAATGGACAGAAGAAAGTGACCTGTTCTCGGTTTCCAAAGACATCCTTGTCCATTTTCATCTCTACTGGATCTACCCTATATCACAAGCATCGACAATCCCCTCTTTTTATATGTTCAGTTTGTAGCCATTCTTATCACACAGTCAAGGCTTTGCTGTCAAGATACCACAGCTAATAAAAAATTAGTATAATTGTGTTTGTTCTTTGTGGCTAACAGTTTTGTGCTGTGGTTGTATTAGGTTTATTTGCTTTATGCTTATTGACTCAATCAGATGCTTCTCTTTCTTTTTCAGGATTCTAAATAACAACTCAATTCTAATCTCTAAGACGCATCATTTTGCCTGGCGCACAGTGCTTTTAATGGCTCCAGGGGCTAATATAAAAAGAAACTCACTAAGTTACTTCATTTCGTGAAGGTAGTTGTGCTAGAATTTGGGGGGGAGGTTTAATCACTTCCTATTATATAGCTTTCCTCAGTATTAAGTCCTCCAAATGTGTTTGAAAGACTTTGCATAGTCACGGAGGCTGATTCCACTGGGAACTGCAATCCAGATACATCTGGAAACTACCAAACTGGGGGATACTAGCAGAGAATATGCAGTTGCTTGTCCACTATTTTTAAAGCATGTTTTTGCTCCTAATCAGTTAAGACAACTGGACCAGTGGTGAGTTCCTACCGGTGCGGTCCAGTGCGCCGTTCCGGTAGGGACCCGCCGATTGCGCTATTTGTGCGCGACGGCTCCGGTGCCGTCTTCGCTGGTCAGTCGCGTGGCGCCATTTTTTTCTGGAATTTTTGGGCTTTTTTTCTTCTTGTGCATGCACGGAAGCAAAAAATTGCTGAAATCTCACACACACGCGAGTCTCCTCGTGAGATTTTGCTTCTGCGCATGCACAGGAAGCAAAATCGTGCGAGGGGATACACGCATGTAGTGAGCATGCACACGTGCAAAATGAGATGATGCGTGCGCAGCGCACCAGTAGGCAGGTAAGAGGAACCCACCCCTGAACTGGACATATACTGGTGTCTTGCTTCAGCTTTACAGCAAAGGAGGAAAAACAAACTATAACCTATTGGGAATAAGATTATGCACATCGTGTTTTAGTTGGAACCATGGCCTCCTGAAAAGCAAAGTATACATTTATATAACTCCTGAATCTGAGGCTTTTGTCATTAGATACTGTAGTGGTATAGATACCATTACAGTATCAATGGCAAGAACTACCTCATACCAGGTTCAATTCATATGCCTTTTGGAGCTTTTAGTTTAAAAAAAAAAGACAAATGTGTGTAATATCTACATAATGTACTGACTTCCAGACTGGGTACTTGCAATGCTGTTTAATCAGGATTTACTGTGGGTTTTTATAGCTCATTCTTGAGTGATTCAGAATGTTTAAATACTTTATTTTGGTCAGTTTCTGACATTTTATTTTTGGAAAATGTAGGTCAGTGCTTTTGAGGGAGGATTGGGGCATTGCATCCATGTCTGTAGCCTTCCGTAGCCTTCCTGCTGACCACATTTCCTGATCTGCAAAAACTCCATGGGAGCAGTTCCCATATAATGACTTTCTCAGGATTTAATTGAAGTGTGGGAAATCAAAGGAGTTGCACAAGATTATACTGTATACCTGTCAAAGACAAGATTATACTGTAAAAGAAAAAGACACCTCACATGTATCCCTAAGCTAACTTATAAGTGATTTTTCCCCCTTCTCCTCTTATTTAGAAAACAATGTATTGTTTCTAAGTCCATCGAAGAATCAGCATGTTTTTAAAGAAAGAATTTGACAATATATATGTATTAAATTTAATGTATGGATTTCAGCTTGCAAATATTGCTTGAATTCTGCTTTTTTAAAAAAATTAAAATAAAGTTCATGGATCTCAGTAGAAACAAACTGACCTGATAAATCCAGATTAGGAAATTTTCTTGAAGCTATGTTAGGTTGTACTTTAACAGGGTTTTGAACCTATAATGTTGCCTGTATCTCTATTACACTTGATGTGTATTTTTTTCCCTCTCTTCCTGTTTCTAGTTGGTACTGAACTCTGATATAGATTGCTTAGCCTGGCATTATCCCTGCATTATCCCTGCTGAAAATTGAATACTGATCAATAGCTATGGCAAAACAGATAATGCATAATCTCATTTTGGAATTATGCTATGGCTGTGTTAGAAAACAAAATATATTAAAAGACAATATAACCTGCTTATGTTTCATCCCCAGGTATTCTCTTTTTATCTGTATGTCAATATGTTGTAGATGTTATATCTTGTGACATAGAAAAAGATAGGAAACGAGAAGCCTAGCTAACTTCAGCAGGAGTCTCCACCAGGTATTGAGAAATGCAACATCTACTCTGTCCATCATGAATTCCTGAAACTGGATAGAAGACAGTCCCAAATTGAGCTAAGCAATAGGATGCCGAACCAAAGGACCTGAATGAAAAAGATGAGGATCGACCAGAGCCAATCAATATCAAAGGCTTCGAAGATTATGAAGCTTTTGAGATTTAAATGTTCTTTCCCCACTGCCCACTCCTCCCCATCTAGCAAAGGGAATTCTCTTGACACATGCTGAGTATTCTCAACTGGAAAAACAGCTCTTATTTTTCTACTCCATCTATCCCCTTTTCTCGTTTTCCAGCCATAACCTAAATAAATAAATCTTGTTTTCCAGCCAGGCTGCAACCTGATGAATGCAGAGCAGGTCAGCCATCTGACTCGTATACAATCATCTAGATGTAGTCTTAAGCTTGCAACCTTTCTTCTTATTTTCCTGTTTCTTAAAAGTTGTATGCCTTGCAAAAACCTTTAAAGTAAATTAAGAAAAAAGGACACATCAATGCCTTCTTGGTTACTGTTTCATTCTCCAAGATTGCACCAAGATACATATAGTACTTACTTTTTGCTTTCTAAATATATTGTATACACAAGTGGATGTGCTAGGTTTGCTAGATTACAGACCCATACAGGAGTTTTATGAGCTATTGATATCCAAATATCAACTCTGGACTTCAGGAAAATCTGTGTTAGATTAATACAGCTTCTTCTCTGGCAATATTACACTGCTAACCAGAGCATACAAAACATTTGTTAGACCAATTCTGGAATACATCTCACCTGTCTGGAACCCGCACTCCATATCAGACATTAATACAATTGAGAGAGTCCAGAAATATTTCACAAGAAGAGTCCTTCACTCCTCCGCTCACAACAAAATACCTTATTCCACCAGACTTGAAATACTGGGATTAGACAATTTACAACTACGTCGCCTCTGATCTGATCTAAATGTAGTTCATAAAATCATATACCAAAATGTCCTTCCTGTTAATGACTACTTCAGCTTCAACCGCAGCAATACACGAGCACCTAATAGATTCAAACTAAATGTAAACCGCTCCAAACTCGACTGCAGAAAATACGACTTCAGCAATAGAGTGATCAATGCCTGGAATGCACTACCTGACTCTGTGGTTTCTTCTCCAAACCCCAAAAACTTTAACCTTAGACTGTCTACAGTTGACCTCTCCCCATTTCTAAGAGGTCTGTAAGGGGCGTGCATAAGCGCACCACTGTGCCTACCATCCCTGTCCTACTGCACTATTGTCCTCTTTAATCGTTACTTTTTACTTATGTTATGTTTATACAAACTACTACTATCCTATACATGTTTGAGAAAGAAAGAAAGAAAGAAAGAAAGAAAGAAAGAAAGAAAGAAAGAAAGAAAGAAAGAAAGAAAGAAAGAAAGAAAGAAAGAAAGAAAGAAAGAAAGAAAGAAAGAAAGAAAGAAAGAAAGAAAGAAAGAGTACAAAATCTGTTTGGTGTTATGCTGGCAGTTTCTCCTTCATGCAAGGATTCATTGTGTTGTTCAGATTTCAGAAGACGGCAAACCAACGGCTGGCTCTCTGAGGGATGAACAGTGACAAAGAGAGATCTACAGTGTCCCTTTATGGTGGCAAATTACATCTTGCATAAACATTCACAAAACATGCATGGTATGAAGTGGGGCTATCCAGATTGTTGCTTTTATTCACTCCCGATATTTTGCAGAAGCAAAATAAATTATGCAAAATGAACAAATGTATGTCTGCTTAATTTGTTTAAGTTAGGCTGATTACAGATTTTATACAGAACCATTTTTCTGTTTGATTAAAGTATGTAATATACAACACTGATTTTACTGAATGAATTTATTTTCTTTTTGCATGTTCTGATGCCACCAGAAGGTGAACCGATTAAAATAAAACTGGTGGGCAAGTTTATAGCAGGAGTTGGTAATTTGTATTCATTGGGTAGCAGTCAGACTGAGAGTTTCAAAAGAATTTACTGCCTTTTTGTGTTTTTTTTGGATAGGGAAGGAGGTTAGAGTTCCCTTATCATAAAACACATAAAAGGGGAGATCTGTTGAAGAATTTCACAGAAACATATTTAATGTTGTATTCAGACAGATGTTTTTATTATGAAATGTTATTCTAGCAATCCTAAATTTTGTCAGATGCTTAATAGTAATGATTCAATTTATCCTCACAGGCAGTAACTATGATTATTGATATTACATTATAAATAGAGAGGAGGCAATGGGCTACAAAAAGACTCGGTACCAGTGGTGGGTTGCTCCCAGTTCGGACCGGTTCTTAGAACCAGTAGCACTGGCGGCGGGAGGCTTCGCCCACCCACCCAGGACACTTCTGCATATGCGCCACTCGTCACTCATCACTCATCAAGCGTCACTCGTGCGCGCAAGTACGTGTGCGAACCGGTGGCAAAATATTTTACAACCCACCACTGCTCGGTACATATAGGGAGAATGCCTTGGGATGAGTAATTCAAATCCAGGTCTCCTTATTAAGTTTATACTTGCCTACTGTGGTTTGTGAACATTACTATCCTGTGCCTGTATGTTGTAGGTGACCAGCTGACAGCAGTGCATCTGGATGGTACTGACAGAGTAACTATCTTGTGTCTGTAGTAAAAATCTGGTCTCTGTGCTTGTGATTGCCATTTAGGGATAGATAAATATCTCCATTTCAGTTCCATGCAATATTAATGTTTCCTTCACACAAATTTACTTTCTCTTTCCCACCTCAATTTAATAATTTTTTAAAAATGTTTTGACTGACACACACACACATACAGATACACACATTATACACACACACACACACACACACACATCAGCGGTGGGTTGATCCCGGTTCAGCCCAGTTCTGTGAACTGGTAGCAGCAGCGGCGGGAGGCTCCGCCCACCCACCCGGGATGTGCATGTGAATCAATAGCAACGGGTTTTAGAACCCACTACTGACACACATTGTTACGTCCTCCCACGTCGCCAGCAACAGTAGCTGGCACCTCCGATTGGCCGGTTGCAGGAGCGGGAGAATCCAGCCTCCTGATTGGCCGCCGCGTTTGACAGCCGCCTTAAATAGAGCTGTCAAACGCGGCTGAGGTAATTCTGTACCGATCTACTGCATAGCGTTTACTGTTGTTCCTGTTGCTGTTTCCTTGAATAAAGACTGGTTGTTTGACCCCAGTCTCTTGTCGTCTTTCGACCCCCGGACTCAACACGTGGCAACGAAGGTGGGATGCAGCGACCCTCGTTCCCTACCCCAATAAGAGAGTTCGGGTAGCCGCTCTGTCTGACAGATTTACCGCATCAGCGCAAGAGGGGGGTCCAGCCACGCCGCTCGCCAAAATGGCACGCATCACCTCAGACCCAAAATCTTTTGAGATCTTTTGCCCAGCAGCCAAAACCTGGGACGCTTACATGGAGCGGTTTGAATGTTTCTTACAAGCCAACGACTACACAGAACTTTCAAGCGCTCACCAACGTGCCATCTTCCTGAATGCCTGCGGCCACCAGATGTTCGCCACTGCCCGAGCGCTGGTGGCCCCCCAGATAGTCTACAATGTGCATTGGGAGGACCTTCTGAGCAAGCTCAGAAATCACTATTCCCCCACACCGTCGCGCATTGCTCGCCGTTTTGCCTTTCAGCAGCGAGTGCAAAAAGAGGGGGAGCCGATCAACCACTATATGGCCGCCCTCCGCTCCGCTGCCCTGCACTGTGAATTTCCTAACCTCGACGACGCCTTGCTGCAACAGCTCGTATGCGGGGTGCGGGACATCCGCCTGAAGCGCCGCCTCCTCGCCCGCACAGAGCTGAGCCTGACAGTGGCTCTGGATGAGGCTCGAGCAGCGGAGATGTCCACTCATTCCGCTGCCGAAATCCAGAGGTTCCAGCCACCAGCCTCCCAAGCACAGCAGCCTCTCGCTGTGCACCATGAGGACGCCGAGCAAATAGAGACCGAAGATGCCACCTCTACCGTCCACCGCCTTAAAACAACAACCCAGCAGAGATGGGCACCACAGCAACAGCAACATCAGCAGCAACAACCACGACGCACGACATCCTTTCCTTGCCCCAGCTGCGGAGACCCCCACCCTCGCAGTTCCTGCCGGTTCCGAACCGCCACCTGCCGCCGCTGCGGAAAATTCGGCCATCTCGCCAAAGTCTGCCGCTCGATGGGGGGGAAAGCGCTGTCCAGTCAGCACCTCGACCAAACCCTGCTCGCCTACAAAAGCCCCCTGACAACTTTATGTCTCTTAGACACACCACTGATGTGTTACCTGAGGAGGTTTGTCTCACTGCTGGGGGGGGGGGGGGAAGGAAAAAAATCTGGCTTGAAGTTAAACTGGAAGGAGCCCCTTGCTTGATGGAGGTGGACACAGGTTCCTCCAAGACTATAGTGTCCTGGCACACTTTGCACTGCCTGGTGCCTTCTCTCCTTGAATCATCTTTGTCCCCTTGCAACATCCTCTTAAGAGATTATCAGGGAAACAACATTCCCATCCTGGGAGAGGCTCTAGTCCTTGTAGAAAAGGGCTGCTTCACAGGCAAACTGCCCCTTATTGTGGTGTCTGGTTCTCTTCCCTCACTCCTGGGTTTAGAGTGGTTTGATTCCCTGGGCCTCTCCCTGTCTGGTGTCCATACAATCTCCCCCACTGACAATGGTTCCCTATTTCAGGAATTCTCTGATGTATTTAATGACAAGCTGGGCAGGTATGTGGGAAACCCCATCTCCTTAAACCTAGACCCCCAGGTTGCCCCAATCCGCCTCAAACCAAGACGAGTCCCTTTTGCTTTAAAAGACAAGGTGGACGCAGAAATCGATAAATTACTGGCCCAGGGGGTTCTAGAGCCCATTGACCACGCCAAATGGGAAACTCCAGTGGTCATTTCCTTACGGCCCGATGGTTCTATCCGCCTTTGTGGGGACTATAAGAGCACCCTCAACAAGGCCTTGCAAGCACACCCATACCCCATCCCTGTGGTTCAACATCTGCTCCACTCCCTAGGCCGGGGCTCGACTTTCGCCAAACTGGACATGGCGCAGGCCTACCAACAGCTCCCGGTGGATGACATCACCGCTGATGCTCAAACCATCGTCACCCACCGGGGAGCCTTTAAATGCCGCCGTCTCCAGTTTGGCGTGAGTGTAGCCCCCGGCCTCTTCCAAAATTCAATGGAACACCTACTGTTTGGTCTCCCAGGGGTCGTCCCCCTACTTCGACGACATCCTCATTTCCGCTAACAACCCACAGGAGCTCTACTCTAGGGTCAGAGCTGTCCTCCTCCGTTTTCGCAAGACTGGCCTTAAGTTAAAGCGCAGCAAATGCGTGATAGGGGTACCCAGCGTTGAATTCCTGGGGTTCCTCATTGATTCGGTGGGCATCCATCCAACCCCTTCTAAAGTTACAGCAATCAAGCAGGCCCCTGCTCCCACATGCAAAGCTGAGCTGCAGGCCTTCTTAGGCCTTCTTAACTTTTATAACACTTTCCTACCCCACAAGGCCACTTGTGCTGAGCCCCTCCATCGGCTCTTAGATGCCAACAGGCCCTGGCACTGGGGGCCTGAGGCTCACAAAGCTTTTCAAGAGGTCAAAGCCCTCCTCACCTCTGATGCAGTTCTGGTCCAATACCACCATGACTTGTCTCTCTCCTTAGCTGCTGATGCCTCCCCATATGGCATTGGTGCAGTCCTAGCACACACTCTCCCTAATGGATGTGAGGCCCCGATTGCTTACTTCTCCAGGACTCTCTCTTCCACTGAACGCAAGTATAGCCAGACCGACCGTGAGGCACTGGCTTTAGTGGCTTCCATCAAACGTTTTCACGACTACCTCTATGGTCGCCCATTTAAGTTGTTTACTGACCATAAGCCCCTCCTGGGGCTCCTGGCAGGCGACCGCCAGACCCCTCAATACTTGTCCCCCCGCATGTCCCGCTGGATGGAATTTCTCACCTCATATTCATACACCCTGGCCTACCGGCCTGGCAAGGCCATGTCGAATGCGGATGCCCTAAGCCGCTGCCCGTTACCTCTGTCCATCGAAGACCCAGCACCAACTTCTGAAATCCTCCAGATTGAGGAACTAGGCCCCCCCATCCAAGCCTCAGACATCGCTGCCCATACGGCACGCGACCCCATCCTTCGCCAGGTTCTCGATTGGGTGATGAGGGGTTGGCCCCCGGGGCCCGTAAAACATCCCTACTTGCCTTATCACCACCGCTGCCTGGAGCTGTCCACACAACAAGGCTGCCTTCTTTGGGGCACCAGGGTAGTTGCACCTCCTTCCCTACATAGGCCCATACTCGAACGTTTGCATTTGTGCCACCCAGGGGTGGTCAGGATGAAAGCCCTGGGTAGGAGTTACGTATGGTGGCCAGGGATGGACCAGGAGATTGAGAGATGGGTGTCCCAATGCCAAGCCTGCCAGTCTTCAAGGCCAGCTCCACCCACTGCCCCCCCAAGATCTTGGGAGGTACCCAGGGGGCCTTGGTCTCGCATTCACCTCGACTTTGCAGGCCCCTACCAGGGTCACCAGTTTCTAGTAGTAGTGGATGCTTTCTCTGGGTGGGTAGAATTGGAATTAATGGCTAGCACCACCTCTGACTCCCTCATGCATTCTTTAATGAGGTTATTTGCTACCCATGGGTACCCTGACATTGTGGTGTCAGACAATGGACCCCAATTCACATCCTCTAGATTCCAGCTGTTTTTGTCTTCACATGGCATCCGCCAGGCCCTGACTGCTCCCTGGCACCCTGCGAGCAATGGTCGGGCAGAGAGAGCTGTGAGGTCTGCAAAGGAGGCACTAAGCCGTTTGGGTGCTGCGAATTGGCAGGACAGGGTCTCTGCGTATCTCCTGGCTCAACACATAACTCCCTGCCCTGCCACAAATCAAAGCCCAGCTGAAACACTCATGGGCCGTCGCCTGAGAACAGATTTGGACAGGTTGCACCCTGGGTATACATCTGAAACTTCCCCTGTCCTGCACGCCAGGAGCCGGGGTTTTATGGTGGGCGACGCCATCTTTGCACAACAATATGGGGGGGAACCACGTTGGCTGCCTGGCCTAGTCACTGAGTTAACAGGCCCCTGCTCTTACAGGGTCCAATTAGCGGATGGCCGCATCTGGAGGCGGCACCTTGACCAGCTCAGAGGGCGTCGCCTGGCAGACCCCACCCAGGTGCCCATCACCCAAGTTCCAGAGTTGGCTCTTCCACCATTGGCTTTGCCGATAGCTGACCCTCCCGACCCCGCCAAGCCGCTTGCTGACTTACCTGCAGTTGTTCCGTCAGCCTCCTCTAGTTGTTCCTCTCCGGCCCGCCGTCTTCAGTCGTCTCCGGAAGCTCCTCCAACTCCGTCCGAAGTTCTGCTGGCCGCCCCCGGCAGCCCTGAGCCACTGAGACGGTCCACGAGGCTGCGCAGGCGCCCAGCCTACCTGGAAGACTTCGTGTGCTCTTTCCAGGAAGGGAGGGGTGTTACGTCCTCCCACGTCGCCGGCAACAGTAGCCGGCACCTCCGATTGGCCGGTTGCAGGAGCGGGAGAATCCAGCCTCCCGATTGGCCACCGTGTTTGACAGCCGCGTTAAATAGAGCTGTCAAACGCGGCTGAGGTAATTCTGTACCGATCTACTGCATAGCGTTTACTGTTGTTCCTGTTGCTGTTTCCTTGAATAAAGACTGGTTGTTTGACCCCAGTCTCTTGTCGTCTTTCGACCCCCGGACTCAACACACATATATATTTTTCTACAGTGTGCCCAGGAGCTGAGGTGGCACAGTAGTTAAAAGCAGCACTGCGACCTTCAGCTGATTGCTAGTTCAGCAGTTCAGCTGTTCAAATCTCACCAGGCTCAAGGTTGACTCAGCCTTTCATCCTTCCTAGGTGGGTAAAATGAGGACCCAGATTGTTGGGGGCAATATGCTGAACTCTGTAAACTGCTTAGAGAGGGCTGTAAAGCACTATGAAGCAGTATATAAGTCTAAGTGCTATTGCTATATGTGCATCATTATCAGTAAGCTAAGGTATTTTTCTTTTATGTTTAATATTTCAATGTATGCAAGAAGACTAAACTCTCTTAATTTGGATACTCTGATGAGATTTTAACTGTTTTTATAGCTGAGAAACATGGAAGCTTCTATTTTATACCCTTTTGTTAAGGGCCTTTCTTTAATCTAAAAATCATGAAATTCTATTTACTCGATTTTTCCCAAAACTGATACCTAGAAACAGGGTATGTTAAACTATAATGCCCAATCCATTGTATCTCTAACTTGTCTTGTCTGAAGGGGCATATTGGCAGGATAGTACTTTAATAATCATTCAGGAAATACTGCAATTGGTAGCTTGGTAACAGTACTGATAATTGGGCTTCTTTGTTATTCTTAAAGACACAAGCGTTATCCAGGCTGTGACTCTGCAGGCACTTTCAAAACAACATTGCAGTCCTTTCCCAATTTAGTCCTTAAGTTAGAAGGTGTAAATCATGCAATACATCAGCCCATATATTATTTCTGTGGTTTTTCTTAGCGTTATTTGACAGCTGACTCAGTTCTTCCAGTCCTCCTGGGGCTAAAATTCTTAGCGCCCGCCTGTAAATTAATAATAATAATTAACTTCATAGAGTATAGGCTTTCACAGCTACACTCTATTTATGGTTGAAATGACTTCTGGGTAATGCTGGGTGAGGCAATGAATATCTGGTACACTCTGTTGTTGGCTTCTTCAGTGGATCTAAAACTGAACTTGGCATCAGTTGTCAAATTCTGAATATTATCAGGATACAATGGAACAGAATGCTTCCCACCAATCACTAACTGCTATGTAGATGACAGCTTTTTCTATATTCACTAGCATTACCCAGAAGTCATTTTACCGATTATTACCCTGACTTCTCATTCCTAAGGTTTGCCTTGTGAAATTGAAGAAGCAGATATTACAATATTTTTTTTAAACCTCCTGCTTGCTTTCATTATCTCATCTTCACTTGGCCCTTGTTGTCCCTAAGTTTATTATCTATCTCCCCTATCAGTTGATTCGTCTCTTAAGCTGGGCTGAATGATGCTCCCCATCTCTGAAATTCATTATTCTGGTCAATGATGCACATGCTTCTTCCTGTCAGTTATGGAAGGAGTAAAAGTATGTGCCGTGGTCAAGGGATATTTCTTTCTGGAAGACTAAGAGAAAGACATACTATTTGTAGGGGGAACAGCCCAATTTAATGTACTAGAGAAAGGGAAAAAAATCAGTGGTAAGGCATGGAAATAAGTTTCCCTTCTCTCCATCAAATTCCAAAAGGGATTTATACCACAAACCTACAGATCCAAATATTATTTATTGGATTCACCATTCTCCCAGATCTTCACAAATGTGCAAATTAAAGCATAATTCACTGTTTGAAGTATTAGCAGTAATTAACAGTATTAATGACCTCTTTCCCTTTTCTGTTTCTCCATATTTATCCAGGATACTCTACTTCCCACCTCCTTCATCTCAGCTTTCTTTTTTTTTCAATCTTTCCCTTGTTTGACATTATGTAGCATTATGCAACTTGATTTTTTGATGAATGGTTTTGAAAGGAATTGATTAGAAGCCAATCACTTAGTTCATAATTGCAATTCATCTTTCTTATCATTTCACTCACCTCAGTTCTTGGTAGATCTCCTGTGTTCAAGCTAGAAATCATTTAAATGCACCAAGACTTTATAACAATAACTGAAAACAGTGCAAAACTCTGGTTTCTAGTAAAATTATAGGTGTAACCCCATAAAATCGCAATGAGTTTATGAACCCATTATTTATGATTTATCCTAAAGCTATCAAGACATCTGGCAATAATTTGGGTTGACACATCTAGCACTAGAATTAAATGTTGATATCATATAATGAAAATTACATGCTTTGGGTTTTCTATGCTGCAGCAAGGCACTAAAACAAATGCTAACATCTGCATATTGCTTCATGTGCAGCCTATTAATTAGCTATTGCAACCAATCAAGCCATGTACAACAGAGGAGAGAAGAACCTGCATGATATGTGAAGAAAAGAATGAGTGGAAAGAGACTGAAACTGCAGTGTCTTATAAAACAAGTGGCAAAATAAGGACTGGGGATGAATCTCCTTTGATTTGAATAGAGCCAATTATTTAGTTCATGCAATCAGGTTTTTTTTTTTTAAATTAGAATTGAAGACTGGTTTTTGGTATAGTGGTTGACTTTGGCCTAGTGACAAAGGCACCAGGCTAGAAAGCAGGAGACTATGAGCTCTCATTCATCTCACAGGATTACTGTTGTGGGAAAAATTGGAGAAGGAAGGAGTATTAGGTATTTTGGCCACCTGAAGTAATTTATAAACATAATAAAGGTGGGATAAAATAATGTTTAAAAAAGTTTGCTAGAGACATCTGAAGCCATTCCCTAGACCAGGGGTGTCAAACTGGCGGCCCACGGGCCAGATGTATCCCGAACAAGTCCATGCCCTCCCCAGCTTGGCAAAGGCAAAAAAGATTGCAATACATCACGATAGTCACGTGACACAATCGAGTTTGATACCCATGCCCTAGACCAGGGGTAGGCAAAGTTGGCTCTTCTATGACTCGTAGACGTCAACTCCCAGAATTCCTAAGCTAGCATGATTGGCTCAGAAATTCTGGGAGTTGAAGTCCACGAGTCATAGAAGAGCCAACTTTGCCTACCCCTGCCCTAGACTAACTGAAATATGAAAGGTTTTCATTAGCTCATATCTGTGACCCTAAAGCAACATGAGTGTCAAACTCAAGTTGTCACGGCAGTGTCACGTGATGTATTGGGACTTTTTTCCCCTTCAGTAAACTGGGCGTGGGCATGGCCAGTGCATGACGCATCCAGCCCATGGGCCACGAGTTTGACAGCCCTGACCTAAACAGTACGAAGCAAATTTTCCTCTATTCACGTATTTGACTGACAGATTCTCTTACACTGTTCTGACCCTACAGAAACATAACACACATATTTGCTACATTACCCCTAAACACTTTGCTTAATCGTAAGATGCTGTAAATATGAAACAATTCTCCACCTCACTTCTACTTGAAAGTTTTTACTTCCAAAACTTTAATATAGATTACCTAGATATTTGCCAATTTTCCTAGAATCGTGCTGCTGAAAGGGACCTTGTAGGCCATGAAGTCCTACCCCCCGCCCCCTGAAGTGCAGGGAATCAAGAAAAGCTCTTCCTGATGCCTACTAGACTCTGCTAGGGTGAATGTGGTGAGCACAGCACAAAACATCGTGGGCTGTCCCCTGATACCACTTGATCAGATAGCTAGGGCTCACTGCCTTAGAAGAATGAGGAAAATCCTCAGGGACGACTCACACCCTGGTCAGCACTTCTTTACCCTCCCACCATCGGGAAGGAGATATAGAAGCATAGCCAGCCGCACAAACAGGCTGAAGAACAGTTTTTATCCATGGGCTGTCGGATTCCTGAATGCGAAATAACATCATAACTATGTAGTACGATGGACTTGCAGTGCCGGCGCAAAGTGTAACATGTTCATACTGGTGCAATACGACTGGGTGTTTGTTAATATGTGTTATTGGATTAGGGATTTTCTGTCTTCACTGTGAGTTGTATTGTGTTGGGGGGGTGCACTGAGGGAGCTCAACCAATCTCATAATACACATTTTGTGCAGTGACAATAAAGATTTGAATTTTGAATTGAATTTGATTTGCTTGAGCACATACACTGAAAAGGAACCCACTTCTCTGAATAATTTGTTTCACTATTTGTTTGTTTGTTTGTTTGTTTGTTTGTTTGTTTGTTTTGTCAACCGAGACCGCCTTCTCCAATATACCTCCCTAAGACCGATTAGAGCCCACAGAGTTGGTCTGCTGGTGGTCCCATCAGCCAAACAATGTCGGCTGGTGGGCCCACGAACGAGGGCCTTCTCTGTGGCAGCACCGGCTCTCTGGAATACACTACCCCCCGAGATCTGCATTATTCCCACCCTGCCAGCCTTCAGAAAAGCAGTAAAAACATGGCTTTGTTGACAGGCCTGGGGCCAATGATTTTAATACAATATCGATTAATTTTGGCCCCATGAATGATTTATTGGATGGGTTTTTAAATTGTGGTTTTTAATGTTTTTAAATGTTTTAATATTTACTGTTTTTAATGTTTTTTTAATATTTGTTGTTGCATATGAATTTTTATTGTTGTGAGCCACCCAGAGTCTCTGTGGAGTGGGCGGCATACAAATGCAACTAATAACTAACTAACTAAATAAATAAACCACATATAAGATAGCACATATGAGTATAAACATGAATTGAATACATGAAATGTATACAAATAAAAATAAAAGGGTACATTAGGACAGGGACGGTAGGCACGCTGGTGCACTTATGCACGCCACTTACAGACCTCTTAGGAATGGGGTGAGGTCAACAGTATATAGTCTAAGGTTAAAGTTTTTGGAGTTTGGGGAAGAAACCACAGAGTCAGGTAGTGCATTCCAGGCATTGACCACTCTGTTGCTGAAGTCGTATTTTCTGCAATCGAGTTTGGAGTGGTTCACTTTAAGTTGCTTCTAACTTTTCATGACCTGATAATCAGCAATTCACTATAAAAGGCTTCAGTAACCATGTTTGTAAATTCTTATAAGGTCAGTGATAGTGGCAGGGATGTCCTTGGGCAGATGCTAAAAAAATGGCAAGTTTGTGTGGTCATCTTTTTTTTTAACCTTTCCTGAAGACACCTTCGATTATATCTAGGGATCTTGTCTTTTGAATGTCTCTTTTTCTATTTGCTTCCAGTTTTTCCAAGCCTCAGGGTCTTCTCCAAAGACTCAATTTATGAATAATTATTTTATTATCTTTTTCACAAATATGGTTGCCAAATCAAGTTTTCCCCATCCTATAGCTAAGTAAAGAACTTTGTATTTCGCTGTTAAATCCATTTTGTTATTTTCAGCTCTTTTCTCTGTCAAGATTGTTTGAACCTTATTTTTGTATTCTCTAGTAATAACAGTTCTAACCAATTATATATTAATCTGTTAAGTATTTGCCCATTCATTCAACTCATTAATGAAAATAAACAGCCCAAGATACAACACACATTTCATTATTTGGCACAATCATGAGATACTTATCATTATATGGAGCCGAGGTGGCGCAGTGGTTAAAAGCAGCACTGTGACCTTCAGCTGATTGCTAGTTCAGCAGTTCAGCTGTTCAAATCTCACCAGGCTCAAGGCTGACTCAGCCTTCCATCCTTCCGAGGTGGGTAAAATGAGGACCCAGATTGTTGGGGGCAATATGCTGAACTCTGTAAACCGCTTAGAGAGGGCTGTAAAGCACTATGAAGCAGTATATAAGTCTAAGTGCTATTGCTATTGCTATCCCAATGGATTTTGTGGGATGGATCTCCATGGGTTTTTTTTTTCCTTAAGGAAACATTAACAGATTTTTATTTCTTTTTGTTCTCTACTTGGACAATCAAATTAGCCAAACATAGAATAGAATAGAATAGAATAGAATAGAATAGAATAGAATAGAATAGAATAGAATAGAATAGAATAGAATAGAATTCCTGATTGCTTATTTATACCCTATGACAATCATTAAGTGTTGTACCTCATGATTCTTGACAAATATATCTTTTCTTTTATGTACACTGAGAGCATATGCACCAAAGACAAATTCCTTGTGTGTCCAATCACACTTGCCCAATAAAGAATTCTATTCTATTCTATTCTATTCTATTCTATTCTATTCTATTCTATTCTATTCTATTCTATTCTATTCTATTCAGAGGAAAAAAATCATTACGGACATTTCCCATTAAATTCCACTACATGTTTCCTCTCACTGTTCATTCACTTAATAACCTCTGTCTTGGAATCTGGCTGCCTTATGTTTCCCCTGTATCTGTTTCCTCAGTAGGAAGCAGTTACTCCATCACTCACAATATATTATCAGCATTTCTGAGGACATATTGTATTCCTTGAAATTGGAAGCTATTGAGGAGATGATATTTTCACCCTTCAGAAAGGAGCAGAAAAATCACTGAAAATGTACAGTTTCGCTATCTCTTCCTTCTGTTGAATTCTAGAGGCAAACTCCTGTTGGCCCATTTTTCCTATAATTTTTCTGCTTTCCATTTTTGATTCTTTAATTCTTCTTTCAATGTTGACTCATAATTAAAGGGGAAGTTTTTCTCAATTATCAAGAATAATCTCTCTCCCAACCTTCATATTTCTTTGGAACACATACTTTTACCTAACTAATTGTATCTAAGACTTTCTTTCTTTTTTCCTTTTTCCCCCAGGAGTTAATTTTCTCATTTTTCTACACATGGCTCTTGAGACAGTTTGAAAACAGCTCTTGACATCTGTGTTGCCATGTCACCACAATAATGAAAAAGATATGTAGCAAAACTGCTATGAAACTTTCATAAAACTTTATTTTTTTTAAAAGATGTTTAACTTCATTTCCAGGTTGAAGATGATTTTTTCCTCATTTTCTCCCAACAACTGAGCTTTGCGTCCCATAAAAATAAATTTATTTATTTAGTGTTCTTATTTAGTGCATCCAAGACAAGGGATTTTCGAACTTTTTCAGGCCACAGAAATTGTTAGTTTGAAAAAAATCCCTAAACCCATAATCAAGAGACAAAGCTTTAATGATAAAAAATGGCTGTGTTTCAAGGGACCTCTTTCACCCCTTCATTTCTTAAGTTCTCATGGAACTCCAGGATTTCATGGAATCTGCCCTAGTGGCAATGAAGTGGCAATGAAACTGAAACAATTTGCCCCTGCTTTTCAGTAGGACATAGGAGACAAGGCCTATTGTACTCTTTATTTATTTTCCTTTTGGGTAAAGTTCTCTTGCTTATTTTGCAGTTTTATGATTTTGCAGTTTATTTCTGCTGCTCTGCTATCATAATATTTGAACTATCAATTCTTATTCCAATTTAAAGATGACACATTCAAATGAGTTTGGTTTCCAACATCTCCTTCCCTTATATCCTTTACGATAAAATATTCTATTTCTCCTGAGAGCATTAATCTTATATAGATGTATGGAATACAACCAGGGACGGGTTCCTAATTTTTTTACTACCACTGTGGGCGTGGCTTATTTTGTTGGTGTGGCTTGCCAGCCATGTGACCGGGTGGGCGTGGCTTCTCAGACTGTTGAAGGGAGTGGAACTGAGATAGGTCCTGCTGCCCATTCTCCCTCCCCTCAGCAGCTCAAGAAGCCTCAAACGTGCGAAAATGCCTAGGATCATCACTGCGTGTTCGTGGCTTCTCGGAGTGCTGAAGGTAGGGGAATGGAGATAGTTCCTGCCGCCCGTTCTTTCAGCATCTCACGCGCTCCCTCAGCCATCCTCCCCTGCTTGGACTCACTGTGGGGTAGGAAGGCAGCGTATGAGCAGTGCTGGAAACTCGGCTTCTGGGCATGCGCAGAAGAAATTTTTTTAAAAAAATTAACTTTTTTTTTTTCAAAAAAATGGCGGAGCCCAGGCACCAGCAACCGACCACACCGGTACTGTGACGTCACCAGCGGGCCACTACCAGTGCTATAGAGTGGACTGCACTGGTAGGAACTCACCACTGAATACAACCATACAATACTGTTACATAATATGGTGGATATGTGTGGATAGGAGTTTAGTTGTGCATTAACGAATAAAGCTAAAGCCTTTTATTTTGGATATACAAGAAGATTTTCATCTCAACACTATTAATGTGTTGATAATTAGGATAATTTGCTTATTATCCTAGTTTCCAGTAACCATCTTCCATAAGCCTAATTCAATTCTGATCTGTATGTTGTGTTTCCTAGTGGAAATTATACTACAGGAAAAGTCTTTGTTCCTTATTGCTAAAGGCTGCATCTAGACACGAACAGGATGACAATAAATTACCATGTGGGTTTGTTATCAAACCTTGGTGTACTGAGCTTCATTCATTTATTATGACATCTCAATCATATAGGTTTAAATGTAATTATAAAATGCAGCTTTACTTACATAGAGGTTTTCTCAGTGAGATCAGTTTATTTCTATTATGTTAATTTTCTTTGTTATTAAATTATCTAGGAATTCATTCAAGACAAATACATTCAAAATCAGGTGCTTTTCCACATTGTTTGTCCTGAAGTCAAGCAGCACCAAAGAGAATAAAAGGATGAAGATGACAACAATGTACCCTAAGTGTCTAACCTGGTTTGGGGGAATGACAGTTAAATAATTGTGTGGCATACCAGACTTAGGGTATTTATTTATTTATTTATTTATTTATTTCTACGCTCTTATAGGCCGCCCAATCCCGTAGGACTCAGGGCGGCGTACAACATGGATAAGAAACGTACAGTAAAAAACAATTGTAACAATTTAAAAATAAAACAATATTAAAACATTATTAAAAACACCATTCATGGGGGAATCTGATCTCCTTATTCACCCCGCCTGTCGGAAGAGCCATGTTTTCATGGCTTTACGGAAGGCCAGTAGTCCGGATCTCTGGTGGGAGTTGGTTCCAGAGGGACGGGGCTCCCACAGAGAAGGCCCTCCCCCGTGGCCCCGCCAACCAACATTGTTTGGCCGACGGGACCCGGAGGAGGCCCTCTCTGTGGGACCTAACCGGTCGTAGGGAGGTATGTGGTAGGATGCGGTCATCAAGTTCAGGGAATACCTATGATTAGAAATTTAATCATTGTAGCGATAATTAAACTGGATACTTAAATTCATTGTTTATTAATGTATATGAGGAAAATATGTAATCATAATGATCATTTAACAAATGGAGCATGTGGATATGATTGTGATCAGATATAAATATGAAAATTTATTATCTTATATGAGAGAGAATATAATCGTGCATCAACATTGTTGAACAGATGACAAATGCAATGAATTATAAGGTATTCAAAAGTTGAACAGATGGAGGCTGACACTCCAAGCTGGTAACATCATTTGGTTTCAAGCTGGCTTAAATGCTTTAGGTGGTTTGGGATGAACAGAATTAACTACCTAATCATGAACATCACCGTTCACATACAAAGTAACATGTAGCACTGTGCCTGGAGCACAGTTCTCAGTTTGTTATGCAATGAACTTCCTTAAAGATCCTAATGAAAAGTGCAACTGATAATGATGGTCCTGCTTTTAACTTTCAAAGCTAAATGAAAATAGGAATTTAGGTTGTCTAGATGACCCTGAAAATCTGTCTATGAATTTGTATGAATTCCTGTCCTGATGTGACCTAGGACAGATCCAAAAGCCCAGAAAAAAGGAAAGGAATTGAGTGTAAAATTGAAAATTATGGTGTAATTAAATTATTTACTTCCAATGTACAGCTCAAAATTATTCAAATTGTATTTCAGATTTGGAAATATTTCACGAGGAAAGGGTGAAAGAAGGAAACACAACTCAATTAATTCCTAAACAGGAAAATGTTCTTTCATTTAGTCTTTTCTATGCCTGAATGAATTCTATGCTGACTTAGAGAATGAGGAACCAAGCATACATTTTCTTATTGGCTCCTGAGTAGTATTTACCATTTGGAATTTGATGGGATTAAATATTCACTTAAAAATACATCTTGGCTTGAATTTTATACAATAATTATTTGACATCCAGAATCTTATTCAGTAATAACCAACATCTCAACTAAAAATATAATTCATTTCCCATTCAAGTTTTCCTTGCATCCCACAGAGTGACTTGCTGTTATCTCACTGTTTATTACAGTAAATTATGAATGTCAGAGATGCTCACACCACAGATGGGAGACGAGTCAAAATTTATATCTATCAAAGCAATGAATCCCAATAATTCTATCTTGGGTTTTGCTATGTCACCTCTTTTTGGTATTTGTAGACAGAGATTTCATCCTTGATCTGTATTTTATTAGCCAGTTAATAACAAGCTCTACCAGAGACAACTGTAGAAATCCTAAGACAAAATAAGAAAGTCCATTTGGTACATTAGAATGTCCTGTTTCACTTTATTCTAGCCACACTGAAAACTTGATAGAATTGCTCTCAGAATTTTATCACATGTCATAGTGAACTTTTCAGTAGGACTAGCTCCAAGTTCTTTTTCTTTTTCCTACCATTACTATTTGTGTCCCTGTACTATTTAAATTAATTTCTGGATTTCACTATACTTTGTAAATAGAATTCTCCTGCTCTACTTCTGCTGAAAAATATGCACTGGTGCATAAAAGAAATTTGATAAAAATGCATAAAAATGGATTATTTCCAATAATCAGTGTACAACACTGATTCTCAACCTGTGATCCGTGGACTTCTGGGGGCGGGATGCAATGTCATCACATGAGGTCCACAAAGTCTTGAATAAATGTTATGATTTAAACCTTGAGTTAGGTCTTGGGGGTCCGTGGCTACGGTCCGTGGCCAAAAGAGGTATTTAAAGGGGATCCTTAGTGGGAAAAAAGGTTGAGAACCACTGGTGTACAGTATACATTATAATAAAATACAATATGAAAAAGAAATATACAAGTCATGTCACATAATACATAATACACAAAAAATATGTTTTTGTGCCACAAAAGTTTTCTATCTTGAAGGAAGCTCATTTAGATATCAACCTAGGTTGAACACGTAGTTCTGGAACAAATACTGGAAATATCAAAATGATCATGATAGCTAATATTTTTCTATCATGAAGAAGACTCTGGGCATGTGCTGTTGGATTCATGCCCTGTAGGATACACATCCTACAGATACATTCAGAATCTGGGAAGAATGTATGGTTCATGCTTGAAGAGGAATGACAGCCACCCTTCTCTTCCAATATCTCTCAAAAAGATTCATCAACTCAATCATTTTGATGGGAGTGTGCCAATAATCCATTATTATTGTAAAGAGAAAGAAAGACAGTAAAGTAAAAGCTTTACTGACACATAAACAAGAGACCAATATTTTATCTTCCCATGTAAATGTAAAAAAGAAAGAAAGAGAAAGTTCAGCAAAATCTAACTATTATTCACAGCATGTACAGGAAGTGTTCACCAGGGAGGGATATCCTTCTTCTCAAATGCAGCACTCTTGTCTGCTTTCTCCATTCTTTTGTGTGCCTTTGTTTCTTTCCTTCTTTTCTTAAATTTGAAACAACAGCGATCTAGGTTTTGTCATTGTTATCAAGGCAGGTACAAGAATGGCTATAGAAAAAAGGCACAACTTAAAGCTGTACAAATGATAAACAGCAGCTTACAAATGATAGGACAAAAAGTTACCAATTGCTTTTGTAAAAAATCTGATTGGAAACCAGAAGATTTAAAAGAAAAAGAAATCCATAGTATTAAATCCTTAAAAAGTTTCCCTGAAATAGATACAGGCTTGACAACATTGTTAACAAGGAAAAACACTTTTCTATGGGTTTGCAACAAATCTTTCTCAAGTCTTTGTCCTGTTCCACTGTAGTCATGAAAAAAGATGCATTCCAGGCCTCACATGGTTTGGACTTGGATAGTGTCATTGTACTCTCAAGGACATCGAGTGTTATGATCTGAACAAGAGATGCTGTGACATATAAATAAATTAATTTCCCTTGAGATAATGTAATAGTCAGAGTTTAAACTATGGCTACCTAAATTTGTCAGACTAAGAATCATAGTAGGCTTTTGAGTGATCTTCCAGTACCTCTATACCCCAAAGTGAATAAGATCAAGACAAAGACATTCATTTGTTTCCTATATTTTATTTTATTTTATTTTATTTATTTATTTTCATCAAGCATGTATTAGATAACAGATATAAGTATAAACATGATTATTAATACATAAATGGATACAAATAAAAGGGAATATTAGGATAGGGACAGTAGGCATGCTGGTGCGCTTATGCGCGTCCCTTAAAGACCTCTTAGGAATGGGGTGAGGTCGACGGTAGACAGTCTAAGGTTAAAGTTTTGGGGGTTTGGGGAAGAAACCACAGTGTCAGGTAGTTCATTCCAGGCACTGATAACTCTGTTACTGAAGTCATATTTTCTGCAATCAAGTTTGGAGCGGTTTACCATACGTTTGTATCTATTATGTGCTTGTGTATTGTTGTGGCTGAAGCTGAAGTATTCATTGACAGGTAGGACATTGTAGCAGATAATTTTATGTACTACACTTAGGTCAGATCGAAGACTTATATGATAACTATATTATAATATATAACCCATGGAGGGCACAAGTGGAACATCAACGTGGAGGGTGATCCTATATATACGGGAGGTATCCAAAACTGCTGCATGCATCTTTGCATCACATGGGGTTAAAGTGGCACACAAACCCGATCAAACGTTGAGGAAGAGAGTTATGCGCCCAAAAGAAGCACTACTGAAGGAAGAGACATCCTCAATAATCTACTGTATTAACTGCAATTGTGCAGACCACTATGTAGGAGAAACAGCTAAACGACTACAAACTAGGGTGCATGAACACAAGCTGGTGGTCCGACACAAGGAACAGCGCTCCCAGATTTGGATGCACATGGAGGAGCATGGTCACGAGTTTAACTTCCAGGAGACCGAGGTTGTTGCCTACAATGAAACAAAAGGAGGATGCCTCTTGAAAGAAGCCTGGTTCTCTAATAACAACTCTATCAATAGACATATTGACATACCACCGACATACCAGGCATTAAGACACCAGGAAGGATTTAGTGGAGACCGATCGCCATGGAAGAATAGAGATCGGGAGCATCATCCCCCCTTTAGGCATAGAGATTGGCCCAGTGAAGGCATGACAAACCTGGACCAAGTGCAGGAGAGCCCAGCAGAGCAGCGTCAGAATGAGATGGACAAGGGAGGGGGGTGAGGAATGACGCAGACCTATTACAAGATCATGGCCAAAACAAATGAATTTGGAGGAGACAATGAGTGTGCCTGAAAGGGAGAGGAGTAGCGATGAGGGGGAGGGAGCCGAGAGAAATGCCTTCAAAGTAATACCTTATAGCTCTGCATCACCCCCACCCCCGGGAAAGAAAGAGGCAATACACAATGGGGAAGGAGGCAATGGAAATCACATCTCCTTTGGTCACCTTGACTAAGGCAAAAACAACAAAGCTAATTACAGGGGGGAGGCAAGGGTGTGGGCCCATTATGTGTGCAATGACTAAATTGATCGGTAACACATAAAAAGCAAGCATTTCCTCAATGGGGATTTTACACTCTGACGATGTCAGCAGGGGCTGACGAAAGCTTAGGATAATAACTTTTTTAAAAGTTCCAGAGATCATAATGTCTGTCATTTCATATACATGTACATGTACATGTACATGTACATGTACATGTACATATACATATACATATACATATACATATACATATACATATACATATACATATACATATACATATACATACACATACACATACACATACACATACACATACACATGCACATACACATGCATATACATATATGTACACATATATAAAAATAATAAAATAACTATAGACTGGTAAAAATGAATAAAGTAAGAACAGACAATTTTTTTCCATTTTTCCATCCTTCATAAATAAGAGAGTTGGATTTTTTTTAAAAGATTGGGAATAAATTGTATTTAGCAGTATTTCATTTGGTATGGCACTTATATCTAAGTACAATCACAGCCCTATGATAAGTTAACTGGTATCAGGTATTGCCAGTAAAAAATTCTTCCAGCTTCAAAAAGGCTTAGAAAAAAGAAGCATTTTAAAGGCCTTTTTATATCTTAACAGATTAAGCCCCCACTGCTGTATAACAGAAGTCAATTCCAAAGAACAGAAACTAGTTGAAAGAATACTCTGAAACATGCCATGGTCATTCCAACATGTGGGGAAACCAAGTGACCCTGACTGCATGATCAGGCGCAACACAGGAATGTGAATTGTTGAAATAAATGTTTCATCTCCTCACCAGAAGGCAGCACTGACAGTTTGAAATATGTTCCCAAAGACCTAGCCAATTTAAGGATTGACAGAAAAAGAAAAGAGAGATGAACAAGAAAAGGTTCTGGACCATACAGAGTACCATATTCTGGATGTGAATCTGGCAGAGAGCTGTCAGGAAAGCCTATCAGGAAACGATTGCCATAGTCCAGATGAAATACCACCAGGACATGAAATAACTTAACTATTAACTAAGCTAACTGAAATAACTTATAGTGATCAATGGATAAATTCTCTGAATTTCAGAATATGAAAGTTACAAGTTTTCATGATTCTATCACTGAAAAGCTTTAAAGAACGTTTTTCAGTAATAAAAAGTCCCACCTCTCACTTCATGAGAGATACCAGCCGCTGAAATCCTGAAAAAAAATCCATATGGTCAGTAAAAGAAACAGGAGAAAAAGAGAGAAGAGAGAAAGAAATCAGGGTTTAAAAAAACCCCAATAATTTTGTTCTTCTTGAAATTTAGTTTAAGGCAGTGGGAATACCTCCTGGTGGAAATCCTAATGAGGCAGAATGGAAAAGTAATAGACTTGTCCATTCCATTAACCACATACACATGTGTGCATGTAACAACCCAGTTGTGCTATTATATTCTCCATAACCCATTTTTCAGTGGCTGTTCTGAGCAATAATAGTTTCAGAACCCCAATTAAGGGCGTGGAAATCACCAGGGCTTTGAGAAAAGCAAAATTCCTAAACAAAACATTACTCCTCTCACCCATAATAACCCTTGTACAGATGGATTGTGTATAAGCACCCAAGAGAGTAGAGAAAGAATCTATGTACACAATATTCTCTACTAAATTGTTCTGCTATCTCCCTTGGATTTCAGCTGCTGAAATCATGGTAGTAAGTTGTGCTTGTTCCTGTGTTTGTCATTAATTTATCAAAGTGACACAGAGCCCTACTAATGAAATGCTGAAGATGAATTGCCTCTTGGTCAGATTATGGGCAGCTGATGCTCTAGTTAATTACCCCAGGAAACTTAAACTCAAAGAACACTTCATAATGCAAAAGTCAACAGTAAATTATTCATTATTCATTCATCAGGGGCAACAGTAATAAAAAAAAATGTCAGCAGAGGGACTATTAATGGTGTAGTTTTTTTCCCCTTCCCGTTGGCAGCATTATAGTGATATTTTTGATATACTAGGGATGTGTTCTATGTCAGTGTAATCATTTTTAAAATAATATTTTGATCTGTCAAATTTTGGTGTGGGTGTGTGGGTGTGTATATATACACACACACACATGCCCAGAGTAAACATACAGTTTTAAACATATATATGCATACACTTGGAAAAATATTATATTTCTATATTTAAAAATTCACAGTTGCTTTTATTTGCAACTGTCATATATATAGTGCTATGGAGGAAACCAGCTCAGGAAGATAAAGTTTGTTTAAGCAGCCTCTCTTTCCATTATTAATTAGAAAAACAAGTCATCTGCAGCACAGTAGGTAACAATCAGACTTTTGAAGTGGGACCAAGAGACCATTGGTAACAAGCAACAATAGCAATAGCACTTAGACTTATATACCACTCCATATAGCTTCACAGCACTCTCTGAGCAGTGTGTACAGGGTCAGCATATTGCACCCAACAATCTGGGTTCTCATTTTACTGCCCTCAGAAGGATGGAAGCTGAATCAACTTTGAGCCTGTCAGGATCGAACACCACGCTGTGGGCAGAATTTGCCTGCAGTACTACATTCTAACCACTGCACCACCTTTGAGTGATTTGTAATAAGTTATAATGAATTCTGGTGTCAATTTGTTTAATAATAACAAGCAATCAGTATTATGCTTGTGTGTACAAGGTCTGTAACCATTATCCAATTCTTGCATTCATAACTTTGATTCTAAGTCTATATTTTAACATCTCTGTCTGATGGATCTTACAGTTCTAGTTCAACAAACAAGCAAGCAAAAATTAGCCTGCAACCCTGAGATCTGTCCACATCGAATACAGCTATAATGAAATATGCTTATATGTTTCCAAAATGGTACAGGTCTCTCACTCTCTCTCTTGCTCTCTCGCTCTCTTTGTCTTCAATTTGGAATGTAACTGTTTATAATTGTTTATTCCATGCATTCAGGGATTAACGGCTAGAAATATGTTTTAGTGAATGCACAAGTGGGAAAAATATGTCTATGTCCCTGAATTATATGAAGGAAATGCAGGATTTAAAACATAGTAAATGCTTTTAATGTATTGTAAATTATATTACATTAAAATGTGCATCATAAGAAACACTACTAATCTTTTTTAAGCGAACTCCTGCTAGCTAGTTTGAATATAAACAAACGATCATTTATACAACTTAGTTTATTTTCTCAGTTCTTCATGCAGATACCTTAGAAAATACACCTGTTAGAACTGTGATGGCAAACCTAAGGCACATGTGCCACAGGTGGCACGCAGAGCCCTCTCTGCGGGCACGCGAGCCATCGCCCCAGCTCATCCCCATGCGTGCCTCCGGCCAGCCAGCTGGTTTTCGGGTCTCTGCTGCAAATGCACAGGAGACATGTGCGCATGAGCGGGGGGCAGGGTGAGCGTGGGGTTGTGTGCGCATGCATGGGGGTTGGGGGCATGTGTTGGGGTCATGCACGCATGTGTGGTGTTGTGCACACATGCGTGGGGGTCATGTGCGCATATGCAGGGGTCATGCATGCATGCACAGGGTGGGGGAGCATGAGGGGTCGCACGCACATGCACAGAGGGCAGTGCGCATGCGGGGGGTCGCATGCACATGTGTAGGAGTTGGGGCGAGGGTATTGCATTATGGGTGCGTGCGCGCTTTCGGCACGCAGTGACAAAAAGGTTAGCCATCACTGTGCTAGAATATACTCTTCTCTACATCAAATCATTGCAGTTCTCTAGTGTTTGGGGTGAAGCTAGTGGCCAATCCCCTTTTCTAACAACTCTTATATAACTGACATCATAGCTAATCAATTTTCCATACCCACCTCTATTTTTTAAAAAAATACAGTAGTTTTATATTAAGGCCGGAAGTTGGAGCAACAATAAAACTTAGTTACCATTTTACTATTATTTCCTTGCATAATGGAATGGATTTTATTTGTTCTGAGAGTGTCCTAAATAAGTTAACAGTATGTTAAATTGTTATGGCATTCCATAAAATTTGACCAGAGAAAGAACAAGGATATTTGCTGGGGGCAGAATGGAGAAAATTGTATTCTCTGATTCAAGACAAAACTGTTGATCACGCTGAAAAATAAATGGCATTCTTCCTTCATATAAAAGCAAAACCATTTATTCATAAATATGTTAACGTAAACAGGCAAATAAAAGACTTTTCTCTTTGTTCTATGCAGGAGAAGTAAAAATCCCTTGAACTTGTTCTTTGTCTTTGACAGTGAATGCTATAGTCTCTTTGAAACATTATCCTGCTTAACTCCAACTTCGATGCATGGGATTTCACCAAGTGGAGGATAATGCAATTTGTAAATACTAAGAAACAGTGACCTCTCCCATTAAGTTATAGATCAAATTAAACCCACCCTGAAATGGAAAGGTGTGTGGGGGGGTTAACTTAAATTTTCAGATGGAACATTATTGAGACCAATCTGACATTACAACGGTTAAAAAAAAAATATTGCAAAAGTAAAAATTAAGAAACTTCAAACTATATGCAATTTCCTGTTCACTCAACGGACATGCCTTTCTCATTTTCTGTTGGACACCATGAAACGCTTCCATAGATCTCTCTATTCTTCAGAACCAGCTGGTTTCTGTCCTCACCTCCTCTCATCAGTAGCTTCATTAAAATCCTGCAAGGTCTAGCACCCTCAGTCGCATCACTATGCTGTTCCATCTCCTTTTGAAAAGGTTACCCCACTCCTGGGATCAGGGAGCACATGCCTCTGCAGTCGCTTTATGTCAAGAGAATACCTCGAGAAAAATTCTCCTGTCTTCCTACTAAGCAAGCTTGGAAATGTCAGCTCCTTCAAATGTGACTTACAGCTTGTAGTAGAGAAACAGAATACAACAGACAATGAAATGTTGTTGAAGGCAGTTTTCTAGCTGAGCAGAGAGCTAGTGCTCAACTTAAAGTAAAATATAAGAAGGGCTGTATTTCTTGGCAACTGAGATGAGTTCCATATCAAGACTGTCAAGAAACCGACCATGTTCCCCTCTCTTTTAAGCTCATTATTTTCCCCTTTGCTCAGTGAAAATAATTAAGTCAGCTTGCTAGATTTTCAATTAAATGCTGCAGACTCCTTGCATATCATTTTGAAGAATGACCTTCTGAGTTCAGTTACGTTCATTACTAGTACATGTTAAGGTTGTAATCTTAACCTGCAAACATATACGGTAGCTACCTCTGTGGATTTTTTTTAAAAAAATTTCAATAAGTGTCAAATGCCTTTGAGATGAGTGGGGGCTACGTGGAAGAGTATCTGCTGACTTGGTCTAGAATGACTTAAATAAGTTAAACCCATTGATTTCAGTAAGACTGAAGTGAACCCATATTATACAGAGAACGATCAGACTTTGAAAGGTCAAATTTTATTTTTCAAAGTAAAGTTTGAAATCCTGTAAAACTGCAAACCGTATTTGAATTAAAGAAACTACTACTTTTATATGAATATTCTACAGTTGGGATACACTCAATGGTGGGTATTTTATAGATTATGTGCTGAGTTGTTGAATACTCTATTGACCTTTTTACTGTTTCAGTTCTAACCTTGTCTTATTCTCCATCACAGAATGTTGCATATACACCAGAGGTGGGTTCGGACTGGTTCGCCTGAACCGGTAGCGACCCGCTGGTGACATCACGATAATGTCACAGTCAATGCTGGTCCGTGGGCACCGCCATCTTTTTTTTTTTTTTTGAATTTTTTTTTAGATTTTTTAAAAAATATTTTTCTGGGGTTTTTTTCTTCTGCACATGCGCAGAAGCCGAGTTTACAGCTCTGTGCAAGCGGTCGCCATCTTGTTTTCAGCTTTTTTTTGGGAGAATTTTTTGGAATTTTTTGCCACTGCACATGCATGTGTCCGCAAAGCATGCACGCGTCCATGAGGATCAGCCACACGGCATGGGAGGAAGCGAACCGGCAGCGAGGTAAGTTAGAACCCACCCCTGATATACACATATACATGCATGCACACACCCTCACCATATTTCAATCCTTATTTCTGAATAATCTATTCAGTCTCCCAATGAACTTGCCTTCATACCCACATCTGAAAGCTAACCCTGGACACATATGCTACTTTAGATGATTAAAGGCCTGGAGACTAAAACTTATGAAGAACGGTTGCAGGATTTGGGTTTGGCTTATCTAGAGAAAAGAAGGACCAAGGGGGACATGATAGCAGAATTCCAGTGTTTGAGAGGCTGCCACAAAGAAGGGGTCAATTTATTTTCCAGAGCACCAGAGGGCAGGACAAGAAACAATGGATGGAAATTAATCAAGGAGAGAAGCAGCCTGGAATTAAGGATAAACTTCCTAACAGTAAGGACAATTAACAAGTGGAGCAGCTTGCCTTCAGAAGTTGTGGGTGCTTCATCACTGGAGGTTTTTAAGAAGAGACTGGACAGTCACTTGTCTGAAATGGAATAGGATTTCCTGCTTGAGCAGGGGTCCCTTCCAAGGTCTCTTCCAGTTCTATTCTGGTTCTGATCCTAAAGGACATCTTTTCTCCTAATATGAAAAGACAGAGGTCCTGTAGCATTTCAACAAAATTAGGACATGATGACAAGGCTCTGTGTGGTTTCCCTACTTCATTTTATAATTTCATGTTCACTCCCCAATTTTGCTTCTGCTAATGTTCTCCAGACCTTAAAGGATATTTAACCACCTGTTAAATGATTTATCCCTCTAAGGTTCTATGTGTTAAGGGCAACTTGCAGGCCTCCTGGAGAGTTAACTAAAGCAATAAATCAAAGAGACATTTGAGAAATGTCCTGCTGCTCATGGTGGCAGTGGCTGAACCTGTGAAATCTGTGTATTCGGTGTATGTCGGAATTAGGGAGCAACCAGGAATGTGGGTTTCAGAACAACGGAGCAGGCACCCTCACTCCTGAAGGAAAGCAAAAGAGCTAAATATGACTAGAGGGAGAAGAAAGAGCAAGAACAGGGATGCTTAATAAATAAAAATGTCTTCCTTGGAATCAAAAATATATAGAACAAGATGACAGCACCTTTAATTTACTTTTTGTGTATGTGCAGTGATTAAAAGCTGCCTAGAGCCTCCCCAGATGGCGAGATGGGCAGTATATAAATTTAATAAATAAATAAATGCCCTGGTGTTTTTCAGAAAGGGGCTAACAAAAAGGAAAAGGAAAAGGATCTCCTTTAATGAGTAAAAAAAAAAAAGCACTGAAGAACCCCACATGTTTTACAACAGGGGTTTCCCAAACTTGGTAACTTTAAGACTTGTGGACTTCAACTCCCTGGACTTCAATTCTCCAGCTATGCTGGCTGGAGAATTCTGGGAGTTGAAGTCCACAAGTCTTAAAGTTGCCAAGCTTGAAGACCTCTGTTTTACAAGTTCTAGGAGTTAAAATTTCACAATTATTTTTTTTAAAGACATCATTTTGATTGACCTGTCTTAAAAACTTTTTAAAAAGTTATCACCTCAATATATCACTACTTCAGTATTCTAGAAATGATGTACCCAGAAATTTAAAAAGAACGTTTTGCCTTTTCTCCCTTTTATTTTGTTTGTTTTCGATAATTATTCAATCCAATACAAAGAACTTTTTAATTTTAATTGTTAATTTTTCTACTTGTAAACCTACACAATAGAAAAATGATTGGTTATCCCTCTAATATCAAAATTATATTGCATTTTTTTCCACCAAACATACACAAATATGCATACATATACCATATCATCAAAGCATCCATAGTAATAAATGTCTATCCATAATATCAAAAACATATTTCCTTTGTTGCTCCTTTTATACTTTTATCTCCAGCCTGCTTACCTTCTATATTTCATACTACTCCCCTCCCTCTATCTCCCTCTCTCCCCTCTACCTTCTTCCTCCTTCTCTACCTCTTTCCTACTTCCCTCCTCTCCCTCACCGCTTCCTTTCTACTTCCTCTTTCTCCCTCTTATCCTTCCCAGAGTACATCTAATCATAATCCATTCTCTGGTTAGCAGATTAGTAATTCAAAAATCCTAACTTTATCCCAATGTCGGAGCTATTTCTTAACCTTATATCTTTCCCTTTATCTATACTTATATATTTAATACATTCTACCAGGTATATCTACTGTTATTCTAATGCTGCCTCCTCTCTCCTCTTTTTGTCGCCTGGGTCAACCACCTCTAATTTTATTTATTTATTTATTTATTTATGGTTTCTTATATGCCGCCCCACTCCCGAGGGACTCAGGGCGGCTTACAACACAGGAAAAATACAAGAAAACCAATAAATTCAATTTAAAATCAAAATATAAAAATTAAAAATTTCAATATAAAAGCACCATTCAACCGCCAGACATACCCGGGGGAGAGTGTAGATGGAATTAAGCTCTACCCCCTGCCTGCAGGAAGAGCCATGTCTTAACGGCTTTTCGGAAGGCCAGCAGGGTGGGGATAGTTCGGGTCTCTGGGGGGAGTTGGTTCCAGAGCGCGGGGCCGGCCACAGAGAAGGCTCTCCCCCTAGGACCCGCCAGCCGGCATTGCTTGGCTGACGGGAGCTGGAGGAGGCCAACTCTGTGGGCCCTAACCGGTCGGAGGGAAGTATGAGGCAGAATGCGGTCCCGGAGATAACCTGGTCCTAAGCCATGAAGGGCTTTAAAGATGATGATCAACACCTTGAATTGGACCCGGAGACTAATGGGCAACCAATGCAGCTGGCGGAGTATAGGTGTCACGTAGGTGTACCTTGGCACACCCACCACAGCACGCGCAGCTGCATTTTGCACCAACTGGAGTCTCCGGATACTCTTCAAGGGTAGCCCCATGTAGAGCGCGTTGCAGTAGTCCAAACGGGAGGTGACAAGGGCATGAGTGACCGTGAGTAGAGCCTCCTTCTCCAAGTATGGCCGCAACTGGTGCACCAGGCGAACCTGTGCAAAGGCCCCCCTAGCCACAGCAGTGAGATGGTGTTCCAATTTTAGCTGTGGGTCTAGGAGGACCCCCAAGTTGCGGACCTGATCCGAGGGAGTCAGTTTCGCTCCCTCGAGAACCAAGGAGGGATAGTTGTCATAATCCTTAGGAGGCAATATCCAAAGCCACTCAGTCTTGTCGGGGTTGAGTCTGAGTCTGTTCCTCCCCATCCAGATCCTAACGTCGTCCAGGCATCGGCACATTACATCGGCTGCCACACTGAAGTCAGACGGGGTGGTGATGTACAGCTGGGTGTCGTCAGCATACTGGTGGAAACACACCCCATGTCTGCGGATGATCTCCCCCAGCGGTTTCATGTAAATGTTAAACAGGATGGGCGAGAGGACCGACCCCTGAGGCACCCCGCATAACAGGGGCCTAGGGGTGGATCTCTGCCCTCCCGCCAACACCGACTGCATCCTATCGGCGAGATAAGAGGAGAACCACCGTAAAACGGTGCCTCCCACTCCCAACTCGCCGAGACGATGCAGAAGGATACCATGGTCGATGGTATCGAAAGCCGCTGAGAGGTCAAGTAGCACCAGGATGGAGGAATTTCCCCCATCCCGGGCCCGCCAGAGATCATCCATCAGAGCGACCAAGGCAGTTTCTGTACTGTAGCCGCGCCTGAAACCCGACTGATAGGGATCTAGATGGTCTGTTTCATCCAGAAGCCGCAGAAGCTGAGTGGCCACCACCTTCTCCACAACTTTCCCTAAAAAAGGCAAGTTGGAGACCGGACGATAGTTCTTCAAATCAGCTGGATCCAGGGAAGGCTTCTTCAGGAGGGGTCTCACCACCGCAGCTTTTAATGACTGCGGTACGGAACCCTCCCCCAAAGAAGCGATGACCACCGCCCGGATCCAGCCGCGTGTCACCTCCCTGCTGGCAGAAACCAGCCAGGAGGGGCACGGGTCCAATAAACAGGTGGAGGCCCCCATTGCCCCCATGGCTCTGTCCACATCCTCAGGAGAAACAGGCCCAAACTCCTCCCACAACGGTGGACTAAGACTTGCCCCTGTCAACTCCATGGACTCTGCCCAGCCAGAGTCCAGGTTTGACCGAATCCGAGCGATTTTATCCATCAGAAACTCGGCAAATTCCTCAGCTCTGCCTTGCAAGTGCTCCTCGCTCCCCCCTTTCGCAAGGAGGGAGCGAGTCACCCTAAACAAGGCGGCTGGGCGAGAATCTGCGGACGCAATAAGAGCGGAAAAATAGGATCGTTTTGCCGCCCTTATCGCCACTAAATAAGATCTGATGTAAATTCTTAATAGTGTTCGGTCGGAGTCGGTTTTGCTGGACCTCCAGCGGCGCTCCAGACGTCTCTTCTGGCGTTTCATCTCCCGGAGCTCCTCGGTAAACCAGGGGGCTTTCCAGGATCCACTGCCGCGGAGAGGTCGCAAAGGCGCAATTCGGTCTAAAGCCCCTGATGCTGCGATGTTCCAGCCAGCCACCAGGGAATCAGCCGAACTGTGTACCAGGGCTTCAGGTATTTCCCCAAGTTCCCTCTGGAATCCTTCTGGTTCCATTAGGCGCCTGGGGCGGAACCACCTAGTCGGTCCCGCCTCCCTGCGGGGGAGGAATGGAACTGCGGAATCCAACCTCAGTAGGAAATGATCTGACCATGACAGAGGGGTGATGACTATATCCCTTATCTTCAGATCATCTCTCCACTGCCCCGAGAGAAACACTAGGTCGAGCGTGTGACCACCCTCATGAGTCGGACCCTGGATTACTTGGGTCAGGTCCATGGTTGTCATGGAATCCATGAACTCCTGGGCTATCCCAGAGGTTTCACCAGCAGAAGGCAAGTTGAAGTCCCCCAGCACCATGAGCCTAGGGAACTCAACTGCCAAGCCGGCTACTGCCTCGAGCAGCTCAGGCAGGGCCTTACTTACACAGCTGGGAGGCAGGTACGTTAAGAGAAGGCCCACCTGTACCCCTAAGTCCAACTTCAGAAGGAGCGTCTCACACCCAACAATCTCCGGGGCAGGGATCCTACGAGGATGCAGGTTTCCACGTGTTATTATTGCCACTCCTCCCCCCCTTCCCTGGGGTCGGGAATGATGCTGCACTGAGAACCCGTCCGGGCATATCTCAGAGAGAGCTACTCCTCCCTCCTGGCCCAGCCAGGTCTCAGTTATACAAACCAGGTCGGCCCCCTCTTCTGTGATTAAATCACGAATCAGGGGGGCTTTGTTGGAAATTGACCTGGCGTTAAGCAGTAGCATCCTGAGCCCAGGGCCCTGAACACCCTGGTTGCCAGGCACTCGGGATGAGCAAGATGGAACCACATCGGAGGGGCCGGAACAAGGGATCGCTTGTACACAGCGAGGTCTTATTCCCCGAGAGCGGCCCTCCCCTCTGCTCCCGCCATACCTGCCTCTTCCCATTATGACTGAGATGTTCCGGCTCTCATCCCTACCAGATACCCCCTCCCCCCCCCGCTGGTCTCCCTCCCTCCCTGCAGGCCATACACACCATTCTCACAAGATAGGGTCACTGAACCCACCTCCCCGCTTCTGTTTCTGCACTCAGCGGGGGGGAACGGAATTACAGCCCCTAGCTTTTCCATTTTTTATACAGACATTTCTTAAATTATCAAACATTCAAATCACTCATCTCCATACATACACACATCCATACCACAATTTTTAGAGGAGGAGAGTATAATTAAAAGTCTTTTCCAAAAAGGAAGGCAGGGTCCTCCAGGCAAGGGGGTGTTGGGGGAACAAATTCCCTGGATCGGCTCCGCCTCCCTGTTGCTCTGTATACCCGGAATGGGAGGGAACCTCGTTTACGCTGATGATGTTGGGAGTATAGTGTCTTATGTCCCTCAGAATACAACCAGTCTCCGACCGAGGGGGGATTCCACATCTTCACCCTGCTTGCGATAGTCTTAGGGGTGGGCAACAACCTCCACGAGCGCAGGGGTGATATTAGGCCAAACAACCGGGGAGATGTTATCACCATAGATGTAGGAGCAAACAATAATGGCGGGGAATTCACGTGATCTTTCTTGCCTCCTTGGGCAGAGAGAGGTAGTACTAATAGCTCGCTTTCTCTCCGCTCCGATGTCATCGAAAACCGGAACTGTAATCTTGATCTTATTGTCCCGTTTTTTCCTGTTTCTATTTCTCCTCTTTTCCTACTTCCCCTCATTGCTGGACTATGATAACTATAATGGCGCCAGCAATAAAAGCGGCCGCAGTTGGATCCATAAATAGGCCTCCAGGGGGGGGGGAGGGCGAAGTCACGCCGATCGAAATAAACCCTGTAACCGTAATAGTGTTCCAAGGAGAAAGATATCTCCACACTGAAATGGTGGGAAGAGAGGGGGTTGTGCACAGGGGGGGAGAAAGTCACCTGGGTGTCAAGCCAAATTAATCCAGCGGGAGGCGAGAGACATCAGCAACTCGGAGGCCGGCAGCAGCAGCAGCAGCTACCATGCAGCAAACAGCACAAACAGCCCCGTAGATCTAAAACAGGCTGATGCTTGGCCGTTTCTGCTTTCAATATTCCGTTGTTACAGTAAGCTTGCCGATGTTGCAATCCCCTTTGTTCTTATTGTTATACAAGCCTGGAAGCAAAAACTCCACCTGCAAAGTTGCGATTCTC
Source organism: Diadophis punctatus similis (assembly GCA_023053685.1). Lineage (NCBI taxonomy): Eukaryota > Metazoa > Chordata > Lepidosauria > Squamata > Dipsadidae > Diadophis > Diadophis punctatus. The sequence continues at coordinate 43,480,134 of JALIGW010000003.1, forward strand.
CACTACCTTAATAGTTCGTAAAAAGCATTTCCACAGCGGTATGACCCATATTGCAGTAAAGATGGCGCTTCCTGCTTCGGTTTCAGCGTTCGGAGCTTCCACGTTACAGAAGTCCCCCAATCTCGAAGTGGGTAGTTCTAAATTTACCACGTTGTTCCCTGGGGGGCTTCCTCTTTCTTCCGCTCCCTCTTAGATGGAAAAATCTTAAGCTGAACCTCTGAAATTTAGTTGAATTCGAGTTCGGGAGACCGGAGCTCCGTCTCCCTCACCCTGTCCGCTGTGGCTCCTCCTCCAGAATTTTCCACTTTCTTCCTAAACAATCGCTATGGCTTAACTACCAAAAATGTTTTCGTTGTTTCTTGTACCTCTTAATTTTAGACCATTTTCTTCCCTCTCCACAATTAATATCTTTACTCATCATTTTCTTTTTTTCTTTTTTCTTTAAGTTCCATCATTTCTAAATGCTCTAAATATTTCTCTACCAACTTCCTAACTCAATTTTTTATAATTTTAGCCCATTCTCTATATTTAAACAGATGTAATCCTTATCATTACTATTCCATCCATTGGTTAAACTTTCTAAATTTCTCATAATAAAACCAATTTATAGAATATATAATCTCATATGAAGACCTTTGAAATATTAATTTTATCAATCTTATATCATTCCTACAACATCAATAATCATCTGAATCCTTTCAATATTAAATCAAACTTATTAATTATACAAATTTTATCTAAAACATATCTTATAAAAAGGGTAGTAATTGTTCAGCTTATATGTTATTAATTCTAAATTCAATTTAATTCAATCCTCCTAGAAGATATACCTCCACCTATAGTCCAACAACAAATTCTTCAACCTGCCCAAACAATACAGGCACAAATCACCCTGCCTGTTCCTCTGGCAGCACAAATTCCACAGCAAGCCCAAGCTGCCCCACAAGCTGGACCTGCTCCAGCACCTGCTGTTATAGCTGCCCAACAGCAACCCCAAGTGGGACCACTACTTGTTCCAGTGCAAGCTCCTACGCCTGCTCCAATTGTGGCCCAGCCCATGCCAATTCAAGCACCGCCTGTTCCTGTGGCAGCCCCACCTTTGCAGCCAGCTCAAGCTGCTGCACCAGCTGTTCAGCAACAGCCAGTCCAGGCTCCACAACAACCACAGGCGATTCCACAGGCCACACCTGCGCAGGCCCCATTAGGCGCCCCGCCTATACAGCCAATTCCAGCTGTAGCTCAACCTTACCTGGCACCTGTTGCCCCATTAACTGGCCACTCAAAGTTAAGGCAATCAGGACAAAATTACAAAGCCTGGGTCAGTGAAATAACAATTTTGCTTCATCGTGAGGGCACACATGATATGGTATTTAACCCTCCACCCCTCCCTTGGCCAGATGCCACGAGACTGTTAGATATTAAGGCGTCTATGTCATGGTGTGATTTATTGCCTGTTACATGTATATTCAGGGAGAAGCATCCCTATCTAATATAATGGTTCATTCCTGAGCACGTGATTGATATGTTCTTGTACGCATGTGTGCATTCCAATTTCCGTTCTTCCCTTCTTCTTCTGACTTCCAATGAGAGGAGTCTCATTTTTATATCAGACACGTAATTAATTAGAATTTATTGTTTTTGTACCAAAATAAATATTTTAATTAGAACTTTAAACTGTGGTTTCATTTCTAATGTCTGAATTCCGGGGAAAAGATCTATATCGCCTCTGTGAGACTTATTCTCACTCCGACAATCCTATATCAATATAAGATAAAAATTTACTTATTAAAAACCTTTTATCTAAATTATGCTAATTAATTATATACCAAACCTATACACAACTAATTAAATTAACCAATTAAATATAATAAAGCAATTCTAAACAAAAATTTTATAATCCACCATCACTCATCCATTCTCTTTTAATCTCTCAAATATTTCATTTTTATGGATATTTCCCTTCCACCCCCATTCTATTAGCTTTTTCTGTTTCTTTCTTTTATTTTTGTACCAATAACTTCTTTTTCCCAAAAAATCATTTTCTTCCATTTAAATTCATTATTTGTATATGTCTACCCTTGATTTCTCTTAATCTCTTCTCTCTATTATCTCCCTCATTTTATATTGTTTTTTCCAATACCAATATTTCCTTCTCACTGCCTTCTTGTCACTGTAAAACCCAGTGTAATCATTGTAAGCCCCTGTATAATCATCAGTCTGTCCTTTATTTTCAATTTTCTCTTCATTCTTCTTATCACTATAAATCCCAATATACTCATCAATCTGCGTTTTCTCATCAATTCTGCAGTTTTCTTGTTCTTCCTTTTCTTCATTCTCATTTCTTACCATTTTTATTTCAAAACGTTCTTTACAACTCAGCTTTTTTCTGTTTTTTTCCACCTCTGATTTCTTTAAAAAAAGTTTTTTTAAGTCTTTTAATGGTGTATTTTAATATCATAAATATGATTACGTTGGGGGGGAAACCCCCCCACTCTTATTTATAGATCAGTGAATAAGGAAGGGATCTGTTTAAGTCACTTTTGAATTTTTTTTCTGTGTTACAACTTAAATATATATTTTACTCCTCATCAACCATGCATATTTCTGCCAATGTCATACTCCTTACTCTCTATAAATACTGATGTAAGTTCTAGAGACCTTCTAAACAACACAAACTTGTCAACTTGAATTTTATTGTGTCAGCTGAACTGAATGAACACAGGGACCAACATGGTCCCTGTACAGTATGTTACACTACATTGCAACTTCAGGACCTCCATCCTATTCTTGCTCCCACTGCAACACAAACCAACAAAGGAATTCAAATTCTCCATCATAACTAAGATGAGCAACCCCAGATTATTGCCATCATTGCTGTCTGGCTTAAGATCCCCATCCAGAGCAAAAACTACTTTTCTGCACTACCATTCTCACCAGCATGGAGAACCCAACTTTGCAGTCATATCACAACTGCCTCAATTACTGCTTCCTCTGGTCCTATTCTTTGCAACTTCCAAACAGCTTGATTGGCAATAGCAATGCAGCAGTGAACATGTGGTCTATTCAGCACGAAACCCTACCTAGCACAAATCCAAGTCTACTCTCCACTCCTATGCTCCATTCCCAAAAAATCTGAGACTCAAAACCAGAAAGCAAATCTGAGGATTCATCGCTGCTTCTTTGTCCACCAAACTTTCACAAGTCCTCACCAACATGGCACATTTATCAATAGCAAAGAACCAGTCACTATCTGACCTTAGTTTCTTTCTGCTCAATATAGGATATGAGTAAAACTCCTTTTCTTTCTAGACCTAGAAAGAATTTCTAAGTATTTATTTAGCTAAAACATCTGTATAACTCACAGAGATATTTAAAGTGCTTAATATGTAATATTTGGAATCTTATATATACATTGGAGTGGGTTCTAACTTACCTCACTGCCGGTTCGCTTCCTCCTGCGCCTCGTGGGCAGATGCTTGCTTTGCGCATGTGTGCAGTGGCAAAAAGTACAATTTTTTAAGCCAAAAAAAAAGATGGTGACGCATGCACAGTGCCGGAAACTCAGCTTCTGTGCATGCTCAGAAGAAAAAATAAATTTAAAAAATTCCCCAAAAAAATATTCTAAAAAATTCTAAAAAAAGATGGCGACACCCACGGACTGGCACTGACCGAACTGGTTTCGTGACATCATCGTGACATCACCAGCGGGTCGCTACCGGTTCAGGCGAACCGGTCCGAACCGGGAGGAACCCACCTCTGACATACATGAACTTACAAATAAGTAGTACAAGTAGCAGCAGAAAAGAAAAGCGACAGCATAAAGTCATAAGAAAAGCAGCAATAAAGAAATCTCTATTTATTTATTTTATTTCTTTTGGAGTTCTTCTATGCCGCCCTACTCCCTAAGGACTCAGGGCGGCGTACAGCATTTTAAAGAACAACCAGAGAATAAAAACACTTAAAAACAATTTTTAAAAAGTTAAAAAGAAAAACATATAACACCATACATACATGGGGGAGACCTCAGATGTAAAATTGTCTCCATCAACCACTCCATAAAAATTTCACACAAACAGAGCTGATGGAGAGCAAAGAGAAAGGGTGTCATTACTCAGAAGGCCTTGTTCTTGGTTTTACCCATCTAACTTCAAAAAACAGGGGGTGTGAATTATAGGTTGTGAATAAATCTTGGGAAGCATTATCTGCAGTTAATAGGTTTAGGAAAGGATGGCAGTGTGGAATAATTCTTTGACAATAGCTTTTTAATTTTAGGAAGTGGATTATTATCGATGAAAGGGAAAGCAAAATCAAAGTTTCTTAGGGCCAATTATGATGATGAGGAGACAGGTATTTTATTTCTCGTACAGCTTGTACCTGCAAATTGTCTCTAAATAGATTATCTTGTGAGATTCCTGGTGCCTATATTAAAAACACTACACGCATACACAGAAGGAACCTTGGCAACTGCCTGTTTAAACTCTGAGGCAGGTCTATGCGGATGCAACTTACACAGGTCAAAGCCTTTTCAGAGGGTTCTATGGGCAAAGTTGCACTTAGCCCCTGCTTAAAGAGACGCCATCCAAGTGTGTGTAATAATCCAGTAGGTGAGCCGTTTTTTTGTACAATATAGGGCTGCTTTTTTTTTTACCAAAATAGGCTTTACTTTTTATTTTATGTAGCAGCTATACAAACAATAATGCAGTGCAAATTCAAATCAATATATTTTTCATGTCATATATAGCAAGGACCTTATATTTAGGTACTATATATACAATTTACAACATTTAGTAAGTTTACTAATTTTTAAAATTTACTGTTTCTATTATTATTTTATTATAATAACCCACAGGGGGGAAAAGTATTGTTCCCCCTTATTTTCTTATTTTCTACTGGTTTCAATTTGTATGTTAATTTTTCCTTTAGATTATATGTTATCATAGCCACTTTTTAAGATATTCCTTCTAGATGCTTCCAGTACCTTGATAGTACTGATTTAGCATCTGTTAATAAAAAATATTATTAGTCCTTTTCCAAAATTGCATTCTTACCAGGCCTAAATATGATGCCATTTTTATTTAATAATTAATGCAATTTTATGAAATTGGCTTTTGAACCTGATTGCCATATATGTAAAAAAATAGCCTTATTCTGGCGATCAGTCCAACATTCATTTTCATTTGTTTTTATTGTGTATGAAATTTTAACTGGGGTTACAGTGTAATCCCAAGAGCCGAGGTGGCACAGTGGTTAAAATGCAGCACTGCAGTTCAGCAGTTCAGCTGTTCAAATCTCACCAGGCTCAAGGTTGACTCAGCCTTCCATCCTTCCGAGGTGGGTAAAATGAGGACCCAGATTGTTGGGGGCAATATGCTGAACTCTGTAAACCGCTTAGAGAGGGCTGGAAAGCACTGTGAAGCGGTATATAAGTCTAAGTGCTATTGCTATTGCTATTGCTATATCTTTAAATCTCAAAGGTGCTTTTCAAAAGGCATCTGGACTTTCTTAGTTTTTTTTCCTTGAAAACACTTCGCTTCTCATCCAAGAAGCTTCTTCAGTTCTGGCTGAATGATGGGGAATGGAAGGATTTATATTCCTCAGCAGTCATCTGGTCTTTAGCACTCTGAAGTTCGGTCATTAGTTCTCTGAGAATTGTTGAAGCTACTTGAGTGTTTATCTGTACTCTCATGGTCACCTGAATCAAAGTGCAAATGAGTGTGGAACAGGGGTATAATCTACTTACCTTCACTACCGGTCCAGAAGTGTGTGCGCCGTGTGCGTGTGCTTGTGCACGCGCTGATGTCACATCAGATTTTTGATCCACTGCGCATACGCAGAAGGCTTTGCGCATGCGCAAAAACCAGAAATAACCGACGTCTGGGCTGACGGGAGGAGCCTCGTGCTGCCGCCGCTACCGGTTCTCCGAACCACACACCGCCACCGCTAACGGCTCACGCGTGCCGGACAGAACCGGGACGATTTCACCAATGGTGTGGAACCTTCTTGGGACTGCTTAAAGTACTGTGTTGTAGACAGGGGATAGGTGGTGTTGTATCACTCCTCCTCTATTGAGAGAGGGCTAAACATCAGGACAAAATTCAGCAGTCCATCCACATCTGAAAAACAAAGGTCATTCTTTTGAAGACAGAAAACTCCACATTATGGACAGAGAGGACCACTGTTTTGAAAGAGGGGTCAAAGAAGCCATCTATATTAAAATTGAACAGCCCTCTCTCAACATAGGGGTGGGGGTGATACAACACCTTTTTAATCTGAGGTTGCTTTGAACCAAAAACAAGACAACTTTGTGTTGTTAGTATTTTTAATTAATAAACAAATTAAATGGAAGGATTTGAAATTGAATAGCCATTTTGGTAAAGCAGACATTTTAATAGCTCTGATCTTATCCTAAATAAATAAATTGATTTAGGCCATCTAATCATATTCTGTATAATTGTTTTCCAGAGTCATAATTAGTTGGACAAAATTTATTACTACTCTTTATAATCTGCATCATACATAATGGATATTTCTGTTGATTCCTATTTGGCTATAAAGAGGTATGTAAAAAAAAAGGTCATTTTTTTTTAAAAAAAAATGTTAATCCTGAAGCTTCTGCAAAGTCATGTAAGTATTTTTTAAAAAATTCTAAAAACATTTGAAGTGGATTAGATAATATGAGAGCAATAAACATTGCAAACACATTCAACAAATATTCTCCATCTCCATTTCTTGCTTTCATTTTCCTGTTATTTCTCAATGATCATGACTGGCTGCATAACAGAAGAAGCAATGGTAAGACATCCCTGTTTAGTATCTCTTGTTAAGCATATTTTCTGTAAAATATGCTTAACATATTCAGCTTAACATATTCTGTAAAATATGCTTAACATGTAAATTCAGAACACTGGCTGTAATTATTGCAGGTGATGGTTCATTAATCAGAGCCATGAGTTTCAATAACACAGAATTGAAACAAAATAATTAAGAGTAACTTTCCAAATATTCATCTCCAAATAATAAAAAGCCTTAAAAATATTCGTTTCCTGCCTCCTTGAGCTTAATAATGTGATACACCCAATAATACCTCCCTCCTGCTTCCATGCTCTGTGACTGTAATGGCAATTGAGTACAAACCAACCAAAACCTTTTTAAATAACTCTATCAACATAGCCATCCTATTAATCTGAAAAAATCGGCCAACCTACTTTGTTTAGAAACCCCAAAATATATGACCTCTTTTCTATAAAGGAAATACTATTTCAAACACACTATATAGTGACTTGAAACATACTTTGAATTTAGTTTGTAACACACCATAAAATGTATGGGTCTGAAAGTTCAGTATTTGGCACTGCAGGGTGTGGGATTCCTCCCTACTGTGACATCAGATGTCTAAATCTGGGGTTCACCACTAAGCTAAATCACTGAATTGAATATGTCAGTCACACATTTCTTCCCTTAATCTCTAAGGATGATCTCTTCTTCAAGCAGGGCACTAAGGAGAGAAAACAACATCTGCATTGTCATCATCCCAGCGTTCACCTTAGTTGTGAATTCTTGGAACCAGAAATGTGTTTTACTTATTCAGCACTGATTGTCCCATTTAAATTACAAGAGAAATGGTGAGTGTACTGGGCGTATCTAAAGAAAGGGTTCAAATCTTTGTATTTCTGGGGATTAATATAATAGGGGTGGGGGGTTCCTACCGGTGTGGTCCAGTGCGCCGTTCCAGTAGGGACCCGCCAATTGCACAATTTGCGCGCAACGGCTCCAGTGCCGTCTTCGCCGGTCCATCGTGCAGTGCCATCTTTTTTCTGGAATTTTTGGGCTTCTTTTGCTTCCTGCGCATGCGCGGAAGCAAAATCTCACAGGGGGACATGCGCGCAAGAGAGATTTTGGCGATTTTTTGCTTTTGCACATGCGCAGAAGCAACAAATTGCCAAAATCTCACATGCACGGGCATCCCCTCGCGAGATTTTGCTTCCACGCATGTGCAGGAAGCAAAATTGTGCGAGGGGATGCACGCGTGTAGCAAGCATGCATGCACGCAAAACGAGATGATGTGCGCATAGCACACCAGTAGGCAGGTAAGAGGAACCCGCCCCTCATGTGGGGGTTGTCTTCTTCTGATTTATTTCTTCATCTGTGAAATGAAAATAAAACTTTTGCAATGAGGTATTGTAATTAAGAAAAGCAAGTTTCATCAAGTTATTTTGCACATTATTTTGAGGTGCAGTTGCTTGCTGAGCGCTTGGGACAAATGGATGATATTGTCACAATATTTCAGGAGCAACAGAACAGAAAAAAGTTGGGGGGGTGTTATGAAATGGAAAGGAAAAGATTAACGGCATCAATTGATCTTTCATCTCACACACAGTTTGCCCAGGGAACATGAATCCCAAATGTTATGAAGTGGAACGAAAACCACTGAATTAGGGGAAATTACGTGGGAGCCAATTCGTTAAGTAAGGGCTTTCAGATAAGATTCACTGTGTGCATTTTGCATTAAATGATAAATGAACCCCAGGGCTTCTCCAGCCAAAGACGTCTGGCTCACTATAATCCAGGCTGATTGCTTGACGTCTCATATTCTGTAGATGATTCCTTAGTGTGATTGATGATTTTTATTATACTTTTTTTTCTGCACAATTTAAATTGCTAAATATCCAACTTGCTTTATTCCACAAAGTATGAAATAAGGTACCTGAGTTCTAAAACAGTTAATGAAGGAAGACCAAAGAAAAATCTGCCACAGACCATGGTCTGCTGGACCAGGAAAAGCAAGAAAGTTCTCTGCATCTGGCACAGAAAAATAGTTTTGCTTAATTTACTTCTACCCACATAATTTATCTTAAGAAAGATCACCCATACTTGATACCTAGGAAGATCCTATATATGAGTTGGGAATAAATGACAAGGATGTGCACTGCCAATCTAGAAGTTTCCATGGAAGGTATGGAAACAATCACTGGACTCAAAAGATGCAAGACCAGGGATGCAATTCCTTCTTGGCTAGGACTTATGATTTTTTCCAAACTTGTTCTAAAGGTTGACTTTTAGAGGGAGAATTCTGGGTTAGACATCAGTGGTGCTAATAAGTAATTTTAGATAGACTTATATTAGATAGTTATAAATATCATCTAAGGATAAAGAAGATATTTGCTTTAGAAATAATTCATTTAATAATAATAACAATAAAACAAATGTCCATATACAGTAATGGTATAGATTCCCTAACCATAGAATGGTTTTTACATTAGCAAGTAAAATTTTACATTCTACTCATTCAGGTAATATTTTTCAGCACACTCAATATTACCTATACCATTTATATGCTATTGCATTCTTTCCTGACTGAATACTCAATTTCCAGCCATCCCCATTTTCCTTGCTTGCTGCTTTAACTAGCATTTTACCCATAGATCATTGTTTTCTCTGACATCAGCAGTTTTCTTTTAAAAAAAGTTCATCCGTATCATTCCTTCATTCCTTGCTGCCTCAAGATATTGCTTATGCCACCAAATAATGCAAATGCTATTTCTATGACAGATTTTGCACCATACTTGAGTGTTTCCACCTGCCTTGATTTGATGACATTCCATACAATGATGGGGTTATTTGTCCTACTACTCTGCTGCAGCATGAAATAGCTAGCAAAGAAAAATAGGAACAGCATCATCGCGTAGAGCGTTAGTGCCGAATTCACACTGATACAAAGAGGCACCATTGATAATCATCTAAGGGCATCTTGCAGAAACAGTGCCAAGTATGATGGGGTTGATAACACAGGGACAAAGAAAAATAAGTGCGTAGAGCAAAGCAGAACATAGTACACAACCTAGAGCAGAGATTTTTCAAACTTGGCAACTTTAAGAAGTGTGGACTTCAACTCCCAGAAGGAGGGGAGCTGAGGAATTCTGGGAATTGAAGTCCAAACATCTTAAAGTTGCCAAGTTTGGAAAACAGTGGCAGTGCAAAATAAAAAGTAAGCAAATTACTTGCCGTTGAACAAAAAAGGAATGCAGTGGCAATAAAAACATTCTTCAAGATTGTCCCAAAGGTGCTGATTCGAGAAGCTTCTTCGGCTCTGACAGGATAGTGGATTCAGACGTCTTCAAAAGAAAAAAGAAGAAAGTCCAGTTGCCTCCTGAAAAAGCACCTTTGGGACAACCATGACCTGGATGACTGAGAATCTCTACAGAATCTTCAAGATTGCATCCATTTGTTTGAAATAAATTTAGTCAGTTGAAAGGGCTTGAGATTTTGGGGATGTGCAAAACTGAACATAGATATATTTGTTTATTTGTTTATTTATTTAGTGCTCTTATATGCCGCCCTACTCCCTGGGGACTCAGGGCGGCGTACAACATTTTAAAGAACAGCTAAACAATATGCTTTAAAACAATTTAAAACACATTTAAAAGGAACAAACAAGGCATACATGCGTGGGGGGGGACCAGAATGAAAATCGTCTCAACACCCCGCCTGCAGGAAGAGCCATGTCTTCACGGCTTTTCGGAAGGCCAGCAAGGTGGGGACAATTCGTATCTCTGGGGAGAGTTGGTTCCAGAGAGCAGGGGCCCCAACAGAGAAGGCCCTCCCACTAGGGCCCGCCAGCCGACATTGTTTGGTTGACGGGACCTGGAGGAGACCCACTCTGTGGGACCTGACCGGTCGAAGGGAAGTATGAGGTAGGATGCGGTCCCGGAGATAACCTGGTCGTAAGCCATGTAGGGCTTTAAAGATGATGATCAACACCTTGAATTGTACCCAGAGACCAATGGGCAGCCAATGCAGCTGGCGGAGTATAGGTATTACGTGGGTGAACCTTGACACACCTACCACAGCACGCGCAGCCGCATTTTGCACCAGTTGAAGTCTCCGAATACTCTTCAAGGGTAGCCCCATGTAGAGCGCATTACAGTAGTATGTCTTTAGATATCATAGTCAACCTGCAAGCAACCATAGGAAAAGTCTGGACGTGTGTCTCCAATGTTGAGCAGCTTCCCAGTTTATGTTGTTAGAAGCAATTCTGAGAAGAGACATATACTGTAGATGCCAGTTGGCAGAATTGCAGGATTGGTTTTCAAGATAATTTGAACCGAATGTGGGTAGAATAGCCAGGTGTACACATAGGTTACGGCTGGGTTAGAAAGGCTGTGAAAAGGTTGTCCCCCCTATAAATACTGCCCAAACGAAGTAAGATTTAATGCTAAAGGATCACACAAAGTGAGAGAGAGCCTGAACATTCTAAGAAGTAGACAGATTAGATCATCAGGGGAAAAGCCTGAGCTCCTTTACCTTATTCCAAGGGATATTGGAGAACATAAGTGCAAAGAGGTTTAATGGAAAAGAGATGTTTTCAGAAAAAATGAATAATATCAAGGTAAGTTTACCACTTGAAATGTAAGGAAGAGAAATGGGATGTGTACATTTTGCAGTGCTTTTATTTTTGTGTTGTATCTGTTTTCTATCTCCCCAGCACAGTATCCTTGTAGAATAGTAGAATAGATTATTAGGTCTTCCAAACCACTGCCCTAAATTCAAATCTGCTCAGCTTTAACAAGTTTGCTGCATCATGTACTTTAGGCTACAACCTTGGCTCCAAAGGTCAGGTTCTTGAAGGAAACAAAAGTAAGATGCAAACTGTTGTCTGTGCTAGAAATATTACATCTGTAAAAACCCTCTAAGATTTTTTGGGCCATGGTCCAAAAATAGCAGCTCTGCTGTAGAAAAATCAAAGAAAAATGGATGAAAAAACCAGCACTGTCGGTCTCAAACAAACCAATCATACCAAGGGTTACTTTTTGAAGAAATTATCACAGTGTGAAAAAAATGGTAAAATAAGTAGTTAGGCAATATGAAATTACTAACAAAATCCAAGCAAGATAGAGGGGAAACTGAGAATTTCATACATGTTCTGAACTTCATATCTGTCTGCTATCAAAACAACAGCAAATCTGTGTGTCCATTGCTTTCTGGCTCAGCTCAGGTATCGCTGAAACTGTAAGGGAAAATGGTTTTCTGACTTGAAACACTCCAGCTTTGTAAAGTTTCTGGAAAGATTGATCAGTGGAAAGTCTTGCTTCACCAGTTCCAAAATCCCAGTTCTTTTCCCTCCTCGTTTCCAAAGAGTTAACTGCCATAACATTTTTCTTATTGTATCAAGATGGATGGAAGTGAAGACAATCATAAATAGAAATGGAAAATTGGGAATATGAAAGTATCGTCAGTTATGTGTGAGGCTTTCAAAAAGGCATTCAGATGGATAGAAATCTTTCTATCCGTTTGATTGCCTCTTTCCAAACCTAACACATGACTGATGTTACTTTTGCAGAAGTATTAGAATATTGTCAGTTATACTAATCTTGCATAGCTTCTTCTCTGGTAATATTGTACTTTTAACTAGAGCATACAAAACATTTGCTAGACCAATTCTCGAATATAGCTCATCTGTCTGGAACCCGCACTACATATCGGACATTAATACAATTGAGAATGTCCAGAGATATTTGACGAGAAGAGTCCTCCACTCCTCTGTTCGCAACAGAATACCTTATGCCATCAGGCTTGAAATTTTGGGCTTAGACAACTTAGAACTACGCCGCCTTAGGTCTGACCTAAGTGTAGCACATAAAATTATCTGCGACAATGTCCTACCAATACAATACACGAGCACACAATAGATACAAATTTAAGGTAAACTGCTCCAAACTCGATTGCAGAAAATACGACTTCAGCAACAGAGTGGTCAATGCCTGGAATACACTACCAGACTCTGTGGTTTCTTCCCCAAATCCTCAAAACTTTAACCTTAGACTGTCTACTGTTGACCTCATCCCATTCCTAAGAGGTCTGTAAGGGGCATGCATAAGCGCACCAACGTGCCTACGGTCCATGTCCTAATGTTCCCATGTACTCAAAACCGTCTCATGTATACATGTTTATACTTTTGCTGTAATCTTATATATGCTTGACAAAAATAAATAAATAAATAAAATAAAAATACCAGTATAAAGGGTCTACCAGAATTCAACCAAAGACAGTATAGAAATAATTACTGAGATTTGCAGATAGAACCATGTTGGTGGAACAACTGTATTAGGCAATTATTTCGGCAAGCTAGTTGTGTTTTTATTAGTCAATAGCTAGCTAATTCTGGATCCAAAAAGCTGAGAGTATGGCATTTCATCATATCAAGGACGTAATTAAAATTCTGGATCTCAGAGCCAAATCTATGTTTTAGAGGACTCTTTTGAACTCATTAACTTCTGTCTCTCATACTTGTTTGCACAATAGTAATGGCAAGAAAAGAGAAGGATAGTGACTGTGAGACTTTAACCAAGAATGTGATATCCAGGCTAGTAGGGGCTGCCTTAGTATTATAATATCTTAGGGTTGGACTTGGAAGGCATCATTGAGGCTAACCTGCTCAGTGAAGGAATCCAGTTTAAAACATGAAAACAGAGGGCTGTCTAGCTTCTGTTTGAACACATCCCATAAAGACCAGTACCCTTCTTATGTGTCTGAGAAATTGGTCACTGTAGAACTGGTCTTACCACTAGGAGTTCACATAATTTGAAATATATACTTATGTTAATATAGCCTAAAGCTGCATTTGCTTCTTGGCAGCCACTTCACACCACTGGCCCACATTTAGTTTGCAACCATTTACTATTCCTACAATATTTTTCACAACTATTACTATATTTGATATTGCCCACCTCATATAGGTGCATGTGGTGTGTGTGTTTTTCCCCAAAGGGAAGAACTTTGACCTTGCTTTTGTTAAATTTCATTCTTATTTATTTTTACACCATTTCTTTAAACTTTCAAGCTCATTTTATTTTTGTCTGTTTGAATGTTTGCAACTAGCAATTTTGTATCACCTGCCAATTTGATAAGCATTCCTGTCAAGCTTTCCCTGACCAGCACTGGAACTAGAAGTCTTGCAGATAGCAATTTAAGGGCACAGCTCATGATACATTACTTTTATTGCAGGCAATAGAAAAGTTGCTAATGAAGAAATTCAGCCATTTCGGAGTGTAAGATATAAGACATAAATGTAGCAGATTCAAAGTTCCAAATCTACATTTTTCTCCCACTCATGAAGAAGAATGGACAGGTAGCTTCTCTTGCCCAATCTAGCTTTTTAGTTCCCTCTATGTCTTTAGCTAAAAGTGGAGAGGGGAGGACACTCAGGAATAAATTTGAAATTTGTGGTAACCACTAAACATCTCTCTCCAACTTCATAAGAAACTGCTAATAAGCATTCTTGGAATATTATTTTCAGACCAGTTACAACTCCATTTAGTTGCCATGCCATCCATTATGCACTTAACTAGCTTGCTAATCAGCATGTTATGGGGTACTTTTTCAAATGCTTTGCTGAAGTCAAGGTATATTATATCTACAACTTTTTCACAATCAATTACATTAGTTAGCTAATAAAAGAATGCTGTAAGAATAGCCTGGCAGGATTTGTTCTTTATCATCAATGCTGACTTCTGGTAAGTGCCACAATTTTTTTTTCAAGGTTCATACAGCTCTCAGGTGTGTAGCCAGTCCATTTATGTATTCTTTTCTTTTCATTTTGAACCTATTTAAAGGAGCTGTTTTATTATTGTTGTTGTTGTTGTGATCACCATCGTCATCATCATCTCTGATCACGTCTGCTCATTCTAAGGTTTCACAGCCTGGCTATGTTATACAGTTATCCCAGTTATACAGTTTGGGGTTAGTTGTCTATACTTTTCTTTTGTGACTGGGCCCTTTTTTACTTCCTGCATATATATCTTTTTTGGTTTTATATCTTAATTGTGCATTTTGGATAACCACCCTGGTTTCTCTTGCTATGCCACATTTTTTTTTCTCCTGACTATATATCTATGGAGATTCTCAGTCATCCAGCTCATGGTTGTCCGAAAGGTACTTTTTCAAGAGGCAACTGGACTTTCTGTTTTTTTTTTCTTTGACGATGTTTCGTTTCTCATCCAAGAAGCTTCTTCAGCTCTGAAGCGAAGAGCTGAAGAAGCTTCTTGGATGAGAAGTGAAACATCTTCAAAGAAAAACCAGAAAGTCCAGTTACTGGTACCACTTGAAAAAGCACCTTTGGGGTCTCCTGACTACAATTGTTTGCATTTGTACTTTTAGTATCTTTTTCTCAAGAACTCTGACTCATGTCAAGATCATTTTCCGATTACCTTTTCTTACTGTGAGAATTGTATTTTCTTATTGCTTTGGGTTTATTAGTATCTGCTTTTTTAAAGTACAAGATACATATTTAACCATTCAATATTAGTTTCCCAAGAACTGCAGAATTGCCTGGTCACTCTCCCTCAATGCTCCTACTCTTTCCACTTCCTCAGCTAAAGTTTCCATATTAATTAGTATTATATCAAGAATAGCTGTTCCTTTTGGCCTATCTTAATCCTGTGAAGAAGAAATTTGTCCAGGACCAGAATTTTCCTCCCAATAAATATGAGGGTAATTAAAGCACGTCTTTTTGAAAGATCTGCAGTTTGGTTTTGGAAGGCACCATCCGTATCTACATACATATACATATACAGTACAGTATTTATTTGTACACCATGTATATTGTCCAGATTCAGCTGGAGTTGGGCAGTGTCTCAATAAAATAATAAAATAAAATTCCTTCTTGTTTGGGAAGGTGGTAGAAAGTGCCAGTAAAAGTTTTGCTTCTATCTACTTCTCTAATCATTTTTTGGCATTGCCAAGTTCAATCACTCAGATTTCTGAGTAGGAATGGATAGTCATAATATACAGTGCATCTCCTCCTCCTTTTTGATTACTTCAGTCCCTTTTGGGAGGAAAATGGCATCCTTTAATTTCTATACTGCAGTCACGTCAATCATCCCACCAAGTCCCAGTTAAAGCTATTAAATCATATTTGCTCTTCTCTATTAAGAGTGCAAGCTAATCTTGCTTACTTTTCCAATCTCTAAGCATTAGTGTATTAACAGGACACAAAGTACAGACTGTTTTGTTCCCATCCCACCCCAGCCTACATTTTAAAGCCCTTTTGATCAACTTCACCATGCTTAGACCAAACATATTTTGCCATTCCTTTTGGGATACTGAGTTGATGGTTCTGAAACCAAATCTGATTGATCCAATGTGCACATCAGTCTTTATATTTGCAGTACTCTTTTTCCTTTTTTTGGTCCCCTTCCTGGAAAGGTGGATAATAACTACTTAAGCCTGTCAACGACTTCTTCAGCTTCAACCACAATAATACATGGACAAACAATCGATACGAACTCAAGGTAAACCACTTCAAACTCGATTGCAGAAAATACAACTTCAAAAACAGAATGGTCAGCGCCTGGAATGCTCTACCCGGCTCCGTTGTTACAGCCTCAAACTCTCACAGCTTCAAACTCAAACTGTCTACTGTGGACCTCACCCCATTCTTAAGAGGTCCGTAAAGTGGGCATGCATAAGCGCACCAGCATGCCTACCGTCCCTGTCTTACTATCCCCATTTATCTGTATTTACTTCCTTTGTTCATGTTTATGTTCATACCTATACTTGTTACCTTGTACATGTTTGACAAACAATCAAACACACAAACAAGCAAGCAAGCCAATAAAGTCCCTTGGGTCTTGTGTTTCCCTCCATGTTCTTCAAAATTTCTGATTATTATGGCTGTACCTGTTCTTTGCAGTTACATCATCTTTCTCCATATCTATCAGCAAGAAGGGATATGGCTGTTCAACAATATTAAAAGGTGAAGAACACACTTAGAAATGATATTTAGCCAATGGCAATCAATCATCTTAAGAATCAGTTACATTACTGTGTATCATGGGCAGAAAAAAGAATAATCAAAAATGTTGCTCATACAGAAGTAATGCAACTTGTGATGGTTTCTGGTTTTTCACCATAAGCACTTGAGCAATTGGTACATAGCTACATTTTTGTTGTTCCCACCACCTGCAATCTGTGACATCAGCTACGGATTCATTCTTTCCAGGCAGATAACGGATATGACTCTAGGTTCTGCTGCTATACTTCTTTTTGTACTTTATTTCTTTGAGCGACAGAATTGCCAGTTTCCAAGCCCAAGACCATGAAAGGACATTCAGTAGTTGGCCATTAGGACTTTGGATGGAGGAAAGAAATGACTATGTCTTTTGAGACTGTTTCACTACAGTAAAGATGAAAAAAGTTTATTGTAGGAATTGTCTAAATTAAATACAAGACAATATTTAAATATCATCAGGGACCATTTTCTATGTCAGGCAGTGTTGGATCCTGCAGAAATGTGCTTCTTCTGAAAATTGTATTCTTTCATAATTAAGAGAAAAAAACAATCCTTTGCATTGCAATACTGGAGAAAATTGTTAAGGGTGCCTCTGACTACAGAAAAGCAAACCATTTGATATTATATTAAATAAAACCAGACTACTAATTGGTGGCACTAATAATTAATATTTTGGACATAAAACAATGGCAAGAGTCATAGGTCTGATGCTTGTAAGAAAATCAAAAGCAATTGAAAAAGAGATTGACATAAAATATGAGCTTACATATATTTAAAACATTGTTGATAGACAATTTTGGCAAAATGATTTGGACCAGGCATCTGGTTCCAAAGAATTTAATTTAATTTAATTTAATTTAATTTAAAGTTCTTATAGGCCGCCCAATCCCTTAGGACTCATGGATGTGACTGAACAGCTGACTAATAACAAAAGATGTATAGATGGTAATTAAGAATCTATGGTGTTTTTTCCTTAGCTAAAATCAAGTAGAAGTAAGAAAAAATTAAATAACAATGTCACCTCTTAATCTGGAATGTTCATTTCCTTTTCTAGGTTAACTTAGGAGTCCTACTCATAAGAATTTTGGAAAAATATTGGTTCCTGAGTAAGTATAAGAAGGAAAGAGCATGAGCCATAAGCAGAAGAAGATTTCTAATTCTTCACACACAAAAACCTCTTTTGAATAGGACTAATAATTTTTCAAAGTACATTGCCTCTTCAGAGCTATTTTTGAACTAGTTTTAAAGTTAGTTGCTGCCTGATATTTTATATATGTGCATTATAAAATGATCACTTGTACTTAGGTGAGGTTTTAAATTTCTCATTAATGTTAGAGTGTGTGTGTGTGTGTGTGTGTGTGTGTGTGTGTGTGTGTGTGTGTGTGTGTGTGTGTGTGTGAATAACATAACATTGAGAAATTGCACACATACATATGCATAGGATTGCACTGTCCAAGGCCTAGATGAGTATTTACATGACCTTCCCTACCTCCTCATCAATTCTTTGGTAGCTGACTCCTGTGGCTGATTAGTACATAAGAAACAGCTTTCTGTTTTTACTCTGAAATATGAAATTGTATGCTGGGAGATCCGTCTTGCCTACACCCTGATGGTATTCAGATACCAAGTAAATATTGTGTTGTTCTGGTTAGTAGTATCCATAAGAAATCATGATGACATTAAAATGACAATCCATGCATTATGACATCACCTCTAAAACATCACAGGTATGAACTTGTACTACCACCTCAAATGAAAGCATATGAACCACAACTTCTGTGTAATAGTATTATTCCTTCCTTGTTCAAATCCTTGGTAGACAACCAAGGTCCTGGCTCGTTTAACCAATTTGCATTTTTATTTCTTTCTGGCTTTTTATAAGCCATTTAAAGAAATACTTTTTCTCTTTTAAAACTGTGCGATTACTTTTTAACAAGTGACATGATGGAAAACAATATTTTAAATAAATGAATAGGAAGATTCCTCAGGCAACCATAAATCTTTCCCTAGATCTCAGGTTCTTCGAAAGAGAACAAATATTTCTCCGAATGATTAAATTGGTTTACATATTAGATATGCATGCCAAAAGCATAAGTTAATTGATGCCGGATTTTTTCCTTTATTTTAATCTGCCCTATAACAAAGTTCTCAGGGCAATTTACAATGGAAAGTAAAAACAATTAAGATTCCATAGCAATGGAATGCATAATAATAAGCAATAATGCATTTAAAAGGCTTAAATATGACTGAGAACAAAAACTGGAAACCAAAGGATCAGAAATTCTGAGAAAATAAAAAGCATCATTGGCACTGGATTAGCCAGACAGTAGAGGACAGGTGTGGATTAGGCCAAAGTATAGACATTGGAAAAGATTTTCATAGGTAGTACTTGCCGCTTGCAACTCATCTTCACACAAGGTCTTGTGGTCTGAATATATTCATGTAAAGAAAGGCAGTTATGCAGGTACACTAACCCATTTTTTTTCTTTTGTTTATGAGAGATAATAATTACAGAGATAAAATATGTTGGGTTTCAAATGTGAAGGTGAAAAAAAAAGAACCTGGCAGCATTAACTCACGCAACGTTTCCCCTGTAATGATAGGTTGGAATCACCATGGGAGATAGGAAGAAGACACACTAGACAATGGTCAGATAATGGCACATCAGCCCACAAAAATGAATGGGGATGTGACAAATATCTTAGATGGAACCCTCCCTAGTTTCTTCGGCTATAAAGGTGAGGAAGAGAGATGTACTTTTGGACTTGCTAGATTCTGATAATGTAACCTTACAATAAAGGTAGGGCTAGAATTTCCTGGGTGTACTTCTTGTCTGCCTCGAAGGGTTGACACCCCCAGATTATGTAGCAGCTATGGACAGCAGCTGCTTGAGCCCAACAAAGACACAGCTTCTTTAAACAATTGCCCAAAGATGCAACCTGGGTGCTCCCTGCATGCTCCAAAGTATATTTTCTCCTTTGAAGCTGAGGCATTTAGCAGTATTAATAATCCTGTGTGGATGGTGCTTTTCTAAAGAACACAAAACAGTTGCACAAACATGGCCCTCAAGAAAGGATGGGTGGAATAAAAAGCTGAGAGGCTACGCAAGATAAGGCCAGTGTTCCTGCCAGAGATTATATATTTTCTTTGGCTTGTGCAAAGTTGTAAGCACTGTGACTAGAGCAAAGGGTGAGAGGCAGAGAAGGGGAAGCTCTTCACAGAGGTCCCTTTCACTCACCTGGCCCTTTGATAGTTAGGTGAGTCTCTGTGTTTTAGAGACAAAAGGGAACTCCTTGTCTTTCTCTCTTCAAGATGGAGTTTAGATAGAAAACACGACTTCAGCAACAGAGTGATCAATGCCTGGAATGCACTACCTGACTCTGTGGTTTCTTCCCCAAACCCCCAAAACTTTAACCTTAGACTGTCTACAGTCGACCTCTCCCCATTCCTAAGAGGTCTGTAAGGGGCGTGCTTAAGCGCACCATTGTGCCTACCGTCCCTGTCTTACTGTCCAATTGTCCAAATTTACCTGTACCTACTTTGCTTTTGTTTATGTTTATACTATACCTGTTATCTTGTATACGTTTTGACAAATAAAATAAATAAAACAAATAAATAAATAAGTCTTTTTTATTCTCTGGTACTTCTTAATATTCTTAAATGTCTTTTAGCATTCCACTGATAGCTGCATGCAAGGCTACATTATGAGTAATTTATTCTCCCCTTTTTGAGGACCCAGATTGTTGGGGGCAATATGCTGAACTCTGTAAACTGCTTAGAGAGGGCTGTAAAGCACTGTGAAGCGGTATATAAGTCTAAGCGCTATTGCTATTTTTGAATGGGATTACTTACTCAGATTTTTTTTCAGCTTATGTTCTGAAGCTCATCCTCTAACAAGGGTTCTTGATGAGTTCAACTCTCCAATAGTTCCCACCAACAAGAAACCACCTGTACTGAAGCTCCAGAGAGGAGGTTGATGTTAATTAGCATCTCTTCTAACTATATTATTGCCCCAAGAAAATGAGATTTTAATTCAATCCCAACAGGACTTGGATCACTTTATATCAACAACTTTCTATCTTGTTTGTAACCCTGTCTCAATGGGTGGCCTCCTTATGACTGCTGTAGATCTGTGCTGCGCGAGAGAAGCTTTAATTGAAAACCCCTTCAGCAGGAGTACAAAATTAATTATTGCTAATAAGAACTATTTGCAAAAAGAAGACTAGTGAAAGTGCAGCAGGGGGGAGAATTCACTACATTCCTTTAGGAGTATGCTTTGCCCTCTTATGCTACACAAGTGCCTCTCTGTGATGCCGTGTAGTTCAACTCACTCCTCTGGCAAAAATTCAGGAATTGTCATTCAAGTTGAAAGCCTATTCTACAATCTTGAACTTCCTTTTGTGTTTTGTGTGAAATCTGATGATACATGGACAGTTTTCAGTAAAACAGCACATTTGCAAGGCAATTGGTACTGCCCAGTTGAAGCATGGGGGTTATATTTCACTGGAAGCCAGAGATCTTGAGGGCAAACAGAATAGCCTAGACTCTGCAACCTCATTACGTAAGGGTAATATTGAGGCAAAACATTCTGTTGAATATTTATGGAAAAGTCAGGGCTGACCTAAGAAGTTTTGCTGCCTGAAGGAAAGGACAAGATGAATCTCCTTGAACACGCACATTCAGACACATACACTTTATTCCACATACAGAAACTAACTGGACTCTCAGTTGAATCATACTCAGGGAGCAGCAGGGAGCATTTGAAAACAAATCAGTTTAGGGGAAACAGAAGAATATGTGGTGCACTGTCTCTTTCAACAGAAAAGAATGCCCAGAGGGACTAGCAGAAATTGCTCATGGGAATACAACTTCTGTCTTCGGTATCTGTCACCCGAAGTGATTTCTTCACTTCACATACTGTTAAAATCTGTGTCAGAAAATATCTTGCCTTGATTCTATTCAGCTGTTGTGCAGATCAGTTGAGATGTGCTTGAACGTATCGGATGGAACTTTTTGAATGGAACATGGATCTTTCCGAAGAGTTTCCACCCCGTATTCCTTTCTAGAAGACAGAGGGATCAAGTTAAACCACAACTTTAGTCTGAGACATTTCAGCTTCCCTGTATGACATCTCCTTTAAAAACAACTGATTCCTTTTTTTTCTGCAAAGGCAGAAGGGAAATAGGTGAGAGGAGCAAAATACTAAAATTATCAGCAGCAGTAGTAAACATTACCTGGTTGTCCACTTTTTCCAGAAAGTGCCAGAGAATATAAAATTTGTTCTAGGTCTTTAAAAAATAATTTTTTAAAATAAAGAAATTTTGTGCCACTTCATAAATGTTTAAAAAGAAATAGTTATTCATATTCAGTCTGTTCATTTTGTAATGTTTTTTTAATTATCATTTTAATCTGCAGAAAAAATATTGCAGGCAGTGAACCAGAATGTTTTTGAGGATTTACTTAGACCTAGACAAGGTATACATAAGAGTTAGAAGATAATAATTAAAAATAGGATTACCTACTTTATTTGTAGGACATAGCAATGTTTTCTTATGTAAAATGGTCTTTTTTTGTGACAAGCAAACTTTCAGCAGATGTCAGCTCCCAAATTCTATTTTGCTTCATTCTCTGAAGAGCATGAGATCATATTCTATGGCAGTGATGGCAAAACATTTTCCCTCAGGTGCAAAAGCGTGTGCCCACATCCATAATTCCATTCCCCCCATGCGCCCCCCCTGCACATGTGTGCATGACCCCCCCCATGCTGCCCCGCCCCCTGCGCATGCATGCCCAACCCCCCTGTGCCCCGTTTTGGGCCTAGCAGGTCTCCCTGGAGCCTCCAGAGGGCGAAAATGGCCTCCCTTGTCCCCCGGAGGCCATCCAGAGGCCAGGAACGGTCTGTTTCCTGACTTCTGGTGGGCCCGGTATGCCTGTTTTTCACCCTCTGGAGGCTCCAGAGGCTTTCCTGGAGCCTCTGGAGAGCAGAAACGGCCTTACCCGCCCCCATGAGGCCCTCCGGAGGCCAGAAACGCCCTCCCAGAGCCTCCGCACAAACCCTGTACTTACCTATCCAAAATGGGCCACGTGGAGACTCCTGGGAGGGGAGTGGCAACTGGGCGGGGCTAGTTGAAAATCAGCTGGCCAGCGCACGCATGCACGCTGAAGCTGAGCTAGAGCAACAGCTCGCGTGCCCGCAGATATGGCTCTGTATGCCACCTGTGGCACATGTGCCATAGGTTCGCCATCATGGCTCTATGGGAATATACCTTATAGCCCATCAAACACTTGCTTAAGGCTTATACCATTTTATTGTTTCTATACTGTATTGTGAAAAGCTGCAGTTGGTATCCTATTCTCTGTTCCTGCAATTTTTATTATTTTATTCTTGTTTAATTCATTTAGGTGCAATCCAACTCCAAACCAATTCCAAATGATTCACACTATAATAAATAATAAAAACCAAACTAAAAAAGATATAAATAAGAAAAAGAAGTGATGGGTGGTAGATCATTAAAGATAGATCCAACCTAGAACTAAGGAGAAATTTTCTGACAGTGAGAACAGTCAATGGAATGGATTGCCTCTGGAAGTTGTGGTGCTATCATTAAAGGTTTTTAAGAAGAGTTTGGACAGCCATTTGTCTAGAATGGTATAGGGTCGCCTGCTTGAGCAGGAGGTTGGAGTACAAGACCTCCAAGATC
Source organism: Diadophis punctatus similis (assembly GCA_023053685.1). NCBI lineage: Eukaryota > Metazoa > Chordata > Lepidosauria > Squamata > Dipsadidae > Diadophis > Diadophis punctatus. Next base: position 43,503,621 of record JALIGW010000003.1, read on the forward strand.
CCTTCCAATGCTATCATTCTACGTTGTAAGATGGGGTCCAGTCATTCTATTTTTATAAAAATCAGACAAAAGCACATCCAACAAGGTATTTCATCCATCTTAATCTAAGCCCTAGGAGATCAACCAGGCCTTCAAGGCTTTATGGAATGCTATCAGGTTAGGACCCACAGGAAATCCAGGGCATCTCATTCCAGAGGGCCAGCATAGCCCCATAGCCAGAATGCACATTTCCTGAGTCTCCATTGATGGATCGAAACCCGGGGGGGGATATGAAACTTCAGTAGCAAGATAATTCATTTGCATCACTTCACAGACTTCTCCAGGAATGTTCTACCTTATTTTCTTGTATATGGAGTTGTTGGCCAGGAAAGGATTTGGATCTGAATGAATACAAGATTCTGGCTAAGTGTTCATGCTCACTGGAGACTTATGTAGTGTTTATTACATCTTTTAACATTTTAGGTGATATAAAATCTATCTTCATTGTGGCTATATCAACCCAGTGATAGTTGGATGATACTAGAAAATAAATCACTAGTGAAGAAATTATCTGAATTGTATTCTCCAGTTCCTAGCATGGTTGCAAGGAAACTTAGCTAATAACCTATCTTTGGTAAGCTAGTATAAGTAGATGGTACACAAAAGATGCTTATTTTCTTCTAGAAATAAAGACAACTTTTATGAAATCTGCCTGTCAAACAGAGAACTGCTAAGCAAGAGGGAGAGGTAGTAACAACTAGCCAGAGAGAGCATCGAGTGTTATTTATAAATTACTTTTTAAACCACTGCAGAATGTTGGGGTAGCTCAGAAGACTAATAGCAAGGAATTTGTTTATTAAATAGCAAGCAAAATGGATCCTATTATTTAAATAATAATAATAAAGGTTTGAGTAAATGTATCTGCTTGTCTTGGTATCCTTAGTGTTATGTATGGAATATATATATATATATATATATATATATATATATATATATATATATATATATATATATATATATATATATATATATATATATATATATATATATATATATATATATATATATATATATATATATATATATAAGCCAGTGGCGGGTTGCCATCTTACCGATGCCGGTGCGCTGCACGCGCATCTCTAAGTTTCAGGGGCATGCGCGCTCGCTAGGCATGCACGCCCCTCACACGATTTTGCTTCTACGCATGCACGGAAGCAAAATCTCACTGAAATCTTGTGAGGGGATGCGAGAGAGAGAGAGATTTTGGCCGGCAGAGAGGGCTCTGGAACGGTCACACGCAAATTGCGCAATCGGCCGCTTTCTACCGGAGCTGTGTACTGGGCAGCTCCGGCAGGAACCCACCTCTGATTTAAGCCCTGCTAAAGTGAAACTAACCTTTAGATGACCCTAACTGTTAACTCCAGCTGTTTTGGAGGGGAATTTAGAGCATTCATATTTGGGCGGGCTTTTTCAAGTATTAAGATTGGTTAAGGCCTGGTGGGCCCAGAGTATAAATTACAGGGAATTGCCTGCAGTTTCTCAGTTCCAGTTTTGAGTCAATAAATGCTGTTGCAGCTATGCTGGTCTGCTTCTTGCCTACTGAAGCCCACTACACAATACTTAGGAACAAGATATGCAGTATGCCCAGCCACTTGGAAAATCAGTGTTAGAGCCAAGACTTAAGGACAGAGGAATCTTTCCTTATAACTGAAGGAATCAATTAGCCTTTAAGCCAGGATTACATAGTCAAGGGTCCATCCAAGAGCTATAATACATATGTACAACAAAAGAGCAAAAGCATTAAAATATATGAGAGTTGTAATTATTGTAGGTTGAGGTTTTCTCGGGTGCATGTGAATGTTTATAAGATTGAGAATCTAACCTAAGCAATGATTAGTGTATCAGGTTTTATAGACAGAACTTGTTCTAGAACATTACATGTTCTATGACAGACAGGAGATTTATTCACAGGTAATACCTTAAAGGGATCAGCAAAGTCTAGCACCTAGCTAGCTACTTCCTACCCAACAAGAACATTAAAGAAGAGATGCTCTGTGTGGGCATATCTGGAAAGAAAGGCAGAAAGAGGTGATCTCAGATTAGCAATCTCATAGCAAAGAGAGGAAACATTCCTTAACTTTTGAATTCCTTCTCTAAATCTGCATCTTACTGCCCCCATGTGGTCAGTAGATCATGAAGAGTCAATGCCATCAGATTAGGATCTCCAGCACTAATACCTCTATTTCATTAAATTAATCCAAATTAAAATGAGTTGGATGAAAACGTCCATTTTCATCCAACTCATTTTAAGAAATATGTTCCATCCTGCATGCCACTCAACAAAGACAAATGCTGTCAGCCCAAATAGGACAATGTGATCTAACTTGTCACTGAGCTGATAGTTCTGTTTGGAGATCTTTCTTTTGCTTACTAGAAAAAGAGCACTTTACAACTTTTTTTCCAAAATGTCCTGGAATAACAATAGATATCATTTCAGACACAGTATGGAAATTAATCAATACAGTTGCTATTTGCTTTTGCACTGGGGGCAAAAAAAAAATAAAACCCCTAAGAAACCCCTTTGTTATTAACAGTGCCAATAATAAGATGCACCCTGTGATATTGTTTAAGTTACCCCTCAAGAGAAATTCAGTCAAATGACCTCCTGAAACTAGGGCAAGGGGCCTGAGAGGCCATTGGAACCCAACTGTAATCTAGCCACTTACTCTTGACCACTATAAGTAGCATCAGCATCTCCAACAGAGTTTGGTTGCAACCCCATCATTCATGTACAAGATTCTTGAGAAGCCCAGTAGGTTAGGTGAGAGACAGTCCCAAGAATAATATGTGAGGTCTATTCCCTTTCTCTGTCTCTCACAATTTGCCTTAGTAATCAAAACAGCTCACAGCTGCAAATCGGTGATATGATCTTGCCCTGTCTGAACCACAACAACAAAATAAAAACTAATCTCCGAATTCTAGGGATTATTTTTGCTTGACTTGGGCATCTGTCATCACAGATTAACCAAACGAATCTGTAGTATTGGGGAAAGTATTTGTGATTAAGCCACTTTACTTCCATCATGTATACTTTAGTGAGAATATATATCCCTCAAAACTGAACGCCCAGAGTCTCTGTGGAGTGGGCGGCATACAAATGCAACTAATAAACTCCTATTTAAGCTACCAGTAAGAGGCAGAATTCACCACTGCTGGCACTGAAGTGGCTTGAGCTTTTAAGACACATGAAATTCCCTTCTCTGTATTGTGCCAGTGCCACAGGCAACCTTTACTTCACCATTGTCCATCTACCAGGGTCAACAAGCACAGTTATTTTTTACTGGCCATCTAGCAGACTAACAAGCAACAACTACAAGAACCAATTATTCCCATTTATCTCCTTGCCTGCTTCCCACTATTTGGGAGGGAAAGAAAGATTAGAAAGTTTCCTGCATCTGAGGGAGTTTAATATCAGTTAAATAAAAAAGTTTAAATTCCTAAGGCTCATTAGTCCTAAAAAAAGTTTATAGATAATTTATTACAAACACCAGTGGGGAAGACATGCAAGTTTTGCTCTGGCAACCATCACTTGGATTCATACATCATGGCAAGCTATCATTGGTTTGAACTATAGATTGCTGAATAGCACTTAGACTTATATACCGCTTCATAGTGCTTTACAGCCCTCTCTAAGCGGTTTACAGAGTTCAGCATATTGCCCCCAACAATCTGGGTCCTCATTTTACCCACCTCGGAAGGATGGAAGGCTGAGTCAACCTTGAGCCTGGTGAGATTTGAACAGCTGAACTGCTGAATTAGCAATCAGCTGAAGGTTGCAGTGCTGCTTTTAACCACTGCACCACCTCGGCTCCTTAATGCACCATAATAGCTGACTTCCTTCTTAGCTATGATTTACAAACCATAATATCTGGGTATATAAAGATGCTAAGCCCAAACCAGACAGACTACCGTACATTTTGCTTAAAATGTATGCATCCAGCCTATGAGTACTTTCATCAAGGTCCAGCATGGTGTTTTCCCCCTTTTTGTCTATCCTGAAGCTCCAAATAACAGCATGTCACTGGATTTCTGTAGCCAACAGAATTAGAGCTGTTCTTCTGAAATTAATAAAGCCATGTGGTTCAAGATAATAAATATGTTACATCTTCCTATGCAAATGTGTTTGGACAGTGAAAGCCATTTCACTGAGGTCAGCAAGATGCAAAGGCAAAAAAAGGTCCTGTAGGTGATGTGATAGTATGGCAGATCTATGGAGGTTTTCAGTGACGGGGACGGAAGGCTATAAAGGAACTATCATTCAAATAAAAGCAATGACATTCAAGGGTGATTTTAAATGGCATAAGTCCAACCTGCCTAGGTTCTGGATAAATAAACACATACCTTCAAGGCTGATTTAGCCATTCATTTCTTGGTAAGTATGGCACACTTACTACAGTGGCCTTGGGCAAATGAATGGAAAGAGTGGAATCTTTGTCAGGCAGATTGTTTCTTAATAAACAGATATTGTCAGAAAAAAAAGGGAAAGAGATCCATATTAAATAAATTAACTAACTTGGGCCAAATGTATCCCAAGAAGTGGCAATGAAATATTAAATCTTGGACAAAACTGTTCCCTAATGAGAGCCATTTCTCACTTGGAGAGGGTGAATCTTCACTGCCCTCCAGTGTCTCTTCACCTGAAGGTCAGTTTGTCTTCTACTCTACTTCTGCCTATCATCCTCTCCTGCTGGAAAGGCTTCATGTTGCTAGTGAAGCGATAACAGACAAACTGATTTAAAGGAATTGCTAACCTTAGGAAATTAAAGCTATTCACCTCATTCTTACACTGCGGATTTCCTTACATTTCTGAAAGAACTACTGGCCCAGTTTTGGATTGACAAACTCTTGACAGAGCTAATGTAGTTCCAAGTTTCTTATAATGGTATGACCAGCATTGTTACCATATTACCATGATAGTTAGATGATAGATAGATAGATAGATAGATAGATAGATAGATAGATAGATAGATAGATAGATAGATAGATAGATAGATAGATAGATAGATAGATAGATAGATAGATGATGGATGGATGGATGGATGGATGGATGGATGGATGGGTAGATAGGTAGATAGGTAGATAGGTAGATAGGTAGATAAGTAGATAGATGGATGATGGATGGATGGATAGATAGATAGATAGATAGATAGATAGATAGATAGATAGATAGATAGATAGATAGATAATTTGGTTTATAGATACATAGGATACACTGTGGCCTTTATTGCTCCAGCTGAATTCTTTGCATTTGATTTTTATAATTCATTCCCAAAGAATTTGGGACAGTTTTTTAAACCCAAAATAAACAATTGGTTAGTTCTCCTTTCAAGGTTAGAAAAACTCATTCTCTCATCAACGACTGAATAACAGAATCAAATAACTACTTGCTGGCCCTGGGTGACAAAGTGACTGAGAGTTGACAACTCAGGCAGTACAACAGAACTGTGACATGGCAAGGGCTAGGAGGTGGAAGAAGTTCATTTTGTTGGAGGGCTCTCTGAAGCCACAGGTTTGCAGGGCTTACTCAGCTCTAATGGATATCACAAAACTAGTTGTTTTAAAAGCACACATAAACAGCAAGATATTAAATGCTGCAATCAATAAACCGATGGACAAAGCAGGGAATTGGCAGTAAGAAGAAGATGGGGAATTAAAGGAATAAAAATGAACAGGAACAAAAGGAAGGTGAGATAAAGACAGGGGGAGAAATAACAGTTAAGGCAGAGGTTTCTTTCCCAAACAGTAGGATATTTTTCAAACCACTGGTGAGCAACAGGTTTCACCCAGGATCAGGCTTTGTCACTGTTCCATTGCTGTGGTTGTGCAGCACAGCAGAGTGGCCAGAGGGATTTTTGCATGAAGAACTAGGAGGGAAGGGCTCTGAGAAATTAAATGGGGTGGCTTAACTCTTATACTTCAAGAATGCCCAATGCATGTTGCTTATGAACCTCCTTCAGCTACAGTTGCCCATAAATTCCTGCTATTTCGAGATACAAAGTTCATAAATGTTTATTTATGCATTTATTTATTTCATTCATATGCCACCTGATCCCTAGTAGTTTATGAAATGTAAAAAAAAAAGTTTTAAAAAATTTAAAAAGAGAACATAAAACAAAAAAGAGCAAAGATGGCAAAGAAAAATAACCCAGATGAGAAAAAAGGAAAAGATGACAATTGCTTCTGGAATCCCAATAGATGGCATTGTTTAATCAATGAAACCTGGAGCATGTAGCTTGCCAGATGATACAGGTAGTACCTCAATTAACCAGGCCCCATACTATGTAGGGTTTTATAGGTAACAACTAGCACCCTGGCACCTGGAAGCAAACTGACAACCAGCACAGCTCACAAAATAAAGGTGTTACATGGGCATACTGAGGCATGCCCATGCCACTACATTCTGGACCTGTTGAAGTTCCTGGGTGGTCTTCAAGGGCAGATTGAAGGTATAACATAAGCCCTAAAATAAGCACATCAGAGTTCATAGACAAAGAAGAGGAGTTCGGATGGACTCACAATTAGTTGAAGATGAAAAACAATGCTGACTGGCGGGGCCTAGGGGGAGGGCCTTCTCTGTAGGGGCCCCTGTTCTCTGGAACCAACTTCTCCCAGAGATCCGAATCATCCCCACCTTGCTGACCTTCCGAAAAGCCATTAAGACATGGCTCTTCCTGCAGGCAGGGTTCTGAGACAATTTTACATCTGAGGTCTCCCCCATGTATGCATGGTGCTGTATGTCTTTTTTAAATTTTTTAAAAATTGTTTTTAATGATTTTATTGTTTGGTGTTCTTTAAAATGCTGTACGCCGCCCTGAGTCCTTAGGGAGTAGGGCGGCATAGAAGAATTCCAAATAAATAAATAAATAAATAAATAAATAAGAGTCGCACCTAAAGAATGTTTGTTTCACTTCAGCTTACGGTAGATGTTTTTTTAGTGGGGTGTCACTGAGCTCTGTCCTAGGCCCTGCACTGTTCAACATTTTTATCTGTGACTTGAAGTTGAGGGGAAGGAAAATTAGAACGTATAACTAACATTTCAGAGGAGAGAGAGAGAAAACTAAAAAAGATATAGATAGGCTTGAGCAATGGATTAAAATGAACAGGATGAAATGTAACTGGGATAAATATAAAATTCTGCATCTGGATAAGAAAAGACATAAAAGATAAATAAAAAATGGAAAAACCTGGGTTATTAGACGTGAACCAACGTTATGTTGCAGCTGCAACAAAGGTAAATGCTTTCCTGGGGTGCATTAACAGGTATATAGAATCCAACTCATGTAAAGAAAATATTCCATTCAATTCTGCTCTGTTTATACCTCACTATATCTATTACTGGATACCACTGTTCAAATAAGAAACTGAAGTGAATTCAGAGGGCATTTACAAAGAGAAGTGGAGTCTGGAAACTAAATCCTGTGAGGAATGGTTAAGGGTGTGTTTAGTCCATAGAACAGTGGTTCCCAACCTTTTTGTGATCGAGTACCACTTGGAGGTCCCGTACAGTCGCCGCGTACCACCTGGTTCCAGAGAAACTAAATTCGATCAGATATCACTTTATTTCCATAATTGTACCGTTCCTTTTTTGGCCCCGCGCATCCAGCAACTGGATTCTCGGGCCGCTGGGACCAGGTGGGTGGTGTGTGGCAACAGTTGTGTTAGGCAGTAAACATTTTTGTGAAGTAAAAAATAACTAACTAAAAATCGTTCATGACCCCGAAAGTGTTCGCGTACCACCTGGAAGGCCCTCGCGTACCACTAGTGGTACACGTACCACAGGTTGGGAACCACTGCCATAGAAGAAGTGGCTGCAGGAAGATGTGATAGCTCTCCAAGTATCAGAAGGGGTGTCACATTAAAAAAAAAGAGAATGGATTATTGATTATCCCAGGAGCAAAACAAAACCAATGGATAAAAACTGTCATAGGGAGAATTGTCTGAAGGAAATTCAAACAAGATATCAAGAAGGGCTTCATGACTATATGAGCTGTCAGCCATTAGAACAGACTGTCCTTCACCAGAAACTGTCAGAAGCTGGATCTTCCTCTATGCAGAGTGGATTCTGCACTAAGCAGGGGGTTGGACTGGAAATCTTTATGATACCTTTCAACTTTATAATTCTATGTACTATGGAAATATTTTTTAAAACCTTCTAAACGCAGTCCTTTCCACATATATAATACAGCTGAACTGCTGTGTGGCCCTCTGCTATAGAGGCTTATGTCACCCATTTTGCTCTTAACCTCCCTATGAGAACAATTGGCATAATTATAGGAGCAGGTCAGGATTTTTAATGGATTACATAAATACATTAAGATTCTGCAATATTTTAGATCCATTTTTGGGTCTAAAGTTGCTACAATGGAGAAAAAACTGTTTTAAGATGTATGGACTTCATCTCCCAGAATTCCCCAGCCAGCAATAAATGGGGTGCTATAGGATCTCAGGCCATCCATTAGCAATGTTTTAAATCAATGGAACATGGTTGTGGGGCTTTTATAATGTCCTGGGACTACAATTCACAGTATATTCAGCAACATGGGAAGTGTCATCTGAACACATCTGAGTGGGCACCAGCTTTGAAAATGTTCCTCTTCGTCCAGTCAAGAAACAATAGGCTGAATGCCTGAAGAAGCCACCATTACTCCATTATCAAAGTCAAAACCTTGAGATTATCAATTCTCAGTTTTGCTAATATATCTTATACAGGTTGCCTCCAATATTATTATTAAGTAACAATCATCAGTTATTTTCATTTGCATTTATTTAAAGAGATGAAAGACAGTGCTTTTATTTATATAATAAGCTGATAGGGAAGAGAACCTGGTCTAGAGATTAACACTTCTGCCTTATAAGCAGACTGCCCAGGTTCAAATCCCACTATGGGTATGGCTATCTGACGAGAGCAAAATAGCTCGAAATAGATCTATAATAGTCTCCCTTTATTTTCATTTATCAGCAAAAAAATGTTACACACACACACACACACACATATTTATTTATTTATTTATTTATTTATTTATTTATTTACTTACTTACTTACTTACTTGTTCATTTATTTACTTGTTCATTTATTTATTGCTGATAAATGTGTGGCTGAGAGATGTTCACTAGGTAAATTATCTATTCAGGATGTTAAGCTAATAAAATTGCCAAATTGCTTCTTTAATCTTAATATTGGCATATAGGCAACATAAAGAACAGAGAAGGACATATCTAAGGATGGCTGGAATATCGAGTGCTTATCACAGCAGGAATCCAGATTATCAATCAAATAAATAGATAATATCGGTGCAGCACATTTGCTCAGATATTTTAATGTGCGACAGGTCGACATCCAGAAACCACTGGCACAAGAAGCCTTGAATGTTTAATCTTTAACTGTCTATAGCCCAGACATACATCATCAAAATCAAAATCAGCACCTCTTTGGTACCAGAAAGCAAACAAGCAACAATAGAGGAAGGAAACAGCTTAGGAAAAAGAGAGAGAAAATAGCGAAGTACCTTTAACTTTGGGCCACTCTGTCTTGAACATAGGAAGAAGACAAGAGAAAACCATTTCCAAAAATGTTGCCTAGAAAACTCCACCCACTATGGAGAACTGCAGGGACTTGTCCACAGAGTTATTAGGAGTCACATCTAGCTAAATGGCAGCAAACCAACAAACCCCAACCCCCTCAGAATTGGGTCTTCCGGATAAGAGCTAGAGGATGTCATGGATTGATCTCTGCACAAAATCTCTATTAGCTAATTGTAAAGAAGGATACTTATTATTCTTCATACTTATTCTAATTCTCTATTTAGCTTTTGTTTCTGGAACAATGTTTAAAAATAGTCACCATGTTCCAAATACGTGTGTCAAAGATTTCAAGATGGTAAATCCATCATTTCCAATTCTCACTCCAGATAATTTTTTTTCTCCATCATTAACTTTGTTGTGTCCCCATTCCCACATTCTTTTCATAAAATCTTTCCCTGAAATTTTGCACAAAACTCCACACACATTTCTCCTGACATGCTTTTTTTGCTAGTCTTTCTAATATACTACAGATTTACTATATTTTGTGCTTACTTTCTCTCTCGCATACACATATTCATGCACTATTTTCATTGCAGAACTGCATAATAAAATATGAGAAAGCGTAAATATTTTTTAAAATCTGCATTTTAGTTTACATATTGATATAATGTATATATAAGGAGAGTGCATGTTAAGCTGCAAGCTACATTAAATTGGCTCCAAAGCTGATCATAGTACCTCAAAACTACAGCTCCTTATTTCATCCACCTCAAATAGAATAGAATAGAATAGAATTCTTTATTGGCCAAGTATACACACAAGGAATTTGTCTTTGGTGCATATGCTCTCAGTGTACATAAAAGAAAAGATACATTTGTCAAGAATCATGAGGTACAACACTTAATGATTGTCATGGGGTACAAATAAGCAATCAGGAAACAATATTAATATAAATCGTAAGTATACAAGCAACAAGTTACAGTCATACAGTCATAAGTGGGAGGAGATGGGTGATAGGAACGATGAGAAGACTAATAGTAATAGTAATGCAGCCTTAGTGAATAGTTTGACAGTGGTGAGGGAATTATTTGTTTAGCAGAGTGATGCCATTCGGGGGAAAACTGTTCTTGTGTCTAGTTGTCTTGGTGTGCAGTGCTCTATAGCGTCGTTTTGAGGGTAGGAGTTGAAACAATTTATGTCCAGGATGCGAGGGGTCAGTAAATATTTTCACAGTCCTCTTTTTGACTCGTGCAGTATACAGGTCCTCAATGGAAGACAGGTTGGTAGTAATTGTTCTTTCTGCAGTTCTGATTATCCTCTGAAGTCTATGTCTGTCTTGTTGAGTGCATAGGTAGCAACAAAACCATCACAGAAAGCTATTATTTGCAGTTTTGTGATTATTGTGTAGTCATTCAAACCATGCAGTGAAGTGATTGACGGGTGGATCTTTGTGACCAATTCTGTCACTGCTAGTCTGATCTATTCGCAAGTTCCTTGTTCATTTTGAAACTTGTCTTATACAGTATATTCTGAATCCAATAATTTGTGGCCTTGTTTGCTATGATGAGCCTCATATGAAGAGTTCAACGTTGAATTTTATCTGAAGCGTGTCAAAAGTCTTGTATAAGAGCCAAAACTGCAAGACTTCATGACTGAACATTGGATTTGCCTCCTTTTCCCATTCAAGTTTGGGCATTCTCACAAAACTTCACACACCAGAAAGTAACAGAAGTCAATGTGAAGAGCAAGATTCTTTTCTTTCTTAATTTAGGACTTTAGGATTATCTTTACATGAAGACAAGCTCCTAATTGTGAAAGTGAATATGGAGATATTATCCAGAAATTTTCCAAAACCCTGAGCTATTATTTATTTATTTATTTATTTATTTATTTATTTATTTATTTATTTATTTATTTATTTATTTATTTATTTATTTATTTATTTATTTATTTATTTATAAGAGTTCTTATAGGCCGCCCAATCCCGTGGGACTCAGGGCGGCTTACAACAGAGATTAGAACTATACAGTAAAATAACATCTAAAAACATTTTATTACAATTTAAAAACCATTCATACATGAGGGAATCATCTCATCACCACCACCACCTGCCTTATTTGAGTGGAGGAGGGGAGGTTTAATCATTGAGAATCATCCCCTTTCATCAGTATGTTTAAATGGGCACTAAAAATATTCAAAATATTCAGGCAGCTTTAAAATTGTTTAAGCTACTAAGAAGCTGTCAGTTATTTCTGCCCTTAAAACACAATTTCCCAGAGTTTTCATTTAGGCCAGGCAAATTAGATTAAAGCCAAGTAACCTTTCTTCATCTATGTAATGACCATCCAGCTTACTTGGTTATCTTACATTTCTTATCACCACTGCACCATCAAATTCAGTGAAGAACATGCTTGAAGGAAATGATCAATTCAGGATCTTTATCACTGCCAATACAGTATACTATTTCCACTACTGTTAAGGAGTAGTTTTGTGGATAAGCTAAATGGTGCACTCCTTTCCCAGAGCATCAATTAAGTTGGGCCTCCAGCACTTCCAGGTGGGATGAAGCAAAGTATATAATGAACAGGCAGAGTGACTTGTCCCCATCTTCTTGCGTGACAGGCAGGAAGCTGTCTGAGGATCATTGGGGACACTGGATTCCCTGCAGCTACCAGCTGTTGATATACAAACTGTCATCCCAGGAGGATTCCATCATTGTCGTCACGCTGCCTTGAAGGTATTGCCAGATTGGCCTTCTGAGAGGTGAATTACCAAGCAGAGAAAGATAAATAGGACTGTATCAGACACATTGCTAACCTTCCAGCATCACAGAGATGAACATTTTCCTGCCTTCAAAGAAGACAAATACTGGGGCTTTGTGAGCAATTTGAGAAAATAACAGCCCTATCCTGAAGTATTCATCATCTGGCCAAGGACAGTGAGGGATCTGTACATTGCTGGCACTAATATAGGCACCTCTGTCCCCAAACGGTAGTAAATTAACAGTTAGATGAAAAGTGGCATGAGGATAAGAAAGGAGGGTCTTTTGGACTATGTATTTATTTAAGCCCATTTCAAGGCCATCCAACCTCTTAATGTCTCTATGCAGCTTACAAATAAAGAAGAAAGCAATATATATAAGAAAATCATAGCCAGCTGAAAGACCAATTAAAAAAGCAATACAAAAGGAAATATATGGGGACTCTACAAGTACCTTAGCCCAAGGTCTGAGAGAACAACCACATTTTTAATGATTTTCGAAACATAAAGCAACCAAATCACTTTGAAGGTACAACATAAAGGTATTAAGCATGCAAATAACTACAGTGTACACTGCGCTCCCTGGAAAGCATTGGCATCTTGCTGAGCTGCTCCAAACAAAGCAGAGGAACAACTTATATGCCTTTGGCCTGCTACATTACAAAGACAAGGCAAAGAAAAAGGCAGACACAGTGTAAACCACAGCACGACATTGGAGTGTTTTTGGTAAACCTATTCATGTGACCTTTTCATTTATCCTTTCCAACTAGGTCATCATGCTAGTTATACTATCTTTGAGAAACAGGCAGGGAATAGAAACCATTTGGTTTACTGAGCAATGGGTCCCTGTCTGATTCTCCCCACTGTCCCCATTCGGTATCAATTCAGCTTCCAGTGAATGTTTTGTTACACGGGGACTTTAAACAGTTTGCATGTATTGGTGGGGGGGGGAGGGGCACATTCATTAAGATAGAAACCGTACAAATTTCTGGGGAGATGTGATTGCAGAGAGCAGGCACCATAACCAAGTTTTGTTTCATGCAAAAAAAGTCTGTAAGGCATTTCCAATCGGCCATCCATATCAATATTGTCTTTTCTCTAATCAAGAAAGTCAGTTTAGTCATATCTGCATCTTCCATCATCTTCACCAACCATTCCTCTATCATGGGTAGTTTTACTATAATTGTAACCCCCAAAATTAAGAGCCGTGGTGGCGCAGTGGTTAGAATGCAGTACTGCAGGCTACTTCTGCTGCCTGCTGGCTGCCTGCAGTTTGGCAGTTCGATCTTCACTGGCTCAAGGTTAACTCAGCCTTCCATCCTTCCGAGGTCAGTAAAATGAGGACCCAGATTGTTGGGGGCAATATGCTGACTCTGTAAACTGTTCAGAGAGGGCTTTAAAGCACTGTGAAGCAGTATATAAGTCTAAGTGCTACTGCTATAAATTAACAAATCTGCCATGTTCATCAGTTATTTATTTATTTATTTTTATTTATTTTGTTGGATTTCTATGCCGCCCAATCCCTAGGGACTCAGGGCGGCTCACAGCATGTAGATCCAATACAAAATAAAAAATTCATTAAAAATATATAACAATACACAATATAATAATTAAAATACAGAAAATACAAAAGTTAAAAAATTAAAAAGAGTATCTCATTCACCCCGCCTGCCGGAAGAGCCAGGTCTTTATTGCTTTCCGGAAGGCCAGTAGGGTGGGGATAGTCCTGATCTCTGGAGGAAGTTGGTTCCACAGGGAGGGAGCTCCCACAGAGAAGGCCCTCCCCCTAGGTCCCGCCAGCCGGCATTGTTTGGTCGACGGGATCTGGAGGAGGCCGACTCTGTGGGCCCTAACCGGTCGTAGGGAGGTATGCGGCAGGATGCGGTCCCGAAGGTAACCTGGCCCTGAGCCATGTAGGGCTTTAAAGGTAATGACCAACACCTTGAATTGGATCCGGAGACTAATGGGCAACCAATGCAGCTGGCGGAGAATAGGTGTTACGTGGGTGCATCTAGGTACACCCACCACAGCTCGTGCAGCTGCATTTTGCACCAATTGCAGTCGCCGGACACTCTTCAAGGGTAGCCCCATGTAGAGCGCATTGCAGTAATCCAGCCGTGAGGTGATAAGGGCATGAGTGACTGTAAGAAGTGCCTCCTTCTCCAAGTAGGGTCGCAATTGGTGCACAAGACGTACTTGTGCAAAGGTCCCCCTAGCCACAGCTGAAAGATGTTGTTCCAATTTTAGCTGTGGATCTAGGAGGACACCCAAATTGCGAACCCGTTCTGAGGGGGCTAATTTCTCCCCCCCAAGAACCAAGGAGGGACAGTTGGTCGAGTCCTTAGGAGGCAATATCCACAGCCACTCAGTCTTGTCAGGGTTAAGCTTTAGCCGGTTCTTCCCCATCCAGACCCTAACATCGGCCAGGCAGCGGTCCATTACGTCTACGGCTTCCCTAAGTTGAGACGGGGTGGAGATGTACAACTGGGTATCATCAGCATATTGCTGATACCTCACCCCGTGTCGTCGGATGATCTCACCCAGCGGCTTCATGTAGATATTAAACAGGATGGGCGAGAGGACCGAGCCCTGTGGCACCCCACATAGTAGGGGCCTAGGGCTCGACCTCTGCCCCCCTGTCAACACCGACTGCGTCCTGTCAGAGAGGAAGGAGGAGAACCACTGCAAAACAGTGCTGCCCACCCCCACCTCTCCGAGACGACGCAGAAGGATACCATGGTCAATGGTATCGAAGGCCGCTGAGAGGTCAAGTAGCACCAGGATAGAGGAGTGTCCCCCATCCCGGGCTCGCCAGAGATCATCCATCAGGGTGACCAAAGCCGTTTCCGTACTGTAACCGCGCCTGAAGCCAGATTGAAAGGGATCCAGAAAATCAGTGTCATCCAACAGTCGTAGGAGCTGGAGTGCCACCACTTTCTCAACAACCTTCCCCGCGAAGGGAAGGTTGGAGACTGGACGGAAGTTTTTTAAATCCGCCGGGTCCAGGGAAGGCTTCTTGAGGAGGGGCCTCACCACCGCAGCTTTTAAGGGCTGCGGGACGGACCCCTCTCTCAAAGAAGCATTGACCAACGCCTGGAGCCAGCCGCGTGAAACCTCCCTGGTGGCCGAAACCAGCCAGGAAGGGCACGGGTCCAATAAACAAGTGGCGGAGCTCATAGCTCCTATGGCCTTGTCCACATCCTCAGGAGTCACCGGTTCAAACCTTTCCCATATAACCGGACTAAGACCTGCCCCAGTCATCTTGGCCTGTACTGCCCAATCGGAGTCCAGGTCTGTCCGAATCTGAGTGACTTTATCCGCCAGAAACCGAGAAAATTCCTCAGCTCTACCCTGCAAGGGGTCTCCGCCTTCCTCCTTAGCCAGGAGGGTGCGGGTCACCCTAAACAGGGCGGCTGGGCGGGAGTCAGCGGACGCAATAAGAGCGGAAAAATGCGAACATTTTGCCGCCCTTATCGCCACTAAGTAAGACTTAATGAAAGTTCTTAAAAGTGTCCGGTCAGACTCAGCTTTACTAGATCTCCATCGTCGCTCTAGGCGTCTCTTGTGGCGCTTCATCTCCCGGAGTTCCTCGGTAAACCAAGGAGCTCTCCTGGATCCACTTCCACGGAGAGGCCGCAAAGGCGCAATCCGATCCAGAGCCCCCGCCGCTGCCTGATTCCAGGCGGCAGCCAGGGATTCGGACGAACTGTGTACCAGGGATTCAGGTATCTCCCCAAGTTCCCTCTGGAATCCGTCGGGTTCCATTAGGTGCCTGGGGCGGAACCACTTAATCGGTCCCGCCTCCTTGCGGTGGAGGCGTGGTGCCATGAAATCCAACCTCAGAAGGAAATGATCTGACCACGACAAGGGTACTGTGACTAAACCCCTTAACCCCAGGTCATCTCTCCACTGCCCCGAGAGAAACACAAGGTCAAGCGTGTGACCACCCTCATGAGTCGGACCCTGAACTATTTGGGTCAGGTCCATGGTTGTCATGGAAGCCATGAACTCCTGGACTGCCCCCGAGGCTTCGCCGGGCGATGGCAGATTGAAATCCCCCAGCACCATCAACCTGGGGAACTCAACCGCCAGCCCCGCAACCGCCTCGAGCAGAACAGGCAGGGCCTTTGTAACGCAGCTAGGAGGCAGGTACGTTAACAAAAGGCCCACCTGAACCCCTAAGTCCAATTTCAGAAGGAGTGTCTCACACCCAACAATCTCTGGGGCAGGGCTCCTTCGAGGACACAGATTCTGGCGAGCTATAATAGCCACTCCTCCACCCCTTCCCTGGGGTCGCGGCTGATGCTGAACCGAGAACCCGTCCGGGCATATTTCCGAAAGGGGCACCCCCCCTTCCTGGCCCAGCCAGGTCTCGGTTATACACGCCAGGTCCGCCCCCTCTTCTAGGATTAAATCCCGAATGAGGGGGGCCTTGTTGGTAATGTTATGTTACTGCATAAGTGAGAGTTAATATATACAAACAAATCCATTTCTGCAGCATCCGATCATTTTCTACATTCCGGTAGACAGATGTTCCCTGAGGATGAGCTCCAGCACAAGTCCAAAAGCTTGGAAGACTAAACCTCTGATCCTGGTGACTGACCCAGATTGGATCCTACAAGATTATCCTGGGACATGTATATTTGCTTTCATTCGTGAAATCCATTTCACTTTCTTTCTTCACTCAGGGATTCTTCTTCTTTACATCCTCTTTTACAGTTTCATGCATCGAGGGAGATACAAAGTTCTGGTTCTTGCTCTTCTGGTGATCTCGACCATTGTTATTTGATGATGTTGCAGTGTGTCTTTGATGTTGTCTCTCCATCTTCTTCTGGGTTTGCCCAGAGGTGGGTTCCTGCCGGAGCTGTCTGGTGCGCAATTGCGCAATTTGCACACTACAACTCTGGAGCCCTCTCTGCCGATCTGTCGAGCGCATCGCCATCTTTTTTGGTGAATTTTTGGCCGATTTTGCTTCTGCGCATGCGCGGAAGCAAAATCTCGCTAAAATCTCGTGAGGGGACGCATGCGCGCACAAGATTTCAGCGAGATTTTGCTTCCGCGCATGCACAGAAACAAAATCGCATGACGGGACGCTCGTGTGTAGTGAGCACACGCGTGCCCAAAATGGGGAGATGCGCGCAGCGCACCAGCACCGGTAAGTAAGCAACCCGCCCCTGGGTTTGCCTCATTTTTCTTTGACCTTCTCCTCTTTTTGTATATGTTTCATATGGTATAGAATTCCATGAAATTCTCTCCAGGTAAGTAAACCACTTTATTTGATGTTTTTCTATGTAATTTAAAAATTAAGACTCAAGGATTTATAGGTCAAATGTTTTATCTTTTTTTTCTGACGTGAATCCATTATAGGCAAATAATGACTTGCTATATTTTTTTCATTTTTTTATTTTGAGGAAATTTGCTCCATTTATGTTCCATGTTAAACATTTGTAATCCATATTCATTCCCAAAATTTAGAAATGCCCATACCTGTAGTGCCTAATTCAGTATCATCTTTTTCCAATTCTCTGTTGCATCTGTTGTCATTTGATGAAATTGTTCTCACTGTAAGTTCCATTTCCATCTTTTCCATTTCTTCTTTATATCTTTTTTTTTAAATCTCCATCTTCTGAACTTGATTTTGAAGTAAAAATCATACCTTCCAATTTATCCAATCAAAATGAGAACTTTTCTGTTTCAATTTTTCAATCAAGAAGGTATATTCTTTTCTCTTACATAATAAGAATCTTTTTAGAACAATTATGGGTATCTATTACCCATTTTTAATCCTGTTTTAAAATGCAGGACTTGATTTCTTGCCTTCTTTTCACAAATTATACCAAAATAATCTTAGGAACATTCGTTATTCTATATACCTTATCCTGTTTAGATAGATCTTGAAAAGTCCATCTCTTCTTCCTCCAACTCCCAAAAAATTATCAAAACATTAATAATTTATTGTTTTATATTGTAATCTGGAACCTCTGAAACAGTTCTAAATCTCAATGCCAGAAAAGCCAGGTGATAAGTAGGTAGGTAGGTAGATAGGTAGAGATAGATAGATAGATAGATAGATAGATAGATAGATAGATAGATAGATAGATAGATAGATAGATAGATAGATAGATAGATAGATAGATAGATAGATAGATAGATAGATAGATAGATAGATGATAGACAGAATGCCTGTTTGCTGTGGAACTTAATTTATTTTACTTTTGCCTTGAGCTTGTGTGGTTTGTGAATACATCTGGCTGGCCAGTATGGGAATAAAATGCTAGACTTAAAAATCACCAAGTATGGTTATTTCCATGTCCATTTCCATAAAGACAGATAAATGATTAGCCATTATTCAGAATCACACACACACACACATATGTATGTATGTATGTCCAGGAGAATTTTCTGTTTCATGGTACAATTCAATGGTTACTTTAATTTAAAATTCCTTTTATAATTAAAATGTAAAATGTAAAATGAGAAGCACAGACAATCAGGACTGCCTGGAGGTGGATACATTAATATGATATGCAGTAGTAAGGAAGATTTTGATTGCTCTGTGATAAGCAAAAAAAGCATGCAGAATTTATTTAAAAGTGTATTTTTATGGCTGTTTCTGAGATTTTATGGCTGTGTCTGAGGAGATGAAATATGATACAAACATATAAGGTCAAACAAGAATGGTGGCACATTTGATGGATGTACCAAATGGCAGCTAAACCAACAACCTAGAGATATAGGTCAGTTTCTCACTGTTCCAAAGTTGTTGTAGACCCGCTCACAGGATACAAGTTTATATTCAAGTACTGAGTACTCTTAAGGAGTTAAGACTAGGACTTCACAAATTAAGGAAATTTCAAAACTTGGAAAGCACAACACAGACTTGCCTCAATTGCAGAGTGGCTAAATTTACAGTTGCGGCTTTAAAGTGGCAGATAGGGAGCTTCCCAAATGCCTCCCTTTCTGCTAGTTAGAAAAAAGATTTTCTATTTTTAACATCAAAACAGAAGTTGTAAACAAGAGGCTGGAAACCAATGGGATTGACCATCTCCACTCAGGCTCAAGGATCAAGCTGGAATTTGAAGGATGTTGGATTTTCAGTGTAATGATTTGGCACAGAGGTAGCATCTGTTCTAAAGTTCCTACAATTCTCTAATGTAGTGTTTCTCAACCTTGACACCTTCAAGATTGCTGGCTGGGGAATTATGGGAGCTGAAGTCCATACATCTTAAAGTTGCCAAAGTTAGAGAAACACTGCTCCGGAGGCACAGGAAAAAGTTATTTAAAAACTGTGTTTTTAGAAGAAAAATGGGGGCAACCCAGATGACAGAACTAGATTTGGAGGAGGCAGCATTAGATTAATAGTATATACCTAGGATAAAGAGTTATAAATATAGATATGATTTTAAAAAATAATGAGTTTTAAAAGTGACACCGATAATTTAAAGACGTATGGGAATATGTTATCAGTCTGTTAAATATAACATGTATTAGAATTAGAATCACTCAGAGGAAAGGTTTAGAAGGAGAAAGAGGAAGTAGAAAGGGAGGGGAGAAGAGAAGGAGTGGAGGGAAGTAGGAAGTGGGAGAGAAGGAGTAAGAAGGTAGATAGAGGAGGTGGAGATAGAGGGAGGGGAGTGAAAAGAAAAAAGGAAAACAGACTAATAAATAACAGCAAAATAGGTGCAAAAATAGGATATTGAATCATGATTGATTGGATAAAGATGTATAAATATGTATTTGTTATATTTGTAATAAATATGTTATTGATATGTCTTTAAGGTATATGCATTGATATATTTATGGAAATTGTGGAGAAAAAAACAAAAAATATTTTTAAAAAACTGTGTTAAATTTAATTGCTGTTGATGTTTGTGTCTAAGTGTACAGAAGTGGAAGGAACGACCACAGGACAGATCAACAATTTCAAATAGCAGATATGAGAGGCCCACTGAACCCCCTGGCCCCTTTCCCCTAAGTGCAATGTTAAGAAGGGGCAGAATTTCATTTGACCAATTGTGCCTGCCATTGTGATGCCATTACCAACCCCAGGAAAATGATCCTGCTTTATTGTCTCTTATGA
Organism: Diadophis punctatus similis; assembly: GCA_023053685.1. Taxonomy (NCBI): domain Eukaryota; kingdom Metazoa; phylum Chordata; class Lepidosauria; order Squamata; family Dipsadidae; genus Diadophis; species Diadophis punctatus. The sequence goes on from JALIGW010000003.1 coordinate 43,524,022, forward strand.
TTATGATCTCTAATATTGATGTTCTCTATACACGATCAATAAATTTACGCAACCTGAAATAAATTTACAGCAGATTATCTTATTTAAATAAGATATAGGTCAGTGTTATCTTCTCTCTGCTCAAAATTTTATCTTAATCTTATTCTATGGGTGATCTTTTTACAATGCCATCTGTGGTTTGTATTTTTATCTCTTCCACCAGTAAATGTTTTCATGATACTACTTATAATTGAAAAGAGACTTTTATCTTTTGGGGGGGTGTTGATTCCAGGGGTGGGTTCTAATTTACCTCGCTGCCGGTTCACTTCCTCCCGTGCCGCGTGGCTGCGCCTTGTGGGAACACATGTGCTTTGCACGCACGCGCATGCGCAGTACCAAAAAATAAAAAATTCCCCCCCAAAAAGCCCAAAACAAGATGGCAACCCATGCGCAGTGCCGGAAACTCAGCTTCTGCGCATGCGCAAAAGAAAAAAAAACCGGAAAAAAATTCCCCCCAAAAATTCCAAACAAATTCTAAAAAAAATATGGCAGCTTCCACGGACCGGCACCAACAGAACCAGTTCCATGACATCAATATGACGTCACCAGCGGGTTGCTACCGGTTCAGGCAAACCGGTACGAACCGGGAGGAACCCACCGCTGGTTGATTCCAATTATAATTTGGGAGTGTGAGCTATTTCCCAAAGAAGAAAGGTATGCTTTCTCTAGACACACATCAAAATATGACAAGGTTAGGAGGTAAACACTATAGAATTTAGAAACACTTTAAATAAATATATTTGGAGGTATTTTAATGCACTGAAAACACAGGTTCAAATAAAAACTGCAATAATAATGTCGTGTTTGGGTATTCCACCTAAAGGAGACATCTTTGTCTGCCATGTTGCTGCAAACAATTTTTCATTTTTTTTATAATGGTACCAAAAAATCCAGTGCATGTCAGTGCATTCAATCAAATGTTTAATCATACACATATTCAATCTGGACTGGCATAAAGGCCAAGATGGGTCATTCCAGAAAGTACGAAGCATAAATCAGCTGGTTTGCATTATTGTAGATTCCCTCTAAATCTGATTTAGGTTGCATTTATCTAGATTAGCACTCTGGACATGGTGTAGATTAACTGCTCTGCAGACTCTCCTTTGGTGATTTGTGACACTGACAGCTTGAATTGTGGGTACATTGCACTATAAATAGGCAGCAAATTAGAAAACTCTAGCTCCTTGTTCAACAATAATTCATCCTGCTATTATGAAGCTGCTGTCACTGTCACTCACTGAACATCTTTCCTCTTGGAATTACAGAGAACGGGAAGGAGTTTCATAAAGTGTGCCATGCTAGTGTACTTTAGCTCTTCTGCTCTATAACTCACAGCTCTTGCACACTTCCCTTTGTTCAATACCCAGTACTAAGTGTTATTGGGTTGGGAGCTGTGACTAAGGAGTACAAGTGATCTTCAACTTACAACCATCATTTAGTGACTATTCGAAGTTACAACAGCAGTGGAAAAAAGTGACTTATGATCATTTTTCACACTTATCACTATTGCCGCTCCCCATCATCACATGATCAAAATTCAGACCCTCAACAACTGGCTCATTTTGATGATGGTTGCAGTGTCCCAGGGTCATGTGATCACCTTTTGTGAACTTCTGACGAGCAAAGTCAATGGGAAAGCCAGATTCACTTTATAACCTTAACTGTTACTAACTTAACAATTGCAGTTATTCACTTGGCTTTTTCCTCTTCTGATTGGAGTTATTCAGAGCCACGGTGGCGCAGTGGTTAGAGTGCAGTACTGCAGGCTACTTCTGCTGATCACTGACTGCCAGAGTTTGGCAGATCGAATCTCACCAGGCTCAAGGTTGACTCAGCCTTCCATCCTTCCGAGGTCGGTAAAATGAGAACCCAGATTGTTGGGGGCAATATGCTGACTCTATAAACCACTTAGAGAGGGCTGTAAAAGCACTATGAAGCGATATATAAATCTAAGTGCTATTGCTAGTGCTATTCTGGCTTCAATACATGAGCACACAATAGATTCAAACTCAATGTAAACCGCTCAAAACTCGACTGCAGAAAATACGACTTCAGCAACAGAGTAATCAATGCCTGGAATGCACTACCTGACTCTGTGGTTTCTTCCCCAAACCCCAAAAACTTTAACCTTAGACTGTCTACAGTTGACCTCACCCCATTCCTAAGAGGTCTGTAAGGGGCATGCATAAGCACACCATCGTGTCTACCGTCCCTGTCCTTCTGTCCTATTGTCTAAATTTATCTATACATACTTTGCTTTTGTTTATGTTTATATCATACCTGTTATCGTGTACATGTGTTGACAAAATCAATCAATCAATAAATCAATCAATTAATTAATAGAATGACTTAGGGCTCCCAGCTGAGCTTTGAACTAGTTCCACTCACCACTGAATCTGCTGAACTCTATCATTCAGTCCTACTCGGCAATTTCTTACCATTGACTCCTTGGTTCCTGCAGTGATTCTCAAAATTGCTTTGCTGCCAGACAATCTGCTGACTGAAGCCTTTCCAGACTCCTCTTCACTGGCTAGTTTGTCACTCAAAGCCCACATTGACCAGGACCACCAACCAGACTCCAGTGACACCCCTGCCAGCCAGCCTGCTAGCCAATACCTCTTCCAAATTCCTCTTCATGCAAGCCTCATCACTGGATCCTTCTGCTGCTGATGCTTCAGGTTCCATTGCTAACTAACCTGCCAGGTGATGCTAGTTTTCAAGGGACCACTGTCACTGATTGTTCCTGGCCATGTCACCAGTTGAACTCCATCATGGATCCTACAACGATTTATAGCATTCTTTAGCTTTCTTCCTGGGATGCTGAAGCTCTTCCAGCTCTTCAATGGCCTGAAACAATCACTAAGGACTCCAGCCTTTGCAAGCCTTCTCCTACCCATTGTGATTGTGCTCAGCTGGCCACCTAAATCTGGCTCTTCTCCAGCCATGAGCATTCCTGGGGAGTTGGGGTGTATTTGTGGGATGAAAGGATGAGTTGTTTGTGTGATAGGGACAGAGCAGAAAAGCCCAGTCTTCTAGATAACCTTTTTATAATCCTTTTATAAAAATACATCTTTTTTTACTTGCTTCTCTCTATATGTTTATATAGCAATAGCGCTTAGACTTATATACGACTTCATTGTTTTTGCTTTGCAGCCCTTTCCAAGCGGTTTACAGAATCAGCATATTGTTCCCAAGAACCTCATTTTACCAACAGTGGAAGGATGGAAGCCAGTGTAAACCACTTTAAGCCAGTCAGGATTGAACTTGTTTATATAATAAGCTGTACATGAGTCACATTACAAGTTAACTCATGCAGGACCATTCAAACATTTTACTATTAGGGATAGAGAAAAAATATGCTTCCCCTCCCATTCCATTAATAGAAATGGATTGCCCCAGCCAATGAATCCTATTTCAATTAACAGCCTGCCTTGTACCCATTGGCAGCAAGCTAGCTTGGTGGATGCAAGGCAGGCTGTGCTCTTTCTTGTCTTTCCTTGTCCCTGCATCTGCCACCAGCTACCTGAGGTGACCTAATATTAAACATGGCCCTGTGCACAAGCTAAGTCAATTTAAGGACAGATATATTGCTAACTATGTTGGTTTTCCAGTTTCTAACAACGCCTCAAGCGGCTATGGGTTATTTTTAGAAAGCATCAAAAAGTGATGAGAACAGCAGACAGGAAAAAAAAATCCACCAGACACATGTGTGTGTTTCCCCCTAAATTTGTACTCTTCTTAGAAAAAGCTATTCACATATCTTTTTTTTTAGCTATGTACCTACAATGTATATACATTTTTATCAGCAATTCCATGTTACCACGGCCAACCCTATCTAGCCAGGTCTGGGAACATTTGGGTGCTAAAATCTTCCTCAGAAGCTTCCTGGTTCTACCTCTCGTCTTTTCACAACTGAAGGGCTATTATGAAAGAGGATGCCAAGATAGAGAGGGTGAAATCAGTTCAGTTCCTCTGTCCCAAAATATTTGCTGACACCTGCTTAAGGGAGACCTCAGCTGAAAGTTGTAAGTTATGGAACTTTGAGACTGAGCAAGAAAAGAACTCGTCCCAGACTTTTTTTTTAAAAAAAAGTATATTTGTTCAAAGATATGGGAAACATGTAAAAATAGAAGCAGAATATAAGAATGAGCCAATGATTGCATATTGTAATATTGAGAAACACCTGAGATTTGAAACAGTCTAATTCAAGAATTGGTTTAAGCTACTACCTAACAAAGTAGTTTAAAACCCCAATTCTCCCTATTTTTATTTTAGTGCAGTCTTTTGATAACCTGCATGTAAAGAAAATCTCCGACTGATTGATTAGATGCCATCAAGTTGTTTTCGACTCCTAGCAATCACATAGACAGATTTTCTTCAGGAAGAAAATTCCTTTACTTTGTGTGAAAACAACTACACCAAAATCACAAAATGTCATGCTGTCTAGAGAGAAAAGGCAATAGTGCTTTTCTCCTTTCAGTCACCTGCCAAATTAAAAGGTTCCCAGATTAATTGTGCTGAGAGATAGGGAGAAAAGGGAAGTATCAATTAATGATAAAATCCATCAGTAAGCATACACATTATACAGAGAGAAACAAATCAAAACCTTGTGATGACAGGTCAGGTATCTGAACTCTTGCAGCCAGTTTTTTAATCTCCTATTAAACTATCTGTCTTCTGATTGCTTTTGTCAGTTCCTTAAATTTAATAGCTGGACCAACAATCCTCTCTCTTTGTTCACACATAAATAAATATCTGATCAATAAAGAACATCTTTTAAAGCTCCTAGATTTGAAGAATGAGGTGTGCAGAGCCTACTGATGGGTTCAGGAAAATTATGGGTTCAAGTCACCAAAGTGATTTTAAAACAAAAACAAAAACAAAGGAAAACTATCATATTAAATGTCCTCTTGCACTTAAGGAGAAAATGGCATTGAAAATAAATCCTACTCCAGAGACTTTATCTGCAGAGAAATTAAAAGATGGTTCAAGCATCACTTGGGAAACCATATCCCTTCTTCTCATCGCAACAACAGAAATAAAGGATCTTGAATGAATCACCGGATCTAGAATTCACAGTCCAGTCTTAGGTGTCACAGGATCTTTGCCTTGTGGTTAGTTTTTTGAAGCTGAATCTAATTATGTCTGTAAAGCATTTGAATGGAAGGCCAGTATGTTAATATTCCCAGCAGAGTCATATCTATTCAGAGTGGTTATTGGTGGGAAGAATATAGCCCCCTGGTGAGCCATTCATCAGGAGTGAATACAGAAGAAGAAGTTGGGGAAAATGTCGGTTGGCCTGTCATATCAGAGAGAATGAATTTGGCTTCTCTGGGGGGAATCCTTTGAAAGGTGGGTCTCTTCAGCCCAATATGAATCGTCCCCGGTCAGCCGGAATCATTTAGAATCATGACGGTAATGGACAGGATAAATGTGACCTCAGAGTGCCCAATGAATGCTTAATTGCTCTATCTCTGCTTTTCGACAGCATCGCCTGCCATGCTCTACTTACAGAAGCAAATCACGCTAGGAGCTGTCCATTTCAAAAGAGTGCGGGCAGTGCTGATGTGCACCTTGCTGGCAGCTGATGATGTAACTTGGCGACCCAGGGCAGTCTGTGAAGGTGGCTTTGGAATAGCTAATCAGATGGGATGCAAGGCAGGAAGAAAGGTATGTCTGTGCTGGTGCTTTGTCATCAAGGTAAAATGGCAGCTGAAGTTTAATGCCTGGGGAATGCAACAAAGGAAAACTTGCTGAAGAGAAGAGGCCTGCTTCAGCCTTAATCTGAGGAACAGCCTTAATCTGAGGAACTATACCATACTGAGAGCATGGTATAGAACAGTGATGGCGAACCTTTTTTCCCTTGGGTGCCGAAAGCGCGTGCGTGCACGCTATCACGCACATGCGAGTGCCCACACCCATAATTCAATGCCTGGGGAAGGCGAAAACAGCCTCCTCCGCCCCCGCAGAGGTCCTCTGGAGGCCAGAAATGTCCCATTTCCCAACTTCCGGTGGGCCCTGTAGGCCCGTTTTTCGCCCTCCCCAGGCTCCAGAGGCTTTCCTGGAGCCGGGGGAGGGCAAAAATGCCCCCCGCCGCCCCCGGAGGCCCTCCAGAAGCCTAAAATGCCCTCCCAGAGCCTCCGCGTGAGCCAAAAATCAGCTGGCCGGCACGCACATGCACTCTGGAGCTTAGCTAGGGCAACAGCTCGCGTGCCGGCAGATATGGCTCCGCGTGCCACCTGTGGCACGCGTGCCATAGGTTCGCCATCACTGGTATAGAACAAATGCTTAGGAAGGTTAAAAAAAATGGGGATTTCAACAGAAAATTAGGGAATTGGGAAATGACTAGAAGCTCTGTCCAACAATGGACAGTCATCTGGCCATTTTCTGACCATTTTGAGAGAGGAAATGGAAAGCCCTAAAGGGTTCAGGATAGATACTATGCTGTGATTTTGTTCCCAAACCTGATATTTGCAATACAAGTTTCCAGAGCAACTTTTAGTGGGGATCATAGACAGTCCCTGGCATAAGCCTTCCGTTTTCAGAAACAATTGTTTTTGCATTTTACTGCTGAGATTGAATGTATATTACCATACCATAATCTGTAGACATCTATCTGGTGCAACAATATTCCCTAAAGAGAACATTTTTCCTCCCTAAGCCTCTACTTCTTTATGGCTAGTCTTTCTTAACAGATTAACAGAGTTGGAAGGGACTTGCAGGTCATCTAGTCCAACCCCCTGCCCAAGCAGGAGACCCTACATCTGCCTCTACCTAGGATCAAACTCACAACCTCCTGATTGTGCGGCAAGAGCTCCACCTCTAGGCCACAGCAGCTAAAGAAGGCTGGGGTGATCCATAAGTTTTATCCTAATCATTTAAGATGATTGGGTGTCTGGCCTCCAGGTAACAGGTGAGTTAAAGCAGGTGATGCTATTTGTTTGGTTCCCCCGGGGCTCAGCCAGAGGTTGTTTGAATGGCTTGCAATTGCTTTTCAGGGAAAGGATCCCCTTTTCCGATTTGGCAAAACTACAGAAGAACAATGCAACCATGTTCCATCCAAGGGGAATGCCCCTCATTTCTGTGCACATTTTGTATAGCAGGTAGCTGAAGAGCACCTCTCACCTGCAACAGCAGCAGGGTTTAAACAAAGACATTGAAAAGAAAGCATCCTGTTTGTCAGCAACCCAGAAATATGAAGGTTAGGAAAGTTGAATGCAGATTATTTATTGTTATAGAAAGTCTAAAGGACAAGATAAACAATACTGACAAGGTCTCCTTTGAAGGCTGTATTTTCAGTCCCAAGGCATAAAACAACCTAGTAGCATCTCCATTACTTACCCCTCCCTTCAAAGGCCAAAAGAAAATACATTTTTTCTCCTTTGTAGACAGAGTTAAAAGTTTCTTTTTAGCCAAGAAAGAGGGAGAAGAAGGACTGAATGATATTCAAACAATAGGTCCGGAGGGAGAACCAATAGAAATTCCATCCACATTACCTATTGCCCTTTTATGATTCAAGGCACAAATCTATAAGGGTAAATGCAGAGTTAGCACCCTGCAGAAGGCAAAACAGCACTGTGATGGATTTGAGCAGAATAATAACTAATTGGAAGAAATGGTTACAACTTCATTTTTCTCTCCTTTATTCAGGGCTACGACCTCCCAATGCTGTAGTTAAAAAAAGAAAACCCACACTCTACTAAGTCATTCCATTTCCCATAGATTGCCATTCTTTGCTTACTTTTAGTGCTACTAATTTATAGAAGCTCTTCAAATAAGGAGTTGCTTATTTACTCAAATAACTGACTTTGGGGGACAAAAACCTACGCTGCTATATACCATATTCAGAAGAATGTCATTTGGAATGAACATGTTCAACAGAATGCAAGACCTTGCGCCAGTTATACTTACCTACTAGCAGTAGCAACATCAAGTTGACCCAAATGTGAGGTAAGTACTTCTAGATCAGTGGTGGGTTGCTACTGGTTCGACCCGGTACAGCGAACCTGTAGTGGTGGTGGGAGGCTCCGCCCACCTGCCTGGATGTCATCAAAAAATGCTCTGCACATGTGCAGAAGCGTTGCACGTGAACAAAGTGCACATGCGCGTACACGCGCTCCCGTTCCCAAACCAGTAGCAAAGGTAAGTAGAACTCATTACTGCTTCTAGATGCATCTCAAAGAATGTCTAAAGGAGTTGATGGAACTTGAAAGTATACAATGCCATAAACTCAAAAACTACAGAACAGCTGTGTCTACATTTAGGCCACATAAGTGAACAACTGATTTTAAGTGGGATGAAAAGACAGGCAGTATCTACTTGATATGTTATTGTTGCAGTTTTATTTTCAGAGAGAAGTACTTATGGAATGTTCTTCCTCTGGTACCAAAATAATTTTAGCAGCTATAAGATTGCACATTTTGCCGTGATACTGGGGTATATGCTACCTATTTCAGATAGCCAACCTTAAACCAGCCTTTCAGTGTGCTGAAGTTAGTCTATGCTACTTCCTTGAAATCCCACTTGATCATTCATCAAACATGTATATCTGATATGAGGTACTGATTGTGGCTCCAATCATTACTTGGTCTGTACAGTTAATCAACTTAAGCTCCAACATGTAAAATGAGAAGAGGGTTCCATCAACAAAGCAGAACTGATCAAAGCTGATTGAAGTGGGTCATAAAGAAGAATCCCAAAACCAGTTTGCATCCTGATACTGCCTGATGATGTGGACATGGAAGAACAAGGCTCTGCAGTTATCTCTGAATGTGCCAAAAGCATGCTCCCAATCTTATGGCCCCAGATGCCAATATGGATCTCTGATGAACACTTATACTTGATAGACCAGCGTCAATGAACCATGTTTATTGACAGTGCACAATATAGGAAACTCAATCATGAAGTATGTCATCACCTAAAGATAACATGTGAGGCAACAATGGAACACCACGAAGCTTGAGACACACTAGAACTTGGAGATGCTGAGATTTATTTATTTATTTATTTATTTATTTATTTATTTGGCATTCTTATATGCCGCCCAACTCCCGAAGGACTCAGGGCGGCGTACAACAGAGGAAGATACAGAAATACCAATTCATAAATATTATTAAAAACAATATAAAAGTTTAAAAAAATCAATATTAAAATAACCCAACAGGCATACAACAACCATACATATCTGGGGGTGAGCTCGAGTGGATTAGGCTCTACCCCCAGCCTGCAAGAAGAGCCATGACTTAACGGCTTTCCGGAAGGCCAGCAGAGTGGGGATAGTTCGGGTCTCTGGGGGAAGTTGGTTCCAGAGCGCGGGGCCGGCCACAGAGAAGGCTCTCCCCCTGGGGCCCGCCAGCCGACATTGTTTGGCCGATGGGACCTGGAGGAGGCCGACTCTGTGGGCCCTAACCGGTCGAAGGGAAGTGTGAGGCAGAATGCGGTCCCGGAGATAACCTGGTCCTAAGCCATGAAGGGCTTTAAAGATGGTGATCAACACCTTGAATTGGACCCGGAGACCGATGGGCAACCAATGCAGCTGGCAGAGTATAGGTGTCACGTGGGTGTACCTAGGCACACCCACCACAGCACGCGCAGCCGCATTTTGCACCAACTGAAGTCTCCGGATACTCTTCAAGGGTAGCCCCATGTAGAGCGCGTTGCAGTAGTCCAAGTGGGAGGTGACAAGACCGTGAGTAGAGCCTCCTTCTCCAAGTATGGCCGCAACTCGAAGAGCTGAAGTGGTGCAGTGGTTAAATGCTGCGACTGCAGGCTGACTGCTAGTTCAGCAGTTCAGCTGTTCAAATCTCACAAGGCTCAAGGTTGACTCAGCCTTCCATCCTTCCGAGGTCGGTAAAATGAGGACCCAGATTGTTGGGGGCAATATGCTGAACTCTGTAAACCGCTTAGAGAGGGCTGTAAAGCACTATGAAGCGGTATATAAGTAACGTGCTATTGCTAACTGGTGCACCAGGCGAACCTGTGCAAAGGCCCCCCTAGCCACAGCAGAAAGATGATGCTCCAATTTTAGCTGTGGGTCTAGGAGGACCCCCAAGTTGCGGACCTGGTCCGAGGGGGTCAATTTCACTCCCTCGAAAACTAAGGAGGGACAGTTGTCATAGTCCTTAGGGGGCAATACCCAAAGCCACTCAGTCTTGTCGGGATTGAGTCTGAGTCTGTTCCTCCCCATCCAGATCCTAATGTCGTCCAGGCACCGGCACATTACAGCAACTGCCTCACTGAAGTCAGCCGGGGTGGTGATGTACAGCTGGGTGTCGTCAGCGTACTGATGGAAACGCACCCCATGACTGCGGATGATCTCCCCCAGTGGCTTCATGTAAATGTTAAACAGGATGGGCGAGAGAACCGACCCCTGAGGCACCCCACATACTAGGGGCCTAGGGGACGATCTCTGCCCTCCTGCCAACACCGACTGCATCCTATCGGCGAGATAGGAGGAGAACCACCGCAAAACAGTGCCTCCCACTCCCAACTCGCCGAGACGATGCAGAAGGATACCATGGTCGATGGTATCGAAGGCCGCTGAGAGGTCAAGTAGCACCAGGACGGAGGAGTTTCCCCCATCTCGGGCCCACCAGAGATCATCCATCAGCGCGACCAAGGCAGTTTCAGTACTGTAGCCGTGCCTGAAACCCGACTGATAAGGATCTAGATGGTCTGTTTCATCCAGAAGTCATAGGAGCTGAGTAACCACCACCTTCTCCACAACTTTCCCTAAGAAAGGTAAGTTGGAGACGGGACGATAGCTCTTCAAATCAGCTGTAGATGCAGAGATGGCTGTATGCAGAGATGGCTGTATACAGATGGCTGTATACAGAATACAGAGATGGCTGTATTCATCATCATCATCATCATTTTAGCCATTGTCTATCCACTGCAGGATGAAGGTCTCTTCCATACTGGTTTCCAACCAATATGGTCCTGAGCTTCCTTTTGCCACTTGGGCCCGCAATACTTGCTGATGGCTGTATTATAACCATATTATTAAATTGCTGCAGCCCAGATTGAAATTTCTAAAGTCATCTTCAAGTATAACTGAGCAGCATGAGATTGAATTCACAGAGGTTGCCATGTGGAATTATCATACATCACTGTAACACATCTATTGAAATTCTATACAAAATGCAGTTTTTTTTCATATAAATGAAACCATGCCAGAACCATGCCAGAATAATAATAATAATTTTTTAAAAAGAGTTCAGGCTTTTTCTCCCTTTCCCTAATTTTGCATTAGACAAAAAAAAGTTGTTCCATGGCAAGGATTGGAGGCAAACCATTTTTAAAGTGGTCTTCTCTTCCTGAACTAGCAAAGAAAAATTGCACTGAGGGTTTTTTGTTTTTATTTTGTTTGCAATCTCATGTACAGTATAATAATCTGTATGCAGCTGCAATGGTTCCTAGTAGAGAAACCATGGGAACAAAGGCGGTGTTCGACTATTTTCTTTACCTGTTTATCCTTTTTGGATAAGAGGAGATTTCCAAAGATGGTCTCCTGTCTCTCAGCACCGATATGCCCATCTTAGCACTCTCAGCTGTTTAAAGTCCTGGTTTCGGGCTCATACCAAGAAACCCACTTTCCACTGGAGGCTTTTCTTTCAATCCAAGAGTTTCCACTGTCCAAAAACTGCCCCAAGAAAGTTAACAGATATTAACAGATTAACAGAGTTGGAAGGGACCTTGTAGGTCATCTAGTCCAACCCCCTGCTCAAGCAGGAGTCCCTACACCATTTCTGACAAATGGCAGTCCAATCTCTTCTTGAAAGTCTCAAGTGATGAAGCTCCCACAACTTCCGAAGGCAGGCTGTTCCATTGGTTGATTGTTCTCACTGTCAGAAAGTTCCTCCTTATTTCCAGGTTGAATCTCTCCTTGATCAGTTTCCATCCATTATTCCTTGTCTGGCCTTCAGATGCTTTGGAAAATAGCTTGAACCCCTCCTCTCTGTGGCAGCCCCTCAAATATTGGAACACTGCTATCATGTCTCCCCTGGTCCTTCTCTTCGCTAGACTAGCCATGCCCAGTTCCTGTAATCATTCTTCATATGTTTTAGTCTCCAGTCCCCTAATCATCCTGGTTGCTCTCCTCTGCACTTTTTCTAGAGTCTCAACATCTTTTTTATAGTGTGGTGACCAAAACTGGATGCAGTACTCTAGGTGTGGTTTAACTAAAGCTTTATAGAGTGGTATTAGTACCTCATTTGATCTTGATTGTATCCCTCTGTTAATGCAATTTAGGATTGCATTGGCTTTTTTGGCTGCCGCTGCACACTGCTGGCTCATATTTAGCTGGTTGTCCACTAAGACTCCAAGATCCCTCTCACAGTCACTGCTATTAAGCCTGGTTTCACCCAGTTTATATGTATACTTTTGGTTTTTCTTACCTAAGTGTAAGACTTTACTTTTCTCTACATTGAATTTTATTTTGTTAGATAGGGCCCAGTGTTCAAGTCTGTCAAGATCCATCTTGACAGTCCCATCTCCCTAGTTTTGCAACAGGCTACTCTAAATAGAAAAAGAAAAAAAAACCTCACATCCAACTCAGCCTCCAGGAACTAGCAGCCCCCAAAGGGACTGAAGTTACAGCAATAGAAGGCCAAATAGGAATTGGAATGGAAAGGGTTTAAAATGGAAAGGGTTAAACATGGCTTTCTGTGATTATCATTGCTCCTTTATTTAAAATGCAGCTACTTAGAACTAATTACATGCATTTGGGTGTTATGTGTTAGGAGGGGTTCTCTTTAAAGTGCTTTAAGTATACATACTAAAGTAGGACTAGATATCTCATATTTTCAGGAGCCTTTAATACTGGGCATTTCCAAAAAATATGGCCACAATAATGACGGGGGAGGGAATTTGCCATTATGCAAATACATTTGCTTTTAAAGGAAAGTTCTGAGTGTTTTCACTGGGAAGAGTTGAGCTTCTTAATACCTCTCCCACCATGCATACCATACAGCTGGCATCCATGTACCTTCATCAATCCTTCTTCCAACCTAAGAACCACTTGAGCTGACTGGTATGCCAAACCCTGCCAAACAATATATCCGAAGGTTAATTCACCACTAATGAGTCCAGCTACAGTGTCTTTCAAGGCACCTATTGAGGTTTTTTCCTCCTCTCTTTTGTTTAATAGCATGGATAATGAAATCAATTAATTAGGGCTGCCATTGTACAAGGACCCAACAACTTGTTTCACCTTAGTAATGAATATGTCATCCTGTTAATGTGCAAACATTCTGGAGATCAGAGCACCTATGTTCCTCGATGGAGTGAGTCTAAGCAAGGGAAGCAGAGTATTGTAAGAATCATTTAGTAAAAAATAACTCCAGGTAGCATGAGAAAATGTCCAGAGAGAAGAGAGAGAGAGACAGTACAGGCATCCCAGCACTTTCTGCATTCAATATGTGCCTGACCAGCATAGCATCTGAAGCACTCATGCATCTCCTCCATTTTTCTACCACCATCAGAATTCATTAAACTGCGGCTGCAAAGCTGGGATTGGGAGAAAGAGTTTAACCGAAATATAATAAATCAACATATGGGGAAAGGCACAATTTATAGGCAAGAATCAGTGAACTGAAATTTGCTTAACCCTCCTCTGGCTTCTGCTTCACTATGTCCTTGCTTTTTCCTAGTTATGGCCTTTCCTTCTAATTGCTTCTTGCTCAGTACAGCCATGACTTTACTGATCAAATGTCCCTGCATTGATTGATTCATGTTCTGCAGGGAGCTTTAATTATTGGTTTCCTTTCATCAGTTTTCTTTCCTCATCTTTTCTACAAATAGAATTATTTTGGAAGGAAATGAGAAAAGAGAAAAACAGTGAGAGGAAAAAGTCATTAAAGCCCTCCCGGGTGGAATATAAACTGATTAATAACTGGGCAGACCTATTGATAAAGCCCCAACCACATTGATAGAAAACCATTTGAGGCACACACAAAAAGAAAAACCATACAAAGAAGTATTTAAGTAAAAGCTCTTTAACTGGAGCCTATTATTTGAGGTCAGATGAGAACAGTCCTCTAACACTGAAGACACTGCTTATTTGAAAGACTGTCCAATCTGTCTCTGATTGAAAGCTGAAGATCTTGAAGTTGCCCATCAGCAATAGGCACGTGAACCTCAAATCATGCAGGAAAACAGCTACATGGTAACATTTCCTTTCCCTGGTGTGGAGGTTTGTGAGGGGCAAGTTAAATGCCAGTAAATCAAATCCATCTTCCCAGAGGAAACAAAGCACTGGGTCAGCTACAGGGTCTCAAATTGGGTTAACTACTCCATTACAAAAACATTTTCTCAGGAAAACTACACTGCCAGCTTAGCCTAGTGTTTAGGAGGCCAAGGAAGGCTAATAAGATGGGGGAAAGTACTGGAAAGTGAGCAGGGCCCTAAGAAACCACACAAAAATAAACCTTTTTGGGGGGGAGGCATGTTCACAAAATACTGCCACTTTGTTCTTTACAATCCCATTGTCCTTATACTCTTACCCCATTATGAAAATATTACTTACATCGTAATGGCTTCACTGATCTCACTAGGCATATGATATGCTCTAAGCAGGGGTGTCAAATTCGATTTCATTGAAGGCTGCATCAGGATTGTGTTTGACGTGCGGCCCTCCCGAGCTCCATTTTCACTGGCAGAGGGTTGCAGGAGGCTGTGATAGCCGAAAAAGGAGCTCAGAAGACCATTTTTGCTGGCAGAAGCACCATGGGCCAGTCCTACGCTATTTCCAGGGTGGCTCCACGGGCCAGATCTAAGCATTCCGCAGGCTGGATCTGGCCCCTGGGTCTTGAGTTTGACACCCCTGCTCTTACCAGTGAAGTGCCTAGTTACTATATCCAACAAATATGCATTATATAATTAGCATAATTCTATAAGGAGGGACAGTCACTCTACCCCTCTTTAGGCCTGTTCAACCAATTTGTGTTTCAGTGTACATGTCCTGGTCTCCGGTTCAAATAGACCTAAAAGAGCTATTCTAAAACATTCTAGTGCAGTGGTCATTTCCATTTCTTTTTTACATTATTCCAATTGTATCTAAATGGAAATCCGCATGTGTAGCACATGCAGATTTGGTGCAAATTGAATGAACTTCTTTTGTGAGAGGCATTTCTTCTTTTGATCATCCTAAAAGCTGTCTTGGCTAATCTGTCATCATTGTAAGGTTTTGAAATAATGTGGGAGAGATTGCCATAAATCACTTTGAAAAATATGGCGGAAACTAGATAGCTAAACCTGGAATACAACAAACTAGAAATTACGTTGTTTGGATTCTTTGTAAAGAATGGCAAGTCCACAGGAATATAGTCAATTTGGAAATAATTGAGACTTCATTTTGGATCTAACAGAACGTTGCCACGTCTTAATATCACTCTAATCCCAGTTTTTGGGGGCCTGTTATATTTTGACCTAACCTAGTTAAAAATACTATTTAAATGTTGCATTCCTTTAGAACTGGTGTTGATACAAGTTGTAGTTTTATTTTTGCCCCATGCCCTATCATCAGTACCTTCCATTTGTGCACTGAGCACAGTTGTCTGCAAAATAACTCCAACACGTAAGTGAATTCACACATGTAGGATCTCTGCATGTCTGGCACATCAGCTGTGAGAATGTTCTGCTCACACTGAGACCTTTCATGCTTCAAAGTTGTTTGCATAATAGGAATATTTTGCAAGCATCACTGCTCAGTAACCAGAATGGGAGGACATCAAAGAGGAGATGTTGTGGGAGATAAGGCACCCCAATTCAGTATAGTAAAACAGATGCATAGGGGTAGAGTTAATACAATAAAAAAGGATATTGGACATACAACTTCTAACTTAAAAATCAACCTAGAAAGAAGAGGATAGGTGATGCAATGCCAGCCTGATCATAAATACACAAATCGGGCAAGAATGCCCCCACATGGAAAACATTTATAGGATAACCAGCTCTTTCAGCTGTTTTGGATAAAGCTGAATATTTTGCAGATCTGGGAGACTGTAACACTGGTTCCAGAAAAGTGCTGGGTTTAATTTTAAAAAGAAGTAAAGGGCATTTGCTTCCTCCTTCTTCTTGCTTTAGGTGATACCTTATAATAGTGTTTCTCAACCTTGGCAACTTTAAGATGTGTAGATTTCAACTCCCAGAATTCTCCAACCATCTTGATCAGTTATTTCCAGGTGGAACATGAGATGGGGCAGAATCAGCAAATGGGTAGGGAGGAAAAGAGAGCAAAAGAGAAAGCAGGGAGGAATACTGTGGCTAACTGGTTTGATAACAAATTAACTGACACAGGGAATGGTCGTTTTTTCCTGACACTGCCAATTCCTTAATGATGTTGATTCTAAGGGCCTCAGAGGGAGAGGAACTTTGACTCTGCAAAAATCGCTTTGCTGCAACAGAATTATTTTATTTAAGGCTGTGTTTGGCATCTTTAATTATTAAAGGCTGAGAAATAATGGATGATATTAGTTTAGACTGGATGCAAGAAGCCATCTCCTATAATCCACATGTACTGCATCTCCGTCCCTCCGTCCCTCCCCCTCTCTCCCTCCCTCCCCCTCTCCTTCCATGTTAAAACTCATAAAGAGTTGAGAACAATGTAAATTGTCCTGCTCTTAATTAACTCTCTTTTTAAGAAGGTTTCTTAAATTAAAATGTTAGAGTTCAACAATGAGCAGTGTAATGGTTTTTCCTTCCCAAGTGCAAATCTACTGTATTATATAGGCCCGTGATGGCGAACCTATGGCACACGTGCTACAGGTGGCACGTGGAGCCATATCTGCTGGCACATGAGTCGTTGCCCTAGCTCAGCTCCAGCGTGCATGTGTGTGCTGGCTAGCTGATTTTCAGCTTGCATGGAGGCTTTGGGAGGGCGTTTCCGTCCTCCGGGGGGCCTCCGGGGGGCGGGGGAAGGTGTTTTCGCCATCCCCAGGCTCCAAGTGAAAAATGGGCCTACCGGAAGTCGGAAAATAGGGGAGGGGGTCATGCGTGTATGCATGGGGGGCGGGGCAGCTCAAGGGGGTCACGTGCGCATGAGCAGGGGGCAGGGACAAGGAGCATTAAATTACACACACGCGCTTTTGGCACCTGAGGGGGAAAAGGTTCGCCATCACTGATATAGGCAGTCCTCTTCCTATATTTTCATTGTACCCTAAAATACTTAATAAAAATTCAATAATGAATGATCAGGATTCAATTTTCACCTGATGTTTCCTTGGAGGATAAGAAGACAAGCTCAACTATGCACCAAGTTCCACAAAGTTAATGATAAGAAGAGACTTCACAACCAGACATTCCAGTCAGAGGTTTCCTCATCACTTCCTTTTCCTTACTGTGGGAAGAAAAATCCATCTGGTTCAGTTCCAAGCTAGGAGGAAGACACTGGAAACATGGAGGCTGATTGGAAAGATGGTTTATTGATGAAGCAGAACCACATGGATTCTGGGCAGCTGACCAAATGGAGTTGAGAGTGGGTGACTTTTATACCTTATTTTGGGCTTTGCACTTGAACTTCCTGTTCCTGTGCAAGAACATGCATTCTATTGGCTGTTGTCTGATTCCTATGGGGTCATGTAGGGGTTATGTAGGGGTCATAGCTTGCTCTATAGGCAAAAGAGGAAATGTAAATCCTAGGTGTTTGTCTGAGCTCCCAGGTTTGATTGAAGTTTGGACTGCTCTGAGATGATGCAATGGAGGGGCTTGTGTTCTGAAAGGGTGTTGGGCAATTCCTATTATGGCTTAATGGCTTTGTCCTATGTTGGATCTTGAGTGAGGGCTAATCCTACCATTCTGCCTTTGTTCAGACTTTGCTGCAGGGAGTTTGTCTTGAATCTGCATTTCTAAAAGATGCCTCCTCAGTATCTGCTAGGGCTATTTAGAAAGACTGAGTCGGTTTCCTGCCTCTAAAGAAGCACGTTTCTCCATTTCTCATTTAGGGAAATATAATATTCTGCCTTTTTAAATATTCCTCAAAATAGTTCATTCTTTAAGGAGGGTGGGTGCTGACTTTATACATTTATTACATGAGCAAAAACACTACAAAAACCATAAGTGAAGTACCAAACTAGGTATGTGAGCCTATTCAGTAGACAGAAGGGGTTATGCAGTTACTTGGTTTAGGTATTGTTAAGGACTGCAGTTCTTCTGTAACACTGAATCTTCAAAATTAATAATGTTTGATAAGCCTCCATGGATTTATCCAATCCAAATTGGGTGAAGGTTTACTTAAAATGTATGTTGCTCATTGCTGCCAAATTATTACCAAGCAGAATCATACAATACAACCCTATCTTAGATGTGTGATAATCACTCATAACAAAAATCCTGGGCAAATATAGAAGAAATGTCGACCTCAGTGGCTTGTATTAACTGTGGTCAGCTATTATTGTGAAAATATAATCATCAATTACATGCAAGCGTGAGTCCTCTCTGTTCAACCACAGAGTTCAAAACTTTTTAAGAATACTAGCAACACAACACAAAAAGCACCGTATTGTTTGTACCAAGGGGTCAACTGGCCAGAGGCACCTCCCCATCAAATCGTCCAATTTTTGCAGTCCTTATGGGTGAAGCAAAGGGCAACAGATTTCCTTCTTCAAAGTCAGTCCTGCTCTGTTCAGAATAACTAGTGCAAGTGTTGGCAGATTTGCCACTCCAAGGCATTTTCTTGCCTGAGGCAAAGGGGAAGATTCCACATACGGAAGCTAACTAAATTGACACTGGAATCTTATTGCAGTTCTGGTGGTATAATATTTTCCACTGAGCTTGAGGGCAGGAGATTTTCAGATGAATTCAGCTTCTGGTGGTTATATACCCATGTCCCTGTTAGTTATCTGCCAACACTATAGGAGTGGTTTGCAGTGTCTTCTTCCTGGTTTTTTTTTTTAACTCTTCAGTCTAATTTACAGCCTCCCATCCAAATATTAACCCAATGCATAAATGCTTAGCTTTTTTGAGAACAGCCAAGGTTGGTTTGCTTGATCTCCAAACTTGATTTCCACTTGCTTTGATGTGAAATGGGCAAAAATTTCAGGGCTCAGAAGGAATGGCTGGATAGCTCCCGTGGTATATATTGTCTCCTGCAGTTAGCTTTGCCTTTTGTAGGACTTTGATGTGCCCCAGCCTCCTATTTTCATCTAATACTGAATGCCCTATAACAGTGATGGCTAATCTTTTTGGTGCTGAATGCCCAAAGCGTGCACGCACGAACCCCCAAAATGCAATGCGAGAACCCCCCATGCATGTGCCCTGCCCCCCGCAAATTCGCCCCGCCCCCTCACCCATTTTTGGCTTCCAGGTTGGTGCATAAGGCTTCCAGGCCCAAAACAGGGCACAGGGGGGCATGCATGACACCGTTTTGGCTTCCAGGTTGGCTAAGGAGGCCTTCCAGGCCCAAAACGGGGTGCGGGGGGACGCGTGCATGTGCACAAACCCCCAAAATGCAATGTGAACACCCCACACATGTGCCCCACCCGGCACAAGCGCGCGTGCATCCCCCTCATGCGCCCCACCCCCATGCATGCACAGCAGAGACCCAAAGACCAGCTGGCCGGTGGGAGGTGTGCGCGCATGCGTGGTAGAGCTGGGCTGGGGCGACGGCTGGCATGCCCGCAGAGAAGGCTCTGTGTGCCACCTGTGGCATGCGTGCCAAAGGATCGCCATCACGGCCCTATAAGAATTACAAAGCCTAAGTTTAGGAACTGTTCGATCAGTCCATTTTGGTTTCTCACAATATGCTATTTTCCAACCTTAAATTCATTCTGTCCCATATCTACATCAGTCTGAAAACTGCTTTAAAATGCAATGTAAATATCACTGTACGTTTTTAGTAATAGATGTGTTTTGGGGTGCAATTTTGCATAATGTGTCTAATATGTTTGTTCTCTACAAGCCCTTTTCCCAAGACTGATATGTTCTTGTAAGCTATTTCCACTCATGAAAGTGCTACGTGTGCATTTTTTTTATCAGAGAAATACATGGGTGAGCAAAACTGAAGGATAGCTGCCTGTTGGTTCTATATTTGCTTCAGAAATGCAAATGAGGAGATTCATATTAAGATGGGAACTGAACCTTCCCCCCCTCTCTTTCCCAACTCAGCACAATGATAAACTCTGCAGCTCTTTCCAGGCAGAGCTAGTGGCATGACATGTGGGACCATCTCCTAACTTAACTGTCAAGCCCCAGAGAAATCAAAAGACCCAGGCAATTCAAATGGGTATAAAGATGTATTGCAAGCTTACGCTGTCTACAAGAATCTGAACTACTAACGGTCCAAGCAAATTGGCAGTAAATAAGAGACAATGGAATTCAGGTGGGCTGGACTTAGGTCTCTTGTGGGCGTGAAGGGACTCATGATTGATGATGCCTTTGACCCCTCCCTCAGGCTCAGCCTGTTCATCTTTACATCAACACTTGTACTTGATTTGAGCAGCCCTCTGACTCATCAACCCTGTTCCAAATGATGCACCTCCTAGAGACTGATCTTACATAGGTGTCTTGGAAAAGAGAAAGCAAAGAGCTATCTATAGAGGACAGAGGAAATATCCTTGAAGGAGAGGAGGAAGAGTGCTGCCCAGACAACAGTAAAATAAAAGAAATCTGAAGCCAGGACAGAATTATAACCAGTGGTGGGTTCCTACCAGTGCGGTCCTCTCTATAGCACCGATAGCAGCCCGCTGGTGATGTCACAGTACCGGTGCGGTCGGTTGCTGGTGCCTGGTCGCCGCCATTTTTAAAAAAAAAATTTAATTTTTTTAAAAAAATTTCTTCTGTGCATGCCCAGAAGCCGAGCTTCCGGCACTGCGCATGCGCTGCCTTCCTACCCCACAGTGAGTCCAAGCAGGGGAGGATGGCTGAGGGAGTGTGTGAGATGTTGAAAGAATGGGCGGCAGGACCAATTATAACGTACCTGAATCTCCCAGAAAAGCCCCTCCTTAGTTCATATGAAGAGAGAGACAGGAAAATCACATTTACACTTGCAAGATTCTATCACTATAACTTTACAATAGAAGTTGTATATATGATTTTGATTTCCTAGAGTGATCTACCTTGAAGGGTTGACATCTAGCTACTGCAGAAAAGAAGACAATCTGAACTGCTGTTCATCACCTATTCTTTCCCCTTTCTTAAGGATAAATGGGGGAGGGAGGAGGAAAGGATAAACTGGCAGGGAAAGCAGGAACCGCAAGAGATGGAGCAGAAGTGGGCTGCAGATTGATCTGAGCAGCTCAGTGAAATAAGTGCTCATATGATCGTATAAGAATCAAAAAGAAAGAAACAAGAACCAGGGATCTCCCTTGGAGCTCTTTAGAGGAAAGGAGAGCTGTAAAGTGGTTAATATTGGAATAATATGTCCTTTCACTTCTTGGCCTTTTGGCCAGTAGTGGGTTCTAAAACCCGTTGCTACCGGCTCATGCGCGCGCATACACAGAAGCATCCCGGATGGGTGAGCGGAGCCTCCTGTCGCTGCCACTACCGATTCGCAGAACCAGGCCAAACCGGGAGCAACCCACCACTGCTTTTGGCTAAGATCAAGTTTAACCCAGCTGCTATAGCCTAGAGGTAGAGCTCTTGCCTCACAATCAGGAGGTTGTGAGTTCGATCCTAGGTAGAGGCAGATGTAAGGGTCTCCTGCTTGGGCAGGGGGTTGGACTAGATGACCTGCAAGGTCCCTTCCGACTCTGTTAATCTGTTAATGTAAATGTCCTAACCATTTCACCCTGACAGAACTACAGTATCTATTCAATTTGTGCCCTTCAACAACTGGCACTTGCATAGCATAATGGTATATTCACCTCTATGGAGAGAAATTGCAAGGGGGGGGGAAGCAATATAAATCATAAATAGGATGTCTAACATAACATCATGAATAATCTCAATCAATCAGGACAGAAATAACTATTGCTGATTACTGTACAATACAGCTTTCTGATAATGGTGAACTACTGTATGGCTGTTTTCTTTCTTTCTTTCTTTTTTTAAGGGATCAGTTTCAAAGCAGCAAGTGAATGCTCTACATATAAAAGCTGTAGGTTCAGCCAGGATTTCTTTATGCCTGGACCTGGACCTGGACCTGACCTGGACCATTTGGTGCTGGCTGCTCTTGAACGCTGAGCAGTATGTTACATCGTGGGAGTGATCAATGAGTTAGATGCCAAGTCTGATTTGGTCATGTCCACATTTGGTAATGTCCTTTGATAAACATTGAATAGCTGTTGTACATTGCAAATCTCACTGAGATACTTGGAATAAATAAAAAACACCATTAGTGTAAATGAGGAGTAATAAAGGCTCCAAGCAACAGTTAGTTTTTAATGAAATTTATTTGATGTCGGTGGAGATCAACTGGAGAAATAATAGAAGAAACAGAGTGTTGCCCTTTTATCAAATCTAAGTGGCCTTCAAACCCTTCGGGAGATCCTCCTTTATTCCTGTGGCAATAACAGTAACAGAATCTCTGTGTTGAGACAAAAGCAAGGAAACCTTGTTCACAAACAGATAGAAAGATTGGCGAATGATCAGTCTATGAGACACTTTTAAATTGAATTACTTACTTGCTGTAATCGTCTACTTTTTCTTGGGAAATCAAGGGCAATTCTAGTTAACACATTGTAGATAGGACTTGGCTGGGTACAGCCTTTCTGTTGCTTTTGCCATCATTTCACTCCTAGACTTCAATATATTGTATTATCTTTCCCCTGAAGTTCTTTCTCATCCACAACATACTTGCTGACTTATTATATCAATGTTCCTTCCAAAAAGAACAGATACCCCAATTGCACAAAGGGGCTGCAGCCAACAAAACAGCGTTATACTTTAGAAATGAACAAGGTGGATACGGATACATATAAAAGGATATAAATCTAAAACTAATGCCTTAAATAAAAATAAAATATATCTTACTCTTGTGAGCAATATTGTCCACAGATGAACTGCAGGTGTGCTCAGTCCCCTGTCTAGAAGCTGACTATTGATGGACTCAATAGTCCATCAAATTCAAATCTCTTGCTCCTCCTTTCTATGATTCTTTATCATTAACCTAGACCTGCACTGGAAACACCTTTCATAAGCTGATATCCACCAGCTATCAGTATTGATGTGTAAGATAGCTTATTGATAGGAAATGATGTTTTTAAACATATGACCATTGAAAACATGGGTATCCACACAGGTAGACCAGTTTTGGGTGGTGGTTAAGCATCAAACTAGAAACCAAGAGATCTTGAATTCTAGCCCTGATGGCTAGTTGGGTAACCTTGGGCCAGTCATTTTCTCTCAGCCCTAGGAATGGCAAACTTCTTTTGAAAAATATTGCTAAGAAAACTGCAGGGACTTGTCCAGGCAGCTCCCAGGAATTGGACATGATGGAGCAGAAGAAGAAGAAAAATCCACATAGAGGAGAAAGAGAGGCAAATAAAATATGTGAGATGATGTCTTCACATCAATGCTGTGACTCACATATTTGTGCCACATATCCAGTTGCAAGTACATAATAGTAATGTTGGTATGACCACATCAGGAGATATCAACTGGCAACAGTGGGCTTAGTGTAGATGTCATTGAATCCACCCATTGGAGGTTCAAAACTGAAATTCTTATTTAACTTTTCCATGGAATATGGAAATGGATTGCATGTTTAGGTGTTCAGCTAGGCCAGATCACCCTTTAACTCTAAAAGGCTTCCTATCATATAATACTTTCATTCAAAGTCATCAAGTCTTAAAGTTGTAGATACTAATTTTAAAAAATTCTGCTCAAATTTTGACCAATATCAAGAGTAAAGTATGTACTTTGTGTGTGTGTGTGTGTGTGTGTGTCAGAGGTGGGATCCTACCTCTGATTGCCGGTGCAGTTAATTGCTGACTTCGCGGCAGAGCCGAAGACTCTGCTCAAGCCTGCTCCCGTTCGCGGAGCGGGAGCATTTCCCGGGCGCTTTCCGTGCCTGCATGGATGCCGCCAATTGCGTTCTTTTGCCCTCTGCGCATGGGGCCATGCGCGGAGGGCAAAAGAACGCCATTGGCGGCATCCATGCGGGTTGGGAAAGCACCCGGGAAAGGCTACCGCTCCGCGAACGGGAGCAGGCTCGAGCAGAGTCTTCGGCTCTGCCGCGAAGTCAGCAATTAACCGCACCGGCAATCAGAGGTAGGATCCCACCTCTGGTGCGTGTGTGTGTGTGTGTGTGTGTGTGTGTGTGTGTGTGTGTGTGTGTATGTATCCTGATATGTACCGTACAAATGTATTTGCATGAATATAAGATCTTGAGAACTCAATAGGTGTTAAAACTTGTAAAAGGATAGGTTTACCTTTTGCACTAAACTACATCACCAGTTTGTTTTCAGGCATTTTAAAGCATAGGGAACTGTCAAAAAATAGAGCCTTCATTGTGCTGATGGTGTGGTTTCTTTTTCCTCTTTCCACTTTTCAGCTTTATCAAGTCATCATACAAATAAGTTATTTATAAAATATCTACCCAAAATTGCCTTGGCAGTCATTCTGCCTTTTATAGACTGTCAAGCTCATAAACTAAAAGTTGCCACAAAAGATGCTAACTCTGCCTTGGGGATTGGGTGGGGTGGATAGATGAGGAATGTCCTAGTGCAGAACATAAAACTTTCAGAGTTCAAGCAAATATTTACAGGTTTCAAGACAAATAAAATGTATAAACATGGTTATGAGTATATGAAATGGTTCCGAATACATGGGGACATTAGGACAGGAACGGTAAGCACACTGGTGCATTTATGCACGCCCCTTACAGACCTCTTAGGAATGGGGTGAGGTCAATGGTAGTCTAAGGTTAAAGTTTGGGAGGTTTGGGGAAGAAACTAGAGTCAGGTAATGTATTCCAGGCATTGACCACTCTGTTGCTGAAGTCGTACTGTATTTTTGCAATCAAGTTTAGAGTGGTTTACATTAAGTTTGTATCTATTGTGTGCTCGTGTATTGTTGCAGTTGAAGCTGAAGTAGTCATTGACAGGTAGGACATTGTAGCAGATAATTTTGTGTGCTACACTTTGGTCAGATTGAAGGCAGCATAGTTCTAAATTGTCTAGGCCCAAAATTTCAAGTCTGGTGGCATAAGGTATTATGTTGCGAACAGAGGAGTGGAGGACTCTTCTTGTGAAATATCTCTGGACATTCTCAATTGTATTAATGTCCAATATGTAGTCCAGACAGATGAGCTGTATTCAAGAATTGGTCTAGCAAAAGTTTTATATGCTCTGGTTAAAAGTACAATATTACCAGAGAACAAGCTGCGCAAGATTAGGTTAACAACTCTTAATGCCTTTTTGGCAATGCTGTTGCAGTGGGCTCTGGCACTTAGATAATTTGAGATGAGTACTCCAAGGTCCTTAACTGAGTGGGGATCGTCAACAAGGACGTGATCATCTAGCTTGTATTTTATGTTCTGATTATTTTTGCCAATGTGTAAGACTAAGCATTTGTTGATTGAGATTTGAAGTTGCCACTTGTTTGACCATTCTGATACATAGTCAAGGTCTTTTTGAAGGGTAGCAGCATTGTCGGTGGTGTTGAATAGTTTTACATCATCAGCAAAGAGGACGCAGTTGCTTTTAATATGATTGCAAAGGTCGTTTATGTAGAGTATAAAGAGTGTTGTCCCTAAGACGCTTCCTTGGGGGACACCACTGTTAACAGGTACAGGATTTGATAGAGCGCTTCCTATTTTGACCACTTGTTGCCTGTTTGACAGGAACACAGTTATCCATTTATAAAGGGTCCAGAAATACCATAAGATTTTAGTTTTAGAAGTAGTTTGTTGTGTACCTCTGAGTCAAAGGCTTTGCAGAATTCTATGTAAATTGTGTCTATTGCTTTGCCCTGGTCGAGTTGTGTAGTCCATATGTTTTTACAGTGTAGGAGTTGCAGATTATAGGATTTTTTTTTTCTGAAACCAAATTGTTTGTTAGAGAGTAGGTTATTTGTCTCTAAGTGGAGGGTAATGGATTGTTTAATGATTGATTCCATGACTTTGCAGGTGACGCAACATAAGGAGATTGGTCTGTAATTTTCAACTAGGCTGGGGTCTCCCTTTTTGAAGATAGGGATGACCATGGCTAGTGACCATAGGTAAGGAGCTGGTCCTGAAAGATTTTTCAAAAATTATGCTCAGAGGTTCTGCTAGGGCAGTGGAAAGTTTTTTTAAGAAGTAGGCACATAGTCCATGATGTCCAATGGATAGAGATGGTTTTAGACTGTGTAGTGCATTTATTTTAAAGATTCATAAGGGACATGTGTATTGGCTTCAACGGACTATACAGTTGCTAGAATTCGTCCATGCATACAAATAAGGTATGGGGATTATTTAAGACATCAATTTATTGCTCTACTGTTTATCAATATAAAAGGCTCTTCAAAATGCCCCTGAAATACAGAAACCTACGGATCCTACTGTTGAACTAAAGTCCTTGTCGTCCATCATTGAGCTGGAAGAAAAATATGCCATCATGAAATCTCCTGCTCCTATTGATATGATCCTCTATTGCATCTGTTCTGATTCCCAGCCAAATGGTGCTCTCCTGATTTTGCTTATGCAGCATGGGATCAGCAAAGTGATTGATCATTCAGCTTTGCTTTCCTCCTTCTTTGTGCAACACTAAAGAATCTGCCAATCATGGCGATGCAGCAGAAAAGGAACAGCTGCAAGACTCACCGTCCATCACTGCTGAGAGAAAACTGAGAGCAGATTTGGTACAGTAGTTGATGTCCTTCCTTAGGCATGGAAACCTCATTCTCTCCCAGCCCACTCTAGCCTAGCCCACCTCACAGATTTCTTACAACAAGAGGAGGGATCATTGTGTACATACCCCATTGTTGAGCTGTATAAAACAAAGGTGGGACATCTTCCAAATAAATCTGTGTCAGGTTCCAAATAGCATCGGAAATTAAATCAGAGTCTGAGGCAAAGTATTCCTCAAAGTTCCAATTTATTAGCAGAGCCATGTTGGCACATCTGGGAGAAACCCAAATCTGAAGTCCCAGGGGTTTCTCCACCCAGTTGAAAGTTCAAGCCCTTGTCGTCAAACCCCCAAGTCCATCACCTTGACCAATCTTCATCTGCCAACTTGGCAGCAACTCCCATCTCCTTCCGTGCAGGTGCAGGAGTGCAAAGACAAAGGATGACCTTGACAAACTAGAAGGAATTTGTTATGGCTACATGCAGACATCCCTCATGCAATGACCCCTCCCAAATTCCCATAGCAAAGAATACATTTTAAAATAGCATAAAGTGTGGCAGGCCAAAGACCCCAAGTAAAATGGCTTCGGCCTGACACTCTATATACCTGTGCCACAATCCTGCCTCTGCAATTATCTTGTCATGACCAAAGATGTTTGGAATGAAATTATAAACAGAGACCAAAGACCTTTTCAGTCCATAAGAGGGATAACTCTTCAAAAATTGTACAGAATGGAATCACTTGGGAAAGAGCTAATAAATTAAAAAATCAAGTCAGAAAATGGGACAGAGCTGGCCTGAGGCCCCAGAGTAAATTTTGGGTAGTGACTTGGAATGCTACTGACTACTCTGTTCTAAGCCCATCCTTTCTCTGCCTCACATAACTTAACACAGACCATATGGAATCTGCTTTGTGCTTCCCAAATCCACACTGACACAACTTGAGGAGGAGAGCTGAAGCATGTTCAGACACTGCACATTACTTTGTTACCCGGACAAAATTGCAACCCTTCCTATAGCCCCTGCCAGTAAAACAGTTGGGAAGAATTTCATAAACTATGTTTGGCATGTTTTCCTACCTTGTTTTTTTAAAAAACACAGAGTTATGAAGGGACCTGAGTCACATGCAATACTCCAATTTACTTGCTCACATGCAATTTACTTAGAATTTTGCTCCCTTCTTTTCCTTTGGGGGGTGTATGAGTAACAAATGCTAATTTACATTCCTCCATGTTGTGTTTGAGAACCAATGAGGGGTTCAGTTCCATCAATCCACTACAGGTAGTCGTCGACTTATAACCATAATTGAGCCCAACATTTCTGTTGTTAAGTGAAACATGTATTGAGTTTTGCCCCATTTTACGACTTTTATTGCCACAGGCATTATGTGAAACGTTGAAGTTGTTAAGTTAGTAACACGTTTATTAAGTGAATCTGGCTTCCCCACTGACTTTGCTTGTCAGAAGGTCACAGAAGGTGGCCACATGACCCCAGGACACTGCAATCGTCATAAATATGAGTCAGTTCCCAAGCATCTGAATGTTGATCATGTGACCATGGGGATACTGCAATGGTCATAAGTGTGAAAAATGGTCATAAATCACTTTTTTCAATCCTGTTGTAACTTCAAACGGTCACTAAATGAACTGTTGTAAGTCGAGGACTACCTGTATTTCAGCCAACAAGGGCCAAACAATTAAAGATTTGCAGTACTGCTGACTGAGCAACCTAGCATTACTGCACAATTCTGATTGCTCACACTTTAGAGCAGGGGTGTCAAACTCAAGGCCCGTGGGCCGGATCCGGACCGTGAGGTGCTTAGATATGGCCCACAGGGCTGCCCTGGAAACAGCAAAGGCCAGCTGTGCCTTTGCCAGCAAAGTGGAGCTCAGGAGGGCTGCATGCAGCCCTCCCGAGCTCTGTTTTCAGTTGCGACAGCCTCCTGCAGCTCAGGTGTGGGTTCTACTTACCTTCCCCACCTGTTCGCATCGTGATGGAAGTGCTCACTTCACTCGCGCGCGCGTGAGCGTCACTTCCCAGAAATGACTCTCTGCGCATGTGCAGTACTAAAAAAAGCTTCTGCACATGCGCAGAAGCAAAAAACAAGATGGTGTCTCCTACGGCGCTGCCAAAAGAACTGGCTCAGGGGTGTGGCAGGTCTGGGTCGCTGCCAGTTCCAGCAACCCAGGCCACCATGTTACTACTGGTTCTTTAGAACTGGTCCAAACCAGGAGGAACCCACCTCTGCTGCAGCCCTCTGCCAGCAAAAATGGAGCTTGGGAGGGCCGTTTTCACTGGCAGAGAGCTGCAGGAGGCCATCACACCCAAAACCGGAGCCCAGGAGGGCCGTGTGCGGGCTGCAGAATGTTGAGCTGGCCACACCCAGCCCAATCACACCCTCTTGGGCCCCCGAGGTCAAACACAACCCTGATGTGGCCCTCAGTAAAATTGAATTTGACACCCCTGCTTTAGAGAAACAGCAACAGAAGGGCAGCGGAGATTGACCAGAGGCTGGTTGAGGTGAGTGAGCGTGCTTTCATCAACCTGAAATGGTCAAAAATCCCTGCTCTGATCCCATCCACTCAGTTGACATAGCCTTCAAAATAATGACCAGCAAAACATTCACCTCTTGTGACAAGTGGCATAAGATTTAAGGTACAAGGATATAAGTTGTGTACCAGTTCATAGCACAAGATATAAAGTAGTCAGCATATACAAACACAAATAGTCCAGAAACTTTACTTACATCTTGGTTCAAACAACCATTAAGAAAGCATAAAAGCACCATTGAGAAACCAAATAAGCTACAACTACCAAATTCTACCCTGGAGGAAGCCTCATTTACACAGCACAGTAACTTTCTAACGCCATCACGCCCTCTCTTTCTGGGTTTAATGCTACCAGTCAGCACTGCCACCTCAATGCCTCACTTTGGCTGGCTCTTTCTGAACCAGGCTTTTCCTATACGGGATTGGTCAGTAGAAATGGGAATAATATCAGATGGCTGGCAAAGCTGCCACTCCAGTCAAAGCAGGTTTAGTCACAAAGGGGGAAGACTGAAGACTGCATTTTGTTGAAAGTAAGCTACAATATTCCAATCCTCTTACTAAGGTAAAAGAACAAAAAGTAATTTTAAAGAAGGATATTGAAAATCCATCTCCATCTCAGAATTTGATGGCTCTAAATCCCGACCACAACCTCGTTTCAATCTAAATATTTAAATAAAGTTATAGAAACGTCTACTCTAAAATCCCAGTGTGTCTTCCTTTGTGAAATGTTCATATACAGTGAGGAAACATGGAGCTGTTTGCTTGTGTTATCAAGAGGCCAAAGCTCCTAGATAATTTTCCATGGCGAAAATGCAGAAGGATGTCAAGTCAGTTTCATATCAACAGTGCACTACAACTTAGAGACAAACCTTCCTTTACAAGCAGGATTCACATGCTGTTTGGTAGTCCAGTTGAGAATTAGAAAAAGAAAATTAGTCTTAAATGCATGCATTCAATGCAGAAGAAATCCAAATTCTTATCAACAACGCCTTGTTTGCAATGAAACTGAATAGTTTGATGTTTCTGTTCAGAGTATTAATAAGCACATGGGAAAGTATCTACACATACTGGGCAGTTGGAGAATTATAATTCTTAATTTCTTGAAATTATCAGCAGTATTGTAGAAAATAATATCATGGATGAAAGTGTTGGCAATATTTTATATTTTAGCTGTTAATGAAAATACAGACATATCAACAACAATTTAATGCTCTATTTATATTTAGACCATGACTTCTATAGAATATAACACTCCATTTGGTAAATATTCCAGTTCACAACTATGATGAGGTTGCAGTAATATTTGCAGTCAAAGAGATTATTAAAAATGCATGCCTAACTTAATGAAAATGGGGATATTCATGATGTTGGGCAGACTCCACCGTGTAGCAATGCAGCTGAAATCTGAGATTTCATATTTAGTCCAGCAGCACTGTGATGTACACCACCAAAATTTGTAGATTTCTGAAACACAGAAGGAACACTGATAATGTTACATAGTTGGGCGCTGGAATGTCTCAAGCAAATGATCAAGCTCACAGAGCACCAAGGATTCCATAGCACAGAAAGAAGTCAAGCTAAGAGACACTGAAATGTTAATAAAACCGTTTACATTGTGTTTTGGTGGTATGCCACAAAAATACAAATTTCATGGGTGAATGAATGCTTCTAAAGGTGAATCACAGGCTTTCAGGCTTCTCGGTGAAGTGTGCTGTTATGTAATCATTTGGCATTTCAAGATTTATAACCAGAATCCTGTTTTAAAATGTTTTCTGCAAGATAAAGGTAATGAACCAACTTTTAAATGCTGTCACAAAAAGATAAAAAGTCTTGAATACTGAATAATATTACAAGTTTTGATCATGTTTTGTCAAAGGTAGTTTAATTATGTTGTTCAAATATACAATGTGATAACCTCTTGAAGCATTTCATCTTCTGCAAGGGAAATTGAACAAGATCATAGGACAACACCATGGTGATTCCATTTCATGGAGAGATAAAGCTAAAACTCTTCTAGTTATTATTCACAATAGAATGCTCAAGTGGGTTATTTATAATTACTTCCATATATATCCTGTGTGTAAGTTAGGCAAAGAATGGGATCCAGGTGTGATCTTTTGACAGTACAACAATAGCACAATGTGACTTCAGATTTGGATTTGAGCAAATCAATTTCCTATTCAAAATACAAGATTTTCTTGCTGAAGATATAGTGAGTGTCTATCAATACAATGACTTACAGTAAGGCAAAATAAAAGGCCTATTACTCTCAAGTGAGCCAAATAATGATATTTGCACATCAGAACAAATAGTTTTGAGAACTGGTAAACTTGGTGAATATTGGAGAAATTTCCCTAGCGTCCAACGTAGACCATGAGCAAGCCTTCATCTTAGTGAACAATTCAAAACATAGATTGCGAATTGTTTCCAATGAACCATTTGGAGATAGTAATGCATGTTAAGAGTTACAGAGTCTGCTTGATGGAAGGTTAATAGATCTGGACAGAGTTTGTTCTGCATGAGTAAATGCCAAGAATTATTCTAAGGTTACTCTACTTAACGAAGCTATGCTATACATTTCTTTTCATAGCCTTTGATCCATTAATGGCAGACCCACTAAATAGTGTTTATAACTCACCAGCAAACCTAGAATACAACTATTATTTCTTATTGTTGTTTTATGTGCATTTATTAGCATGTTTATTTTTATCGGTAATTTTAAAAATGCTTAAAAATCAAGTGATTGTAATCACTTTGGTCGAGTTGTCTCACATGACACACATCTTAATTCTGATTTTTGAAAAAAGTCATTCAAAATATATTTTGTCCTCCAAAATGCTGCTGGCTTCTACTATAACAGCAGTAGAACAAAGAACTTTGTAAGCTTCATGGATTAAGAGAAGAACAGCAATATCATGGAGACACAAGAGGAAAAATACAACACTTAAGACTTATTCATACCAAAGATCTCTTTGTATCCTGTTCCAGGCTGAGCCATCAAGAGTAGCAACTTTGTAATTGATTTAATAGTGGAGTTGTATTTAAGAAAGCAGGTAGAATGTTTATCTGAACAGTCACATGCAAGTTCCAGGAGTAAAACAAGGAAGGTGGCATCCAGCCTTATAGTTAAGCAACAGCATAGCCAGTGTCAATTCATTTTGACGCAAACAATTCAGGAATCCAGAGCTAGAAGTCCACAGAGCCCAATTCAAGGCTATGGATATAAGAGCCGTGGATATAAGATGGGTAATAAGAGCAAACTAGAAGGCGGGAAGTCAACGGCATATAATTCTGGGGGAAATGAAACAATGCAGTAACAAAGTAACAAGATTGATCCAGGTAAGTCAAGAGAATACCAGTAAATCCCACAGCTAGTCTGAGTCAACAAGCCTTGAGTCCAAGAGCAGAGCACAGTCAGAAAAACAGTACTAGAGATCCGGTGTTCCATTGTTGCTTCCAACAGTGGAACCTACTCCTAAGTAGTCTCAGCTGTGAACACAGTTCAGTTAGGAGCAATGTCACCCTAGCCTCTTAAGAACTCACACTGATAGTTTTTGCTCTGTCCTTCGAAACTGCTGGCACGTTCTAGGACTAGGCACCCTGCCAGGATTTGGCACCTCATTATTTGAGTCTAATCTCACTTGATCCTGCTCATTGTTTCCCTGACCTACTCTGGATGATTGAATCCCTGGCAGCTCCTGATGTTGACTGTACATCTGATGAGGCCTTTCTGCCTCTGACTCAGAGGAGTCAGGATAGATGATGACAGTCTATATTGTGATCAGCTGGGAAGGAGGGAGGGAGGGAGGGAGGGAGGGAAAGAAGGAAGGAAGGAAGGAAGGAAGGAAGGAAGGAAGGAAGGAAGGAAGGAAGGAAGGAAGGAAGGAAGGAAGGAAGTATCTATAATAATTCATCAATGGTTTCATAATTTGGAGGCAATATGTACCTTGAATAAACTTTAGGATTAACAGAACTTTAACCAAGTGTTGTTGAGTATGCATGGATTCAAAAATCACATCTGTTCCTATCCTGCTCCTATAAATAAGTCAATTATGTTCCCATGCAAATTCTAGAAGTAAAATTGTTGGAAGGTCACTTTCTTCTCAAGGATCCAATGACTTAAACAAAGAGCAACAAATTAAGCGTACAGTAGCTAGACATAGATAGTGCAAAGGACAAAACTGCACCTGAATTTATAGTTTAGGATAAGATGTTTTGTTGTTTTCATTTATAATCTAACAACAATTTCCTGCAAAGGAAGTGTAACTCATAAAACAAACTGCTACCATAATTGGACTACTTTTCTGGGAGAATTCATGAATGAGATTTTCTTGAAATACAGACTGTTCAGTCTGTTGACGATTATTTATTTATTTATTTATTTATTTATTTATTTATTTATTTATTTATTTATTTATTTATTTATTTATTGATTTATTGATTTATTTATTTATTTAAATGGATTTATATGCCACCCAACTCCCAGGGGACTCTGGGCGGCTCACAACATGGCAGTCCATTTTCCAATATAAAAAGACATAACAATTTAAAAACTATAAAAATTAAAAAAGAACATCTAACATTCATAACCAATTATAATTTTTATGCTTCAAAAGAATTCAAATCATTCAATTCCTAGGCTTCAATACACGAAAAAGGACAGGAATAGTCTCTAGGTTTGAAAGTCTAGATCAGTGTTTCTTAACCTTAGTGATTTTAAGATGTGTGGACTTCAACTCCCAGAATTCTCCAGCCAGAATGCTGGCTGATGAATTCTGGGAGTTGAAGCTCACACATCTTATAGTTGTTAAGGCTGAGAAACACTAATCTAGATTTACATTGTTCCATTTGCGGAAAGCCTAAAAGACTTGTATGCAGTATTGTCGTGTATGCAGTGTATACCTACTGTTAAGAAGAAGAGGCTAAAGAGCAGAATCTAACTATCACAGTAATTTCCAAAGTAAATATTTAATCTCAAATTTTGCATATTTCCTACTTGGATTATCAATTAAACTTAGGTGGTCATATTTATTCTCTTTTTTTCTATTATTTTTGTCCCTTATTGTCCCACAATTTATAAATTTGGCAAGAATGTTTGCATGAATGTGTATTTAATTGTGTGCGCTTTTCACCTAATCACACATGTTTATATTTTTTTCCTAGAATATACAAACAAGTTTAGAGTATGCAAGCAATTTTATTTATGAAAATCCATCTTTATTCTGGATGTCACCCAAATCCTCATTTGCAACTTCCTGCCAAGTCTGTTTGGCATGTCAGTATGATTATTCTGATAAATCTCTGCATCAGCCAGCACAGTCATTGCTAACCACATTCAAAGTCCAATTTGTTATGAGAGTTTACCCTAACCTTTTATTTAGAGTTACTTTCTATGTCACACTAGCCATTAAACTGTTCTTAGGACGGGTCCTTATTTTTGTACTAAAATATAATATTTCTATAATTGACAGCTCAGTGAGGTATATAGATAGCCTTTGCTTTATGAAATGAGATACTGTAGAATATCTCTGAGCAATTAGGAATGCTGATAAAGAAGGGTTCCTAGCAGTGGCATCTGCATTATGTCAAAATAATACATATGGTTGACAGCAACCAAAGTTTTTCAAACCAAAGAATTTCTGGGTAATGATCTTATCATTATCTTATGCAGAACTAAACTCCTGCCATCAATGTATATTTTTACAACCTAAAGACTATGGATTGCTTCTTCCACAAGCTAAGAGAGATATCAGCTACAAGCTTACTTCAGCATTGCCCTTTCATTCTACAGAGAAGAGAAAGCTGGGACTACTCTATTGTTTTTCCATCTCCACCAAAGTTTTCATTGTCAAGACCTTCAACAGAAATAATCTGGGTCCCGCGGGAGTTGGGTGGCCTATAAGAATGAACAAAATAAATAAATAAATAAATCTGCTAGATTCTCTTTATGATCAACACTAGGGGCAGTATTGCTTAGGAATTAATTCTGGCATCCATCTGCTTTCTGAACATATGGAGAAAGGATGAAATATTCAAAACATCTACTTTTCCACTACTAGCAGCCTAGGCAGCTCTTCTACCTTATTCCAGCTTCCAAAGCAACTTGTGGGAATGAAAAAAAAAACAGATTTGTTGCTGGAATTAGTTCTGGAAAAAAGAGTGATGTCTTAAATATAAAAGTGCACTGATCTTTGTAGAAGTTTGGTCACTTCAGAGCTCTATCTTGGAACAGCTATTTCTTCAGAATATCAACAGCTTTTTTATTCTGTTTCTCTAGAATATTAAAACTTTATTCTTGAAGTAATAATATCCACCTCCAAAACTCATTGAAATGGTGAAAAATGTTGATTTCCATACTGGATCAGTCGTCACTCAGGCCAATAACCTGGAATAGCAATCAATCATAAAATGATTTTATCAGTGGGAAGCAAACAGAAAAGGATTCCAAAAACACATATTCCAAAAACAAAAAAATAAAATTTGGAAAACTAGCAATGTGTCTTCCTTAAAAACAAATTCTTCTCAGATATAATCCTAAAGCTATTGAGCAGATAGTAACAAACATTTTGTGGAATCTGTAGGAACCCTAAACTCTGGCAAATTTATTCTCTGATGGAATAATTTAAAAAATCACCTGAAGAAAACACAAAAATGAACAATTGGAATTACACATAACTGATCAGCCAAAGGAATTTGACAGGAAAAAAAAGAAACTAAAATATTATTAATTGTTTAAATAAAAATTCAAATGAAACTGCTTTAAGAATTACCACATTTAAAATAATAGTTTTGGCTTCTACTTTGCATGATATTAGTATAATGGTTGTACAATTTCACCAGAAAATGTCACAAATATATCACTGCTTCTGTTGAAACAACATCATTGGAATAAAAATTAAAAAGTCAAAAACATTTAGAAAAGGAATTATGTGTATATTTACTATACATTTACAAGTAAACATTGACAGAAACCAGATCCACATAACTGATTTGCTATTTGTGGATGATCTAAAATAGCTTACAAAACTGAAAGCCAAACTTGAACTTCTACTTGATCACATTCAGTGAGAATATAGGAATGTAATTATGCCTAGACAAATGTGCAACTTTGGTGATTAAAGCAGACAAAATTGTGAAGAATATGGATTACAAATGAATGGCAATTGGCACCGTAGAATTAATGAAAGCTTCTTTAACATGAGAAACTTAAAAAGAATACTGGCTCTAATTATATAAAACAAATCTAATTTTTTAAAAAACAAAATTAAATGCATGAAACATAATTAAAGCCATAAACACTTGGCTCATTCAATACACTGCAGGTACAATTGATTGGACAGAAGCTGAATTAGATTTATTGAATACAGAAAACAAGACAATTCATGAGCATGAATCATGCTTTCTAGCTGAGAAGTGATGTTGACAGGAAGAAGGAGATTGTAAAGCAAACAATGAAGAAGAGAAACACAGCTTAAATATCAGCCACAGTAAGAAACCACTAATGGTTTGTAAAGAATGACTACAAAATCAAAAGTTTATTTTTTTAAAAAAACCTGAGAACATAAGCAATACTTTGTTGGTTCAGACCAGGGCCGGGTTCCACTTACCTTTCGCTACCGGTGTGCATCGCGACATTTCTCGCGCATCCCGCCACGCGATTCTACTTCCGCGCATGCGCAGAAGGACATTTGAAGCCGAAACACAGCTGAGAAGCCATCCAAACCAGGAAAAAAGCAGCAATTCTAGTTCCACGCATGCGCAGAAGGACATTTCAAGTCAAAAAAAGATGGCGGCACGCACGGACCGGGAAAGTCGGCACTGGAGCCATCATGCCTAAATAGCGTCATCAGCGGGCTGCTACCGGAGCACTGGACCACACCGGTAGGAACCCATCCCTGGTTCGGACCCCGGTCCATCTAGTCCAGCAGCCTGTTGTCACAGCAACCAACCAACACCTAGGAGCTGGGGTGGCGCAGTGGTTAAAAGCAGCACTGCAACCTACTTCAGCTGACTGCTAGTTCAGCAGTTCAGCTGTTCAAATCTCACCGGCTCAAGGTTGACTCAGCCTTCCATCCTTCTGAGGTCGGTAAAATGAGGACCCAGATTGTTGGGGGCAATATGCTGAACTCTGTAAACCGCTTAGAGAGGGCTGTAAAGCACTATGAAGCGGTATATAAGTCTAAGTGCTATTGCTATTGCTATTGCTAACTCTATAAGGAAGACTACTAGTCTCCTAGCCTCCTCAATCATTTGTTGATGTTCAGTCACAAAGTCATGTCTGACTCCTCATGACCCCATGGACTATAGCAGTGATGGCGAACCTTTTTCGTGCTGAGTGCCCAAAGTATGTGCGTGCACCCCCAAAATGCAATGCGAGTGCTGCCCCGTGCATGTGCCCCGCCCCCATGCATACACACACATCCTTGTGCATGCACCCCACATCCCCCCGTGCCCCGTTTTTGCTTCCAGGTTGGTGCAGGAGGCCTTCCAGGCCCAAAACGGGGTGGGGGGGGCGCACGTGCACAAATCCCCAAAATGCAATGCAAGCACCCACATGCATGCGCGGCAGAGACCTGAAGACCAGCTGGCTGGTGGGAGATGGGTGCGCATGCGCGGTGAGCTGGGCTGGGGTGACGGCTGGCGTGCCCGCAGAGAAGGCTCTGCGTGCCACCTGTGGCACTCGTGCCATAGGTTTGCCATCACGGGACTATAGCATGGCAGACCCCCACCCCATTCTCCACTGTCTCCCCAAATCTGACCAAACTCATGCTCATTGCATCAATGACATTTTCTAACTATCTCATCCTGTGTTGTTCCCTTCTCCTTTTGCCTTCAGTCTTTCCCAAACAGCTCAATCATGTCTTCTCTCACTTACTTCCTTTCTAGACTAAAAAAAACACCAAGCAACCTTTTCTTATGGGGAAGTTGCTCCAACCCCTTGATCACCTTAGGTGCCCTCCTCTGAACCTTCTCTAGTTCCACTACAGCTCCACTATACTTTCTCAGATGTGGCAACCAGAACTGCACATAATATGCCAATGTGTTTGCACCCTGATTTATACAATGATATAATTTCATCATGAAATTGGCATCTCTATTTTCAATGCAGTTTATTATCCCTAACATGCTGTTTGCCTTTTTAAAGTGGATTCATAC
Organism: Diadophis punctatus similis; assembly: GCA_023053685.1. Classification (NCBI taxonomy): domain Eukaryota; kingdom Metazoa; phylum Chordata; class Lepidosauria; order Squamata; family Dipsadidae; genus Diadophis; species Diadophis punctatus. The sequence continues at coordinate 43,562,467 of JALIGW010000003.1, forward strand.
TGTTTCAACACCCTCATTTAGCTGTTTACCATTAAACAGGAGCCGAGGTGGCGCAGTGGTTAAAAGCAGCACTGCAACCTACTTCAGCTGATTGCTAGTTCAGCAGTTCAGCTGTTCAAATCTCACCAGGCTCAAGGTTGACTCAGCCTTCCATCCTTCTGACGTCGATAAAATGAGGACCCAGATTGTTGGGGGCAATATGCTGAACTCTGTAAACCGCTTAGAGAGGGCTGTAAAGCACTATGAAGTGGTATATAAGTCTAAGTGCTAAGTGCTATTATTCCAAGAATATCCCAATATTCTTTATTGGTCACTGCTAGCTCTGATCCCATTAGTTTGCAAGAGTAATTATGATTTTTGGCATCACAGTTATTCATGCTGAATTACATCTGCCATTTGATATCCACTTCCCTAATGTTCAGAGATCCCTTTGGAGCTTTTTATAGTGCCTTATTGTTTTGTTACCTTTCTAAACAATTTAGAATCATCAGCAAACTTGGTTATTTCACTAGTCACACCCTACTCCAAATTATTTGTTAAAATTTGTCCAGATCATATGTTAAAAAACATTGATCATGAGACATAACTGCAGGGATACCACTAGTTAAATCTCTTCATTGGTTGTTAAGTATGCTGAGAAGTCTTTGATGAGTGACTATCAAAAGTAGATGATGTCTACTGGCTCACTCTTATCCACGTTTATCCTCAAAAAAGCTCTGTGAAATTTGTTAGAAAGAATCTTTCCATAGTGAAGCTGTTGCATCTTTGAGCAAGGTTGTGCCTCCAAATGTTTAGTAATTTTATCTTTACTAGTTTTCCACGATCTTTCTCAGAACAGATGTCAAGCTACCTGGCCTATATTTTATGGATCCCCTCATGAGTTACATTGGAGTTACATTGGCCATCTTCCAGTCCTCAACTAGAAAGACCAAATGTAGAGCCAGGTTGCATATCCACAATATCAAATCTAAACTCCTTAATAATCCTTGGGTGGATGCCATCAGTGCCTAGTGATTTGCTGATGTTCAGTTTATTTGTAAAGCCTAGTACTTCTCTTGTCACTGCTTTATGGCTCAGTTTATCTGATTCCCTTCCTGAGAACAAGCACTCAGACACAAGAGCTCTGCTCAATTTTTACTCCTGTGAAACAAATAATTCATTCAGCTTCTCTGCAATTTCCATTTCTCCTCTTAGCACAGCAGCCCCCAGCCCAGGGGTGAAATTCAGCAGGTTCTGACAGGTTCTGGAGAACCGGTAGTGGTAAATTTGAGTAGTTCGGAGAACCGGCAAATGCCACTTCTGTCTGGCCCCAGAGTGGGGTGGGAATGGAAATTTTTGCAGTATCCTTCCCCTGCCATGCCCACCAAGCCACGCCCACAGAACCGTCTTATACGCCGATGCATCTTATACTCCAAAAAATAGGTAATTAATAGGGACGATTTTTAATAACTTCAAAAAATTTAATGAACATGAATTTATTTCACTCCTGACACCGTCTTTCATATGCTCCTGCTTTGTCCTGAAAATTCTAAATTATCTGGCAGCATAAGAATTTAAGAAAACATGTGTATTTCTTTCTTTCTTTCTTTCTTTCTTTCTTTCTTTCTTTCTTTCTTTCTTTCTTTCTTTCTTTCTAACATTTATTTGCTGCCCATCTCGATGACTCTGGATGGCTTACAACATAAAAACATTTAAAACATCCATTGTAAAAACATAGCAGATAAAAACATTAACAAATAAAATCATGGAGACAAGTTGGAACACATGAAATATAACAAATCAGACATAATTATTAAAAATTTAAAAAAGTTGTTTTATCAATGTAGCAATAACAGGAGACAGCTGAATTGACCAAAACAAATAAAATGGAAAAACAATACATTAAAGTGATTTGCAAAGAGAAGTTGAAAGGCTTCGGGGGGGGGGAAGTGTAATACCAATAATAATTGGAGTTCCTGGAACCGTATCAAAGAAATTCATCAAACATTTGAAAGCATTAAATTTACCATTCTTGACACCACTTACTTTACAAACAAACAACTTGCTCGGAAGTTCTAATGTATTACAATAATACCTCCATAATCCCCAGGCTTTTCATTAGACCCAAATTAATCAGACAATATCCAGTCTAAAGTCTTTTATATTCATTGAATGACTAGATAATAACAGTACTTTCTATAAGAAAGGAGCTTGCCAGGATCAGGGCATGAAATATCTTGCTGCAGATTTTTTTTAAATCTATTAAGTAATTATGTGTATTGGTTAGTTGACTTCAAAGACTGACTTCCAAATATGCAGCAGACTTTGTTTTAAAGAATTATATATTTTATCTAAATACTTAGCAGAACAACAGAAGGCACAGCTCTGCCTGCTGTGACATATGCAGACATAATCTAAATACAAAGGAAACTTGTTTCTTGTTTCAGAAATCCTTAAATAGGACTATTTGCCTCTTGATTTATGTCTGCCTATCTATTCAGTTGATACAGTAATTTAAAAATATAACAGAAAAAACTTTAAAAATATAATTTAAAACAAATGCAAAATTAGGTTAAATAACTAATCAACGGAAAGCCACGTGGTTAATTAATCACCGTGTTTTTAATTGGGTGGAGAGAGATTATTTGTCACTATGAACAATAAAATAGTCAGACAAGGAAATGCTGAATTTCTTTCTTTCTCCAGTGACCCCGTGTGGCCCAATGCCAATATCGCTGAGTGAACACCTTGCCAACATCAAAATTCATTCTTGGGGGGGGGGGAGTAGCAAATGGGCCAAATATGTTTGCTATTTGCTCTGAGCTGGCAGGTTGTGTTGAATGTTTAACATCTGTTATGCTGACACTTTGTCTTCTATGGGGAGCCAGCAATTTGTTTTAATCTTTGCACAGCTTAGAACATTTGGCTGAACTGGTCAGGAACTGGCTGATCTTAAAGCAAGCAGGTTCACTAAGGTAGCAGAGATGACATGGATCTTTTAGAAAATTTGGAATCTCTGTGGAGTCAAATGTTTGCTTCTTCTGAAGGAATTAGGATAAGGAAGGAGATATGTTTGCAAGTTTAATTAGACCATACATCTGCATCAAACAGTGGACAAAACCAGGAGTATATTTAAATGGGGTTCTAAATGCTAGGGAGTGGGAAGATTTTTATTGGAGAAAGAGCCACTGCACAGAAAATATAACCCTTTCCCCTTTCTATCCAGGCAATTAGAGGAAAAAGACATATTCGGATGCTAATGGATGAACTAATCAAACTGTCTTCTCATTTAAAAAAAACATAAATATGAACATGCAGACTGTAGGCTGAAACATTCACACCTAGGCCAGTCTCCATGGCAAAGAAATCCTGGGGAGGAAGAGAAGTTCTCCGTTACCTACATAGAGTCCAGAAGCTGATACAACCCCCCTATCTCTTCTGGGGGGGGATAGGAATAAGGCTTGGTCCTTTTAAAACAAAACCTGATTAGTGGGCTGAAGCTGGAAAATAGTGCAGATTCAGGTCTCTTCCCTCTGTTTAAAGTTAGTAATTTTGAAAACAGCTGGCCGACGGGAGGTGCGCACGCATGCACGGTGGAGCTGGGCTGGGGCGACGACTGGCGTGTCTGCAGAGAGGGCTCTGCATGCCACCTGTGACACGGGTGCCATAGGTTCACCATCACGGCTCTATACAGAGACTCCTTTGAACTATGAGACAGTTATTTGCTGGCTGAGTCTTTAGATTTGCAAGAAAAATTGGGTACATGAAGGAATAATTCTATGCTGGAGGACCAGAAATGAATGCATCTGATAAGTCAATTCTCTGAAGAAAAAAACCTTAGCTTTTCCATAGAAATGCAAGTAGAAACTAAGGGAATCAAATTTCCCAGCTCTGTGTTCCAATACTGATTACTGCCTAGTTCTTTCCTAAATTGCTATTTTTAAAAAACACAATTGGCTATACATTTCACATGAAGTTCATTTTTCTTACTGATATGAGTGAATCTACAGACTTGGAGAACTACTCATAAACACAGGGATCTACTGAAAGATTTTTAAAAACATCACTTAATATTGCTAAATCTTATCTTACTTTGTAGAGGTTGCTAGATCAGAAATAGTTATTGTTTGTGTGCTCAAAATAGACACTATGGTTTGTGTACTCATGGATGTGTGCGGGCAAACACAAGTGTGCCTCAGGCTCTCCAGAGGAGAAAGCAGCTGTTAAATGGAGCACAGCAGGTGGAACAAGGCATTAGACAATTGCGTTATAAGCAGCCAATACTTCCACTTAATTCACAGTTTTGTATAATAAATTTCATCTTCCCTCTCTCTTTCTGCCTCTCTTTCTCAGCTTGACATGAGAAGATCCGGATGACCGTGGGTTGTGAAGATTCCTACACCAACTTTGATTGCATGCCAAATTTTACAATGATCTGCTCAACTCACAATTTAAATAAATGAACTGACTTGTAATCAGATACAGTACACAGTGACTTAATTTTGAATTGATACAGCTAGGATAATGATGTCACTGAAAAAGACATTTTAACCTGAAATTCATAATGCCTCCATTGTTCTCCAGAAGCGAAACTAGATGGAGTCATTTGAATGTTGGATAATGCAATAAATGTACTCACCATACCAGAATGTCCCCAGATCTGTATGATCATTTTTTGCAAAAATATTTTATTTATTTATTAGATTTGAATACTGACCATCTCTCCTAGAGGTGAACATAAGACAACAGTGCATTCCAATTTATTCATTATTATGAAAATGTTGAGGAAACTGCATTTATATTTGCAAATGCAGTCATTCCAGAAGTGAATTCAATTCTGCTTTCTTATCTGCTCTACCATACCAAGTACCAGTCTAAATCAATAAAGCTACAATTTACAATCTCCCAATTTCTAGCATGGTGCCTCAGATAATATATATTCTTTTACAACTCAGAAATTGTTAGAATATTCATGACTGGGAGAGCCATGTTAACAAGGTCAGCCAATGAATAGGCATAGCAGCTGAGACAGCCAATGGGAGCTAACCACTTCTGAGTCTGTGCAGAAAATCGAAACTGGAACTTAAGCTTAAGGCTGGGTGTGGCTCCAGTTCTCTCTGCTCTCTGCCCACTCTGCTCTCTTGTCTCCATTCTGCACTCTCTGTCCTCTCTGAACTTTGCTGAAATGAAACTAACTCTCCTGCTTGTATTTACCTGTAAGTGATTGAAGAATTCTACTTGTGGTATTGTAAATATATATATTATGTTTATAAAGAAGTTATTGAATCCAGCTGAATCAATCATCTGTGTGCTTCTGGTTTTGATTTTGCAACAAACTTTAATAGAAATGAGTCAAAAGGTTTCTTGCTTTCCTTTTCTTTAAAAATATCCAAACTGATACTCATCAAGAATATTCACATAACATGGAATGATGATCTAAAAGCTTTGCCATTCATAGCACTAATAGAACGGCCATGCTAGATGTGCAGTCCTTTGATTGTGGCTCTGATCCTGATTCTGATTCTTATTGTGGTTCTCTCTTTATTAAAAGTCATAAAAATGCAGAGAATTGTGTAAAAATTAGGCTGTGTTATATATCTGTTAAATCCAAAGCATGTGATTATCAAGTGATAAGAGAGAAGCCTTCATAATGGGAAAGCAGCATTTACCGTATTTTTCAGACTATAAGACGCTCCGGACAGTGGTGGGTTCCTACCGGTGCGGTCCACTCTATAGCACCGGTAGCGGCCCACTGGTGATGTCACAGTACCTGTGCGGTCGGTTGCTGGTGCCTGGGCGCCGCCATTTTTTAAAAAAAATGTTTACATTTTTTTAAAATTTTCTTCTGCGCATGCCCAGAAGCCGAGCTTCCAGCATTGCGCATGCTCTGCCTTCCTACCCCACAGTGAATCCAAGCAGGGGAGGATGGCTGAGGGAGTGCGTGAGATGCTGAAAGAACAGGCAGCAGGAGCTATCTCCATTCCCCTCCCTTCAGCAGTCTGAGAAGCCACAAATGCGCAGTGATGATCCTAGGCATTTTTGCACGTTCGAGGCTTCTCGAGCTGCTGAGGGGAGGGGGAACAGTGGCAGGAGCCTAGGATCATCGAATGGGGAGAAGCATTCAGGCCGGCCGGAGCCTCCTAGAAGAACCGCTGCCGCGGTCTTGCTGCTCCTGCTGCGGGGGGCTGCATTGCGGGTGGGCAATGCCCCCCCACTTCTCCGGCCGCTGCCAAGCTCCCGAGGCCCACGCCCACCCGGTCACATGGCTGGCAAGCCACATCCACAAAATAAGCCACGCCCACAGAGTGCTAGTAAAAAAATTAGGAACCCGCCCCTGGCTCTGGACTATAAGACACACCTAGCTTTTGGGGAGGAAAACAAGACAAAAAATCTGCCTCTTTCTCCCAGCAACTTGCCTCCTTGCAGCAAACAGCAAACAGCCTGGTCAGATTCAGCACAGCCTGATTTAGCACAAGCAGCTGATTGGTGGTTGGATCTGCCTCCCGGAATACCATCTATCAGCTGTTCCAGGCTGCAGGGATCGCCACTGCACATCACCACCATTGCCGCCCATCACTGCTGCTGCCTATCGCCACCTCCATGTGCCCCATTTTCAACCTCCGCACGTCCCATTTTTTACCTCTGTTTGCCCCATTTCCAGCCTCCGTATGCTCCATTTTTGGCCTCTGCACGCCCCATTTTTGGCCTGTTCCAGGTGGCGGGGATAGACGATGGCAATCCCTGCCACCTGGAACAGACCAAAAATGGGGCGCGCGGAGGCCAAAAATGGTGTGTGGAGAGGCCGAATACGGGATGCGCAGAGGTTGAAAATGGGGCGTGCAATAGGTGGCAACAGCAATAGGTGGCAATGACAGCAGCGATGGGCGGTGGTGATCCCTGCAGCCTGGAACAGCTGGTACCTGGTACCACCTGATAGGTGGTATTCCGGGAGGCAGATCCAACCGCCAATCAGCTGCTTGTGCTAAATCAGGCTATGCTGAAGCTTACCAGGCTGTTTGCTGGAGGAGGAGGAGGAGGGGGAGGTGGGGGAGAAGAAGAAGAAGAAGAAGAAGAAGAAGAAGAAGAAGAAGAAGAAGAAGAAGAAGAAGAAGAAGAAGAAGAAGAAGAAGAAGAAGAAGAAGAAGAAGAAGAAGAAGAAGAAGAAGAAGAAGAAGAAGAAGAAGAAGAAGAATAGAGCTGGAAGGGACCTTGGAGGTCTTCAACCCCCTGCTCAAGCAGGAGATCCTATACAATTTGAGAAAAGTGGCTGTCCAGTCTCTTCTTAAAAACCTCCAATGAAGGAGCACTCGCAACCTCTGAAAGCAAGCTGTTCCAGTAGTTAATAGATCAAAGGTGGTTAGCACCTTTGATCTATTGGTATATATGAGAATTTTTGTTTATTATTCCTTGTTAAACGATGAGCATACACATGTTTTATAATTGTCTGTTCACATATTTCTTGCATTAGACATATAATTCTGATGGAGCCTTGTAGTCCAACCTCAAATATTTAGCCTATCCTACCAAATGATTGCTTAGTCCCTTAACTCAATCCCAATAGCAATTTTCCAGGCACAGTCTGGGGAAGGATCCATAAGCAAATATATAGGCAGAAATACCTCACTTGTTTGTATAGAAACCATTTTCAAAGGCAGAAACTAAGAACAGTTGCCAAGTTTGGGTCATTTTTTTAAATAAGGAGAGCTATTTTCTAAATTAAGGAAAATGCTTAGTTCTCCACCAAACCAAGCCAGAGTGAGTTGCAAGAAGCTCTACTAGCATCTCCTGGCATAACTAGTTAAGGAATAACTTAAGGAATCTCCAGCAATTTCTTTCTTTGCTTGAAAAATATATATAATGAATAGCTTCAGAATGTACAGTATCTGAATGCTCTCCTCACCCATGTAGATGTTGCAATAAAAAAATCATTTCCAAAAATTCTACTTTCCCATGGATAATTAAATAGATAAGTTTACCACTACTATCACCATCGCCTCCCAGCAAGCAAACAGCAGCTCTCTAGAGGTAAGGTCAATTTTAATTAATAAAATGATATCCAAGACAAAGGATTAAAAATAATTTATCCAGGGCATATCAATCTGATGCACTGTTACTATTAATCATTATTAAAGTGTTAATTATTAACACAGGCACACAACTGTGTTGGCTATCCTACATGTGTCTACTATGTTATGCACTGTTTGTAACCATGCTCCATCCTTGCCCTGAGTCTGAATGAAAGTTCCCTCAAAAGTATTGGAGCTTCCCTGTGGTGTCAGCCTCACAGCAACAACACTAGAAAAGAGCAGCAAAAAGGGTGTTGGCAAACTTGTCTTTCTCTCAACTCCACCATCCTGATATTTTGCTCTTAACTTTGCTGCTTATATCCCAGTTGCCCAAAGACTCAATCTCTTTTCCATATTGTTTTTAAAAGTTGGAAATTGACCCTTCTTCTATCACCTTATGTTGTTTAGTCCATGGTCTGCTAAGACAAAATAACAACTTGTGTAACAGTAATTGGTATATATTGTGTCTCTTGGAACACATCCATATGTTTTTTGGATAGCAATCCTAGGGAAGATTGAGAAGCCCCTTCTGCACACAAAGAAGTGTCTGTCACTTCCCTCCATCTACATATTGCCATCACTCTTGTGGAAATCTTCCACAATTGAGCCAATCAACTTCCAGTTTAGCTCCTCCTTCACTGATGTCAGTTCTACAATGTTTTCTTTCTGGGAACTTCTGGGAACTTCAGGATAGGTTGCGTGTGAAACGTCTGCAAGCAAGCAAAGCTCAGAGAGAAGCAAGGACTTTGCAGGTAATACTCTCTCTGGTGACTACCTCTCAGATTTTAAATTCCTTCTCTTCCTGAAGTCTTTCTCCTTCCTCTCCAGGATATCTGGGAATAGGTGGGGTTGGGTTACTCTTTTCCTTCACAACAGCCTGATTTCTCTTTGCCGCAAAGCAAATGCAGTGAGAGAAAGAGGAGGGTGGAAATGGAACAATGGCTAGAACCACAGGTGAAATGCTACCGGATAGGACTGGGTCAGGAGAACCATTAGCGGACATGTGGCCTGGTTCGCCAGACCGGTAGCGATGCCTGACTGGCCAAGCCCCTGAAGCACTCCCCCGGCCGCAAAGCAAATGTGAGGGAAAGAGGAGGATGGAAAATGGAACAATGGCTAGAACCAGGGGTGAAATGCTACTGAATCAGACCGGGTCGGGAGAACCGTTAGTGGACGTGTGGCCTGGTTCGCCAAACCTGTAGCGATGGCTGGCTGGCCAAGCCCCCGAACCAGTCCCCCGGTCGCCGCTTACTCGCCCTGCCAGCAGATGTCCCGGGGCTGCACATGCAGTGTGCAGACTTTGATCTATCCCCGTTTCTCCTTGGTGTGCTGCCTGGATGCCGCCTGCCACCCACTCGCCTCCCTCCCCAATCAGCGGCGCCTGCGCTGTGGCCCTATCCTGCCCAGCCTGATGTCATGCTGGAGTGCCAGCAGTCCAATGCGGTGCACATCTGCTTGCTGTCCTGGAGTGGGAACTTTTTTTAGTTAAAAATGCTTAAATTTTTTTTAATTGGCCATGCCCAACCAGCCACATGACCCCCCCACCAAGCCACGCCCATTAAGCCACGCCAACAGAACCGGTGGCAAAAAAAAAATACATTTCACCACTGGCTAGAACATCATTTTGGAGCTTCTGCTGTAGAAGGTGCACTGATCAACTCTTTAGAGACCTCAACAGTCCGTTGAGAGGATTCCTTCAATGTAAGTGAAATTCTGAGAGTCCGTTGTCCCAAAGTGTGGCTGCATGGACGTATCCTGAATGAAAGCCTTCTGTTTAATATTCAGAAAAGATGATACAGTATGTATTAGCTGTGGTCAGATTGCACAGTAGATTTTATTCTTGCAACGCAAGAATAAGAACACACAACTAAAATGACTTGGAAGTCTTTCTGGAAAAGGAGGAAATTTTTCCTTGCAGGAGCATGTAAGAAGCCATCATCTTAGTACAACATACTTTGTTCTTGCAGTTGTCTATTTAAGCCATATTAAGAGAAGTAGTCTAATGCAAATGAAATCCCCCACCTTCAAATCATGTCAATGGTACCAGGGTATTTCATTATTGCTTCTAGTTTCATAAGAAGTATGGTTTCAGAATTTCCTGATGCAGTAAGATAACACTGCACTGACAATGTTCATTCAGAGCCCCATCTGGAAACGTGTCCAGCAGAATGGGAAGTGACACTTTTCATCTACATGAACATTAGGCAGATGTGGGGGGAATATCAGTACATGTGATCTTTCTGAAGCAGCAGAAATAACAACCCAGACCTGACTCATAATAAGTTAGGGGAGAGATAAAGAGGCTTTAATTTATCAGTGATAAATTTGCCTTCAATTAAGTTGGTCCCCATTGTCCTCCTGTTTCTTTGAGCACTGAGAACTGCAAATATTTACAGCTCTCTGTATACAGGGAGTGACTCTGGTGCTGTTTTGCTGTGACTGCACTGGAAATGGATTTTTCTACGTATGTCAACAAGAGTTGCTTTGTACTTGAAGCAAAAAAAAATCAAGTATTTTGGAAAGGGGAGGATGAAGATTCAGCCTTGTTCAATTGGTATCATCTCCTAAGGATAGAGTGGTAATGCAATATGCAGCTTTATAGAGACATGCTCTTTATGGTAATGTTTTCAAACTTGCCTTTGTGAGACCTTATTTCATAAATACTGTCTAGTGAATTTGCCAAAGGATAGAGTTTGAGATGCGCAATTCAATTTTATGCTCCTGGATGTCTGTGGTCTGAAGTCTGTCATCAGCATATGGCAATATCCTGTCTTAGGAGCTGGATGTCTAAATTTGCCTCCCGGGTTCTCTATACATGTGATGCTCTGTTTAAGCAGTGTGTTCCTTTTCTAGCAGGAAAGCTCTAGCTCTTTTCTAGATCTAAGATTTTTATGCTTTTTCCTTGAAATAATGTCTGTCTTACTGCATATAGAATTGCATTGCTTACTTAGGGTATTATCACCACATTCCCAAGGTTTTGGGGAAAAAATTGCTTCAAGTATAACATAATTTTTGCTAAGTTTAAGAACTTGCCAATATCATTCTAACAGGATGAAAGGAAATTTGTTGATGGGTGCTAGTAATTCCTTTCAAAATATTTATTAGAATAGAATAGAATAGAATAGAATAGAATAGAATAGAATAGAATAGAATAGAATAGAATAATAGAGTTGGAAGGGACCTTGGAGGTCTTCTAGTCCAACCCCCTTTTTAGGCAGGAAACCCTATACCACTTCAGACAAATGGTTATCCAACATCTTCTTAAAAACCTCCAGTGTTGGAGCACCCACAACTTCTGGAGGCAAGCTGTTCCACTGATTAATTGTTCTAACTGTCAGGAAATTTCTCCTTAGTTCTAAGTTGCTTCTCTCCTTGATTAGTTTCCACCCATTGCTTCTTGTTATACCCTCAGGTGCTTTGGAGAATAGTTTGACTCCCTCTTCTTTGTGGCAACCCCTGAGATATTGGAACACTGCTATCATGTCTCCCCTAGTCCTTCTTTTCATTAAACTAGACATACCCAGTTCCTGCAAGCGTTCTTCATATGTTTTAGCCTCCAGTCCCCTAATCACCTTTGTTGCTCTTCTCTGCACTCTTTCTAGAGTCTCAACATCCTTTTTGCATTGTGGCGACCAAAACTGAATGCAGTATTCCAAGTGTGGCCTTACCAAGGCATTATAAAGTGGTATTAACACTTCACATGAAAATTAAAAAGTAAAAAATTGCTTTTAAATTTGATATTAAATTATTTAAATCCAATCCATTACATTTTTACTATATTTTAAGAGTGGTTAGTTTAATTCACTAAGACTCTGAGGTCTTGATACAACCACAAAGTGATACCAGTTCCAAACACAGGGATACTGAAAGGACGAAGCTTCTGGTGAAAAACCTCCTTGAGCTTTGTTGTAAATCTAAACCATGACCTTTTTTTTCTAAAAAAAAAAAAAAAAACCCAAAACCCCTCTCTTTTTAAAAAAAATAGTAAACCCCTTCATGGGATACAGAGCTGGCTCACCTGTCTTCATGCATCTCCTGCAGAAGAAGCCAAGAGAAGCCAAGATCTAAGAAGTGCTTTCTTGGGGGGGGGGGGTAGAGAAGCCAAGATCTAAGAAGTGCTTTCTTGGGGGGGGGGAACCCTTTGCCCAATTCTGTTAAGAAAAGAGTAATCTAGGCAATGGAAGTGAGAGTTCTGATGCTCTATGATCAGGTGGTCAGCCCCCGAACCTAATCTAATATTTATTTATTAAGAAAAATTATATGGTCACCCAACTCACTCATGGTGACTCCAAGCGCTTAAAGAAGCTTATACAATATTGTCTGTTAAGAGTTTAATATAAGCCCTTTGGTTTATTTAGAAGTAAGGAACTGAGTTTGATGCTAGTTAAGTGTTATGTTCTGGTTAGAGCTGGAAGTTTTCACTCAGGTCCAGCAATACTGAAGGGAACATGCTGGACCCTCATTGGTTATTTCAAAATGGTTTAGTTACAATTGTTACTGTCAGCTCCTATAAATAGGAGCCCTCTCTGAATGTGCTTTGCTGGTTGTACATCTATTGCAATAAAGAGCTGTTTGTCAAGTCGGTCTCCTGTGCTGAATCCACCATCTAACAGTGGTGACTAGGAAATCGGGAGCAGGAGAACAACGACAAGCCCCACGGGCTTTACAACCAGTCAGGTGACTCATTCTTCGCCTACTACTTATCTCATATCATGTCAGCGTTTCACCCACCGCCGCCGTTCGACCCGGCCCAAGAGAAGTGGGAGTCATATATGAGGCGTTTTGAGTGCTTCCTGGAAGCAAATGACTTACTAAGCCTGGCAGACAATCGGAAAAGAGCTTTATTTGTAAGTCACTGTGGGCCAGAAGTTTTTGATACTGCAGAGGCCCTGTCTGCCCCAGCGCCGATTAACACAGTGCAGTGGGACACACTTAAGGAGTCGCTTAAGACCCACTATGCACCAACTCCTTCTAAAGTCGTATGTCGATATGAATTCCGTCAGCGCATGCAGCGGGAAGGAGAGACTATTAACCAGTACGTTGCTGCTCTCCATAAGGCGTCTGGTCATTGCGAATTTAGTGACCTAGACGACATCATGCTGGACCAGTTGATCTGCGGGGTTTTGGACCTCCGCCTGCAGCGCCGTTTGCTAGCTCGGCCTAAACTTACTTTGGCGGCTGCACTGGACGAGGCCAGGGCTGCTGAATCGTCCACCAACGCGGCTGAATCACTCCACCGTGCTGCCCCATCCAGAAAAGAGGCGAAAACGGCACCGCTAACTCAGCCGGCCGTCCACATGGGGACGCTGGACGACGATGTTAGCAGCGATGACGAGGTTTACAGGACTGAACTGCATCGCCCGCCCCACCCGCAACCGCCCAGCGAGCCTTTCCGGGGGTGTGCTAGCTGCGGGGGACGGCACCCAAGATTTTCCTGCAAGTATCGTGGCGTGACATGCCAATGGTGTGAGCGGCGTGGACATTTGGCTAAAGTTTGCCGCGCCACACTGCCAAATTCGACTGCGCGTGCGCCTGAGCCTTCACGGGCTGAACCATCGCCGAGGGCTTGGCGCGAAGATTCAAAACGATGCCAAAGATATTCCAGGCCGTTGCCGGCTGCCTATGATTCGCATGGTCGACAGTGCCCGTTCCCTGGGAGGGAAGAAAATCATGATGTCCGTCGTCGTTGAGGGTGTGCCGTTTGAAATGGAATTAGATACGGGCTCGGCTGTGTCTATCATCGCCTGGAAAAATCTCAAGAAAGCCGTGCCCGGATTCTCCACTGACCGCATACGAAACACCGGGTTCCGCCTGTCGGACTACCAAGGGAACAGGATTCCGGTTCGCGGCCAAGCCAGTGTCAAGGTCCAATTTAAACACTTTTCCGGACCGTTACAGCTCATCATTGTGGACGGTGACCTTCCGAGCCTTCTTGGACTGAGCTGGTTCGAAGCCCTTGGGCTGGAGGTCTCTGGAGTTAACGCTGTTGGGACAGAGAAATTAGACGACCTGTTTGACAAATTCCGTGATGTATTCAGCGAAGGGTTGGGCAAGTATGTGGGGACCCCAATCTCTTTTAGCCTGGACCCTAATGTTGCCCCAATCCGCTTGAAGCCCCGCCAGGTTCCCCTGCCCTTGAGGGAAAAGATTGACATTGAACTTGATAAATTGATCAAGCAGGGGGTACTCGAACCTGTGGATCATGCCCGGTGGGAAACCCCGATTGTCACGCCAATTAAAGGAGACGGTAGCATCAGGATATGCGCTGACTACAAGTGCACGGTGAACAAGGCATTGCAGCAGAGTGCCTACCCTGTGCCAATCGTGCACCAATTGCTGCACTCGTTGGGGTCCGGACGCCTGTTTGTTAAATTAGACCTGGCACAAGCGTACCAGCAGTTACCTGTAGATGGCCCCACAGCAGAAGCTCAGACCATTGTGACCCACAGGGGGGCATTTAAATGCCACAGATTGCAATTTGGGGTTAGCGTGGCCCCGGGGTTGTTCCAGAGTGTAATGGAACGTCTGTTGCAGAATATCCCCGGGGTCGTGCCATACTTCGACGATGTTCTCATTTCGGCTAATGACATAGGCCAGCTTCGCTGTCGGGTTACAATGGTCCTTGAGAAATTACGAGCTGCCGGGCTGAAAGCGAAACGCAGCAAGTGTGTCTTGGGAGTCCCTGAAGTGGAATTCCTGGGGTATAGAATAGACGGGAGTGGTATCCACCCCACAGAAAGTAAACTGAAGGCCATCCAGGAGGCCCCGGCACCCAGAAATCAGGCAGAGTTACAGGCTTTCTTGGGTCTTCTTAACTTTTATAGCCTATTCCTACGTGATAAGGCAACGGTCGCAGAGCCCCTGCACAGGCTGCTAGCTAAAAACACTCCCTGGGTGTGGGGCCATAGGGAGGCTGCCGCGTTTAGCGCAGTTAAGGGGTTGTTAACCAACAACAGTTTCCTGATCCAATACAATTCCACTTTGCCAGTGGTCCTTGCTTGCGATGCTTCCCCAGTAGGGGTTGGGGCTGTTCTGAGCCATCGACTTCCGAATGGCCTCGAGGCGCCGATAGCGTATTACTCACGCACCTTGTCTAGCGCCGAAAGAAATTATGATCAGCTAAATAGGGAAGCTTTGGCCCTAGTAGCAGGGGTTAAGAAGTTCCACGAGTATTTGTTCGGTAGAGACTTCACCCTGGTCACAGACCACAAGCCTCTGTTGGGGTTGATAGCGGGGAATCGCCCCACTCCAGCTGCTTTGTCCCCCCGTTTTGCTCGTTGGGCCATCTTCTTGTCGGCATACTCGTATCAGTTGGTTCACAGGCCCGGGAAAAACATGGGGAACACGGACGCATTAAGCAGGTGCCCATTGCCCAAGATACTGTCAGACATAGCTCCAGAGGCCCCGGTACTGTTGATTGACCTAGCAGACTCAGGGTTAGTCACCTCGGCTGAGGTGGCCAGGCACTCGGCCAGAGACTCCACTCTCCGGACTGTCCTTAACTGGGTGTGGAGGGGGTGGCCGAGAGGCCCAGTCAGGCCCGAGTTCAAACCATACGAGCTTAGACAGCACGAACTGTCGGAGCAAGGGGGGTGCCTCTTGTGGGGGGACCGGGTGGTCATTCCCGCCAAATTGCGCACTGACGTACTACAAACCTTGCACGAGGGCCATCCGGGAATTGTGCGAATGAAGGCTTTAGCTAGGGGTTATGTTTGGTGGCCAAAGATGGATGAGGAGGTTCAAGAATGGGTAAACAAATGCCTGCCATGTCAGGAATCCAGACCGGCACCTCCCAAAGCACCGGTGCATGACTGGGACCTTCCAAAAAATCCATGGTCACGGCTTCATGCTGATTTTGCAGGTCCATTCCATGGGCAAATGTTCCTGATAATTGTAGACGCTTATTCCAAGTGGCTCGAAATCTTCCCTATGCGGTCGACCACTGCGGAGTCTGTTATTAAGATCTTCCGGTGTCTATTTGCTACCCATGGCATTCCGGACACATTGGTAACGGACAACAGCCCGCAATTCACGGCCACAACTTTTGAGGGCTATCTGGCTAGTCAGGGAATCCGCCATGCGTTGTCTGCCCCATTCCATCCTGCGACGAACGGCCTGGCGGAATGCTTCATGCGATCGGCCAAAGAGGGGTTAGCTAGATTGGGACCTGGAGATTGGCAGGAAAGAATAGACAAATTCCTCATAACTCAACACATAACCCCAAGTGCCACTACGGGACGCAGCCCAGCGGAGCTTTTAATGGGCCGCAGACTCCGGTCACTCCTGGACCGGTTACACCCTGACTATGTAGTAAAAACCAAGACAGAAGGGACAAAGAAAACCAGGGTCTTTTCCACAGAGGACAGGGTGTTTGCTCGCAACTACGCCGAGGGGCCTTTATGGCTGCCAGGGGTGGTCGAGACAATTTTGGGACCCGTGTCTTATGCAGTCCGGTTACAAGACGGCCGCTTATGGAAGAGACACATAGACCAATTAAGACAGAGGGTACAGGAAGACCCCTCGGGTTCTGGAAACATAACACCGTGCATTCCTTTCCTAGCTAAACCACGTCCAGATGTCTCGGAGGCTTTGGAGTGCGAGACTGCAGGCCAACAGAGTCCCCCTGTCGAGTTAGGCCCTGAGGCGGAAGAACCCAAGAGCACTCCAGCTCAAGAGATGCATGACACAGCCCCCAGGAACGAAGCGGCTAAGTCAGACCAGGCTGCTGTAGTTCCCCTGACTGAAGTACGCAGGTCTGAACGGGAGCGTAGACGCCCCGCCTACCTTCGCGATTTCGTATGTCGGACAATTTCATCTAGAGGGGGAGGGATGTTATGTTCTGGTTAGAGCTGGAAGTTTTCACTCAGGTCCAGCAATACTGAAGGGAACATGCTGGACCCTCATTGGTTATTTCAAAATGGTTTAGTTACAATTGTTACTGTCAGCTCCTATAAATAGGAGCCCTCTCTGAATGTGCTTTGCTGGTTGTACATCTATTGCAATAAAGAGCTGTTTGTCAAGTCGGTCTCCTGTGCTGAATCCACCATCTAACATTAAGTATGTAAAGAAAAGGCAAAGAGAGGAAGCTCTGCAATCATATGAATGTATAGGCATTTGCTTTCTTAACATCAATACATTATGGCAAATTATCTGTTGCAATTCCTCTGGGCTTTTGTGCACATGTGGACAGCTTTAGTAGGGGGGGGAAGCTAATTCCTTGTTTTTATTTGTGGTGAGCCCAAGGAGACCATACCACAGTGATTCCAATATACAGTAGCGGGGTATCTGGGAATAGAGAAGATGCAGTGGCTGGGCTGGGAGTGGGACATATTGTCTTAACCTAAATTTTATTTTGGTTTCTACAACCCCTGCCTCATTTGGGTCTCTTGACAAAAGCATCATCCTGCTTTATATGATTATAAGAACTGCTAGGATAAAAAGCGAAAAACTCTTTATCATCCATATTGCAATCCTGAATCCAAGATAAGAGCCGAGGTTGCGCAGTGGTTAAAATGCAGCACTGCAGTTCAGCAGTTCAGCTGTTCAAATCTCACCGGCTCAAGGTTGACTCAGCCTTCCATCCTTCCGACGTCGGTAAAATGAGGACCCAGATTGTTGGGGGCAATATGCTGAACCCTGTAAACCGCTTAGAGAGGGCTGTAAAGCACTATGAAGCGGTATATAAGTCTAAGTGCTATTGCTATTGCTAAGATAGGATAAGTGGCAATATAAAGAAATTCTGCATTGGATCTAATTTAATAAGGTTTAACCTATTTCAAATTATAGAATCTTATTCCCCACCCCCACCCACCCCAAAATAATTATTTAATTGTTTATATTATTTTGCTTTTTATTTGCAAGGTTAACTTCCATATTTTACCTTTCAAAAGTTGGTGTTCATTGGGTACTTTCTGGACTAAAACTGGATGAAAATTCAGTTATCAGGCCCTATATGTCAGTAGGAAGAAAATTATATCAGTATATTTACACATTATTATTTTTCTGTTGCTTTCTAAGCAAATGAATGATACATTAGTGTCTTTTCGCAGGCCTTTTATGGGATGGCTCTGATAGAAACATCACTCCTTCTGCTTTCCTATAGCTTGTATAAAGTTATAGGAAGAGAGACATTTTTAAAAAGAGGTAGAGAGAAAGGCTTTCTTCTCATTTTTTTAATCCTCCACTTAAAGTACTGTAGGAAGTTAGCACCAACCCCTCTCCTAGGAAATGAGATATCCTAGGAGATATTAAAAGGCAGAATATATTCTGTGGAACACATCTGGAAACATGCTTGTGAGCGGACAAAAGACTCCTCTTGAAAAAAAAACCCCACCCCTTGCCAATGGGCCATTAAGGACTGGGCCTAGCTCACACATTCCTCTCACCTAGCCTGAAAGTCTTCTGCATAACAGAACCACAATAGGATTTGCCCAAGGCCCTTTTCATTCAGCCAAGCCTGGGACTTCGGACAGCCCACAAGAGTTGCCCCAGCATGCCCCTGGGGGGGTCTGAGAGCCAATGGGATACATTTCTATACAGGAACAGGAAACAGTTAGGGAGGGGCCCAAGAGAGAGTATAAAACCAAAGGACTCAGCATCTTTCTTCCTCTTTTCTCTTCACCCACACCTGGAAGCATGTAATCAACCTTTTCTGTACAGGGGCTCATGCCATGTGCTCCTGTCCACCATTAAACCTTCTTTCCAAGCAACTTTCATGAATCCAGTGTCTTTTTCCCCACTTGGAACTGAACCCAGAAGGATATTCCTTACAACAGTACTTTAACTGTCTTTAAGGGTTCTCCAGCCCTATTTTTATTAACTTTTTGTTTCAGAACACTTGGGGGTGGTGGTAGGGGACTCAGGGGAGCCCAGACTTTTGGCAGAGACATCCTCATATCCTACTTCACCCCAACACCAAAGGAACACAGAGCCATTCTGAAGCCAAACTTCAGAAATAGGTCTCACTTTGAACAGTACACAGAGAAATATTTGATTCTTAGAGTATTCAGGTCCTGAGAGTCTATAATCCCCTACTTGTAAACAAAGCAATTAGAAATAAACTACATGATAGGAAGTGCTTTGGGGAAATGGCAACACACATTGATTTTTGAGCAAATGTAACATCTTAACTCTAAAAATAAATCTTGTTTCCCTTTGAAAGAATACGTTTCAGTAGAAATTAGAAAACAAGAACAAGTTGGTACCTCTAGTCCTGTTTCTCATAAATACTATTATTTCCACCTAGCTTGTGGCAAAACAGGCTGATTTATTTCTTCACCCAGCTGGGTGATAATAGTGCATTGTTCACCTTTGGAAATGAGCTTTTGTTATAACCTACTTCAGCATTTCATAAAGCACTGCTGGCAAGGGTCAGCAGTTTTCTTTACTGGAGATTGGCTTTGCACTTTGCAATCTTAAAAACCTGCAGTTTAGGATAATACTTTAGCATAATTTAGCAGAGTCGAATCTCTGATAGAAGATTACAGGAAATATGAGAGATGTTCAATATTATACGTAATCCTCCCTTAAAGCAAGAAGCAAGCTATCTACCATTACAACTATATCCTTGTGGCTTAATGGTAGAAAAACCCAATCTTTTGTCTTTGAAATTTCTAAACTGACTGTGTTTAAATCCATTTAAGCCTCACTGTGCAAATGCCTTTTTCTTTCCCCAGAATGAAAGCGCAAGGAGGATACCATCAATTGTTGCTTATTATTTGCTCCTGGTCTTAGTCACCAAGTTGAATTGAGGAACTTCTTTTTGGTGACCTCTGATATTCTATAATATATAGGTTTGCCATTAATGCATCATTTAGAAAATGCAAACAAGGACACTGAACTTCATATAAATTATACATCCTGATTTATATGTAGAGAGACAAGCAAACTGTGAAATAGATTCAGCATAAACATAATGAGGAAAGTCTGAAACAGAGGAACTGTCGTAAAATAGGAATCATGGCTATACTTATGTAGAAAATGTAAATCTCTTGCCAGGAAGGGTCTAAGCCAGGGGTGGCCAAACCGTGGCGCATGCACCAAACGTGGTGCATTGGATGATTACAAGTGGTGCATTGCATCCTTGCGCCTACTTATTTTTTTTAAATAGGTGTCATCACTGAATCCATCTTAATATTTTCAACACCAAAGTGATCTCAGTTCAATTCGTACAGCCTTCGGTAATGTTCAACTTCTCGGTGTCTGAAACTTAGAATGGAACTTGTGAAATGTTACTTTAGACATGTTTACAAATATACGAATATTTTTATCGGTGTTGCCATTGCGCATTCCTGCTCAAACGATCGCAAACACTGTGCACTAGCAACACATCATGTGTTTGAAGTCATGTGCAAATGAGCAGTGAGTGTTCGATATGGTCAGTCAGTTCTGAGTGAGCCATTGTGGCATGGAGTTTGAAGCAGTGTTTTATTGAGTGTAGTAGCATGGTTTTTGTATTGAGAGTGATTGAAAGACAGATTCAAGATTAAATATATATTACGAAGTTCCAAGCTGATCTTGCTCTCAGTGCTTCATCTCGCTCAGAGCTTTCTCTCTCTCTCATCCCATCCAACAACTGTGGTCCAGAGTTATCTTCACCAAAAGAGACTCTTCGGCAGCTGTAGCACTACCAGTGGGGTCCACGACAGCGATCACTCTCTCGTCCAAGAGATTATTTCTAACTATTATACATTGGTGCTCCAATAAACATGTGTCTTTTGAAATGGCTTAAATTAATTAATTGAATTGCGTGATTGAGTTATTCCTTTTCCTCCCTTAAGCAAAGCAGATCCTACCCCTATCCCTATTTTACAACCCCAAACGTGAAAGTAAGAAGATAAAAAACGTGCTTGAGTTGTATGGCGCATCTGAACTCATCTGTGAAAATATTGGCACATGATATGCTTAAGGTTGGCCACCACTGGTCTAAGAGTATTCGGAGACTCCAACTGGTGCAAAATGCAGCTGTGCATGCTGTGGTGGGTGTTTCAAGGTACACCCACGTAACACCTATACTCCGCCAGCTGCATTGGTTGCCCATTAGTCTCCGGGTACAATTCAAGTTGCTGATCATCATCTTTAAAGCCCTACATGGCTTAGGACCAGGCTATCTCCGGGACCGCATTCTGCCTCATTCTTCCCTTCGACCGGTCAGGTCCCACAGAGTGGGTCTCCTCCAGGTCCTGTCAGCCACACAGTGTCAACTGGCGGGGCCTAGGGGGAGGGCCTTCTCAGTAGGGGCCCCTGCTCTCTGGAACCAACTGCCTCCAGAGATCCGAATTATCCCCACCCTGCTGGCCTTCCGAAAAGCCATTAAGACATGGCTCTTCCTGCAGGTGGAGTGAGTCTGAGTCGACTTTATACCTGATGTCTCCCCCATGTATGTATGTTGTTTATATGTTTTTAAACTGTTTTTAAAAATTGCTTTTTTGATTATTTGTTTGGAGTTTTCATAAAATGTTGTACGCCGCCCTGAGTCCTGAGGGAGTAGGGTGGCATAGAAAAACTGCCAAATAAAATAAATAAATAAATAAGCAATCAATTTCTGGAACTAAATTTCAGAACTCCTATTTTGTACCCATGATGGAATACTGAGGAAATGTCATGAATTGCAGAATGGCTTCGACTTACAACCAGAATGAAAACAACCAGAAAGATTTCTCTGTTCCAAAGCACAGAGCACTTTCCAGAGCTTTGGCCATCTCTTTGGAAAAATATGAACATTTTTTTTTGTTTACATAGATTTTTTTTAATGCCCAACTCCAACCAACTCTGGTCACTTTACATTATAAAAAACCAGAACAATAAACAAATAATATGTATCCAGAAAAATCATACGAAACAAAATCTTACAAGAGAAAATCTTACAGGGATTTACTCATCACCCCTCACTCAAGGCATGGGAAAATAGCCAGGTTTTCAAAGCCTTTCAGGATATCTTCAGAATGGGAGTCATACAGATCTTTGGAAGAACACTGTTCCAGAGTCCAAGCATAGTGACCGAAAAGGTACATTAAGAAGATCATTAGATTTTCTGGAAATGGTGCACCGTCTACTACTCTTCGTAGATATTTCTTAAATCCATTTGGTAAGTGCCTACAGAACACATAACAAGGAAATCAAATATTGACAAACTTCAGCACAAGACTGCCTAATATACCAAACTGGGTATTCACATGACTCTAATTCGCAATAAAACCTCTTCCCCTGGGGATGGGGAGGAGTAGAAATACAGCTTTCAGCAATTGGATATAACTCTGGTGACAGTTTCAAATATTGTAAAACACTTGAAAGATGCTTGAATGCCCCAGTGCACTCTCACTGACAACAGACTGGGAAATATGAATCTAAGTTTTCTCAGAGAAGAAATTCTAGAAGTGATGGCTGAGGAGCCATAGTTTTGATTTACAGCTTTTGCATGAAATATCATACTGAGGTTGTTCTTGCCCTTTTTCTGCTTTTTAATACTTTCATGGAACTACTGTGAGAAGTTGTGAGGATTTGCAATACAGAGACAGATCAACATCGCCTTCCAATTCCATGGTGACTGCTCTGATCTATTATTTCAGGCTCCAGGCACATTGAAGTCTGATGGCAAGATGAAACTTAATCCAAACAGGACTGAAATATTAATTGTCAAGGGCATTACCAGATTAGGTGGCTTGTACTCTTCCTTGAAGGGAGAAATGCACTGCAGGTAAATACTTCTAGATCTAGCATTGCTCTTCCAGGCAACAAGTTTAATGCTAAGACTCCACTTATTTTTATTTATCTATAAAAACATGCCTACCACAATAAGACTGTTCATGGTTTACAATAAACAGAAAAAAAGACCTAAAATGAAAATATCCTTGGGGAGGCTAAAATAAACATCTAAAATCATAAAATCAAGCAATCTTGGGTGTCCAACATTCATCATAAGTTCTTCAGAATCATTCTGCAGAAAGGGGGAAGGTGGGAGAGAGGGGCAATAGCCTGATTTCTATTGGCTTAGTGAAGGAGTGTGAAACTATGACAACTTTACAACCTGTGGCCTTCAATTCCCAGAAATCCTAAACCAGCATGGCTGGCTCTGGAATTCTGGGAGTTGACATCCACAGATCATAAAGATGTCACAGTTGCCCACCTCTGGCTTAGTGCAGGTGCAGCTAGCACACCTATCAGTTTCTGCCCACAGGCTTGGTGGTAATCTTCCATTTAAGTTCTACTTCTATAAACAGCTCTGTTTTCTTGAACTTTGAAACTGAATACGAAAAGGTGAATTAGACCCATTTAGACAATTAATTAATTGAATAATTAACAAGTTTACTTCAGTGGCTACTCCCAAATGATATTGGGTATCCTACAACTTATTAAAAGAAAAATACAACAAATTCAATGAAAATACAAAAACAAAAAACAATACAAAACACAGGGTTCCAAAACTCCCTAATTCGTTCAACCAGGTCTTCAGCCATTTCCTGAATGACATAAGGATGGGAGCAACAAAAAGCTCAAGAGTATATCCTTCTGTGGGTAGGGATTGCAATAGAGTAGCCATGCATCCTACAAGATGATATTATTTAACTGGTGGGACTTAGGGTACACCCAGCCACTGGACTAAACTTGATGAGCAGAGAGAGTTGAAGATAGTGATTTATCAGATAGCCAGGAACTAGTTATGAAGGGCTTTAAAGGTGACCAGCAGCTTTTAGGCCATCAAATTGGGAAAGTCTGGTCTATATTAAGTAACAGCAGCATTTGGGACTATAAGGTCTTTCCTCTGTTGTTCTCTCTCCCTTCCTCCCTCAGCCAAGGTTGAATCAGGGACCTTCAGTCATGCCATTTCCATCCTAGGAATTGCTAGATATTTCATAGCATCCCAGAGCTTTTTCTTCTCAGCCCTCTAGAAAAAAGAAGAATGAGGATTACAACTAGCTGATAAAGCTCTTAGAATCAGAAGTTAAGAAGGTATAAAGGGGGGGGGGAATAGATTCCAACGGAGTGTGTCCAGGCTCAAATTTGTGCCATCACAATAGACTTCATTTTTGCACACTGAAGCAATTAGCACAGGAAAAATCCATCACAAATGTATTTTACATCACTGTAACTGGTAAACTGATTTCCCTCAGAAACAATCTCAGTTTAAAACTCAAATTGAAAACAACAATAAAGGATCATAGAGAGTAATTTTGGAGTGGTATAACAAAATTGGAGTGGGGGTTGCAATTTTACGTAAATGTGAAGAATAGAAAAGTACAATCTGAATTGTGGAAAATTAAAAGTTACCAGATTGGTATGGAAATGGAATGCTTAGAATTTAAATATTATGCTTCAATAAATCAACTTTCTCAAGAAATGCATGTAAGCATATACAGATAGAAATAATAAAAGATCCCTTTAGGTTTATTGAACTATTGAAATAAACATAAAATATAAATTAAAGATGGAGGCTTTTATTTCGGATGGATGTGTGAAGAGGACATGCATTTTAAATAATCATGGTTTTTCTAGATTTGGAAGCTAGTATCTGAAAGGGGAATCTTGTCAGAATCTCCAATATTGGCATCTTAACAAAATACAATTTCCAAGATTCTCGTCTGGAAAAAAACATGATTTTAAAAGTGGGGAGACTGTTTCTCTGATTTTCCACACACACACACACACACATTATTCCTTCTCTCTCCCCAACCCCTCCTTCCCACTCTCCTAAGAGCAGGTTCTACCAGATATCTAAACTAACCCTTTTCAAAGAGCTGCTAAAAAAGAAGAAAAAGTTGCAAGTTGTTCATGCTTGTCCCCAAAAATGTCAATTCTAGCAAGCAGCAAAAGTTACAACAATAAAAGCAACAAAAGAAGTAGAAACAAAATAGGGCTAATGATTTACTAGCAATTAATATTAAGAAAAGCGGGTATGAGAACTCTTTATTGTAAAAGGGAAACATTCAGAAATGTGTTGTATTTAAGTTTAGAGTTATTTTGAATAACTTAATGCTTTGAACCACCCAAGTGTAAAAACCAAAAATCAAAAAAGCATGCATGTTTATTCAAAAGCAAGTCTCGTTTGATTCAGTGGGACTTATTTCTGGATATATTTGCAGTCTCATTCATCTTGTGCTTGTAGCAGTAAATTAACTTATCCATCATGTACTTTTTGTAGTAAATTAGTGATCGGTCCAACTGCAGAATGAATACTAACCAGTCTCTCCCATGCTTTTCCTCTCTGTGTTGCACCACTCTTGCTTCTCCCTTTCTTCTTTTTCCGATCCTTCTTTTTCTGTCCTATATAATGCAGAGATGTGTGTGTATGCAAAGCTCCAAAGACAACTCCTCCACACATCACTCATTGAAGATACAAGACTTGACCAAAAGTCTACAAATATAAAGGCTGACTTGAGTTCTTCAGGCACAGGTGAACCAAGGTGGGTTCCTCCAGGTTTGGACCGGATCGCCCAAACCGGTAGAAACCTGCTGGTGACATCATGTAACTGGATCAGCTGGTGCCAGTCCGTGGGCGCCGCCATCTTTTTTGGGGAATTTTTTGTGAATTTTTGTACTGTTTTGAAGGTTTTTTCCTGTTCTGCTGCTTGTAAAATGGCCCTCCCGCCCCCGGGTTTTAACTGACCTTTATTCCTTGGCCCGAAGCATAGCCAATCAGCTCCTCAGCTGTGTTTCGGGCTGATTCCAGCTACTGAGCATGCGCGGAAGCCAAATTGCACGAGGGAACGCACACGCGCACGAGAGCGGAGCGAGCACGCGCGCGCAAAATGTCGCGATGCGAACCGATGGCGAAGGTAAGTTGAACTCACCCCTGAGGTGAACCTTGATTTACTCTGTTCTAATCTTAGAAGATAAAGACTGGTTACATGGGGCCCCAACAGAGGAATGGATAGATAGCTGGATGGAGTTAAGCAAAAACAAGACCAGCCTTTCCCTTTCTCCTCTCATCAGCCTGGAAAGGGATAATTCCATTGGAGCTGAGGAGTCGAGGGAAAACCCTTGTAGGATTCGACTCTGCTGCTTTGTAGAAGAAGCACCCTAGTATGGCTCTTCCCTTCCTCCTTCAATTGCTGCAAATTGGTAGCTTGTATCTGAGCATTCCCCACCAAGGAGAGGGCAATTTCTAAGCAGTTGACTTAGAGCCCAGACAGCTCTATATACCCTACTGAGCAGGGGTGAAATTCAGCAGGTTCTGACAGGTTCTGGAGAACCGGTAGTGGAAATTTTGAGTAGTTTGGAGAACCTGCAAATACTACCTCCGGCTGGCCCCAGAGTGGGGTGAGAATGGAGATTTTGCAATATCCTTCCCCCAGGAGTGGAGAGGAAATGGGAATTTTGCAGTATCCTTCTCCTGCCATGCCCACCAAGCCATAAGGATAGAAAGAGGTTTTAGTAGGGTAATATCATCCTAAATGAAGATTATGGAGACTTTATTTTAGAAGAAACCAAATTTCAGATCAGTTTCAGGCCCATGCATAGAATTCTGATCCAAAAATGGTTCCCAAGTTGAGTTAAATTTGTTTCTAAAATATGTAATTTTGGACACTCAGGACTACTCCCACAACTTATTTTAGCCACTTTTCTCCAGAAGGAGCTAACTGTACACACTTTCCAGTAGGAAACATAAAGTAACCATGAAGCAGTTACTATGTATTAAAAGTAGTTCAGTATACTTTGTGGAAATATAAGGTTTAATATAATGTAATATTTATTTATTTTTTAAAAATTGAAAGTTCAAAATGAAATTTAAAATTCTACTATGAATAATTTTCCAAAAATGGCTGAGTTTCACAACATAAGTATGAAAAAATGAATCAACCCAATTGCTATATTTCCAACCATTTTTAGAAAGTGAACTATTCATTTTAGCAATTGATAGTGGAATAATATACCAGCTGTAAAAACTATTATGCTAGTTTTCTCTAAGTGTAAATATTACATTATATTAAACCTTATTTAGTGTAAATTTAATATTTGTCTTCTCTTCAAATTCCCATTGCTATGTAACAATTATTGTATCTAAATTCCTTATTTATTTAAACATGCAGACTTTTAACTTGTTCAGTTTCTGATTCATATTTCACCAACAGCTTATAAATAAGGCCCAGCAACTATTAGGAATTTTGAGATATAAAGATTTTAAATTCATTCAAGTCCCTCAGTTATCTCCTTGGCTTTGTAGTTCTTTTAAAATTATACAGTACTGCTTATTTGAAGCTATTGAAATTAATAAGGTAGTTCTGGTCATTCCAAAAAGAAAATCTCAAAAGATTTCATATTTCTCTAATTAATAATTAAATCTGGCAATCTATACAATTGGTTGGTTATCTCACCACTGAGACAATTTCTTTGTGATTTTTTTATTTTTTGCCTTTCTTGAACTTTTAGTTTTCTGTTTGATTCCTTTCTTTTCCTTTTCTTTCTTTATATTTGTATTAATTTTTAAATCTCCCTTTATAAAACATTTTAAATAAAACTCTATCTCCCCCCCCTCTGTCGAGTACATGTGTTGTGCACTACAACACATTCTCACCCATATGGGTGTTATGTGTCTACCTCAAACTCAGGTCCTATACTAGAGGCCTGGGAGTTTGAGGATTCTGTCAGGATCTTAGCTGTTCCTAGCACAGCAGTCTTCGGAACAAAGAGTTCTGATGTTCCTGGGATACTACAATAAAAATAATCCTTTGATTGAATAACTGCAAGTACAGCATTATCGGCACATAATTTCCACTTAAATTCTTGATGTGTCATCTTAATTCCTGAAATTTTGTCTTTTGCCAATGGCTCTAATGCAAATAAGAATAAGGAAGGCAATAGGGTACAACTTTGTCTTGTCCCCTTCATTATGATACCTTTGTGTAAAAAAAACACTTTCACTATTATCTTGGCTTCTTATAGATTCTCTGATCCATGTGAGAAAGCTTGAGCTACAATTCATCATTTTCAAAGCTATAACCATGAAAGACCATTCTAAACTGTCAAAAGCTTTCTATGTATCAAGGAAGATTATTTTTACCTACTTATTTTTATTTTATATTGTCAATAACATGCAAGATATTTGATATCTCAGATATCTCTTCAAACAATCAAATCTAATATTTTAATTCTGTTAAAAAGATTATTCTCTTTCCAAGTAGTCCTATAAAAAGCTTGTAGTCTACATTGAGTAAGGAAATGAGTCTACATGATCTTTTTTGAGGCTTTGCTTAATTATATAACTACAATATGCTATGTAACCTTGTGGTGAGATGGGCAGTTGGTAGATTTAATCAATCAATCAATCAATCAATCAATCAATCAATATACTGTAATAACATTTCTTAATTTTTTCTAAATGAAAGGACAATTTCAAAATGGAAACCTTCAACTTTGAGACTGAACACTATTCTGAAGAATTCTCAGATGTGCAAGAAAATAAAGTGACTATTTCACATCCATTACTTTGGCAGAGAAGTTGTTGTTTTATCAGTTGCAAAAAATTCATTGGTCAGTTCCACAGTTGGACACATAGTTTTCAAAGGACAGAATTAATGATGTCTATAGATATTTAAAATTTTAGTGTCTACTACAAATGCAAACTAATTATTCCATTCCACTATCAAATAAAAACAGCTTCTTAAGAAAACCCCCAATTAGTTTTGATAAGACATAATTTATATTTATTAATTCATTAAACTGAACATTTCACAGCAGATTTTTAGAGTTGTTTTATCTGTTGAAATTAGTTTTAAGACCTAGTGATATTTCTATATTTATTATCAAACCTTAGAAAGTATTTTTCAAGCTTTAGAAATTCAATGCTTTGATTCCTATTCTATTGTACTGCTGTATATTTTATACGCTTTAATATATACCTTGCTTTTAAAATCTCTAGTAGATTATTATGTATGAGTTACATAGCTGAATTTATTTTTGGGAAACTAAGCAGGATAGATACTTAGAAGAGACAAATCTGTTCATATAAACACAAGCAGATTTTCATTGGCCAAAAGTAAGATAAATAAATATCACCAATTTCAAACAGATGCAAGTTCTCAAACATGAAAAATTCATGTTGCACATTTATTACTATCATTGTTTATTTGATAGTCTAGTTAAAATAAGAAATAGTATTGGGGTTTAGTCATTTCATGTATATTTTTTTATTTCAAAAATATATGCATTATGAGAACATTCTGTATAATCCTGAAAATGACATGCAACTTATCTTCCTTCATAGGACAGAGATACCTCAAAAAATACCTCTTTTATAGAAATGTTGTTTCCTGTGAATATAGTAATAATTTCATAAAAGAGAAACCCTCATCTGTGGTTGTTGATAATATTCAGCCTTTAATTTTCAATCTGTGTCTGAAAGAACTTTAATTAAGAATGCAACAGGATTTTGAAAGCTGGAACTGAGCTTTAAGTAAAGAGCACTTTTTCCTCATCTTTTGAGGAAATATCTTCGTTTGCCAGACTCAAATCATCCGGCAAATTTGCCCATTGCAATTGGCATAAGATTTAATATACCGTTAAACCTTGGTAAATCACAAAACTTTGCTGAGATTGAGGTCAATCTATTTTATCAAAGGTCAAGAGGATTGTGAGGAAAGGATTTGAGTTCTTTCTGTATCATAACAATGAATCACTTTCCTGTCAAAAGTTATTGTGATTCTCACTGTTCCCAGACTGCAACTAATTCTCTCTAAGTTGTCTATTCACCTTTATCCTAACTCTGGTGTCCATTCAGATGGGGAATGGGTTTGCTTTGTAAAGCTCATTGGCATCATGTACTTGAGTCCTTATCTCAGGCCATGAGCTGAAGGTTGACAAAATGGCTTTGAGAACAAAAGAAGGAAAAAAAGAAAGAAATGGAGCTGGCACAATTCAGAATGCACCTCGGCAAACAAGACTTATTGAACATGACAAAATCATGCTATGTTTCATGGTTGGAGGGGAAAACAAGGTCTTTAATGATTAGCAGAAGGTCATTAGAGCCATCTAAATCTTGGGTAGGGGGGAATTTTGTTCCAAGGGTAGATGCAACAACAGAACATTTCTTGGATCCTGCAATATAGCATTGTTTACTAGAAGGGAGCTGGAGCATGTCTGTCCTGTCCTTTTCAAATCTGGTGGGATAAGAAACAACGCAAGATAGGTGACCCCACAGATGACCTGGCCTATGCTTTATAGCAGGGGTGGCCAAACTATGGCTCTTTGAGGACCTGTGGACTTCAACTCCCAGAATTACTGAGCTAGCCATGCATGCATGGCTGGCTCAGGAATTATGGGAGTTGAAGTCCACAGGTCCTCGAAGAACCATAGTTTGGCCACCCCTGCTTTATAGTATTTATATTTTATAGATGACAAGTAACACTTTGAGCAGCTTCCAAATGCTCTTCAAAGGCAACACTAGGTAGTCAAACAGATAACCACAGAATGAGTGATAATACATAGAACCTTTTGATCCAGAAGTGGGTGCAATTGATGCATGAGATGGATTTGTCCTAAGCCTTTCCTAGCTATAGCTGCCTCCTGCTCCTAAAACAGGAGCTATGGGTCCAGGAAGGCACCCAGATTGTTCACCAACTCTCTAGAGCAGGGGTGTCAAACTCACGTCATCATGGCAGCATCATGTGACTTTTTTCCCCTTCGCTAAACCGGGCATGGGAGTGGCCATCACGTGACGCATCCAGCCCACGGGTTGGGAGTTTGAGAGCCCTGATCTAGAGGAACGCCCATTCGGAGTTAAAGATGGAAAAATCTTCAGATTTGGAGATCGTTTGCGGGAATAGCGCTCATAACCAAATGTGCCTCTGTCTACAGAGCATCTTCAGGTGTGCTTTTCTAATTATCTAAATGACTTGAAATGTTAATTATAATACAGGTGATCTTAAATAGTCTTCTTTCTCTTAAATAGTTAAACCCTTTAGAATTTGTTTAGAGCTTTATATATTACCACTAACAACTTATTCTGTACTTTGTAAACCAGTAACAAGTTCTACAGATCTTCTGATACTGGAGCCTTATGAACCCTACATGTTGCAACTATTAGTATCCTAATGGTCACACTTTAAGTAATTGCAATTTCCAAACACTTTTTAATTCCCATATTGTAATGGTATATATGGGGATGACCTTGGGAGACAGAAGGGACAACCAGTGTGAAAAAGTTATTTCAGCCCACAGGAGGGAAGGCCTGGGAAATACTTCAGAAGGCACACTCCATAGTTTTCCAGAGAATAAAGGATATGAGGGAGAAAATACTTTCCATCTGCAAGATTCTGCTAATGCCATCTTACAATAAAGATAGAGCTAGTATTCCTGGTTGGGCTTCTTGTCTATACTGCAGGGCTAAAAGTATAATGCATGTTGCAGTAGTCAAGACTGATATCACCAAAATATCAATATGTATTGCCAGATCTGACCAAATCTGGAATGATAATAGCTAGCATACTGGCCACAATTTGCAAAGGAGTTCTTTACTGTAGCTGCCACCTATAAATTTTCTACTGATGATCAAGCAACTCTCTTAAATCATGAACTAGTTTTGTTTAGTGAGAATGAAAACTCATCCAAAAGAGGATGAACCTCAAATCCCAAGACTAATTTCTTATTGCTCCCCCCCCCCAAAAAAAGTTAGTCTTGACAGCATTTAATTTTATTAGATCTCTTTTGTGCAACTCATTTTGAACTTAAGCAGTGTTCAAGGGCACTGGTTGTCTTGTAGAGCCAGATGTCTTCTCAAATTCTGAATAGCATGTTCCAGTATTTTCATAAGTCACATAGATGATGTTGAACAACATGGCTGATGCAGTAAGAGCCTGTGGAACACCATAGGTCAGTAGTATTTTCAAACAATAATTCCTTGTCATTTTGTAGATAGGAATGAGAAAAGAACTAATAGGGCTACTTAGTCTGTTCAGTGTCTAGTACTGGCCACCCAAAAATGCAGCTTCAAGAAGATTAAGCAGCAAACTTTCTCCAATAGGTCTAGAAGTCAGGACCTCTGCCCTTATAATTTGTTACATTCTTATATTAGAAGACTTCTTGTATTCCTGTGTTTTTTTTAATCATTATCAATTCTGCCTCTCTCTCCTCAGAAGATTTTCTTGATCTTAACTCCCATAAAGACGTACAAGTCATTTTCCAGCAACTGATGAGCTGTAATTGTAATACTCTCAACAAATACTCCCATCTTTCTGGCTTATTTATGCAGAATGTATTGTTCTCCAAACTATTTGCCCTTTAACATGCTTTACATATTTGTGGTCATAATTCTACCACTACTTTGTCTCTTTCCTTTTCTAAAAATTATAAAAAACTGACAATCAGCCTCAGTTTAATTGTGTACGTTGAATATGACAAATTGCACTAATGTATATCCTTTGATGATTGGTTACAAGCTCAGAGAAACCAATCTACATAAATAACAAATAAAGGCAGTTGTCCTAACCCAGAACATGCAATGTGATGAGGGTGCTAGAAAACCAAATAATTGGAAGACAGACATTACGTGCTTCCCAAGGTCATTATGGAAACCAGCGATCAAGCAAAGAGCTAAACTGTCTGGCTAACTTGACTTGGTTTCCTGTTTTCAGAAAGTGTTGCTGTTTTCCTTTAAAGATGAGAAAGAAATTTCATTTAATACCAGTCTTTCTTGCCTCTCTCTTGGACTCTCTTCTTCCCCAATAGACAATATATATATATATATATATATATATATATATATATATATATATATATATATATATATATATATATATATATATATATATATATATATATATATATATATATATATATACATGACTGAGAAGCTGAACTGTTTTATCAGTGGTTTGTCATATCACTCAAAAGGAAAAAGGGTTAAATGGAAATAAAGTTGGAGAGTGCTAGTTACTGAAAGGAAAGAGAAGAAAGCTCTTTATCCTATAATTGGATTCATTCCCAGCAGCTTCAGGCTAAGGTGAACTTGAATGGATGTGACAGGTCATGATCTGTGAGTTGCTATCAGGCAACTGACCCAAACCAGATGGGTGTGCACAAACGTGTAGATCAATCCATTAGAGTGGATCAAACAGATTTAAGTGTGTGACAGGGTAGAGGTAAGGCCCAGATACATTTACAGTTAAGTTGCTTTTGCTGTTATTTTTCCTGAAGTCAAGATTAACTCTGCCTCCGGTAGCTGTTTCAGCTCAGTGTTCCAAGCCCTCCACTGGCTATAGGAAAACATAGTTTTGCAGGGTTAATATATAACTAGGGAACTTGTGCCCTGTTGGGTTATCATTTCAGAGAAACAGAACGTCCACAGTGAGGGGGGAACAGTGGGAGTGGTAGAAACTTCCAGCTTCCTGCCAGCTTCCTCACTGAGTTTTCTTGTGGAAAGCTGGTGAGGAGCATCAGAAATCTTCCTCCTTCCTTCCTTCCTTCCTTCCTTCCTTCCTTCCTTCCTTCCTTCCTTCCTTCCTTCCTTCCTTCCCCCTGTTTCTCCCTCATCCTTCCTCTCTTTCTTCCCTCCCTCCCTTAAATTTCTGCAGGTTTCCCCATTTATTTTGCTTGTGGGAAGCTTGGAGGGAAAATGTCAGTGGGGAAGCCAGCAGGAAGTTAAACATCCAAAGCCAGCAGGCACATAAGTACCTGCTGCTGGATGAGAGAGAGAATAAGGGGGTGTGAATGAGGAATAGTACATGGGTGTGCGCAAGAAATGTATGAGGGTTGGGAATGGGGTGTCTTGGTGCACCAGAAATTCCACAGGGTGGAGGTACATGAGTTAGTGGTATTTATTTATTTATTTATTTGTGAGATTTATATACCGCCTCACAGTGCAAGCACTCTCTAAGCGGTTTACACCAGTAAGCAATGTATATTTATATTGCCCCCAACAATCTGGGTCCTCATTTTACCTACCTCGGAAGGATGGAAGGCTGAGTCAACCTTGAGCCGGTGAGATT
Organism: Diadophis punctatus similis; assembly: GCA_023053685.1. Taxonomy (NCBI): domain Eukaryota; kingdom Metazoa; phylum Chordata; class Lepidosauria; order Squamata; family Dipsadidae; genus Diadophis; species Diadophis punctatus. The sequence goes on from JALIGW010000003.1 coordinate 43,596,428, forward strand.
TGAACCGCTGACCTGTGGATCATAGTCAGCTAAAGTGGCCTGCAGTACTGCCTCTAACCGCTGCGCCACCTCGGCTCATTATATAAAGTTGGGAAGGATGCCCAAAGATTAAAATAGTAGAAGGATAGCATGGGTTGGGAAGGGTGTATGGGGGCATGCAAGAGGTGCCACATAGGTTGAGAAAGGTGTATGGGAGGGGCATGGATTGGAGAGGGTGCATGGGAGAGCACAAGAGGTGCCACATAGGTAAGAGAAGACATATGTGGATGGCACAGGTCAGGGGAGTACATGAGGGTGGTGGTTTGGTCCAGAAAGTATATGTGGGGTTCCTTCCTTGCTATTCCTCCTTCCTTTTCTTTCTTCTTCTTCCTCCCTTCCCTTCCTTTTCCAACAGGCATGTAAGTGGCTGCTGCTGGGTGGGGGAGGGAGGGAGGAATTTCAGGACTGGCTGGGAAACTCATGACTGCATGACCACAGCAACAGCAACAATCAGTAGCACTTTTCAAAATTCCGTTTACTTGGGAGCCATGAGTCCTAGATTTTAAGTACATTCAAGTTAGTCCTTTTGAGGTACCTTGGTTCAAAAATTATAGCTTTAAGATGCATCATATCACCCAGTTACAGGTCATGACAGTGAAAGTTTTAGTAGAATATGTAAATAGTAAATTGAACTGGGCTAGTGACTTGCATTCATGAAGGAACCCACCCACCCATCTTTATAGAGCAATAAGCCTACTGCAATTTTCACACACACACACAAATAGTCGCATCCACACAGAGTAAATCAAAGTGACTTCTGAAAGTTAATCCTTCCATTCATAGCTCAGTAAGAAAACTTCAGTCAAGTGCTGCATTTCAGCAAATGGTCACAGAAATATAAGCAGGCATAATGCCCGAGCAGACTTAAGAAATGAGCAGCTATTTTACAGATGGTTGGAAGAAGTAGTGAAGAAGTACCTAGGCAGTTCAGATAGTCCTTTCTCCACCCACCCATCTATTACCTGGTGGGGTTCATGGATTCAATGCAGACCAAAAATTTCATTTTGCCCAATGCTTTACAGTTCATAAACTTGTACAATAGGCTTTATGTGTATTAAGGGAATGGGAAGAATTTGGAAGAATGATTGTTGCCTTTTAGTTTCTATTGTTTAAATACATTGCACTGCTTTCTTGTTTAATATCAGATATATTTTAGTGCAAGCCTACCTAATGTGGTAATTTCTAAACCAATGAACAAATCTAACAACAATTATCACTTAGTATCTGCACTTTTCCAAATATTGCTATGCTTTCTAATAAAAATGTTTACAAAAAGCTGTATATTCACATCAAGGGTACACATAAGGGGAAACAATGTGCAAAAATGCATGTTAATTACAAAGCTATGTATATCAGGCAATGCTGCAACCAAGGATGAAAGTGTAAAAAATATGTATGAATTCATATAAGATTTTTTTCTTATTCAAAGAAAAAAGATTATTTCTAAGATTATTTCTTTATTCAAATTCCTTTTAAATAATCCAAGTTGGTGACCATTACTACACAGTGATTTCATTATCCCCTATTTACTATAGCAGGGATCTCCAACCTTGGAAACTTTAAGATGGGGCAATCTTGGCAACTTTTAAATGGGGCATGAGGTGCCCCCCCCCGCACCCCATGCCCCATTTAAGCAAAGCTGGCTGAGGAACTCTGGGAGTTGAAGTCCACAAGTCTTAAAGTTGCCAAGGTTGGAGACCCCTGTACTATAGTGTTTCTTCCACCTCTACGCACTTATATTACCATTAGGGTCTTTTGCATTAAAAACTAACAGACTCTAGAACCTGTAGGATTGGGCAAAGAAGTCTTAGTGAGTGGCATACTGTACATTTTCATCCTTCTGTAATGAGTATAGAGCCTGTCTTTCTAACAGACAGGCTCCATACTCATTATACTCTATACTCTGCACTCATATAAAGCAAATGCTTCCACCACTAATTTGATACTCTTTAGGATATGTTAGCCAACATTTTGCCAACAATGGTGGAGAAGCCTGTCCTTCCCACTATCCTTCTTGTCCTAGTCCAATATGAGCAGCTACACTGGAAAGAACAGGAGTGTAAATGGCCAGAGTATCTTCCACACATAATAGACAAACAGAAGTTAAGCAAACATTGTCATTGCTCCCACAGGCTTAGAGGCTGCTCTAAGAAGATTGGATTAAAATCTGGGGCCAGTGGTACTTCATTACTATGAGCTTATTTTTCCAGTTTATCCTACTAGATTTGGAGACACCATGCAATCTCCAAAGCCTTCCCTATGTCAGGCCGAAGCCATTTTATTTGGACTCTTTGGCCTGTCACACTATATACTACTATATCATGCATTTTCTATTGTGGGAAAATGGGAGGGAGGATAGTATGAGGTTGTTAGCATGTAGCCATAACAAATTTCTTTCTAGAAAGTCAAGGTCATCCTTTGTCTCTGCGCCCCTGCACCTGCACGGAAGGAGATGGGTGGATGCTGCCAGCCTGGCACTTGGTGATTGGAGAACGTGATGAACTTGTGGGTTTGGGGGGCAGGAGTTTGAACTTTCAACTGGGTGGTGAAACCCTAGGGACTTCAGATTCGGGTTTTACCCAGGTGTACCAACATGGCTCTGAGAATAAATTGGGACTTTGAGGAATGCTTTGACTCAGACTCTGATTTAGTTTTGGATGCTATTTGGAACCCTGACACCCTAATTTATTTGTGTAAAATGTTTTGCAGTATAACCTGCCCCAAGATCAAAGGACACTGGGCAGCCCAGAAGTATAAAAACCAAATAATAAAATCCAAATATACAATCCTCTTTGGGGACTCACATATATATATAAAACTTCAATGAAATTCTGGCACATATAAATAAAGTGAGATCCTAAATGTGAATTATAACTCTTTGTGTTGGATCTCCATGTGAAGCATCTACTTCAGTTACTGCAATAAATGTGTGGAGGCATATTACACCCATTCTTTCTTCAATATATGAACCATTAGTTTAACATAACGAACCAATGCTAAGAACCTCTTGTGCTATGAAACTAAAATGTTCTGTAAATGTGTTGTCTTTAAGCTGAACAATCAAACTACTCTCTAAAGAATTACCTGTTACAAAGCTGAGTACCAGTCTGCAAAGTTGTGTTATGATTGCCCTATGGAAGGCCAGTGCCATCTGGAGAATGATGGTCTTTAATGTCACTTGTATGTCAAAGCTGAAATTTGGCTGTCCCCAATGACCAAACACCAATAAACATCATTCACGAGTCGCAAATAAATAATAAGATTTAACGGCATTAAGATTTGGGAAACAAAACAGGCATCTGTATATTGAAAGTATTGAGAAAAAATGCATTGGTGTTATTCAAAAATCCTCAGTAATTTTTACAAAAATATGAGCAGCTATTTTTTTTTCCATGTTAAGACTTATCATACTGGCAGCTAATTTTCTTTAACAAGACAAGGAACATTGCATCTAGGACTTCAAAACCAAGACAAAATATCAGTTGGCTTCTATAGGACATTTGTGAGAGTAAAGAAGCATTGTCAGAAATACAAAATGCTAGTTTTTATTTTTTAATGTTTTTAACTTTTAGAGAGCTAATGTTTCAATCTTCATCAATAGCTCTCAGATATCCTGCATCACTGTCCTGCTGATTTGAATGTACCTGTAATTTACATATATATATAGTAAAGTTCCTTCACTCTGCAGTATTTTATACTATTATTTGTCAGCATGATATATTCCTTTAAGATAGGGTGAAGAGAGAAAGGAAATGAGGAACACATTAGCCTGGTAAATATCACTGTTGAGCAAAAGGCCTCAGTGTGGTCCACTAATACAGGCGTTCCCAACCCCCAGTCCATGGACCAGCACCAGTCTGCATCATGACAGTAACCAGGCCGTGCAAACAAGTGAAGCCCCATATGTGGGATGCAGGCAGCATGCGAAACCATGACCTCTCCGGTCCACGGAAAAATCTCTGTCCCTGGTGCCCAAAAGGTTGGAGGTCACTAATAGATATATACTAATTCTTAACATATTGATGAAGAAGCTCAACCTAGGAACACCAATGAAAATGAAGGGCCTGATTAGCAATAGCACTTAGACTTATATACCGCTTCATAATGCTTTACAGCCCTCTCTAAGTGGTTTACAGAGTTCAGCATATTGCCCACAACAATCTGGGTCCTCATTTTACCCATCTCGGAAGGATGGAAGGCTGAGTCAACCTTGAGCCGGTGAGATTTGAACTGCTGAACTGCAGTGCTGCATTTTAACCACTGTGCCACCTCGGCTCTTATGATTCACTCAGAGAGGATCCACCTTTCATACGGTTGAGCCGTCAGTAGCAAGTTATAGGTTTATCTTCCCTCCAATAAATTGCTTGTTTGCTTATTATCAACTTGTATGCCATCTCAGCCATAAAGTGACTCTAGTTGCTTCCAAAAATGTAGATGGCTGCTATTATCATCCCCTGTGGACATGATTGTAATTGTTCTGTCCCCACGAAGCACACAACCACACAAGCAGTTTAATGCAACACTTTTACTAATAAACCTTTTGTCAGTAAAGAATGCACACACCAAGTTACAAACAGTTTTTGTTGGCAAAAAACCAGCTACTAATTAACTTCATTAATAGCTGGTATTAGTTCAAAGAGGTCACAAACAATGATGAGTAAATTAAGTCCAGTTATCTTACGGAGCTTTCTAGAATTGGCAAAGTTCATAGAATTCAGTCTCTGATAACAAGACAACAACAGATAAACACAAAACAGGTATCACAAAGCAAACTCTGATCAGACGGGTTTTTCCAAAGTTGTTCTCTGCAACTTCCCAGCTGCATCAACTGTTCTTAAATAAACTAGGGGAGTGGCCAATTAGCCCCAAGTCTTACTCCCGAGTAGACCTCGTCCGGAGTAAACCTTCCTGCCTCTTGGCAGCCCTGTGTGCTCTTGCATTCAGGAAAGGAGTACCCCCTCCTTTCTCAGCACTGCCAAGAGGTACTGAAGGTTCCAAAGACCCAGGCTGCACAAGCTGCGGGCAGGCCACAACAGTAATGAGGAGAAAAGAATCAGTCTCACAGAAGAAATCTGCCTAGCAAAAGCATAAAAGAGATGCACTAAGCTAGTATGAGATTATTGACATGCAAAAATAGCTTGCATTTTGTTACGTACAGCCGTAGCACGGATTTGCATAGCCGCTGCTGATTGGCTAATCAAGCGGCGGAAGAAATAAACTTCTGTCAGTGGCCGGCTTGGGTACAGGCAAGCCCTTAAAAGCAGCTTCCCTGCAGCCAACCGGCAGTTCGTATTGCAATCCAGCTAAGAACAATAAAGGTGCTGAACTGTTCCTACGTCTCATCTCTTCATTCCCGCGCAATCTAACACATTTGAACAATCTTATGTCTGCTTCATGGTACAGGAGGGGACATCTACTTTAGCAAGATCATTAAGCTTTATTCGAGAGAGGGGAGGAATGATATCAAGACTCTATTGTTTCTCACAGGAAGCTCTGCATGAAACTGAATTGGCTTTTGTTGAAATAAGTGATAATATTCCCAGATAAGGATTGGACAATAGTCCTGGGATGAAGTTGGAAGCAAAGAAGCAGAAGAAATAACACAGTGCAGCAAGAAAACAATACCCCCACCAAGTGTTGTTATTTTAATGTTGCTTTCCTTCTAAAAAAAAGGAGTATATAGCATTGTGGTCCAAACCCAGCAGGAGTTAAATCTTACTATTGATTGTGTCTCCCATCCCTGCTATGTTCCAGTGAATGAACATGAATTACATTTGCACAGAAATTGGGAGAAATGCAAGCAGTCTGCAGGGAAGAATAGAAACACAAGTTAAAGGATGCACATTTAAAATATTTATAATGTAAATGGGCCTGTGTTAAAACCCACTGAATTTCAAATATTTATGTACGCAAGGGGATAAAAAATCTAATATTAAGAAAAAATGTATTAAAAGTTGCCAAAGGCACTTTTCTTCATTAGCAAAGCTGAACATCCACAGATAAAGCAGTCTGTGCTGTTGTCCAGAATGTATCTATGCATTAGCTGACACAGTCTGCAAATGTTGCTTGGATTAGAATGTGTCTGCTTTTCAGAAGAGATCAGTTTGTTTCCCAGCCATCTGTTTAAAACTAGATGTTCCTCGTGAGATGGGAGAGATATCACTCCCCGTACTCTTTCTCATTCAGGATCACCATATAGCTAATTATGCAACATTATTTCTATCTCGGGATCAATCACACAAAGTCACATCATTTTCTCGCATCCTAAATTCTTCTTTTTCCTACAAATGTATCTTCCATCCATCCACATTTATCCATAAACATACCCCCCCCCATTTCCTTCTCAGCCCCCAAACTTGTTGATCCCTGGCCCCTCTACTTTTGATGTTCTCCCAGTGCTCCTTCCATGAAGATTGCCTGGCAGCCGGATCTCTTTCCCATTTTTTCAGACATTTTACACTGTGTGTTGTGTGTTGTTCAAGGAAAAGTACCTCCGCTACCTTCATTTCCTAACAATGTCTCAGGATTTTTCTGCCTTACTTTTGCTGCACACCCAGCCAACCCAATATAATACAGCACTGTATTTAATTTGATGCAGTGATTTTTGGTACCACTTGGTGAATATTAAACACTTGCACTTGGATAAATGCATTAACAATTTGTGATTTTTTTTAGGGACGCAATGGCTCAGCGGCTAAGACGCTGAGCTTGTCGATCGAAAGATCGGCAGTTCAGCGGTTCGAATCCCTAGTGCCGCATAATGAGGTGAGCTCCCGTTACTTGTTCCAGCTTCTGCCAACCTAGCAGTTCAAAAGCACGTAAAAAATGCATGTAGAAAAATAGTTACCACCTTTGGTGGGAAGGTAACAGCGTTCCGTGCGCCTTTGGCATTTAGTCGTGCTGGCCACATGACCACGGAGACGTCTTCACACAGCGCTGGCTCTTCAGCTTTGAAACGGAGATGAGCACCGCCCCCTAGAGTCAGGATTGAGTAGCACATATGTGCAAGGGGAACCTTTACCTTTACCTTTATTTGTGATTTATGGAGCCATGGGATGCTTCCATGATTTGTTCACTAACATTGACCTAGAGTTTTCTGTTTTAAATGTAATAAAGAATTACAAGTAACTGTCAATTTATTATAACAATTGGGACTGGAAATTCTGTCGTTAAGTGAGGTGGGCATTAAGTGAGTTGCATCCAATTTTACAACCTGTTTTGCCGAAGTCCTTAAAGCAAATCATCATGGCCGTTAAGTAAATCATGTGGTCATTAAGTGAAGCCAGCTTCCTGCATTAACTTTGCTTGTTAGAAGCTTAGGTTGCAAATGGTGATCACATGACCCCAGGCTGCTGCAACCATCATAAATATAGGCTAGCTCCTAAGTGCCAACATTCTGATCATGTGCCTGTGGAGATGCTGCGACAGTTGTCAGTGCGAGGACCAGTCATAAGTCACTTTTTTCAGCACCCTCATAACTTCAACTTCAACTTGGTCAAAAGCAGGGGTGGGTTCCTCTTACCTGGCTACCGGTGCACTGCACGTGCATCATCACGTTTTGCACGCATGCATGCTCATTATGCGCGCGCATCCCCTCGTGTGATTTTGCTTCCATGCATGCACAGGAAGCAAAAAAATCACCAAAATCTTGCAAGGGGACGCGCGCGCACGCACAATTTTGGCTATTTTTTGCTTCCACGCATGCGCAGGAAGCAAAAAAAGGCCAAAAATTCAGGAAAAAAGATGGCGCCGCGCGACGGACCGGCGAAGACGGCAAAGGAGCCGTCGCATGCAAATTGCGCAATCGGCGGGAACGGCGCACTGGACCGCACTGGTAGGAACCCACCACTGGTCAAAGGTCATAAAGTAAGGACTACCTGTAATGCAAGCTAAATTCTTCAAGCCGATCACTATGCAGCAGAGTCCAGGGGACAGAAAGGGACAGCTTATTACAGGGGTGAAATCCAGCAGGTTCTGACTGGTTCTGGAGAACTGGTAGCGTAAATTTTGAGTAGTTCGGAGAACCGGCAAATGCCACCTCTGGCTGGCTCCAGAGTGGGGAGGGAATGGAGATTTTGCAGTATCCTTCCCCTGCCATGCCCACCAAGCCACGCCCACCAAGGCACGCCACGCCCACAGAACCAGTAGTAAAAAAAATTGGGTTTCACCACTGGACAGCTATCGTGCCCGTGTTTTCATAAACCAGAGGAGTTCTAGAAACCAGGATGCAGACACTGAAAAGGACCTTTCTCCCTTATTCCAACTAACTTGATGTCAATAGGGCACAGAAAACCTGCAAAGATGATCTCACTAGCTAGCTGAACATTACGCATGGCTTAGAAACTACCAAAAACATTTGATACTAACGACATCAAGAGGAGATATTATGAATCACGTTGATACAAAAACTTTGTTCCATTAAATTTAATTCTGGCTTCTTAGCAACTTTTGCAAGCTATGATTTTTTTTCTCCTTTCATGCTACAAATAACTATTGTGCTACTGTAATGAACGGTTCCTCAGTAGATTACATCAGGTGACAAAAGTGCTCATTTTGCCCCAAAATTACATGCTATGGAAACAGCATCTACATAGTGAATTTGTTCTCCGACACTAATAGTTACAAACATGATTGATTTACTATTTTCTTCTTATTTAAAAAACTGCCCCTGATATGACTGGCAGACACATTTCAGACACATTTCTCTGGCAGAAATGGGAGGGGATAGATGTGAAAGATTTTGTGCTTTCAAAGAATGACCTTTCCTGATAATTAATTTGCTGTTCCCAACACCATCTGCTGTCTCACAACCACATCCATCATAGCTGTAAAAAATTAAAACTCAATTAAAATGAAAACTGGTGTCACAAATTTGTCAGAGGAAGATGCAAACTTCTTAGGAGCAAAGCTATTCAGCCCTTCTTGGAGGTTTACAGCTGTGACCACTTTATAAGATTTGTAATAAGCCACAATAAATGCAAAAGGCTCCGGGGAGTGCCTTAACTACCAATACATTTTTAGAGGGTGTTTTATGTCAAACATCACATTATTGACTGGGACGATAGGTGGAAACTGGTCATAAAACCTGGGTGAAATTCCACTGTTGGACCTCTTTGATCTGGGCCATTGTCAGCCATCACAGAAGCAGCAAACAATTTTTACCATACTCGCCTGTCTGATATTCCCCTATCATTTGAGCCACAGCCTCAAAACTAATTTAGAATTTCTCAAGAAAGACATGGCCACCCCAATTTCCCAGGCCATTAACATAGAGAATTTGGAGAGTTTCAAAGAGTCATTTCTAATGTAAAGTTCACCTATTATTTTAAATATATATCCTTCTCAGTATTTCCCCCCTTTAATCCTAATGCTCTCTCGCTCTCTAGGACTTCCAAGTCCTTCGATCTGACCTAAATGTAGTTCATAAAATCATCTACCACAATGTCCTACCTGTCAATGATTACTTCAGCTTCAACCGCAACAATACATGAGCACACAATAGATTCAAACTTAATGTAAACCGCTCCAAACTCGACTGCAGAAAATACGACTTCAGTAACAGAGTGATCAATGCCTGGAATGCACTACTTGACTCTGTGGTTTCTTCCCCAAACCCCAAAAACTTTAACCTTAGACTGTCTACAGTCGACCTCTCCTCGTTTCTAAGAGGTCTGTTAGGGGCGTGCATAAGTGCACCATTGTGCCTACCGTCCCTGTCTTACTGTCCTATTGCCTAATTTACCTGTACCTACTTTGCTAATGTTTATTTTTATACCAATACCTACTATCTTGTATATGTTTGACAAACAAATAAATAAAATAAATAAAATAAAAATAAGTAATCCTATACATACAGAGACTACCCAGCCTCAGCAGAAAGCTATTGGTGCTGGGTAGTGTCCAGATTCAAAATGCAAAATGCAGCCCCATCCATTTTTAATGGTAAATTAGGAAGGTTAGACTAGCTTTCCATAATGTCTACAGCTATTTAAAGGAAGTATGTTTCCTTCATGCTTAGAAGAAAATCAGGACTTCATATTCATGCTTATACTAATGAAACAGATAAATCAGATACTAAAACTTCTAGATTTGGTCTTAAAATTATGAATATAATTTATGAATAATAATTTGAAGAGCTATAACTAGCCTTTACACATGCTTATCATACCTATATAGGTATAGCATATCGAACAGAAATAGTCAAGAATAAATTAAATGCATACTTGGGCAACATAATTATACCCCTAGTGATATACAGAATTAAATATGTCTATATGGCATATTCTATTTTGGGCAATAATTTGGGACATCATTTAGGACAGCAGTAAATATCTGACTTGTAGAATCTCATTGTTCACATAATTACAGTGTGACACCTTATTTATAATACCAAAAACTTGAATAAATGTTGGGATACACTAAAAGCTATAATTTTCTACAGTGCATGAAAATTGATAAACATTTAAGTGCCTGCTTTAAAAGAAGGCTGTACTATCTGCATGGGATTCTGTATAATTTAAGAGAAAGAAAGCTGACATATACAGTAATCTGGAAGTCAAGTTAACTCCTTAACCATGCAACCAGCTAACATAAAATTAAAAGTATTCGTCATAATATTCATGGAAGAGGTTTGTGACATACATCAAGATGTTTAAATCCTAAGGTTGTTGGGCATGCTTTGTAGCCTACAGTTACAAAGATAAATTGATTATGTTATCTAGAGGGAGGAGGAAAAAGCAATGAAAACACAGCTCAGAATTTCCATTGGCAGCAATCAATGTGAATTAGGAACTCAGATATTTTACCAAACCCAGATAAACAGGCCAGTTTTATATTCCTGTGTATCCAGTCACCCCAGATTCCTCAAGGGCCCTGGGTGCCAACAAGAACATTTGTTGATGTCATGAGGTGCTGAGAGGGATTATAAAAAAGCTGTGTGATTGCAGAGAAGAGATAGGAGAGAACCTCAGTTAAGACCAACATCTGCAAAAAAGAAGACAAGGCTTTCATTAGGTAAGCATTCTACACATTCAATTCTATGCTAGAAAGTTTTTCAGTAAAACAATTGTGTTTGCTATTCTTCTATTTCTCCTTATATGAATATTTTGTGAAATTTGCAGGGCAAAATTTAAACGGTATGCTAAATTTACCATAGATATAAGTTAAACCACATTTGTTCATCTTATAATTGTCTTGTACGTAGACCTGACAAAAGTAAATTTTAAAAATCTAGTGCCATATTAATCAGTACTTTTCTCAAAAATCACTAAATAGTTGATATGACTCAAAGCCAAAGAAGGAGTGATATTTGCCATGCAGTCTGTTTCTCTTATAGCTTAATTTTGTTTAACAAATAGCTGGCTTGGGAGCTCTAACCTCCTGCTATGGTCCTGAGTGAGTTGGAAGCTCTTCTCTATTATGTGCCTACTGCTCACTAAGGAAAGAAAGCTCTTCAGTTACTTCCATTACAAATAGCAGATGGGGAAATTTTTGATCTGGATCAGGGTGGGATCAAGAAAACACAACTCTACCAACTATTCTTTGGAGAAATACCAGCCAGTCGGATATTTCTCCAAGCATGAAATCTTTGAATATTTAAAGGGCAAATAAAAAGCAAAAATGCACCACCTTGTTGGGTCTCTCTAGGCTGACCGAATTATAGAGGCAAAAGCAATTGTGAAACAAGACAGAAAGATTTTTCCTGAGCCTTTGTGTTTCTTTGTATTGTTTTCCCACTTTTTCTGCCCTTAAACGATCAGAAAACAGGGTAATGAAAGTGGATCCAGCTCCCAAGATAACAATTTAGACTCTCTTGTTTTGGAAGTATTGCTGATTTACAAACAGGAAACACACTGTTTGCTTGGAAGGTATAATCAGAATATTAATGTAGAGAAGCTGGGTCCAGGTAGCGAAGCAATGAAGGGGCATTCAGGGATGTAACCAATCAGACTAAAGGAAACTGGAAGGCTTTTCCTGTCCTAGCAGAGAAATCACAAGGAAAATCCAGAACAAGCAAAAGAGGTAAACTGATTTTGAGCCCTGATGAGATGACTAATACAATAATGTATTTGTGCAAAGGTAGGTATCACTGTTCAAAGCAGGAAGAAGGTTGTATTATATAGTTATGAGTATCCCCTTTTCAATCATGGCAAACCAAGAGCTATGATTCTGGTTCACTGAGCTTTATGGTGCAATTGGCTCAAAGCAATATCCAGAAATTCACTCTGAATTTCTGGCTCTAGCATCCATTTTTAGACATGTAACAGCTGCTCGTGAAATGGTGTTCGATTTGTTTTATATTTTATTACATTATATATTATTCTTTTACCACATAGAAGGGAAAAGTTTTTGCTTACACTCTGATTCATGAAGCCCTATTTGCAGGCTATGGGTCAACGTGGCAGAATTCCTTGTATAATGTTCTTGTTTTTCTAAATGATTGTTGGTCCTTTCTGGACATTTGAGAAGTATGATGTCTTTATTGTATTTTAACCGTTTATTTCGTATACTGCCCAGAATCATAACAGATTGGTGTGCCCTATATAACTGATAATAAGTAAAACTAGATATTTTCTAGTTTGCGATGCACAGTGAAAACGGTGTCCATGAGAACTAGGAGCAGGCAAATATGCTGCAGAATAGTAACAAAAAGTCTTAATGTTGAGTTTAAAAAATAGTTTTGAATTATCAAGTGTTTCTGAAAAGATAAATCAGCCAATTTATTTCACAGATATTTAGGCTATATCTTATTTATTACTGTATGCTTTAAAGGCTGATGGGCCAATAGCTGCAGGTAATTCTCAACTACATTTTTTATAGATGGACACCATAATGGCTAAATTCCAGTGCTTTGATATTTGTGTGTTGCAATCAATTAAAATGAACAAGAGAGTTAAGGATAGGAGTCCAGTATTACTCAGGTCCAATCTATGCTCTTAAGTAAAATCACCACAATAAATTAAACATAGTTTCTTGCCTTACCTCAGCAGAAATATCCTTGGTCTTTGAAAGGTGGGGGGAAAGTGTAGATAGTGTAGATACATAGTGTACATTTTGAATGCACTATAACCGCACATCCAATTAGATAGATAGATAGATAGATAGATAGATAGATAGATAGATAGATAGATAGATAGATAGATAGATAGATAGATAGATAGATAGATAGACAGGGAGGGAGGGAGGGAGGGAGGGAGGGAGGGAGGGAGGGAGGGAGGGAGGGAGGGAGGGAGGGAGGGAGGGAGGGAGAGATTAAAAATACTGTGTATATGATATAGTTAATTCCTTTTCTTCTACCATAACCTAAGTACTAAGAATATTGGTTTCAGAAACTGCACAGCATTATTAGTACATGAAGGCTTGATTGGAATTAAATCTGACCCAAGAGCAGTATCCATATAATGGTGAAAGTACTTTTAAAAATTAATTAACTCTAAGGATTAAAGCTTCTAAGTATTTTGACCACACTTCATTAAGTTTGTTCATGAAAGAGCATTTAATAATTAAAACAATTCCTAAAAATGGTTTACATAATTGTTCCTTGCAATGCAGTATTGTTGTCCAGTCATGTTGAAAGTAGTTTACATCTGTCCCTTAAACTGAGGCTCCTACAGAGTGGGAGTGATAAACTATGTTCTTGGCAGTATAACCTATCAAGGTGTATTAAGGAATTAAGCACATTAATGTAAATTGACCAGATGCATTTTTAGATTTCTTCTCACTACAGCTGTCTGATTTCATCCCTTTGTCAAAATGTATGGAAGGAAGAAGAGACTTGAAAATATAATAACAACAATACAAAATTCTCTTTTCTTGCAAAAACCAGAACTTTTTTCTCATCAGGGGATGAATTATAAGAAAAAATAAAAAAGACTAATCCATGCTACAAACTTCTCCATTTAAATATCTAAATATTCTGAAATACAGCTTTAAAACTACAATAAACATTTCATTTTAGCAATGCTGAGTGACAGTTTCAAATGCCTTGAAACTCAGTTATAAACGTGGTTATTTCTTAGTAACAGTCCAGTGATTTTGCAAGATCCCTCAGTCTTTATTTCATCAGCGAATAATCTAGTATTAGAGAAGAAAACAGAGACTCTAATCTCTTGTCCCAACTACAGGCATGGATCAATTTATATGTACTAGAGACAATTTCCACTCCTTCCTTTCTCATCTTGAGTTTTCCAATAGCCTGATTTTCAGGTTTGGCACACTCTACTTTGTTTCTCTGGATTGTGAGAAATTAGGCTTGATTGCCCACCAAGCTAGGCATGAACTTTGTTTGAAACAAGTTCCAATGCTGATCTGGAGGACAAACATAAAATATAAACCAGGTTCACACAACACATTGAACCATAATGTGAATTGGTGTAATATGTCAGCCAAATAACAGTTTGCTGATTTGGATATAACAACAACCAACCATTTGCCTGGACCTAGAAATGAACGGGGAATTGGAAAACTGAAGGCTGGAGCAAGATGAAGTTCATATGTAAATCTAAGGATGGCCACAATCTTAGAATTGCATGTGAATTATGCCATGCTGGAATCATATATCCCACTAAACTTTTATGTGATTTGCAGTGGTGGGATTCAAATTTTTTACTACTGGTTCTGTGGGCGTGGCTTGGTGGGCATAGTGTGGCTTGGTGGGCATGGCTTGGTGAGCATGGCAGGGGAAGGATACTGTAAAATCTCCATTCCCATCCCACTCCAGGGGAAGGTTACTGCAAAATCTCCATTTCCACCCGATCAGCTGGGACTCGGGAGGCAGAGAATAGATGGGGGCAGGGCCAGTCAGAGGTGATATTTACCGGTTCTCCGAACTACTCAAAATTTCCACTACCAGTTCTCTGAACTACTCAAAATTTCCACTGCTGGTTCTCCAGGACTGGTCAGAACCTGCTGAAACCCACCTCTGGTGATTTGACTGATTCTGGAATAACGGGATATGTTAACTCAAACACTGCAGTTTGTAAAGCATGAGCTATAGCTTAATAGTAAAGGTGTCCTAACTCACTCTGTTTTGTTAAGCAACCAAAAAAATGTAGAGTGATGTGAGGACCCAGAAGTAGCCTTCTGCTTAATCTAATCACACTATCAGGTGTTCCTTAATTAGAAGATAGACTGCCTTCTATAAAGAGCTACCTGGTTCCCTCTAGTCAACTTTTGAGAATGAACAGATGTAAGAAACAATTGGGTATTTTTGAAAGTGCACTTTAGTTGTTGAACAGCTCAATTTTAAGGTAAATTCTCAATAATTACTTATGAAAATATTGGAATATGACCGAGGTACGAGGCAAACACAGATGTCCCTCAGCAACTTAGAAAAAATACTGGTTTAGAGAAAGTATTTCTTGTAGCTTTTGACTTTGTTTTCAGCTCAGAGAAGAATGTTTTCTAAATACATCTAAAAGAGCTACAATTGCATATCAGTAGGGCATTGGTGATTTACAAGTCTAAAAAAGAGATTTTGTATTATTGAGTTTAAATAAGAATTTATCAAAATCATAATTTATATTTTGTACAACTTAAAATGCTATTTGTTTAATGCATTTACATTTTGTCTTTTTATTCATTTTTTAAGTCAAGATAGTTGGCACTTAACATCTTACACCCTGGACTACAAATACCAATGCGGGAATGACATGAAAAAGTGTCCTTAAAAATAAGTCTTGTTCCTAT
Source organism: Diadophis punctatus similis (assembly GCA_023053685.1). NCBI lineage: Eukaryota > Metazoa > Chordata > Lepidosauria > Squamata > Dipsadidae > Diadophis > Diadophis punctatus. The sequence continues at coordinate 43,612,154 of JALIGW010000003.1, forward strand.
TTGAATTCCTATTCTATACTGAAAAGCAAACATATTGTGATTAAAACTCTCAGAATTGCCAGCCAACATGGACTAGTAGTCCTCACATTTTGAAGGTGCCAGACTAAAGAAAGCAGTTGTAAAATGGACATTCACACATACATGCATATCAGAGGTGGGTTCCTCCCGGTTCGGGCCGGTTCTATGGAACCAGTAGTAACTTGGCGGCCTGGGTCGCTGGAACTGGCAGCAACCCATGCCTGCCACGCCCCCGAACTGGCACTCTCGGGGGTTTTTTCATCTTGTTTTTTGCTTCTGCGCACACGCAGAAGCTGGGTTTTTTAGCACTGCACATGCGCGCGCACCCGCACGACTCGTTAAGGAGTGAACCGGCAGCGAAGAAAAGCAGAACCCACCCCTGATGCATATGCATACATACATAATACATAAATATACATGAATGATAGTGATTGGGAAGAACTGAACTCCTGAGACTAAAGTAGCACCTAAATCTATTGGCAGAAGTTTTTGCCTCTGAAGATTGGTTAGTGAAAGTTCAGTCATTATGCATGTGCCATCAAAATGCTAATTGCATTGTTCAAATAAATATTAACACAGATTAAGTTCTGAAATGGTCATGTTCACTGGGAATAATAGAAATGGAAGTCCATAAATATCTGGAACGCAAAGGTTGAACAGACCATTCTAAACAAGAGATACAGATTTAGTTTGCATATGCTAAGCCATGTTTAACTATGGTGTACTGAAAAAAGCCCATTCTTGCCTGGGTTAACAGTACAGCAAGCAAACATGGATTATGAAAAACAATGGTTGGAATAAAGCACTGTGCTAAACCTGAACCAAACAAGGCATGAGGAGTCCTTGGTGTTCTCTGAGCTTCCTTGTTTTCTTGCTCAGAGAGCAAGGGTTGCTCAGAACTGCAAATATTCTCCTTTATTAGCAAACAAGGCTAATAATGCAAATAAAAACCAAAAACATCACATTTTCAGGATGCATTCTATGTTGTATTTAATTCCAAGAAAAGGTATAAATAAGATCGCAATTGCATGCTTTGTTAAGAGCATGGCTTGCAGTCAAACGGTTTTTATTTTATCTTATTTATTTTTTTAGGAAAAAAAGAATGGTTTAGGCCAAAGTACAAGAGAAGATTTCCCTCTTTTTGTAAAACAGTGGGGAAAGAGTTAAAACTCCCTTTTTCGTTTGCTGCAGTAAATCGGGGGCTCTGCAATTAGAATTCTAAAAGAAAGGGCTGATATGACTGCAAGCTATATATACACAGATAATCCTACACTGATCTCATAACTGGGAACTAGCATCTGGTTTTGACCTGTACACATATTGCATGTCAAGTCTTAAAGTGGCTGTTTTGCTTTTGTATAAGAAAGGTTGTGTGAACCCAGCCATTTTAGCTGATAAAACATGGCTTCGGGTTTAGCATGCTGGATGGACTCACCAAAACCTCTTTTTTCCCACTCAAACGTATGATTAAAGAAAACCTACTTTAGAAAGATGTGCCAATTGACATGTAAATTGCAGAGATTCAAAAGGCCTAAAGAAAGATTTTTTGCTAAAATAACCCCAGTGAAACAGTGCACTGAAGCCGTAGAATTATATTTCATAGTTATCACATTTGTGGGAGGTTCTTTCCAGCCAGGAATAAGAAACAATTGCTTAACTTTAAGTAAGACCATAATTTCTAGCTAATATACAGCCACAGTTGAAAATATTAGACAAATATGGACTCAGAAGTCAAAGAATGATGCCTGGAAAAAAAATCATAATCTTTTGTGATCAGTGTCATTTTTTTCATTATTATTAATTTGTTTTCAATTAATTTTTTTAAAGCTTCAGGATGGTTCCAAAGAAGGTGATAACAAGTCTTGTGCTCCTCTACATAACAGCCATGTTGGCTAAAGAGAGTGAAGGGTATCTTACCTTCTATAGTCGTGAAGATTTCAGAAGAATGCAGGTGAGCTTCTCGAGAAATGGGTCAATGACCAGAAATTACCAGTATATGTAGCTGAATGTGGCTGAGCTTTAAATCCAGTTCCAGGGATCTCCAAGAAGATCTGAACAATAAAACTGTTGGATTCTGAGACTGAAGAGGCTGGAGACAGTAGAAGTGACTTAACAGCTCTTTATTAAGTGAAGTAGTAACCAGCAAAGAACCAGCCCGGCAGCTCCCTTTAAATAGAAGGCTGCCGGCTGGGTTAACCAATCAGGGATCTTTATTTTCCCACTCTGCCAGCTGGGTTAACCAATAGGGATCTTTATTTTCCCGCTCTGCAAAGCGGACCTTGGTGTAAGCAGTTACTCAGATTCAAACCTCAGATTCAACCTTAATACATAACAAAGACCATCCTTTTTCTATCCAGAACTCCAAAGGTCAATAGCTAGTCAGTTTAGCCAATACTGAGCTAAATGGACCAATGTCTGACTTGGAGTAGGATATCATCTTATATTCTAGTGATTGGATTTCCTTCCGCTTCTTCGAATCCTTTCTGTTCACCATTTTACTGCATTATTTTGTCCTCTAGCAATATTTTACTATCATTTTATTCTCTAATCATTAGAAACCAGCTAGAATCTAGATTCAGAATTTGGCTTTGAGGTTAATAATTTAGATTTGCTTCCTGCCTTCAAATTTCACTGAAGTAGAATAATTGTCTATTTCTTAAAGAGTTATGATTATTCGGGTCTTGGCATTGTTGGGTTCAGTCTCTGAGGCAGCTGTCACACCATCCAAATGAACCCATGGGCATTACCAAATTAATTCAAAGGAGACAAGATAATAAGAATTTCTTTAAGCAGAAATTGATGGAAAATTGAGCAGACCACTGTCTATATTCTCTGAGAAAAAGGTTCCTCACACTAGTCAAAACTTGTTCTATAGACGCTCAGCAATCAGCTAATGTATAAGAAAAGATCTTAAAGCCCAATAATTAGCTGTAAGTTGCAGCTAGTCCCACCACAACATAATGAAGATTATGAGAACTAAAGCACTTCCAGTGTTTTAGCTCTTATTGATTCAATAGATTGCCAAAGAATCTGCAGCACAGGAATATCTGACTTACAGTATTTATCAACTTTGTGCCTACCCCAAATGTACTGCATGTTACTTTTGGTCAGGTCAACTGGAATTATGGGTTGATGCCAGAGGTGGGTTCCTCCCGGTTCAGATCAGTTCGCCCGAACCAGTAGCAACACGTCACGATGACGTCACGGAACCGATTCTGTCGGTGCCAGTCCGTGGACACCGCCATCCTTTTTGGGGAATTTTTGGGGATTTTTTTTTAAACATTTTTTTTCTTCTGTGCATGCACAGAAACCAAGTTTCCAGCACTGCGCATGTGTTGCCATCTTGTTTTTGGCTTATTTTATTTTATTTTTATTTTTCGGCACTGCGCATGTGCGCGCACAAAGCATGCACGTGCCCACGCGGCGCAGGAGGAAGCAAACCGGCAGCGAGGTAAGTTAGAACCCACCCCTGGTTGATGCCTAACTTACCTGTACAACATCAAATCGCAAAAGTTGATCTAATATGTAGAACATGAAATAAAATTCAGCTTATGATTTGATGCAATGATGAAGAGATTGTGCTATGCCTGTGGGTCATATTCTTCAGTAAGTAAACCAGGACTCTGAATGTAAAAATAGTTTTTAAACACATGCTGTTAAGGGAACTGTCTATTGACAACTGTATCGCCTATGTAGCTGCATTTCTGTCATTATCTGCCCAAAAGCTGGCCTACTTGATTCTTGTATCCTTCCATACATCCCCAGGAGAAAGAAAAGAATCAAGCCCAGAAGAAATCGCTTGACACAAGAGATGTTGTTGAATTTGCAGATGAAGGGCAAGTAATCAAGGTACACTATTCTTTGGATTATGACAATTAAGCAGGTAGATATAGCAAGACAGCTTTTCTGAAATATCTCAGTGTAACGGGGGGGGCTTACATACAGAGAAACCTAATGCAAGCCAAATTTATTGCAATATTCTTAGACTGAGACATTCGCAGGCAGGATCTGCTTTATTCTTTTTTTTTTTTTTTGCACAACTTGATATCCTGTAGGTTTCCAAAAACACTTTAGCTGATAAAAGTTCCCTTGCAATAAAAATACTATTATTATTATTATAAACTATTCTAGTCTTCAAAATGAGATATACTTGAGTTGATTGAAAGAAAGATTATCATAAATCACTAGTCAAATATGAACGTTCGTTTCTTTTCTTTTGAGCTCACATGAAGTTCAGTTCATTTGACTCAGTTGTTATCATTGATGAGTTCAAGTAATCAGGGACAGAAAAGTCTACTTCCCCCATTAATCAGAGAGAAAGGGGGGGGGATGTCTACTTGTTCGTTTAAAGGTAATACTGAATTATCCAGTTAATAACCTGGCAACAATATGGACAAATACCCCCATCTTGAACAATCCTTAGATCTTCCAGGGACATTCTTTGGTCCTGTCTATCCACTGTTTTCTATCCTCTGTCTTACCAACCACTGTAGTTTTCTTCTAGTCCATCATCTTTTGAATCCTATGTTCCAAGTTATGAGACTTGCTGATCTTAGAGGAGCAGCTAGTCTTTATCTGGCCAGGAATAAGTGTTTGTTACACTTCTTGTTAATTTTATTGTCTCCAAAGTCATCATTTGAAGATGCTTATCTTCTAAATCGTGACTAGAAAAACCATAATATCAACCATTTTGATCTTGTAATCATGGGGACATCTTCATCCTTCATGTTCTTGTCTAACATTGTCATTGTTTTTCCCTAAGATTAACACAGTTTCTATTTTAACTATTCTTCAACCCAAGAAAACTATCTACCAGTCCCACATCCATAACGGCAGGAAAATTCCAGCCTAAACTCCAAAGAACTTATCTAGATAGGATAGCAGAAATGCAGAGAATATAAACATCCAACCATCTTGAAAGAACAAGAGGATAATGAATGAATTTAGAAAACCCAAAAAACTTCTATTTCTGGAATCAGAGTGCTAAAGAATTAAAGGAATTAAAATATGACTGGATATAAATACCCTACTGTCTTTGCCAGTGCTACCTTCACTGTCAACTGTGAATGCACCAAATGTTGGTTGACTTTACTATTGTCTTAATATTTAATATCAACCCAGAATATTTCCATTTTTCCTTTCAACTTTAGCTCTGTCAAATTTCTCTACTGCCAGCTAGAATGCCAGTTTGGTGTATTAGTTAAGGCACCAGGCTAGCAACTGGAGACTGTGAGTTTTTGTCCCACCCTAGGCATGAAGCCAGCTGTTGTGACCTTGTATCAGTCACATTCTCTAAGCCTTAGGAAGCAGGCAATGGCAAACCACTTCTGAAATCTGGCCAAGAAAAATGCAGGGTCCAGACAGTTGCCAGGAGTCAATGCTTACTTAAATGTGCACCTGTGTGTGCACATGCACACCCACACACATTTTCAGTTAAGAAATGTGTGTCATTTCGAATATTTCATGTGACCTTTGATTTTAATGCCAGTTGTCTTGTTCAGTTGAACATTTTATAATATATTTGCTATATTTACCTTCTTGCCTTATTCCCTTCATTACTGTGAAACATTCTGTCTTCAAACTCAGTTTTTACAGTAGTTTCTAGTTCATTCTAAATATTTTTCATATGAATAATCATGTGTTCTGGCACACCCCTTAGCCATTCCTTATTCTGCAGTGTATCATGAACTGTTCAATACAATGCCTCACTCTATTCCAAAAAACAAAGGTAAAGTCAATTAACCCCCCTTGCTTTCTCCAGTACCCATCTTATGAATAATAATTTCCTCATGTCCCTCTGCCTTTCCTAAAATCTGCTTGTTTATGTGGGGTTTATCTCTCCCTGTCTGATTATTTGTACAATCTTAAGCAAAACATTGCTTGCTAGACAAATTAGCGCAATGGTTTGCTAATTTGCACATTCTATTGTATCTCCATTATTCAATATGGGTATGTACATCATTCTTTCACAATCTTTAGGCCACACGGTCTTGTTTCATACTGAGCGTTAAACAACCAAATTGTTAATTCATCTATAGCGGGTGTTTTCCTATTTGATAGGTGATCTATTGCCCCTTGTGCTTCAGTTTCTAATTCAGCAGGCACAGGAATAGATTCTGTGTCTTTTACTGTTTCTATCACACTCTAATTCTGTTTATAAAAGGATTCCGTACTGACTTTCCATTTTCCTTTAATCTCATTTGTCTGTACTGGATCATTTACCTGATTATTCTTAAATAGCTAATTTGCCTTAGACTGTCCTTTTCTGACTTTCCTCTATCAGTTAACATTCTTTTTTGGGGGGAAATTGAAATTTGAAGACAAATGAAAGGAGGTAAATGTAAACTCCAGAAGTACCACACTCAAAAACCAAGTCAGCAGTCATAGAATTCCAATCCCTGTGCCCTAATAAGTAACCAAGTTTAATGAACATTTTGCAGGCCAGGAAAAGGGGCCATTTTGATGTTAGTAGGCAAGCTATTCCAAAGTGCAGCAGCCGCAACAAAAAAGGCATGCTTTCATGATCCCAGCAGATTACAATTCATGAGAAAAGGGACTCAATGCATCAAGCCTGGCCATCTTAATCTTATTGGGCATGCAGAGAGGAGGAGGTCCACAGATATCCAGGCCCTGAACCATGAAAGGACAACCAACACCCTGGATTGCACCCAGAAGCCAACTAGTAGCCATTGCATCTCTTGAATAGAGGTGTTACATAGGCACATCATGGTATACACATCACTGTTCAAGCCATATCATTTCAGATTAATGTATCCTTGCTCTCTTACTTAAACAATCAGAACAGGGAAAAGGAAATGCAATGTGAATTTAAGCTTGGCATACAAATTCTTCTCTTCCACCCACCAATATGCTGATTACCTGTAACTATTGCCTTCAACTGACAACTTGTGCATCTTGTCCTATTTTTTGTATATTTGCTTTAAATGAATAAGTGATGCACCTTGAATTTTCTCTATATTTTTGTGACACTAGACTATCTAGCATGCATTACGTTTACATATATCACACCATTTCCAGCAGTATGAAGGAAGATATAGAATATTTGTAACAATGTTGAAAAGGTAATTCAGGTGCCTACATTTCAAAGGCCAAATTTATGTCCATTATTTCTTCCTCCCCATTTCATCTGAATAACACCAGCAACACTATTCTGAAAATGTAGATACTATCTACCGTTCACTGTTAGCAAGTCCCAGCAGATCACATCCAAAGGGTGCAATTATGCAATTATGAAAATTAATCTTGTCTCTCTCTCTCTCAAAAGACTGCATACAAACCACAAGAGCCTTTTAAAATGTCCCAATCCATCCCAAAATTATTACATCTCTCATGATTCTCTTTAATCCTTCTGCATTACTTATTAACAATGTTCAAAAACCATGACAGCAAGCAACAGGAGCAAATATGTTCGTTTTATTTGCATTCTATTCTCTGAACATTGGGAGTTTTTATGTTTTCAGGAGAGATTTTTCCATGCCACCTGAGGGACTCCATATTTCTTGTGTATGAAAGCTAATGTTCTTGCTATTCCAGATGTTTGAATCAATCACAGTCCAATAGTTCAACAGTCACTGATATGCATGCATCATTGTGAACTGGATTACGGTCTCAAGGAGTTCAAAAAGGGATAAACTGTCAAAACCTGTAAGAACAAAAAACACTGAAACTGAGTTTCACAATCACCCTTTGAAAAAAGCAGTTTACCCCTATTTCACAGGTCACATCATTGAGCTAAAATCTGAATCGAGAAACCCCTTTACCAATAATATTCATCAATAACAAATTCCTACTTATGGGAATATCTACTATACCTGATGCATAAGTGGTTAAAATGTTGGCTTGCCTTATATGTTAACCAACTTCTCCTTCATAGATTATTGCTCCAGTAGAAATTGGAATACATCTGAACTCCAAACAGTTGGAAAAATACCAAGATGTCTTGAAGGAGCTCCTGACAGAGGTGTTGTCAGATACTAAGAATGGCACTACAGAGATCTTAAAATTAGCTTTTCTCTTTCCTTGGGAGTTATCTAAGTCCTGAGATTTCAGAAATACCTTTTGCCTTGTGTCACATTTTTACAAGGTACTGTGTAGGCTCTGTGTTTTTCTTTTTAAGAAATAAATATCCCCAATTCCCTACCCCCAAAAATAATACTGTACACCACTAGAAAATACAGTATATTGTAGCATAAAAAGATGAAACAGTGTAGATCTGTATCAGTAGCAGAAAGGCCCTATGCTTTGGAAGATTTTCAGCTATTAGAAATCATGTGTCTGATGAAAGACAAGTGTACTGTCGGTTTTCATCTTCTGTACTGCATTTCTAGGTGATTTAAGCAACTTTCACTAAAGTTATAAGAAAATTTAAAACCTGTGATTACAATGCATTATGACTTCTGCTTCAGAGTAGATATTGCATTTTCTCACTGAAATTGTTACCAAATTTAGAAGTTAAGTGAACTCTAAGCTTGCAGGTTGCTATAGATTGTGTATACATTTGATGAGGAAATACAATAAAATATGATTGTCTTTCAGTTCCTATACATTGGCATAAACACGATCATTTGAAAAGCCAGTATACTAGAATCCAAATTGTAGGAAATTGTGTAAAACAAGGAATCAGGAAATACTAGATGGACAATTATATCAAAAGTCTCTACAGTGTGCTTGTAGCAAAACATTCCAAGTAGATCCATAGCCAGAGCAAGATCTTCAAAACTATCATGATGGCTTCTTAATTAAAAATGTATATATCATACTGTATGCAAAGTTAACAATAGTCTAAAGAAGGAAAATTACAGTCAAATTACCTATGTGATTCCTATCATAATATCACCTGATTTCATGTGATTCTTTGTTTTGCTTTTTTAACTGATAGATCAGGATGAGTCAAGCTGATGTCTGCACAATATTAATTCACAATAATGGCTTTTGGCTGTTTCATCTCTGTAGCTAACTGATATTCTAAGAATTAGAAGACTGGAAGATTTTCTGCAAATATACAAGAGTCAATCTACTGGAAATGCTATTGTAAGGCACTGTACTGCAAAATAACAATGTGTATGCAAACTAATAAAATGTGAAGCTTCAATATATGATTATTTTGTTCCGTGTATAGTCAGAAAAATTTAAAAAGGCACCCAAGGATGCAAAAAAAAAGTTGTTGTTTCAAATAACTCTATATTTGTTTTCTAGATAACTTTCACTCAACACATCACTCTTGTAAACCCAGATTAATTCAGGTGCATTCCCATGCATTCTTGTTTATGTATATATTTAATTCATCATAACTGAATCAGACCACTTTACAATAATTCAATGGGTTGTATTTCTAAGAAGACATCTCCTAGGCTTGCACTTCTAGGACAATGAAATCAATTAATCTGATAGATAATACCCAACAATATGGTATGTTACATATAATTCTGAAATCTCCCAAAGTAAATAACATTTCTGATCTTTTGTTACCCTCTACTCATGCAATCCCTGTTGATTAAAGTTTTTGCAATAATACAACTATCAACAATTATTTCACATTCTTATTTATTTGAAGTATACAGTTTCAATATCATTTACTTCTACCCTTCTCTTAACACATGCACAGTTGACTATATTACAACATATAAAACGTATGTATTTTTGTATTTATAAAATTATTTATTTATACTACAACATAGAAAATTTAAAACAGAAGAATCAGTCATTTTTCCTTCACTAGACAATGCATCCTCAAAATCCCTAACTTATACAATTTTCCCATAACCAATAAAAAACCCACACTGAACACACATTATTTTTTATGAACATGTCCCTGCCCCAAAGCATATCACCAACAGCATTCCAGTTGCATATACTGGATTCCCATCAATCTGCAGAAAACAGACTTTTCCTTTTTCCAACTTCAGCCAACAAATGAGGAACTAGGACAGGAAAGAGATGGAACAGCAGTGAAAAGTAGTCCTCTACAGGGGCAATAGGGAGAAAAAGAGAGATGAAGGGAGCAAAGGACATTGTAGTGGGTGGTTTGGTTTGGGGTAATTCAACACATTTCCCAAAGAACAAGTAGTACAGCTCTGATTGAAAGTTTCCTCCAAACTTTTCATGTGTAACCGTTCTTTCTCTAAAGATGTGCCATGCAGCTCATATTTAGAAACGATTGCGACATACTTTATTGTGCTGATTTTGCTCAAGACCTTTGGTCTGTTGTGACCAAAATACCACTGCCATTTTTTACAAAGCCCACTGAAAGTGCTTTATCTGAAAGGCTCCTGTTTCAAAAAGAGGAATAGTGAGGACAATAGGGGAGAAAGGTATGTTGTTTTTCAGATATGATCTGAGTGTTTTCCAGTGCAACTGATTATGATGTGGCATGGCTCATTGTTTTACTTACTGACTTATTACTAATAATTATAAGCTTTTGTGTAAATAATAAAGTGCCTTTGACATGCATCCATCATTGGGCACAGCCTTGCAAAGATATACACGTGATGAACACAGGGATAAGAGATCTTTCTTAGAGGCTTGGCATACATACTGTATACTATGAAGGACTCAGCAAACTTTTCAGCCAGTGGGTAGCACCATACAATCTTATAGAGTGATGCTGGCAAAATGTAAAATTAATTATAACCAAGTCTTATATGATTTGATTAGTTACTCAGAGACTATGCATTGCTACTCAAAAACTATTGTCAAAAAGTTTGTCCTTAACACAATTAATTTCTAAAAGAGGAATAAGTTACCAGTATTCCAACTCTATTAGAAGATAGATATAGGTGAGGGACTGACGTATTGCTCAAGAATTAGAAAATGAACAGCGAACTTTCCAAGAACTGCACTACACCATTCTCGACTATGCTTCTTATTACCAAACAGCTCAGTGCCTCTCTTTTTAAGTCCTTTGGCTTCAGGTCTGAGCTTCTAGAAAAAAATAGTTTTCTTCAGGCATTTCATTACCAACTAGTAACTTCATCAGTGTCAGATACAAACCTCTCATAAACTGCCCAGCAGGATGGAAAATAGCCTAAGAGAGTGGGCAAAAAATGATATGGTTCATGATCATGGATGCACACTCAGAGTGAATAAATATCAGCACGCCATGTAAAACCTCAAGGAGCAGCTTGAACAGATCATCAGTCTTGAGCACCTTGAAAGGCTGAACTAGCACAGATGATGTTACCTACCGTATTTTTCGGAGTATAAGACGCACCGAAGTATAAGATGCACCTTAGTTTTGGGGGAGGAAAACAAGGAAAAAAGGCCTCTGCCTCCCAGCAATTTGCCAAACAGCAAACAGCAAACAGCACAGATGATATACACTGTTTGCTGTGTATTTCTGTGCATGTGTGCCTGACCCATAGAAATAGCAAAGAATTGGAGAAATGTACATTATGGCAGTATATTAATCCCAGAAATTTTTCTTAAATGTAATCACACTAACTCCTCCCAATTATTTAAATAGATCTACTCCAAACATGACTAAGTCAGGGTTTAATTCAGCTGCCTTATTTTAATACTAATACTTAATACTAAAACAGGACATTTCAGATTATACTTTTACAGATCTTTAAAATTGATATGGCTTTCTGGAAGGCTTTCTGCTATTTAAAAGAAGATACAATAGCACTGGGCCTCTTCAGAGCAAGCATTTATTTTAAAAAGCTTCTTCATTTTGTTAAGTTGTCTAGAACAATAATAAAGCAGTCTTTAAAAAATAAGTCTTATAATTTGAACACTCTACAAACGTTTAACAAAATAACATATTAACAGAATTTGCCTCTACCTAGGATAGAACTCACAACCTCCTGACTGTGAGGCAAGAGCTCTTTCCTTTAGGCTACAGTAGCTGTAGCTTACTGTCTTCCAATTTCAGCAATGTAACATTGCCAGCAGTTTATCTCCCAGCATTTTGTCTCATTACAGCCACCGTAGTTAGTTTCATTTTACCACATGGCTTGCAAGCCTCTGTCAGCTGTAGATCGGGAGGCAAGTAATCTTTTAGTGTGCTAATAAGGCTTCTGTTTCTGTTCTGTTTGCTGCAAAGAGGTAAATTGTTGGCAGGCAGAGGCCAAAGGGTGGGAGTGGCTGGGTGGGGCTGCATTCGGTGTATAAGACGCACCCAAATTTTCACCTATTTTTGAGGGTAAAAAAGGTGCATCTTATACTCCGAAAAATACGGTAGTTTGGTAATGAAACATCTGCAAGAAAACCACCAAGATCAGAGAGCACCAAGGACCCCACAGTTCAACCCTGAACTACAAATATTCTCTTCTGTCAATACTTCACTTTGTATTCATTGCTGACACCATCATTATTTGACATCTGATGAACAATGGTCACCATCTAGGTGGCACAGTTTTCACAGCAGTAACATTTGAAAGGTAGCGAAAGCAAACTCTGTGAAAAAGATGACATGAGTGCCACAGATTAAATTAATCCAATTTTCATACTTTCAAGTTAAATGAATTCTTCTGTCATTCTGAATTGTTGAGAAATCAGAGCATTGCTGCCAGAACAGCACATACCCAGCCCTTTGCTCTCTAGTGTAGATGCTAGATTTCAAGGGAATGCTTGTATCTAACTGATAGCTGCAGTCACCAGTGATAGCACTGTTTCCATGTTCATAAATGTACTCAGTAGTATTTACATACCATTTCACTCTCCAATATAGATTCATGCAGAGATAATATTCATAGAAATAACAGAATAACACAATTGGAAGGGACCTCGGAGGTCTTCTAATCCAACCCCCTGCTCAAACAGGAATAGGTATAGGGTTTGGTATGATTGTCCAACCCCTTCTTAAAAACCTCCAGTTTTTAAAAATTTTAATAAATGTTTGGTTAGGTGGGAATCAATTCAAAGAATTCTGGCATAGTTAAAAACTATGGACGCTTATTCATTCGTTCAAACATTCATCCAATTGGCATTTGACTTTTCTATTCAAGCAGTACTTGTATACCTTTCCACCAATATGAAATAATATGAGTCTCCTCCAACTCCTACCTCACAAAGGGAGTTTTCATTAGGAATATAATTAATCACTCTCAAGACTATACATGGTTTTTGCAATGTGAAGAAATATCCCTTCTCTCATTCTTTCCTCTCTAGCATAAGCTTTTATTGCAAACATAGATACAAGCTGAATTGTGCCTGCAGCCCTGAAGTGTAACCTGTAACCCATGTTCTGCAGATCCTCTCTTTCTGAGTCTTTTTATTTCTTCTTCTTCTAAGAAATCACATCCATTCTTCTCACTGCTCATCTGCAAGGAGCTCAGTGGAGAGCAGGTTAAGATTTTCAGAACTGATCTAAGCCAGTTGTATCACTGATCTTATCTTCCTACTCCCAAATTTTCAATACCCCCAAATCTGTTTTTTACATTAATTGGGGCTCTTATGGGGGGGTGCAGCACCATCAATACTTATAAATCACTAGACGTTAAAGAGAAATTTAAAATGATGCTATATTTTTTTTTAAAATTGTAATGTAGTGAAATTAATAAAACAATATCACTTTTACCCGTGCATCTGCCTAGCAATATTAATCCTTATTTATTTCACATAAATGGTTGAGGGTGTGGTGTTTTTTGGGGGGGCAGTTCTTTAGCTACAGCTGGCCCCTTCAGATTAGGCTGGCTTGACTGCATCTTTAAGATGTCATATTTTAGCCATTTTTGTATATAAGCATAATGTTCCTCTTCCTTAAGAGTTTTGCCATTTGCCTCTTTCTGGTGCTTTTTCCTGTAATGAGCCACAGCAGAAAGCACACTGCAGTCCCCATCTGTATGCAAAGCAACTCAGCTTGCTGTTCAGAAACTCCTTTTTCCTCTCTCCCAATCATCAGCATTCAATTGTCCTCCCATCAGTTCCAATCATTCTTTTTCACCAGCAGCAGCTCATCGGGTTTCCAGGTTAGCAAACTCCATTACTCTAAGAAATACATGGGTAGCTGCAAACAGGCTACTGAAGAAATCCATCTTCCTCCGTCCACACCAGATAGTCAAAGGAGGGGCGGGAAGGAAATGTCACTAAAACAAACTGAGGAGATGGAAACAAAAGCAAAATCTCATTCACCCTCAGCTTTAAAAATAATTAATCAGACAAAGAAAAACATCAGAATGACAGCTTCCCCTCTACGTCGTATGTGAAGGGTTACACAACATAGGAAGCATACCAAATTTTCAGTAATTTTCCAGTTAAATACAATTCATGCTGAAAACCTTCACATTTCTGAGGCACTGTTGCACTAGGTTTTTTTTTTTACTCTGCCCCTCGCAATTGTCGCTTTGTTACTAAACCCAATGCAATATTCAGTGTGTTTATCATATAATCCAATTCCACACACCAATGAGTAGCATTGCCATTTCAAGTGGAAGAAGAGGAATTTAAAGTTTATCTGTGCTCATGCAGACTACGGGTTGCTTTTCCCTAAAATCATGACCTTATTGTCAAAGAAGAAAAATGGAGAAAATCATGAAATTCCTGACATATACTGTATGCTTTCCACACTTTTTGGCCCAGAGTAATATCTACTGATAGAGCGGCATGGTTGCCTAAGTGGTGAAGACTCTTACCTCCCACTCGGAAGGTTGAGAGTTCAACAGTGGTGGGTTCCTACTGGTTCGGTCCACTCTATAGCACTGGTAGCGGCCTGCTGGTGATGTCACAGTACCGGTGCGGTCGGTTGCCGGTGCCTGGGCGCCGCCATTTTTTTTTAATTAAATTTTTTTAAAAAAATTTCTTCTGCGCATGCCCAGAAGCTGAGCTTCCGGCACTGCACATGCGCTGCCTTCCTACCCCACAGTGGGTCCAAGCAGGGGAGGATGGCTGAGGGAGTGCGTGAGACGCTGAAAGAACAGGCGGCAGGAGCTATCTCCATTCCCCTCCCTTCAGCAGTCCGAGAAGCCACGAACGTGCAGTGATGATCCTAGGCATTTTCGCACATTTGAGGCTTCTCGAGCTGCTGAGGGGAGGGGGAATGGGCGGCAGGACCTATCTCAGTTCCCCTCCCTTCAGCAGTCCGAGAAGCCACGAACGCGCGGTGATTGTCCCAGGTATTTTCACACGTTCGAGGCTTCTTGAGCTGCTGAGGGAAGGGGGAATGGGTGGCAGGCGCCTAGGATCATCTAATGGGGAGAAGCATTCAGGCCGGATGGAGCCTCCTAGAAGAACCGCTGCCGCGGTCTTGCTGCTCCCACTGCGGGGGACTGCGTTGCGGGTGGGCAATGCCCCCCCACTCCTCCGGCCGCTGCCAAGCTCCCGAGGACCACGCCCACCCAGTCACATAGCTGGCAAGCCACACCCACAAAATAAGCCACACCTACAGAGTGGTAGTAAAAAAATTAGGAACCCGCCCCTGGAGTTCAATACTAGGTAGCAGAAGATGCCCCCAATCTTTTGGGCACCAGGGACCAGTTTCATGGAGAGAGGTTTTTCCACAGTTCGGAGAATGAGTGGTTTCATATGCTGCCTGCATCACACAGATGGGGCTTTGCTTGTTTGTGTGGCTCGGTTACTGAGATGCTGCAGACTGATGCCGGTCCATGGACTGGGGGTTGGGGTCCCCTGTCCTAGGACACAAAGATAAAAATATCTCCTGCAAACTCTGTGTGGCTTCAGGAAGTGCATCCGGCCAGTAAATGCTCAGCACCATGCAGTCACCCCGACTCTACCCCGAATTAAGAAATTACACTCATAAATACCAGTAGGAAGTTTTATTATCTAACGATACTACTAGATTAGAATATATCTCACTCAATAATGCTTAGTAAAACAAGCAATAAAAATGATCTGAAAAATGATGGTAAAGTGAGAGAGAAATAGTAACAGAACAAATGGTCATATAAACTACCATGTGCTTCTTAGATGAGCCTGATGTTGCAAAGCATTCATTTTCCAACAAAACAAAATGATACAACAAACTTTGGAGAAACTTATACATTCATTTTTGTCAACTTATCAGTGTTCAAGGGCAACATGAATGAGATTTCAGGAAGAAATAGCTAAGGGCCAAAGGTTATACAGGTAATCTTCAATTTACAGGTTGCTGCTTGTTGTAATAATGTTCTCACACAGCCCCTTTTGTGGGAGGTTGTGTTGTTATTTTGGTAACAGAGCACTTGGTTAGTGTGGATTATTTTTAAGTAGATTTGCATTTTTAATTTGCCATCCTCTCGTCTTCTGAGAATATCCAATAAGCATAGTGTGTTATCTTTTTCCTCTGTGAATTTTATTCCTTTGAACATGTCTTCGCTAGTTGTTCCTTTTTTATTTTGATATAGGCCTTGTTTACATACCAGATTCATACTTTTGGCTTAGGATGTGTCAAATTTTTCAACTTTCAATTTCTAAACATTGTGAGTGCTCAAAAGTTGTGACATGCCTTTGGTTTCTTTAATATAATTTAGATGTGCTTGGTAAATACTATAATTTCTAGATGTTGCATTACAATCTCTGCTAAGAATCCTGAGAGCGGTGACCCCATGGCAGTGGTGGGTTCCTACCGGTGCGGTCCACTCTATCACACCGGTAGCGGCGGTCTGGCCACGTCACCAAGAGGTTATCGACCCGGTGCAGTCGGTTGCCGGTCCCTAGGAGCCGCCATCTTTTTTCATGAATTTTTCAGCAATTTTTTACGCGAGATTTCAGTGAGATTTCACTTCCACGCATGCATGGAAGCGAAAAATCGCCAAAATCGCGCATGTGCCTGCGTCCCCTCACAAGATTTTGGTGCGATTTTGCTTCCGCACATGCACGGAAGCAAAATCGCGTGAGGGGGCACACGCGCATAGCGAGCACACGAAACATGGTGATGCACGCGCAGCGCACCGGTAGCAAGGTAAGTGAGCAACCCGCCCCTGCCCCATGGTGTTCATTCTGATTTGCGGTATATCTGTCCATCTGTCCATTACCTGAAAGCAGGTAGTGAAGCAGAAGTTGATTCTGTATCTATGGATGTAAAGAGTGCTGTGACATTGAATGAAAACATTATTTTATCTTCTTCTTTTATTTTTATTTTCTGGAGGCACTTTATTGAAGAATAGCTAGAATATTCTCTCCCATTGGCTGGGCACCCCTGCCCAACAAATAGTCAGGGCAGGATGGCTCCTACAACTGCTGGTAGTTCCACAATGTATCAGGCCACTTCTGCCTTTAGCAGAGCCCAGCTGTTTTATTTTGAATACCTGATTTTATATCATACAATAGAGGACTATTTCTGGTAAGGCTTATCTTAGTCCAAGTTAATATCTCTAACAAGTTCAGGAATAATAGCTTGTTAAATTGTTCCAGGAGTTTGCAAGGAAGATTTATGAAAACTACTTAAAACAAGTGCATTCCAATTAAAAGAAACACATTGTATCAGTCAGCTCACGGAAATGCTATCAGTTATTATACATCAAAGCAGACTGCATACTAATAAGGATATACTTTTATTCAAAGGACCTTGGATCTGCCAATCTATTAACTTTTTCTCTTCTTGGGCTTCAAATTATCAATATTATTTACAGTAAGTGGGCCAGTGGCCAAGGAAGTTGAAAGTTGAGAAGGCTACTCAATACGTTTATCCAGCAGTAAATCCTATTGAATTTTATAGAATTTGCTTCTTTATAGATATGTGCAGAATTATATTGGTTTGGAGTTAGGCAGCACTGAAATCAAGTGAAATTTAAAAAATACAATTTATAATGTCAAGAACGAAGTTCTAGAATAAAATATTGTATTAGATTTGAAAACATGTGAGCGGCATGGTGGCCTAGTGGTGAAGACACTTGTCTCCCATTCGAAAGGTTGAGAATTCAATCCTAGATAGTGGCAGATGTATCTCTCTTAGGACGCAGAGAAAATGTCTACTGCAAACTCTGGGTAGGCATCAGGAAGGGCATCTGGCCAATAAACGGTCAGCTCCATTCAGTTGCCCCAACTCTACCCTGAATTTAGAGATTTACAGAGACATAAAAAGAAAAGATATGAAAACATACTGTATATTTGATTGATTGGGTGCCATCAAGTCAGTATTGACTCTTAGAAAGCACATGATTATTTGTCCCTAACTTACTACTTCAGGTCTTCCAACAGTGCACCTACCACCACTGAAATTGAATCCATCCACCTTGTTGCTGGTCATCATCTTCTTTTTCCTTCCGCACTGAATAGCTAGCTTGGCTCTATTTCTCTGCTTAACTCAGTCTCTTAGAAGGCTGTAGGCCTAATTATTGCACTCGGTGAAATGGAAGAGGCATTTCAATGTTACATTTATAGCATGATTGCTCCATATTATTAGCTGTCATCATGTATGTATTCCAATTTGATGATGTATAGGTTTAGGCTAGTCACAGGCATGAGGAATAGAGGTAGTTACATGATGAAAGCTCCACTGCTTTTGTCCATGCATTGTGTGCATACTCTACTAAAGGGGAGGAGGTCATGTTGCAATGGCTTGATGCTGCCTTTGTAATTTTAACAAAAGCCTACAAGCTTCAGACTTCTTCCTAGGTTACCCCTCAAACAAGAAGAAATATTTAAGGTAGCTTCCATGAAGTGTACTAACATACCAATGAAACTGATAGTTGACTGTATCATTGGAAAGTTTTTTTTTACAAAACTCCCTTTGGTTAAAAAAAAAGTTGAAATAAGGCTTGATCTGATATCCTAAATCAGAATACAACTTAAGACCAAAGGGGTCCTAAGGAACCAGAAGTCACACAGCCAACTTCCTCTTATTCTAAATGTATTTCATATAGTCGAAGGGACAACTATTCATGGAAGTAGCATTAACAGGCAGCTTTTAATCAGCTGATGCAATTTTATAAAGCCTCTATGTTCTCCTCTTACAATTGAGTCAAGCAAAATGCAATGATATTTGTCATGCCTCAAAGATCATCACACTTCTTAAACAGAAATATAAACTATATTAATAGGAGATGGATATTTCTCCGCTGATGGAATATTACAGCAGTCTAGCATACCTTTCAGCTAATAGTCTGTGTTGCTCTGATGACTCAAAGGGGTGTTATATAAAAGCTAAATAATACATACAGCATATACAATTCCATTCCCCCTGAGGCAGCATTTAAAATTATTACAATTTATATAACTTGGGAGAATAGATAGAGGATGTTTTAAATGAATAATTGAAAAGAATCTATAAAATGAAGCAATATGGCCTACTGCTATGTTTCTAAGACTGAATATTTTCAAAAATGCAAGGTTTTCCCTTTTTTAATTTTTTTCCCTTTTAATATGCTGGGAACAAAGTAGTATGCTTTTGAAATTGCCTGGGTAAGCTTCCAGCAATCTTTACTTAATGAACGTTCTGCCTAATATTGGTGCTGAATTCTCATTTGGCAAGACTTAAAGGAACTGAATTCCATAAAGAGGCCAGATTTTGTGACCTCAATACTAACCTGGCTGTAGGACAGTGTTTTTCAACTTCAGCAACTTTTAAGATGTATGGACATCAACTCCCAGAATTCCCCAGCCAGGGGACTTCTGGGAGTTGAAGTCCATACATCTTAAAGTTGCTGAGGTTGAGAAACACTGCTTCAGGAAATCTCAGCAGATTCTAAGTAATCTTGCATAAAAATCTATTAACTGTCTTCTAACAAGTCAGAACTTTGAACCATCCACTCCATTGGAAACAGCTCTCTGGGCTTTAGGCTGGAGTTTTATTACTCCAGCCTAATTTTATTATGTGGGGATACAGGGGATTGAATCTTGGTTAAATCATGTACCACTGAGACACAATCCCTCATAGGGGCCTTAGATAGTGTAGAAAGCCACCTCTCCATACACCAGTGATAGAAACAATACCAGCAGTTCTGTATCCCAGCATGGAGCAATTCATTTCTAGATTGACAACTTAATCAATAATAGCAATAAACTTGTATGTTAGAGTCATTTATGATTTCAGACCTATCCACAGTATATATTTCATATATTTC
The DNA here is from genome assembly GCA_023053685.1 of Diadophis punctatus similis. Classification (NCBI taxonomy): domain Eukaryota; kingdom Metazoa; phylum Chordata; class Lepidosauria; order Squamata; family Dipsadidae; genus Diadophis; species Diadophis punctatus. The sequence continues at coordinate 43,632,133 of JALIGW010000003.1, forward strand.
CCCAGGAATTCTTTTGCTAAGATTTATAACAAGACAGGGTAATGAATAGTACATATTAACATCTCTACCTAATACAAAATAAGTAAGAAAAGAAAATGCAATTTAGTGGTTTAAGGTTATGCATTTTATACATTTTTTCATAGAGTGTTGACAATGCAGACTGCAAACAATGACTTATAGTTCACAGCTTTAATAGCTTTCATGAAGAATAAGAATCAATTTAAACATCTCCTATAATCTAATTATTATCAGGAGTCCATACTTCTCAAAAACTGTAAACATTTAAATTTATCGAAAGAGAATAAAATATAAAACCCCATAAATAAATGCAAATAAAAACCTGACAGAAAACTAAGCTTCCCAATTTTAAATATAAATATAAAATATGTAGGTGGGAGAACTCATCATTTCAGAGCACTTTTAGTGAATGCAAATGAAACGATGCTGAACGCTGATAATTTATCAAAGCTCTGAAAAAGTAAATCTATAAAAACCAAAGGGTTATACAGAAAAATAGAATTGTATTATCGGTTGGCATTACCTAAGACAAGGATTGTACCAACTGTTATTGCTAGTAAATTTGTTCTAGAATCAACGCAATCCCAGAGACTGCTACCTCAATCAGAGGACTTCGAGGGTTCAAAGTCATGACTAAGAGTCTGCTTTTTTAACAGCATCACAAGAAATTGGGATTACAGATAGTCCTCAATTTATAGCCATAATTTATTTATTTATTTATTTATTTATTTATTTGTGAGATTTATATACCGCCTCACAGTGCAAGCACTCTCTAAGTGGTTTACACCAGTAAGCAATGTATAGTTATATTGCCCCCAACAATCTGGGTCCTCATTTTACCTACCTCGGAAGGATGGAAGGCTGAGTCAACCTTGAGCCGGTGAGATTTGAACCACTGACCTGCGGATCACAGTCAGCTAAAGTGGCCTACAGTACTGCCTCTAACCGCTGAAAACCTGAATTTCCATTGTTAAGCAAGACAATTATTAAGTGTGTCATGCCCAATTTTATGACTTTTTTGCAGTGGTGAAATCCAATTTTTTTTTTACTACCGGTTCTGTGGGGGTGGCTTGGTGGGCGTGGGGTGGGGTGGCTTGGTGGGTGTGGTAGGGGAAGGATACTGCAAAATCTCCATTCCCTCCCCACTCCAGGGGAAAGATACTGCAAAATCTCCATTCCCACCCCACTCTGGGGCCGGCCAGAGGTGGTATTTGCCGGTTCTCCGAACTACTCAAAATTTCCACTACTGGCTCTCCAGAACCTGTCAGAACCTGCTGGATTTCACCCCTGCTTGAGTTTTTTGTCATGGTTGTTAAGCCAAACACCATAGTGGTTCAGCGATGTGAATCTGTCTTTCCTCACTGATTCTGCTTGATGGAAGCCAGTTGACAAGATCACAAATGGTAATCACATGACCCCAGAATATTGGAATCCTTGTAAATCCATGGGGATGTTGCAATGGTTGGAACTCCTAGGACCGGCTGTAAGTTATTTTCAGTGCTGTTGTAACTTCAACAGTCACTAAATGAATGGTGATAAATCAAGGATTGTGAACAATGACTGATACACTGCCTACTGCAGTGTCACAAAACCTGGATTCTTCACAGGTTTTTTTTAAAAAATAATATTACTAATAATAATCCAGCCTAATTTGTTACAGAATCCAGGAGCGAGAGCCATAATTGACTGCTGAAGAAGAATATTATGCAAAAATGTTCAGCAGCTTAGTAATGATTGGAAATACGTTGTGCTGGATTATAGCTGAGATAATTCATTTAAAGGACTTTGGGAGTATTGCAGAGCTTGCAATCTACTTCATAAACCTGGCTTGTAGTAAGTGGCTATATAATAGGTTTGCAATCAAAAGATGTCATAGCAGATAGGCTATATGCATCATTTATCACTTCAGGAAATAGTTATCTCACTGCAAACCCATTTAACAAAGCCTGGTGATGAACCTTAAGTCAAACTGCACTCTGCTGATGATGAATTGAGGTTGCTCAACCTCCTGGCCCAGTCAAAACATAAAATTAAAAGGTTATGTTGGAGCTCAAGTGCTAGCAACACCTCTGTAGGAAGGTCTGCCTCTTATTCATGATACTGAAAGTGAGCAGTCATTAAATCATTATGGGAAACATTAGTCACTATTTCTGCATGATCTTTAATTAAATTCAAATATTAAGCACCAATATCTCTGTTTTCATTTATTTATTTTTATAGATGTCTCTATGACTCTGATGTACTAAATTTAATTTTCAAATCATTGCTTCATTCTCCCTCCCCCTCCCCATTAATTATGAGTCTTCTCATCCATTCCCTGCAGAAAAAAAATCCAAGCCTATATGTCCTCTTAATTCAGTGCTAAATAATCAGATTTTATCTATATTAAGTAGGAAATCAAAGAAGGGAATCGCTTTCAGAATGCTATACAAAGGATCAGATTTGTAAACAGACAGTGGAGTCAAGCAGTATATTGTATCTGTATTATTCTCCCCAAGTCCCTTTTATATTATTTGTAATTAATCTTTCTCCCTAAACCTACCCCAAGATTTTTACTGACATTTTGAAAATAAATGTCATTTTCTGCTGAGTATCTGCTACTACATCATGCCAACATTTGGACTCCACTACATCATATCTGACACTAAATTTATAGGGTATTATATGAAGAGGAAAAATATTCTTGGAAGAGAACAGATTATATTTTCCCTTAGAATAATCACTTCTTGAGGAATACACGGTTCTGACATGTATTTGGAGTTTTCAGAGTACAGTACAGTATGTAGTAGAAACTTGCACATACACAGCAGGGATGTAGGGTGGCCCTTGTTACACACACACACACACACACACACACACACACACACACACACTGTATTTACAGATACAGTAAAATTATATTCAGAATACACAGGCACAAAATAAGAGAAATCCATAAAATCCATAAAAACCAAAGGATCCTAATTCACATCTTCCTCTTCATTTGCTATGTTTATTTTTTTTCTGATTCTCCAATCCTTTTTTAGATATGAGAGTTTGTTTTTTTTACCTGGTTGAAGCATTATGTATTCTCCATGATATATAAGGAAAGAATAAAGGCAAAATGGAATTTCTTAATTCTCTTTTTAAAGCTCTCCAGAAGAGAGAGTTCTTTTTCTGTTCCTGATAGTGAGAGTTTGATGTTGCTGAACTCTGATGGCCTAATGGCCTGATAGCCTAATGAAGATCCTATTTGAGGTTTTTTAAATGCTCTTGGCACTGAACGAGAAGGCCTTAGAACTGGTCTTCAAAGTTGCAGCCATTGCAGCATCCCCGTGGCCTCATGATCACCATTTGCTCCACAGCCCTGCCACCTGCACCCCACCAGCCCTTCCCTAGCTCTCACCCACGGGCTTGTTTGCCTGGACTCTCACCTTTTCTCACCTTACAGTCACACAAGGTTCTCACATGAAGACCCATATGGTTTTGGGATTACTGTGTACAATGGTAACCAGGTCTTCTGGGAGAGCTGTCACCAAGTGATGCAATCATGGAATATTGAACTTTACAACCACTTTATTTAGCAATGGAAATTCCAGCCTCAATTGATGTCAAGGGCTACCTGCATTTATTTAAAGGATTTGCATGGACACTCATAATATAGAAAATAACTCTAGAACAGCTTAACAACAGATAAACAATACAACAAATTAAAAATTCTCTCATACCAACAAGTGCCATTAGAGTCCCATCACAGAACTTAAAATGCCGGGTCCATTTCCCCTCCTGACCCAGTGCTATGAGAAAAGTGAGATCTTCATCAGTCCTATCAGATGGCATTTAAGGGTGGGCACCTGGAGTGAGCCCACCCTACTCCATATAGTTAGTCTTAAAACTACCTTTACTTTTACTTGATTAAGCTCTTTACTACTGCAAGTCTTACTTTGCCCTGGACTGGATTATAAACTGTGTTTCTGAGAAATAAATTTTCCTGTTGGCTGTGTGTGTAATATGCAGTACATTTCGCACAATGCCATACCATTTCTGTCTTTAAAAGAGTGCATCATCAAAATGACAGGGATTGAAAAATAATAAATAAAAAACTGTCTCTATCACAGGGTTGTCATATCTTCAGTATGACAGGAGCGTTCCACTTTGAAAATACCACAATCAATTTATAAATCCACACCCCTTTCTTCCTAGATTGCTAGCAAATTGAACAGTTAACAGCATATTTGGATGATACAAGCTGGAAGTAAACTTTATAGAGCTATTTCGTTAAATAACATACTGAGGTATTAATATATGTGCCACAAGAAGACGAAAGAAAGGAAAGACGAACGGAAAAACAAAAATGGGATAACAATGGTAAAGAGATATATTCCATAAGCTGAACCCCCATGGGCACTGTGACAAAACAAAAGTACATTGTGATGCACTGCTCTAAACCAAAGTGGCAAAATAACTCTGCCTGCTTCTGCACACAAGACACACACTCATATGTGTGCAGCCTATTCCGGCTCAGGCAGGGAGGTTGCTATATAGTAAAGTGGCTGGTACAATAGCAACTATCTCAGCTAATTCCTGGTGCTCAATCTAACAAACAGAATCTCGCATCTGGCAGTCTGGGGAGTACCTGTAGCACCCCTGAAAACGGCCATCATAGCTGTTGACCTGCCTCCAGACTTGTATTTAGGATTGCTGCTTATATGTCCCATATCCACATGTTTCTTTCAGGATCCTGAAGAATTCTAAAAACCAGATTTATTGTAGTACTGTATACTGTTTTCTTATTAGAAATAATTACATAGGATATATGAAGTATCAGTCTTAATCAGCATATATATTTCATGTGATATCAAGAAAATACTTTGTAAACAGACTTCTACAATGCTATTTTTCAGTTTCTGCCAAGTATAATTTATGTTATGAGAAATGTACTAGTCTGTGAGGCACAACATTCATGCATACCCATCACATGGTTCTCTTCCAGGCATAGATGAAATGTATATTCTAAAATATATGTATAAACTACATACTTGCACCCAACACTGAAACACTGCTTTAAAGGCTGAGGCTTGTGTCATGATGTTCCAAAGCACATTTCATCATTTTTGCCTCACAGTTTGTACTGGATGCTTACATTTTGGGGATAAGTAACATAATGCACAGAAAAATAGGAAAAAAATAGTAAGGAAAAAAATAAAGGGGAAAAGGGGGGGAGGAATCAATTAAATCTATTTTATATCAATGTCATTTATTCATGAACATAAATTTGGGCAAACTCCATGGAAGATAGGGGGTGGGTGGTCTGGTGTGGTATGGACACGACTTAGCAACTGAGCGACAACAATATTTTTCTACCCTTGCCACCATTTTGTTTCTACCATGTCCACACACTCATTCATACATTTGCTCTTCTGTTTTTGAGATATCACCAACATCCAACCAAAACTTTTTAAGTCTTGTTTACTTTGACTGTTTACTTGATCCTCATTCATTCTCTCAGAATAATCAAACCACCTCAATATACTTTTACATTACTCCGTTTCTGTTTTGAATCCACATTCATTCAATACCCATTTATTCTTGAACTATTCTTGCTTTGCCACACAGTTTTAGCAATAAATTCTCACTGCATTAAGTTTACAGTGATACCTTGATTTAACAGACTTTAGCAGATTTTGAATCCAGTGGACCAAATATGTCCAAATACCCCTCCATAAGAGACAAATATTATTGTTAAATTAATGTTAAACCTATATTAATCATGTGTCATTTGCAGCAATTGCATTGCTCATTTGGAATGTAATAGTTTGGATGGTTCTGGAGTCTTTTCACACAATTCCCATGCTTCGTGGCAATGAAGGACTCTTCATGGCTTCTATCTTGAAGTGCTGAAATACTGCTCTCCAATCACAGTCTTCCCTTATTACTTATCTGTCTTCCCTTATTACTCCTCCCTACAGCCCTACTTGTTCCTTACACCTCCCTTTGGGTCTTCTTTCTGTTCTCCTTGTCAGGATCACAAGTTCAGAGCTTTTAGGGACATGACCCTAGAACTCTTATCCCTCCCTTTACCTTTCTGAAAAGTCCTGGGTCTGGTGGCTTTTAATAGAGTTTGATTCATTTATTATGTTTATTTCTTCCATTCAGAACTTCTCTCAGTCTTCGTATTCTTCACAAATTCTTTCAATCTTCCACTGTAAGCTATTCAATCTACCATCCTTCCAGAGTAATTCTTTCATTAAATGTTTGAAATGCTTACATTATATACTACAAACTCACCTTTTTCAAAGCAAATACTTATCATTCAGCAACTATTCTCATTCATTCAATCACTTTTTTCTACCTCTCTCTTCTTGTGAACCTATACATTTACAACACCTTATAAAGTAACTTTTTTTTCCAGACAGCAATTTTTTCCTAAATTCATCCCTAGTTCTTTCATCATCACCATTCACTGGAATACAATATGTAACTACAGTATAATTCGCAATTCCTATTTTCAGATATCTCTACAACAATCTATAGGACATAAATTCTTTCATTCCAACATATATTATTTGTCTTCCATCCATAATTAAATGTTCACCTTCACTCCCCTGTATAAATTCATTAACTCTACATTATTACCTTCATTCTTATATATTACATCTCCTTTCTCTTAATCTTCCATATATACAATGTATCTGGTTTTCTTTCTTGAATTTTGTTCAGTGCAACTAAACCATCCAATATGGTTTTGGCCAACTGAGGCTTTCATAAAGTCCAACAGTTTACTTTAGTAACTTTCATTATAGTAGTAACTGTGAGAGGGATCTTGGAGTCCTAGTGGACAACCATTTAAATATGAGCCAGCAGTGTGCAGCAGCTGCCAAAATAGCCAACACAGTTCTAGGCTGCATTAACAGAGGGATAGAATCAAGATCACGCGAAGTGATAATATCACTTTATAATGCCTTGGTAAGGCCACACTTGGAATACTGCATTCAGTTTTAGTCGCCACGATGTAAAAGGGATGTTGAGACTCTGGAAAGAGTGAAGAGAAGAGCAACAAAGATGATTAGGGGACTGGAGGCTAAACATATGAAGAATGGTTGCAGGAACTGGGTATGTCTAGTTTAATGAAAAGAAGGACTAGGGGAGACATGATAGCAGTGTTCCAGTATCTCAGGGGTTGCCACAAAGAAGAGGGAGTCAAACTATTCTCCAAGGCACCTGGGGGTAGAGCAAGAAGCAATGGGTGGAAACTAAACAAGGAGAGAAGCAACTTAGAACTAAGGAGAATTTTCCTGACAGTTAGAACAATTAATCCGTGGAACAGCTTGCCTCCAGAAGTTGTGAATGCTCCAACACTGGAAGTTTTTAAGAAGATGTTGGATAATCATTTGTCTGAAGTGGTGTAGGGTTTCCTGCCTAAGCAGGGGGTTGGACTAGAAGACCTCCAAGATCCCTTCCAACTCTGTTGTTTTTGTTGTTGTTATATCACTTCCATATGTAAGTGTGTGTGTGTATATATATATATATATATATATATATATATATATATATATATATATATATATATATATATATATATATATATATATATATATATATATATATATATATATATATATATACATAGCATAAGATAAGTAAGCTAGGTGTAGAACAAGATTGCTAAAATGTCCAAATAAAAAAAAATTAAAAATGAGATTACAAAGACCATTTATAGTTTTGGACAGAGTAATAATGGACAAAATAACCATCCTCTTCCTGTTGATAGTTATTACTTGTATTCCCTACATTTTTACTATACAAAGAGCCCTTTTATAAAATGCTTTAAAATAAATATTTTTCTATAAGACATTCTCCTATGTAAGTAGCCATAATAAGCTGCCCAGAGTCACTTTTTAGAGTGAGGGGGGCAGCGTATAAATTATGTAAGTAAGCAATCAAATAATTTCGCTCTTAATCTTTGTGCAACGCATGTGTTATGCATGAATATGCATGAATGTAACTGACAGATAGGAAACATAGCTGTTGGATTAAAAAAAAACCCAGCATGAACTATCTTCTCTTAAACTTTCCATTTCACTGAGAAGTTTTTCTAAAACGTCTTAAGTTTACATAGCAAGCATCTTCAGTGTGATCTGCCACGTAAAAGAAAGTGCGTTTCTCGAGGCTGGGCTTGTACTTTTTAAAGCATCTTTTATAAACCATAAAGGGCGCTTCTCATCCCAGCGCGGCCCGGCTTCGACCTTCTCGATATGGCGGTGCAAACTGTAAGGGCGGAACTCGCCCAGGTTTCTATAAAAAGGGCACTCCGAAGCTTTGCCACCACCGAGATGGCGCAAGTACTTCCTTGGTCGGCGGTACCACTTCCGGGTTGTGCAGGGTCTCGATTCCTCCTCTCTCTTCGGCGATGGCCGCACCGGGGTTAACCGATGCAGAGCTGCGGGCGGAGCTGCTGGCCCTGGGCTACCAGCCGGGGCCGGTTACCGATTCCACCCGAAAACTTTACGTCAAGAAACTCATCCGTTTGCGGGCTGAGGTGGCGGCCGGGCTAAGGAGCCGCACCAGCCCCAGAGCGGTCCCTCCGAGCTCAAGTAGCTCCGTGAGGCCCGCAGCGCCCGCCCAGGTTGGCCCCAAAGCGACTCCCCGGGCCCGCATCTTGGTTAGGAGGGAGAGCGAGGACGAGGAGGACGAGGACGAAGAGGAGAGCAACGACTACTTGTCGTCGCGCAGAGTGGGAGCGACGGGGAGTAGCAGGAGGTTTGATGAGGGTCCCCACTGGCCGACAGAGACTCCTTTCACCCCGGAGAGGATCCACTTGCCTGTTAGAGAGGTGGATCCAGTTAGCAGCCCCTGGAGGCCAAGTACTGGATTCGTTTCCAAAAGGACCCAGTTAGAGGCAGATGAGGGCTTTACGTCCCCCTATCAGAGGGAGACGGTGGCAGGTAGATTAACTTCTAGTGCCCCGTGGAGACCAGCTCCCTCCAGCGAAGAGGGTTTAAGCTCCGGCAAGTGGTGGGAAAAGGAGGAGAGCCTGAAGCCCAGCGCTTCTTGGAAACCAAGAACAGGAGAAAGCAGTGGAGGGTTGAACAATTGGGTCAGCTACACAAGCCAGAGATGGGCAGCTCCCAGCCCCTCTGTAACAGAGAGAATCGGAGAAGAATTAACCTATAGGCTGCCGAGAGGAGGAGAGAGAGAAGGAGCTTCCAGAAGTACCAAAACGGTCTTGGGGACAAGAGCAGAAAGAGATTTAAATTTTGGTACCCGTTGGGACGGAACTCAGCAATATGTAGGTCGGAAACCTCAAGCTCGGAGCCCTGGAAAAAAGGGCCAAAATTTAGAATTTTATTTGTCCTGGTTCCTGTGGATGGCAACCTTAGTGCTGTTGGTGATTTTCTTGGGCATCCTTTGGGTGAAGATGATGGGACCTGCTCATCTGGAAGGGTCAATGGAGAATTGTAGGTGTAAACTCTTGCAAACATAATTTGCCTCATTTTTTTTCCAGTCTCAATTCTATCCTCCTCCTTCTTGCATCATAGTTTTGTTATTCTGTTTATGGATATACTTTGGCTTCAGAGCTTTCAAGCTAATAATGAATATGAGCTATGATGTTAGGGTTTCCCCCCCAGAACATTAGCTTAGAATGACCTTCCTATTTATTATGAGACCAATTATTTTACAGAATGTATGTTATCATTTTGAGAGCTTAATATGCGCTAGCCCATATTACCTCAAGCTGACTGCATAGGAAATCAGAGTTTTAAGCAGTTCTTACTGAATATTTTTTCAGGATATCAAACCACTACTACAGAATCATAATAATTACTTCAACAAAGAGAGTCCATGATTATTGAGCACACAGTAAGAACAGTTTGCTTTTGCAAAACTTTTAAGAAAAAGTGTACCTACTTAGCCCAAAGAGTTTTAAACAGTGCCCCTGTTAAAAAAAACAACATTTATTTCCATTTGGCAAAGAATGCAAGATTGGGCCCTGGTGTCAATAAAGAACCAATCTGCTGGGAGCCATCCAACCTGGCAGGGAGGCAGAATCAAGCACACAGCTAATCTAGAGTCACTGTGCAACCTTAAAAGGACCAGAACTGGTCCTCCCTGAATTTCTTGAAACTTTATCTCATTGTTCCCAAGGGACACCTGCCAAACTGGGAAGATCCCTGTATTAAAAACAGAATATAATAAAATAATTAGCTTGAACTCTGTATGTGTAGGCTTGGCTGTTCACAGCTGACACTCTCAGTAATCAACTAATGTGGGTATTAGTACATTTATGACTGGACAAGCTTTAGGTTTTCATTAATATAATATGCATATTTTTCTTAGTTACAGCAGCATAAGTTTCTGTCAAAAATTATGTTTTAAGACATAAACATTGAAGAATTGAAATGGCACTTTTAATGTAGTTTCAGATAACCTTCAAATAAATGACTGTTCTTACTTTGACATGAATACAGAATGTGATTTATTTTCTTGTTTAATATCATTGGTGTGTGAATAATTTCCTTTAAATTAGTGGGATTAGTTGCAGTTTTAAGATTTAACTTCTACACATTCCACTTGGTTAAGACTATTCAGTAGAATGGGCATTTTCAAGAAACATGTCAGATTCACACTTATTGTGAAAAATTAGGAAAATATTCTGCATATGTTTTGGCAAGTAACTTAATTATTTATTTTCATTCACAGTAAAACTGTTGACCGTGGATTGTGAAAAAAGCACAGATATTGTAAGTTAAATGTCATTTAAATTTAATTCTTAACCATGGTGTGTTAGCCACTTAATATTAGGGATGTTGTATAAATAAGCCTCTTCCATTTTCCACATATAATTTAATAATTCATTGATATGGGAATTACAGATGATTTTTGTCAGGTTGATATAAAGAATCATTCAAATGCTATTAATTTAATTTAATTTAATTTATTGTATTTCTATGCTGCCCAACTCCCGAAGGACTCTGGGCGGCTTACAACAGGATATAGAAAATACATTTAAAAACATCATAAAAAATTAAAGAACAGTTAAAAATCACATACATACTTATCATTCAAGGCCGGACCTCGCAAATTGCGAGATCAACGGTCCCAAGCCTGCCGGAAAAGCCAGGTCTTCAATGCTTTCCCGAAGGCCAATATAGTGGGGGCAGTCTGGATCTCAGGGGGTAGTTGGTTCCAGAGAGCCAGGGCAGCCACAGAGAAGGCCCTTCCCCACGGGCCCGCCAGCCGACACTCTTAGCTGACGGGACCTGGAGGAGACCAACTCTGTGGGATCTTACCGGTCGCTGGGAACTATGAGATAGAAGGCGGTCTCGAAGATAACCTGGCCCTGAGACATGTAGTTCTGCAGAGTTAAATCCTTGTCTTTATATAAATATGCTTTAATAATTAATAAAAACAATAAGATTTTTGACAAGGATTTTATCAGTTACTTTTCAAAGCAAGCTAAAATAGAGTTGGCAGTCTTAATATCTGTTGTTTGTGGCTATAGTTCCAAGTTAGTCCATAGTACATAGCTGAAAAAGACAAATCCCAATATAGAATTGTATTTAAATTGCTAACTCTGTGATTTTTTGATATCATGCCTAAACTATATTTTTAGGTTCATGCTTGTACAGTATTTGCACTTTGGAGATTATGAAGGGGACCGATAACATACTAAAAATATTTCCTATTGCCATGCAAAATGATTCAATAATTTAAAAGAGCTATTTACTGTTCTTTTCCTCCTCCTTTTTCAGTATTGTCGGGAAAAACAAGAAGAAATTACAACCACCATATTGTATGAGTTGTACAACTATCTTGCAATTCAAGCTGGTAAGTTTTGATTAATTGGAGTATGAAAATGATTATTTCTATCAATTGGGGTATTTTCAAACTAAATATAAATACAATTTTATACGTGGTGAATATAAGGCATGCTGGGATCAGGCTTTAAGACAGCATTCTATTTCTATAAGGATCATCTGTATATCTACTAGAAGCCTAAAAACAGGACATAATGAACCAGAGCTCCACTTTTCTTTGAATTATTCGGAATTAAGAGACATACTGCTTGGAATGCTAAAAGTAATAAAGAGCTATTCTGACTTAGCATCAATGATATCCATGGTTTGTTTTATTTTTTTGAATCCCAGGTTAAAACTATCCCATATGGCAGTCCTGGCTAATATTTAACTCTGTGCTAGGTAGAAAAGTCCTTCCTTTTATGCTTTCTGAATGTCCCAACCTTTAGTGTCATTTTTCAGACAGTATCTTTTTATACATATAAAAACTAATACAAACTAATATAAAATTTAAAAACGAGAAAAAGAGAAAACTAAAAGTGCAAGAAAAGAAAAATGGAAAAGAAAAAATGATACAAAGTAGCTTCTGATCTTCTTTATAGCAATTATAAATACAGTTATAAATTTATCTCTTACTCTATGATTACAACATAACTTTTTTAATACTCTGTTTTATATAATCATCAAAAACCATAAATCATAAGTTCATTTTTTTCAATTTCACCTAAAAAGTCAGTAAGAAGTTTTCACCCAGCAATAAACGTAGATATTGTCTTTTCTCTGATCAAAGAAGCCAGTTTAGCCATCCCAGAAAGTTACATCATCTTCACCAACCATCCCTCCTTTGTGGGAGTGCTGAATCTTTTATCTTTGTATATACAATAATCTTACTACAGTTATGTACAAAAACAAAGTTCCATAAGTTTTTCCAACTATTTCTCCAATCCCAAAGGAAAAACTTCTGGTCTCAGTTGTATATTAATCTTTAAAATCTTCTGAAACCGGGTATGTATTTGAATCCAGAATTTTCTAGCTTGTTTACACATCCACCAAACATGGTGAAATGTTTTTTCTTCTTGTTCACATTTCTAGCATAAATGTGAAGTGCCTTTATATATTCTGGTTAATTTTCTGGTGACATATATCAATGGTATGTCACTTTATAAATGTTATGTTTAAGATTGTAACTTGGTATTAATTTCAATCCTCTCAGCTACATATTTTACCATTGTTCCATCTTTATATTATAATAAAAGTCTAATCCACTTTGTCATACATATTTTCTCACTAAAAGTGTATATGTTTTAGCAATTATTTATAATTTGTACACAATTTTATTTCAAACTCATTCTTAACAGTGTTCGAAACCATACATTCTTTTGTCTACTTTAAATCTTTCTAGTAATTGTAAATAAGAGAACCATTAGCTAATATAACCTCTGTCACAGTTCTTTTCCTTATTTTGTATTCCCCTTGAAAAGATCCAGCATCTTGTGATAAGTTAACCATTTGTATTTGCCTATATTTCTCTGCTTCTTGTGCCGAGATCCACACAGGGCACAACCTGGGTTTATATCTATTCCATATTCTCAATATGACAAATCTAACATAATTATTTTTAAAATCCACATTAACCTTGACTTTGTCATACCACAAAAATCCATCCCACTCAGATCTCAGGTCATATCTTTCCAAAAAGTCCAAGTCCATAAGCTTTTTATTTCTCAGCAATACCCACTCTTTCACCCAAAGCAAACAGCAAACTGCAAAATACAATTTCAGATCAGGTAAATCCAGTGCTCCTCTTTCCCTTGCATCTTGTAACACTTTACTGTTAACTTGTAATTTTTTCCTCTGCCACACACATTTAACTACCATATATCTTGCTGCCACTGTTTAAATTGTCAAAACAGTTATTGTCTGAAACAGAACATCATTCTAGACAATACATTCATTTTTCTCACAGAAATTCTCCCCAACAATGACAATTGTAGTTTATTCCATCTTAACACATCTTTTTTTAACTTCATTCCATGCCTTAACATAGTTATGTTGAAATAACATACAATTCATATTTGTCATAATAATACCCAGATATTTTACCCTTTTATCAGTCTAAAATCCATACTGTTCATCAGTTCTGCTTGATCATTACTTTCACATTTTTGTTAATGTCTGTGTCTAATGTTTATTAATCATGAAACCTGGTAATGCACCAAATTCTTCAATTTGCCCATTAACATTTCAATTCCCTCTAAAAGATCTTGCCAACCCCAAGTCATCTGCAAAAGCCCTTAATGTATATGTTTATTCTTTTTTAATCTTTATTCTCACAATCCTCTTGTCTTATATCTCTATTCAGTATTTCAAGAATCAAAATAAACAAGAAAGCAGACTGGGCATTCCTATCTTTTTCCTTTTTTGTACCTCATAGTAAAAAGTATATTTACACTGTGAAGTGTAAATCAATTTTACCCATTTTATAAAGTTCTGTTTCAAACTTTGAACAAGAAAACCCAGTTGAAATTACCAAAGATTCTCTGCTTCTAAGAGGATTAGTGTGTTTTCATTATGTTGCTCCAAAATTCCAAAATGTCCCAGCACATTTTTAACATAATTCTTTAATTGTCTTTTAGTAAAAACCACACTAATCCTTGTGAATAAATTCTTGCAAAACTATTTTGAGTCTACCAGTTAGAACTGTTATGAATAACTTTGTTGTCATTCAATCATTGTTTTCTGTTTAAAGTGAAATCTTGTTTTTCTTTCTTTATTAATGCTATACTGGCCTTTTTCCAACTCTCTTGTAACTTTCTTTCCTATAGGGTAGAGTTTAATTTAATTTAATTTAATTTAATTTAATGGATTTCTATGCCGCCCAATCCCTGGGGACTCAGGGCGGCTCACAACATGTTAGATCCATTACAAAATAAAAAGCAATAATTAAAATGTATAACCATACAAAATACAATAGTTAAAAATACAAAAAATACAAAAGTTAAAAGAGTATCTCATTCACCCCGCCTGCCGGAAAAGCCAAGTTTTTATTGCTTTCCGGAAGGCCAGCAGGGTGGGGATGGTCCTGATCTCTGGAGGAAGCTGGTTCCATAGGGAGGGAGCTCCCACAGAGAAGGCCCTCCCCCTTGGTCCTGCTAGCCGACATTGTTTGGTCGACGGAACCTGGAGGAGGCCAACTCTGTGGGCTCTAACCGGTCGTAGGGAGGTATGCGGCAGGATGTGGTCCCAAAGATAACCTGGCCCTGAGCCATGTAGGGCTTTAAAGGTAACAACCAACACCTTAAATTGGATCCGGAGACTAATGGGCAGCCAATGCAGCTGGCGGAGGATAGGTGTTACGTGGGTGCATCTAGGTACACCCACCACAGCTCGCGCAGCTGCATTTTGCACCAATTGCAGTCGCCGGACACTCTTCAAGGGTAGCCCCATGTAGAGCGCATTGCAGTAATCCAGCCGTGAGGTGATAAGGGCATGAGTGACTGTAAGAAGTGCCTCCTTCTCCAAGTAGGGTCGCAATTGGTGCACAAGACGTACTTGTGCAAAGGTCCCCCTAGCCACAGCTGAAAGATGTTGTTCCAATTTTAGCTGTGGGTCTAGGAGGACACCCAAATTGCGAACCCGTTCTGAGGGAGCTAATTTCTCCCCCCCAAGAACCAAGGAGGGACAATTGGTCGAGTCCTTAGGAGGTAATATCCACAGCCACTCAGTCTTGTCAGGGTTAAGCTTTAGCCGGTTCTTCCCCATCCAGACCCTAACATCGGCCAGGCAGCGGCCCATTACGTCTACGGCTTCCCCGAATTGAGACGGGGTGGAGATGTACAACTGGGTATCATCAGCGTATTGCTGATACCTCACCCCGTGTCGTCGGATGATCTCACCCAGTGGCTTCATGTAGATGTTAAACAGGATGGGCGAGAGGACCGAGCCCTGCGGCACCCCACATAGTAGGGGCCTAGGGCTCGACCTCTGCCCCCCTGTCAACACCGACTGCGTCCTGTCAGAGAGGAAGGAGGAGAACCACTGCAAAACAGTGCCGCCCACCCCCACCTCTCCGAGACGACGCAGAAGGATACCATGGTCAATGGTATCGAAGGCCGCTGAGAGGTCAAGTAGCACCAGGATAGAGGAGTGACCCCTATCCCGGGCTCGCCAGAGATCATCCATCAGGGTGACCAAAGCCGTTTCCGTACTGTAACCGCGCCTGAAACCAGATTGAAAGGGATCCAGAAAATCAGTGTCATCCAACAGTCGTAGGAGCTGGAGCGCCACCACTTTCTCAACAACCTTCCCCGCGAAGGGAAGGTTGGAGACTGGACGGAAGTTCTTTAAATCCGCCGGGTCCAGGGAAGGCTTCTGGAGGAGGGGTCTCACCACCGCAGCTTTTAAGGGCTGCGGGACGGACCCCTCTCTCAAAGAAGCGTTGACCAACGCCTGGAGCCAGCCACGTGAAACCTCCCTGGTGGCCGAAACCAGCCAGGAAGGGCACGGGTCCAATAAACAAGTGGCGGAGCTCATAGCTCCTATGGCCTTGTCCACATCCTCAGGAGTCACCGGTTCAAACCTATCCCATATAACCGGACTAAGACCTTCCCCAGTCATCTCGGCCTGTACTGCCCAATCGGAGTCCAGGTCTGTCCGAATCTGAATGACTTTATCCGCCAGAAACCGAGAAAATTCCTCAGCTCTACCCTGCAAGGGGTCTCCGCCTTCCTCCTTAGCCAGAAGGGTGCGGGTCACCCTAAACAGGGCGGCTGGGCGGGAGTCAGCGGACGCAATAAGAGCGGAAAAATGCGAACATTTTGCCGCCCTTATCGCCACTAAGTATCATGCCTTGTGAAGGTTTTGACATATTATTATATAAGGAAGTTTCTGAAGTTATAAAAGAGATTAAACTAGGAAAGGTACCTGAACCAGATGGATTATCAGGTTCTTATTATAAATGTTTAGGGGATTAACCTTTATAATCTTTACAAAACATGATGAACTCCAGATAGTATTTTGATGTAAAGATTTTTATTTTTATTTTCCTTTTTGATTGTAACAACCTCTTTCTTTCAAGCTTATTCATTTTTCTCTGTCAATGTTCCTTATAGCCTGCATTGTAGAACTGAATGTCTTCTTGGTAAACGTTTTCTTGTTAAATGAAAATTACTGTTAGGTAATGTGTTTTTCTGCATTTAAAAGTGCCCTAGCTGGCCTAGATTGCAATCCTATGCACACTTGGTTAGAGTAAGTCCAAAGAAGCATGATTAGAGAGGGTGCTTCAGGTATTTGGTAAAAATAAATTTAATTCCATTTCTCTCTTCTGCTCTAAGATTATAATCTACAAATACATGATATAGAAAGAAAAGGGAATTGGGAAGGGAAAAGAAAGTAAAAAAAACATTACTTTTATTGTGTTAGACTGTTCTATTTCCTTAGATGATGATTTACATGAGAATATTAATTTATTTTGCTAGGCCATATAAACATACATACATACATAAGCATATAGCAATAGCAATAGCACTTAGACTTATATACCGCTTCATAGTGCTTTACAGCCCTCTCTAAGCGGTTTACAGAGTTCAGCATATTGCCCCCAACAATCTGGGTCCTCTGTCCATATGATCTACAGATGTACTTCTAACCAATTCTACAAATGATGCAATGGAAACTCTTGGCTCATATTTGGCAGATTTCATAATTGTCTAAAGCTGGGTTCTTTCCATCTAGGTAACTTTTTTTTCTTTTTCCTAGGCAATTTTGAGTGTGGAAATCCTGAGAATTTAGAAAGTAAATGCATACCATTTAGTGACGCAAAGGACTATATAGAGGTAAGGAGTACTAGAATATATTGTATTTGTTACCATCAAGAAGTGCTTTCATTTTATTGTGCCACCTTCCACCCCACCCCCATCAGTTTCTGTGGTTTTCCCCTAAGCCATTTCTTTTCAGTTTATTTCTTTGAGAAGGAGGCCCAAATAATGTGTCTGCCCATATTTGCTCTTCTTTTTCCCTTGAGAAATTGCTATATTTTAGAGCAGTTAGTATTTATCTATTTCTGTTTAAAAACATGTTTCCCCTTTTTAGTTTTTAGTAATATCTGTAGCTAAAAATATTATATTTATATAAAATCACTGCAATGTATTTTGTGGTTATAAAATTGTACTTACTCTATTATAAATCTTTAGCTTTTCAACAAGTTATATTTGTGTAAATGCATTTATAAGGTAATAGTTGTGTAGTATTCATAACCAGATGGTACAAATAAAAGCAAAGGTAAAAGAAATGATATCTTCAGCAGATACATATTATCTTTAATTTTCTTGTGGACAAACAATAGAATAATAATGTAAATAGAGAATAGTAATAGTAATATTTCATTAATAGATTAATATAGATGACCTTAAATTTGTGGGTATGTTTTCTTACAGAATGTAACTGGCTATTCAATAAAAAAATTTGAAGATGCATTACAGTGGTTATTAGACAGTGATCAGGATTCAGGAATTTGGTAAGTTATTAAGAACAATTGGTTCTAAATATACATGAATCCCTTGAAAACTGACAACATGCTCCATTTTCTGTAAAGCTGAAAGCATTGAAATGGTTTGGAATATAAGAGGGATTTTTTTTCTCTGAATAGATTTCTGTTTCATAAAATCTGGCACTATATGACACTTTTATTTAGATCAGCATTAATATTGCCTGCATATGTTGAAACTCATCAAGTTACCTGCCTCATTTTGTGAAAATGTAAATTATCAAGAATCTGGAATGTCACAATTTGATGGTGGATAGTCTGCTGTTTGATAGAACATAAAATGTAAAGATTTTTGTAAGAATGGTTAAATTTTCTATGTCAGTGGCAGATTAAGCAATGTAGTTTAGCTTATTTTATCTTTAGTTAAAAGATAACTCTGAATTAGGAATTTACTAATCTTGGATCTCCTTAGGCTTGTCATAGAGAATTGTTGCAAGTAATTATATATGAAGGGATTTTAATTGCTCTGAAGTATATAAATGCTAAGTATTATTTTTAGGTCATCACATAATTAGATAAATCCAAATTTGTATAAAATGAAGTGATAGTAATGAAATAGAAATCTTTACTTCACTTTCAGATGATAAACTCTGTTAATATAGGCACTATTTTGAAAGCGACATTCTGCGACAGAAAACCTTTTCAAAGATGGTCTCTTTTACTTGTCTTCCATGGTTAAAAAATAATATTTAAAAAAATTAAAATAGTGCTCCCCAGCTAATCATGAAGGGTTTGTCACTTGATCAAAGATTTCTGACAGTTTATTAATCTAACCAATTAATCAAAAATTGCTATGCTAATTATTATTTTTAGTTGTTGTTTTCACTGAATGCTTTATTATAAAGTGCCAGACGTTTGAAAACACTGAGCTTAATAGAATATAGAATGTGTAAATACCAAGTGTTACATTTTTACAGATGTAAGTAATTAAGCAAAATAGAACAGAAAACAAATGTGTATATATAGAAGAGCATATAGTAACTATGGATATAGAAAAGAAGATGAATATTTATAGTATATGTGTATGAAATTTGATGAACTGATCTTCAACTATTTAAGATAGGAACCAAGATTCCTAATATTATGTGTTTGTATGTGATGTTATGTTTTTGTGTATAATAATTAAAAAAAGAAAACACTGAGCTAAACTTCTGCATAATAAATTATTCATCAAAACACATATTTTAACAGTTAAAATATACTGACCAGATGACTGCCATTCCTTAGCCGAAAACCTCATCAGATCATGTTATATAGTCTAGATCTCATTGTGTTGGAAATAAAAACCTGAAACTCTGAAAAGATTCCCAACACCCTGCCTGCCTGCACTGAAGGGAAAAAATGGAAAGAAATGTTGGAATTGTAGGGACAATATTTTGCTTTATGCATCTAAACTGTGCATGATAAATTTTTTTAGCTATGATAAAAAATATTTTCTATATGTTTGGCTGAAATGGCAAAGTTGTACTATAGCTTTCCTCCATAGGAGAGGAAAGCCTGATTGGGTCAGGATTCTCTCTGAGTGAAGAAACTTTACAGACATAAATCAATATAGGACCCATTCACTGATTGTTGAATGTACAGTTGGGAAACATTTCCATCACGTCTTGCACTGGTGAGGGCAAAATAATGTAGCATTTTTCTCAGATTCTTTCAACATGGAGGTTGGGATAGGATCACATGAACCTGCTTCTCTCTATGTTGTCTGAAATACCAATGGTTGGAAATGTGAAAACGTTTTTGGAATAAAAATATATTTTCTGATTTTATGTGAAAAATAATGCATATTCCAATCCCCTGTTCTCTGCTCTTAGTATTTTTAGTATTTAATGTTTAATGCTTTGGCTTATTTTTTTTTTTAAAGTAGTTGGAATACTAATTTAGTAAGTATGATTTCATATGGGCAGATTTATGGAGATTTACTGGAGATACTACATTTACTTATGTGGGATAGCTCATATTTTACAAATGGGCCACAAATTAAAACCTAGATGGTCTCAACAGCATCTTCAGAGAGCATTCTCATTGGGATGCTTAATGACATCCTTGCTGACTTGAATTAATTCTCTGTGAACCAGCATATTCCCTTTGTTTTTGAAGTTTATTGGCTGTACAATTGTATCTGGAGACTAAACATTATTCTGTGCAAAGCACCCTTAAGTTTTGCTTAGTCTTAAAGAAAGTACCTCTGAGTGCCTATTATATATTTATAAGGGGTTTTTTGCCTGTCTCATCCTAATATAATAGAATATTCTCTTGAACTATGAAGGAGATATCAAGAGCTACTCAAATAGAAAGGGAACCCACCTGAATACTTAGTTCTCAGATGCAGAGGAGTTGTTTGAAAGCATATTTATAGCAATAGCAATAGCACTTTACTTATATACCGCTTCATAGTGCTTTACAGCACTCTCTAAGCGGTTTACAGAGTTCAGCATATTGCCCCCAACAATCTGGGTCCTCATTTTACCCACCTCGGAAGGATGGAAGGCTGAGTCAACCTTGAGCCTAGTGAGATTCGAACAGCTGGACTGCTGAACTAGCAATCAGCTGAAGGTCGCAATGCTGCTTTTAACCACTGCGCTATCTCAGCTCCTATTAATTAAGCATTATTGAGCAAGAAAAATGGATAGTAGCAATTTGAAGTGCATTCCTTTGCAGTTAGTTGGGGACAAGTCAGCAAGTATGGTAAAATTACCCTACTCAAAAGTATCTTAACTGTTTCTTTGTGCTAAAAATGCTTTCTTTGGAAATGTGAATTTGAAATTCTGCTTAGAAAAGTTGCTATTGAAGCTCACAACTTTTTTTAATTAGATTCGCCCTTCTAATTTCAACTTGCTATCATTTTGGAATTGTTTGTAGAGGCATGATTTTATGCCTTTTATACTAGATTTATTTGTTTGCTTATTTATATATTAAACATATTTTCATGGCCACCCATCTACCAAAGGAATTATTGTTAAATCTGCTTAACAATAATTGCTTCAGTTCTCACAAAATAATTACTCTTAATTCTTAGGCTCTTTCAGACAAATCTCAAGTCACTTGGCATTCACTACTGTAGCTCTAATTATGTAAAAATAATTTTCATTTGTGGTATTATGTGCTAAGTTCTTTAATGTAATCCTTCACTGAAGCAAAAATGTTGTATTTCTATATAGAAATTATTTACTTTTATAGCAGTGTTGAAGTCCATTTTATTTCTATCAGAAAGTTTGTTCAGAAGTGTAAGCTGGCAGAATCTAAATATTAAGGCTATAAATGTAGTGGCTTGAAAGTGATCATCAGTACATAGCTGTAGTTCCCTAGTTTTTATCACATATCAAAATTAATGTCTTAGCATTGTTAGTTTTGTCCAATCTATGGAATTGTTGGTATACATGAAACTTCAGCAATTGCAAAATACTCCTCCTCCTTAATCTCAATATTTAACTTTATTTAATTGGCTGTAATGTAATATTTGAAACTGTGTTATGTTTCTCCATTCTTTGTATGTGAAAAATCGCTCCTGTTACACACTATTCCATTAGGAGCTTGCTTAGAATGGCTGGTAGGATGGAATTGTGTAATTAAGATTTGCTTCAGTATTACAGGTTATAACTTCAAAACACAAAATATACTCTTTGCCCCTTTGCTCACCATAATTAAGAATTCCATCAACATTTAAGGAGATTAAGCTACCAGAACGAGATCAATGTGAAAATAAGAATGTACAGCGTTTTAAAAAGCTGCTGCTAATTTTTCAACACATGCATTACTTAATGGTGTTCTGTTACGAGCAAATATGTAGCAGAGCTTATCTACATATTCAGCTTTTTAATCTGTAGGTAATGAATCAAATAAGTAAAACTGATGAAATGTGCCAGTTTGAGAATGCATTTGTCTCGCCTATGATTTAGGCAACAGATTTTCTGTGTTTCATTTATAACTTACAGCTTTGGTGTAACATCCGTTAGCTATCCAAAATATGGTCCTCTGGATTGGTTGGTTAATGCTTGTTAAAAGGAATTGGAAACTGGGACTTCTACTGCATTTCTCAGATTTTAATTCAAGTGCAGTTAGTCCTTGCTTAACTACCGTTTGTTCCACAACTGTTTGAACAAGGGGGCTTATGGGCAGTCCACAAAATTGCACCTGTCATAGTGTCCCCATGGTCACAACTAAGGCACTTGGTAACTGGCTCACACTTACAACAGTTGTGGTCATACGATTGCCCTTTGTGACCTTCTTAGCCAGCTTCTGAGAAGCAAAGTCGGTGTGGAAACCAGCAAGAAGTTGCAAGTTGCAGCCATGTGACATCGCACGTAACAACCAAGCATGGTTTGTTTAATAGCTGCAACCCTGTTGCCATAATAAGTTGACATGGTCATGTGAGTGAGTTCTTGGTCCCAATTACAGTCATTAATTGTGGACTACCTGGTTGTTATTTTTTTAATTTTAATCATTTCTTCAAAGAAACATAGTCTGGTACGAACACTATTTACTTTTTCTGCAGTCACTAAGAGAGTCCCATTTAAAAACATAATACAGGTAGTTCTCGACTTACAACAGTTCATTTAGTGACCGTTCAAAGTTACAATGGCACTGTGAAAAAGTGACTAATGACCATTTTTCACACTTCACGACCATTGCCGCATCCCCATGGTCACGTGATTTACATTTGGATGCTTGACAACTGATTCACATTTATAACGGTTGTAGTGTCCCAGGATCACGTGATCCCCTTTTGCGACCTTCTGACAAACAAAGTCAATGGGGAAGCCAGATTCACCTAACAAGCATGTTACTAATTTAACAACGGCAGTAATTCACTTAACAAATGTGGCAAGAAGGAAAAGTTGTAAAATGGGGCAAATTCACTTAACAAATTTCTCACTTAGCAGCATAAATTCTGGGCTCAATTGTGGCCGTAAGTCAAGGACTACCTATATCTTGTATCCCTAAAAAAACTATGAGGAGGCCTTTTTGTTTTTTTGCCACAGGTGACATTGCTGTGTTATTGCTTTCCAAAGCCACATCTGATACATTATTGAGAAGCAAAGGATGAAATGCTCTTATACAGGTTATAGTTAGTCTGTACAACCCAGTCTTTCAAAACTTTGAAAAGTGAGAAGCTTCAATGTTTATTTTTCATTCTGATTACTGGGACTTGTCAGGTGTTTCACATTGTTCAAAAGGGATCTTTTTTTTTCTGTCTGTCTGTCAGGTTACAAGGCAAAGAGCCTTCAGAGCCAGTAACCACTGTGAAGCAAGTGGTATGTCTTGAATCCGCTCGTCCCCGGATGGGGTTAGGCTGCCGATTTCATCGGGCGCTATGGACAGCAGTTACAAACTTATTTATATTCTTTTGGAGTAAGTTTGCGGGGGGGGGGGGAAGTGTTGCTGATAGTCTGCGTCTCTTGTGCAATTCAAGACTAAAAAGTTGGAGAGAGGAAGTGGTTTCTAAAAATTCTGAATAATTAGTCTTGTGATATAGTATCAGAGAGCAGGCTAATAATTGTTTCCTCTATTATCTAAAAAAAAAAAATCAAGGGTTTCTCTGTGCGCTGTGCACCACCACTTTACAATTTTTGTTCAAGTGTTTATAGCAGAGTGGATGCTCTTCCCCATCTTATCAGACAATTGAAATCTGTTATTTTTCTTATTAATTAAATATTTATTATTCTGAGTCATATATTATGATGGTAATCCAGAGAAGGTTAAACAGTTCTAGCATATTCACAAGGGGTGAATTCCCTACAGAGTTTATAAATAATATAAATGATAGCAAGAATAAGGAGACATTATCACTACTCTGGTTTTGGAGCTACATTATGCTATAATGAACATAGCTTTGGAGTACATGATGTGCAGATGGGATTCAGATTTTCCCTTAGTTTTGAAGCTTGTGACCTAGTTTTGAAGTCAATGTAAATTTAATAAAGTGAATAATCTCATGTTTATTGCTTTAATTATATAATTAGAAGGATGTAGTTATAATTAGACCTTTGTAAAAGCATAAACACAACAACGTATAATCGTTGTAAAGCTGTAACATTTTATAGTATTTTAAAGGCTAAGAAATTTGGTATGGTATAAACTTTTAAGTGATTATAATCCATTTCAGTAGGATGCAAAATGCATGTTTCTTGCAATAATAAATGTGTTAGGTGCTACAAGATTCTTCATTAGTTTAAGAATGTACTGTATGTACATGGTGAGAGAAATGCAACCCCAGCTACTAAAGCTACTTCGTATTTTTGAGAAGTGGTCAGGTTTTATGACATCTGTAAGTAATAAAATCTTTATAGATATTTGGCAGCTGTCAAGAAGCCCCTCACTATAAAATACAATTGTCTCCAGAAGAGTGCATAGATAAGACATGGCAACAGATTCCTTTCTCAGAATCTTATATGCAAGGCAGCTCATTTGTTTTTGGAAGGTCTAATCTTAGTGCTTCTTCTCACAGGTTTAGCTTTCCTTTGGGGGATTCTGATTCTTCTGAAATATTATTGGCGGAAAAGAGAAGAACAAGAGGTGGCCATGTATGAGATGGTACAGAAAATCATAGGTAATGGTGTGTGTGTGTGTGTGTGTGTGTGTGTGTGTATTTGTGTGTGTATTCCTCTTAGTTTCATGTTCGATAATGTTTCTCTGATGACTTATACTGAATTTTTCATAGCTGCTGTCCAAAATCACTACAAAGAGTGGGAGCAGAATCTGAAACGATACCCATATGTTGGCATCCTTCATATCAGAGATACACTCATCCCACCTCAGGAAAGGTGAGCTTTTCTTCATTTTCTTCAAGGGCTGTTAATCTATTCTCACTGTAGATGTTGTAGCCTCATAGCAGCAAACCAATTGTCTCTAGAAATCAACCAACTAGCCCTATAATTTGCAAAAAGTATTTCGGTATACGGAAGAGTGGTTTTTATTTTCATGCGTGATTAATAACTCTTCGATCATAGACGGTCATAATTGTATGTTTTTTAAAACTTCCTAAGAATGATTTCATTCCTTTTGTGGGAAAAGGCTTTCTTTCCTGCTGGACAAATCTTGAAAATGAATTGTATTGGTTGTCCTAAAATTCTAATCTTTTGATTGGTTATAGGTGTAACTTAAAAATTTACACGTTTATCTTGGATTTTTATAAGTTGGTTGATTCCACATTGATGCTGTCTTATATGTTCCAAATCAGAGCATTTTATAACACACTTCCCAGCTTTTTGTTAGCACATGAAGCTATAAAACACATTTAAAAGATGATACATATTCTTTATGCATACATGTATGCATAATTTTACATAATCCGTTTCCCTTCCCCCTTTCCCCCCAGGAGAAAAATGAAGCACATTTGGGATCGAGCAAAGGATTTTCTTGCCTCCAATGAGTCACGGATTCAGACTGAATTACACAGGATCGCAGGAGAGGACATGCTAGTTTGGCGTTGGACACAACCAACTTATCTATCTGACTCTGATCATTAGCTGTCAGATGAGGCAAGACTATGTTTCAACACTGTGCAGAGCGACTGGCTAGGGAAGATCCTGTCGTCCATACTCAGGTGCACTCCAGACAATAGTTAATGCTTTTTAAAAAAAAAAATAGAAATGACTCTTCAGGGTAGCCATTTTCTGTAAGAAATGTAAATGTTGATGTGTTGGGACATATCCAATGTATACATATCTCCTCTAATATAATTATTTAAAAAAAAAGAATCATTTTCTTAATTGAGAGCTGCCATTAAGAACTTTTTCTCTGATTCTATGGACCTCTGTTATTTGTACTGAAACTGCTAAAGGATACCTGTAAAGAAAAAAGAAGTTTGTTAATCAAATGTCATAGCCAAAAACAGATATATACTCTTTATCGGTTTGCAGGGAATTGCGTCATTGTGTCAAATACTGACACCTGCTTATAGCATGAGAGGTGAGATGGGGCATGCCTTTGGAGACAAATCGGAAGAATGAAGAGGAGAGGCTTTGTGCTTTTTACTTAGGCAGTAGTAAGAGAACCTAACTGAACATGAAAAATGTTAAAGATTTCACTATATTTAAAGTGGCTTGGTGAAGAGCACTTGTAAAGCGACATATTGTTACTATAGAGAGAGCTCAATTAGCGATTCCTGCAGTATTGGCTTCAAACAGAAGGCTCTGTGATCAAGCATTTAGGCAATGCTTCCATGACTTTCAATGTGATGGTGTGGTTTTTGTACAGGTCACCTTGTTTGTCTCCAAGCTCAGCTTTGTGCCAATTAATGAGGGAAAAAAACCTTGCTGCAAAACACCATACACCTTTGCTGTAAAGTTTTGCTGGAGAACTTGTATAATGACATGCCGTCAATGGTTCTACAGTCCTACTTTTTCTTAATGAATTTATCCTACTGTTCCACAGAAGTAGCTAGGACACATATGTATTCATAATAATATATACATATATGGAGCCCTTGATAAATATTTGGTTGAGGATTTTTATGACTTTTGGTATTTTTTTAATTAGCATGTTTTATTTTTAAATACTGGTGGTATTAGCTTTACATTTGCTCTTCTCCTCCCCCTGCTGGCCAAATTAAAACTTTTATTGATGAAATTTGCAGTTCGCTATCTCTGCAATTCACAGCAGTTCATTATGTGCCTCCTAGCTGAAATTTGATGCAGAGGAGATAAATCTCCCCCCCCCCAAAAAAAAAAAATTCAGGCGATCTTATTGGTTAAGTGGAAGAAAAAACTGAATTGCCCTGAATTTGTAGCATAGACTGTATATTAGAGCAAAGACATCTAGCAGATGTCTGTCTCTATGATATTAGCCATTTTAATATACATGCATACACTCTTAATGGGATGGGATGAAATAAATCCCTGGTTTGTAATTTCTGCTGGTATGTGCAAAAACTTCCACAGTGCCTGCATCTTTATGGCTTTGAATACCAGATCTGGACAAAAATGATTCAGATTTGAGTGAGCTATTCCACTATTCATTAAAATACTCTTTTTTTCCAGACTACTATAAGACTTCAGTCCTCAACAGAGAGATGTTTTGCTCACACATAGGACTGAAGCACTTCTTTGAATCATTTTCAAAGCATGCACAGCCCTGTTAAGTATGCACACATTCATTATACTGTGGTATTTTACTATCTAACATCAAACAAAATGCCAAACAAAATTTTGTATGGTTGATTAAACTGCTCATTTATTTTTATGTAAACAGGCTGGTGCTATTTATTAAATACTTGGTCTCTATACATTTTATCAAGGAAATAAAAATTTGGTACAAATAGGTCTGGCTGTTATTAATAATTGGAATCCTCCATCAAAGAAGTTTAATTCCCTGGTTAGGGTTTGATAATGGTGTTTAAGTTCAGCTAATGCAGCAGTGGTACTGAGAATTATTTTTATTAAATCAAAATGTATTGGGAATATAGGACACTCATAACAATACTTATGCAAACTAAGGGCATAAAATAGAAGGACTGTCTTAAACCTTGTACTACTACTTTGGCTTGTTTTCCCTCCCTTGTTACATGGGGAGTACTTACTCAAGATTTAAGACAGTCATTTTTTTCCTTTTCCATGCTCTAAATAATATAAATATGCATATCTGCCTAAAACTTTCCAATATCTAAAGGACTTTTTAAATGTTGGAAATATGTTTTTTTATTATTATTATTATTATTATTATTATTATTATTATTATTATTATTATTATTATTATCATCATCATCATCATCATCATCATCATCATCATCATCATCATCATCTCTTTTATTCATTGAACATGAAACTCAGTCAACTGAACATTTAAATATGTGTCCCAAATACCATTGACTGGTGCTAATAGTTGATACGGGTTGCTGCCAGTGTCCTAGGTATCAACCAAGTATCTTCTTAAAATATATGATGCTCCAAATAGTGCAATTTTTTGCAATTCCGCTGGTGTTATTGCAGGAAGCTGCAATTTTTTGATGTGTTTTATGAAATTCTTGGACATGGTACCAAATGCCCCAATGACAATGGGTATCACGGTTACATGTTTCATCCATAGCTGTGTAGTTTCGATGTTGTTGTTGTTATCATCATAATCATAATCATGTCACACAGTCAGCCAGATGCTTATACTGGATTTGGCATTTCTTTCCTTCTATTGAGTCTTACAAGGATCTGGGATAGGCAGATGTTTGATGGTATTAAAGGTATTGTTGCAAAATGTAAACTCTTCCAAGTACTGCTGTCTTTTGTAATCGACCGATGGTAATTTTTTTCAGCGCAGATGCTATTGAAGTGGTGCTCCAATTGTTTTGGAATTGCATCCAAGGTGCCTTTGACTGCTGATGCTATCTTTGCTTTCTTTTGCCACAGTCGTTCTACTTCTAACTGTAGGTCTTTGTCTTTTGTGATTTTCTCCAGTTCTTAATGTTCTGTGCTGCTGTCTTCAAGTATTACAACATCTGTATCAACAGTTGTTAAGTCTGGGGTGTTATGTGACAGGTGCTTATCTGTTTGCATTCTAAAGTCCCAGAGCAATTTAGCTTTTTTTATTCTCTATTACTTTGTCTGTTTTGTAGTTCCACCACTTCTTCCTTGCAGGCAAATGGTATTTCTTGCAGATCTTCCAATGCACCATTGTTGCTCCTTTGTTACGCCAATGCTTGTAATCAGTCTCTGTGATCTTTTTGCAGTAGCTGACTAGGTGGCCCACTGTTTCTTCAGCTTCATTGCAGAGGAACTGCAAAGCCAATTCTGGCTATATACAGTATGTCTTTATTCTTAAAGCTTGATCTTTTGCAACCAGAATTATCCCCTTTGTCTCCTCCTTCAAGTTTCCTGCTCTTAGCCAGAACTTTGCCAGAACTTCTTGTTAACTTTCCCTGCTAGGTTGGTTGGTTGGTTTTTTAATGTACTGGCCATGAAATACTTGCTATATATCTTTTCTATTCTTCTTTAAATCTTTCTTATAACAGTTTGATACCTCCAGTACTGAGTAGCAATAGCACTTAGACTTATATACTTCATAGTGCTTTACAGCCCTCTCTAAGCGGTTTACAGAGTCAGCATATTGCCCCCAACAATCTGGGTCCTCATTTTACTCACCTTGAAGGATGGAAGGCTGAGTCAACCTTGAGCCAGTGAGATTTGAACAGCTGAACTGCTGAACTAGTAGGTTGCAAGTGCTGCTTTTAACCACTGTGCCACCTCGGCTCCTAGTACAATGCTCTTGCTTGGCAACCAAAATTTTGGGCTCAATTGTGGTCATAAGTTTCCTCCTTTCCTTTCCTTTCCTTCATATATTCCTTCAATGCCCATTTTTCTTCTCCCATTATCTAGGGATACTTGTAGCATGCCATGCTCACCTAGTTTCCTTGGTAAGTAGAGTCTGTCAACATTGATTTATGGATGAAGGGTGTAATTCATTGTCACTATTTTTCTAGTCTTCCTAGCCATGCTTTTTAGTTCTGCTTGAGTCCTATTCACTGTTCCAGCTATGTATATAATAAGTGGAATTGCCCAGGTATTATTTGCTTTGGTGTTATTTCCATCACTGAGTTTGAATTTTAAAATCTTCACTCTCATGGTGTATTCACTTCTCTCTCCTTCTTGACTTCAGTGTGCTTGATGTTGTCAATTTGAAGAATGCCCAAATATTTGTAATGACCGTCTCTATCCAGACTCATAATGTTATCTCCTTAATCTCCATAAGGCATCTTGATTCCTTCAGTTTTCACTATTTTCCCTCTATTGATGGTGAGGGTGGCACATTTGTCCAGTCCAAACTCCATTGCAATATCTTGCCTGTATATTTGAACAGTATTGAACAGTGATTCTTTATCCATGCAGCTTCAGGTAGCCATATAAAAAAGATGGGATAGCCTGGCATATGTTTTTGATGATTGATAGCCATGGCCTGAGTTGTTCAATGTTGTTCACTGAGAAATTACCGTACTAATAAAACAGTAGTGGTGCACTCTTCGGCCTTTTTTTCTTCTTTGTTGATTTTTCTTCCATAGTATCCAGTTATAACTGAAGCCATGTTATACATTAGTATATTGTTGTTGTTGTTGTTGTTGTTGTTGTTTTCAATTTTTGCATATTTGTGATGGATTTTCTTCTTCATCTTTTCTCCCAGTAGTCCTGCATCTGCTAGCCTTGATTGTTCAACAAACAGTCTTATAGCCTCAGTCTTAAGTTGACTCAGCCTTCCATCCTTCCGAGGTCGGTAAAATGAGGACCCAGATTGTTGGGGGCAATATGCTGAACTCTGTAAACCGCTTAGAGAGGGCTGTAAAGCACTATGAAGCGGTATATAAGTAAAGTGCTATTGCTATTGCTATAGCCCAGTCCTGTGTCCCATTTGTCACCAGTTGTCCCAAGAAGTATCTTCCGTGGTTCTTGTTGACCCAGGCGAACACCAATCCAGTATGGGTTTCTCTAAATTACATCTCACCATATTGTTTATGGGAAACACATTCTTCACCTGGCTCCTCTGATGAGACCTGTGCAACATTGTTGAACCTCTGGCATAGCTCTCATCTTCCTCGAGCAAACAAGCCCCACCACCACCTCAAGATTTAGTGCCTCATTGGGGGATTATGATGATGATGATGATTCACTGCTCAGTCAGTCAGATGTTTAGGCTGTTATTAATATTTTATTACATACTGCATTTATTATATGCAGTCTTTATTATATTAAATTTACTAATTGTGGTTCTGTAAGAATTTTCCGGACATATTACGTAGATGTTTTCAAAAGCTTTTCTCTGGCTCTGGATCAGATTATTGTGGCTGAAGATTTTAATAAAACTAGCCTGTCTAAATCTAATTGTTGCACATGGAAAATATTGAAGGTTTATATATTGAAGGTAGCCATATGGTAACTTTTAAATAATTTATAACAGGTTTTTTTTTCATTTTGGAGTTGTTCTCAACTGGATTTTTAAATGTAATATAGCTATATTACAGCAGGTAGCACACACTGATCGAAAACATTTCCCTTCAAGCTTAGAGGGAGGTTGTTCTTGAAAATTATGTTTGGCAGGCATTTAGAAAACTAAGCATAATTTTCAAGAGCAACTTCCCCCTATGCCTGAAGAGAAAAGTTTCCGATCAGTGTGTGCTACCTGCTCTAACATATGCCAGTGAAACATGGACACTAACCTCACAATTGATACAAAAGCTACAAGTGATGCAAAGAGCCATGGAAAAATACATGCTCGGCATTACAAGACAAGATAGAAAGACCCACACGTGGATTAGAGAATAAACAAAAGTATACGATATCATCGAGAGTAAAAGAATTGCAATGGAAATGGGCTGGTGACATAGCAAGAAGAATTGATGGCAGGTGGACCAAGGCAGTCATAGAATGGATCCCACTTGTCCATGAAAGAGACCTAAAACAAGATGGATGGAGGATATCAGCAAGCATTGCAGGCCCAATTGGCAAAAGAAAGCTCAGGACCGTATTGGTTGGAAACATGCAGAAGAAGCTTTCATCCTGCAGTGGATAGACAATGGCTATCCACGACGATGATGATGATGATGATGATGATGATGATGATGATGATGATGATGATGATGATGATGATGATGATGATGATGATGATGGCTATATAGTATCAGATTTTGCTGTTGTACTTGTATCAATGTGGGAAAGAATCCTTTTTCTAAATGTTCTTTTAAAATATTTCATTATGAAAGGATCCACTTTTTGTAACAAGTGTTTGACAGCTATTTACATTGACATTCTGCCAATCAACTGGTTGTTTAAGGTATTTTAAGGCACATCACATGGTCATATTAGTACTTATGCTTCATGGAAAAAGAAAGGTCAGAAGGAAAACATGGGAAGAAAACTTCCATATGCAAGATAACGCCAGAATTATATAAAACTTGTATGAGCTAAATAGTCATGTGATTTTCTTTATGTATTTGAAATACTATATTCACTGAATCATAAAAGATATTGGGAGTAAAGTGAGAGACTTGGTTAGTTACTAAACTTTTTGCTTCTGAAACAAGTGAATACCGTAATATTAGTAAAGGGTAAAATAATGATTCTGACTTAATAAATCCATGATTTTTAGATTTTTATACTCAGGTATATTTAGTTTAGTTTAGTTTATTGTCATTGCACATGGTACAATGAGATTAAATGCCATCTTCAATATACATTATAACTATAAAAATAAAAACACAAACATACATCCTTTACATTCTGTATAATTGAAATTGAAAACCCGATATTGCACTATACCGTAGAATTCAATATAGTTATTGCCCTGGGATAGAAGCTGTTTTTCAGCCTATTTGTCATTGTTTTTATTATCCTGTACCGTCTGCCAGATGGTAATAGTTCAAAAAAAGAGTGCCCAGGATGAGATGGATCTTTAAGAATGTTTTGAACTTTCTTAAATATATGTCTTAATATATTACTGATTCAAATGTTATATGGAACAAAATCAATTCATTTTAGATAAGAGCTTTTCTAAAATCACTCATGATCAAACTGCCTCTTTCTAACAAATAATATATACCATTAAATCTATGAAATCAGGAAAAGCTCTTGCTTCAAGTAGTTATTCCATTGACTGGAATAAAGTGTGTTGTTCCAATACTATTAAAAGTCTATAAAGATTTCTTTTTAAGGTTTCTATAACCAATTTTGAATATTAGTAAAGACCATTTGATTGTAGTACTGCCCAATTTTTATGTTAACAGTTGATGTGAAATCACTGCAAGCAGCCCTGGCATACAGGTTACATATGATGCTACCTCTGATTATCCACTACCCAGGGGTGAAATCCTCCCGGTTCGCTCTTACCTGTTGGTTGCCGCACAGCCGAAGAAGCTGGTGGCGTTCGCGGCGCGGGGCTTCCCCCGCCCGCCTGGACGCCGGCATATGTGTTTTTTTGCCCTCTGCGCATGCGCAAAGCGTTCTGCTTGCGCAGAGGGCAAAAGAACGCAAATGCCTGCGTCCAGGCGGGCGGGGGAAGCCCCGCGCCGCGAACGCCACCAGCTTCTTCAGCTGTGCAGCGACCAACAGGTAAGAGCGAACCGGGAGGATTTCACCCCTGTCACTACCTCTGCCCTATCCAGTTTCACAAAAGATAATTGCTTTACCATGGAGCATTTACTTTGATATCATTTTGTCTACCACATAAAACTGAGTAGGTCCAAAAACCACTATGGGATTAATTGGAAAATTATAATCAATATAACCCGTTTTAACAATGGAACTATTGCTTTACCTTTATTAAAGGCTACAAAAGCCAGAAATATAATTAGACATACACTGGGATGATTCCCGTCTGAAAATTGTATTTTTAAAAAAATGGGTAGGAATATTAATACTACAGAGCACTGTTTTATTTTTGTCCTTGAAAAGGTTTGTGACTCAAATGTGTTACCTTTGGTGTGCAGTGCCTAGTTTCTTTTTCCAGAGTGTCTTCATGAGAAATGCATGTATAGAGTTCCTATGCCTTTTTCAAATGCTTCGCATAGAAGCTGATGTATTTTGAGTATGTTCTGTTGCAAAGTTATAATTAACATCAGCTGGATACATGAATAAGCCTGTAAGTTTCATAGTACCTCTTAGTAAAAGCTGCTGTCTTGAATAGTTCACAGTTTATACAGATTATTTTCTTCTTTAAATCTGATATGCATGCACACTAGCAAGATTCAGGATTTATCTTAATCTGCACTGATAATGCCATCCTGACTTTTTGCGGTCAAAAAGAAAAAAAAAATTAACGACTAGGCTTCTAAAACAAAAGTAGTCCTTATTTTCCATTTTCATTAAAATCATTCCATCCTGAATGTTGTTTCCCATAGGTATAACAAGCTGATGTTGGGCTACTGTTTTTAGGAAGTTTGGGTTGGGAGCAGTGCCAACTCAACTGGGAAATATCAGCTCCAAAATAAAATAAAATAAAAAGAAATAGAAAGTGAAATATCACCAAAACCCTGCTTACCATAGCCCAGTCCAACGAGCATCCAAATTGTTTACAGCACTGGATATTACATCAAAATTCATTTCATATGTTTGATTTAATTAACAGATAAATCAGGAAGCTTAGCATAATGGGATTTAGGAATCAGAACTTGGCTACTACCTCTTATTATGGTCAGCAACTTAAAAGTATTTTTTTCCCTTCAGAAAGGAACTGGCATTAACCCTTTAGCATTTCTAAATATTTTCCAGTAAAAGACCAATTAAGGATGGGGAACATGTGACGTCTTCTTTAACATAATCAGTAGATCATTCACTAATTAGCTTTTCAGGCAAGCAGTCTGCAATTCAATGCATGAACATTTATTGCATGGTGTGACATCTCGGTACCATTTTTCAGCGCTGACCTGTCTGAAAAATATCCAATTTCTCCAGCGTTTCTTTCTTCAACAAATACGTATTTCGTTGGGTCAAAAAAGTGTGTGCTTTTGTCATATTGCACAACAAGTAACATTGTGCTGCCAGTCAATAGTGCAGAATCCATTCTTTTATCTCGTTAAGTGATTGATTTGTGGAAAAAAGAAACAGAAAAGGAAAGCACAGAAGATTTCAGGCGGTGATGATGACATCTTGATCATTTCTAAAACTTTGTGACTAAAGCAAGGCAATGGGCATAGCGAAAGCTTCATTTAGAAACATCCACTGCCAGCTGTTGGATAGGATCTGTGATCTATGTGTATGCATAAGTATATTCCACCTGCAGAAGTTTTAACTCTTAGTTAAAGGAGGTGGATATTTTGAAGTTGATTGTGTATTACCTTGATTTGTGAAAGCAACATAATGGCTTCCTTACCTTATCCCATTGTTCTAGAAATCTTCATAGCTTTTATAGCCCCTCCACTGTCCAAAATATAAAATTTATAACCGCCTCACTATTCCCTGCCTCACAACAAATGATACCTCCTCTTGCTTATTTATTGTGTGGAGGAACAAAATGGTTACTGCACAGAATTGATTCTTTTTAATTAGCAATGGGTTTAGTAAACAGGTTTGCAAGGATTTTATCCCTGCCTGCCCATTAACATAGGAATGATAAAAGCTTAATGCGTATTTGTTTACTAACTCTTAGTAAACAAATACACAAGTTACAGTATTAAAGCAATGCAAATTCTAAAATCCCATTGCTCTAGCCACTGTTCTTCTGGTCAGTATCTGTATCAGCACTAACTAAGATTTGCTTTGAGTCAGCATATGATTAGGTAACATGAAAGTTCCCCTTGTACCTTATAACACTAAGGTGTCTTTGCATACTTTGGAGCGGTGCTGAGAGCCTCTTCCTTCTGCTTTCCTGTTTCAAGGTTGGTGACAATTAAACTCCAGACACAAAACAAACAATTGTCAAGGCTCACTGAGTGAAACCAGAGACGGCTACACAAATTACCTGTGCAGTACAGATTAAAAAAAAAAACAATGTGGCTGAAATCAATGCCAACAAATAAATCACTATCCCTTTTTCTAACAGCTTCTTTGTTCAACACAGCTTATTCCTTCTGATAGGCAGTCCAGCTAAAAATATTCCGTGATGATAAATCTTCCTAAAGAGGACTAAAGGTAGTTTGAAAAGAGACATGATCTGCAGACATCCCAATACTGTTAGGATTGATAAGAAGACTTGTACATTGCAAAACAAAAAACAAAAACCTCACCCTCTTTTATCCCCTTAGCTTGAGATATTAACACCTTTTCATATATTGACTCTTATAGAACTGCCTTCTTGAATTAGTGAAACTGATACTTGGAGCAGACAGTGAGACGCACACATTCAACTTTTATCTGTTTGTTTCCAATTTAGATAATCTAGCAGACAACCTAGATTAAAATAGTTCAAAATTTTTCTGTTGGGACATTCCAGTATATTCCTGATCATTCCTCCTCCTGAGAAGCATTAATTAGTCACATAATGTTTGGAGCTTCTCTGAGGAGAGTCAACAGATTGTGGACAGGAGAGAAATCCTCCATATACGCAGAGGTTTTCCAACTTGGCAACTTTAAGACTTCAACTCCCAGAATTTTGTCCCAACTTTGTGGACTTCAACTCCCAGAATTCTCGCTGGCTGGAGAATTCTGGGAGTTGGACTCCACAAGTATTAAAGTTGCCAAGTTTGGGGACCCCTGAAAAGCCTCTAGCATAGATTTTCTCTTTATGGGCATATTTTTATCAGAGCGCACATTTCACTAAAACAAAAGAAAAATGGGCTATGTTCCTGAAAGTTTAGGATAAAATAATGTTTAGCCCTGTTTTAGCGCAAAAGACAGGTGTTTATACAAAGCTCCCTGCATATTTGAATGAATGCATGTGGCACATTTGGATTTGAACCCTTAGCAGCATTTCCTTGTAATTCTTAGTAATGTCTACTATCATATTTCCAATCTGATTTATCTTGCCTGATGCAATTGGATATTTTTTGGAGATGGTTTTTCTCTTCCTATCATTAGCATCTGCAAAAAAAAATAATCTGTCTTCTGAAATGAGGGTGACCAATCTGTTTTGATACAAAACAGATAAAAAAGATGTATTCTCAATTGCGTACTCTGAAATTTGTTCATTTTTCAGATACAAGGATAATGAATTTGTGCAGGTAGCAAAGTAATATTGTGCAGATTTCTATGCAACTTTGATGTACGGTATTTTACCTGTCTCAAGCACCCCTTTAAGTTACCAAATGACTCTTATCTTACACAGTTATTGCTAATAAAGATTATTTATTTATTTATTTATTATTTATTTATTTATTTATTTTGTGAGATTTATATACCGCCTTACAGTGCAAGCACTCTCTAAGCGGTTTACACCATTAAGCAATTTATATTTATATTGCCCCCAACAATCTGGGTCCTCATTTTACCTACCTTGGAAGGATGGAAGGCTGTTAATTATCATTAGCAGTTGTTCATTTTGTGTCTAAAAATTTGTCTTAAAATGTCCAATTGCATTTTAAGACAAATAACTCTAGTAGATAAACATGAAAACAGTTGCTTGAAATGATTTATTTGGTGAACCATAAAGTATGTGCTTTGTTTCTGATTCTAACTAAATTCACAGTGCACAGCTGCCTCTCCATTAGGCTGAGAGATTGCCTTATAACATATGTTGAACAATACTGACAACCCCCTATCTACTATTTTTCCAGAGCCTCCATAGCTATTCCCCTCTCCTGGAAAAGACGACTATATAAACCATGCAACTGATCTTGCACAATTTTAAACTGGTTTCAGGTATGGTGGGATATTAGCACATCCTTCAGGTTGGTATACAAATCAGTTGGCAGTCAAATCAGCTGCCTGTGGTATCATTGAGGGAAACCAATTTGTCCTATACCTTAGACCAGCGGTGTGAAACTCGTGTCGTCACATGACGTTTCAGGACTTTTTTCCCCTTCGCTAAACCGGGTGTGGGCGTGGCCAGCGTGTGACACATCCGGCCCGCGGGCCACGAGTTTGACATCCCTGCCTTAGACAGTCCTGTTATTAATGGTCCTTCTTCAAGGACACTCAAGGAGTTAAATGCACCAAACACCTGGTACAGAAGAACTTTGCATTAGCATAAATCTGCAGGACAAAACAGGCAAATGACCTCATCATATTCAAGGTGAGCGGCAGATGGGAAAGCAGGTGTATGTTAAAGATGGGAAATTTCTGGCCCTGCAACAGCTCCAGTTAGCATAGCCAGTGGTGAAGGATGTTAATAACTGAAGCTCATTAACAGAGAAGAAAGCCAATAGATACTCCAGCTGTGCTTTTAGCCATCAAAATTACATTGCCAGGATTGTATCTGCCCACATCTCACAGATGTCTATCAACAACCTCTATGTGTGGAGGCCCAATATCCTTTCTTGCATTGCAAAGCAAGATTGCATGGGGGGGGGGGGTGTTGAGTTTAAGGAAAATATTCAATCTTCTGAAAAGAGAGGAAAGATATTGGAGATATGTAGAATCTCCCACATCTGGTACTCCAAACACCAGAACTTTGGGATCACAAAGGGTATGATATGGTGGTTTGTAGGCTTATATAAGCAGTGAACTTTGGACCACTAAATCATTTGCACTTGGGAAGGAAAAAAACCTATCATTGTGTTGGTCTTCTTCCTGCACTTATTTATTCAATTTTTCCTAGAGAGCAAAACACTGATGACATCTAGGACAGATTCCACATGACAACTGTATAAACAATTCTTAGAAATCATTCATCCATGTCATGCTAGACAAATTCCCAAGGAAAGGGAGTGGCAAATGAAGGCAGAACTAGACTGTGAGATAATAATATAAACCAAGGACTGATTTATTCAATTAGAAATGACTTTCATATATTAACCAATGGGGAAAATTGCCTTGGGATCTGGCCAGAGTGGGCTAGATTATGGTTTAGCATTGGATATGATATGATGGAATAATCATTTTCATTTACAGTGGTAAAGCTAATTCCAAGAGTATTTTCTGTTTTCTAATGTTCTGTGTGTTTGCTCAAAATTCCCAGTGAGTTCAGACAGGCACCTGTGTGTTTTTAAATGTATACTTAAATAAAATAAAATAAAAATTCCTAATTCCCGGAGCCACATAGATCCTAGGGTTGGAAGTAGTGGCTAAACCATCTTCCAAAATCATCATCAAAGTGTAATTTAACAGAAATGACAAAGCAGCATATATACAGAATAAATCATTTCAAATGTTAATAAATTCAATTTCAATTCAAGCACAAATCCTGGTAACAGTATGGGCCACGGGCGGGTTTCTTACTTACCGATACCGGTGCGCTGCACGCGTATCTCCACGTTTTGTGTGCGCGTGTGCTCGCTATGTGCACGCGCCCCCTTGCGCGATTTTGCTTCTGCGCAAGCGCAGAAGCAAAATCTTGCCAAAATCTCACGCGTGCACGCGTGTCCCCATGCGAGATTTCGGCAAGATTTTGCTTCCTCGCATGCGCAGAAGCAGAAAAGCCAAAAAATTCTTTAAAAGAGATGGCGACGCACGCGACGGACTGGCGAAGATGACACCGGAGCGGTCACGCACAAATTGCACACTCAGCCGCTCCCTACCGGAGCTATGCACTGGACTGCACCGGTAGGAACCCACCACTGGTATGGGCCCATGTAAGCAATTTTCTTGGGGGGGGATTGAAAATGATTTGCATACTCCAGTATTTTGTTTGACTTCCCAGTGGACAGCCCTGGGATTTCCAACGACTAACCTCGTCTGATCCTGCTTACTTCTTAAGATCAAGAGCTGTTAGACGCTGCCCTCAGGATGGGTCCATTAAAATTAAATGAAGTCAGATTTAGTTTAACTTCAGTTCATTTATTTTTCTGGAGCACAATCTCACACCTGGCATTTAAGGAAGAAATGCAGCTAATACACCTCCCAAAACTACAAGTATATCTGAAGTTATGTATGAAACAAACAGGCGGGGGGAAATGTATCCCATATTATCCCTATTAAAAACACTTTTAATAGCAAATCTAGCTGTCAGGGTTCAAAGTAACACCCCCAACGAAAGAAAACTCCGAGGCTTGAGTTTCCTCAAAGTTCCATTTTATTAGAGATGTCATATTGGCACATCTGGGAAAAATGTGGGAAAACCCGAATCTGAAAGCTTCTGGGTTTTCCCCACCAAAAAGAAAGTCCAAATCCCTGCCCCAGCACCCACATGTCCATCACATGGTCCAATCAATGCACCATCCCAACTGGAGATGCTTTCCAGACACACCCCTCCAGGTGCAGGGCAGAGTGGCCTTGACTCTTGGAGAAAGGAATGTTATTTTGATTACATATCTCCCCAGCTCCATGCAATCCCCCCTCCCAGTTTCCCACAGCACGAAATGTGGCAAGCCTGAAGAGCCAAGGCCCAAAAAATGGTTTCCAGGCCTGATACCTATTGTTCCTTATTGCTGCATGAATTGATCCCTGGGTGTTCAATGCATATACTTTTTTTTCCCTAACTAACTGACATTGATATTTGCAGAAATACCTCTATAACACAACTAAGATTAGCATGCAACAAAATAGGGAAGTCGTAATGAGTCAAATCAGGACACAGGATCTGCTTATGTAGTCTAGGCAGGGGTCTCCAACCTTGGCAACTTTAAGCCTGGCGGACTTCAACTCCCAGAATTCCGCAGCCAGCTTTGCTGGCTGGGGAATTCTGGGAGTTGAAGTCCACCAAGCTTAAAGTTGCCAAGGTTGGAAACCCCTGGAGAGAAGCAGAATTTCATGAATTAAACACAGGTATTTCTCCCAAAGCACGTCTTCTATAGTTTCCTGGGAAGAACCTAATTGCCATTAGTAACATCCTGAATTACTTTTGCCATCAATTTGTAAAGGAGAGAAATACATCAACAGATTTGTAAAGAGATGGTGAGTCTGATGTCCGTAATTAATAGCACTGCCTATAACACTAACTGAGACTTAAGACACGCACGCGCACTCTATTTCATTGAGACATCCTCCGCAGTAAGTAGGTCTAGCATTGCAGTCCAAAGCTATTTAAAGAGCGGAGGTCAGTCCATTTAGAGACTTTGTGTTCTTCTTGTGTTCAGGTTACCAATTTATAAAAGGCATATATTCAGCATCAGATCATAATGTCAGGGCAGTGTAGCAATGCCTAACTGACGGCTTAAAAACAGTTGGGGTGTCACTGATTATCAGCCATGGGGTGAATTCCAAATTGTCATGATAAGCTACTGCAGCCTTTGGTTCCCCACTCTTGGTGTGATACCTAGGGAAAGTGAAATAAGAAAAGACTTTTAGGAAAGTCAAATCAGTAAAGGCATAAGGAAGAGCCTAAGGCTAACTGATAAAAAATGATCCTGGATATTGCTTTTTTGACAGTGCTGTTCCGTAAGAATTGTACATACATCTCGGAGGAGTCATTTCAAATTTCCTAAGATTAAATAAAACCTAGTATCTTGCAATAATCTCCGTGTTCGGAACAGCTGAACTGAGCACAGCCTCCATTTTTGCTGTGAATATTTGTAAACTTGTGATTACAAACTCAACAGAAGCATCGAACGATCTGCAACCCACTGCATTTCCCCACTTTCCATACATAGCAGTGCATTGTGGACTGTAATATTGGACAATTTGCAAAAAAGCAAAGCAAAGAATTTCCATCACCGGCCTAACATCAGAGTTCCAGAATGACCAAAATAGCTTACAAGCAGCGTGACTTGTCATTTTGGAACACCGATGCTCTGGAAACACAAGGGAATAAAAGATAACAAGTAAAGAAGAATATGGGCAGCTACGTTTGGATAATTGTCATTCATCTGAAATCTTAATGGAAAGTCACAATATTTCATGGACCCTTGTTTGGGAATCCTTCTATCTCCATGTCTTTTTAAAGA
Organism: Diadophis punctatus similis; assembly: GCA_023053685.1. NCBI lineage: Eukaryota > Metazoa > Chordata > Lepidosauria > Squamata > Dipsadidae > Diadophis > Diadophis punctatus. Next base: position 43,673,798 of record JALIGW010000003.1, read on the forward strand.
ATTTTATTAATATTTTTTTTTAAAAAAAAGATAAAAACTAATACAAACTAATGTAAAGTGAAAAAAGAGAAGAAGACAGAAATCAAAAGAAAACTAAAAGTGCAAGAGGGGGGAAAGTAAAAGACAAATAGAAAATAAAAAAGATACAAAGAAGCAGCTTCCATTCTTTATAGCAGTTTTAAGTACAATTATAAACTTACGTCTTACTTTATGGATAAAACGTAACTTCTTTGTATAATCTAGTCCAGTGATGGCGAACCTATGGCACGCGTGCCACAGGTGGCACGCGGAGCCATATCTGCCGGCATGCAAGCCGTTGCCCTAGCTCAGCTCCAGCACGCATGTGCATGCCGGCCAGCTGATTTTTGGCTGGCGCGGAGGCTCTGGGAGGGCATTTTAGGTTTCCGGAGGGCCTCCGCGGGGGCCTTTTCGTCCTCCCCAGGCTCCAGGGAAGCCTCTGGAGCCTGGGGAGGGCGAAAAACGGGCCTACCGGGCCCACCAGAAGTCGGGAAACAGGCCGTTTCTGGCCTCCAGAGGGCCTCTGCGGGGGCAAGGGAGGCGGTTTTTGTCTTCCCTAGGCATTGAATTATGGGTGTGGGCACTCGCACGTGCGTGATAGCGCACGCGCACGCGCTTTCGGCACCCAAGGGAAAAAAGGTTTGCCATCACTGATCTAGCCTATCTAATCAACATAATCATAAATCATAAGTTCATTTTTTTCTGTTTCACGCAAACAGTCCATAATTACTTAACAATAAACATAGATATTGTCTTTTCTCTGATCAAGGAAGCAAATTTAACTGTCTCAGCAAGTTACATCATGTTCACCAACCGTTCCTCCACTGTGGGCAATGCTGAATCTTCCCATTTTTGTGTATACAATGTCACTGCAGTTATCATGTGTAAAAGATGTCTTAATGACATAATAACTGGTAAAAGACATGTCTCTTGAAACTACAATAATCATATGTTGTGAATTGCACACATTACATCCATTTGTCTTGGCAAAGAAGTAGTGCAAAAGAAATAAGCTCTTCTTAGTTCTCATTGAAGAGCTTTCCATGCAGTGACACTAATACAGAGTTTTCAATCTATATTTGGGACTTTTTTCCCTACCAGATCCATACAATAGATGTGTCAATGATGTATGAATATCAACCCAACTATAATGAGCCAATATCTAGTACATGAAGAGTTAATTCAGGCAGAAAGCTCTCAATCTATATTATAACATAATACAAAAGAATCAAATATTTGTTAATCTTTCTGTTATTGCTGATCTTTTGCAACTTTCTATTAATGGAGACACAACTTTATCACATTTAGCTAGGTAGAAATGCCTCCTAGAAATAATATGTTAAAAGCGTGAAATCTATTCATATGGCATAATTTGTTCACACTTCTTTTCTGCAGGGAAAAATGCACATTCTGAGAAGCCGTCAGTGGCAACAGCTTCTTAAAGCATGATGAAACCTAACCACACACTATAAAATAAAATACTGTGAAGCCTACGCAACATAAATGTATGTTTCCCCATTTGCACAGTAAAATTTGCACCAAAGACTTCCACCAAAGAATTCCATAGTGAGGACTGCCAGTGGCTCTGAACCTTCCCTTAATGAATTTTTAATTTCCCCACCTCAAAGTAAAAAGGGAAGTTGTACCTTCAATTCAATTTTTAACTCCTGGCAACTGCCCTTAACAGATTTCTTGTAGCATGTTTCAAAAGTAGCTCTACAGTTCCCACTTCCTAGGAGCTGCGAGTAACTGGTCTAAGGTCATCCAACTGGCATTGTGTTTAAGGCAGAGATTGGAACTCACCATCCCCTGGTTTCTGGCTTAGTGCCTTAACCACTATGCTAAACTAGGACACACACAAAAACAGCAACAGTGAGAGACAGAATATAGGAGGTTTACCCAAAGGTGCTTTTTCAAGAGGCAACCGGACTTTCTGGTTTTTCTTTGAAGACGTTTTGCTTCTCATCCAAGAAGAGAATGAAGCTGAAGAAGCTGCTTGGATGAGAAGCGAAACGTCTTCAAGGAAAAACCAGAAAGTCCGGTTGTCTCTTGAAAAAAAGCACCTTTTGGTACAACCATGACCTGGATGACTGAAAATCTCCATAGACATATAGGAGGTTTACAAATAGACAGCAACACCATCTATTTCACAATGCAGAACCATTGCATAATAAAAAGACCCTCCTGGAAACACCAGTTGGTGACGTGTGTGCTTAAAAACATTGTGAAGACTGATCCAATGAAAATGTAACACAACCTAGATTGGATTCCAGCAAGTCCTTCTACAGTCTATATGGCAAGTTCTGTTAAGGTTGAACAGGGAAACACCCAGATCCAGTCGGAATTCTGCCTTTATTCATTAAGGTAGTATCTTATTTGTTTATTTATAAAAAGGATGCTTGTTTCAATTTCAAGTGAATATTACTTTTGTATTGAAGATTAGAGCTATCCCAACATAAGCACTGTTTGCACACAAATCTGAACTCTTGTAGTGTACTTTTCTCCCCACATTGCGTCAAAGGTCAATTTCAGAACTGATTTTTGAGCTGGATTCATATTTCCAGGAGTACTGAGAAGTGGGAGAGTGCTAGGTATAGAATAGAAAAGATGCTTTTGTCCTGGCTAATGGCCAGTATAATGTAATAGCAGGACAATGAGGAGCACTGGTAGTGTTCTGACCTAGAATTCCATAAACCACAAAGCAGAGTCCTTGTCCTGACAAAAAACCCTTTTTATTAAGTTACTGTGAATTTTTCTCATTCACATCCAGCAAAGTCTTTCAAGGGTAAATTTACAGTCACAGACCTTATCTGGCTTGGAGAGCTGCCAGGCCGATATCTTCAAAACTTGGCAAGAAGTCTCTGAGAGTCATGAACCAATTAAGCGAACTAATTGTCTCCTGCAAACTCCCATCCCCTTTCGCTCCTCTTTTATTCCCTATGGGAGGGGCCATTCATCGTCCACCTGTGGCCTTACTCCCAAGTCGACCCTTGTTTCTTAGCTGTTCCCTTTGTCTGGCAGCTCTGTGCATGCACACACTGGGAACGGCTCCAGCTGTTCATCTGCCTCACTGATGTCTGACTCCAAAGGCAGTTGATAACTGTCAGACTGCCCTGGCCCCATCTCTGCCTCCAACGCAGAGCACTCGTCAGAGCCTTCCCCAGACTCCAGGACTGATCCATGTTCCTCCCCAACCTCCTCACTGTCCAAATCTGCTGTCAGCTCTGCTGGCCGCTGGCAGACCACAACAGGTAGTTGTCACTTGGCAATTGCCTCATTCATTGAGTATTTACAGTTTCCACAGCAATGAAAAAGTAATTTCATGACAAATCCTCACGTTTATGACATTCACAGGTCTATAAAGCAAAGGAACATTGAAGTAAGATTGCAAGCACAATCATGGCCTCACTGCACTTAACAACTGAGTTTCTGATTCAAATTGTGGTTGCTAAGCGAGTAATACCCATATAGTAATTTCAGGAGGACCTTAGCATCCTCTTAATATCTGGGCTACCAATTGTTTCAGCTTTCAGCATATAGTGGGGGAGAGGGTGTCTGTGTGATTTCTAAGAGATAGGAAATCTCTCTGAAAGCTGCCAAACGTGCACTTTTCTTTAAGGTGATGTTGACAAGAAAAATCACAAAAAAATAGGGCTGTTCATGGAAAGATGTAAAGAGAGGTCCTGAGGAACTGAAAGAACATCCTGAAAGTTATACTTGATTGAGGAGCGGGATGGGAACTGAAATGAGAAAACTCCATGCTCTGTCTTAAAATATTAATCCAGAAGGAATCGAGTTAGATAATTAGAAATATCACAATCTTGAGGATCAGTTGATCAAGCAGACCAAAATCAGAGAGACCCTGCCAATCTCCTGAGGCTTCAAAGCAACTGAACACATATGTAGACAGAGCTACAGATTCTGGCATAAAGAGAATTATAATTGGATGGTGGAGGGCAGCTACCAGACCAGTTACAGTAAGTTGATTTCTCTTGAGTCTTAAAGAACAGCTCATTTTAAGTGCTTTTCCATAGCTCACATCAGCGGTGGGTTGCTCCCGGTTCAGACCGGTTCTTAGAACCAGTAGCAGCAGCAGCGGGAAGCTCCGCCCACCCACCCAGAACACTTCTGCGCATGCGCGGAAGCATCGCACGCGTGCACGCGCAAACCAGTGGCAAACAAATTCAGAACCCACCATTGGCTCACATTCAGGAGGCTGCAAATAAGTTGTTGAATCAGAACCTAAGATTGGATCTATAAATAAACTAGCATGTAAAGCAAAGGTTTCCTGAGGTAACTATTCTGCTATTGCATGCAACTAATGTAATGAGCAAATTAACACCAGATTATTGAAGTTTGTTCCAAAAATACTTCAGTGCATTTCATAATTGTGATACCCTATTGATTATGATTAATTATGTGCCATTAATCCATAACAACCATCCTGACAGATTTTCTCCAGGATGATGTGTCCCCAGCCTGACCTTCGAATCTTCCAACATTGCCGCCTTAACTGCTACTGGTCATCCTCTTTTTCTCTTTCCTTTTGACTTTCCCAGCATTATTGAAGAGAGATAAGCCTTCACCTAAAGTGTCCAAAATGATTAATTTGAGTCTGGTCATTTGTGTCTAGAGTAAAAATTCTGTATTCAATTGTATAAAAATTCAATTTATTTTGAAATTTTATTTTGTTTGTTTTCTTGGCTATCCATAAGTCTTCTCCAAAATCAACATTCAAAAGTGTAAATATTCCTTTTATCATGCTTCTTTAAAGTCCAACTTTTGCTTTCATAGAGAGTCACAGAGGATACCATGGCTTGCACTATTCTGTATCACTTTGTAGATATGCACACGTCACCATATCTGAAGATCCCCTTGAAAAATTCCTCTTCAAGTTTTTTATTTTTTTATTTTTTAACAAACATATCAATGCATGAACAATGTGGCACCTGGGTATCGTACATTCTAATACAAATAAAACAAATAAAATTAATCATAGTTATTACATTCAACCAACTTATGTATTTCTAATAATAATATAATTTATATTAAAATGCAGTCTATCATTATTCAATTATTCCATATTTTCTCTTGTTGCTTTTTATTATTATATAAAAGTGTATCCCCCTTTCTCTCATTTCTATCTCTTATTCTAAATTTTAATCATGTCACCCTTTATTAAAAGACATTTTTCCTATCATACCTAATTTCTAATCTTGTCACCTACCTAAAAAAAAGAGATACGAAAGCGAGAGAAAAAGAAAAGCAAATCAGAACAACAACAAAAAGGAGAAATCATCTATCCATCGTCTCTTGACTGCTTCAATACTTTAATTGCTATGCTTTTTTTTACTTGCCTCCCATATTCCTCTCTTGTATCTTTATCTCTGTCTGCATCTACTTCTTGGCTGTTCAATCTAGGTATTTCTCGCACCTCTAGCCTCTTCCACTGCCTAGCTTCCAAAATTTCTACCCAAGCCCCTATCTCCCTTTAAATAGTCCCAGAGTTTATCAAAAGCCTCTTTACATCTCCTTTACAGGTTCAATCTTCTAGCATAACATTCAGGGGTCCCTTTAATTAGACAGCTGCCTTGTTTTTGTATTTGAGTCTCCAGTAGTCATAGGGTAGTTGGGAATAATCCAGTAAATATTTTCACAGTCCTTCATCTAAATATTCCCAGACTTGTAGTTTTTCCTTTCGTCAGCAGGTGGCACTCTCAGCTTAAATTTCAATATTGCCACTAATCAATCATCATTTAGTTGTAAATTAATTCTAAAAGCAGAATAAGTTTTATAAGTAAATGATTCTAGCATTTTAAAATGCCTTCCCAGTACCATGTTTTTCCAATTCCAGTTTAAGAGTCCAATTTTCTGTATATTTCAAAATTTATTATTTTTCTCTCTTGCATCTTTCCCTTCTAGTCTTGTATTTTCTCAGAATGCTTAAACACTGCTTTAAACAGATAATTCTTAGCAAATAGTTCTAAATTATTCCTTGGGGTAAGTTTAAGGCAAAAAGGAATCCTCTCCCCCAATTCCAGTCACTGTTCACCTACTTCACTCCAGCTCCAGTCTTAGTTGTTCCTCAGTTGTCCCAGCTTTGTGGCAGCCATCTTTAGGCTGCCTCTTCACCTTGCCATGGCTGAGAGGAGAAAAAGAACCCCGGGTCAGACAGGAGAGCTGCAACTCTCCTCGACCTCACAGGGTGCCCCTCTGCTTCAACGCCCCCACAGGGCGGCTTTCACTCCTCTCAGAGCCCACAAACAGGGAAAACTCAGCACAGGGAACACGGAGACCCGTTCTCTGTGTCTGATATTGCCGCGACATCAACCGGATGTCCCAAAAAATTCCTCTTCTGATGATATGGAAGAAAATAAAACATCTTTTTAGACAAAATTTTGGCAGTTATCCTTTTATTTAGGTGCATATAATGAATCTACTATTGCAACACACTCTACATGGGGCTACCCTTGAAGAACGTTCGGAGACTACAGCTAGTGCAGAATGCGGCGGCGCGTGTGGTGATGGGTGTCCCTAGATACACCCATGTGACACCCATCCTTCGCGAACTGCACTGGCTGCCTATAGGTCTCTGAGCGCAATTCAAGGTGTTGGTGATTACCTTTAAAGCCCTACATGGCTTAGGACCAGTTTACCTCTGAGACCGCCTTCTCCAAGAGCCGCCCAGAGTCTCTGTGGAGTGGGCGGCATACAAATGCAAATAATAAATAATAAATAAATAAATCTTTCAGTATGTTATTCACTTAAAATTGCAATTGCTAATATAATAGTTAGCAGCTTGAATATTGTCAGCAAACAAATAATTGGCCATAGTTGCTTGCAAATGTTCAGATTTCTTTGAAATAGCTGTGAGTTATTGTTTTAATTCTCCTGAGATTTCTTTAATTTTGATTTAATTCTCCTGAGATTTCTTTAATAATTTGCATGCCAACAATTTAATCTTTTATTTAAATTATGTCATCTTATGGGACCCAGACCTTATCTATCATATGTTCTTTAGAATTATACCCTTCTAAATATTAATTCACTTTGACCTTCTTTAAATAAGCCTTAAAACCTGGCTTTTCTTCCAGGTCTTGGCTAGAGTATGTAATGATCCCTTTAACATGATGATAAATAAACCAGTCATTCATTTGAAATTTTTGGTACATGCTGTTTGTATTTTATTGTTTTAAACTTATACAGTACTGTGTCCCACCCAGAGTTATGACAGAATTAGGTAGTCTATAAAATAAATAAATAAACAAGCAAAAAAATTGAAGACACATATACTTCAACTCCAGAATTGTAGATAACTCCTATATTTTTCTTTTCTATAACAAAACTGTTTAAGGTCTGTTACAGCCATTATGTAAAACAGGTAGGCAGAAGACTAGCAAAACACAACCATGAACACTAATTAGCCAACAAACCACACAATGAAAACTCTTTAATTTCACAGCACATGGACAGACTCATCCATAGTTTCAACTGGAAAACTGTGAGAATCCTAGACCAAATTAAATCCCAAAATCCTAGGGAATTCCTAGACGCCTGACACTTAGACAAATCAGCCATCAATAGATACATAAAGGTAAATCACATTTGTACATCATTCAAAAGAGACAATAAAAAACTAAGAAGGAAACAAAAAGACTAGAACATTCTCTACCACCCAAATAAGCAGAGATTAACAGCAGGCAAAGCATCAAGCAGAAAACAGTAACCTAACTAAGGAACTATAAATGAGACAATCAAGCAAACAAACTATCAAACAGACAAGCAGAAAACAATATACTGATCAAGGAACTGGAAAGCCAGTTTGGTGTGATGGTGAAAGTATCAGGTAGAAACAAGAAGACCATGAATTCTAGTCCCACTTTAGGCACAGCCAATTGGGTGACTTTGGGGCAGTCACTTTCTCTTAGACATAGGAAGGAGGCAGTGGCAAACTATTTCTGAAAACCTTTGCCAAGAAAACTGCAGGGACTTGTCCAGGCAGTCTTCAAGAATTGGGCACAATTGAACAGAAGAAGAAAAAATCAAGAAACTAACAAGGAAAAAATCATACACCCGCCAATACTGAAAGGGCAAACATTTACAAACAACCAAACACAGGAAGCACCAAGTACTCCTCAGGTCAACTCTGAGCTATATATATTGTCTGGGAGACACGAATGGGGCATGAATTTCTAGAGTTGATGGTAGTTTGTTGCTATGCATTAGTAGCTATAGTTATAGCACTTAGACTTATATACTGCTTCACTGTGCTTTACAACCCTCTCTAAATGCTTTACAGAGTCAGCGTATTGCCCGCAGCAATCTGGGTCCTCAGTGTACTGACCTCGGAAGGATGGAAGGATGAGTCAGCCTCGAGGCAGTCAGGATCAAACTGCTGGCAGTTGGCAGAATTAGCCAGAATTAGCCTGCAATACTGCATTCTAACCACTGCACCACCACAGCTCCTCAAAGCCAGAGCTGGTGCTGCTTTCAGAACGCAATAAAGGATTGGAGATAATTTGCTCTGAAAACTCTAAAATGGCTCAGAATAGAACTGAAGCTGGAAAAAAAATAGGATCGAAGTACATTTGGGATGAGCTAGGAAAGAGAACAAGGTGACATTATCTTTTCTGCATTCAGGGAGCAGTGAGTAATCCATACTGATGTTCGGCCAAGAAGAAAGTAAGGCTCTACCCTTAGACATCAAACTTATAAGTGCTACATATCTCTTCTGCAGCCCTTAACCTGAACTGCTCCTGTGAGAGATAGGGAGGAGCCTATTTATTGTTGGTATGGAAATGAGATTCTATTCCACCTTATACAGTAGAGAGTGGGTGCTACTGGGGCTGGTAAATTATAATTGGCCTCTATATGTAATGGAAGGTAAAATTGGGTCTCAGGAACCAGTGAGAATTTGTGGAGAGGGATTAATGTGAAATAAAGCAGCATTGACTGCTTGCATTGCAGGCTTAAAAAAAATGCACCTCAGCATGCGCATATACAATTCACTTTCTAATTCTGTGGATTTCAGTATGTCACACAGCTCACTTTCTAATCCTCTTTGATTTCCGTATGTCACACAGCTGTTAAGGCGTTCAGAGACAATTGGATGTGTTCGGAGGATTTTTTCCTCCCTTGTTCACTCCATTAATTCCGTACAGCCATTAAATTCAATCACGTTCTTGTTCAGTAAAGAGCTATAACAAGCAGCTTTATTTTGAACAGTTATAAGAAGAGTGAAGAAAACTGGGAGTCTGGAATTACTCAATTTAAATCAAGAGAATTGGATCAGCATGTCGGCTTTTGTTGCAACGAGGTCTTTCAGCCCTGGGAGTGGTTTTGCACAAATTACTAGACTAGACTACCAGATTTGGGTGATTTGTAACTCAATACAAGTCCTTGTCCTAATGAATTATGCAAAGCAGATCATCGGGGCATGTGGGGTTTTGTTTGACTTTGGGGTTTGTTAACATACCAATTTTATTTTGTTAGCTTGGATTTAGGGTGAATCCAATCTAGCTATATGTGAGATTTCAGAAGCATATTAGTATTAGTATTAGTATTAGTAGTATTAGTAGTATTAGTATTATCAGTATTATTAGTATTAGTATTGTTGTTGTAGGTAGAAACAAATTCTTTTGATGTAGTGATAAAATACTATGGATTTAGGGTGAATCCAATCTAGTTATATGTGAGATTTCAGAAGCATAGTAGTAGTAGTAGTAGTAGTAGTAGTAGTAGTAGTAGTAGTAGTAGTAGTAGTAGTAGTATCAGTAGTATCAGTAGTATCAGTAGTATCAGTAGTATCAGTAGTATCAGTATTAGTATTGTTGTTGTAGGTAGAAACAAATTCTTTTGATGTAGTGATGAAATACTATGGCCATTTTCTCACATATGATTTATAGCATCCTATATAATCATCCAACCATTGTTATAATTATGTTGTCAGGCTTTATTTTAGCATGACAATAACTGGATGATGCTACAAAATAATGAAAATTACTAATTTAAAAAAAAGGCTTGGGGTGCATTTAAAAGAGAGTGAGAGTATTTTCTCACTAGCAAATTATAGCATTTCCCAGAATCATCTCACCAGCATTGGGCTAAAATAACAATAATGACAATAAGCTTTATATCATTTCAACAATGGCTGGATGATACCATGAAGAACTGTGGGTCTAAGGGAATGACCTCTGCATGCAGTGCCCTTCCATCTCTCTTCTAAGTACATGGTGAAGGCTTCTCCTACAAACTCCAGCCATCTGATTAGTGATCCATCAGAGAAGAGAATGACCTCTTCTCCTGAATCATCAGATAGCTTCCTGCTTTTCCATTTATCAAGAAAATGATTGCATGGAGTGGTAATGGGGAGGGGAGAGAGGCAGTGGTGGGTTCCTACCAGTGCGGTCCACTCTATAGCACCGGTAGCGGCCTGCTGGTGATGTCACAGTACCGGTGCAGTCGGTTGCCGGTGCCTGGGCACCACCATTTTTTTAAAAAAAAAATTTATTTTTTTTTAAAAAAATTTCTTCTGCGCATGCCCAGAAGCAGAGCTTCCGACACTGCACATGCGCTGCCTTCCTACCCCACAGTGAGTCCAAGCAGGGCAGGATGGCTGAGGGAGCACGTGAGATGCTGAAAGAACGGGCGGCAGGAGCTATCTCAGTTCCCCTCCCTTCAGCAGTCCGAGAAGCCACAAACATGCGGTGATGATCCCAGGCATTTTCGCACGTTCGAGGCTTCTCGAGCTGCTGAGGGGAGGGGGAACGGGCGGCAGGAGCCTAGGATCATCGAATGGGGAGAAGCATTCAAGCCAGACGGAGCCTCCTAGAAGAACTGCTGCCGGGGTCTTGCTCCTCCCGCTGCGGGGGGCTGCGTTGCGGGTGGGCAATGCCCCCCGCTTCTCTGGCCGCTGCCAAGCTCCCGAGGCCCATGCCCACCCGGTCACATGGCTGGCAAGCCAAACCCACAAAATAAGCCAGGCCCACAGAGTGGTAGTAAAAAAATTAGGAACTCACCCCTGGAGAGAGGATACAAAGATGTTCTGTGAAGAAATGTCTTTATATTAGAATTGAGATGAAAATATAACAAAGACATATCTAGCTTCTTTCCAGGATACTTATTTAAGAAAATGCTAATAATGTCCCATAAGCCTCCTGATAAAAACTCGTAATCATCACTTTTATTAGCTTATGTGAAGTCTGATCGAATAAAAAGCTTGATTTTTATGCCTCTGGTATATTTATCATTTCCATGGGGGAAAGTTATTTTGCCAGCCTTGGGCTGCAGCAGACTAGTAGATGAAAAGAGGATGAAAGTTATCTCTTGACCTTCCTTCCAGATGTGCAGCTGCTTTATCCAGAAGTCTGGGGCTCGGAATGCAATTCTGTCAAGTTAATTTATAATTACATCCAGGCAACCTACTACTGATGGAAGTAGCCTCTGATGCGATGAACAGCTACGCTCAGAGGAAAACTGAATTTGTGGTATTAATGCTTCTGAGCCACAGCTGTGAATTTTGTTAGGCATTTGCTTAATTATTTAATGGCAATGAGCTTATTTACATGTTTGGGAGGAGAGGCAAAATTAAGGATGCCCAGCAAAAAGAAAAGCATCCCAGTCCGATCCTCTTAACTGGAAGGAAAGTGATTCCAGATAGTAGATAATGGAAACCATTCTGTGAGATGTCAGGACTCCGGTTCTCATCCCATCTCCAGAAATGAGATTAAACTTTAGGGAGAAAACCCAGGAATCTGAAGAAATGAAATGTCCTCATAAGTTGTGGAAAGTAATAGGTGTTCCTGAATCCCATATACTGTAGTATTTAGTCAGAAACTCCTCTGAAAGAAGGCAACCAAGTATTGTCACAGGGGAGATGTCGAAAGCCAGAGCTGCATGTGGTCTGCTCCTCTGAGGGAAGCTTAATTTACTTCCCTGTGGGAAGCTTTATCTTTGCCTCATGAAATGGTAATTCTCAATAGGAATTAAGGAACTAAGACTTTGATGTGGCATAGCTCCACTCTAAAGCAGCCTATAAAGTAGGATCAGAGTGGGGAAGAATGGACCACCTCCTGACAGTACAGCCTTCCATTTCCATTAAGCCAAGTAAGCCATTAATTTCAATGCTAATATGGTGTAAATGGCAGGCCCAAGGAGTAATCTGAATAAAGCCATGATTAGTTCCCCTTCTATCTCATGCAAGGGTCCTGATCCAACAGGGAAATGGGGTGATAGAATAGATAGGGTACTTGTGTCTCCAGATGGTATCTTGCCTTTTTAGAGTTCCTCCAGAACTCTTGAAGCTTATGTGGAAATTCAACAGGCATTGTATGTGGGGCTGCCCTTGAAGACCAGCTAGAAGTTACAATTGGTCCAGAATGTGGCAGTACATGCAGTGATGGTTGCCCCATGTTATGCCTCTTTCTCCCAAGTCCTTTCCAGTGCAATTCAATGTGCTAGTTATTACTTTTAAAGTCTTATAACAAAAACCAACTTATTTGTGGGACTGCCTCTTTCTAAGGGTATCTGCCCATCCTATCATAATGGATAAGGTGGGTAGGCTTCTAGTTCCTTAAATGTTGCCATCTTGTATCCATTTGGAATATCCTTCTTTCTGAAGTTTGGCAGGTTGTCATCCTTTTAATCTTCTGAAAAGTGTTTAAGACCTGGCTTTTACCCCAAGTGCTGGGACAGGGTGAAGTTGTGAGATTTGCTTGTTGTGGATTGCACAGAAATTTAGATATGGTGCTAAGTACTTGGGTTTAATTTTTTTTGTTTTAATATTTTTGTCGTAAATAGATGTTATTTTATCTCTTGGTTGTGAACCACCCAGAATTTGGTACAAGATGAGTGGCTATATAAACGTTTGAAATAAATTAAACTAATAGCCATGCAAATGTGGTTAAAACTTCATATTTTTCTTATAATATCAGCTCTTCATCTCTCCTTGACATGAATCAATGTTGCGAAGAAGAATCTATTCCCTCATTCATCATATTGACCTTCCGCATTGCTTTAGGGTATGACTTAAGTGTGCCTTTTAATGGTATAACAAGCCTGTTAAAAAAGAACGGTGTTGAACCCGTAATGTATATTTTTCATTTCAATAATATAGGCTCTGTAAACTCATCAAAGGATGCGCTAATGTTATTTCCCTGCTCCAGAGAACTCTATTGCTGTGAGTGATCAGTCAAGGATGTGCAATGGGCAAAACTGGGCCCACTATTATTTTGCTTCCCAATTCCATCTCCTGACACAATGAGCCCTAGATGTTGCTGGTGTCTGTGTCATTTGTGGCAGATGATCTTATATGTCTTGATCCTTCTCCATGACTGTTTGTCACTTCTCATCCTAATAAATCTGAATCTTGAAGCCTTGTCTCAGGACCCTTCCCAAAGAGTTATGAGGCTGCAATGCAGTAGCTTTGAGTGATGTAGCCTTTCCTTTTTTCCAGGTCTGTGTAGAAGTTCTAAATGGAGCTTTTGAGCAGCCTAGATAGATAGATAGATAGATAGATAGATAGATAGATAGATAGATAGATAGATAGATAGATAGATAGATAGATAGATAGATAGATAGATAGATAGATAGATAGATAGATAGATAGATAGATAGATAGATAGATAGATAGATTAGACAATTATAGCAATAGCACTTTACTTATATACCGCTTCATAGTGCTTTACAGCCCTCTCTAAGCGGTTTACAGAGTTCAGCATATTGCCCCCAAAATCTGGGTCCTCATTTTACCGACCTCGGAAGGATGGAAGGCTGAGTCAACCTTGAGCCTAGTGAGATTTGAACAGCTGAACTGCTGAACTAGCAGTCAGCCTGCAGTCACAGCATTTAACCACTGCACCACTTCAATGTTTGCAATGTTTTCCATGCTGAGGTTCTGGGATATGGGCTAGAAATCCTTTCCCACTAGGATAAATTTTTCAGCAATCTTCACTAGGAAACCATGGTGTTTGTTATGTGTCCTGGCTAACACAACCCTTGGCTTTAGTATTCCTAAAGTTGCTGTGGACATGTCTGAAGCTTCTATGCTTTTTAAAGATTTTTTCCAAGCATTTTTGTTTTCCTTTTTCCTCCAGATTGTGCCCAAGAATGATATTTTCTCTCTTCCCTCCGCCCCCCCCCCACTTTGCTCATGAGACGGGAATATGGGATTCGTGTGAAATTAAGGGACAATTGACTATTTTTAATGGCCTTTTAAAATGTGCCATATGCGCCTCATGATCTCAGGCTGTCTTAAGCAAGGATCAACCCAGAGGAGGTGATTTTCCTTGTCACTAAATAATTAGAAGTAGACTTGGTCAGCTTCTGCTCTGGCATCTTTGGGCTGATAGGGGCAAGACGGGGATTATCGCCGGTAGTTGACCTAGTTACATGGTGCTCTTTCATGGCCTGATCGAGCCCAGCTAACATATCAGTGTAAGTAACACTGGAAGATGAGGTCAACAACTAAGGCAAGCCAGAATGGATATCCTCAAAGTTGCGAGGGACAGAAACCAAGCAAACAAGTTGTGTTATGATTAAGGAACTCATTTGCCATGGAAGAAAATTGGCAGGTATAGAGTTTAGTCAGAATTATTGAATGGCTTTGAAATAAATAAATAAATAAAAGGAAACTCACTGCCTGATCCCAATACATTGCCTGAATTACTATGACTACATTGCTGTAATTCTTACTGATGCTGGTTAATGGATTATGTCATTTTATTATAAACTTCATTTAAATATTGTAATTTTGCATATAGTCTTATTCTATATTATATGCTATTGTACTTTTCACATTTATGTAACTGCATCTAAAGAGAATTGTGGATGCAAGGCTTAAAATATATTGTGTTTCAAAATCAGATGCCATAGGCCAATCATAATAGTGTGTGTGTGTGTGTGTGTGTGTGTGTGTGTGTGTGTGTGTGTGTGTGTGTGTGTGTGTGTGTCGGTTGGTCTATGAGGTCTGGCTTTTACATACCTGGCACATATGTATGTGTTGTGTTTTCTCTGTGTGTGTGTCTGTGTGTGTGTGTACACACACATGTATAACATATAGCATATACCTAAGGCAGTTTCTCTCTTTCTTAATAATTTTATTAAAAGTAAAATATAATACAATCTAGAAAAGAAAAGAAAGAAGTGCAAGGAAGAAGAAAATAATGGAGAAAAAGAGAAAAACAATCATGAAAGGAATTTCCCACCCTCATCCGAAGTATAAACAATTTTACTATCTCTTTGTCTCCTCTAAATTCATAGATATAATACTGTTCAATCCATAAGTAACTAATGTCTTCTCCAATCCAAAAAGTCCCGACAGAGCCCTAAAACAATAACATTAATTAACATATATAAAGTCAGCATTTCATATCTCAACTGTTAACATTTAGAAAGTAATTTGTATCCTAGTATGAACAAAATACTGAAATTTAACATGCCCTTTAAAGAGAACAAGCTCACAAAAAAATCCTTATTTTAAGTGAAAGGATAGTTAGATATAAAGCCAATTTAAATGCTGTCAGATTAGGACACATAAAGTAACTGTAAGGAAAGGCTTAAGCATCAGGCTTAACTGTAAGGAAATCTAATATACATTTTTTCCACTCCAGATGTCAGCAAATCCAAAAAGAAGCCCTTGAAATAGCATGTCCCATTTTAACCCTGATCAAATAAACCAATTTTGTGTTCCTTCTTTTTATGTAAAACAATCTTGTTCTTTAATCCATTCAAATGATTGTTGATCCTTGTTTCAAATTTCTTCAATACTTTAAACAGCCTCTTTTATAAGTCCAGTAAATAAAAATTATTCCAATTATTCTCTAGAATTTTTATTTTTACTTCCTTTTTAATTTTTAAGCTTCATCCAATTTTTTTTATGTTTAATAATAAATTCCTGTTCAAATTCTTGTTCATGTTGCTCTCAAATAGATTTTGTTGTATTTTTACCCTAACATCTTCTTCTGGGAACAAACTGTTTCCAGGAAGATAAACACAGTTGACATTATTGATTCAAAGTCCCAATGCTGTTCCTCAAAAATGGCTCTTAACGCCATTATCTTGCAATGTCTCCAATATTAAAAACTATATTCTTTCCCACAAAAATGCATTTATTCTTTAAAATTAATGTTAAACTCATAATACAAGTAGTCATGACTTACAACAATTCCTCTTGTGACTATTTGAAGTTATAACTGCATTGAAAAAAATGACTTTTTCTCTGGTCTTTGCACTTAAGACCATCAAGCTTTCCCATGTGATCAAAATTTGAGCATTTAGCAACAATATGTAATTACAACAGATCAGGGGCGAAATTCAGCAGGTTCTGACAGGTTCTGGAGAACCGGTAGTGGAAATTTTGAGTAGTTCAGAGAACTGGCAAATACCACCTCTGGCTGGCCCCAGAGTGGAGAGGGAATGGGGATTTTGCAGTATCCTTCCCCTGGAGTGGGGTGGGAATGGAGATTTTGCAGTATCCTTCCCCTGCCATGCCCACCAAGCCACACCCACAGAACCGGTAGGGAAAAATTTTGAATTTCACCCCTACTTCTGTTGCAATTCAAGGATCTGTTTATCACCTATAAAACCATTCAGGATATAAGACCTGGTTTCTTGGGGAACTTCCTATCCCTTAATGTGCCCATCCTGTTGACTCTAATAGAGTTGGCCTGTTCCAGGTCACATCAATTTAGTAATGTCACCTGTTCTGTTGCAGCATCAGCCTACTGAAGTAGAAAATCCCCCCCCCCGATATCCATACAGCTCTCACTGTGCCTGCCTTCTTCCTTGTGACCAAAGCCTGAGACTAGATAGGTTGAATGGATACAACGAAGCTATTGTGTCTTTTTGTGATTTCCCTCAATATGCTGGGTATGTCCCATGCTTTATTTGGTATTGTTTTCTATCATATTCTTCTACTCTATGGAGCTCCCCAGAATTGTCTGGGATCTGGAATGTAACAAACAAATAGTTTAGAATAAGGATCAATTCTTATTTGTACAAGAAAAGATTGTGTACAGTAACATCCTCTTGCTGTGCTTAGATACCTATCTGAGAAAACATTCTAGACATCACATGGATTAGCTGTGGCTCCAGGAGTTTATCACTTGCATTCCAGACTCAAAATTCTTACAGCAACTAATAGGTTGAACTTTCTGTAAGCCTGTGCAAAGATGGTATATAAAGCTTTGATAACCTATTTTGCAAAGCAATCAATTGCCTCATTTGGAAATTTTGATCATGCCTGCCCCAGGCATGGCGAGAATAGCTGGAAACACCTGCTTGCAAGTATCAAAGGGACCTTTGTCTCCCAGTGGATTCTCTCCTCCTATCATTTCGCATGTGCTGTGCCCTTATGATTCTGAAAGCCATTGGCTGCCAATCTGTCTAGTTGCCTATATTTCAGTCATATGAATTATGTCACTGCAAGAATACTGGTGGGAATTAGCATGTGTTAAGTAACCATTTTGTGCTAATTGGCTCAGCAGCAAAGAAAAAAACTTCCTGAAATGTCTAAGAAAAACGTTAGTGTTATACGAGCTCAACTTTTGAAATATGATAAAAGAAAACCCAAAAAGACAGTCTACCATCCAAATGGTCCCTTTGCTCCAACAATGGTATTAGATTTTCTAAATATATATATATATAATCATAGAGTTTGGGACCAAATTCCAAAAGTGGTGCCTTTTTGTCAGTAGCAAAAAGAGAGGGGGAAACCCTCAAGATTTATTCTAACAAAATGAAATTCAATGGTGAAAAAAGTAAGGTTCTACATTTAGGCAAGAAAAACAAAATGCACAGGTACAGTATATGTGGTACCTTGCTCAATAGTAGTAACTGTGAGAGGGATCTTGGAGTCCTAGTGGACAACCATTTAAATATGAGCCAGCAGTGTGCAGCAGCTGCCAAAAAAGCTAACATAGTTCTAGGCTGCATAAACAGAGGGATAGAATCAAGATCATGTGACGTGTTATTACCACTTTAGAATGCCTTGGTAAGGCCACACTTGAAATACGGCATTCAGTTTTGGTCACCACGATGTAAAAAAGATGTTGAGACTCTAGAAAGAGTGCAGAGAAGAGCAACAAAGATGATTAGGGGACTGGAGGCTAAAACATATGAAGAATGGTTGCAGAAACTGGGTATGTCTAGTTTAATGAAAAGGACTAGGGGAGACATGATAGCAGTGTTCCAATATCTCAGGGCCACAAAGAAGAGGGAGTCAAGCTATTCTCCAAAGCACCTGAGGGTAGAACAAGAAGCAATGGGTGGAAACTAATCAAAGAGAGAAGCAACTTAGAACTAAGGAGAAATTTCCTGACAGTTAGAACAATTAATCAGTGGAACAACTTGCCTCCAGAAGTTGTGGGTGCTCCAATACTGGATGTTTTTAAGAAGATGTTGGATAACCATTTGTCTGAAGGGTTTCCTGCCTAAGCAGGGGGTTGGACTAGAAGACCTCCAAGGTCCCTTCCAACTCTGTTATTCCATTTCTATTTCTTCTATTCATCATTTGACATGAATTTCTTGTAGGCAAAATGTTTCCTCATCAGAACATGTTGTGGACAGATGACAATATCTAGAAATATAGAATGAACCCTCTACTGTGTTCAATCTATAGCTGCTTCATAAGATTAGGAAGCCAAGTTTAAGGGAAAACAGAAAGATACAAGATACATTAAATCAATTGTCAGACTGCATATTCATTCTATCACACAAATCATTACTGAACAATGTATGCCTCATATAAATACACTAATTATGGAAAAATTAATTTTATAAGAAAACATCTATATTCTTTATTCAGAGCATAAAGCCATATAAGCACATAAGAGCCCAAAAAGGTTATTGCATCTGATTGCAATTGTCACACTGGCTGTGGAATTCTGAGAACAGGAACCTACACTTCCAGAGGTTGTTCGGGCTGAGAAGGGCTACTTTAAACCATTTGGGTTGTCACCAAATGCTCCTTGACAAGAAGTTGCTTCAAATAGTTGCCATCCAAGGAGTCCAGTTTTGCACAATCTGCAAGCACTGATGAAAGAGAGAGGGGGGGGGAGGGAGGGAGGGAGGGAGGGAGGGAGGGAGGGAGGGAGGGAGGGAGAGAGAGAGAGAGAGAGAGAGAGAGAGAGAGAGAGAGAGAGAGAGAGAGAGAGAGAGAGAGAGAGAGAGAGAGAGAGAGAGAGAGAGCACTAAAGGGGAAGAGGTCAGAAAAACATTGCTGGAAGGTATTGAGATAACCTTTCTATGGTTCCACATTTCATACCACAGAGTATAGTCTGGAATCTCAATTCCGTCTTCTGCTCCCCGAGCTATAAAAGGAGATGAGATCATTTGGAAAAACACTGCAGCCCGTTCAGACTGGCTTTCCCAGATTGGGAAGCATTATTGTATGGTTAAGGGGCTACATCAATTTTTTTTTAAATCCATCTGTGGTAATAAACTGCTCTTGCAATATACACACATAAACACACACACATTTGGGATCAATCAATAAAAGAGCCCTTTGTTGAAGTACAACAATAAAATGCCAAAGCCTTGTTATTGCTTTCAGCATATGATGTTGAGGCCATACTGCTGTGATGTTTATTTAGATAACTTTATCCCTGAAGCCTAAAGCTTTGGTTGGCGGTCTTCATTTATATCAAGTCCCACCATAACTGCCAGATATCTTCAATACAGGAACTCTGTCTTGCCTATGGCTACCCAGAAATTTGCAGTAAACTAGCATACCATTGATCCCTAATTCAGTTTTCTCCAAATTGAGCATCATTCCTGTCTACCCCCAATTTCAGAATTCTTGGCCAATCCTATGGTGGATAGTTCAGAAAAAGCTGTACTAGATGCTACTGGCAGATGCTGTGTTATGTTCATGTGTATGTTGCTGTGAATTGCACATGTTGTGGGTATCTTAAGTAGCCAGGATTTGCAGAGAGGGGCAAATACCCTTTTGGGATATGGCTGTATTCACTTCCTATTGGCAGATCTGTGCAATGGTTATACTTCTGATACTGTATTTGGAAATAACAGATCAGACTGCACCAGGCAAAGAGCTCCTGTATAGTTTTTAACTGATATGCTAATTTCCTATCTGTAGGCAATTTTAAGCAGAGAAAAAGGGGAAGCATTCTAGACCAGTAGTCTGGAGATTCTGAGTAGATTATCACTCCCCCCCCCCAAGATGTTATGTCAACGAATTACCAACTAATAGCTATAATCTATACCAAGGATTAAGCTGAATAAGAAGGTTATTATGCCCTTTAAAGAGAGATTGTATATCAGTGATTGCATGACCTCTATAGATGCTGTATGCTAAATAAATGATAGATAGATAGATAGATAGATAGATAGATAGATAGGTAGATAGATAGATAGATAGATGGATGGATGGATGGATGGATGGATGGATGGATGGATGGATGGATGGATGGATGGATGGATGGATGGAGGATGGATGATGATAGATAGAAAGATAGATAGATAGATAGATAGATAGATAGATAGATAGATAGATAGATAGATAGATAGATAGATAGATAGATAGATAGATAGATAGAGATAGATGATGATAGATAGATAGATGATAGATAGATAGATAGATAGATAGATAGATAGATAGATAGATAGATAGATAGATAGATAGATAGATAAACTTAAGCAGCTACATTGTTCACAGCTAAACTTAAGCAGCTACGTCGTTCCAAAGAGAAAGCCTATAGAAAAGGTGATAAAATGCTGTATAATCAGGCCAGAAATGTATTAATAAGGGAGATCAGAGCAGCAAAAAGAAGCTACTCTGAAAAGCTAAAGAATCAGTTCTCAACAAATGAACCAGCAAACATGTGAAGAACTCTGAAAAATATCATTGGATACGGCAAACCAGCTTCCCAGGCTGAAGGAAATCAACAACTGGCAGATGACCTGAACATGTTTTACTGCAGGTTTGAAAGGAAACTACAGCCACCTATCTCCATAACCCCCATCTCAGACACACCAACAACAGCCAAGCCTCCTACAACTGACCCCATACCATTGGGTTCACAACCCCTAGTGATCACAGAAAAGGAAGTGGAAGACCTATTTCACACACAAAATCCAGGAAAAGCTCCAGGCCCAGACAAGATAACTCCTTCTTGCTTAAAAGTCTGTTCTGACCAATTGGCCCCCATCTTCACCCGAATCTTCAATAAATCGCTAGAGATGTGCTATGTTCCTTCTTGCTTCAAACACTCTACTATCATGTGCCAAAGAAGCCTACCATCAAGGAACTGAACGACTGCAGACCAGTTGCTCTAACATCTGTAGTTATGAAAACCTTTGAAAGGCTAGTGCTGTCCCACTTGAAAACCATCACGGATCCACTGTTAGACCCCCTGCAATTTGCATACCGAGCAAACAGATCAACGGATGATGCTGTTAATATGGCTCTGCACTACAACCTACAACATCTTGAATCTCCAAAGGCCTACCCAAGGGTCCTCTTTGTAGACTTTAGTTCAGCATTCAATACCATCATTCCAAACACTCTTCTAACTAAGCTGAACCAGCTAGCGGTATCTGAACACACTTGTAAGTGGATCATAAGCTTCCTAACAAACAGGAAGCAGCAGGTGAAGCTAAGCAGAATCACATTAGATACCTGTACAATTAGCACAGCCCCCCCCCAAGGCTGTGTGCTCTCTCCACTCCTCTCTTTATACCAATGACTGCATCTCTAATGATCCATCTGTTAAACTACTGAAGTTCGCAGATGACACAACAGTGATCGGCCTCATTCAAGACAATGATGAATCCGCATACAGATGGGAGGTTGAGCAACTAACCTTGTGGTGTGACCGGAACAATCTGGAACTGAACACTTTCAAAACCGTAGAAATGGTGGTAGACTTTAGGAGAAACCCGCCCATACTTCCACCTCTTACAATACTAGACAACACAGTATCAACAGTAGAGACCTTCAAATTTCTAGGTTCTACCATATCGCAAGATCTAAAATGGACACCTAACATCAAAAACATCATCAAAAAAGCACAACAAAGAATGTTCTTTCTGCACCAACTCAGAAAGCTGAAACTGCCCAAGGAGTTGCTGATACAGTTCTACAGATGAATTATTGAGTCTGTCATCTGCACCTCTATAACTGTCTGGTTTGGTTCTGCAACCCAACAAAACAGACACAGACTTCAGAGGATAATTAGAACTGCAAAAAAGAAACCAATTGCTACCAACCTGCCTTCCATTGAGGACCTGTATACTGCACGAGTCAAAAAGAGGGCTGTGAAAATATTTACAGACCCCTCACATCCTGGACACAAACTGCTTCAACTCCTACCCTCAAAACGACACTATAGAGCACTGCACACCAGAACACCATCACTCTGCTAAACAAATAATTCCCTCAGCACTGTCAAACTATTTACTAAGTCTGCATTACTATTAATCTTCTCATCGTTTCCATCACCCATCTCCTCCCACAAATGACTGTATGACTGTAACTTTGTTGCTTGTATCCTTACAATTTATATTGACTGGTTCCTAATATGATTTGATTGCTTATTTGTACCCTATGACAATCATTAAGAATCATGATTCTTGACAAATGTATCTTTTCTTTTATGTACACTGAGAGCATATGCACCAAAGACAAATTCCTTGTGTGTCCAATCACACTTGGCCAATAAAAATGCTATTCTATTCTAGACAGACAGACAGACAGACAGACAGACAGATGTTTATAGTCCTGTGAATCTCCCAGATGTCTCTCAAGGGAACTCAAGAGAGTTTCTCCAGGTTGTGGGGGGGGGAGTTAAGATCAGAATGTAAATTTTCCATTGCTTGACTTTCCTAGTAACATTACATTGAATCTTTAGGATCACTTAAACAAAGTGAGTATCCTACTTTCACCCTCTTATCTAGCTCTGCTGTAGCCAAAAAGCAGACTAATGTAGTCGAATAACTTTTGAATTGCATTTTTAAAAAGTAATCCACGGAGCAGACATTAGAAGCAAGGGCTGAAGAGTCAGATCAGCAATGATACTGAGCTGGGAGGGATGGTCTTTAGATTATTCAAAATGAAAAACCAGCATAAGTTTGATAAATTTACCCAGTGAATGAACAAAGCATAGTGCTTAAAAATAATGCTTTTCTGGGTCTTTTAGAATTGATCATATATAAACACACATTCTTCTTCCTTAAAAATCATCATTTTTCGTATCAAAGCAAAATTTGCTTTGCTACTATATTCTTCCACATAAATCACTGGGTAGTGCTACTGATTAGCTGTGATATATGAAGCATTTTTTTTCATAAGTTCCATTTGCACAACTTCACATACTGCTACAGTTCTGTAAGACGTTGTTCTGAGAGCTTCCACATCTTCTTTTCTTATATTCATTTTCTATTCATACAATCCGGAAATTAATCCATCTTCTAATACTTCTTGTGGGTCTCACAGGTCCTCTTCCTGTAATCATTCTACTTTCACTCTGGTTTCTTTCATTTCCTTCCTTTTCCCCATTTTCCCCTAAGATGCATTCTTGACACTATCAAACTATGATCTGTCCCAGATTCAGAATATTTCATCACCTTTTATCTAGCTGATTTATTCATTTGATTAATTTATTCAACACATAGCCAGCCATAATTTGCCAGCAGCAAACAAATATTATAATGTTCCCAATAAATACAGATAAAAATTAATAAATAAAAATCTCCCAACCAAAATCCAGAAAAAAATAACAGCAATAGGCAGAATCCCACCTGCATATAATGCTACAAAAGCAGTTTGAAAATGCTCAGTCTTCAATATTTTCTACTACCCATAAACAAATTTTAGATTTATATTCATTCTTTTATCATATATATGCATGGACAGACTTATGTTTAAACTATATACTGTATTTCAAATAAAGAGATATTTTTTTCTAAGATGAAACTAACTAATCAATCATCATTTTACTTCATTCCTGGGTCCTCAAGTTATGTACTATCTCACCCTCTTTCCATTCATATAACATTGCAGATTTCTGCACATTTTTTCCTAAAGCTTATTTCTGTTTATTCCATTATCATGATCCAGTGGAATGTCAACATTCAATTATTATAAGTCTTTGAATCCTTACTTTCATATGCATCCACAACATGTAGGTGATATTTATTCATAATGCAGATATACATTGTAGCCCTTTCATTCATAATTAAATCTACATATTTATTTCCACTTGCATGTTCATTTATTTATTTTTCACCCTTTATTTCTCTTACATTTTAGTTGCATTCTTCCATATATAATGTTTATCAACAGATGGGCCCACATAATTGCTCCCTGCCATCTGTTATAACTTTATTAATTTTTTTAGACAATGCTTTTTAATAAGAGAAAGAACAAACTTGATCGCACCTTGGTCATTCCCATTCCACATACAGCATTCCTTGATAACATTACCAGTGAGGTTGGCCAGTTTAGCCAGTGTAGCCCAAACACAGCTAAAGTCCACCTTTATCACAAACTATCAGGGTTCCAAGTAACACCCCCAACGAAAGAAGACTCCGAGGCCAGAAGTTCCTCAAAGTTTAAGGTGACCAAATTTTAATATTTGTAAAGCGGGACACCATTGACGGGGGGGGGGTTCTAGGGGAGCAAGATGGGAGGGGTCCGTCTCTCTTATCCTGCAGTTTTGTGCACTCCCCCCAAACACCCCCCCTTCATCGCAGCCAGGGGTGGGTTCCTACCGGTGCAGGCTTACCTGTTCGTCGCCACAGAAGCTGGTGACATTCGCGGCGCGGGGCTTCCCCCGCCTGCTTCCCACGGCTGCCGGGACACCGCCATTTGCGTTATTTTGCCCTCTGCGCATGCGCAAAGCATTCTGCTTGCACAGAGGGCAAAAGAACGCAAATGGTGGCGTCCCAGCGGCCGGGGGAAGCGGGCGGGGGAAGCCCCAGGCCGCGAACGCCACCAGCTTCTGCGGCTCTGCGGCGACGAAAGGCAAGACTGCCGCTGCCCCTCTCACTGCCCTCCCTCCCTGCCTGGCAGGAGGAGGCAGGCAAGGCAGGAGGCAGAGGGGTGTGCAGGGCAAATTCAAATTTAAAAAGTGGGACTTTTTTGAAACGCCGCGAGACACAGGACAAATTATTAAAAAGCGGGACTGTCCCGCCAAAAGCGGGACGTCTGGTCACCTTATCAAAGTTCCATTTTATTAGAGAGGTCATATTGGCACATCTGGGAAAACCCGAAACTGAAAGCTTCTGGGTTTTCCCCACCCAAAAGAAAGTCAAAGTCCCTTCCCCTGCACCCACATGTCCATCACATGATCCAATCACTCCACCGTCCCAACTGGAGATGTTTCCCAGTCACGCCACTCCAGGCTGAATCATCCTTGACTCCCAGAGAAAAGAATGTTGTTATGGCTATATATCTCTACTACTCCATGCAATCCCCCCTCCCGGTTTCCCACAGTACTAAGTGTGGCAGCCCTGAAGAGCCAAAGAAAAAGATGTCTTCCAGGGCTGACACAAGCATGCTTACACTATTCTATGTAAACTATAACTGTCTGGTTTGGTTGTGCAACGCAACAAGACAGACACAGACTTCAGAGGATAATCAGAACTGCAGAAAAAACAATTACTGCCAACCTGCCCTCCATTGAGGACCTGTATACTGCATGAGTCAAAAAGAGGGCCATGAAAATATTTACTGACCCCTCACATCCTGGACATAAACTGTTTCAACTCCTACCCTCAAAACAACGCACTGCACACCAAGACAACTAGACACAAGAACAGTTTTTTCCAGAACGCCATCATTCTGCTAAACAAATAATTCCCTCACCACTGTCAAACTATTCACTAAGGCTGCATTACTATTACTATTAGTCTTCTCATTGTTCCTATCTCCCATCTCCTCCCACTTATAACTTGTTGCTTGTATCCTTACGATTTATATCAATATTGTTTCCTGATTGCTTATTGTACCCTATGACAATCATTAAGTGTTGTACCTCATGATTCTTGACAAATGTATCTTTTCTTTTATGTACACTGAGAGCATATGTACCAAAGACAAATTCCTTGTGTGTCCAATCACACTTGGCCAATAAAGAATTCTATTCTGTTCTGTTCTGTTCTGTTCTATTCTAAGATCTCTAATTTGGAGACTGTCTTGCAAGCCAACACACCCTTGCTTATATCCCACCAACAGGAAGTATATGCAGTCACGTTCCTGCACTTATTAACATTATTAGACAGCATACTATATTACTGTAGCATTGCAAATCTAACTAAACCCCCATGGGTAATTCAATGCAACCTTTAAAAATTGTATGCTTTTAACTGCATTTATGTATTTGTTTGCTCTACTAGCATTGAAGAGCCTAACTAAATCTGTGGGTAATTGAGTGAAACCTTTAAAATGTGTATGTATGTAATTTAACAGATTAACAGCATTGGAAGGGACCTTGCAGGTCATCTAGTCCAACCTTGTATTGTTTGCTTATTTACTTTGGATTGTGTAAGTCACCCAGCGTCTATCAGAGTGAACATCTATAACATTATTATGGTTGGTCACGCAGTCAGCCAGATCTGCAGACTGGATTTGGCATTTTTGTCCACCTATCAAGGCCTTCCAAAGGAACTGGGATAGGTAAATGATGTTGTTTAACAATAATTAAAGGAATTATCGCAGGATGTCAGCTGTTCCAAGTAAAGCTGTCTTTCGACCTGACTGATGGTGATTTTGCCAATGACAATAGCATTCAAGTGATGCTCCCGATGTTTTGGGATTGCACCCAAGGAGTCTATTATTATCGGTACTATTTTGCTTTCTTTTGCCAGACTCATTCTACTTCAAAGACTTGCAGATCTTTGTATTTTGTAATTTTCACCAGTTTTTTTTTTTGCTGTCTCCTTGAAGTCCACTACCAGACTTTTTTGCCTTTCTTATCAACAATTATTAAATCTGGGATGTTGTATGGCAGATGCTTCTCTGTCTGAATTATAAAGTCCCGAGTACTTTAGCTTCTTTATTTTTATCACTTTGTTTTGTGGTCCCACCAGTTCTTGCTTGCAAGCAAATGGTATTTATTGCTGATATTCCAGTGTACTGTTGTTGCTACTTTGTTATGCTGTTGTTTGTAGTCAATCTGTGCCATTCTCTTGCAGGAGCTAACAAGATAGTTCACTGTTGCTTTACAGAAATGGCATTGCTATCTATTGCTGTCTTTTCACATCTGGATTTATATGCATTTGCTCTTAAAGCTTGGTTTTGTGTAGCCAGAATTAACCCTCCTGTCTCTTTCTTCAACTTCAACTGCTCTTAGCCATTTTCAAGTTTTGTTGTTATTTGCTTTCCTTGCTAATAGTTTATTTTATTTATTTATTTATTTAAATAGATTTGTATGCCGCCCAACTCCCAGGGGACTCTGGGCGGATAACAACATGTCAAAACCATTATTAAATATAAAATCATTTAACAGTTAAAAATTATAAAAGTTAAAAAAAAATCTAACATTCATAACTGAGGGGAGATCCAAATATAATCTGATTGGTCTCACTTTCACCCCGCCTGCCGGAAGAGCCAAGTTTTTATTGCTTTACGCATTATGCATTGGCCATGTAATATTTTGCCTTGCCATGTTTATTTTCTATTTTTCATTTCATCTTTCTTATAGGCAAGTTTAATCTTTTTGGTACTCAAGCCTTCATGGTGTACTAGCTTCAATGCATTTTCCTCACTGTTCTTCAGATATTCTTCCAATCTCCATTTTTCTTTTTCAATTTTTTGGTGTATTTGCAACATCCCACACCCACCTATACTGCTTGGTAAATAGTCTCTCTCAACATTGTTATATTATTATTAAAGTTTATAATAATATAAAGTTATATTATTACTGAGCAAGTAGAAATAGAGTTGCCACCCCAGCTTTTATAGTTCAATAAAATTAGAAGGCACCAACTTGAAGAAACATGATCAACAGTACATATGCCAATGAAAAAGAAATTGGATACAACCAATTTTGGGAACAAGATTTACAACTTCCAGCAGTTAGAATTTATATAGAATGCACAGAATGTTCTTCAGAGTTATGTTTATCTGCAACAATGATGGAAGAGGATATATCAATAGTGGCCAGTCTGACCTGCAAGAGTTTGGGATTTGTATATGGTGTTATGATCTGATCTGGTCAAGTGATATTTAAGAACCTTGTTTTGCTTTGGCTGGCTGTCCTACAGGAGTGGGTCTATGACAATTCACCATGGCCAACTCGCCCCAGCCAAATCACCACGGCCAACTTGCCACAGCCAACTTGCTGCAACCAATTCACCGCAGGACAACTCACTGCAGGCAAGAGTTACACTAATATCAAAGAAATGGTGGAATAGAATCATTAAAGAAAGGATGCAAAAGGAGAAACAAAAAGGAAATGTGAATGACAAAAATTAAAATAATTTTTTATTTACTTTAAATAATTAAATTGAATTGTTAAGTTGTCCTATGCTATAGCGAGTTGTCCCATGGTGAGTTGTCCATGGCAAGTTGACCGCGGTGAGTTGGCTGCAGTGTGTTGTCCCATTCTGGCAGAAGCTGCCTAATTCCAATCAGATTCCATTTTTCAGGATCCATCACAAGCTTGAATTCTGAAACAGCCCCACAATTTTGCAGTAATGCTTGACTTCTGTTGTGGTCCGCCAGTGGCCTGCGGAGCTGGCAGCAGAGTCGGACAGTGAGGAGGCTGGGGAGGAACATGGGCCAGGCCTGGCGTCTGGAGAAAGCTCGGCGTCAGAGGCAGAGATCCAGCCCGGGCCATCTGGGAGGTCTGTGATGACTCCAGAGCCTCCAGAGGCTGACATGAGCGAAGCAGAGGAACAGGGGGAGCCTGTTCCCAATGTGCTCATGCACAGAGCTGCCAGAAGGCAAGAACAGTTAAGGAGGAAAAGGGCTACTCGGGAGTAAGGCTTGGAGATGATTGTCCCCTCTCATAGGACATAAAAGAGGAGCAACTGGATGTGCTCGTTGCAGGAAGCAACTTGGTTCAATTCTGGTTGATGTAATTCAGCAGCTCCGTTCTGACTCCGTGCTCTGTTTGGCCTTGCAAAGCTACTTGCCAGTTAGGTCTTTGTCGGCATGTCAAGAGAGATAAAGTGCTTGGTGCTTATCAGCCTTCTTCAGAAAGACTTCTGTCAGACTAATTAACACTGTTTGAGACTTAATACAGCTATGAATGGACACAGCCGTTGAAATAAAAAGAGTTTTTTGGGGACTCCGTTTGTGCTTTATTATTTATCAGGAAGCCTAGGTCAGAACATCTTCTAAGAACGTTCTGTGCGTTCATATCCATGTCTAAGGGGTGAATTCTGCCCCTCTTCCCAGTTGGTGGTGTCCTCTTTCACAAACACAGCTTTTCTTGCTTTTTATGCCCCTTGGAATACCTACTTTAGGAACATATCCTAGATAAAAAATGAGTATTGGTTGTTCTTTCTGCCTCTCTCTGGTTTATTTCATCTCACTTTTCTCCTGTCTCAGCTAACGTGTCCTGCACCTCTCAGCATTTCATACAGCCTTGCCACTCCCGTGCATTTGGCATGATCTGAGACTGAACACTTTGAACATTTGTCTGGCTCCCAAAGTGGGTTCTATGAATAAATTTTCCCCCTCCCCCTTCTTTTTAAAAGTATTCATAGTAACCTTGACAGCGGGAAGTTTAGTCCTGAGGGAACTTTCCCCCTTTACCATTCCCTTAATTAAAAATATTTTCTGGAAGCTGCTATTTGCTTTAGAGGATAAAATATACCAGTACTTAAATTATATCTGTACATTTAGCCGTGGGTAGTTGCTGTCTCAGAAGTCATTGGAAAGACACACACACACACACACACACTAATATATGCATTGACAACTACAATCTTGGTCCAATCTCCCTTTTCTCCCAGCAGTTTTGAATTAGTGTTTTAATTATAGCTGCTCTTATTCACAAATCTCCCCTCCTACATTTATAGTTTGGCCTATAGCAACTCCTAAAGGAAGCTTATAGGAGCATCTGATTTTCCTCAAGCTAATTAGATGAGGCAGACCGGCGTTGTTCCCAATTTGGTTTTCACTGAATATTTTGAGGTAAATTAGTTAAAATCCAATATGTTATCAATGCTCTTCTTGTCCACATAAAGCAGACCTAATACTGCAATATGTACAACCTTGAGTTTTTATCTCAAAAGGAGAAGCAAGAGAGTTTTTCAAACAAAAAGCCAAAACTGGAGGATGAGGGCATAAAACGTTAAATGGGGAGGGGAACCCTTGGGCTTATGAACAAAATCAGGAAGCTGACAAGAAAAAAATAGATATTTTTACCCAGTCTATTTTTCCAGCCCGTTTGCATTACATTCAGCTTCAAGGGAAAATGGAAATGGCATTCAAAGAAGTCTGGATTGCAGATATAATCTAATCCCATTTGAGGATCACAAAAATAAGAAACAAATGCTGGGGAGAAGCCTCTTAATTGCTAGGTGGATGCATTTGTGTTGTTTTCTTGATAACAATACAGAAGCGAATTGCCATTGTGGGTTTTTTTCTGTATTTTTTTTCTTTTGTTTATTTTTGTTTCTTTATTTCCCAATATAAACTACAGTTAGAGATGTCCTAATGATCTCCCTTCCAATACTAACCAAGTCTGATCATGCTTAAACAATTTCAAAAGCAGTCAATGTGGTACTGCTACTTGCTGTGAAAAATATTGAAACGTGCTCCCACACAAGGCAAGTGACTGTCACTGGATTCTCATACACTGATTTAATGAACCTTTGGTTTGCATTGAGAAAGTAAAATGGATGAGGCAGCTCATAGTCACAGCTTTGTTTCCTTCAATGTCAAGTGTTTTTCCCTTTCCTAGTGTCTCCATTTAACCCCATGTAGTCCAATTGCATCAGCTGTTGGCTGGACATAACACATGCCTGCCAAGAATGTCTTAAGAAGGTCAGGTGATGGTCCACGGTCCAACTCATTTTTCTCTCTTACTCCCAGCTCCCACACTAAGGCTACACATCCTTGCAGGACTGCAAAGCAACCCAGCAGAATCACACTCCTGCTGATTGTGAGATACTCTCGAACTACTGTGGGCCATGAATGCAATGACTGTCAACAAAGAAAGGAGCAGTTAGGTAAGTAACTATTTTTAATGGGATTGGTCTGTATTGTTTTTTTTTAAAACCCTCTAAGTAAAACTCTCCATTTGAGTCTAAAACCGTGGTCTGTTAGAGCTGATACTTAAAGTGGTATATATACCTTGTTCATTCGGATCAGGAAGAAGCAAGGTTAGTAAGGATGATGAAGGACAATATTAATCCTGAGACTTGAACAATACATTCTCTCTAGAGAAAGCTGTGTAAAATGTTATGATTTCTATTGCAAACTAATTAAGGTAACTAGCTAGCCTTTAAGATTCCCTAAAATCAATTTTCCCCAACAGCTGACTTTCAAAAGTTGAGCTCTCAAAGCTGAGTCAACTGGCTAGAAATAGTAATTAAGGTAACTGAAGTCCAGCACATCTGGAAGGATGTGATTGAAAAGCCTGAGAGATTACAGAACAACTGCTTTGGGTAAGGACAAACCTCAGTGATTCCTGTAGACTTTTTCCTTTCCAGATCCTGACCGGAATGTTGCTGTAAGCATAGAGAAGAAATGGATTATTATTATATTGTCAGTAGTCAGCTTATTCCATTAAAACACTAACCTTTCTTGAGTGATGTCATATTGGAAAGGTTTCCTACATCACTTTTAAATGCTTTTTGATAAACCTAGTGAAATAGCCATAGCCTTTTAAATCAACTGAGGTTTGATACATTACAGGAAAAAGCTCCCAGTGGCCAGCCAAATATAAATCTGAAGCAATTACTAAGAAGAGTATACATTAGTCTCATAGTCCTACTAAAATATTTCAGGCAGACAAGCGGCTAGAGGCGAATGAATGGCAGATACCCATTGCAAACATGTAGTTTCCTCACTTTTCTTCTCTGCTTTGACAAAATCATCAGAAATTAAAATATGGCTACAAATGTAAACCACAGAGAGATTTTGGGAGTTGGCACTATAAAAAGCTTAAGAAATAAATAAAATTGCAAGCATGCTTACAGTATTTGAAAATGAACAGTGGTCCTACCCATGGGTTCATCTTCAAAGGGATGTATGTCTAAGCTTTGAACAGTAGAAAGGAGTACCGTATATCCTTATTTTTTTCATTTTGAAAATTATCATGACAGTCAAAGTTCTAATTTGCTCCTGTAAATTCCTTTCTCTGATCTGTGTCCTGATCTGTGTCTTCATCATACCAATGAGGGCATGAATTCAGACCACAGCTTGTTTTAATAAAAGCATTATTAAAGACAATGGAGAAAGGAAAACAGGCTTCCCTTCCTCCTTTCCATCTCTTACATAACAACAGATCATATTCTCGTTTATTCTGGGCCATGTGCTCAATCTCTCAGGGTTGAAGACAATTACTGCATTTGTGTTTCTGAATCAGAATCAGATTCTCAGAATATTCTTAATTCAGTAGGTTTGTTTTGGAAAAAAATAGCCCAAATCTACACTGCAAGAAAAATATTAAAAGCCGAATGCTTTTACTTGGCTGAAAAACAGTTTAGACAAATATTGACAGGGAAATATGATTTAGAGCCACCCTATCAAATGTCTCCTTTGAGTCATGCTTCACACCTGATGACTACATAGACTCAGACCAGTGGTGGGTTCCTACCGGAGCTGTCCAGTGGAACCTTTTTTTAAGTCTTCTCTGCCATTACTCAGTTCCAGGCTCCTCCTCCTTTTATCTGATTGTTCCCTACGAAGCATCTCTTCTCCCCCCCCCCCTCTCTTCTGTCATTCTCATATTCCATTACAATATTTTTGGCAATGTAAGTGATTAGCTATAGTCTTCTTCAAGAATTTGTTTTTGTTGTTGTTTTTTTATTTTCTCATCTAACTTATTACCCTGGGATTTCCTTGTGGTCTCCATTTCAAGTGCTATCCAAATTTCAGTCCGTTTAGCTTTCAAATAACACTAGCACTAATAATAGCACTTAGATTTATATACCGCTCACAGTGCTTTATGACCCTCGCTAAGCAGTTTACAAAGTCAGCATATTGCCCCCAACAATCTGGGTCCTCATTTTACTGACCTCGGAAGGATGGAGGGCTGAGTCAACCTTGAGCCTGGTAAGAATCAAACTGCTGACAGTCAGCAGAATTAGCCTGCAATATTTCATTATAACCACTGCGCCACCAAGGCTATTTAAATACAGCCAAAGTTGCTTATCTTCTGCTTAGGCTTGGCCAAATACGTATTTTGATTAAATCTTTCTGATGTATATTATTATTATTCCGAAATCCATAGTTTAAAAAATTATGACTTATATCTTTTATTTAAAAAAAACATAATTAAAAGAAAATAGCAAAAGATAGCTATAAACATGCTACTGGTGGTTTAGCAACCATTCAGAGTTACTCCACCTAGGGCCACTCCAGGGCTACTTACAACCCAGATTCAAAGTTTAACAGCCAGGCTCACCCCTCAAAGTCATGAAATTGTATTTTAGGGACTTTGCAAACAGCCCACATTTACATTTGCAGTCTCCCTTGGTCATGTGACTGCGGTTTACAACTTTTTTGTCAGTTTCTAGCACTTACTTCCGGTTTCTGACAAAACAGGCCTAATGTGGAAAATTGAGTTGCTTAATGACTGTGGGGTTCACTTAACAACCACTGTCACTTAACGGCCATGGCATTCACTTACCAACTGCCACAAAAAATCAGGTCCAGCCCGGGGCGGGTTGCCTGTTCTTCGCGCTACCAGTGCGCTGCGTGCGCATTGTCATGTTTTGGCATGCGCTCACTCGCTATGCACGCACACCGCCTCGCACAATTTTGCTTCCTGCGCATGCGTGGAAGCAAAATCTTGCAAGGGGATGTGCGCGCACACGCGATTTTGCTGCTTTTTTTAGCATGCGCAGAAGCAAAAAAATCGCCGAAATCTCGCGCGCATGCGTGTCCCCTCACAAGATTTTGCTTCCGTGCATGCGCAGGAAGCAAAATCAGCCCAAAAATTCCCAAAAAAAAGATGGCGCCGCGCAACAGACCAGGGAAGACAGCACCGGAGCTGTCACACGCAAATAGCGCCATCTGCTGGCCGCTATCGGAACGACAGAGTGGACTGCACCGGTAGGAACCCACCACTGGTCCAACCATGTGGTGCCTCAACTTATGACTGCAATGACTTCTGACTGTAATTCCAGGCTCAATTATGTTCGTATGTCAAGGACTATCTGTAGTGCAGCCATAGACACCTCATCTCACCCCCATTATTCCAGAAGTCTTGGCAAGAAACAGAGCATTTTAGTGGCCAATCAATCCAGGAAAATGTAACTCCCATCTTTTCTGCAATCCTCCAGCTTTGCAAAGCAGTCATATAAATCTTTCAGGGAAACAAATGGCATCTTTCTTTGCTTCATGTGCATGAGGGATACTGGGACTAGCTATAAAGTTTATGAACATCATATTCTTTCAGGAAAGGAAATGCAAGATTAAAAGGGCTCGGGGTTTGTGCAAACAAGGATTTATGGCATCGGGGCTGAAACATGGTTCCTTGCAGAGAATGGAGCTTTTCATTTGCAATGCTCTTGTCACCAAAGATAGTTTTTCTTTTAGATGAGGGAAGAGGAGCAAAAGCAGATTTGGAAATACACTGAAGGATAATACAGCATCTAGTCATCATGCATGAAATAGCCACATGGAAATAGTAAAGAGTCTAAGCAATTTTTTTCCCATATCTACAAGCAGCTGTTGATCAGACATTAAGTAATGCAGGTATAAATCAACAGAGAGACTTATGCGTATATATAACTCCGTGGCTGTAATGGGAAACTGAAATGCACAAAGGGAAAAGTAAGCAGATTGCACCAGTCAACTATTTTTAGATCTTTGGAGCCAGCGGTTGGTTCCCTTTTCTCAGTGTTACCCTGTGTGATCTTGAAAATTGGAGCTTTGGGGGAAGAAATGTGAATGTGTAACAGTCCTGTTAAAGATACTCTTGGGAATAGCATCTTCTAAAAATCTGACTATAATGGTAATTACATCTAACCCCTAAGCCAGATAAAATTACTTTGCAGCTTCCTGTATGGTAATTCTGCTTTTGCCATTGAATGTAATGGTCAGGGAGTAGCCGGGGCTGACTGTCAATCTTGTATCATTCTAAACTTGCAATGTTTGTTAAAATTAACCACCTCACAATCATGAGTGTTAGTATCGTGTTTGTTTGTTTATGCATTTATTATATCCACGTTCATTATTTTTATAAATCAAGACAGTAAACATACATAATAATCCTTTCTCCTTCTATTTGCCCCACCACAACAACCCTGTGAGTTGAGTTGAGTTGAGCTGAGAGAGAGTGACTGGCCCAAAGTCACCCAGTTGGCTTTCATGCCTAGACAGAACTAGAACTCAGGATCTCTTGGATTCCAGACTTTAGTGTATCCTCCACAGACCAATTATGCAGTGGGCAGTCTTGTTCCAAAGAGGATGTCCTTAATACATTCAGTATGGGCAGATTACATAGGTTGTGAAAGGATGCTACTGATTTTCCTTGCCTGAAAACAAATCATTATCATTTCTTTGAATTTATGAGCAAAAATAAAGAATCATCTTGTAAGGGAGATGGGTGGCATAAAAATTAAACAAACAAACAAACAAATAAATAAATAATTCCTATTGCCTGTAGAAAAGCACACATTGGACAAAAGCAGGTTCAATAGCTTCCTACAATTTCTAGTCATTGATTCAGTCAATGAGATTTGAAAATTGCATAGCTTCAGAAATTCAGAGAAACCCAATTGTTGTCCAAACCAAATGTACATGTAATATACATGCTTTAAAAAAAAGTTGTAAGCTTAATACCCTTACCATATAGAAAATATATATAGTTAAGTCACTTACCTTGTTTCAACCTATGGCCAAATGACATGCTATCATTTAATAGCATTGAGTAAAACTATGCATACAATTTTAGTTTTGTAATTGTGGTTTCTAGTCTATCTTTAGTCTCTATGAGGACAGGAATGAAAAACAAAGAATTTTTTACAGCAGCAACATTAGAAGGTCCAAATGTTAATAAGGGACTCCTGCCTCCTTTACTGTTTGCTAGCAGAGAATGTTTTACTACCTATTGCCACATGTTCTTAGTTGCAGGAGATTTGCCCCAGTGATCAGGTGACCACTTGTAAGGGCAGCAAAACCTTTAAAAAAAAGCTGAAGAAAAGTTTAAATGGCACATTTTCTTGAAAATCACTTGCCTTGATTAGGTTCCTTAACTAAACTTCTAATTTGTGCTTTAAAATGTAACCTAACACCCTTGCAACAGTACTATTTAAATCCTGTAAAACCCATCCTGCAGCACACATCCACAATCCACTTCATACATTCTTGTTGTCTGCTAGTTAAAATCCACATTTTTCTAATATTCATACGATGTTTATCTTGTCTTCCAAATTGAAAACATAGTGTTCCATAGTTCTGGTACACAATACTCCAAGCATGATCTCACTTCAGTGTTATTTAAGTATTATATTGGCAATTCTGTTTTCCCTTCCCTTCCAAAGATTCCAAGCATGGAGTTTACTTTTTTTACAGCAGCTGCATATGGGCTGACATTTTCAATTATGCTGTCCATCCTGACTGCAAAATCCTTTTCCTGATTAGGCAGTGCCAGTTCAGTTTCCATTAGCATATATATATGGTGTTTGGAGGCTTTTTGTCCCATACTTTACTCTACCCCGAATTTCATTTGCCATTTTCATGCCCAATCACCAAGCTTGAATTCCTTTTGAAGCTCTTCACAAATTATATACAAGTTTGAAAGCACCAGTTCCACTACTGTATGTACATCTCACCAGTGTTACCTGTTTATTCCCATTCTCTTGTTTCCTGTTTTTTTTTTTAATTCAAATGCCAAGCCATGAAAGTATTTGTCCTTCTATTCCATGACAACTGAGTTAGCTGAGGAATTTTATCGGATGGTTTTTGGAAATCTAGTCCAGGGGTGGGTTCTACTTAACTTCCTCACTGATTCACATTGCGACGGAAGTGCATGTTTTGCGCACGTGCCACTTCCCGGAAATGACCCTCTGCGCATGCGCAGAAGCCTTTGCGCATGCACAGAGGTTTTTTTTGCAATCCATGGAGACCGGAGGACTGGTTCGGGAGCATGGACTGCCGGTCATAGCTGCTGGTTCAGCGAACGGCGCCAAATTTCCGCCAACCGGCAGCAACCCACCACTGATCTAGTCATACAATAACACCTTGCCTACATGCTTGTCGATGCCCTCAAAAAAGGTCTAGAAAATAAGTGAAACTAGATTTTCTTTTGCAGAAATTATTGGTTTCTTTTCAGAAAGGATTGTTTTTCTATGTTGGTTATTTTCTCTTTAATAATACTTTAAAATACTTTCCTCAAAACAGATGTTAGCATAACTGGTTTCCCTTACCACCCATAAATCTCTTTTCAAAAACTTAGGTCACATTGACTGTTTCAGACCTTGGTAACAGATTCTGATGTTAAAGAGAAGTTGAGTATTTTAATGAAAAATTCAACAATTTCATATTCAAGTTCTTTAAGAGTTCTTGAGGGATTGAGGGCTGTCTGGCCCTGGGATTGATCTATCTTTAGCTTATCCATTTTATTTATAACGTATCTCTTATTACGACTATTAGTATCCATTGTCTAGCTTTCCCCAGCTGAAGCACAGGAATCTGTTCTACATCTTTCACAGTGAAGAAAGAAAGAAAGAATTCCATTCAATTTCTCTGGTATTACTCTTCTCCCCCTTTAGTACTCCTATAATGCTCCAATTGTCCAACTATCATTCTAACCAATTTTCTATTCCAAACAACCTGGAGATCTTTTTTAAAAAATCCTCTTTGCCGTGTGTTCTTCTAAGTCTTATTTTGCATTTTTTTATTATTTTGGTAGCCAAAAGAGATGCAGACTGGGTAGTGACATAATAACATTACTGGAAAGAGCAGGGATATGAAGGGGTAGGGGGCTGTTTCCTGTTTGTTTTTTTTAAGTTTTCTCTGTGTATAAACCTATTGAGTCTAATAACCACTTTTTGTGTAAAGAGTTCCCCACTGAAAATTGGCAGGAGACATAATGTTGTTGCTTAGCAGTTTGTGTCAAATTTCAGTGCCATAATCTTAAATCTGGGGACAACAATAAATAGGCTTGGAAACAGCCTGCAGACTGCTATAATGGATTAAGTGATAATATGGAGCCAGAAGACATACAGCTGCTATTCCAGACCCTGAGTCAGATGAAGATGCAGGTGCCATGGTCCCACCTGGTTCTATTTATTTTCTTCAGAGTTCTATCCAGAATTTAGTACAAGTCAGGTCACATCATGTTACAATGTCTCCTGCTCTCTAGTATCTACTATCCTCTGTCATAAAATCTCAATATATGTATGGTATGATCACAGTCTTTATTGCCTATGCCTCAGGTACTTTGAAAGATAGCAATACAATATTGTTTTCTTATGCCCCTAGCTTTATGTTAAGGAAACCCTGACCTATTGCATAACTTTAATTGGGTTCACATATTGCACTAAATCTTGTTTAGTTTGTTGAGTAGGCCACAACCATCTCCGTGACCCACAGCCCAGAAAACTGCATTATAACCTGATGGGGAATGTCAACCCAGTCTTTGTGTTGTGATGTGTGCAAAAAAAAAAAAAAAAGAGGGACTCTACCAAAATTGAGTAGGTTGTCAGTCATAGAGGAACTGATGAATATCTGTGGTATAAACACCACAGGGTAAAAGATAAATCCTGAATTTTTGTAAAGTGAGCTGTAAGAAGTGAGGGAAGGTCGAAACCCACCTCCCCTGCCTCTATCTTTTTTTAAGGAGTTTTATATCTGTTAACATGGAGGTACAACTGTAGTTTATTTTCTCCCTTTCTCCTGAAATCACATCAAAACTTATAATTAATTTATTTGAACAAAATAATAAATAAAATAATATAATAAAATAAAATGCCCTGATGTGACTTCAGGAGGGATAGGAAGAAAGAAACCCCCTTCCCAAGTCCTAGTGCTGAAGTAGGGAATGTTCTGATCTCAAGTGTCTTTTGGAAAGATAGTGTAATGGTAAAATGATTCCCTGAAGGAAGGGTGAATATGCCTTTTACTAACACTATATTGTTAAAGCCCAGAGACAACTATTCACAGAGCAATATTAATAACCTTCTTGGTAGGGAACATTCTGCTCCAGGGCTCCATGAATGAAGGTTGAAAAGCCAGTTGGGAGCAGCTTTGGGGTAAACAAATTGAGCATTTCCCCCCCCCCCCAAACCTGGATTCTCTTTAAGAAGAAGAGAGAAGGAACTCCTTATTAATAAGTTAGTGTTAGATGGCTGTTGGGATGTCCAATTAGGCTGCTGTCAGTGAGGCAATTTTAGCCTGATAGCTCTTCTAATTTAACTTTCCTTTTTTTACTCAGACACTGCTATCCATGCAATCTAACTAGAATACATTTTAGTCTTTCAGACCTGGAATCCTAGAAAATACGTCCTCACCCTTTTTCCAAAGTTAGGAATACATCCATTTAACATATGCAAAGTTATGGGCCAGAGTACTAGATGTTACATACTGTAACAAGTGCACTAGTGACTAGGGAGTGGATAAGTAGATGTGTTACAGGAGAAGGAATGATGCCATTTGCTTTTTTTTTTCCTCAGCTTTTGAATTTATACTCTGGAGTTCAGAAAAATTCTGGAAGGATTATTGAACTGCCAAGGGGCACATATGCTTCATCGCCAAGTTCACTTGCTGGCATAAAAACCTCAAGACATCTTCTGATCCTAGTTAGATAGTGGCTTCTCCATTTGAGACTCAGCAACAGCCGACAGAAAAAGACTCCAGTATCTCTGGTTACATCATGGTGGTGCAGAATAATCTGGATATCGGGGAAACCAGGAAAGAAATCCTGCTGGAACCATTCATCCACCAGGTTGGAGGACATATGAGCATGATGAAGTATGATGACTGCACTGTCTGTAAGCCACTTGTCTCTCAGGAGCAATGGTTCTATGAAGCTCTTCCAACAGCAATGAAAGAGTTCACTCCTCATTACAAAGGTAGGGCCAAGACTCAAATCTTATCAAATGGATACACAAGTTTGTAAATAAGGGCCAGTAGATTCTGAATAAATGTAACATAGGCCATGTTGCAAGGTCAATAGTGAGAGGTTAAGGGCATGAGCTTAGCAAACAATGCTTATAAAAATATATATCAGAAATACCACCTCTTCTGCTCCAGTTGCCAGGAAAGAAGTGAAGTTACTAGACCCTGTCGCACAGAGAAATGATATGTTGTTCAAAGCCATTAAAAATATACAGGGCAGTTCTTAGCAACTAGTGAAAGGAAAGAATGAAATCTGAGACAGGAGCAAGAAAGTGATTGTTGTGTCTTTCTTGGTATTTGTAAGGCAAGATGATCTTACTCTATAAAAGCCTCTCTGGAAGCAGTTGTCCTGCCTTGGTTACCAAATATTATGGACGTCCAGACAGCATTTATCATTTTTTTTCATATTTCTGTCTACACCTTGTTCTTTGAATACCTCACATCTGGAAACACCTTCCAACTTTCGGTGGAACTATGGTTAAGAACCTGAAAATATAAATATGTTATATGCGGAGAAAATGGAATATGTGATGGAGGATGGCACATGGCAATGTATAGATAATCTGCCTTTCTAATAAGTAGGCTTGCAAAGAGTAAGAAAACAGAAGGATTACAAAACGTATTGTGTGCTCTTACCAATTAGAGATGAAAAGTTACGCTTTTTATTGATGCGGAAAGTGAGGGAGTGAATTACTTCGTTGTTTGAAATGATAGATGATACCATGGATTGTGTTGTCCAATTGTCCAGGAAATAATTGCACTGAAGTTATTTTAAGATAAAGTTTGATACTGGTGATTCTCATTAGTTTTGATAAGGCTGGATTAACAGATGGGGGGGGGAAATACTTCATGTGTCTTATCGGTCAGGATCAGCGGTGGGTTGCTCCAGGTTCGGACCAGTTCTTAAAACCGGTAGCGCCGGTGGCAGGAGGCTCCGCCCACCCGCCCGGGATGCTTCTGCGCATGTACAGAAGCGGTGCGCACAGGCACATGTGCAAACTGGTGGAAAAATATTTTACAACCCACCACTGGTCAGGATGCAGCCAATGTTGCTTTAATGGATCAGATGAACAAACACCTGCCAGTTAAAAGCTATTTGCAGTTGTGATTACAAACCCAGGTGATTAGGATGCTTTACCACTTTTATACCACAACTTGGGGAAGGGGGAGTTAAAAACTTTGAACACCCATCAAAGAAAGGAGAAACAAAAGAGATCAAGTTCTTTTCCAGTACAGAAACAGAAGAACAAGCCAATTTACTACTAATAGACAAGATCTCCAAAGTCCCGTCATTTAAGCATTTTTTCCATTGATGCTCCAGATATTTCAGCAGTAGTGATATAAGTTTGTACTGTAAGTTAGTCCATTTGGACTTTATCATGTTTTGATTCCATGTAAAGAAGCCATCTGTGCATATTATACCTTCCATAATGAGATGTTGTCTCCTGGACTGAAAATAAATGAAAAAAGAACCAAACCTAAAGCTGACTAGCAATGTGATTGGGGTGGGAGTATTTTTCCATAGCTTATTATTCATTATAATTTGATTTGTTTTAAATCATGTTATTCGTTATTGTAAAAACTTGACTGGGAAGGACTTAAATTGCAGAAAAGCTCCCATTCTGATTTTGATTATTATCCATTCCATGGGTACAACGGACACAATGGGGCACAATGATCTTGGACTGGAACCACCCTTATGTATCTCTTTGATGTTGTGGGGCTTTTAGTTGTCTTAGAAAGATAAGCCAATATTCAAAGTTTTATAAATAAAAGCATGAGGGAGTGGCAAACAAAAATACAATAAACTTTAAATTTGTTAAGTCAGATGATATTCATCCTTGCCCATTTCCTGGTATGAGAAAGAACACATAAAAAGAGATACTGGGAGATCAGATACACAATACTAGCCTAGACATCTTATCTAATTTTGATGCTGATATCTGATCCAAAGAAGTAGCACCTGCTCCAGGATTTCATAATTTCTTGGACCAAGTGCCTTTTCATCAGGAATACTGTGGGAAGATCTCTTTGCATTTAGTCATAGGTTCCTTAGAGAAATAGTAGGATACGAATAATAGAAAAACAGAACACAAATAAGCTTTAAAACAGTAGAAGTTGGGATAAATCCATTGAATGGGAATTATTTGAACAACTGTAATGTACCAGTATTATGTATTAAAATCTATTCATAACTTCATGTTTGAGGAGAATATAGCAATAGAATTGCCAAGATTTAGGATTATGTCTGTGTCAAGTCAGTTCTTCAACTTCTCTGACTTATTTGCTATTTCTAGGCCTAAATTTCCTGTCTGAACCTTGTTTCCGATGTG
Organism: Diadophis punctatus similis; assembly: GCA_023053685.1. Lineage (NCBI taxonomy): Eukaryota > Metazoa > Chordata > Lepidosauria > Squamata > Dipsadidae > Diadophis > Diadophis punctatus. Next base: position 43,716,353 of record JALIGW010000003.1, read on the forward strand.
GAAGTAAGATTCAGTTACCAATCTGGTCAGTTTTCACACAGGTGAAAACAGGTTAAAAAAAAATGACTTATGTCAGCCTGATGAGCCTTTAGGTTTGTTCTGACTGGGAATCAGAGTTTCTGAAAGATTGCCAATCAGATATTAATATTTTCTATAGAAATACTTTTCATTTATTTTCATTTATTTATTTATTTTTGTCAAGTACATATTGGTAATATACATAGATATAACATTGGGCAGCATATGTTGGGCAGCATACAAATCTATTAAATTAAATTAAATTAAATTGTTTATATATATAAGATGGGTACTGATAAGAGGGAACATTAGGACAGGGACGGTAGGCACGCTGGTGCACTTATGCACGCATTTTATGCATTTTGCTGAAGCCACACTAGGACACTGGCTACTTAATAGACTATAAAATCTGGAAAACAAAATATAAATAAAGTACAAACCAGTCAATAAAGCTATAAACACAGGTTGCTTCAAATCAACAGCAACATTTTGCATAATTTTGTTAAGTTGAATTCATGCAGACCCAGAATTTGAAACAAGGCCATTTGTGTAAGAGAAAACTTCATTTTGAGATATAAAAGGAGCTTGCAGTCAATAATTTTCAAAATGGGATAGGGGAACAAATACATTGGTATGAATTATGTAATAAGAAATATCGCTGCTTCAACCAAAAATATCCCCCCATTTGCTCCAATTTTATAATATGTATTCAGACTGCACATTGCTTCAGTTGTTGTTCATTCTACCCTGGCTGTGAAGCAATGGAAGACGGGCTGACCCAATTAAAACCCCTTCCACCCCATTTCTTTCTAAGAGGCAAGATTTAAACATAAAATTGTCCCCCTGGGGCTGAGTTGGCATTTTTCCAACCGAGAGCTGTTTTACAAGAATGCCTGCATTTTAAGAGTTCTTATCTGAGCTCAATAGAATATACAATCGCCTCCCACGTCTCTTACTTCATTCTTTTACCATTAACATGAAAACATCATGATGGTTCATTTTCCCTTGAAAAATAATGCATACTTTACAGACGTTGCTTGTATTTAAAAAAATAATCTCTCCCTCTCTATAATATTGCAGAAAAAGCAATGAAATGAAGAAATCTTTTCATAAGTGCTAGCTCCCAAAAGTTGTCTGAAGTCCAAGTGTATAGTAGAGCTACCACATTTGGCCTGTAGAAGTCCAGATGAGACTCTAGATAGCAACAAAACTCTACAGAAAAGCTTTTCTTTTTCTTTTTGCTATCACCTAATGATTATCTGAATTTTTACAGCTTAGGTATGGTAGCCCTCTATAAAAAGTAGCATTTTTCTTTCCATCTTCTTTTGTTATCCCACTGCTATTTTTGGCTGGCTACTAGTGGCCCAAGAAGGTTTTTATACCCAATGGCAGATAAATTCACCCAAGCATGTTCTGCAAATGTTATTAATCAACAGCTCAGTTATATGAATCTTTCACAGATACTGTATATCATGTGAAATATATTCAAAGGCAACTACTTTTTGGTGGGCAAAAAAGGAACAAGACTTTGTAGTTTCAGTATCTTGCTTTTACTTTTAGCAAGAAGGCATTTCATGCCTGCAAAAAACCATCACAGGAATTCACATAGAGTGTTGCCATTTTAAACAGGTTGAAGCACTTTCACAAAAGTAAATTCTACACAGCAATACCCAGCCTGCTGCTTCAAATGGCAGGCTGGAGTGTTAAGTCATAAAGAGGTTTGTTGGGAACTAGAAAGTTTCTTCAGACAGCTGTTTGAAACTAAAAATATGAAAGAACGGGTTTTCATAATTTTGCTTCAGATATTCTGCTGTACGTGTCTGTCATTCAATATCTTTATAATAAGGATCTAGTTTTCCTACAAGCATGGCAATAGAATTCCTAATTCGGAATACTAGAATGAAATACAAATTCCACTGACTAGCCCCCTATAATTTTTTAGGGCATGCCACCCCAAAAAACCCCTTCATCTGGCCTGGTATCAACATATCTTTAGACATCACCTTTGAAAAAATCTGAACGCTTTCCTAGAAAAACAAAGGTCAGGCTGAACGTCAGTAGAAATAGCACTATATTTTTGGCATGGATTCACCAGTGGAGTTATGGAGTTAGATATTTTTATAGAGTTGCATATATTTATAACTCCTGGAGGTTTTGAGGTAGTTTAAGAGCCATTATGTAATGATATCACTTTATAAAATGTTGCCCAACTACCACCAATTATGTCTACTACAAGCTAGCACTATTTCAGAAGGCTACTTCCAGATAAAACTGTCTTTTTATTCATTTCAGTACAAATTAGACAACCTTGAAACAAATGCCTTCCTTTGGGCAACATCTTCTCTCCCAAAATTACTTGTCTAGTTTAGAGCTCATTATGAGATTAGACTTATTTTCAACTAGGTTTTGTTCAGGTTTACGTTGCACATGGCAGTAAATAAATGTGCCTATTTATTTAAAAATACACATCCAGGAGCATATAGCTATAGAGACTCAAAGCAAAACAGCTTCTAAGGATTGCCGAGATGTTTCTAACCCTATACCTTCTGTAAATATTCTCCTGTGCCTGCCATTGCCATGTACAAAGCCAAACAGATATGAGCCCTGCAGAAATAAATGTGCTGAAACTATGCTGCATATGTTGATGGATTCTACAGTCATATATATCATTCATATTGATGCAATGAGAGTCTTGGCTGTTTATGCTGCAACAGGCTAATTGGAATCTGGCACATTGTTTTATTTGCAAGTTTTTTTCAACTCTCGTTTTACCTACCAGTAAATGGCTTTCTCCACAGTATCCACAGTATGTTCCAAATATGGATCGTGAGGTCATGATTTTTCTCCCCACTTTTGCTCTTATCCCTAGGATTTTCATATAGAAAGCTGAAGGTTACTTTAAGGACAATAGACCACTTGGCCTACTTTTTTTCTCTTTTCTCTTCTCTGAAAGGAAGGAAGATAGGAAGATGCATATTTGGCAGGCGACCATCTTCAAGTGCACCTAAAATGTGGGGAAAGCAAAAGCTTGAAGGTGGTCAAGAGTTTTACCAGTTTGCAATTGTCCCCCAGTGATTCCAGTTGGCTTCATGGGAGCACCAGACACAACCCCAGTAGGAGATGTTATGATCATTTCTTTGGAATAAGTGGCAATTGCGCAATGTATCCACTCTTCCAATGACAGTGGCCATTCACTGAATGATTGATTTTTCAAATTAGTATATTCTAATTGCATCCTTTAGTTATCTTAAGACATTTTGTGAGTCACATCCACTACACAAAAAAACAGGCTATATTATAAGCTAGCAGAAAGGATAGGCCTATTGAAAAAACATAATTACCATACTTAACCAAAATTCATAGTTTACTAAACACAGTTACCAAGCTTTCCCAAGATGCTATTTAAAATCCAGCTACCAGTATATTATGGCTTATCACAGTCTATGGTCTCTCTTTGTTGGATTGATGAGCCGTCCTGCAGTATTCAAAAGCGTGTAACTTTGCAACATTTTACTTGGTTCTGCTGTTGTGGATTTTGAATTTTTCCCATCAGCCAACAGTAGCATGAGCCCTTCCTCCAAACAATTTGGAAGCCTATACAACAAGGGAAGGTCCACTTGTTTAGTTCTTTTCTACTCAGTTACCACCCTCTGGGTTAAGAAAAAATTATGCAAGAAATGGTCTGATGTGACCCTCACCTTTTAGAGACCTCCAAATGTTTTTTTTTCAAAACAAGCAATGGGAAAGCAACTCCTTCTCATAGAACGTACAAAGAATCCATTGTTTTAGGCTAATCCATTCATATTAGTGGCATCTGGTTTTTTTTTTCTGGTTTATAGTTGATCAATAAAATGATCTGCCCTCTTTTCAAAAACAAATTAAAAAAAAAACCAGCCAGCATTTATTGCAGCCTTAAGACTCTCAGTCTGGCTTGGTTCTTCAGAGCCCTTCCTGTCATTCTATTCCAGCTCATAAATTAGGGTTATTTTTAAATTGTTTTGCTTTAGCTATTAAATGTGCCTCTTTACCTGACAATTCAGGATTGAATCTGTCCCCATTTTTAGATAAAGCACAAAAATAGACAGTTTGATTCATGAGTCAGAATGGCCGCCTCCTGTCTCTTTGGGTACATAGAGCAAGCATTTTTAGGCACTAAGAGGAAGCTGATTCAGCATGCCTGACATAAAGAGGAGGAATATATGAAAAGCTCTACTTTGATGTCATACAATCCAAAGACTAAGGGGATTAAATCTGACAGTGAAATTGATACACTATCACACCAAAACCTTCTGATACACACAAACCCCTTGTTTCACATATTTCTTCTTCATTTTTTATAAATTTAGGACTGCCATACACATGCCAGGTGTTGGATGAGATATAGATATATCTTTCAGATATACTCTTGTATTTTCCCTGGTCTTATTTAAACAGATGGAAAAAGGAACAGCGTTCCAGATTTTCCAGTAGGTGGGAACAGGTGTTTAGGACATCTTGACACCTCTGAGCTAGGAAAATGTCATGAATGTTAAATGCAGGCAAAACAAGGTTAGCAAAGTAAGAAAATGCTGCTATGCAGCAACTTTTTTGCTATGCAATTTTAAATGAATTTGGGATATACTCCTTGGAGTCCTCTGGTATATAAATTGTTTTTTTAAAAAACTGACTGGAAAAATACAATTTCTTGTCAATTGTTGATAAAAATAAGAATGTCAATTGTTTATGCCGAGTTTTGGAATGAAAACATTTGATATTCCATCACAACTTCTACATTTAGTATCTGTGGGTATATTTAGTTTGCAGATTACCTTAACAACTGCTATTGATTCTAAAGTTATCCCCTTACTTCTGTCCCTTGAAAAGTTTGAGCTACAGAGCCTATCAATCTCCATATTGTGAGCAGGTTTATATATATATATGTAAAGGTATATCTTGAGATTAAAAATAGTCAGTTGACAACTTTGCTTTGCCCTGATTTCCTATCTAAATCTTAAACTTATTCAAACATTGCTTCAGGTAGCTCCAGTGGTGGGTTCCTGCCAGAGCTGTCTGGTGCGTAGCTCCGGCAGGGAGCAGCCGATTGCGCAATTTGCACGCGACCGCTCCAGAGCCGTCTTCGCCGGTCCGTCACGCGCATCGCCATCTTTTTCTGAGAATTTTTGGATGAAATCGCACCAAAATCTCGCGAGGGGACACGCGAGAGAGATTTCGGTGAGATTTTGCTTCCGTGCATGCGTGGAAGCAAAATCACGCCAAAATCTCATGTGCACGTCCCCTCGCAAGATTTCGGCAAGATTTTGCTTCCGCGCATGGGCAGAAGCAAAATCGCATGAGGGGGCACGCGCATGTAGCGAGCGAGCGCAAGCCCGAAACATGGAGATGCGTGCGCAGCGCACCAGCATCGGTAAGCGAGCAACCCGCCCCTGGGTAGCTCATGTTGCTGGGGTGGGGGCTGCCTATAGAAGAGCCATGCTATGTAAGACTCTCAGTAGGGGCAACTGAGAGGAAGTAGAGCTAGAATTGAAAATGCTATGTTTACTAAGTAGAATCTGTAATATCCTTGAGAAGATGGCCCATTATCACTGATGTGTCATCAAAAGGTCAAAGATGGCTTATCCACCAGCTATGCTCAAAGTAATCTGTCATTTGAGACTATGAGCTACAACTGTGTCCCCGCCAGGCTTTATTGGGAATGGTACAAATATATCAAAAGGGTGTCTGACACCTTAGCCATGTGAGCCCCATTTAAGTCAACAGGAGAAGCATGGCTGAAATATAGAATTACAGAGCACTGTTTATTACATGGAATAAAAATACTAAAGTGTTTTTTTTTTAAAAAAATTAGATTTGCCTTGTCATGATGTAGAATTACTCCTATGCCTTTTGAAAGTAGGAAAAGACTCTATAAAAATAAGTCTAATTTCTCCCACCCGTTCCTTAGCCATTTCCCCCTTCCAATCTTGTAATCATTTTGCTTTTTAGCAGCTTGGATGAAAGGATTGATAGAAGAACCAGTGGGAGAAGCGGCAGTTTCTTTGTCTACCACAGCAGGTGATTTTAACAGTACAGAATAAATCTGTAGTAGACCTAAATTGAATGTAAAGATCTAAGGCTTACCTAGACATACAGCCCCAAATTCTCTGCTGCAACAGTGTTTGCAAGCTTCTGGCACTATCCAACTGGGAGAGAAATGTTTTTTTGAAAACTTTCGGACTGTGCACATTAAGATTAATTTCCTTGCCTACTGAACCCCTGGGATATATAATGGCACATACTTGTCCCATTCTCTGTGGGTATTTATCTCATTTTGAAATGGCAGCAATTTTATGTCTTAAAAAGCCATTAAGCCCAAATCCTAACTTACTGATACAATGTTACATAATTGAAGCAGACTTGGAGGATAGCTTCTTATTTAACCATGATTTTGCTCAACTGTGGTTTGTTGGCTAAGTCATTTTTGGCTGGGTATCACATATATTATACATCCAGTTTTGGTCGTCACAATATAAAAAAGATATTGAGACTCTAGAAAGAATGCAGAGAAGAGCAACAACGCTGATTAAGGGGACTGGAGGCTAAAACATATGTAGAATGGTTACAGGAATTGGATATGTCTAAGTTTTATTAAAAGAAGGAACAAAGGTGATATGATAGCAGTGTTCCAATATCTAAGGGGCTGCCACAAAGAAGAGGGAGTCAAGCTATTCTTCAAAGAACTTGAAAGCAGAACAAGAAGCAATGGATAGAAATTAATCAAGAAGAGAACCAACCTAGAACAAAGGAGAAATTTTCTGACAGAACAATTAATCAATGGAACAATTTGCCTTCAGAAATTGAAGGTGCTCCAACATTGGAAGTTTAGAAGAACAGATTGGACAACCATTTGTCTGAAATAGTATAGGGTTGCCTGCTTGAGCAGGGAGTTGGATAGGAAGACCTCCAAGGTCACTTCCAAATCTGTTATTCTGTTATTATACTAAGCATCAATATGGTTTTCAAGACCACGGTGGCTTAATTCATTCAATAACTAATCCAAAATGAAATGTGCATTTTGTAACAAAACATACTGTTTGAAGTCAGAGTATACAGACCACTCTGTGTTCAAGGCAAGTGTCAGAAAGATTATTATTCTGTGAAGTTCTTGGTGTTTTCTGAGATTGTTTTCTTGCAGACATTTCATTACCTGACTAGGTAATGAAGATACTGATACTGATTACTTAGCTGGGTAATGAAGCATCAGCAAAATAACAGCCAATCCCAGAGAGCACTGAAGCTCTGAGTAGTGTATTTTCTTCTATTAGATTATTATTCTTTGTTTCTGAAGCTCAGACATCAGAGCAGGCCTCTAATGGTGCCAGTGGCACAAGAGAGAAATATCAAAACACTTGCAGGGAGGGGAAAAAATAACATGTTCGAGTTCAAAAGAAGCAAGACTTACTATCTTGTCAATTTGATCTCCTCCCATGAACACTGCTGGAGAATCCTGAAGTTTTTCGGGGGGGGGATGTAAAACCTCTTAGTTGTATGGAGGACGTGATGAGTTAATGAGGACATAACATACTCATTAGCTCTAGAATTCTGACCATCTTTGGGGAAAGAAACAGAAAAGAAATGCATGGAAGAAAGATGGAACTGAGTACTCTCATGAGTGCCTGGTTGATTGACTGACAACTCTTGTGCTATCATAGAGGGTAAAAAAATAAAGGTATCACTAGCCACAGCGATTGGTAATGCCTAGGTTTCACCAACAGGGGTCACCACCTGTTTGGCATAGAGAGGAGACCTAGAAGTGAATACAGTATTAACCTCTCTCTCTTTTGAACTTGTCTGCATTTTGTAGGTGGGTGCTTTGGTGGAACTTTTAATAAGCCAAGCATTACTAAATAAAGATAAAATAACATAATTTTAAGAACATGCTATAGTTTTAAAGTATCTGCAACATTCTTTTCACTACAAAAAATAATGTACATGCAATCTCAATCAGAAGGATAAAATATTTGGCATTATTCTCTTATTAGAAATTCTAGGAAGCTATTTCTTTATAAGCAGAGTAATAATCTGATCTGTACAAGTAGTTTGACCTCTTCCATCACCCCCTTTCTTCTTTTGTTTTATCGCCGCCCTGAGTCCTACAGGATTGGGTGACCTATAAGAGCGTAGAAATAAATAAATAAATAAATAAATAATTTTTTAATTGTTTTTAAATCAGTATTATTGTTTTTTTCTATTGATTGTTCCTCTTACATGTTGTACGCCACCCTGAGTCCCCCGGGAGTTGGGCAGCTTATAAAAAGGAATTAAATAATAAAATAAAATAAAATAAAATAAAATAAAATAAAATAAAATAAAATAAAATAAAATAAAATAAAATAAAATAAAATAAAATAAAATAAAATAAAATAAAATAATAAAATAAAATAAAATAAAATAAAATAAAATAAAATAAATAAAATAAAATAATAAAATAAAATAAAATAAAATAAAATAATAAAATAAAATAAAATAAAATAATAATAAAATAAATAAAATAAAATAAAATAAAATAATAAAATAAAATAAAATAATAATAAAATAAAATAAAATAATAAAATAAAATAAAATAAAATAAAATAAATAAAATAATAAAATAAAATAAAATAAAATAAAATAAAATAAAATAAAATAAAATAAAATAATAAAATAAAATAAAATAAAATAAAATAAAATAAAATAAAATAAAATAAAATAAAATAAAATAAAATAAAATAAAATAATAAAAATAAACAAACAAACAAACAAACAAACAAACAAATATTGTTTCATCTTTGGACAAATACCGTAATATAATTTTTGAATTTAATGTAATTTTTGAATATAATTTTCATTTCAGCCCTGAGCTACAAATATCCTTCTTTATTAATATAATTTTTGCTTGCACTATTCCCATATGGAGTTTGGAGAGCCAGTTTGGTGTAATGGTTAAGGTGCTGGCCTAGAAACCAGGACACTATGAGTTCTAGTTCTGCCTTAAGCATGAAAACCAGTTGGGTGACTTTAGGCCAGTCACTCTCAGCTCAATTCATTTCATAGGGAAAATAGGAGGAGGAAGGAGTGTTATGTACGTTTGCTGCCTTAAGTTATTTACAAAGTAAAAAGGCAAGATAATAATTTAATAAACAATAGAGTTGTAAGAATAAACAAAAATGTGGATGCTCTGTTTAAGGTAAAAACATATACCGTATGTCAGAGTAAAGATTATGCATTCCACAGTATAACAGTAGGGTTAATAAAATAACTTTTAGAAGTTTTCTTGGTCAATATTACAAGTGAAACAACTACTTAATTTGCAATTACTGCCCAAGAAAAACAGGATTCAGGATAATACAAATCCTTTACCCATTACTTCTGAGCCTTCAGCATTTGAAAAATTATACAAACATATGAGAGGACTATTATTTGATTATGTCATGTTTGTTCCTGTTTGGAAGAACTTCTAACATATTTCAACAACAAGTACTACTTTCTTAGTAACCGGCAGCTCCCACTTTTGCTTTCCATGATGTATTATTTTAGGGCAAGACAGATTACTCAAATGTCACATATGTGGCAATGTGAAAAAGAGCTTGTTCTATTTTAGAACAAGCAAAGCAGCACTCTAGATAACTAAAGGAAAGGTTAAGACAAGATAATATGGCTATAACTACTTTTTAATCCCAATTTACATTGGGGTGAAATCAAATCTTAAAGAAAACTTCTTCTTTGCTTGATTTGGATTTTATTTGATTTCCAAAGATGATTATCTCATCTGGGGAAATTAAAGGCACTTCATGCTCTCTTACTACTCAATAGTGAAGCTCAAGAGAAAGACTGTGTGTAATAGTAAATCTGAACCTTCTAATCAGATAGCTTCAGAATTCCTATGGAATAGGCACTGGAATCAATTTGAAATGCAGGAATAGGGTGCTGAATAGGCTAGTCATAACTTGTCTTTTACAGAGGTCAGTCCTGGAATTAGAGCTATGTAGACCAAGTTTGGTTTAATTTTAAAGGATTTTGAAATCTCCAGTCAACAGAACCGTGTTTATTTATTTATTTATTTATTTATTGGTTCTTATATGCCGCCCTATTCCCGAGGGACTCTGAAAATAAGATCCAATCGGAAAATAAGCCTTAACGTGATTTTTCAGGATGCTCGTAATATAAGCCCTACCCCAAAAATAAACCCCATTTAAGATTGTCAGCCAGACGGAAACATTTACCGTATTTACCCCAAAATAAGAATTAACTGAAAAATAAGCCATGATGCATCTTTTGGAGCAAAAATTAATATAAGACTCGGTCTTATTTTTGGGGAAACATGGATAATAAATTATGCAAGTATACTAGCATTTTCTAATATTTAGTGACTTGCAGGGGTGAAATTCAGCAGGTTCTGATAGGTTCTGGAGAACCGGTAGCAGAAATTTTGAGTAGTTCTGAGAACTGGCAAGTACCACCTCTGGCTGGCCCCAGAATGGGGTGGGAATGGGGATTTTGCAGTATCCTTCCCCTGCCATGCCCACCAAGCCACGCCCACAGAACTGGTAGGGGAAAATTTTGAATTTCACCCGTTAGTGAGATATAATATATTTTAATTTAATTTATGGTAATTATTTCTAAATATCTATCTTTTTATCTATCTATCAATCATCTGTCTTAACTTTAACCTGTGAAGACTTTATAGTTAATTTCTGTCATCTCTTTTGGTGCTTTGAAGATGACTATCAGAATAGAGACAAAGTTTTCTTGCCAAGATTTCTCTAGATTTCTCGCCTTACCCAAATTGGAGGACATGGAATCACACTGAAAGGGGAAAAATGGAAGGAAAGAAAGACAGACAGAGGGGTTATTCCAGTTGACTGTTAACTTATATCCTTATTCTCTACCTTAGGGGACAATTTGACATACCCAACATTCCAACACAGGGATTAGGCCTCGGAGTATATAATTTGCTTGCCAACCTCCTGAAACTCAGGAGTTTGAGTACACAGCAAGAATTTGGATCAATATTAACATGGAGAGCAGAGATTGATTATCCCCCATCCATAGTTGACATCTCAACATACCGCATTTTTCGGAGTATAAGACGCACCGGAGTATAAGACGCACCTTAGTTTTGGGGGAGGAAAACAAGGGAAAAAGGCCTCTGCCTCCCAGCAATTTGCCAAACAGCAAACAGTACAGATGATATACACTGTTTGCTGTGCTTTTCTGTGCATGTGTGCCTGACCCATAGAAATAGCAAAGAATTGGAGAAATGTACATTTATGGCAGTATATTAATCCCAGAAAGTTTTCTTAAATGTAATCACACTAACTCCTTCCAATTATTTAAATAGATCTACTCCAAACATGACTAAGTCAGGGTTTCTCAGCTGTCTTCTTTTAATACTAATACTTAATACTAATACTTAATACTAAAACAGGACATTTCAGATTATACTTTTACAGATCTTTAAAATTGATGTGGCTTTTTGGAAGTATTCTCTGCTATTTAAAAGAAGATACAATAGCACTGGGCCTCTTCAGAGCAAGCATTTATTTTAAAAAGCTTCTTCATTTTGTTAAGTTGTCTAGAACAATAATAAAGCAGTCTTTAAAAAATAAGTCTAATAATTTGAACATTCTACAAACATTTAACAAAATAACATATTAACAGAATCTGCCTCTACCTAGGATAGAACTCACAACCTCCTGATTGTGAGGCAAGAGCTCTAGCTCTGAGTCATAGCAGCTATAGCTTGCCTTCTTGCAATTTCAGCAGTCTAATATTGCCAGCAGTTTATCTCCCAGCAATTTGTCACATTACAGCCACCGTAGTTAGTTTCATTTTACCACGTGGCTTGCAAGCCTCCGTCAGCTGTAGATCGGGAGGCAGTTTATCTCTTCTTGTGCTCTTCTTGTGCTTTGCCCTGTTTGCTGCAAAGAGGTAAATTGCTGGCAGGCAGAGGCCAAAGGGTGTGGGTGGCTGGGTGGGGCTATATTCGGTGTATAAGACGCACCCAAGTTTTCACCCTCTTTTTGAGGGTAAAAAGTTGCGTCTTATACTCCGAAAAATACGGTACTTTAAAGAAATGGCAGAACACCAAAGTAACATATATCTATCAGCCCTTCAGGATAACCTAGGTTAGGAAAAAGACACTACATAAAATACTGGGGACACTATTTTACTGATATAGGCTATAATAATAGAGTATTGAAATCCTGTTAGTATTTCTTCTTCTCTACCTCTTATATCAAAGAGAATCAAGGCAAAGCAGTCTTGAGTTTCTTTCTTGTACTTCCTTGTTTTCCTGGGCCAAGTTCATGTTTTCCTAATAGTTGCTGCAAGAGATGAAGCAGGAGAACTAATGATCAATTTCTGTATCCAATGATTTCTTAACTAATACTTCTTCACACAACTAAACAATGCCTGTATATGGACATCATCAAATGGAGTACATAAGATTAAGTGACCATACTATTGTTAAAAGGAGGTATAGCAATTCAGTTATAGCATTAAAAATATGGTCAGGTGCTGACTGTGGACCACAAACTACTCACATGCAAGTGATAAGCTAAGGAAAAAGAACAAAACCAACAAGGTTAAAACATATGAAGAACAATTGCAGGAATTGGGTATGTTTAGTCTAGTGAAAAGAAGGACTATGGGTGACATGATAGCAGTGTTCCAATATTTGAGGGGCTGCCACAAAGAAGAGAGGGTCAACCTATTCTTCAAAGCACCTGAAGGCAGGACACGTAGCAATGGATGGAAATTAATCAAGGAGAGAACCAACCTAGAACTAAGGAGAATCTGTCTAACAATGAGAACAGTGAAATAGTGGAATGGCTTGCCTTCAGAAGTTGTGGGAGCTCTGTCCATGGAAGTTTTTAAAATGAGACTGGACAGCCATTTATCTGAAATGATATAGGGTCTCCTGCTTGAATGAAGGGTTGGACTAGAGCAGCGGTTCTCAACCTGGGGGTCGCAACCCCTTTGGGGGGTTTAACAACCCTTTCACAGGGGTCGGGAGACTTCGCCCAGATGCTGCCATTGCCCGGACGCTGCATGCGCAGAGGGCAAAAAAACTCAAATGGTGGGGATCGCGGCGGCAGGGCGGGGTGCAGTGGGGTCGCAGGGGCAGGGCCCGGGTCGCGGCATTAGGAAGGTTGAGAACCACTGGACTAGAGGATCTCCAGTGTCCCTTTCAACTCTATTTTGTTATTCTTTTTGTATAATCACGTTTTAATATTGTGAAAAAGAAGAGTGGAATGAGTAGATGGACTCAGTTACAATGGCAATGTGTGCATTTTTGAGAAGACCTGTAGGGCCAGGTTAGGGACAAATTGTGATAGAGAAAACCATGGGGTCACTAGAAGCTGACCCTGACTTGATGGCATTTAATCAATCAGTTTTCTTCAAGGCCATCTCTGTACTTCTCTATAAAGTCTCATATAAACATGGTTTGGAATAAATGTCGAGCAAATAAAAAGAGTTCATCTGTGATCTGATCAAAGGTTACATAATGCAACACCTTGTTTCCACAAAGGCCCACCAGAATTTGATGGAAGGCTTGAGGGCTGAAGCATTCTATTAATTGCATTCCCTAGAAATTTGTAACAAGAGACTTGTTGTTTCTGTTATGTAGCTGTATTACATAGGCATAGTTAATACCTACTTGTCATTGCTTACCTTTCTTTCCATGAATTTGTTTCTGATCTTTTAAAATCATCCAATATTATAATCATCACTGCATTCTGTGGCAAGTTGAACTGCAGTTTAACTTTATATGAAGAACTACAGTTTATTTTATTTGCTTTGAATATGGGGGCTCTCAAATTAGCAGTGAACATTTCTTAAATTAGAAAAATCTGGGATTGTATCAGATTTTATGTTTTACATATCAATTCTCCCACGTTGATGCAATTTATTTTTCCACTTAAAGGTATAATATCTGTATACCTCAAGAAGGATAGCATGGGAGATCTGAATCTTGTAGCCTGTCCACACACAGATAATCACAATTCCTTGGATAACACCTCAAAGGAGTGTTCAATGACAATATGGCAGCAACTCAACCAAGCAAAAACCGGCAAGAATGATCACACATTTGTCAAATGGAATCACAGCCCATTCACAAATGTCATTGAAAGCAGGTAAGCAGTACAAAAAGCCAGAAATGCAAAACAAAAGAAGAAAGCTTAATTTTCTGGTTTCCATCCAGTAAATTACTAACATAAATCCCACATTTATGTATGGGCCTTGCCCTACAAATGAGTTCTAGGATTATCCAATTATTTTGACTTGCCAGAAAACTGTACTAGCATGAATATTTTTAAATGAACGGTTAGGTTTATATTGTACCTATTCCTCCATTGCCAATCACAATCCTGCTTGCATTGCCTCTTATTTCCATTCCAGATACGGTACTTGATTTCCATCTAAGATAATAGATGACAAAGTCAAACAGATTTTATACACCTTGAGGCTGCCCTTGGACAGAATAAGCTGTTTAACTTCACCAATATAGTAATTGAGGAAGATGATCTATCTAATCTTCTTTTATTGGCAGGAGGGAGGGGAGAGGCACGTTAAGCTCATGAACATTTTTCTTTTAGATAAAAGTGAACTAAGTCTGAATTATTTGCACAATTTTGGGGATTTATTCTCAATTAAAATGTTGGTTCGTTGTGCTATTCTTAAACTATAAAATAAAGTTTATACATTAATATACGCTAATCAGAAAACTGCTTGCTGGTCATGACTAATTGATAACTGTGTGCATTGCCTATATGTAAATAGGTCTACAATTATTAACACCGGGTAGGTTACAATCCTTAGCACTCTGTCTCACAATGAAGATTGCAGTTTAGTGCCCAGATTCTTAAGAATAAGTCAGACTGAACTTAGTAAGGCTTACTTCTAAACCAGGGGCGGGTTCCAAATTTTTTTACTACCACTCTGTGGGCGTGGCTTATTTTGTGGGTGTGGCTTGCCAGCCATGTGACTGGGTGGGCGTGGCTTCTCGGACTGCTGAAGGGAGGGGAACTGAGATAGGTCCTGCTGCCCATTCCCCCTCCCCTCAGCAGCTCGAGAAGCCTCGAACGTGCGAAAATGCCTGGGATCATCACCGCACATTCGTGGTTTCTCGGACTGCTGAAGGGAGGGGAATGGAGATAGCTCCTGCCGCCCATTCTTTCAGCGTCTCACGCGCTCCCTCAGCCATCCTCCCCTGCTTGGACTCACTGTGGGGTAGGAAGGCAGCGCATGCGCAATGCCGGAAGCTCAGCTTCTGGGCATGTGCAGAAGAATTTTTTTTTAAAAAAGTAAAAAAATTTTTAAAAAATGGCGGTGCCCAGGCACCGGCAACTGACCGCACCGGTACTGTGACGTCACCAGCGGGCCGCTACCGGTGCTATAGAGTGGACCGCACTGGTAGGAACCCACCACTGTTCTAAACAATGTATCAAATGGCTGTGTCAGGCTGCAGTCTGAATTGTGGACTTGCAGAATCTTACTTCTGACTACATGGGTTTAATACTACCGGTATATCTAAAATCCTGCTGAGATTACAAGGATTTAGAAATATGTATACTGCATATGCTGAGATGTATAGTGGTAATCTTTTCCTTCCAGACAATAAGCTAATCAGATTCCTTTGCGTCTAGCTGCCATGGGAACAGACGACTGCAGACAGATCTTCAGTACCACCAAGATGTATCATCACTTATGGAGGATGCCAATGGGAACCAAGAGGCAAATAACAGCTTTAATCCTTGGGGATTGCACTGTCACAAACAGCATCTAAATCGCATGTCTTCCAAGTATAAGGAGAATAAACCGCATCGTATCTTTTTTCCTGAATTAATTGAACATTACAGTACACATGTATAATTGATAATTTGTACTTTTTAAAGGCTGCTAGCACTGTTATAAATATAAACATAGAAGGGACAGGTTAGCAAAAGTTTAAGTGCAATATGTTAATGACAAAAAGGACATTTTAAATCTAAATTACACACTGGTTATGTTGGTAAACATGTATTTCAGTGGGACAAGATTGCAGCAATGTACACACTAAACTTGTACTCTCAAATATTTTGATCTGGATTTGTCTATAATAATAAAAATGCAGATTTTAATTTATTTAGCATTTAACAATTATCAGAAAGGCAGCTATGTATCTCCAGTATAGTAATAATTAACAGTGTTAATCTTTTTATACATCCTATTTCTAGATATTCCTATAACAAAAGTGCCATAACCTATTTAGTAAACATTTGCGGGAAAGCAAATTTGCATCTCATATATTTTTGAGTTTCACTGTTTGTATTTGATGTGTAACAACTCAGAGTTTTGGATTCTTATAATCCAGATTATAAGAATATTTAAAATATTGCATTTCCACTAGAATGTTATACAGAGACACAACACAATTGTGAATTTGTTCTGAGAGTCTTTTCAGATATATATTTTTTAAAAAGACTATGCACTTAGAAATTGTATTCAAGGAACCATGATACCCACATCCTGGTAGTATCTGAAAGCCCATCCTTGTAATTTAAACTATCCTTCAAAGTATGTACATTGATTGTTGACCTCTCTAAGAAGAAATATTCTATTGACCTTTACCAGGGATAGAAAATGATGGACAGATAGCTCTGAGACACATTTCTCATGATAAATGAGCTGAAATGGAAACAAGAAGCTAAGCTTGGAAACTAATGGAAAACTGCAAAGTAAACCAAAGTAAAATACTGATTTCCTTAACTAGTACATTCAGAATTTCTGTTACTAGAAAATCTTGTATCCAAATACAAATACCCATGCATTCTGGACTTAAAAATGGGAACGAGGCAGCATGGTGATGATGCATCAGAGGAGAAGAAAGCACGCCAAATAAAGAAATGTGAACAGAGTACATCGGCCTCCCTTGGAGTCCGTATTTGTGGCATGCAGGTGAGCAGATATCTGTTCTGAAAATTACATGTGTTACAATGAAAGAGTACCATGAATTTAGTGATTGTAAATAAAAGAAGGGGGGGGGGGATAAATTAAATTCAAATATGATTTTCCATCCAAGCACCTCTGTGTTAACCTAGGTCTGTGCTTAGAAAGACATGGTATATCTGAAATGCTTGTTGATCGGTGATAATTACAGTTTTCCAAAAAAATAATTTGCAAAAGTTATGTATGCACTTCTGAAATCTTTTGGGAAAAAGATTGGTCAGGTTGAAAATCACTGAAAACCCTATCACAACAAAATCACAACAAAATGTCATCTCTTATCTAAGATAAGCAAGTGTATGGAGACACAAAAATGCAATGACTATAGTCCACTATTCAGATGAGGAATGCCCATTTATTTAAATGTACCTGAATTACCCTTACACCCTGAAGAAAGCTAAATAGCAGCTTCTTTGCCACTAAAAATAAGGATAATTCATATAAAGCAAATATATTAGAGCTCCAGATTTTATTTTAGGGTTTGATCCTCCTACTAACTACTTTAATATAGAGAGACACTTTAGCAGATGATCTAAGTCAAAGACAATCATCTACTAAATAAATTATTCCTTAGTGGGAGAACACAAAGCTGTCCTGTGGCTTTGAATAATTGCAGCCGTGTAATCATCAAAGCAGTCATTTCTGTCAGTGTGGCAACTGAAAGTAAATTTCAGAACAGGAATTGCCTGAATGTACATTTATTTTGCCATCAAACACTATTAAATTAAATCCTTTGACATATACATTTTTTAAAAGATGATAAAGTAGCTGTGAACGTTGCTGGGTAACATGGAAACCAGTAACTAGCTCAGCCCACGCACGTCATTGGTTTACGCACTAAAGAGACTTTGAAAAGAAAGATACTATACAAATATAATAAATAATGTTAAAAAGAATGCAAAACCTTGATCCCAGCTTGTACTTTCTCAACACTTCAATTCCCTGTATGCAGGACATTATAGTTCTGCCTTGCGGTGATAAAGATAAATATAGTAAGCTTCTAACGCACACATTCAAAATGTACTATTGAGGCTTTCAGAAGGAGTACATAAAATCACTTAATGAATTACAATCTGCAAAGCAGATGGCTAATATAGATTGTTATTGTTTTTAATTCAAGGTTTACCAGGCAGATACCATCCAATATATTTGCAAGGATAAGTACTACGGACGAAAACTTTCACCAGATGGCTTCAAGCAAGCCCTTTGCCAGTTCCTTCACAATGGGAATCATTTTAGAACAGACCTTGTGGAACCAATTTTGTTTCAGCTGAATACTCTGCTATCTGTCATCAAAAACCAAAATTCTTACCGGTTCTTCTCTAGCTCACTTCTCATAAACTATGAGGGACTGGAGAAAACAATGCCTTCAGACAATGACCCTCAGGGACACAATCAAAATATAGTCTGCTCTGCTTCACATGGAAATAGCCATCCTACAGTTGATGTTCGCATGATAGACTTTGCTCACACAACTTACAAAGACTTGAGATATGAGGGGCCAGATCACGGTTATATTTTTGGTCTAGAAAACTTAATTAAAATTTTCCAGAGTATATCCATGGGAGAATGACAATTACGGAATGAAAGACTCATGATTTGAAATAGCAGAACCTGTACATTGGGCTATAACAGTAGGAAGCCGTCCAGCTACTACAGCAATAAAAAGGGCAGTTTGTTAAGGAAAGCTCAAACGATACTATATGCCACTATGGGTTGAGCAGAAGTCCTCATAATTATGAACCATTGGACGATTTTCTTTTCTAATTTTACTGTTGCCTATTCATGTCATTTGTGAAAAAGAATACTTGAAAAGAACTTAAAGAGTTAAGGACTTTTTAAATGAAGAGCCATTCAGATTTGCAGGGCGAGCAAGGACCAAGCAACTATGAAACTCATGAAAAGAGCTATGAAGATAGGCTGGCAGGTCCTTAAAACAATTCAGCTTAATTCATCCAATTTGATGGGTTAAGGAGGACAATCACTTTTGAACAAGCTTAGCTACTAAACAGCAGTACTTTAAAAACTTTAAATTAACTCCTTGTTCCTTTGTATTCCATGCTAGTGTCTATGCCAAAGTATTTTCCAAAGAGTAAGTACAATCAGCCACAATCAAAAGCAGAGGGTACCAGATATTAACAGAAAAATAATGTAAGATATTGATGGAAGAATAAGAAGAGACCTTGTTACAGAGAGGGCACAACATCTGGAAAGAGCAGTTATAGAGGGATTCATACCTTGATACTTCAGGTCAGAGTTATACTGCAGAGGAGTTAAGACAATCTTGAAACATGGATGTACCGATATCCTTATGGGCCCAATAATCCTCTAGACATGTTATATCAACATTTCTATGCATGTATGTATTTTTCTTGCATGTGGGTAACCATTACAACAAACTTCACAAAATGTTTACAGGAGTTTGGAGTATATTACTGGTAAATAGAGAACACTGCTCCCATGTCATATGGAAAATCCGCTGAGTGTTGTAAATACAAAATATAGATTTAGAAATATGCAGGCAAGATGGAATGTGAAACTGTAAATAAAGTGTATGGGCCTTACAACATATTGACTGTGTCTTTATTTCCTTATGCTATTTCTCACAGATCTGTCAATATTTACATAATTGCTGTAAAATCATGTTTTCCTAGTTAAAATACCAGACCTCCGGGAAAATCTTTTTGCTATCTAGATGTTTCTTTAATGTGACCTGTGAGTAACCACAAATTGTGTGACAGGCAAATTAAATCATTAGGCCCAGTACATATTCCACTTAGCCTGCTGCCCAGCTTCAGGAAATTGCTAGAAATTATTCACAATGTTGAATACTGTTAACATGCAACTGACATCGCAAAATCCAAAGCAATTCCACATAGACAGTCATAGACTCTGGCCTTGGGTGCAAAAGGATTTGTCTTCATTTGAGCTGCTTGTCAAACTCAAACTCTTGTGTCAAATATTTATAAAATAATAATTTGACATTAAGAAAGCAATTTATGCATATGTTCATTTTCTGCAACAATCTATATTACAACTGTTATAACTGCTAATGCAGACTAGAAGATATTGAGCTAGTTCTTCTGAATTAAGCATATTGATACCGGTATATATTTGATGAAACATCCTTCAACATTTAAGTGAATGTATAGATAAACGTTGCAATTGTATCCTATTTTCAGGGAGGATGCCATATAAAGTTCAGTGGGATTTATTACAGCACAGAATTGTAGATAACTCTGCTATAAAACATCAAGGCTGTAAAAGCTTAACTTTGCAGGAAGTTCCACTAAACAATTTTAGGGAAATGGCATTAAACTCCTCTTTTTGTCTGAGTAAATATGCATAGAATGGAACAACCCAGTTACATCCTAAATTTCCTGGGACAATTCAATGAGTATTATAACCAGATAAATGCTTAAATTATGTTGTATAAGCATTGAATAAAAATATTGCAGTTCTAAAATTACATCCAGCAAACCTTTCCTTCCTCTTAAATTGGGTCTTTCAAGATTTACTGGTCAAGTCTGCGCACTGGGGAATTATACTAGAGAACATAGTGCCCTGAAATTATGATGTGCCCTATGAAAAAGCATCTGCCTAACTATATATCAAGCATCTTCCAGCGATGCCACCACAAATAGAATGACATAAATGGTGTTATGCATCTGCCTCCTGCTTTCAGCAAGGAGACGTTTCAGGGGTGCCCAAAGGCCCCACACCTATGAAGGATTCTATTCCTTTGTAAATACATCACTGGGAGCAAGCGGAGATGGCACTTACACAGATGGTACAGAGATGGAATTAACACTCCAACAAATTCTGAGTTTTCTTTGGATTTCTCACAATTCTCAAATTTTGCTCATTTTTAGCACCGATCCACATACATCTCTGTCCTTTCCTCAGCTTAGCCCACTCTGCCCCACTTAATAAATGTCTCAAAACAACAGAAATTTTGGGTTCAATTGTGGTCGTAAGTCGAGGACTATCTGTAAAAATATAGGTTACAGCAGCGTTTCTGAACTTCAAGATGGCTAGGGAATTCTGGGAGTTGAAGTCCACGTATCTTAAAAATCGCTGAAGTTGAGAAACACTGCTCAAAGCCATTGGCCCAAGTACAATCAATGCAATCCCTAGTGAATTTCTGATTTCATCTCTTAATGTCTCACGTTCTCCCGTAACTCTACAACTGTGATCCCGGTGATTAAAACTGCATATCCCTCAGTATAGGCCAGCTCCCTTTGCGCAGGCGCAATCTTCCGTTCTCACGCCAGCTTCGTGAGCCAAAACTGAGTGACGTAGTCGGCCCGGGCTAGGCCATGTGAGCCGGCCGCCAATAGCGCCGGGTAAGCGTCCGCTAAGATGGCGTTGGCGCGGTACCGGCGCTTCTTGAAGCTCTGTGAGGAGTGGCCCGTGGAGGAGACCAAGCGCGGGCGTGATTTGGGAGTCGTGGTGCGGCAGAAAGTGATGCAAGCTTTCCGTGAGGGAGAGAATACCCAGGTTGGGCCCTGGCATCGGGGGCTTGCGCTGTAAGGGGCTGAGCTAGGCGATTGGCGGCGCCGCCAAGGTCGTTTACTTTGCGGCTAATAAAGCCTCTTTGTCCCGGACCAGAGCGAGGAAGGGGCTGTGCTGTGGCGCTGTTAAATGGCCGTGTGCGGAACCGGGGCTGCGGCAGGATAGGAGGCTGTGAAAAGTTCAGGACTTGCCGTTTTTTTTCTGCCGGCCGCCTTACCGGTTTATGAATGGGGATCAAGCGATTCAGAGTCAGGCAGGCACGCGTGTTGTTGACTCGAAGGGAAGCCTCTGCGTGATTTTCAGTCCTGGGATCTAGGAGGACCTGTGGATCTCCAGTTTGCACGATGCTTCAGGACTCCGTTTTGTTTTGTTTTTAGACTTCATGGAAGCATTTTCTCATGAGTAGCAATAACAATACTGTTTCACAGTACTTTATAGCCCTCTCTAAGCTGTTTACATTCATGTAAACAATATGTTGACTCTAGTCAACATATTGCTCCCAACAATCTGGATGGAAGAGGGATCCCCCCCCACTTATCTTTGGTACTGTAATAAAGCCAAAACACATGTAAATGTTGAGAAAGGTTCTCTTGCCCAGAGGTAGGGAGATTGTATCCATTGCCCTGAGAACTGCTAGCACCTTGGTAGGATGGAGAATGGAGAGGCGGCATCATGGGTTTGCAAAATGTATCACTCTGTCATATTTTAGAGCCAAAATAGGTTACAAAAATGAAGGGACCTGGATCCAGCGCTTGTGAGGTGGTAGATGTTGGTATTATCTACCATGGACATAAGTTATGCTGGATCTCCATATCCCAATGATATTTTTGGGGAGTCTTAGGTTCATTATGTGGGCATATTTTAGGGCTGTTTACTGAATCACATACATACTGTTTCTATGGATTACGGTATATACTTTGATTTGTAGAAGACAAAAAAATGGAATTCACACAAGATTCATGTTAAATCTATTTTAGGAAGCTTTTTTCATTTGATAACTGAATAGGTATGGCAGTTATAATTGAAACAAATTCTAAACATTAAGAATCTGTTTTTAATTGTTGCAAAATATGTAAGTTTTTAATTCCTTTTTTACTACCATCTGTTCTTGCAGATTGCTGACCCAGTGACTTGCGATGAAATTTTTGAAAGTTTAGCCAAAATTCATACTAATTATTATAGAAATAAGGTGAGTTCTGCCATTGTGATAAATATGATTATGTAGTGACTGCTCTCTTTATAATTTTCTAATAGACATACTGTTTAGATCTGTTCATTTTAGTTCAGGAAAAAGAATCCCATTCTTCTAAAATTTTGTATAACCTTTGAAAATAAGTCTGAAACATGTGCATTTATACACCCGAATATGCACAAAGTCTGTTAATTACCATAACAATACTCTAGTATCTAGCAAATGTATTTCATTTCTTGCCATTTATTTCATTACCTTGTCAAAAGCACTTTTCTCTGTCGGAGGAGGGGAGGTGTATACCTGTGTGTGTAAAAGACACACACAGGCTGAAAATTTGGGTGTGTCTTATACTCCGAATGTAGCTTTTTCCGAAGCTTTTTTTCAGCCCTAACGAGGTGCTAACGATCTTCCCTGCTCTTAAGGCTTGCAGGCTTTTTTCATTGCAACTCCCTCCAGAAGTGGTTTTTTCCAGTCCTAAGTCTTTGCAGGCTTTTTTCATTGCTACTCCCTCCGAAGAAGGTTTTTTTAAGCCCTAACCAGGGGATAAAATAATGTGCTGAAGCTGATCAGACTAAGGACGCTAGCCAGATGAATACTTGGTAGGCAGATTTTTCCCCTTATTTTCCTCCCCAAAAACTAAGGTGCATCTTATACTCCAAAAAATACGGTATTTACATGTCTATTTTTTTCTTTTTGGAATAGTATCCACGTCTGAGAGATACAAACTTCTCTGGAGTGCCAGTGGAGGAATGCAAGTTGGTCCTTGCAACAGGTATTTAAACTGTAGTAACTGCTTGGAGTCTATTTACGGGGACAACAACATTTATTGGCATAAATCTAGTGTCTTTTGTACACTAGATTTATGTACAGTTTTTGTACATTTTTTTCTTTCTTCCTCTGGGCTCTTTTACACACAAGAATTTGCTGCCACTAACTTTCTGTCTTGTCAACAGCTTTGCTATGAATTCAAATATATTCTAAAAACACTTGTAAAGGACTGGTTCAGTGCCCCTCATTGAGATTTGTATCTTAGTGGCTGTAAGTTGCATGTTGGTGTAAAGTGATACACAATAATCCATTTTTAATCCAAAGAAGCTGTGAACAATTTACAGAGTAGATATGTCAAACTTTTTTTAAAAAAAGATGCAGGAATCATTCCACATACGAATGTAATCTTCTAGCTACTTTAGGTTTAATGGAGCAAGCCGTTTCCCATAGCCCAGTGGTCAGCAACCTGCGGCTCTGGAGCCACATGTGGCTCTTTCATCCCTCTGCTGTCGCCAGTCGGCACAATTTTGAGAGGAGTTTCCGGTTTTGGGGGGGGAGGGAAGCAGGGTGTGCCAGGAGGAGATTCTATGGCAAGGGGTGGGTTTTCTGGTCAGCTCCACAATTGATAGGGCTTTTGGTTAGGATTGGTAGAGGAAAAAGGATGCTGCGCTAGGAGACTCTATGGTGGGGGAACCAGACTTCCAGTTGGCTCCAGAATTGAACTGGGGGCTTCCGGTTAGGACCTTTGTGGCTCTTTGAGTGCTTAAATTTGCCGACCCCTGCCATAGCCCCAGCTGACATTTTCATATTTCTTCCATTTAAAGTCACATGACTCTTGGAATTCAGTGGATATAATATTATATCATTCCATATCATTCTTTCAATATTTCACTGTTGTATTTGAGAAGTCCAAAGAAAGAAATGGATGTACAGGTAGTCTCAGTTTACAACCACAATTAGGACCAGGATTTCCATTGATAAGCAAAGGGGTTAAGTGAGTCATGCCTTATTTCACTATCTTTTTGCCATGGTTGCTGCAGGGATTTGGTTGCTAACCAAATCCCTGCAGTGAATGACCCGGTTGTAAAGCAAATCCGGCTTCCCTTATTGACTTTGCTTGTCAGAAACTGGCTGGGAAGATCGCAAAATGGTGCTCACACGACCCCAGGATGCTGCAGCTGTCATAAATACATGGCAGTTGCCAAGCACCTGAATTTTGATTAACGGTTATAGTGCAAGGACTGATAGTAAGTCACTTTTATCAGGGCCGTTATACCTTCAAATAGTCCTTGAATGGTTGTAAGTCAAGGAGTACCTGCATGTGGTGCTGAGGATCAGCCAAAAACTAACATGTAATATAAGAATTGTAACAGGAATTCCATGTCCTTTGTCCACTTACTTTCTTCTTCTTTGTATAAAAAAGATGTGAGGAATAGATCTAAATGTATAATGCCTCCTCTATATAGGGTACACTATATAGAAGCTAAGACTAAAACTATTATCATTTAATAATTTTATATTGTAATTATTTAATTTTTGTATACGTTTATACATTCAATAGAATGCTTTTAAAATGTCTTTGGAGTGGCATGGAGCTAAATTGCAGGTTTTTGTTCAATACGTATAGAAAATGTTACCGTGTTTCCCCAAAAATAATACATGTCCCCATAATAAGGCCAATTAGGCTTTTCAGCGCATGTGCTGAAATAAGCCCTCCCCCAACTACTTTCCGGGGAAAGGGGGGGGACATGCCGGGAGCCGCTTTTTTTGCAGCGGGCATTCTTTTGGCCAGGAGAGAGAGCAAGCGAGAGGCGGGTGCACGCACACCCCGCGGGACTGGCTCGGCTCCTCTGGGCTCTGCCTCCGGCGGCATTTTGAAATGCGCTCCTGCCTGAGAGGAAGAGGAGGCAAGCCTCGATCCCTGCCTCGCTGCCTCCTCGCAGGCAGGAGTGCGTTTCAAAATGCCACCGGAGGCAGAGCCCAGAGGAGCCAAGCCAGTCCCGCAGGGTGTGCGCACACCCGCCTCTCGCTTGCTTTCTCTCTCTCTCTCTCTCTCCCAGCCGGGAGCTGCTCTTTTTGCAGCGGAACTCTTTTGGCCAGGAGAGAGAGAGAGCAAGTGAGAGGCAGATGTGCGCACACACCCCGGGACCGGCTCGGCTCCTCTGGGCTCTGCCTCCGGCGGCGTTTTGAAACGCGCTCCTGCCTGCGAGTTCAAGAAGTTTGATTTTAAAAGAAAACTTCTCGCGAGTTCAGTCAAACTTCTCAAACTCACGAGAAGTTTTCTTTTACAATGGGCTTCCCTGGACGCAACGGAGCTACAAGTATCGGGTAGGACGCGCGTCTCGCAGTCCAACACGTCCTACCTGCCAGAAATGAGTCTCTGTGAGACTCGTCACGCCACCGCCACTGCCTTGTGGAGTAGGACTCTGCAAGGCTTGTTGTGCCATTGCATGCACGAACAGCAGCACTACAGCGAGGTTCAACATACCGGCACAGCCGTGAGCAGGAGGATTCCAGCTGTGCCTGTATGATGAAGCTCGTGGCAGTCCTGCAGTTTGTGCATTTAACAGCACAAGCCTTGCAGTGTCCTGCTTCACGAGGCGGTGGTGGCAGGCCAGCCACTCGGCTGGTGCCAAGAACGGAGGGGAGGCGGCGGCGATGGGACATACAGTCCCACATTCGCCACCTACTGCACCCCCAAAATAATATGCCCCCCCCAACAATAAGGCCAAGGCCATATTTCGGGGATCAAAAGAAAGTAAGACCCTGTCTCATTTTCGGGGGAACACGGTACTTTTTCCTGACTCTAGAATTGCTGTATTGAATAAAGAAAACATATTGCCTGAGGCAGCAAAGCAGCACTTTAGATGAAAACTAATGCTTTGCATTTTAGGGTTTTGAAGGTGTAGCTTAAAACAGAATTATTGCTTGTGATTGTGAGTATTCAGCTGTATGGATTGCAAAGGCATGTGGATTAGGGAGGTAAAATCTCTTGTGACTTCTGGTTGCATACTGGAAGAAGTACATTAGTCACCTATATTTTGTAAAGCACTCTTAAAACAGTAGGCAGAAATATAAAACTTATTTTTTTAAGAAAATTTTCTGTCTTAATTTATTCAACTACTACTGTTTGCAGAACAACTGAAGCAACTGGAAGAAGGAAAGCTTGGAAAATTGAAAAGGTTACGTGAAAAATTCTCTGCGAAGCATCAGAAAGAAGATTCCAAATAATAACTCAGTCTTTTAACTGGTTTTGTAAAACACTGGTTTTGCCAGTACAGCTAAACCTCCTTGATACCAGCAAAGGACAATGGAAAGCTATTCTGAAGTGGGATAACTAGCTCCATTTGACTACATTGGTTTATGAAGACTTAGGAAGTCCATCTGAAGAACAGGAAATGATATAGTTATATGCTGTGGGTGTTGACCTGTCTGCACTAGTGAATGTCATATTGCAACTGATGTGTTGGAGCCTAACAGAACTATAGGTCATGTCAAAACAAAAAAGAATATCTAACATTGGGATTCTGTGAGAGAGATGTGTGTCTTTTTACTGTTAATTAGCTTGTGCGTTATTTACTGGAAAGGCAGCACTTACTCAGTGGGGGAAAGAAGCTTACTGTATGTTGTGCAGAATTGAATATTGAGAGGACAAATTTCTATTCTGTGACTGCTGCTTGTGAAAGCGATAAGATAGCAAAGTAGTTCCAAATGCATGGGCAGCTCCCAAATGTTTTTGTTTTTTTTTGCTGCAGTGTAGATAAAGTCCATTCTCAGTGGCCAGGAAATAACAGCAAAGACCAGTGGGACATGTTAGCATCCTAAGAAAATAGCATGCTTGCTAAAATATGTATCGGCACATACACAGATCTTGTGGTTCACAAGTCACTGTGGCCATGGTTCCATAGAACCAGGAAGAGAGGTTTCCATGGAGGGGAAGCATTTATAGCCTATACATCAGGGATCCTCAGGCCGCAGCCCACTACCAAGCCTTGAGCCGTTCGGAACCGGGCTGCGGAAGAGGTGGCACAAGCCCATCCCTACTTGCACGAGCAGCGGGAAAGTGTGTGCATGCGCTCCATTTATGCAAGTGGCGGGCACCATGCCCACCGCTCGAGCAAATGGAGCTGCGCACACACGTGCTTTCCCGCCGCTTACACAGTACCACCACCACCCCCGTCCAGAAAGCCGAAAGGTTGGGGAATGCTGTTAAAATACCTTCCAGTTTTGGCCTTGGGTGACTAATATATGTTATTTGGAAAATTAGTCAAGATTTGTCATTTTATGAAGTTACCAACATTATCAAGAGACTGCTGATTCATCTGCTTTCCATTTATTATACTGATTTTGTGTTTTAAATTTCAGAAGATTCACATATTAACATTTTAAACTCTGTTTCAGAAACAAACCAGATGAAGATAAATTACAAATCTGGGTTTATGATTAGTAAAATCTTTTCTTACTAAATCTGCACAGCAGTCTGTATATTTGAAGAACACTCTGCTTTGGTCCAAATGTGAATGAAACAGACTCCTTGATTGTTTCTAGTCTCCCCCATAGAGTAGTGCAGGGGTCAGCAACCCGCCGCTCTGGAGCCACATGTGGCTCTTTCGTCCCTCTGCTGCAGCTCCCTGTCACCAGTCGGCTCCACAATTGATAGGGCTTTTGGTTAGGACAGGTAGAGGAAAAAGGACGCCGCGCAGCAGGAGACACTATTGTGGGGGAACCAGACTTCCAGTTGGCAGAGGAAGAAGGACACCACACTAAGAGGAGATTCTATGGTGGGGCCTCCGGTCGGCTCCAGAATTGAACAGGGAGCTTCTGGTTAGGACCTTTGTGGCTCTTTGAGTGTTTAAGGTTGCCGACCCCTGGACTAGTGCTATTGGAACAACTGGCCACACTTAATATACACAACTGTTTTCTGTCTTTTGCTTACATTTGACAGCAGCTAGCAAAAGTAGATTTTACATACAAGTGTTCTAAATTCATAGGAGCAAATTATTCTGTCAAGGAACTTCTAAGTTCATATTTTAGAACTTTTATACTTGTAGCCTTTTTTCCTCCCACTTTTTCTGCAGCTCCATTCCGTCACTGATGTAGACTAATTATAATTGATATTTCTGTCACCCATGACAGTTAAAACATTTCCCCACAAACTCGTAGTGCCTGGAAGCAGGATGAATTCTAAAAGTATTTTATACTATTCTATTGAGTGAACAAGGCACAAACTGCACATTCGTACTGCAGCATGAACGTGCAATCTCTCATTAATGTCCAGTCTTGTCAATCGAAGAAAAAAAAGCCATTTCATGAATTATATGATTGCTTGAACTATTAACTTAATAGAATATTTTCTTGCAATTTCTTCTTAGTTGAGATGTAATTCTAGACACAAAATGTTCATGTCTTCAAAAGGTTTAACATGAAACACTTGCAAAGAAATCCTTATATGGTGATTTTCCATATATCTTTGAATAAGTTAAAAAGGTAGCAAGCTACTATTCGCTGACAACTGTCAATTCTATTTGCACCTGGCTACGTAGCCATCCAAATGTAGTGCATGAAGGAAA
Organism: Diadophis punctatus similis; assembly: GCA_023053685.1. Classification (NCBI taxonomy): domain Eukaryota; kingdom Metazoa; phylum Chordata; class Lepidosauria; order Squamata; family Dipsadidae; genus Diadophis; species Diadophis punctatus. Next base: position 43,745,423 of record JALIGW010000003.1, read on the forward strand.
AAGAAGGGACAGTTATAATACAGTTCAAAGGTATGGCAAACTGAATGCATATGAAGAAACAATTAGTCATGGCTTCAGTTTCTTGCTGAATTAAATGCCTTCAATCAGTCCTGCTTGAGATAAAAGGAAGTGCTGAGGTTTTACGAACTGTCACAGCCTGGACCAATGTTCCTTGATAAAAACTTTGCAAGGAACTTAGTACCAATACCTCTTCAGGAAGTGCATACATATCTGTATACTACAGTTTCTGTTTGAAGACTTGGATTCCACTGTCTCAGTGATTTATTGTGTTCTGGACATCCACAAAACCCATTCGTTGCCTCCGCTTCCTTTGCTCTGTCATCTGAAATTTGCAGTAAAAAAAAAAAGAAACATTAAAAGATGGTTCTTAAATTTTCTAATTAAGGATTCACAATATCTATAGTTCTTGAACTATAAATGACTTCAAGATAGTTTGCAATAACATAGCTGTTGCCTACATCTCAACCTTTTCTTGGGTATTCCTCCACTTCATACAAGTTATTGGTATAAATAAATACCCTCAAGAAACTTATAATGCACTGCAGCTATACTTTGTACTAGAGGGTAAACTATTCCAAATACAATTAATGTTTTAAAAAATCAGTAGATGGTTTCCTGAAAAGGCAAGCCTTATGCTGATTACAAATTAAATTGGGCATTTGGTGCAAGTAAATAGAAAGCATAATTTGAAACCTAGGGTTGAGAGGAAGCTTGCTGTTTCGTGAATAGTAAATTGTACTGACATAGCTGAGAATTTCTCAGAAAACCTAATGCACGTTCTACATTTTTCTGAAATCAGTATATCATTTTTTAGTGGGACACATTTTTGTCCTTCAAAATACATAACTTGACACTTACTATCCTATCCCTTTCTAAAATTTAGAAATATATAGTCCAGTAAAAAGAAGAAAAAATATTGGATGTTTTGATTACCTGCTCCTTCAACTCGTTCAGTTGTGAAGTGAGATGAGATACCAACTTCATGGTGCAATTCAGTTTATCCTGAAGACATCGGATCTCATTTTGTTCTCCTTCACCTTCATTACTGACCAGGGACATGGCTCGCATCCGAGGGAACCAATCCAAGTTCTTGCTCTGCAATGATTATTTAAAAAAACAGGAATTTAAACAAGAGTTCAGAATTGTTAGAAACAAAACATACATAAGACAGTGAAAATAGAGTAAGATCTTCCTAGATGGAAGTAAAATTTGTATGAGTTATATAACCTAAAATAAAAAATCTCTAATATGCCTGAAGAAGTTCCAGATTAATCTTTCTGGATTGGTATTTCTATTAATAATGCCTTCTCCTTTGGAGCTACTGACTCACTTGATGAATGGGTTGAAGATACCTAGCAGAAATCTCAAATGATAATTAGAAGATAAGTATCAGAGATCCTCCTCCTAATCCCAAATCTTCAGAAATTTTGACAATCAAACATTTTGAAATGTGGAAATATACTGGCAACTAGTGTAAAAATATATATACATAGAATAGTTAAAAGTTTCCAGGCTATTTTGAGTAATTGCAAGAACAATGGGATATAAACAGTTATCACGGTGTTCCCTCTTTCCAGGAACAGTCATAGATCTATATGAGACATACCTGATTAGCAAGTATCGATAGAATATTTGTATCTTATGGTTGACTTATGGGGTTCTTAATTAGCAAATGCTGTGGACCACCCAAATCATTACTGCTTGTGGCAATGAGTTTAATATCACTGTCGTATATATTAGGTGGAATGATTTGTCTTCCAGAACAGCATAAACAGTCAAATATTTCAACGTATCTATCTTTTCTGATTTGATTCATTTCTAAATTGGTGGTGATTCAGCGTACATTCTGATTGCCAAAGTAATTAGTGAAAACTTGAATTATGTAAATTCCATGGAAGAGAACAATAGTCTGCCTGCATGTTTCAGAATCTTTCCTAGTACAAATGGAGCTGCAGCAATATGGTGGTTCAATATCACAAATCCACCAAGAATCCACGGTTCAATAAGACTACGTAGTCTCCTCATCTTGGCAAAGGTCATGCTACAGGACAACCAGGATAATCCCTGTTCCAAAACCAGTCCTGAAATTGGATTGATATGCCTTTACAAAGGCAACACCGGAATGGCTGCCACCGCCACCACCCTTCTCATGTCAACCACGGAAGAGAAAGTGAATGCCAGTAGAGAGCCGAAAATTAAAAGCAATCACTCCTCCTTAATCACAAACATTTAGGTTCTTAGCTTTGACCTTTTAAATAATTTCTTAAAAGATAAATCCCCATCTGTTAAAAAAAATTAGAAACCAAATATCCTATGTAGTATGGTGTGAATTTCATAATGGACAGCATCAATAGAACAGTGAGCAGAATTTCTTTTAAGAAAATCAGGCAGTCTTTTCAAAGAGAATAACAAACTTGATTATTATTTCATTTCTATGAAGTTATACAATGCATACCTTGATCATTTGCGCCACATAGCTTTCAGGCCCTGTGTAGTCTGTCTTATTCTTCACTCTCACCAGTACTATGAAATACAGGTAATTCCACATATTGTGTTCACATTTAATGTGCTCTTCAAAGGATACTGTTTTGTTGTCAAACTTGTCCCTTTCAAGCCCTGTAGAGAAAGTGAAAGCAAATGAAATATTACTTAGAAACTGCGATGATCCTCCATTTCTTGCTAAGTCTGGTTCTCCAAGCATTTTTCTTCAGTGCATTTGTCCTCCACTTGTAGCCTATAGCAATCTGAATGCAGTAGATTGGACACTACCTAATGGATTGATGGCCCTGTTTGTAGCAGACACTTAGAACAGATAGCCTTTGAGATATTTTCAGTCTAAATTCAGTAATCTGGAAGAGAAAATGAATGAATTGTAGTGGAGCAGAAAAATTCATATGAGGGTGTTCAGTTTGGACACTTAGATGAATTATTTCTTAAAACAAGACTTCTCAAAAATTATGTATGTAGCAGAAACGAATCCATCATTTCTTTCTACTGATGCTAAACATCTCTCATGCCAACACTATCTCCCGAGCTCAGACAGCTATGCCTGATTGACTGCTTCATATTGCTCTGAAATCTGGAAAGAGGAGGTAGGGCAACATTGTGGGGATATTTTCATTTTTCTTCATTTGGAGGGGGATGTGATAAAATGTTCCATTCATTTGGGAGGTAAATTGAAGACATAGAAGACAAAAATGGTGCATTGAGACTTAGAACACTTTCATGTTGCAGGATAAGAGCTCTGTTAATCTATGTTAGCCAAAAGTCCAAGGAGTCTTGGAAGAATCTATCCAGACTAACATATTTATTAAAAGATAGTTTTCATGAACTCCACCTCACTGCATCAGATGCATTGGAATGGTTAGCTAATATAGAATTTAAAGTAGGATGAAATCTCTTATTTTAGCAAAATAATACAGGACCATCGAAAATCAATGATTTTGCTGCCACATTTCACTGGCGCAATCCAGGGGTGCCCTGGAAGCTACAAAATGGATACTAAACTACAAGCAAGCTAAACATAAGGAACTAATGTGTGTATAAAACTGATTTCATTCCTTCAGGCTGTTTACATTCTCGCTCTTAAACTTAAAGCCTTGTGCTGCCATTCTCCAGTTCTATTCAAGGCAAACTGTAGAACTGTCAAATTGTGTCCACATGTAAGGAAGTTATTCAGAAGGGCAGCGCCCTTCCTCTAGTCTAGATGATCTATGGATGTATTAGTCAATGAGATGTTTTGAAATTAACCATACTTTCATTAAAGAAATGCTGCACTTTCCACCTAAGAGTATAAGAGCCATAAGTCAAAAATAAGTAGGTTTAATCCTTCACATTTTACTTTGTTGTTTTTAAACTTGGGTTCTATCAAGTAAATTCTAATATAAAACTCACACATATATTCTTAGCCCAGGAATTTGTCTTGAGTAGAATACCAAAAGTAATCAGAGCTCCCAGTAATTCCATAAAGTCTAAGCTAAGCTAAGCTAATCATCCACTAAAATCCAAGCTTTCTCCATTTCTATATAATTTACGGGATGGGGCATAACAAATTGTTTTGTTGCTTCTATTATTATAAGACTGGGTCTATAAATCCTCTCCACTCCACTGCAAACAATTCAAAGATCTGCCATAGATCAAGATGTATATTAACTCAGAAGAATAATCATACATACGGTATTGATTCTTTTAATATACCAACATGGAACACTCTTTATTCATAGATTTCTACATTCTGCTATAAGAACAATCTCTTAAAACTATCTTGATGCAAACTGGATAAACTTAAGAGTCCTTTAAATCCACCATACAACATCTTTCAGAAATACTGTTTCATAAAATTCATCTGGGAACAAGAGTTAATCCTGTTTATTATAAAACAAGTTTTCTCTCACTGATGGAGAAGAATTTGGTGTTTAAACAAGTTCCTTAAAATGTAAGCATTAATAAAATGTTTTATACAAAAAAAAGGAGAAAAAGTATTTTTTTTCTTGCAAATTCTTGGAAGATGTTTGTTGAGTATAAGAACTGGCTTTCTCTAAGCGCTTACCACATATAAAACATGTTGTTTTCAGGATTTCCTCTTTTTTCTGTTTTTCACTCCTTAAATCTGCAAAGGTGTCAATGATGACACCAAATATGAGGTTAAGGACTATGATTATGACAATGAAGAAGAAGAGGAGGTCATAGATCACTCGAGCAGGGAAGAGGGATTCCTTTAAAATAAAAAAAATCAGAATAGTCATTATCAGCAAGTATAGCTTTCCCTTTTCCAGTGTCATATCAAAAACATTGACCACTAGACAATATTGAAGAAAAATGTGGTTACTGGTAACGCACAGAGTGTATCATCAAAACTCTAATATGAAATAGGAAGACTTGATATTGTAAACATTGAAAAAGAAGTAGCTACACTAATGCATAAAGGAAGGGATCAGACAGAAATGAGGACAAGTAGCTTGGAGAGAAGTTCTTAGACCATGAGGCCTTGTTCATGGTGACTCAGTTATCTCCTGTTTGGATTACTGTAATGTGCTCTGCACGGGACTGCTCTTGTAGAGTATTCAGAAGTTGCAGCTGGTCCAGTGGTGGGTTGCTACCGGCTTTACAACCGGTTCGCTGAGTGCGCGCTTCACTGCACGCTTTGCTGTGCACGCCTGTACAGTTCAGAGGAAATAGAACTTCCGCATTGCAAATTAGGCAAGGAACACGGAAAACAGCTGCGGCAATTCAATCTGCCGTCCCTGATCAGCTGGGCTTTGGAAGCAGAGATAAAGGTCAGTATAACCCAAAGGCGGGCAGGCAGGCCCACTTTCACGGATACAGACAACTGGTTCTCTCTCGGCTTGGAATCAGAGCTACCAGTTCTAAAGAACCAGTCTGAATTGGCAGCAACCCACCACTGACCTGGTCCATAATGCAGTTATTTGATTCAGGATGTTAATTATCACCATAAAGCTCTACATGACATAGAGGGGCTATCTGAGGGGCTGCTTATCTCCCAATGTTTCTGCTTGGTCACTAGAGTTAATAAAAAGGGTGTGCTCAGGGTCTCTTCCATCTAACAATGTCATCTTATTGGATCTTACTTATAATGGTGCATTCTCAATGGCAGTGCCTGCCCTATAGAACAGCATCCTCCAGGAGAACTAGATGTCCTGTTAATCTTTTGCAAAATGCTGAAGACCTCTTTCCACAGAAAAACCTCTGTTCCACAGAGGGTAGAACAAGAAGCAATGGGTGGAAACTAATCAAGGAGAGAAACAACTTAGAACTAAGGAGAAATTTACTGACAGTTAGAACAATTAATCCGTGGAACAGCTTGCCTCCAGAAGTTGTGAATGCTCCAACACTGGAAGTTTTTAAGAAGACGTTGGATAACCATTTGTCTGAAGTGGTGTAGGTTTTCCTGCCTAGGCAGGGGGTTGGACTAGAAGACCTCCAAGGTCCCTTCCAACTCTGTTATTCTATAACATCAGGAAATGAACAGACATTTGGGCCAAAAATTTAGGCAAGCAATGCTGCTGTTAATGTGCTTTTATTGCTTTAATTTGGGCGCCGTAACATTTGTGTTATGGTTTCTGCTTTAATCTTTGTATGGCACCCAGAGTCACTCTTGTGAGATGGGCAACTGTATGATATTTTAAATAAATAAGTAACTGTTCAACTGAATACAAAAAGGAGCAACATTTAAATCTGTGTGGGAGACACAAAGCAGAAACTTTCATCCAGCTCTGCATGGGCCTACCCTTGTATTCCACATGTTTGCCTCAATGTACCATATGCAATCTGGCAGATTCTGAAGCATTCCTGACTTCATAAGGCTTGGTCAGTTATTTCTTACATAATTGTCTCAAATGTACTCACATCTTTAGATGGTTTCCTGAGTATATCACCCACACCACCTCCATTTCTCAGGCCATGATTCAGTACTGTAAGTATGCACATGAGAAGCGTGTCACAGGCTCGTTCTGTATTATCTTCTTCTTCTGGAATAGAAGCAACAACACAGCAGAAAATAAACAGACTAGTCTCTTTAGTTAACCTTCAGAGCTCCGGGATTATCTGTGTTTTTCCCAGTTGCTCGAACAAGGGAAATCATTTGGAGAATTTGCCTGCTCTGCCTAATGGTTCCGGTTTAAAAAACATAAAGGAACATATTGGAGGAGGTCCCCAAAACAAGCTGTAACTGCTATTATAATAGAGTTGCTTTTAATTCAGATGAATCTTCTTTTCTGGTTTTAAGGTGCTGGGATGACTGCCTACAAAGGCAATCCTGCATCCTAAGAGCCGTGGGGCGCAGTGGTTAGAATGCAGTACTGCAGGCTAATTCAGCTGACTGCCGGCTGCCAGCAGTTTGGCAGTTCAAGTCTCACCTGCTCAAGGTTGACTCAGCCTTCCATCCTTCCGAGGTCAGTAAATTGAGGGGCCAGATTGTTGAGGGCAATATGCTGACTCTGTAAACCCCTTGGAGACGGCTGTAAAGCTGTGAAGTGGTATATAAGTCTAAGTGCTATTGCTATCTTAAATAGAAAATCAAAGGCAACCTTTATTTTCCCTCTGACCTAAGGCACAGAATAATTTCGCTGAAGACGCACTGCCAAATATGCTCAGTAAAAGATGCAAGATTTCTCTTTATTCTTATTAGGGTCCCTATCTGAGGGCCATGTTTTTAACAACCCCTTTACCTTGCAACACTTCAGGCACTGTATCGGGGGAAGAGCAGCTTATTTTATCGTTGCTGCATGTCTCCATGAAAGTGCCTAAGTTGCTTCGCATCTCCATAGACTCTGTAGCTGGAAGTACAAGAGACAGAGGATTTGTCAAAACATCCCATTTCTGTTCATAATTTTTAAAAGCATCCAGAAAGTGGCTTCCTGTGACAAACATCCTGGGTATTTAGCAGTGTCACATTTATTTTTGATAGAACTATAAAGTACAATCAGGTGTCTATTAAATAAAAAGAAAGAAAAATAAAAGTACACAAAATATATAAGTTGTATAAAATGGCATAAAATGTACTAGTAGATAGTAATCTCAGAACAGGATGCTTTTTATGAACAAAATCAATATAAATAAAAACATATTTTTCCAAACAAAACAACAAGATCCTTGTTTGGATCACCTAACAGAATAAATGGGAAAGCGGGCATAAGATGTGGAAGCTGTTTAGAAACCAATGAAACCAATGTTACAAAGTTAGACATTTTGTGGAGTTAATAAAAAATAGGGAGGCCATAGTTGAGAAGAAATCCTTAAAAGGAAATGAATGCTGCAGAAAATAAGGATGAGAAAGATACTGTGTAATGCATTCATAGGGGGAAAAATAGATGCAACAAATATAACAAGAAATGGTTAGGTTGGAAAGAAATACTGAAAGATTTTCAGAGAAATCAAAAATATTTTGGAGGAGAGCATAACAAGGAACCTCCAGCAAAATCAATGAAATTAAAAATAAAAGTATTGACAAACTTGGGATGAAACTAAAGTGTAGGAGTGCTGGAGACGCCAATGATGTGTCGAAGACTGGAATTAAAATTAATGCTATAATGATTGTCCAAACAAAAAAAATGGTGAACGAAAAGTCATAAATGCTTCGTGAATGTTAAACAATTGTTAAGTCTACAAGTACAGACATTATAACTGTAGAAATGTTACGATATGATGTGGCATATTTAGGGAGCAGCTATGTGATGTTTAACATGTGGAAACTTGAGTTGGATACCTTTTCTGTTCCCTCTCCTCCCTCCTTTGCTTAATCTGCTGAATTAGATTATATTGTGGGCGAGTTGTCTCTTCGCTTGCTCCTAAACTCATTACACATACTTTGATCTTGTAACTGGCAGAATTAAAACAAAAGGGAGAAATTATCAATAAACAAGATTGCATTTAAACAGCCTGTCTCGGAGACAGGTTCTGTTGAATTGATGGCAAATCTTTGTCTGCTAACATCGGAAAATATGCTGTAATCTTTCCGAAATGTATGTGTACTTGCGCATGCAAATGAAGTTGTTTTGTTGCCTAAAATTCAAATTATAAACTGGTGCACTGAGGAGCATGGACTTGAAAATTAATGTGTCCAAGAGCAAAGGAATTATGTGTGACTGAGAAAATGGAACAAATTACTGCAAGTTTCACATAAATTGTGAATAACTAGACCAAGTAGATGAATTGGTGTACTGTAGCAGAATGTTTACTAAAGTTGAGAGAAAAAGGGATGGAAAAACATTAAGACATGCAAAACCTCGTAGAAAGAAAAATGATAGCATATGGTCTAGTGTAAGGAGTCAATACTTGTCAAAATAAGTGAAAAAGATGGTTTTTAAGAGGATGCTTCTGCCCACTTTGTTATATGGAAGTGGAAATACATTAGGAAAAGTATACAAATTAATTGAATTCAGTGGGGATGGGATTCTTAAGAAATGTGCATAGAAATGGAAGAATGGTTGATGAATGGTAAGGGCTGAATTAAAAAATGAGAGATCGTATGAACAAACTATGTTGAAATGGTATATGAATTATGATCAGATTGCAAAACAAATATAGGAAGGGAAAATAAATGAGTCAAAGGAAAAGGAAAGACTTAAAAACATATGGCTAAATGGATTTGGATAGAATGGAAACAAGTTTTGTTTGTAACAGGAAAGATATGGAAGGGCGGTATGCTTATAGAATAGTGTGGAACAATATGAGATGGAATGGAATGGAAAAGGTATGGAACGTTGCTGTAAATAAATTTTAGCTATACTTCTTTTTCCCCCCTCATGCCCTCATTTTTACTACTATTTCTAATCCCTCTCTGTGCTCTGTGCTCTACATGTTGCTTGCCCTGAAAATGAATGGTATGATGGCTATATACAGCATGTATATATTTTCTAATATTGTATGTCTCAAGCTTAGATGAAGTCCAGAAATACTAAACAGTGAAACATATTTCTGCAAAATAGGAGTCATTAACTCATTTCTCTATTAGTCCATCCTATTTGGACAATTGGGAAACCTCTCCTGAAGGTTACTTCCTACTGGGAGGTAAAGTAGGAGGAAGACTGACAGCAAACTAACTCAGTAGCAGATCCTGCCCTCTGGAATAGCTTGCCCCATGAAATGTGTAGGGATCTCTTCCTCACGACTTCTAGGGGCAAGTGAAAACATGGCTCTTCCAGCAGGTTTTTGGAGATTGATTGTAAAAAAGTGATAACATGTTTACATTCTGATAATTTTTAGGTTTGTATTTTTAATCTTTTCAAATTTTCTGATTTTAATCTGTTCTTAATACCTACATCTCTCTAAGCCACCTAGTGTCCAGGTGGTTTCAGGAAGTCAGATAAATCTCATGGATAATTAAATAAACAACCTCTCTAAATACCAAAACAGAAAGAACCACTTCATGGTAACTGTAAAATATTCTGTCCTCTTCAAGTTGATCAAAACTTCAGGATGGAACTTTACTTTACTTAAGTAGGAGAACAAACCTTTAGATCTGATGTTGGGCAGTGGGTCTACTTCCAGAATGAAGTCGTCTTTAAGAAAGAGGAAGCCGACAATGGAGAAGAGGTAGACAAGGATGAGGGCCAGAAGAGCTGTCAGTAAAATTGAACGTCCATTCCGTGTCACACTTTTGATAACATTGAATAAAGTCTCTTCACGATAGATCAAGTCAAATAGCTGAAAAAGAAATTTTTCAAGGTCAAATCAATACAAAAAGAACAAGGACTATAACATATTGTTCTACTTCTGTAAGTTTTATTCCCAGAACTTCACCCTGCTGACCTTCTGAAAAACACTCAAAATATTTTCTTTTTTTCAGCAAGACTGGGGATTCTCTGGTAATAGGGAGCCCATGTATTGGCTGTATTATATGTAATATTTTATCTCACAAAATCCTGCAATATTTTCTTGTGGTCTTGTTTTTAAGCCATGTTTTTGTTTAATTGTTTTAAATTGGTTTTTAATTGGTTCTGTAGTTTTAATAGTAGACTTTATTGTACACTGTCCAGGATCACATCATATGAGATGGGCAGCTATATAAATTTGACAAATAAACATACAAATAAACTTAAGATTGAGTAGCTGTAGTACATTCTTTTGAGTATCAACATTCCCATTATATTGATAAAATACACTGTATAACTCTGAAAATATCTTACAATTTCCCAGATCATGAACAAATGTTAGGTTCTGCCTGCTAAATTCTCCAATCTAAATTATATTTCTTCTTAGGCAACTTATAAAATTGCAGACACCCACAAAAGTAGACAAAATACCAAGTATGAAAAAGCAAGGGGAACAAAATCATATTTTTTCATTAATGACTACGATGATAAGATTATTGTACCAAGATGCTGTAGAAAAGTTCGTGTACAAAAAGTCCCAAGACGCTGGTCAAGATATAGGCAACATGATAAAGAAATTCCATGTCCATGATCATGGCTTTGTATCCTCGGATGAATGTCCCACGATTGCCAACAAAGCTTACTACAAATACAATCTTATTTGTCAGCTGCAAAACAATCACAAGATAGAGATAGTTGAGGGCAAATATTATGTCAATATGATGCTGCACTATTTGACTTTTGTTTTTAATTAACTCTAATATAAATCTACTTGTATTTTTAATCTTTTTCATTTGTCCACAAAGAAAAATCTAAATTCTATGACTGATCCCTGACACATGGTGGTAAGGTGGTCCTTGACTTAACAACAGTTTGTTTAGTGACTATCCAAAGTTACAACGGCACGGCAAAAAGTGACTTATGACCATTTTTCACACTTTACAACTCTTGTAGCATCCCCATGGCCATGTGATCAAAATTTGGATGCTTGACAACTGGTTCATATTTATGACGGTTGCTGTATCCCGGGGTCATGTAATCGCCTTTTGTGACCTTCTGACAAGCCAGGTCCATGAGGAAGGCAGATTCACTTAACAACTGCAATCATTCCTTTAATGGATGTGGCAAGCAAGGTCATAAAATGGGCCAAAAACTCTCTTAAAAACTGTCTCACTTAGCAAAAGAAATTTGGGGCTCAATTATGGTCATAAGTCAAGGACTACCTGTATGGTACAACTTTATCTCCCATCTAAGATACCAAAGCATGTCTATCTAGAAATACGTCCTACTGAGTTTAAGAGAACGTCTGGACAGCAATAAGCATCCTAACCTATGCCTGATTTCTGGGTAACTAATTGACTTACATTGAGAGCTCCCAGTATGTTCAGAGTGAGGCCGATGCCTAGATGATAGATGCATCGCAAAATCAGTGCCACAAGGAGTGGTCGGAGGCCATAGCGCTGAGTAAACAGAGCCATGATGGAAAAGCAGATTAAAAACCAGGAAAGCAAGGGAATCAATGGGGAATCCAGCAATCCTAGAAAATTAAGAGACAAACTCAAATATTTATAGTATTTATTAATAACATAGCACTCGTATAGCTGAAAATCACAGAACATGGTGGCTATTCCTGATCATTAACTGTCAGAGAAGTCAGCCAGTTACCAGCACCCTGCACCTGCATGACTAGCAATCCTGATAGGCAACAAAGATATCAATGTCTTACTGCATAGCTCTAATCACGTACAACAGCATCACTCAATTGTATTAAATAGACCAGGGGTCGGCAACCTTAAACACTCAAAGAGCCACAAAGGTCCTAACTGGAAGCCCCCTGTTCAATTGTGGAGCCGACCGGAAGTCCGGTTCCCCCACCATAGAGTCTCCTCCTAGTGTGGCATTCTTTTTCCTCTATCAGTCCTAACCGAAAGCCCTATCAATTGTGGAGCTGACCAGAAAACCCGCCCCTTGCCATAGAGTCTCCTCGTGGCACGCCCTGCTTCCCCGTCCCCCCCCCCAACCGGAAGCTCCTCTCAAAATTGTGGTGCCTACCGGTGACAGGGAGCCGCAGCAGAGGGATGAAAGAGCCACATGCGGCTCCAGAGCCACAGGTTGCTGACCCCTGAAATAGACCATGTCCTGATTCAGCTGTCTTAACATATTTATACGGTTTTCATCCTTAGCTCACTGACTGTTGCCAGCAAAGCACCCCCTGATGTGAAAATGACACCTTTGTTTTAGAAATCTGCATATCATCTGAATGGAACAGCACCTCTTGCTAGGAAGCAGGCTAACCAATGACATGTTAATTTTGCAGAAAGGCTACTTCTGAAGAGTTGTATTCCTGCAATGTTCAGGGGGAAATACATAATGGTTGTCAAAAGAAAGACTACATTGCAATTGGTATAAGAGGATATCAGTGTTCAGGGTCTCTGCAAAGGAATCTGTGAATGGCAGGAGTATAGGTAAAAAAAAGTCAAGCGAAAGTGAATACCTACCCATTGAGGAGGCCTCAACATAAGGGTAGAAAAAAGCAATGATGATGTTTATGAAGACAGCCAGATTGAAGGAAATACTTCCCCAAAGCGTCATTCTGCGAGAGAACCAGTACATCAATCTATTGCCTATGGAAACAGAGGCAAAGCTAAGTAAATCTCATGCGTCTAAGCAGCAGCACAAGATTCCCCAGAGTTCTAGCAATCTTATTGCAAATATTCACTGGGCCAGGGATCAATATACTTGTTTCCTCAACTCAATTACAAATTGCCTGAAAGTGGGACACAATTTCCAAATGCTGTCATATGTGAGTTTATCAAAACACAGGGTAATGCAGCAAACACAGCTGAACAAGCATTATGTCTTCATTTTATTTCTGCTGCCTTTATCATCTGTGGAACACTGCATTCATATATCAGTGCTTAAAGGGACACACAATCAACCAGAGTAGGCAGCACAAAATTACAAAACCTGATGATGCCGTGCCGTTGTTGCGGGGTTGGAAAGGGCTGCTAGCACTGACTAAGCGTTTAAAAGAAAATCGGCATAATTTAATTAGATTTTCTAGTATTAGTAAGCTGGCTACCCAGCCTTTCCCTCATATTCATGGAACGTCTTATTCTGGAAACATTCCCAGGCTATTAGTTCTACTTTAGATGTTTCAAGGCCAGCAAACATATCAGAGAAAGCTGAATAAGCAGGGAGACGATTCAGAGTTAGCAATAAATATGGAAGGAAATAATTGTATGCCAGGATTGTGATATAGAAGTTTTTTGTTTTCATCAAAATTATTTTTTTTAAAAAGATCACAGTTAGGCCATTTGGGGACCTGAATGCAACATAATGAGGCACGTACAAAATGGGCGGGACTTGCACTGCCACAATGCACACCGCTGTCGTCAATCTGCCCTCATGGACACCAGTGCAGATGCTGCTGGATGGTGGCACATCTTAATGCCAAGGAAGTCGACTCTGCCATCTCTTTTTAGTAAGCAACTTTCCAACCTGGGCAGAAAATCCCCACCCAAAGTCTAAATTGTTTTCCAGATTTTCCCTAAGCCTATCAAAAACCAGATGTGGGAAGATGTGCCAATTTCTCAACAATCGCAACCTGCGATAGATTGTATGAAATGAATTTTTTTGTTTGAATTGGGGCACAATATACAAGACTTCAACACTTCGGTTTCAAAGTCAGGCAAAGAGAGGTTTCGGTGGTATTTCTACTTGACGGATATTGCATAATGCTGCAGGAACTAAGCCGATGTCTAGTTTGGTGCTCTCCAAATTGCCATCTGAAAGAGGAATCCCATTGCCTTTTTCCAGACTTACTGCGCAGTTTCCTCTGCCATTCCATTTCATTGTGGAGAAAGGATGACTGCTCAAAGAAATCACTGACTTTGCTGCCCTGCTCATCCTGCTCTGTAGTGGTAAATAGACGGTTTTTTGTCTCTTTGGTCAGGAACTGGCAGATGCTAGGCACTGGAAAGATAATCTGTTCCATACTTCGATCCAAGCGTACAATCTAGAAAAAAAAATGAGTTTTAAGTTATATTTCTCCTGCAATTCTTCGACTTAAAATTTTGTAAAAGACCTACATTTCTAACCAAATCCATTCTGATGGCTCAGTATATGTGTGCGTGCATGTGTGTGTGTGTGTGTGTGTGTGTGTGTGTGTGTGTGTGTGTGTGTGTGTGTGTGTGTGTGTATGCGCCCATACTCACTATTATATTGCAGTATCTGTTGCTAGCTACTGTGGCAATATTATCCTACACTCTGTACTAGTGCAAAGCCTTAGGGACATAGTATTGCAGCTTAATTTCTTGGAACTTCTGTCAGATAAACAGATGAACTCATTTGTTTATTATTATGTTATAATTCGACATTAAATATCTAAGTTAACATCACAAGATGCATCTGGTCTTTAGAGTTTTTGAATCACTGCCTATTATGGGCTGGATGAGGGAATAATAAAAAATGGTGGTGCTCAGTGAAACAGGCCATAATTCTGAAGTAGTCATAGACCTGCCTATTGTGAATGCGATTACATTCTCCCACAAAAAGTACTTGGAAATTCTTCTCAACTGAATCTCTTTTTGATTTTCCAGATTGAGGCAATAGCCAGAAGCAGCCTTTATCATCTTTGGCTGATATGCCAACTGTATCCTTTTCTGAAAGCTACTGAATGATCTTAAAATTGTAGTTCCCATGCTGATAACTTCATTCTTGCAATGTACCTTTTGTGGAGCCGCCTTTCAGAAACTTTAGTCTATACAAAGCTCAAAAGCCAAATTGATCTCGGGAGATGACCAAATGAAATAGGCCATTTACACATATTCTTAAAATACTGCATTGTCAATTCTTTTCCAGGCAAAATACAAAGTGCTGGACATTATCTTTAAAGCCCTTGACAGCTTAAGCCCTTTTAAGATGATATTCCTCTTTCTATATTAATCCTTCACATTAATATCAACCAAGAAAGTTTGCCTTCGTACAACTTTTTCTATTGCCTCCCCAGACCTTTGAACACACTCCCTGAAGATATTCTGAGGTACATTAGAAGGGGAATATGGGGTTTCAGAGAAAATAACTGAGCAGAAAGAAGTGAGGACTTTATAAGCAGTGAAAAGATAAAAGTCCGGCAAAAACGTTAATGTAATATGACCTTACACAGGTCAGAATCAATTTCTTCACTTAATGGGGATTGCAATATTGAAATTAATAGCCTGTACCTGGTATGAAAAGATAATATGGTTCTTGGCCACCAACAGATGCAGAATTTAGAATTCCCACATATACATTCACAACATCTCCGTGAACAATAGTTCTCTTTAATTCTGTACTGCCATTTATATTCTTTGATATTACAAGAGTCAAGCAAAACGGAATTGCTAGAGAAAAGCTGCTTGTTAAACTCCATTGATAGGCTGACCAGCTATATGTTATTAGATAAGGGAAGTTGATATTATATATAATTTCAGTAATCTTAAAAGCAAATCAGGCTCCTAGATATTAAAAAAAAACCTAATTATATATAGAGCAAGTTTGGGAAAAGTA
The DNA here is from genome assembly GCA_023053685.1 of Diadophis punctatus similis. NCBI lineage: Eukaryota > Metazoa > Chordata > Lepidosauria > Squamata > Dipsadidae > Diadophis > Diadophis punctatus. The sequence continues at coordinate 43,761,325 of JALIGW010000003.1, forward strand.
AACTTCACCTCTATCTGGGATGTGTGTTTCTCATAATAAGCTAATGGATCTTCTTCTTCCTCTTGGACAGGAGTTGTCGATTTCAGCATCTGGGTCAGTTGCTTGTTGTGCAAAATAAGCTGCAAGAAAGCAAAGGAAAAATAATTTATATTTATGATTTATATTAACTCGGAAAATCATTTAAAAACCCCAAGGGAATTGTACTGTCAATTATAATTAACAGTACATGTTCTCATATTTACTAAAAATGAAAGGCTTTGGGGAAAGACTGGAGAAAAATATAGTTAATAGAGAGCAAAAAGAGCTTGTACTTCCTGTGGGAGACAGCTCTTCGATTTGTCACAGTAATTAAAGCCAAAGAGTAATAATCTGTAAATTATAAATCATGAATCCCAAAAGAAATGGATTTACAATGAATAGTGGTCATGGTCTTGGACCTAAGCTATGTGAACAACAGACTGAACACAAAGCAATTGATTTTCTATCTCTGAAGATAAAGGATGAGTTAGTTTAATTATAGGGATGTTTCTACATGAAGTCATATCCAAAGAACCAAGAAAGTGTTGTGCCCTATGAAAGTGATACAAGAATGTAAAAGTATTCAGTAAAGCCATCAATATAGAGTTTTGTAGCTCTTCTGATCTAGTATAACATAGCATCCATATGGAGTCACTAGAATATGACTTCAGATTATAAACAAGGGCTTTTCATGAAAGATTGCCCATACTTAAATACTGATGACAATGGAAATATACAGGAAGAATTCATCACAGACCTGCATGTTCCATTGTAGCCAATAATATGGCATTGTTGTAAGAGAAAGAAGCCAAGACCACGGTTGCTTTCACATAGAGATAGGACCCATTTTTCTTGTTAGAAAGGAAAATTGCCAATACTTAAGAGGCAAGTCAAAGTGAATTATAGGGTCATCATCAGCCCCATTAATCACTAATAAAGATTGCTCTAAAGTGATCCAGTTCATGGTTTTCCTTGCTTCACTGCATCCTCTCTATAAACTACGGATGATTCAGAACCAATAAAATTCAACTTTCACCCTTTCCCCTTAACTAATATCCTTTGACTCCAAGATCCAGGCTTTAGAAGAATTCCAAAACGTTCTATAGAAGGGAGAATTTTATCTAGTGTATTATCTAGTGTAATGTTATACTGCGCTATAATAGAAGTAAGAAATGAAGCCTGATTGGACATTTCAGGAAAATTAATGCTTTTAGATCTGAGGCTAAGTTTTCAGAACTGCTTTGCCCATCCACTTTCCACCAACCACTAGAGAGACAGAACCAATTCTCCTTTCAATTCTTTTTTGCCCTAAATTGCAAGTGCAATTTTATTGTATTATGTTATTATTTGCCTCAGCTACTAATTGTAGAATTCATAACCTATTTCATACAGCGTCCTTCCAGTCCTATTCTCATAACTGAGTTAATCCATACCTTTTTTTAAAAAAGTAGGCCTCTAACAGGCCGGGGAAGAACCGGCTAAAACTTAACCCTGATAAGACTGAATGGCTGTGGATATTGCCTCCTAAGGACTCGACCAACTGTCCGTCCTTGGTTCTTGGGGGAGAGAAATTAGCTCCCTCAGAACGGGTCCGCAATTTGGGTGTCCTCCTAGATCCACAGCTAAAATTGGAGCAACATCTTTCAGCTGTGGCTAGGGGGACCTTTGCACAAGTACGTCTTGTGCACCAATTGCAACCCTACTTGGAGAGGGGGGCACTTCTCACAGTCACTCATGCCCTCATCACCTCACGGCTGGATTACTGCAATGCGCTCTACATGGGGCTACCCTTGAAGAGTGTCCGGCGACTGCAATTGGTGCAAAATGCAGCTGCGCGAGCTGTGGTGGGTGCACCCAGATGCACCCACGTAACACCGATCCTCCACCAGCTGCATTGGTTGCCCATTAGTCTCTGGATCCAATTTAAGGTGTTGGTCGTTACCTTTAAAGCCCTACATGGCTCAGGGCCAGGTTACCTTCGGGACCACATCCTGCCGCATACCTCCCTACGACCGGTCAGGGCCCACAGAGTCGGCCTCCTCCAGGTCCCATCGACCAAACAATGTCGGTTGGCGGGGCCGAGGGGGAGGGCCTTCTCTGTGGGAGCTCCCTCCCTGTGGAACCAGCTTCCCCCAGAGATCAGGACTATCCCCACCCTGCTGGCCTTCCGGAAAGCAATAAAAACCTGACTCTTCCGGCAGGCAGGGTGAAAGCGAGACGATACTCTTTTAACTTTTGTATGGTTTTAATTATTGTATTTTATTGTATTTTATATTGCTGTAATGGATCTGAATATGTTGTGAGCCGCCCAGAGTCCCTAGGGAGTTGGGCGGCATACAAATCCATTAAATTAAATTAAATTAAATTAAATAACTACTTCACATTGTATGAAATAGCAAAACCATAGAAACAAATAATCACAAAAAAGTGTCACAAATTGTCATCTAGCTCCATAAATAATGCAATCTTTTCACATCCCTATAGTATACTTGAACACTATCTAAGCTTCACAGCCCTATTTCCTTCCTTCTTGTCTATTTTTCCCAAAGTCCCTGCCTCTTTTTCTATACTCTCTTTTTCCTCAATATACCACTCATTCTGCTGTTGTTATTATTACAGGTGATCAAACAGTCAGCCAGATGTTTAGAGTGAATTTGATATTTTTATCCACCTATTGAGTTCTTCCCAAGTAACTGGGATAGACTGATGTTGTTATTTGATGATGTTAAAGGTATCATCTTATTATTTAAATTTATTGGTTGCCCAATTCAGGTGGAATCTGAGCAGCACACAACTAGAAAGAAACATAAAAACAGCTAAAAACATAAAATCAGACAAATGGCCCAAACTAAAATCATAAACAACTAAAACAAACAAGAAAATCAACAAAACAGGAGACTGAAACAAATAATAAACCTCAAAGCCAGGCCTAATATCAAAGCCAGGTTTTCAAAGGTCTCTGGAACCCAAAGAGAGAGGGGACGATCCTGATCTTTTGGGGGAATGCTGTTCCAGAGGGTGGGCACTTTTACTCTCAAAAAATTATCTTTCTGTTTTCTCATAGAAGGAATTTTGCAAACATTATGATAGTAATAGTTTTGCTCTCCAGCATAACATGCTTATGTATATATTGTAACCATAAGTATCTCAATTAATTGGTCTTTGATCCCATCATCACAAAACAATTAGTTGAAATGATTGAAATAGCTGGTCTTCATTCTCTCCAAATATGGGGGAAGGCCAATGGACTCTGTCACAAAGGGATTGACACAATATCCAAATAGCATTTCCTAGCTATCTCCCTTTTTAATGGGAACATTCAAGCCATTCATATACCATAGAAGAGATCCCTTCTTCCTCTTCCTCCTGAATCCGTTTCACAGGCTTTAAGAGATGCTGAAGATGCTTATTGTGTCGAGAAAGCTAAAAGATAAAGACAAACAACATACGCAAATTAACAATGGTATAAGAACTTGGTAACAACAACAACAACAACAACAACAACAACAACAACAACAACAACAACAACAACAACAGAGTTGGAAGGGACCTTGGAGGTCTTCTAGTCCAACCCCCTGCTTAGGCAGGAAACCCTACACCACTTCATACAAATGGTTATCCAACTTCTTCTTAAAAACTTCCAGTGTTGGAGCATTCACAACTTCTGGAGGCAAGCTGTTCCACTGATTAATTGTTCTGTCAGGAAATTTCTCCTTAGTTCTAAGTTGCTTCTCTCCTTGTTTAGTTTCCACCCATTGCTTCTTGTTCTACCTTCAGGCGCTTTGGAGAATAGCTTGACTCCCTCTTCTTTGTGGCAACCCCTGAGATATTGGAACACTGCTATCATGTCTCCCCTAGTCCTTCTTTTCATTGAACTAGACATACCCAGTTCCTGCAACCATTCTTCATATGTTTTAGCCTCCAGTCCCCTAATCATCTTTGTTGCTCTTCTCTGCACTCTTTCTAGAGTCTCAACATCATTGTCCCTATTTTTTTTTCAGGATTAAAACTTCCTTGAACTGAATCTTAAATTTCCAAAATTACTGCATTACAACGCAATCAACTATGTCAATTCTCGGTGGTTAGAAAAAATGACTAGACAACATATAGAGTTTAAGCCAGATTTATTCTTATTAGGCATTATATCAGACGGTTATGATAAAGGGACAATATACCTAATATTACACATCTTGACCGCAGCAAGAATTGTATACGCGCAGCAGTGGAAGAGCGAAAACACCCCTTCAGAAGAAGAGACAATAAGGAAGATACTGGTCTGTGCGGAAATGGACAGACTAACATTAAAAATAAAAGATAAAGGGGATACAGAATACTATGGTATGTGGAATAGATTCTATCAATGGTTGGAAGTTAGAATGTGATAGAACCAGGTTAGGTGGAAATGGAAAGAGATACTATATATGTATTAGAATGTAGGTATTAGAATGAAAGATAAATTTCATTTATAGAATATGATGGTCAGAAATAACTGTACAGCACTAGCACTGTTTAAAATAGTATACTGTATATGTTAGTTTGTTTTCACCTTTGTTTCATGGCAAGTGGAATGCCAGGACAATTGTACTGTATTCAATATATTTATGTTTAAATAATAAAAATATATTTTTAAAAAAACCTATGTCAATTCTCTACCTAAAACACAGGCTCAAGTTGTATGGACTGTTCATTTAAACCATGTCCAGTTTAACTGTTAACCTTCCACTGGATTCTAAGGATGATTTAGGCAGGATAATTATAATAGGATAATGACCTTCCCTGGATATTTCTCGTTGTGAGGTGAGTTGTACTTGGAGCTCATATAAACAAATAAACGCCCCACTTGCTTTTTTTCTTTTTCTTTTCTATGCTGTGACAACTACATCTACCTGAATAAGTTAAACCCCTGTTCTTTGCTGAATAATTAGGATTATGAGATAAGATTACAAGACAACACAACAGAACATAATCACACAAAATTATCCATAAAACCCTGTCATAATATGAGTAAATATTTAGGAAGGGTTATATATTCAACATTTAATGATCAATCATTTGGGGAAGCTGAAGGAAAAACAAGAACTCCCAACCCCTTTCCTTCTAAAGAAAGTAAATTACAACGTATCTATTGATCGAGATTGAAGCACTAGCCAAATTGCAAATGAAGCTAAAATTTTCCTATGATGGCTTTAATTAAAAATTTAATTAATCTGTCCAGGCCATTCAGAGTAATAAATGTGGGAGAAAGACCCCTTTCTCATTTATCGTACCAAAGCACTACAGCACAACAAGAGAGAGAGAAATTTATAGTAAGTAATAAATAAGTCTATGATACCTGTAAAGCCAAAATATAGATGTTGTGTCCAACTTCCCGAGGAGAAACCTCAGAGTTTTCACATTCCTCTTCTTCAAGGTAAGCTTTCTTAATGACATCGACCTGCAAAATAAGGTACAGAAAATCAAAATTGGGTGCAGAGAAGACTATACTGTAATGACTTCATATAAACAGGATGTAACAATGTATGGCAAAGTTGTCATATAAGCATAGACCTACAATTTACTATGGGATTTGATATTATATGAATTTCAGTTCATTCTAAATAAAAACATTTTTCTCGTTTAAAAATACTAAAATTTTCAGATGAAAGAAATTAGGCCTGATTAGAACTTGCAGAGGTCTTATAGTAGAATTAATGCATTAAACAATTCCTTATTGCATCCATATGGTTGCCCTTTCCTTTCTGGAGTTGACACATTCATATTTTTCAAACTAATTATTTATACCATTCTGATCTTTACTGAACATTTCCAAATACTTGGAAGTGCTTAAGATAGCGCTATTATTTTTTAACTACTGACTATCATATCTACTTAACTACTTAAGTAGTTAACTACTTAACTACTGATCATATGTGATCCATGCCAGCTTCACATGTATTATTTAATCATTAATCTGTTTTTTCAGAATTACATAATATTCTATGATTTTGTAAAAAAAAAACAATAACATCTGTATTTTTCATGTGACTTTTTTTCATAGTAAATGACTTTCTAAATATTCAAATTTCATCTACTCCTTCAAAATATGCATAATAGCATGCAATTTTTGAGATAAGAAATATTTTAAAACAGATATTAGTAGCATAAATTATATAGTCACCTATGTTTCAACAGATCATATATTTTATTTGAAATGAAATCTATGATGGGTTTTTCTAGTATCCCAACTACTTTTAACACCCTTATTCTTGAATTAGCTGAAACAGTACCATAAGTTCACTATGGTTGATAAATCTCTTAGATTTTCAGTTGAATTTGTCAACAAAAAAGGGGGGGCTGACATGATTTAAAAAGTTGTCAATGAGAGTGTACCCATCTATCACAATGAAGGTTGATATTGAAACACAACTATGAAGGTTTACTTCAGCCTGGTATAATAAATATCTCCAAGAATGAAAAAATGCCCCCATTCCAATTTTTAGATGCCATCTTTAACCAAACAATTAATAGCAAACATGTAGCTCTAACGTGTCAAAAAAATTCTATGGAGATTCTCAGTCATCCAGGTCATAGTTGTCTCAAAGGTGCTTTTTAAAGAGGCAACTGGGCTTTCTGGTTTTTCTTTGAAGAAAAAGGAGGAGTATAAATCCTTCCATTCCCCACTATCCACTCAGAGCTAAAGAAGCTTCTTGGATGAGAAGTGAAACATCTTCAAACAAAAACCAGAAAGTCTAATTGCCTCTTGAAAAAGCACCTTTGGGAAAAGTCAAAAAATTGTTAACAATATTGTACACAAAGAAATATGAAATTCGGCTAAGGAATTTAATTAAAAAATTTAATTTAATTAAAAGTTCTTATAGGCCGCCCAATCCCGTAGGACTCAGGGCGGCGTACAACATGAATAAGAACAATATACATAATACATAAATTTAAAAAACATTTCATAATTTTTTTAAAAAAACATTCATTCATGGGGGAATCCGATCTTCTTCACCCCGCCTGCCGGAAGAGCCATGTTTTTACGGCTTTGCGGAAGGCCAGTGGAGTGGGGATATTATATTCCTGTTGATATTTAACTTTCTCAAGAGTCTTCAGTGAACTCCAGGTATCTTCCATTTTTAAAAAAATAGCAAAATTGCAAAAACAGTGAATACCAACCCCCTTATAAATAAACCCCCTTATCTTCCTTACCAATTCCTGGGGACGGAGGCTGATGAGAATCCGCTCAGCATTCTCACTATCGTGCCTGCTCTCCATCAGGGCTAGCAAAAGTTTGGAGGCATTATCCTGATAAAAAGACAGCAGACATGTATTGAAAGCACATGGATACTGAAATAATCCATCGTAACCTATTCAGTAAAAAAACCAAAACCCACCCTTCTTTCATTAAGGTACTTTGTAGTACAAATTCTGAATCAGCACATGAATAGCCTTTATATAAATGCTATACTTCAATGACAGAGCATGTACTGTACAGGTAATCCTCGACTGAGTTTTTGCCCTGTTTTACGACCTTTCTTGCCACAGTTGTTAAATGAACCATTGCAGTTGTGAGGTTAGTAACACAGTTGTTAAATGAATCTTTGCTTGTCAGAAGGTCATAAAGGATGATCACATGACCCCGGGACACTGCAGCCATCATAAATAGAGGACAGTTATCAAGCGCCCGAATTTTGATCACATGACCATGGGGGTGCTGTAACAGTCATGTGAAAAATGGTCATACGCTCACTTTTTTCAGTGCCGTTGTAACTTTGAACTATCAGTAAACAAACAGTTGCTAAGTCAAGGACTACTTGTATGTGGTCCTTGGTTAAATGCATAGTGCCTCCTGTTAAAAAGGAGTATCAGGGCTGAACCTTATTACCAATGTAAGGAAATAATTCTGCATTAGACAGAAGAATAGTCTTATGTGTTCACATTATTTTATCACCTCTTCACACTCATAGCCTGCTTCTAATTTATATTTGGATAAAAGGGTATGAATAAATATGTAAATAAAGAGGGAAACAAGCATTATATACTTGATATAAAAAGCTAGTTCTATCTAATGCCATGATCACAGAATATGTAGACGTATTCCTTGCTACGTCCTTTATCCTTCCCCACCCCATAAATGTATTTCTTGTTGCCCCATTTACCTTCAGCTGAAGAACCAAATCCATTCTATATCTGCAGAGCGGACTGATGTCATTGAGGATCAGGGCTGTGATTATATCGATGCCATTGGACTCATGGGTCACAATGCAGCTCTGTGGATTAATATATGGAGTTATCCAAATGGCTTGCAACTCATTACTGCCTCAAAATCCCCATTCCAGATGGTCAGAAATTACTGAAAACACTAATGTCTTGTTCAGCCTCTTGAGCAAGAAATCAAAGCCAGTTCACTCTCCTCCTGGACAATTAATTTCTTTCATTAAGAATCAATGTATTTTATCCACAAGTAGTTTTATCTCAGTACCTGGTTCTCATGGCAGGGTCCTTGGCAATATTCTGTCAGTGTCTCCAAAGTCTGAGTAATGAGGGCCACATTGTACTCATTGATATAGAGCCCCAGTAAACCTAGCCGTCCTGTAGTGCTACCGCACATAATATCCAGAAATTGCAGTGTTTCACACACCAAATTGTAGTTGGTCTTATTATTCTGGCAGCGGAGAAAGTTCTGTAAGATATAGAGTAAAATGTTAACAGGCAAATGTTTATGGAGATTCTCAGTCATCCAGGTCATGGTTGTCCCAAAAGTGCTTTTTCAAGAGGCAACTGGACTTCCTTTGTTTTTCTTTGAAGCTGTTCCGCTTCTCAGCCAAGAAGCTTCTTCAGTTCTGACTGAATGGTGGAGAATGGAAGGATTTACAGTATATTCCTTGCAGTTATCTGGTCATTAGCATTCTTTCTGAGAGTTGTTGGAGGTTTATCTGTGCCCTCAGGGTCACCCAAATAGTGCAAAGGGTGTGGAACCTTTTTGGGACTGCTGAAAGAACTGTGTTGTAAACAGGCATTTTTGCAGTGGGAAGAGATAGAAGATCTCTAGGAGGAGGGAGCCTAGTGTGATAGATACACTGCAATTTTGAACTAGTGACAGAGTTGCCAGTCCTAATTAGAGTCATTAAGTGAGGACTACCTATACCAGTGATGGCGAACCTTTTTTTGCTCGGGTGCCGAAAGGGTGTGCGTGCGTGTGTGTGTGTGTGCCCACACCCATAATGCAATGCCCTCCCCCCGCATATGCGTGCACAACCCCCATGCACTGCCCCCCCCATGCATCCGTGCAGACCTCACTGAAGCATCCCGACTTCTGGTAGGTCCATTGGGCCATTTTTCACCCTCCCCAGGCTTCAGGAAAGCCTCCGGAGCTTGTGGATGGCGAAAAAACCGGCCCAACGGGCCTACCGGAAGTTCAGAAACAAACTTCCGGTTGGGCCATTTGGCCATTTTTTGCCCTCCCCAGGCTTCAGGAAAGCCTCCAGAGCCTGTGGATGGTGAAAAACGGCCCAATGGGCCTACTGGAAGTTCCAAAATGAACTTCTGTTTGGGCCGTTGGGCCTTTTTTTTTGCCTTCCCCAGGCTTCAGGAGGCTTTCCTGAAGCCTGGGGAGGGGGTAAACGGCCTCCCCCACCCTCCGGAATGCTGAAAATCAGCTGGCCAGTGCGCACATGCGCGTTGGAGCTGACATAGGGCAACGCCTCACATGCCCTCAGATATGGCTCCGCGTGTCACCTGTGGCACGCCTGCCATAGGTTCGCCATCACGGACCTATATATTACTCACTGCTCAAACTAACCAACTGGTAATTAGATATTCTTGCTGAAGTTATCAAATCACTGGGGTTACCAGAAGTTACCTAAGCCATGACACCCTATTTTCTGCAGAACATCTACCTGGAGATCCCGGTTGTGGTTTTCACACAGCAGCTGCAGGAAGCGAAGAATTGGCTCCATGATCAAGACTGACATGCTCATTTCGTTATTCTGATTTCTGTCTCTTGCATCATGGGCTGAATGGAAGCCTACACCCATTGTGTAACGGGATGATGGTGCATTCGGCAACATAAAAGTTGTTACTCGTTCTGAAAACAAGAACTCTGATCATTTGCCAGCATGCAGGCTGCTATATTTATCTAAAAAACACTAAACCAAGATATATCCTGCCCAACTCTTTAAAGGACGCCCTATCAGCATGCATCCCTGTTTACTCTTCTTCCTGTAAGAAACCAGGCCTCTTTAAATTGTGTCAAAGACAAACAAAACATTCCTCTGACACTTCACTAAACAAACCTCTTTAAACTCTGTAATGCAGAGATACAAGACGTATTTATTCATTATCCAAAGCCTAATAGGCACTGGGAAATTGAACTCGGAAAGTGTTTCAGGCTGACAATAATTATACCACCGGTCATCCACACACACAATAATTAGATGTTACAGTATTGTCAACCTATACTACTAAAGCAGTTTTTCAAGCAAAGCTGTGATTTGGTTTTCAGGAACTAAAGATGCTAAACTAGCAATGTCCAAATACACCTTACGTTTTCTGAATACCTAAAAGAAAAACACTATCAATAAAAACGGAAAAGATAATGTTAATAAAATCAGGGCAGATATTACTTAATAAATTGTTATTGCTCTCCAATTTTGAAACCCAAGGATTAATTGTTATGGGGCTAAGAAATGCTCAGAGATAGTTACGGATTCAGACAGACTTAAGGCTCCCAGAACCAGACCATCAGATCAAACACCCCACTTCTCACATACCTTTGCTGTTGTGATCAGGAGAATCCTTGTCTTCTCTAGGCTTGTTGCCAATATCACTCATATTCACTGTCACTGTGGATTTAACTTCTTGCTGTGCCTTCTTCATCCGGTCGTGAAGAACTTTAAAGAACTTTTCTGACTTCTTATCACTGGTCATCAAGTTATAGAATGATTTCTTCAGAGAGAGGCAAAAGAGCAAAAATGGGTGCAATGATTATACTTTCCCAAACTGGTACATCCAAATGTGTTGATCTCACAATTTAAAACATTAGGAGGGCATTTGATAATTCTCCACATTTTCTCAGATCATCACCAAGTGGGCGCATATATGTTAAACTCCACACTGATGTTAACATCAAGGCTTTGGTAAATTGAGACTTTCAGGTAATTATTTTAGTAAGCCAGAAAATGTACAAACTGGGTTGCCAACTGTGCTTCATGAAGCATTCCCTAGTAATGATAAGGATAGTACCCGTCAGTTTGGGCATATTTTGCCAGTATGCCACAAACCCAATGAAAGCATGGTTCACCCAAGCATGTCCACTTTATTCTAGCTAAGACCTCTGTCACAGAGATTACATTTGTAAGACAATGTCCTATTGCTGGCATGTTATTAACCAGGAAGTAAATACAGTACACTGATTCATACTCAGGTTGCAGATATGCAGGTCACATTTCATATTATGATGAATTGTCTCTTTGAATAGCAACAGAACATTTATTCCTCCTGGTACTACAATCATGCTGAATTAATACTTGGTGGTCTAGTGCTCACTGTAAAATTTAGCATATAAATAATATTATGTCTCATCACCATATTTCCTCAGAAAATGCTGGTTTCAAATCTTAAAGGTATGGCAATTCATTATGGAATAGGAAAAGTACTTTATTATCCTTTAAATGCATGTATATGTTTATAGTAGAGCCAATAGATATAATCAGCCAGACGTACTTTCTTTTCCAAAATAAAGGAAACTGAAATAGAAAATGTTGAATTTGTCCTAGCAAGCCCTAAAGAAGCCAGCAGAGGGAGCACATGTTATTTGAGAAAATGAATTATGCAGTTACATTTCTGACTGATGCAATAAAAAACATTTGATTAAATGTTGGATGAGATGCTGTATCCCACACTTAGGGAATTAAAAGTTATTAGAAGTTATTCTGAATTTGCAATGCACCAGAACCCATAATGGAAACAAAAGCAATACCTGTATCTCTGTGTTGCCACCATCAAGCAGTCGAATAGCCAAGCGAATGCTCTCCTGAAAAATCTTCTCATTTTTGGTGTTCATGATAAGGTCAGACACCAGCTTGGTAGCCCCTTCTCTGTCCAGTCGGCACTGAACGGCAGCAATGACTGACCAGTCCTGGTCTTGTCCTGTATGCAAACAAACATTAAGGAAAAAGGAGGCCATTCAACAAGTTTAAAATATATAGCCAAATTAGTAAGGGGAGAAAAGCTGATGTACTGGGTAATGTATCTCCCTTGGATATGCAAATATTATGTTTCATTAGCTCTTTGTCTTAGGAAGCATATATAACCATTCAAGCAAAAAAAAAAAAGCAAAATCATTAATACAATTATTAGATGTTACATCACACCCAGGGGTGGGTTCCACTTACCTTCGCCACCGGTTCGCATCGCATCGCATCGCATCGCACGCGTCCCCTTGTGCAATTTTACATCCGCACATACTCCATAGCTCGAATCAGCCCGAAACACAGCTGAGGAGCTAATCAGCTGTGCTTCAGGCAAAGGAATAAAGGTCTGTATAGACCCGGGGGGCGGGTGGGAGGGCCCTTTTACAAGCAGCAGAACAGGAAAATACTTCAAAACAGTAAAAAATTCGCTAAAAATCACAAAAAAAGATGGCGGCGCCCACTGACTGGCACCGATAGATCCAGTTCAGTGACGTCACCAGCGGGTCGCTACCAGTTCGGGCGATCCGGTCCGAACCGGGAGGAACCCACCCCTAATCCCATCTTTATTTATACACATCAAGGTGGTGCACTTAATACTCCCACTTTTTATTTTCTCCACAATACTAACCCGGAAAGGTGAATTGGACTGACAGTGTCTGAGCCAAAATCACCCAGTTAGATTCTAGGCCTAAGGGAGCACTAGAATACTTAGGGGGAGGGCCTTCTCTGTAGGGGCCCCTGCTCTCTGGAACCAACTTCCCCCAGAGATCCAAATCATCCCCACCCTGCTGGCCTTCCGAAAAGCCATTAAGACATGGCTCTTCCTGCAGGAGGGTTATTTTGAGACGACCTTGAATCTGACGTCTCCCCCATGTATGTATGATGTTATATGTTTGTTTTAAATTGTTTTTAATTGTTTTTAATGATTTGTTTGATGTTCCCTAAAATGTTGTACGCCGCCCTGAGTCCTGAGGGAGTAGGGTGGCATAGAAGAACCTCAAAAAAATAAATAAATAAATAAATAAATAAATAAATAAATAAATAAATAAATAAATAAATAAATAAATAAATAAATAAATAAATAAATAAATGAAAAATACATCGTCTCCCAGTTTCTGGGCCAAAGGGAACCTGGAACACAATCTCCTGATTTCTAGTTTAAGTTTAAGTTTAAGTTTAATTAAATTTATATACCGCCCTTCTCCAGGGGACTCAGGGCGGTGAACAGCCAAGTAAAAACACAATATAATATATTCTAGTCCAACACCTCAGTTAAACTGTATTAGTAGTACATTATTAGCCACCTAAGTAGTAACCTAAAAACAATTTGCATTCATAAAGATTATTTGCAATAATCATCGCTTTAGCTTTCAGTCTCTTTGTGATCAAAAATAGCTCCCAGAGTAAACTTGCAATGGAGGAAATCCTTACGCAGCCCTTGGTATCTCAGCATTACAACATACATTTTGCACACAAAAGACCCCAAATATAATCTTTAACATTCAATGCAAACATGAGGTAGAAGGATCAATAATCAGAATAAACAGAATGCAATATATCAGTGATCAAGGTGCGATTAGGACCAGGGATATTTATTACTTTATTAAATTTATATGCCACCCATTTCACTGTTGAGTAACTCTGGATATCTAGATTTATGTCTATCCTCAGTTATGGAAGTTTACTGAGTGACTTTAGGCTAATTACTATCTCTCAGATCAAGTTAATATACAGGGTTTTTCTAGTAGAGAAAATATGTGGGAGAAAATGCTATGTACACCAGCTTGGTACCTCCCGGAGGAAAGATAGGATATAAATCTAGTTAATAAACATATGTTTACTTAAAGAAACCCATTGGAAACATTATTCAGTATCAGCTGCATACAGTTCAGTAGCTTTCTTTTGCTAGTTGGCAAAAGAAAGCTCAAGACCCTATTGGTTGGAAACATGCGGCAGAGTCCTTCATCCTGCAGTGGATAGGGTAATGCAATGGGTAAAATGATAAAGATGATGACAGTTGAAGAGATATGTATAAGGAACGCAAAGAAGAAATGAGACAAGACACTATTTAATACTGGTTCACCACTTACCAATACCAGAAGAGTCAACGATTTCCCCTTTGGAGCCAGTTTTTTTGGTCTGCAAGTAATTAGCCACAAGCATTTTCCTCAATGTATTGCCCTAGCATTAAAAAAGAAACTTGGTCAATCATATGTTTTTTGCTGACTTTTTTTTCTAAAGAATTTGATTCTTGGAGTTAAAAGCATGAAGGACAAGCTAATCAAGTGCATAGAACTTCTGTTCCTTGAGGCAGTGCATGCAGGAAAGCCACGGTCTTCGTCTTAAAAGTTTCATTATTAGCTGGATGGTCAGTGTGAAAAGAGGGCATCAGCAGAGCCATGAATCAAATGTATATCATGCAAAGTTTTGTATAGACTTATTTATCATAAAGAGCTTTCATTAAGAGAAGACTCAGGCATAACTGTTTACCCAGAAAACACAATAAAGAGTAAGGGACGACAAAAACATATTTTGCAAATAGACCTCATACCCACGTAAAAATAAGCATTCTGAATTACTCACCCTGTCTCCATATTTGTTCCTTTTCACCAACATTTGCTGTAGTGTCCTCAATACTTTGATGCAAAGCTTCTCTTCCGTTGCCATCAGGTCTTTAGTGTGTTGGATTAACCTAGATGATGAGGGGAGGGGGGGGATGAATTCAAAGCATAATCCTGCTTGCTACACAGAAATACATTCCACCACAGATAAAAACTAGCTGTGTTAAGAAATAGTCTGGATTCTTTACTTAAACAGGCACGTTAATATAATTGTCTCAGCTCTGCCAAGTTCCAATATCTATTTACTCCTCTTCCTAGTATATGCCCTGCACTTTTTCTCTGTTCTTCTGACTCCTGTTTTTCAGGAGACGAATCCTGATTGCCATAAATTATGGCAATATAATGTGCTCAATATAAAATCGAAATGGTTATTTGATATAATCTAACTTGGTTGCTGTAACTGGATCAGTAGGAGCATACAGCTGAAGGCTCCAATTCAATAAATCAACAAATAGGCCCTAGTCTCACAAAAAATTTATGGGCAATAATGACACAAGCTGGGAATGTTCCTCAAAGTCTACATTTTTCTATAGCTAGAGAGCCTACTTACTTAGAGAGAAAGCCACCACTTTCACAACGTTGATAGGCCTCGGTCCCTTCCATGAAAAGTAGTTCTGGACAGTGCAGGACATCCACCAGGACTGAGAGTTCAGCTTCAACCAGAGGTTGCAAGCGCTCCTCTAGGGAATTGATAATGTCCTGTAATGGCATAGCATTTTCATATCATTTATTTGTTAATTCAAACTAGTGTTTTGTGATCCTGAGATTACTCTGTAAAACAATGTAAAGCTCTTAGAAGTGCCTCTCTCCAAATAAGTGGAAGCAAAACAGATACACAAAGTAAGCCAGAGTATGCTACATTTTATTTATTTATTTAAAACATTGATATGGCTACTCAACTCAACCAAGGTATTCTGAAAGTCTTAAAACCATGGTTCTCAACCTTTTTTCACCACAGACCCCCTTTAAATACCTTTTGTGGCCATGGACTATAGCCACGGATCATCAAGACTTTAACTCAAGATTTAAATCATAACATTTTTTCAAGCCTTTGTGGAGCCCCTGTGATGACATTGCAGCCCCCGAGGGGGTCTGTAGACCACAGGTTGAGAACCACCAGCTTAAAAAAAAAAAGCAGAAACAAAGCTAACAATAAAAATACAAAACTATAATATATGTACACCAACAAACAACCATAAACAATACAATAATAAAATGTCAACCCAAGCAATAGGAATACCATCAATCTATCAGAGCTCCAGCACATTGCAACCCAAATTCCCGGGGAATATACACAAATTATCCATACTTCTGGAGTATAGAAGTAAAGAACTTGAGTTACTCCAGAGGATCTGTTGTGCCCTGTCAGCCGCCGGCCCCTCCAGGAGCTGAATCAGATGAGGAGGAGGCGTGGGAGTCAGGGTCAGCATCAAGGCAATCGGAGAGCTCCGAGGGGGAAGAGGGAATGGAGCTGGCAGAGAGAGAAACAGAGGCAGAGCCTGGGCCATCCGTCAGCCCTCAGATGAAGAGTCAACAGCCCTCAGGTCTGCAGGTGGCTGATGAGGAAGAGGAGGAACAGCTGGACTCAGTGCCTGATGAGCGGATGCACAGAAGGCAGAGGAAGGAGAGCAGTGGAAATCTGTGGGCTGATCCTTGGGATGGAAGAGCCACCACTGTTAGCGAAGCCCCACCCTAGCTCTGGATAAAAGGCAGGAGGCAGAGATGAATAGATGTGACAGACAACTATTCATCTCCCTGCCGGACAGATTTGTTAGCCTGCATTGAGAGAGAAACCTTTTTGCCAGGGCTGCTGGCGCTTCTAATAAAAGAATCATTGATTTAAATACAGAGGGTTTGTCGTGTTTGGGGAGCTGGGTCAGAACAGGATTATTTAAATTCTTGTTTTTGAGATATGCCTGATTAAGAGAGAAGCATATAGTGGTCCCTCAAAACCAGTTTGTACCTGCAACTTCTCAATGATGTTCTTGTAGTCCCACTGATTGGTTGTAGCTGAAACCCGAGGGAAAGTACGGGAAGCTGTCTTATAGTTGGAAGCATTCCTTTGGGCATTGCTAATCAAACTGCTGTTTAGCAGGGAGCTGACATGGGCATCCAAATCCATGGGTAAGACAATGGACCGGCTTTTCGCTAAAAGAACAAAATGTTTATATTGAGGAAAATATTTTAAGTATAGCACTGATGACAAGGATGATACTGGGTTCAAACAGTAAATTGGCCACTACACAACATCCTTGGTCATTCTACCAAGCTATATAAAATAAAGATCACACCACAAAAATATAGGTCACATTGTATGTACACAGTGTTAATTGCATACTCAGAGAATTCTCACAATTGTTAATCTGCTATATAATGCAGGAATTTGCCATTCTTTCCTCACTTGTAAACTGTATTACTGTACAGTACTGTATTACTGTAATTGTATGTAGGGCGGCATATAAGAACAGCAAAATAAAATAAATAATAAATAAATAAGAATGGACAAAACATTTGGCCTGCTTTCCTTATATTTATATATTTATTGCAATTTACAGGCCACCCATTTAAGCAACTTTTGATGGCTACAGTGTGTGTTAATGTGTTTTATAATGGCAGCCCTAAAATAACTCCCACTCTCCATTTTATACAGTGAAATGAAAAGAGGGTGGGGACTTGATGTAAATGTATTCTGTAATCAAATGTATGCCTTTTGAAGCAGCTTCTGCTGGTGGATCTCAGAAAGATCCTGCAGGCCTGAAATCTGCACTCCTTCATTCCAAAGCGATGAATAGGTGTTGCTCCTTACCAACCATAGCCAACGTGCGAATACAAGTTTCCACTGAACTCTTTTGCTGCTGCTGCAGCCAAGGACATTCCAGAAGCCTCATGGTAGATTGGAGGAGCTGCACCACAATAGTCTGGTGTGTCTGAAAGAGAGAGGAAACATTTAAGGGCCTCTGCTGAAATCCTGCTTTTATTTCCATTGCAGCTCCACCCTGGGTGCAAAGAGATAAGTCTACAAGACCCACAACATTTTTTTAAAAAAATGCAATTGTGATATGGGACATGACTCAGGTCTGAAATAATATTTAGGCAATTAATACTTTGTCTCACTCTGGGACAGTTAACTGATGGCAATTAATTTGTCCCAGTCCAAGATATTCTTCTCTAGTGAAGAAGTCACTAATGACATTCACAGGAAAGGCAGAACCTGAATGGGGAAAATGGCACAAAGGAAAAGATTAACACTTTTTGTATGGATCTAATTAGCTATCGTTATTTAAAAACAAGGAAGCTGAGATATCCAGTTATGGATTCACCCTTTCACTCATCCTGTTTTATCATCTAATAACATCTTAAGAGTGACAACTGTTAAATTAGCACTTTAAACCAAATCCAGGATCAATCCAATTACAAATTACCATTCTAAAACTAAGATCAAAAGATTTAAAAAGTCTATATATTAGCGAATGTGAAGATTATTCTGCTTCTCGGGTACTTTTTTTCATCAAAAAAGAAACATGCAGCAATTTAGTATTGTCGACAGTTGTCATATTTCAGAGTTATCAGGAGTGGACACATTCTATTGTATTTCAAACAATTAGTCTTTCTTACAAAAGGAAATGGAAAATAGATTCAACCATTGTAAGGTTTCAAAGGTACCTGTAGGGAAGTGCTATTCTCAGAAAAAGGGGAGCTGAAGAATGCAGTGATTGTGTCCAGCACCACAGTCAGCACATATTTCTCCAAGGCAGAATCTGACAAGCGCTTTTCACGTTTCTTGCATACCTGAAGGTAGAAATAAAACAAAATTTGAACAACATTAAGCAACTCCTCATTATCACCTTTAAAATAATCCTTACAGCAGCTCTATCCCATCATTAGTCCCATGCTGCAGGGGAAGGCTGTGGGTGTGACAGAATTGCCTTTCGTGCATCCTAATCGTTTGTTGGCAGAGATGAGCTTTTGCAGTTCACAATGTTACAAATCTTAACCACGGATTAGTTCATTCAGATAGCTGAATAGTTCCACAGTGCAGGAGGCAAGAGAAGCTTTTGTCTACTGTATGGCATCAATCTTCTCTGAAGGCAAACCTTGGCAGAGAGTTCCCAGGGCTGTGCCTCCTGCCAAGCAGGAACAAAATGTGTGTAACCTGTGATCCTAATAGGACAATGTAATAAAACATTATCTTGTTCAAAGAATGGCATTCTGACCTCTGCCACACTGAACGTATGAAAAGCTGAGTTCTTGAACTCAGCATTCCGTTATCCAACAGCGGAGAGCCAGATATCCAGAGGGACTTCACAAGCACGGCATGATGATGGCAACTGTGTAGGTAGGCTTCAAATTTTAATATTCAAAGGTTTACTGCATTAGAATAGTTAGTTGTCATGGCCAACCTCTTTGTGAAAGAGTACACATAATAACCAGAGAGCATTGGTTTGTTTCCTTGTAGGAGGAAAGCCATGGTCATTAGTCTATGGTGGTGGTGGTGGGGAATCAAGACTCTGATAGCACTTTTTTGGATTATTATTTTTTTAAAGGGCTAAGCTTTCATGAGCCACAGCTCACTTCATCATCTCAGGGTACCCTATTGAAAAGTATAACAAAAATAGTTTGGGTTCAATGAATTATAATATAGGGGCTTTGGGGGGAGGGGAAATTTTTATATAAATATACAAACAGCCCTTCTGGATCAGACAATTACCTACTTAAGAGTAGCCAACTACATACTTCTGGGATACTCACAGCAAGAGAAGAGACAAATTCCTTGCCCAACACTGATCCCTACAACTGGTATGCACTCCCAAAACTAGAGCTGCTGTCTCCCTTTTTTTCTGCTGTTGCTTATCTGTTAGTTAATAACGAATCACAATCCTAATGTTTATGATTATAATTAATGATAATTAGTCCTAATTGATCATTAATCATCTTTAAGGAATCACTAAGGACTCACTAATGAAAGTGACTGAATCTAGTTTTTATTGATGGGCAACCAAGCACTTTTAGCATTGAATTGCAGAGATTAATCAGTTGCTATGTAGGAAGCTCTTTTCACTAATTTATTAAACTAGTTCAAGTTTCCCCAGTCTGATATCCTTCGCATATGTTTTGATGGCACCAATTTGGACAAAGCGGAGGCATCAATTTATGTAGCTAGCTGTTCACATATTCGGGGCCAAATGATTTTTCTCATAAATTTCAAGACTTACCCTAGCCATGTCAAGGGTGAAGTTCTCAAACAGTGTCCAGATGTGGTTGCTGGTATAGATTTCCTTCATCTCCACCTCTGTGTCTACATAGCAATGATTGACAAAATTGACATATGCAATTTTCACCTGAAAGACCAGAGTAAAAGAGGCATGGATTAAAAGACTGGGCATGTTGCAAGAATAGAACCAAAGCTCCTACGCACTCACTCTTTGGGGACAGGGGGAGGGCAGGGGAATAGTGCTTTCCTCTTTATTAGCACCATTTATGCTCTTGATAAAATTATCTACATCTGTAAAAATCAAAACAGGGACTTGGCCAAGTAGCAGTTCGTAAAACGATCATCAATCTGACATCCTGCTTTTGTCTGAAAGATGACAGGGTATCAAGGAAGTAAATCCATTTTATTCTTGTAAAGAGCCCCATACTGAAGATAAGGCTGAAAAATAATACCACAATCTTCATGATTCATATACCTCTGGTGGCCTCTCTGGTAAGGAAGATACTGGACAACTTAATTGCAAGCCTAATCCTACAACATCCTTAAATTCTTCAAAGAGATAGAATTATGTGAGTTGATCTTTTATGTACACTGAGAGCATATGCACCAAAGACAAATTCCTTGTGTGTCCAATCACACTTGGCCAATAAAGAATTATATTCTATTCTGATAGAGAGATCTTACTATTAGTCTTTCATTCTTATAATTACTGGCTATAAAGTCACCCAGTAGTAATTGAACAGGACTTTTCTAAGCCTGGCCAGTCTTTACAGATCATTGTTTTCTTACTTTGGCAAACCTATCTCTTTTGCACAAGCATAGGTGACATACTGTATATCTAGAAAACATATTTTCTTCATATAGAGCCTGGCCTCATCATGTGAGGATAGAAACCCAGAATCATATAATAACTACAAAGCTATCTGTCAGCCATAGATGACATCTACTGTGCATCCTTCCATTACCTCGGTAATGCAGTCTTCGTGAGTGACTACTCGCACCACATCCTCCAAAGGAAGCAGAGACGTGCATTTGATTTCTGTATATACATTTTTGCCTTCAGCACAGGCAGCCAGCAAATCCACCAGAGAGATATGGTACATGAGGGGACTGTTCTCCTCTATCCCATCCTGAGCTGCTGTCATCATCTCCAACATGTTGGCCAGGGACGTCTTATCATTATAGAACACCACAACATCATCTCCAGCATTGGTAATCTGCAGGAAAGAGACAAGGCATCTAAGCAAAAGAACAAAACTCTGCTTAAATATCTACTTTGTGGCTCTCTCCAGCCTACTTCTCATGTGCCATAACCTGCTCACTGGGTTGAGCTCAATCGCTGGTGATTACATCTATGTTACTGTCTTGGCAAGAATTCACCATTACAGCTTTTTAGACCATTCTTTCAATTTTTCAATTTAATGCATAGCCCTGAATAGGGTCCTCCATTCAAATACAAGCAAGGTACAAGCATGCTTAACTTTTTCAGGATCAATCAAAGTCAGCTAGGTCCTACCATTTTTTCTGTAATATCCTAGTAGAGTTTACTCATAAGTTTACTCATAACTCAGAGTCCTTTGGGAGTTGGGCGACATATAAATGCAATAAAATAAATAAAAATAAATAAATAATACATACAGAGCGAATCTACTAACAGGAGGTATCTTCCTATATTGAATCTTTTTTTTTCCTCTTGTCCCTTATTTTTTAAGACAGTATGGTCTGAAGCTTCTGAGATTGAAATAAACGTAGCAACATGTGAGCCTTGCTTGTTTGGTGCAGTATATCTGTATCCTTCTAGAATATTGTTTTCTCCTAAATTCCATTGTATGGGGGAAGTATATAAATACTGTCAGATAAATAAAACTCTATGTCCTGGCATTAGCTGTCCTGGACAAAGTATGACAGAATTGTTATGCAACAGCTACTCTTCCAATCTGCAGATTTTAAAAATCCTAATACAAATTTGTATTTCCCCTGGCAGGGGGAAGAGTAAACCATACCAAGGAGAACCTAAGTCTTTTCAAAATTGGCGACTTTAAAATGCTGACTGGTAAAACTCTGGGAATTGAAGTCTACAGATGTTAAAGCTGCCAAGTCTGGAAAACATTGAATTAGAATGGCTCTTATACATTACTATACTGCTTAACGGAGGTTAACCTGGTTCTACATGTTTTCCACCACAATCCCCATCATCCCTGACCATTGACTATTCAAGCTGAGATCAAATGAGCCTTCTAGTAAAAATATATATGAAAAAGATGGTTGCAAAACAGCAAGCAAGAATAGAAGGGATGGGAAATGGATATGAATATTTGAACATCTGGATGTGGCATCTGTAGCACTGAGTAATAGCATCCCCATACACTCAGCATTACAGCTCTGTTTGTGTTATGTAATTTGGCAACCATTTTACATACGGGAATAAATGTATAGAGTAAGTATATGCATTACAAAATTGAAAAAGAAATGGTTACATTAAATAAATACTACACTGTCAAGCTGCTAAATTGCTTAACGTGTCCCTATAGATTTTATATATTAATAGCCATTTAACAAATCAACTTCCAGTTTGGAAGACTGTAACCTTAGGTTCACCAGGGTTCAACCCTTAATTATTAAAGCTTGACAGGTATTTGGAGGAAAACTTCACACCTGATTATAAGATCAGACAGTCTGTCTTGTATATGTTATTTTTCCAAGGCTCATTTTTACTACCCGTAAAAATGTACAGTATCTTACGATACTGTTCTATCTTAATACTTGGTATTTCTTGTTTCGGGAAGGCTGGGCAAGAGGTTTGTGAGGAACAAATATTTCCTGAAGTTCTTGATGCAGGAATGGGGATAGTCCAAATCAGAGCCTCACCCTGCAATTTCTCAGGATCTCTTACCAGATTACATTTAACATTACCTGGTTTCCCCTTGCTAATCTACAATGGCTACCCCTTATTTATGTGTAAATATTTCCTAGTCTGTTTCTATGTATTTTATCCTGTTCCTCTTTTCTACCCTCTTTCCCAGAGATCTGGAATCTCACCTCAGTCATGATCATGTCCTGGCATTTCTTAATGTACTTGCCCTCGGCCTTGATGATAGTGTGAAGAAAGTCAAGATATTGAACATGGCGCCCATGTGTAGCCAGACAATGGATGAAATGTTGTAGCACCCCTTCGCTGATCTCAGAGCACAGCTGATAATTGTTCAGAAAGATGTGCTGCATTGTCTCTGCCTCCATAAGCTGACAAGAAAAAATTGTCATCACTCATATGTATCTAAACCCAATGTGTAATGTGTAGATTACATACATTTAGTAAAACATTTCGAAGAGCTTCCATAGACACTCTAACAAACTGTAGTTTTTAACATGAGAGAAAGTACTAATCATTCAATACATGGGAAGTAATAATATGATGAAAATTAAATAAAGTTAATTTTTAATGACATTCAATTCAAATAATTAATATTTTTGTCTTAAATTCACCCATTCCTCTCAGTACATTATTTAAAAGCTGATTGGAGCCTTTGGCTCAAAAGAGATTATGCACTAACATTAATCTTAATCATTTTTTTTAATTATTCATCTGTTTATCTAGTATAAACTCTCAGGAAAAAACCAATTTCCAATCCCTTCTGGTTACCACGGTCAGGTGCAATTTTTTAAAAAATAAATAATAAAAATAAAATAAAATAAAATAATAATAAATAATAAATAATAAATAATAAATAATAAATAATAAATAATAAATAATAAATAATAAATAATAAATAATAAATAATAAATAATAAATAATAAATAATAAATAATAAATAATAAATAATATAAATAATAAATAATAAATAATAAATAAAAAAATAAAAAATAATAAAAATAAAATAAAATAAAATAAAATAAAATAAAATAAAATAAAATAAAATAAAATAAAATAAAATAAAATAAAATAAAATAATAAAATAAAAAATAAAATAATAAAATAATAAAATAATAAAATAATAAAATAATAAAATAATAAAATAAAATAAAATAAAATATAAAATATAAAATATAAAATATAAAATATAAAATATAAAATATAAAATATAAAATATAAAATATAAAATATAATAAAATAAATAAAATAAAATAAAATAAAATAAATAGGAATAGGAATAGGAATAGGAATAGGAATAGAATAGAATAGAATAGAATAGAATAGAATAGAATAGAATAGAATAGAATAGAATAGAATAGAATAAAATGTGGAAAGTAAAGCACCTGCCTTATCTTAGACTAGGAAGGGTCCACATCATTCCACTAAGTGGAATTTTCTGTTTGTGTGGGGGAATGACCTCAGAGACAGGGGAAACAGCTACAGCCAGAGAAATGGTCACACAAGAAGCAGCTTAGCCACAAAAGGAATGTCACAATGGCAAACATCTCAGAAGAGACCCTCCCTAGTTTCTTGGATTGTAAAAGTGAGAAGGGAGAAAAGCACTTCCAGGCTTGCAAGATTCTCCTAATGTAAAAGGTAAAGATAAAGATTTCCCTTGTCCAGTTATTTTTATCTCTAGGGTGTGGTGCTCATCTCTGTTTCTTAGCCAAGAGAGCCAGCATTGTCCAAAGACATTTCCGTGATCATGTGGCCAGCATGACCATATGCCGAGGTGCAAGGAATATTGTCTCCCAATGTAATCTTACACTAAATCAGGGGTGGGTTCCTCCCTGTTCAGACCGGATCGCCCGAACTGGTAGCGACCCACTGGTGACGTCACTGTCGGTGCCGTTCCGTACGTGCTGCCATCTTTTTTGTGGATTTTTCCCCTTACGCGGCTTGAAAAAGAGCCCGCCCGCCCGCCCGCCCGCCCGTGGGTGAATACCGACCTTTATTTCTTCGCCCGAAGTACAGCTGATGAGCTCCTCAGCTGTGTTTCAGGCTAATTCCTGCTTCTGAGCATGCGCAGAAGTAAAATCGTGCAAGGGGACGCCCTCGCGAAACATCGCGATGCAAACCGGTGGCAAAGGTAAGTGGAACCCACCCCTGTACTAAATAGAATAAATACATCTGTCATGCTTCCTATATGGACTACCACATTAGTCTGGCAGCTTATTAAATTGATATACCTATTTAAAGGCTTGTATTGTATTTTTATATATTTCCCACCTCAAAATAGCAAGATATTATACTATCTGTTTTCAACAGACAAGGTCAAAGGATTCACCCAAGGAGGAATTCAAATATTTAATGGGGGGGGAATGCAATTCATATTTCATAAATAACTGTATTCTTCACAATGGCTTGGTTTTTTTTAAAAAGAAGTCCATATTAATTTGGCTTTAGGGGTAATATATGATATTGTGCCACCTGAGCTGGACCTATCGGTCCATTTGCATCATCTTCATTCACTGCAACCCTTTGAAATGTTTTTGCTACCACTTGAAGTTGTAATAGCAACATCAGTATTTCTAGGGCATGTTAATGTCCTATTTGCCATTCTGAGAAAAGCAACCTTTCTCAGAAGACGCTATTGTAATAGAGGTCCTTATGGGCAGCATCTGCAGAGAGCAACTAATTTAAATTTTAAACATTGTTTGCCACCAAGGCAAACATTCTCTGACACAATTTTATTCGGAAAGCCTTGCTGAGCAATGGAGAGAGCTTTACAGTTTGGAAAGCAAAAGTTTTAGGAGTACTGCCAACTGCTTTCTTGTAAGCTAGTGGGCCGTAGTGACAGCTGCAGTAGCTAGAGCGACTCTGAAAAAGACATGGATGTAGGAATTATGATTGGACCCCTAAGGAGCAGATGGGAAGCAAAGTCTGTTGCCCTTCTCAACCTGCTATGTGAATCACATGATTCATTATGACTAAACTGCAAGCCCAGCCCTACTTGGCCTTATAAATCATTTGAAGCAATGAAGCTATTATATTTATTGTCAAATTAATCTGAGCAGAAATTGGAGAACTAACAAAATTTAACTTCTCCAACACATTTTTGTTGTTGTTTTTGCACATTTCCACCTTCTTTTATTTGTCCCTTCTTTCTTACCCCAGTAGTAAGGAACAAGTTGAGGTGCTTATGCAGAAGGGTCTGGTTTTCTTGGTTG
The DNA here is from genome assembly GCA_023053685.1 of Diadophis punctatus similis. Lineage (NCBI taxonomy): Eukaryota > Metazoa > Chordata > Lepidosauria > Squamata > Dipsadidae > Diadophis > Diadophis punctatus. Next base: position 43,787,430 of record JALIGW010000003.1, read on the forward strand.
CCCGCACAAAATTTCTGTAGGAATTGGTGGGTTAATTTTAAAATCTCCAACATCTTGGTATCACCCTGCATATATTCAAAACAAAAAAAAGTCAGCTGCCAAGAAAAACTGCACAAATTCCTTCTATGGAAGCTTTCAAGAAAATGGAAATAAGGAAAGAATTAGATATATAATTACTGTTTTTAAGGAAGATTGGATTAGACAATTCCCCGAATAATGCCTTTAAAATAAATGTATTATCCAATAAGAACCTAAGAGCCCCCACCTTCTGCTATTCCAGCCAAGTGTCCATCTTCCACCCGCTTCTTCCTACCTTCTCATAAGGGATTTGCAACAGATCCAGCATCACTTTGTGGGCATCCATATTTTTCAGCAAACGCTGCTGTTTTTTTCGCATCTGCTCACCAACACCACACATTTTATTTAGTCGCTCCAGAATCTGGACATAATAAAGAAAACATCTAATGAGAGAAGGAATAAGAGAAATATACTCCACACTTCTGGTGAGGAGGGAAAGTAGACATCCCTGAAGGAGTGAGGATAGTATTGCAGCAGAGTTTGGCAGCCAGACAGTGAGTCAAGAAATTTCAATCAAGCTCACTCCCATAACCTATTTATATGGATGCAAACACACATACACATACTATACATATATGTAATATCCAGGGGCAAGTTGCTAACTTACCGATACCGGTGCGCTGCATGCGCATCTCCATGTTTTATGTGCGCACACGCATGTGCTATGCACACATGCCCCCTTGTGTGATTTTGCTTCTGCGCATGCGCGGAAGCAAAATCGCGCCAAAATCTTGCGCACACGCGTGTCCCCTCGCAAGATTTTGGCGCGGTTTTGCTTTCGCGCATGCGCAGAAGCAAAAAAGCACAAAAATTCTTTTAAAAAGATGGCAATGCGCGCGACGGACTGGCAAAGACAGCACCGGAGCGGTCGCGCGCAAATTGTGCAATCGGCCACTCCCTACCGGAGCTATGCACTGGACCGCACCGGTAGGAACCCACCACTGGTAACATCCTTATATTTAAGTTCATATAGACAAACTAAGGGTCAAGATGGATTTGAAATAAGATTGTGAAATTATAAGAACCATTCCTGTGGGACAATTTCTTTTGTACTCTTAAAAAAAACATGATAGGATGAAACATTACTAGAGGTGGAATGGCACTTTTATTCCTCCGTCTAATCCTTTTTTTTAATTGTTCTTCTGCTTGTGCTTATGCAGCCAAGGATACTATTAAGTATCAGCAGATGTGAAACAATGCAAAAATATTCACAACCAAAACAAACTAACTGGAAGAAAAATAACCCGGGAATGGAGCCCTAAAATAACTCTATTAATATCTCCGCAGCATGAAATGCTGTGGACAGAGGTAGAATAGAAGGGAGTGAAAGAGAAACAGGGAGAAAATAGGAGGATGAGACAGAGTTTTTTAAAGGTACCAAAAGAACCATCTAATGGGGTCCCCAAACTAGACAACTTTAAGACTTGTGGACTTCAACTCCCAGAATTCTCCAGCCAGCTATGCTGGCTGGAGAATTCTGGGAGTTGAAGTCCAGAAGTCTTAAAGTTGCCAAGTTTGAGGACCTCTGATCTAATTGGTTATTCATTTATTTTTGGGTGGTTTATAATGAAATGCACTGATAGATGTCTTCTGAAATGGAAGAGAAAAAAGTCAAGAATCATCAATGGTCAAATCCAAGATTTTAATATAACTAGAATCAGGCACAACAGGCATCCCCAAGGAGAACAGCAAAGGATTTATATTCCTTCAAACATGATTCTTATTATTTGGGGTAAAACAGTAAAATAACCCTTAAAATGTGCCCTACTGAAGCAAGAGCAGATTTTCCATATTGTATGTTGGAGAGTCAGTGGCTTGGCCCAGTAGGTTATGATCTACTGGTACCATGTAGTCCTGGTTTGGCAGGTCAAGCTCTGGACAATTTGTAGCAATCCTTTAAGTGCTGGTCAGCAGTATTAGACACCTTTTGCAACACAGCCTGGAGCTGAGAACAACCCACCATATTATTTATTTCTACTATTCCTATCTTACAGATTGGTGATGGAACAGTACATGACAATCCTGTTGGGTAATTTATTTTTGTCTTCCAACTGCATGTAGGAGGGCTAAGGTGAGAAAGTAGCTTCAGCAGCTTTGCAATACAAAATGCTTCAAAATGAGATTTTTATCATGCAATTGTTCTGCTTCAGTTCACAGAATTTTACAGCACTCCAAATGATGTTTTTCATTTGTAATTCATCTGTGTTTTCTCACCACTGCTTCCGTCTTTTTTCTTTCACCCAATCCAAAAATCAATTAAGGAAGAATTGGTGGAATAGACAATATATCTGCATAATGTCTTTTGACTGGGAGTGCTCTGAGCTGTCTGTTTGGAAATGCCTATTTAATCAAGTTCTGAGTTGCACGGAATACCTCACATTCTGTTAATTTACATGCAAACTAATTGTGCCTCTCAATGTTCAAACTCCAACAACTGTAAATGAAAGAAGTTAGAGTAAGAATTCCTTTCATGGATGCTGAAGTTCTTCTCCAAGGACTAAGAATAGGAGAAACCCTGAGAATTTATGAAGGACAATCTTGTCTCACAGATAACCATCGCCTCTGGTACCTCAGCTTCATATATTACACTTGGACTAGATTAATCCTGATTTTGTTTTATTTTATTTTCAGTATAAATTCAATGTGTCTTCATACTCCTGCGAAGAAAGCTCAGAGTTTCTTTATGTACTTCACTGGCTGAACAGTAATAGTGTTTTGTTGTTATTTTGTCTTTTTGAGTTATGCACAATGCTCTGGGATATCTTGTGAATAACAAGTGGCTTATACATCTTATAACTACATTCAAAAATAAAGATTTTAGTCTCTCAGCCAAAGGCACAGGCAACACATATGTATCCTGGGACTATATAATATTGTATTACAAAGCTCTCCTGTTCTGTAGTGTGCTGCATTTGCTTTTGTTAACAAATCCTCTTCGTCCCCATGTGCTTGAGTCAGCAATATTTTCCCACATTTTGTCTAGTAAGAGTATCAGATATAACTGCTTACCCCTTTTATGAGCTGATAGTTCTCACTGCTTTTTTCTCCAGGGGTCCCGGGTTCCTCATCTGTAGTACGCTAGGAGGATGAAAGGAAGATAAAGAGTATTTAGGTGGCTACATATAAAGTTAAAGGAGAGGAAACTTTAATTCATTTTCCATGAGTTGTCCTGTTATTGTTCAATTACCAAAAACTAGGCCAACTTTAAAAACAAATCTGCTCTTCTACAAACTAGAAGAGCTGTTGACAGTTTAAGTTGACAGAATTGAGTCTGCATAGTTTATCAAAGCTGTATTATTACGGTATTTAATAATGATGCTAATTTCCCCCATTGGGTTTCTTCTCACTATTCCTGATAAGTTTAGGATAATATTCTGTGATCTGTTTAGCTAGTCCTCAGAGATTCATAATTTGCTTCCTGCCAAATATTTATTCAGTAGTAAATTCCTCTTTACTGCTATGTAAACTGAGGGTTAAAATCCCACCGATTTTCAATCCAGATTTACTTTTGTGTTCCCTGCCTTATAACTGGTGTGAATTTACCTCTTTTTTCTCTTTCTTCTCCCCTTCTTGTCCGTTTTCTCCCTTGGAGTTACCCTTCTTTTCCACCCAGAGTTCTGACTTTTCCACCATCATACGAAGTTTGTCCAACTCTGATTTGATCACTTTGTAATTCTCAACATCTTGAGCAGAGATAAGTAGCTGGACCTGATTGAAGTTACCATAAAGAACATCAGCTCATTCTGCTTATGCTGCTGGCTAACACAAAGGGATACAAGGTGAAGGCCTATGGGTTTATGATTCATTTCTCTTTCTCATAAGGTCTGATGGAATTTAAGGCTAGGGATACGTTTCTTTTTATGATGATAACCTAGAGATATTTCTGATCCACAAAGAAATCCCTTCAGAAATAATATTTAAATAAAGAATTGCCACATTGCTTCCTGGCATGCAGTAGTTCCAGTCACAGCCCAATATCGCCATTGTCACCTTTGTGGATTTGGCAAAAGGTGTAAAAGTATAACATTCATCTGAAGGAGCATACAGCTTCCTTTTATGTTGAACTATGAATAGGGTTGAAACCAGTGGAGGGTTGAAACTACTGGAGGTTGTGATGGTATTAGGGGTAGAACCAGCTCATAGAATCTTGCTCCGCACATGATAGAGATATGGTGGCATACAAATTTTAATAAATAAATAAAATAATAACATCATCATGATTTCTCTGCTGTGTGGGGTCCATGGTGCTCTGAGCTTTGTGGTTTTCTTGCAGACATTTCATTCCCATTCTAGGTAAATCATCAGTGCGCCAACACAATACCTCTATAAAAATGGCCACTGGTTTTATATGGTTAGTATCAACACATCAACAGTGTGATAAATAAATAAATATGCCGCCCCAGGGAGTAGGGCGGCATATAAGAACAGATAAATAAATAAATAAATAAATAAATAAATAAATAAATAAATAAATAAATAAACAAACAAACAAACAAATAAATAAATAAATAAATAAATAAATAAATAAATAAATAAATAAATAAATATAAATAATTCCTTCATTTACCATTTGAAATAGGCTGGCTCCAGCAGTTTTCATATTTTTAACATACATACCTGAAAACTATTGGCATCCCCTCTAGTATACCAAACTTCTCAAAATAGATTAAAAAATGTGTTTTCTAGTTCCATAAATCATAAGTAGGCCCAAAGAGAGGCAACATGCTCAATAGCAAAGCAGAAATAAACACATCATGTAAATTTGTTCCAAGGAGAATGAACTGTAAGGTGAAAGGATTTGCAAAACATACCCACCACTAAGAGTTACACTGAGCGTTACCTGCTTAAAGGTGTGTAGGACTTCCTGACGCTGACTGAAATGTTTAAAGAGAAGCTGAAGAGAGCCTGAGACAAGAGGTGGATAATCATGCATTGTCAAATGGATTAGTACCCGGAGAAACATACGTCCTCCTTCATCATCCACTTCTAACATACTGCTTGTTTTCCTGTAGCCCAAAGAGAAAAAGAAAGAGGAAATCATAACCAACCTCTGGTTTTGAACTCGAGGATAAATTGCTTTAGCTATGTATGGGAAAAGCAACCGACAGCAATAATGGAAAACTAACCAGTACATTAAAACTCACCCAACCCCAAACATTGCTTCAGCCTGCTCCCCAATCCGATCCAGATTCATTGCTGCATCTAGAAGGAAAGAAAATGCATAAGAAACAAGAAATATAACAATTGGGAGGTGATGGGGGACAAAAAAGAAAAGACAAGGAATTATCTGAACTAGCTCATCAACAATTTCTCAATCACCACTATATTTAAGTGAAGAGAAAAGTAGATTTCCCCCCCAGATGATTTATCTTTAAAATGCCTTAGATATGCCAAAGCTATACAAAATAGAGCAGATTAATGTTCTCTATATATGTGTAATACTTAATTGGGGGCAGCGAGGAGGGGAGAGTATCTTTGACAGGCCAAAGTCTCTAATAAAATATGGCTTCGGCCTGATATGCTATTTGGAACCCTGACAATCTTACATTCAAAGCCATCTTCTGTTGAAGTGAACACGGCCATTTCTCATTCTTTGTAATAAATCATTATGATCCTAAACATTCCCATTTCCTATAGATATTCTATCATCATACAGTAGATCCAGATTGTCATTTAACGATCAAACATCCATCTACCTTTAGAGCATTATTGAACACTAAGGCAAAATGAAGGCAGAAAAGATTTCTGACTTCAAATCAAAAAGGGGGAAAGTACCAGGAGAAGCTGGATCTTACTTGTAGAGTCAAAGGCTGGTGCTGTTCCATCTGCTGCACTGTCCTGCATGGGAAAAACTTCCACAAACTCCTTCTTGAACACTGAGAGCAAATAGGAGATCCTGTAATCCAGTCGCACATTTAGAATGAACTAGGTATAAGAAGAGAATATGAAAAGATGATCAGTCCGATCTTTTGCCTTGCATGGGTCACATTAAGTGAAGAGGAATTATCTTGGGCCACATTTAAAATATATAATGTATATAAATAAAAAACTTCCTTTGGGTTTTTTTTTGTATTTTTATTATCTTATGGGATTACATTACTAGCTGTCCTGGGCCACATGCAGTCCATGGGCCACAGGTTGGACACACCCAGTCTAGCCCATTTACAGACTTTTCTAGCCTTTTATCATTCCTTTCCTTTCTCTAAAGTCATTATCATAAATGGTCCCAGCAGAAGCAGCTATTGTGTCATACATTCATGGCTCATAGTGTGTGATTACAAGAACTGCAGACTTGCTCTAACCTGCAATATCTCTAGAATTTTCAGCTTTGTTTCCATCACTACTATGTTTTCATTTTCTATGCTTCTTCCCCTATCTGCTGGCTCAGGAACAACCACGGCATTCATGTTCGATGAACCAAAGATGGACTGCTTCCTGCTCAGCATCATGGTAGACATCATCTGGCCAACACCATGGATAGATCTTCGGACATTCTTCCCTAGGAAATAAACCACATTCCACCAAGCTTAATACTTGCTCCTATGTTCAGCCAGGTCACTGAGGGTTTGTACAGCAAATTAAGGATATGGATAGAAGAAATCCACACTGTAATCACATATCTGTGGTGAATTTTTTGAACTATATCTCAATTAAGATTCATTTCATTACTTATTTCATAGTTGAATTGACTTTAAACTTAAAAAGTATACAATACCTAAAGCCACTCAGTATTTTAATATGTATTTCAAAAATCCATCCCACTTCAAAAAAAGTGCCCACTTTTTCCTTCACACATTATGAATATAAATAAGTGCATTGCACTTTGTCTCAGCCTCTGTCAGGGCTTGCCGGACCTACCAGTCACGTCCTCATTATACATGGCCTGCATCATCAACTGAGGGTTCTGGACACAGTCTATGATGCCAAGAAGAGTCCGTGTCAAGCGCAGCAGTTCACTGAAGCTGTAGAAGCCAAAGTAGATGAGGTTGTGGGCAAGACTGACAACCTGGAAAGATGCCGGTTCAATACAGGGGAAGAAATCAAATTAGATGACTGAGCACTAGCTCTAGAACAACAGAAAGCAGTCACAGTGAAAAATCACTTAAAACAAAATCCTAGATTCTTCGGAGTACGTAGAAAACCAATTTCCAAAGAAACAAATGTGATCTTAGCTCTTGCCAGAAGCTGAAATTGTGCAATTAGCCTGTCTCACATGGGAAGAAAACTCCCACAACATATCAAAGGCAAGTTTCTCACCTCAAAAGTCAGTTTATTTTTCTCCTCATTAGCAAAGGGAACTGCTTCACTGACTACATTGTTGAGATAATCTTCCACAAACTCCATTGTGCTGGCAAACTTATTCTTCTTGTCATCTCTTGAACTGTTCACATTGGAATCATAGCTACAAAAGAAAAGGAACTGAATGAATCAAAGGGATATGGTTTGTAGTGTAAACTACCTCCTGCCTTTCATAATAAGATAACCATATGCATGTTTGTTTAGAAGTAAGTCCTACTGCCTACAAATAGATTTCAAATTGGAACCAAAATTACATAAGTCAGTGGCTGCATTTATGTTCCTATTCTCAATAAGTACAAAGGGATGTGTTAGGACTATGTCCAAACGGTTGGGTTGTTAATATATGATGATGATGTTCGTCCATCATATTCAAAGAGGACCTTGACATCTATCATCACGGGAATTGGGGATGAGCAAGATGGAATCTGGGAAGAGAGAGTGAGGCTGACTATGCGCACCTCTCCCTCACTTTAATCCAATTCACGCACAAGTCTTGTTAATATATAAACAGGCCACCAATCTATGTTTGTATATATTTAAGTACTACAACCTTAAATGTATTGCTGTATTCTGATTGGCTGTAGTGTTTCAAGTTTGCCATAAGAGGGAGCTAGAGATCAGGGTTCGTTCTCTCTACTGATTCATTCGTGATTGACTTTGTGTCTGATAGTGACCTCTATGTGAAGCTCTGTTACTTTGATAGTATTGAAGTGTTTGTAAAGCTATAATATCTTTATTTGATGTTTAAGACAAAGACAGACTGGTAAGAAAATTATTGTACTTCTTGATATTGACTGACTGAATGTGTGTGACTTGGACTGTTTAATTGGACTGTGCTATTTATCTAAAAGTAAACTATTTTATACACTTTAACGAATCTGTTTGTGACTGGATCATTACTCCTATCCACTGGTTGCCAAGCTGAAATACTCTGTTTCTATGTGCATGTCCCTGATAACTCAGGGGTCGCTCTGCACACTCCTTAACAGGGTGAATATGAATTAGCAGGACCTTCTAAATGCTATGGTGTCTCTTCATATGTCTCATTCCCTTTTCCCACATAAAGATTTCTAATGGCTTACTCTTTGATGGTGATTGCGGTAGGGATCTCAGTCCACAGTCGTGCAAATTTCACAGGCATTACTTTCTCCTGTGGATCCCTGTCCACATGTACGTGCAGCATGAGATGACAGAAAGAGGCTCGGAGGTCAAAGGGCAACATTTCATCTGCCATGCAGAGAAATATTAGCTCCACACCCAATTGCTTGGAGATTTCTTTAATGGCCAAGTATTGCCGATCCATGCACATGCGGGCAAACAGCTTCAGTTGGTATCTGTGAAGACAAAAGTAAAGCTGTGAAAAAGAAAGTGCAGTAAGCATGCCTCACCCTCTGGGAAGGTTCACTCCAGCAAGGAATCACTGGTCCCTCCTTCGTCGGCCAGCCTTGGACTCCTCGCCTCCATGTCAGCCTCGAATGTCGCAGTTCCTTGCTGTGCTCTCTCGTCCCACCCCTCCGTGAGTCCTTCTCACCACCCATCATCCCACACCCATCTGTGATGACCCCTCCTCCTTCCAGCATGTGGCAACTCTGAAACAGCACGCAGGGTCTGGCCTCGATAGTCGCCATCTCAGATGTTGACAATAAGGATGCGAAAGTAAAGATTTGTCCAGCTTACAAAGACTATTCAGTAAGAGACAAAAGCTACTAAATTTGGAAAAAAACAAGTCAACGATCAGACACAAGGAACATAGTTAGGCCACAGGAACCAAAGTATTACCTGTAGTAACTCAAAATGTTCTCATCATGGGCATTCCCTGCTCGCGCTTCCTGGGCCAACTGTCGGATGCTTTTCTCATGATGATCATTGTTTCTGTCAGTCCAGGTCAACCAGACCTCCTCCTCAGAAAATTCAATACTCAGGTATTCATGAGTCTGAGACATCTCCTTCACAGGTCTCAATCTGAAAAACAAAAATGCTTCCACTCACTTTCCAGGAAAAGAAATCACCTAAAGCCATTTAATTCTGAGCTGAGTCAAGTGTGGTGAATTATTCTCTTCCTATCTGCCGCTTTTATCTTTCTTTTAATTACTTTTTCTTCCAAAATCATTTAACTGCAAAATAATGGCTACAAAGTCATCTAAGAGTTTAATATTTGGAATATATTGGTTCCTTCCAAGAGAGTATAATAAAAAGTACCATATGTAACCAGCATTCTATATATACATTTGAAGGAAAGTTATCTTTATGAAACTTCCCTCTAACATTAAAAAAAAAGGTTTGAAAGGTAGCCATCTCAGACTTCAGCTCAGTTTCTAACAATCCACAGCCACATTTTGACCACATGAGATCAACTTACATTACTGCATCTCTTCTCAAGAGTATTTTAATAAATATATTTTAATATAAATCTGTTGGCCCAGTACATTTATTTTTAAACACTCTGATATAGGCTGAAAATGACTTAGCATTGTCACATCAGGATAGCAAAAATAGTAGTAGTGGAAGAGGACAGTAGTACAATTGTTCAAAGAAAAAAGGGCACACTGGATACTCACTCAGTTTGGATTAAGATATCAGTGTTCTTGGGGTCCAGGACACACTTGCAGATCAGCTCTTGCGTTACGGGAATTGCTACATGGTTTGATACACACAAGTCTGATAGATAGTCCAAAAACCTGGAACAGAAGTAAAGGGTTCAAATTGTCTTTCAAGCAATTTGATGGGCCTTTTAAAAATCCCACATTGCACAAAAGATGTAAAATGAAAAGGGACAACTGACAGGCTCTCTGTCACACCCTCATCATATGATGGAAAGATGAAGAGTATCAGATCACCTGGTTTTGAGCACCAAAACAAGGCAAAAATCACACTTCATTGATCCTGACTCTGGCCTAACGGTTTCCAATCCTGATCTGGAATGTAAACTGTCCAGTCTAAAAAAAAACATTGCTTCTGTACTTTTGGTAGTAGGCACACAGAAGGCAGAAAGGTAGTAAAGAACCAGGTTGCAATGAAGAAGCATCTTAGAAAGAATAACCAACTCAAGAAGACTTTAATTCTTGAGTAGTCCGACTTCAATAATCAGAGATAATCAGTGCCAACTATGCTAAGGTGAAAATTGGAGTTGCCAGCACTCAAACTAAAGCAATCAGAAGCTGGAACAATTTCTGTAATGCACTGATGTATTTTAATTCAAAGCAGTATAATAGCCCTTGTTTAACAATGGCAATTGGGACTGGCAACTCTGTTCTTGAGTTCTTAAGTAATACAATAATAAAGCACATCATGAGACTGCATCAACTTACAATGATAGTTGTGGAAGTCCTGGTTGCCTTTATTAGATGAGTTTTATGTCATCGCAGCATGCAACGGATACGTGACTGCCACTTGTGACCTTCTGCCAGCTTCCCTATTGACTCTGCTGGTTAGAAGCCCGCAGCGAAGGTTGCAAATGGCAATCACGGGACCGTGGAATGCTGCAACATCATAAATTTAAGTTGCCAAGCACCCACATCACAAACACATGACCATTGGGATGCTGCAACGGCCACATCTACAAAGAAGAGTTGTAAATGTAATGGAATATATGAATGACCTTGGGAAATACTTGAGATACTGCCTAGGAAACAGACAAGAGAGACAGGAGCCCATAGTCACTTAACTGAGAAAGAAACTTAGAAAGGACCAGCTCTCATGGATCAAACAGTTAAATGTGGAGATGGGAAGTTTCTGTCTTTAGACTTGCAGGATTCTGTGAATGTAGTCTTACAATAAATTAGAATTAGTTCATTTTATCGTGTTTCCTGTCTGTTTTAGCTGGGTGGGCTGATGTAAGTCCTCCTTGTTCAGCATCATCATAACTTTGAACAGCTGCTGAACAAGTGGGTGTTCAACAAGGACTACTTGCATTTACTTTCTTGGAAACTGATCCTTTACTTGGACCCGACAATTATTTCTGCTCTGGCAATTGAACCTCAGCTACCAATAAGGAACTTTATTCATCTCAGACTTTGGATTGGATCAGGATTAGTATTTTATCTATCAAATGCACTGTAAATGCCACCACTGAGATGTTAATAACTTTATCACAGCCTTTATGCCAGTTCACTTTTCTTACAACTAATTACCTGAACACTATTTTGGATTGCCAATTATCCAACAGAGCAAACAAATCAACAATGAGCCTAAACTCTTAATCTTTAACATAATCTTAATATAATTAAAATCCACACCTAATGTCTTTTGACATAAAGAAACATGCCTGTTAACTACTGCGGAAGAGCTAGTTTAAAAATATGCAGCCCAATTTGCTCCATTGACCTTAAGTGATACCCACCTGGGTTCACGATTCTTTCGCACCAGACTCACAAATGTTTCCACTTCAGTTTTGGTTATGTGTTTTTCAAGAAGTTTACGGTTGTTATGCAAGAGGGCAGTGATGGTGTCCTCAGCCAAAATGTCATAGCCAATTTGTGACTGCATCATACCAAACTGCTTAGCAATGTGTTCCTGGAAAAAGAGAAATCATATCTGAGTAGAGGAATTCCATGTTAAAATTGTGAGCTAATTTAGCAACTACTGAATAGCCAAAAATGTGAAGATTTTTCCAAATGATAATGCTGTATATATAACAATTATCTTACATATCATTAAGGAAAAGCAAACCCATAGAACAAATGAAATCTTAATTGATACACTTTTATACAGATAATTTATTCTTATTAAAATTAAATAGTCCAGAAAAATGTATATTGGACTAATCATGTACTAATCCTCTAAACCAGCGATTCTCAACCTGTGGGTCGCGATCCCTTTGGGGGGTCGAATGACCCTTTCACAGGGGTCGCCTAAGACCATCGGAAAACACATATTTCCGATGGTCTTAGGAACTGAGAGACCGCTCCTCTATCCATCTCCAGGCGGGTCCACCCACATGCAAATAGACTACTGCAAAAAAAAAAATAGGTACCATGGGAATTTCTAAGCATGCGCAGAAGCCAAATTTCTGGCACCGCGCATGCGGTGCCATCTTGTTTTCGGCTTTTTTTTTTGCAATTTTGTTTTAAAAAATTCGGCACTGCACATGCATGCGTGCGCAAATGCCCACAAGGCTGGCTACGCAGCGCAGGAGGAAGCAAACCAGCCGTGAGGTAAGTTAGAACCCACCCCTGAGTTTCCTAATAATTTTATTATTTTATGGTTGGGGGTCACCACAACATGAGGAACTGTATTAAATGGTCACGGCATTAGGAAGGTTGAGAACCACTGCTCTAAACCAACCATAAACCAGCAATATCCATATCCATATTGGTAAATGCTTACCTGGTTCTTGCGGTAATCCTCCTGGGAATGCCTCAGTACCCTATAGCAGAGCCGGAACATGTATTGGTAGGGAGCATTCTTCTGGTCAGACAGCTCTTCCAGGCGTACAAGTGGGCCTTCCTCACCCTTTTCCTTAAATGGAGCCTTCAGAATTCCAAAGATCTATTTGGCACAGAAAGGATGTTATCAGTCCAACTGAAAAGTGTATTTTGCGGGTGGTGGGGGGATTCCAAACTATCTGGTCTTGATTCTGGAATATTTCATATCTTTTATCTATTGATGAACAAATTTACTTGAGGTTTACTGACTGTAAAATCACTGAGTTCCTTAATCTCATCTGGATGAGGTAAAAAGCCAAGAGGCCAGATTAACATGTTTCAAAAAACTCCATCAAAGGTAAGAATGAAATGCAACAGGCTTAATCCCAATTCCAAAACAGCTTCAGAACTAGATAGAAGCTGTTTTAAAAAGTTGTCAAAAAAAGAGGATACAACTTTGAGGCAAGATACTTCTTTTTACAACTGTCTTTCCAAGTATTTATGAATGTGTCTCCAACGGAAGAATTACTTCTATGTTATCCTACTCAAGATATCAGCTAATTCCCAGGCCTTTGTTCCATCTGCATCTTGAGATGGAGATCAGCCAGTCTTGAATGGTATAAAGACATCCATGATTCTGAGTTTCAGTTCTCTATCTGGTTCTTCTGTGGGACTAGCAGAAACCTGCTCAGAATGGCTTTTATTGTGTTCTCTGTGGACTTGAAGACTTCCAGTCCATTTCCTCAAAGGAATGCTTCTCCAATATCCAAGTTGTGTCTTTTTAATTTTACTTTTGAAAATTACCTGTCCTCCTATAATACAGTAAGGATGAATAACCTGGTGCCTTCCAGGTGTGTTGAACTTCAAGTTTCAACAATCTCAGCCACCATGGTCAATGGTAAGAGATTATGGTTTCAAATGACTATCTCACTTTGAAGAATAGACATGGCACACACTGTGTCTATTCAAACTGAGTTCAGCTAGGAGGAAAAAGTCTTCATTATATTGATTTTTAAAAGTTGAACATATTTGAAAAGGCAGCCCTTCATAAACCCTGTCATTTTAGAACAAGTACCATATTTTTCAGAGTATAAGACGCACCGAAGTATAAGACGCACCTTAGTTTTGGGGGAGGAAAACAAGGGGAAAAGGCCTCTGCCTCCAAGCAATTTGCCAAACAGCAAACAGCAAACAACACAGATGATATACACTGTTTGCTGTGTATTTCTGTGCATGTGTGCTTGACACATAGAAATAGCAAAGAATTGGAGAAATGTACATTATGCCAGAAAGTTTTCTTAAATGTAGTCACACTAACTCCTCCCAATTATTTAAATAGATCTACTCCAAGGTAACTAAACTCTAATACTAAACAGGACATGTTACATTTCAGACTATACTTGTACAGAGCTGTTAAAATTAATTAAAATTTCTGGAAGTATACATTATTCTCTATTATTTAAAAGAAGATACAATAGCACTGGGCCTCTTCAGAGCAAGCATTTATTTTAAAAAGCTTCTTTATTTTGTTAAGTTGTCTAGATTTACAGGGATCTCCAACCTTGGCAACTTTAAGACTTGTGGACTTCAACTCCCAGAATTCCACAGCCAGCAAAGCTAACAAAGCTGTGGAATTCTGGGAGCTGAAGTCCACAAGTCTTAAAGTTGCCAAGGTTGGAGACCCCTGGCTCTAGAACAATAATAAAGCAGTCTTTAAAAAATAAGTCTAATAATTTGAACATTTTACAGACATTTATAGTTATTCACTTACCCCCTTCCATCCAGTTCAGCAGAAAATAAAAATCTGCATGTCTCTTCCAGCTATCTGCCTTTTTGCAGTTAGTTTCACTTTCATGTTACCACGTGGCAAACCTAATCAGCTGTAGATCGGGAAACTGCTACTGACTTCCCTCTTCCCTCTTTCCTGCAAGCTCTTCCCTCTTTCCTGCAAGCTCTTTACAGAGCTCTTCCCTCTTTCCTGCAAGCAGGTAAATTGCTGGAAGACAGAGGCCAAAGGATGGGGGTGGCTGGGTGGGTGGGGCTGCATTCGGTGTATAAGACGCACCCAAGTTTTCACCCTCTTATTGGGGGTAAAAAGGTGCGTCTTATACTCTGAAATATACGGTAGGTCAAAAGGTGCAACGTTGCTATTTCTACAATTGATACCTATTTTATCTTATATATCTTGCTACTGGAGTAAACCAGGGGAATTGTCTGCAGTCTTAGAAAAAAACATTTCATTGCAGAATTGCAGAAATATTCGGGAATACTGAAAACTCTTCACTTAATAATGCAAAGAGCATGCTTATTTTGTTCTGGAGAACAAATCACCTGCTTCAGTATGTTCTGTTCCCTCATAAGTTTCTGTCTTTCCCGGTTGGCCTTGGTAATAACAATATCCAAAACAGTTTGACCGTTGTTGGGTACATCACTGACAAAAAAAACCAAGTCCTCCAACAGTTGGATGACAAATCTGCCAAAGAAATCATAATTAATTTCATCAGTGAAACACATTGCATAAATCAAGATCATGCAACAGTTATTTGGACAATAAATAGTTATTTCATAGGAAACAAAAACAACATAAATATTAGTCATGCTTTTTAAATGTTTTGCCTAGGTCTTTAAAATTCAAAGTTATTTACAATTTGAACTTAACTTTTCAGGATCTACAGCATAAAATTTCATTGTACAAGTCAAAACAATATTTAGACTACATCATAAATGTGAACAATATCTTCTTGCAGAACAAAAATTGGATTCTTGCAAAAGGGAGCCATGTACTGTATTAGTCCTTCAGTCTAATTGACTTAATCCCACACAAATTGATTATATCTGTCTCTTATATGTCCAGTGTTACAAAATACTTGCTCTTTTTACCTCCGGTCATTCTGACTAAGGAATCCTTCATTCATCTTCTCTACCACATTAGCTAGCATGTAGCTGGCATCATTGGCAAAATCCAGGTCTCGGATTTCTGATACTGGAACAGAAACAATGGCAAAAGCCTCTTTGTCTTCTTTGGTTGGGCAGGTACCAAGCTGAAAAGCAGAATCATATAATCTAGTTCCGTGCATTGCGCAAATGTCTATATTTGCAAACTATATTCTCTACATCATATCCAGATAATACTAAATACTAAAAATTAATATTAGATGCTCACTTATCATGAGTCACTTTTAATACCATTTTCTTTAGACAGAAAAGAATGAGGGCAGACAAATATAAAATCGATCTAAGAGACAACTGTGGTTCTAATGAGAAAATGGCCAATGAAGAGAATATGAGAGATGACCCATTTCAAAGAATGAACTGTCCTGATGACGGTGGCAGAGAGCAATGGGAAGTTTTAGGCAGTCTGCAAGGCAAGAAAGAAGCAGCAAGAGGACAATGAATATGCATATATTTCAGATGGTGTGTATTTGAGAGCTACAGGAGAAGGAAATGAAAATATTTAGGAATGAGCTTGAAAAGAAGGGATGTGAATTGTAGGGTTGTATAACTTGGTTTATGTTTGGGGTCTCATATCCCAGTTCAACTGAGCATTCCGACTTCTTAGAAATTAAAGAAAGCAACATAATCACAAAGTTAGCCATTTCTGAATATGTAACCTCTTGTAAAGGTACCTCTGAAAGTTGCTTAAAATTCTAGCTCTAAAATTCTGACTAGATCAAAAAGGGCAGAAACCTCCAATCGGCATTAGTTCCATTAGCAAATAGCTTCCCACATTAGTAGGAGTAGCTTCTGATCAAGGAAGAAAGATACCATAAGACGGATGGGCCGCTCCTCATCAATGTCAATGGGTACATTGGTACTCTGGATCCAAGTATTGGTGCAGAGGTGACGTAATCGAACATAGGAATTTCTGAAAATGAATAGAGAATTAATATTATTCCTCAACAGACTTTCCATAAGAGCTCATGGCCACTTTATAAATGGTAAGCATATAATCTTGACCTTCTGTTTCAGGACTTATTACCAAGTTTATGTACTTTAGTTTTAGGAACAGGATGGAAGACTATAGTAATCACTTAGAGTTCAACTCCAAGACTTGAAGCAAATAAAGTTTTAAATTTCAATACTTTTAACACAACTTTACATTTGCAAACTCTGGATTATATCCATTTCATAACTTACTGGATGTCAGGGATAACCTTTAGTGCACTCATGTCTAATTCCATAAAGATGTAAAAAGGGGAGCTGTGATATTTGAAATGCATATATTATTTACTACTTGCAATATCCCAAAGTGCTTCTTGTCCTATTTTCTTGATTCACTTCTGCCTAATGTATCAGAACATGGAAGCTGATAAGTTTATACATGCACGGAAGATAAGGAGATGGCGTAAAAAGGTAGATAAATGATTAGAAAAACTAAAATTGAATCAAATCTGAATCCATTCATAGAAAGCAGTCTAACAAGACAATATTAGGTCCAAAAGAAATTGAAATGATCCACAAAACTTTCCATTATTCCTCTTCAAAGAGTATTTTTCAAGGACTACTGAAGAACATTAAGAGGGAAGGAGACCCTTATTCAAGATATTGTAAGCATTCATTTAAATAAATATATCTCTTCCTGCTCTACACTATTGAAGTGCCAACTCCTCCCCAAAGCATATGTGCTAGTCATTCCCGACTCTAGGGGGCAGTGCTCATCTCCATTTCAAAGCCGAAGAGCCAGCGCTGTCAGAAGACGTCTCCGTGGTCATGTGGCCGGCATGACTAAACACCGAAGGCGCATGGAACGCTGTTACCTTCCTACCAAAGGTGGTTCCTATTTTTCTACTTGCATTTTTACATGCTTTCGCACTGCTAGGTTGGCAGAAGCTGGGACAAGTAACGGGAGCTCACTCCATTACGCAGTTCTAGGGATTCAAACCGCCAAACTGCCGACCTTTCTGATTGACAAGTTTAGCGTCTTAGCCACTGAGCCACCACGTCCCTTAATCTTTCTCTAGATTGTGCTTATTGTCTCTGTTCCCATTCAGAAAAATAAAGTATTCTGGATGAAGCCACTTACCGGGGGACAAAGGAATCAGTCTTTTGCAGCGTAGTGGGATCCAGTTCAAAAAGGGATGCTATATCATTACCATGAGGCACAGCTACAAGCCGGTACTTGATCTTTTCACCTGTGAATCTCCGACCAACACGATTGGTTCCTGCCTGCCACAAAATAAGGAGATTTTAGTTCTGTTAGCAGGACCACAAAAGTCCATGCCCACCACAATGACCAACACTGCTTCATGGAACCTTTGAGGGGAGGTTCCAAATTCTCCAGCCTTGTTCAGAAATACTCATTTTCTCTACTGCTTAAATAATTACAACTTCTAGTTTCTTTTTTTAACAGGCACTAATCTAGTATATAGTAGATGAACTGGAACTCCAATCAACATAGAAAACATGTATTAAGATAATTAAGTCAATTCATTTTAAGAGCATAAAAACGTTTAATATCCTTAATGAAGGAATTGTTAACATGGGGTATTCCAACACTATATTCGAAGATCCTTATAAATAAGTAATATCCACCTTAACAATAGTCTTTAATTATGTACAAAAATGCTGATTTGGCATTGTCCAAAACATATTTCAACAATGTGAAGGATTTTTCCTGCTATCACATTCAGACCAAATTGTGACATCAAATGCTGTTTTAATTTTAAATATTGCCAGTGTACATTTGTAGACAATCCAATCCTCCTATAATAACTTGATTGGTAATTCACAAGTATGAATAACTCAAGGCAGCTTACCAAGGGCTTGGACTCTCCTGCCTCTCCCTTGTAACCAGGGTTTTCCTGAGAAATTAAAGAAAAAATATCAAGATTTAAAAAAAAAGAACTAAAATCAATTGATCTTGATTATTTGAAATCCTAAAAAGCAGCCTATCTATCTTAATTTTTTCTCTGAAACTGGAACTAAAGATCAGAATGAACGGATGACTCAGGTGATAGGGAATATCTTCTTTTTCCTTTCTAACTTCCGTTTAGTACCTTTGTAATATGCTGAGAATATTTGGCAACTAGTACAAATGGTCGCTGGAGAAATTCTACTATGCTCAAAACTAAAATGGCTTCAGTTAAACCACCCTGCCTCAAATCTGATTGCTTATAGTTTTCACAACACAAGAATATAAATTGACGTAAACCTTATGCTTCTCATCAAACCTGAGCTTGAACACAAAACTGAATGCTTCCCCAGTACTCTTCGTGGAAAAAAAAAAAACTAGGGTATGAAACAAGAACCTTTGTGTGAGTGGGTGTATCATAACATATGTTGATAGTTTAGTAGCCCATGCTTATAGAATATGATTTTAGTCATATTCAGTGGAACTTTCCTAATAGATACAGAAAGTGTGACAGGAACATACCCATTCATATTTTAAGAAAGATCTGTATATGAACTCCTTCTGTCTCTCTCTTAACAATACTTAAAGAAGGATTAAAGTAATTTCTCTCTCTATGTATTCCATAATGCATTATTCATATTTTATAATTCAATGAAACAACTTGGGGAAAAATAATTTCTCTCCCCAAATTAAATGGACATTTAGCCAGAAAATCAACCTTATCTAAGGAAGTCTGTTGCACTGCTTTAGAATCAAAGTAGTGGCAATCAGCCGGCAGCTGTTCACATTTCTGAATCCAGTCTGATTATTATGTCTTTCAGAGATTGATACCATCTTCCTTCAAGGAGAAATTTGTCAGCTGATGGACTCAATCAGCCTTCCTTTTCCTTGTTAAATGTCAAAAGCCAAGACAGGCAAGGGACACACATATTAATGGTTATTGAATTAGTCCCAGGACCATGTAACTCATTTAGTAATTGGGCTTGATAGATCTTTTAACAAGAAAATAGATTATCTCTTGTTAAAAAATCTGTAAAGTCCAAATGCAAGCAATTTTATTTACAAGGTACCTTGCAAATTTGTCCAGGTTGTGATCAATTTCCTTTGAGAGCCAGAATAGAAAACAGTGGAACAGTGCAACAGGACAATATTACAAAAATGTTGTTTCACCCCACCAGTTTGGTGTTTGGTATTATCTATGATGTGGAATGTGTCCTGGAGAACTTTGTAAAGTTGGTTTCTGTCATTTTTGAGACAGTGAAAATGTATTCATATCCATTGTTTCATGGGAACTGATACCACAGTCTTACTGTGTATATGCACCTAAAACTGCTATAACTTATGCAGTTATTTTCACCTCTGCTGCTAAATAATTCCCAGTGGCAAGGTGTTTGAAGCGATATAAACCATTCCAGTGTCCAGCTCCACCTCGGCAAGGATCATGATGGACTACCTGGGGGGAAAAAATCAGGAAAAAATTAAATTGTATCTGTAAGTTTTATCCAATGATGTAGCGGCATCAAGCTGCAATGACAGCAAAAATGAAACATGCATGCAATGACATGTAAATGCCTATATATAAATGTCAGATAGCACACAATGATATCACCATGCAAGTGTTGCCATTTGCCCTAATTTGCTCTGTCCTGCAGACACCCATAACCAAAATTGGTTGCCAACGCAAAAATAGTGAGTCCGAGGTTAGGAGAGCATGAATTAATGCTTGCACTACTGTTACTGCTATTATGGTTGTTGTTACTATCAGCATCATCTAAATGGCCCCAGAATGCAATGACACTGTCCACAGAAATTCCGCTTTCACTTTTTTATCATAAGCTAAACTTGGGGCCAGGAAATCTATACCCACATAAATATGTTGGTTTCACCACACAAACAAATATAACAGAGCTGTGGTGGCACAGTGGTTAGAATGCAGTACTGCAGGCTATTTCTGCTGACTACCAGCTGCCATAGATTTCATTTCTCTACTTCTGCACTTTCATTTCAGCATAATACCAAAATATGCCAAGCATCCTCTTTCTATGCATTTTGCCTTTGATAAGATCAACAAGAATGCCAACCTGTTCCCCAACACTACACTAACACTGGAGATTTATGAAAACAGTTTCAATGCCATGAAGGCCAGTAAGCATATTTTATATTTTCTGTTCCTGAATCAAGGGAGTCCTATTAACTTCAACTGTGTCAGAAGAAAGAATGTGAACTTCTTGCCTGTCATTGGTGACCTCACCTTGCTCAATTCCATCCAGATGGCACACATGTTGAACATCTACAAGTTTCCACAGGTATGACCATTTTTCACAGATCAGCTTGTTTGACAAAAAAAAGCCCGTTTTTTTAAATAAACCCTGTTTTGTTTTGTTTCTTGTTTTTTGTTTTTTGTTTCTTGTTTCTTTTCTCTTCTCTTCTCCTCTCTTCTCGACTCTTCTCTTCTCTTGTCTTCTCCTCTTTTCTTTTCTTTTCCTTTCTTAGCCAGGCTATCATTTATCAGTTCTGAGTTCCCAGAATCTACTATTGTGAATCTTATGATCTCTTTCTTCGTGTAACACTTGATAGCAACCTTTGGGATTTTGCAATAAAGTCATAATGTCACAGTAGAATCCAATATTCTATGGAGATTTAAGTTTGCCATAAGTTTGGCAGTTCGAATCTCACCGGCTCAAGGTTGACTCAGCCTTTCATCCTTCCGAGGTCAGTAAAATGAGGACCCAGATTGTTGGGGGCAATAGGCTGATTCTGTAAACCACTTAGAGAGGGCTGTAAAGCACTATGAAGCAGTATATACTAATTCTAAGTCTAAGTGCACTCAGATTACATCCGTACTCAAGGAATGCTAAAACAGGGAGTTGTGGGTTAGCCTAACACTCACCTCAACTTCCCAGAGTGCATTGGAACTTGTGGCCGATGTTGCCGATTGCCTCAAGGTAGTTCGAAGGAAAACATGGAGCTTGCTTTTGTATTCATCACAAGTGAGAAATTTCTCCTGTTCTGCATGGAACAATCTAACAACATCACCCTATTTGAAAAAAGAAATACAAATTACTTTAAACAGGTAGTCCTCGACTTACAACAGTTCATTTAGTGATCGTTCAAAGTTACAACGGCACTGAAAAAAGTGACTTTTGACCATTTTTCAAACTTATTGTATGACTGTTGCAGCATCCCCAAGGTGATGTGATTTACATTCGGATGCTGACAACTGACTCACATTTATGATGCTTGCAGTGTCCCTGGGTCTTGTGATCCTCTTTTGCAACCTTCTTGACAAGCAAAGCCAATGGGGAAACCAGATTCACTTAACAATCGGGTTACTAACTTAACAACTGCAGTGATTCACTTAACAAATGTAGAAAGAAAAGTCGTAAAATGGGGCAAAACTCACTTAACAAGTTTCTCACTTAGCAACATAAATGTTGGGCTCAATTATGGTCATAAGTCAAGGACTACCTGTACAAGCATTTCTATGAGATAACCAAATAACATGATTTTTTATAAAGGAATAATTTAGTGGTAGTCATCATAACAATAGCAGTGTGAACACATTGGACATATACCTCTCCATTCTGGGAAACAGAATAATGACATTATTGGACAGATTAGGCATGACTAACTAAAGCTCTAATGATTTATGTGGAACAACTCAAAATATACCTAATACGTGAGTGTACAAATCATGGATTTGCAGGAGATGATCAAGTTGAGCCTGAGAACAGGGTCAAACAGATCATCAGTTTGGAATATCTATGCCTTCATAAGAGACCTAAGTCCAGCCCCCTTTGAAGTCCATTGATTCTTATCTGGTGCCAATTTGCCTTGACCGTTTATAGATTCTTGTGCATAGGTAGCATGAAATAAACTCATAGTGCTTTTGAACTCTATCCTGGCTCCTGATTTCTTGCACCTGATAGCATTTCTCTATTTACTTGTAGTAGTCCAATTACCAGTAAGAGTTTTGTTATACAATTTTTATTAATAATTTGACTGAAAACTGAACAGCAGAAAACCAATGCTGCATGCTTTGAACTACCGACAAGAAACTCAGAGACATTTTTCACACCTACAGAAAACACCAAGGATACACAACCTTAGTCCCAACATAATATGCAGCTCTTAAAAGCCTTGGATATTATGGCCCCTAGATTTGCTTCAGAAATTGACACCAAATTGTCAATTTTAATATGATAGAAGAGAAAGACAACTAGGAATAATTAATTCAGTTAAACTGAAATTGAGGCTAAATTAATAGAACATATTTGGTGTTTGTCTTCACCCTGCCACTTTTGCTTAATCAAAAGTAGATTTGGGTTTGGCTACTGAGTCTAAGGAAAAGAAGAATTAGGGGCGACATGGTAACAGTATTCCAGTATTGAGAGGCTGCCACAAAGAAGAGGGGGTCAAATTATTCTACAAAGCACCAGAGGGCAGGACAAGAAACAATGGCTATAAACTAATCAAAGAGAGAAGCAACCTAGAATTAAGGTGAAACTTCCTAACAGTGAGGATAATTAACTAGTGGAACAGCTTGCCGTGGGCGCTCCATCACTGGAGGATTTTAAGAAGGGACTAGACAGTCACTTATCTGAAATAGTATAGGGCCCCCTCCTTGAGCAGGGGGCTGGACTAGAAGACCTCCAAGGTCCCTTCCAGCTCTATTCCATTCTAAAACTTAAAGTTTGGTTTACATGCATAACAAAGCAACAAACTAAAATTTACATGCATAACAATTAAATATGGATATGCGCACACTTATTACCCCTTTAAGCACTTCTTCCATATGGTCCCGGAATTTCATAAACAAGTTGATTTTCCAGCTGGTGTTGCAATTGACAGAATTCACCTAAGAAAACAAGGAATTCCAAAATGATATGCCCTAAAATAAATCTCAAATAATGACTGAACTTCTATTATAATTTTCTATGCTCTTCCCAAACCAACATTTCACTTCTTCCAGTTTCTGATACCTCTTTGCATCCAGGATTATCAGCAAGTTCATAGTTGCTAGCATGTAGTGGCTGCCCAGCATTCACAGGATTCAAAATTACTTTGTCTCCAACAACTACCTGAGAAAGGATCACATAATATTTTTAGTTATTTTCATTGTTTTATAATTTTTGAACTGCAAGCCACCCAGAGTCACTTGGTTGAGTTGGGCAGCTATAGAAAATAAATAAATGAATGAATGAATGAATCTCTGGATATACATGACTCTACATCCTTTTACTACCAGCTTGGCATAATATCTTAAATCTAATAGATTTAAGTACAAGAAATGTGGGAATTTCAGTGATATCAGGGTTGTGACTAAAAATCCATCATGAATGTCCCATCACAGATTCCTTGAGAAACAAGGTAATTAAAGTTAACTTGATACCCCTTTCTAGGCCTCTTTGTCTAAAAGTGAAACCAAGTCCAGTAGGAAGTAGAGAAACCTAAAACAATCCTTATTTATAAATCCAAGAGAGATCTATTGGGAGGAATCACATTATCATACTCACATTATCTCCGTTGCTCCTCAGTTTCCAGAAGGGTTGGATAAAGAGCCAGGATCCTTCATTGCCTGTAGCATCAAGAGTTACCCTCATGGCATTCTTCTCCAGTAGAGCAGGGAGGCGTTTGTTTACAGTCAGATACTTATTACTCTTCATGTGGAGAAGCTAAAAAAATAAACAGAGTGGAAAAGCAACAATGGATCAATGACAGCTCCACTTAGATTGGAGACAATGGCTGTGATGGAAAGAGGAGCTGGTGAATGGACTGGCTCCTCAGAATTCCTCTCCAGAGCAAGGAGGGGCCAGGATCACCCATAACTGCTCTATACCAGGGGTCTCCAACCTTGGCAATTTTAAGACTTGTGGACTTCAATTCCCAGAGTTATATATATATAATAATTATTATTATTATTAAATACCAACAGGATAACTGAAATGTTAATTTTGGAAAGTTTTAAATGGATTAATGGACCAGACAGATTTAATAGAGTATTTCCTGTGGGTTGTTTAAAATTTTACAATGAAGATTTTGTGGATTATTTTAATCAACGTTTAATATATATATGTTGTGTTTTTGTAACTCTTAATGGATTTTTTCTCAACTATGCCTGAATTAAAAGGCTTTAAACATTTGCTAATAGATGACAGATAAGATATGGGAAGAAATTTCTCTTGCTGTATTTTTAGAGAAAGTGTTGTTGCTGTATTAAAAGGAAAAGAATTTTAAAAATGATTCATTTGATTGTTAAAATATATATGTTATTATTACTGTTAGCTCTTAATAGACTTTTGCTGTTTAGCACTGAGTGACAAGACTGTATAATTTGTCTACTGATAAGAGATAAGATATGTTTTATTGAAATATAAGAGAAGGGAATAAAATTACTGAAGTTGTTTGTACTTGTCTGAAGTGAGAGGGAGTCATTTATATATTGTTTTACTTTGTCATTTTTTCTCTAAACTTTTTTTTAATATTCTTCTTACTTTGTATTAGTTTTTTATCTTTGCATCTGTAAACTTTAATAAATAGAATAGAATAGAATAGAATAGAATAGAATAGAATAGAATAGAATAGAATAGAATAGAATAGAAAAGAATTCTTTATTGGTCAAGTGTGATTGGATACACTTATTATATAATTATATAAAAAAAGAAAAATAAACATTTATCTACTTTGAATCATTCATGGCCCATGTTAATATAAACAGCCGGAGAGAGAAATTAAGACTACATTCTACAACTACAAAGTATAGACTACTAGAGGATGACCTTGAGAGAGGGGGGAGGGGAGATTTGTTGCCAAGATAACAAACAGATAAACATGGTTTAAGTCCATATGAAGAGAGAAATTCCTGCTTCTTGGTTTGGTCTATCCTGTAGGATGATCAACAATCATAGTGAACAGGAAACATTTTATTTTATAAAGTATATGTTTTCAGTAGGCAAATAATCTACATCTACAGCTTCTTCTCTATTTGAAGCTCCTTACAGCTTCATCTCAAATCCCGCTTAGCAAAAATCACAAGCATGATATAAATTCTCTCTGAAACATCAAACTAAGTTGTTTTATGGGAATAGATAAAGTCCTTTGATTGCAGTTCAAGTTAATGCTTTATAATATACCTAACGATTAATCTGAAGCCATTCCCATATATTTTATCAGCCAGTTTGTTCCAAAGTAGATCATTTTTTCTAGTGAGAATATCACAATAGGATAAAGTTTCTTTGCTTGTGCATGTACCGTGTTTCCTCGAAAATAGAACATGTCCTGATATTAAGCCCAACAGGGCTTTTCAGGGCATGCACTGAAATAAGCCCCCCCAAAAAATAAGCCCCCTAACTACTTTCCGGGGAAAGAGGGAGAAACACCCCATGCACCCCACACGCCCTTACCAAGGCGCGTTGCTCGCCTTCCACTCTTGCTCACCTGCCACCTCATGCCCTATGCCTTGCCGGTAAGGCTGATGTCTCTCTCTCTCTCTCTCTCTCTCTCTCTCTCTCTCTCTCTCTCTCTCTCTCTCTCTCTCTCTCTCTCTCTCCCCTCCACCGTCGGTGCCTGTGCGCACCCGCCTCTCACTTGCTCTCTCTCGCTCTCCTGGCTGGGAGCCGCTCTTTTTGCGGCGGGCACTCTTTTGGCCAGGAGAGAGAGAGAGAGAGAGCAAGCGAGAGGTGGGTGCACATAAGTATTAAGACAGAGCCGGCCCCAGCATGCAGGCAAACGCCCAGTAGTAACAAGGGGAAGCCGTGCCCAGGGTTCCTGGCGTTTTTCAAGCAATCTAGTTGGAAAGGGAAATCCTCAGTTGGTGAGTGTGAGCAGGATCCCTGGGCAACTGCAAGAGATCTTAATCCACCTTGAATGCCTTTCTTATCTCCTGCTCATTTCACTTGACCATTAGTTTTGTCAGAATCTTGTAGAGAGCTTAAGCTTGCAATAAATATTTATATTCATCTGAATTGCCTGAATCTCCTGATTTCCCCAGCACTTGACACAGCTATAATTTTATGCTATCATTGTCAATGCTGCAAGCAGCAATAATATTAGGACACCTAAATTTGGGGCCACCACTATAGAGGGTGATAAACGGCCAGCTATTTCTTCTTTCAATTTTCTCCGAATTGGGAAATGCATAAGGTAAGAAACAATTTAATTTCTGATACACCAAAATGTCTTGAGTCAATTCCGGTTTAATAGTGACAATTAAATTCTCTGACAAGAAACTAAACTTAGTGCATGTTAGTCACAACCCATATCCATTCTTCCATTTATTTTCATAATGATATTATGACTGCAGGCTGACTGCTAGTTCAGCAGTTCAGCTGTTCAAATCTCACTAGGCTCAAGGTTGACTCAGCCTTCCATCCTTTCGAGGTCGGTAAAATGAGGACCCAGATTGTTGGGGGCAATATGCTGAACTCTGTAAACCGCTTAGAGAGGGCTGTAAAGCACTATGAAGCGGTATATAAGTAAAGTACTATTGCTATTGCTATTTGTGACCAAGGTAAATGATAATGATAGGCAATATAAAAGTCACTTTCATGAACAGGCATTCCAAAGAGATTCATATAAGAGCTGAGGTGGTGCAGTGGTTAGAGTGCAGCACTGCAGGCTACTTCAGCTGACTGCTAGCTGCAGTTCAGCTGTTCAAATCTCACCGGCTCAAGGTTGACTCAGCCTTCCATCCTTCTGAGGTCGGTAAAATGAGGACCCAGATTGTTGGGGGCAATATGCTGACTCTGTAAACCGCTTAGAGAGGGCTGTAAAGCACTATGAATTGGTATATAAGTCTAAGTGCTATGGCTATTCACCCTTTTCCAACCTGGATGTTGTGCAGATGTGTAGGCTTCAATTTCCTGAATTCTCCAACCAGCTTAGATATTGTTAAGAATTTGGATGTTGTAGTCCAGATAACTAAGGGGCCCCTAGGTTTGAGAAAGCTGTTCTAAGTAAACATAAATTTGGCTATCTAAAGGAACATGGAGATTTAAATTGGTAACTGGGCAATGGGCCAAGAGAAAAACAATATTACGTACCTGTATGACACTTCCATATTTCACCACATCTCCATGCACCTTCTTGTTCTCTGTTTCATTTTGCTTCTGTTCCATCTGAGCTGCATGCTGTTGAGAAATATAAAACACAGCAAAATGAATCCAATTGCATGAATCCTGTAAAAGGATGGAAAATATTTGTTAGAAGAGGCTCAAGAGTCAAACAGAGGCTGGGGGTCCATATATTTTGCCTCATCATGATGGAGTTTGTTGAATTTTGGTTTAGTAGGTTATATAAACCTAGCAATTATGGTTTGTAAATTATAGTTAATGGTTTTCTGAAAGTCATTTGACTTCAACAGGTTATATAAGCTAATAAAATTCCAGTAAAGCACTATCTGTATTTCTATACACACGCTGCATACAATTTTTTGAAGATAGCAATATAAAGCTGTTAAAAGTTCACAATTAGAAATGGGATATTCTTTTTTTAAAAAAATTACTGAATGCAGCAAAAAAAAAAAGAGAGAAGCTGCCTTTAGAGTCTCCCCAGCTGAACAACACACATTATACCTCTGCTCGCAAGCTGCACTGGTTGCTAGGTCCAATTCAAGGTGTTGATTTTGACTTTTAAAGCCCTACATAGCATAGGACTGGGTTATTTGAGGGACACGATTACATCTGCTCATCCCATCAAAGCAGGGGTGGGTTCCGGTTTTCTTCACTGCCGGTTCACTCAGTGATGCGACGCGCGGGCACGGGCACATTGCATGCTGTGCGCACACTTTGCGGTGTGTGCACGCATGCGCAGTGCTTAAAATACAGCTAAAAAACAAAATGGTGCCACCTATGGCACTGCCGAAAGAGCCGGTTCAGGGGCGTGGCAGGCCTGGGTCGCTGCCGGTTCCAGCAACCCAGGCCGCCAAGTTACTACCTGTTCTATAGAACCGGTCCAAAGCGGGAGGAACCCACCTCTGCATCAGAGCTGACAAAAATGTTACGTTGCAGGTCCCTTCTGCTAAGGAGTTAGATCTAGACCCAGAAAATGAGCTTTTTCAGTTTTGGAATATCATCTGCTCCTGAAATGAGGTTGACTTCATCCCAATTAATTTTCCAGCAATCCCTCAAAACTCAGTTATGTCATCAGGTCTGCGGGCCCCAAGGACCCAGTGCATTCCTGAGGTAGTTCCATTGAGAATAATATCTGCTGATCTCGCTTTCCCTGGATTCTCTGGATTTGCTAATTGTTTAACATTACAGTTTTATACCTTTTACAGGTAGTCCTCGATTTACAATGGTTCATTTAGTGACCGTTCATAGTTACAACGACACTGAAAAAAGTGGCTTATGACCATTTTTCACACTTACAACTGCTGCAGCATCTGAATAGAATGGGATGGGATGGGATGGGGTAGGATAGGATTCTTTATTGGCCAAGTGTGATTGGACACACAAGGAATTTGTCTTTGGTGCATATGCTTTCAGTGCACATAAAGAAAAAATAAAATACATTCATCAAGAATCAAAAGATACAACACTTAGTGATAGTCATAGGTTACTAATAAGCAATCAAATTGTACTAGGAAACAAATAAACAATATAATTTGTAAAGATACAAGCAACATGGTTATAGCCATAAGTGGGAAGAGATAGGTACTAGGAAGGATGAGAAGAACAGTAGTAATACAGTCTTAGTAAACAATTTGACAGTGTTGTGGGAATTAGTTTTTTAGCAGAGTGATGGCATTCGGGGAAAAACTGTCCTTGTGTCTAATTGTTCCAAGATCACATGATCAAAATTCAGATGCTTGACCACTGATTTATATTTATGACAGTTGCAGGGGCCCGCGGTCATGTGATCCCCTTTTGCAATTTTCTGATAAGAAAAGTCAATAGGGAACCCAAATTGACTTAACAGCCTTGTTACTAACTTAACAACTGCAGTGATTCACTTAACAACTGTGGGAGAAAGGTCATAAAATGGGACAAAATTCACTTAACAACTGTCTCACTTAGCAACAGAAATTTGGGGCTCGGTTGTCTCATAATTGGGTTCATACATCGAGGATTACCTGTATTGTATGCAGTCATTTTCTGGTGGAATGGGCAGTCATATAAATAGAATGAATGAATGAATGAATGAATGAATGAATGAATGAATGAATGAATGAATGAATGTGGCCCTGTAAGGGGTGTGTGTGCAGAAAACTCCCTGCCCTAAACGGGCCCCTCATGCCTACACGAGATCATTCAGTTCACACAGACAGAATGATATGATACCTTCTCTGGCTTGTATGTGATCTCATCTAGGTTGCAACAACAAAGTTCTCATTAAAAAGCTGGTGGGGGGAAGATGGGGGGGGGGGAATTCACCAATGAAAATGCTGTTGCTTTTATCTGCCTTTTGCTGCTTGGAAAACTGTATATAAGCAATAAACACTGCGAAGGCAGTGGGACATCTTCGCATCCTGCCATGATTTGTCTCTAATTCCATCATGAATGAATGAATTTCTATTCTTCACAAGAGTCCACTTGGGAAATTCCTGGGCTAGAATCAAATCTGGGCTCTAGCATCAGAGGGGCTTCTGGGTTTCAGCAGGACTTACAATTGAAAAGGCACTCCTAATTCAGGAGCAAAGAATCTTTTTCAGATGGATATCTTCTCTGAAAGTCATTGAAGGCATTTTGGTCGATATGAAGAAGCTATCAAGTAGGCCAGGCTGAAAGAGTTTGTCCCTTTGCTGCATGTGGCAACAGAGCAGATAGGATGGAAGCTGATGCATTTTGCCTTGCAGATGTTAACCTGTCCACTTCAATCTTTATTTTTGGGTGGTGGTGGTGGAGGAGGAGGATAGTATTAACAAACATGGATTATTTTTCCACCAAATTTCTTCAGATGGAGAGTACATGGTTCAATTGGGCTACAGACTGCAGGTGGCTCACATCTGCCCTAATAACTTAATCATTTTTAAAAAAACTGAATTATGTTTAACACCTATATATGCCTATGAAATAAACAGCATATGAAAGGAAAAGATACTTCATAGTTTCACGTACTACATAGCTTCATCATTCAAACACAAAGATTACATACTTGTTCCAATTTATTTTATCTGCACATAAAAAAGCAGCACAGGTCCACAGACATACATCAAACTACATTATTAATGATTGAATTATTTTTTAAAAAAAATGAACATTAGCTCTATTATTAATAGCTGCTTAAATTGGGTTCTAGAAATGCTAGATCTTTAGAAACATATTAGTGAAGAAAAGCAGTGGAGAATGAGGCCATCGCTTTCATAAACTGTGAATATGTTTTTCACATCTAGCTCTTTTTTTTCCCTCGATACCTGAAGTGGTAAAAGAAGATGTAAAGAAGAAGAAGCTCTTTCTCAAAAAATAAAAGCTAAAGTTTCAGAAGTCCATCAAATATAGAAGGACATAAGGCCACTGCTTTCAAGAGCTGTGGATATTTTTTCACATCTAGCTCTTTTAAATAAAAGCTAAAAGTTTCCCAAGTCCATAAAAATCATAAGGGTATTCAGACAGAAACATGCATGGCTTATTTGCATAGAAATTGTCTATCTCAATCACATACTTCATGGAGGGTATAATGAAGGAGGCTCGTTTCTCATATATGTGAACTGCAGCAGAACCAGTGCAACAAAAGTAACAAGAGACTTTCATTTAAGTCAATGCCCATTAAGCAATACAGAACTGGTGCTGGGGGATTTCTGAGCCAGTCCAGAAGGAAACAGAAACCTTGTGAGACATGAAGAAATCGCCATTAGCCATGAGTCAGGCACTTCAAAATCACTGGCATAAAACAATCTTCCAGGTTGGCATGTAAACCACAAAATTATCATGGCAGAAGTTGCTTTTTTAAGGTTGCTTCACTGGTAATCCAAAGCTCTTTTTAAAAAAAAGGCTAACAAGCTTTTTTTTTTTTTGCAACTAAATGGTAATGTTGGCAAACAATGGATTAATATTTGACTGGATTTTTCAGTCTGGCAGATGAAAGCAGAGCACACACAGCTTGGGGCAGAAGCTGGTTTCAGAGAAATAAGGGCGGCAAAAGGAATGGTAAGAAAAATAAGCAAATAAACCCTGAGGCTATAAGGCTTGGAGAGAGAACAGGATGTATGGGAAGGAGCAGATAGTGAAACGGACCTAAGTACGCAACAGAAAAGGATCAGAAATGCAACTAATGCCTCAGGAGTGGCCTAATGTTTACTCTTCTCTATAGTTCAGCCCCATTTTATTTTTAAGGGTTTCGCTTCCTGTGGTTTGTAAATATAATTAAAAATAAACACTGGGATTAAAATTCAGTATTCTTATGCTTTATTTTTCTTTCGCTTGCAAGTGTATAGCTCATGGAAATGCTGAAAATGTTTCGTGAAATCTCAGAAACCAATAATCTAAAAGAATAAGATGTCTATTACCTAGGGATGGGCCTGCAGCTTTTCACTCAGCATTATCAGTAGAAGCACATTAAATGCATGTAAAGTTGTATTTACTGTAGACATTTCACTAATTATAGGAACAATTAGTGAACAATAAAGCAGTGAAGCCAAGAATTCAATATAACCAAACTCAGTCTGCTTCTCGTCTCATCCTCAAAGCCTTCCTAAACCGGAATTTATTGTTTTGTCTTCCAGGGCACAAAAGAGCCAGCTAGGGCATTACATGGAGCATGTGCAAAAATGGGAAAGAAAAACCTGTAATGAATTGACAACAGGAGCTCAGGAAAAGGGTCCTTTTCTTAGCATCTAAAGCAGCAGTTCTCAACCTGGGGGTCGCGATCCCTTTGGGGGTCGAACGACCCTTTCACAGGGGTCAGGAGACTTCGCCCGGATGCCGCCATTTGGGTTCTTTTACCCTCTGCGCATGCGCAGAACGCTTTGCGCATGCGCAGAGAGTAAGAGAACCCAAATGGTGGTGGCGCGGGGGCAGGCACAGGGGCGGGGTGGGTCGTGGTAGGGGCGCGGGGGCGGGGGGCGGGTCAGGGCATTAGGAAGGTTGAGAACCACTGATCTAAAGGTACAAGGGAGAATAGCTGCCAAGAGACCAATTCTGTGATTATGCCAATGGAACTTAGCAAACATGTCCCTATGATGCTTGATAATGTATGGCTGGGCAACTACTTCATCCATAGCACCAAAATGAAATTCAGATGCCTTCCTTAACCCAAGACCTTTCAAAAATGTTCATCTTCATGTCACCAAATTCAGGAAGTCTAGAGATCAAATTGTCTAGAGATACGTCCAATTGAAACCAGTGAGAGTTATTTCTGAATAAATATGCACTAGTCAACGTTTTAAGACTACCTCTAATGGTTCTAGTCTCAAAAGTTTCAACATACTTTAGTTTTTCCATTCTTTTATTCATTTGTTTTATTCTATTTTCCATTGTTTATTTTTGGAAATTTATTTCCTCTGATTGAAAAGCAGTAGTCAGCCTAATTTGAAAAGGGAGAAAAATGTTTTCTGATGCATCATCAAATGCTCCTGTGAAATTCCAGTTCCAAACTAAGACATAGTTACAATTTTTAGTCAGATTTTTTTTTGTTGGATGTGCTTTTTTTCTCTTTCTTATTATGAAGCACATGATGGCATATGCATGTGCTAAATACAATAGGTTGAGTAAGAAAAGACACTTTACGTTATGACCTTGATACTTCTTTCTTCCCACAGAAATAATTATCATTATATTTCCAATATTTACATATTAATGTGTGCCCTTTCAATGCAATTAGTGCTTTTGTTATATTGAATATATTAAATTAATATATTACCTGCATTGCAAAAGGTGCTCTGACAAAAATCCAGAAAAAGAGAGGTAAGTAAATTTTACTGTAAACTATAGAACAAACATAGGAAATGCAAGCAATTGCTTAGTCAAGACAGCATTCATTCCACAAGCATATTCCACAGAGATAAATTAGTTATTTTGAATCAGAATAGGGATGGAAGGGACCTTAGAGGTCTTCTAGTCCAGCTCACTGCTCAAGCAGGGGATCCTATACCATTTTAGACAAGTGACTGTCCAGTCTCTTCTTAAAAACCTCCAGTGATGGGGCACCCACAATGACTATTCAAGCTATTCCACTGGTTAGTTGTCCTCACTATTACGAAGTTTCTCCTTAATTCCAGGTTGCTTCTCTCCTTGATTAGTTTTCATCCATTGATTCTTGTCCTGGACTCTGGTGCTTTGGAAAATAAATTGACTCCCTCCTCTTTGTGGCAGCCTCTCAAATACTGGAATACTGCTATCATGTCCCCCCTAGTCCTTCTTTTCTCTAGACTAGCTAAACCCAAATCCTGCAACCGCTCTTCATATGTTTTAGTCTCCAGGTCTTTAATCATCTTAGTTGTTCTTCTCTGCACTTTTTCCAAAGTCTCAACATCTTTTTTGTAATGTGGTGACCAAAACTGAATGCAGTATTCCAGGTGTGCAGTATTCCAGGTGTGCAGTATTCCAGGTCTTACTAAGGCTTTATAAAGCGGTACTAATATTTCACGTGATTTTGATTCTACCTCTCTTTATACAATCAAGGATTGTATTAGCTTTTTTGGCTGCCGCCGCACACTGCTGACTAATGTTTAAGTGATCGTCCACTAAAACTCCAAGGTCCTTCTCACAGTTACCATTTCTGAGCCAGGTTTCACCTATTAGAAAGTCTGGGTTTCTAAAAAGAACCCATGTAAGCTCTGGAAATGAATTTGTGCACTTTCAGTTCGCATTCATTCAGTCAAGAAGATAAAATAGGAAATGTGGCATTATACACTAAAGATTTTCTTCCGCCTCTTTCTTTCCAATCTAGTGCCTTAAAAGCAAGCTTACACATTGAAATAGAACACTTCGTCCTCATACAGGAGGAAGAACTCCACCAACTAAATGTTTATGTGGGAAAGACACAGGAAGAGTAGAGCAAACAATCATAAATCAGTCCTCACCAACCTTGCAGATATGTGGAGCTGCATTCCAAAACTCCTGAGCATGATTGGTTGGGAAAGATTGCCCTAGATAAGAAGCTTGTGCTCGGGGAGATGGCTTAGATTTGCTTTGCTTCTAATCAAGGAGGTGACATAATTTTCTTCACTGGGACAAAGAGGAGGTATGTCTTGCCTTGATCAAACGTTTTATTTCACCTTGAGCCTTCTCCACTCTTTCTCCCCAACCTTTCCTGTTAGCCTCCTTCATCACTTATAAAAGTCAAATGAAGTTTCTATACAGATGCCTCTTCCAACAATAGCTGGCTAGAAATCTTTCACTGCCTCAGAGGCTCCTTTCAGCACTCTACAGGAAATTGTAGAGGTGTTTCAACAGAATGAAGCTTATGTATCCACTATTTTCCACTCTTAAAACCAAAGAAGCCTCAAATTTACCCTAGTGGGGTACTCCACTTTAATCTTGTTAGAGTAAGACTCGGGGCAAACTACTGTGGATGCATAAGGAACTTTCCCTTTAGCTGAAACTTAAAAGATACACATACAAGAGTTACAGGATGTGTCTAACCACCAAGGTTGCGTATCAACAAATATTTAGCAGCAAATCGCTTGATTAGAAAGGCTGAAAAGGAAACTGTCTTCAAATGGACCTAAGCAGAACAATTGCAAAGAGAGAGACTGGCAACCACAAGGAAATAAAAAGATGGTTAGGGAGTATTTGGCTACTATGATCAACTTTAAATCTCAAGAACTTGTAAATAC
Organism: Diadophis punctatus similis; assembly: GCA_023053685.1. Lineage (NCBI taxonomy): Eukaryota > Metazoa > Chordata > Lepidosauria > Squamata > Dipsadidae > Diadophis > Diadophis punctatus. The sequence goes on from JALIGW010000003.1 coordinate 43,822,735, forward strand.
CATTTCAGATACTCTTGTTCTGAAATTTGAGAAAGCACGGGGATTAAGCACAGTTCTTGAGAACTAGAGAAGGCTAATTGTTGTTCCTGTGTACAAAAAGTGGTAGAAAGAAGACCCGAATAACTACAGACCTGACAACTTGACAAAGAAGCAAGGCAAAATTCAGGGAAAAGATTATTAAGTAATCAATTTGTAGGTATATAAAAAAACGTATTGCTTGACTGGAACCAGCATTGGGGTATCAAGAAAAAATAATGCTAAACCATGTGATTTTTTAAAAATTAAATTTACCTGGCCTTGTAATGGACATGGTGTAGCTTTATTTCAATAAAATATTTTACAAAGTCTCCTTTAATATTATACTACATCAGACGGCAAAATCTGAACAACTGATAATGACTAAATGGTTGAACATTTATATAAAATAAGCATGCATGAATGTCTCCAAGTCAAGCAAGGAAAGTTCTGAATAGCAGGCCACAGAGTGCAATTTTAAGGCTTCTGTTCAATATATTTGTAAAATAGGGTCATAAAATTTATAGACAACACATAGTAGGAAAATAAGGGATCACGATTCAGAATTATCTTGACCAAGTGGAATAACGGGAGAAGCCAACAAAATATATGTCAACGGGGACAGATGTAAAATCCATTACCGGTATTTAGGTAAGAAAAATGGACTGTAATACCTTAAAAAAGGTAATCACAGTACAGTGACAAAAAAGCAAATGCAATTCTGCGCTATATCAATAGCAATACATTGTCCTTCCTCTGTGTTGGTCAGATTGTGCCTAAAACATGGTGTCCAGTTCAGGGACACATCTTTTAGCAAAGACAAAGAAGAGGAACCATTTGTTTGATCAAAATAAACATAGCTATTAGAAGATGGTTTGGGAGCCTACCATACCTGAAGTTTCTGCAATAGTACTACATCAGCTATTTTGTCCTTGTCCTGCTTTGTTTGTTTGGCTTTCCAGTATTGCTTTTGAGCAGAATAGCGGTTCATGGGACATACTCTGAAGAGACAATCTGCAATGAGAAGAAGCCAAAGAATTAGAAAGTGATCGTTCTAATACCATAATTTATTTCATGTTTATTACTATATTCTTATATGAATAGAGATACCACTGATGAGTTATCAATTGAAGCTCATACATATGATACAAATCTAGAAAAAAGAACCCTATATAGCAGGGAAAAAGCCTTTAAAAATGTAGATACAACCACCAAAGTCAACCGAGTTTCCCCACTCAAGTGCAAAACAGCTACCGTATTTTTCGGAGTATAAGACGCACTGGAGTATAAGACGCACCTAGATTTTAGAGGAGGAAAACAAGGAAAAAAGTATTCTGAACCAAATGGTGTAGTAATATATTATTTAATAAAATACCAGTGTAGCAGAATACTTTTTACAACCATGCATACTTTTTACAACCATGTACACTTTTTACAATCATGTACATTTTTTACAAACTTCAAACTTGACAGCTTTAAGACTTGTGGACTTCAACTCCCAGAATTCCTCCTCCAATCATGCTAGCTCAGGAATGGGAGTTGAAGTCCACAAGTCTTAAACTTGCCAAGTTTGAAGACCGTTGCTAACCCCTAACCCAGGGGTCTTCAAACTTGACAGCTTTAAGACTAGTGGACTTCAACTCCCAGAATTCCTCCTCCAGTCATGCTAGATGGGGTAATTGGAAGGCAAAAACGCCCCCAGTTTTGCAAAAAACAGCCCGTTTTTCACTCGGTTTTTTGCAAAAAAAAAAAGGCCTGCAGAGGGTTTGGGAGGCCTGCAGAGCGCTCCTAGGGGGTGGGGGAAGACAAAAATGCCCCCATTTTTGCAAAAAAAGGCCCATTTTTTGCAAAAATAGGACATGCAGAAGGTTTGGGAAGCCTGCAGAGCACTCCTAGGGGGTGGGGGAAGGCAAAAACACCCCAGTTTTTGAAAAAAAAAATGGCCCGTTTTTCACAAAAATGGGATGCGGGGGCGGGGCTTCAGGAGGCCAAAAAACGGCTGTATTCGGTGTATAACACACACCGACATTTCCACTCTTTTTGGGGGGGCAAAAAGGTGCGTCTTATACTCTGAAAAATACGGTATGTGAGAATTCAAATTATCTAAGAACTTGTATAATTGTCCCAGCAGATGGCACACCTAGCAAGACTTATTTGAACTTAGAAAACTGTCAAGCTCACAGGTAATCTTTGATTTAGGACCACAGTTGGAGGTGGAACTTCCATTGCTAAGTGATGCAGTCATTAGATGAGTCATGCCCGGTTTTATGACCTTTTGTTGTGGTCATTAAGTGAATCATGTGATTGTTAAGTAAATCCGGCTTCCCCCCTCCCATTTACTTTGCTTGTTCGAAAGCCGTGGGAAATTTGCAAATGGTGATCACATGACTTTGGGACACTACATCCATCATAAATATATTCTGGCTGCCAAGCACCCGAATTCTTATCACCTGATCGCAAGGACACTGCGATGGTCATTAAGTGGAAGAACCGGTTGCAAGTCACTTTTTCAGCACCACTGTAACTTTGAACAGTAGAAATGGTTGTAAGTCTAGGACTACATGTAGTTAATAATTAGATGGGAGACTATAATACTCTGTAGGTTAGATGGAAACCTTTGTGTGTGTATGTGTGTGTATATATACAATATGGAAGAAGGCAATGACAAATTACTTTGTATTGTTGCTAAGAAAACTTCACTGGCAGATCTGTGTAGTCACCTGGAGCTGAACATAACTCAAAACAAGCAGCTTTTGTTTATGTTTATGTATATACAATGTGTGTGTGTGTGAGGACATTTATGACATTTGTCATTGAGCAGATAATCATAAATGCCAACTCATCTATAGCTTATACTGTTTATAAGAAAACAGATTATCATACATATTTTACAACTGAGGACCAATTTTAAATGACATTACACCCACAGCTGTCAGGCAATGACAAACAGTAGAATCCTTCTGATATGAAGTTAGACTAATTCTTCCATACTTTTCTCCTGACAAGATATACATATCAGAATAAATACAGAAGATAGATAAAATTGCCACTGAAATGTCACCATTTATTTTAGGAGGAAGGGAAACAAAGGCAGCACATGCCTATGGAATATACCTTCTTCATACTGTCCATTACAGAACGATACATTACAGCAGTGAAAGTGCCAGATCTATGCTTGGGATTCAGAAAATAATTTTGCAGAGCCAGCTCTCTCAATTATGCATGCATTCCAGAGCTGACAAGATTGAATCCTATTTAATACTGGCAACAAGGCACTTCCTCTAACAGACAGGAGAGGAACTTAAGAGATTGCAGGCAGGCCACTTGATTAGCCACAGTATAGCCAACTGACACCATCACTTCCCTATCCTCTCTCCACCCCTTTATCTCATGACCTTGAGTCCTCTCCTGGCAAGCGGTTTTTTTTTTGTTCCTCCTAAGCAAGGCCCCCAATGCCTCCTCGCCAGAAAACAGCAAAGTGAATGCTAGGGAATATATCAGGAAAAATGGACCCCATGCAATTCTTCATCATCTTCGTACCAAGAGAGAAACTCCAATGCCCCCGCTGCCCAAAATGCCCTCAACACATTTGCTGACAGCTGTAAAACTGGGCCAAAAAATTTCTCTCCTACCTTAAAAAAAATATTTCATCTCCCGTGAAAGAAGAATATATTCATTCATTTTCAGAGAAAAGGAAGGCTCAAATCAGGGGTGGGTTCCTCCCGGTTTGGACCAGATTGCCTGAACCGTTAGCGACCCGCTGCTGATGTAATTTTGGCGTCACGGATCCGGTTCTGTCTGTGCCGGTCCGTGCTTGCCGCCATCTTTTTTTCTGAATTTTTGGCTGATTTTCCTGTGTTTGGATGGCTTCACAGCGTTCTGTGCTTTGAAAAAAGCCCTCCCGCCCGCCCCCGGATTAATACTGACCTTTATTTTTTCACCTGAAGCACAGCTGATGAGCTCCTTAGCTGTGTTTCGGGCTGAATCCACCTTCTGAGCATGTGCGGAAGTAAAATCACGCAAGAGGAGCGCACGCACGCGCGCGTGCGAAACGTCACGATGCGAACTGGTGGCAAAGATAAGTGAAACCCACCCCTGGCTCAAATATTTTTCAGAAGATGGCACCTTTAAATGAAAGTGGGGGGACCCAGATTTTCCAGAGGCAAGAGCTATCCTGCTTGAGGAAGAGTTGGAAAAAATCTTGTAACTAATACAAAACATGGACCTAATGAAGTATGGTTTCAGTTAATTTTTGACTATTCTCCCCCACATCCCTGGCCAACATGGTTATACAGTATTGCTTACTCAATTTGAGAATGGTAAGATAGTAACTTTTTTTTCTCTTCGAAAAATATCTTGCTGCTTTTTCAAAAGCTCCCTATTTCCTGGGAAAGAATGCTTGAAGGTGGGGCAAGGCACTTTTCTACAGAACCATGTAGAAAGAACAAGAAGTAACAGCCCCTGCACATTTATAAGTGAGACAACGCCATGGAGAAAAAACATTAGACTCAACCTTGCCCAGAGTTGAATCAAATTTCATACCATTCCAGATCTACATAAAACTTGTGAAAATCACTGAGCCATACAGCAACTCAGCGCTAATTCCAGTCAGCTTTGGAAACTACTCGTGAGAAAGATGTTCTCAAGTAGTTGAGATCAAAGCTCTTGATGTCACTCCTTTCAATCCAGACAATTCAGATACAAAAAGAAAATCATTTCCAGTCTTGGATCGCATCCCAAACTGCTGGCAAGCACGTAATCAGTTATTTACTCTAGAGGAGGAATAATAAGCCGACAAAAACACAGCTCTCACTGGTTCTGGAGGGGAGCCATTTTTTACATCTTGTTTCACAAGATTCTTTGTCCTGTGGGAAAGCCCCATAGCATGTAAGCCCTGGATCATTACACCCTTGCGGAAAAGGTCCTTAACCATTTCTTTGTCTCTGTAGTAGAACCCAGGTTCACTTCTGCTAACAACACAGATCTGGTCAAACTGTTTCCAAATTACTTCATGCTGACAGTACAGATTCAAATACAATTAAATATTCATTTCCCAAATTCCTCAATACTGAAAACCAGATGCCGGGGAGAAGAAAATAATACTAGGCTTCTCCTAGAGAAGTTTATTAGATCATTAAGTTAAAGTAATGCATAAAAAACAGTCCTACCAGTGGAGGTAAACATATGAGTTTCCTGCCTAATGAAACTAGAGAATAATAGATTGATTGGGCTTTGATAAAAGTTACATCCCTCCTCAATATCTCCCAAGGCAAGAACTTAGAAATCCCACATCATGTATCCATTGTTAATAAGGTTCAATGTTGCATATTTTGCACTTTTCTCTACTTTCCTCCTCTAGTTACCTGAAAGCAAATTGGATGCCTAGCTCCCTCTATTTCCAATTTGCTCAAAATCAGACAAAGGGAAGAAAATAAAGGTAGTTTCTGAACAAAATGTTTAGAATTCATAGTGGAAACCTTTATTTAAACCTCAATTTAAATATAGAAACAAAGAAGAAAGGAAACAGATGGTAATTAAAATGTCCACAAAGAACATAAGGTTATGGAGATTGAGTGCTCTTTAATTCAATGGTCCTCCCACTTTTTGCCTCAGCCAAAAATACTGAAGGAATATATGTGGGTATTTTCATGAGCATCATTTATAGCAGGGGTGGCCAAACCGTGGCACCTGCGCCAAACGTGACGCATTGGATGATTACAAGTGGCGCATTGCATCCTTGTGCCTACTTATTTTTTTTAATAGGTATCGTAACTGAATCCATCTTAATATTTTCAACACCAAAGTGATCTCATTTCAATTCGTACAGCCTTTGGTAATGTTCAACTTCTCGGTGTCTGAAACTTAGAATGGAACTTGTGAGATGTTACTTTAGGCGGGTTTACAAACGTACAAATATTTTTATTGGTGTTGCCATTGCGCGTTCCTGCTCTAACGATCGCAAACACCACGCACTAGCAACACATCATGTGTTTGAAGTCACGTGCGAATGAGCGGCGAGCGTTCGATATGGTCAGTCAGTTCTGAGTGAGCCATCGTGGCATGGAGTTTGAAGCAGTGTTTTATTGAGTGTACTAGTGTGGTTTTGTATTGAGAGTGATTGAAAGACAGATTCAAGATTAAATATATATTACGTTTGTCAAAGAAGAGCGCCACTACTTTTTCTTGATGCTAACATAGAATTCAAATTCCACATAATTGATATTCTGTGTGATACGACGTATGTACTTGTGATCTATTTGTTCTTTTTCACTTTTTTTTAGTTTTATACTTTTCTATGCTTAAATTCCTGTTATCCATTACAGTGCAAAAGAAAATGGAATTGTGTGATTGAGTTATTCCTTTTCCTCCCTTAAGCAAAGCAGATCCTACCCCTATCCCTATTTTACAACCCCAAACGTGAAAGTAAGAAGGTAAAAAACGTGCTTGAGTTGTATGCCACATCTGAACTCGTCTGTGAAAAAATTGGCGCATGGTATTTATTTATTTATTTATTTATTTATTTTGGAATTCTTATATGCCGCCCAACTCCCTAAGGACTCAGGGCGGCGTACAACAGTGAGAAAATACAAGAATAACCAAAATCTAAAAAGTTAATTAAAAGCAAATATAAAAATTAAAACACACTATAAAAAGAATCATCACCAACCATTCAACATCATACATACTTGGGGGGTGGGCTCGAATGAATTAAGCTCTACCCCCCGCCTGCAGGAAAAGCCATGTCTTAACAGCTTTCCGGAAGGCCAGCAGAGTGGGGATAGTTCGGGTCTCTGGTGGAAGTTGGTTCCAGAGCACAGGGCCAGCCACATGCTTAAGCTATGCTTAAGGTTGGCCACCACTGATTTATAGGGTTAAGTTCTAGCGGTGATTCAATGACTTTGGTTGGTCTTTCCCTGAGGGCTGAAAAACAAGGCAAGACAGAGGTATGAATACTTTACTAAAAGAATGTCAGCCTCCCATTGTTGATTCTGCTAGATACTGCTGAGATTCTGGATGGAGTCTATGAACAACACCGATCATGGAATCCACTGTCTTCTTATACTGTTATACATGTATAATAGTATAAGGCATGCAACAGTGGGGAAGGGTGTGCTGCCATCCTGCTCTGCAGTAAAATTATTTGTTCAATTCACAACCAACCATTAAAATTCCCATTTAGCAAAGAACAGGACTTGAATACTATCCTTGTTTTCTCCCAACATGTTCAAACATAAGGCTGTGCCATATTGAAAAAGCCTTGGGGAAAGTTGAGAGTGAGAAGGAACAAGAACTTGCCAGCTTTTGTTGTCCTGGCCAAGTTCAGACACTTTATAACTGAAATCTATTTTTCCTCACTGGTTTCAACAGTTGCTGCAAGATACATGAATTTTTGCATGCGTACATCTTAAAAGCTATTTCATTGAAGAAGTCTGCTTCTCTACCAATATGCAGTCAGTTCTCTCCCAGAAGCTGTGATTAGGCTGTATATTTTGCAATAAAAAGTTATAAGAATGTATGTCATCCTAACGGGCATTTCCATGAGTCACAATGTACATGTTTAAAAAGAAATGCTGAACCTAGTTATTGGGGTTTGAAGCTATCTGTTACCTTAGAAGAGGAAGAAATTTCTGTGTCAGAAATGCCAGGATCTAAACTAAGCTACATGAGAACAAATAAGCCTAATCATTGTCATAAAATACTTGTACAAGTCAATTACCTTCTCCGTTGGTCAGCTCTCATAAAATACATAAAGCATGTTCTCAGCTAGATTCATCCCAACCCTAATGCTTCCCAAGACTATGTAAAGTGAGGACAAGGTTAAAGTAAATGTTGACCTGTATTCTTAAATGGCCCACAATAGGTGTCCTCATTTTGGGTACAGGTGCTAAATAGAAAAAAGAGCACTTTTAAGTGAAACTGATTGCTCCAAGTATGTAAACCTAGGAATCTCCAATGGGTATAACTAAATAGGCCTCCAATAAATCCCCAAATCTGGAATTATGTTCCACTGATTTTAATATCTCCATCCTAAAGTTTCAGTGTTTGATTTCTTACCGGTAATCCATACCCAAAAAATTCTCTGTGTGGAGGACATAGCCCCTTATGGATGTCTCTTCCTCATTCAGGCAGCTTTTAATAAAATGATGTTTTCTAAGTTAGAAGAATCAGCATTTCCTTTTTAATGCAATGCTATTTTAATTAGTTTGACTGTAACAATCTAAAATTGTTTCCACTGAATCTGACAATATCAAGAAGAGAAAAGGCACTTGAGCCCCAATGCATTGACTTCAGGGTCAATACACTAAATCAGGGGTCCCCAATGCCGGTCCATGGACCAGCACTGGTCCGCAGCATGCCAGCAACCGGTCTGCAGAAACAAGTGGAGAAAAACCTTTCTCCATGGAACTAGTTCCTGTGCCCAAAAGGTTGGAGGTCACTGCGCTAAATCCCAGAGTAGTAAAGCTTAAAAATCTGTAGATAGGTCCTAAGTGTTGCTGGCCTTCTGCAATTGCAATATTAACTCTGTTTCAAAAACCTACACTATAGCTAATGTCATATATCCATGCAGAAAAGTTGGAAGGACCTGAAAAAAATTCCATTCCAACATCAGGGGTTTTTTTCTACTATGATTTTGTCCGTGTGTTCCCAACAAGGAAGAAATGAGAGGATGTAAAGACACACCTAGGGGAATAAGGCAGACATACATAGATATAAAAATAGGATGACCCCTAATCCTGCCAACTGCAGGACTGCCCTGCTTTCCACATCAAATGCAAAAAAAGAAAAAAGAAATGTTTTTAATTTCACAAATCATTTAGAGCTTTAGAACTACATTTGAAAGCAAAGGGACGGAGCTAGCTCAAATGATAACGGGGAAAAATTCAGCAGTGCAGTGTTTGTTACATCCTGCTTGAACCTGCAATTAGTTGGAAGATATTTTCATTCCAGCAGATTTATCTACAGTGTTTCAGAATGCATACATACCTTGCTTGGAATAGATACTATCTCTCCTTTTTGAGCAATAGGTCGCAATATATGTGTTTCAAAAGAATTTAGGTTGTGCTTTGTTTCTTTCCCCCCATTTTCTTGTTCAGGTTTTACATTTTTCCTAAAATGTAAAATTATATTTAACAGAGAAAGAACGCAAATAATAAGAAAACCATAGCAGGAAGAAAGCTGATAGTGATAGAATTAATTTTTAATGTACTACAGATACATTAATTGTCAATTAATTTAAACAGGGATTTGGAAAACATATCTAAACTGTCCTAGAAGGAAGATACATGCATGATTTCTATACTTCAGCAGCTGCAGTGTGCAAAAGCACAAAGAACATAGCACAGCGATCATAAGCATGCAACTACATTCAACTGCATTAAAAAGAAGATATATAAATCCCCATTCAAGAAAGCAATAGCTAAATCGGCTTACCATAGTTTGGTAGCCTTTAGATGTACTGGGACCACATTTCCCAGAATTCCTCAGTCATTCTGTTATTGGCCAAGAACAGTATATGAAGGCTATACTGAAATCTAGGTTCTAAACTAGATTTAATAGTTATAATATTACAAAGGCATTCCTAAAAATGTGAGAGGAGGAAGAACAGGAACAAGAATTTTCTAAGCACAGGTACTACAGGACAGGACCATCATTAGTAAACAGTCTATGCCAGTGTTTCTAAACCTTGGCAGTTTGAAGATGTGTGGACTTCAACTCCCAGAATTCCACAGCCAGCGTTGCTGGCTGTGGAATTCTGGGAGTTGAAGTCCACACATCTTCAAACTGCCATGGTTGAGAAACACTGGTCTATGCAAATCCTTTCCATGCTGAATGGTTGAAAAAGCTTTCAGTAAAGTTTGGAAGAGAATTTCACTTGAGGGAGGACACCAATACAGAGAGAAAATTGAATTACCACACTTGGACACAGAAGTACTAGAAAATAGGGCTTTTAGGAAAAGAAGGGCAGAGATTCAGCTTGCTTGTGGTTGTGCGGTTGCTTTGGCCATTACGCACTCTTTTACAGGCCAAGTGTTGCCCTACCCTTCTGGTGACTCATCCCACTTTCCCTTTGGACCAAGACACGAGGCAGCCAATAGCTAAAGACAGACTTCAGATTCAGTGACTCTGAATGGGAAATCATTACCAAATATTGAGTCAAGGAAGGGGTAGCTAAAGTGTGCCAAATGGGAGTAGTCCAGACTAAGGCAGCTGCCTCAAGCTTGTTTGCTTAAAGGATCTCTAATCTCCTGCCCCTCCTCACCAGGCTATTTTCTACAGAAAAGCAAATGCTTTTGTATGGAAGTATTGTCTCCTGTAGTATTTTTTGTGTTCATAAGATTATTGATATGGAGGCCTCGCCCTCACCAAAATCTTCAAACCTCCCTCCTTAGTTCCAATGTTGCTTAAACTTTAAAAAGAATACAGGTAGTCCTCAATTTACAACAGTCCATTTAGTGACCGTTCAAATTTTGAATGGCCCTAAAGAAAGTGACTTAGAACCATTTTTCACACTTACAATTGTTGCAGCATTGTGATGGTCACGTGGTCAAATTTCAGATGCTAGGCAACTGGCATGTATATATGATAGTTGCAGTGTCCCAGGATCATGTGATCACCTTTTGTGACCTTACAACAAGCAAAGTAAATGGGAAAGCCAGATTCACTTAACAACCATGCTACTAACTTAACAATTGCAGCGATTCACTTAACAACTGTGGCAAGAAAGGTCATAAAATGGGGCAAAATTCACTTAACAAATGTCTCGCTTAGCAACAGAAATTTTGGGCTCATTTCAATTACCGTCACTACCGGTTTGCTATTGGGACTGTGTGTGGCGCTTCTGCGCATGCGCAGAGATGTCCGGGCGAGTGGGCGGAGCCTCTCACCACCGCCGCTACCGGTTCGCCTGATCCGGGGCGAACCGGTAGTAACCCACCACTGGGTGGACTGCTTACTGTGGGGGAATCTGCTTTTAACTCTCTGGAACATCATACCTCCAGAGATTAGAACGACTCCCACTTCAGCACTCTTCCGGAAGGTGCTAAAGACCTGGTTCTGCAGCAGGCCTGGGGAAACCAGAGCAGGATGGAGCCCATTAAATGGCTCGTGTGAGATGCTGGGCGGGGGGTGATTTTATTATATTAATTTATTATATGACTCCTCTTTTATTAATTTTTATTGTTTTTATATGAGGTTTTATATTCTGTAAACCGCCTTGAGTCACCATGTACGAATAGGCGGCAATATAAATTCCCTAAATAAATAAACTTTCAAAGCAAACTAACAGCAGAAACATTCTAATATGTAAACTGCTTCTTTAAAAAATTAACTATGTTAAGTTGCTCTAATTTTTGAAACTGTATTGCTTTTTTTAGAAACAGCTGGAAATAGAATGATTCCATATGAGGCACTCCACAATCCTATTATTTCAGTAATTCCTGTCCCCAAATCAAAATCCTTTTATAACATTTACTCACAATTAAGCCCCATCCACCAATGTCTCCTTCACTGTTAATTAAATTTTTCTCCATGCATATTCAGTCTGTTACACTTCTTCATATTCAGCACCACTGAAGGAATTACCTCTTAATTTGCTAAATTTGTATTCCCTGAGAAAGGGGAAATGTTTTTTTTTCCTTTTCTAGTCAAAGAGCACTAAATATGCAAGAAAACAAGCTTGACTAAATATAAGATGTAATTAATTGCTAATCAGAGGCTGGGGCAGAACAAATGACAAAACAATATCATTTTGCTGAGATACAAATAGTCCTTTCATCATTTTGTCCAAAGTATCAAAAGGATCCTGAGTATACCTGTATTGCTGATCTTCTAATCCATCCTGAGATTACTGAGGTCCGCAGACCTACTATTAGTAGACATTTAGTTTTCTCAAAAGGTAATATGGCAAAATTTAGGCAGCTGTAGGCACATTTGCAAACTGCTACTTCTATTTATAATTTTGAAACATGCATTTGAAAGACAGGAACTTAGTGAGAACAGTAAGGAAAAGGCTGTTGAAGCCTCAAAAACAATTAGGATGGATAAAAGAAGATATGGATGGAGACCAAGTCCTACAACAAAATTTCAGTGTCAAGCTATTGACTTGTTTCACTAGGGATAAGCTTCAGTCGCCCAAGATTTATACTATGGATGTCCAACCTTTTGGCTTGCTTGGACTACATTGAGTGAACAGGAATGATCTTGGGTCTATGTTTGGTGGTCTCCAGAGGAACACCTGAAGAACAATCAGTTACTGTATTCCAGTAATGGAAGCTGTGGAATGGCCTAGACCAGTGGTGGCGAACCTTTTTAGGCTCGCGTGCCAAAAAGGGGGGGGGCGCGCTCGCGCACGCTCGCGTGCCCACACCCATTCCCTCCCCCCCACGCATGCGCACAACACCCCCCCCCATGCTGCCCCCTGCGCATCCGCACCCACCCCACCCCCGCGCAAAGCTTACCGGAGCCTGGGACGACGAAACCGGCAAACCGGAAGTGCGAAAAAATGCACTTCCGGTTTGCTGGTGTGCTGTTTTTTGCACTCCGGAGGGTTCAGGGAAGCTCCCTGAAGCTCTGGAATGCAAAAAACTACAAAACGGACAAACCAGAAGTGCGGAAAAGTGCACTTCCGGTTTGTCCGTTTTGTAGTTTTTTGCATTACGGAGCTTCAGGGAGCTTCCATGAACCCTCCGGAGTGCAAAAAACAGCACACTGGCAAACCGGAAGTGCGTTTTTTCGCACTTCCGGTTTGCCGGTGGGAACCCTCGCGTGCCGGTCGCTATGGCTCCGCGTGCCACCTGTGGCACGCGTGCCATAGGTTCGCCACCACGGGCCTAGACTGAAATAATGCTGGATCTTTATCCCACCACTTATAACGTCACCCAGTTCCTTGGAAGTGGGGCAGAAGCTGGGAGAGTGAGGGAGAGTGAGGGAGTTTCCTAGGAGTTCTCTTTCCAGGGAATAAAAAACCTCACTAGCTCAAACTCTGGAGCTAGAAAAATCTCGTCCAAGAGCTGAGACTGAGTTGAATAACTGGAGACCGTTACCAGGGAGGCGTATCTTCAGAAATTAAACCCAGTCATAGAGCTAGGGGACTAGAATGACCCATCCTGGACTCTCCTGTCGATCAGAGCATGGAGAATACAGCAGTTTCCCCAGTGACAGAAGGAAACAGTAACTTCCTCACCAAGTATCTATAAAGCTGCCTTCCCAAACCTCATTCCCTTCAGATACGATTGGTACAGGAATGTTCAAAATTGCTGTCTCTTCAGTTAGAGAGTTTTTCACTGCTTTATTCTCTAAGGCCTTCCAGACTCATGTTCTCAAACCACCAGGGAGTCAAGGATTCCAGACCAACAAGGCAATTCACCAGCTCTAATTATCTACCTTGGCAGCAGTACAATTTACTAATGCTAAGTCTTTTCAGTGAAATATTTCTCTTTGGCATTTGCCACAAATTGTAATGTTATTTAGTACACTGGAACAGTGGATCTGTTCTATCCTAAAATTCTATCAGGCTTAAAGACTCAGAAGGCCCGTCTACTGTAATCCTTATTTTGTACATTTTTTTCCTCTTTCTTTCAAATTATATATTGTTCTTGGGTGGGGCTTCCTCCCACTATGTGTAGCAACTAGCACGAGGTGGTTCTGATTTTATTGGCAGCTTGTAAGTCAAAGTAACAAAACAGCACTTCTGTTTAAGCAAGCACTGTGAGCTGTTGAGAGAGAAGGGAAGAGGGATAAAAACACAGTGTGCAGCCTTGACAGGAACTGTCAAAAGAATGATGAAAACAATTTGGGGAGGGGGTTAATATGTGGCCAAATTTCCCATAAATTCCTGAGCAGATTTAGAGATGTTTATTCAGCCACACCTAAATGTCTTTTTCTAGTGACTTTCTGTAGAAATGTCCATTATAAAGTGAGGAGACACTCCACCAAGAGCATTGGAGGAATGTTCCTTGAACAGATAAACTTCTCAGTATGCATTCAATATTTCATTCCCACCTTTAATCAAGCTCCCAATTTTAATATATTGCCAATAGGTTAGAGTTATCGTCTCATATACAGTATATATAGCTTTGCAACCAAATCATTCTCTTTAAGTTACCTGATTATTGCCACTAAGTTTGCTATTTTTACTCTGTTTGTATTTTGTAAATTACCTGAGGATTGCACAGAAAGAAGTCGGTATAGCACAGTGGCTGTAAGCAAAGTCACACAACTGTTCTATTGTATTGCTTTGGCCCTGGCCTCAATGACTGGCCCACTGTCTGAAACAGGATAGTAAAGTTGTATTGCAAAAGTGAAGCACAAAGATGGATGTCATATGAAATTGGTAGCCTTCCTTTCCACACTAGAACAAGCATGTGGATGATATTAAATCTACTATATCTCAACACTACACTAGCCTATTCTTCATCTACCCTTCATCTACACTACCCTATTCTTCATCTACCCTACTCTAGAGAACTCAATTACAATATTCCCTAACAATCTGAACAGAAGCTGTGGTTGTATACTTTAAGATAAGATGTAGAAGAATCAAGATTTAAAGTGCTGGGCCTGCAGAGATGTCCTCAGTTTGAGCACAGGACTGCCCTGTTGGAAGATGAATGACAATATTTGGCCTAGAATACACTGTAAATATGATGGACTCTACTAAATCTTGAATGTGTTTTCTTATGTCTATTTTCACTTATTGATCTACATTTATGCTTTGCTTTTCAAGTCCAAAAGCATTTCCCAGGCAGCTAATATTAATTAGCTAATACATCTTGACAAATGTATCTTTTCTTTTATGTACACTGTACATAAAAGAGCATATGCACCAAAGACAAATTCCTTGTGTGTCCAATCACACTTAAATAAAGTGTGAAATAAAGAATTCTATCTATCTATCTATCTATCTATCTATCTATCTATCTATCTATCTATCTATCTATCTATCTATCTATCTATCTATCTATTATGTATAAATCTATGCAGGGGGAAAATGATAATCAGCTTCCCAAAGTCCTACTGATCCAGAAAATCGTCAATAGCCTAATCACCTGAGTTTGAACAAGTATGTTGACCGCATTCTGCCTAATTATTCCAACTTGCCAAAAAGAACACCCAAATGACCTGAGGGATTTACCTCAACATTAACATTATAACATTATAACATTATAACATTTAACATTAGTTCCAAACTTGGATTATTGGCCCGACACTCATTATTTTAACCAGACAAAACTGGAACCTAGGATTTATTCTTGTCTTAAGCATCTGCGTTCTTTGAAGTGCAACAAGCCATGAATCTCTGTTCAGCTGGAACATTATTCAAATCACGGATAGATTAATTTTGCCATTGCCTCAGGCTAGAGGCAAACTATGGCTCTTTGAGGACCTGTGGACTTCAACTCCCAATGCATGCATGGCTGGCTCAGGAATTCTGGGAGTTGAAGTCCACAGGTCCTCAAAGAGCCATAGTTTGCCCACCCCTGGGCTAGACTAATTTTGCCATTGCCTCAGGCAGTATGACCTACCCTACCATGGCTGATTTTGGAAATCTAAGCAGGCAAGTATTTAAATGGGTGACTACCAAGAAGTACCAGGGCTATATACTAGACTGAAAAGTAAAAAAAAGAAAAGAAAACCCTGAAGATAGCAAAGGCAAACCACCTGCATCTTGTTGTCACAAAGTCATCCGCGGTGCAGTAAGATACTTTCTTGCTCAAATCTAAGGCAGAAACTAATATTAGACTGTTTAAATAGAAAGTATAATCTGAAACACATATCACCGAAGTTAGTCTGACATTATTGGTATCTGGACTAACACTATTACAAACTACATTGTCTATGTAGAAACAAAGAATCTAAAATGTTTATCAAAACATTTCTTACCTCGAAACTTCTTAGGTGGATTATCCAGATCACCAGCTGCTGGTTCTACCACGCAGCGGTCATCCACCAGTCTGCAAAATAAACAAGAGGAAAAAAAGTTGTTTTTAAGGTTGTTTTGTATGCCATCCAGAGTTGTGCTACATGTGATGGGCAGCCATATAAACATCATAAATATAAAAGAAAAAAGCAAATTTGTTTTGATTTAGACAGGTAATTTATAATTTTACTAATCAGTCTGTTTAGCATTCTCTCATCCACTTTTTTTAACACTGCGGACTCTAGTTAATGTTCTGCATTTACTAAGGCTGAGAAAATAATTTAACTTGGCAATGCAAATTTTTAAAACTAGTCTCAGACTTTTGAATGTAGACACTCACCTCTTAAGAGAGTCATATTTTGGGATGCATATGCAGTCAGACATTTAGTAATAAGGTTCAATCCATGCAGAAATATCAACAAGCACAAATGGAAAAACTCTTGTGGTTTTCAACAGTAAACAGAAATGTTCTAAGAGAAGTTTTTCTATTAATAATAATTCAGGACAAATGT
Source organism: Diadophis punctatus similis (assembly GCA_023053685.1). Classification (NCBI taxonomy): domain Eukaryota; kingdom Metazoa; phylum Chordata; class Lepidosauria; order Squamata; family Dipsadidae; genus Diadophis; species Diadophis punctatus. The sequence goes on from JALIGW010000003.1 coordinate 43,839,181, forward strand.
TTGGTTAAACTAAACTGTAGTCAATATCAATTCTTCAAACTTTTGTCCCCATGCTTTAAAAAATTTCCTTCTTATAAAGCAGCGGTTCCCAACCTGGGGGTCGGGACCCCTTTGGGGGTCGAACGACCATTTCCCAGGGGTCGCCCCAGCATCCTCAGCTCCCCCCCACTGCCACAAGCCTGGCCATATCGTGCCCCACAACCCGCGCCCCCACCGCGCTCCACCCCGCTGCCGCCATTTGGGTTATTTTACCATCTGCGCATGCGCAGCATGCTTTGCGCATGCGCAGCACGCTTTGCGCATGCGCAGCACGCTTTGCGCATGCGCAGCACGCTTTGCACATGCGCAGCACGCTTTGCACATGCGCAGAGGGTAAAAGAACCCAAATGGCGGCGGCAGGGTAGGTCACGGTGGGGGCGCGGGGGCGGGGCGTGGGTCGCGGCATTAGGAAGGTTGGGAACCACTGTTATAAAGCTTTAAAATAATTAATTCTAGAACTAAACTTGAGTAGTTAATTGTTATTTAGCATGAGATTCTAAAATAGATAACCAATGGAAAGACATTTTGTGCTGCAAATTAAAATGATTTCAGGGGCAATGTTAAGGTTCTGAATAAGCTGGTTTGTAATTTTAAACATCTGGAGTTTAACCATTCCTTAAACATCTGGAGTCATTTAAAGACTGCATATTGAGTACTCATCTTTCTGGCACCGAGTACATTCAAAGGAAAGTCATTCTTATTGTCAACCAAAATTTCTAAAACTTTCTAAGAATCACAACTGTTTTGTTTATTTGCTTCATACTGTAAATTAATTAACAATCACTGACACCTACTGAATAAGGGCAGGTCCATACTGGTGGGCTATGCAGGCTTTAAAATTTCTCATTTCCATCTATAGCTTGGTTCTTACATTTCACAAACCACAACATGGCTTGTTCTTAATTTAATATTTTATTTATTTATGTATCATATTTAAGAGCCACCCATCTCCCTCAAAGAGGGACTTTGGGAGGTAAACAATCAAATATGCTGTGCAAAGGCACTCAAATATATCTTACTATATAAAGCACACTTAAATTGTAGCTTTGTATACTTATGTGAACCTTAACTGTATTTTCATATAACATTTCCTCTATTGTTTAGTAGAGTAAGAGAAAACAGAATGCTTTTACAATCTCTCCTCCATTCTTAGGCAGGTATACATCAGAGGAGGATAGTACAGATACTAGATTAAAAATTTGTATAGAGGTAGTCCTTGATTTATGACCACAATTAAGCCCAACATGTCTGTTGCTAGGTGAAACATTTGTTAAGTGAGTTTTTCCCCATTTCATGATCCTTTTTTGCCAGAGTTATTAAGTGAATCACTGTAGTTGTTAAGTCAGTAAGTGAATCTGGCTTCCCCATTGACTTTGCTTGTCAGAAGGTCGCAAAAGGGGATCACAGGACCCTGGGACATTGCAACCGTCATAAATATGAGTCAATTGTGCCAACCTTCTAAATTTTTATCATGTGACCATGGGGATGCCACAACGGTTGTAAGTGTGAAAAATGGTCATAAGTCATTTCTTTCAGCGTCGTTGTAACTTTGAACGGTCACTAAATGAACTGTTGTAAGTCGAGGGCTACCTGTATCTATTTGCCAGCACCTAGTGGTTGGTCAGTTTTGTTTGAAAGCTGAGTATGGGAGATCTGGACTCAATAGGCAAAGTTCAAACTGTCCTTTTTCCATAATTTAAAATATGAAACAATTAAAACACCAACACTGTGCTTACTGTTTGCGGCTCTATGCAAGACATGGTTCAACTAAGACTTTAGTCTGGTCTTTCTCTTACTAAAAACCATTATATGAAAACCCTGATTGATCAAAATTATGATGGAGGTCAGGATCTATGGGTTCATCTGGAAGGAACTGACAAACAAAAGAAAGATTGTAAACTTTAAAAGTACAAGTAAACAGTAAAGAACATGAATTAATAAATGAAATGAAAACAAATAAAGAAAACGTAGTGTATGTTGTGTTTATGAACTAAATAAAAAGGCAAGAGTTTTAAAAGGCTCCGTTGCCACTAGCTGCCTTGTGGAAACAATTCTTACAGAGAGAAGAAAGCAGGTGAAAATCTCTCTGAAATTATCTTATCCCACTTCATATCCAGTGACATTTCCAAGCTTTGCATTGCAAGAAGGATCCCAGAATTTTGAGGGCTCTTTTTTTTAATGTTAGGGGTGTGTGTATATGTGTGTTTAAAATTGACATAAGCAGTACACACTATAAAATTAAAATAAAATCATGTTCATCTGTGTCCAACTCACACATTTCAGCCAAACAATGTCAGCTGGCGAGACCTAGGGGGAGAGCCTTCTCTGTGGGGGCTCCCGTTCTCTGGAACAAACTCCCCAGAGATCCGAATTATCCCCACCTTGCTGGCCTTCTGAAAAGCCACTAAGACATGGCTCTTCCTGCAGGCGGGGTGATTTGAGACCATTAATTCCTTAGGTCTCCCCCATGTATGTATGGTTGGTTTGTTTTTTAAATCTTTTAAACTGTTATTAATTTTACTAATATTGTTTTTATTGTTGTTCTTAACATGAGTCGCCCAGAGAGTAGGGCAGCATATAAGAACAATAAAATAAATAAATAAATATTTAAAATTATTAATGTTGCTTGTAAGCTGATTTAGTTAGATTGGTATCTTGAAAAGCAAGACTTAAAGGAGAGTAATCAATCAAATTACGCCTGACAGATTCACGTAGACATCCCATTATTTCCATTGACATTTGCAGCTTCGCATTGCTACATACAGCAATCACTATATAAACTCTGGGGAGTTTAAAAAAAAAGAGTACTTTGAGAGAACAGACTGAAGAAACTCAAAGGCAGGGGTATCAAGACATAGAGCACACAACTTGTGTGTGAAAACAGATGTTTCCTCTGAAATGTGTGAGTTCGACACAGATGAACATGATTTCATTTTATTTTTATAGTATGTACTGCTTATGTCAATTTTTTTTAAATGTACATATTGCAGGATTAACACTATAATGTTGCCTCAGAATTAATAATCATGCTAATTTTAAAAAAGAAAAGAATGGAAATTATGCTATAAATGGAACACCTCCAAAACAAATGACCATATTGTTTGAAAGTCGTCTTCCTTAATCCTTTATTTTTTAAAAAAGTTGGAAAAAATACTATCAATAATTCATTGTTGAAAAATCAGGGATAGAGTTTTCCAGTGTTATTTATTTAGTCAATCCCAACTCCACCCAATTCTTGATAATTCCAAATACTAGGAATATAGCCAAGACAGCATTAGTTTTCTTCTTTATGACAGATTTCAAATATGATAAGTTCCTTAATGATGATCCTCATCAACACATCTTGAATTCTCTATGTTTTTTTCCTCTCAATTTCAGAGATTCCTCATAAAAGAACTCAAGAAGACTCTGGATGTAAATATTTTGAGTTGCTTCATACTCAGTCAGGTAGACACAGCAGACAGCCCACAATCTTTGGTATTTCACTGTAGAAATCAAGAGGTTGATTCTGGAACATTTTTCATGCAATCAGTGAATTCTGATGTTGTGCTATGATCCCTCCCATATGTTTGAATTCCCACTTCATATTAAGTCATTCTTTTCTAAACAAGTGTGTGGTTTAAAAAAGAATTACTTAACATTCTTAGAACACTTACAACACCAAGCTATTTAAAGAACTTCCGTCCAGTCTCCAACTTACCCTTCATGGGTAAAGTTGTTGAGAAAGTGGTGTCGCTCCAACTCCTGCGGTTATTGGAGGACACTGATTATCTGGATCCCTTTCAATCGGGTTTCAGGTGCGGCTACAGTACGGAGACTGCTTTGGTCGCTCTGATGGATGATCTCTGGCGAGCCCGGAATGGAGGTCACTCCTCCATCCTGGTGTTACTTGACCTCTCAGCGACTTTCGATACCATTGACCATGGTATCCTTCTGCGTCGTCTTGGGGAGGTGGGAGTGGGAGGCACTGTTTTACGGTGGTTCTCCTCCTACCTCTCCGATAGGACACAGCCGGTGTTGAGAGGAGGGCAGAGGTCGGCCCCTAGGCCCCTGATTTGCGGGGTGCCACAGGGCTCAGTCCTCTCGCCCATCCTGTTTAACATTTACATGAAACCGCTGGGTGAGATCATCCGACGACACGGGGTGAGGTATCAGCAGTATGCTGATGATACCCAGTTGTACATCTCCACCCCGTGTCAGTTCAGTGAAGCAGTTGATGTAATGTGCCACTGCCTGGACGATGTGAGGGTCTGGATGGGAGTGAACAGACTCAAGCTCAACCCTGACAAGACTGAGTGGCTCTGGATATTGTCCCCCAGGGACTATGTCAACTGTCCCTCCTTGGTTCTCGGGGGAGAAAAATTGACTCCCTCAGAACGGGTTCGTAATTTGGGTGTTCTCCTAGACCCACAACTAAAATTGGAGCAACATCTTTCAGCTGTGGCTAGGGGGACCTTTGCACAGATCCGTCTTGTGCACCAATTGCGACCCTACTTTGAGAGGGAGGCTTTGCTCACAGTCACTCATGCCCTTGTCACCTCATGGCTGGACTACTGTAATGCACTCTACATGGGGCTACCCTCAAAGAGCATCCGGAGACTCCAATTGGTACAGAATGCAGCTGCGCGAGCTGTGGTGGGTGTGCTGAGATACACCCATGTAACACCCATTCTCCACCAGCTGCATTGGTTGCCTATTAGTCTCCAGTCGCAATTTAAGGTGTTGGTTTTAACATTTAAAGCCCTACATGGCTCAGGGCCAGGTTACCTTCGGGACCGCATCCTACCACATACCTCCCTACGACCAGTTAGGTCCCACAGAGTGGGCCTCCTCCAGGTCCCATCAGCCAAACAATGTCAGTTGGTGGGCCCACGGAGGAGGGCCTTCTCTGTGGGAGCCCCATCCCTCTGGAACCAACTCCCACCAGAGATCCGGACTATCCCCACCCTACTGGCCTTCCGTAAAGCCGTAAAAACATGGCTCTTTTGGCAGGCGGGGTGAAAAAGAAGATCAGATTCCCCCATGAATGAATGTTTTTTAAAATAATGTTTGTATTTTTTTAAATTGCTTTTATTGTTTTTATTGTATATTTCTTATCTATGCTGTACGCCGCCCTGAGTCCTACGGGATTGGGCGGCCTATAAGAACGTTTATTAAATTAAATTAAATTAAATTAAGCTACAATATCTGAGTTCAACACTTTACATTAATCCATAAATAAATCACATTATAGCTTAGATCAGAGTGTGAATCCAGCCTATAGTTTATCTAGGCCAATAGTTCCCAACCTGTGGTTCATAGGCACCACTGATTCATGGGGAAGATAATGTAATAATAATTTAATCCTATATATGTTTTCAATATTATAATCAAGGCTGCATCATTTGCAATGTATTTTGCTATATAAAGCATCTTGTGTCCTATCACATTCTTCTAATGAACTATATTTGAAAATAAGCACATTAACTTTTTTTAAAAGTTGCATTTTTAATATCGCTTCAAATATATCAAGCATAGCCCGTGCTAAAAGGCATTTAGAAATAACTTGCTTATATGGTATCTATGAGAGCTTTCAGTGAAAAATGTTACTTGTCTGCATAAGCAAAACGTTAGAAATAGCTCATTTGGGCAGCATTTCCTAATGCATAATTATTATGTCCCATTAAAAAGTTATTTTCTGTATGTCAACAGAATCACTTTGCTGTAAAATGATAGAATGGCAAGTGGTAAGTGGCTTTCTCAAGAGTCCAGAAAACAGAACTCTCTAATGTATTTTAACTTGAAAGCTTCCAGTTACAAGATATCTCAAATAACTGTGACCATAATTCAGAAAAGATCACTTACGGATGGTCTTTGGCTTACAACCATTCGTTTAGTGACCATTCAAAGTTATAACAACACTGGAAAAAGTGACTTATGACCATTTTTCACACTTATGACCATTGCAGCATCACCATGGTCATGTGATCGGCCTTTGTGACCTTCCCAGCTGGTTTCCAACAAGCAAAGCCAGATTTGCTTAACAACCATATGATTCACTTAACAACGACAATGGTTTGCTTAACTATGGCAAAATTTTCATTAAAAATAAATAATGGTTGTAAAATGGGGCACAGCTCACTTAACAACTGCCTCATTTAGCAACAGATGCTTTGGACTCAATTGTGGTTGTAAATCAAGGACTACCTGGACCAGACCAGAGGCATCACTAGTATATCTTCACCTTTCCTGCTTTGATATCATAACTTTTGGGCTGCAGTTGTCATCGCTATAATGGATACAATAAATTTTAATCATTCCACATTGATTCCTGAGTAATCAATGACGCTGAGGGAGAAAGCATAATGACATGCCATCTGTAAAATGTGGTCAAAAACTGTAAAATAAACATCTCCCTCTCCTATTGCATGTGTAAAGTGTTCCTTATAGTAATCCAAAGTAGTTCCAACAATGCTGTTTTTATTTCGTTCTAAGATTGTTCAATTAAAAAAAAGTATCAGTGTATTTTTTAATTCAATAATTTCCAGAATCTCGATAAAAACTGAATGGTTTTAGGCTATTGTAATATTGAATATTCTGTATAAGAAACACCTGCAGTAAATTATAATCTGGGGAAAAGATTCCTGTCCTCGCCAACCAAAATCCAGGACACCCTGTGTCATTCCTTGACCATGCTCAATCCTCCTTAGGTTCTTTCTTGTTGCTATTTCACATATCTGCCAATTTCCCAAGAAGGATTTCTAAATTCCCCCAAATAAAGCAACATTTTAAAATTATTAAAATCCTGAAGACATTCAAATGAGTACAGCATTATGAGATGTCTGGAATAAAATGAGAGAACCTGACTTTTCTTTTGCTTGTCTTATGCAGTGACATCTGGAAAATTTCCAGTCCTTGCTTTCTGGACTATCTTCTTTAGTGGTAAATAAAAAGAGAAATGTCCATAAGTAATCCACGGATTAGCCAATTGTCAATTGCTAGTCATAACTTAATAATAATCCAAAGACTACACATTGCAAGATATACAGAAAATAAATTATTTATTCTTTCTACAGAAGCCTTCTCTTCTTAAATAGATAACATTCAGTATTGTGGTATTGGTTATGAAAGATCCTTTACTACAGGTTTACTACAGTTGATGGCTATCAATTAACAATAACTTGCTGATTTAATCCTGACACACAAGACAAACAAAAATAATTATCTTGCTTCCTTATTTATTTATTGCAGTTATATCCTATCTTTCTCTGAAAGCTCAAGAGTGTATACATCAGTGGTGGGTTGCTACCGGTTCGCCCCGGATGGGCGAACCGGTAGGGGCAGTGGCAGGAGGCTCTGCCCACCCACCCGGATGTCTCTGCGCATGTGCAGAAGCGCCCTGCGTGCGCACGCTCCCAATAGCGAACTGAATTTGAAACTCACCGGTAGGGGCGAACCGGTAGGGGCAGTGGCAGGAGGCTCTGCCCACCCACCCGGATGTCTCTGCGCATGTGCAGAAGCGCCCTGCGTGCGCGCGCTCCCAATAGTGACTGAATTTGAAACTCACTACTGGTATAGATGAGTTGTTCCACACATTAATTATCTTGGGTGATAGATTGGGCTGAAAGAGTAACTGGCCCAAAATCATATGATGACATCTGGGATCTGCCTGGTCCAAGTTTAGCACCTCAACCTATACACTATATTGATTGCTCAGTAGAAAAGTATTGTTTGAGGGTATAACTATGGTTCATCTATACACACCAATGAAAACTGATTGCATTAAAAAGGTAAGCCCTATGTGAATTAGCATATACAATTTCATTTTAGTCTCCCCTAACAACAAAAAGCATAATCTTCCCCACAAATTGCCTCCATAGAAGCAATACAGTATACTGGATAATTCTGTTAAAAATGTAATAGAGACTTCATTTGGCCCATTATCAGAGCCCACTGCCAAGTATTGAGCAATGAGTTGTTCTTGCATTAGGCAGTCAAGATCCCCTAGTAAATCAGGTTCCACCTGCTGGACCACTTTGTCCCTTCTGTCTTTAGTGCAATTCTTTTTCAGATCAAAAAAAAGAAGAGCTAACCAGGTGCTTCCCAATCTAACACCTAATCTGTGATGGGCTTTAAATCACATTATTTTCATCAGCATAGTTAAAAAAGGAGTATAGGTTAGGGCAGGGGTCTGCAACCTTAAACACTCAAAGAGCCACTTGGGCCTGTTTCCCACAGAAAACAAAACAACGGGAGCCACAAAACCTGGGTGAGGGTGGCCAACTCGACATCACTCACTCCCACCCAGTCACATGACACACACCCTCAGAGGTTTTGTGGCTCCCCATGTTTTGTTTTCAATGGGAAATAGGTATCTCCTCTCTCTCCCTCTCTCCCTCTCTCCCTCTCTCTTCTCTCTCTCTCCCTCCCTCTCCTCTCTCTCTCTTTCTCTCTGTATCTCTCTCATCTCTCTTTCTCTCTCATCTCTCTTTTTCTCTATCTCCCTCTCCCTCCCTTCCTCTCATCTCTCTCTCCCTCCCTCTCCCTCTCTCTCTCTCTCTCTCTCCCCTGATGCTTCTGCTTTCCCCCACCCCCACGGCCCCAGCCATCACTGCCTGGGGAAGGAACAGGAAACAGAAATCGGCGCTTTTCAAAGGCGATGAACAGCGTTCCACTGTGAGAGCCGGGCCAGGCCTCTCTGCCTTCCAACTCGCCAATGGGGCCACTTCTGCTGGGTCATCTATCCTAATTATAGGTGACAAATGATATTGAAGATTTTTTTTAATATGTTTCTTGTCTTTGTTGCTCTTAAAATCAGGCCAAAATAAAAAAGTTAACCAGTACTAGTCAATTGTGAGAATATTTAAGGGATACAAACACCCATATTAGATGGTATATCCCAAACACATGGAAAACATTTTTGTGACACTGTGGAAGAGTTGTGAAGCAACGCTTAAGGTACCAATATCAAAAAGCAGCTGAATCAAAAGTCTCCCCCCTCCCCAAAAAAAGCGGTATCTATTATATGAAAGACTACCTCTTAATCTTGGCTGGGTATAGCTTTCTGGTTATTAGAGACATCTGAAATTCTGAGAGAACATTGCAGAAACTCTTGCAAAATGACTGGCAGGCAGGGGTGGATTCCTCCCAGTTCGGACAGGATCGCCTGAGCCTGTAGCGGATGACGTCACTGTCGGTGCCAGTCCGTGCGTGCCGCCATCTTTTTTTAATTTTGTGCGCATTTTTCCCCTTCCGAGGCTTGAAAAAGGACCCTCCTGCCCGCCCGCGGGTGAATTCTGACCTTTATTTCTTCGCCCGAAGCACAGCTGATGAGCACCTCAGCTATGCGAAATGTCGCGATGCGAACCGGTGGCAAAGGTAAGTGGAACCCAACCCTGCTAGCGGGATTATTAGAAAACGTATCTACTAAAAGCACATTTCATGGCCTTATGCTCCAATAGGTGCTCTAATATCTAAGAGTTCTACCAGCCTACCATTTACTTTTTTGTTTTGTTGGACAAGTGACCACATTTCCAAATAAAGGTCTGGGTAGTGGCCATCCACCATATTTATTTTTCTAAAGTAATCCTTGAGATGAACGTGGAGACAAAAAGTCTCAAAAATAAAGTTGATGCTACAGGTGATCTTGTAACTTGTTACTTTCTCTTTATTGTTCTTATTTTTTTATAACCTTTTTTATTTTTTTATTATTTAAAAAATAATCTTTATTAATTATGTTAAAAAACAAACAAACAAACAAACAAACATAAAAACATGTATAAACATATGTATATACAAATAAAGTATCAAATATCTTTGAAAATAGAAAATATGTCAACCATCCCGTCGACACTATGCTTTTACAGCCTAGTGATACAAAAACATGTTTATTCTATATAGTTATTGTAGAACCTTTTAAAAAAAATAACATTAAATGAAGCACAAAGCCTGGCAAACAGTAAGAAAGGTGTTCATAGGTATATTGTTACAATATTGTCTACTCCTATTCTAGATCATGGAGCCCAACTTTTTGTCACTTGATGCCACTTAGGTATCTTGGAATTACAAACTCTTATGATCCTCAACCAGCTTGCCTAAGAACAGCAGTATGGAAGAGACAGTTGCAAGTATTTATAGTATTTCAGGCTCTCAGGAAAAGCCCTACCCACCCCTACTTTTAATATTACAATATATTGGTGCAGGCAAGAATTAAATGCAACCTGTATCATGTAAAATACACATAGACCCAACCATATTTTGAACCAGTTCTTGGAACAAAACAGTTATCAGCTCTTATCTAAAAAAAATATTGCTCACCTCTGATTCACAAAGAGCCTAAATTTAATTTTCACAAGAGCTGTTATCTTCCTGTGTCAAAGGAGCAAGGGAGATCACCGTCTTAAGGGATGGGAAATAGATGCAGATATTTAACAGCCTTGGCCACTGAAATATGATAGTTTGAAACAAACTCAAAAAATACACATTGTTTGCCTCAGCTCTAGAGAAATATACACTGGCTAAAGATTCTCATTTCAACATTTTGGAGCTACTTCAAATTACGAAGATCATATAAAATCCTTTTTTCCTTCCATAAACTGCTGCTATTATCTGTAGGCCACTCCCTCTATTGCCTTGCCAGATGGAATTTGGAGTTACTCTTTCTAATTCACTTGGAATGCCCCACTCCCATACAAACATCCAAGAGCTCAGTGTGACTAATGTAATAACAGTGAAAACAGAAATACATGGAAAGAGGATGAATAGTACTCGTAATTACTACGGTCTTAGACCACCACACTTACATGAAAAGAGACATCAGTTGACATGCAATTAAAATTAGCAATAGCAATGTCACTCAGGCTTAAATACTGCTCCATAGTGCTTTACAGCACTGTCTGAACAGTTTACAATGTCAGCATATTGCCCTCAACAATCTGGGTCCTCATTTATTTTTATTATTTTTATTTATTTAAATAGATTTGTATGCGCCCAACTCCCAGGGGACTCTGGGCGGCTAACAACATGTCAAATCCATTATTGAAATATAAAATCACATAGCAGTTAAAAATTATAAAAGTTAAAAAAAACAACCAACATTAATGACCAGGGGGAAGACCCAAATATAATCTGATTGGTCTCACTTTCACCCCGCCTGCCGGAAGAGCCAAGTTTTTATTGCTTTACGGAAGGCCAGCAGGATGGGGATAGTCCTGATCTCTGGAAGGAGTTGGTTCCAAAGGGAGGGAGCTCCCACAGAGAAGGCTCTCCCCCTCGGCCTCGCCAACCGGTATTGCTTGGTCGATGGGACCTGGAGGAGACCAACTCTGTGGGACCTAACCGGTCGTTTTACTGACCTCAAAAGAATGGAAGGCTGAGTCAACCTTGAATCAGTCAGGATTGAACTCTTGGCTGTAGGCAGAGTTAGCCTGCAATACTGCAGCACCACAGCTCATACTCAATTGAATAACCCTTATTTCTAGGATCAAGTGCAATCCTATGAAGCAGATAAATTTCAACTAACAATCAGGTCACCAAAGTCAGAATGTGGCCCAGGCTTAGTACCAAATATATGATGCATTGTGTGTGGTGTCCTCACAGCACAAAGAGAGGAATCAATATTTGACTTGCTTACCCAAGATATATCAAAGCATGCTGCAGACACTTAATTGCACAACTACCTTCTAAAGAATTATTTCATAATTCTTAATAAAGAAACAGGAAATGACCTTTCTTATACCACCGAGGTTCACAAGAACTGCAATGTTAACTAGTTCTTTCAATATGTTCAAACCTGCATCTTCTTCCTGATTTTTCTAGTTATTTAACTCCTGCTAATTTGCTAGCTTCCATCGTGTCATCTGCTGCCATCATTTTCCTTTTGTTTTGAAGTAATACATAAATAGATTACATTCTATTAAAATGTTGATTTCTTTCCAGGTATTCTCTTTTTTAGTTTTAGTTTTGCACACCCAGTGTATATGCTAGACTGATGTCCTGCTTTTTCTCCAGGAGCTTACATTGGGGATCTCTCTCCTTGTAACCCTGATAACAATCATATGAGATGGGTTGGATTGAGTGGGACTGGCCTAAAATCATCCAGCAGATTTCTACAGCTGTGGTAGATCTGATGAGTTAGAACAGATCTGTGGATCAGTAACTTAAGTTCAGATACATAACAGCCTATCAACCAAATTAGAAAGCTGCTAATGAAAGACATGGCTATGTGTTGATACACTAGATTTTCAAGACAGAAGACAGTTGTGGGTGAAATTCAGGTTGTGACTTGCAAGCAGTACCAGCAGGGAAGATCAAAGTAGGAACTTTTGTCTGAAAGGTACAAAACAAATAGCATGTTTATGCTCCTTTTCAGATCCTGATTTGTTTTGTTGTTGCTGCTGTTGAAAAAAATACTCCATGGAATGTATTTGTCTTGCTGATTAAGATCCCAAAAGGTAAAATTAATAACCTGAATAAATTTTGGTGCTCAGAGACAGGAAATGAATATTTTCATATACCTAAGGAAGACTTCGGTCTCTGCAAGAAATGTTGAGAGAAATGTTAAAATCAGTTTTTATTAGAGGATATGGCCTAACCCTTCCCTTCATTATTCTGCAAAGTAGGGCCCAAGCAATGACATATTGGGTGGGGGGAGCAGAAAAAGGGAAAAGGATGATGAAAACTTCATTGTGACACTGACTCCACCCATTTTGTACATGTGACCTGATGGAGTTTGCAGTGCAAGAACACAATGCTTTTTTGTCGTTGTAGTCCTGGCCTCTGCCCAAGTCTTATCCCATTACCAATATCATATCTACTTTCTGTGGGATGAGACAAATTGACATTCAAGAATTAGGATGGAGATATATAATGAAAGCACAGATTGTGTGTGCGTGTGTGCATGTGTGCGTGTGTGCATGAATATTCAGAAAGGCAATTCTTAAAAGAATAAGGGGTGAGCAAGTGGGGACAAAGGCAACCATATTCAAAAATGATACATCTCTGAAAAAAGATTAGTGTAAATGTCTGGAAAGAGTCTGTCTAGACCAGTGTTTCTCAACATCAGCAACTTTTTGATGGGTTGAGAAATACTGGTCTAGAGACTAAACAACTCCATTTTTACTAATGTTACCTAAGAAACACTTATTACTAGAGAACCACAACAAGATGATCCTTGCCTAAGCACACAAAACTGGACATTCTGGTTAGGAATTCTCCAAGTTTAAGTTCACATCTGGAAGACACAAAAGAGATGAAATTATCCCTAAACCAATGCATTAGGACAACGTATCAGCCTATTATAGAGGTAAATATATGAGTGCTGAGTTTTGTTCCCAATGTAGTGTGTATTTTGTTTTTCCTACTGTTACTTTTGTACTACAATTTCCTTAACTTGTTAGCTGCCCAGAATTATTCTGCAAGTGGGGAGCCGTTTAAATCGAATGAGCGCATGAAGATACCTTCATTCAGCCTCAAGCACAGAGCCAAGATTTCAAGCCTACGAAAGGCTAGCAGGGATTGGGGCAATCTAATCTCAGGGGAAATACGTTGCAAAGGGCAGGTGCCACCACAGAAAAGGCTCTCCTTCTGGGCCCTACTAGTCAAGACTATTACAGCATGCTCTTCCTAACGGCAAATCATTTCCATATTCCTGTCAAAATTTTGTCAGTTCCGCTTAGCACATCCTCCTGGAATACTGACTGGTTTCGCAAATCATGCTAAGCCACAGTGTAACTCACTTAATTTTGATATAACTTGATAGATACATCCAGGTTGGTTGGTTTGTGAACCTGGCTTACTATGTGTAAACAAGGCAGAGATGCTTAGGCCTAAGCCATAATTAGAGTGAGAGTACTATGTGTGAATTAGTCTTAACATAACAACATTAAATCATATTTTATTTTAATGCGATCACTCCACCAATGTTCTCTTCCCTTTCCCAGTCAAATTATAGGAAGCAGAAATACAGAGGCATTAGGCAGAATGCTAGGGAGGCATATTACCTTTTCAACTATGACTGGCAATTAGTCTCACCATTGCATTATTCTGTTGCAAATATCTCATATTCTCAAATTTCTCTTAGCTATCTGCCTCCATGCTAAGAAAATCAGAAAAGTCCTATCATGAATTGCAGAATTCATTTGGAAACCAGCCACACTGTATTTGCCTCAAGTGATCGCAAAAGCTGCTCCTACTCCAGTTAATGTACACAATGGCAAAGATTTATAGATCTTCCCAACTTGGTTAACATAAAACTATTATAGCGTTGGGATTAAAGTGCTCAATTAAAACTAGGAAGACCCAGATTCAACACACTGGGTGAATTGAGGCCAGTTGCTGTTATGGGAATAATTGTAGGAGGAAATGGTTTGTGAACTGCCTTGAGCTTCTGGAAGAAAGGCAAGCTATGTATCTCGCAAATTAAAGGAATAAGGAAGGCCTTCCTTAAAGAATAAAGGTGAAAAATGAAAATTGAGGAAGACGTGGTCTTCCAAAATGTTTTGATTCCAACTCCCATCAATTTGCCCCTCCCTAACATGGCTAACTGTAAGGGATGCTGGTACTTGCAGCCCAACATCTGGAGAACCCACAACTTTCCCATCATTATGCTGTGCAAATGCCAAACATTGTTACCAAATTTAGGACACATGCACAGTAAACTCTTTCAAATGTCAGGAATAAAAAAATGTATCCTCTCTCCTTGGATTTGGCAGAATTATTTTAAGATCGCCTGGCAGCACCAGATATTTTCTCTCAGCAACCTAATCAATATTTCTCACACACAAGAGACATATGATTGGTTTTATTTGCTTTTTTTTTCATTATGCTGACAAAATAGAACGATCTTCAATGATAAAAACAGATGAAACATGGGCATATCCAATCTCACTTATGCATCATTAATATTCATCTTATAAAGATGATATCAGCAGTGACAAAAGGATATTTGATGCACATTTATCACTTGTCATTTCCTCCCCAATTTTACAGTTCCCCAAAGATCATTTGGTGTAATACTGTCCTCCACACATATGAACAATGATAACCCATCAGGATCTATCAGCATTATACACACTTGCCATACAAAATCTGAACTGGATACCTCTAAAAATAGACGAGGAAAACTATTTATCTGCCAACTTCCCCCCACAATTAAAAAGTTCAAAACGTATTCTGACGTTAATAAAGCTATATATTTCAGTTTGCCTTTTTATGTTATTTATTTCTCTTTCTATATCTGCTACAGGCAATCCTCAACTTACAATTGAGCCCAAAATTTCTGCTGCTAAGTGAGACATTTGTTAAGTGAATTCTGTCCCATTTTACAACCTTTCTTGCTACAGTTGTTAAGTGAATCACTGCAGTTGTTAAGTTAGTAACTCAGTTGCTAGGTGAATCTGATGTTCCCATTGACTTTGCTGGTGACAAGATTCCAAAAGGTGATCACAGATGCTAGAACACTGCAACATGAGCCAGTCATAAACATGAGCCAGTTGCCAAGCATCTAAATTTGGATCATTTGACCATGGCGACACTGTAACAGTCATAAGTGTGAAAACTGGTCATAAGTCACTTTTTACAATGCCATTGTAACTTTGAGCAGTCACTAAATGAACTGTTGTAAGTTGAGGGCTACCTGTACTCTGCACACAACTCAGGGTGGCAAACCTCATTAATAAACAATAAATCTACGTAAACAACACAGCAGGAAACAAATAATAAAAACGAAGCATGAAAACATAAAGACATAAAATCCCAGGAAAAAAATCACCTATAGCAGTGATGGCGAACCTTTTTTTGCTTGGATGCCAAAAGGGCACGTGCGCACGCGATAGCGCGCATGCACGTGCCCACACCCATAATGCAATGCCCTTCACCTGTGCAAGCGTGCACAACCCCACTGTGCTGTCCCCCCCGCGCATACACGGAGGCCTCACTGAAGCCTCCGGACTTCCAGTAGGCCCGTTGGGCAGTTTTTCGCCCTCCTCACGCTTCAGGAAAGCCTCTGGAGCCTGTGGATGGTGAAAAACGGGCCCAACCGGCCTACTAGAAGTTCAGAAATGAACTTCCGGTAGGCCCGTTGGGCTGTTTGTCACCATCCACAGGGTGAAAAATGGCCCAACTGATCTACCGGAAGTTTGTTTCTGAACTTCCGGTAGGCCTGTTGGGCCATTTTTCGCCTTCCCCAGGCTTCAGGAGACTTTCCTGAAGCCTGGAGAGGGCAAAAAACGGCCCAACGGGCCTACCAGAAGTTTGTTTACGAACTTCCGGTAGGCCCGTTGGGTCTGTTTTTTGCTCTCCACAGGCTCCGGATGCTTTCCTGAAGCCTGGGGAGGGCGAAAATGACCTCCCCCCTGCTGAAAATCAGCTGGCCAGCATGCACATGCATGCTGGAGCTGACATAAGGAATGCCTCACTTGCCCTCAGATATGGTTCTGCGTGCCACCTGTGGCACGCGTGCCATAGGTTCACCATCATGGACCTATAGCATGGCTCCTCAAACTTGGCAACTTTAAGACTTGTGGACTTTAACTCTCATAATTCTCGAGCCAGCATAGCTGGCTGGAGAATTCTGGAAGTTGAAGTCCACAAGTCTTAAAGTTGCCAAGTTTGAAAACCTCTGACCTATAGGATCATACCATCCCCTAACACAGTGCCTGGGGAAAGAATCAGATCTTTAATGTTTTTTGAAAGGCCAGCAAGGTCAGGGCCATCATATCTCAGGTCCTCCACTCTGGAAGAATAAATGACTGAAAAGGCAGATCTCTTGGGTCCCACCAGATGTCATTGCCTGCCCAATTGAACTTGGAGTATGCGCTGTCATTCAGATATTATTGGACAAAAATAACTGGAGATAAGACAGTTCTGCAAGTAACCCAGCCCTGTAGCAGAGAAGCAGAAGTTTGAACTGTATCTGGAAGTTCGCTAGTCACTAACGCAATTTGTAGAGATATTACATGGGAGTATTGAAGGATGCCCATAACCACCTGCTCCCACTGCCTTCTGAATCATCTGTAGCTTCCAAGTGATCATCAAGAGCAGCCCCATGAAGACCATATTGCAGTAGTCCAATCAAGAAGTGAGCAAGAGACAGGTGGCTGTAAGCAGGGCTTCCCAATCTCCAAATGAGCACAGTTAGTGCACAAGCCGGAGCATCCTCCAAGCCACAGCTGACACTTGCTCTTCAAGTAGGAACCTTGAATTTATGGCTCCAGATTTGTTTGGAGCAGTGGGACTGTATTTAGAACCAAACATGAAAAGGCTCCAGATCCAATTGGTCCCAAGATCCACATACTGAGACAGAACTTTGAAGCATCCGTTGAAAGGCCGGGGTTAAAGCTGCAACAGGGATGCATTTTTGTTCCTGCTTTCTAAGCAGAGAGGGAGGCCGATAGTTTGAAAATCCTGCCTTAAGGGAAGGGAAGACATCATGAAAGAACTCCTCCCATGAATCTTTTCCAGCTAGGAGGTGTGGGATGCTAAAAGGTGTGAGATGGCTGCAGGGTGGTAGAAACAAACTCAAAAACACCCAAAAGAGAAATTTGAAAGAACACATCAGCCACAAGGTACAAAAACAGAAGCTTGTTTCATAGGAGAAGAAGAAAAGATCGTGGAAATCCCAAGGCAAATTTGGCAGACGCTAGCTTTATTTTAGATATAAACAGATGGATTGGTTCCAAATCTGAGCCATGAGAGAGCTGTATTCATTTGCTAGTGCAATTTTCTTAATTGAATAGTATGCTGCTTTGCCGATTAGGATAGGATAAAGAAATTCATCCACACCATGAGCAACATTACAAGTTTTTACTTGAACAAACCTTTTTGCAGGAATGAGTCAAACAAGCTATTATTAAAGAAATCCAGGAAAAGAATAAGAACTGACATGATAGTATTTAATGGCTGCCACACGGAAAATGGAGCAATTTTGTTTTCTACTTTTCCAGAAGATCAGATTGTCTGTGATCACAAGCTGTTCAGCAGTAGGACATTGTCTCTCTGGATCTGGTTTGAATCTACATCTTTACAACTGCCAGCAGAGCTAAGATGGTTATCAGTAGCAGGAGATTCACAGTAGTGCAATGGCAGGTTGCCATAATCTAACCATCAGGTTAGATTAAATCGTCTTCCAGTCACTTCCATTTCTGGGGTTCCAACAATGTTAGCCATTTTAAGAGAACACCAGTAGGAGAGTCTCAAAATTCAAAATGTACGATTGGCTCAAGCATTGGGCTAGGCTGCTGGTTGAGCTGGGAGACTGTTTGGTCTGGAACCTGTGGGGGGAGGGTATTTTTGTTTTTACCTCTATTTGTATTGATTGCTGTGGGCCGTCTAGAATCACGATAAGAACTAGGCAGCCATAAAAGAAAGATGAAGAATAGAAGAATAGGTAGAAATATATAGAGAGAGAGCTTATCTCTGCTAAATCAGAAATCAATGTACACGCTGCTGATGTTAAATCTATATTTCAGAAGTATACATATTCACTTTTTGTCACCTCAGTTGACTAATTAAGCATAATAAAAATGCATATCTTTTTTAAATTCTGCAATTTTCAAAAGGACAAGGGAAGACCGATGACCAAGTAACTTTTCAGACAGGCAATTGTTTGCTTTCTGCTAATCCCCGATTCTATGTTAGAGACAAAGAACATTGCCTACATATAATTCTTTAGATCAATACTACAACCAATAAAGTCTGTGGAATATACCAGTAGGTCAGAAGCAGAAATACAAGAGGATGAGAAAATAAAATAAAACATTCCTCTGAGCTAGAAAAAGAGCAGAGGTGGCACGGTGGTTAGAGGCAGTACTGCAGGCCACTTTAGCTGACTGTGATCCACAGGTCAGCGGTTCAAATCTCACCGGCTCAAGGTTGACTCAGCCTTCCATCCTTCCGAAGTAGGTAAAATGAGGACCCAGATTGTTGGGGGCAATATAAATATACATTGCTTACTAGTGTAAACCGCTTAGAGAGTGCTTGCACTGTGAGGCGGTATATAAATGTCACAAATAAATAAAAAATAAATAAAAAGCATTGCTTCAGGTAACAGATGCATTTTCAATTTTAGCCAAACCATGCCTATACTACTATGAATATGAAACACTTAATATGGTTTACAGAAGTAGATTTAGCCACACTGTAAGGCACTCAGAAGCTAATAACAAATAGGCCATACAGGATTCCTTATCGAGATGCTTGCAATCAAACAATTAGTGCACCATATCTGAGAAAGTGTCACTAGAGCTAATTAGCACCAGTCCTAGCTAATTACTACATTGTCCCAAAAGGGAGTTCACCAAAATAGAAATCCTGCATTTTAGTAGTCACAAAGCAGCAGACTTAATTTTGCAGAAGGCTAAAATGGGACAGATCAAATAGCAGAGAATGTTGCTTATGGTTCAAAACATAACATAAAAGAAGAAGAAAACACATATGATGCACAAAACATGGTAGCTAAGATTGCAGAGCTAGCAACTTGAGCCACCAGTCCCTGTGTGGCTTCCTAAACCCCTTTCTGCAACTATCAGAAACCCAGCAAACCACAACTGCCTAAAATCAGGGGTGTAGCTCCCCTCACATTGATGTAAGTAATACTCCAAACCAGCAGCAAATACTCTAACATAAGCATAACATACTTTTTATCCTTACCCACATAAACATGGTAAGACAGTGACTCCGAATATGAAGTGCAATGCAAAGAAGGAAAGGATTCAATGCATGCACCAAGAACAAGGAATGTCACCAAATGAAGCTTTTTCTCAGATTTAAATCTGCCAACATTCCTTCTTTGATTTGGTCCTCCATTTTATTTTGTCACTGAAAAGGAATAATTTATATTAGTGGAACAGACTAAATGTGATGTTCCTCCTAATCCATTATAAGCTTCCCACTAGGTTTAGATTGGTGACTCTGTAAAACTAAACTAACCAGAGCTTTGACCTGGCCCAGCAGATTTTCTTTATGTTCTTATTTTATTTATTTTTATTTTATTTATTTTGTCAAGTACGTATTTGATAATATACATAAGTATAACATTATTTGAGTACATAAGATGGGTACAAGGGAACAATCTGTCAAGCACTGTCCTAATGCGGCGCCCCATTAGCATCTCTGCTGGGCTTCGGTTGGTCAAAGGGCATGGTGTTGCGTGTTGGGCCAGCAGGTATTGAGAGATTTTGTCCTGCCAGTTTGGGCTGTCCAAGCGACCCAGGGCCTCCTTGGCAGCCCTCACAGCCCTCTCAGCCCGCCCATTGCTCGCAGGGTGCCAAGGGGCTGTTAACGCTTGGCGGATGCCATTGGCAGCCAGGAACCACTGGAAGCGACTGGAGGTAAACTGAGGGCCATTGTCGGACACCACCATGTCGGGTAGGCCGTGGGTGGCAAACCATTTAAGTAGGACCTGGATGAGGGCGTTGGATGTTGTAGAGGCCATTAGTTCTAGCTCAACCCATCCAGAGTAGGCATCTACTAACAGCAGGAACTGCTGACCCATGTAGGGGCCTGCAAAATCTAAGTGCACCCTAGACCAAGGCCCCCTAGGGGTTTCCCATGTCCTGGGTGGTGCCTTAGGCGGGGCAGGCCTAGAGGCCTGGCAAGCTTGGCATCTGGCAACCCACATTTCAATGGCCTGGTCCATGCCCGGCCACCACACGTAGCTCCTCCCCAGGGCCTTCATCCTAACCACACCTGGGTGACTGTCATGGAGCTGATGGAGAATTGCTTCATACAGGTTTGGGGGTGCGACAACCCGACTGCCCCAGAGTAGGCAGCCCTTGTGGGTGGAGAGTTCGAATTGCCTGGTCTTAAAGGGTGAGAAGACAGGATCCAGCCTACCCTGGGGCCAGCCCCTCCTCACCCAGTCTAGCACTTGGCAGAGCACTGGGTCCTTGGCAGTGTGGGCAGCTATGTCGGAGGCAGTGACAGGCAGGGCTAGGTCCTCAATGAGGAGCACCTCAGAGGTGGGGGCAGGATCCTGCACGGAAATAGGTAAGGGGCAGCGACTGAGGGCATCAGCATTGGAAAGTTTGCTGCCAGGCCTATAAGTGAGTGTGTACGAGTAGCCAGCCAGGAATTCAGCCCAGCGTGCCATTCTGGGGGAAATGAATTGAGGGGTTTGGCGGTCCCCTGCTAAAATGCCCAAAAGAGGCTTGTGGTCTGTGACTAGGGAAAATTTTCTGCCATATACATAATCGTGAAATTTCTTTACTGAGGCTACGAGTGCGAGGGCTTCCTTATCGGTCTGACTATAGTTGCGTTCTGTGATGGAGAGGGTGCGGGAAAAGAACGCGATTGGTGCTTCTGGGCCAGAGGGCAACCTGTGGCTGAGAACAGCCCCGATGCCATAAGGTGAGGCATCTGCTGTGAGCACCAAGGGGAGTTTGGGGTCATATTGGACTAAAACAGCATCTGATGTGAGCATTTCTTTTACGGTTTGAAATGCCTGTTGGGCCTCATGACTCCAAGTCCAGGGCTGGTTGGCATCGAGGAGGCGATGCAGGGGTTCGGCCCTAGTGGCCTTATGTGGTAGAAAGACGCTATAGAAGTTGAGCAGGCCGAGAAATGCTTGCAACTCTGCCCTATTTGTTGGTACTGGGGCCTGTTTGATGGCGGCTACTTTAGATGGAGTGGGGTGGATACCCTGAGCGTCTATGCGGAACCCTAGGAATTCAACACTGGGTACCCCTATATGACATTTGCTTTGTTTAAGCTTGAGGCCTGCTTGTCTAAATCTGAGTAACACAGCCCGAACCCTGGACTGTAGGATAGAAGGGCTAGGGCCTGAAATAAGCACGTCATCGAAATAGGGGATTACCCCTGGTAGGCCAGAGAGTAGCCTCTCCATAATATTTTGAATTAGGCCAGGGGCAACGCTTACGCCAAACTGGAGGCGGCGACACTTAAAAGCCCCCCGGTGGGTGACTATGGTCTGTGCGACCGCAGTGGCCTCGTCCACCGGGAGCTGCTGGTAGGCCTGGGCCATGTCCAGTTTGGCGAAAACCTGGCCCCTGCCTAGGGAGTGAAGCAGGTGTTGGACAATAGGAACAGGGTAGGGGTGAGACTGCAAAGCCATGTTGACCGTACACTTATAGTCCCCACAAATCCTCACAGAGCCGTCAGGGCAAAGTGGAACAACAATGGGGGTCTCCCATTTGGAGTGATCTGTGGGTTCCAGAACACCCTGGGCAATGAGCTTATCTAGTTCAGCGTCCACTTTTGGGCGCAGGGCAAAGGGCAGGCGCCTTGGCTTGAGGCGGATAGGAGCCACCTTGGGGTCAAGGTTGAGGGAGATTGGGGAACCGTCAAATACATCTGCAAACTCAGAAAAGAGGCTGTTAGGTTCCCCCCCTGAGGGTGTGATGTGGTTGACCCCTGTGAGAGAGAGACCTAATGGCTGGAACCAGTCAAGGCCTAAGAGGGTAGGCAGGGCTCCCGAGACTACAACCACTGGCAAGGGACCCTTGAACGACCCCTTCTCCACAGACAGGGAAGTCTGACCTAGAATGGGGATGGAATAGCCTAAATAATCCCTCAACCTGAGAGGGCAGGGGGTAAGGGATGCCTGGGAGATGGCAGGCACCAGTTTTTTTAAAATGTGCCACGAAATTATGCTTCTTGAAGACCCAGTGTCCACCTCCATCTGGCATGGGGCCCCTTCCAATTTTACAGTCAAAAAAACTTTTTTGTGCGCACCCCCCCAGATGCCTGGAACACTGCTTCCTCTTGGTATTCGTCTGGCAGGCGAACGGCGAAACAGTTGTCTGGTTGTCCCATCGGTTTCCCTGGTAGGCGGCTGGTGGGTGCTGAAGAGACAACCGAGGCTGGGGCAGAGCGGCAGACTCGGGCTAGATGGCCGTAGCGGCCGCAGCGGCGGCAGGTGGCTGTTCTGAAGCGGCAGGTGCTTCTTTGGTGTGGTTCACCGCAGCTGAGGCAGGAAGGCATGGAGGAGCGCTGCGGCTTTCGGGATCCCTGGAACGGTGCAGGCGGTTGTGGCATCGGGCTGCCTGGCTGAGGTCTGCGGTTCCGTTGGCCAGTTTGGAGGCGGCAACGGCAGACTCGCTGTCAGAGTCAGCAGGAGGGTCTTCCAGGTGATGGATAGGTGGCAGGGAACGGGCCGAGCTAGGCGCAGGCGCTTGGAAGCGGTTTATTTCAGCGGCTGACAGGTTTGACATCTCGGCGGCTCGAGCTTCATCCAGGGCGACTTGCAAGGTTAGCTCAGATCGCGCCAGAAGGCGACGCTGAAGGTGGATGTCCCTGACCCCACAGACTAACTGCTGGAGCAGCGCGTCGTCCAGGTTAGGGAAGTCGCAATCGAGAGCCACACTGCGAAGGGAAGCTATGTAGTGATTGATGTCTTCCCCTTCTTGTTGCAGCCGCTGTTGAAAGGCAAAGCGGCGGGCTATTTTTGATGGAGTGGGGGAGTAATGGTTTCTGAGCTTTGCAAGAAGCTCCCCCCAGGGCACGTTGGAGAGTGATTGGGGTGCTACCAAAGCATGCGCTGTGGAGAATATTTTGTGGCCACAGGCATTAAGGAAACAGGCCCGCTTACGGTTTTCAGTCAAGTTGGTTAAATCACTTGCTTCCAGGAAGTAGTCGAAACGCTCCAAATACGCGTCCCACGTTTCGGAGCCAGGGCAGAAAGGCTCGAGAGAGATAGCACTGGAGCTGTTTCTGGCCATGCTGGCCAGGCGCGGTGGCAGAGAGGCGAGGATCAGGAACGTTTGGTCAGAAGCAGCCTGGATTAGGGCACGGTGAGCCGATCCAGCACCTTCGTCGCCACTTTTGTTAGATAGACACAGAGGCAAGTGTCTAAGGATAACCCATTTATTGAAGTTAACAAGAACTCACGAAACAAGGAAGGCAGTCAGAAAGGAATCACCTCAGCCTCGCTCTGACAGCTCTTTTATGTGGAGCTGTCAGACGCGGCAGCCAATAGGAGCTCTCCAATCTCCCGCTCTGTGCTAGCCCTGCGGCAACCAATCACCAGAGACGCCTGCTGTTGCCGGCGTCTCTGCATATTCAACAGACAAGGACGGTTGGCACGCTGGTGCACTTATGCACGCCCCTTACTGACCTCTTAGGAATGGGGTGAGGTCAACAGTAGACAGTCTAAGGGTAAAGTTTTGGGGATTTGGGGAGGAAACCACAGAGTCAAGTAGTGAGTTCCAGGCATTAACCACTCTGTTGCTGAAATCGTATTTTCTGCAATCGAGTTTGGAGCGGTTCACTTTGAGTTTGTATCTGTTGTGTGCTCGTGTATTGTTGTGGTTGAAGCTGAAGTAGTCATTGATAGGAAGCATATATTAATTAGCGCATAGTCTATATGCATAGACTATGCACACCTCTCCCTCACTTTAATCCAATTCACGTGCAAGTCTTGACATCCCCCCCAATTGATAGATGTCAAGTTCCTCTTCGAATACGATGGACGAACATCATCATCATCATCACATTAATTAGCATATATGTTATGTTAAATTACCGCAGAATATAAATTATCCCAGACTTGTCTTATCCAATCATAGTTTTAAGGTGGAAACTCCAGTGATAGAAAACAGCAGCATGTGATCTATATATGTCAGAAGACATAGCATCATTGCATTATTGAATAAGGCACCCCACTCTCTTGTTCGTTCAACATTAATCATGTTGTTTTAGGATCAAAAAGATATTGCGTTAGTTCTTAGCAAGACAGGAAGACAGTGGGTTCTTTAGAAGTCTGCAGCATCCAAATGATAAAGTTAACATTAAAAGGATTTTTTTAAATCTGATTGTCTAATTGGAGATACTTATACAGCAAGAATGAGATGGATGTGTGAGGGAGAAAAACTAGGCCAGAAAGTATTTCATAAAACATTCATGACGTTTCACTCAAAATCATGTTTTAGACCCACTATTTAAAGTGCAGATCTCCAAGATACAGCACAGGGGTAGGGGGTGAGGTTGTACAGTACAGGCTTTGAAAATAGAAAACAGATACAGTCCCTAGTTTGGTTAAAGATTCAGGAAACAGCTGGCGAGGAAGTTGACAGCTTCAGACTTTGGAGAATCTCTTCTAGTTAGAATACACATAGTTTGGTAAATAAACAGGCCAATTCAGTATAGAGAAATGAGTTAATAACTTTCTTACAAGTTATAAGTATGACCTTATTATATGAAATCAATCACAGAGTCCTGCAAAAGTTCCCAAGGCACCACCAAGAAGAGACATGAAATTAGCATTTTTATTCCCAGTATATGAAAGTGTTCTCTAAGTACATTTAAATATATGGACAGTGACTCCAGTTTCAGGTCTCTCCTTAAATGTACAAGATTTTCACTTGTATATATATCGGTAGATGCAGAAAACCTTTGCTGAGAATCCACTGGACATATTAGAGAAGTAGGAAACTGACCATTCTTCCATCAATGTACCCATTAAATCTAGAAAATGGTTCATATAGACCAGTGTTTCTTATTTATTTATTTTTTCTTTCAGGATCCCTTCCCACTTTTCAAATTACAGAGTATCCCAAAAGAGATTTATATGTTTGGGCTATATTTATCAAAAGTTTAATAAGAGCTGAAGAGACAAAAAATTTCCATTCCTTGTATATGGATTGCAGTGCTATTCTTTGATAGCTAAAACCCATCAAAGATCTGTCAAAAGCAAGACAGAGTCACACTATTCTGCAATAATAATTACCTAGAAGTGTGTGCCCTGGACAGAAATAAACTAGATTAGAAGAACTCATGAAAACCATGTTAATTTTACTAAAATAAGAACGATCGTTTAGAATTCTGTGCATAAAAAATATTTTTGCATTCATTCTTTTATTTGAATATTATAGAAGATAGATAGAATTCTTTATTGGCCAAGCGTGATTGGACACAGAAGGAATTTGTCTTTGGTGCATATGCTCTCAGTGTACATAAAAAGACAAGATACATTCGTCAAGAATCATAAGGTACAACACATAATGATAGTCATAGGGTACAAATAAGCAATCAGAAAACAATCAATATCAATATGAATTGTAAGGATACAAGCAACCAAGTTACAGTCATGCAGTCATAAGTGGGAGGAGGTGGGAGATATTTTTCTTGCCTTTCAATCTTACCTTTTCTTTTATAAGAGTAATGTAAAGCCTTCAAATCTGAGGTTAAGTAAAGGCTGAAACTGGCAGCTTTATTTAGCCTTGAGGTAATTCTGATTTGACATACAATATTTGGTAACCAAGGGGTTCTTGTGTTGCAAGAGAACAACCTTTCATTTTTTCAACAGAGCCTCTAATTGTGTCCTACATTCATTCCAACCTTGTCATTTTGTGTAATTTTAGCATTTTGGCCAGCTTTCAATGCCACTCTTCCCAAAGAATATGATCTAGAATTGAAAGTTAAGCACAAAGGACCTGATCTAACTATTAAACGCTGGGTTCAATTAAACAGATCTGATATTTCAAAAATGAACAGTCTAAGGTGACAGGGTTTTCCATTTCTGCTTCTTCATCTCACTGGCTGGCAGGCACTAGAGCAGCGGTTCTCAACCTGGGGGTCGCGACCCCTTTGGGGGTCGAACGACCCTTTCACAGGGGTCGGGACACTTCGCCCGGACGTCGCCATTTGAGTTCTTTTACCCTCTGCGCATGAGCAGAATGCTTTGTGCATGTGCAGAGGGTAAAATAACCCAAATGGCGGCAGCGGGGCGGGGGTCACGGCGGCGGGCATGGCAGCAGGGTGGGTCGCGGTGGGGGCAACGGGGGTGGATCGCGGGTCGCGGCATTAGGAAGGTTGAGAACCACTGCACTAAAGAGTCTGGAAGGGCCAGTAAAAGTATTCAGTTTTATTCCTACTGGACTACCAAATCATCTAGCACAGGGGTGTCAACCTCAAGACCCGTGGGCCGGATCCAGCCTGCAGGGTGCTTAAATCTGGCCCATGGGGCTGGCCTGGAAATATCAAAGGACAGGCCACGGTGCCTCTGCCGGCCAAAAATGGGCCACATGGAGGCCTCGCAAAGCCCCTACACAGCCCATTTTTGGGTGGCAGAGTGCTGCAGAGGGCAATGGAGGCCAAAAATGAGGCGCAGGGGATCACATGTGGGGGGCCCATGCCCCATTTTGGCCAGCAAAGTGCTGCAGGAGGCGTACATCCTGTCTCCCACCCCCACGCTGGCCCACAGAGAACTATAATGCTTATCCGGCCCTCAAAGAAATCAATTTGACACCCCTGATTTAGCACTTGCCAGCTCAAGAAGCTACAGACTGTTCTTGACTTCATTTCTGGCTTATTTCTCTGGCATAACTTCAGACAACATGCTAATCAAACCATATAGACATTGGTGGTTTGTTAGCGGTGCTGATAGGCAAGATGGATCAGAATTAGCTTGCTCCTCACTTACTACTAAGGTGAAATCCAGGTAAATTGTGATTTGCTGTGTCACCCCAACATGGCTAAGTTGATTACAACTGATAAATGTAAGAACATTTTCACAATCAAATTGAATTTATTCGGACTTAAAGTCAAATATAGATGGGTATCCTGATAAAAATCTTATTTATAATTTTATTCTGGGTATATTTATTTATTTAACTTCTATGCCATCCATCTCACCTAGGGTAATTACAATCAATAAAAACAAGATAATGTTTTAAAACATTAAAATAATAAATATTAGCACCAAAACTGATTTAAAAATTGACGAAGATGGGAAAGAAAGGGAGCAAGATACACACAGGGAGAAGGTGGGGACTTATTTTTAATAACCACAGTAAAACTGGTTGTAGAATCAGGTTAGAAATCTTCTAACAGGGGCCCCCCAAGGCTGTGTACTCTCACCACTTCTCTTCTCTCTATATACCAATGACTGCATCTCAAACAATTCATCTGTTAAACTACTGAAGTTTGCAGATGATACAACAGTGATTGGCCTCATTCGAGACAATGATGAAACCGCATACAGACGGGAGGTTGAACAACTAGCCTTGTGGTGCGACCGGAACAATCTGGAACTCAACACACTCAAAACCGTAGAAATGGTGGTAGACTTTAGGAGAAACCCTCCCATCCTACCACCTCTTACAATACTAGACAACACAGTATCAACAGTAGAGACCTTCAAATTTCTAGGTTCCATCATATCTCAAGACCTAAAATGGTCATCTAACATCAAAAACGTCATCAAAAAAGCACAACAAAGAATGTTCTTTCTGCGCCAACTCAGGAAGCTCAAACTTCCCAAGGAGCTGCTGATACAGTTTTACAGAGGAATTATTGAGTCTGTCATCTGCACCTCTATAACTGTCTGGTTTGGTTCTGCAACCCAACAAGACAGACACAGACTTTAGAGGATAATCAGAACTGCAGAAAAAACAATTACTGCCAACCTGCCTTCCATTGAGGACCTGTATACTGCACGAGTCAAAAAGAGGGCCGTGAAAATATTTACTGACCCCTCACATCCTGGACATAAATTGCTTCAACTCCTACCCTCAAAACGTCGCTATAGAGCACTGCACACCAAGACAACTAGACACAAGAACAGTTTTTTCCCGAACGCCATCACTCTGCTAAACAAATAATTCCCTCACCACTGTCAAACTATTCACTAGGCTGCATTACTACTACTATTAGTTTTTCTCATCGTTCCTATCACCCATCTCCTCCCACTTATGACTGTATGACTGTAACTTGTTGCTTATATCCTTACGATTTATATTCATATTGATTGTTTCCTGATTGCTTACTTGAACCCTATGACAACCATTCTTGACAAATGTATCTTTTCTTTTATGTACACTGAGAGCATACGCACCAAAGACAAATTCCTTGTGTGTCCAATCACACTTGGCCAATAAAGAATTCTATTAACACTATCTATTAACACTATTAACTTCTCATAAATGGCAATGACCAGATATGCTGACTAGCATGTTTATGGCTATGCCCTAGCAAGGATTGAAAGATGGCTTAAAAAACAAGCTATTTCAAAAGTTCTATAAATTTGAATGTCATTTCTTCAACTGACTTGTTCTACTTCATCCATTCTTGCAAAGTGCTTTTCTTCATAACAAAGAAGTTGTATAACTTTGTAATTGTATACAAAGTTTAAATCAGTTTTGGTGGTAATATTTATTGTTTTCATGTTTTCATGTTTTACTTTTTTATTTATTGTAATCACCCTAGGTGAGATGGGTGGCATAGAAGTTAAATAACAAATTTGAAGACATGTCATTTTGTTGCATATGAATATCTAAAATGCCCCACAGCTACAGTATGTTCCACCATAGATGATCATCAGCAAACCCCAAAGTTCAACAGTAAATCACTTATTGGTTACAGAGTAAGTGAGATAAAGAGAAAGAAACATGGATAGTCTACAAAGTATGAAGCAAAGAAAATAAATTATGATTGTAAAGGGGATAAAGACATTGATTGCATTTTAATTTATCATTTTTTTATTTTGCAACTATTTTGCACAGGCTGTCAAGAGGTAACATAAACTATATTAACGCTGGTTAAATACTGTACATTTATTATTTAATTCTATTTTTGTTTGTTTATTTATTTCAATCAGCTTCTATTTCATGAAAATAGAATTATGTAATCCCCATAATATATGTGAAGATAGGGTTCAGGGTTTTTTTAAAACATGTAGGCAAATCAAGAACTCCAGAATGAAATCTCATTACTTAGTCACAGTAATGACTGTGACTAGCTCTCCTGGTATGGATATATTTCTCCCTTCTGTACTGCAGAGCAATGAAAGAGGTTCTTTCATGTTGTCAACATGTAATGACCTGGATAAATTTGGCACAAATCTGAATCAACAACACAATCAACTTCAGAAAGAAGAGCCTGCAATCTTTTCTCTTTCTTTCTTTTTCTTTCTCTCTTTCTTTCTGTCTTTCTTTCTGTCTTTTTTATTTTTCTTTCTTTCTTTCTTTCTTTCCCTTTTTGTGTTAGTGTTGACTCCTGGAGACTGCCTGAACAAGACACTGAATGAAGGTTTCTTGACAAGATTTCAGAAGTGGTTTGCCATTGCCTTCTTCCTAGGCCTAAGTAAGTGGCCCAAGGTCACACAGCTGGTAGGACTAGAATTCAGTGTCTCCGTTTTCTTGCCTGGTGCAGTAACCCTACACCAAACTGGCTCTAATATAGGGTAGGTCACTCCAAGGTTAGAGGACATAGTACATTTATTATATGTCAACTGTGTAAGTTGAAAGATTGATCAATGTCTTCAATTGCACATTGGATGAATGACCTATTGGAATCGAAAAATTACATATAATAAGGCCCGTTATCTAAACAAAACTGCATGTGTGAATCTGAGTGGAGTAAATTGTAGGGGTCACAGAGATATGGTTTGCATTTTCTTTTACTTACACTTTTTACTCTATTTTCTAACACATTACATCTCACTATTGTTCTGTATTTTATATTCTGATATGGCCCAATGCCTACTCAATAAAGAATCATTGTTATTATCTAGGGCAAGCATAATTGAACCCAGGTGGACTTATTTTTGAGTTTGCATCATTGAATTTGGATTGTAAATTACATGGATTTCAAAAACTAATGCAAACTTCTTTTGTTTTAATCAATGGCCACAATTAGTCGCACAAACCTGTGACTGGTGACTAGTAGACTTTGGATGAAATAGATGTTCCTAGCCAATCACCCCATGCTTCTACTTCCTTTTGCCTATAGCTCTATCACTTTTTTTTTATTGAGATTGGCTTTGCTTCCACATTGGTCACAGACAGCTGTACTTTCCCTCTTAGCAGTCAACATTGCTGTCCAAGAGAATATTTCATGGCTAAAGTAATTTTGGACATGTAGCTATTTACTTACTTAAGTGATTTATGTGGCTGCCCAATTCACAAAGTGTGACTTTGGGTAGCCAAAAAAGGATTGCAGCTTTCAAAATTATGTTGCAATACAGGTGCTGCTGAGTTCTGGATCAATTGCAGCTTCTGAAAGGTCTTTGAGGACATTAAAGGTAATACAATGCTCCAAGTAGGAAACAAAAAGGAGACATATGTGACCACAAATAGGGTTTCCCAATCTAAGAATTGGTGCAATTGATACATAAAATTTTTATTTTGTTTGTTTACTTGTTTGCTTCCTTTTTTGTTACTTCTGAGTCAGTCTTTAACTCCTGGCAACTACGTGAACTAGTCCTTGTAATTTTCTTGGCAAGTTTTCTGAAATGGTTTGCCAATGCCTCCTTCCTAGGGCTGAGAAAGACTGAGTAGCCCATGGTCATCCAGCAGTCTAAGGTGGGAGAAGAACTCATGGTCCCCCAGTTTCTAACCTGATGCCTTCACCTTTGCACCAAATTGGGTTTTACATACAAAGATAGGGTTGTTTTGTGCAAAAACCTTGTGGCCACTCATCTTCAAGACCCTGTGAAAATCTACCACTTTTCATAATATTTCATTGTGTTCATTCCTTCATGCAGGCCAGTACACCTATTTATACTTCCTTAATGTATATATTCACTTATCTCCACTTGAATAGAACATCTGCAGGTGTTTTCTAAATAACATTTTTCTAGAACTTTAGTAATATGGATTCTTGGGGGAAATGTTATTAGTCATATATTGTTATGGCTATGAGACAATGCCAAATATGCTGCAAATGATTGAAACCACTGGAAAATATTTACTACCCAATGTGCTTTGTGCGGGACATAATGATGATGATGATGATGATTATGTGAAAAATAACAGTAAAGGACCCTGTTTTCACAGAAAGCTAGCATGATTTGCTTTTTGTTACTTAAGCTCTGCTTGTTCAGTCCAAGTTCATCTAATATGCGCTAGATTTTTTTTTCTGACATGAATCTACCTCACTTAATTCTGCTAACAATTTACTTTCATCTCATAAAGTCATCGCAGGAATATAGCAAGTACCCCATCAACAACTCTTAGAATAATCAGTATGAGATTTAGCTATCTAGCCAGAAACTGGCTGCTAAGGGATGAGGTTGAAAAGGAATAGTTTGCCCTGCAGAAAGAGATAAATGGAACCATGGCTGTGGAATCCTTTAATACAGATCACTTACCTATGGGATTAATGTTAAATAAGATCCTGGACAGAGAGAAGTTACCTATATCTAAACAGTTAAATTGCTTTGCTACTTTTCTCCAGAACACTTATGGAACACATGGATCCCCAAAGAAAGAATAAAATAGCAGAGCTGGTTGGCAACCATTGGCAGTTTCCAAGTACTGACAAGTTACTCTGCAGGTTATGTCACAGTTTATAAGCACTGATTCATCATTGCTAATTAGCATTTACTGAGCGCCAGCTATAAACCAGATTTTGTAGAGAACCCAGAAGTGACAAAGTCCCTGCCAAAAAGCCTCCCAAACTGAAGATGACAGGGACAAATGTGGTGAAGGAGATTTGGGGGAGGGGGGAGAGAACAAGAATGGAAAGATTAAGTGGAAACAGACAGCATAAAATACGCGAGGCCATGTTGATTTGGGAAAAGTGTCCGTTTCCCAACCGTTTTCTTTTTATCTATTTTAACCAAAACTAAACCAGGGCTTTCTTTTTTTTTGTAGAGATTTGCTTTAAATCTGCACCCTGCAGGCAGCATTAAGGGCACCAATAGTTTGGGACTGTCACCGAAATGAGTGAGTAAAGTACTTCTTACAAGCATATCCTGTATTAATATGCCATTTGGTCTTCTTTGTGCAATTATGTGGGAGGCTGTTTTGCTGTAGGCAAAAGAGCTTTCAGGCTAAAAAAGACTAAATCCTATCTCAGGTGACAAACAATTCCATGATTATTCGGATAAAGCAACCAGGTACAAAACTACCAGGGCAGATTCTCCGATTTTAAAAATGCATTTGTTTGAATAGGTTCCTTCCAACCAGGCATAGCTTTGGTTTTTTTTTTTCCTAAAGTATCTTTACATTCCTGCTGCAACAGTAGCAGTTCCTACAGCCCAGGCCAGCCGCCTACCACTCTTCCAAACCTCCGCAGGGCAGGCTCAAGTAACCCACCAAAATTATTGGGGCACTGTTGGTCCGGAAGCCTAGACCCCTGCTGGTTGAGAAGTCGACTGCAACCGGCCACAGAAAAAGCCCAGGAAACTCCCCCACCCACTCAGCTTCTCTCTCCCAACAAGCTCCTCGCTTCATCTAAAGGCAGAGACGCCAGATGCCAACCGCCCCACCACCACCGAAGCGTAAAAACTCTTAAAAAGAAAGAGGAGGGTGGCTGTGGATTGGGAAGGTGGGGATTCCCGTTCAAAACTTCGGATCGAAACTACTCCGGTTTGCATTGTCCTTAGTTATGCACCTAAGAGTGCTTACCACTCTTGTTGGGATGGGGTTGGGAGGGGGTCCGTTTCCTTTGTACCAGAGCCACCCAAATCGTTTCCCACCGCTCCCACCCACCCACCCACCCCTCTCCTCCTCTGAGTCCGAGAGGGTGCCGCTCCCTGACTCACCCCAAAGTGCTGATGAAGCCGTTGACCGACCCTTCGGCGTACAAGGAGACGATGTCCCCAATGTGCAGAAAGCTGGACATTTCATTCATGATTCCAACCCTTGTTGTCCCGACGCTTTTACTCCTTGCCTTTCCTTCACTTCCCACAGAAGCGCTTCACCATGTGCCCGGCGGGGCACCAGGAACTACTTAATCCACAGGCTCCTCCACTCGATGCATTGGCAAAGATCTCTCCCGCCAAGTTTACACGTGGATGCGCTTAGGCAGGTCGTGGGTTTACCGCTCGCTCAACCGGAGCGAAGAGACGGGATTGGAATAGAGCTACGGTTGGGCGCTTGGGGAGGGAGGAGGGAGCGGACGGATTGACCAGAGATTTGCATGAGTTCCCACTGACACTCTCGTGCCTACCAAGCTTCCTACCTGCAGCCAATAGTAACCGATCAGGAAGTCCGGATGAAACAGTCAATGCAAATTTTGATGGCAAAGAGTGCCGATGGAAGCCACACCCCTGCTAGCCCCGCCTCCTGCCCACCGTAGAAAGTTTTCCAGGCTCGAAAGGAGCGAGCCCAGAGGAAAGCTTAAGAAAGCGAGAGTATTTCGCGCTTGAGGCGGGAGCGAGAAAAGGAGGATCAATTAATTCTGTCGGTCTTCTCTCTCTCTCTCTCCTTCCCTCCCTTCGCCTCAGCCATTCGGCTTGGTAAAGCCCAAAGCGACATTTATGTTAGCCCTTCCCGGAACTGCACACGATTACGCAGGCAAGGCAACGGCGCTAGAGCGATCAACCAGTGGAACAGCTTGCCTGCGGAGGTTGTGAGAGCTCCGACACTTGAGACTTTCAAAGGGAGATTGGACTGCCATTTGTCCGAAATGGTGTAGAGACTCCTGCTTGAGGGGGGGGGGTTGGACTAGATGACCTACAAGGTCCCTTCCAACTCTAATAATCTGTAAAAGTTTCTCCCGCACCGAGCAGAAACACGCGCGCCTTCGGCTTATCCTCTTGCTTGGGCCAATATTTGATCTGGATGCCTTGATGTCTTTTGCGTCGCCATCCGCCTTCTGCTCGGCATCCGATCGAAACGCGCTTTCACTCGCGCGGCGCGCACGACACAGTTATTTCTACCGGGCTTTTTAATCAGAGGGGGACAGGACCGGAGGGAAAAGACGGACTTTTGTTTTGATCGCCGCGTTTCACGTGGCGTAGAAATCGGAAGAGCGCTGAACTTTATTTTTATTATTTTTATTATTATTATTGCTTTTTCTCTGGTCTCCCTAGTGGGTGTTGCAGCGCCTGCCTTCCTGTGGAGGCAGGCGCTGCAACTCTCCCTCCGGCGACTCAGTGAAGGCGGAAAGGCACGCACGAGTTGCTGTAGCTGACTCTCCCTTTTGTTTCGCTAGGAAATTAGCAGCAACAAAGTTCGTTTGTTTTTTAAAGGGAGTGGAGCTCTATTTGTATACACAATTCAAGCCAGAACGGCATAGTGGTGGTTTTTTTTTCGGATTGTCCGAGGGGAAAAAAAAGAAAATCCAAAAAGTAAATGTTTTAAAAATCCCGGGCATTTTTTACTGGACGACTCAAATGAAAACTTCTTGTAGTTCCTCAGCTATATCAAAGAACTCGAGGGGTGGCAGCTGAAGAAAGGAAAACACCTATATCAGGAACCAGGAAAAAAAGATTTGAAAACAGAACTGCCTTTGTCATCGCAATCTCCTGTATAAATCAATGATACATCCTCAACTGGAATAATGAATGGACTTCTGGTTCATTTGAAAATGTCACCTAGTGAATATTGTCAGCTGTATGTCTATGCAGAGTGATGCACCCCTATCCTAAATATGATGGTACTTTCCAATACAAGCAGAACACGTGATATGATGTTCTATGCATGTCTACATTTCTAATCCACCATTATTTTTCTTCTGCCTTGGCTCTTGACCTGAATGGTCGTGTTTCTTAGCAAAGATGTAATTATTCAGGATTTATTGTTTTTGTACTGAAATAAATATTTTCTATTAGACATTTAATCTCGGCTTTATTTCTAAATGATTGACTTCAAAGTAAAAGATCCAAATCTCGCCTCTATGAGATTTTATTCTCATCCTAACAGAAAAGTATACAGTAGAAGTGAAAGAAAGACACTTCTCACTTCAGGCATCAGAGAGCAACAGAATTCATCAGAGCACTTACTAGAAAAGGCTAGAATTTTGCAAATCTTTAGCATGGAAAAAACTGTAATTGAGAGAGGATGTGATCAAAGTGCATAAATCCTGCATGGCATAAAGTGACCAGAAAAGTTGTCTTCCTATATCAGAATACTGAGACCTCTGATCTGCCAATGAAAAAATCTGACTGAAAGCAGATTTAGAGCAGGGCTAAAGATTGCAGTTTTTCATGCGGCGTTTCACTAATTAGAAAAGTTGGATACATTTCATGAAAGAATCTCTCAATGACTATTAGTTTTGAGGATTCGGGGCTACCTCCTTATTGCAGGCAGAATGCTGGGAACAAGAACGGAAGAGGATGTCCCATTTGCTCATGAACACTAGTAGTGAAATCCAATTTTTTTTACTACTGGTTCTGTGGGTGTGGCTTAGGCTTGGTGGGCGTGGCTTGGTGGGCGTGGCAGGGGAAGGATATTGCAAAATCTCCATTCCCACCCAACTCTGGGGCCAGCCAGTGGTGGCATTTGCCGGTTCTCCGAACTACTCAAAATTTCCGCTACCGGTTCTCCAGAACCTGTCAGAACCTGCTGGATTTCACCCCTGAAGCAAACGCTGTATAAGGAAGGGCTGTTGCCTGATCCAGCCAGACTTTGCTTATGTTCTGATTAAAAACAAGCAAGAGTAGGAATTGTTGCCTAAGAGGGATGTTAAGATTGCCTTTTACTGATAAGACTGCTGTGCCTTACAAGCAGTAACTTGACCTGTTGAGCTTTTTTCGAAGATAGGAAAGTGCAGCGATGAAGGGAATGTCACCTCCTGAGAGTTTTGGTCTGCATTGCACTCAGGAAAGGAACTACAACCTTTTTATCCAAAGCAGCAACAAGAGATGCATTGTTTTCCTGCACTAATTTGTTTCCAAAGTGAAGCAGGCTATCTTCAAATCAGTTCTCTAACTTTATGCTTTAATGCTCATCTTCCATGGAGCATGGAAGCATTAATTTCTGTCTTCTGGAGTTGTCTGCAGGGTAAGGGTTTTTTTAAAAAAAGAAAAGAAGCAAGATGGTGGCCTTGATGGTGCCATTGAAGCTCCGTTTTTTTTTAATGAGGGTTGCACATAAAAAGTACGTGGAGATTCAGTGGCACTGTCCTAGTAATCATCCTGACATTTTTTTTAATCATTTCCTGCAGACAAGTCTATATCGCCTGCAGGCATGAAGGAATTTTAAGCCTAGCAGAATATTAAAATGATAAATGTGTGTGGGATCTGGACAGGTGGATTTAGTACATCTATTCCTCCCCTTTCTCCAAGAAGCATAGGGCAGCATTCATATAACTCTAAAGGCATATCTCCAAGGCTCAGGTAAAATATTGTCCTCCTCTAACTTCTGGGCTTTAAAAAATTACGTGTTTCTCTTCATACTGACATGCACAGAAGCTTTTTTTTTAAGTACTGCACATGCGCAGAGGGTCATTTCCGTGAAGGGGCGCGCACGCACACAAAACGTACACTTCCATCACAATACGAACCAGTGGGGAAAGTAAGTAGAACCCACCCCTGTTTTACACATCTTGAAGCTGCCGTATTTTTTGGAGTATAAGACGCACCTTTTTCCTCCCTAAAAGTGGCTGAAAATTTGGGTGTGTCTTATACTTCGAATGTAGCTTTTTTTTCCAGCCCTAACTAGGTGCTAACAGATCTTCCCAGCTCTTACCTTGCAGGCTTTTTCATTGTTACTCTCTCCAAAGAATGTTTTTCCAGCCCTAAGTCTTTGCAGGGTTTTTTTTCATTGCTCTACTTGCTCCGAGTAAGTTTTTTTCTAGCCCTAACCAGGTGCTAACTATCTTCCCAGCTCTTACCGGCTTGCAGGCTCTTTCATTGTTACTCTCTCAGAAGAAGGTTTTTTTAAGTCCTAACCAGGGGATAAAATAATGTGCTGAAGCTGCTCTGAATAAGTTTTTTTCTAGCCCTAACCAGGTGCTAACAATCTTCCCAGCTGTTACTGGCTTGCAGGTTCTTTCATTGTTACTCTCTCAGAAGAAGGTTTTTTTAAGTCCTAACCAGGGGATAAAATAATGTGCTGAAGCTGACCAGACTAAGAACGCTAGCCAGATGAATACCTGGTAGGCAGATTGTTTTCCCCTATTTTCCTCCCCAAAAACTAAGGTGCGTCTTATACTCTGGTGCCTCTTATACTCCGAAAAATACGGTATGTTGACTTCATTGGAAGAATACTGCTTTTATCCTGTGCCGTATCTTTTTTAAAAATTTCATACACTAACATGCTGTAGAGCAAACCACCAGTCTCAAGTTTAACCTCTGAGTCCTATGTAGAACCTAAAAGCATTTTTAGAGAGCGAAGAGGGAAACAGCTATAGCCAAATGCTTTGTTCACCTTCTGGATACCTTTTTAAAGTAGCTATACTGCCATAGCAATCCTTTTGTGACAGTGCCCATAAAGTACTTCCCTGGAGAAGCCTGGCAACTTCAATAGCTGATAGGATCCTCCTCTGATTTACATTTTTATATGCTGGTTTTTCCATTTACCTTGTCACTGCTGTAATAACAAACATATTTAAAAATAGATTCCATTCTTTTCGAGAACAAAGAAACTGATGTTGGACTTCGCAATTATTCACTGTTCTATTTTTTCTCCCTTCCTAGATATAGCAGACCTGGGAAATCATGTGATGCTGTTTCTCTAGGGAAACTAAAAATTCAGGTCTGTCAAGAAATATTGCTCTTTTTTTAAAAAAGATCAAGGCAAATTTAGAAACATTTATCCCAGAAAATAGTCAGAATTAAGGCTTTAGTTGCACTGCTGTTCTTGAAAGTGGATCTTTTATGTACTCTACTGAACATTTCAACAATCATACAGTACAGATAATCCCTGTTACATTTTATGCAACTCTTAAGGAGTTGAGACCACCAAGCATGACTTTACATGCACCCCATCAGTCAAGGTCACAGACTGATGGGGTGTGGGCTACCACATGACAAATAGGATGTGAGTTTCCCTTGTAGGATCCTAAACTTCAAAAACAGCAGTCATTCCCTGAAAATGTCTTTGGAAGTTTACTTTCTTGTTTAATTAATTTTAAGTAGTAGAACTGTTTGACCACTGAATCCATTCTTCTGTGCTGCCAAAAATCCAAATTAAACCATCCCCAACAGATGGTCATCTCTGTAGAACATATCCAAGCAGAGAGAACCCACCCTCAGTTTAGTTAATTAGTTCCAAGGTCAACCTGCTCTTATTAAAAATCAATCAAAAAT
This sequence comes from Diadophis punctatus similis, assembly GCA_023053685.1. NCBI lineage: Eukaryota > Metazoa > Chordata > Lepidosauria > Squamata > Dipsadidae > Diadophis > Diadophis punctatus. The sequence goes on from JALIGW010000003.1 coordinate 43,878,074, forward strand.
CTGTCTTCCTGTAATTTTAAGACGTTTTTCTCTATCCTGCATTCTGTGGTGATAAGGTGCTTTCTTCTATGATACCTATTTCAGGTTCTTGAAGAGTACTATGATGTTCATATCACATTCTCCTGTTCTCCACTGAGATTCCACTAAAGCAATTTATGCACAAGTCAAGCATTGTGTTTCTCACCTTATCCAGCTTGGTTAGATTACATAAAAATAGTACAGCTGCAAGGCTCCTGTCCTGTTCTGGGATTGTCCTGCTTTTCCCATAATCTGGAACGAATCTCGGGATTTCCACATCCTATCCGCACAAAGAACTTACAGGAACACTATAAACCAATTAATGCTTGCTTGCTTTCTAACAAATAGGAAAAACAGTCCATTTCCCTGGTCTCTGACTTGCCATTGGTCCTTCCATAATAAAAATCCCATTGCCCTCCACCAAACAAAAAGGAAATAATATAATAGCTAGTGGCCCTCTCATCTGTAATACTGTTGTACATACTGTATGTAATTTGTAACAAAAAGAATGTGTAATTCTGTATGTATTGGTGTGATTGTAAAATAATTTTGAAAAATTTATGCAAAGGAAAGCTATTTGACAGATATTTTATAATTTATGCTGATTAATGTACACTCATTTATTATGACTATGGCACTGCACCAGGAACAACCACTTTGAAGTTCATCCTCAGCCATAGAACCTCACTAAATGTCATTGGTTTACTGTAGCTCTCTGGAAAAGGCTGCAGTGCTGAGAAAGATGAGCCCTGAAGGAAAGAGAAGATGACCAGCAGTAAGGTGGATGGACTCAGGTACATGGGTGATGGGTGCACCATTGGAATACGTGAAAGACTAAGTTAGGAACATATTATCATGGAGAAAATATATGTGGGTGCTAAGATTTGACCTTGACTTGATGGCACATTATCAATCAATCAATCAATCAATCAATCAATCAACTAGAATACTTTGTAGATGCAGCCATGAAATTCTAGTTGAAAGGTCATGGCTGAGATTAAAGAAGTTTCTTGCTTTGGAGAGATAAAAATTAACACAAAGATCTTCTATAGGTTTGGCTAAGCAGCAATAGCTGCCTCAGTCCAAGTATTAAATTTGAATAGCAAACTGGGAAAAACTATTGCAACAGACTGAGATAGCTATTTGACTAGAACCTGTTACCTTAGCTTGTTTCAGAGTCTGATGATTCAGATTGTAATATTAAATTAGCACCTGTTGTTTCCGTAAAAAAAAGTTCAAAGCTACATTATTTGTCTACATCTTACTGCCTTTCGTCATTTATTCCAACTTTGCAATGAATTTGGAAATCTGCCCATATCTGTATGCATGTAACCTGACCCAAGTAATTGTTTACCAAGGGCTCTGTGCAGAATACGATACAAATTTCTGTATGCAACTCTAATATGAATCACATGTTTTGTTTGCTATACATAGAATAGAATAGAATAGAATTCTTTATTGGCCAAGTGTGATTGGACACACAAGGAATTTGTCTTTGGTGCATATGCTCTCAGTGTACATAAAAGAAAAGATACATTTGTCAAGAATCATGAGGTACAACACTTAATGATTGTCATAGGGTACAAATAAGCAATCAGGAAACAATCAATATTAATATAAATTGTAAGGATACAAGCAACAAGTTACAGTCATACAGTCATAAGTGGGAGGAGATGGGTGATAGGAATGATGAGAAGACTAATAGTAATAGTAATGCAGCCATAGTGAATAGTTTGACAGTGGTAAGGGAATTATTTGTTTAGCAGAGTGATGGCGTTCAGGGAAAACTGTTCTTGTGTCTAGTTGTCTTGGTGTGCAGTGCTCTATAGCTTTGTTTTGAGGGTAGGAGTTGAAGCAGTTTGTGTCCAGGATGTGAGGTGTCTGTAAAGATTTTCACAGCCCTCTTTTTGACTCGTGGAGTGTACAGGTCCTCAATGGAAGGCAGGTTGGCAGTAATTGTTTTTTCTGCAGTTCTGATTATCCTCTGAAGTCTCTCTCTGTCTTGTTGGGTTGCAAAACCAAACGAGACAGTTATAGAGGTGCAGATGACAGACTCAATAATTCTCCATCATCTGTGATTAAGTCATTGAATATTTCAATAAACTATAAAGATCCATCTCTCAAAGATTTCATGTTTCATGATACTTTAATTCGATAACCTCATACAGGTAGTCCTTGACCTACGACCACAATTGAGCCCAAAATTTTGGTTGCTAAGTGAGACATTTGTTTAATCGGTTTTTGTTTAATCAATAATTTTATGACTTTTGAGCCAAGGTGGCACAGTGGTTAAATGCAGCACTGCAGGCTACTGCTAGTTCAGCAGTTCAGCTGTTCAAATCTCACCGGCTCAAGGTTGACTCAGCCTTCCATCCTTCTGAGGTCGGTAAAATGAGGACCCAGATTGTTGGGGGCAATATGCTGAACTCTGTAAACCGCTTAGAGAGGGCTGTAAAGCACTATGAAGCGGTATATGTCTAAGTGCTATTGCTATTACTTTTCTTGCTACAGATGTTAAGTGAATCACTGCAGTTGTTAAGATAGTAAGATAATTGTTAAATGAATCCAGCTTCTCCATTGACTTTGCTTGTCAGCAGATCGCAAAAGATGATCACATGACCTTGGGACATTGCAACCGTCATAAATATGAGCCAGTTGCCAAGCATCCAAATTTTGATCACATGACCATGGGGATGCTGCATTGGCCATAAATGTGAAAAACAGTTATAAATCACTTTTTTCAGTACCGTGATAACTTCGAACGGTCACTAAATGAACTGTTGTAAGTTGAGAACTACCTGTATTTATGAGGAAAAAAACTGCTCTTGTGGGGAATATGGAGAAATTAATCAAGAATCAAAACCAAAGAATTTGTTTGCAGAGCTAAACTTTACAAAGAAGAATGTAGGAATCACCAAGAAGATGCTGATGGCAGACAAGAAAAATTCCAGCATTTTTATTATCTGGCAATTGAAATCTTAGCAAAAAGGGATAGATTTTCTTCACGATCACATGTTGATTACATTTATTTATCATTTTGAAAAACGTCTGAACCAGATTGACCAAAAAGCTGAACTGTCAATTCCAAAAGTAATGCCCTCTTTGATACTTCCAGCCCTATACTTCAAAGAGAAAGAAAGAGAGAATCTATAAATGTATTTCCTTCCTCAGTCCATGTAAACTACAGAATACATTACATTAAAACAGGAGTGTCTCAGGAAAGGGAGTAGCTTCAAAAGCATCTCAGAGTGACTCAGGATGGTTATGGCAGCAGAGTCATTGGTCTCCAAGACACTGTCTCTTTTGTTGGCTCTGTCACATTCTTTCTCCATGCGCAATCCCTCACAAGGAAGCTTTTCAAGATGTGGATCCTCAGACGACTGGCCTTTCCCCTGGCTGCAAAGTCCACCAATCTGTGCAAACAGCCTTTCCTGAATAACTTAGATTGTGTGCCACTCTGCCCATAGTTGCATTAAACTGGGTATCCTTTCAAGGTTACACAGATCACTCTACTAGACTTAGGCACAAATAGCTTAGCTCTAGTCTAAAGTCACATAGGAAAGAATGATGCCCACCTTGGCTGGCATATGCAGCCACATTAAAGAGCTGGATACTAGTAAAAATTAGGCTAGATTTGAAACAACTAATGTAAAAGGTTGGAAGAGAAAAGAAGAAAAATAAAAAAAATCTCAGTTTAGTGTGTTAATAATTGCAGGAGGAATAACATGAGGTAAATTATTCTGTGCCAGCTACTTGAGTGGAATTCATCTACCCTTTTTGAAAGTCACTATTTTCACAACATTGGAGGACATGTTTGAAAAAGACAAGAAGACAGGGCAGGAAAACTAACATGAGACTATCTGTTCTTGAAAGACAGGCTCTGTAAAAAGGAAGCCAACATTTTGAAGAAAACATTATTATTAATATCTAATTTCCCCAGCACCAGTGGCTTCTTGAGGGCCATGACTGGAAACATGTAATCCCGTTTTGAGGTGGGGGTACCTTTGAATCAGTGTTGACTCCTTGTGACTGCATGTACTAGTTGCTGCAGGTTTTTTGGTAAGTTATTCGGAAGTGGTTTGCCCTTCCCTCTTTCCTAGGACTGAGAGACAGTGACTGGCCCAAGGTCATGAAACTGGCTTCATCTGTAAAGCAGGACTGGTACTCACAGTCTCCTGGTTCCTAGCCTAGTACTTTAACCACTATGCCAAAACTGGCTGTCACTAGTCCTGATGTTGCATTCCTCTAAATCCAAGATTTGGTGTTCCAAAGATGCTTTTTCAAGAGGCAACTGGCCTTTCTGGTTTTTCTTTGAAGACGTTTCGCTTCTCATCCAAGAAGCGTCTTCAGCTGTGATTGGATGTTGGGGAATGGAAGGATTTATACTCCTTGCAGACAGCTGGTCATTTGCATTCTTTTAGTGGGTCATTAAGGCCACCTGGAGGTTTGTCTGTGTCATCAGGGTCACCTGAATGATGCAAATGGCTGTGGGGCCTTCTTGGAACTGTTGAAAGGACTGTGTTGTAGATTGGAGGTAGATGATGTCGTATCCCTCCCCCTGTGTTGAGAGAGGGCTGTTCAGTTTTGACATAGATGGCCTCTTTAACCCCTCTTTCAAACCAGCGATCCTCTGTGTCCAAAATGTGGACTTTGCTGTCTTCAAAAGAGTGGCCTGTGTCTTTTAAATGCAGATGGACTGCTGAATGTAGTGCTGATGTGTTTGTTCTCCTATGTTGTGCCATGCGCTTATGAAGTGGTTGTTTTGTTTCCCCAATGTACAGATCTGCACATGGCTCACTACATTGTACTGCATATACCATGTTACTCAGTTTAGGTCTGGGTGTTTTATCCCCCACTCAACACAGGGAAAGGGATAAGACATCATGTATCTCCAATCTACAACACAGTCCTTTCAACAGTTTCAAGAAGGCTCCACACCTATTTGCACCACTCAGGTTACCCTCATGACACAGATAAACCTCCAGGTGACCTTAACTACCCGCTAAAAGAATGCAAATGTCTGCAAAAAGTATAAATCCTTCCATTCCCCACCATCCAGTCAGACCTAAAGAAGCTTCTTGGATGAGAAGCGAAACATCTTCAAAGAAAAACCAGAAAGTCCAGTTGCCTCCTGAAAAAGCACCTTTGGGATAACCATGACCTGGATGACTGAGAATCTCCATAGACATCAAGATTTGGTGATATAGCTGCTGATAATCAACAATATGTTTCCTGCTATATGAAGTTGAAAATCTGTAGTATGCACTAAAATAGGGTGATTACAAAGAAAGAAGATAATTCCAACTCCATCTCTTTTTCCAGAAAATCCCCCCAAAATAGAAAAAGCACAGACTAACTCTACTCATTTGCATTATTATCTTCCCACTGTGACCCTCACCTTCCCAAGTCATCCAAAGATTGCCCATCATGGTTTACACCGAACATCTACTATAAATTGGACCAAAGATAGTTGCAATGTTGTGGATTCTTTCCTTTTCTTTATATCACCCTGAAATGGAAGAAGATTTTAGAAGATCTGAACCCTGTTTGTTGCCCGTAGTAAAAATGTAGTTGAATTCCCATTTAGAGAATTACCATTCCAGCTTTTTCTTCCCAACTATCATATCCTTTGGTTAAGCTTTAGTGAGACAAATAGGATTGGGGCTGCAGTGGGTGATAATGATGGACATTCTATAGAAACGATCATCACTGAGTGACTGCGTACTTTTCAACAGATCAGGTAAAATGGGCATTATTGTTTACATGGAGCTTAATGGGACTGTATTTCCAGTGGTGGGATTCAGCCAGTTCGCACCACTTCGGGAGTTAACTTTCTGAGCAGTTTGGTGAACTGGTTGTTGGAAGAAATCATTAGGCAGAGAACCGGTTGTTAAATTATTTGAATCCCACCACTGTAGTATTTCCCATTAAGTGCCCCTTGGACCAGTACATTTGGAATACCTTTCAATTGTCCCGTAGATGGTAATACCAACTAAAATATTCTAGAATTGCGCTTGGCTCTAAGCGCAAAGTAAATAAAAATTTCAGGTACTTCTATTACCTGAAAAACATAATAACTTTCACTGAATGAAATATCAGGGCACTAATCTGCATGTAACAATTACTTTTTGCATTACATGTCATCTGGTATTAAGCTAATCAATGCCAGAAAAACATCTGGAGATAAAACAGCCAACAATGTGAAAGTGAAAACAACTCTGTGTTAAAAGGAACAGAGCAAACACTGAGCTCTTTGTCTTCCTCGCCAAATCTGAGAAAGAAAGAATTCTCTAGGGAGAGAGAAAAAATATAAAAGAAAGAATACTTGGCTTCTGAGACAAATTTTCTCCCACTCCAGTGAATTCAGCATTTGCTCGAAAGTACAATGTAGTCTAAGAAAGATGGGCCTTCTATAGAATTCTTCATGCTATATTTACCCTCCCCCTAGAGAAGATGTTTAGGGTAATAAAATGTAACCTTAAAAAAAGAGAAAGAAACAAAACAAAGAGATTCATCAATAGTTCTTTATCTTACTGTATTTGTACTTCCTGAATAATGCTAGACATGACTCTACAAAAGAGAAGTCTCAGCAAAAATTGTGCTACGCGGGAAAAGACACAAAGAAGCAGCTTTGGGTTTTATTCCTAGTCCCCAGCTGAAGTTTCAAGCACCCCATTGCTTTCCAAATACAACAGAAAACAGAAGTCTGCATGTGTTGCTTCAATCAAGAAAGGGAGGAGAAATTCTAAGTAAAAATGTTGCTTATGACTCAGCTTAATGACCCTGATACTCTTTTAAAAAAAAATCCGGCTCAGGTTGCAACAGACAGGACCTAGCAAAAAGGCCTGGGAAGATGAGGTGATGAGAAAAGCCTTACAGTTAAACCTGTCTAGACTTACTGCCCCTGCAATGTCAGAATTGGTGGCTGTTTCTTCATGTCCTGATGACATGCTGAAGAAGAAGAAGGTCAGAAAAACTGAGGACTCAAGCAATTATGTTCCATGTGATGTTCCATTAAGGGGCGTGCATAAGCGCACCACTGTGCCTACCATCCCTGTCCTACTGTTCTATTGTCCTCTTTTATTGGTACTTTTTACTTACATTATATTTATACAAACAACTACTATCTTGTATGTTTGAATGAATGAATGAATGAATGAATGAATAAATAAATAAATAAATAAATAAATAAATAAATAAATAAATAAATAAATAAATAAATAAATAAATAAATAAATAAATAAATAAATAAATAAATAAATAAATAAATAAATAAATAAATAAATAATGCCCTGGCACACGTGATCGGGACAGCACCTTTTAGCAGTGAATTAGAACATAGGCAGTTGAGGTAAGATTGGGGACAGCAACTGGGACAACAAACATTATGCTGGCTTAGTTTTCTCCTACTGTGTGAAAAGGCCCTAATATGCTTATCTAGAAAAGGACTTCATTTTCAACAATCTTATTACATTCAAGGAAATCATTGGGAAATCCAAGCAAAGCATTATGAAATTATCATTGGTTCCTTAGACTTTGTGGAGACCAGGGGATTTATAGGGCCATACTAAAATGCAAACATATCTCTCTAATTTCTCAAAGTGCCATGGTGGGGATTTGTGATGTAAAGGGACACCTAGGCACTTATCAAGCATAGGATCAAGAAAGAAAAATTAAAATGGCCTTTGATGGTGTTAAACTCATGTTCCTGTTTAGCTATTATCTGAAGCGTGCAGTCAAAAAAAGTCAAGATGGTGGCCATGGTTGTGTGATTGATGCTCTGCCTGGTTTTTATATGCAAAACACATAGAGCAAGAGCATTTACATACTGCTTCATAGTGCTTTACAGCCTTCTCTAAGTGGTTTATAGAATCAGCATATTGCTCCCAACAATCTAGGTCCTCATTTTACCGACCTTGGAAGGATGGAAGGCTGAGTCAACCTTGAGCCGGTCAGGGTCGAACTCGTAGCAGTGGGAATGCTGAGTTAGCCTGCAGAGTCAGCCTGCAATACTGCATTCTAACCACTTCGCCACCAAGGCTCAGCTCCATCACATATAAACTTTAGTTTAGTTGCATCATTGTAGCCACCATCATTATTTTTTAAAATAATTTTATTAAAGTTTACAAATACAAGAATAAAAAAGCTAATACAAACAGACAAATATAAAAAATAAAGGAAACAAGAAGAAAAGTTTTTTAAAAAAGGAAAGATAGAGAAAGATATATTTTAAAAATGACTCCCTCCTCCCTCCAGACAAATATAAACAATTTGGCTAACTTGACACCTTCTCTAGTGCCTCAATTTTTTTAAAAAACCTCTTCTTCCCATATCTCATCCCTTACCAATAGTCACATTACAAAAACACACCATTCAATCCTGATCAATCAGTCTATTAAGAGCTACTAGAAATATTAACATGTATATTTTAATCTTAATTTAAAATTTCAATTTTATAATCTACGGTAAACTTATATTTTCTCTAACACATAAAGCAGAAGAAATCTCTTCTCACTTATAAACAAATCTTTAAAGCCTTATCATACAATTCCAATCAAAAATAAATTCTAAAGTTTGATCTTTAGTCACATCAAGCATGTATGCTTTTTATGTTAAGCTTTTCAATCTGTTTGCTTAAGCTAATAATAGAGCTCAAAATTCCTTTATTTATTGGAGTATACATTGTCTCTGGATCCAAAAGATCAAATTGCCTGGGTTCCTGATCATTGCCCTGATACTCGGCAAAATATATAGTACTTACAACAATAAACTATATACAACAACAGAGCAGCCACTGAGTTTATGACAGGTTTTATTTTACTGCAACACAATTTTCCATTTGCTATGAATGACAGTTTTGTTAAAACCAATTGGCAAAATGTTTTCTGAGTGTGAAATTGTTAAGAAACTGGGTAGGCACATACAAAACAGCAAGTGACCTGGTCCACTGTAGGCACAGTTACTGCGCATGCAGGCGAATTCTGCTGAACGCCAGCAGTTCGATCCTGACCGACTCAAGGTTGACTCAGCCTTCCATCCTTCCAAGGTTAGTAAAATGAGGACCTAGATTGTTGGGGGCAATATACTGACTCTGTAAACCATTTAGAGAGGACTATAAAGCACTATGAAGCGTGTATAAGTCTTAAGTACTATTGCTATTGCTATATAAAACAGCAAGTGACCTGGTCCACTGCATTGGAAAAAAGGAGTCTAAGCTGTTGTGGCCTAGAGGTGGAGCTCTTGCCTCACATTCAGGAGGTTGTGAGTTTGATCCTAGGTAGAGGCAGATGTAGGGTCTCCTGCCTGGGCAGGGGGTTGGACTAGATGACCTGCAAGGTCCCTTCCAACTCTGTTAATTTGTTAAATCAAGTCCACCCCCGAAAAAGCTAATTGAAAAAATAACTTCACTTGGGCTTCGAGAAGACTCCCTCCAGAGAGGCAAAGACAGTTTCAGTACAATGGTGTTATAACCTCTTGGTGCTCAGGAGACAGACTGGGTGCTAGCAACAGGAACAAAGCAGTTTTGTACAGGGCACTATGCATCTTCTTCTTGTTGTGCCATATCTGTCATTGGACGTTGGCGATTATGTTGGCAATCCTATTTTTGTCAACAGCTGCATGAAAAAGTGCTGCTGAGTTTTGTCCAAACCAGTCCCTTAAGTTTTTAAGCCATGATGTTCTTCTGCCTGGACCTCATTTGCCTTCAACCTTTCCCTGGAGGATTAAGTGAAGGATGCCGTATTTTTCTGGGTGTTGCATCACATGTCCAAAATATTCTAACTTTCGCTTTTTCATGGCTTTGATTATTTCCCTTTGCTTTCCCAGGCAGTTTATCACCTCCCCATTTGTGATTTTGTTAACCCAGCTTATACGTAACAGGCACTATGCATGATACATGATAAAGTCAGTGCCCCTATTTGAGAGGAAGTCTGGTACCATATACAGGTAGTCCTTGTTTAGCAACCATAATTGGGACCGGATTATAAGTGAAGTGGTCACTAAGTAAAACTGCAACTGTGCTTTTTTAAAAAATTGTTATCTCACTTCAGCTTTCCTTTGCTTTGCAGGCCTGTGAAGGTTGTAATTGTGACAATTGGTCGCAGAATTACTTTTTTGTTGCAATTATAACTACGAGCAGTCACTAAACAAGACAGCCGCTAAAGAAGAATTACCTGTAATGGCCACAGCGGCTAGCTGTAGAGCAATCCCATGATGTATTTTAAGTGGCTGTTAATGGGTAGCTGGTTGGAGCAAAAAAACTGCTTGCAAGATCTGCAGGCCATAGGCTGAATAGAGTGGCAGCTCCAGACAGGGAGTCACAAGGGTATGTAGGTACCCTGTTTCCCCCAAAATAAGACATCCCCTGATAATAAGCCCAATCGGGCTTTTGAGTGCATGGCAATAAGGCCAAGCGCTTATTTCAGGGTTCAAAAATATATAAGACAGGGTCTTATTTTGGGGGAAACACGGTAGTACAGGTTAGAGTTCAATTTGCCACATCTCTGTGTGGCTTATGTATTGTGTGCAATGGATACACTAGCTTTGGAGCTAGATCGCAATCCAAAACAGACTTCAGGTCAGTGCCAACATTCGGAAAGGGGAAAACAAGCCTTGCTTCCCTTCCTATGAAGCTAGCAATTAACCTTAAAGTGACCACAGACTTAGAATGTGTCCTTTCCGTTATTCATTGGAATGCACAAGCTTTATATGACAGGGAAATGTTGTGCTTAATACGCAGTAAGGAAGGAAGTGACAAGGGCATTAGGAATTCATATGCCTGCTGTCAGATAGAAGAGCAACTGACCCAATTGGCTTGATATTTCGACCTAAGGCAACGAGGGCTTATGGTGACAAAATCGGGAGCAAAATCCAGAGAATCAATAGTCAGGAAGAGGTGATCTGGAATGGCACCAAACTATAGAGAAGACCTAATGTGCTTGAGCCTGACGTTCTTCCTTCTGAGCCATCTGAACAGTTGCAATAAAGCTAGTCTCTATTGGGGAAGGCTGGATTTGTCATTCACTTGCTAATCTTTAGGAAACAGGGCAGTTTCTGAGTAGGTTACTAGGTGAAAGGAAGTGATGCAGGAACCTCCCATTCCAAGCAGCTTTCCTGCCCCGGCCCTTCGCATTCGCTGGGATGCATTTAGATTTTGTACAAGTTCCTGCCCATTCCACAGTCGTTAAGAATCTTTATCAGGAGTTGGCAGCCTGAGCCTCTGCAATCTGATGGCCATAAAGGCAATCCATTGTGTCAGAGATAACATAAAAATGTGGATGCTATTACAAACATGGCATCCATGCAAGGGCACATGCCTGCTATTGATAGACACAAATAGGTCAGATAAGTGATTGTGAGCATATTGGGATAGGAAAAAAGGGGGGAGGGGGTTAAAAACTGCAAAAACTGAAATCAGCCTAGAAACAAAATGTTAGATTGTGGGCGACTGAAGAGACAGAGGCAGATCTTCAACTTCAAACTCTTTATTGCAACAAGCAACAACCCAGCAATTGTCTGTCTGACAGCTTGCCCTTTTATAGGGAGCTGTCAGACGGCGCAACCAATCAGCTTTAACTATTTTCCCACCTAGATGGCGGACCTGAGTGAAGCCTTCGCTTCTTCGACTTCACTTTCTTATTGAGTATTCAACACAAAAACCATATAAAAAGAAAAGGTAGCATTGCAATATATACAGTAAATCTACACATAAAAAAATAACTGAGGGCTCAGACCAGAGGTGGGTTCCTACTGGTTCTAACCGGTTCTTTAGAACCGTTAGTAACTCAGCGATGACGTCACGGAGCCGGTTCTGTCGGTGTCTCCGTGGGTGCCGCCATCTTGGATTTTTGCTTCTGCGCATACGCAGAAGTTATTTTTTGATTGCTGCAGGCACACGCGTGCGCACACGGCGCAACCCTTAGCGAACCGGCAGCAAAAGGATCCAGAACCCACCCCTGGCTCAGACCCAGTTCCATAATTAAGCACTGGTATCTGCACAGGCATATGTGGGAGTGGGAGGGGGGAGAGAAATGGTGAAACAATGTTCACGCCCTTCCCATTTTGTGGGTGTGTTTTGATCCTGTATGTAGTTTTGGAAAGGACAGATTTTGTGTTGCATCACCATGATATGAAACTATGAAACTATTGGGGTCTGTGAATACCTTTGGGGCCCTGGGAAGTAAAAAGGCAAAAGAAATGCTAACTATGTATGTATGATATTAAGTAACGCCTTTGTATAAATTACGTATAATATTTTATTGAAGAAATAGCCAGATCTTGGAAATAGGAGGAGGATGAGCAAGTTTTAGAAGACTCGTTATTCATCTTTGTGTCATTTTACGGCATGCTGGCTGGGGAATCCTGGAGTTGAAGTCCACATCTCTTAAAGTTGCTGAGGTTGCGAAATGCTGAATTAGACTGAAATATGTATTACAACTCTATTGATGAAGTATAATTGATAACTATCTACCGGTATGCCCTGGAAATGTCTCTTTTGGAACACTGAAATGTGTTCCATGAAATACATGGAACTGCCTTGAAAATAAACCCAAATTTATAATTATTCCAACATAAACAGCAAGATTGTTAGCATGGCTATTATAACAATGTTTTGCCATCTGCGAAGCAATTGCAATTTTAAGAGCTGTTATTAAGCTTTATATACTTACCCATATTGTAAGATTATCTTCTGAAATATGTCTGGAGGTACTTTTTTGAAATGAGTTTTGAAGTGTGGATTTTCTTGATTAGTACTCCATTTTTTTGTTTCTTTATTAATCTATTTTATATATAAGTTGATTTATGTTACTGTGTTAATCTCTTGCCTTTCAATCTTGGTATACAAAAAAACCCGTTAAAATTGAACATTTTAAAATGACATAATAAAATGATTGTTAAAATGATGGGGACACCCTCTCCAGAATAGATCACCTGGTGAACCATTGTTTACAGCCTTTTTTGGTGCTAAGGGCCTTTTAGTTTTCCAATCAATTCAGTTTTAATTTGAAAAGCATTTTGATAACCATGTGACTGAGGCTATTCTGTGGGCTGTTGATTTTGTCCTGCTGCTTTTATTGTTTATTTTTGTTTTAAGTCAGCAGTATATTAACAGAATAATAATGAAGCCCAATGCTTGTTTTCTATTGTCAAATAGAAATAAATTAATGAAGTTGGTGTATTCTGTTTTGAAAATACATTTACTTACCCTATTGGCATATCTCTGGGTGTTTTGCAAGTACTTTTCCCTAGTTGAGGTGACAACTTTCTCTTGGGAAATTTGGGCTTTTAATATGAGAGTGAGAATGAGTGAGCATTCAGTTATAGCAAAGAATAGCAGAACAATTAACAGGTGCTATTCCAGATCCTGGACAAACTGGCAGTGAGACAGAGATCTTGGCTTGATGGAAAAGAATCAAGGCCAGGGGAAGCTGGCAGGCATTAACCAGCAGCTACTGGAAACCATAGCCTGCTTCATTGTCATGGGGATGGAAAATTCAGCCCTCTCTGGGTTAGACTGCACCAGGCTTGAGGGTACCTACTCAGACTCCCTAGGAACGCTATTGGCAGCGAGAACTATAGAAAACATGCAGAGATAATTGCTTACATTTTACAAAAAGTGCACATAGTTTTCACAACCAGCTAAGACAGGATTTTGTTTAAGCATTACATGCTGAATACGCCATAGAGATCTGGTTTATACATAACAGCAAGCTACAGTGGCTGAGTTCACCCACTACAGTAAGGCCAAAACAATTACATTAAAGTTTAGAATAATGTGTAAAGCTAGGCTATTTTTTTTTGTACCTGTAGCTTCTTTGTAAGAAATATATTAACTGATTGTTGGAAAGTTCCCAGCTATTTAAAATGGCTAAATGCCACCAATATTAAGGGACTAATTGAACATATTTCTGAAACAATTTAACTCTGTGTCTACCACAGATTAGTAAAGATAATCTCCTCACGGAGCTCAATGCCATATTTGTTATTGTAGATTAAATTAAGATAGGGTGCCCAGATACCTTTGATCCAAAATCAGGACAGTTTTTAAAAAATAGCACTTCTCAAGATAACGTTTATTATTCCAACAAAGCCAATAAAAATCATATTCACACGTATTTACTATTAGATGATATCTTATTCAGCAAATTTTCGTCGCCCAAAATCTTTTTATACATTTTGCCATACGATGAAGAAGAATGATTTATTTTAATTTGAAGCAAGCATTTCACGGTTTTAACATCCAATCGATTTCGATCGTCTGTCCACTGCTTCTTGCACAGGGAAAATACTCTTTCCACAGCCACGTTTGACGTAGGAATTGAAAAAATTATGCTAACTAGAATTTTCAGATCAAAGAATTGGAACTTTTGGAACATCAGCAGAGGATAAGGCAAGAGATTTTAATGCTGCCCATAGTTGCAAAATGTGTTCAATAAGTGGTAGCATGCTCAGCCACCTAGTATGTGAATGTGTTGGGAAAGTCACATATTCAATTTCAACAAATTCACAAAATTCCTTGAACTTCTCATGCCGCAGAGTATTGAAATAGCTCAAAATTTTGAACAACAGCATTTCTACATCCAGTGATAATCTTTCACATGCTTTTTTTGCCGCATTGTGGCATATATGTGCCGGGCAACCAACAGCAATTAATTTAGAATTCAAGGTTTTTAGTTTGGTGAAAATGTTATTCTGCCCTTGTTGACTAGTACCACCGAAATTCACATTAGCATTCTCTGCACTGAAGGCTACTAATTTTGCCGGATCAAGATTGTTATTTTGCAAACAAATGTTTAAATATCTGAATATAATGTCAGATGTTTCACCCGGTAAATTAGCAAAATCTAATAGTTTTACAGCCAAACCATCCACTGAAAAATATCGAATAATAATCGGAATTTTTTTTATTTCTTTATGGTTGGAAGTATCTGTAGCAATAGAATAATAACCATCTCCTAATTCATTGAGTAGTTCTTTTATTGAATTTTGTGCTAAGACGTTGCAAATTATAGCCTGCGACTTTGTGTAGGATGACAAAAACTTTTTGGCTATTTCACAATCTGGAAAGATTGTTGTCAAAAGTTTGTTAGTACATTCATTACTTCTGAATGAAAGCGAATGAACAGCCGTGTGATATGCTAGAACTGCTTCTGCAGCTGACGTCTTCTTAGATACCGGCGCATTTTTACTGACAAAAAACTGTCCTATTTCAGCGGTTGACTTCTTGGATTTTGAATTTTCATCGTGAAGTTTTGTACCACAATGTCTAGAAATGGCTGGGGCGCCTGTACTTCCAATATCAATGTCTGATGAACAATATGAACAGAATGCGAAAGTGTCTCCTTTTCTACTCTTTTTAATACCATCAAAATCTTTAGAATATTCTTCTTGGTAAAGATTTTTCCTTTTTGTAGCCATATTATAGTAATAAAGTACTTTTTGGAGTATAACACGCACCTAGATTTTAGAGGATTTCAAGCCCAGTTGCCACCTCTTCCGCAGCCCTTCGCTTGTTTTAACGGAGAGGTCGGCCCAGGCTTACTTGGTCGGAAACACACTTTTGGCCTGGATTCGCTTTGGCGGGTGCGGGATCGGCGGACCCTTCGCCCCCTTTCTTTCTCCCCTCCCCCAAGCTGGCTTTGCAGCCTCCTCAGGTGCCTCGGGGGCGAAAGGAAATAAAATAAAACCACAATTTTATTACATGACCACTCACTTTAAACTAAGAAAACATTTACAGTATTTTAAATAATTTATCACAACCCTGAAAGAAAGCATTAAAATATTACACACTAAAAATGCACATGAAATCTTCCATAACAATACATAAGAGAATCTGCCTGAAAATGAAGCGATTGAACTAAAACACAAGTAGTGCAAACGTACTTTCATTTAACGTTCATCTTGATTATCCTAAAATTTTACAAAAGTTCAGGACAAATCAGGACGGGAACTCGAATTTCAGGACAAAATCAGGACATTTTCAGAATCAGGACAAGCTTCTAAAAATCAGGACAATCCTGATAAAATCAGGACATCTGGGCACCCTAAAATAAGATCTCATTTGATCTCAATCACAGCCCACTGTAATCAGTTTTATTGCTTCACTTTATCTTTTAACTCTTGTTTAAAATGTCAATGAGCTTATTGTGCCATTAGTCCAATAAAAAATAAGAAGAAATATGGAAGTACCTTCAAATATTTTTGTTTTCTGTTTCTATTTGAAGTATGGTTTCTCTTCAGATCATATAAATTTTTCGCCTGTTTGAAGTATAGTTTTAACAACCTTGGAAATGTGGGTTTTATAAATAAATAAATAAATAAATAAATAAATAAATAAAGCATCTCTTTCATTGCGTCAACCTCTTTGATCATGCTTTATTGCAAATCCTGGTCGGGGTACCGCTAGCAGTTCTCATTATCCATTTTCAATCCCAGATTTTTGTCCAGGTTTTTTGGCTGTTTTTATTCCAATATAACAGTATGAGAGTACCGATGCATGTTGTTTAACTCTTAACTCTTCCAGCAAACAGGAGTGGTTAAACACTAGAATGGTTTTACCGATGGCGGTTCAATCAAAATTCTGATCAGTTTTATCCATGCATCCAAATGAGATGGCTATGGTTGCCTATAAAGTAACAGTTGCATGGAAATCATTTTCATCCGCTGCAGTATGATAGATATACTTATCCCAGACCATTTTTAATGGGTAACCTATTTAGAACTTCTAGAGTTGTTGGGAATTAGAAAAGCACAACTATGTAAGAATGACATCCAGTTTTATTTCTTCCTTCCAAAGACTTCTATCCTCTGTTTCATTATGAACATGTTAAGCCAACTTTCTAAAATAATATGCACATAATTGCGACTGCAATTATCTCAGCATTCAGAATCTCTCTGCCCCCCCCCCGCTGAGAGTGCATGGTGTTTCTTATCTGAATGTTCAGAACACAAAAGAGTCAATGAAAATATATTTCAGTGTCAAAAGAAAACAAGTTTTCTACAAATCCTTCCAGAGCTAATTCCTGACAATTATTACCAACCTATGCAATAAATTGCAGAGTTATTTTCTGTGAGCCTCCACCAACAACTGAAGGAGGAGGGGTAATGTTTGCAGGTTAAACAACGTCTTTAAAAAAACAAATCTGGAAATGTTCAGATTTCAGCCATTAAATATTTTCAAGCCAGAATATCTTGTTCTCATCTAGATGGTAAACTAGATACTGAAAAATAGGCGAAGCATGCAGGTGTTCTGATCACTGATCACCTCAGCAGAAGAATATGAAATATTTCATTAATTTCTTGCAGCTATTGAAAAAACTGAGATGTCTTGCATATAAGTATACACATACATGCGCATACACACGCGCGTGCACACACACACACACACATATGCAAGCACGGGAAAATTGTATTTCCATTATAGAAGATTATATAAATGTTTGCTTTGTCACATGTGACTGCATCTGAAAGTAAATGAGGGCAGAAAGAGTCTTCTAGGAACTAATCCCACACACACAAAAATTGAACTCTACATAAAGTGTGCTATTGTGTAGAACAAGGCATGTTCTGTGCTAGAATCCTTCTATGTGTATAGCAATAGCAATAGCACTTAGACATATATACCGCTTTACAGTGCTTTACAGCTGTCTCTAAGTGGTTTACAGAGTCAGCATATTGGCCCCAACAATCTGGTCCTCATTTTACCCACTTTGTATGGATAAAAGACTGAGTCAACCTTGAGCCTGGTGAGATTTGAACTACCAGGCAGCCGGCAGTCGGCAGAATTAGCCTGCAGTACTGCATTCTAACCACTGTGCCACTGTGGCTCATTATGATAATTTCTGTTCAATAAACATATATAAAGCAATGCAATATAACATGATTATAACTGTGAAGACCGGAAGCATCGCAGCAAGACGGGCTGGAAATAGCGGGCTTCGATGAGCACCATGAAAATCCAGCCCAACGAACCGTTGCCGGGGGATCCTTTGGATAGGAACCGTCCTAGAGGGATGGTGAAGAAGGAGAGGCATCTCTAACGACCAGGAGGAACAAGGCAAGTTTCTCGAAGGTCGGAGACAAGCTCTCTAAACTGGCAACAGGGGCAGTGGCCATTTGCAAGGACTGCTTCAAAGCTGGGGCAACTGGAATAAGATTAAAGCAGGAGCGAAGTCAGAACAGAGTGTTGGGATCCTGTGAATGATTCACCAACATATAGACAAGGAAATTTCAAACTGGAATACTAAAAGGCATCCTGGAGCAGTAATTAGTGGCTAACTGACACCTGGGGAATTTTAAGGGAGGAGAAAGACAAAGCGGAGGCTGAAACACCAGAGCTCAAGAAGTGTCCCGCTTTGATAATTAACTTTGAAATTAAAAACAATAAAAGGAGAAAATTTGAGGGAAAAAGCATTTTCTATGTGAACTTAAGCATTGTTGATACCTTTGATAATCATCTAGTAGGAGTCTGTGGTGGATTTAAAAGAGCCATCTGCTGGTGGAAAAAGAGCACTACAATATTTCTTGGAAGACAGAGGAGGGAAAAAAATACAGACGTACAGACTGTGGATTTTGACCTTGGCTATTAAAGGAAAAGATAAAGAGTCTGTGAGAACATCTAAGGAGTGTCTACGTGCCTATTCTACTTGGTGCTAATATTGCAAGGTTGTGGAAGATAATAAAAATTTGATTTGGAGTAGTTTGGACTAAATTTGACTTGGACATATGAATTGGGGGGGAGGTAAAGAAAGAGACTATATGTATTTTAGATTTTAATTAAATGAGATTGGATTTAAAATATAAAATTTGTCTAATTGGTAACATGGAGACTTTGATATATGAGGAGTTACTTGAAATGTTAAAGGACACACGTGACACCTTAAAGGATATTATAAAGCCAGAAATTTTGTTGGAAAATGCACAGCAGGTAATAAGTGAGGAAGTGTTAAAAGAAAAACAAAATAATTTTGAAGGGGAAAGAAATGAGGATAAATCACAGGTAGATGACCTTACTGAGATTCACAATAATACTAAAAGAGTAGATAGAGGGGAAGTTCCCTTAAAAAAGAATGAATTAAAAGAAATACAAGCAGATGATTTTACTGAGTTTCACAGTAATATTAAAAGAGTAGATAAAGGGCAATGTCTCTCAAAAAAGAGGCAAATAAAGGCAAAACAGAAAAAAGAACAAACTAAGGGAAATACAGTCAGATGATTTTACTGGGTTTTATAGCAACACAAAAAGAGCAGATAGAGGGAAGCGCCTTTCAAAAAAGAAACAAACAAAGGCCAAAAAGAGAAAGAATGGGAAGAGTTTAGAAATCATAGGGAGAATTATTCAAAGAACAGGCCTGACAGGAAGGGAAAAGAACCAGAATAAAAGGTACAATATTTACAAAAGTAACAAAAAGAAAAAGAAGAAAGTAAAAGAACGGGGGGGGGGAGAGAGAGAGAAAATTAACTAAAGGTGGCATTTTTGAGAGACCAAAAGAAAATGGTTAAGAGGGGAAGGTTAATGGAAAGGAGGAAGGAAAATATGACACAATTTATACACTTAGGGCAGGGGTAGGCAAAGTTGGCTCTTCTATGACTCATGGACTTCAACTCCCAGAATTCCTGAGCTAGCATGATTGGCTCAGAAAGTCTGGGAGTTGAAGTCCACAAGTCATAGAAGAGCCAACTTTGCCTACCCCGACTTAGGGGAATGGTATTCATATTGATAGATCATATGTAAGATTTGAAATATGTTGATGTATGATGTTGTATTGTAAAATGATGGTGTTTATTGTATTGTATTGTAAAATGATGAGGTTTAGTAAAACAGAACAGCAGATGTAATGAAAAAGACAAATTGGTATAATTGAGAAAATGACTTAAAACCAAAACTAAAGTGGAAATGTTAAAAGTGGGATGGGGAATTTGGAAAATATATTTAGCAATAGAGAAAAAAAGAAAATAATTGAGAATATTTTAAGCGTTTAGAAATAAGGAGCAATTAGTGATATTGTCTATGTATTAAGAGGAAAATAAATTAAGAGGAAAAATATGGAAATAGAATTTTATGGTGGAAATTGGGAAACAGAAATATGATGTAAAATGAACTATGTATGTAAAAGGAATATAAGTGTGACCCGAACAACACTCTGCTCACAAAATGTATTTGTAATTATAATTGAAAAAATAAATTATTGTTATTGTTATTATAAATCAGTTGAGGAGAAAAGCAGTTTTCTGCAGGCGAAATTACATTGGAAGGATGAATTGGACCTTGTGTTAATCCACCAATTGGGGTTCCATAATTCCTGTGTAAATTAGACCCCCAGTATTGCAGTCTTCTGTGTTAGAATCTTCAGAGGTTACCATATTTCACTTTTATCCCCCTCCAAGCTAAACAAGTCCAAGTCCTTTAATATATGATTCTCATAAGAATTATCTTCTGTATGCCAATTACTGCCACCCCTAAGCCTATTCCAGTTTCTGCTATGCCCGGAAGAAAACACAATTATTTCAAAGTGCAGAGTGAACTGGAACTATTATTTCCTGCGGTTTGTAAATGTGGATTCTCTTAATGCAGCCAGAAACCACATTAGCCTTTTTGCAGTAACAATAAAGAGTAAGCATGTTGATTTTTTCCTCTGCTGTAACTATTAGCTTGACAAGCATCTCCAAAATGCAATAGGTCTCTCTATTAATAAGTGAGGAAACAGTGTTTCTACTGGCTCCCACAAGAAATCAATTTCCCTTCCTTCAGGCATAAAACATTGGAATTTGTGTTAAAAGCGTTAAATTGGGGAAATGCTGTTTCTTTATCACTTGGGATCATCACAGTATCTTTGCATTTTACTCTTTAGAACATTTTTAGACCAAAGGAGAGAGATTATACAGGTAATGAAGGTACCACTCTCTCTTTATGGTTGCCTCAAATCTGCTTTAGGTTTTATAGAATTTCAGCATGTAAGATACTAAAATATACACACTAAAGTAAAACCAGGGGTGAAATCCTCCCGGTTCGCCCTGGCCCGTCCTTCGGCATATAGCCGATGGAACTGATGGTGGTCGCGGCGCGGAGCTTCTCCCGCCCGCTTTCCCGGGCCGGCTGAACGCCGCCATTCGGGTTATTTTTCCCTCTGTGCATGCGCACGCATGCACAGAGGGAAAAATAACCCGAATGATTGTGGTCAGCCGGGCCGGGAAAGCGGTGATTGTGTTCAGCCGGGCCGGGAAAGCGGGCAGGAGAAGCTCCGCGCCGCTACCGCCGCCAGTTCCATCGGCTATACGCCGAAGGACTGGCCCGGGCGAACCGGGAGGATTTCACCCCTGAGTAAAACCTATAAGTTGAAAGTAAGAGTTTCAGCAAGAGTTCTCTTAT
The DNA here is from genome assembly GCA_023053685.1 of Diadophis punctatus similis. Classification (NCBI taxonomy): domain Eukaryota; kingdom Metazoa; phylum Chordata; class Lepidosauria; order Squamata; family Dipsadidae; genus Diadophis; species Diadophis punctatus. Next base: position 43,899,459 of record JALIGW010000003.1, read on the forward strand.
TTGACATTCATGTGCTGAGAAATCATAATTGAAGACTATTTTCTAATTTGTGTGTAGCATTGTGCTATACAATAACAGCAGCAATAAAGTCTTGTATAGTCATTGGACAGTATAATGCCATTTTCTTTAGGGCAGGTATAATTACCAACACAGGAACATGTAGCATACATCAAAATGAAGCTGGTCCTCTGTGGATCACATCCCTACTTCTCAACATAGTCACTGGTTTTCTCAATAGCAATGTTCCACCTTCGAATGAGAGCATGTATCCCTGCTTCGTAAAATTTTGTTGACTGTTCTTTGAGCCACTTCTTCACTGCAGTTTTCACTTCCTCGTCACTGGAATAATAATCCTCCATACTCACCAGATTTAGCGCCTTCAGACTATCATCTCTTTGGCCCCATGAAAGAGGGTTTGAGAGGCAAACATTATTCCACTGACGAGGAAGTGAAAACTGCAGTGAAGAAGTGGCTCAAAGAACAGTCAACAAATCTATACAGCTGACATTGCCTTAAGGTACTTAACTTCTTTTTTACTTGTACAATTTATTTTCATATATAAAATAAAATAAAGTTCTACAGAAAAGGAATGTTAGCTCTGGATATAGAATAATTATAGATTGAAGGGAAAGAAAGATTTTATTTTATTAACAGACATCTTCCTAGAGCTCTTTTGAAAGAAGCAATCATCATTGCAGCAAGCTGCTATAAGTCAAACTGAACCTGTGGACACAGCCTGGTCTGTCCACCATGGGAATTCTGCCAAGAACCAGTCCTTTCTGCTCAACTCTAGAAAATAAAAATGGAAAAGGAAGTTTTTTCAAATATTTCATCCTTAAGTCCAGAAATACAAAACTTAATGTATCTTGTAAGACTCCTGACAATCCAAGAGGTAGTAGCATTGGAAGGGTATAGTTTTGAGAAAGTTTCTATAATATTTTTAAACCTATAAAGCCATTTCTCTTAATATAAAAGAAAATGTATTTGACCAAAGGGAAAGTTAGAAGAGAAGAACAAGTTAAGTAAAGGTTAACAACTCAGCATGAATAAATTCCAAATGAAAGGTGCTCTTGGGTTTAACCAAGAACCCAGTCCTAAAGGGCTTTACAGTCAATGGATCCTAAAACAAAATGTTAGCCAATGTGGTTCATGCAGTATCAATATTGTGCTGCAATAATGGCACTCACCAGTAGTAGATCGACAACTGTGTCTTGTACACTATAATTTCCAAATCCATCTTCAGGGACAACCCTTTGTAAAATGAGGGGTCCTGGTGCTCTTGAACTTGGTTGTTTTCATGCAGATATTTCATTACCCAAACCAGGTAACATCATCAGTGCTAGTAGGAAATGGGTTTTGCTCTCAATTTGTATTCTTTTCACTACATGTGGACAGACCTAATTAACTGAGAAACTGTGACCATCCTAGACCAATCCAAGTCCAAAAATGCTAGAGTATTCCTGGAAGCTTGGAACTCTGACAAATCAACCATCAATAGACACATAGACATAAACAACATCTACATATTGTGCAAAAGAGACAATCAACAAGCCAAAAAAGAAATAAAAAGTCCAAAATACCTTTCCACCAGTAATGAACACCCAGATGAGCATAGATTAATACAAAGATTAATGTCAGACCAACAATCAAGAAGTGAACAATACCCCAATCACAGAATTGCCAAACAAGCCAACAGTAAACAGCCGAACCAAAAAAAACACCAAGACTACTTGTCAGGCAGTGATTTTTATATTGCCTGTCACATGTATATGCAGGGAGCTGATTCCCTATCTAATATAATGGTTTATTCCTGAGCACGTGATTGACATGTTCCTAGTACGCATGTGTGCATTCCATTCTTTCCTTCTGTTCCTAGCTTCTGCCGAAGCAAGACGTATTTTGCATATCAGAATGTAGACTAATGAGGATTTATTATTTTGTATCGAAATAAATATTTTTACTTAGAATTTTAAACTGCGGTTTCATTTCTAATGTCAGAATTCCGGGAAAAGATCTATTTTTGCCTCTAATGAGAATTATTCTCATCTTATCACTACTCACACCAACACTGACTAGCCACTAAAATTTAAATTGAGAGCAAATGATCAGAAATGACAAAGTAAACAGAGATTGGGATTAGTGGAGAGATAAAATGCTCCTTATTAGACAACTTGGAGTTACTAAGGAAATTGAACTGAGGGTTTTAGAAGGGAAGAAGTCTCTCCCAAAGATAATCAAGAATATGAAAATTATACAAATTAGGAATTATATTTCTTTTTTTTTATTGAAAAAGTTTTATTAGTACAAAGTACAAAATTTTTTAAATTTCCCCCCCTTCCCCCCAACCCCCTCCCTCCCCTACCCCGACTTCCCAGAAAGAACACAGGATATAATCTTCAAATAACCATAAACTAACATATACTAACAAAACATAGATTCTATTATAAAAACCATTCTAAAATTCTAACCATATATCATTATTAAACTATATATATCTTCTTAATCTGATACTTTTTTTGAATATAATCAATCCATCTACTCCATTCCAATATATATCTTTCATTTGAATGATCTTTTAAGTATGATGAAATTCTTGCCATTTCTGCCAGGTGTGTAACTTTTATTGTCCATTCCTCAATAGTAGGTATATCTTCTTTCTTCCAATATTGTGCTACCAACAATCTGGCAGCCGTTATCAAGTTCAAAATCAGTTTAGTCTCTATTACAGTACAGTCCATAATTATTCCCAGCAAGAAAAACTGTGGTGTAAACTTAATTTTTTTCTTCAAAATATTCTGTATAATCCACCATATTTTAATCCAAAAAGCCTTAATTTTCCTACAAGACCACCAAACATGAAAATAAGTTGCATCTTCACATTCACATCTCCAACATTTAGGTTGTAAATTTGGATACATACAAGCTAGTTTCTTTGGGTCAAAATGCCATCTATAAAACATTTTATAAAAGTTTTCTCTTAAATTTTGAGCTTGTGTAAATGATCAGAAATGACAAAGTAAACAGAGATTGGGATTAGTGGAGAGATAAAATGCTCCTTATTAGACAACTTGGAGTTACTAAGGAAATTGAACTGAGGGTTTTAGAAGGGAAGAAGTCTCTCCCAAAGATAATCAAGAATATGAAAATTATACAAATTAGGAATTATATTTCTTCATAGCAATTTGGATGCAAACAGTTAATCCAAACACATTTCTCAGTGCTCTGTTTAATGGAGTTAATGATACAACACAAAATTCTAGCATATAGTCTGCTTTCGAATGAGAAACCTCAATATAAGTTAACTATTGGGGGGAGAACAGTTTGGTGCATTTTTGTCATGCCTAAAGGAGGGAAGGGGAAGATTGACTTTTGTGTGTGTGTGAAGGAAAGCAATCTGCATCTGTTGATCGTTTGGTATTAGATTAGATTAGATTAGATTAGATTAGATTAGATTAGATTAGATTAGATTAGATTAGATTAGATCAGATCAGATCAGATCAGATCAGATCAGATCAGATCAGATCAGATTAGATTTCTTTATTGGCCAAGTGTGATTGAACACACAAGGAATTTGTCTTTGGTGCATATGCTCTCAGTGTACATAAAAAGAAAAGATACATTCGTCAAGAATCATAAGGTACAATGAAAGTCATAGGGTACAAATAAGCAATCAAATCATACTAGCAAACTATCAATATAAATCATAAGGATACAAGCAACAAGTTACAGTCATACAGTCATAAGTGGGAGGAGATGGGTGATAGGAACGATGAGAAGATTAATAGTAATAGTAATGCAGAATTAGTAAATAGTTTGACAGTGTTGAGGGAATTATTTGTTTAGCAGAGTGATGGCGTTCAGGGAAAAACTGTTCTTGTGTCTAGTTGTTCTGGTGTGCAGTGCTCTATAGCCTCGTTTTGAGGGTAGGAGTTGAAACAATTTATGTCCAGGATGCGAGGGGTCTGTAATATTTTCACAGCCGTCTTTTTGACTTGTGCAGTATACAGGTCCTCAGTGGAAGGCAGGTTGGTAGCAATTATTTTTTCTGCAGTTCTGATTATCCTCTGAAGTCTGTGTCTGTCTTGTTGGGTTGCAGAACCAAACCAGACAGTTATAGAGGTGCAGATGACAGACTCAATAATTCCTCTGTAGAACTGTATCAGCAGCTCCTTGGGCAGTTTGAGCTTCCTGAGTTGGCGCAGAAAGAACATTCTTTGTTGTGCTTTTTTGATGATGCTTTTGATGTTAGGTGTCCATTTTAGGTCTTGAGATATGATAGAACCTAGAAATTTAAAGGTCCCTACTGTTGATACTGTGTTGTCTAGTATTGCAAGAGGTGGGAGGGTTTCTCCTAAAGTCTACCACCATTTCTACAGTTTTGAGTGTGATCAGTTCCAGATTGTTCCGGTCGCACCACGAGGCTAGTTGTTCAACCTCCCGTCTGTATGCAGATTCATCGTTGTCTCAAATGAGACCAATCACTATTGTATCATCTGCAAACTTCAGTAGTTTAAGAGATGGATCGTTTGAGATGTAATCATTGGTATAGAGAGAGAAGTGGAGAGAGCACACAGCCTTGGGGGATCTGTTGCTACCAAAACAACAATGGCTAGGAATGGAAGGCAGAGGCAAAAGAGCATCCAGCCTAGAAATAAGTATCCTAATAGAATAAAAAACAAAGCTTTAAGTCAAGAAAGACCAAAAGGCTATTCACATGTGAGCAAGAAGTAAAAAGAAAAAAGGTGAAAACATGAGATTTTTCTCCTTCAGCACTTTGCCCAGTGGGGACTCCATGCCCTACAGGTAGCAAAAAGAGAGGGCAGCTGGCCGTGCAAAGGATTCAGAAAATTGATTGATAGTTCAACTGAAATGGCAGAACAAGAGAGGCTGACTAGTTTCTTCTGCAAAAAAATAGCACAGTGAATCAGCTGGAGACTGATCAAGGTCTAGCGAGGTAAAAGATGGAGAAGCATCCAGCCCAGATGGCGGAATCAAGCAGTAGGAAAATGGCTACTCAGAGACATTTGCAAATATGCTGTTGCTGCGATGAGGATGTTGTGATCTAAGGGAGACAGTTACCTGAGGAATAAGTCATCTGTTTATTGTCAAATAATAATAATAATAATAATAATAATAATAATAATAATAATAATAATAATAATAATAATAATAATAATAATAATAATAATAATAATAATAATAATAATAATAATAATAATAATAATTATTATTATTATTATTATTATTATTATTATTATTATTATTATTATTATTATTATTATTATTATTATTATTATTATTATTATTATTATTAACTTTTATTCATTAAACATGAAACTCAGTCAACTGAACATTTAAAAATGTATCACAAATATCATTGATTGGCTCTGATAGTTGATACGGGTTGCTGCCAGCATCCTAGGTATCGATCAAGTATCTTCCTAAAATGTATGTTGTTCCGAGTAGTGCAATCTTTTGCAGTTCCGCTGGTGTTATTGCAGGAAGCAATGGGTATCACTGTCACATGTTTCATCCATAACTGCGTAGTTTTGATGGCCAGGTCGCGATATTTCATGATTTTTTCCAGTTCTTTTTCTTCGACTCTGGCACCTCCTGGTACAGCAATATCAATAAATTGTACACTTTGGTTTTCAACTGTGATATCTGTGATATTATTATTATTATTATTATTATTATTATTATTATTATTATTATTATTATTATTATTATTATTATTATTATTATTATTATTATTATTATCATCATCATCATCATCATCATCATCATCATCATCATCATCTTTTAGTCATTAAACATGAAACTTAGTCAACTGAACATTTAAAAATGTAATACTATTGTTGTTGTTATTATTATTATTATTATTATTATTATTCATTATTCATTATTCATTATTATTCATTATTATTCATTATTGTCAAATGAATGTAAGAGAAAACACCTACTTGATTACTCATCTAATGGACAGCATAGTAAAATTTTTAGGCAATTGTGCACTATTTAAAATTTTGAGGTGCGGAAATGCCTTTGAAATTCACCTATGTTGAATATGTCAGATTAATACAGCATCTCTTTGGAATGCTTTTCATTATCACAGCTGTTGCTAAAATTCCACACATAGTTGACCATATACTTCTTAAAACCAAAGAAAAATCCATGCAAATTCATTATTCTGCAAAAGGTAGACTCATGTGCATGAATATTTCTTGCTGCTGAGAAGGAATCTAAGGCCACAGAAAATCTGAAGTGAGAGTTTATGTGACAGGCAGCACTGAGAATGTAGGTGCTTCAAAACCATGGTGTTTGCAAAAGAAGGAGTGCTGATAGAGCAGCTGCCATATGAATATAGACATACAGTATGACTGTTTGGAAATGCAAACCTTGAACTGATTGCTCTGTTATTTGCATTGTATTGCTTGAGTCTGTAATCACATATGCATTACAGTGGCTTCATTGCCATGACTTCTAAAGTGTATGTTCTTCTAAAGTTGTTTTGCTTCATATCTGTGATATCTTTGGGCATTTTATTGGGAAAAAGTCTGCCACTTCAGTTAATCTCACAGTAGCAAGAAGCCATAAATATTATTTCCTCACAATGAGTAAAAAATTGCAGCTTTTCTATTATCACTATAATTCAACTAAAGTTAAACTATGCTTGAACCACAGCTTATTGTGCATACGGTTATGTAAATGGGGTTAGGTTTTATCCAATGGGAACATGGATTACCACTTCAATTAATCCAGAACCAATTAATCTCATATTTGTTATTCAGATTTTTTTTAAAAATATTTTTTTCTGTATTGTGTTTAAAAATAAATATTTCTAGTATCAATGTGTAGAGCAAGGGTGTCAAACTCAAGGCCCGCGGGCCGAATCCGGCCCATGGAGTGCTTAAATCCGGCCCGCGGGGCTGGTCTGGGAATATCAAAGGACTGGCCTCTGCTGCCAAAAATGGGCAAAAAACAGGCTGAAAATAGGGCTGAAATGGTGCTGAAAATGGGCTGAAAATGGGCTGAAAACAGGGCTGAAAATGGGACCAGAAACGGGCCAAAAATGGGCTGTGGGGCCCGTTTTTTGCCTCCACAGCCTCCAGCAGCACTCTACCAGCCAAAAATGGGCCACGCAGGGGCCTCGGGAGGCCTGTTTTCAGCCTATTTTTGGCTGGCAGAGTGCTGCAGGAAGCAATGGAGGGTGAAAATTAGGTGCAGGAGAGCACATGTGTCTCCCCCATGCCCCATTTTGGCTGGTAAAATGTTGCAGGAGGCGTCCATCCCGTCTCCCCCCGTCCCTCCCGCCAGCCTGTGGAGAACTACAACACTGATCCGGCCCTCGAAAAAATCCATTTTGACACCCCTGGTGTAGAGCAACAAGAATTATGTTAAAAAAGCAAGATTAAAAAAAGTTAGAATATGATTAAAGTCTCTCAGAACAAAAGATGTGTCTAGTCTGACTAGTTCTCTGTCTGTAAAAGAATTAGCTTAGCAAAACTTCCAGCTATGAAACACATGCAGAAGGAATGTATGAATGAATGAAAAAATGGCCATTAAAATATGTAATGATGATATGATGTCCAGAATCAATGTGAGAAGCCAGTTTGCTGCCCATTAATTCAGGAAGAAAGAGGGAGGGATGCTATGATTGCCTGAACAGATTTGGCTGGTTAGCATGGTGTACTTTAGGATTGTGTGAATTTATTACAGAACAGAATGCCATACTCCTGGAAAATTGACTTTGTTGTGACGCATGCCTCCGCTTGCTCCTACATGACCACAAATTAGGGCTTGCAGTATTCCTTTGCTTGGTGTAGACATGATGTGGTAATACTGACTCAATGAATAATGATTCATGCTTATCAAGTGGACAGCCACTTCACAAATTCTGTGGTAAGTATAGGAATCTCAAATTCATTGTGTAATATGCCAAACAAATAATAATCCTTTTTGGTAGCTGGAATCACACATTTTAATATCCAGGGAGTAAGCTTTGCGACATTAAAACACACACAATTATAGCATCTGTGGAAATAATTAAATCCAATGTTTGCCTTGGTAAATGTATCTTTGATTTACCTTCAGTCAGTTTATATAAAGTCAAGAGAGAACATGAATGGCTATATTTTTTATTGACAGAATATTCTCTGGCTGTGTATGGGTGTGTGCATGTGCATACACAAACACACAGAATTGCTTATGAAATTTGAGAGGAAGAACCTTCTAATGATCACCAAATATAATAAAGCAATGGAAAGTTCTCACATTAAAAAATTAAGAGGAACAGAAATTATTAATTTTGCAAATAGCAGGTTTAAGATTGAGAAATGTAGACAATGACAAGACCTTGGCTAAAGACTTCTTTGCATTTTACGTGTCTATGGGGATTCTCAATCTTCCATGTTGTCCCAAAGGTGCTTTTTCCAAAAGGCCATTTGACTTGTGGGAGAGGGGTCCTTTCAGAAATGTTTCATTTCTCATCCAAAAAGCTTCTTCAGTTCTTTGTGTGTTAAGATTAAATTCACTTCTGACAGAACAATTATGTATATATCTACTCAGAAGTGTGCCTCATTGAGGTTATAGGACTTAATTCCCATTTCCTCAAGTAAAAAAGGTGAGCTTGACTCCTGGTGATTTTTCCCATTTCCTCAAGTAAAAAAGGTGAGCTTGACTCCTGGTGATTTTTTGGACAGATCATTCCTGAATCTGAATCTGTAATTGTCTGGTTGATAATTTCCTTCGTAATGTGTCATGTATGAACATTTTTGAAAAGAAAACAAAAAACAGAAAGAAGAAATGCTGTAAAAAGTTGCTTTTACCTTGGCATACTCCATCAAGTCAAGGATCACTTCAGAAAATGCTTACATGTTCGGACTTTCGGCTGACGTTGCAGTGAGATCGGACACGGAGAGCGAGTCTTCACGCTCCCATGCCGAGTTCTCCCCGTTGGTGGGCTCTGAAAGGAGTCAAAGCCACCTTGGAGGGATGGTGAAGCAAAGGGGAATGCCCTGCGAGGTCTCAGAGAGTCGCAGCTCTCCTGCTTGACCAGAGGCTTACTTTCCCCTTAAAGTATTGATGCGGACAAGAGATGATGGATAGAAGGCGGATAGGAAAAAGAAGAAAGAAAAGAAAAGAAAGAAAAATCCCTTTTTTTCTTTTTCTTTCCTTTTTTTATAATGGTGGCATAAGGAGAAATTAGAACAGGCAAGCTTAAACAATATTGTGATTAGTAAACACTGAGCAATTAAATAATGAAAAGAACATATTTTAATATAAACATGTGTTTTAATGCTAGAATCATAAAGATTGGATGAAAGCAAGAATATGAATAGAGTTATTTTGTATGTTTAAATAATATTGTGATTGGCAGTAGAATAATATATTGAAATATTGAATAATGTAATAATGGATAAATAATGATTAATAAAATGATGAAAGAACATATTTTAATACTGGTGTAAACAGGTGTATTAATAGTGGAATCATATAGATTGGATGAATGTAAAGAATATGAATAGAATTAATTTTTATGTTTAAATAATATTGTGATTGGTATTAGAATTGCATATTTAAATATTGAACAATGAAATAATGAAGGATAGTATTGTAATACAAAGGGAACGTCTTTCAATATAATGGTCACATGAATAAAAGTTATAATAAAGTCAGAAATAAAGAAAGGGGGAATATTAGTATACACATTTTTATAAGATAAGATAAGTGTAATGATAAGAGAGAGGTTTAGAAATTGAACAGCGGTAGTATTATGTATGTTTAAATAATATGAAATAATGAAAGATTATAATTATAAATGTGTATTATTATTAGAAATATATAAGCTGGATTAATGTGATAACTATGATTAATAATATTATTTCATTTGTACTGAAATGTATGGCACCCAGGTGTCACACTGTTCACGCATTGATATGTATATGTAATATAGAATAAAAAACTTGATTAAAAAAATGCTTACACATTCAAATCCAATACTTCCTAACCTCTATCATATTATAGTTACAATCACAGAATCAGGAAATGCAAGCGTTAGAAGGGCCCTTTTATAGCATCTAGCCCAATCCCCTAACAAGTGCAAGAATCCAGTACTTACAGTATCTATAACATATGACTATTCAGTTTCTGTTTAAACCTTCCAGCAAAGGAAAATCCACCATCTCCAAAGGCAGCCTGTTCCATTGTTGTGCAATTTGTATGGTTAGGAAATTCTTCCTGGTGTTCAGCTGAAATCTACTTGTTGGAATTTAAACCCATTGTTTTTTCTGAACACTGAAGAATTGTGTTCCATGTTCTAAATGACCAATCCCTTAAATACCTTAAGTCTTTTTCAAAATGCCATTCTTAGGTCCAAGAGTATTACTTGTCCACCTGAATAGTTCAGACCACTCCATAAATTGTTGCATGGATCTGATTTGAATTCAGAAGCCTTGTTTTCTAGAAGGTTCTTCTAAGACAGCAGCTACAGACTTTTGCACAAATCTATCAGACAAGTAATGTCTGAAAAGATATAATTCAGGAAATGGGCTATATCTACTTATGGGACAATTAGTGCAAGAAAGATGACTGAAATCTTAAGACTTGTCATACTGTTGCTTTCAGACATTTAAAATTATGAATATAGCTACTTATCCTCCTAAAACATAATCAATAGAACTTGCACAATAATAATTAACTTGTATCCAGAAATCCCTAGGAGGAAGCATATGAGCTGAAAACTTGATCTTAACACAGGATGACAGGGTGTTTCCTTTCGTGAACTTCCAATATTCACAAGGGATTTAGGGTGGTAGAACAGCTTTGGCCTAAGTTTCACAGCTAAACTCTGATTAAAAAGCCAGAGATCCGGGTAGAGAAAAGTTGAGAGATTCATTTTGTGACCTACCTACCTGTAAGTCTGCTATGTGATTAAAAAGAGAATATCAAAGAATCTGAAATTTCAGGAATAAAAAAACTTTCTGCATATACACTTTGACAGCAGCTATTTGTAATATATAATATTGAAAAACACTGTTAACAGTCCCAAATGCCTGATCAAAGTTATTAATACTAATAGAAAGAATAAATTATTTCCTGTACATTTTAATATGTGTTTGTGGAATATTTAAATTTTCTTATCTTCCAATATTATTCCAATATATCATTTCAATTTTGTTTTCAATTATTTATTTCAATATTGTTTTCTAATAACTATTACTGATACTGAAAAACACCTTGGAGCACTTCATACTGAAAAGAAACAACAAGAAACAAGGCTTAGAATTGCACAAAGCTTGTTCAGTGTTTGAGGTAACAAAATTTACCTTTTAAAAAAAAATCAAGATTATAATGAAATTTTTAAAGTTGAAATTCCAAAATTGAAATAGTGTGTACATGGGAGCATTGTGTTTTTAAATATCTGTATGAAGGAATCTATGTCTCTGCATCAAGCAGTATATGCCTTCCTTAATTTAAAAGAAATAATAAGAAGAAAGGAATAGGAATAATATATTTAAGGACATGGTAGGTATTTTTCCTCTGATCCAAGGGGACAATGCTTTAAAAAATAGGAAGCCATACTACATCTTCTTCAGCCATGTTTTTCAGAGAAAGAGTTATAACTATTTGCCCCTTGTGATGAATCTTTGTGACAAATGTCACCTCAGCTGTGATAAAATGTTCACGGAAACCCATTTCCTGTATGTGTTATTTCAGTGAGGATATTTTTTCAAAGCACAATGGCTGTTGAGGAGGCATTTCTACTGAATGCAGTGCAGAATCCATTGTGTTTAATGTGTGACTTTAAGGCACTTGCCAATTTCTAGCAATGCAAGTGCATAAAATATGAGATTTGTGTTCTGTCAATGTAAAACCCTGCAAGGTTCTGCCAGGTTTCTTTTAACCTATTTGTGAACAGAGAAGTCTGTCCAAAAGCTATGTTTAACAAATTTTTAAAAACAACTGCTATGCACAGAGTCAGATTTCATTTCTGTATTTGTGAAGTACTGTAGCTTTAAAAAATATATAGTAATTTCCTGCCCATTTGTTCTTTCTCCCCCAAATAACTGAGACCATGGTGTACACTACAGTTTCATATCAAACTAAACTTTTCAAGTCATGATACATCAGGTAAAAGGATTGCTTAGTGTCTCTTTTTATTTTTTCCCCTCATTATCAGCACCATACTCCTTACGATGTTCCAATAAGGTATAACTTTCCCAGCTTCATTCCTAGATACACAAGCCAGGTAATTTTGCTTCTCTACCGATTCCATGCAGCTGGACCTTAAAACCACTCTTTGTAGGATGAATCATAAAATATTTTACTTAGTAGTGTTTAGAAATTGTGATTATCCCAAACAACTGCTATAAACACAGGCAAAAAAAACACCCCAATCCAAACTCAGAATATTGACAGGAAAATAGAAAATTGGGAAAGTGCATCATGTGTCTTGTGAATGAGCTAAGTGTCACAGTGCCAGGATAAATGCTCAACACAAAAATATAAATTCATTGTAAAACTGTATTCTAGGAGGAGAAAGAAAGAGAAGCAATAGAGTGAGAGAGGGGGGGATAGGACAATTTATCTGTCTGAAACATATGCTAAAACACATCTGCTAATATTAACAGACTTATTCCACAGAAAATAAGAGAACATAGATAATGAGCAGCTATTTGTTCCATGAAGAAAAAAGAAAAATACACAAAAATTTGAAATGTCCTGGTGGATAGAAAATACTTTTTTCCAGTAGATCTGCCCTGTGTAAAGTTGAGAAGGGGAAAGCTGTCAGACTCAAGTTGAATCCAGCAGTGTTATTTCATAACATGCTCTAAAAATAATAAGAGAAGACAGAAAGAATGTTACAGTACAGAAGTAGTCAACTTTCTGTTGTCTTCTTATATTTGTTACAATGTTCTCCTTCTCACTAGCCACTCTTGAGAAACAGTTGAGCCCAGGACCTCGCCAAGGATAAGCCCAACTACTGTTTTGAGATAGGGCTTCTTAAATGGACCTTCTCTTATGTGAATGAACCTTTGCAGTAGCACTTCTGGCAGAAAGCACTAGGAGCAATCCAACTGACTTGTTCAACAAAGCATGTTCTAAAATATCCTGGCTTGGTATCATGTGAAAAGACGGTGCTGGGTAACTTAAAGCCAACAATTTTATATTCCAGTGTGCCCAATACGCATTGCTTTGGGCATCATAATTTAAATGAGGATATCAGACCCCATCCTCCAAAGCTAGGAAAAAGAATTCTACACTTTAAAACCAAGTATATAGTTTCCTACCATTAGCTACTGGTCATTTATGTAAGATTTTCATAATTTTCTCCAAATTAGTGGTCATATACTCAGGGGTGGGCTGCTGGGGGTTTGTAGTGGTTTGGGAGAACCTCTAGTTAAGATTCTGTGCAGTTTGGAGAACCCCCAAATCCCACTCCTGGCTGGCCCTGGCCACCCTGCCCCTCCCAGGAGTCCCCATGCGGCCCATTTTGGATGCAAGTAAGTGCAGGGCGCACGTGGAGGCTCGGGGAGGGAGAAAAACGGGCCTACCAGAAGTTCGGGAAGGGAAATGGGCCCATTTCCGGCCTCCAGAGGGCCTCCAGAGCCTGAGGAGGCCATTTTCGCCCTCAGGATGACTAGGCCACGCCCATCATGGCCACGTCCACCCAGCAACCGGGAAGAGAACCCCTTGCTAAAATTTTTGAAGCCCACCCCTGCATATACTGATCTGCAATTCCAGCCACTGACCATCATGGCTGGGAATTTTAAAAACTACAGAGCCAAATCTAGAGAGAATATTAGTCTGGTAAAGATTAGCTTGTCTGGCAATCAAACTGTTCTACTTTAAGGAGATGCAGAATCTATGTTTCTGGCAACTATACAACATGTTGCTTGCTATACTGCCACCTGAATGGCACAAGCAAAGAATGCCTCATGAACAGGCCTCATTGCTTTCATTGGCTCTAGCTAACTGCCTGCAGCAATTGCATTTTGAAGGATTTCAAATGGCAGCTGCCTTATATGATGATCAAGAAATAGAGTTTGTTTCCAATCTGGATAATGGTTGTTTGTTTGTTTGTTTAAATTTATCCTCCTCCACAACTCGAATAGACTCCAAAGGTAGCAAATGAAAGAATCCAATGAGATGGTAATAATTATGCTCTTTCTTCCAGCCCTTCTAATCCTTTAATTTCAGACAAAAAAAAAAACCCTCATAGAGCTTCATGGTTAGATTGTTCTTGAGCAGAACATAAAATGCATCACCATTCTTGAACAATTATACTTTGAAAAGAGAAAAACTCTTTTCAATTATACTTTGAAAAGAGAAAATGGGATAAAATAAAGTAAAAAAGAAAAGGAATAACAACAAGGATGTGTTTGTGTTAGGGGTAAATTATAAATACACACACATGCTGAGTAGCAGGCACTATTGTATGCTATTACATTCCAAACATTTTTTGTGCATATGGAAGAGGCAATTGCTGTCTTTGTGTTTTCTGTCACCCTTTGTTCACTGCAGATATTTGGAATTTTTGCTTCCTCTAAGCCAGATGACAGCCTGGCGCTCTCAAGAAACACTGGAGAATTTATTAGGAATTTAACAGTCATATATTGCATAAATAATAGTCCAAAAGACATAATCTCATTCTGAGCTCATCAGATACAAAGGTGGGGGGGGGATCATATTGTAACCAAGATTTGGAGTCTGGATTGGAAATAAAGTTGTCTTCTCATATGACACCACGCCAGGATATTTTAGAACATGCTTTTGTTGACCAAGTCAATGGATCTCTCTCTGCATTATGCTAAATCACAGTGGATTTTTTTCTGGTATTGTGCTAAACTTAACATGGCTACTTTGTTTCTGGCTTAGCATGATGTACGAACAGGGCTAGTGTCTCCAAAGGTGGATTTTCATTAAGATGAAATGTCTATTCTGTTTTCTCATCAGTTTCAAATGATAGTTCAAAATATAGGGAAAAGAGGAAGGAAATTCAGTTAGAGAATACCACACAGTTCTAATTTTAGAATTGCTGAATCAGTATGTGTCTGCAACTCAGACATATGATGTGTTTCTACTTAAATTAGTTTTCAACATCTCACATTAGGCAGGATGTTGTGTGCAACCGATGAGGTCTTGAC
Organism: Diadophis punctatus similis; assembly: GCA_023053685.1. Taxonomy (NCBI): domain Eukaryota; kingdom Metazoa; phylum Chordata; class Lepidosauria; order Squamata; family Dipsadidae; genus Diadophis; species Diadophis punctatus. Next base: position 43,914,608 of record JALIGW010000003.1, read on the forward strand.
AGTTACTATATCTTGATTCCAAAGCTCAGATGTTCTCTGGAGAAAAGATGACCACACCAATGTATGGAATATTGCAGCCATTAGTTTCCCAAACAAAAATCTACAGTACTTGAGCATACACCGCACCTGAAAATCCTTTGGGCTACCAATACCATTTGATCCTGTATCTTGGCATGCTATCTCACAGTCATCAGCCATTTCCCTAATTTCATTTTCAGGCAGTCTTAATTGGAAATGAAGCAAGGGAAGACAAAAAGAAGCAACATTAGACATATTAGAAGCAAATTTAGAAATGCCATAACTTAGCAAATTCTTGCTTTTTTTTAAATTGGAAATAGAAGGGTCTTTCTTGGGATTACTATGAGTTCAACAGTACTTTCAATCCACTTTCAATCTTGCCTCTAAATCTAAATGCTGCAAACAGCATCTACAAAATATTATTATTATTATTATTATTATTATTATTATTATTATTATTATTATTATTATTATTATTATTATTATTATTATTATTATTATTATTATTATTATTATTATTACACAAAAAATAGTAATACACAGCAAATGAGATTTATATGCTGGATTTTGTATTACTATATCACAAATCGAACACTTTCCAAGCATCTAGGACTGTGTGATGTATTTTCGTATGATGCATGCAGATCCAAGTAGGGTGGCCTTTTGCAACTGAGAGATCATGATTTGGTCAATGTTTATTGTTTTCAAGTGCCACCCATCTCACCACAAGCCAATTCTGTTCAACCAAAACTCTGTTTTGAACAAATGTCATTTTCTGCTGTCAAGAATTCTGTCCTATAGGCTTAACATAAAAATATGTAATTTTAAACCAGCTGAAAAAACATCAGACAACTTTTGGAAGAATCTGTTGAACTGCTTCCTAAAGGTCAATGATCAGAGTTCTACACAGATTTTTCCATATTGTATCTTATTAGCAGGTCCTCAATGCCCACATAAAAATCCCTGAAACAGAAGAATAATGACAGCTTAAGACAGCTCATCACATCTCACATTATTTGTTTGCGTGGCTGTATTTCTAATCTATCACACCAAGAAGAAACTATGCAGCTGCAGGTGGAATATAAGCAAATAGGGGAAAGGGGAATCTATGCATGCTAGGTTTGGCCAATTAACCAGCTGAGGGTCAGTTTAATCACCATGAAGTAAGTTTCCTGTAATCTTAACATTAGGTTAATGCAACACAGATTTTGTACCACGGTGCAGAGAATGTTTAATAAAGGTTGCTTATGATCCCCTTATTTCTGAAAAGGAGACTCAGGAGTTAGAATATTAACTCCTATGGTTTGGCTTTCTATTATTATCACATTTGCAGCTGGCATGTTATCAATATCATGTAAATATATATGTAAATATAAAACAATATAAAGATACCGTTGTGAACATGACATTGGATCAATTCCCATATTGTTTGTTGTTCAGTCACTAAGATGTGTCCAACTCTATGCACCCCCATGGACCATGCCAGGCTCCCCTATCTCCCCAAGTTGGTCCAAACTCAAGCCCCCTGTGTCAATGACACTATCTAACCATCTCATCCTCTGCTTTCTCCTTTTGCCTTCAACCTTTCCCAACATGAGAGACTTTTCCAATGACTCCTCTCTTTTCATTAGGTGGCTAAAGTATTTGAGCTTCAACTTCAGCATCTGTCCTGTCAAAGAACAGTCAGGGTTGATTTCCTTTAGGAAATTCCACATATATCCATTGTATTTGGCTAAATAATTATCATATACCTCCATACTTAATTCACAGGAATACATTTTTTAATATGTGTTGTTTGTCAATATTTGAATTATTAAGAATATTTCAATTCTGGGAGGTTTCCAACATAAGGATGAAGAACATTTTCAAGCAAAGATTTCTCAAAGTTGTTTTGTTTGAAACATAACATTACAGACCATTTGTTTCCTCCTCAAACTTTTTTTAAAACTATTGTCTTTCCATCTTTCCCCTGCCCTTTAAAAATTATTACAGTGGGTTATGATTATTGTGCTCCATTTACTAAAATTCGTGATTGGTATCATTGAAAATAAGCTTCAGTATAATTATTTTAAATTGGACAGTGACACCAAGTGGTCATACCTAGTATTATCCCCAAATTCAAATATGCTTTTTATCTTCAATCCATTTAGTGCACATTTTAAAAGCTCTCTTTGGGGAATAAGTCTGTCAGGTTGTCACTCTCTCTCTCTCTCTCTCTCTCTCTCTCTCTCTCTCTCTCTCTCTCTCTCTCTCTCTCTCTCTCTCTCTCTCTCTCTCTCTCTCTCTCTCTCTCACACACACACACACACACACACACACACACACACACACACACACACACACCATGTATTTGTAGAAAATTTTCTTAGAAATACAAGCATGGCTTCCGACAGGACATACTTATCAGAATCTGATAGGTAAGCTGAAAAACAAAGCTGAAAAACAAATTTGCCTCTTCCAATTTCTATTGCACCTAATATTTATGTAATTAAAATGCAGATTATTCATAGAATTAACATTGGTTTTGGTTTTGCCTTTATTCAATGACTTTTATCCAACAGATACTGAAGTAGCTGCCCTGATTTTGTTTAGAAACATCCACTCTGTCCTCAGCTCCTTTCCTATTAAACTAGCAGTAAACTGAGATACCACTTCCTTTGGAATGAGCATACACTTTGAAATATATTACTCTGTGAATTAAAAAGAAAATAAATTGCTAAGCTTAATCAGTGGCCTCCAAGATGTTGGGTGCCCAGTGAAGGAGAGAGAGAAATGATAGCAATAGCAATAGCACTTAGACTTATATACTGCTCCATAATCCTTTACACTACAGCACTCTTTGGGTGGGATACAATGTCAGCATATCATCCCCAACAATCTGGGTCCTCATTTTACTGTCCTCAGAAGAATGTAAGGCTGAGTCAACCTTGAGCCGGTCAGGATCAAAGTCCTGGCAGTCAGCAGAGTTAGCCTGCAATACTGCATTCTAACCACTATGCACCACGGATAATGAAAGGGAATTGTGTTTTTTTGACCCCAAACAGTTATAATAGAGGTAAAGGATTAAGAGTGGAGAAAAGGACATGGATTTATGGCATTAAAGATCTCTTTTCTCTGCACAATATAGTAATTAAAAACAAAGATTTGTATCTGTTAGTCAGTTCTTAGTCTAAACTTTTTATATACTGCATACAGTATAACAGGAAAACAGTGAGAAAGAAAAAATGACCTTCTTTTTCCTAAATCTACCCCCACAGATCTGTCAGATTTTTATACCACACTGACAGGAATCTCTAAATTGTTTGCCAGGGTCAACTTTCTTAACATAGTTCTTTTCAGAATCATTAGACTCTCATTATCCACAATGAGCATGATCCATAACTTTTGTTTACACATCCCTATTATTACATTCTGTAATTTAGGTTACAGGGTGTAACACTGCAGATGGTTTGACTTTCCGGATCTGTGCCGTCTGTCCCCCCTCAAGTCTCTAAAGAATGAGAGGTGCCCCTCAAAATATACTTACTCTAAGATACAAAAAGCCTTAGGGGAACTTGATGTTGCAGCATTGGGGTTTGCAATTCCATATATCATAAGATCCAGTGTGGCTTCGTCTTCAGTTACTGGTTGCGTTGGAATAACCTGAATATTGGACTACAAAACAGTACAGGCAGAACACAGATTAGGAATTATTTGAAATTGCCCACTGTGTTAACTGAATCAGTAAAGTAATGTTTTTACTGTACATGGTGCAAGTTATTTTCTATTTTTTCTATTAATAAAAAACGTTTAATTATAGTCAATTAATATTCATAGACACCCAAGAATCTACTTGTCATTTCAAATAATTTTCAGTGTTTGATTTTATATTGGATTGTATGACTGCATTACATTTTTGTTATTTGATGTTACCAGAAATGATGTTATCAAAAAGACCTAAGATTACATTGGGGAGCACACATATTGAATGTATATGCATAATATGTGAAAATCATGTCCCTTACAGCCTCTTGCTGTACAGACTTACCTGGATGGGTAGCCACAGTGGAATCTGCAAATAAGAGTTATTTGCCTGGTGGGTGGTCATATAAATTGAAGAAATAAAGCCAATAAATAGATAAACAAATAAAATTAAACATGCTTAACATCACACTGATATGATAATTTGCCATAATTGTTCTCAATGAAACAAGGCATTTTAAATGCCTTTTCTTCATACTGAAGGCATACTGAAGTATATATTTGTGCCAGGTCCAAGCTGGTACATGTAGGTCTCAACCTACAACCATTCGTTTAGTGGCCATTCAAAGTTACAATGACGTTGAAAAGAGTGACTTATGACTGTTTTTCATACTTATGACCATTGCAGCATCCCCATAGTCATGTGATCAAAATTCATATGTGTTAAGATATTCATGAACTGGGAGAGCCAATGGTAACAAGGTCAGCCAATGAATAGGCATAGCAACTAAGTCAGCCAAAGGGAGCTAACCACTTCTGAGTCTGTGCAGAGAATCGAAATTGGAACTTAAGCTTAAGGCTGGGTGTGGCTCCAGTCTCCACTCTGTATTTTTTCTCTCTGAACTCTGAACTAGAAGCTGCTTGTGTTTTCCTTTTAACTGTTGCTACATTGAAGAAGAACTCTGCTAATGGTATTGTAAATTCATCTGTTACTATGTTTATAAAGAAGTTTATGAATCCAGCTGAATCAGTCATCTGTTTTTGATTTTGTAACAAACTTTAATAATATGCTTGACAACTGGTTCATATTTATGACAGTTGCAGTGTCCCGGGATCATGTGATCACCTTTTGCGACCTTTTGACAAGCAAAATCAATGCAGAAGCCAAATTCACTTCACAACAGTGTTACTAACTTAACAACTGTAGTGATTCACTTAACAACGGTAGTAAGAAAGGTCATAAAATGAAGCAAAACTCACTTAACCATCTTGCTTAGCAACAGAAATTTTGGGCTCAATTGTGGTCATAAGTCGAGGACTACCTGTACCAAGTTCCACCATTAATGAAGATATGAAGTATATAACCACTATAAGATGCAGTGAAGAGCAGTATAAAATATGTAATAAGTACAATCTTGGCGATTTTGACAATGTCTACTAATTTACCAACAGAATAGTTCTGCTAGAACTATTTGGTACAAGTAGATGTTGCAGTGCTGTCAAGTAACTTACAATCTTTTAGACCTTCTTCAACAACCCACATTTACTGCTTTTCTCTCACAAAGCAAAAATAGAGCTTTCAGGTGTATTTTATGTAAATTTATATCAAATATCAACAACAGAGGCTATAAATCCAGCAGAACATTCAAATCTACAGCAAAATTATTACACCTCAGAAGACAAAAGGATAGATCTACCTAGAAAGATGAAGAGACTTCCGTCATTCATAATACAACAATACTTTCATTAGAAAAAAGCAGAAGTAAGGTAAGTAAAATATTTACTCAAAATAATAACTACTATTAATACTCTTACAAAGTAAATTTAAAAGTGTGCTTTATTTGGGTACACAAAGGGCCCACAATGGAAGATTATTGTCATGTTTTTAAAAGTCCCTTCCATTTGCAGCTTTGCAATTCCATACTTTAAACAATACCAGCTCTACATATGAAAGGAGGTACTGTACAACCAGGGGTAGCTACAGTATAGAGCAGGGGTGGGTTCAATTTACCTCCCCTATCGGTTCGCATCGCGACGGAAGTGCGAAGCTCCCGTCACATCACGCAAATGACCCTCTGTGCATGTGCAGAAGCCTCTGTGCATGCGCAGATGGTTCTTTGCCAGCTGCGGCGACCAGAGAACCGGTTCGGGGGCATGGACAGCCGGCCATCACCGCCGGTTTGGCGAGCAGGTGCAAATTTCCGCCAGTACGGACGAACTGGTCCAAACCAGCAGCAAACCACCACTGGTATAGAGCTTCAGGTCTTTCTGTGAATGTTCATTTTCATATTTTACTGCTCATATATTCTATCCAGTAACACACTATGCAGTAAATGGAGTTAAGCATGAATAAAATCTCAACATTTATACTATAGAGCAGTGATGGCGAACCTTTTTTCCCTTGGGTGCCGAAAGTGCATGCGCGCATGCTATCGCGCATGCATGAGTGCCCACACCCATAATTCAATGCCTGGGGAGGGCGAAAACGGCCTCCCCCGCTCCCCCGGAGGCCCTCTGGAGGCCGGAAATGGCCCGTTTCCCAACTTCTGGTGGGTCCGGTAGGCCCATTTTTCATCCTCCCCAGGCTCCAGAGGCTTCCCTGAAGCCTGGGGAGAGCAAAAACACCCTCCCCAGTCCCCCCGGAGGCCCTCCGGAAGCTGAAAACGCCCTCCCAGAGCCTCTGTGCAAGCCAAAAATCAGCTGGCCGGCGTGCACATGCGTGCTGGAGCTGAGCTAGGCAATGGCTCGTGTGCCGCAGATATGGGTCCGCATGCCACCTGTGGCACCCGTGCCATAGGTTCGCCATCACTGCTATAGAGTGTCCAAGATACTTTATGGTTAAAACAAATAACTCCTCTCCAGCGGTGCAATGCTCCCGGTTCGCTTTTGCCTGTTGGTCGTCAGAGAGCCGATCGCGAAGGCAGCGCTACGCTCCGCCCACCCGCCGGGACACCGCCATTTGAGTTCTTTTACCCTCTGCGCATGCACAAAGCATTCTGTGCATGCGCAGAGGGTACAAGAACTCAAATGGTGGTGTCCTGGTGGGTGGACGGAGCGTAGCGCTGCCTTCGCGATCGGCTCTCCGACGACCGACAGGCAAAAGCGAACCGGGAGCATTTCACCCCCGCTCCTCCCCCGCCTACATTTTACATACAGAAATTAACTGGAGCGGATAGATATCTTTAATAAAACTATGGGCAGCAGGTCACAACAAGTGGTGGCACCTAAGTGACCTTGTATAAAGCGCCAAAGCTCAGATTTTGTATTTGTTTGGAAGACTCTCAAAAAACCCCAGAGCTGCAGGTTGGACTAGGAAGTTAAAAATGCACCCCAGAAGAAGACAATGGCAAACTGCTTTTGCATCATAGTAAGAAAATGCCACAAATATACCCCTATTGTTATTAGAGATTAAATCTGGCACAGAGGAAAATGTCCAAGGAGTTCAGAAGAAAGACAGGGGAGAAAGTATCAGACCAATCTAGCTTCCTGAATGACTATCACTATAGAGAAGGCTTTGTTCCATGTATCAGCCAATTGCATCTCAGTAGTAAAGCAAAGCAGTGCAAAAGCTGTGAGAAAAATAGCATGGGCAGCCTCTTAATGTCCAGCATTCTGTTTTTCTTATTGTGTTCCAAAATTGTACCAGTCCAAAACATTACAAAATGGTTACACTACAAAACATGGCAGCCATTATGTTTTTTCATTGTGGCCATTTTGTTTTTCCCACTGTGTTGCACACTGATAGTGTCCGGGACAACATGGGAAAAATAGGAACGTGTATGACAGCCAAACTATAATGATTCTTCCAAGTCACTGCCTTTTTATTCAATTTTTACAATTGTTTTTTTATTGTAATCAAGTAAGTAAATGTGTCTGCCAGTTAAGAACATCCCTTACATCTAATGTAGTAGATTGCTGTAATAAGGTGAAACCTATGTCAGTTTATTTTTCCAAAGTGAAGCCCCCAAAGGCAAAGCTGTTAAGCTTTTATGGAAAAGACAATTGTGCTGTTCTGATCTCAGAAGCAGACACATAGCAGGCTTGTAAATCAGGTTATATCTAATCAGCCACACAAAGACTTAATGGGAAACTTCTAAAAAGTAAAGAAAGTGAAGAATCAATAAAACAACAGCAACAACCCTGAAGACTAAACTAAAACTTAAACAATGACTTTAACAGCAGCATTTATTTAGAAATAGCTGTTTAGGAGAATACTTTTCCCCGCCTTGGATGTACCATGCAGCTTGACAGACTTTTAAACACCAGTAAGTCTACCTTTCTAATGCAGATCTATAATTTTTGCTGACAGAAACAGGTACTCCCAACTATGGCAGAGGCCATTTCATCTCATTCAGCTTTGTAGGACACTTGGAGCAATGTTTGAAGGCATGATTCAGCTGTGGATGTATTGCAAAAGCATGTTAAAAGAAGATTTGCTCTCTCCAAAGTATTGAGTTGTCAAAAACCACAACCACAAAGCTTTCCATCAGAAAAGAAATCCCTGAAGATGACATTTCTGGCTGATTTCATTATGTCATTTGTTTCCTTTAAAATGTCTCATACACCTCAAAGGTGATTTTATATTTCTTTGAGCAATTTGTAGAATGAATGAAAGCTGAAGCATGGCAGTAACTATGGAGCTGGGAATATAGAGTGCAAATCCTGTCATAATTTACTTAGCCTTTCTATATTTTAAGAATCTAAATACCTCAAAGAATTCTGCTTTACTGTGCTACTAAGCACAAAAGTATTACAACTATATAACTGCTGCTTCTTTGGGATGGATTTTTATATACTCTCAGATCACCCCAAATGGACCTTCTTAAACAAAGACATTCTAATGTACCCCGTCCAAAATGTTTAGATTATTTCTGCATTGATATCCTACCTTTTATTTTAGAGCTCAAGGCAGGGGGGGGCCTCCCTCATCTCCTCCCCCTAAAACTACCATATTAGCAGTAGTAATAATAACACAACAACATAGTGTTTCTGATTCCAGGAAAACACTGGTACTTTGACTAAAGGAGGTGGTGACAGGGTAAGATGACCTATCAGCACCTCCTTAAACCTGTATATTTCTTGGAGAACCTAAGAAAGCATGGGGTTTCTTTAAGGAGGTCTTCAAACAGAGGCTGGTTGTCAAGTTCCATGTTTCAGCCAATAGAAGACCCTGCACTGCAGCAGTCAAACCAGATGATCTCTAAGATACTTTCCAAGTCTAAAATTCTACCTCTTTAATACATCTCTTGTGTTCTCAAATAATTTTCTTGGAATCATGGAATGTGTGTAAGCTTCCAGAGTTTTGCTTTTGCTATGGCTTTCTTACCTTCCTGAATGGAATTATATTCCTAATATTAAAAAAAATGTCTCTTGCAGCAGCAGCAGCAGAAAGACAAGCGAAGAAAGAAAAAAAAGAGAGAAAGAAAAGGCCTTTCTAAAAGATTCTTACTATCTCATAATTACCACTTTAGAAGCAGGAAGCCTCCGGCGCTGCTTGTACATATTGATGAGTCTGTTCCAGGGAGAGAGCTCCGATTTTGGAGGTTCTTTTTGTACATCTTCTACAGAAAAGAAAAGCCACATCACAACAGCTTTCAACAGCGAGTTTTTCCCCAGGTTCTGCCTCTTCGCTTACCCCAGACAATAAAAGGATCATGTATTTGACTCTATTTACTTATGTGGTGCAAAGAAAACAGGCAAAAATCAGAAGCAATTTAAAGTAACAAACTGCTCACTTGCCAGAGCAGCAGGACATTTGCACATGAACTGGGAGTGTCTTTGTATTCTCCAACAATTAACCAAACCTACCTGCAACTCCCTCACCTTTTCCCTCTTTGCTCCAGCTCTGTTCAATTAAGAAGTGGAAAGAAAGGTAGTAGTGGGTTCTAAATCCCGTTGCTACCGGTTCGCTCATGAGCGTGCACACGCTCGCGCACGAAGCTTCTGCGCATGTGCAGAAGCGTCATGGGCAGGTGGGCGGAGCCTCCCACCGCTGCCACTGGTTCGCCGAACCGGGAGCAACCCACTGCTGAAGAAAGGACCCTGAGTGGGAGTATTAGCTATGAAGTAAAATAGATATTGTAGAACAGCCGTCCACGGTAGCCAAAAATCACAAGTTGGTAGCACCTATTCCGACTAACACATTTTATTAAAAGGCATAAACTTTTGTGAGCATCTAAAAGCATACAATAGGCTTTTTAAATGTGTTGATGAGAAAAAGTGCTACAAGATTCCTTCTAATTTTAGGAAAGTATGCTGTAATCTTCTTCAAATTATGCAAGAATAGGATTCTCTTCTTCCTAAGAGAACCAGCCAATATAGTTAGATGGAACGTAGTGCTCCCGATAGTTCATTTTTTTACCCATTTTAATGGCCCTTCTAGCACAATATAGTGCAACATGCCTCCTGGTTTCTTTAAATACAACTTTAAACTCTCAGTATTCATGTATCAAAGGAGATGCAAGCGATAGGATTAACAATAGCTATTTGAAAAATAGATCAGAAGAACCCCTCCTCCATTTTTCACCTTTCAGCAGATGCTCCGTTTCATCTTCAACATTACAATCCTTAATATCTGCCATGGATCCCGCAGCCATTGAGACTCCATCTTCTGCATGTGTAACTGGGGTGGTTTCTTGCCTAAATCCAAAACATGGTTTTTATGAGTACTCCTCTGAAGAATAAGTTCCCTGCACTTGATTCTTTACCTATCATGGGGAAGGGAAAATCCCCATTTCTCTTCCCACCTTAATACCTATGCCCAAATCCTTTATTTATTTGGTATATCAGTGGTACCGCATAAACGTAGGCACAGACATTGCCGGAGTGAATAAAACCAGCACTTTTGACAAGAGTGTTACTTGGAATGAGGAAGGAGAGTGAATTGGATTTGCCAGGATCACACATATCCGGAAGCTATACCCCTTGTTTGCCTGTATAAATTAAGCTATTAATCTTTTTGCTAATCAGCCCAGTGACTCAGTCCCCATGATTATAATTATAGAGTGTGGAAAACTCTTCACTCAGAAAAGCTTACATAAAGCATTAGTCCTGGTGTCATTGTTTATGCAAACCATAATACTCAAAGCTACCTTCACAGGATAACTAATTCTACTAATTCCTAATTACTACTAATTCTCACACAAAAGCCCCACAAAAGATTTAGTTTGTGGAAGCCAAATTAACATTGTCACATTTTATTTCAGAAAAATCCTTAGGATTCCCCCCACCCCTTTAAGGTAGTGTAACATACTTTGTTTGGAGTATGTTCTAAGGGCCTTTCTTCTGTGAAAGGAATATTCTCTGTTTTTGCTCTTGGGTTTTATCAGTCTTCCACGAATTGGGGCACCATAGGATGAAACAGACTGGGCCTTTCTCTGAAAAAGCTCGTCTAAGAGCAGCAGCTCAGAGACAAGCAAATTTGTGCAACGTTGCCAAATGAACTCCGATAAATGCCAACGTTCACTTCTGCATATTTCTCAGTAAGAGCAGCACTCCCATGAACAAAAGTTGCTATTATCATGTATTCATTAGATTTATATCCTGTTTTAGAGCCTACATGGGTCCCCCTGTGCTAAGTCTAGTTCTGCTGGATTTTTCACTGACTTTGCATCCTTCACTCCTGGCTGCAAGTCAAAATGATAACAAGTGTATACTGTGAAACATTGGCAGTCTGCCAACTCTGCTCTTCCTTCCCTGCATGTCTTTATGGGTAGTACAGAGCCATACCATGGGCTTTAGTTAGCTGAAGACCCTCATGCCGTCAATTTAGTGTATGATATTCTTTCTAAAGGAAAGTTAACAAGGAAACCTATTGTCTTAGCCAATCATAGCCAAATAAAAATAGGAACAATTTGACCTCTAACTAATTCCTAAGGTGCTATAACTAGAAGCTAATTAATAGAAATCTCTGTTGGATTATTATCTAATTTTCTCTGTTCACATTCTGCCATGAATGAGACAGGGCTTAAGTGAACTATGCCAGTCAATCCAAAAAGAGAATCACCTTTACTTGTCCCTGATAACATGGGAAAGAGCCAGTCTCAGATTGTACCCCATGAAAACTAGTAGTCTACTTAATGTGAGGCCAATCAGAAATATTGATTCACATTATGCTGTGCAGCCACAGCATTGGCAGTACAATACTTACTTTCCTAGTGTTCCTCTGTCACTAGAGTTATGGTCCTCCTCTCCTGCAACAGAAACTCTTTCATTGTTACTTAGCATAGATTCAGCAAAGGGCTCTGTGTCTCCTAGGTCCATCCTGGTTGAGTTAAATAAAACAGAGAGTTTGTTCTCATCCTTAAGAGCAGTGTCTCCAAGAGTTGCTTCCTTCATCAGGGAGAGCTCCTCAGTGTGGCTACTCACTACCACCGGGCAGATTTCACTCGGAGTCATCTTGGGAATGGAAGGCTCTTGGCTTGGGATGGCTACTTCAGTGTCAGACAGGGCACAGTCCAAGAGCTCACTTTTGATGTCATCTTTCTCTTTCACACCTGCCGTAGGTTTTTCCCCTTCTTGGATCACATGCCTGCTGCCTCCAAATAAGTTTCGGAAGAACTGGAGCACCCAGGCCCTGTTAGAAACAGAGGAGGCTGTAAGAGTTTCCATTGTCAGCCACTTATGGGGCAAGATGGCTGCTCCACGCAACAGATTGAAAGCAGGGCTTCAAACTGAAAACCCAACTGCTTAGAATCCTCTGGGAATTTTGAAGTTCTCTAAGGGGGTGGGTCTAAGAATAGGGACTTCCTGGATTTCAGCATCTTGGATTAGATGTCTATCCCTCCCATTACACTTCCGTAGTCTAGTAGCTTCCAGATATATTGGACTGTCTCTCATAACCTCAATTTCCCTGTTGAGAGATAGAAGTCATAATCTAATACTCAGAAATTCTATAATGAGAAAGGTTTACACATAAACAGCTGTGTCTTGGACCTAAATTATCAATCTCTGGTAACATTTGAATAAAGATCTTATGTAGGAGATAACAGGATACCTATAATGCAGCCCAACAGTGGGGTGCATCATTCATCCAAATATCCCAGTATTGTATTTTACTGTCTACCAGTGTTGCTGCGAAGCTCAGGCACTATAAGCTTGGCATTATGCCAATAAGAACTTGATCCCCAAATTTGAGAAAGATACTTTTACCTTTGCAAAGGAGCTTCTCTGCCCACCTAAAAATATGAATCACCAAGTTCAGTAATTCAGGCAGGGGGCAGTCAATTATTTTTTACAGGGCACAGAAATAAAGGATTTATATATTCAGGTTATGTGATACATTAGAAAACAAGTGAATCAAACAAAGAAAGACATTGATTACATGTGACACTTGAACAATAGAAAATGTGGCAAGTGGCAAAATTATGGGTCCCATTACTGTTTCCCAGCTAAGTTTGTATCTTTCTTAAACTTGCAAGTGTATTCAAGGACTTTCAGAATACACTCTATTGTTTAGTGCTGAAAAGACAAGTTCTTGCATAGCAAAAGGAATAGAATAGAATAGAATAGAATAGAATTGAATTGAATTGAATTGAATTGAATTGAATTGAATTGAATTGAATTGAATTGAATTGAATTGAATTGAATTCTTTATTGGCCAAGTGTGATTGGACACACAAGGAATTTGTCTTTGGTGCATATTCAGTGTACATAAATAAAAAATAAAATACATTCATCAAGAATCATAATAGAATAGAATAGAATAGAATTCTTTATTGGCCAAGTGTGATTGGACACACAAGGAATTTGTCTTTGGTGCATATGCTCTCAGTGTACATAAAAGAAAAGATACATTTGTCAAGAATGGTTGTCATAGGGTTCAAGTAAGCAATCAGGAAACAATCAATATTAATATAAATCGTAAGGATACAAGCAACAAGTTACAGTCATACAGTCATAAGTGGGAGGAAATGGGTGATAGGAACGATGAGAAAAATAAGATACAATACTTAGTGATAGTCATAGGTTACTAATAAGCAATCAACTTGTACTAGGAAACAAATAAAACAATATAATTTGTAAAGATACAAGCAACATGGTTATAGTTATAAGTGGGAAGAGATAGGTACTAGGAAGGATGAGAAGAATAATACTAATACAGTCTTAATAAATAATTTGACAGTGTTGTGAGAATTAGTTGCTTAGCAGAGTGATGGCATTCGGGAAAATGCTGTCCTTGTGTCTAATTGATCTGGTGTGTAGTGCCCTATAGTGTCATTTTGAGGGTGGAAGTTGAAACAATTTATGTCAAGGATGTGAGGGGTCTGTAGATATTTTCACAGCCATCTTTTTGACTCATGCAGTATACAGGTCCTCAATGGAAGGCAGGTTGGTAGCAATTGTTTTTTCTGCAGTTCTAATTATCCGTTGAAGTCTGTGTCTGTCTTGTTTGGTTGGAGAGCCAAACTAGACAGTTATAGAGGTGCCGATGACAGACTCTATAATTCCTCTGTAGACATGGTCTTGGCTAAGAAATAAAAACTGCTTTCTTGAAGATTAAAAAAAAAGACTAGACTGCCATGTTAAAAGTACTAATATCACCTTTTAAAATGCTAATCATGAAGCCTAAAACACCAGCAACCTCTCCAGAATCTTAAAGAGAAATGTCATGTCTCACATTGTTTGATTCTTTTTAATAGAAGTACTACAGACTAAACTAGGAATCTTCAGATGTAAGGCATGTGCTCTACTAGCAAAATGTCAATATCTTCTGGGATAAGCAGTGTACTTCTACAGCAGGGGTGTCAAACTCAATTTCATTGAGGGCCACATCAGGGTTGTGTTTGACCTCGGAGGGGCAGGTGTGTGTGTGGCCAGGGGGGCATGGCCAGCTCAACGTCACTTGTATCTGGGGTGCCTGTGTTAGCCCGAGTGCTCTGCCAGCGAAAACGGGCTCCTGAGCTCAGTTTTCGGCTGTGACAGCCTCCTGCAACCCTCTGCCAGTGAAAATGGAGCTCGGGAGGGCTGCCTGCGGCCCTCGTGAGCTCCGTTGTTGGCTGCGATGGCCTCCTGCAAACCCTTTGCCAGTGAAAATGAAGCCTGGGAGGGCTGCATGCAGCCCTCCCAAGCTCCGTTTTCAGCTGTGGTGGCCTCCATTTTCAATGGCAGAGGCACCAGTGCAGCCCCGATGGCAAGATCTAAGCACCCTGTGGGCCGGATCTGGGCCCCGGGCCTTGAGTTTGACACCCCTGTTCTACAGGAAGAAACTTTGTGTGTCTTTGTGTGTGTACACATGAGCATATGTGTACTTGTATGAATGTATGGCACTTTTCAAGGAATGTTCTCTTAAGGCAGCTCACAATACTATCAGACTGTAACATCAAATTGCAGTCTATACAAGCGATGGCAAAAAAAACCACAAGAAGACAAAGCATTATGGAGCTGTTAACATGGCCCTGCCCCACCACTTTGTTTGTGAATGATAGCAACTGACTGGTTTTTCTTGCATGGCTGGCTGGTGGGAGTGCATAATTGTTGGGAGAGGCAAATGAGACACCAATAGCTGCATTATGAGTGCCCTCATTCCAGGAAATTATTAGAATAGCAGCTCTTGCTTTCTTTATTCCCAAAGCAGAGAAGTAACCGTCTATCAGGACAGAGCAAATTTATATTGGCAGTCTTTGTGCCATTTTAGAGACTGAATGAGGCACATTAAACCCACTATTTCGATATTCCAAAAGAGTGCTGAATTCTGGAGGTGCAAACTCACATTTTGTGGGCATGCAGCCCTATCAAGTTCATTTCTCCCTCAGTGAGTGTGTCTGTTTTATCTAGATTGAGTTCTTTTAAAATTTCAAGTATAATTCAATTCTACAAATACTCTTGACCCTCTACTCTCTCTCCAAATTAATCAGTTTCAATTTACGGCAATTATTTTTTTTTAACAAATCCTATCCAGGCCCACTCAGTAGCATTTTCATTAGCTGTTTTCTGGTAATTGCAGCAAAACTAATATTGTTGTGAACAAAATAGATCCTTGGACTAGCAAGACCTTAAATTTTCAGGCTAATATTTGAGAGCTCTTAATAAATAGAACATATTAGCTCAATGTACTTAAAAGTAAATCGGACTTCTAGTCTAAACACTCCTTTCTTTTAGCACCTACATTGCAAATACAATCAACAGCAAAATTAAGTTTTCAGATGCTTTGCTCTTAGACTTTAACAAGCCACTGTATTATCAACCACAGGCTATTTATGATAAATAATATAGCAATTCTCACAGATGTAGGATAGAGCTAGTTATGTATTAGGTTCATCACTCCTTAGCTTTTGAACCCAAAGAGGCTGCCATTTGTTGTCCCTGACTTACAACCATTCATTTAATGACTGTTCAATGGCACTGAAAAAAGTGACTTATGACCGTTGTCCACACTTATGTGCAGGATCCCCATGGTCATGTGATCAAAATTCAGATGCTTGGCAACTGGCTCGTATTTATAATAATGGCAGTGTCCCAGGGTCATGTGATCCATTTTGTGACTTCAAAGTCAAGGGGAAGGCAGATTCACTTAACAACCATCTTGCTAACTTAAAACTACAGTGATTCACTTAACAACTATGGCAAGAAAGGTCATAAAATGGGGCAAAACGCACTTAACCGTCATATCAACAGAAATTTTGGACTCAATTGTGGTCATAAGTCGAGGACTATCTATATCAGTGATGGCGAACCTATGGCACGGGTGCCACAGGTGGCACGCGGAGCCATATCTGCCGGCACGCGAGCCGTTGCCCTAGCTCAGCTCCAGTGCACATGTGCGTGCCCGCCAGCTGATTTATGGCTTGCGCGGAGGCTCTGGGAGGACTATTTCAGCCTCAAGGGTGGTGGGGGTGGAGGGTTTTCGCCTTCCCCAAGCTTAAGGTGACCAGACGTCCCGATTTTGGCGGGACAGACCCGCTTTTTAATCATTTGTCCCGCGTCTCGCCCGCCCTCTTAAAAAGTCCCAATTTTTTAAAACAATGCCCGACTAGGGCATTCTTTCAAAAAATCGGCCTGCAGGCACTCGAGGACAGCCAGGTTGGGCCCAGCCGCAGGGGCAGCAGCAGCAGCAGCAGGCCCTCTCAAAATCGGGACATCTGGTCACCTTAGTCTAATGAGCCCCCGCTTCTTCCTCCAACCAGACGCGCGCCCGAGCGACAGGCTTCCGATTCAGTCCCCTCTATTCACAGGGTGGCGCGGGGCGGGGCAGAGCGAACTCTGGGGGGGGGAGCGCGACTTTGCACTTGTCTTTCAGTCTGTGCCACGGCAAAAGGGGCGGGGCAGGGCTGGGCGCGCGTCCTAACCTGGGACTTTTCCTGGTAGCTCCAATCGCGTTCCTTGCTAATAGCGTCCAGAGCAGAGCAGCCCCTTCCAAAAGATCGCGAGACGTTATCTTTTGGAAGGGGCTGCTCTGCTCTGGGCGCTATTAGCAAGGAACGCGATTGGAGCTACCAGGACAAGTCCCAGGTAGGACGCGCGTCTCGCGCTGGGGGTTGGGCGGGCGGGGCAGGACTGGCGGCCAACTACCTGAGCGATGGAGGCGCGGCGGCCGGCTTGGGGCTTGGGGCGGACCCCGGAGGCCCCACCACCCCCGCCGGATCGCACAGAGCGGACATGCAGGCACCGGTTGAGACGCTAAACAGCTAAAAAGCCCCCCCCCCGCCACTTGTTTTCCTCTTTTGCGCCTGCGCACGCTGGGCCCGAGCATGGGGGAAGAATTAAAACAGCGCACTGAGAGCGTCACCTGAGACGGTTGTAAGGATCTTGCCAGCCAGCCAGCCTAAACCATTGCCGGCTCCCGAAGGGGAGGCGAGGAAAAGCCTCCCGCCTCCCCCCCCTCCACCCACCTGGACGCCGACATTTGCCTTCGCAGAGGGCAAAACTGAAATGGAGAAACCCACCCCTGTCAATGGTGTCCCGCCTGAAGAAAAAAAAAATCTGGTCACTTTACCCAAGCTCCAAGAAAGCCTCTGGAGCCTGGGGAGGGTGAAAAACGGGCCTACCAGGCCCACTGGAAGTCAGGAAACGGGGGAGTGGGGGGGGGGTTGCGCATGCATGCACAGGGGGATGGGGCGAGTGAGGGGCTTTGAATTATGGATGTGGGCACGCACACGTGTGCAATAGCGCGAGCGCACACTATTTTGGCACCCGAGGAAAAAAAGGTTCGCCATCACTGATCTATATCATTGCTCAGTTACACTAGCAATTACAACTGCAGGTCCAGAACTCTGGAATTCTCTGGTTCTCTTGCAGTCATCATTGCTACTAACACAATGGCAATGGAAAGAACCTTTGTTTGGACTCAGAAGCTAAGCACTGATGGGCCTAATAAGTACACAGATAGGAGATGACCAGATAATTCCATGGCTACAGGCAAGACTGGGAAGGTAATATCCCTCCCTCTCCTCAAAGAAAGCAGACTTTCATCCTCTCACCACAAAAATTGCATGAATGAGTCCATGACATCACCAGAAGTGCAACTCAACTCGAACAAGTCTTTGTTATTTTTAGTTCTGATGCAGAGGAACCCATGAAATTTTAAGTTGTGACTTTAATTAAACTTTAAGCCATGTTAAATGTTTTAGCTCCAGCGTGCCACAATAATCTTTTGTCATAGACTTCTGTGTTCCAAAAAGGGTTTTGTATGCAGTCTGCAGTGTCACAAGAATTATATGGCAGCGAGCAGAAACATTTCTGCTGTCAAATGGCACATAATAAAGATGTGTTTGATCTAGGGAATGCCTGATGGATGCTCTGTCCAGGCCCCTGCATGATTTGAAGCTTCTTTCTACCTTTGAATTGGTACAACTTTCATCAGATAGAAAATAAAGAATATGTCAACAGCTAACTGCATCACACTTATTCATTTTTCAGAACAAAAAAAAAAACTCCGTAGAAAGAACTTTATAGCCAGATTCCAATATCATTAGTGATTAATTATCTTCAACAACTTCCCTATTATTATTTGAGTACATCAACTGAAATAAAAAATATGGTTCCATCAAGCTGCAGTCCAATTCTCTTTCAAGGAGGCACATTCCGATATATGATGTCCATTTTTAAAAAAATTATTGTATGTTGCAGATGTTTTGTGCTCTTATAGAAATTGTCACAGGATTAAGATCAACCATTTACAGTGCTTTGCTGTTCTTTTTTTTTTTTTTTTTTTTGGAGGAGAGGTGTTGCAGAACTGTCAAATGCAAACTGTCAGATACAGTCAAAAAAGCATGGATGTCAGCCACCAAATGCAGGAAATTATGCATGATTTTAAAATGTTGCAACTGCTTACAGATAAGTTTTTCTGCCATTTGTATTACAGGTGACTTACAACAGTTCTATTAAAGTTTGTTGCAAAATCAAAACCAGAAGCGCACACAGATGACTGATTCAGCTGGATTCAATAACTTCTTTATAAACATAATAATATACTGTATATATTTACAATACCATTAGCAGAGTTCTTTTTCAATGTAGTTACAGATAGCAGAGAACAGTTAGTTTCATTTCAGCAGAGTTCAGAGTGGAAGAGTACAGAGTGAGGAGAGAGCACAGTTCAGAGTAGAGACTGGAGCCACACCCAGCCTTAAGCTTAAGTTCCAGTTTAGATTCTCTGCACAGACTCAGAAGTGGTTAGCTCCTATTGGCTGATTCAGTTGCTATGCCTATTCATTGGCTAACCTTGTTAACATGGCTCTCCCAGTCATGAATATTCTAACAAGTTCATATAGTGACCATTGAAAGTTACAACGGCACAGAAAAAAGTGACTTATGACAATTTTTCACACTTACAATCATTGTAGCAGCCCCATGGTCATGTGATCATAATTCAGATGCTTGGCAACTGACTCATAGTTATGATGGTTGCAGAGTCCCAGGGTCACGTGATCACCTTTTCCAACCTTCTGACAATCCAAGTCAATGGGGAGGCCGGATTCACTCAACAACCATGTTACTAATTTAATAACTGCAGTGATTTACTTAACAGAAATTTTGAGCTCAACTGTGATGATAAGTTGAGGACTACCTGTAGATCCCATTTTATACAATTTTATTTTATGCATTACATTTCTATCCCGCCTTTATTGCTTTATGTATAACTCAGAGTAGTGAACATACATAATACTCTTTACAACACTGTGAAGTGTGTTTGGCTGAGAAAGAGTGACTGGCCCAAAATCACCAGCCGGCTTTCATGCCTGAGACGGGACTAGAACTCAGTTTCCTGGTTTCTACGCCAGCACCTTAACCACTACACTAAATATTATCTAGTCACTTGCAAGATTTTTATTATTAGCATTAAAGATGGGTATGGAGAAGTTAATTGGTACATTCTATTGCTATTCTCCTCCTATATTGATTCATGTGGAACAGTTTTACTTCCCCTTCAAGTTTTCAGAATTGTGCATGTGGCGCGGTTACAATGTTTTTCAACCTTGGCAGCTTTAAGATGTGAGGACTTCAACTTGTTAAGCAAAATACTATATGCTAATATGCAGTCACTGAGTGAACACCACAGTTGTAAGTGTGAATCCATTCTTCCGAAAAATAGCAAAAAAGGTTTCAAATCATAATCACATGACCACAAGACTGCAACTGGTCATAAATGCAAATCAGTTGCCAAGTGTCCAAATTGTGATCATGTGGGCATGGTGTGATAGTCGTAACTTGTACGTGCGAAGTGAGGAGTTTTTTCAGCACTATTGTAACTTTGAGTGGTTGCTAAATGAATCGTCATAAATCAACTGATGATGTTCTGCCCCAGCTATGGACCACAAAGAACGCAGCACACACAAAGTCTGTACAAATCTTACTTTACTAATTAAGGACTACTAATGAGCTTTCTTAGTAGTCGTCAAACACAAATACAGTTTAAAGCAGTCTTTTCTGAACACCGGCTGTTAATTCAACTTCAATTAACAGCCCAGCACGAGTCCACGAAATAATAACTCAAGGCTGAGTAAACAGACTTGTAGATATCAGCAAGCTTACAGTGGTTGGCAAAATGCCCAGAAGCACTTTGCAGGAAAAATGCCAAGAGAGAGAACAAGAGCCGATCAGAGTCAAGACACAAAGGAATATGAATCAATGTTGTTTCCTGCAAATTGCTTCCTTCGTCGGTATCCCTTAAATAGGCTAGGGAAGTGGCCAATTAGCCCCAACCCTTACTCCCGAGGAGACCTCCTCCTGAGGAACCATTCCTGCCTTTTGGCAGCTCTGTGTGCCTGTGCATTGAGAATAGGCTCCTCCTCTTCTTCCTCGTCACTGATGGGAGCTTCTGGAGGTTCTGAAGGCCCTGGCTGAATTTCCGCCTCTCGCACCGAGTCCTCTCCAGCCTCCTCACTGTCCGACTCAGGTGCCAGCTGCACAGGCCACTGGTGCATCACCACATCAGCCTCTGCACTGCCAGAATCAGCTACCAGCTGCACGGGCTGCTGGCAGGCCACAACAGATGAAGCTTCTTAGATGAGAAGCAAAATGTTTTCTTCTTCTTCCTCCTCAAGGAAAAAACAGTCCAGTTGCCTTTTGAAACCACCTTTGAGACAATCTTACCATTATTCCAAGTGTGTCTGATCTTTTAGTTCATTTATAACCACCTTAAATCAGATTTTTATTTACCTTTTCCATTTATTTCTAATTCTTTGTGTAGTTCATTTTTCTTTTATTCAAAATGAAGATAGTCATTTTCAAACTTGTTTTGAAGATCTCTAATATCCTTAATGCAGTTGAATAAGTAATTTTCAAAAGCGATTAGAAAGTGAGTTAATAAACTTGGTGTCCTCCAAAGTTGAAAGCATGGTTGAAAGCATGAGGGTTCCCTTTGCCACCTGACATTCAAACCCATGGGGAATTGCTGTCCTGTCCTGCAACCTCCTCGCAAGGAGCAGTGATACAGGGCGCAAGAGAACAATTTCAGTGGTGAAATCTAAAAATTTTCCCTACTGGTTCTGTGGCCATGGCTTGGTGGGTGTGGCTTGGTGGACATGTGACTGGGTGGGCATGGCCAACTCAATGTCACTCACGTCAAGGGGTGCCTTGCCTGGCCCCTTCCCTCCCAGCCATTCCTTGTCACACCCAGCCTCAATATATCTATAGTTCTGTAAAAATGTTGTTCACCTTTTTTTGACTTTATTATCTACATACTATAGATGTACTTTCATGGACCACTGAAAGGAGGAAATGGCTCACATGCTTTGCCCAAGAGTGTGATAGGCAACAGGCTTTTAAGGGGCTGCCACAAAGAAGGGGGGCAATGCATTTTCCAAAGAAGCAGAAGGCAAAACAAGAAGCAATGGATGGGAACTGAACAAAAAGAGAAACAACCTAAAACTAAGGAGAAACTTCCTGACAGTGAGAACAATTAACCACTGGAACTGCTTGTCTCCAGAAGTTCTGGGTGCTTGATAACTGGAGGTTTTTAAGAAAAGACTGGACAGCCATTTCTCTGAAATGGTATAGGGTCCCCTCCAAAGTCCCTTCTAAGTGTTATTCTGTTATTCTGACACTTTTCCCAGGCCCTCCATTCAGATCCAAAATGTGGCTGTGATAGTTGATCAGAGCTCCTCTGTTTTTTATGCGCAACAGTTCGGGATCAGAGCTAAGTTAGTTGCTTTTCTATTAATACATAATCCTTAAAAAGGCTCTCCTGTAGGGACCCTGCATGGTCTAATTCAGAGGTCCCAACCTTTCTGGCACCAGGGACTGGTTTCATGGAAGACAATTTTACCATGGACCTGTGTGTGTGAGAGAGAGGGGGGGGGAGGACGGGAGAGACAAGTATACAGTTTGGGAAAGAGGCACAGACAGAAGTGGTAAATTAAATAGTGGGTAGGCCACGCATGGAGTAAAATAAGTGTGGGATTGTTATTTTAAGGCCTGTCACCAGATGATTTTGCTCCAGTCCAGATGAAAATCAGAATAAACACAGGGAAGACTTCACTAGAAAAGGTTTTCTTTTGCTCCAGGATAAAATCAGAATAAAGAACTGGAAAATCCTTCACAGGAAGAGGCTTTTTTGTTCTGCTGTGGAAGAAAAATCGAAGACAGAGAGAAATCTTCACTGGAAGAGGCTCTCTGCTTTTGCTCCAGAGGAAGCAAAAGGCAGTTTCTTTTTGAGGCAGTTTCTCAATGGGTAGGTTCCTTCAAGCAAGGTGATTTGCAGCTTGCAACATTTTAACGAGGTGATAATTGCTCTTGGCTGAACGCCTAGACATCTCATTAAAGGTAGTATTCCTTTCCCTGCTTGGAGGGGGAGGGGGAGGAAAAAAGCGGCAAAAAGTGTCAGTTTATTATTCTATCTCATTTGCTGTTTCTTAGCTCAGCTGAGGCTGCAATCCTCTCTGCCAGGAGAATCAGCTGAGCTAATAAACAACAGAATATAGGAGATGTGAGAGGAAGGGGAGGGCAGGTGGGTGGGGCCAATCAAAATTTTCCCTACCAGTTCTCTGAACCAATCAAAATGTTCCCTACCTGATGCCAGAATCGGTTTGAACTGGTAGCATTTCACCCCTGGCAATTTCCCATCCTCTCCTTGTCCAGAAAGGTTCTGGGTGACCAATCTACTTGCCAGTTCTTTCTTAGCCATGATCATCATCTCTATCCATTCCTCAACAGGAAGCTTTAGTACCCCCTCTATTTAACATCTACATGATTTCTATTTAACATCTATTTAATATAAATTTTGCATGTAGATTTAACATCTACATAATCTCTAGTTAACATCTACATAAGTGGCAGGGGAAGGATACTGTAAAATCTCCATTCCCACCCCACTCCAGGGGAAGGTTACTGCAAAATCCCCATTTCCTCCCGATCAGCTGGGACTCGGGAGGCCGAGAATAGATGGGGCGGGGCCAATCAGAGGTGGTATTTACTGGTTCTCCGGACTACTCAAAATTTCCACTACCGGTTCTCCAGAACTGGTCAGAACCTGCTGAAACCCACCTCTGATCTTTAACCCGATGAAATAAGTGATGCTCTTGATGTCCTATCGGATCCTATCCCAATGCCTGGAAATTATGGGGAATAACAGGCTTCAGCTGAACTCTGGCAAAACTGAGTGCATTTTAAATAATGAATTCAGAATCAAGTCACAAAAGAAATATAAGAAAGAAGAGTGGATGGGCAGAGAAAAAGAGGAAGCTTGCAAAAATACACAGCTGAATGGAGTTAATGAGAAAGGTGAGAAACTAGGCAATGTAGGAAGTGGTAAGAATAAAGTGACCAGATTTTTTTTTCAAAGCGGGACGGGGGGGCGGGCCCGCCTGGGCGCTGCCATTTGTTTTGCCCTCTGCGCATGCGCAGAATGCTGCGCATGCGCAGAGAGCAAAACACAGCAAATGTCGGCGTCCAGGTGGGGGGGGAGGCGGGAGGCCTTTCCTCGCCTCCCGCCTCCCCTTCGGGAGCCGGCAGCCCTTCGGGAGCCCGCCTCCCCTTCGGGAGGCCTTTCCTCGCCTCCCGCCTCCCCTTCGGGAGCTGTCCTGGGGCCGGGCTGGCAAGCGACGAACGGGAGGCGGGAGACGGGGAAAGGAGGCAGCCGGCAGCTTACCTGTCACGAGCTCCAGACATCCAAGCGCCGCGGTCTCCCGGTCGCCCGGCCAGCCCCAAGGCAATGGCGGCAGCGAGGCGACGGGGGAAGGAAGGGGAGGGGGACGAGGAAGGGCTGTTTGCGCTGCCGGAGGGGCCGCTCGTGAGCTCAAACCGACGACGGCAGCGGCGACAGCTCGTCGTCCCTCACCCCTCCACCCGTATCCCAACAGCAGCGGCGCCTCTGAGGGCGGGGCTAGGGATGGGGCGGGGGAAGAAGAGGAGGAGCAGCCCCCCTTCCCCCTCCCCTCAGCAGTCAGCCGCCTCGCTGAAATTCCGCCCGACTTGCTTCCGGTACCTCTCTTTTGTGCTTCCCCTCTAAGGTGACCAGACGTCCCACTGTTTCGGCATTCTTTTCAAAAAAAGCGGGACTTTTTGAAAAGAATGCGGGACGCGGGACACATTCTTGAAAAGCGTGTCTGTCCCGCCAAAAGCGGGACGTCTGGTCACCTTAGGTAAGAAGCAAAAATGGTTTTCAGAGAGATGGGGAGATGTTTGAAGCATTGGGTAAGGCATCAGGCTAGAAACCAGGAAACCCTGAGTTATAGTCCCACAGATTAACAGAATTGGAAGGGACCTTGCAAGTCATCTAGTCCAACCCCCTGCCCAAGCAGGAGACCCTACATCTGCCTCTACCTAGGATCGAACTCACAACCTCCTGATTGTGAGGCAAGAGCTCCACCTCTAGGCCATAGCAGCTGGGTCCTCAGGCATGAAGTCAACTGGTGACCTTGAACCAGTAACTTTCTCAGCCCTAGAGGAGGCAATGGCAAACCACTTCCAAAGTACAGGAACTAGTCCAGGAGTCACCACTGACCCTTCCCCGCCTAAAAAAAACGGACACACAGGATGAATGGTATCATCTATAGCAGGGGTCCCCAAACTTGGCAACTTTAAGACTTGTGGACTTCAACTCCCAGAATTCCTCAGCCAGCCTGGTTGAGGCTGAGGAATTCTGGGAGTTGAAATCCACAAGTCTTAAAGTTGCCAAGTTTGAAGACCTCTGGTCTATAGACTTAGCAGGTTTTCCTTTTGGATTTTTAAACCCTTTTTCTCCGCTTTCCATAAGCGTATTTTGCCAGAGGATACAGTAGTGTGACCCACGTGTACGAACTTACGTTTTCCAGCCCCATTTGCGCAGGGCAAAAGGAAGCGATTTCCCTCCAACCCCTCCACCCCCCATTTTCCTGCACAACACACGGCAGCTACGAAGAACAAGACCTCTAGAGGGCGCTGCAAGAAGTCCCTTTGCTTTCACCTGGTTTGCATCTATGATATATATACTGTATATTTTGGACTTCATCCTTCCTTTTGGAGCAAAGGGTCTCTGGCTTTCGCCTGCCCGGCAGCGCAAGACTGTGGGCGGCAGAGCACGAAACCGGTGCAATAGCAGGCCGAGGCCCTATCCACTTTCTTCTGAACAGCCCGTGGAAAAGCCGGCTGGGTGGAAAGGGCGCGGCCGTCGCCACCGATCCCTAGAAGCGGGGTGAGTGCCGCGGCCGGCAGAGGCGGGGAATCCGCGCGAAGGCGGGTCCTGACGTTGTGGGATGCCCGAGCCGTGCAGAAGCCGCGATCTTCTGCCTCTTCCCGGCCCAAGGAAGCAGGAAGAAATATTGCATCTATTTCTCCGGGGTCGGTTCTCCTGGGTGGGCCTTCGGCGGAGCGGGGGATGCAAGGCTGTGCTGGCGACGCTTGCGCCCTGAAGCGCCGCCTGCTCGGCTGAGCAAAAGTGCGCCGCAGGCCTAGAGGTGCTTCCGAGGAGCAGGAGGGTCAAGCAGGGGAGGACCCGGGGAGAAGGACGAGCCTCCAGGCGAGAGATTGCCGAAAAACAGAACGCAATAATCCACCTCTTTCCTCCGAGCTTTGCGGTGCATCGCTGGGGATAAAACCTTGCTCCCGTCGTTTAAAAGATATTGTAAGTTGGGAACTACGGGGTGGCAGTTATCCCGGATTAATAAGCGTTTGACCTGGGGCGTGAAATTTAGAAGGGGTGTCCGTGTTTTCCTAACGGACGTTCCTAACGTTCATTTTTATTTTCCTCTTAGCGATGGTACTGTGAACGGTGGCAAATTTTCGAGGTGCGTTATAAATGTTCATTGGTGGTGGTTTTAACTTGGTCCTTTTTTTCTTGTGCCTTATAATGTAGGGCTGCACGAAATATTTGCTGACTGTTCTTGAGAGTAACAAAACCCAATTTAAAACTAGTCCCGGAAAGTGTAAGGTTTGCTCCGATAACGTTGCGAATGGTATCCCCAACTAAAAACTTACGTTTTAACCGACCACAGCAAGACGGGTTATCACAAGTATTAAGTGTTCTGTTGTCAGAGTTAACATTTGTTTCACCTGAATTTAAAAAAAAATCAGGGTTTGCCCAACAGGAAGCATATGATTATGGGGTTGCATGAACCTTGCCAGTTTAGCTTTAATTTAAGATTCATTGTGTTTTGCAAATTCATGCATTTGCATGGGGGTTCGTTAGTAGATAGCTTAATTATGCTTTGTCAAAATCTAACTTATGATATAGCTTTAGAATATTGTTTTCCAACTTTGGCAACTTCCAGATCTATGCACTTTAACTCAGAATTGTCAGCAGTAGACATACTGGTTGGGAAATTCAGGGAGTTCAAGTTGATGTATCTGGAAGTTACTAAGGGATTTTACAGCAATATTTGCATTAGTTTAAGAATGGCAGTATAAGGTGAATTTTTTAGGAATATGGTTTTATAATTGTTCCTTTAAAGATTAAACTATTATTAAATCTGACTGTGTTAATACTATAAATATAAGGCACTGATTCAGCTTAGATATCAGAAAATGAGTCTTTTCTGAACGTCCTTTACCTAACGATTAATCATTTTAATTGTTTCTCCTACGCAAATATGAATACAATGTGTTATCCAGGTCAAAAAAAAGTACATAGCATAGGACTGGCTTTAGGTGGCTTCTACCCTAATTTGGATAGCCCAGAGATATTTGACTTTCACTTTCATAATTATCAAAAAAAGCGTCATCAGTTCAATCTATCAGTCACAGCTCTTCATTTTCAATTGCCGATTTAATTTGGGGATAGCTGAGGAACAGGAAGGCAGAATAAAGGAGAAAAGAAAAGCAAGGAATTACTTTCATAGTTGTTCTCCCTCTAATTAAGCAACAATATACAAAAGCAACAAATAGCTGCAAAGTGACAAGAATGAAGTAGTATAAATACTCCATGCAGTTGTAAATTAACATTGTTTTCCCCCCCCCAGAGGTAGAGTCTTCAATTGAGATTTATTCTTGGTGTTTTGTTATCAGAGTGGTATTATTAAGGGGCGTGCATAAGCGCTCCAGCGTGCCTACCGTCCCTGTCTTAATGTTCCCTCTTATCAGTACCCATCTTATGTATATAAACAATGTTATACCTATGTATATTACCAATTCGTACTTGACAAAATAAATAAATAAATAAATTATTAGCAGCAGTAGGGAAGTACCTTCTAAGATTTGGGGGGGGCCTTCCAAGACCACTTTTGTGCCTTGGTATTCCTTGATGGCCTTATATCAAAGTAAGAACCAATCCTAGCCTAGTTTTGCTATTTACTGTGAAAGAGAATAAAAAGAACAAATAGAATCGCCGGCCTTCCCCCCCTCCAATTTAGTTGCCAGTTGAATGAATTATCAAAATGACTTGCCTGTTTAATACACTCTTTAGCTCCTGTATATTTCACAATTTGAGAGAATCTAGTTGAATTCACAAAAAACGCTAAGCCAAAATTAAACCATGTGGTAAAAAGAATGGGATATATAAACTCAGTCAGCTGTTGCTTATTTGACTAGCCATGGTTAAACGAATGTATTAAGTTGTTTAGAAACACATTTCCCAAGCACATGGTGGCATTTGGGCCAGTAACAACTGGAATAATTTCTTTAACAAAATAGCCATTATGTTTGATACAATAAAGTTCAAATAGTGCTTCTTAAGAATCTGGCTTAGGTCAAGCTGATGCTCTCTGTAGCCTTGCTACAGGCAAACGAAGGCTAGGATGTGTTGTAAATGATTTACTGTGATAAAAGGTGCAGTACAAGAAGTTAACACGGAAGACTCTAAATTTTTTTTGTGTGGGGCAGGCCCAATGGATTGTTTACTGTAAGAAAGCAAGAGGAGTCTTGCATTAGGTACACTGAGGTTATCACTGCCCGTAACTACTGAGAGCTGTAAAAATAAGCGAAGAGTATTCACAAGGTTGGCAACTGCATATGAGGAACATTTATTGCCTGGAGTTGCCAGCTGGTTGCCTGGAGGAACCACTGAGGTACTTCAGTGATTTTTTTTTAAATTATACAGGTAGTCCTCGACTTAACAATAGTTCATTTAGTGGCCGTTCAAAGACATAACGGCACAGAAAAATGTGACTTACGACCGTTTTTCATAGTTACAACCTTTGCGGCATCCCCATGATCATGTGACCAAAATCCAGATGCTTGGCAACTGGTTCATATTAATGACCTTTGCTGTGCCCCTGGGTCATGTGATCACCTTTTGCCACCTTCTGACAAGCAAAGTCAATGGGGAAGCCAGATTCACTGAATAGCCAGGTTACTAACTTATCAACTGCAGTGATTCACTTAACAACTATGGCAAGAAAAGTTGTAAAATGAGGCAAAACTCACTTAACGAATGTCTCACATAACAACAGAAATTTTGGGCTCAATTGTGGTCGTAACTCGAGGAATTCCTGTATTAATTTGCTAATTGTCTTCATAGACTTGGTGATGCATCATTTCATCTGTGCTTGGCAGTTGTGATTATTGTTGAACCTAGTTCTCTAGCAGCAGGACGGGTTGCTGTCTTGTCTAAAACTGTACCAGGAAAACTAAAGGGGAAAGAGAGGAAAATGACTGCAAGAGAAACCAGTGAAACAAAAAGTGGTGATTGAAAGCAGCTTGTCTTTTGTTGCACTACAATGGAATATGGGAGCAATAGCAGGGAATTGAAGGAAGAAAAGAATAAGGTACCATAGTATGCTTGGGATTTCTTTTTATTGGAAACAGTTCTGAATATTATAGGTGCTTCGGCTGACCAACATTTTTCAAGCTTCCACACAATCCTGAAGATGATACTCCTTTCCGAGTTGCATTTATTTGAATGGGGAGAAATCTTGAAGAAATGTCTTCTGGCTTTTGAATAGGAGAGAGGTGTGGTGTTCCCATCAGAGGTTCCCTACCGGTTCTAACTGGTTCTATGGAGCCAGTAGTAAACCGGTGGTGACGTCACAGAGCCGGTTCTGTCAGTGTCGGCCATGGCCACTGCCATTTTTGGGGGGGATTTTTTTTTTTGATGATTTTTGCTTCTGCGCATGTGCAGAAGTTGAGTTTTTGGCACTGCACCCGCGTGGCACGGCCACACGGCGCGCAATGTGCACGCAGCCACACAGCAGGGGGGAAGCAAACAGGTGGCAAGGTAAGTTAGAACCCACCCCTGGTTCCCATGATCCCTAAACCGCTTTTTTCAAATCATTTTTGTGGTTCTTAATCCAGCTCTTCCCTTCATTGCCAGAGAAAAGGGATCAGATTGAAAACACAAAACGATATTAAACTTAGAGCAGCTTTTAGCTAATTTTCCTGTTCTAGAGAATAGACAGCACTTGGAACCATTTTGTTGTCTTCCTCCTCCAAATTATAATTTTAATTAGAAATTGGAGAAGAATCTTATTTGTCTCTCTAGCAAGGGTTAATTCTATGTCCAAAAATGAGCAACTGTAGACTGGGTATGTCTGAGCCTGTCTGGCAAGAAAAGTTGGCAAAGAGTCTGGTGGTAACAATAGCCAATTTGGATGGTTTTAAAAGAGGACTGGGCAGGTTCATAGAGGATTAGGCTATTTAGTGGGTAGGAATTTTGATGGCTGCTTATCATTAAATGAAGGGGGAGAGGTGGTCTGAGGGATCACTTCTATCCCCTCATTTCTGTCTATCTCTCAAAGTGTGATAGAGGAAACATTTCATGTTCCATCCATTGGAACAATGCGGCTGCGCGAGCTGTGGTGGGTGTCTCAAGATACACCCACGTAACACCCATACTTCGCCAGCTGCATTGGTTGCCCATCGGTCTCCAGGTGCAATTCAAGGTTTGATCATCATCTTTAAAGCCCTACATGGCTTGGGACCAGGTTACCTCCGGGACCACATTCTACCTCATACTTCCCTTTGACCGGTTAGGTCCCACAGAGAGGGTCTCCTCCAGGTCCTGTCAACCAAACAATGCCGGCTGGCGGGGCCTAGGGGGAGAGCCTTCTCTGGGGGGGGCTGTTCTCTGGAACCGGCTACCCCCAGAGATCCGAATTATCCCCACCTTGCTGGCCTTCCGAAAAGCCATTAAGAAATGGCTCTTCCTGCAGGCGGGGCGATTGGAGACCAATTAATATCTTAGGTCTCCCCCATGAATGGATGGTTTGAATGTTTTTTTAAAAAATTTTTTAACTGTTATTACTTTTATTGATACTGTTTTCATAGTTGTTCTTTACATGTTGTACGCCGCCCTGAGTCCCCAGGGAGTAGGGCAGCATATAAGAACACTAAAATTAATTAATTAATTAATTAATTAATTAATTAATTAATTAATTAATTAATTAATGTTCTCAGATGAGGTCTTGCAAACAGGGTCTATGACAATTTGCTACAGCCAACTCACCATTGCCAACTTGCCACAACCAACTCAGCGCGGGACAACTCGCCATGGCCAACTTGCTATGGGACACGTCGTTGTGGAACAGGAGTTATACTAATATCAAAGAAGTGGTGGAATAGAATAATTAAATAAAGGGTGCAAAAGGAGGGACACAATGAAATGTGAATGATAAAAATTAAAATATTTTTTTATTTTAAATAATTAATTTGAATTGTCTAATTGCCCTGCTGTGAGTTGTCCTGCAGCGAGTTGGCTGTGGTGATTGGCTGTGGCGACTTGGCCATGGTGAGTTGGCTGATGCAACTTGTTCCATTCTGCTGTAAGCATGCCTGTTGTCACCCCAGTCATCAGCACCATGCTTTAAATGCTGTTTGCTGGGAACCAATAAAGGAAGATACTGCACTCTAGTCCAATTTTCCCAATTGGAAACTAATTGGCGGCCACTATGTTAATTAGAATGCTGGACTAGATGATGTTCTTATGTCATCTAAAGTATTGAAATATTCACCTTCTGAATAAACACATCAGGATTATTATATCTGTGTCCAAGCAGTATCAAAGCATATACTGATTATATTATTTTTTTCCTTTAAAATAAGGAAAAAGTTTAACTCTTAAGTTTTTTAAAGCAGTTCATTAGCAATAATTTCAAATATTTATTTATTTATTATTTATTTCTGAGATTTATATACCGCCTCACAGTGCAAGCACTCTCTAAGCACTCTCTATACCAGTAAGGAATGTATATTTACATTGCCCCCAACAATCTGGGTCCTCATTTTACCTACCTCGGAAGGATGGAAGGCTGAATCAACCTTGAGCCGGTGAGATTTGAACCGCTGACCTGCGGATCACAGTCAGCTAAAGTGGCCTGCAATACTGCCTCTAACCGCTGCGCCACCTCGGCTCAAATATTGTGTTCATTTAGTTTGCCATATGGGTGGTAGACTAGGCACAAATTATATATTTGGTTTGTGCCTCTCCAGCATAACTCTGTATTCAAGTTCTAGCATTAATTCAGTCTTGAGGGGGGGAACAATAGTGGTTAGGGGAGGAAATAACAACCAGAATGTGGGAAATAATCTCTACATAACACCAAGAGGCAGAACATCAGGGCTTCCATCAACTAGAATTGTTGAATGGGCAGAGGCTGTGAACAAAATAATACATTTTATATTACATTCAGTTGCCATTGCCTTCAGTCAACAAGCTATATTATCCAGGATTGACAGTTTCCCCCCCAATAGGAACTCTGTACAAATAAAGAGAAAAAGGAACAGCAAAGTGAATTATATATCTGTAAATGAATTATCAAGTAAACAGTAGAAGAAAAATGGGCGTACTCAGCCCTGGTATAATGTGGTAAATCATGCTACACAAATTACCTTCCTAGTGCAACCTAACATTATTTTGAATAAAACCTTTCAGGAAACTTAAAGATCTAGAATTCTGTGAAATTCCTTGGCAACATTGGTCTCACTGACATAACTTGATGCAGTGGTAATTTATCAGTTGCCATTATTAATGGCTTTAGTTTTTCATTTCATGATGTATGAAGGGCTCATTGTTGTTTCCATGGTGATTTTGTACAATTGTATCATTGTACGAAATTAGTTGCCAACATGCAGTGACATCTTTCCATCAAATAAATAATGAAATAGGAATAACATTTGAAAAAATGTTTTTACACACACAGACACACATTCAGTGCTAGACATAATCTATGTGGGCTAATTCTCGTGGTGTGTCCTATTCTTTTGTATGTGTGGCAAAGAATTCTGTCATATAAATATAAAATAGACAGCAGATTATTTCATTACTGCCCGTAATTTATTACTGAGAGCCCTCATAGAAAATGATATGTGTTTTCCCTTTTATTCATCTGTGAATTATTCTGAACAAAAATACGGATTATTATGACATTTCAAGGACTCAAAAATTTATTCAAGTAAGGGGAAGAAAATGTTCTGGCTTAAGACTAAACCCTTATTTACTTAGAATTTAAGATCCCATTGCAGAGATTAGTTATTTCTTTACACAGAGGTCATCAAACTGTAGTTGTTGACCAGAGTCGCAAGCAACTTAAAGAAGAGACTGCAATATGCTTCAGGCATGGGGTTCAGGCTTGGATCGTGAGTGGTACTAAGCTTACAAATCAGTTGTCCACCTGCTTACATTTCTTAGTAGAGGTGCAAGACTTCTGTGTATTAAGATCCTTAATTTACAGCATGAAAATCTGAAAGGAATATTTGTATATTGTCATGGTTTATTTGGTTTAGAAAATGTTTACATTTAGGCATTGAAATCTGTTATGTTAAAAAAAAGTTGGTAAGGTTTTTGTAATTTGATTTTATTGAAACCTAATGCATTTGTGGATAGAAATGGATTGATTCCATTGAGATGGACCAAAGTCTCATTTCTGCATACTGCAATAATACTTGATATCTGTTGATCATGTGGCAAGCTATTCCCACATATTGGCAATCCACTAGATGTCTTACATGGCCCTAGCATCTCTGTGAATGTGTTAGTGTTGTAATATATCTGTTGTTTTTGGAATGTCTGCAGAAACATACATGAGAGTCCGTGTCTTCCTTTATTTTCCTCTATAAAATTGTACTATTCTATTACTGTTTTTTCTTGAGGAAAAACAAGGAAAGTTTGAAAAAGCACCTTTGGGACAACCATGACCTGGATGACAGAGAATCTCCTTAGAAAACTGTATGTAGTATATTTCTTGCCAAACCCTAGCCCAATGAAATAATACCTTTTATTCATGGGGAGGGGAGTTCCCATGCAACCATATATGATTTATCATGTTAGAGGGTCACATTATTCCACAATTTGAAGACTACCATCTCCTTTAACAATAAGGCATATTAGAAGGAAATGAATCGTTAGATTTTCTCTACTCCTACAGAGGCATTGATATTTTATCATACTTGCATGCCTATGGAGAAGGCAAGGATGGAGAGACTTGCTGGATCTCAATTAAAAGCTAGACCCACCACCCCAACAACCAGATGACATTATAGTAACCACAAGACTATTTAGATGATTATGCCGCATAAAGAGCCTTAACATCAACCTTTCTTTTTCTGTAAAGTATTCCTGGGGACTTGTATTAAGCAATCCACACAGGACATGTTAAAATCTTCCATGCCTCCAAGTATCAAATTCTTCCATCAATAAATTGATTGCTAAAATGGTACGTACCGATCATTAATAGAGTATATTTTAAAAGATGGACATCATATTTTCTATTTTGGAAGTGCAGTATAAAATGTTTCAGGATTCACCGACCCATATGATATGGTCATGGGATAAATTGATATCTTTTTGGAATAGTGTGTTAATATGTATAAGCAAATTTATAGGAAACTGTCTTAATATGTGGTTGAACTATTTACCAAAATGTTGGAATCTGCACATCAGGAATTGTAGGTATCTCAAATGGGGGAGCTAGAAGAACCATATTGAGAAATTGGAAAAGTGATATTATTTAAAACATTAAGCAATGTTTGTCAGAAATACATGGTCTATACTCTATATGGTTTGAAAAATGCAGTATTTCTTACTAATCAGAAGATGCTGCAATATTTGTTGTTATGATTTATCTATTTTGTAATATATATGATAGTATATTTATTAGAAGTCCAATGACTATTACAAATATTTATAAGGAACGTTTTACTTTTTTTCTCTTAATTTGTCTGGGGTTGTATTTTTTCTAACTGTCTTTTGGTTCAGTATCTGTTTAAAATAGAAAAAGTTTAAAAAATATTTTCATCTTGCATATTAGAAAATAATATGTAAAAATAAAATGTAAAACTAAAACTATGAAAGTTCAAGCAAGTTCAGGGCGTCTGTCAACTGATGGATTGGTGTATCATGTCATTTTGAGTCCTAGGCACCACATAGATAGATGTTCTCTGTGGCAATTTATCCCTAACTTGGTCTTCCAAGGATGCACATGTTGCCTTTGTTCATCCACCTTACTCCTGGTCAACCTCTTCTCTTTCCTCCCAACTAGAAAAGAGTTACCGTAATTCAGCACAATGCTAGTGGTTTTCTTTTGCAGAAGAAACGAAAGAGGAACCAGAACCAGTCCCAAGTAAATAGATGCATCAGTAAGCAAAGCCAGGAATAAGCAACTGCTTATCAGTTTGTCCAAGTCATACAGGTCCTTAGTGGTAACTATAAAACAGACCTTTGCCTCTTCTGTCTTTCCAACTCCTACAGTAGTTGCACACAAAGAGCAACAACTTCCTTCTGTCATGAAACCCTTTCTTTATCAAAATTATGCCTAAGGTGATTCTTGGAAACCATTGCATATGACAAACAATAGTGAAAACAGAAAACAGAAGTAGACCCAGGAAGACACGGAAGCTGATAAATCTAAACCACATAATTCCTTACATAAGCAAGAGAAGGGGCTCTCCAAAACAATTAACAACATCTATATTCAACTGAAAGAGTCAGAAATTGGGCCTTGAGTCTCATTAGATTATAAAGTGGGGTTTTTTTTTCAGGGTAGATTTATGGGATTGTGAGGGGGATTAGAATTGTTGGGCTGCATTAATCAGAAATAAATAAGCAGGGCACCCAGCCAACCATTGCATTGTGTACCCACTGAATTGTGAGTTTATCATACTCTTCCAGAATATCATTTTCTTTCCCTCTTTCAACAGTAGCTGTTTAACAGCCTGTCAGCCAGCCCTTCAGAGCAGCACCAGATTCTCTGCTTAGTCATATCAACATTAATTCAGCTGCATATTACCTTGTGTAGATCTGCAGGGGTTTGAGCACATAAGAAAACCGCTCCCAAACTTTTCATTCTGTTAAAAGATCAAAATGGCCATTACTTTTAAAAAGCAGTCCGAAGTTGCTGAAAGAAAGGCTAAAAATGAGTGGCTTCATGCCATCTCAGATATAAACGTCTCTTATTAAAGCTGGAGTTGGGAGAAAGCAGGTATCAGAATTGGGACCATGTCTCATCTATTCTTTAGAGGCCAAGAAAGCCAAGAATTGCACTATGTTTAATTTAATAATAAGCACTTATAGAAAAAGAAATCTATTGTTTTACACCAAGCATAATTGGAACCCTCAAAGAGATACACAAAAGACGACTTCGATATCTGGAATTATTGAGTTTATCAGACCTGAACACCCTAATTTTACAAAAACAACACCCTGCATGGAATTGCCTCTTTAAAGACACTATAATAATTCTTAGGTTCTTGGTTAGGACTTGGAAGTATTACATTTTAATAATAAGTCTTATGTTTCATATAAATCCTAATGTACAAGTAAGTGACTAAATCATTACTTTATACTTAAGTTTTATTTATAAATATTTCTCTTATTGCTGTGCAACTTCTTCAGATATAGACATATTTATTTATGATATCAATTTGCCAATCTCAGAATTGAAGGTATGGGTATTGCATATATAGGTATATGTTATCTGTAGACATCCAACACTCAGCAATTATTATTTTATTATTTTTCTTTTTATTTCTTTTATATGGTGTTTTTTATCCTTGTAAGCTGCCTTGAATCGCCATGTGCGGGTAGGCGGAAATATAAATTTTCTAAATCAATCAATCAATTCAAACCATTGCAAGTTTTTTTAAGCAGCTCTCATTTCCAGTCTCCTTTTCAGGAGCTGTTTTGCTGTATATCTGTGAGAACAATTGGAATGACAGTGTCAAAAATTAAGTTAAGGAAGTTAAGGATCAGTGTTTTGGGGGAAGGAATGATGGGGGGGGCATTGCTTTTCTAAGAAAGCGAGGCAGACGTTTGAGTGATGAAAGCGAGAGTTGGGCTTGTGATCCTGGAACAGTTATAAGGACTATTTTGTCTGATTTTTTTTCAGATTAATTCGGTTCAACCAAAGCACATACCAACATGGCCTCAAGGAATGGCAGCAACCCAGCAGACAGGAGAAGAACAGGAGAAAGGCACAGATCATCTCAAGAAACGACATCAGGTAAACATGGTTGCGGCTCTTCCGTTGACTCTGATGATGAATAACCAGTAGACAATCTTCTTAAGCATGACAGTAGCAATGGCTTTTGCTAAGAATATACCACATTTTAATGCTTTTTGTAGGAATTTATGTAGTGAGATCAGATCAGAAGAACAAATGGATCATGGCATAGGGTACATCAAACACGCCTCCCGATGCCAGCTCAGAAGCACCAGGATTTAAACAGAAGGTGGATTAACATAGGAAGGGGAGCAACCCTTCACTTCTTGCAGTAAATTATCTCTGAATATACTAAGACTTACAACCCTCATCTCCTGCTTTCCAGTGTGCCCCATCCCAAACATAAAACCTAATTAATACCTAATATTGATAATGCCCCTGGATTTGGGGAGGGTTCTAATTTGAAGCATACTTGTTTAGAACTTTTGAATTCAGATTTTGAGCAGGCATGTTTAGGACTTTCTGTCTTTCTTTCAATTAATAAGTGTGCGGTGACTGCTTTTCCTATTATTTAATTCTCAAATTCAAAAAAGCTACATCCAAACCTTTTGCTTAAGTGGAGAAAGCACTTTCTCTCTTTTTTTGCTTCTTTTTTTCCTACTCCGACAAGTAAAGTTGCCAGCAATGGAGACCAAGAATTTCTTGCATCTCCTGGTAGAATTGGATTGACAGCACATATCAGGATAATTGATATCCCCCCATCCCCCATTATCAATGGTCCATGTCTCTTTGAAAGCCTTGGTCTCAGAAAAGTCTCATCCATGTCTTCTGCCTGCCAGGTGACTGATAATAAACATCCCTATTATTTGGAGGGCACCAAAGTATACAGGGTTATTCCAAAAGAATGAACCAATTTCATGACACAATATTTTATTAAAGAAAAGTAATGCAAAACTCCAGCCAAGTCACAAGTATTCTACTCACAATCAACTTTTATTTCCTGTCTTACAAGTGTTCAATGTGGCCACCACCTGCAGCACGGGCAACATCAATGCAATAAGAGAATTCCTCCCAGGCGCGTATCAGCATATCACAATCCACTGAGTTGATCGCTGTTGTTATTTGATGTTTAAGGTCATCGAGGTTGGTGGGTAGCGGTGGAACATAAACGCAATCTTTTACTTATTCCCACAAGAAAAAATCACAGTTAGGTCTCGCAGGCCAAGCACAAAGAGCAAGGTCTTGGGCCCCCCAACGCAGAATGCCTTTTCCTGAGGACTCGCCATTCCGAGGGTAAACAAACAACTGAACATTTCCAGAAGACGACGCGACTACATCGCTCCTGTGGCAGCCATTCAAAACTTAGATAACTCCTCTTTCAAATGGTCACTGACTCATTACATGACGATGCTTGAGAACTGAAGCAATGCGTCATGAAATCGGTTCATTCTTTTTGAATAACCCTGTATAATCAAGCCATTGCAAAGTGACTAACCGTATATATAATCAGTATTGCTTTTGTATCGAGATAAAGGGGAGTACTATATGAGTAATCATCAGGTTGAAATAATTCTTTGTGTTTTATTTGTGGCTGTCACTTTAGAACAATTTTTGCTGGACATGATAAGCAGCTATAAGGGGGAAAAAATTCCACTGAGGTTTCATTCAGTTAACCAGCATTTGATATATGGGAACCATAAAATGACATCTGCATCAGCTCTTGATAATGTGGAGTTGTTGATGTCATGATCGGCATAATCTATGTGCAGTATATTATGACTGTGCCCAATAATTTATTGGCGCCTCTTTCTTTCCCAGAAAAAAAATAATCCTTTTTCTGTATTCTGATATGAAGAAGAAATGAATAAGTATGTAGGGTAATTTACTCATTTGACAAGCCTGCTTCCAAGGAGAGCGTTTCAAAATTATTATTGGTGTGCATTGTGTAATAGACTGTTGGAAGCTAAGCTACAATTTTGAATAATTCCTTCAGCTTGGCAGTTATATTTCAGCGTCATCCACCCATATGTGCAATAGTCATTAGAAAAAATTGATCAATGTGTAAGCTCCATCTTAAAATATGTCACAGTAGGTAAATTTATTTTCTGAGCATAGGGGACTTTTGTTCTTATTTGTGAATTACCAGGGTATGAAAACTTCTCGATTGGGGCCAGGGGGTCTTGTTGGGTTAGACTGCAGACAATTTAAGCTGTTTCCCAAAAAATTGTCAAATATTTTGTTAGGATTTTGTGTTAACATCTCATTAGAGATAAACTTGTTGCAGGTTCTTATTTCCTATCCCAGGGATGCAGTTACCTAAGACTGCAAATATTAAATATAAGCATAGCTTTGTCACTAACATACAAATAACACATGGGACAGTATATTGTTCAGAATCAAGTCCAAGATTACTTTGGATTATCATTTTACAGATTTCTGTTTTAGAAGAAAATTTAGTATGCTGCTATTATATATTCATTAATACACTAAACCACTTAGGACTGGCATTTGCATTAATCCCACCTATTGGCAGCTTCTTAAATTTTGTGGCAGTTTATAGACTATTTGGTTCAACTTTTCCATCCATATATCTTATGTGCAGATTTAATTTTAAAAAATTGCTATGTTCTCAATGCAAAACTGTTAAAACCCTAGAATTTTTAAGAAACTGTAGGTAGAGTGCTTGCTATTAGCCTCAACCGTATGGGGATAATAATCTTAAATGGATACCTGCTGTATAGATTATCTGAGATAAAATGTTAGTTACTAGGGTACTTGGCTCTTATGCCACTGCATAGCCTTGAGAGATGAGTTCTGCAATATCATTTTGTATGCATTAATGCATAGAGTATGTTTTCATTGCCACAGCTTCATTTGCATCCTCTGAATCTGCACAATATATGACAGATAGACACATTTTATTTTAGTCATTGACCATTAAAAAAACGTTTGGCAAAACAAGCAAAGTTAACCCCTAACATCAATTACTACTAGCAACAATTTGTGAATGAAGTCCCAAAGATGCTTTTTCAAAAGGCAACTGGACTTTCGTTGTTTTTCCTTACATTTCCATAATTTTGTTCCCTTATGTGTAAGCTTCACTCCCAAATGTCTATGGAGATTCTCAGTCATCTAGGTCATGGTTGTCCCAAAGGTACTTTTTCAAAGATTCTTTCAAAAGTAAAACGTCTTCAAGGAAAAGCAAAGTCTAGTTGCCTTTTGGAAAAGCAACCATGAGACAACCATGACCTCGATGACTGAGAATCTCAATAGACATTTGGGAGTGAAGCTTAAACATAATGGAGCAAAATTTTACTACTTTTAGAGAGAGTTATCCTGGATATCCAACAGACATTGCAAATAAAAATTATCAGGGTGCCTCTGAAATATAGATGAAAAGAGGTAATCATCTGGCCACAAATATCCCTGTAGAACTCACTGTACAAAAGAACACACCTGCCAAATGTATGATTATGAATAATTCCTAATCAACGAATGATAGTGGTGTTTTCAGTGACTTTGGGATCACATTGGCTTATTTACTGAATTTTTAAAAAGTAAATACACAGAATTAGTTCAAAATTAAAATCATTGTTGAGATCAAAATTAAGAATATGTATAGTATATGAATATGTCCTTTTTTACTTTGAAAATTTTGAATATTTAACTTTGTTTCAGCAACTTGGATGACTCTCTTTGATCTGTTGGAAAAATAATTTTTCTTCCAAGATTGTCCCCTATTATTTACACATTCCAATGCAGCCAATACCAATATATTCGTTTATACTTCAATCTTTGTATAAACAATTGTGATTTTGCATCCTTAAATATCCTGGACTTCAGCCAGAGTCACTTGTCTGAGTTGGGCAGAAATTGAAATGAATGAATGAATGAATAACTAGCATATTTAACTTACACAGGCTTGTTCCAAAGCAGACTTAATTATATGATATGGAGCAAAATATACTGCATGACCAGGATTTTTAGATAATGTTACATAATTTGCTCTACTTCAATTATTATTTTTATCCTTTTAAGTTTTACAGGGGGGGGGGGACAAATGACTAATTATGAAATGTAAATATACAAAAGTTTTGTTAGCAATGTGCGATATTTTACAAAACTAGAGAATTAATTTTCATTTTTTTGTACAAATTAGGAATCATTTTACCATATTCCAGCAAGCACATTTCTTTCCTGTTTGTGCTACAATAACCATCTCTTCCTTTAAATCCTGCTGTATGAGCTAACATTGACTTCCTGCACATGAGATACTTATTTATCACTCCACTTATTATTCATCACTGTTTGCCTATGAGGCAACAATTTATAGTTCAAGGAGATTAAGGCAAGAAGGACTAGCAAGGAGGAAATGACCAGCTTTATTTGAATTTGTTAGTGAATTACAGTAGAACAATTTTAAATGGTCCTATGAGAAAGAAGAATGGGCTATTAACATCCAAATTTGAAAGCCTATTTAAAAGCATGTCGAAAAAGATCATTATATCATGCCATAAACATAGTGCAGTTTAAAGTTGTTTTTTCTCTTTTTCTGAAAGTTAACATCTTTCTCTATCCTGGAATAGTATCCTTTAAAGATGAGTAGGGAGATGCATATTTTTTTTGTTTTTTACTTTTGTGTTTTTTAGGACTGCTGGTGACATGATGCTGGTAGAATGATGTCATCAAAGGAGGAGAAGGAGGAAATGTTTAGTTTTTCAGGCAGATTAAGTAAAATAACAAAATCTATGCTGTCAGGTTTCTCTTTGGGTTCAGGGTGAAGGGTCTTAAGGCAATGGAAAATAGTGTGGACAATAATAGGCTGCCTGATTTTTCGGTAACAGAAGTTCTGTTAACATGTCTAATAATACCTGACACAAATGCAATTTTATAGCTGTTTTTTAGAGACAGTTCACTTTACATTTTAAATATCCTGAAAGTTTTTTTTAAGCAGACTGAAAAAGGAAGTTGGTATAATTTTCAAAAATGCTCTTTTGCTTATTTTCCTATTTGCTTATTTTTCAGGATTCGTTTACAGTACTTTGCTAAGAAATGGTAGAAATAGAGACCGTGTTCTTAGTAAGCTAGGTTGCAGGGGGGAAAGATTTCCTTTAATTGTTTGCGTGTAACTTGTGGGTGATTTTGCAATGCTTCAATGAGAATATGAGTCAATTACTTGCTTTTTCTTTATGCGGCTGTTCTCCTTTCCCAACCTGTGCTAATCTGGTGCAAGACACTGATTTCTTCTGGTTTTTCAGCCATATCAGGATCCTCCATTGTACCTCATTTTAATTAGCCTTCCAATGAAAGTTCAGATCTTGAAAATAATTTAAGTGGCTTCTTTAAGTGAAAGATGAAAAACATTCCCTTATACTTCCAATCTTCATGCTATAATATAGATATTGTATAAATATGTGATTAGTTGGAGGAGGGCTGCAAATAGCTTGGAAAGGTCAATCGCTTGGAAAGCCAGCAAGGGGTTCACTGACATAGTACAAAAAATGTTAACCGCGTTACAGCTTTCTTGGGTATAATTTCTTATTCACTATACTAGTTTTATTTTGCCTTTCATAATATAAATCCTACTAAGGAGATTTATTTAAAAAATATCAAAAATCTTAGATGGCAAAAGGAAATAATGTTTTTGTAAAAACAAAAAGAGCATTGGGGATCCCCCCCCCCAATGGCTGTTGGTAATAATGCGTTCTTGTTGGAGGGGAAAGGAGAGAAGAAACTAATTGGAGAAGGTTTGGTGAGGGGGCACAGAATATTTCATAAGATTGCAGATTTGTTGGTTAAAAAAAAAACTCATGCCTAACCGGAAACTAA
This sequence comes from Diadophis punctatus similis, assembly GCA_023053685.1. Lineage (NCBI taxonomy): Eukaryota > Metazoa > Chordata > Lepidosauria > Squamata > Dipsadidae > Diadophis > Diadophis punctatus. The sequence continues at coordinate 43,957,297 of JALIGW010000003.1, forward strand.
AGAACATGGCACTGCACTAACCACAAAACCTCATTTAAGGTTGTAGGTTATAGCTATCGTCGTTTGCAGCCCTCTGAAAATTAATGTTTTATTTTAACCTGCAGTGGCCATACATGACATAAACATTTGACGAGATGTCTTAATTGCATTTAGTATAAAGATACTAATCCTAAACCCACCTAGAAGCTGAATGTCAAATGTGCAGCCCAAACATTGTAGACGATAACCCACCCTGGCCACAGTTCAGCAGTACTAGTGGCACACGCAATGTGTACAGAATTATGGCATCAACTTGCTTCTGATCTTTAATAATAATAACAACAGCAACAGCAACAACAACAACAGCCTTTATTGTCATTATACATCATGTATACAGCAAAATTGGTTTAGCCTCTACTGGTGCAATCCATAACAGAAAATACAAGACAACATGAATAGTATAGAAAATAATCCTTATACAAGTAATTGGGGTGGGGGGGACTAGTCATACGTTTCCATATGTACGTGGAGTGATTGTGATTGTGTTTAGGAGTCTGAGAGCCCATGGGTAGAAGCTGTTTTTAAACCTGTTTGTCTGGCTGGCTATACTTCGATGCAGGGGTGAAATCCTCCCAGTTCGCTCTTACCTGTTGGTCGTCGCAGAGCCGATGGAGCCGGTGGCGGTCGCGGCACGGGGCTGCCCCCGCCCGCTTCCCCCTCCCGCCTGGACGCCGCCATTTGAGTTCTTTTGCCCTCTGCGCATGCAGAACGCTTTGCGCATGCGCAGAGGGCAAAAGAACTCAAATGGCGGTGTCCAGGCGGGTGGGGGCAGCCCCGCACCGCGAACGCCACCAACTCCATCGGCTCTGCGACGACCGACAGGTAAGAGCAAACCGGGAGGATTTCACCCCTGCTTCGATGTCTTCTGCCCGATGGTAAAAGTGGCCAGGGTGTGAATCATCCCTAAGTATCTTCCTTACTCTGCTGAAACAGCGAGACCTGGCGATGTCACCCAGTGGTGTTAGAGGGCAACCAATGGTTTCTTGTGCCGAATTGATCACTCTCTGTAGTGCCTTCCTGTCCGCAGCTGTTAAACCAGCGTACTATACTGTTATGGTACGCTGTATGTGAGGACACTTTCTATCGTGGACTGATAGAAAGAAGTCATCAGCCGTTGTTCCACCTGATTTTTCCGCAGGACTCTAAGGAAATGAAGTCTCTGTTGAGCCTTACTAACCACCAGGGACGTGTTGTTTTTCCAGGTGAGATTTTGGGAATGACAGTAAGTACATGGTGAAGTATATAGCAAGTGGCAGGAGCGTACAGGACCTTCATGAAACTTTGGTGATTTTAAATTTTGTTAGATATAAAATATAAATGATAAATATAACATAATCCAAATAAAAATACATGGCATCTCATAATGATTCGTAATGTCCTGTAGAAGAGGGCATTTTCAAGATCATTCTAAACACTCCAATCTCTTTGCCACAAGACTTTGTGACCTTGTTTGGGTTCAAGAAATAAGCAGAGTCAGAGTTACTTAGCTCTTGGATGGAGGATCACAACGAAATCCCACACAGGAGGACAGATCACAAAAGACACTGCAATTGTGATACAAGATCCATCCCTTATTCATTGTAATCTTGTACATGCAAGAAGCAACTTTTATGTGGTACCATCACCACATTTGTTTTGTCGTTTTGACAAATTCTGCAGATGCTCCTGTCCCAAGTATGTACGTTAAATTGGGAAATTTTGCTGGGGGGAGGGAATCACGGAAGAAGGCAGTAACAAACCATCCCTGTGCTCTTACTGTGATTAAGAAAAATAGTATGGACATGTACCTAAAGTCACAACGAATTGAACTTGACTGAAGCTTACTCCAAGGAAGCGTGCATATATACTGTATATATATGATAAGCATTAGTGTCAATACATTTCCATTACTGCATTCTGGTTTTATGCTGCCTGTTCTCGAAATTTTCAGGACACATACCTTCATCATAATCCTGGAAGTTAGTTTAGGATGAATTGTCCTAAAATCATCAGTGAGCTTTAGGGCTAGATTTAGTTTTACCTTGAATTTCCACAATCTAGCATTTTACTAGCATTGTGCTGGCTCCCACTTTAGCCTATGATAATGATCCTACAGCTAGAAAGAATCTTTGTTGCTTTGGATATTACCTTACAATAGTTTAGTGCAATTAAAAAATGTCTTGCTTTTTGGTTGGGAAATGAGATGAGCAAAAGTTTGCATTTCTTGGCTTTACTTGCTAGCTGAAAGGAAAGATAATGGAGCAAAATATCTAAAATAATGTCCATTAAGCACACATAGTCATATTCTCAGTTGAAATATAGGGGAACAGAGGGGAAAGTACATGCAGCCCTCTCTACTGTGGCTTTGTCTTTTGCCCTTCAGGAGTAGAGAGGCCACAAACTGGCAATAGGCCTAGGTCTTTTATCAAACAGCTAAAAATAGCTTGGGGGGGGGCAGGCACGGTTTAGAAGAAGTAACCAATGATGTAGGGTTAATCTCTTTCTCTTCTGCATTTCTTCTCATCCAGCATATGAAATATTAAAATCTGTCAGCCCTCCAAGGTAAATCAGATAAAGAAATGGACACCACTGGGATTCTAGAAAAGCTATTTTATTATTGCAGACAACACAGCCAAGACAGAGCTATCCTGATTCTCGTGTTTTCTCACACAGTTTGTCAGGGCTGAGTCATTTCACCTCTCCCACTTCCTTCTCCAGGCCAGACTAAGATTTCTCAGCAAAATCTTTTTGGGTGTTTTAATGGGTTAAAAAAAAAGAGAGAAAAGTGTAGAGGGGAAAGCAAATGGTGGGAAAATAATCCTATTACCAGCTGTTTCTCTGGAAAAAAGGTGTTCCCAGAGATGAGAATGGCCATATTCCTATTACTGTTTCATTCAGGAAAGCTATGAAGACCTGGCTTTTTTGTGGGCCTTTGGGATAATGTGGTGAAGTGGCCCTTAGTATATTGTGGAAGATTAAGATACTATTGTGCTTAATATGATTTGGGGTTTTTTTTCTGTTATTTAATATATTGGTGACCAAATTACCATGAGGAAGATTGTAAGCCAATCAGTTTTTACTGCTTCACCATTGCTCTTTCCTGCTGTTCCTAGGTGTCAGATATTAAGTTCTGTAATTTCATAAGTCACAGTTCTTTTTAAGAAGTTTTTTTGCTCTTTATAATGCAGAAGGCGAATATACAGTATTTTTCGGAGTATAAGACGCACCGAAGTATAAGACGCACCTTAGTTTTGGGGGAGGAAAACAAGGGAAAAAGGCCTCTGCCTCCCAGCAATTTGCCAAACAGCAAACAGCACAGATGATATACACTGCTTGCTGTGTATTTCTGTGCATGTGTGCCTGACCCATAGAAATAGCAAAGAATTGGAGAAATGTACATTATGCCAGAAAGTTTTCTTAAATGTAGTCACACTAACTCCTCCCAATTATTTAAATAGATCTACTCCAAGGTAACTAAACTCTAATACTAAACAGGACACTTTTACATTTCAGACTATACTTGTACAGAGCTGTTAAAATTAATTAAAATTTCTGGATGTATACATTATTCTCTATTATTTAAAAGAAGATACAATAGCACTGGGCCTCTTCAGAGCAAGCATTTATTTTAAAAAGCTTCTTTATTTTGTTAAGTTGTCTAGATTTACAGGGATCTCCAACCTTGGCAACTTTAAGACTTGTGGACTTCAACTCCCAGAATTCCACAGCCAGCAAAGCTAACAAAGCTGGCTGTGGAATTCTGGGAGTTGAAGTCCACAAGTCTTAAAATTGCCAAGGTTGGAGACCCCTGGCTCTAGAACAATAATAAAGCAGTCTTTTAAAAATAAGTCTAATAATTTGAACATTCTACAGACATTTATAGTTATTCACTTACCCCCTTCCATCCAGTTCAGCAGAAAATAAAAATCTGTGTGTCTCTCCCAGCTATTTGCCTCTTTGCAAATCAGTTTCACTTTCATTTTCCCACGTGGCAAATCAGCTGTACGTCGGAAAGCTGCTAGTGACTTGCTTGGCTTTAAAGGCTCTTCCCTCTTTGCTGCAAACAGGTAAATTGCTGGAAGACAGAGGCCAAAGGGTGGGGGTGGCTGGCTGGGTGGGGCTACATTCGGTGTATAAGACACACCCAAGTTTTCACCCTCTTTTGGGGGGTAAAAAGGTGCGTCTTATACTTCGAAAAATATGGTAGTTATTTTGCTGTTTAGTAACAGTAATTCTTCCTTTGTATGTAAAGACAGCAGTTCAGAATGCCATGCCTTACCTGTTGTAAGTATTTCCTGAGATTAAAAAACAAAATGAGCCGAGGTGGCGCAGCAGTTAAGAGTGCAGTACTGCAGGCTACTTTAGCTGACTGTGATCAGCAATTCAGCTGTTCAAATCTCACCTCTCAGGGTTGACTCAGCCTTTCATCCTTCCGAGGTAGGTAAAATGAAGACCCAGATTGTTGGGGGCAATTTAAATATACATTGCTTACTGGTGTAAACCGCTTAGAGCAGTGTTTCTCAACCTTGGCAGTTTGAAGATGTGTGGACTTCAACTCCTAGAATTCCCCAGCCAGCATTGCTGGCTGGGGAATTCTGGGAGTTGAAGTCCACACATCTTCAAACTGCCAAGGTTGAGAAACACTGGCTTAGAGAGTGCTTGCACTATGAGGCGGTATATAAGTCTCACAAATAAATAAATAAATAAATAAATAAATAAATAAATAAATAAATAAATAAATAAATAAATAAATAAATAAATAAATAAATAAATAAATAAATAAATAAATAAATAAGGATAAGAAAGGCAATGGAAAAGCTCTCTCCCCCTCCCCATTGAGTTAGACTCCCTTTTAGGGGATTAGCGACATAAAGAAACAAATCTATGGAGATTTTCAATCATCCAGGTCATGGTTGTCCCAAAGGTGTTTTTCAAAAAGCAGCTGGACTTTCTTGAACTGAAGAAGCTTCTTGGATGAGAAGCGAAACATTTTCAAGCAAAAAAACCCAAGAAAGTTCAGTTGCCTTTTGGAATAAAGAAACAAGCTGCAGATTAGCTAAGGCCTAGAATTTGAATTTCTTAAAGATCAATTGTGGGTCAAACTCTGTCAATATCCTTGAGCAGAAGCTGCCTTTTTCCATCAGCATCTGCGGTATAATAGACAATGTTGCTGAACACATTTGGAGAGAATTAATTGGAAAATACTTGAACCAGGAAAATGAGATTCAAGTTTTCACTTGATTATCAAGGTCAGTGATGATCTTGGCACATTACTATTAGGTGATGTTCTGTCCATAAGCAGGTTTGAGCAACTTTTAACTGGGAAAACATATTATTAAATCCAATGAGGAAACTTTTCTGGATTTATAAGCAGAAAAAAATGTCTTATCCTGCTTTACAGGGTTTTGTGATAATAATATAAGCAAGTAAAGAAGGGAAAACCATATCTCTGTGGCCTGGACTACTTGGGAAAAAGTGGATGTGGAGAGGTTGGAAGAAAAATAGATGTGTTGATTCCTTTAAAGCAGGAGTGTCAAACTCAAGGCCCACGGGCCGAATCCAGCCCACAGGATGCTTAGATCTGGCCCTCAGGTCCGCCCTGGAAACAGCGGTGGACCATCCCGCAGTGCCTCTGCCAGCAAAAATGGAGCTCGTGAGGGCCACACGCAGGACTCCTGAGCTCTGTTTCCGGCCACGACAGCCTCCTTCAGCCCTCTGCCAGTGAAAACCGAACTCGGGAGGGCCGCATGTCAAGCTGGTCATGCCCACCCTGGCCACGCCTTCCCCCCCCCGAGGTCAAAAACAACCCTGATGCAGCCCTCAATGAAATCGAGTTCGACACCCCTGCTTTAAAGGCTTAAGAGACACATTCTCAGTGTTTTAGGGAAGGGGGCAAAACATGTCCTGCTGAAAGTTGGTGTTTTTGCTCGTGACATTCAGCAGCCTGATCTGAGAGGAGAGGGCCTTGGGCTTCAATAATTGTGACCTACCTCTGCTCAAAACGAAGCTCCTGATAGCCGAAGGATCCTTGTTATCTCTTCTGCAGAGGACTTGGTAGCTCAGCAGACTGAGGAGGTGTTCCAGAGCTATGCTTTCCATCGATACCAGCAGGAGCAGGAGCAAACTGAGGGGGATGTGCCAGTTGATCCAGAAATTGCCGCAATTCAGCAGGAGCCAAATAGGTAAGTACCGCAGGCTCTTAAAAGTTTACTTAGTCTGCCTCCATATTCCAATTTAACCCGTTCATTTGTTCATTGTGCAGCGTCAACAGTCAGGTGGGTCGACGTTTAGCTATCATTGCTGATGACATCAATGCACGGTATGACAAGGAGTTCTCTGAGATGCTGAAGTCCTTGCAGCCTTCCAGGGACAATGCATACGAGTACTTCACCAGAATAGCCTCCAGGTAAGAGAGACCAGGGCCATCTACCAGAGTTTGATGCTTATGGTTTTTTTTAAGGTTGTGGTTGATGTTAACCTCTATACTGCTTGTACATGACAAGGATCCCTGGTGCTACGCAAACTGTTAGAGGTGAGAATTAATCTCACAGAGGCGATGATTGATCTTTCTCTCGGAGCTCAGACATTTAGAAATGAAACCGAAGTTAAAAGGTCTAATCAAATATTTATTTCAGTACAAAAACAATAAATTCTGAATAATTACATTATTGCTAATTAAATGCGACGGTCATAGCCAAAACCACAAGAAGAAGAATGGAGAATCAGGAATGCACACATGTGTACAAGTTCACACCACGTGTCCTGCTTGTCATGGAATGCACCATAATATTAGGATAGGGGTGCATCACCCTGCATATACATACAACTAACAATATTCACTATGTGACACAAACCGAACAAATAACAAAGATGGAGCAGACTAAAATCACAAATCTAAACTCTGATCTTTGGTGGGGGTTTTTTGCTTTCCACCTAGGTTAAGCTGTTTTTATAATCAGATATATCAAACATTTTTTAAAAAAATATGCTAATTACTACCTTGGTTCCAAAATCCAGCCCCTAATTTAATCATATGCTGTTGTCGCTTTGGGTAACACATGTTCTGTGTAAATGGTTTTTGAGCCTTCAGGAGAATTGGAGGATTTTCTTTGTCACACAGAGCATTTCTTGATAGCAGGGTCTTGGATTTACTACTGTGTGAAGTGTAAAGGCAATTGGTTCTTCAGTTAAAAAAAATTCTTTTTTTAATCTTCTGAATGTAAGGCCAGCCTTGTAGCATCTTATGTATTTGCATTCCTGTTTACTGTATTAACTACATGGAATCTGCAATTCTGTGGCCTCTGGAAAAGGTTCCCACAGAGCAAAGGATATGTCAGATCTTTCACCTGTGAAGGTGGAGAGAGAGGATCAACTCTGGACAAGGTGCTCTGACTTCAGAAGCTGCTTCCCAGCTTCACTGAAGCTACATGAAACCAGTTCATCCCTAGAATCAGACCCAGGATACATCTCTCATCTGGAGCTCCATGCAGGATGGGGTCCAAGCCAGATTGGAAAAAGAGGGTGGGGTCTTCAATCACACACAACACTGGCCACCATTCAGGGCTGGTTGCTGGGGTACAACAGCAAGAGTAGACTACTGACCTGCCTATAAGCTTGCCAGGTGTGTTATCTTAGCATGGGAAAGAGGATGCTGGACTAAAAAAATGGCCTTTGATCTGATTCAGAAGAATTCCTCTTCAGGTTCTTAGGCTATCAGAAGTATCATGAAGGCAATGAAAACCATTATGAACCTGGAGATTATAATGATAGTGATACCCAGACAAGAGGCTGTATGTAACTCCAAGGTGATTTATGGTGTTCCGCTTAGGAAAGATTTAGCCACAGTTTTCCCCTCTGTTTCTTTCCGTTCCTTTCCCTTTGATTTTTATTAAAGAAAAGAAATGACAAAGTGTAAAAATCAACCAACAGAGAGAAAACAGTGACAATGTGTATTCGTGCATCTTTACATTCACAAACTATGTTTTCCTGTTCCACCTAAACTTTATTTAACGCTCTCTCCTGTCCTCTTTTCTTGCTGTCCCCTGCTTGGGAAGCCAAGTTTCACCATTTTGCTGCCTTGAGGTAAAACAGCACCTAATGTGCTTTCTCTTTCCTCTTTTTCAGTTGCTATGTATGGGAGCACACTCCATGCTATGCCTGCTTTGTTTTCAGCCGCATTGAAATTCTAATGTAATAAAGCTGATTTTTAAAATTGGATATCAGAATCGTCCCATCAGATAGCTAAAGATTATTTCTAAGCAACCATACACCAAGTTAAAAATGAAACATCTATAGCTACACGCAAGCACAGATTTTTTAAAAAGGATGCTGCCCAACATCATGGTGGCAAAATAAGCTTTATGGACATTGTAGTGGAAAGAAAGGCCAGCTTCTTTCTCTCCAGAGTGGGATAGCCAGGTCAGAGCTGATCCTGCAGATTTACCGTATTTTTCAGAGTATAAGACGCACCGGAGTATAAGACGCACCTTAGTTTTTGGGGAGGAAAATAAGAAAAAAAAATTCTGCCTACCAGCATCCATCAGGCGTCCTTAGCAAACAGCCTGGAACAGGTATATTAGCCTTGCAAAGCTCCATTTGAAAGGCTGCTTTTTCAGCCTTGCAAAGCTTGGTTTGAAAGGTTGTTTTCAGCCTTGCAAAGCTTGGTTTGAGAGGTTGTTTTAGCCTTGCAAAGGTCCATTTCAGAGGCTGGGTGGGGCTACATTCGGTGTATAAGACGCACCCAGATTTTCACCCTCTTTTAGGGGGGGAAAAGGTGCGTCTTATACTCTGAAAAATACGGTAAGTATTAATGGAGATTCTCAGTCATTCGGGTCATGGTTGTCCCAAAAGTGCTTTTTCAAAAGGCAACTGAACTTTGTTTTTTCCTGCGGACAGGCAAAACATCAAAGGGGGGGAGCTGCACTTTACTATTATTTTCAGCAGCCAGTGACCTTTGCAGAAAGGCAAAGCAAAGATGTAAAGACACATATTTCATATTTTTCCATCATTTTAAGGGAATCCTCCCCCCCTTTCCTTGTTTAGGGTGCTGAGCTTTTCCAAAAAATTAACTTGTCATTTCTTTTTCCCCTTAGAAATTGGTATGAACTTGCACTGCTTATATTCAGTGATTGGTTGCCCAATTTTGGTGTTGGGATTTTCTAGTGTTTCAGGATTGGCAAACGAGGGGATTGTGGGTGGCAGGTTGTCCAGTCTGAAATAGAACACAACTTTGCTTTTAACTTCCAGTTTTTAAAACCATTTCAAAAAGCCTAGAGATTGAAACACGTGGCACCACAGCCTTTCTCCTAGATTTACTGTAAGAGCAAGTAATAGGAAACAGAGGGTAGGAGTATTAATGTTCATTGCCTTGAGTTTTATATGTAAAAAAGCTAGAATCAAAATCTAATCATCATGATAATGATTATTATTGGTCTGGAAAGCCCCATCAGATTCAGAGGAAGAAATGTACTTTACACAGTGTTTCTCAACTTTACGATGAGTGGACTTGGCTGGCTGGGGAATTCTGGGAGTTGAAGTCCACTCATCATAAAGTTGCTAAGGTTAAGAAACACTGCTTTAGAAAGTGCACAGGTACACATATAACACCTGTCAGCAGTTCCTTAAACTGCAGAAGTGTTTTCCCAGGATCAAGCTGCAGTTCTTCTTCCCTTTAGAACCATTAGCATGAACGAGATATTAGTTGCTGTGATCAAGGCATCTGTGTAATGCCTTTCCTGAAGCAGCAAAGAACCGAAAATCTCTTAATTGCAACTGACCCTTCTCTTCCCCAGTTTGTTTGAAAGTGGCATCAATTGGGGGCGTGTGATAGCCTTGCTGGGCTTCGGCTACAGGATGGCAATCCATGTATACCAGCATGGCATAACTGGCTTCCTCAGAAGAATTGCACATTACATGGCTGAATTTGTGCTACACAATCGCATTGCACAATGGATTGTTCAGCAAGGAGGATGGGTAAGTGAACCAAAGAAACATGAGTATTCTTTGAAATATATAAATTACATAAGCTTCTAGTTTGTATAAAGTCTACTTCTCCATTTAGGCAACTAGAATCTATTCTGATGGGCAAGAACTATCTAGGGCAGTGATGGCGAACCTTTTTTTCCTCGGGTGCCGAAAGTACGTGCGCACGTGCTATCGCGCATGCGCGAGTGCCCACACCCATAATTCAATCCCTGGGGAGGGCGAAAATGGCCTCCCCCACCACCCTGGAGGCGCTCTGGAGGCCAGAAACGGCCCATTTCCCAACTTCTGGTGGGCCTAGTAGGCCATTTTTCAGCTGGAGCTTGGGGAGGGTGAAAATGCTCTCCCCCGCCCACCGGAGGCCCTCCGGAAGCTGAAAACACCCTCCCAGAGCCTCTGCGCAAGCTGAAAATCAGATGGCTGGAGTGCACATGCACGCTGGAGCTGAGCTAGGGCAACGATTCGCGTGCCGGCAGATATGGCTCTGCGTGCCACCTGTGGCACGCGTGCCATAGGTTCGCCATCACTGATCTAGGGCTTCTAGACGCAATGTGGAAGCTTAACTTCCTATTTGGTTCCTTCAACTGAAGGGGCCAAAGAAAATGCATAGCTGCTCTTGACAGGAATTTGAGCCAGAGATCTTTGGAACCTATGAAGCTATCTTTTCAACTGGGTCAAATAATTGGCCTTCCTAGCTTTGCATTGTTTGATGGAGGCTGTCCAAGATTGATTGATTGGCAGATGGGTTGATTGCTTTGCTATAATTTATATGCCACTCAGTTAAAAAAAGGCTCCAAGTGGTTTCCAGGAAGGGCATTCCTAAATCTATCTGGGGATACTGAGGCTAATATTTTCTCTTTCTCAAGCATGCATTCTGCTTCTGAACCATGATGCAAAACAGCTAAGCAAACAGTAAAGTAATACATGGACCTTGATGAATAATTGTGAAGAAAGGCACAGGGGAGGGTTGTCTTCCTTCTAAAAACCAAGTGTATACTTTTTAGTTCTTCAGATAACCAGTGTCCCTTTCCCTGGATTACTCCGGAATATGCCGAGAGAAGATCTTAAAACAGCCTGCCCCAACTTAATGCTTCCTCTTTTGGGGGCTGTAATTCCCGATGAGCAGGCTGATGGCAGTGCAGGGAGTTTAAAGCCAACACTTTTAGATAGCACCAGGTTTGGAGAAGGCTAATGCAGAATTGGATCTATAACGGTACTGTTCTCTCTCTAGGTGGCAGCACTGGACTTGAGCAATATTTATTTGAAATACATGGTGGTGATAGCAGCTGTGATTTTGCTGGGCCAATTTGTTCTACGGCGTTTCTTCAGTGAATGACAGGAAAGGAAAATGCTGCTGGTTTGTTGCATAAGAAAGAAAGATCCAAGAAATAACAAAAGAGGAAATGCTGCATGTTACCAGCTTCTATTCCACCAGGACCTCTGTTTATTTATCCTCTGCGTGGTGATTCCAAAGCAAAAGAGCCTGTAGTTTAATTAAAAGAAGAGAGGAACCAACCCTGAGGCAGAATTTATTCCATCAAGTGGCCACTGACCAGCAGTTCTTCATGGGAAACTCCATGCAGGTACTCATGGTATTGCAGATGAGAAAATTAGATGCACTTTCTTCTGCAAGGTCTTTTTAAGAAGAACACCACCTCTTTGAGATCATTCTCAGGACTAATTGAATTCTCAATCAGCTGAACCTCATCACCATAGAAAGAGTAAAACCACAAGGGGAATGTTCCTTGACCTGTGCAAACCAATTTTGAGCAGTTCTGCTCCTAGGAGATGGACAAGGGCTGAAATAATTGAGTAATTGTAGAGCTCTCTGAATTTATCTGAGAATCACACACAAGATTATATACACTAGATATGAATATATATCTAGGTAATTCCAGAGGAGATGAGAAAAAAGTGACAGTAGCTACATTATTTTATAGGCACTTTTTCATGCACTTGATCATTGCTGTCCTAAGTTGGTTGTACTATGGGCAGAGTAGCTCCTCTTGCTTTGAAACAATATTGTAATGACTCTTCTGAGGTGAAGAGAGTCAGCTGCTTGTAAAGATTAAGAAATGAGGCTTCTTTTCAAAGGATGGTGCTCTATTTCCCTTTTGATTAGGTATGATTGTGGTTCACCTCAAAGGTGGATGTGTGTTTGGGATTAGGTGGCAAAGAAATGAGAATATTTCTTCAGGTTCCATTGTCCTTGTTTATTATTATTATTTTTTGACAATCGTTAAATCTGTCTTACCCAAAGGATGGACAAAATGTGATTTCCTGCTGTCACAGGAGTTGGAATCTGCTTTCCCTAATGAAAAATTGGCAAAATTCAGCCAAGTTGAGCAAATTTTAAGGCCATTTCCTATTAAATTAGTGAGGCTCGCTTCTAAGTAAATATGAATCTAATCAGGCTGCAATCTTGTATTGATTTCAGTGAGAAGTTGAATATGAGTTTAATCTTCCATCTGGAATTGGTGGAATATACAAGTGTTTAACATTATTTGGATCATGCTTAACTGAATTCCTCCTTGCCTGTTTCATGAAACATCTCAATGGGAACACAGAATTCTTTGTGACAAAAGCAGGCAAATATGCAAAGCTGAAATTTTCTGTTCAAAATAATTGTTTTTTAATCTTGGGGGTTTTTTATTTTGGGGGTTTTAAAAAAAAATATCCAAAGCCAATTATGTTATTTTTCCCCCTATACTCTCCCAAATGTTTACTTTGTATAGCTTTTTTCTAATGCTGAGTCTCATTTTGACATCTAAGATAAAACTATTACTATGTCAGGAAAAACCGACATTTTGGATACAACTCTGTTCTCTCTGTTATCTCTTATAAAGCCATAACTCAATAGTGAAACTTGAGTAGTTTTTCCTTCCATACAGTTACCAAAAATTCTTAAGCAGAAGACTTGAATATAGTATGAATAGTTTTTATATTTCTGAATTTAAAAAAAAGATACTCCTGAGATTTCCTGAATGCATGTCAATTTATTTTTAATACTGAAAAACATTAGTTTTCAGTTTAAAGATAGTATCAATTTGAACCTGATCATAGTCTTAAACGAATTGTCATGACAAAGGAGAGATAAATATATCTATTTCCTTTTACCTGAATCAGTGTTTGAGGATTTGGCCAATGTTTGAACCTCTTGTGGCAGAAGAGTAATCTAATACACTCGTTTTAATGCACTTTTCTTCTTGAGCTTTCTTTAGAGACTGTATTCATCTTTTACCCTAATATAGACATTTTTGTGTGCACATCTCCTTAATATATACACTTCTATTATTATTTTTGAATTGCAAATTGTGCAGATTGCAGTATGTAGATTCATACTGGTGAGCCTGCTAAGTTCCTATACTAATTGAACAAATTTCTCTCTTATTCCTAAACGTGGCACTCTGCCATGTTTATCTTACACCTGCTTACTTCAAAGGATGTCCCCTTTGTTTGTTCTGGAGCTTGCTGCCAATGCTTTATTCTGGAACATAATCTTTAGAATTAACCTTATTTCCAGAAATTCTTTGTAAAAGAACCCTTTCTAAAGACCTTCATGTTTGAATGGTTCAGCACAGTAACTTAAGATGATTTATAGCTAGGGGTTCAGGCAGGGGTGGCTTGCTTGTTCTTCACGCTACCGGTGCGCTGCGCATCACCATGTTGCGGCTCGTGCTCGCGATGCGCACCGAAACATGGCGATGCGCGGAAGCAAAAAATCCTCTTGCACGATTTTGCTTATGCGCATGAAGCAAAATCAGCCCAAAAATTCCCCCCAAAAAGATGGCGCTGCGTGACAGACTGGTGAAGACGGCACCGGAGCTGTCGCGTGCAAATAGCGCCATTTGCTGGCCGCTACCGGTGTGGTAGAGTTGACCGCACCAGTAGGAACCCACCACTGGGTTCAGGCTTCTTGTAAGTAAGAGTTGTGTGATGGTCATAATTACAACCAGAGGAAATAGAATACAGTTAGTGTCACTGAAGCTTGCTCCATTTTTCACCAGTGCAGTAGTTTTATCTGTAGTCCACAAAATCAGTACTAAAGCAGCTACTGATATGTAGCAGTCCAGAGCAGAAACTTGGAAGGGCATTGAAAAAAAATCATCTTTTTTAATATTAGGATCAACATTGGGATCTGCAAAGTACTTGAAGCATCTATCGCAGTTAATTTTGCTTCCTCAGTGCTACAAATGAATTGGATATTTTTTTCTCAATAACTTCTTCTGAGGTCCTATCTCAAGTTTGCCTAACGGGTTCCCCTTCACTTAGTGGGTGAATCTACCTCAGAACTCTCAGGTTTGGGTCCAAGGGAAACCAAGGCCCCTATCACTGAAACTGACTATAGTTAGGAGAGCAGCATCTTTTAGCCAGGTGCAGTTAACCTTAACACCTTATATATGCTTACAGGCACTGTGGTGGGCTGTGTTTTTTCCTCTATTATTGGCTCTAGAGCAGTGATGGCGAACCTTTTTTGGTTCGCGTGCCAAAAGGGGGGGGAATGCGGGGGAGCACGTGTGTGCGTGCCCACACTCATAATTCCATGCACCCCCGCACATGCACGCATGACCCCCCTGCTCCCAGCATGCAATGGCATGCCCATTTTTCACTCTCCTCAGGCTCAAGAGCCTTTCTAGGAGCCTGGGGAGGGCAAAAACGGCCTTCCCCATCCCCTCTGGAGGCTGGAAACAGCCTGTTTCCCGACTCCCAGTGGGCCCAGAAGGCCCGAAAATCAGCCAGCTGGTGCACACATGCACGCCGGACTTGAGCTCGCGTGCCCACCGATATGGCTCCGCGTGCCACTTGTGGCACCCGTGCCATAGGTTCGCCATCACTGCTCTAGAGTTTGTTGAGATCTAGGTTTCTGGTCCTCCTGTTGACTCATTTATACCAAGCAGCAAAGTTTTCCTCTCTCTGCTGCCATTATTCTACTGTCTTTGACAGGTTTATGTGAAAGGACATCATCATTCCCACACAGTTCTCTTCCTTTAGGCTAACTTTGTCTATCGGCAGCATTGAGGCTACCTTAGATGCCTCCTGGAGGCCCTGGAACTGATTATTGTTTTTACAACAGGGGAGACTGGGAGTTGTGGATTTTTCTGCCTTGGGTGTCAAAATAATTTGGCTAGTTTTGAAATGATAATCCTTAACTTTGCAAGCAAGAAAAGCAGCAGGAAATTTTGCTCTTCTGCCTCAGGTGACAAAACGTTTTGGGTTAATGCTTTATATGAATGAGAAAGTGAGCCCTCAAATAAATAACAAAAAGAGGATACCCAATGAGATTTACAAAGCAAAGCTGGACATGACTCCCAAGGACATTTTCCAGAAGCTTGAGGAACTCCAGTTGACTAGTGCAGGCAAATAATTGCATAGAATAAATGCCTAGCTGCAGAAAGGCTTAAACGGACGTCATTTGCCTTGCTGCATAAAATGTTTGTATGTCCACCTTTTATCCTTCCCTGCAAGTTGGAGAAAATGTGGGTCTCATTTCTACTGTGCTCATGGGTAAATATGCCAGAAGAAGTTTAATAAATACAGGGGTGAAATGTGAATTTTTTCCCTACCGGTTCTGCGGGCGTGGCTTATTTTGTGGGCGTGGCTTGGAGGTCAGGTGGGCATGACCATGTGGTCATGTGACTGGGTGGGCATGGCCAGGTTGTCGTGACTGGGTGGGTGCAGCCAATTTAGCAGTCCATTTTGCCAGGGAGCAGGGGATTGGACTAGATGACCTCTGAGGTCCCTTTCAGCCTTTGCTGTGCTGTTTCAAAGCATCCTCTGAAGCTGTGTCTAGTGCCAGCCAGGTTTGTGATCCTCCCTCCCTCCCTCCCTCCCTCCCTCCCTCCCTTCTTTCTTTCTTTCTTTCTTTCTTTCTTTCTTTCTTTCTTTCTTTCTTTCTTTCTTTCTTTCTTTCTTTCTTTCTTTCTTTCTTTCTTTCTTTCTTTCCCCCCAAATAAAATATTACTCATATTAAAAGGCTCACAGAAAAACAAGGAAAAATCAAGCTGCTAACGAAGAAACTGCCTGAAACTCATTCCACATTCCTGCCCGATAGAGATAATGAGAGTATAGAAAGTGGAAGCCTGACGTTTGGCTTCATTCACAGAAGCAGGCAAACAGATCCCTAGAAAACCCATTCAATAAGGGATATTAGAAATTTCCCCATGGCAAGATTTTGCAGCTAACAAAACACAGTAGTAGAATCAGAATAAGCAGCCCCACACTCAAGATCCGACACAGGACGGAAGACATTTAGCCACAATGGGAATCACCCAAACCCTTTTAGAAACACAAAGCCCATATTGCACAAACCCCAAAACTTCAAAAATATAGAACCATATAAGAATCCTTCCTTTTATCCACTGCTGAATGTCACTTCGCTTCTGCAATTAAAAACCTCCTCCTGAGCAGCTTCTGAAGGCTTTTCAGTTTAAAGCAGGAGTCTCCAAAGTTTGCAAAATTAAGACTTGTGGACTTCAACTCCCAGAATTCCTCAGCCAGCCATGTGGCTAAGTTTGGAGACTCCTGATTTAAAGCGACAGCATTTGTTTTTCTTCTTTGCCAAGCGATCTCCCGGCTGGAAAGTGAGTCCTGATTTTTTCCTTCTAACGCCTCTCTCTTTCTCCCTTCCCTTCCCTTCCCCCCCTCCTCACCCTCTCTCTTTCAGGGGAACAGGCAGGGAAAAAAGGCTTTTAAAAGTTTTTTAAAAAACAGGAAGTGATGATGTCGGGGCGGGTGGGCGGAGCCTCGTGCTGCCATCCCGGTTCTCTGAACCAGCCGCCGCAACCGCTACCTACTTGCCCGAACCGGGAGGATTTCACCCCTGCTGTGATGGTCCAATTGCCTCTTACTATATAGCAAGGGTCCCCAAACTTGGCAACTTTAAGACTTGTGGACTTCAACTCCCAGAATTCTCCCAGCTATGCTGACTGGAGAATTCTGGGAGTTGAAGTCCACAAGTCTTAAAGTTGCCAAGTTTGAAGACCTCTGCTATATAGCATGGTGCTTTCTTCTGCTGTGGATGCTTGGGACATTGCTTTGTCAGGTGTCCCCCAAGAAAAGACAGCATGTGGCCTTTTAAACATTTCATTATAGGTATAACTGTCATGGAATCCCAGGACCCTGCCAAAAATCCTGCTGCAGGTTGCAAGGCACACAAGATGCTCTAGCATTGGTTCTGCTACCCAATCTGAACTGAAGGGCTGCCTTACACCACATCCCGCTCTGCCTGACCTGCTAGGAAAAACCATGGAAGTGTTAGAAAGTTCTTTTTAAGAGAAAGTTGCCTGCCATTGCTAATCATACCGAGTTTCCCCATTTGAAAGTGTGACAGGACTCCCAGCCCAGTTTAAAAATCGACGCCATCTTGCCAGTTACCTCAGTATTGTTTGGGGGAGGGGGGAGAACAACAATGTCTGATAATAAATTTTTCATTTTTGGTGTAAAATGTGAGTAATCTGAGCATAGCATTTTAATCCATAAACATGTAACGCACAGCCTGATCTTTGTCACCCTGTTGATTTAAGATGTATTTGCCTCAGTACATAAAGGACTTGGTATTCACTGGTTTTTGAGAACTAAATAGCATCATTTGATTTAAATTCTCCATCTGAACCATGGAACATGTGCCTCACTAAATCATTGTATACATTCCTGATGATATTTGTGGCAACTTTGAATTTACATACATGAAGGTTGAAAACAATGGTTTACTAAATAAGAACTGTCCAGTCAATGAAGAAATACGTTGTTTTTTTCTCCCTTTAGCTATAGTTTTGTTTTTTAAGTTAAATACTTGAAGGGAATGTAATAATGAATGACGTTGCTTCATCTCTAATTTAAAAGGCTACTTATTGTTGCATCATACCCTGTTTTAGAACCCACTTTCCTAAGGAGTTTGAAGGGAAATAAACTAGTGCAACTTGCCAACTTTTAAAATGTGTGGACTTCAATTCCCCAAATTCCCATGCTGGCTGGGAAACTGTTTAATAGGTACTAGCCTTTCTGCTAAGCAGCCAGAATCACCTTTTTTCCCATTATTTTATTTAGAAATTTGAATTGCCAGAGAAAGCAAGAGCTTCCCACTCACAAAATACCTCTGGAATTTTTCAAATCACTTACTGTAGGTAGGTACAGTCAAACCCAACTATAGAAAGACAGACTTTGGAATAAATTCCGTTTTTGAAGGATGTTGTTTACCTACTTGCATTGGGTTGAGGTTTGGAAATACAGTTAACTACAGGATGGCAGCTGGTAGAGGTGCTTCATCTGGCCTCAATGTATCGAGGAGAAACTTTTCTGTTATTGGATAAAGAAGATAATCAAATCAATCATGTCTTAAGGAAAAAAGAACCACAGGTGGGTTCCATTCTACCTCTATCATAGAAAAAAAGGAAATGAACCTCTATGGGGGGGCTGCTATTATTTCTGGAGATTCAAAAAATGTGCCTTATCATATACCATAAATGTACAAGTATTTCATTGTATGCCATATCCATGAGGAAATGTATTGGGTTTTTACCAGAAAGCTGAATCTTTTATGTACTTCTTTTTTTAAAAAAAAATCCTCAAATTGTGAAGTGCCTAGCACGTTGTTTGTTGGTTAAAAATAAATGCTATACAGCAGGGTCTGTAAAATATATATTATACACACACATTAAAATAAAACGTGTTTATTCATATGCTTCTCTCTTCTTTGAGCAGAGAACTCCAAATTATATTTGAATGTTTTCTTGTTTAAGAAAATCATTGAAAAGTGCAGATGCTCTGAAAGGTACCTATGACTTACAGTCATCACACTGGAGTGCGTATGCCATAAAAGGTATTGATAATGCTACATCTAGGATTGGATGTAGCAGCTGGAATATGCAATGTGCAATATTTTTTTTCTTCCTCTTTTTCTGTTTCTAAAGTGTAAGATTATATTTTCCATGTTGGCAGTCTGATGAGCATAGACAATTAAAGGGAATTGGAAATGACCAGAAGTTAATGAAGGAAAAAGTCAGTTAACTTATATAGCCATAATGTTTGAAATGGAAAATAGAAAGGAGGACTTAGATTGCAATCTGATACAGTGAGGAGGGGTGCATCCCTTTTGGAGCTGAGGGCCATTCCTGGCCTTTAAATGGCACGCCAGTGACCCATATTTCAAAAGGCAAGGCAAGGACACAAAGCTGTATTTCAATTCATTTCAATTTCATTCAGTTTGAAATAAAAGAATCCCTTAAGCAGTTTTCTTTATTGTTTCAATTTTGAGTACAAAGTGCAGCCCATTCACAAAAAGATCTTTTGTCAGCACCCACAGCAGCTGGCTGGATGTTCTGTCTCAGGGTGGGATATTTCATACGCATGCAAGCTTAGGATGGATCAAAGCAGAAATGTTTTTGCATAGCTGTTATTAAACCTAATTAAATATAGCAATTATTTGTATTATTTGCTTCCACATTGAGAATTACAGTTCACAAGGACTTTTGGAAAGGCTCTGGAAGCATTATCCAAAGTGGGAAGGAGGGGGCAAATTGAGCATCTCTGCTGTTCACTCTTGCCTAAGATTAATTGGCCTGATGAATTCCAATAGGCTTATTTATCAGCTATGTAAGGAATTGAACAATTGTACACTTTTCAAAAAATGGAGGTTGTCATCATTTTATGGTGAGCATTCATTGCATGCCAACAAAAATTAGCTTGGTTTCAAGCAAGTGTATATATTATTATAAGATAATACTGTTGTATCATTTATCTATTACGCACGGGATCCATTAAAAAAAAACCTAAACTACTTTGTACCCAATTTTGCGTAATATGAGAAAGACAATATTTGGCCCACCAAATGAATGCTTGACTCTAGTTTCCATCCCTATTTGCCAAACATGCTGGGAGCAATGGAAACTGGACTTCCAACAGCTCCATCCATTGCCCAACTCTGTTGCTGAAAAACTATCAATGTATTTGTTATAATATTTTATTAGCTTGGTTTGCAATCTATTTGAACATATAAAGCAACAAAAAGAAGAATATTAAATACCTGAAAATTTAAAAGTCACTGGTTTTGACTGTTGGCTTATTACGGTAATTCCTATGAAAGCTATTTAGCTCTGTGTCTGCAGCTGTTCAAAGAACTCTTGGGGATTTTGCAGTCTGAACATCCATAGACACACTCGGTCTCAGTGACATTACAGCTATTTACTACAGAGAGCCCCCTTTTGGATCTGAGGGCCTTCATTCCCCCCCCCCCCCCCGGGTTTTGGGCTTCTGCTCTGCACAGTGTTAAACATTTGGAAATATTTTTCCAAATATGTAAAGTATACCTCTCCTATTTTCAGGCAGGAAAGGAAACTTTACACACACTTTTAAAACAGAAGCCTCAAAATACTTTGAATTAGAAACAGAATTTTGAGAACCTACTGCATGCTACCAAGCATGACTAATCATAAAACACCAATTTCTAGAAAGCAAATATGTTTTACAGATAATTGCCATAAGAAAAAAAAATTCTCGATTTGGAATAAAACCCAACTCCTTGGAATGTTCATTTTCCTTGAAACATTTTGCATAGATTGTATTCCAATAAACAAAACTCAAAATTTTGTGTCCTATATTTAGAGAGAAATGGAACTAAAAACAAGTCTCTTGTTCCCTTCTATAAAAGTTTCTTCCTCACTGAGGTGGTGGTGGTGGTGGTGGTGGTGGTGCTGTAGGGTGGACACTTTCTGCCAGTAAGTTCACCAAAGAATTGACCAAGGGAATGATTATCTCTAGAATAATTTTGAAAATGAACAAATTTTAAAACATGTTTTCTTCAGAGCTCATACAATTGAAAGTGGTTGGCCACAGAACGTTTATTTCAGATAATTTTGTATACTTTTAATGCTTTGCCCTCTGCCTACCTGCTGTGGCCATGGAAAGCTGCACAGCTCCATGTCAAGGAGACACTTCAGTGTCAATTGCTACAACAATCCAATTTGAAGTATCTCCTTCAGTCAAAAACTCAAGTTTCTCCACACTGAAACCTTAATGCTGGTGGAAAAGGTCATTTGCTCCAGTGCTTCAAACTGGCAGGTATACATAGTTCTAAGGGGCTTGAAACAAGCATTTTACTGTAATGCAACAAAATGTGGAGCAAATTAGTTGTATCAAAGTGCTTGTTTTAAGCCTCACTGCCTAACCCCTTCCAGAATTTATTGTAAAATGCCTCTAGACACACGTGGAATTCAGAGGCTTCTTTAAAACGTTTCTGAAAAAATAAAACTCAAGTTGGAAACTGATGTTTGGTTGACCTCCATTTTGAAATTATAGGTTGGGGGAAATCAGATGGGACAGAGGCTGTCTGTTGCCAAGCACCATGTTGGATATCCCAGTTATAAAGAAAGAGGGCAGCAATCCTTTGCTAATGGGACAAAAGAGTTGCCCCAAGTTTAAGCCTCCCATAAAAACGTATAGACTTGACATCATGGGAGAACCACTAAAGCTGAGTGAAAATAGTTCAAATAACTAAATGAAAGAGGACAGTCAATATATTCACTTTCTACTGAACAAGAGTATTGTTACCAAAGGGGTTTCCGTTCTCTAAAATATTCCTTTTGCTGAGTAATGTTCCCATCATACAACTCTTAGCAAGAGGCCCTTCGGTTCTACCTTGCAATCTACCAGCCTTAAGGATGAATGGAGCAATGTAGTTCTTCTAGCACTCTTGGTTTATACCTAGACCTTGAATTATGAGATCATCATCTATTCTTAATGCCCTGCCTGTTGACAGATTGGCCAGTGGCCTATAGAAAGAGACTCAGAAAGAATGCTTGCAGCCGCACCTGCTATCATAGGCTCTTTCTCCCTTTGTTCAGAGAAAGGTTAAATTGTAATGAAAGACAAACGGCCCTCATGAAAAGTGCAGCTGTCTACCCTGCTGAGCCTCCTAATGTGAACATTGCCTCTCCACATTGTCAAGGGGGTGATATAAATGAAAAGTTTGCACACACGGTCTTGTCAATGAAGCCAACATTGGAATAGGGATATTTCAGTCCAGAACCATCTTTGCTCCTGATTTTCTGCTTCATAAAGCAACACAATTATCTGTCCTGGGTAAGAGAAAGAAACAGGATGAGAGCTAGCAAAAGGGAGAATGGCCATAGAAAAGAGAATCAACAATCAGAATCCACCCATCAACAATCAGAATCCACCCTGTACAGCTTATAGTGGAATTGATCACTTTTTTACTAGGGATTCTTAAACTCAAATGCAAAAAGAGGTGGCAAGGAGCTGACCTGTATCTTATTGCCTGCAATCTCATTTCCTTCAAGTCCTCAGCTGGCACAAGTACAACAGATCTTCCACTTCAGCACCCATACAAGCTCCGGACCGCCAGGATTAATTAAAAATGTTTCTTATTTCCTTTTATTTCCTATATATTTTAACCTGCACCAGCCTCTTCAGGGTAGGGCCTCCCTTGTAGCTTTTGGCACCAAGTTGAAAATCTAGAGCAGGGTTTCTCAAGTTCAGCAACTTTTAAGATGTGTGGACTTCAGCTCCCAGAATCCCCCATGCTGGCTGTGAAATTCTAAGAGTTGAAATCCACACCTTAACCTTGCTGAGCTGGAGAAACCCTGCTCTAGACCGCATTCCCTACAAAAGGAGGCCAATCCAGTTATTCCATTTGTGGCTCCAATCTCAATTGGACACCTGGAGATTAGAAATAAAAAGCCACATTCCAAGCTATTTGTGTAGGCACTGCACAAAATAAAATATTTTTAGAAATCACTATCAAAACTCCAAGGAAAATACTGATATGTGGCAGTGCTGATTGGTGAAGCCACTTTCTAGTGGAATCCATTAGCAGAAGAGCCAAAAAGAAATTGGAATATTTTTTTTAAATCTTCCTTTTAGCAGTCAGATGGTAGTTGGGAAGGCAAAGGATGCCTCAGTCTGCACCATGAAAACATCTTGTTACTGATTGGCTAGACCAGGGGTAGGCAAAGTTGGCTCTTCTATGACTCGTGGACTTCAACTCCCAGAATTCCTGAGCTAGCATGATTGGCTCAGAAAGTCTGGGAATTGAAGTCCATGAGTCATAGAAGAGCTAACTTTGCCTACCCCTGGACTAGACTACCCACTAATATATCTATGTATGTACATAAATCTCCATCACCCTATCTATGACCCTTTGGGGAAAGCAACATTATGAAAAATGCAGAAAAGTAGTAAGAAATCATGAATAAAAGAAAATAAAGGCAGGAAATAAAGAGAAAAAGTAAAGCAAATTCAATTGAGTCAGTACCAGTACCCATTCACTATTGCCTCTCCATACATTTCTGTCCTTGCCATTCCACTTCCATCTCTCCACACATCCATCCATACGCTGCCTTTTATCCCTGAAGTTTAGATGCGCTCTCTGAGGCTGCCTTTGAAGATCATCCAGACAGACGGTGTAATTTGTTCAGAATGCAGCAGCTCTCGATGAACGTTTATTGCTAGAAGCATATCTGTATTGTGAACACTGCATTGGCAGTCAATAATTTACCTGTACAATCCAAACAATGCTGGTTACTACCCATAAAGCCATTTATGGCTTGATATTTTGGCACATGCAGGATCTCCTTCTCCCAAGAAGAGTCGATTCTTATGAGGTTCCTCCTCAAAAAACTTCATGGTGCCCCATTTTTGTGAAGTGAAAGGCTGCTTTTTGGTAATCCCCCTATATTTCGGAAAAACTTCATCCAGAACTAGATTAGCCCTTTATGGTAGTTAACTAAAACTGAGCTCTTCTGGAGAGCATGGGGGATTAATGAGATGTTGCCATCTGTGTCTAATTCATTGCTTGGTTTTATATGTGTACATTAGGACAGGAACGGTAGGCACGATTGTGCGCTTATGCACGCCCCTTTCCGACCTCTTAGGAATGGGGTGAGGTCGATGGTAGATAATCTGAGGTTGAAGTTTTTGGGGTTTGGGGAAGAAACTACTGAGTCAGGTAAAGTGTTCCAGGCGTTGACCACTCTGTTGTTGAAATCGAATTTTTTGCAATCAAGTCTAGAGCGGTTTACATTAAGTTTGTATCTATTGTGAGCTTGTGTATTATTGCGGTTGAAGCTGAAGTAGTCGTTAACAGGTAGGACATTGAGGCAGATAATTTTGTGAGCTACACTTAGGTCAGATCGGAGTTCTAAATTTTGAAGTCCCAAAATTTCAAGTCTGGTTTCATAAGGAATTCTGTTGTGAACAGAGGAATGTAATACTCTTCTTGTGAAGTAAATCTGGACATTCTCAATTGTGTTAATGTCTGTTATGTAGTGTGGGTTCCAGACAGATTAGCTGTATTCAAGAATCGGTCTAGCAAATGTTTTGTATGCTCTGGTTAAGAGTAGTTTTATATTTATATTTTTTTTACTCTGGACATTTTATTTCTTTGCATTGATATCTGTATTTTCTTTTGTTGTTGCTGCCAGCCAGTGGGATTTGTGAGTTATACAGGCAACATACAGAGCTAATAAGTAAATAAATTTTTGAAGATGTTTGCTGAAAGCCTCTCACATCAGGCGCATAGTATCACAATTCCAGTTCTTGACTTAATTCTTATCACAATTCCAGTTCTTGACTCATGTTTTACTATTTAAAGAGACAGCTGAAAGCAGTTATTTAATAGCACTTCCAGAAAATTCTGGGTAATCCCGTGAGCTGAGCATCTGCTCCTTAAAACAAATGACTTCCACTAAATAATTTTATTCAGTGCTGTTTGAGCATCATAAAACATCACACTAATTCTTTGCAATCGCAATAGTGCTAAATTCCATCTGGACACATCAGCTCTGCTTTAAGGCCATAAAAAATGAAATAACTATCTATAGGCAAAGTGAAGAAGTTTTAATGCTCCTTACATTGCTGGCAAATCCCTAATGGAAATTGATATCTAGCTTTTATTTGCATTTAACCTACATTGTAATGTTGTTGTGTATTCAAATAGATTGTGCTAACTTTGGTGAAGAGGTGTTCCCAAGTGCATATGGTTAATGAAGGTTATGAGGAAAGAACATCAGTAATTAAACTGCAAATCCAATTGCTCAGATGTTTATGCATCTAAGTTTGTTAGAGCACAGGCCTGTTTGAAATGCATATTCGGGACTGATACTGCTATAAGGAGCCGAGATACTGCTATAAGGAGCCGAGGTGGTGCAGCAGTTAGAGGCAGTACTGCAGGCCACTTTAGCTGACTGTGATCAGCAGTTCAGCTGTCAAATCTCACCAGCTCAAGGTTGACTCAGACTTCCATCCTTCCGAGGTAGGTAAAATGAGGACCCAGATTGTTGGGGGCAATATAAATATACATTGCTTACAGGTGTAAACCGCTTAGAGAGTGCTTGCACTGTGAGGCGGTATATAAATCTCAATAATAATAATAATAATAATAATAATAATAATAATAATAATAATAATAATAATAATAATAATAATAATAATAATAATTATTATTATTATTATTATTATTATTATTATTATTATTATTATTATTATTATTATTATTATTATTATTATTATTATTATTATTATTATTATTATTATTATACAATTGTATCACAGCGGCCAGTTGTTTCGCCGGATTTGGCATTGATTACTAGTCGAGCCCCACCCAGGGGCCTAGGAAGTCGTAATGTATTTTCGAAGTATATGTGCGGAACCGAGCAGTGCGGCTTTCTGCATTTGACTGATGGTGATTTTGTCAATTTTGAGCTGTTTTAAATGTAATTCCAGTGCTTTTGGGATAGCACCCAGTGTTCCAATCACTACTGGAATTACCACTGCTGGTTTGTGCCATAATCGTTGGATTTCAATTTTTAAGTCCTGGTATTTTGCAATTTTTTCGTGTTCCTTTTCATCGACCTTGCTATCTCCTGGTATTGCAATGTCAATTATAGTCACCTTGTTGTTCTCGACCAACGTGATGTCTGGTGTATTATGCGCCAGTACCTTGTCTGTTTGTATACGAAAATCCCACAAGATCTTGACCATCTGATTTTCAGTGACTTTTTCAGGCTTGTGTTCCCACCAGTTTGTAGCAGTATGGATGTTATAATTTTTGCATAAATTCCAGTGGATCATTTGTGCAACAGAGTTGTGTTGTAATTTGTAATCAGTCTGTGCGATTTTCTTGCAGCAGCTGAGCACATGGGCTACAGTTTCATC
Organism: Diadophis punctatus similis; assembly: GCA_023053685.1. NCBI lineage: Eukaryota > Metazoa > Chordata > Lepidosauria > Squamata > Dipsadidae > Diadophis > Diadophis punctatus. The sequence goes on from JALIGW010000003.1 coordinate 43,983,463, forward strand.
AGCTTCCTTGCATAATCTGCATTTAGCATCATTTGAAGATTTATCAATTTTGGCCTTTATGGCATTTGTACGAATTGCCTGTTCTTGTGCGGCCAGGATCAATGATTCTGTTTCTTTCTTTAAAGTACCAGATGTTAACCATAACCAAGTTTTTTCACTGTCCACTTTGTCTTTTATTTTTTCCAGAAATTGGCCATGTAATGCTTTATTTTGCCAACTCTCCATTCTTGATTTTATCACATTTTTTCTGTATTCTTGTTTCGTCTGTTGGACCTTCAGTAGATTTTTGTTCTTTACTTCAATTAATAGATGTTCTTGACTTTCTTTTAAATAATCCGCCAATGCATGATAATTATTATTATTATTATTATTATTATTATTATTATTATTATTATTATTATTATTATTATTATTATTATTATTATTATTATTATTATTATTATTATTATTATTATTATTATTATTATTATTATTAATATTATTATTATTATTATTATTATTATTTTTGAACTTGAATATGGTCTGGATTGATTACAAAAAGGCGTACGACTCACTGCCACACAGCTGGATCATCAAATGCTTAGAAACTATTGGCATCAGCAAAAATATTACATCATTCACTGAAAAAGCGATGAAACAATGGAGAACTGTGTTCGCAGTAGGGAATGAGAACTATGGAATGGTTAATATCAAGAGAGGAATTTTTCAGGGAGATTCACTTTCACCCCTCCTCTTCATCATCGCAATGATCCCACTATCAGTAATCTTAAAAAAAATGAAACTTGGATACCAAATAGCCAAAGACGCTGAAAAAATTTCACATTTATTGTATATGGATGATTTGAAACTGTATGGAAAGTCAGAAATAGAAATCCAATCACTGACCAACACAGTCCTAATATTCAGCACAGATATCTCAATGCAGTTTGGCATGGAAAAATGTGCCACTGTATCTATGAAAAGGGGCAAAATCACTACATGTGACGGAATTGAAATGCCCAATGGCCAATTAATTAAATGCAATCAAAATGAAGCCTATAAATATCTGGGCATTCTGCAGTTGGATAACATCAGACATGGAGAAGTGAAAACTATCATTAGAAGAGAGTACACCAACAGAGTTAGGAAAATTTTGAAATCTAAATTAAATGGTGGAAACACCATCAAGGCCATGAATACCTGGGCAATACCAGTCATAAGATACACGGCTGGTATAATTAACTGGACACAAGCTGATTTGGACATTTTGGACCGAAACACCAGAAAACTAATGACAATGCACTACAGTTTACATCCACGTAGTGACACTGATAGACTTTACCTGCCCAGAAAATCAGGTGGCAGAGGACTACTACAAGTAAAGCAAACAGTTGAAGAAGAAAAGCATGCATTGGCGGATTATTTAAAAGAAAGTCAAGAACATCTATTAATTGAAGTAAAGAACAATCTACTGAAGGTCCAACAGACGAAACAAGAATACAGAAAAAATGTGATAAAATCAAGAATGGAGAGTTGGCAAAATAAAGCATTACATGGCCAATTTCTGGAAAAAATAAAAGACAAAGTGGACAGTGAAAAAACTTGGTTATGGTTAACATCTGGTACTTTAAAGAAAGAAACAGAATCATTGATCCTGGCCGCACAAGAACAGGCAATTCGTACAAATGCCATAAAGGCCAAAATTGATAAATCTTCAAATGATGCTAAATACAGATTATGCAAGGAAGCTGATGAAACTGTAGCCCATGTGCTCAGCTGCTGCAAGAAAATCGCACAGACTGATTACAAATTACGACACAACTCTGTTGCACAAATGATCCACTGGAATTTATGCAAAAATTATAACATCCATACTGCTACAAACTGGTGGGAACACAAGCCTGAAAAAGTCACTGAAAATCAGATGGTCAAGATCTTGTGGGATTTTCGTATACAAACAGACAAGGTACTGGCGCATAATACACCAGACATCACGTTGGTCGAGAACAACAAGGTGACTATAATTGACATTGCAATACCAGGAGATAGCAAGGTCGATGAAAAGGAACACGAAAAAATTGCAAAATACCAGGACTTAAAAATTGAAATCCAACGATTATGGCACAAACCAGCAGTGGTAATTCCAGTAGTGATTGGAACACTGGGTGCTATCCCAAAAGCACTGGAATTACATTTAAAACAGCTCAAAATTGACAAAATCACCATCAGTCAAATGCAGAAAGCCGCACTGCTCGGTTCCGCACATATACTTCGAAAATACATTACGACTTCCTAGGCCCCTGGGTGGGGCTCGACTAGTAATCAATGCCAAATCCGGCGAAACAACTGGCCGCTGTGATACAATTGTATAATAATAATAATAATAATAATAATAATAATAATAATAATAATAATAATAATAATAATAATAATAATAATAATAATAATAATAATAATAATAATAATAATGGCACAAACCAGCAGTGGTAATTCCAGTAGTGATTGGAACACTGGGTGCTATCCCAAAAGCACTGGAATTACATTTAAAACAGCTCAAAATTGACAAAATCACCATCAGTCAAATGCAGAAAGCCGCACTGCTCGGTTCCGCACATATACTTCGAAAATACATTACGACTTCCTAGGCCCCTGGGGGGGGCTCGACTAGTAATCAATGCCAAATCCGGCGAAACAACTGGCCGCTGTGATACAATTGTATTATTATAATAATAATAATAATAATAATAATAATAATAATAATAATAATAATAATAATAATAATAATAATAATAATAATAATAATAATAATAATAATAATAATAATAATAATAATAAAATATATAGGAATACAAGCAGAGCATTTTTTAAAAATCATACTGTATATGGTTATTTAGCCACTGCTAAGCCACTGTCAGTAGAAATAAGCAACAGGTGATCCTAGAAGTCAACTAACAGATGGCCCTAAAAGTCCAGAGCACTTTTTCCAAATTATTTTTCAAATGGGCAGGATCTTAGCTGATGTTTCCAATCCAATGCCTAACCCTTCCTAGATTCAGCTATCCAAGCAACAAATATCAGGAATAGGCAACTGGAGGCAGGTTTCTTTATAAAAGCACATAACTGTAAACCATTTAGGAACATCATATTACAATGCCTCAGTTCAATAATTTGCTTCAAAAATAAAAAGGATAACTCTACCTTTGCAAGGAAAAAGGAAGCAAGCTTAAAGACTCGCTTAAATGGGTATATGTATATATCTTGCTAGCAGTCCATGGTTGGTAACCAGCTTGCTTCGTGGATCCTGTCAATGCAACATTTCTACTTCAGACTCTGGTGTGAAGGACTAAAGAAAATATGGTATTCATGCCATAAAGTATTCCCATTGCTTGGACTATACTGTAAGCAAGCATGGGATGAAATGGTTTTGTTCATTTCTTGGCTTCATCTAAGACAACTTTTCTAAAACAGAATATACAGCAGGACTCATGTTTAACAAAACATATATAGGATCAGACAGAGAGAAGTTGCCATTGTTTTACTGCCCCAGAGGTAGATTCTGTAGTGCAACTAATATCTTCACTTAATGAGGATACCATCTCCAGTTATCTATAGCTTGGAAGATAGAGTTAGTTATGGTAAATCTCAGAATGATGGATACTGTTTATTGCAGGTGCCTTGGGTTGTTTAGAATGTTTACTAAACCATTCAATGATTGTTCAAGACAAACCGTAATAAGCTTTGGGATATAAAGCAAATCCTAGTAATATGAAGAAATGAGCAGCAAGGTACTAAAGCAACTAAATCCTTACATTCTTCTACTGTTTTGTATTCTGTCTGTTTGAAATATCTACAGATAAAATTTCAGCAGGGCCATACTGTAACATCATTGCTCTAAGTTACATTTAAATAGAATAAAGCTTATTTTGGAAGTTGGGCTTAAAGAGGATATTAGTTCTGACTTGCTTTTCTGCAGCAGTTCTTCATATTTGGTGTGGAAGGACTTGGATAGCTTCAGCAACTGAGAAGTTGTTTCAGGAGTTCCATTTTTCCTAAACTAAGCAGACTCCGATATTTGGAGCTGATACTGTAAACTAAAGCCAGTAAGAATATTTTTTAATGTATCGCTAATAATTTATGCCTGTGTTTTAAATCTTTAGCTAGACATCTGCTAGGCTTTCAATCTGCTCTGGAATGTGGAAACTTTTTAGAGGAGAAACAAATCAAATTTTTGTTGTTGTTTAAATGTACCAGGAAAGAGCAGGAGAGTCATTGAGAAGTTTAATACTCAGTTTAACCAAGGGCCTAGGAAGAAATGATAGCTCTGATAACATTATTTTCCTTAGATAAATGCCCTATGCCAGTTATGCAAAGACCCAGTAAACAGCAGTGTAAATGGGAAGTGTTGATGTATTCATAATCTTGTATGGAAAAGTCACACTTGCTTCCTTTTAAATATCATTTTTATTCCTCTAGCAATTACCGGTAGATGTATTGTACACACAGGGTGCCATTGGAAGAATTCTTAAATGCACCCCATTTTTTTTCAAACCTAGACATGCTTGCCAGAGTCTTGACATAAAAGTATAATTTCCAACTGAACCAGGGAATTGTTTCCTGCAAGTGTTTTTGACCTCTTGATTTGACCGGAATATTACCTTTGCATGAAACCTTGAACCAAATTGAGTGTATGCCTTGGTGGTGGTGGGGAGATGTATCACATAATTAGCTATAGCTAAAAACAATATTTTTTTTCAAACTATGTCCCCTTGATCCCTTCAGCTGCCCACTCACTGCACGGCATCCTATAGTAGTGACATCCTATAGAAGCAACATCCTATCTCCAAGCAAGAATGGTTTTATAAAATAGTGAGGTATAGAGGAACCCAGGAAGGCTGAGAGAAAAATACATCCAAATACTGAAATACTTTATCCATTTCAACATCTAAGTGCAAGCAAGTGGACTTCATTTATCCAACTGAATGTTCAAGTTGTTTACCTACATAAAGTATCATTTAGCTGGTTCTGCAAGGTTAAGCAGGATCTATCTTGGCTAGTACTTTGATGAAGGTCTAGCTGGGAAGTCCAATGTTGTAAGCCTGACTTGGAAGTTAAAAAAAAAATCCAGAAGATATAGCAACCCTCATTTATATTATGCCAAGGAAACTAACTCATCAAGATATGAGCTCAACTCAAAAGTGTCATACTAAAGAACAAGCCCCTAAAATAAAATAAAAAAACAATATTTGGACTGAATTACATTGGGAATAAAGATTGATTTGTGCAGGTTGAACTGGGGCAAAGGATATGACAGATCAAGATTCCCCTATCCACTTGTTGAACTATATTCTGTGCTCAGACATGTTCAGATCAAAATCTATTTTAATCACCATTCCAGACTGAATGTTCTGTGACTCAGCCTTATGCTTGGCATGGTAGGAAACACCTGGAAGACACCAAATCAGATCATCCAAGACATTAAGCAGTATTTTGCTTTCTCCTCTTGGAAGATATTTTTTAAAAAAATCTTTCATGTAGGATAAAATTGCTTTGCCTTCAAGAAGTATAAAAGCCAGAAGTCTTGGGATATCACTGGATAAAGGTAATCCAAGATTGATTCATACTGATTGAGAACCATGGTATATTTAATCAATTCCCTTTTATAAAATATCTGCTGTTTTATTTTAATTGATCAGTTCAGACTCTTCTCTGTTGGGTTAATTAATAAATATACTGAATTGGGAACTAGAAAGGTTTTTTTTAATATTGTCACCTCACCTGGTGTGGGTGGGTTTATCCATGTGCCAGACTGCTGAATACACTTCCTGTGAGTTTATGCATTGATCAAGACTCAAAAGAGGAAAGGTAATTTGGGATATGCAATGCATGAATGCCCATCCTGTACCTCTTAAGGGTTAAAAGTATTTTTTACAAGTCTGAAATTCCAGGAAAAGGATCACCCTCTTTAAAATATTGTTGTCAAATTCAGTGGGTTCACCTAAACAAACATCTAATTGCAATCACTGCACATGATCTAGTATTTAAGAGGGGGGAAAGAAAATCTGAAAAAGAGACATATCCTTCCTAGAAGGGCAAACCTTAGGGCTGGATTATTGTGTGTCCAGGCTGAAATTTAGCAATTATTGTAAATCATGGGAGTGATGACACACATAAGAAAACCTGGCAAGCTGTTATACATTCCCCACTCCACTCCCTCACTCCCAGGTTATCACAAAGGTGAAAAGGTTTTAGCACAGATACAATATCCCGAGCAATTCTGTTCTTCCGAATACCAGCACCCTGATTTCCACATGTTCCCACCTCAATTATCTTGGCAAAGCAGAAAGGGGACAATTGCAGAAGGGAAAAAATTGAGACACGTACGAAGGATAGCATAACTTGGCCCTGAGTTCTGAAAGAGATTGCAGAGCCAGGGTGGAGTCAGTTGCTCTGACAGCCGTGATTTTGCCAAAGCAGTAAGTGGGTGGTGTCGTAAGCCACAAAGCTATAGCTGAGTTTCCGTCTCATAAAATGCGTGCAAAGATTCAAATGTTTGGAATGGAGCAGGAGTAATTTTCAGTAAAATAGCCTTTTTGCTACTGCAAGGTGTGGGGGGGGGGGGGGGGAGAGAGAGAAATTTCCAATACAGAGATACTGGTGTTTAAACTAAAGTTCAGTTTGGTGCTGGAGTCAGTGTCTGTAGATTTTGTATTTTGAAATGGCAAGAGAAGATTTATTATCCCTTCTTTGTTCCAGAAGCCCTTGCTATAACCTGAAATCTTTTCAGCATCCAAGGGAATCTTTAAGCTTATTTAAAATAATCCCTGTGAATTCCATGAGCTTTATTCCAAGATAACATAAGATTTGCAGCATAAGCCTACATGTACACAGTTGTTCTTGCATTTCCATTATAAACTGCAAATTTTGGGGCTTCAATACCATGCTCTGCTCTCCCCCCCCCCCCCCCCCAATTTTCTCATATTTTATTTCATACCAGCCTGGCAAAGAGTTGAATAACTCAAAAGCTAGCTAAAGGTTGAGCCTTGTTCTAATAGAGGCATTACCTTGTCAGAGGTTTTTTTTTAATGTTGTTTTCTAACTTAGCTATTTTTCACCATTGCATGGATCATGGGACAGCTGACTAAAACTGCGTCAACATGTTTTTTGGCATCTCTCACTGGGAGCATATAACAAACCTTACATTGGTTTCTGGGTATAATTTAAGGAGCCGATGTTAATTTGTAAAGCGCTTTTATAGCTTGGCACCTGGCTAACTGCAAGACCAACTATTCCAATCAGGATCAGATAATTCATTAGCTCAGATAAACTTACTAATCTCACATTTTTTAAAGTTCCAGGAGTCTAAAACAAACAGGCATTGTTTTCCCATGGCAGTACTGATTTTGTGGAACAAACTTTTGGTTGAGATCAGACTAGCCTATTCCTTGTTGATATTTCGGAAGCTTTTAAAAAACAGTTGTTCTCCTGATTTTATTCTTCCCACCTTCATTTTCTCTTTTTAATTGTTTGTAGTGTGCTGTTTTGGTTGTGTTGCTTTACTGTTTTTATGGTTGTTATACAGTATTGTGAATGTCTTTGCATTGCAGTGCATGTGTGCATGTAGAACTATGGGATGGAGATATATACAGTTTATATCAGTGGTGGGCTCCTACTGGTACGGTCCACTCTATAGCACCAGTAGTGGCCCGCTGGTGATGTCACAGTACCGGTGCGGTCGGTTGCCGGTGCCTGGGCGCCGCCATTAAAAAAATTTAAAAAAAAAAATTTTTTTTTAAATTTCTTTTGTGCATGCCCAGAAGTTGAGCTTCCGGCACTGCGCATGCGCTGCCTTCCTACCCCATAGTGAGTCCAAGCAGGGCAGGATGGCTGAGGGACCGCATGAGATGCTGAAAGAACGGGCGGCAGGAGCTATCTCCATTCCCCTCCCTTCAGCAGTCCGAGATGCCATGAACGCGCGGTGATGATCCTAAGCATTTTCACACATTTGAGGCTTCTCGAGCTGCTGAGGGGAGGGGGAATGGGCGGCAGGACCTATCTCAGTTCCCCTCCCTTCAGCAGTCTGAGAAGCCAGGCCCACCCGGTCACATGGCTGGCAAGCCACGCCCACCCGGTCACATGGCTGGCAAGCCACACCCACAAAATAAGCCACGCCCACAGAGTGGTAGTAAAAAAATTAGGAACCCGCCCCTGGTTTATATATATGGATGGACATATGCACTGTGGTTTAGCAGGACTTTGAATCGGAAGGAAAAGTCTGCTTTGGAGGTTGTGGGAAGTGCATCTAACACCAGTTTGTTCTTCCTGAAACCAGGAATATCTTTTCCCATAATGGCCTGCAGCTGCAGATAGCAGCCACCACATTGTCCCAGGAAAAGAAATGGCTGCTTTAAGGAGTTGCAGATAGGGTTGTATGATAATCCTTCAGCGCACTATCTTTGTATCTGTACTGCTTCATGAGCCTATGATTTAAAAACATATAGCACCATCTAGTGACGTGAAGAAAACACAATTATTCCTCGTGACAACACATTATTTTTTGGTATCTTTTGCAGACACTTAGGGCAGTGTTTTTCAACCTTGACCACTTTAAAATGAGTGAACTTCAACCCCATGGGGAATTCTGGGAGTTTGAAGTCCACATCCTAAAGTGGCCAAGGTTGAAAAACACTGGTCTAAACAGAGAGGCAACTTGCTCACTAGAATTTCAAACAGGAGCTTTTCCCAACATGGCTTGGATATTCCAGGAATAAAATTTGGAATCTTTTGTAGGCAAAACTATTATGCTACAAGATAGAAAGAAAAGAAAGTTTGCCTAGAACTAGAAGAAAGTAAAGCATGGCCAGAACAAAAGCATATTTGGAAGCACAGCCAATTTCATAACCTACTTCGTATACAGAATGGAAAACTAATACACCGTTATATGTACAGAGATACAAGTGAAATATTTTAAACAACTTTTTAAAAATTATGTGCTTGTAATATTTATCTAATTTTTTTTGTTCTATGCAATAGCATTTGCCTTCTGAGACTTTAGTTATGAAAATCTCCAAGCAAACAGGAATGGGATGTATGATGAATGGTAAATTGCTACTTCCCATTATCATGTCCCATAGAATTGCCTAGTGAAGACTTACCGTATTTTTCAGAGTATAAGACGCACCTTTTTCCTCCCTAAAAGAGGCTGAACATTTGGGTGCGTCTTATACTCCGAATGTTGCTTTTTCGAAGCTTTTTTTTCCAGCCCTAACGAGGTACTAACATCTTCCCAGCTTCCTACTCCCTCGAAGTAATTTTTACCAGCCCTAAGTCTTTGCAGGCTTGTTTTCATTCCTACTCCCTTCGAAGAATATTTTTTTCAGCCCTAACTAGAGGATAAAATAATGTGCTGAAGCTGAACAGACTAAGGACGCTAGCCAGATGAATACCTGGTAGGTAGATTTTTTTTCCCTATTCCCCCCCCCCAAAAAAAAACTAAGGTGCGTCTTATACTCTGAAACATACGGTATGTCCCAGAACTCTTTGATTTCCATAAAGTAAATGGGTTGTCTAAGTTTATGCCCATTTACAAAATAGACCTAGCTATTAGATTATTCAAGCATATATATTGCAATAGACTCCACTGAATGAACTCATGTCATCTTCTATAGATCTACTTGCATTCTGAAGATCTTATTAAGGATGCTGATCAGTAGAGGGGAAATTCCAACTAATTCTAGAAAGACAATGCAAGCTATCATATGACATGAGCATTTCTCTCCTTGATTCCCCTCCACCCCACCCCATGCTGCTGCTATTCCATGCTGAGCATGGTTCTACAATAGGGAGCAAATGTAGAGACAGCTATGAAATCTTATCAATCTATCACTGACACTCCTGGAAAAATTCCCAAGAATTAGGAGTGGGGTAGAGATATGCTATGGCCTATAAAGCTGGAAACACCACCCCCCACTTTACTATTTACTAATTCATTGTTTATTGCTTTGCAATAGTTACACAGGAAGGGACAGTGAAGCTTTGGAATTACTGCCAGACAACATATCCAGGGATATGTTTTATTTTGATAACCAGCTGTCCCTTTTATTCTAAAGAGCACACCTCATCTCTGCATGATACAGTGTCTTATTTCACTTTTGCCTTTGGCCAGCTAAATATTTTCTGATCCTGTACCAGTGAGACCGTTGCTCTTCAGAGTTATTTATAATTAGAAATTAACCTAGATAGTTTGCTGGACATCCAGCAAAGCTATGGTAATATAGGCATGCAATCCAACAAAGCATCCCTTAAACAATTGATCAACAAAAGATCCTAAACACAAACATAATTTTAAGGAGAGCTGTCAATGCAGTGGTGGGTTGCTGCCGGTTTGGACCGGTTCTTTAGAACCGGTAGCGGAAATTTGGCGCCACTCGCCGAACCAGCAGCAATGACCGGCGGTCCACACTCCCGAACCGGTCCTCCGGTCGCCGCGGATTGCAAAAAAAAGTCTGTGCATGAGCAAAGGCTTCTGCACATGCACAGAGGGTCATTTCCGGGAAGTGACGCACGCGCGCACGAGCAAAGCAAGTGCACGCGCGCAAAATGTGCACTTCTGTCGCGATGCGAACCGGTGGGGAAGGTAAGTAGAACCCACCCCTGTGTCAATGGATAGAGCCGAGGCAATTTTGACTGCTGCACAATATTTATAAGACAATGAGATAAAAGCTAGCTTTAATCACAGTGAATGCAGTTAAGACTAGATCACAAATTGTGATTGACCAGCCTTATAAGTAGTAGAAATTAAGATTGTTACTGTTTTAATATGTTTGAACATTAAAAAGAACAAGAATCCCTGCATTGTTTTTAATAAACTTGACAGATTGCAGGACAATTTTGGCAGGGCAATATATAAGTACTGAATAATATTGGAAATAACCGTATCAGACGTGTGTCAGGATGACATTTGAACTATCATAGAAAAAGTGACTCGTGTCAAATAGAATTTATAAAAACAATGAAATTTAAAAAATGGGGACGTCATTGCAACCATTCTTTTTAAACTCTTACTTATATAACAAAGCAGCCTGAACATAAAATAAATTTCCTAATTATTATACAAGTGATAAGTCATCCAATGTGGATGCTACTGCATATTCAGAAAATGGAACATCTAAGGATAATTGTCCCATTTGTATGTGCTAGAAAAAAAATTATCAATTGTTTTTATGTCCTCTAGCTCTAGATATCTAGACTTCAGCTCTCATAACCCCTATGTAGCATAGCCAATGACTTGTAAGGGATTATGGGAATTGAAGTCCATTACATCTGGAGAATGCAAGTTTACAGAAGATAGTTTTGCATAAGGATCACACTACTTTAACAAATGTCTTGTAGAGCCTACCGAGAACACCAATTTCCCTAAGGTTTTCATAGGCAGTTGCCTCACATTGGATCAAACTGTGGCTAACAATGACATGTGACACTTTCCCACATCTTCAATCAGGAGACTTCCTTAATTATAACTGGACTAGAAAAATCCAGGGTTCTGCTTCTTGTTATACTTCCCCCATTCTGGTTTGGGGGAAGAGAACATACTTTCTTACACAGTGGGCGAGGTCTCTTTTTTATCAGGCATAAGATGAATCACCTGATTTGAAACCCACCAGGGACAAACAGAGATGAAACGTAAATCTGTAACATGGACTGTTTCTATTTCAGTAAAGCAGTTTAGGTTCCTGGTCAGCATCCTTCTGTTTTGCAATGCTTTCTTTCTATTTCTAATAGATTCGGGGGGGGGGGGGGTATGTGTGCACGTGCACCCTTTTATGTCTTCAAATAAACATAGCTTTGTGTATGTATAGAATCAAATAAACCATTTGATCTGTAAAGCATAGCATCCCTACGTAACATCTGTGGCTGGTCTACGCAGAGCCCTTGGTGGTCTGTCTGTACAAATTCCGAGTTCTGCCCTAGAAGGAGTTCAGCAGCAGCTGAGGAGAGAAAACTTCTAGCCCAGATCTACATTCCAGAGATAAGATTAAAGCTGAACATTGAACTGCAAGGCTTGGCTGGCTCCAGTGAAAGTTAAAGCAGTAAGAATGATGGGACCCTGATTAATCCAGCAGTCAAGAGTTTCCAAAAATAAAGCAGGCCAGAGGGACACAAGAAGGGGAGGGGAAGATTATCACTCAGCAGCTCAGGATTCCCATCCTTATAATTCCTCTGTAAAATGTCAAATGTGACAGTCATAGGTTTGGGATACTGGAATTTAAACATAAGCTAACACTGAGGGTGAAAAACAATAAAACTTGGTGCCAAAAGTATTTCATATTATTTTAAAAAATAAACAAAAAAACATATCTCCTGATTAGATGAAATCAAAGAGTGATTTCATATGGTACAACCACTATCATGATCCCCAGCTACCTGGCTTGGCATTATGGGAGTTATGGTCCAACATGGGCCTTGAATGGGTTACGCTGCAATATAGATATATGGTTGCTATCTACTTGTATCTAGCATTTGTTCTTAATTAGCCAATTTTTATAACAAAACCCACACCAGCAATGCAGTTTACCAAATGCACCATGACTGTTCTACACATCCCAACAATCAAGTCCTGGTACTACCTGTTAATCGGTGCTAATACAATGGAAATTCTGCTAAATGATTCTGAAGCTTGAACATTGGCAATCATTTTGTAAGTCCTGTATTAAACAGAAGAATTGAAGAAGAAAATAAAACCTTTTATTTAGATAAGAAAAAGTTGAGCTAGATAAACTGACTCTTACAAAGGCTTACTGGGTTATTTTGAGAGTTAGCTTTGTTTTTAAAAATCTACATTTAATTTTACAAGACAGGGTATTTCACTGTTCCCCGTTCTCTCTAACATAGCCATTTGTGCTATATTCGCAGCCATTCTGGATATTGTTTTCAAACATTCAATTCTGAAAGAGCTGCAGAGGGTAAAAGAACCAGCAAAAAAGGTGCCTCATCTTTCATAAGCCGAAGTGCAAAAAATGTCACTATTTTTAAATTCACATCACACATTATTTTTGTAAATTACACAGATTCTAATTGTCAATGTGGCTAATATATATTTGCAAATGTGTACGTTTTACAAATATGCTTGTTGAGTGCTTTGTTGTGTACTTATTTTTTTTCAAATTGCTTTTTTATAGTAATAGGTATTTATCAGAAATAATTGAGAATCATGGGATGTATCAATGTACTGTATAACAGTATGTCAACCATCTAAGCAGTTTTGATACCGTAATAATGCATTTAAAAAAAAAAAAGTTGTAAAAATGACTACAAAGTACAAGATTTTACTTTAGCTTCTACCTTGTCTCAGTAATACAATTATCTGCAAAATAATATGGCTGAGTGAATATGAATATGAATAATGAATAAGCAGTATATTTCTTAAATTCTCTAATAAGAGAAATCACTGCACTTTCATTTCCTTGCTCCAGCACCAACTGCAGTTCAGAGAAGGAACCAAGTTTTTACTTCTTACAAACCAGCTACAGAGTCCATGGCACATACTGTACCATCCCATATCTCAAGCTGAATCAATTTCATACCTCATCTAGTTAGATTTTTCACATTTCCACATTCATTTGCACACTCTTTCTTATTTTAATATCTTGCCTTAAGATAATAGCAGTTGGTGCTGGTCCCTCATCTAGTTAGATTTTTCACATTTCCACATTCATTTGCACACTCTTTTTCTTATTTTAATATCTTGCCTTAAGATAATAGCAGTTGGCGCTGGTCCCTTAACTTGGAATTCCAGCTGAGCACAATATTCACCCTGCCAGATTGACTGTAAGTCACAAAGGAAAAAGCCGGCTGAGCATTAGAAGGCTTTTATAATAGCATTCTTAAATCTTCAATGAAAGTCAAACTGAGTCCAACAGGTTGTCTGTCAGCTGCCTAAGGAGGTGAGAAAAACTGAAATCAATTAGGTTCAGATAATAGCGCAATACTTTCACCTGAAATATTTTCAGTCTGTGCTTTTCAACACATCTGCCTAGGAAGTAAGGCATTTTAAAGCTGTTGCTTTCATGTCAGGAAAAAAATTCAGGTCTGAACAAAAAAAAAACAACCAACGTCTGACATTTTATTTCAGTTCCACCTAATAATATCAGGAGCATTTTTTTTAAACAAAACTACCTGCCTCTTTCTGACACCTCTGGAAGGTGGTCCCTCAAGGGCAGGAAGAAGGCATCTCAGTAAGTCCAAGAGCATAGGAGAGCGGCCAGCTCTTCTGCACCGTGTCAGATTTCTGTCATGGCTATGGATAAATAGGTTACTTTTGCATCCCTCCATTACCTAATCCACCCACGCTCCACTCATCACTTCATATTTAAAATAAAAAGGGAGCAAAAGAATGTCTCAGGCCAGAGTTAAAAGTGAAGGAGGTGATATCTGAGAGTGCCGGGGGTCATCCTAGCCTATTCCCATCTCTGCCACTGCTCCCATTCCATATATAGCTCCTGAGAACTGCTGTTTCCAGCTCTCTCTCTCCCTTCCTGCCTGCTCCATTTCTACTTCTGAAGCCTGTGCCCAGTTCTTGGCCACTGCTGTGGTCTTTGGGCACCCACTACAGTACAACAGGATGGCTGAGAAGCAGGAACAACCTCCAGTAGCCCAGAATGGTGAAAAGGCTGAAAATGCAGAAAATGCAGAGGAATCCGCGGAGGGGGAAAAGCCAAAGGAACTGGAGGAATTGCCACCCTTCGAAATTGTCACAGGGTAAGAGCCCTATTTCATCGCCAAGTCGACAGGAGCAACTCCTTGCTTGGGAATCTGCGTAAGCTAACATGTTTGCAGGTTTCTTTAAAAAGAAATGCCAGTCTCACATGTGAGGATTTTGCTGTTTGTATCTGAGTTCTGCAATAAAATGGGAAGAGACTTAAATTATATCCAGCCAGGCTGAGCTGAGATCTATCTGGAGCAAAGCCACTTATTTTAACATGATCATGTGTGGCACTGAAATGATTATTCTCCCTTTGCAAATGAAAAAAATAAAATAAATCTTATCTATGACATAGCTGTACAGTATTGCTTTGCAAAGCCCATAAGATTGCTTAAAAGCATGCATTTTTCCCACATTAAAAAACTCTGTTAAAAAGCACTGATAGGTAAAGGGAAAAGGTAGAACTGGAAAAACCTAAGGCTAAATTCATTCCCTGGAAAAATAAGAACTGCTAGTTTATTTGGAGCTATTTAAAATCAGATAAACGGAAAGGCCTAATTGCAGCAGTGAGTGGTAAGTAAGTTCATTGGATAACTCTGAAAGGATTGAGATAAGAGAAATACATTTAAAAAAACAAACCTAGCCTGAGTGATCATTCTGTATCAGGAATTCTTTTCTGCAATCATTTATAGAGGGGATGAGGGAATCAAAGAAAAAATAGAATTTGTTAAGCATTTGTAAGGTTTAGTATAAGTTATTAAATATAATTGAATTAAAATTATAATTGAATTAAATATTGATATGATTTCGGAATCAAGCATGTAGCATTATCTTGGTGCTTTTTTACAGCTAACTACTGTAATTATATTTCCTGGACAAACTCAATCTGTGTAGTTGCTAAGACTCAAATCTGACTTGACGGCACACATTTAATCAAAAATCAAGTTAACTGGCTTATCACACCTTTTATCAACTAAGTACCACACACATTTGTTGGATTTCAAATCATACAATCTCCTAGAGAGCATGTTGGAACCTCAGCTGGAGCAGTTCAACTTTCATTTTGTACATTAAAAAAAATTACCATAAATGTCAGTGAAGGATCTAGATACAGTATGTATTGTCAAGTCATTGTCAGCTGGGATCATTGTCTGCCATTTGTTTTTTTAGTAATACATGTGACCTATGAAAGGTAAGTGTTAATAAGTGAAGCTTGCAGTGAAATCCTGAGACTATACTTTGCTATTATCCAAATCTATAGACAAATGCTAGATGAAAGCTCTCTAAGGTTCAGTTCTTATGATAGGCATTAATTTTTCTAGCCTAGCCCATTAAGCCATGCCAGGGTGGAGCAATGGCTAAATTTTAGTCATTCCTTTGCCAATAGCAAGGCAACTTGGGCCAATTTGTAAATGTCAGTGTTGCTATTGTATTATTTGAAACTACAGTAAGAATGTAAGTAAATTCTCCATCCTTTAGGCAATAAATCCCACTGAACTCCTAGTAAGATTCTAAACTAGAGCAGGGGTTGGCAACTTTAAGGTTTATAGATTTCATCCCCCAGAATTCTCCAGCCAGCCATGGTTGAAGTCTACAAGTCTCAAAGTTGCCGAGGTTGGACACCCCTGCACTAGAGTCCTTATAAAATAATCCCAATTCATGGTTCAAAAATGCCTTTGGGCATTGCTTCTGGTCAGTTGAATCGAAGCTGCCCCCAAGATATTCCGGTAGTTGAATCAAAGCACACAACGTGATTTTTCCATTCCCTTCAGAGAACCTTGCTCATTTTTGAGGTAATGGTGTTTTAGCAGCGTACAAGATTAACAAGACTAGGACGGGTACACAGCCCTCACAGCTCCCTCTTCTAACCCTTTGGAGGTATTCTGTCCTACAGTAACTGCTGCCTAAAGTAATAGTTTCTAATGCAAAGGAAAATAGTACTGAATGAAAGACCAAGGCCATGTGTCTTTCCCCCCCCCCCATAGGCAATGGCACCCAGAGACTGTCAAAAGTTGTTAAACTGTCATTTTAATCATAACAAAAATTATCAAATGTGTGACTGGAGGATACTCATTAATATTTATTAAAATATATAACATTACTTAAATATGTAACTTTAAGCTTACCCGTGAATGGAATAAATCATGTTTAATCTCTGGTTTGGTCTCAATAAGTCTTTTTGGTGTATGACTCCCCATCATGTCATTCAAGTCCAAAGGCGGCCCTTCACCTGAAGGCAGATGTGACTTAAATTTAGGGGTAGGATCCTATGTAGGATCATTTATTTATTTACTCCTCCCTCCTATTTTCTCACAATAATTCAGGGGTTGCCACAAAGAAGATGGACTCAAACTATTCTCCAAAGCACCTGAGGGTAGAACAAGTAGCAATGGGTGGAAACTAATCAAGGAGAAAAGCAACTTAGAACTAAGGAGAAATTTCCTGACAGTTAGAACAATTAATCCGTGGAACAGCTTGCCTCCAGAAGTTGTGAATGCTCCAACACTGGAAGTTTTTAAGAAGATGTTGGATAACCATTTGTCTGAAGTGGTGTAGGGTTTCCTGCCTAAGCAGGGGGTTGGACTAGAAGACCTCCAACCAAGGTCCCTTCCAACTCTGTTATTCTATTCTATTCTATTCTATTCTATTCTATTCTATTCTATTCTATTCTATTCTATTCTATTCTATTCTATTCTAACCAGCTTGTGAGGTGAGTTGGACTGAGAGGGAATGACAGGCCCCAAATTAAATAGGTTCAAGGAAGGTAGTCTGTAATTCTGGCAGTTCTGTTTAGACTGCTAGAAAAGCAAATTAGAAAATATGTACCCTGGGGAACTAGGAAAGCATAATGTTTAATTTATTGATATTTATATTTCATGTTATCGCCAAGAAGCTAAAGGTCATACACATGGTGAGGTCTTTCTCACCATCAGCCTCATGTTATCATCGCAATAATGACATCATGGATTAGATTAGAATGATTATATATTGGAATTTTATTCCAGACCTCAAATTTTCAGTTAAGGAGTCTGTGTCAAATTACTTTCATTTACTAGATTGAGTCTTATTTAAAATAAAAGGAACATTAGTAGCCTACTTCTGTAATGTTGTTAAATTTCTTTACATCTTCAATAAGATGCCAGTTTTCTTCATCAGGTTTAATTTAAATGTTTTATCCATAAAACAGTATTATTCTAGGATTTATATCACCCCCATGGCCACAAAATTAAGTTATACTTTCAATTATTTACATATTAGCTTGATGAAAAAAGACATTTAGCTAACGAGGAATTAAAAACCTTAAGAATAACAACAGTGCTGCCTAATTACCCCTGGCAGTTGAAACATTTCAGCTACAATCACTAGATTACAAGTTTGCTTTCTTGCCAAAGTTTCTTTTAATTCTGCCCCAAACCGATGTATCTGTGCAAGTGTGTGTCCTATGGCCTGATCAGTTTTTAGAATTAAGATTATTCCTTGCTCCATTTTTCAACATGATAATTTATTCTATAGGTAGCCATGTACATTTCTTGAGATATATGGAACATTCATTTATACTACGTTGCTCTGCAGCCAAAATTAAGCAGTTAGAACCAGTTCATGATTATGTTATCTCCCCTGCCAGGTAAATATGATGTCACCATCAACCTGTCCCCATCACACTTTAACCAGGTGAAACTGACAAGAGTTCTAGCACTTTGCCCTTCTAGCCCAAATGATTTTTTTTTCTTTATCAGTCCACAACACGTTCCCAAAGATATCCACTAAAAAAAAGTAATTGGTGCTTGATTTCCAGCATGAAATATCGACCTCACCCCATTTCTAAGAGGTCTGTAAGGGGCGTGCATAAGCGCACAATCGTGCCTACTGTTCCTGTCCAATTGCACCCATATATTCATATATATGTATAATTCTTGTACTCATAATCATGCTTGTACTATTATATATACATACAATTCATGTTTATACTTTGTGTATACTTTGCTTGTTATCATATACGCTTGACAAATAAAATAATAATAATAATAATAATAATAATAATAAGAAGAAGAAGAAGAAGAAGAAGAAGAAGAAGAAGAAGAAGAAGAAGAAGAAGAAGAAGAAGAAGAAGAAGAAGAAGAAATCCAGCATATAAATCTAGTTTGCTGTGTATTACATTTTTTGTGAATAAATAATAATAATAATAATGAATGAGAGGGATAAGAAGCAGGGAAGTCCACCAATCAAGGATAATGGAAATTACGATGGTACCCAGACATAACCCTGGTCTGGGTACCATCTGGGTACCTAGTTGCCAAAACCTGAAATCCATGATGAATTTTAAAAACCAGTTTCCTTTATAACCAGTTTTAAGTCATAAGCAACTTAGCAGGAATATCATCCTATCACTGATCTCTGGGTAGATGGCTCTCCTCAGGCAGAAGAATGTTAAAATATAACTTTTCATAAAAGAACTAATATAGAAGTAAGAAGTTCAAAATTCTTTAATACAGATTAAATAAAGACTAATCCATTCGCTAGTACAAGAATGCTAATGTGACACCTAATAACTCTCTTGTGCACAGCCACCATCACCTTTTGGCCTTCTGTATTTTGTTTCAATGTGGAAATGAAACTACATTGTACTGTAATTCAGAAAATCTCGTGAGATAATCATTTTTTAAATCTTAAAAATATCACAAGATTTTTTGTTTTGTCTGTCAAAAAATAGAGTCACCTGGCCATTTATTTTATTGAAATTTTACTTTGCCAAAACAAAATCTATCCTTTCTTTAAAAAGAACAGTTTTATGGGGTGGAAGACTGAATTATTTTCAGGACGCACCCTTCATGTAATCATACTGAAATGATTGAAAACATTTGTCTAATAACATATGGATATACAGGTAGTCCTCTGCTTACGACCACAATTGAGCCCAAAATTTCTGTTGCTGAGACATTTGTTAAGTGAATTTTGCCCCATTTTATAACCTTTCTTGCCACAGTTGTTTTTTTTTAATAAATATTTTATTTATTTTTTCTCCACAGTTTCCATATATATATATATATATATATATATATATATATATATATATATATATATATATATATATATATATATATATATATATATATATATATATATATATATATATATATATATATATATATATATATATATATATATATATATATATCAAAGCATATACCATAAAAACATATCAATAACATACATACTTATACATTTATATTCAATCAGTCAAAATTCAACATCCTATTTTTGCACCTATTCTTGCTGCAATTTATCAGTCTGTTTTTCTTCTTTTCTTTACACTCCTCTCTCCATCTCCTCTGTCTACCTTCTCACTCCTTCTCTCCCCCTTCCTACTCCTTTCTCCTCTTCTCCCCTTCCTTTCTACTTCCTCTTTCTCCTTCTGAACCTTTCCCTGAGTGATTCTAATTCTAATACATATTATATTTAACAGACTGATAACATCCATACATCTTTAAGTTGTCGGTGTCACTTTTAAACTTATTATATTTTATATCGTATCTATACTTATAACTCTTTATTCTAGGTATATACTATTAATCTGGTGCTGCCTCCTCCAAATCTAATTCTGTCATCTGGGTTACCCCCATTCATTCTCCATTTACTTTTCTGTAAATCATCATAGTTTAGTTTCTATACATATTCATTTTCTATCCAATCATAAAATTCCACCCATACATTATAATATTCAGAATCTTCCTTATCTTTGAATTTCATTGTCAATCTATTCATCTCTGCACAATCCAAAAATTTCTTAAGTACTTCTCCTTCAGATCGGATTTTGGCTGCTTTCCATTTTTGTGCAAATGCAATTCTAGCTGCTGTGACCACGTGCACGATTAGATATGTATCTTCTTTGTTAAATTTCTCTGGCAAAATACCCAACAGGAATATCTCTGGTTTTAACTCTATGCTTTGTTTCCTTGCCACAGTTGTTAAGTGAATCACCGTAGTTGTTAATTTAGTAACACAGTTAAGTGAATCTGGCTTCCCCATTGACTTTGCTTGTCAGAAAGTCGCAAAAGTTGATCACATGAACCCTGGACACTGCAACGGTCATAAATGTGAGTCAATTCCCAAACTGGCACATTTTGATCACATGACCAACAGGAAGCTGCAATGGTCATAAGTGTGAAAAAGGTCATAAGTCATTTTTTTCCAGTGCTGTTGTAACTTGAACGTTCACTAAATAAACTGTTCTAAGTCGAGATCTACCTGTAATTCCTAGGGTCAATAAAAATAATGAAAAAATTACTTAAGTATTCATTAATAGTGAACATGTTATCAAAAAATGTGTAGTATAAAAGTTCGCTAGTTGGAACCCAGAAGGAAAATAATAACAGGGATGAACAATTTTTCAAAACAAGGACTTAAAGTTTTCTCACTTTCACTTTCCAACAGCATATATAAATTAAACATCAGTATTATACAGAAAGGATAGGTTAATTTAAAATCTGTGTATCTCATACTTCACAACAGTATAGATCAACTGCCTAACAAATCAGGATAATTGAAGACATGCTGACAGCTGAATTTCCTGGCAATGATCATTATAAGGGAGACATGCATGCATCCAAAGTCTATGAATACATGTGTTATGAAGATTGCTTTCCTTTCCTTCTTAATATTTTAATTGGACTGGACTGGAGTAGAAGGGAAGGGGGCATTGGAGATTCTCTGCAATAAAAAGGCCCAAAAAAAAATCCATTGCCATTGCTACAGACCTGCAGAAAAAGACTTGTAAATGTCTTGGTATGGTACAATCATACTGTTTCTACACCATCATCTTACACTGCAATAGCTAGGCTACTTAGTATTGTTAATGTCGCTTGGGGCACTGGGAGAAAAAACAGGAGAGGAAAATTAAGCATTTTCCCTTTTTCTACCAATTTACCATTGAACATATTCTGTAGTATTCTCACACATTCACGTCTCACTGAACATGCACTTGGGAATCTTTAAAAGAATAATAAAGAAAGGAAGACATTATATGATTTACATTTATTTTCCACAAGGCTTCTGATATAAAAGTCATATAAAGCAGTGGTCACCAACTGGTGGTCCACAGACCACTGGCGGTCCGCAAGAAAATTTTGGTGGTCCGCAGAGAAATCTTAGCATTTCTCTCAATGAGCCCGGCTGAAGTTCCTGTGCCGCTTGCGTTCAGTGCTTTGACTCCCAGGGACAAGCTGGGGTCCTTCAGGCAGTTAGTTTGGCCGCCTGTTAGTGGAGTACCTGTTAGTGTACTACCCAGGCCGCCTGTTAGTGAAGTACCCAGGGTCAACCTTAGCTTTGCTGTCCATTGCGGACGCTAGATCGCCCCCCTGCAAATTCTCATCTCTCGAGGAGCACTCGCTGAAGCGGCGCGGGAAATTTCAGCCGGGCTCCTCGAGAGACGAGTTTGCAGGGGGATAATGTAGCATCTGCAATGGACAGCAAAGCTAGATGTTAGGCCAAAGCCATTTTATTTGGGATCTTTGGCCTGCCACACTTTATACTATTCTATTGTACATTTTCTACTGTGGGAAAATGGGAGGGGGGATTGTATGAGGTTGTTAGTATGTAGCCATAACAAATTCCTTCTAGAAAGCCAAGGTCATCCTTTGTCTCTGCACCTGCACGGAAGGAGAGGGTGGACTCTGCCAGCATGGCAATTGAAGATTGGACAACGTGATGGATTTGTGGGTGTGGGGATAAGGACTTGAACTTTCAACTGGGGGGTGAAACCCGAAGGACTTCAGATTCGGGTTTCACCCAGATGTACAACATGGCTCTGATAATAAATTGGAACTTTGAGGAATACTTTGCCTTGGACTCTGATTTAGTTTTGGATGCTATTTGGAACGCTGATACTAGGGTTGACTCCGGCTGCTTTTCTCTGCTGTAGTGCTTCCTGGACATGGTTCACCGCTCCGAGCCCCAAGCAGCAGGAGATGAGGAGCAGCTCCTCACCCACGTGCAGGAAAGGAAAGAAGGGAAGGGGGGAAGGGAAGGAAAGAAGGAAAGGAAAGGAGGGGAGGAGAGGAGAGGAGAGGAGGAGAGGAGAGAGGTGGGAAGGGAAGGAAAGGAAAGGAAAGGAAAGGAAAAGGGGGAAGGGAGGGGAGGAAAGGAAAGGAAAGGAAAGGGAGGGGAGGAAAGGAAAGGAAAGGAAAGAAGGGAAGGGAAGGGAAGGGGAAGGGAAGGGAGGAGAGGAGGAAAGGAAAGGAAATAAGGAAAGGAAAGGGGGAAGGGGAGGAAAGGAAAGGAAAAGAAAGTAGGGAAGGGGAAGGGGAGGGAAGGGAAGGGAAGGAAAGGAAAGGAAAGGAAAGGAAAGAAGGGAGGGGAGGGGAGGAAAGGGGAGGGGAGGGGAGGAAAGGAGAGGGGAGGAGAGGAAATCTATACTGAGGGGGAAACTGGTAGAAAAGAAGAGAAAATGTGAGTAAAGTGTTTACTGGCTACTGGCTTTAGATAACAAAAATGTAGAATACATACTTCTTAGTAGACTGCATCACCATTCTAAAAGAAAATAAGAAAATGAACAAAATGTAAATTATGCTTTTAATTGGATATATCTCCAATTAGAATACAAAAACAGTACATAGCACACAGCCTACCCTTTGCACAACTTTCCAGTTTAAATCCCAATAAAGTAAACTACCGAATTGAAATTCTATAATTTTTTATCCAGGTGAGAAACGTTGCCCAATACATTTAGACAGCACTACGTTGTTGGGAGGGGGGAATTGCTCTAAACAACAACAAGCTGGTAATAGTTGGAATATTGTGTGATTCATCTTTTTACTTTTTCCCAATTCAAAGCAAATTCCTAGCAATTCCTATTCCATAGCTCCAGAATACTTATTGGTGAGGTTTCTTCTACAAAAACTGTAAGTGGGAAATAGCTATTGTCAAGTTACTTCCCACTTGTATACTTTGGGGAACAATAGTATTGTCATAAATACAGTGGTGAAATCCAAATGTGTTTACTACTGGTTCTGTGGGCATGGCTTAGTGGGCGTGGTGTGGCTTGGTGGGTGTGGCTTGGTGGGCATGGCAGGGAAAGGATACTGCAAAATCCCCATTCCCTCCCCACTCCTGGGGGAAGCATATTGCAAAATCTCCATTCCCACCCCACTCTGGGGCCAGCCAAAGGTGGTATTTGCCGGTTCTCCGAACAACTCAAAATTTCCGCTACTAGTTCTCCAGAACCTGTCAGAATCTGCTGGATTTCACCCGTCATAAAATTATTCTAACAAAATCGAAACCTTATAAGCAGTTACATTATAACCTCTGTATCCCCACTGATACTTTCACTCCTCTCTCTCCAGGGAACGGCTTCCAGCCTGCTTTTTCAATTTCCAGTTCAAGAATGTCGAATATAGTTCAGGAAGAAACAAGACCTTCCTATGCTACATCATAGAGATTCAGGGCAAGGAGTCCAAAATCTTACGGGGCTACCTGGAAGATGAACATGCAGCAGCCCATGCAGAAGATGCCTTCTTCAATACCATCTTGCCCAAGTGCGAGTCTGGCTTGCGTTACAGTGTCACCTGGTACGCCAGTTGTAGCCCCTGTATAGGCTGTGCTGATCGGATAACTAAAGCGCTTCAGAAGAATAAGAACCTACACCTCTCCCTTGCAGTAGGCCGTCTATTCATGTGGGAGGAACCTGACATGCAAGCTGCCTTGAAGAAAATGAAAACAGCTGGTTGTAAATTGAGGATCATGAAACCTCAAGATTTTGAGTATGTCTGGCAAAACTTTGTAGAGCAGGAGGAGGAGGAAGAGGCAAAGAAGGCATTTACACCATGGGAAGACATTCAAGAGAACTTCCAATTTTATGATGAAAAGCTTGCTGAACTTTTGCACTGAGGTTAGTGTTAAGTGTGATTTTGAAATCTATTTTTTAAAAATTTATTTATTTTGTCAAGCGTACATATAATTACAGAAAAAGTATAAACATGATTGTGAATACGTCAAATGTATAAACATGGTTATGAATATGAGATGGTTACGAATACATGGGGACATTAGGCTGTCTAATCTAATTAAAATAAAATCTCCCCGTTTAGGGTACTTTTTCAGACCATCATAAACTTACTTTTGGTTTTTAACATAGCAGCTTTGGGCAGATTAGAGTACACATCTCTGCATTTCACTGCCGAGGCATACTGAATCCTATTTTATCAACCACTGGCACATTGCGGAACCCCTCTAGATTTATTCAGGAGACAGCAAGGGGAAATAAATGTCTTGCCAGTAGGTTGATCAAGGAGAAACATTTAACTAAAGGCTGACCCCAGAATAAGTGTCAAGAATTCAAGTCTTTTCTATGCATAACAAACAGAGAACACTAGAGGCTGAAAAAGCACAAAAATAACAAAAAATTGACAGTGATTTCCAAAGTTGCTTTCAGCTACAACAGTATTCCCTCAGACTGGATTATGCACAAAAATAGCAAAATTCCATTGCTTAAATTGACCTCTAGATTAGAATTCTAATCTGCATGTTTCACTAATCTCTAGCTATATATTGTAATGCCCCAATTAACAGATTTCTACATGGCTGCAGTGTTTCTTTCCTGTGTTCCTTTTCAGTCAACCATGGAAGAGAGGTGATCCCACTTCTTTGGTGAAAGGCATGCAAAATACAGAGTTGCCCCCCACTTTTTTAAAAGAAAACCCCATCTCTTTATTGCCTCTTTACAAGATTGTTTCTGCTCCAACCTGGACTCACAGATCAGCTTGTTTTTCCATAGTGCTTCTAGAGTCTGGATCCCATGGAATCCATTCTTTCTTCACTCACCACACTTCCATACGGCAATGACTCCATGTATCTACATTAGGTCAGTTAGAAAAACTGATTGGTGGAAATAGCAAATGAATATAGGAATCAGTCTTACAAGAAGCCAAACGTATGATCTATCATAATTCAGTATTTTTCAAACTTGGCACCCCTAAGGTACGGACTTCAACTCCCAGAACACCACCCATCGTAAAGCTGCCAGTTTTGAAAAACACTGATCTAATTCAACAGTTGCAGCTGTTAATGTTTCAGGGACCGATGCTTTAGTGAAATTGAAACACTATTTCTGAATGCAAAGGAATGCTCTAACACAGGGGTGTCAAACTGGTGGCCCGTGGACCAGATGCGTCACACAGGGCACACCCACCCCAGCTCCGCGAAGGCGAAAAACATTGCAAAACATCACATGATGGCAACGTGACGCAGCAAGTTTGACAACTGTGCTCTAACACTAAACTAGGTCTCTCTCTCTCTAATCCATCTGCTACGCTGTTTAGTGAAGCATTTTTCAAGTGTTGCTGCGTTTTCTGCACTACAAATTCCATGCTGCAAATCACATCAATTTGAATCAGAGTATAAAAAAAGAACATAAATAATATTTTAGAGTATTTTAATCAACTAAAACAAACACATAATTACAATAAAATTAACCTGGAATCTTAAAAGTATAACATTAAATTTGTTTGTTTGTTTAGGAAATCTATTTGCTGCCTATCTCATATCCTACATGGCAAAAATCTCAATCTCAAAAATCTCAATCTCTATAAAATTATCAACAGATTTGAAGAAGCTATTATAAAAATGTCTCTGGCTACATAAAGGGTGCCAAATGGATTTTATGAATTTAGAAAAGTGAAGAAATCAAACCCCCTCCAAAATAATGAATGTTTATATGAGTTCTCCTATTTTGCAAGAAATAAAACACCATATTGCTAACAAAACCACTTTGTGCCTCTTTTTCTCTCTCTCCAGGAAAAATTGTGCCAATCCATGGAGCAACAAGCATGATATACTCTTAACATTTGGGACTCTCAACTCAGTTTTCCAGAGCTGCTTTGAAACAGGAAACACCAGAAGTCTCCAGCTGACGCACTGCTATGCTGATAGACTAAAAATACATTTATTGTGGTGCATGTAGGGATTTGATTTTTTTTTAAATACATAAACCTGCAGTGCTGTTACTCACATAGAAGAAAAAACATTATAAACGACAAAGAACAGAATCAAAGTTCTATCACTTATAAGTTTAAAAAAGTCCCATCCAAAGAAACTTCAAAAAAAAATTAACAATTGTGTATTTTTAACATTTAAAAATTTAAAATTAATATGCAGTGAATAGTAGGAGAAATCAAAGGGAAATGTAATAGGGAGAGAGATTACTAATTATTTTATTGACAGTGACCATTCACCAAGCATTGGTTGAGGGAGGTAGAAATATTTTTGCACTTGTGAACTGATTAGCATATATATTATAAAAAAGTTTGGTCTCTGTTAATCAATGAGAAATAATTTCCTAATGAATGCTGGGTCAGCTGCTTATAAAATTTATTTAAAGCATTTGTATTATATTTTTTAAATTAAACAAATGACAATACAATCTCACTAAACACACCTAGTTTTCAGTAAGTTGTCCCCAATTACATTTCTAATTTGAAAAGACTTCTTTCACATAGAGATTTAAAATATGATTTTTATTCTATTATCCATTTTTATTATAAATTTGGCCTGGAGATAGTCAAAAATTGTCCTCATATTCACACTAAATTATTTTATCTAGCACTCATTTGCTACTTTAGCAATATGTACTCTGTTAAAGAAACCACTTAAGCAAATCTGATCCAGCATTCTATGATGTATATGAACTTATTCATGGAATGTTTAAATAGCACTCCCATACATTTCAACAATGGACCTGAGTGGACAGGAATAATTTTACATGTGCAACTGATATACTGCAGTATTTCAAAAGCATAAATACATAAAACTCGTATTTGGAAAAGCTCTTTTATTTATATATGTGAACATCTGATTTTTTGTAAACATTTAAATCTTTAACTGAAACATAACTTTCCACCTTATTCTAATCTCTTCCACATGATTGCCAATCTAGATCAAAAAATTTCAGTTTTATTCAGTGTTTTTCTTAAAATAACATCTTCCAATTGCTAAATAGGAGATAGGTACACAAATTATCTGAACACTAGAATGACTTTAAAAAAAATTGAGTAGAGATGATGACTTAAAGAATTGTGGATACTGGAATTAAGATAATTCCATCTGCCTATGCCAGCTAAGATACAAGGATATAACAACAAACAGAAAAGACAATTATACTAGGAATTAAAGAGTATAAACTGTAATATGAATATTTGTATCTTCAAATACTTCTTCAAGCATTGTTGAAACTTTCTTCCAGTCCAGACGGTCAAGTCCGCAACCAATCCTGAAATATAAAGGATACAAGGTGTCTTTTGGGGGTATTTTCTTTGAAATATTTATTTCACCATGATTTATAGGAAGCATATAAGCAGTGCCAAAACAAGCATTAGTTCAAACCAACGTATTAGGTGCAAATATGATACAATACTAATCACATGCCAAATATCTCAATAGTCACACTTACTGATTTATCCTAAAGAAACATCCCCATTATTATTATTATTATTATCCCACATGTGGAAAAAAGTCTTGTGGCTCACAAAAATATGAGTGTGTGTAACATTCTAAGAAACTAAAATTCATTCACTAGCTTATTAGGTAGGTATATCACTAAATTAAAATCTAGATTTTTCAGAAACTCATCCATAATTATGACCATCTAACAAGCAGCTTAATTTTAGGTCACATTTTTCAAGCTATAGAAGTATGACGCTCTCAAACACTGTATGTTTTCTCAGTTATACAATCATATATCAGAACTTGAAAAGTGTTATCTTCCATTTAATAACACCTTCAAATTTAATGAAAACAGGTCTTTTGCTTTAAATATACAAAAATATATTCTGAATGTGCTTAATCTAAAAAGTCAGCAGCCTTCCAGTTCTTTTGGACTTATTATGGAGCCTTGCTTTAGAGCCTTTACAAAGACAAAATATTTCAATATAAATTAAAAAATAGATTTTCAATTAATGAAAAACTATTTTATTTGTCAATGTGTAAATATAGTATAGTAACTTTATAGTATAAAAATGAGCTTACTTTGGCATAGAAATGTGAGTTACTGCATTTTTCAGACAATGGATTTTCATAGCTTCTAAACTCTTCCGTAAATTGTCATATGTAGGTTTATGAAAATATTTGTTCTTTGAGATCTAAAAAGTAGTCAAATGTAGATTAGACACATTTTAGATTTGATTCCTTTTATGTTGCATGTCATATGTCTACTTAGAAATCTCAGTCAATTCAGTGGGAAATCCTTGATAAACATGTTCCAAATTGCAACCTTAACCCAGGAACAAATCCAACACACTTTGCTTCTGGATAGACATACAAAGGATTGCAGTTAACTAATATATTATGGTCATGTATTAGATTTCAAATCTTTAAAATTAATGTTTATGAAATTAATAAATTAATTACTGTAATGGGATTCTGTAGACTGCATTGGGAAAGTGTCATATAATGATCCTCAAAAGTTTTCATTGATTATGTAATACATCGGCCTCAATCTTTTGGGCACCAGGAACTGGTTCCATGAAGGTTTTTTCCACGGACTAGAGGGGGCGTGATTTCACATGTTGCCTACATCCCACAGATGGGGCTTTACTTGTTTGCATGGCCTGGTTTCTGGCATGCCATGGCCCGGTGCCAGTCCATGGACCGGGGTTTGGGGACCCCTGATGTAGTGGTTAGTATTACGGGGAAATGTTGGAAGCCTTTTAAGCCAATGAAAGACAGATCACAGGAATATACTATCCTACATAATTAACTTGGAAAACAAAACAAAAAAAGGCATGCTTTAATTTATTTTTAGTTGGAGACTTAGGTTCTAATCCTGAAAAAGTATGTGTCTGCAAACTGGAAATCAGTGATCTAATTATATCATTATAACTTTAAATATGTTAAAAATAAATTGTCATATGCAGACTTATGAAAATATTTGTTTTCTGAGGTTTAAAATGATACAAATATGGATTACATACTATCTAAATTGATTTCTAGGATGGGAATCATTTGTCAAGAATCCTTGACAAATATTGACATTTTGTGGTTAAATCTCAAGGTCATTTTAAAAAAATAGAGAAATAGATTATTTTGTGTTATACAATCATACGGACACTGAATTCCATCTCCTGACAGAATTTAAAATTACCAGTTGGGGAAATTTCTTAAAATAATGCAACTATATTTCAAATTACAATTCCATTCATAAACAACATAACAAGTTTTTCATCTCGATTGTTTTAAAGATTATAACCCAACCAACTAATAAATATAAAAGTAACTAACTCATTGGTCAAAGGAATTCTTAGGTGTTATGTGTGCCGTCTAGTGAAAAAAAAGCAGCAATAGAATAAATTCCAAAATATCTTTTTAGATGATAATTTAGAGGATAATGATAAATAAAATTTAATTAAAATCCTTCAGACCCATTCACTACTTGCTTTCAGACAGACATAATAGGAATATACTCAAATTATAAACACAATTTATTTAGAAGAAATTTAATTGATTTAGAATGTTACTTCTAAATGATTTGGTTTAATCATCTCAAATGATTTGAAAGAGATCGAAGTAAAACTTCATGAATCATTGAATTTCTTTGATTACAATTGAAACAATACCACTTATCACAGGAAAACTGTGATTGATGTCAATTGAAAACTTATTAGATAGTAATAGCAATAACAGACTTATATACTGCTTCATAGTGCTTTACAGCCCTCTCTCTAGTTTAGAGAGTCAGAAGGATGGAAGGCTGAATCAACCTTGAGCCAGTGAGAATTGAACTGCTGACAATCAGCAGAATTAGCCTGCAATACTGCATTCTAACCACTGTGCCACTATGGCTCATCTCTCATGCAGCAAACATTGCATAGCGATTCCTTCAGAGAAACTATTAAAAATTTCAGCAATATTTGTCAATGGAGAGGATGTTTAACTTTTGCCAATCGTAATTCTTGATGCATAAATCATATATTTATCTATAGAATAAATATCAATGTCCCCAATGACATACCAAGTAATATATGTATCTAGTTTCTCTCTTCAGAATAGCCACATCTCCAGTCTTCTTGTCTGTTAGAATTTTTAAAAGAAAAATCAGTTAATTCCTAATCTCCAGAGTACTGAAAATATGTTTATTATTTTTCAAAACTATCGTAACAAACATATAAAAAACCACTATGGTCATCCCCTATTCTCATGTATTTTTAGAAAGAAACTAAACAATATATAAATTGACCATATGTGAAAAATTTACAGCATAGGATTCAATGAGTTACAGATGAACTACATTTAATCAAGTGTAGGTAAAAATTAGATAACTGCTTATATAAGATTTGTTCTAAAATGGTGAGGTAATATAATCAGTCATATTTCTAACATTTCCAAGTTACAATTCCACATTATACTAGGCAGTACAATTGAATAAACTGGTTACAAGTGTATTAATAGTCTACATCGGGGTGTCAAACTGGCGGCCCATGGGCCAGATGCGTCACATGCAGGCCACGCCCACCCCAGCTCCGCAAAGGGAAAAAAGTCCATATGTCATGTGACAGCAATGTGACACTGAGTTTGATACCTGTGGTCTACATACTATATAGGGCACATTTAAAAACTATAATGTACTGATAAAATTCCTGCCCCATCAATAGTCTCCAAAGTCCCAGATATAGAGCTAACATACAAAGTAAGCTCTTCAATCACCTAGGTCAGTGATGGCGAACCTTTTTTGGTTCGCATGCCAAAAGGGGGGGGAATGCGGGGGATCACGTGTGTGCGTGCCCACACTCATAATTCCATGCACCCCCGCACATGCACGCATGACCCCCCTGCTCCCAGCATGCAATGGCACGCCCATTTTTCGCTCTCCCCAGGCTCCAGAGCCTTTCTAGGAGCCTGGGGAGGGCGAAAACATCCTTCCCCACCCCCTCTGGAGGCTGGAAACAGCCTGTTTCCCGACTCCCAGTGGGCCCAGAAGGCCCGAAAATCAGCCGGCTGGTGCACACATGCACGCCGGACCTGAGCTCGCGTGCCCACCGATATGGCTCCGCGTGCCACTTGTGGCACCCGTGCCATAGGTTCGCCATCACGGACCTAGGTCCTAGTGGTTCTATTCACCTGTTGTTGCTGCTGCTAACACAGGCCTTGTTTAGATACTTTTAAACAAAAGTAATGAACTTCTGGCTGCTTGTCTCACAAGGCACAGGCATACAGTATGATGAAAATTAGTAGCTCCATTTGAAAGTCATATAGCTACAGCAAGTTAAACCACTACTGAGGCAAGCTTAACTACTGATTATTTAATAATTGTATTATTTTTGTTTCTGTTAACTATGTTTATACTTGTTTTAAATTGTTTCTAATGAAAACAATGAAATAAGGAGCAATTGTCCCTGACCGCTAAATGCCCTCAAAAGCTAGTCTAGAAACTCCCCCACTCAAAAATCCCCATCTGGAGCACATAGTGGAGCAGGACAGAAAAAAAAGTGTATCTGCCATCTGAAGAAATCTATTTGCATAATGCTCACTTTTACTGTATCATATCTAGATATTGTGGTTCTATAAAATGCTCTACCTAGGCTCTTTACTTACGTTGGTTCAAAAGTTCCTGAACACCACCAAACTTCTTCTTAAAAATAGCAGCTATGCCAGCACTCATGTGACAATCCTCACTAATACAGTGCGCCAAGGAATCTGTTTCTGGACAAGTAAAAAGATCTCCTTGCACATATTTAATCTGGGTAAAAATGAAAGAGAAGACTTAATATATAAGATAAAATTCCAGAACTAGAAAATGTAAGGCAATATATAAAGATAATATCACAATTTAAGCTGCTGACTGCTACACATAAGAGATTTTAAAATGTATTTACTAAATTTCTCACTATATAAAATAGAGCTTCTTTTGAGATATGCACAAAATAAAATAATGAAATAGAATTTATTTCCAAGAAAAATATCCATTATGCCTTCAGTAACATATGCTGCCAGCATCCATAAATTGAGCTTAACTCCTGGTAATTTCATTTAGTTTTCTGAGCAACAGTACTACACTGGCTTGTCACTGCCACCTTCTCAGACATTTTCTTGATTTCCTACAATAATAAGTCCAATGCTGTTTTCTCTAATATCCAAAGGATCGCTTCTCCTGGTATATATACACATAAATATTAAAGTCTCTTTCTCTCCTTTCACATTGTGCAAACAAACAGGAGAGACTCTTCTAAAGTGTAATACCTAGATTCAGGATCCTCCTCTTTGTGGAGATTTGATACTAAATTGGCTTTATTTTAATGTCAGCTTCTTACCTGGCTTTTCATCTGTTGACAGCTCTATACGCTTTGGATTACTGACTTGTTTTATTTTAGTTTCTTCAACTGCCTTTCTTATTTTTACATTTGTATTACAAAAGCTGAAATTTTATATTTTTGTTTTGAATCATGATCATAATTCTCTTCAAAAGAAACTTCCATTGAATTAAGCAATCGTTTTCTTAAAGCCTTCAGTGGAATCATTACACTGACTACCGGCAACTATAGTTAAAACAGGCACAACTGGTTAACTTATTTTAGAAGCAAAGTTCTACAGTTGCTGAGTTAGGGTATTTGTGGACTCTCTGAATGTCACTTGGGGAATTTATAAAATGGAGAATTACGCCACCAGTACTTTATAGAGTGCCACTGAATTTTTTTACCATACTTTTCTAAATAGCAGAATCTAATGTGTTTCCACTAAGAAAACATACATCACTGCAAACATATCAGGAAAATCATAATTATAAACCTTTAAGGGAGTAATTATCTTAGCTCATGCTACTGAAATCTAAGGCTTCATGCTATATAAAAATAGATTTTGAGATATTGGGAAACTTCTTATATAGACTCATGCTGAAATCTATTCTGGGAATTCTAATGCTGGAACATAAAATCAATTTAAGTATTCCATGCTAACAATCAACAACTCATTTATGCTCTAAACATTAGGATGGTAGAAAACTTCTATTCTTTCTAAAGATACATGTCTCTTACTGCAGAACTTTAGGACAATTTTTATCTTAATGACCTGTGGTACTGGATTAAAGGCATATTACCTGTGATTAACAATTCTTAAACCTTCATTTTCTGTATCAATACTAAAAAAGTCATACCAAAATTTCAATAGGTCCAATGAACTATAGGCAAGTACCAATTACTTTAAAGGAAATATACACGATTTAAATTGGGTTAGTTTATATTGTGGTTTGTTTTATAATATAATCAATAACACTACAGAAGGAAAAACACAAACGAGCTTCACCTTGTATAATTATTTCCTCTTTGCAACCTGCAAAGGAGAAATTATTTCGGAGAGTTTTTGTCCTTAGGTGATCTAATTTAATTAATATTCTAATTTAATTTATGATACCATAAATCATATAAAAGATCACTTTTATATATTATATATTATATATGATAATATATAAAAGTGATGTTCACAGAACATACTTAAGTGAAGTTCAATCAGATCACATTAAATTTCACATAATTTGGCATTTCAGGTCACTGATTTTCAAGCATGATGTATGACTTAGAATATAGCAAGCACAGCTTCTGCACAAGGTCCATAGCCTACAAAACAATGCAATATGCATGGAAGCAAATATACATCCAGATATATGTATTGTCACCATTAGGCTCCAAGCTTCATCTTTCTCTTAGCATATTTATTTGTAACTGTTCCTCTTGGCCCCATAAAGTTTCTACTAGATTGTAGCCACTTTGTTAAAAGGAAAATTTAGTATATTAGTCATTTTGCGAGTACATCAATCACAAAATT
This sequence comes from Diadophis punctatus similis, assembly GCA_023053685.1. Taxonomy (NCBI): domain Eukaryota; kingdom Metazoa; phylum Chordata; class Lepidosauria; order Squamata; family Dipsadidae; genus Diadophis; species Diadophis punctatus. The sequence continues at coordinate 44,017,937 of JALIGW010000003.1, forward strand.
ATTCTTGAAATTCCAAATACATTCCTACTATAATATTATTTCTTATTTATAAACATTATTGGTATAGAGTAACTTTGAAATTTTTAGCAAAACAGGAAGAGCTTCTGATTTATATTACACTTTATAGCTTTCTAACTACTGCTTTGGCATCCCAAAGGACGGTGCTTTTTTTCCAAGAGGCAAAAAAAAGCACCTTTGGGACAACCATGGCCTGGATGACCGAGAATCTCCACAGACATACTGCCTTGGGAAATTGCCAAATGATATGGGATCAACTTTCTTATGAATCTATTAAAGAGGGAGAAAACAAAGAGTCAGCCATTATATCTGGGTACTTCTTCAGTTGCAAGTATTTTTTTTTACTACAATGTTTTACACCTGAGCAATCAGCCTGTCTAAGACGTGGCTGGGTGAGAAAAAGGCAGAACTACCAACAGCATTGATTTAGACATTGCAGAATGTATTATTAGAGGATGGATAAAATATAAAAAGTAGTACTGAAAATGGATTGTATTATAACTTATTTGGCAGAACTATACTGCTAGCATATTAAGATGAAGTGAAACCTATGGAAAAATTAATTCCAAGTTTTACAAATATGATTTAGGATTTTTTTCCCTGCACAAACAAAAGCCTAAAATCAATCCTCCATAGCCAGATGGTTTTTTTTTTAAAGAGACCAGCTAATTTTTGTTGAGAAATAAAACTACCGGTATCTTTAGAATTCAAAAAAATGCAACAAATTAAAAAATAAATAAAACTCCACTACAAACCCTTTCTTCATTTCCAGAAATCCGGGTACTAGCCATAACTGGGTGGATCACAGGGTTTTTTTTTCCAGCTACAAGGACTAGAAAATAATAATTTTCATATTCATGGCAGGAAAAGCAAACTATATATATATATAATTGCTGTAAACCCAAACTATCAAATACGAATTAGGGCACCAGTTACGTACCGATAACCTTCCCCTCCCCCTCCCAAATAATTCTGTGACTTTTTAACACATTCTTCGCCCTCTCGTGTGAAAAGGCCTACACAGGGCCTCACCACCAGTGTTTTTGAGACAACCGGCGAAGCTGCACCAAAGGGAGGGCGGGCGGAGGGCTGCCTCGAGGCGCTTCCAAGGCATGACGTCTTTTTCCTTAGCCCGCCCCCGCCCCCTCTAAGCCAGCAATGGCGAAAGAAGAAAAAAGAACCACACCGGCCACCAGCCTACATATACAACGGCAGCAATCGGTTTCGCCTCCCACTAAGATCTAAGTTCTGTTATGGCAACCGTCTTTGGGAGCCCCCTAAACAAAACACACAAAATGTCAGCCTTTGCGTGGGCCTCCCTAGGAAAAGGACTCTATGGCACCGGCCGAGAGCCTGCGTTATAGAAAGAAGGGGATCCGTGAAGTATCATTGAAAAAAAACTTCTGAGAGGAAAAAAAATTGTCCCGCACATGCGTAGAAAAGCCATCTCGAGAATGGAGGGGTTTAAAGGGAACAGAAACGGTCCAAACGCACCCGTCAGTTCGAGAGAAGCCAACGCATGCGTGCAGTTTTAAACCAGCGCAAGCATCCGCGGGAGGAACTTTTCTACCGCGCCTGCGCGAGGGCACCCTCGCCTTCTCTTTGTTGGGCTTCGTGGGTTGGGCGCCATTTTGCGCGGCGGCTGAGTGGAGGCGCTGATTGGGTTTCGGGGACCGGTGGCGGAGCCAATCAGAGCGGGACCCGAACCGGGGGAGCAAGGCACGGTGAGTTCGAGCAGCCAATATGGAGCCCCCGAGCGCCGGCCCAAGAGCCGGGATTGGCGGGGCCGAGTGGCCAGTCAGAAGGCCGCGCGCGGGCTAGGGCTGGGCGAGCGTTGGGGCAGCGAGTGGCTGTGGCCCGTTGGCGCCCAGAACCTGCATCGAAGTGGGATGGGTGGCTGAAGTGGGAACCGGGATGTCACTGTTTGGGGCGAATAGGGTTAGCAAGTCCCGTCTGGCTCGGCCCGGTCCCCACGGGACCGGCGGAGGACCTTCGGAGATGCCTTTGTGTGGCCTTCGCTGGAGGAAGGGAACGAGAGAAAGCCCGTGGGGCATTTCCTCCGGTGGCTTTACGGGGTGGCTTTCAGTGGCCTTTGTAAGGGGCTCGTCAGCCTGTGTTTGGTGGCCTCTGGCCCTGGAGGTCAGTTTCGCTCGCACGCCTTTCAGGGCACGGACTGTAACCGAACACCGCGGGGCTCAGAGTGCTGCGTTTCTCCGTCAGCCGCTCTGCCAAATTTTTGCCTCTAAAAAATTCGCCTTCTGTCGAAACCGATATTGTAGCCGAGAAGGCCTCTTCATAGCTGACACAAAACAAAGAGGTTTTCCTTACATATCGAGTTACAATTATACTAAAATAATCTGCCTCAGATGAAAGCCACTGCTGCTTATGCCCTTTATAAGCTGCTCACATACCTACAACATTAGGCTGACCGGTAACCGGAAAGAAGAGCCTTTCAATAAACGGAGGAGTTAAGGCATGTTTTCTTCTCTAACGTTAGAATAACCTTTGGCGATTTATTCTATTTTTTGTGTGTGAAATCTTTTTATGTACTTCCTGTATAAAGTGATTTAGTGGCTTTCAACATAGTCCCATATGACACAGAGAAGATACTATATTTATTTATTTATTTATTTATTTATTTATTAAATTTATATACCGCCCTTCTCCAGGGGACTCAGGGCGGTGAACAGCCAAGTAAAAAACATTAAAATACATTTAAACCAAGTAAAAACATTAAAATACATTTAAAATAACATATTCAATATGGCCCTAATTTAATACAATTTAAAATTTAGTAAAATCTTAAAATTTTAAAAAACCCCAAAAACTTTTTCACGCCAGCCCGGCTTGATAAAAATAATGCGTCTTGAGGGCACGGCGGAAGGTGGACAGGTCGTGAATTGTTCTTAAGTCTGGAGGGAGCTGATTCCAGAGGGTGGGTATATAGTATATAATATAGGATTTCTTAAATTCAATGTTAGGGAATAATAGATTTGGTTTCATTTTGTTCTGTGTTTATATATTATACCACTGAACATAAAAGCTTACAGAGACCATGCTTTGTGGCCCAGTCTAGAATCTGCAAAAAGAATGGGTTCTTTACTGGCTTCTTTTTTAAAAAAGCTAATCAAATTAACTACTGTTTGTATGCAAATAAAGCTTAACATGTAGTTAAAATAGAGAAAGGAAGGTGATATTTCAAATGTAAGGCTAAAGTACAATAGTTTTCAATTGGCTATCTCTGTAATTCGACAAATGTGCATCATTTTTCTGCTGAAAACAAGGGTAGAATTTAGTAACAGAGTAACAGTTGGAAGGAACCTTGGAAGTCTTCTAATCCAACCCCGTGGTCAAGCAGAAACCCTATATACCAGTGATGGCGAACCTTTTTTTTCTCGGGTGCCAAAAGCGTGCATGATAGTGCGTGTGCCCACACGCATAATTCAATGCCCACCACACACCCTGCACATGCGCGTGCGACCCCCGTGATGCCATGCGCATGCATGCATGACCCCACTCCGTTTTGGGCCTAGCAGGCCTCACTGAAGCCTCCAGAGGCCCATTTCCAGATTTCTGGTGGCCCGTTTTTCACACTCCCCAGGCTCCAGAGGCCTTCTTGGAGCCTGTGGAGGGCAAAAACGGCTTCCCCGGGGGGCCCTGGAGAAAACACCCTCCCAGAGCCTTCGAGTGAGCCCTGTACTTACCTGGCATCCAAAATGGGCCGTGTGGAGACTCCTGGGAGGGGAGGGGTGGCATGGACGGGGCCAGCTGAAAATCAGCTGGCCGGCGCGTGCATGCGTGCTGGAGCTGAGCTAGGGCAACGGCTCACGTGCCCGCAGATATGGCTCCACGTGCCACAGGTTCGCCATCACGGCTATATACCATTTCAGACAAATGGCTGTCCAATCTTTTCTTAAAAACCTCCAGTGTTGCAGCACCCACAATTTCTGGAGGCAAATTGTTCCACTCATTAATACAAAATCTCACAATTGAGGCCTGCTTGCCTCCTCCTTGGCCTCACAACTGAATTTAGAAGGAAGTCAGACCCATTCTGATTTCAGCTTATCGGTAAGATTTGCTGAAACACTGTGTCTTGTACAAATACATTTGATGAAAAACAATTCCAGTTTCTTGACTAAATTAACACTGGCAGTGTCCTGCAAAATTAATCAGAAGATGTGAATATTTGAATGTTTTTTACCTGAACCATTGTAGTCCCACTCCTGCTGATTTCAATCTACATCGTGCTTGGATTTGTTGGAGGTATTTCCACTACTTCAGTCTTCGCTAATCCTAATTCCCTGCAGATAATCACCTAATTTATAGCCACCATATCTTCACCTATGATGGTTGGGAAAGGCAGACCAATATACTTAGAGCTGTTACGTAGGAAATTGAACTATCAGATGTTTGTTGTTGACAATTACACATTCCTTTCCAAGAGGATGTAAACCAAATTTCCCACTTAACAGTTTGCCTATTATCTTGCCTATTGTTGATGGGAGGTAAAATGAGTAAAAACCCTGTGCATTCTTGAATTCCCAAGAGGATAAGCAAGGTATAAATTGAGTAATAAATGCAGTAATATCTATAGTAAAAAAATTGCTTGGTAAGTGGGAGAAAAGAATCCTCCCTCTCATAACTTCTAGACACCCAGAACTTTAACCCTATCATCTGCCCCTAATTCCACCAGTAAGTTTCCCTTTTGAAATTCTGCTTCACCTGGAAATTCTTTGTTTCCCAATTTCTACCATTTTACTATGTTGCAGTTGGACCCACTTTGTTATTTTAGGGTTCCCAGATAACTTGCACTTAGTACACACTGACAATAATGTTCTATGTTTTCTTTTAGGTTTCTAATTGAAGATTGGATAAAGAATTGATACAGAAAAATATGGAGCAGTACACCACAAACAGCAGTAGCTCAACAGAACAGATAGTTGTGCAGGCTGGACAAATACAGCAACAGGTATGACAGTTATTTGTAATTCAGATTTCAGTATGTTCTTAACAGTTTTAAGTGCCCAGAAGAATAGGTACTTCCATACTCATTATTAGAACTGTGCAAAATATTGGGTTACCCTTTTTTCTGCAAAAGAAGCATCACTTCTTCGAATGTAAAAGCAATCATGCTCCTCCCCAGTGTTTTTGCCCATATATGTGCACAGAGGGTACTTCTGCCAGAATTGTTGCCAAAATGAATTGTACTTCCATATGGTTTGCATATCCCTACAAGGGCACATTTAATCTCTATACATTAAAATATAATTATGAAAACTAAATGGTATGTCTATTTCTTGGCCAGGTCTAACACTAATGTAACGATTTGTTTGTGGGTGATATCTGCATAAGATAACTTAATACTTAACTACAGTACGTATAAAGTTAGAGATCTCTTGGATTAATGTAAATTAGGTTATGCTTATACTGGGGTTTGATTTTATTATCTTGTCCGTGTTTCTTAAATTTCAATGCTTTTTTCTGAGAGAGATCACAGTGCAAGGCCTACACTGATTTAGGCACAATACAATATCAGTGTGCTCAGATTTCTTCCTTTCAGAAGCCACAAGTCAGCCATCTGTTTCTTTTCTGTCCTTATTTAGAGCTTCCAAACTTTGCACTGAGAAAGGGTGTACTTTGCATCTTTTTGACCAGAGAATAATATGCAGATTAAACATTGGTAGGCTACCACATTAGAAATGGACTCGCTCATTCCTCCTTGTAGGGCCTGTTGTCTCTTCTGGCAGTTTTTTTAATCTTGTCTTGAGCATTTCCTCCTGCCAAGTTTCAAGCTCTTCCTGTTCCTGTTCCCAGCAGCAGGGTGGTGTGACTGCTGTCCAGTTGCAGACTGAGGCTCAGGTGGCATCTGCCTCAGGCCAGCAAGTTCAGACCCTCCAGGTAGTGGTGATCTATCTGTTGTATTTGTGTGAGCACTGCATGAATCACACTATCACTGCATGTTCAATGCTGTGTTTGCACTGGGGCTTGAAATGGAAACAGAAAAATAGTTGCAGTTTTAATTGTAAGTAACATCTCATGTTCCTAAAAGGGATGGAATAAGCTTCTCAACCAATTCTCATGCTGGCTGTGAATCAAGGGAGTTAGAGTTCAGTGTATGAACTATATGTATATGTATGGGTAATAGCTCATTCTAACCGTAACAGATAACAGTCAAATTAACTGTTAAAATGTTGAAATGGATTACCCAGTTAAAAATGCATGTCGCAAACTGACTTATCTGAAACTTCTACTACTACAGATTTTTTAAAAAATAGGGATGATATGCTGGGGGGGGGGGGGGACTGTGGACTTGCCACCCTTCAAAAAGTCTTTTTAATAAAGAACACTTACAATTATATATTTGAGGGGTTGTTTTCCCTTTTACCAGTGAGATTTGCAAAAAAAAGAATTTTTGTTTGGGAGATTTAGTTAATGGATTATGTTTAGGACAAAAATCAACAATATATGTTAGCTTAAAATATTAAAATACTGGAGAAGAAAGATTTCATATCCTGATTTGTGTTCTTGTGAAAAGGTAAATGTCATGTGAAGACTCATCATGTGTTAAATAAGACAATACTACTATTACTTTCTGTTTCCTCTGACCTTTTAAGGATTAGTGTTATAAAGCACATTAACATCCATCTTTTGATGTCATCAAAGGTATCTTTTTTCTTGTTTAGAATTTTTTTTGTTTTACTACACTTTTCAAAATATTCAGTATTTTATTATATCTAAGAAATAATAAAATAAAGTTGATAAAGTTTATTTGCATTGTACTGACCTACCCTGATTTTTATACTATGTTCCTTTTTAGCTCTTCTATTTATTGTTTTGTTAGCCTTTTCCAGCCTAGAATTATCCATATGTGTTCGATTTCAAATCCATAATTTGGTAATTATGAAAATTAAAATCCAGTGTTTTGAAAGAGTTTTTATTTAGCTGGCCTAAAGTTGTATAGAAAGCCTTCAGAAGACATTCATATTTTATATTGTTCTTGGACTTCCATTTCAGGTCCCAAATATGTCTGAGTTAGTTACAAGTGCACATACAGGTAGACCTTGACTTATGACCACAATTGAACCGAAACTTTCTGTTGTTAAGCAAGACAATTGTTAAGTGAGTTTTGCCCCATTTTACAACCTTTCCTGCCTCAGTTATTAAGTGAATCACTGCAGTTGTTAAGCTAATAATATGGTTGTTAACTGAATGTGGCTTCCCCATTGGAAGCCTTTTCCATTCCCCAGATGGAAGCCTTCCATCCTTCCGAGGTAGGTAAAATGAGGACCCAGATTGTTGGGGGCAATATAAATATACGTTGCTTACTGGTGTAAACCGCTTAGAGAGTGCTTGCACTGTGGGGCAGTATATAAATCTCAATAAATAAATAAATAAAAAATAAATAAATAGATAGATAGATAGATAGATAGATAGATAGATAGATAGATAGATAGATAGATAGATAGATAGATAGATAGATAGATAGACTTTGCTTGTCAGAAGGTTGTAAAATGTGATCACAGGACCCTGAGACACTGCAACCGTCATAAATACATGCCAGTTGCCAAGCATCCAAATTTTGAACACATGACCATGGGGGTGCTGCTATGGTTGTGAGTGTGAAAAACAATCATAAGTCAGTCTTCAGTGCCATTGTAACTTCGAACAGTCATTAAACAAATGGTTGTAAGTCAAGGACTACCTTTATTCATAAAAATATTTGAGTTTCATTAAATTTCGCCTGTCTTCAAAAGATACTGCTAATTTGACTTCCGGTTCCGGATCGCTGCATCGCGGACGCTCCTCGTTGAGCGCCTTTCCTTTTCCCCGTTAAAGCCGCCAGAACAGCTGTCTGGCGGCTTGAAAGTCTCTGCCCCGGGCAAAGGGGAGAGATGAGAGCCGGACAGGTGGGGTAGAGCCCCCCCTAGTGCCCCAAGTGTCAGCCAGGGGCGCGAAAGGTGAGGGCTCCCCAGCCAGCCTGTCTCTTGCTCCGGGGACTTGGAAACCTCCGCTTTTGCGGAGCAAGATGCTGTGACCACCCGCTGCTTCGTGAATGGGATTACAACTACTTAATTGTTTAAACAAGCAGACAGAGAGAGACAGGATTTTAAAGGGCAAGTACAGATTTTTTTTTTCTTTCAACTCCACTGCTGATTTTCACTTCGGAAGAAACTAAGTAACAGTTATTAGGCTACAACATGGCGATCGGAGAAAGTGGGAGGAGAAGTGAAAGTAACTTTCGTTTTCCTAGCAGCTTTTTTTCTTATGGAAATTTTTGATTTTGAAAGTTGGCTTTACTCTCTCTGTCTCCCGATTTTGGATTAAATAATAACTGACAATTTTTTAAAAAATAAAATTCTATCTGGCTTTGGAATTTGAAAGAATTTTAAAAGAAATTTAAAAGAACTTTAACTAGAGGCTTGGCTTTTTCTTTGTTCACCACTGGAAATACTAAAATGGCTTCAAAATCTGGAAAGATGGTTTTGAATAAAAGAATGGATTATTCATCTGGTTATATTTCTAAAATGCAACTTACCACTGAGTTAACACCCCCAAAGTCTTTAACACCTGAAAATTTAATAAGTACCTTAAAGATTATGAAAGATGAACTTATTGTTGAATTTAACCAAAAAATTAGTGAAATAGATAATAAAATGCAGGCTGCTTTAAAGAATATTGACCAACAAATTAGAAATGATGTGTTGGAGGTATGTAAAGGTCTAGCAACAAATATTGAAGTTTTGGCAAACCGCATTGAAGAAAACAAACAAGTTTTGACAACTTCAGTAGAATATATAGATAAAATACAAAATGACATTGCAAATTTTGAAACAGAGGTGTTAATGACGCAATTCAGATCCATGGAATTTGCCATAAGGGTCAGGGGGTTGAAAGAAGGATTATATGAAGATTTGAAAGGAAGGATGGTGGAAGCTTTGGAGCAGGTGTCTGGACTGTCTAAAGAAGAACTAGCCAGGCAAATTGATAAAATATATAGAATCAACTCCTGGTATGCAAAACAAAAACACCTACCAAGGGATATTGTAATATACTTTACTACAAGAGCCTTACGGAATAGGATTATACAGGCGACGTTTAAGAATAACCTGCAGGTGAATGGCCAGGAACTGATGATATGGAAAGAAATTCCCTCTAAAATGCTCAAAGCCAGAAAAGATTATACCTTTCTGATTGATGAATTTAAAAGGTTAAATTTACATTACAAATGGGAAGCACCAACAGGAGTTGCAGTGAAATTTCTGGGAAAAAGATATCGGCTTAATACAACAAAGAAAGCTACTGAATTTTATGTCAACGTCTTAAAGGCTGATATATCCAAGATTCCAGAGGAAAGATGTATGAAAACAAAAGAGGAGGAGGAGGGAAAGCCATCCCTTCCTCTTCAAATCGAAACAGATTTACAAAATTTAAATGATTGGCAGAGCCAGACAGATGTCTACAGTGTGGAAAAGGAGATGGAAGATCGGGGTCAGATGGGAGGCGAGCTGACAACTACAAAATTATCAAGTTACAAAAAGATGCAACCATCATCAAGATACAACAAGATGCAGTGTTGAAGTTTATTGGACAGATGGTTGCCATTATGACTGTACTTTTCTTTTTCCCTTCTTTCCTTAATTTTTTTTTCTTTTCTTTACTTCTTGCATTCTTTTTTTTTCTTTTGTTTTTTTTGGGGGGCTTATTCAAAGTATTATTAATTCTTTTTAAAGATTTAGAACTTTTTTGAACCTAATAATTTAATACATAGTAACATTATGTTACTAATAGAGTGGTAGAATTTATGATGAAGTTTAAGGTTTTTGTATTATTATTTAGTTATTTTTTGTGTAATATCAATTTAAGTTTTATTTAATTGTGAGAAAGATTTGGAATTGTCATCTATCCAGTTATAAAATATTACAATTAGATTTAACATTTTTTTTTTTTGGGAGGAAGGTTATTTAAAGTTTGTAATTAGTGCTTATAATCTGATATATAGTAATAGTATGTTATTTATATACTGATTGATTTTATGATGAAGTTTAAGGTTTTTGTATTTAATACTTAGTCATCATTTATGTAATAATCATTTAATTCTTAGTTAACAGTGAAGAAATGTTGTGAAGGGTAGATGATTGAAAGGAGGAGGAAGGAATTTTTATTAGTGTACAATTTGGAGTTGAAGTTTTAAAAAAATAAGGTAGAAGTCAAAATTTTTTAATTTAATTTAAATTTATTTTATTGATATTATGCCCTGTACTCTGTCTGGGAAGTCCGGGGGGGAGGGGGGGAGGGAAAGGGGTGGGTTAGGGGGGAGAAAAATTAAAAAAAATGTTTGTACTTTCTATTTAATGTTTAGCTATTATCTATGTAATTTTGTACTAATAAAACTTTTTGGAAATAAAAAAAAGATAGGAAAAAAAAAAAAAAGATACTGCTAATTCTTGGTGCCTCATATTAATAGGAGATGATATAGTATGCAGTTCTTTGGATTCAGTCTTAGAAAAACACGTGGCTGCTTTGAGATGTTGCAAACAGGTGGTCTCTCTGCATCCTGTGCACTCAGAACAGTTGTATGCGACTTTTTAGCCTTGGTTGTTAAGTGAATTATTGCAGTTGTTAACTGAATCACAGTTAACAACTGTGTCATTAAACAAATCTGACTTCCTCCATTGACTTTGCTTATCGGAAGCCTGCTGGGAAGATAACGAATGACAATCACATGACCCTGCGATGGTCATAAGTCACTTTTTCAGTGCCATTGTAACTTCAAATGATCGAAATTATTACCTATATGTTCAGGACTAGCTATATGTCGTTGGGAAACAGGTTATGGGTCTGCACCCTGCAATTTTCAGGGTCATTTCACTTTTCCTCCTTCTCAGTTAGAAATGGCCTTCCAGTTGTTAGCTATTTTTCATTTTCTGAGGCTTCCAAAACCCTCAAGGGTGGGTTTGTCAATGACTTTAGTCAGAATCCATGGAGCTCAACTTGCTTGGCCCATGTACATTCCTATTGTGACTCTTATTGTCCCACAAACATGTCCCAAATGTTAGGGTCGCTTTGTCAGGCTTTTCATTATTTGTGGTAAGTCCTTTCTTACTTTCAAGAGTTTTGCAGAATTAATACTGATTTGCTCTAAACTGCAAGTTTTCTTAGAACTAGATTATTCCATTGTCATGTCGCTTGATCTTCTCTATAATGGCATGATTCTTTGTTTTAGTTGCTCTGTAGCCTCTGCAGTTCTCCTGATTGTGCTTTACAAACAGATTTGCTTTGATTTTCTTATTTTACAACTTTCCTTGCCTCAAATTCTTCAAATTGCTCAAATCTATGCAAATTTCTTTATTTTTAATTCCAGTCACATTTTACATTTTGTTCTTTCATTTCTTAATAATGTCATTCCTTTGTATTTTTATATATTTGTATTTCCTATTATTCTTTCATATTTTTATATTATTATGTTTGATATCACAAGTCATCAGATATTTAGACTTGATCTGACATTTTTATTCACCCATTCAGGCTTTTTCAGGGACCTGGAATAGGCAGATACTGTTTTTGATGGTGTATTATTATTATAATGATGATTTTCTGCAGAACTTCTACATAGGAAAATTTTGGTGCCTGAAGCTAATTGCTTATCTGAGCTTGTGTTTCATTTTGGTTATTTTCTTTTCCCATTGTTTAGGTCCAGGGTCAGCCACTGATGGTACAAGTGAGTGGAGGCCAGCTAATCACATCAACTGGTCAACCAATTATGGTACAGGCTGTACCTGGAAGCCAGGGTCAAACTATTATGCAAGTTCCCGTTTCAGGATCACAAGGACTTCAGCAGGTCAGTATGCCCAAATGATGTACAAATTAGTGTTAAGCAATGCAGTGATTCTATTAAATCGGTTTTCAATCAAATCGATTTTTGAAGATCAATTTAAAGACTAAATCATCAAATTACTAGCTATATAATTACTAATCCTTCAGAGTTTTGACAATCCCCTCAAAAGTATTGATGACCCAGTTCCAGAGTTCTGATGGCAGCATAATCATGATTGCATTTCAGATCCTTGGGAACCCAGCACACTTTTACAGCCAGTTGCAGTGTTCCTCGAGGTCCTATAGGTAGTCATGCTTACAACTGCCATATTTGCTTAACGACTACCACAAAAAATGTCATAAAATTTGGTTGGTCACGTGGGTGCTTCAACTTATGACTGTAATGATTTATGACAGACATTCCAGGCTCCATTACAGTTGTAAGTAAAGAACTACCTATAGGACCTCTCAACTTAATCCAATTGGTGCTTCCCAAAATAATTAGTACTGATGGTGGATCTATGATTCTCCAGATGTTGTTGGAATACTTGGTTGTATCACTTGTGTTAGTTGCCTAGCCTTCCTCTTTAAAGGAAAAGCCTTATAAAAATAAAGATAATGCGCTGCTTCAAAATGATGAAATTCCAACCTCATTTTGTAATCCTGGTTATACAATCAGTGTAATGTTGTTATTAATAGGGGTCATATTGAACATTGTGCAAAAATACTCTCCTACTTGATGAAGAAGAGCTAATACTACTGTATATGTTTAAACACTTCTTGCTTAAGACTTCATATTCTTTTGAATTGTGAAGAATGTTTCCTAGGAGTTGCAAAGGATTTTCCCCCTATCCTTATTTTTTAATACTCTTGCTGTAGAAAATATGTATAGTGGTCACCCTTCAACATTGTTTTATTCTTGCTTTTGTTATTTAATGTGCGTAATTTCCCCCTAGCTTTTGTTTGGTTAACAAATCATCTCAGAATAATCAATTAAAGCCATGATTAGGAATAGTAGTTAACAGCATCTTACTCTATTTTATATGTCCACAGATTCAGTTGGTCCAGCCTAGTCAGATTCAGATTCAAGGTGGACAAGCGGTACAAGTTCAGGGCCAGCAGGGCCAGACACAGCAAATCATCATCCAGCAGCCACAGACAGCAGTAACAGCTGGCCAAACACAGGTAGCATATTAAAAGGGGGAAGAAGTTGGAGAGGGGTTCAACTAAAGGGAGGAAGGTCAATGGAACATTCAGGAAAATTGATTTTTGGCATAGTGTTTTATGTGAAACCATGGGAAATTCCAAGGTATAATAGTTTTATATTATTCACTGTTTTAATTTTGTGTGATGCTTGCTTCTGCAGACCCAGCCACAGATTGCAGTCCAAGGACAACAGGTAGCCCAGACAGCAGAAGGTCAGACAATTGTCTATCAACCAGTTAATGCTGATGGAACAATTCTTCAGCAAGGTAGGAATTCTATGTGCTACAACCATTTTCTAAGAAATATTAACTCTTTCAGAATTACGTGCATTTTTTAAAATTTCTGGAACATGAATGGGTAGCTAGCAAGTTGTATACAGTCCTTGTCAGTTTCTCTACAGTGTGCCCTTTAACAAGAGCTGTGTCTGCTCTTCTGGTAGTTTTCCAGTCTCCTGCTAGAGGGGAGTACTAGAAAGTGCTCCCTTCCCCAGAGCACCAGTGTTTTCATACTGACATCTGATTTACATATTATTTCCTGATCACCTCAGAGCTATACTGTTCTCTTTCTTCAGTTCCATGTTTTACCAGACATAGTTTCTTAGAGGTATGTATATATGCATTTGTCAATAGCATCTATACAAGATAAAGATGTTTCAGTTTTAACAGACGTCAACAGATGCTGCATTTGCATTTCACCTCAAAGAGCCTAATCTAAAATACTATGCGGTCTTAATTCTACTAGAAGCTAACATGAAGTATGAATTTTCTGCTAACTTATGCATAAGATAATAGACATCCCTGTTCCCAATAGCTAATATTCAGAAATGCATTCCCATAGAACTGGAAAGCCCTTTAGCACTTCCTGTCTGTAGCATTCTGTTCCATGAGTTTATTTAAGCCTATATAAAGCTTAGTGGACATAATTATACCTTTGTGGGAATGATACAGCAACAGGTAAAAAATAAGTTATCTCTTATATTTTAACATTTATTGCCTTAATAAGGTATTTAGCAGAAATCTTGAATTTCACGTTGGTTTAGAAATACATGCTTAACTCGCATGTGGATAGGTCATTTTAGATCTCAGTAAAAAAAATTATCCAAAACATCCATAAGTATGGCTCAGAATGAGGGAATAACATTTGAAATGGGACTAAATTTGTTTCTTATTTTTTATGCGTTCTGTTCTGTTTAAAGTTACAGTCCCTGTTACAGGCATGATCACCATCCCAGCAGCCAGTTTGGCTGGAGCACAGATTGTTCAGACTGGAGCCAACACCAATACAACTAGCAGTGGACAAGGGACAGTAACAGTGACTCTGCCTGTTGCTGGAAATGTGGTTAACTCTGGTGGAATGGTCATGGTGTGTATTGCATTCTATACTCCCCCTTCTATTATTGTGTATTATTGTATACCACAAATAGGCAAACTTTGTGGCCTCCAGGAACATTGCCTATTTTTTCTCATGGCTTTTGTCCCAGCAAAGTTGTTTACAATCACTAATTTTCCTAAACCTTGCCAGCAGGAGAAACAAACAAAATGTATAGTAGCATCATTGGACAGGAAAGTACTATATTAGCTCATCCACTGATAAGCTGAACTTCAAATTTTTAACCAAAATATCATGAAAAATGTGCAATCCACAGATATCACCTACCTACATTTTTCAATGTATTTTGGTTAGAAATTTGAAGCTTGGCTTATCGGTGGATGAACATATACCGTATTTTTCGGAGTATAAGACGCATCGAAGTATAAGATGCACCTTAGTTTTGGGGGAGGAAAACAAGGAAAAAAGGCCTCTGCCTCCAAGCAATTTGGCAAACAGCAAACAGCACAGATGATATACACTGTTTGCTGTGCATTTCTGTGCATGTGTGCTTGACCCATAGAAATAGCAAAGAATTGGAGAAATGTACATTGTGCCAGAAAGTTTTCTTAAATGTAGTCACACTAACTCCTCCCAATTATTTAAATAGATCTACTCCAAGGTAACTAAACTCTAATACTAAACAGGACACTTTTACATTTCAGACTATACTTGTACAGAGCTGTTAAAATTAATTAAAATTTCTGGAAGTATACATTATTCTCTATTATTTAAAAGAAGATGCAATAGCACTGGGCCTCTTCAGAGCAAGCATTTATTTTAAAAAGCTTCTTTATTTTGTTAAGTTGTCTAGATTTACAGGGATCTCCAACCTTGGCAACTTTAAGACTTGTGGACTTCAACTCCCAGAATTCCACAGCCAGCAAAGCTAACAAAGCTGGCTGTGGAATTCTGGGAGTTGAAGTCCACAAGTCTTAAAATTGCCAAGGTTGGAGACCCCTGGCTCTAGAACAATAATAAAGCAGTCTTTAAAAATAAGTCTAATAATTTGAACATTCTACAGACATTTATAGTTATTCACTTACCCCCTTCCATCCAGTTCAGCAGAAAATAAAAATCTGCGTGTCTCTCCCAGCTATTTGCCTCTTTGCAGTTTCAGTTTCACTTTCATTTTAGCACGTGTCAAATCAGCTGTAGGTCGGGAAGCTGCTAGTGACTTGCTTGGCTTTACAGGCTCTTCCCTCTTTGCTGCAAACAGGTAAATTGCTGGAAGACAGAGGCCAAAGGGTGGGGGTGGCTGGATGGGTGGGGCTACATTCAGTGTATAAGACGCACCCAAGTTTTCACCCTCTTTTTGGGGGTAAAAATGTGCGTCTTATACTCCGAAAAATACAGTATGTGAGTATATATGAGAAATGTAGTACTTTAGAAAAGTAGCATGTAATGTATTTGTGGCTAAATCCATCCATGGATAAGCCAAAGTCAATTTTAGGTCCGTTTTGGCACCTAAAATTCTCAAATTATCCATGAGTATATAGAATAATGAAATTTCCCTCCACCCCAGTGATGGGATGTTTTATTAATATGTGTGATATATGTGAATGAGTACTTTTGAATGATTGCAAAGCCCCTTCTCAGAAATATTCATGAGCCACAGCACCAAAAAGGTTGCCAGCTTGATTTTATAAACTTGATATCCATTCGCTTTTATATTTTTAAAGAAATTTGCTTTGATTTTGCATATTTGGAATATAGTTGATGTAATAGAAATATTCAAACTACAGACACTTCTATGTTAATTTCTATGAGATTTGCTGCAGAATTTTGAGAATATTTTTTTCAGGAAGTGAGTTGAATTCTAGGAGTTGGTTGTGTTCACTTCCCACTCCTACTTTGTCTTTCCGTGTCTCTTGGTGAGAAACCGTTTAATCAGTGCATTTCCCTGATTTGATGTAGATGGTGCCAGGTGCTGGATCAGTGCCAGCTATCCAAAGAATACCTTTGCCTGGGGCCGAGATGTTGGAGGAAGAGCCTCTGTACGTAAATGCAAAACAGTATCACCGGATTTTGAAGAGAAGGCAAGCAAGAGCCAAGTTAGAAGCTGAAGGAAAAATACCTAAAGAGAGGCGGGTAAGATTATCAGTTGCTATTACAATTCATGAGACGCAGAAGATAAATAGCTATATATTATTACGATTGCTCAGTAACATCCATCTGTAGAAGTCTTTTCCCAATCATCATAATGAACCATATTGGACTCAAAAGGATACCATATTTACAGTATAAACTCTTGCCTTTTTGTTTAATGAATAGAAATAGATTATTGGTTTTCAAAGTCTTTCTTTGTCTTGGCAAGTCACTGGAAGTAGGTTGCCTATGTTTTTTTAGTCATAGAAATTGCATACACTTTAATGAGTTAAAATAAATTTTAGTTGAAAATTACAGAAAAAATTCTTAGCTGATCATAGAAGGACGAGAGAAGATGTGCATAATTGTACATGTGGAATACAATGCACTTTCACCAGGAGTTCAACACATTAATACTAATGCCTTATTTAGACAGTGATACAAATTTGTTTAGGGCTGTGGTACAAATTTTGGTTATCTCTTGTTAAGAAATACAGACTTGACAGTGCAATAAATGAGCAAGATGTAGAAATGAATCAGTTTTTCTGGAGAAAGAAGTAAGCAGTCTTTGCAACTTTAATTATATGAGGTAATATGGAGGCTTGGTTATTATACAAGGGATAGTTACATAATACAAAGTGACTCCATGAACAAAGAGAGATGGGTTATGAACATTAAAAGAATAAAGCTCAAAATTATTAGCCATGTAACAGTTTCCATAGGTTTTGTATTCCTTCCATTCTTTTTTGTTTCTCCTCTTATTTATTTTTTTGCATTTTTTTATTTTTCTCTCCACAATACATATGACATCATATACCTTCAGTACAACTTAAAAAGCATATATCATCTTTTAAATACAATTTTTTTAAAAAAATCGCACATCCATTCTATTATATCTTAACCTTTGGTATATATTGTTTAACTCTTGCTGCCTCCTTTATCTAGTTTCGTCATCCGGATACCCAAATTATCTTCCAAATAAGTTTACCGCTATTATTTACTTAATCTACTAACTCTTATGTCTCTAACTTCTTAAATTTGGCCGTAGTGCTTCTTTCTCATCCTTATTTTCTTGTTCATCATTCTTTTTTTTCCCTTGCTCTCTCCTCTAATCTTTCTAGCCAAACAAATAACTTACCCCCCAAATATCATCATTCATTCTTTTTCTCGGATCTTTGAGCAGTCCTCTTCTTTATTCTTTCTCCAAGGGATGCCCAGGGATTAGAATTAGATAAAATGCCTCAGTAGTCAAATACCGGTACTGAAAGAAGGGAAGAAGCTCTACAGACATGCCCATATTTCCTTTTTCACTTTTATGCACTCCAGATTAACTTACAGGTCACTCCAAATACTGTCTTATTCTTAGTTGAAGTAATATTTAACAGTTACTCCAGCTAGATTCCAGGCCCAAGATCTCTGAGTATCTACTTATACAGGCAGCCTATGTAAGTCTTCAGGTCCCAACTTTTCTGTTTGATGATTTGTGTGGGGAATTAGTGCACATTTGTTAGAAAGATGGCAGTTTCCAGGTATTCCTTCTTTATCATCATGAGAGCTGGGAGGAAAAAAGCAGTAGCCATAAGAAATCTGTAACAAGTCACCTTTATTTTAAAGCAGAATTAAGTAGTTTGATCAAAAAGTATAAATGTTGATATATTTTGATGGTTCTACATTTGATCATTTGATCAAACATATATTTGACCCCTAAACATAGTGTTTTCCTTTATGAAGCATCTGATGTTTCCCTTACTGAAAAGGCAATGTTGGACAGTAGATGCAAAGACCAAATGGGCTTTTGTTTTTACCTCTTGACATCAATCCAGCCTAGTTGTAAAAAATGCTAGTTAAAATTACTGGAATAAGTTAATTACAATTCATGTTCTTTAGGTCTGTGAGGCCTCAACCCTAGATTTTGGGAAAATTTCTTCTTTCAGACTACATGATACTGAGGATTTTTCCCTTCCTTTTTAGCCTTAGCATTATTTCAACCTTTTCTGTACCTGGTCTTTACTTAATGAAAATGGATGGATGAATGGATGTGTGTGTGTGTGTGTGTGTGTGTGTGTGTGCTAGCATTACATAAGGTGTGCTTTCATCTCTACAATTTTGTAATTGTATATACAGAAATATCTTCATGAATCCCGACATCGGCATGCGATGGCAAGGAAACGAGGAGAAGGGGGACGCTTCTTTTCTCCAAAAGAAAAAGATAGTCCTATGCAGGTAAATGAAATTTATTTACTTACTTAAGTTGATCTTTATGGGTAGGTGCTTCCAATTTACAACTTTAGCATTAACCAGAAATAAATTCTGAATTCTTGTTACTTTTTTCTCACTTTACAAAGCATGCAAACTTAGTTCACTTTGACATTTTCATCTAGCTCAGTTATTAAAAAACTGGAACACTTAAGTAATACATCTCAGAAAACAGTCATCTCCAGGTGAGCATGAGTGAGTGGGAGCATGTTTTCTTATATATGTTTAAATTGTTATATAAAAATAAAGTTTATATTGTTAGTACATTATAGTATAGGTAGTTTCAAAAACAGTACCACTGGTATTTATTTAGCAACTGGTTTTGACAGAAATCTTACTTAATTGTGGGGATGATCTGCTTTGCTTTGCTTTATAGAACAGCTTAAAAATTATGTTATTCACAGTGTAATTCTGCTTATTTATTTATTTTTATTTACATATTTTAAAATTTATATTAGGAATCATAAACACTATTTGTTTCTGAACTTTGAGAGGTTGGATGGTTTTAAAACATAAGAGACAGGCATAAACAAATAGGGTTTTTTCACATCTGAAGCCAATTCTTTATGGTTCAGGAGTTTGGCTGAACCATTTTGGGTAGGTTACTGTCTGGGCAATCCCATAACAAATCTAGAGTGATCGTAAAAAGAGGAGTTGGGCAGTGCATCTCACCCCTGTCTCCTCCTCCTCCTCCTTCATATGGCTTACATGCCAGCCTGTTCTCCCATTGATCTTTTCAGGGCCTTCAGTTCCTCCCGTCTCCTTAGCCCTCAACGTCAAGAGTGGCAAATTCGAAAGTGACTGTTCCATCCACAGGACATTTTGCCCCCTGCTCATTGGGTTTAATTGTGTTAAGTAGACTTAGGAGTGTCGGAAGATGTCAGCAGTCACACGCTGAAATAACTGTTCAAACTATATCTTATGATCTAGAAAGATTATGGTACTTCTGTTCATACTCATTCATAAGAGAGATTGTAGGTACAGAAGATCCAACTCTAGTTACTTTTCATTTCATACTGAAGCAAATTAAATATTGTATTTCCTATTTTGCTTAAAAAGCTGTTTTTCAGACTTTCAGAATAGCAAACAAGTAATGCCTTCTTTTTTGAAAATTAAAACCCTTAAACATGTACCCTCATAATAAGCCATTCTTCAGTCTGATACCGTAGCTTCCTTAGCGAGTTTTCTGCAAAACACTGATATTGCCTTCTTTTCCACATTTCATAATTCAGAAGCAAATTAGAATTATCCACTGAAGGATGCTGCCTTGTGTGCAGGAATCTAAAGTACAAGCCTGCCATTCTATAAGACTTAATTAGAATGACAAGGCTGCAAACATGGCAGCTGGTTAAACAAATGTATTGTAGCATAGTATCACTTCTGTATATAATATTGTTTATATAAACATCATAGTACCCTGAGGAAAAATCTAAGGGGAGCAGAATCTATCCTGGGGAGTTGGAGACAGATGCTGCCTACATTCTGCCAATTGGCTATCCCTTAAACATACAATACTGTGTCCTACTTTGCTAGATGCTAGATGTTGAAATACCGTATTTTCCGGACTATAAGACACCCATTAGTTTTAGAGGAGGAAAACAAGGGGGGGATATATGCCTATGCCTCTGCCGCCCATTCGCCGCAGCCCATTGGCTGCTGCCGTGGCCCATTTGACATGGCCCGTTCACCGATGCAGCCCGTTTGCTGCCAATCGCCGTGAATGGGCGGCGGCGATATGTTGCAGCAATTCCCTCTGCCTAGAACAACTGATGGGCGCCGCATCAACCCCCTCCCCTGCTGCAATATTCGCTTGTATAAGACGCACAGACATTTCCACCCACTTTTGGGGGAGGGGGAAAGTGTGTCTTATACTCCGAAAAATACGGTATATACTATCTATATAGTAAGCTAACATCTAGGGGTATTAGTATGAGTACCACATTCCAAGTAGAAACTGTATAATAAATCCTTCTCCAGATAGTCTCCTTGAAGTAAGTTTCTGTCATTCCTGATTTGTATTATAGCAACATGTCTACCTTTAAATAACATGTGTTTATGTTTGGATACTATGAAATAGATAATAGAGATTACAAAACCTTTTTTTATATATATACAGGATTCTGGCCAGGATAGTGAAGAAGCTATGACACAGATGATTAGAGTATCCTAACAACCAACTAAATAACAAAACATCTGGACAAACATCTTGTGTCTCTGCAATTGTTCCCTCTCCTTTCTATCAAATCAACTTCCGAAGGGAAAAATTTGCTACAACCTTGTTCTTTATCAGAACAAATAATACACTCGCAGTGAGTCATTTGTTTTAGCTTTTAAATGCAGTGGATTCAATCAACTGAGGTACTAATGGAGTGTCCATTCACCCTTCTCAGACTGGGGACTGAAAGTCTGGCTCAAGAGGCCTTTAACATTCTTGGCAGGACAAAGGCCCAGCTTGATAGCAATAGCAATAACTGACTTGTTATAGGACAGCTATACTGTTTGGAAACTATGGCGTTTGAACCAAACAGAAATACTAATGTTTGAAACAGCCAGAGCTGACATGTTTTGTTTTTTCAGTGTGGTTTTTTTTAGTCTCTCACAGATGCCGCTTTTTATTAGGATTGTTATTACTTTCTAGCAGCATAACTTTCTATTGTTGAAGCATAATCTCATAAAATCTTGACAAGATGCCGAAAGTTCTTGAAATACTGTCCATCTGGGCAAAATTAATCTCATCTCAGGGAATGGCCATTGGGGGAGGGGGTATCTGATTTTATGGCTGAATTGTGCTTTTGACAGTTAAAGTTCATTAACTTGCTCCCCTAGAACCTGGTCATGCAGTTATGCAAACTAATCCTTTGCCTGGACCGATTGATTTTCTGTGATCAAAGGATAAGATGCAATACTGAACTGTGAACATCAGACAGTATGTAAGGACCGTATCATTCATGTAACCAAATCAAAACTCTGTATATCCTGTCAAAGTTCAGACTGCTTTGGATATGAAAATATAAACTCTCCTTTCAAATTTTACGTATAATGTACTTTGTAAATCTAACAATTCAAAATCTATTATTTCCTCTTGTGAAGAGCTTTTTCTTCCCCTTGGTCCTGAATGACCAAGTTTTATGTTTTATTCTTACACAAAACTGCAAAACCACGATTGCTTTTTGCAATCTCACTTGAACATTCAGATTTTGACATCAGATCTGAGATTCATACTGGCACATACTGCTTTGTTTCATTTGTATATCTTCCATTACTTATTCTGGTAAATGCCGAGAGGTCTGCTTTTGTATGTTCATAGGCTTCTGTTCAGCCCTTCAGTTGCTCAGCAAATCTGAGAATGGAGGAATACTGGACTTGGTCTGTTATGAAAAACAGCAGTGAGCTTGACACAAGTGCTGCATACAAAAAGTAGTCTGGTAATTGACCAATACATTTTTAAAGGTGGTCTTGTGATTTTGGAAGAAGTGGTTCCTTATTGGAAAAAGTAGGCATTGGTCCTCACTTAAATTTTGTTGTAGCTTGGAGAAGTCTGCCTTCACAACATTCCTTTTTTACTTGAAATAGAAGCAAGTTCAAAAGGGATGAAGAGAGTGAGTGTAAATGCAAATTATTGTTTAAAAAAATTAAACAACTGATATTTAACAGGCTGGTAAACCTTTGGAATTAGTTTTAACAAATTCCAACTTGAAGTTGGGTGTGGACCGAATTTTAAGTGGTTGCTGGTCACATGCAGTTCAATGCTCTAACTTAAGCTCTTGGCAGCAAAGGGATTTGTTTCATTTGGTATCTGTAAAGTCCTGTTTAAGTCTGCATTATATCTTGTGTATTTATAAATGTGTTTCCTTCAGTCTTTCTGATCTTTCCTTTATATTTTCAGTATACTGGGTAGTTGATTATTGTCTTGTTTTTCAGCTGGCTGCTTCAGCACGTAGCATTTCTCTTCACTGTTTTAAATAATAAATATCTGATTGGTATTTAAGTGATGGTATTAGTGAAGGAACAATGAATGCTTTGTGGGTGGGGAATGGATTTTCTTTTCTACTATTGCTGTATATTGGCCTTCCTACATCTTTTATCTTCGAGATGTGTTAGGTCCATCGCTCCTATAATTCCCATTGACAATTCCCAAAGGCTATGCTTTCTGGGAATTCTTGGGATTGATCCCAAAATATCTGTAGAACATCAGGTTTGGGATTTTGCTGTAAATATTAAAAGCACTGATGCATTTTGAAATAATGCTGAATGAGGGGAAGATACTTTATTGTTTGGGTTAGGGATTTTTCTTCCCATAAATTCCTCTTTTCAGATGTCATTTTAATACTGCATATTGGGGTATTAAGAGGATCAAGGTTCTCCTAATTCTTATGTATATTTAAAACATAATACATTTGCAACTTAAAACTATCTAGCCATTGCAACCTTTACATTTATTAAAAATAGAAATAAAAATGGTCTTTGTGATATCTGTATGTAGATGAAGCAGAATCTATTTAATTTTAGTCTTTAGAAAATTTCTATAGTTAGGTTTTTTCTGTAATGGTGTAAATTACCTGATAGAATCTATTATTCCAATGGCTTAGATTTCATGTGTGTAAGACAAATATATTTCAAACTATTTTTTAATCTTGGGAATCTCAAACTACAAGATGATGCAAAATGTTTTGTTCTCAAGCAAAAATTAAAAGTAAAGTAATACCAAATGCAAACTCTTAATTAGAAGTGAAAAGAGAGACCATGACATGCTTAATTGGAAGTAGACTTAAGGATAAAGATGTAGTGGGTTTAAGGAATGTGTGAATTCTTCTTTTGAATTAGAAAGCACTGGAATGTTGAGCCTATATAAAGTGGCTTGATACTTAGGGAGGGAATAGGTCCAAGTGATGCTTTTTCCAAAATTTTGCATGTAAAAAAACTTTTTTATTTTTCTTTTCTTTTTGGTTGTGAATGGAGCTGCGGCATTGATATTTGTGAAATTGTAATGCAAAGTTTGTATATAGTTCAAAAGTTTATAATTTTTTATTCTGCATTTTGAAGTGTATTTTGTCTTTAATAGATACAACTGTAAGTACTGTGTACACTATTAAACCAATAAAATGTTTATAAAATACGTTGTTGATTACTTTCATTGCATTCACATTTTATCTGGAATTACAGGGATACTCAGCAGTTCTGAACAGCTAGAAATATCCTTTAAAAGTTTGAAGTTGTAGAAACATTTTCTCAGCAGCAGGTTATAAAAGCTATGCATTTTCACTGCATAATTACATTAAGTATCCAGTTGTTACCTCCTTCTTACTTGATTAAAGAACTGTCTTGCATTTTACTAGAACTCTGCTGATTCAATTCTTTGTTCCATAAACTTTCTTATACTGGAACTTAAACTTCAATTTACTTTGGCTTTAAAGATAGCTTACAATTTCCCCCCATTTTGAATTGAATTCATGGAAATTTGTATAAATTAATCTGGAATCATCATTCTTTGGACATTTCCTAATCTTAATCACAATTACAATCAAGAAGATGAATTCTGAGTGTTTACTTGTTTATGGAACCTTTTAACATAGAAAAAATGACAAATTAGGATATTTTATACTGTACAGTATTCCAGAAATGTATTACATAGTTATTAGATAATTAAGCAGATATTAAGTAACAAATTGGCCAGGTTGTCTGGACCTCTGCCACTTTTGTTGATCTGTAACATCTACTCTGAGAGAATAATGGCTGCTCTTTTTAAATCACAAGTATGTCAAAACTTGTATTTTTGGGGAATTGTCAATACTGTAGTTCAGGGCTGTCAAACACGCTGCCCAAGCCAGGTTTAGTTAAGGGGGAAATAGTTGTGATACATCACGTGATAATGCCATAACGACACGAGTTTGACACCCCTGCTGCAGTTCATCTGTTAGTTTCTGCTACTTTCAGCTGCCCATTATAATGGAATTTGTCTTTTCTTGCATACTAACTGCTTGAAAAAATGCTTCAATTATGAGGGTATAAGGATTTTATAAACTTTTGCAACCTAGTCTAATGTATCTTAAAAATCAAGATGCTTTTTTAATACTACATACTTTTTAAGAAAAATGTTAACAGTTAGATTTCAGAATGTTAAAAGATTTGGTTTTGAAGTGAAGGGCTTGCACATTGTTCAGCTTGGCACTCTAAGAAGTTATAGCAATGTCATAATAGCAATACCACTTAGATTTATAGACCACTTTACAGTGCTTTACAACCCTCTCTAAGCAGTTTACAGAGTCAGCATATTGCCCCCACAATCTGGGTTCTCATTTTACCAACCTCGGAAGGATGGAAGGCTGAGTCAGCCTGGAGCTGGTGAGACTCGAACTGCTGGTAGCCAGCAGTCAGCAGAAGTAGCCTGCAGTACTGCATTCTAACCACTGCACAACCACACTTATGATGATGATGATGATGCACATGTTACGATGCAAATGGTGCTTATGTACTTATATCATGACATCTGACACTTATAAATTGCATCATGTGCAGGCTGATGTCATGATATAAAGGTCATTTGTCCCCTTGCCTCCCCAGATGCTGCTAATGCCACTCAAACGTAGCATTTTTTTCCTGAAGTACGCCATTTAAAAAATACGGCTCCTCTCGAACTTTTACTAAGATTATGATCCAGCAGAAGATATATCTCTCAATCACTGTAAATAAAATTAATGCTATTGACATCAGTTCAAATATAATAGAAAACAGTGTTCTTTTTATCAGCACTGTGATAAGATTCAACTGGCAGTTCATGTCAACATCCAACACCTGCTGTGCTTTGAAGCCATAAAGTGCAGGGCAATTTTATTTTGTCTCATGCTTTTGGTGCATAATCAGAATGCCTTCACTTTCACTTGCAATAGGCTCTTATCTATCCATATCATGCTAAATATCAAAGATTTCAGCCCATTCTAAGCCTAGCACCAAACAATTATAGTTGGAAGTTTGGAAGACAAGTTTTTGAAAAGACTTGGCTAGGGAAAAAGGCAAGTGAAAATGTACAAAGTAGATCAGTAAAACTATTCTGCCACAAAGAATCCACCTAAAACCTAACCCTTTACTAGTGTTTCCTGTATACAAGGTCCAAAATGCAGTCAGTAATTTCTAAAGTTGAACTAGTCACCATGATTTATCAGAATAAACTGAAGGTGATGTCTCTGTATATGAGCAATATGATTCTGCATCAAGGGAGATCTAAATTAGACCTGCACAATGTAATAGCACTTTACTTATATACCGCTTCATAGTGCTTTACAGCCCTCTCTAAGCGGTTTACAGAGTTCAGCATATTGCCCCCAACAATCTGGGTCCTCATTTTACCGACCTCGGAAGGATGGAAGGCTGAGTCAACCTTGAGCCTAGTGAGATTTGAACAGCTGAACTGCTGAACTAGCAGTCAGCCTGCAGTGGCTGCATTTAACCACTGCACCACTTCAGCTCTATATGGCTCAATGTATGGCCCATGGGCTGCAAATGTCCTGCACAACAGCCCAGCTTTAAAAAAAAAAGACCTCAGTAAATGTACCAGTTTATTCACCAGCTGCTGCCAGGTGGGGAAGGAAGTGAGGAGTGCGTTTAGAAATGTGGGAGTATGTTAAGGTGAGAATAAATCTCATAGAGGTGATGTGGATCTTTTCTTGGAATTCAGACATTTAGAAATAAAAGCCGAGATTAAAAGTCTAATAGAAAATATTTATTTCGGTACAAAAAACAATAAACCTTGAATAGTTACATCTTGCTAATAAATCGTAACCACTCCGGTCAGAATCAAAGGCAGAATAATAATAATGGAGAATCAGGAATGCACACATGCGCAGAAGATCACATCACGTGTCCTGCTTGTATTGGAATGTACCATAATATTAGGATAGGGATGCATCACCCTGCATATACATACAACTGACAATATTCACTACGTGACAGAGTATGTGTTGCTGCGTGGGTTGGGAAGGATGTGAAGGAACTTTGCCAGAGATGGCATGCAGGTTGGGAAGAGCAGATAGGTGAGTAGCACAGGTCGGGAAAGGTGTTAGGTGCTCTGTTAGGTTCATGTTGGCTATATGGAGGAAAAGTAGGTCAAGATGGGTGCATGAAGATTGTGTGTGTGTGTGTGTGTGTGTGTGTGTGTGTGTGTGTGTGGTACTGTATCAGTTGGGAATGGCCTGTGGGGAAAGTGGTTGAGAAGCATGCTTGGGAGTGAGCAAGAGGTGCTGTGCAAATCAGAGACAGTGCATGGAGATGGCACAGGTTGTGAAATGCATGCAAGTGCCCAAGAGTCATCACAGGGATCGGGGAGTGTGTTGGGTAGTGGGTGCATGGGGTACTACGGGGTGAGGGAAAGCACACGGGGGTAGCATGGATCAGGAAGGAGGTGCCCAACAGGTGCTGCATGGGTCAGGGAACGTGCATGGGGGGCGGGTTGGGGAAGGTGTGCAAGGGTATGCAAAAGGTGCTGCAGAGCAAGGGAAGACATTTGGGGGTCTGTGGATTGAGAAGGCACACAGTGGGGTCCCCAAAACGAGCTGCATGGGTCATGGAAGATGTGTGGGGTATGCAACGGGTGCTGCATGGGTTAGGGAAGGCAAGTGAAGAGGGGCAGAGGTCATGGGAAGGTGGCATGGGCCAGAAAGGGATCTTCCCTTCCCCCTTCCCAGCAGGCAGGTAAATGGTGGCTGCTGGATGGGGAAAGGAGTGAGGAATTGCAAGACTGACTGGGAAACTGTCAAGGAATGAAGAAAACGAAGATCCAGTGACTGCAGCAACAACCCAGCAGCATAGCATATAAATAAAAATATTTTACCGCAAATCCCATTTATCTCTTATAAAATATAAACAAAATAGAAACTTCAGAGTACGATAAAAACTTTATTAAATATAATTAATTGCTTTGATTTTGATCTATAAAAGCACTCGGCAATTCGATGAGATTATCAAACAGCTTACATTATCTGTAAGAAAAGTGGGCAAACTTTTATCTGTGAAAGCAGCACCAAATGATAATTTGTTATAGGTGATTAATTCATTTCTCCCAGTGACCTTGAGTGGACTGCCTGGGAAAAGAGGTAACACTGTCCCAAATCAAATTTACTCCTTTACAAATCAAGTTTTTTTTGTTGTTATTGCAGACTTTCCTTCCCTTTACTAGCAAGGGTACTAACAGCAATGAAATCCCAGCAATCAGGAAATGTTGTTGCTGGAAGAATCAAGCAAAACTTACAGGAAGCAATTAACACTTAGGTTTGTAAATTTCAGGTTGTTTTAATTCTAAGAAGAAAATGATTTCCATTTTTAAAAGTAAGCAGAGTGAAAGTCAAATGAATCCCATAGCTGACTTTGATAGCGATTAAATATTGCCAAGCAAGTCTTTATCTGGATTCACAAGCCATGGTTTATTTTAATAATTGTTGAAGCATACACAGTGGCTTCATTCACTCATGCTTTTGGTGCATAATCAGAATGCCTTCACTTTCACTTGTAGTAGACTGTTATCTACCCATGTCATGCCCTATATTGGAGAGATTTCAGCCCAGTCTAATTGTTGAAGCACACACAGTGGCTTCATTCACAATAGAAGTAATCCACCACTAATTCAGCAACAGATCAAAATTAAGACAATACCGAATGAGGACTTACGACTGGTCCACAAAGTTTCAACTGTGGCGACATCCTCACAGTCATAGGATTGCATTCCGGGCATTCAGGTGCCCAGTTCACAATTAAAACTTGGCAGCAAGCCACAGTCACGAGATCACCATTTGCAACGTTTCTTACCAGCTTCTCACAGGCAAACTCAATGGGGAAGCTGGCAACAAAGGTCACACTATGCTCCCGAAAAACACTCCCACAGCCTTTTCTTCTAAGGAAACCCACTACAGAGTAAGAGATCTTGTACTCTGCATCATCTTCTCGTCTGTTGTGGTCCAAGTGAGAGGGATCTAGGAGTCAATCACTTAAGTATGAGTCAGAAGTGTGCTACAGTTGCCAATAAAGCCAATGCGGTCCTAGGTTGCATCAACAAAGGGATAGTACCAAAATCACATGAGATGTTAGTACCACTTTATATTGTGAGACCATACTTGGAATACTGCCATTAGTTTTGGTAGCCACTGCAGATGCTAGAAAGAGTACAAAGAACAACAAAGATGATTAGGGAACTGAAGATTAAAGCATACAATGAATGATTGCGAGAATTTGGAATATCTAGTCTAATGAAGGGGTGGCATGATAGCGGTCTTCCAATATTTGAGGAGCTGTCACAGCGAAGAGGGGAGTCAACCTATTTTGCAAAGCACCTGAGGGCAAGGCAAGAAGTAATGGATAAAAGCTTAACAAAGAGGACCCCCAGGGGCGGGTTCCTCTTACCTTCTGCTACTGGTACGCATCATGACGTTGTGCATGCACGCGTGCCCTCTCGTGCAATTTCGGCTCTCTGCGCATGCGCAGAAGGACAATTTTACTTGCGCACATGTGCAGAGCCAAAAACCGCAAAAAATTCCCCAAAAAGAGATGGCGGCGCGCTCGGACCGGCAAAGAAAGCACAGGAGCTGTTGCACAATCTGCGGGCCCCTACTGGAACGGTGGAATGGACCACACCGGTAGGAACCCACCACTGGATCCAACCTAGCATTAAGGAGAATTTCCCTGTCAGTTAGGACAATTAATCACTGGCTTGCTCCAGAAATTGTGGGTGCTCCATGAGTGGAGGTTTTTAAGAAGAGATTAGACAGCCATTTGTCCAAAATGCTATAGGTTTCCTGCTTGAGCAGGCAGTTGAAACTAGAACACTTCCAAGGTTCCTTCCAACTCTGTTATTCTGAAAGTATTCTGTAACAATGATCATTGCAAATATATGAGGCCTTTTGTTGTTGTTGTTTTCCAGATGAAAAACTGCTTAATTTCCCATGAGGTTTTTTTATATGGGTAGAATATCTTTGAGAATAGCTAAGAAATTCTACAGCAACATGACTGATGGAGAAAATAGAACTGATTTGCGGATTCGGTTTTTAAACTTTGTTTTGCACAAATGCTTCTATTCCGTTTGACAGCAGAAGTCCAATGGATTAGTTCTTTGCATTTCATTTACAGGATGCACAATTCCCCAAGGCCTTTTTCGTTTTCTGTCTTCATATAGACATTAAATATTTTCCTGCTGATTAACACAAGCTCTTGATGCCACTATGGCATGGCAAAATTGGCAAATGTCTACAGTGAGATTTCTGGTAAAATTTTTGAGTCCTCTCCTTTCTGCTCTTCATTGTTCAGCTACTCCAATTTACTGGCTGTGTACTGTTTTATTTCTCCAGGAACTTTTAGAAATCTGGAATTAAGCATTTTAAAAAATCAACTTTTTTTCTGATCATCCAATACCCATTCTATCCTTCCGACTCCTTTCAGTAATACACACAGATATACACACAAAAACACATAATCCAGGGATGAAAAGGGATTGATCTGTATCTATTAAAATATTTATGTTAATGCAGGAAGTCAAACAGTGTTGCACTGGATATGCTAATATCTCTGCTTTCTTATATGAAAAGATACTTTAAAATGAAAAATGTGCTTCTAGTCCGATTTGCATAGAACGTCAAAACACATTAGTCAAGTATTAAAATGCAATTGTAATTTGTTTTGTTGACAAGGGATTATGGTCCAGAATTTCCAAGATTCAAAGGATAAAGATGTAACGAAGGAAGAAAAAACATCCCCCCAAAAAATACATAAAAGGTATTGCGCTTAAACCTGTCAATCAAGATCATTTCATTATGAAATTTATATAGCCACCCATCTCGCCTGGTATTCCTAGGCAGCTCATAGCAACCAGGAAAAATAGCAACATAAAAACATATCACACTTTTCCTATTAAGATAACAGATATTGTTAATCCTCTGACTCAACCCCGTGGGCAAAAATCAGCAAGGTCTGAAAAACATGAACTCTGAGCAAGCAAGCAGGGGCAGGAAGGCTCTCTCCATCAGAACAGCTTTAGAAATAAGATGGAATCCCAGTGGGGTTTTTTTCCCCCTTTGTTCTTTTGCTTTACATTCCCAGAGGAGAGGCATCTATTCAGACTGGCTTCTTATCAAGAAAGAAAAAGCACCTCAACCCAGAGAAAGGTTGGAGAATCAAAAGAAAATAGCCATCCTTTGGAATGTGGAACTAGATGCAGTTTAGAATCCTTTCTAACATTTAATTTATGGGCTGATTTGGGCTGCGTTTTTGTTGCGCTCTATTTTGGATGTGTCGCTGTTCCTGAAAGATTCATGTTGAGTTAAAGCTTCCAGGAGTTATCCTTTTTTTTTTTAACTCTTTCACCAGTGTTTTCAATTCTGAATAAGTTTCATAAACTTAATCTACATAATCTGTATCATCTTCTCGTTTCTGGTATCAATAGGGTCATTCAAACAGGAAACTTGGCCTTTCACACATCTCAGTCATTTGAGGAACAAACCATTTGAGAGAAGAATTTTTACTCTGTTTCTCTTAAGTAAAATTGCAGAGAGCACCTATTGAAGAAGGACTGTGGGAGGGGAAATACACGGGGAAGGCTCAGGGATGCATCTTGACCTCACCTGAATAATAATTTCTGTCCCGTTTCCTTTTTGATGATGTTGAGTTTATAATAATGCCTCAACGCTCTTGACATCTTCTCGTATGTCATATTCCTTCGGTTCTGAAAATTGTTTAAAAGTGTGATTATGACATCGGTTTACTTTCTCTTGCCTAATTGCTACAGTAATTTGAATTAGAAAAGAGTTGTCAGGAAACCTGCATGCATAACCTCTTTCAGTGGAGATAGGATGGGAATTAGTAACCAAACATAAATACCTTGTTTTACATACAGTTAAAGTACTAGCTTTATGAATTAATTTAGAATTAAAAGAATGTAAAAGCGAAGCACTCTGGTGCAATGATAAGACAGCAAACTAAGACCTAGGAAACCCAGATTTAAGTCCCCATTCAATCTCTAGCTGACTCTGGCCAGTCGTAATATTTCAGCCCAATTTATTATGCCAAATTGTTCTGACGATTAGATGAGGAATGCTAGTGCATGTTACCTTGAATTCTTATAGAAAAGTCAAAGCAGACATACTGTATAATAAATACATGCAGGTACTCCCTTCGTCCCAGACTGGATCAAATCATCTGTGC
The DNA here is from genome assembly GCA_023053685.1 of Diadophis punctatus similis. Classification (NCBI taxonomy): domain Eukaryota; kingdom Metazoa; phylum Chordata; class Lepidosauria; order Squamata; family Dipsadidae; genus Diadophis; species Diadophis punctatus. The sequence continues at coordinate 44,049,863 of JALIGW010000003.1, forward strand.
TCCCCTTTAATCTGTCATTAGAATAGTTCATTATGAGATCAGGTTATTCCCAGCTCTACTTGTAGCAAGACTGACCAAGGTTATGGCAAATGAAGAGGCACATTTACCCACACCTTGGGAATATAATTTTGTTAAATTGTCTCCAAAGAACATTGGGGGACTATAGAAGATGTACAAATTGGTGCCCTCCAGGTAGGCTGAGAGTGCTAGTCCTAATAAGTGCACCTGAACAGAAATTTTATCTCTACTTATGGAGTTTAGAAGGATCGCCTTATTTAGTACCTTGTGATTACCCCAGAGTCCAGCAAGGCCATTGGTATCTACAACCCGAAAGATCTTTCTTTCTTTGTCTTCCCACTTGATAACTGATTCATACTGGCTATCAGAGAGGAGCCGGTAGATGTAATCCAAAAGTAACCTACAATCTGAGAATTAGTTACATTGAAATGTTGTTTAAGACAAAATAACATGGATTAGTTCCTGCTACACTGCATCACTGTTAAAGACAGCTGTAGGATGCATTTGCAAGTGACCATAGCTGAGTAGTGAATAAAGTTGGATTCCCATGCTTCCAAATCTGTGCTGTTAACCAGTGGGGGGAGTGGAGCAAATGCCCTTGATGTAGAACAGGGGTCGGCAACCTTAAACACTCAAGAAGCCATTTGGAACCGTTTCCCACAGAAAAGAAAACACAGGGAGCCACAAAACCCTTTCCATGACTATTTCCTGAGCAGCCACAGAACTAGTATATGTAGTTGAATTAAGCGTTCTGTTTTCTTCTGAAACTTTTCTTGGATTTATCCATGGTTGGCCTACTGGGGGTCAAAAAGCTCAATAAATCGTGTGCCAGCAGGTATCACACATTGGCGGTTGTGACGCATATTTTGAGCGACAGGGAGCCACAGCAGAGGGATGAAAGAGCCACATGCGGCTCCAGAGCCACGGGTTGCTGACCCCTGATGTAGAAGAACAGGTAAGCATTCCTGTCAACCACATAGCAAAAGAATAACAGATCTTGGTAACCTTACCCTTACCTGATATTTTCCCACTGACTGGAGAAGCAGATTTTACAGGAAAAGAGCCAATGTTTCCACCATGGCTGATCTCTGGGTTGCTATAAGCAAGAGGTGTCATCCCAGGAGTACAGAGTGTCTTGGTGGAAGACTGAGATGAGTCTGCATGACTAGTGAAGATCGTTGGATATTCTGAAGGCAATGCAGGGACCTTAGCTGGGAAATCTTCTAAATTGCACTTGGTACCTGGGAGAAGAGACCAGATTCAAAATAGAGCTTTTGGTATTTCCTAAGCCAGCCCTCTTCAATCTGGAGCTCACTAAGTACAGTGTAGCAATCTGAAAAATACCAGGTTGGGAAAGGCAGATCTACACCTAATCAACTGGAAATTGATGTAACAGAAGGTACTGGAATTAGATACATTAGCTGTGATTGTTTTGCTATGAACATAGTCACCTTTGAAGTTTGTTTGGTCATATATTTCTTTTATATGAAGAAAAATCTTACCAGGTTTGTCCCAGGCTATCCATGCCTAGACCAATTCTTGAATATTTGGTAAATGTTTATGATAGTGATCCATACAAATTCGTTATATATTTACCTAAACTTTACTGTCGGCAGACAGGCAGCAGAGAGACAGATGCATTCAACTGACTGAGTCAGTTTGCTTAAGCTAATGCCATCCTAACTGATGTATCAATGGAAAAGGCATACAGTATAGCAGGAGCCACTTCCTGTGGCTTTGCTATAAAGATCACTTAGTTTACTTTCATCTTAACTCCCCAACTATTTTTTTTTCCTTTTGAGTCATATCTTTAAATTAGAAAGTTATGTGAACTATAGTTGACCTCCCATAAGCTGCTCTAGTGATGTTATAATAATAACAACAGAGTTGGAAGGGACCTTGGAGGTCTTCTAGTCCAACCCCTTGCTTAGGCAGGAAACCCTACACCACTTCAGACAAATGGTTATCCAACATCTTCTTAAAAACTCCCAGTGTTGGAGCATTCACAACTTTTAGAGCCAAGCTGTTCCACTGATTAATTGTTCTAACTGTCAGGAAATTTCTCCTTAGTGCTACGTTGCTTCTCTCCTTGATTAGTTTCCACCCATTGCTTCTTGTCCTGCCCTCAGGTGCTTTGGAGAATAGTTTGACTCCCTCTTCTTTATTTATTTATTTATTTATTTTGTTATTCTTATATGCCGCCCAACTCCCGAAGGACTCAGGGCGGCGTACAACATAAGAAATACAAGAATAGACAAAATTTCAAACAATTTAAAAACAGTACAAAATTTAAAAAAAAACAGTATAAAAGCAGCAACAACATCCATCCATTCAACCACATACATACTTGGGGGGTAAGCTCAGATGGGTTAAGCTGTCCCCCCCACCTGCAGGAAGAGCCATGTCTTAACGGCCTTTCGGAAGGCCAGCAGAGTGGGGATGGTTCGGGTCTCTGGGGGGAGTTGGTTCCAGAGCACGGGGCCAGCCACAGAGAAGGCCCTCCCCCTGGGGCCCGCCAGCCGGCATTGCTTGGCCGACGGGACCCGGAGGAGGCCAACTCTGTGGGCCCTAACCGGTCGGAGGGAAGTTCTTTGTGGCAACCCCTGAGATATTGGAACACTGCTATCATGTCACCCCTAGTCCTTCTTTTCATTAAACTAGACATATCCAGTTGCTGCAACCGTTCTTCATATGTTTTAGCCTAATCATCTTTGTTGCTCTTCTCTGCACTCTTTCTAGAGTCTCAACATCTTTTTTACATGGTGGCGACCAAAACTGAATGCAGTATTCCAAGTGTGGCCCCACCAAGGCATTATAAAGTGGTATTAACACTTCACGTGATCTTGATTCTATCCTTCTGTTAATGCAGCCTAGAACTGTGTTGGTTTTTTTGGCAGCTGTTGGAGAAGACTCCTATTGGAGAAGACTCCTGAGAATACCTCAGATAAAGAATACAAACAAATGGCTCAATGAATCAATCAATCCAGAGTTCCCACCTGAGGCACAACCAGGCTCAGATAATATTTTACCTTGTGCAAAGTATCAGTTCCCTTGTGAAATTTCTAATGTTGGAAGAAAATAAATGAAGAGATAAACCAGAAGCAAGTTGGATTGACTCAATTTCAGCAGCGATGGGTACCCTGCGGGCCAGTTTGGGGACAGAACCTCCTGGAGACAATCTATGCGGTCACTAAGGGTCGCCACAGATTTGATGGCACATTATTAATTGAATCTGTTCTTTCAGTATGGTAACCAATAAACTGTTGAGCATTAACACTGTAAGATCTCAGGAAGAGGTAATTCCTAATTTAGGAAATGAGGCACTGAAGACTGTATATGGAACCCTCTGGACTCGAGGGGTCTCCAACCTTGGCAACTTTAAGACTTGTGGACTTCAACTCCCAGAGTTCCTCAGCCAGCAAAGCTGGCTGAGGAACTCTGGGAGTTAAAGTCCACAAGTCTTAAAGTTGCCAAGGTTGGAGACCCCTATAATCTGGAGTATCAGTGGATTTTGCCTGTGTATCCTCCTGTATAGATACTGGCCCAAAATGTGAGCCAAGATTATCTAGCATGATGCATGTAACCATTGTTCCACAGCACTCACCTTCTGCAGTTCTCTGAGTCAGTTTATGGTCTATATCCCAAAAGGAAATGTTAAAGAGAGGGCTACACACAAGGGCTCTTCTCTGGGTCTTTATGTATTGGAGTAATTCATATAATACATCTCCTGTGAGAAAAGAAACACAAATACCAATTCCACTCCATTTGTATCAATACCAACTTCTGAGAAAAATGATGTATTTTTTGTGTACCTCCACCCCCTCCATTTGCTGTTTATTTCGAAAGGACTATTTCAACATTTCAACTTGGGGAATTTCTAATGTTTGCAAACCAGAAATATAGTTTTGTTCCACACGTTTGTGAGAATCTGAAATTTTTTGTTAAAACTTGCAATTCAGTTTGAATTAATTTACCTTCTGCCCCAAGGAAGCACAATTTGAAAAAAAAATATTAATATAAACATGATCAAACAGCCACTAGAGTAACCTGGTTCTTTCCATCAGACATCTATCACATTGTAAAGCTGCTGGATCCATAGGTTTTGGTTCAACCAATAAGTTATTGTCAATAAAACACAATTTGGAAGGCAAATCTATTTCAAAGGACATTAGAGACTTCATGCATCTCATAGTCTTTGAGTTATAACTCATTTATACTTGCTACATGGGATAATTCCGAGATAAGAATGCAAACACACAAAACCTTGACCAAGGAGGTCAACACCTCTAACCTGAATTAGGAGCCCGAAATTTGAAATCTTCCTTGGTGAGAATACAAAGGGCTTTTCCATTCATTTCAAAGTTACTATCATCAGATTTCCTGAGTGAATATTCTTTTTCAGCCCATCTTAGCCAGTGAATCACATCATCTTTGCTCCATAGAAAGGGTTGGATTCCTGAAATCAAACCAGGTTACATGTAAATTAACATATCTACCCAATCAGTTTTTTGCCCTGCTTTTGGAAGAAGCATAAAATGTCTCAAAAAGCAAGTAAAGGACATCTCAGCAATTATTATTAGAACTCATTCGCTCCAACTAATAACACACTCCATAGATTTTAAAGATAGGTCAATACATTTTCAAAAAGAGATTTAAAAAAAAAAAGAATATTCTCTGTGATAGGAAGCAACCTTACACCAGGTCCAACTAACTGATCATCTACTCCTTGTTTCCTCAATCAGATGTCTACAAGATGTATCAGCCTAGAATCCCACCAACTGCAGGCAGTATTTTGCCTGATCTGATAGACTCCAACTCAAGATGTGCTGGATTATAACTACAGCTGGGGAATACTGGAGTTGCAGTCCAAAGACAAGTAATTTGTATAGTGTTGTCCTTACATTAGGGGCAGGTAACACTTTCTAAGCCAAGATTGCTTATCCGCAAACGGTATAGTGGAACTGCACTCCAAAAAGTAGGGGAACCAAGCTAAATTCTAAATTAGATTTAAGTTAAATGTAATAAAAATAAAAATAAACTCATTTAATACAGATATTATATATAAGAAAATATATATATGCCATCCTTCTGTTTAGTGTCACGTTAAAATTACAACTTGGTGGCCCTGCTTGGAGAAGCTTGCAGATCACATATCCAAAGCTTTAAGGAACCACCTTTGAAAAGCTGCCTTAAATAATACCTTTTCTACTCACTTAGTCGGCCTGGCAATGTGCAGATTTGTCCATCATAGAGCGACTTTACTGATGTCTTCAAAGTGGGGTGCAATGGTAAGGACAAAGCTGATGTGGCTACAGGAGTCAAAGAGCCAGCTCCCACTTCAACCTTAAGGAAGGAGAAAGACACTAAAGCTGTATAGATTCCCTACAGGAAATCAGCTGTATTTTCCCAGTGCCTCTTCTGTTACTCTGCACTGCCTAGAAGCTGGATACGTAAGAATATATGAAGGAAAAGGTTTGTAATGTAACTAGAACCAATACGCTTCAGCAGAAAGTCTGCTGGATAGGCAGGAGAGAGACCCAGGTCAAAAATTGTCCCTAATCTTTGTGGGAAAACTTGGATCAACAATTGTCTCCAAAGCTAAACTATTCCCCAGAATTGCTATGCGGATAAAATGGATCAAATACACAGAGAAAGGGTGAGATAAAAGCTGTAGACATAGAAAAGGGGACAAGCATTAAGTATTCCTAGAACCATTTTTGAAGACTGTGGGCTGGTGAAACTGTGTTTATCAAGGAGAGATATGCAATTGGGGTGAACTACAATGGCAAGCAAGACAAGAGAAAGAGAAAGAAAAGAGAAAGAGAAAGAGAGAGCCGGAGAGGGGGAGAGACAGAGACATAGAGACAGAGACGGAGAGAGAGATCTGCTGAACAAATTGGCTGGTGGAAAAGACTATTGTACACTTTTGGAAGAACAGAGCAGATTGGCAAATATTTGGCAAATGTTTGAATCCAAGAAGTTCAGAAAATAGTCACTTTTCTCTCCTCCCTGAAACATAAGGAAGTCCAGAGGGGAAAGTACAGAGACCAGCAGCAGAAGACTGAGAAACGGATATAAAAACCTTTGTTTGAAATCATCTACACTAAAGTGTTTATGTGTATCTTCTTAAACGAAGCCCATGATATACTGTATATTACACATTGCTGTAAATTGAGAACTCTATAAATTGACCTCTCTCTCTCTCTCTCTCTCTCTCTCTCTCTCTCTCTCTCTCTCTCTCTCTCTCTCTCTCTCTCTCTCTCTCTCTGTGTGTGTGTGTGTGTGTGTGTGTGTGTGTGTGTGTGTGTGTGTGTGTGTGTAAAGTTCCTTTCCCTCTTTTCCATCCCCTACAAAGGAAAAACAAGCTGGTCACACCCCGAAAGTAGGAATTAGGAGCTGAGATTAAGCATATGACGTGAACACTCAGGTAACCTAAACTGGAGTTGATTAGTGTTTGCAAGGGTGATCACTGCTAAATCCCAGGATTGTTGAGTCTGGAAAGTTAAACAAACACAAACACACACCTACCTAGCAGAGGCATGTGCAGGGCATGTGGGGGGTGGGGGGGAAACAAGATGGCTATGATGGTGAGATGGAAGAGCCACTGATTTTTATGTGTCTCACATCTCACCATTAAAACCGCCATCTTAATTTATTTGGCCACTCTCTGCAGACACACCTGAAATCTGGAAAGAAAGCAGCTGCAGATTGTTAAAATTCACAAATCAATAAATACCTAAGTTTAGGTATTGTACCTAAGAGTAGAGCTCACCAAATATTTGATGAAGTAAACTCTTAATTCATGAATGTATATTCCATAATAAAACAAATTATGTTTATTCTTCATCGTATCACAAGAACCATTGTTGATTTTGCAGCTGCAATTCTTTTACCATTGCATGCATGTTTTATGCAGATTGACTTTTTTAAAGTTTCAGATTCATTCTTAAATACCAGGCGATAAAGAAAATGAAAGGGAAAGATGCCTACATGCTTTCTTTTCAGTTTTGTTCTGGTAGCTTGTTTAAAAAAATATTTTTAGTACTGTACTTCAATTATAATGGTATAGCGTATGAGGTGTCATTTTTACTGGTTTGATATTTTATATATCTATATTTATACATGTACCCACTTTTAATTTGACTGTAAATTGTTCCGTCCTGCCAAGCAGTATATAAATTCATGCAACCTGCCTGTAAATAAGTAAATGGTTTCCAAAGATCTTTCTTTCAAAAGAAAGAGTAGCAGACCATATCAGTGTACACAACAATAATAAATGATTTAAACAAGTGTTCCCACAGATGGTGTTCAGTTGTCCTCCTTTTCTGATTGTGGAGAAATGTCTTTTGACATACAAAAGATAAGGCTTCTACAGCTTCTCATATAGGAATGCATAACCCACATTTAGACCAGCGTTTTTCAGAAGTGGTAACTTTAAGATGTGTAGAGGTTCAACTCAATTTGCTGGCTGGGGAATTCTGGGAGTTAAAGTCCACACATCTTAAAGTTGCCAAAGGTGAAAAACACTGGGCTTAAGCACAGGGCTAATTGGGAAAAGAAAGGGAATACAGGGAGGGAATAAGATCGCCCTTATCTGAAGTAAATTTTCCCAATCAGGCACTATCATTTGTGTTAAAGTGCAGTACCCATAATTCCCAACAATGGAATGCTATGAGTCCCATGGGTTAAGGAATGCTGGCTTGCAGGGACTAAGAGACTTTCCTTCTACCATAGCTCCTGCCCTCTGGATCAGGGATCTCCAATGTTGGTAACTTTAAGCCTGGCGGACTTCAACTCCCAGAATTTCCCAGCCAGCTTGTCCGCCAGGCTTAAATTTGGCAAGGTTGGTGACCCCTGTCTGGATCATTCTTCTTTCAGAGCTGAGGATCTGCCTTTCAAAAAGGCTTGAAGACTTATTTGAGATGGGCAGCTATAGAAATTGATTGGTTGAATGAATAAATGAATAAACATGCCCTGAAGTTGAGACTCTAGAAAGAGTGCAGAGAAGAGCAACAAAAATGATTAGGGGACTGGAGGCTAAAACATATGAAGAACGGTTGCAGGAACTGGGTATGTCTAGTTTAATGAAAAGAAGGACCAGGGGTGACATGATAGCAGTGTTCCAATATCTCAGGGGTCGCCACAAAGAAGAGGGAGTCAAACTTTTCTCCAAGGCACCTGGGGGTAGAACAAGAAGCAATGGGTGGAAACTAATCAAGGAGAGAAGCAACTTAGAACTAAGGAGAAATTTCCTGACAGTTAGAACAATTAATCAGTGGAATGACTTGCCTCCAGAAGTTGTGAATGCTCCAACACTGGAAGTTTTTAAGAAGATGTTGGATAACCATTTGTCTGAAGTAGTGTAGGGTTTCCTGACTAAGCAGGAGGTTGGACTAGAAGACCTCCAAGGTCCCTTCCAACTCTGTTATTCTAAGCAACGCTTAATGGGAATCACTGCAGCACAACCAAAGACCCCAGGTTGAGGAAGGCTGGTGGGAAATGTATGCTTAAAATAGCTCCCTTCCACTTTCTACCCCAGAGTTTATGAGAGAGGGAAGGCTACAGCCCAGATTAAAAAAGAATAGTGTTTAAGCTTTGCTTGCATGAATCTAGCCTTCGAATAAGCGATCCACTATTTTCCCATTTGAAACAGCTTCATTAACTCACACACCCGGATTAATTTTGCCCAACAAAAAAACACTGTTTCTCAAAGAAAACAGCTAGTTGCATAACGTCTCCCTTTTCTTGAGAAAAATCTGGGGAATTCCGGACTTTGTCCATTTTGAAACGATTTTCTTTTGAACCACCTTTCCGTGGATTCAGCTCTAGTCCAGAGAACCCCAACGCTTTCTGAAGCGAGGGAAGCACCCGTGCCGAGACGCTGCCCTCCAAACGCCTCAATGTATGCATCCCGTGCTTCCAGCCCGTATGAAGGAGAGGGATGAGGGGATCAGGGAAAACGCCGCCTGGGTCAGACCTTAGCATGGATGGGCATTGGGACGTGAAAGAAGGCTCGGAGCCTACTGGAATCTAGGGCGCTGGGGCAGGGCAGGGAGACCAAGGGAAGATCGAGGGGTCAGAGCGCCGGCTGCTCTCCCCAAGCCCTTACCTGCATTACAAGAGGAGTCGAGGGGAGGGGGAAACCGCGGGGCCGCGATCGTCCGGATGCGCGCAGAATCAAATTCAATTCCCCACCAGCCTTCCTTCAGCCGGGGCGGTACTCGCTGTCCTTCCGGAAAACGAAAACGAAAGTTGGCGCTCCGAAAGGTGCTGGAGCTTGGCCCGTGACACAGTCGCCGTCCGTGCCCGGAGCCACCTCTGAGTCAGTCTCTCTGTCGCCTCAGTGCTGGCTTATTCTTCCGCCCCTTGGCGAACCGCCCGCAGGACTGGCGGCGTTTCCAAAGCCCTGCGCTGCGCTCTCACGACGCCTTCCTCCCGCCACCCCCCCTGGTAAACTCTCCAGACGGGGTTGGGTTGACCTCGGGTGCCCGCTCGATAGATCGGGGTTGGGATTTCGCACCCCAAAACTAGGGCCATTGCCCCGAGGCAGAAAAGCCCAAGTGAAACATTGCGGGAGGAAGGCCCGCCCCCAAACGCTGGCTTATGGTGCGGCGTCAAACCAAGCCAGCGTGCTAATATTTGTTGCATTTCATTCCAAGGAACATTTGCAATATCAACTGGTGCCTCTGAACAAACCGCGGGTGCATGTGCCTGTTCCTGATTTGGAAGACCCTCCAGATTATTATTCATGCCCTAACCACCTCATGAATGGACTACAGCAGGGGTCAGCAACCCGCGCCTCTGGAGCCATATGTGGCTCTTTCATCCCTCTGCTGCGGCTCCCTGTCACTCAAAATATGCATCACAGCTGCCAATGTGCGACACCCACCGACGCACAATTCATTAAGCTTTTCGACCCCCGGTAGGCCAACCATGGATAAATCCAAGAAAAGAAAAGTTTCAGAAGAAAACAAAATCTTTAATTCAACTATATATGCTAGTATTGCGGCCGCTCAGGAAGAGTTTTGTGGCTCCCGGTGTTTTCTTTTCTGTGGGAAACGGGTCCAAATGGCTCTCTGAGTGTTTAAAGTTGCCGACCCCTGGACTACAGTATTGTGTTGTGCTCTATATAGGTGTGCCTTTGAAAGCCATTATGAAGCTACAGGTGGTCTAGATTGAGACAGCAGAGTAGAAATTAGTAATTAGTTGTAATGCCACAGTTTTGATAAAACTGTCTGTCTCTCTCTCTCTCTCTCTTTCCCCCCCCCCCCTCTGTGCATGTATTTCCATTGTTTTCTATGGTCAAAATGTTTTGGATTTACAGAATTGCTTTTGAGTTTGTTCTGTCAATATATACCCCAGACTTTTTTGATGAGGTATTTGGGTGAAATGTTTTGTTTCAAGCTCAAAATAGCAATTTGCATTCCATATTTGAAAATTTTAAACAAACAAACAAACAAACTGGGAGCCGGCTGTTAGCAAAGCAGAACATCAGCTCAACCACCATCTTTATTTCCACAAAGGCCAGTAGATTCTACATGCAACCCAGTTCCCAGAAACAGAAGATAAATATTGTAGGTGACTAAAACTCAGGCTTTCTTGGGAAAATAAAAATAGATTGAGCTAGTAGAGAACACCTTGGGAGGAAGAATGGGTAGCAGGAAGTAATTTCACTAGTTTGTGACCAGCCATTGGTGCTTATGCTTATTGCTGGAAATTACTGAGGGGAATTTCCAGTTTAGTTTGTTTCCAGCATATTCTCAGTCATTCTCTCTATCCAGATCAGAGCAAGCACAGAAGCCACACAAAATATCTAGCCTGATCTTTATTTATTAAACACCCAGCAAATGTCAAACAGAGTTAACTGGCAAAACCAGGATAAAAAGCAAGAAAAATAGACAGTAACTACAACAAACAACTGACAACAATTTACATTATCTATGTACATTATCTATATTTATCAAAAGGAACAGGATTTTCCAGCACCACTGAAAATAATGATGTGGATGTTAGCATGAAGAATCTCAAAGGGAACAGCCTTTGCTTATTCCAGCTTTAATCTTTTTATGTACATAACAGTAGCAGAATAAAGATGGTAAATAGGAAACTATTCTGAACCATGAAAGAAACAATCTGATGAAAGGAGATGATGTGTCCAACATTTAAGACATTTTCTCAACAAGGGTCCCTTGACAGTGAGAAGGGCAGCATATAAATTCAATAAATTAAAAAAAAATCAAAAATCAAATGTACCCACTAACTCCAAAAATGTCAAGGGGGGGGGGAAGAGAAAAATATTCAATGATGTTCACAGGGATACAGTATGTCAACATTTACAAGATGGCAGGAATGGTACAATGACTTGTGTATGCTTTTGCAGTTTCAAAGACTTTCTGGTCTCTTTCTTATTTTCTTTCACTTGCTGTTCACCTTTAAAGCTTGAGATCTCTGTATTAAATACCTTTGTGTTTCCTAAGAATGACATATATAGTCCACCCTCCATCAAGCTCTTAGGCCTTACCTCCAAAGAGGAGGGATGTATTTCTTTTTTACACAGTGCATATTCCATGAGGTGTTTTCAGGTTTATGACGCAGTGGTGGGATTCAATTTTTTTAAAAAATAATCTTTATTGAATTTTTACAATAAAAAAGGACACAAACAGCACACAACAACACACAGACGAAACACACGTAGCACAAACAAGTACACGTATTTACACGCAACATCACAGAATAATCTAGTGCTTTAACAGCGTTATTGAAATATTCGTTTTGTATCGAGATCTATATATACATTTTAAGTATGTTCCATAACGTAAGTATCGGTGGTTATCATCCATAAATTAATTTATTTAATTACAACTTATACAAGAAAGTAATTATAAATATATCTCAATTCATCTGCCAAATTTTTAATTTTGGGTTTTGATTGATCCAAGTATATACCTTCAATTTTTTTTACTACCGGTTCTGTGGTCTTGGTGGGCGTGGTTTGGTGGGTGTGGCAGGGGAAGGATACTGTAAACTCTCCATTCCCACCCCACTTCAGGGGAAGATTACTGCAAAATCTCCATTTCCTCCCGATCAGCTGGGACTCGGGAGGCAGAGAATAGATGGGGGCAGGACCAGTCAGAGGTGGTAATTACCGGTTCTCCAAACTACTCAAAATTTCTGCTACCGGTTCTCCAAACTACTGAAAATTTCCGCTACTGGTTCTCCAGAACAGGTCAGAACCTGCTTAAACCCACCTCTGTTTATGAGTCACCAGGAGGCAGGCATTATGTGACTGGTCCCCTCCTACCGAAGATACATCAGATATTGTTAGATTATTCTATGGGGACCAAACCCTACAGCAAATCTTTTTATTTTCAGAAAAAGGTCCAGGAAATATAAATTAATTGGCATTGGTTCCTGGGAACATTCCAAAGTAGTATTTTTCAAACTTGGCAACTTTAAGATGCATGGACTTCAACTCCCAGAATTCTCCATTTAGAAATGGAAATGATGTATAAAATACTGTAGTTCTCCAAATATCTATTTCACTATGTATGTGGATTGCAGAGGCAGGCCAGAATCAGAATTAGAAGTGGTAACTTTATTAGTGAATCCACTCCCTGCAAATGTCATGTTAGCTGGGGAATTCTGGGAGTTGAAGTCCACCGATCTTAAACTTGTCAAGATTGAGAAACACTGGGAACCCCTCAGTTAGAGAGGGGCAATAATGCATTAACAGAGCAATATAAGATGAGGGAATACCATATTTTATAATTGTTAAATATATTTAATAATATATTTATTAAATAATAAATAATTTATTAAAATATATTTAATATATTTAACAATTAGAAAAAATGATTCTCCTTGTAGGTGAGATGGGCATAAAATTTAATAATTTAATAATACAAATAAAAATAAATTTTAAAAAAAACAGTGGTTGTTGGGATTTTTAAGGCATGCAGTTGGAACTCACATCCTTTGCAGGGCAGTATTCCCAGAGCAAAGGTGCTTACCGTACAGTATAAACATGTTCTCTCTTTTACTGGGCAGGGACTCTTAATTTGAAATAATGCTCATGAATAATCGTTTGGATTTAGAAGGGGTGGGGATATATCAGCTCTTCTGCCGCTTGGATTTATTCACATCGTTATTAGAAGTAGATTTCCAGGCTGCAGCGCTGATTCATTAACTGGGATCCTTCAGTGAATGCCGGTAAGTAGATGCAAATAATTGCCTCTCTACATTTTTCTGTATGAACTTGAGTCCAGAATAGAAATTAAATGTCGATCAGACCAAAGTTTTCCACGCATATATTTAATTGCGGCCTGAAAGAAACAGAAAGGGGTTTTCAATCGTTTTGAGATTTCTGCCTTTTAAAGCTCGATCGCATTACATAATTGAGGCATGGAAAAAGTATCGGCGGAAAGGCTAAACATCGGAATGTAGAAATCTCCCCAGGACGGTTGAAAGCGACCATCAGAAAGAAAAAAATAAATTATAGGGGAGAAAATGGCCATGGTTTTGTGTTGGAGGGATTCTCTTGTAAGGTTTCTTGCAAGGAGGGCCTCCAAGCGAGCAGGGATCTTGAGTTCGTTTTTCTTGCGATCCCTCCTTAAAAGATCCTGGGGTTGGGGCTGGGCAGAGGTTGGACTCAGCAATGGCATTCCTTCTTCCAGGGCGATGCTCCTCCATGAAGAAAGAAAGCCCATCCCAAGGTTAATGGTATCGTACATTGCAGCTTTACTGGTATCGTTCTTCTTTTAATTGTTGTCTAAATAAATATAGAGTTTTACTCTCACGTAATTCCGAGATGCAGGGGGCGGGGGGAAATACTATATTCGGATCCAAGGGATTCATTCGTTTTTCTAGGGCGAATTATCTGTCAATTTGGCGGTGTTATTCAACCGATATTCAGATAAACTGTTTTGTCTATTAGGTTTTTTTTCTAGCAGTGAACAAATATAATTTGAGACGGAGGTTTTGCAACACTATTTTAACAATTAATTTACATTAATGTAAATTATGTGGGAATATTTTAAAATATGTGTCTTTTCTGTTATGTTATGTGAACATAAAGTCTGGCAAAACAATAGGTAAAAAGCATTTTAAAAATCTAAAGTAATCTGTTTTTTTTAAATTGTCAATGCAGACTAAGGAATAGTAGCAAAATCTGCTGTGTTGTGATAAACTAAGTGTACCATATTCCCAAATTGCTTGTTGCTGTGAAATCTGAGAAATAAATCAGAGAAGCAAAATGATAAATCAGGTTTCAGAGACCAAATTCAGGAAATTTGAAAGGAAACATTAAAAATGTCATTCCTGACACATTACTCTGCTTTTTGCCACCTGAGCAGGGCTATGTCTAAGGTTCTGATTAACAGGTAAAGTGAAGGATTTAATCCTTAATGCAAGGGTGGACAACTACCCTATGGCAACTTTACAACCTGAGGACTTCAACTCCCAGAATTCCTGTCTCAGCATGGCTGGCTCTGGAATTCTGGGAGTTGAAGTCCACAGGTCATAAAGCTGCCATAATTGCCTATCCCTGCCTCAATGTCTTCTGTATTGATGAGATTAAGAATGTTGCACTTTTCCCTAAAACAGCCTTACCTCCACTGTATCATCCAAGCCATTAATTAAAAATTTGAACAGAGCAGACACAACATCACATTTGGTGAATCTAGTTTTTACTCCACAAAATGACAGAACATTGCCATATAATGTTTTAATTATAGAACAGGAGTGGAAAATCAGTGTTGTGGTTTTTTTTTTTGTTAAAATACAAAGATGGCTTTTCTTTTATTAGATGTGCTCAAGCAGAGGCCAGAGAGTCATCTGTTTTTATAGAATCATTAAATTAAATGGTTGGAATGGATTTGGAGGTGATCTAGTCCCACTGCTAAGTAAAATATTTTCTGTCCAAAAGGAAATGCAGTAGCACACGTTACTGTAACATATGAATCAGCATCTAGAGTACCACATCTCTAATCATCAATTGGACCCATTAGTTTCATCCAGAAAAAGACACATAGGGGAGTGCATACAGTGATATTTTGTATTTACTAATATTTTGAATTTGTTGTAGCTTTAAATCCCCCCCCGTGTCTGTGTAAATCATGAATAATAAATAAATGCCAAGATAGTCTTCCATTGATATTCATGTAGTAGACATTCCCATTTCTTTTTCCATGACTCCTTAGATTTTTTTTAGCATATGATTTAGCATATTCTAAAAATGAATTCTAAATTGCTGTTACCGTATTACCTTTGTAAATAATGTCTGTAAAGGATTTTCTAGTACTGTACTATGGAGGATTTTGACGCCCTTACTGCTGCCACCTCAAACTTGGATTTCACATGCTAGTTTGGCTGAGAACATTGCCACTCTGCAGTGATGTTTACATTAAAAATTGCAATAATTGATCATTTGTCCCAATAAATAGATTTAAGATATTCACTTAATAACCCACTTCCATTTCTCAAATAAAAGCATTTTCTTGCTATTTTGTGATTTGGATTCCCTATAGGTTAATCTTTGAGGCTCAAGTGGGAGCTACATGCCACACCTCTCCTAATAAATTAATGTGGCAGAAGGAAAAACATCATGCTTTCCAAGTTATTTCCAATGCTCAAAATTTTCCATCCATTCTTCTAAAAAAAGAGGAAGTAAATAATTTCTGACAATTAAAACTTCCTTGGTGAAAAATTACTGTTCCTCAAACCTTCTTGTCTTCCAAATAAATATGAAAGATGCATTAAATGTCTGGAAATATGTTTGACATGCTACAAGTTGCTTGAAGCAAAATAATTTTTCTCCACATGCTTTTTTATTCACCTGTTCATATCTGTTGCTATTTAAGTATGAATGTTGTTCGGGAAGAGTTGATAGTTTGGTAGGGCTCTTCCTTTAATTATATATCAACAGTATGGAAAACAGCAGAACAAAGCGAATCATTTTCTGTGCTTCTGTGGTTGCAGAATGAGTACTGCTAAAAGGCTAGAAGAGCAGCCATTATCCATCAATTATACAGTGGTCTGAATTGCTTACTTTTCTTTCTATATTTAGATGAGCTTTGCATTTCTATTTGTTTCTTTTTATATTTTTGCAGGGTTTCTTTTAGTTTGTGTTACTAGCTAACAGTTTGTACTTTTTAGTTGTAATGTTTAATAAAATCATCATTAAAAAATCTTAGTGCACCAAGCTTTTAACGCAACATACAACCCCTTGTGTTGCTATGAACAAGAGCCCGGCTGAGCTCCTAATGGGTAGAAGGTTAAGAACCACCCTTGATAGATTGCACCCCCAGTTTATATCGGAGAAATCCCTGGATTCATCTCAACAACCACGCACATTCAAAGTGAGGAATAAGGTGTATGCTAGGAATTATATGGGCTACCCTTTATGGGTTCCTGGAGTAGTGACCGGAATGTGCGGACCCTGTTCCTATCGTGTAACATTGGAAGATGGTCGTGAGTGGCGCCGCCACATCGACCATTTAAGAGGAAGACGTGCCTGATTAGTTGGTTTTGAATCAGGGCCCAAAGTTCCCAGTGTTTCTGTCCCTGGGGGAAGGGAATCTGTGGATGACGATCATCAGACGCTGGCAAGTAAGCCCCCCATAGATAATCCTAGAAATGACTTACCTGATGTAGGAGTGGAGATACCCAGGGTAAACCCAGCAGAAGAATTGGGAAATGGATTGTCAGATCAAGGGGACAAATGTTCCCTCTAAGCTGTGCGGCTGCATGGCTGTGCATGTGATAAGAAAAGTCCGCGCAGCAGTTTCCAACTGCCCCGCGGTGTTTTCTTATCGGGGCGGGGGGGGGAAAGGAGCCTTCAACGAAGAGAGGCGAAGGCTTTAACTCTTGCCTCCCCAGGCGGGCTCCTCTGCTAGGGAGAGGAGGAGAGCGAGATCAAAGGCTGCTGCCCACCAGCTTACTCTTCATCCAGGGAGGCCGGTTTGGTCTCTCCAGAAAAGAAAACACGGCACAGCAGTTTCCAACTGCCGCGCAGTGATTTTCAATGTTAGAGGGAACATTGAAGGGGACTCGAGTAAGACAGCGGCTACGCATTGCCCTGAAGACAGGGCAGGAGAACTGAGAAGGTCCGGTAGAATCCAGAGACGGCCAACGTACTTGCAGGAGTACGCATGCTCTAACTCTGCGGAAAGGGGTGTAATATACCGGGAAGCCACCAGGGAGGGCATTCTAGGAACGAGGTTAAATAGAAGCATGTGATTGGTTGAGCCGTAGTGGACAGTGGAATATTTAAGGAGCTGTCAACTGCACTGGCAGTTCGTTCAGAGTTCGTTCTGCCGTTATCGTTATCTGCTGTGAATTAAAGTACGTTGAAGGCAACGACTGTCTTATATCAATCATTACACCCACCAACCAAGGTATTTATCATCAATGTTCATAGTTACACTACCTGCTTGTTTGATTGATTAGATGGCACCAAGTCATTGCTGACTCCTAGCAACCACATGGATAGATTTTCTCTACAATGATCTTTCAGATCTTCCAATGATGCACTCTGTATCACTGTAACACAGACTGTCCGCCTTGTTGCTGGTCATCCTTTTCTTCTCTTTCCATCCCCTTGTAGAGCATTAGGGTTTTCTCCAGAGAGCTAGATCTTTGTAAAATGTTTTGGTAAATGTAAAGGCCAAGTATGAAAGAAAAACATTTCAATTCTAAGAGAAAAAAACATCATATGAAGTCATAGTCCACATAGTGAAGTGATTAGAGAGGCTTCCCCAGCTTGGTGCCTTCTAGTTTCCAGATATACCTTGTGCAGGCTAAACATATCTCATGGGCACCAAATTGAGTCAAGCTGAGGTAAGAATATGCTGCTGAGACCACAGTCTAAATTCCTGTTCAGGTTTTTTTGTTGGAAGCCATGAGCTGCTGTTAAAATTTGGATTGTGGAATTAAGACATAGAAAGTGAGTAGGAACTTATGACACATATAGTTAAAAGACTTTGGCACCTTGTCTTTCTTTTTATGGGTGATATGATATTCCAGGGCTTATACTGCATTTTCATATATTTTCTACCTCTTTCGTGTTAGCAAAGCATGCAGAGGGATCTTCAAGGGCTGCCTATGGCCTTAAGCATCTGCATGTTGCTCAAGGAAAGAATAGACTTGAGAGATTTTGTCGTGATGTAAATCCTTTTTTTTCCTTTAGGACTGCTTTTCCAGTTGAATATTAGTCATGCCGTTGGAATGGAGAAATTGAGTAATCAAGAACTTGAGAATTTAGCTTCTTCAACCCATGATCAGGACAAAGGCAGTGTGAAGCAGGGCAGTCACAGCATTAATATGTTTCCTTTGTGCAGAAATCATGGTAAGGACAAAATCAATTTTTTTAAAAAAATTTAAAATGTACTACAAAACGTGGTCTTGTGTACCTCTTTGGGATCAAGTTATTAATGGCCACATTTCCACAGAATCTTTAACCAGTTGTTACCATACTGTGAATAAGATGCACTGTGGTGTGCATAGCCCATTAGGTTATATTTTGTCTCTTCTTGATAGTGTAAAACCTAAATAGATCAGTTATAATGAGCCAAGTATGAAAGCGAAGAGATTGCAGTTCTATCCCTAGATAAATTCATAACAGCTGTGTGAAAAATCACATAATTATTGACACATGAATGCAGAGTGTGAATCCGTCTGCTGTATGATCAAACTACTACAGATCCTTAAACACAATACTTTTATTATGCAATCACCTGCCTAGGACATGGATCTGTACCAAAGGTTGATCCATTCACAATTCCCATCTGGACTCTTCCATCTTTTTTATATCACAAGAAGGAAGTATGGAACAATTGTGCATTGTTTTATATTGATTCAGCTAGAACAGGGGTCTGCAACCTTAACACTCAAAGAGCCACTTGGACCCGTTTCCCACAGAAAACATCGGGAGCCACAAAACCTGAGTGGGCGTAGCCAACTCAAGTCACTCCCACCCAGTCACATGACACCCCCCCAGCCACACTTACCCAGGTTTTGTGGCTCCCGGTGCTTTCTGTGGGAAATGGGGGTCTCTCTCTCTCTCTCTTCCTCCCCTCTTTCCCTCCCCTCTTTCTCTCCTCCCTCCCTCCCTCCCTCCCTCTCATTTCTGTTTTTCTTTTCCCTCTCTCTCTCTCTTACTTACTTTCTTCTTTCTCTCTCTGTCTCTCCCCTTCTCTCATTTGTTTCCTTCTCTTTTCCCTCTCTTTCTCTCCCTTCAACTCTCTCATTTCTCTCCCTCCCCCTCTCCCCTTCTCTCTCTCTCTCATTTGTTTCTCTCTTTTTTCCTCTTTCTCATTCTCTCCCACCATCATTTTCTTGTTTCTCTTTCTTTCTCTCTTTTTCTCTCTTTCTCCCCTTTTCTCTCTCTCATTTCTCCCCCCCTCTTTTTTCTCTCTTCTTTCGCCGCCAGGAGGACACTTTTCAATCAACACCGGCAGCACCGCTCAGCTTGAGCAGTTAAGAAACTCCAGGCAGCAGGAAAAGGGGGCTGCCCCCACTGAACTTGGATGCCCACCCCGGGGATTAAGCTCTGAGAAAGCCAGAGCGCCCTTGCCAAAGATGCTCGCCAGTCAACCCACTTACTCTGTGCGCCTTTGCTGTGCTTTGGCCGAGCCTGGCCGCTCACTTGAGGGTATCCCCACTCATATGGGGGGGACAGCCGGCCAGGGGGTCACGTGAGGAGGAGGGTTGTCTTCGGGGAAGCCGCGGCTCCCGCTTGCTCCTCAGCTGCGGACCTGTCCCCCTTTCTATCATACCGGATCCCATTCCTACCTCGCCAGCCCTCATGATAGCAAGATTGGCATCGGCCACAGCCGGTTTGGGCCAGTGTTTTGGGGCAGAGAGCAGGTCGTGCGACAGGGTTGGCAGGGAGCCGCAGGAGAGTGGTCAAAGAGCCACATGCAGGTTTGGAGCCACGGGTTGCCGACACCTGAGCTAGAATAATCTGTCTATAGGTATTCTAAACCTGTGATGCTTTTTCTAATGACATTGGAGCATTTCTGTATTAACCCATAATTAATGTATTAAATATAGTTTGAGCGGCATGGTGGACTAGAGGTGGAACTCTCGCCTCAAAATCAGGCGGCTGTGATTTCAATCCTAGGTAGTGGTAGATATTTTTCTCTCTGGACGCAAAGAGAAAATATCTACTGTGACCTCCACATAGGCATCAGGAAGGGCATCTGGCCAGTAAATGCTCAGCTCCATTCAGTCGCCCCAATTCCATGCTGATGGAGGGGATAACAGGGTTGTTAAAAGGAAAAAAAATTAAATATAATTAACCCCATTAACCAGTTTGGTCTAGTAGTTAAGGCATCAGGCTAGAAAGCCAGAGATTGAGTTTTAGTTCCGTCTTAGCTATAAAAGTCAGCTGCGTAACTCTCTCTCAGCTCTCTAACTCTCTCTCAGCCTAACCCACCTCACAAGGTTGTTATTGTGGGGAAAATAGGAGGGGAAAAGTGTGTTGGCTATGTTTTTCGCCTTGATTTATTTATAAATGTAATAAAGGCAGGATACAAATAAAATAATCATAATTCCCAAATGTTGGAAATGCGATCATAAAAGCGGATCTTATTATCATATGTGGTGGACCTGTCCCGTTATAAAGAAATTTTGGCATAAAATTTGGACTTGGCTAGAGGAAATTACAAAACAGAAAATAAGTATGAAACCGGAAACATTTCTACTGGGAATACTGGACCAGAAAGTGGAGAAAAAATATTATTATATTATATTACATATTCTTACTGCAGCCAGAATCAGTCTTGCACAATATTGGAAACAAAAGGATGTACCAACTGAAAATATAATAATTAAGAAATTTTTTGACTGTGCTGAATTAGATAAAATGACAATGGAATTAAATGAAAAGGAGGATTTGGAATACTATGAAATTTGGAATACATTTTATGATTGGCATGAAAAGAGAAAACAAAATAAATCTGTAAATATTTAATTTAGTAGTATATGTATGACTTTTAATTACTTTAAATTTATTTATTTATTTATTTATTTATTTATTTATTTATTTATTTATTTATTTATTTATTTATTTATTTATTTATTGTTCTTATATGCCACCCTACTCCCTGGGGACTCATGAAGAACAAATGTTCTTCAACATTTGAAGAACAACTAAACAATATAGTAAATTTAATAACAATTTAAAATGAATTTTTAAAAACACATACAAAATCATACATACATGGGGGAGACATAAGATGTAAAATTGTCTCAAAGCCCCGCCTGCAGGAAGAGCCATGTCTTAACGGCTTTTCGGAAGGCCAGCAAGGTGGGGATAATTTGTATGTCTGGGAGTAGTTGATTCCAGAGAACAGGGGCCCCCACAGAGAAGGCCCTCCCCCTAGGCCCCGCCAGCCGACATTGTTTGGTTGACGGGACCTGGAGGAGACCGACTCTGTGGGACCTGACCGGTCAAAGGGAAGTATGAGGTAGGATGCGGTCCCGGAGATAACCTGATCCTAAGCCATGTAGGGCTTTAAAGATGATAATTAATACCTTGATATCACCTTGATAATGATAATCAAAGTTACTATAATCATATTTATGAAGTAAAAAAGAAACATGTTAACGAAAAATATTATAGAATTATATTAATCATAGAAATTATATAAGCATGAATTCACCGTCGTTATAAATTGCTGTACGATAACCGTAGAGGTTACATAGTGTAGTTGTATGTATGTTATTGTATTGTATTGTTTATTTTCTGTATATATGTTCTTTTCTGTGTTGTTTTTAAATGTAAATAACTAAATAAAAATTATTTTAAAAAAAACAAATAAAATAATCATTTTGAGTTATAGGTGAACTTTTTAAATCTAATCATTGATGCCAATTATTCAGATGCTGCTCATATCTGATGTCTTTAGAAGAACAGCTCAGATCTGCTTTTCACCCAGCAAGTTCTCTATGTTCTAATGGCTTTGAATATGCCAATATTATTTTCTTCCCAGGAGGGAGTAAACGAAATCAAGGCTACTACAGTACACAAGAACAGTCTGGGAACAGTCCTAACAACTTGAGCAATAGTCCACAAGTCCAAGCCCCAGAGAAAGTGACTCTTATTGTAGATGGAGCAAGATTTGTTGTAAACCCACAAATTTTCATAGCCCATCCTGATACAATGTTGGGAAGGTAAGTGACTCCGAGGTGTAAAGAATTCCAGAAGCTGTTCTACATGCTTTCCTATCATAGAGGCATGGTCAGACTAAGCAGGAATGGTACGTGTAAAATTATATCAAGTGCTTAGATCTAGTTTTCCTATTCAGTGTAGCAATTCAGTCACAATTTCTAGGCTTCAAAAAAATAAAAAGTTTGTAAAAGCTAGATAATTTTCATGATAGCCCCCAATAATAGCTTGCTAATATAGAAATTATTCTTTGCTTAAGTGGTCTTAATCTGATCTACCTACCTTGATTTCTTTCTGCTTTTCAGAATGTTCGGACCAGGACGAGAATATAACTTTACTCGTCCAAATGAAAAGGGCGAATATGAAATTGCAGAAGGCATCAGTTCTGCTGTTTTTCGGATTGTGTTGGTGAGGAATTCCATAATGTTCCAGAAGCAGAGCTATTCCTCCTATTTGTAAAGTTCCTATTCTTGCTTTCAACTTCAAGGGAATTCTGATTTTCTTGATAAGTATTTTTTATTCTGTTTAGACTTCAGATTTTTCTCCATTTAAGGGAGTCCATATCATTTTATTTGTTAGATGTATATCTCATCTTCCCTCTGAGAGCTCACATAGTTGCTTAGGGATCTTGGTGCATTTTATTCCCACAACATCAACCCTATTAGGTTGGTTAGGCTGAGATAGAGTGATTGATCCAAAATCACCCAGTGAGTTACAGTGGTTAAGAGCAGACCTGAACCTGGATCTCTCTGCTCCTAATACATTAGATCAGCGGTTCTCAACCTGGGGGTCGTGACCCCTTTGGGGGTCAAATGACCCTTTCACGGGTTGGGAGACTTCGCCCGGACGCCACCATTTGGGTTCTTTTACCCTCTGCGCATGCGCAGAACGCTTTGCGCATGCGCAGAGGGTAAAAGAACCCAAATGGTGGCGGCAGGGTGGGGTGCGGTGGGCAGCAGCGTGTCGCGGTGTTAGGAAGGTTGAGAACCACTGCATTAGATGGATTCCTCTCCATAATATATTGGGCTTTGAATCCCAAATCCACATAGGAAAAGACTTGGAATTATGGGAGTAGAATTCAACTCATCTAGCAAACACAAAGTCGAAGTTGAACATGATATGTACACACACAGACATACACACATATATAATCTCACATTTTTATCATATGATTTATTCTGTATTCATTATTCAGGGAGGGAGGGAGGATATAACACTATTAATGGTCAGCTTTTAAAAATAATATAGAAAATAATTGTCATTATGTGCCAACTATATATAAAGCATAACAACATGCCTAAACTTGTGCATGCTATTTTGAATGTTTTTGATGGGGAAACGTATTAATAATGTATTAATAATAATATTTTATCCCTTGACTTTTCAGGATTACTACAAAACTGGAATCATTCACTGTCCTGATGGAATTTCTATTCCTGATCTCAGAGACACTTGTGACTATCTTTGCATCAATTTTGATTTCAACACAATCAAGTGTCAAGATTTAAGTAAGTATAACAGCATTTATAACAGCCTTCCGCACACAAGTACTCTCCAGATATGCTATCTTCAGTTATAGAATCTTTTTTTTCTTATTCTTTTTACAATTTTTTATTTTATTTTATAACATATAAAGATTCCATTTTTAGTTAAACAGTGTGTTGTCTGGGTACAAATATTTTAAGAAATAATAAAGTGTTTACAACAATATTCATTACATTGGTTTCAGTTCTATAATAATAATAATAATAATAATAACAACAACAACAACAACAACAACAACAACAACAACAACAACAACAACAACAACAACTGTATGGAAAGTCAGAAATAGAAATCCAATCACTGACCAACACAGTCCTAATATTCAGCACAGATATCTCAATGCAGTTTGGCATGGAAAAATGTGCCACTGTATCTATGAAAAGGGGCAAAATCACTACATGTGACGGAATTGAAATGCCCAATGGCCAATTAATTAAATGCAATCAAAATGAAGCCTATAAATATCTGGGCATTCTGCAGTTGGATAACATCAGACATGGAGAAGTGAAAACTATCATTAGAAGAGAGTACACCAACAGAGTTAGGAAAATTTTGAAATCTAAATTAAATGGTGGAAACACCATCAAGGCCATGAATACCTGGGCAATACCAGTCATAAGATATACGGCTGGTATAATTAACTGGACACAAGCTGATTTGGACATTTTGGACCGAAACACCAGAAAACTAATGACAATGCACTACAGTTTACATCCACGTAGTGACACTGATAGACTTTACCTGCCCAGAAAATCAGGTGGCAGAGGACTACTACAAGTAAAGCAAACAGTTGAAGAAGAAAAGCATGCATTGGCAGATTATTTAAAAGAAAGTCAAGAACATCTATTAATTGAAGTAAAGAACAAAAATCTACTGAAGGTCCAACAGACGAAACAAGAATACAGAAAAAATGTGATAAAATCAAGAATGGAGAGCTGGCAAAATAAAGCATTACATGGCCAATTTCTGGAAAAAATAAAAGACAAAGTGGACAGTGAAAAAACTTGGTTATGGTTAACATCTGGTACTTTAAAGAAAGAAACAGAATCATTGATCCTGGCCGCACAAGAACAGGCAATTCGTACAAATGCCATAAAGGCCAAAATTGATAAATCTTCAAATGATGCTAAATGCAGATTATGCAAGGAAGCTGATGAAACTGTAGCCCATGTGCTCAGCTGCTGCAAGAAAATCGCGCAGACTGATTACAAATTATGACACAACTCTGTTGCACAAATGATCCACTGGAATTTATGCAAAAATTATAACATCCATACTGCTACAAACTGGTGGGAACACAAGCCTGAAAAAGTCACTGAAAATCAGATGGTCAAGATCTTGTGGGATTTTTGTATACAAACAGACAAGGTACTGGCGCATAATACACCAGACATCACGCTGGTCGAGAACAACAAGGTGACTATAATTGACATTGCAATACCAGGAGATAGCAAGGTCGATGAAAAGGAACACGAAAAAATCGCAAAATACCAGGACTTAAAAATCGAAATCCAACGATTATGGCACAAACCAGCAGTGGTAATTCCAGTAGTGATTGGAACACTGGGTGCTATCCCAAAAGCACTGGAATTACAGCTCAAAATTGACAAAATCACCATCAGTCAAATGCAGAAAGCAGCACTGCTCGGTTCCGCACATATACTTCGAAAATACATTACGATTTCCTAGGCCCCTGGGTGGGGCTCGACTAGTAATCAATGCCAAATCCGGCGAAACAACTGGCCGCTGTGATACAATTGTATAATAATAATAATAATAATAATAATAATAATAATAATAATAATAATAATAATAATAATAATAATAATAATAATAATAATAATAATAATAATAATAATAATAATAATAATAATAATAATCAAAATCACTACATGTGACGGAATTGAAATGCCCAATGGCCAATTAATTAAATGCAATCAAAATGAAGCCTATAAATATCTGGGCATTCTGCAGTTGGATAACATCAGACATGGAGAAGTGAAAACTATCATTAGAAGAGAGTACACCAACAGAGTTAGGAAAATTTTGAAATCTAAATTAAATGGTGGAAACACCATCAAGGCCATGAATACCTGGGCAATACCAGTCATAAGATACACGGCTGGTATAATTAACTGGACACAAGCTGATTTGGACATTTTGGACCGAAACACCAGAAAACTAATGACAATGCACTACAGTTTACATCCACGTAGTGACACTGATAGACTTTACCTGCCCAGAAAATCAGGTGGCAGAGGACTACTACAAGTAAAGCAAACAGTTGAAGAAGAAAAGCATGCATTGGCGGATTATTTAAAAGAAAGTCAAGAACATCTATTAATTGAAGTAAAGAACAAAAATCTACTGAAGGTCCAACAGACGAAACAAGAATACAGAAAAAATGTGATAAAATCAAGAATGGAGAGTTGGCAAAATAAAGCATTACATGGCCAATTTCTGGAAAAAATAAAAGACAAAGTGGACAGTGAAAAAACTTGGTTATGGTTAACATCTGGTACTTTAAAGAAAGAAACAGAATCATTGATCCTGGCCGCACAAGAACAGGCAATTCGTACAAATGCCATAAAGGCCAAAATTGATAAATCTTCAAATGATGCTAAATGCAGATTATGCAAGGAAGCTGATGAAACTGTAGCCCATGTGCTCAGCTGCTGCAAGAAAATCGCACAGACTGATTACAAATTACGACACAACTCTGTTGCACAAATGATCCACTGGAATTTATGCAAAAATTATAACATCCATACTGCTACAAACTGGTGGGAACACAAGCCTGAAAAAGTCACTGAAAATCAGATGGTCAAGATCTTGTGGGATTTTCGTATACAAACAGACAAGGTACTGGCGCATAATACACCAGACATCACGTTGGTCGAGAACAACAAGGTGACTATAATTGACATTGCAATACCAGGAGATAGCAAGGTCGATGAAAAGGAACACGAAAAAATTGCAAAATACCAGGACTTAAAAATTGAAATCCAACGATTATGGCACAAACCAGCAGTGGTAATTCCAGTAGTGATTGGAACACTGGGTGCTATCCCAAAAGCACTGGAATTACATTTAAAACAGCTCAAAATTGACAAAATCACCATCAGTCAAATGCAGAAAGCCGCACTGCTCGGTTCCGCACATATACTTCGAAAATACATTACGACTTCCTAGGCCCCTGGGTGGGGCTCGACTAGTAATCAATGCCAAATCCGGCGAAACAACTGGCCGCTGTGATACAATTGTATAATAATAATAATAATAATAATAATAATAATAATAATAATAATATTTGCTTATCCATTTTAACAACCCTCCCTTATATCATTAGTCCTTTTCTTTTATCTACATGTTTCTAACTTCTGTTTTTATTAGTCTAGCCATTGATAAAATGCGTCCCATGTCAAAAAGTGTTCCGTTTCTTCCTTTTCCTTAATTGTAAGTGTTAGTCTATCCATTTCTAATTCTAATTTTTTAAAATCACATTTTCATCTGTAGGGATCTCTTCATTTTCCCATTATTGTGCAAATACAATTCTAGCTGCAGTTAATACATGTAGAATCAAATATGTATTCCCCTTGTTATACTTATCCGGTAAAATGCCCAACAAAAATACTTCTGGTTTTAAATCAATATGTTGCTTTATCATTTTTTCCAACCATGTGTGTATTTTTGTCCAATATTCTTTTTGTTTTTGGGCATGTCCACCACATATGATAATACAAACCAAGTATCTGATGACATTTCCAACATTTAGTGGATATGAGAGCGATCTGGCTGCGACATCTGTCACCCCATTGATCGCCAGGGTGGATTCGGCTGATTTGGCTGGCTAGGCAGGTGTCCCCTTCCTCCCTCACTGCTCCATGTGCGTCCCTCCCAAAGCCACACGCTCGGTGGAAGAGGCCGACCATCCCAGATAGAAGGAGTGTACCAATCTTCGGTCAAGGGTATATGATAGCTGCGCTCCCCTGCTAGAACCTCCAAACAAGTTCCAGAATCTTATAGCCATCATGGGTCCATTGATCATGCTGGCTAGCATTTTGAGAGTTAAATCCAGTCCCTTTTGGAGAGATTTAAAGTAAGGAACACTCATTTAAGGGAAAAATGTATCAATTATCTATATGTTTTTATGTTTGTGCTAGATCTTGCTGTTGAGATGATATGTAACAGATAGAGTTAGACCTATAGCATTCAGCCATATTCAGGAAATCCATATATTTATTTCCTTAGGTGCATTATTGCATGAACTGTCCAATGATGGGGCTCATAAGCAATTTGATAGCTATTTGGAAGAGTTAATCCTGCCGATAATGGTTAGTAGTGCTAAAAAAGGAGAGCGTGAATGTCATATTGTCGTATTAACGGATGAAGACATAGTAGACTGGGATGAAGACTATCCACCCCCAATGGGGGAAGAATATTCACAAAGTAAGTATTTTTAAATGTTACATAAAATACTTTTTAAAGTAAAAATAACATTGCACTTTTATAAAGAAAATCTCTGTTAGAGTCTTGTTCAAATATCGATTTCCAAGAGTCTGTGCATCCCAATATACAGTTAAGAATATAAAAGTCATATTGATAGTGACATACTACACTGCTGAATGTAAAATTATATGTTTAAGGCCATATACAATTATAAAATACATAATATACCGTACTTTTAGGAGTATAAGACGCACTCCCCCCCCAATGAGGTTGGAAATGTTGGTGCATCTTATACACTGAATACAGCCATTTTTGGCCTCCAGAAACCCCACCCCACGTGTCCAGTTTTCGGCAAAAACAGGCCCGTATTTTGCAAAAATGGGGCGCGCAGAGGCTTTAGGAGACCTGCAGAGTGCTCCTGAGGGCTGGGGAGGGCAAAAACGCTATGCGTGGGGGGTTTGGGAGACGGGGCCCTTTTTGCCCTCCCCAGCCCCCAGGAGCACTCTGCAGGCCTCCCAAAGCCTCTGTGTTCCCTGTTTTTGTGAAAAACGGGCCCATTTTTTGCCTCCCAAACCCCCCACGCATCGTGTTTTTGCCCTTCCCGGTCCCCAGGAGCATTCTGCAGGCCTCCCAAAGCTCTGTGCGCCCTGTTTTTCATGAAAAGAGGCCTATTTTTCGCAAAAACGGGACGCGCAGAGGGTTTGGGAAGCCTGCAGAATGCTTCTGGGGGCCGGGAAGGGCAAAAACTTTTTTTTTCTTGCTTACCTCGTCAAAATCTTGGTGCGTCTTCAACTCCGGTGCGTCATATAGTACAAAAAATACAGTAATCTTTGCAATAAATGTACAATTTTAGTTTATTCATTGCTTGGGTGATAGATAATTTCCTTGTTACAGCAATATGACATCGTTTCTTTTTTCCATGGGAAAAATAGAGTGCTTCCTGAAGTTTCTGCACTGGTATTTTGAATGCTTTATAAAATATGATTGTGAGAGTACTATGGGTATGAAATGCCTTACAATCAGACAGGGAGATGGGTGGCATATAAACCAATCAACCAAACAAAGCACCTGTCCAGAAAGCAGGAGATTGTAAGTTCAAGTTCTGTCTTATCTATGGGGGAAAAAATTGATGTGGCTTTCTTGAAGTATACATTATTCTCTGCTATTTAAAAGAAGATACAATAGCACTGGGCCTCTTCAGATCAAGCATTTATTTTAAAAAGCTTCTTCATTTTGTTAAGTTGTCTAGAACAATAATAAAGCAGTTTTTAAAAAATAAGTCTAATAATTTGAACATTCTATAAACATTTATAGTTATTGACTTACCTCCTTGCATCCAGTTTCAACAACTGATTAGCACAAGAAAATAAAATTCTGCCTCTGCCTCTTCCTCCCAGCAATTTGCCTCCTTGCAGTTTTAGTTTCACTTCCATTTTAGCACGTGGGCCTGCCTGCAAGCCTCAATCAGCTGCTGGTTGAGAGGCCCATAATCAGTTGCTTGTGCTAATCAGGCTCTGCACTGTTTGCTGCAAGGAGGTAAATTGCTGGGAGGCAGAGGCCAAAGGGTGGGGGTGGCTGGGTGGGGCTACATTCGGTGTATAAGACGCACCCAAGTTTTCACCCTCTTTTGGGGGGTAAAAAGCTGCGTCTTATACTACGAAAAATACGGTATATAAATCAATGCATTGAAAAACTTCATAGACTTTTAGTGGGTATGGTGCCATGTCTACATTGCATTTCAAAGCCAACAGCAGGGTGGCAAAGACATAGCAGTGGCAAGACAGCATTTCTCTGTTCAGATGCCTTTCCAGATGTGACCTTGGCAGAAAGTTATTAACCCATTGAATGGTGGATGGTGAGTGAAGGATGAGAGTTTCTATAGAACATTAGCAGCTTGAAAAACAAGATGATAAGCAAGATGTTAAAACTCTTTGGGGAATTAAAAAAAAGATAAGTTCTAAGTTATCTAAGTTAAGTTAGATAAGAGGGAGTCAAACTATTCTCCAAAGCACCTGAGGGTAGAACAAGAAGCAATGGATGGAAACTAATCAAGGAGAGAAGCAACTTAGAACTAAGGAGAAATTTCCTGACAGTTAGAACAATTAATCAGTGGAACAGCTTGCCTCCAGAAGTTGTGAATGCTCCAACACTGGAAGTTTTAAAGAAGATGTTGGATAACCATTTGTCTGAAGTGATGTAAGGTTTCCTGCCTAAGCAGGGGGTTGGACTAAAAGACCTCCAAGGTCCCTTCCAACTCTATTATTCTATTCTATTCTGTTCTGTTCTGTTCTGTTCTGTTCTGTTCTGTTCTGTTCTGTTCTATTCTATTCTATTCTATTCTATTCTATTCTATTCTATTCTATTCTATTCTATTCTATTCTATTCTATTCTATGTAAAACATTCACAAACAAAAGGCTATTACAAGGTCCATGAGCAAGATGCAGAATCAATAGAAAGGGAAGGGAATGAGAGAAAAGCTTCACCAGGCCTGCAGTATTGCTTGGCAGAGCAGGAGGTTGAGGCAAGAATTTGCTCCAGGGAAAATAAATCACATTGTGGCTGCTGAACCACAGCAAGAATTTTCTGAGAAAAGCAGGAACTTCCTAATTTAAGGAAAAGAAGTAAACATTTCTTCTTTTACAGAAATAAGAGCAAGGGAAGAAATAGAAATGGTATCTGAGGGAAGCCTTTCGACATTATGAAACTGCCTGTCTTCCTTGTAGGCTAGTATAGGGTCTTTGGAAATCACCTGTATTTTCAACTTTTTGAAAAAAAGTTGCCCAATTATTGTTTGTCTCAGCAAATTTAAGAATAGCTGCTGTACTCCTATTCATTAATTAATGTGGCTTTTTTTCTCACCTCCAAGTTCTGTATAGTTCTAAGCTCTACAGATTCTTCAAGTACATTGAGAATCGGGATGTTGCAAAAACTGTTTTGAAAGAACGAGGCCTCAAAAATATAAGAATTGGCATTGAAGGTATGTAAAGTGTTTCCTAAGTAATGCAAACTGTTAAAAAGGAAAGTAGTTGGACTTTCCTTTTCAAAACATCAATTTACTGATTTTATTAGTCAGCCCTATGTAGTTTTGCTTATTCC
This sequence comes from Diadophis punctatus similis, assembly GCA_023053685.1. Taxonomy (NCBI): domain Eukaryota; kingdom Metazoa; phylum Chordata; class Lepidosauria; order Squamata; family Dipsadidae; genus Diadophis; species Diadophis punctatus. The sequence goes on from JALIGW010000003.1 coordinate 44,081,140, forward strand.
TTAAATGATACATTTTGTTGAGGTCTTTGGAATGACCCACCCAGTCAGTTCCTGACAAACCCTTATGCTTAATGTTCCTTGAGCTTTGCCTATTTCTGAAGTTTTCCATTAGGGTGGGGTGGGTGGATGTTATTTAAAGTCTACTCCTCCCTTCTGAAGTTAGCAGCAGCAACCTGACTCAAGGCCAAGCTAGACATAATAGTTCAGTTTTGTGTACTGAACACATGAGTCAGTTCCATTTATATTTTCAGTGCTGAGAAAGTCTCTTCTTTGTGTCAGTCTTTTTCAGTCTAGTCCAGGGGTCCCCAAACTTGGCAACTTTAAGACTTGTGGATTTCAACTCCCAGAATTCTGGGAGTTGAAGTCCACAAGTCTTACAGTTGTCAAGTTTGAAGACCTTTGGTCTAGTCCAGGTGTCAGCATCTTGTGGCTCCAGAGCCGCATGCAGCTCTTTGGGCCTCTGCTATGGCTCCCTGTCGGGTGATCCCATCACTGGCTGGCCCCGCCCTTCACCCTCCCCTCCCAGTAATTCCTCGCCCAGCCTGAGAAGGGTGACGGTGGGGGATGGAGAAGCGGCCAGGGCAGAGACAGATACAGGGGAGGGGGAGAGAGAGACAGACATAGAGAGATACAGAGGGGGGGAAGAGAGAGGGAGGGAGGGAGGGAGAGAGAGAGAGCGATGTCAAAAGGATTCTGTGGTGTTTTTTAACAACCGGTTCTCTGCCCTAATGACCAGCTGGGTAGGCATGGCTTGGGGGGGGGGGTCATGTGACTGTTGGAAGTGAGTGACATTGAGTTTGCCACGCCCACCCAGGTTTTGTGGCTCTCGGTGTTTTATTTTCTGTGGGAAACGGGTCCAAATGGCTCATTGAGTGTTTAAGGTTGCAGACCCCTGGTCTAGTCTCTGCCTCAAGATGTCTTGGGATCAATCCTCCCAGGCCAAATGGTCTCCTTTTAGGAGGATATTATATTATTATATTATTACTTGAAGAAATAAGTTTAAGTTTACATGTAGGGACTGGAGTTGGGGGGTGGGGAGTTTTGGAGGATAATTATACCAGAATAACTGTGTTTCAGGTTACCCCACTTGTAAGGAGAAAGTGAAAAAGAGGCCTGGAGGACGCTCTGAAGTTATCTATAATTATGTTCAACGTCCATTCATCCAAATGTCTTGGGAAAAGGAAGAAGGAAAAAGTCGGCATGTTGATTTCCAGTGTGTTAGAAGCAAATCTCTAACAAACCTTGTAATGGCGGGTGAAGACATAGCAGAAGATCAAGAGGTTATGTTGCATCACCCTCCCCAGGTAGACGAGCTTGATCGATTAAATGCACCTCTCTCTCAAATGAATGCTAACGAAGTGGCAGATTAATTAAGCACCACAAATGGCTCTCAAATGGACTTGACTGAGCTTTTGGGTGGGGACTTAATGCCTGGCTCAGAGCCGAATTTTCTTGTCGTGGTTGCTATAGTTTCCAGCTATAGTCTCTTCAAGCCCAGAGGACAATTTTTTTTTTAACATCAAATTTGCTTCTTGAGGGTCCCAAGCATATTTCTCTTAGGAGAATTGGAAATCTGAGGATTGAGCTAACATTTATCCCTGTGGCTAAATAATTGAATTGGAACTAAAAGAATGGAAACCTATTTTCAACTCACTTGAATTGAAAGGATGGATTGATTATGTGACATCAAGTCATTTTCGATTCCTACCACTTACATTTTCTCCATGATGATCTGTCCCTAATTTGTTTGTTCAAGTCTCCCAACAGTCCACTCCCAATGCCCCTGCAACTGTCCGTCCATCTTGCTGCTGGTTGTCCTCCTCTTCTCTTTTCCTTCCTGCTTTCCAGGCATTAGAGGCTTTTTCTCAAAAGACTTTGTGTAAAATATTAGAAGTGGGATAACTTGACCCTGGTCGTTTGTGCCTCGAATGATGAACTCGACGTTGATCTGTTTGATGTTCCATTGAATTGGAAGGAATGCAACATAAAAATGTGTTTAAAGTCTTCATTAACATTAGTCTGACTGAGTTTTAAAAGGAACCATATCATGAAGGATTCCATTGTGGTATTACAACCATTATCAGTATCATAGCAATGAGTTTGGTACCCTTCCTCCTCCATTACCTGGCTGAAGTAGATATTTATAGAGAAACATCACACCTATGATGCATGCACTTTTGTCTTCAATTTCCTAATACTGACATAACAGCTCAGAAAGGAAGATCAGGCACACTTACCAAGGTAAGCACCAACAGGGAGAAATTGGAATCTGGATGCCCAGTGAACCACTCAAATTAGTTACAAGGAAAGAACCAGTCTTACTTTACACATATGCCTAAGTTGTGCTTACTTACTGGAAATAAGCTACTGGAATACAAAGGAAAGTACCACTTGCAGAAAACAATGCGTAAACTTGGGCTCAAACATTCAAGCAGTAACAGTGGATGAACGAAGATGGCTGAACATCCTCCCACCCCTACCCACCAGAAGCAAAGGCTGCAAAGCAGCATTTCTTGAAAGGAAAAAACTTCCTTGTGGAAGGATTCCACAGCATTTTTTAAGAGTGACTGTTGCAGGAAAACCTGTGCTGCAGCAGCTATCATGAGTCCTGAGTATGGAAAATGCTTTGTGGTTGTTCCATATAATCCGCCCTGTTGGCTGAGGATATTGATTTTTGATACTAGCAAGGATGTCAGGTTTTATGGCAGTGGTTCCCAACCTTCCTAATGCCACGACCCACGCCCCGCCCCCGCGCCCCCACCCTGACCCACCCCGCTGCCGCCATTTGGGTTCTTTTACCCTCTGCGCATGCGCAAAGCGTGCTGTGCATGCGCAGAGGGTAAAATAACCCAAATGGTGGCAGTGGGGTGGAGCGCGGTGGGGGCGTGGGTTGTGGGGCACGATATGGCCAGGCTTGTGGCAGTGGGGGGGGGGAGCTGATGATGCCGGAGCGACCCCTGGGAAATGGTTGTTCGACACCCAAAGGGGTCCTGACCCCCAGGTTGGGAACCGCTGTTTTATGGCATCATTTCTCAGCATTTTGGCCAAGATCAATTGTAGGAGTAAGTTTCCTACCGGTAGTTGTTTCAGCACCTTGGGACAATCAGGGTGCTTGAGGCTGGCCCTTGAAAGTCAATTGGGAAACATCATAATCCGCAGGATCCGTAGAAAGTTATATATAGCAGGGCTCCTCAAACTGATATAACCGCAATTCACAAAAATGATAAAATGAGTTTCGGTGATCCCCTCCCCCCCCCATTAACAACTCATTTCATTGGGATTATGGTTGGGCAATAAATAATAAAACCTTTTAATTCTTGAAATTGAATTCATGTATCAAATCAAGCCATGATAAATAAAACTTTACATTTATAGTCAGAACAGCGAGATCCCCACTTCTATGAATAAATGCCAAAGTTAATATTAAGGGAATTTTTTTTTCTTTCCGTTCAATTGTAATTTGCCTTCTTATAATTTGAAATGATTATAGAGCGTCTTGCACTCTGGAATGATGGAGAACTGGTCTTGTCCTTTTCATTCAGGTACAGTATTCCTTCAGGTACAAGAATATTGTCATACCTCCCTGCCCTTTTTTTTTTCTTTTTCGCAGCTAAGCATTCCTAATTCTTAAATCTTCCTTTGTAATAAGACTTGGTTTCTAATCCGCTGCTAATTCAGATTTCCCTTTCTGAATCTGTTTATCTAAATCTTTTTAAAACTTTGGTACCTAGAACTAGATGCAGTAATCAATATTGGGATCAGTGAGTGCAAAATCTTATGCATGCCACATTGTAAAGTAAGTTCGAATAAGGAGTACAATCAGCTTATTCTCATACAAATATTTCCTTGGAGGCCAATCATTTAGACAAATTTGTTTTAAATTTGGCGATTTCTGAATTGGTTGACGGAGTATCTAATGTACTCCATGGCATTTACATGTTGATGGGCTAGTGTTCAACAGTCCCAAAAAGCATGATTGATGGTGAAGGGTGCAGGGAAACATCTGGTCCAGCAACATCTGGAGGCCATAGCTTTTTTGGAGCTAGAAAAATTTGCTGTAGCAGATATAAAGTAATGATTGTGCCATTGGACCCAGATCCAAGTCACAATTTTAGGAAAATCATGGTTTCAGTGGGTACAGACCAAACCTGAATCTAAATCACTGGATAGATTAAAATAAAAAGTAACTTTTAAATTAAAACAATAACAAATTCAGGTCTGTGGAGTTTAGGCTCATTGTATCCCAGTGAACTGAATATCACCTATCTCACATGCAAAGGCCAGTAGCACTTCTTGTAGAACCACTCTGCTCTCTAGAGTGAGCATTAGAGGAAATACAATTTAAAAGTTATTCACAGAGATTTATTCTTAAAAAAAAAACTTAATTGATGCAAGTTTTTATTTTCCCCTCCCATTGCATTTGAGCAAATGGAAAATTTCAATTCAGGAGTAATCACAACCTTATTCTTCTAGTACAGTGATGGCGAACCTTTTTTTCCTTGGGTGCCGAAATAGTGCGCGCGTGCACTATTGCACGTACATGCGTGCCCACACCCATAATTCAAAGCCCCCACTCACCCCACCCCCCTGCACCTGCATGACCCCCCCCATTCACCCATTTCCCGACTTCCAGTGGGCCATGTAGGCCCATTTTTTGCCCTCCCCAGGCTCCAGAGGCTTTCTTGGAGCTTGGGGAGGGCAAAAACGCTCCCCCGGTCACCCTGGAGGCCCTCCGGAGGCCAAAATCGCCCTCCCAGAGCCTCCGTGCGAGCCAAAAATCAGCTGGCGGGCACGCACATGTGCGCTGCAGTTGACCTAGGGCAATGGCTCGCGTGCTGGCAGATATGGCTCCGCGTGCCACCTGTGGCACCCATGCCATAGGTTCACCATCACTGTTCTAGTATTATGATTTAGTTTATAAGTTAATTCAATGCTTAGCATTTACAAGATCATGCTGTTTCAGTATTTTTTGTAAAAGTTATTTTATATACGTCTTCAGAGACTTTATTAAAGTACTTTCTAATCTATTTTCCTGTGACTTTTCTTTTGATGCCTTCTCAGCCATGGAACATCAGTAGAAATTGCATATATGCGTATCTATATTCACTTAAAGGCTCCACCTAGGTGTACACATAGAAACAAGGTACAATACAGTAGATCTACAATTGATGTTACAAAGTCTAAATGTTGCCGTATAATTTCTATCACATGTGAACCAAAATGGTTTGCACGATATGCCTCTATAAATTCCTTTACCCTCATTGTAACAAAAAAGGTTTATATGGACATCTATAGTTTTCCTTTAATCAACATCCTAATGCCATGAATTCTTTTCTTCCTGTCTCCCTTTCCTAAATTACTTGTTGATTTTTTGCAAGTATATACATTTAGTAACTGGAATAAAGTTGTGCATCAACTGTATTTGAAAAAAAAAATGCTGAACAAATACATCTAGCAACATACTGGTCGTAAGTTATAATGAAGCAACTTTTAGTAACTTTTCAAATTCAGAAAACCACCACAAGAAATAGCAAAACTACATTTATTGAAAATGAATTTTATACATTTCAGAATGCAAAGGTTGTTCCATATAGAATTGGTCTCCAAATAAAACCAACAAATCACAAAGTGTACTAAATTGTACATTGCATTTAGGAACAGCCATATGCAGATACAAAAGAATTGTCATCTACCAAAATAAGGCAGAATCCAGGCACAGCGGCTAGTCAGTACCTAAGTGTAGTATAAACCTGCTAGGAATCATACACAACCAGCAGTGTGTTGCTTATATTTACCTTAAGCCAGGATTTTTATTTTCTCCCATACCTGAGCAGGCCAAAATCCAAAACTTTGCAGTTTTGGGGGTATGTGGAAGATACATCAATGATTACTTAATAATTCAGCTCAGCAAAATATAGCAACTTGCATTTACTAGTATGATATAATTGCTTGGCCAATTAGATCTAAAAATTGCTTTAGAACAAGGAAGTGTCATCCTAGAAAAGTGACTTTCAAAAAGTACTATGAGCTTGTGCAAGATGTCCAGAGCCAGCAATATGAAAGTGGCAGCCTATGGGGATTGTGTGCTTCAGTGCAGCCCAATTGTGGTTATGAGTTCACAATAACATTGACAATGGCAATTAAGCTTTAATGGAGTTCCTTTTAAGTTAGAACTTAATACTTTTAAATTTTAGTTAGCTGGGACTTTTAATTCACTTTGAGATCAATGCCAACATTGCTGGGGTTAAGATGAGAAGGAATAAGGAATCTAGTTCATATGGACCACTCTCTAAACCAGGGGTCCCCAAACTTGGCAACTTTAAGACTTGTGGACTTCAATTTCCAGAATTCTCCAGCCAGCGAATTGAAGTCCACAAGTCTTAAAGTTGCCAAGATGGAAGACCTCTGCTCTAAACTGTGGGTTAGGTGCCAACATTATGCATTCAAATATATAACCTATTTTGTGAGAACCCTTGCAAACACGCCATTGGAATCCAAATGCTAATGCTTCCATGCAATGGGAAATGGCATTTTTTTTTTAAAGGAATGAAATGGATTTAATTTTCATAAGTTTGTTAATATACTATCCTTGTTTGTGAGTGTCTTGAATTTAGCCACAGTCATAATAGCAAACAAGCACACTACATAATATCAGGATAGTCTACTGAGATCTTAGCCACTGTCCCAGGGGTGGGTTCCTCCCGGTTCGCCCGAACCGGTAGCGACCCGCTGGTGACATCACGATGGCATCACGGATCCAGTTCGGTCGGTGCCAGTGCATGGGGCCATCTTTTTTGGGGAATTTTCGGGATGTGAACTGGTGGCGAAGGTAAGTGGAACATCCCTGCACTGTCCAGATTGCAGAACTCAAAGTTAGACTTTTGCTTATAGCAATATGTTTTATTCAACTTCACTAAAATAAAATAAAAAACAATCCCCCTAGGTATTTCCTAATTACAAAAGACAAACAGAATTACACCTTGTACTGTAAATTCAATTTACCCACATGCATACTATCCTTGCATTCATAATCTATCACACTGTGCACAACTACTATGTACTATATTGTCATAATGCAAAAGAAACATTACTGTAATGGAGATAGAATGTAACGCAATGTTCTTCCCTTTGAAAAGTTGTTGGCTGGTCAACTCTCTTAAGCTATCTGGTTACCCTGAGGGTTTTCTACAGCTTTTTTATTTAAGGCTTATTAAGCACCAGTTATATATGCTACATGTTTTCAGTATTTAGCAAGCACCAGAATTTAACTTCAAATCCATCATTATCTAGCAAGTAAGCAAAATCCTAGCCTCATTATGGATGAGACACGTCCAAACATGGTAATTGTAAAACTAGGTACATAGATACTTAAAAGCAGAAGCAAGCCTTGCTTCCCTTTAGGCTTCTCAATACAAATATTTCATTTGCGTCTTCTCATGGATGTTTCTGTGTAGATTGATTCACATATAGAAAGCTACTTGGGAGTAGCAGGCTTTCTCGGACTCTTGGAGATAGAGAGCAAAACTTGTGGCATTGAAAATAAGGATGAGGAGAAAGAATTTACATTACTGCTTTGTATGGTAGAAAGGCACATGGCACACTCTCGGAGAACATCTATGTCACTATGGCATGTATGTAGCTACAGTAAAAAAAAAGTTTTGTTTTTTAAAAGTCCAGTGGGTAAGAACAGATGAAACAGTATGAAATAATTTATGGTCAATGTCAACGGCTGATATTACTGCAAGCTGCTTCAGATCTTTCAAAAAAAAACAAAGGCTTTTGAATAATCCTGGAACTGACATATTCTTCCCGAATTTGATCTATTTGAGCAGAATACTTTAGGTGCTCTTTGTCTATTAATTTATAAGAAAAGAGCCAGAATATATTAAAGCTTCATAATTTTATTCAATTATTTGCTAAAAAATTTAATGTACTTAAAAGTATTCTGGGACATAATTTTCAGGTCAATCCTCTTTCCTTTTTCTGTTTCCAAATGCATTACGTGTATGTTTCTTTATAATCATTGTGCCGTGACTAGAGAATAAATGATCCTACATACTTAAAAATTAAATTACAGGCACAGATCAGTAAATGAGAATAGTAAACGGTACATTGTGTAGAGAGTTGGGATTTGCCTGGATATCATAATAGTGTCAAAGAGCCCAGCGTATGCAATTACTACAACCAAATAGAAACTTTGATTAAACAATATGAATTAATGTAATTTGCATTACAAAACTATAGAAGCTCGAAATCTTAGAATCATTCTTTTTTTATAACTATGAATTGGCTTTGATATGTAAAAGATCTGAAAGAAGGGAAGGAAGGACGACATATAGTTTCCTATTTCCTTACAGTATTGCCTACAAAGTGTTAATGTTATTACTAGCGATCTGCTGTTTTTTACCAATTTTTTTTTTAAAAGTTCTTTAAACAGGTTTTACTAGAAATTGCCACCATTGCTCATAACATTGCTTATAGAATACATGTTATACATACCAGAAATTTATTAAAAGGCATAATACTTCCAGATGACTAATTTTAGTACCAGCAGTAAAGTGTCGCAGGTTTTGAAGCCATTACTGGACTGAAAAGATGCTATCAAAAAAATCGCGAATAGCCCTATATTTAGTAAGAGATTTTGCCATCCTATGGGATAAACTACTGAGAATCAGCTCTCTCAGCATAGTAATTACTGCTCTGCTTCTTCTGTAATGCCTTAGCCCTTAGAACTGAGCTGTATTTTCAGACAGCACTTGTAAGACAGAATTATCATACTCGTAATTAAAAGCCTGTGCTTTCCTTTGTTGATGAAGTAACAGTCTTGAAAACATTTATCTAAAGACCAAAGATTAATTAATAAAATCTGCAAATGCATCTGTAAGTGCGATTTGTGGAATTTTCCCCGTTCCATCACTTGTAATGTAAACAGAGCATAAGATGTCATTTTGCATTCTTCAAACTTTCACAGCCCCCGGGGTAAAAGTTTCGAGACAAAAGTAAACCATCTAGCAAAGAGCTGTTATTTTCCTGACTTCATGTAGGATGGTATTGCCCCTCGAGCAGTCAAGCCTTCAAAACGTTTGTAGGTATAATTGATAAAGACCCAGTCTTTGTTCTTGTAGTCTGTTTCTGGATGGTTACCTGTGGTCACTGCTGAAAAACAAAATTCAGAAGGAATATTAAACCATTTAATACAGTACAGAAGTTTGTTGTGAATATTAGAGAGTTGCAAGATGGGAAAATATTGTCATTCAACTTGAGTGTGTTATAAAGGAGAAAGAAAGAGTTAAAAAGGAAGGAAGGAAGGAAGGAAGATAATTAAAGAGCATGACATCAACCCTGCCAAAGAATGAGGAGACAAATTAAATCAGCTTTTAAAGAGCTGATTTTAAAATTAAATCAGCTTTTAAAATTTTTTTAAACTAGAGAACTAGTTTAAAAAAAATGCAAGCATTTAATCATGTATGAAATAAGAAATTCATGACAATGCATTTCGTATCAAAAAATATCAAAAAGGAGGGGGGAAGACTTTAAGATCACAAAGATGTTTTATATCATTCTTACCCTACAACTCTGGCCAGCCTTCTTTCAGATGTAATCTTAAAACTGAACTGCAGTAAACTCCTCTAAATTTGGAGTTTCTTTTTCTTTTTTAGCTCCCATTTCTGGGATTCATCTACTGTATCCAGGCACTAATAAGGATAATCTCTGCTTAGCTTCTGAGATCAGCCAAGGCCAGCTAAGTATTGCCATCAGCTAAGGCAAAATTAACAGCAGGGATATGCAAGACATACAATTCTAAGAAACGCTACAATAGGGATGTCAAACTCACAGCGGCATCACGTGACGTATCACGACTCCCCCCCCCCTTCGCTAAACCGGGCGTGGACGTGGCCAGCACGTGACGAATCCGGCCCATGGGCCGGGAGTTTGACCACTCTGCGCTACAACATTCTGATTTTCTTTCTGATAATGTCAACTTGGACATTTCAGAACTGGTCTGCTCATTTCCTGGAAATAAATTTTCTGTAATGGGAAATAGTTAACTACTGTAATATGAAGCTAGTGTTTTGTCAAAAGAAAAATGGAGCATTCTAATGTTCCCAGAATCCTCAGTCTCTGGAGGAGAAACTTTTGCATACAACATTAGAGTATATATGACATCCCCAAAGTAGAGACTCTCTACCACAGATCCACCCTGCTCCTAAGTGAAGAAGCCTAAGGATTTGCAGTGATTTTTTTTCTATGAAAAGGCTATTACTTGAGAGAATCAGTGAAAGCTAACGTCTCACTTAAGAATAAAATAAAGCAAAAAGATGAATAATATACCTGCAGATTTAAGGATATCAGATTCCGGAAATTCATCAAAGTTTGATGTGTCATCAATACTTTTGATTTCTATGGAAATTGCCGCAGGTCTCTCCCTGTGCAAGAGAATCAGGGTTAAATAAGTGGTCTTGCAAGGGAAAATAATCTGTTCTACCGCAAACCGAATATACATCATGAGTGTTTTTGAAACTCAATCTCGACCACGCTCATAGTTGTCGCAGTCTTTCCCTATTGTGCGATTCAGTTAGAAAACTGAACAAAAGCTGAGAAGAAAATACTGTACCTGATATGCTCCCAGTCAACTCCTTCAAAAAAGGGATTTGTTTTAATTTCTTCAACACCTGGGGCACCGATTCGATGTTCCCATTCGCAGCAAAACCTGAAGACAAAGACACCATGGAGGATTCACAAGTATTAAAATATAAACTACTAACTAGAAAATAAAGTATCTGCAGTAGACAAATACATATATTCATTTCAAGACAGCACAACTGTTTCTGAGGCAAGCCTTAATAACCTAAAAAACATAAGAGTATGAGTGCTGATAACAATGCTACTGCTATACACAAACTGGAAAAAAGTGCAGGGCCTTACAGCTTTCCAGGGAGCTAGAGAACGTACTGAAAAAATATAGTTTTTGATAAGATATATCAAAATACTAAATGAACGAAATCAACATACTAATGAAATACTGTTTTTGTATGAAAAACACTGCTTTCCCCCAAGCCCTGGATGTCTTATAAGAACCTTTCCGTTGCACTTTGAGATACGAAACTTTCAATTTCTAGAAAGTAATACATATAGGAATACAACCCCCTCCTCACTTTATTCAATGTGATCAGGATGCATATTTTCTCATGGTAATATTGGCTTTCCAAGAAAATAGGAAACAATTTAAGCCTCCATTGGATGGTGAAGGTGGACTCAGCCCAGCACAGTTCTATGCTAAGGTATTAAGAGCTCTATTATTCTATTTCCTTCCTTAATAATCAGTCAGATAATTAAGGGAATCTCACAAGTGGAGACACAAGTGAAAGAGCATCCACCCACTCATGTTCTTCAGTAATAGTATTCAGCATCAGACCACCCCCTGGACTGAATATTACATATAATCATGATTGTAGCCATGTTAGCTATACATTCCATGCATTTATTCATGAAATGTTAATTACATAGGTACAACCAAATCTATGCACTGGTTTTTTTTGGGGGGGGGGGGAGAATTAAACACAAAAGAAAGAACATAGTCAAAAAAAACAAAGAAAAGGCAAGATACCATTTTAAAAAGCATTAGATTGTAGGCAGCTCTCTTGAATATAGGATTTTCAGTTTATGCGGAATATGGACCGAATCTCTTGTTTGAAGGAAATGGAGTGCATGTTCTGGAACACACCCAATGTTCTCCAGTTTCTATGCAATACGAAGTATAGGGGAAAGTGCTGGGTGAACCAGATGGGAGGAGGGGGGCTGAAAGCATTGGCTGAGGGAAGGGGTGGAATGGTGACGCTGGAAGGAAGGCAGGTGGGCCAACAGATTACTGTTGGAAGCAAGGTAGAGGACAATGCACACAAACTGTGCTAGATTTGCTCTCCAATCCAGATTTTGTTCTTCTGAAAACGTGAATCAACCTAAATATTTTGAATTCTATTTCTGCCAAGTCATGGCTTACCCAACAGCTCAGGAAAATGTCTAGAACATGATGGCTCGTTTCTAGCTCAAAACAGAACTTTTTTTTTCATTTCTTGAACATCTCTACTTATACTCTTGAATATCGGTGCCCGACTTGGGATAGTTTATAAAGCACAATTTTATAATTTCAGAAAATGACAACCCAAATCACTGAAGACTGAATATTAAAGTTTGTGCAATGAAAACCAAAATATCAGTTTCATCACTCTCTCAAGACTTCAAGGTTAGCAATTATAGTTTTAGGTACCTTAAAATGAGATCTTTGGCTCTCTCAGAAATTGGAACTTCTGGGGGGAATATTAAAGTCTCTTTCCAATTCATTACTTTCTTGTATGTTTCTTGAGGCGTCTCTGAACAGAAAGGAGGGTAACCTGAGAAAAAGCATTATAAAAGTTAGATCAGTGATTAATGAAGCAAGCCTATACTGGTTACCAATTCCTAACTCCATACATTTCATTTCAAAGTTAAACATTACAACTGCAAATAAAAACCAAGATAATGTTACACCTCAAGTTGTATTCTGTTTAGAAATCAAGGAGCAGATTAAGATCTGTGACTATATCATAGCTCTAATTTGGATCTACTATGTTATCCCTTACCAATAAGCATCTCATACATTATGACTCCAAGGGACCACCAGTCACAAAGCTTATTGTACCCTGTCTGCATGAAGACCTCTGGAGCAATATAATCTGGAGTTCCCACGGTGGAAAAAGCCTGAAATGAAACAGTATTTACTCAATAATTTTAGAAATATTCCATCTGTAAACAAAGGGCTGAAGAAAATTATGCACGACATACTGCTTTTGTAATAATTCCCTGAAACCATCTTGAGATGTGAAACTTCTAAGTCAATATTTAACACAAATGTTGTACTTCTGGTGAGCAGTTTACTTCAGACTGAATTATTTATTAATGCAAATGTAGCATTTCTATTTGCTAAGTCAGTTTGGCTAACAGTTGCAGTGCTTAATATCAAGTCTAATGTCAACAAATATTAAGATTGTGCCGTTGTTTGCGTTCTAGCCCCCAAAGCTTTTCCCAAGTACATATATCTGGCATCTGTCTGCAGTACCTTAAAGCAGCTGTTCCTTTCTCCAGGATTTCATAACCCTGAGACAAGATACGTTTGCTTTGCAGCACTAAAAATCGATAAAAGAGTTTCACTTGTGCATGTTCTGTCAGATCTTTCAAAAATCACATCTGAAGCTCGACCTGAATATCTGTGACATAGGAACAGTATGATTTACCAATGGAGGAAATCTAATATGCTGCTGGGCCATGTCCTCTATCAATATCAGCATTTTTATATGATATTATTAGAATGCAGGTTATTTTACTCCATCTTCCAATGCCCTCAAGGATCTTCTAGACTAGTCACAACACTGCTTTCAGGCATTATATCATCTACATATGTAAAATTCACAGAAGAGGAGTGCAGATTAGATGGAAGTCCTTCCTTGCCTCGAGCAGCTAAAGCAGGGGAGGTTTCACTTACCTTCGCCACCGGTTCATGTCGCGACGTTTCGCGCGATTTCACTTCCGCGCATGCTCAGAAGGTGGATTCAGCCCGAAACACAGCTGAGGAGCTCATCAGCTGTGCTTCGGGCGAAGAAATAAAGGTCAGTATTAACCCGGGGGTGGGCGGGAGGGCTTTTTTCAAAGCACAGAACGCTGTAAAGCCATCCAAACACAGAAAAATCGGCCGAAAATTCAGAAAAAAAGATGGCGGCGAGCACGGAGCGGCACAGACAGAACCGGATCCGTGACGCCAAAATTACATCACCAGCGGGTCGCAAACGGTTCGGGCAATCTGGTCCGAACCGAGAGGAACCCACCCCTGAACTAAAGGTTTTCTCAGACCCCTGAATCAGGGCTACTACAAACATTAGCAATGCTTACCACCTGTACTTTTCCTATATATATAGGAGCTTTATCTAACTGGCACTAACAGAACAGAGAAATAATTACAGAAGTAGTCCCTACCAGAAAAGGGTGTCTCCTCCACCTATTTTTCTGAGACCCCAGTTCCACTCATTTCCACTTCCCTTTTCAACTATTTTCATTTGGTTTAAGAACTAGAATCCAAGTTTGTTTTTCTTCGCTCTTCCCTTATCTTCTTTTTGTTTGTTTTGGTGTTATTTACCATCACATACTTATTTGCAAGAACTGTCCTGTTTGTAACTAATCTTATGCGAGCCACTAAAGGAATTTCTTTCTCTCTTGGTTGAACAGCAGAGTATTGCTTCAAATGAAGCAATATAAGAACACTACCTACCAATTGCCTTCTGTTTCTTTTCCAAGTTTCTGCTTTTCTTTTGGAGTTCATATTCTGAAAAGCTGAAGATAAATAACCAAAGATAAATGACATTGGTATTTTCCACTTTGAACTGTTTTAATCTACTGATACGCTGAAAAGAAGAGATATTTATAACATGGTTAATGTCTTTTTATATATTTGCTTTGAATTCTAATGGCCCACATTCTCTCTCCTCTCCTTCCCAAAAAATGCAATGAAAAGAATAAACCAGTGCAAGAGGAAAGTTGCTGTATTTGAATGAATAGCATTAATAAATATTCCACACACACACACACACACACACACACACACACACACACACACACACACACACACACATATATATTTTCAAATATTTTGTAGGTATTTTGAAGCTAAAAACAGCAAGAAGTCAAAAACATGTACATACATTCTGAAAAAGCTACCCAACGTCACAAAAGTATTATATGAAGGCAGCATCTCACCTGCTTTATTTATCAATTACTGCTAAAAGGCTATCTACATGCTGAACTGAAGATACAATTCCAAAATAAAAGCATTTCAATATCTAAGCTTAATGGGGTTGTCCTTAGCATAGGATAAAGCTACACAAGTTATATAAGACATTTAAATCACACTCGCACATGTTTTTTTTATAGAGATACCAGTATTATTATGCAGCAGACAATTAGCAAAGCATTTCTTTTAAATGAGCAGACTCTTTTTTATTGCAAATGCAATTCTCCTAGGGAGAAGATCTATCTTTTTAACTTTAGAGTATGAACAGTATCCATATCAAGCATTATAAGTAATTCTCATTTAGCGATCACACTCGGGTTGAGAATTTTGGTCTCAAGTCATTGCGGTTAAGTGGGTCACCGCATTACCTGGTTTGATTTGACAACTGTTTTTACAACAGTCATACAGCATGTCACCATGTGGTTGTTAAGCAAAGTCATTCTCTCAAATGGGCATTTTTTTGCCAGAAGCAAGCAAAACCGTTGCAAATCTTGGCCACGTGACTATGGGATGTTGCAACCAATCAAGTGGCCAAAATGTAATTATGTGAACTGGTGTGTGTGTGTGTGTGTGTGTGTGTGTGTGTGAGAGAGAGAGAGAGAGAGGGGGGGGGGAGTGAGGGAGGGAGGGAGGGAGGGAGGGAGAGAGAGAGAGAGAGAGAGAGAAGTTTGGGGATGGGTTGTAAGTTTAAACAGTCATTATATGACTGGTTATTAACCAAGGACTACATGTATATCATGACAGGCAAGAGTGACAGTATGCCTGTTTATAAGAGCTTTATGAATTAGTGCCCAGGTTTGCTTGTTTTCTCTTTTCTAGTCCGTATCTTTCTTTTGTGTATATTGTGCCTGAACATAGCCTGCCTGAAAGCAGAAAGTGTTTTGTATGTTACTTACTTTATATAAGCTACTTTTCTGCTAAATAGCAAGATAAAAATACTTAAAATTAAGTAAGTATGTGAGAGCCACCCACAAAGGAAACAAACTCTTCTAAACATACAGACCACCAGGTAGACCCAGAGTGGATAAGAACAAAAGAATATTTGAGGGCACTTGTTATTGGGTGATTACCAGTTTGTTTAAATGATATAAAAAGGCTTACTGAAATCACTAGGAAGATTATAGCTCAAATTCCTATAGAATTCTGTTCTATGTGCTTTCTTCAATCCTGTGCAAAGACCAAAGTCTGACAGCTTCACATGGCCCTGAAAGTAAATGACAATGCAAAAATAGGAGAAATAAATAACAGCATAGCATTCAAACACTAAATACTTAGCAAATATCACATATTTGGTGTTCTTTTTAGATAAACTTTTACATAAAAAAGGAAGTTTCTGTATATTACTCTTTGTATATTAATCACACAATCAGATATGCAGAATCAGGTGGATTCTTTAAATAAATTAGGAAAATAAAAGGTAATATAAGTAAGCATCCCAGGAATTCTTAACCAAACCAATAGTATCATGCAAGAATTCAATCACATCTGTGTCATTCCGTGATAGGCATCCATCCTTTTCCTGTTACAGTGAACAGAAGAGTATACCTTGCAAATGATTGGAACACTTAAAAAAATAAATAAAAAAGAAAGCTCTATTAGACGCCTGCCTATTATTGTTCGGCAATCTTCCCTGAGAAAAACCATATATATTTTCATTTTCAACAAAGTTAGAATGATCAGATTTGCCCAGGTTGCAGAATGCCCTTTAACTGGCTTGCATCTTGGGCCATTATGACAGAATGCAAACATGCATGTTACATGTTCTATAAATGCAGATATTTACTTAAGATATTGTGGAAGAATGTTTAAAAAGTATTTCAAAAGCATAGTTTGCTTTCAGTCAAAACCATAAAGCTCCTAAGAAGCAACCCCATTTCAATCAGGGGTGGGTTCCTCCCGGTTCGCCCGAACCGGTAGTGACCCGCTGGTGACGTCACTATTGGTGCCGTTCTGTGCGCGCCGCCATCTTTTTTTTTTGTGCACGTTTTTCCCTTCCACGGCTTGAAAAAGGGCCCTCCCGCCCGCCCGCGGGTGAATTCTGACCTTTATTTCTTCGCCCGAAGCACAGCTGATGAGCTCCTCAGCTGTGTTTCGGGCTAATTCCTGCTTCTGAGCATGCACGGAAGCCAAATTGCACGAGGGGATGCGCGCTCGCATGCAAGCGGAGCAAGTGCTCACGCGTGAAACATCACAATGAGAACCGGTGGCAAAGATAAGTGGAACCCACCCCTGATTTCAATATGTTCTTTCTTGAAGGCCAGCGAAAAATATAAGGGAACATCCTAAAGAAAGGATACTAACTAACAGAATTGCATCTTTTCCTTACTTATTTTTTGTGCCCCCTGCACAGTATTTCAAGTGCCATGACAATATTTCAAGTAAGAACTAAGTCACAGGTGCTAACAACAGACTTCCACTAGACCAGTGGTTCCCAACCTGGGGGTCGGGACCCCTTTGGGGGTCGAACAACCATTTCCCAGGGGTCGCCCTGGCATCCTCAGCTCCCCCCCCCACTGCCACAAGCCTGGCCATATCGGCTCAATTTGCCCGAGCCCTCCGATTGGTCGGGAGAGGTGCCATTCAATGAGAGGCGTTTGTGATGCCTGGCGGCCGAGCTAAGGGGTGAGGCGTCGCAAGATTGCGCGCTGGAGAGTACAAGGCGTTGCTTAAGACATCTGTGGCCGCCCCTGTCTCCTGCTCACAGCAGCAGTTTCTTCCCGCTGGTGTCGAAGGGAAAGGGAGTCACGGGAGGGAACGGCCAGCCAATGACCACTTAAGTTTCACAGCGCACAACGGCAGGAAGGAGGACAGCTGGGTCGGATCCAGTGGAAGATGATATTCCTTGTGCTCTTGCAAAGACTGGCCCGAGAATTTCTGATCTGGCATAATTACATATTGTTTTTGTGATTAATCGCTATGCTTTAATTATGTTCAATTTGTAACAATGAAAATACATCCTGCATATTATTTACATTACGATTCATAACAGTAGCAAAATTACAGTTATGAAGTAGCAACGAAAATAATTTTATGGTTGGGGGTCACGACAACATGAGGAACTATATTAAGGGGTCGCGGCATTAGAAAGGTTGGGAACCACTGCACTAGACAAACACATGATTCACTGAGTCATCGTTTTAGAGCTATTTGCTTACCTAAACAGAGAAACGGAATGACCATCAGCAGGCAAAAAAAAAAAAAAAGTTGGAGGAGGAGTGATTTTCAACTTCCTGCCAGTTTCCCCATTGGCTTTCCCTGTAAGAAGCTGGCAGGGAGAGTTGGAAATGTTGGTCATGTGCCACAGCAGTGCAATGCTGTGGTAGTGCTGAAGTGGCCACAATATTGCCAAATTTCAATCCCATGGGATTGATGGGTCCCAGATTTTGGACACAAATTAACCCATTTGAGATCTATTGATTCAAAAACTGTTGCTCTGTGACTCACCATTTTGCTCAACTGAAGGTTACAAACAACCAAGCAGACATGAGAGTTTTAGTAGTATATAGATTTCAAGCTTAGAATAGAGATAGTTTTATTCTAGATAATTTTATTTAGAATGATTCTCAATAATTTAAAAAATGATAAAGCCTAGCATTCTAAGAGGAAATGCTAAAGAAAAGCTAGCCAATAAATAGCACTCATACTTTACTGTCCAAGAGAAGATTATCTGGCTTGATATCACGATGAATAAAACCCAGCTGATGAATTGAATCTATAGCTAACACAGTCTCTGCTATGTAAAATTGAGTCTCTTCTTCTGTAAGGGTATCTTTTTTCATTAATAATGTCATCATATCACCTGCATGCAGAAAGGAAAGTGAAGGCAAGTTAATTCACCTCTTTTATAAACACAGTATCGGCACTTCACTTAACTGAGCTTATACTATAAAAGGTACTCTGTATTCTTTACAAAATCTTTTTTTCTCTAGAACAATTTCATCTATTTATTTGCATCCTATTATTTTTACAAATAACTCAAGGTGGCAAATATATCCAAGACACCTTCCTCTTCCTATGTTTCCCACATTAAAAAAACCCTTGAGATAGGGGTTGGGCAGAGAGAGAGAGAAAGAGAAATGACTGATCCAAAGTTACTGTTTTCATGGCTAAGACAGAAGTTGAACTTAGTCTCCTGCTTTCTTTACCATTAGAATTTTCACAGATATAATTCCAAACAAGCAAAAAATATCTTCACACTCCGAAAACCTGCCAGGGATTACTTCAGGATGTTTTATCCTAATCAATGCTGTTTTAAAGGAAGTTATCAGTAAGGACATACAAAATACCATTACTACCAGGGGTGGGTTCCTCCCAGTTCGGACCAGATCGCCCGAACAGTTAGCGACCCGCTGGTGACGCAACGATGGTGTCACGGATCTGGTTCGGTCGGTGCCAGTCCGTGGGCACTGCCATCTTTTGGGGGGAATTTTTGGTAAATTTTTCCGTGTTTGGATGGCTTCTCCTCTTCCGCGGCTTGAAAAAGAGCCCTCCCGCCCGCCCCCGGGTTAATACTCACCTTTATTTCTTCGCCCGAAGCACAGCTGATCAGCTCCTCAGCTGTGTTTCGGGCTAAATCCTGCTATTAAGCATGCGCGGAAGTGATGCCAACCGGCGGTGAAGGTAAGTGGAACCCTCCCCTGATTACTACAGATAACCACCCCATCACAATTATAGATGTCTGCGATAACATTAACTTTTGAATATACTCTTAATTCCTTCACACCTACTATTTCTGTTTAAAACAGCCTCAGATTATTTTGCAGCTAAGAAAACTATTAACTGCAAGTTTAGCTAAGACTCTAAAAAGATAGATATTGAGCAATAAGCTGACAGGCTTTGATTACGCTCCCCTACTCCCCCAGCAAATATGCAAATTGAGCACAATCATTACTTCAGTAGGAATGCCAGCACAAGCAACAAGTTTTTGACAGGCCAAAACTCTCACATACGACTTCATTTTTCAAACCAGTTTTCATCTATTAACAAGAACTAAATTCAGAATCAGAATATATATCCCCAACAACTGATTCAAATAAACAGCTTAAAAGTGAACAATTCAAAAACAAACAACAATGAATAATTACCTCCAGGTAGAAACTCCATGATAAGATAGAGGTTTAGCTTATCTTGAAAGCTATAAAACATTTTTACAACCCACAAACTATCTGCCTCCACCAGAATGTCTCGTTCTGCTCGAATATGGCCAACCTGGAGATGGATATATAAATGAAATGTGTTCAGTTACAGATACCGTTTTCAGATATTTGTAAAAGGCATTCAGGCATTTCTACCTCTATCATAATTTCAAAATGAATTATTTTTATGAATACCCAGTAGCATGACTGCCATTTGGGACACATAAGCCATCATGAAAATAACAAACAGAAGTCTAATACAGCTACTTTTCTGTACAATATACTCATTAAAATATTCAGTTGACTAGATAGGAAGTGGTCCTTCACATATTGCTGAGTTACAGCAAAAACAATTATCTACCGCTAGCCATACCAACTGGGTCATTAAGAGAAATATATACATGGCCGCACTATCCTCCGCTGCTTTAGCATTAGTCTTTTTAACTTCTGAATCATAATTTCTGGCAAAGGTTCTATTCATTGTTAATTCAGTATTTATTTTGTTAATCACTTGCATTTCCACTGTGCAAAGAGTAGTCTATAAATTGCAAAATTAATATTAATGGTGTAGCCAAAGAATATTTTAAATAACATGCAGTTGGAAAATCTGCATTAGTAAGTCCTTTCAGAAGGGGGGAGGTTTTCAAATTACATTTTAAAAGTGATCAGAATATCCTTCTAGCTGGGTCTCCTTCATGGGCAACATCTTCAGCAGATCCTTAGTAGATAAACAGAGCTTCCGGTTAAAGAATGATGACTCATTATAGCTAGGGACCTGCCCACATAAAGGAAAGGCATTTATATGTTAGACACTTTTGAGTTTGGTTTGGAAAACAACGGGTAATCGGTGGAGCTGAGCCAGGACTGATGTTATGTGCCTTCAGTGAGGGACACCCAACAGAAGCCTGGCTACTGCATTCGAGACCCACTGTACTTTCCATTAAACGGGTATCTATTTAAAGAATCAAAAGCTGAAATGATTAGCTGGAAACATATATAGTGGGGCAAAAAAGTATTTAATCAACCACCAATTGTGCAAGTTCTCCCACTTAAAAAGATGAGAGAGGCCTGTAATTGACATCATAGCTAGACCTCAACTATGAGAGACAAAATGGGAAAACAAATCCAGACAATCACATTGTGTGATTTGGAAAGAATTTATTTGCAAATTATGGTGGAAAATAAGTATTTGGTCACCATAAGAATGAATGGGGCATGTATCGTGAGATTTTGAGTGCAAACCTCCTTCCATCAGCAAGGGCATTGAAGATGAAATGTGGCTGGGTCTTTCAGCATGACAATGATCCCAAACACACCACCCGGGCAACGAAGGAGTGGCTTCGTAAGAAGCATTTCAAGGTCCTGGAGTGGCCTAGCCAGTCTCCAGATCTCAACCCCATAGAAAACCTTTGGAGGGAGTTGAAAGTCTGTGTTGCCCAGCGACAGCCCCAAAACATCACTGCTCTAGAGGAGATCTGCATGGAGGAATGGGCCAACATACCAGCAAGTGTGTGCCAACCTTGTGAAGAGTTACAGAAAACGTTTGACCTCTGTCATTGCCAACAAAGGATATATAACAAAGTATTGAGATGAACTTTTGATATTGACCAAATACTTATTTTCCACCATAATTTGCAAATAAATTCTTTCCAAATCACATAATGTGATTGTCTGGATTTGTTTTCTCATTTTGTCTCTCATAGTTGAGGTCTACCTATGATGTCAATTACAGGCCTCTCTCATCTTTTTAAGTGGGAGAACTTGCACAATTGGTGGCTGAGTAAATACTTTTTTGCCCCACTGTAAATACATAGAAATAAACTTAAAATTGTTCTTAATCGGTCAATTTGCCTTCTAGTAACTTAGAATGCAGTACTGCAGGCTGCCTCTGCTGACTGCCAGCTGCCAGCAGTTCGATCCTGACCGGCTCAAGGTTGACTCATCCTTCATCCTTCTGAGGTCAGTAAAATAAGGACCCAGATTGTTGGGGGCAATATGCTGACACTGTAAACCGCTTAGAGAGGGCTGCAAAGCACTGTAAAGCGGTATATAAGTGTAAGTGCTATTAGTATTAAATAACCACCATTCATTCAACTCCGGTTCCTGACATAACCTTCATTCAATATTCACAATTAAAATGACTTTCAGAACAATTTCTTTAGGATTTCTACAAATGTTCAGTTAAGTTCAATGAGAGTTACTCCCATGTAGTTTTTGTAAAATGAATGTTAAAAATTCAACAGTATTTAAATGAAGATGGAAAGGATACAAATTCAAGAGGAGCTCTTCTACAAGCATACATTTTTGCTAAAGTTCCAAAAATATCAGAATTAATACTCAATGTAGTGACTAAAATGACTGTTTTTGTTTCCTCAAGGAAAGTATCACTTACCTTCCAGAAATTCCAGTTATTTTTAGAGTGGTAATTCAAGAAATCCAATTACCAGTCTAAAGGCTTGATCAAAAAACATGTATCCTCCCCTACCAACTTCAATAGTAAGAATTAGATGGCATAAACCTTTTGGAAACTGCATTTACCTGCTCTTTTTCTAGCATGTCAGCTTTTCGTAGGATTTTCATTGCATATACATGCCCTGTGTCTTTCTTCTGAACAAGCCGCACCTAGAAGTTAGACACCAATCATTTTTGTGTTAATACATTTCAAATATTTCAGTTTTTCTCTGCTAAGGTTAATAGTGACAGACACCAACTTATTTCTTTATAACAGCATATGCATCTGTATCAGTAGGAAGAAATCTTGTGCCCTCCACATGTTTTCAGCTGCTACTCCCATAAGTCCTAATCAACACTTCCAGGACCTATAAGACTTGATGTCCAAAATATAATCTAGGACAGCGGTCACCAATTGGTGGTCCATGAGAAAATTTTGGTGGTCCGCAGAAAAATTATTTGCATTTTTTTATATTGCACTAAATCAGGGGTCTTCAAACTACGGCTCTTGGGCCGGATACATGCAATGAACCGTTGTGTTGCTGCCGAGAGTCTCCCCCTTCAAGGTCTTTTTGTGCGGGTTGCAGGGGGGCAGAAATTCCGGCTTGGCGTCTGCTTCAGCCTCCTGGTGCGGGGCTTTAGCCGAAGGCTGGAAATGCCGCTGGTGGCAAAGAGCCAGAGGGCCTTGTTCCAGTGGGACTGCATCATGGCCTGAAACTGGCTGATCATCTCAGCCCACTGAGCCGCTAGGCGCTGGTACCTGGCCTTGCACTCCCACAAGTCTTCCCTCTGCTTGGAAAGCCTACGCTCAAAGTCCTCAGTGAGGTGCTTCTGCTGAGCCTCCTTCTCGGCCAGATCCAATTTGAACTGAGCCAGCTGTTTTGCCAACTCTTTCTCATGGTGGCTGCTTTGCTCCAGCAACTGCTTCCTGTAGGGGCCCTAAGGAGCCCAGGTGGGCAGGTGAGGAGTGGCTGGTAGAGGAGGGGCGAGTAGAGGCCGGCGAGGCGCCCCTTGATGTGAGGGACATCAAGTTGGCCACGCCCACCCAGCCACATGACCACCTACCCATACCCACCCAGCTGGTCATTAGGCAGATCATATTAGTGGTCCACGGGATTTAAAATTATGAATTTAGTGGTCCCTGAGGTCCGAAAGGTTGGGGATCCCTGGTCTAGGACACTGGGTTACCTACTTCTGTTTCATTGCAGTAAAAATGCAATCTAATAATGAACACTATCCAACATGGATGGTGGTATTATTTTAAATATTTGTGTATCACTTCTCAATGTAAAAATCCTGGAGCTGTTTACATCATTTATAAAAATGATTGTAACTTTAAAATAATTCCTTAAAAAAACACCAGTTATGAAGAGGCAGTGTTGCATTGCAGGGATGCGTTCACTCCCTAGGACAGATGCAATCACAGAGGTGTCTTCAAAATCAACTCCAAAAAGTAATATTGGGGACATTACCAAGAGATAACCAAATATTTTGAATAATCTGTAACAGCACTACAACACCATGATGAAACTTCAAACAAAACAAAAAGTGGCTCCATTCACTCATTATGCTAAACCATGGCATAATGTTTTAATAAATCAATATAACACAAAGATATAAAACATGGTTTATAAACCACTATGACTGATTAATTCATTGGTCTAATACCAAACAGAAACATATTATGATGTATGAATCCAATCTAAGGTGCAAGCAGCATGCTTCCCTAGTGGATAAATTAAAACTTTTAAACAGTTGAAAAAATGAAGTTAACTGATGTTAGCTGATTTTCAAATTAGCCAATAAAATACTGTCTTCTAATTAATAAAATAGCCATTTTTAAAAAAAGAATATAATTTAGGATGCAGAAATTAGTAGATTATTATGGAGATCAACATGAAACTCCAAATCATTTGGTAAAAAAGAATAATGTTAAAAATCAACTATTGCCTAGTTATTCATTTGTTTTAGAGGACATACCATATTAGAGCCAAGGTGGCGCAGTGGTTAAAGAGCAGCACTGCAGTTCAGCAGTTCAGCTGTTCAAATCTCACTGGCTCAAGGTTGACTCAGCCTTCCATCCTTCCGAGGTGGGTAAAATGAGGACCCAGATTGTTGGGGGCAATATGCTGAACTCTGTAAACCGCTTAGAGAGGGCTGTAAAGCACTATGAAGCGGTATATAAGGCTAAGTGCTATTGCTATTGCTAGTGACATCTTTTTATAGTCATATAAAAAAGACTGGTAATCATAACACTACCCAAAACTGTGTATCTTTTGATGTAAATCAGCATGATTTCTGGACAAGAAATTGCCATTGCCTTGTTCCAGGGCATTTTTTCAGCTTCTCAATTTAGCCTTTAGATCTGGTACAGACCCCAACAAAGTACTAGCCAAGAATGACCATGATTATTTTCCAAGCCCAGAGTACATTGAACAGGCTCTGCCATTTGCTAAAAGTTCAGTTTATTAGTCCTTCTAACATTATTAGTTTCAAGATCGTACCTCCCCAAAGGCTCCTCTGCCTATTACTTTTAAAGACTCAAAATCCTCTAGTCCAAGCCTTGTCCTTTTCAGTCGCAGAAACTCTGTCTCCTTTCGGGCATGTGCTGATCTTCTTAGTCTTTTCTAATATATTTTTAAAGGAAGAAACAACAACAATTAGAGTATACTCATTCACAGAGATAGCTTTGGTACATAATCACCAACAAGTTTTAGCACATGCAATAATACCTCTTCATCTTTTAAGCCTTCTTCTTCCATCACTTTTTCCAGCTTCTTTTGTCTAAAAATAAAAATACCATGGATTAAGAAATCCCTCTCTTTGTCTAGATGCATACAATTTCAGTATTGAACAAAGTCATTTCAAAAAAACAAGAAACGATGTGGGAAATTTGGAGTTTGTATTTTCACTACATTCCTTGATTATGACTAAAACTCATTTAATTTCAGAATTAAATTAAAAATTAAATTCAGAATGTTGTTTGTCAATATCCTGCTTGGTATATAGTATTTGATCAATAACTAAGTCATTTATCTTTTTATTTAATAATAATAATAATAATAATAATAATAATAATAATAATAATAATAATAATAATAATAACAACAACAACAACAACAACAACAACAACAACAACAGAGTTGGAAGGGACCTTGGAGGTCTTCTAGTCCAACCCCCTGCTTACGCAGGAAACCCTACACTACTTCAGACAGATGGTTATCCAACATCTTCTTTAAAATGTCTAGTGTTGGAGCATTCACAACTTCTGGAGGTAAGCTGTTCCACTGATTAATTGTTCTAACTGTCAGGAAATTTCTCCTTAGTTCTAAGTTGCTTCTCTCCTTGATTAGTTTCCACCCATTGCTTCTTGTTCTACCCCCAGGTGCCTTGGAGAAAAGTTTGACTCCCTCTTCTTTGTGGCAACCGCTGAGATATTGGAACACTGCTATCATGTCACCCCTGGTCCTTCTTTTCATTAAACTAGACATACCCAGTTCCTGCAACCGTTCTTCATATGTTTTAGCCTCCAGTCCCCTAATCATTTTTGTTGCTCTTCTCTGCACTCTTTCTAGAGTCTCAACATCCTTTTTACATCGTGGCGACCAAAACTGAATGCAGTATTCCAAGTGTATATAATGCCTTACCAAGGCATTATAAAGTGGTATTAACACTTCGCGTGATCTTGATTCTATCCCTCTGTTAATGCAGCCTAGAACTGTGTTGGCTTTTTTGGCAGCTGCTGCACACTGATGATCACACCAAAGTATGAAAAATGATATGATTACAGCCAAAACAAATTTTAGATATTATGCGACCCAATATAAATCAATTATGGAACATCTTATTTTGATCAATACAGGTTTCTGATTTAAAATTATAGTCTGCTGTGATCAAGCTATTTATATTGAGGATGGGCAGACAAACCAGACAAGAGAGCTAATAAGAGATTCTATGCTGCTAGTTTCTAGCCTCCAATGACAATGTAGAGTGAATGAATATCTTAAGAGTCCCAGAACAATCTTACTTCCCTAATCTCTAGATCAGTGTTTCTCAACCTTGGCAGTTTGAAGATGTGTGGACTTCAACTCCCAGAATTCGACAGCCAGCGTTGCTGGCTGTGGAATTCTGGGAATTGAAGTTCACACATCTTCAAACTGCCAAGGTTGAGAAACACTGCTCTAGATCGAGGAACAAATAATCCACAACACTACCCTCTTGTTAATTTTCAATTTATTGCCTTATTGATCCTATTACTGCCTTCAAATATCTGTAGTTTCACCTGATCTTGATGGACAAGAGAAATAGAGCTTAGGCATCATCAGCATCATTGTACCTTATCTTTTTTCATCTGTTGACTCCATTCAGTGGTTTCATATAAATACTGAACTATGTAGGAAAAAATATAAATTTATGCAGGCTCCTTTAATATAACTACTAAAGGGCAGAAAACATTTTCAGAAACAGAAATAAGAGCAGAGTCACTGTAATACAAGTGCCTCCAGCTCTCCACAACTCTAGAAGGTCAAAAGCAGTAAACCGAAAATTATAGCCCTTTCTGGCTATATATCCAGAATCAAGCTGACAAAAGTAAATTCAATCCCAAGAGTTACATTGAGTTAAACTAACAACCACTCTTATTTTTTATAATTAAAAGGTATCTGCTAAATATATTTGACAGTTCAAATCTCACCAGGCTTGAGGTTGACTCAGCCTTCCATCCTTCCGAGGTAGGTAAAATGAGGACCCAGATTGTTGGGGGCAATATGCTGACTCTGTAAACCGCTTAGAGAGGGCTGTAAAGCATTGTAAAGCGGTATATAAGTCTTAAGTCCTATTGCTATTTATTGCATACACTTTTTACAGATCTTTAATTCACAACATACAAATGGCATGGCTATATACTGCAGAAGATTGTCCAGCACTTTTTTAGAAATCTTTTCCCCCATAACTGATCTTCTAACAGTCTAACTGAAAAGATTAATGAAACCCCCTTTCCTCTTTAAGTGATCAGAGACCATCACGACTACATCTACCATGTTTAAGTGCAAAGACAAGGAACAGCCAACTCAAACTAATACTTCCAAAAGTCTATTCAGTATGCAAAACTAATATGATCTAACATGGCCCTTTAAAACTAGTAAAACCAGTAGAGGATCCTCACATTTTCTTCTCCTGTGGAAAGAGGCCTTTAGTAGAAACACAGCTTTTTATTCTGTTCCATTATGTGTCCCAATGAAATTTCTTATCAAGGAAATACCTCCATCACAGTAATAAGTAGCAAAAGGAAGGAAAGGGTGGGTAAATAGATAACTGTGGTTAAAGGGAAAGCTGAAATTATCATTTTAATTTCTGACTAGAATGAATGAACTAAATAGCTTTACAGAAATATAGCATCTCCCTCAGGAATGAGTTATTTTCCATTCCAAAATTTATTAAAAAGAAGCCGGGAACTTCTAATTATCTCTGCATAGTTTTATATCCTTTATAGCAACAAAACACTAAATTGTGTTTCATTAAGCTATTCTTAATGGAGGTTCAAAAATTATCCACATGGTGCTCGGAAAACAACCTGCACCTGAACATCAGCAAGACAAATATGGTGTTAGACTTCCAGAATAAGAGAGAGGAACCTGTCCTACTTTACATCGAGTGGGGCTGTGTGGAGAGAGTTTCCTCCTTTAAATTCCTAGGAGTCTACCTCAGCGAAGATCTCACCTGGAAAATCAACATGACCCAGGTGGCCAGAAAGGCCCAACAGAGACTCCACTTCCTCAGGGTCTTGTGAAAAAACAAACTGGAACAACAACTGATGACCTCCTTTTACAGTCCACAATAGACAGCGTCCTCACTCATTGCACTACGGTGTGGTCTGCCGGCTTGACAGCCGCAGATGGAAAGACACTACAGAGGGTGGTGAGCACAGCACAAAACATCGAGGGCTGTCCCTTGATATCGCTAGACGACATTGCTAGGGCTCGCTGCCTTAGAAGAGTGAGGAAAATCCTCAGGGACGACTCACACCTGGTCAGCATTTCTTTATTATCCTGCCATCAGGAAGGAGATATAGAAGCATAGGCAGCCGTACAAACAGGCTGAAGAACAGTTTTTATCCGTGGACTGTCAGACTTCTGAATGGAAAATAACTTTACAACAACATAGTACGATTCACTTGCGGGGCCGGCGCGATGTGCAATAAGCTCACATGGAGTAGTAGGATTGTGTGTTTGTTAGTAGGATTCACTGGGTCAGGGATTTTGTGTCTTTCACTGTGAGTTGTATTGGATTGGGGGAGGGTGCATGAAGGGAGGCTCAGCCAATCTCATTGTACACACGTTGTACTCTGACAATAAAGGTTTGAATTGAATTCTTCAGCATCCCAAGATCTTTTTCCTGGTCATTTACTGGTGACGTAGAACACCTCAGCATTCATAGAACATTAGGATCTTCTTTGCATAGAAAGACCATTTTGTACTTGTATATACTGAAAACTATTTCACATATTAATGCCCACTCCCTACAATGTATCTAAACGGGGAAAATGAGAGCATCATGGAAATAGGTTTCCGAAGGCTTCAACATTTACCTTTTGCATCAGATGTATACTAGGTACTGTAGTGTGCCCCATGAGAGCAGATAAGTTGTGGAAGGAAAAAGTGTGTAACAGCACAACCTCCACTGTTGTCTGCATCATATCGCAGTCAGAATTAATTGGATGGATATTACTCTGGCATCTACCATTAGAATTGGACTTATTGATAACCAGCTTTAAAATTGATTTTAGAATTGTGAAGACCCAACAGATTGGATTAAGGGGAGAAAAATGTTTAAAAAAACAATGTATTTATAACTTGAGATAGTTGGTATAACGGTTTAAGGCTAGAAACCAGGAGATTGGGCATTTTATTTATTTATTTATTATTTATTTATTTATTTTTTTATACTTCAATTTATATGCCACCCAACTCCCTAGGGACTCTGGGCAGCTCACAACAGAAAAACGAACATCAAAAATAGTACAAAATATCTAAAAACAATTTAAAAACAATTTACAATTCAAAACAGTTTCAGCCATCCATACCATTCATGGCCGGATCTCGCTGGTTACCACCACAAGATCAACGGCCCCAGGCCTGCCGGAAAAGCCAGGTCTTTACCGCTTTCCGGAAGGCCAATAGGGTGGGGGCAGTCCGGATCTCAGGAGGTAATTGGTTCCAGAGAGCCGGGGCAGCCACAGAGAAGGCCCTCCCTCGCGGGCTCGCCAGCCGACACTGTTTAGCTGATGGGACCCAAAGAAGACCAACTCTGTGGGATCATACCGGTCGCTGGGAGCCATGTGGTAGAAGGCGGTCTCAAAGATAGTCTGGCCCTGAGCCATGTAGGGCTTTAAAGGTAATGACCAACACCTTGAATTGTGTCCGGAGACCGATAGAGAGCCAGTGCAGCTCGCGGAGGATTGGTGTAATGTGGGTGTACTTAGGTGCACCCACAACAGCTCGCGCAGCTGCATTCTGGACCAACTGTAGTCTCCGAACACTCTTCAGGGGTAGCCCCATGTAGAGCGCGTTGCATTCTAATCCTGGCTTAGGCAAAACAGCAGCTTGGTAGCTTAGGCAAATCATTTTTCTCTCAGCCATAGGAAGAAGACAATGACAAATCACTTCTGAAAACTGCCAAAGAAACTGCAGGCTTTCTACCTTCACAACTTGTATGTATGCACAGATCATTTTTATTTTTATTTTTTCATTTATTTATTTTGTTTTTACAGTCAATCAGCTCAACCCAGTGACGCTTGAAAAGTCAAATTGTTAGTAAAAGGTAATGAAAGATCCATTATCCTGGTTTATTCATCTTATTAATACACTTACTTGGGTGAATAACAAAAAATAAAACTAATTCCATAATAACGGAACTGAAAGGTAAGCATAACCCTTGGCTTATAAATGTTTCCATTATTTAGGTATGCACTACCCTCCTTTTCAATTTAGTTGTTACTTTTAGTCTCCTATTCAAAATAGCTTATCCACTTCCCATATACTAATGGAGTGAACAGAGCATCTTAAATTTTTAATACTGCATTCCAGGTACAAAAGTTATTTCGTCAATAAAAACCTAATATTAGACTGCCTGATTGAGGGCTACTTCATTCATTACTGGCTTCAAAATAGAAAAAGAGGAAAAGAGATAGAAAATATTGTTAAAGTAAAGGTTTTATTCACTGCAGACTATTAGCAATACAAGATGAATGCTGCATTTCATGTAATCTAGGTAACTTAATTTCAAGTTAAACTAAGTTGTTTGTATTATTTACAGCTATACTTGCTTTTTAAAAGAGTCAACCGACCTATTTGAACTGAAGCGGGGTGGGGAGGAAGGTAAACACTCAAGAGTTATTACAAAAACAACTGAAAGGTTTTTGTGGCTTAAGACACAAATATAAAACTTTAGTGTTTCCATAATGGGAACGTATTTATTGGGTCTCTATTCCAGCTTCCTTTCAAGATTTCAAGCCAATGTACACATTAATTATCCATTTATTTTTCCCAAACAGCTCTACCATATTGGTGGAATTAGGAGAAACTGGCCAGCCCAAAGTTATCCACTGAGCTTCGACTGAATATGGACTAGAACAACATAGAATAGAATAGAATAAGATCTCCGCTCTAACATCTTAACCACTATATCACTTTAAGCTCCAAGAGGAGAACTGAGTGAAAGTAGCCAGAATCTATACCAGAACTCAGAACCTGTAATGTTGTATTAGAATGACATTGGGAGCAAAAGCTATCTTACTCCACAAAAGAAAGGAGCATGGGAAGTATCTCAGGAGGGGCTCTCTCTAGTTTTCTGGGAAGTAAAAGTAAAGAAGGTGGAAAACTGCAAGATGCAAGATTCTGTCATTGTAACACCTTACAAAAAAGATAGTGTTAGGATTCATTGTTTGTGCTTCTTGTCTAGATTACTTGAAAGGGCTGACAGAACCTGATCATCTCTACTTCCTATATCAAAAAGTCTTTGCTACCTCAACATCAAATACACATCTTTAACTCATTGTCTTTATAACTAATGTTTGTCAGCCTTGTACATTATATCTAGCACACTCTGTTTTCATGCAGAATATGTGTCTTTCAAAAGCATTCACATTAATCCAATGTGAATCTGAGCTCTGTCTCCAAAAGTTACTATATAAAAAAGATAGCAAATGTAGTTATTTAACATGAAAGAAACTATGATTATGTCACAAGGGGCATAGAAACATGGAGTATATGATAATAAAAACAGAGTTTAGTATTTGTCATTTTAAAGAACAGAGTCCAGCAGAGTTGAACAAAATGTGGAAATGTTTGTAATACATTGCAAAAATTAGTGTTTTGTCCAGTGTTTCAGTAACATTCTGAAAATCCTGGAATTTAGAACAATTTTATTCACTCAATGATTTCATAGATATTTCTACTGCCATCTCATTTTATTACAACTCCTATATCAACAGCATGCTACTTTTAAGTTTTTTAAACATAGAATCTTAATTTTATATCAAGTGTCTTGATTATGTTAATCAAACTTACAAATGAATTCTAGAATCCAATGTAATTTATAAATTCCCAGCCTAAATTCAAGAGGATTAATTAAATCAGAATCGCTCTGAATAATACGAAATAGTTCTTCCTGGTTTCTTTTCACCTGGGCTTAATTACGATTTATGAGATAAGCCAACAACAGGCTCATCCATTGCATCTTAATTACTATTACTCTCTTCTACTCCCCCACAATCTGAAAACTTAATCTATTATTCCTCCACAAATAAAATTTAATCTTATTAATTTATTGAGCTAATTTAAGTAGCGCAACACACATATACCTTAAGAATTTCCTCCCCCCCCCACTAGGAAGTATTCTTTATGGGCCTTCCTCCCCATCTTTGGAGTAAAGGAAGTGATGAGCAACATCACATCCAATATCATATTGCAGGGCACCCCAATCTCCAGGCCATCGACCGGCATGGGTCTGTGGTCCACCACGAACTGGGCCATGCAAACAAGTGAAGTCCCATGCATGCATGCACAGGATCCAAGCAGTGTGCAAAACCATGCCAAAGATTGCCTTCCACGGAACCTGCCCCTGGAGCTCAAAAGGTTGGGGGCTGCTGTCATATTGACACTACAATGAGCTTTTCATTGTCTATACTTACTTTCCCAACTACTATATTTAATATTGTGCTTCTCTACTGTTCCTAGTGCTCTTTTTAAAATGTTTTAAGGTCTTTAGTTTATGCAATAACTTCTAAACTGAAAATTGAGATATGTATTAAATACCACAAATGAAATAAAATGTGTATGTACTGGAATGCATTTACAAAAAAGTATTTTCTGACAGCTAGCTAAAGAAATACAGAATGACTACTCAGAGCAGAAAGAAGTTTTTTAAAATAAAAATATATGATTTAAAGGGTGAGATTTGCAGGAAAGACAAAAAAATGAACTTAGAAAGCTGGTTTTGATTATCATGCTCAATCAAGCCAAACATATTTCGCAACACAAGTTATGTTTATTCTGGACACCCTGAAATCAAAAGAAAGAAAACATTAAGCTAGGGGAAGAAAAACAGCTTTTAATTCAGGAAAAACTTTCCACTCATTTTCATAAAGCAGAGACTAGTAGGGTAGTCAAGAAATATTTACTGTTGGGTATTTTAAAGAAATGTTACAAAAACTGTTCAGCATAATAAAAGATCAGTGCACTTGAGGCATTCAAGTTTTTAATATTGAAATTAAGAAAGTATCCCATATTCATTTAACAATATTTTACCTCATTTCTCTTTCTTCATGCTGGGCAATTAGATTACTGTAGAAGTTTTCTAATGTCACTTTTGTCATTGTAACTCGCTCCTTAGTATGGTTACTCATAGATGAACAAGGTGCTGGACCCGTCATTGCCATAATTACTTTAGGAGAGGGGAAGAAAATAAAAAGATTTTGAGGCTAGGTTATTTACATTCTTTATGCTTAATTGAAGGAAAGATTCATACTGAACACACAGAAATGCAATACAATAACAAGTAGTAACCCAAACTGGAAGCACATTAGAAAACCATATTGTTACAAAATAATTTCACACACTGGACTTCCTCTTTTTTTTTTAACCGGAGTTATAAACAAGACAGAAAGAAATGCAGTATTTATATCACCAAATACTGTTTAGCTCCCTCATTCTTTCTTTTAAAACAACACGCAAAAGATTACTCAAGTTATTGGAAGTTAAAGGTAGCAAAGGCAGCAGAATTGGTTGCAAAGCTGCCAGTACTTTAAAAACGTTTAAAAAGCAGTTTTAATGAAGTTCCTGTGCCTATGTTCACACCGCCAACATAATTAGCCAATCTGGAACCACCTTCAGTACTCTTTACAAGAAATGATATGCGAGTTGCTTAGAATGCAGCTGAAATCTCTCCTTAGTTCAAAAGAGTCTTTGAAGGGATATTCAAAAACCACTAACATGTTTTTCTTGATTTGACATCCGAAAAAGTTTCCTGAACTATTGCAGCTGCTACTCAGCAGCCATCGTTCATATACCGTAGGAATCCTAAAAAAAACCCATCCCTGATCATTTAAATCCCCCCAAATCAAAGTCTTGCGCGTGCCAACCATACTTGGAAATAAATAAAAGAAGTCGGGTACGCTTTCCTCCTTTAAAAAAAAAAGTTCCGCGGAAAGGAAACAAAAGACCGCAGGTGCGGACAAAGAAAGCAGAGGAGGAAGACGCCAGGTGCGCGACCCGCTAAAGATCGACAGAGCCAGTCTAGAAAAGGGGGCCAGGAAGCAGAGCCCCCCTCTTCCGCCGAATACGGCCACGCCACCAGAAAGGGGACGAGCCGAGCCCAGCACGATGGGCACCGGAGGAGAGGTCTTCGCCCTCCGGGCATAACTTTTTTTCAGGGAAGTAGAAAGGTGGACCCTGAAGACAGAGGCAGGACAAGGAGGCGCGGGGAGGAGAGTAACTTACCAGCGCCCTCTTCCAAACGGGGCAGCCCGGGAATCGAAACAAGAAGCCTCGCCGATGAATTCCCGCTCAGGCCCCGAACACGAGAGAGAGAGAGAGACAGAAAGCCGCTCCGGAGGCCTAACCCCGCCTCCCCCTCTGAAGAAAGCCGGAGCCTCAGACGGGACAAGAGCCAGCTCAAAAGCCTGGCCTCATCCGCATGCGCAAAAGCTCTCCAGGTTCCGCCCTCTCTGGCTGGCCTGAGTCTTCGCGGAGGCGGGGTCTTTCAATTTGTTTAGATGAGTGCAGAGGCGCGCGTGCGCCGGTTGTCTCTCCGGCGATTGCGAAGTTGTGATTAAGTCCGTTTTTGAGCGTATGAAGAATTTGGTGATTTATTTTTCTTGTGCAAATGCGAATTGTGCGCTTTACAACTAGGCGTATATTCCAGGGCATTACTTGCTCCCGAGTAAATATGAGTGTATTTCCAGGTTGCAAGCATTAGCAATTAAACTCAATGGTGATGTTAACTGGTAGGTTAAGAGTGTGATTCCCATCTCTACATAGGATGGCGATGCTGAAAAGTTTTGGACATCTGACTGTTCTTGTATACAGTTATTCAAAACTAGCTGATACCCCTGCCTCGCTATGAAACTATGTGATGGTGCTTGATAAATTGACACTTAAGCTTGAAAATTAATGAGTACTTAAAAAGGGGACTGTATTATTTTGTTAGAGATGGTAAGCTAAGTTTCTGTTACAGATGAAGACGTTATTTGCATAGCATAGACACTCAATTCCTCCCTCAGATGAATTGCTTAGGACCTTCCTGTAAACATTCCTGGTTCTGCTGTCTGGCTGGAGGATGACCAGGCTGTCAGGTGAACTGACTCTGGAGCATGCCACATAGAACTGGCCATAGGAGAAACAGGCAGCTTCTCTTACTTGTGTTTTCCTAATCGCATCTGTAAATCTTTTCCTGCATTTTTTGCCACTTTTCCCTTTAACTGGTGTTATGGTAGAAGGAACAGATTCGTCTGAACTGAGGAGGAAAATAAGGGGGGGAAATCTGTCTGCCTACCAGCATCCATTGGTATTCATCTGGCTAGCGTCCTGTTAGTGTGTGAGAGAATTGAGGGGTGTTTGGAAAATCAAAGAGTATTTGCTGTGTGAGCAAGAAGGAGACAGGAAGGAGTCTGTGCGTGGCTTAGATCAACTGTAAAGCTGCTTGCTGCTGTGAAAGCAAAAGCGAAACTGAAACTCCTCTGCTTGTGTTTTACATTTGGATCAGATTTCTTTTCAGGTGGGAAGGGGGGAGTAGAACTCCTTAGCATCAGAACTTGTTAATAATAATATAAGAAATACTCATGGTCTGATGGTCATTTTGAAAAATCCTTTCTTAGTGAGCACCTAGAAGCCAAGAGGAACATACGTGGCAAATTTCAAGTTTGTAGGCTTTACAGTTCTGGAGATTTCATGATTAATGCGTGAGTGGTTTTCACTTTTATATATATATATATATATTTTGTGTTGCTAACTTTAATGAGACAGCTCTAACCTCTACTATCAATTCAGAAGTACCATAAAGCCCCATCAAGTTAATGAATCTGAATGCAGAGCATGGAAAGCAGTTAGGTACTTATTCATTGCTACAGTTTATAGGCCACTCCATTTCCGGAGACTGAGTGGAATACTATATATGAAAACTATATATAGGATATAGGAATGAAGTGTTTATCTGGAAACTAGACAAGATATTATTGTCTTAATTCCCAGGACAATAGTTCTGGAAATTAGCAGTTCTGTACGTCTCTTATCAGAAGCAATCTCCAAGGAGTACAATCTAACTCTACCTTATTAGGTTTGCAAATCGAGCAGCATTTAATGCTGTAAGTCAGAACAAGTAATACAACTATTTCCTCTCCCCCCCCCTCTACTTCCAAATGGCCATCTAAAAATCCAAAGACATCACATGTTTTCATTCATAAGCTAATTGATAATGGGGGGTTTTTTGTGTCTAAAAAGTTCTGGAGTGTCCAGAAAGGGTAATGCAGATAAGAAAGGAGCAGGGCTTCAATTTCGTGGTTGGCTACCATTTTGACTTTTTTGACTCTAATTCAAGACTCCCCCCCCCCCGGTTTATTTTGTGAAAAAAAAGCAGCAGGCTGAAATGGTGGAAAAGAGCCGAGGTGGCATAGCGGTTAGAGGCAGTACTGCAGGCCACTTTAGCTGACTGTGATCCGCAGGTCAGCGGTTCAAATCTCACCGGCTCAAGGTTGACTCAGCCTTCCATCCTTCCGAGATAGGTAAAATGAGGACCCAGATTGTTGGGGGCAATATAAATATACATTGCTTAATGGTGTAAACCGCTTAGAGCAGTGTTTCC
This sequence comes from Diadophis punctatus similis, assembly GCA_023053685.1. Lineage (NCBI taxonomy): Eukaryota > Metazoa > Chordata > Lepidosauria > Squamata > Dipsadidae > Diadophis > Diadophis punctatus. The sequence goes on from JALIGW010000003.1 coordinate 44,117,899, forward strand.
CAACCTTGGCAACTTGAAGATATCTGGACTTCAACTCCCAGAATTCCCCAGCCAGCAAATGCTGGCTGGGGAATTCTGGAAATTGAAGTCCAGACATCTTCAAGTTGCCAAGGTTGGGAAACACTGGCTTAGAGAGTGCTTGCACTGTGAGGCGGTATATAAATCTCACAAACAAACAAACAAACAAACAAATAAATAAAATGATGTCTGGTAAAAGAAAGCTGAGCAATTTCACAAGAAAGCCTCATCAAAAGATTTCCCCTGATATGCATTTTGTGAAAACTCCCAAAGTAAAAAAGGTGACACTTGAGGGAAATACAAAGACTTGTGTCCAGAGAAGAAGCCATGTTAATCTTTGCATGCATCCAGGCATCTCCCTAATTCTGCATGACAGTCTTCCTTTCATCCTACCCAAGGCCAACCAGCTTCCTAAATTTTGAACTGAAGCTGAAGTGGCAAGTTCAACTGGGATAAGTACTGTTAATCTGCCACTTCAAAGGCTTTCATGTTAATGTTATGGCCAGGAGGTATGTAGAGGGTAAGGAAGATGACCTTGAGGGATATATGCAGGCTCTGTTGCCTAGGCAAAGGGCCTGCTTATCTTCACTAATGTCATCTTCCTTATTCTCTATTGGGTGGGATCTAGCCAGCTGCTCTTAGATACTACAAGCTCATTGACTTGCATCTTATCTGGTTGCCGAGTAGCTTGCCATTGTGGTTTTTACTGTTGGACTGAGAGGACACCTGATTTCCACAGGAAACCATCTACTGGGCTGCTTTCAACCACTGGTGTGTGTGGGAACACAGCATTAAAGAGTATTTGGGACAGTTATACAGCTCTCTTCCCCAAACATACTTTTGCAGATGGTTGAAAGATCAGAAATGCAACTTGACTTTTGCCAGTTTTTATATATTCTGATATGTTTCCCAGCTGTTCTCTGACTAATCATGTGCTTCATAAACACCATCAAATGGTTTAGCCCATGGGTCGGCAACCTTAAAAACTCAAAGAGCCATTTGGACCCATTTCCCAGAGAAAACAAAACACCCGGAGCCACAAACCCTGGGTGGGCGTGGCCAACTCGAAGTCACTCCCACCTAGTCACATGACACCCCCCCCCCCCCAGATATGCCTACCCAGGTTTTGTGGCTGTTTTCTATGAGAAAAGGGTATCTCTCTTTTCCCCTCTCTCTTTCTCCCTCTCCTATCTATCTATCCTCATCTTTCTTTCTCTCTTTCCCTCTCCCCATCTCTCTATCTCTCCCTTCCTCCCCACCCATCTCTCTCTCCCTCTCCTTCCCTCATCTCTCTCTTTCTCCCATCTCTCTCTTTCTCCCTCTCTCTCCCCTTCTCTCTGTGTGTGCTGAGGAACGATCTTCGGGCAACCCTCCTCCCCTTGTCGCGACTCCCTCGCTGGCTGTGGCGCACATGGGGAGACCCTCCTCAAGCAAGCGGCAAGCGCAGCAAAGGCGCACGCAGAGGGCAGGCAGCTGCTCACTTAAGGAGGGTCTTTGGACCTTCTCTCCTGCCCTAAGGATATGGCCATCACCTTGCCGTGCCCCCCACACCCCACATGACAGGAGGGGGAGGAGAGTCACCATCTTTATTATTAGCAAAAAGAAACACAGATGTTTCACAAATCTAATTGTGATGTATGTCAAGAGATTCTCTGAAAATGTACCAAAATATATGCAATGTCCCAAAAGTAAGAAACAGATTTACGCTTAACACCATCTAATAGGCATTCAGCTAGACTCCTGAAAAATGTTGCCCTGCACAATGGACATTAATATGCACCTGCACCTAGCAAGCAGTTTGATCACATATATGTCCAATACATTAATCAGAATTAGGTTACTTGTGTTATGTTATGATGGGTATGCAGCACCTACAGCTTTAACATTAGCAAAGCACTATTCTTGACTGATAATCAAGCCCAATTGATTAGCTCTCCCATTAAGTATAAGTTACTCTTGTCTTAGATGAGAAAACAAGCCTAAATTCCTATTTGAATGATGGCCCAGAAAGCTGAATATTATCTTGCATTTTTATTTGAATGGTGCCTGAAAATAACACATGTTCTGTTTCTCCTGTCATTTCACATTCCATTCAGTATTTCTATCATTGGAACATGTAAAATCATGCCTTTTTTCATGGAACTAGTCTTTAAAGACTCAAGGATATACCATAATTTTTTTCATTTTTAACAATTTGGAAAATTACAGCCAATTAATTCAAAGTAATTCTTCCACAGATATGCCTGAATGGTTTCTTTATACGGAAGTAGTTCCAATTATTTCTGATTCAATTGATTATTCCAATAATTTTATTTAAAATCTGTTCGCTTTTTCTTGAGTGCAACCAGTAGACGCAAACTCTCATAGTAGGCCCATTGTCTTAAATTAGAAATGTGAAGTATTCTGGTCCTTACTGTCTGTAAAAACTGAGAAGAAGTAATAAATGGTAGAAACATGCATGTCTAATTATAGTATAACTTTACTTCTGTCCTAACTCGGACAGTACATAATTCAGGTGATGCAATAGACACAGACAAAGAGACAGCAGCTGGGGTTAGAAATCTACATCTGAGCACTAAGATTTCTTTTGCCATCTTGGCTTCCCATTTGAAATAAATCAGAAAGATCTTGCAGGAGCTGGTGGCCTTTTCCATTCTTAAGATAGTGCAGCAGATTTGCTTTCGGTATTTTGGTAAAAGGTGTGTCCCTCCCCAGGAGCTCTACCAATGAAGGCTCCATCGTATCAGACATTTCTTCTCCATCCATGGTGTCATAGAGATCTGCGAGATCTTGCTCCTTTGAGGTCAGCAGGACATGTGCTTGGGAGAGGTCTCTGCCACTAGCTGTATGCACTCCCCCCAGGGCATTATGGAGCCACATGAGTCGCTTTAAACCTTGAAGGGTTCTTCCTCTGTCATTCAGCAACTGGTGTTCTGTCACAGCTCTTTTACTGAAATATGAAAAATCAGTACCTTGAGAAGCAGAAGCATATTTAGAATGGAAAAATAAAACATTTCCAGTCTCTCTCACTTTCTGCTACAGACTTCTTAACAAAGGAAGATGAAGACTCTGAACACAGAAGAACACAGCAGTGCATTCTATTGTCATATTACATCCAACTCCTTGCTCAAGCATTTAATACCATTCCAAGAATTTCAAATGGAAATACTATACATTGCTGTTGATCCTTTAAATTTAGGTTGATAACCTGCCTTGCTTCTATATAATTCAAGGCGGTATACATAATGTTCCCTCCTGCTATCTTCCCCACAATGGCGACCCTTTGAAGTGAGCTGGGCTAAGCTGAGAAAGAATGGCTGAAAGAATTAGAAATCCCAGCCTCTTTATACATCAAGTCTAGTTGGGTTTTGAATTCAGAAGGTTAAATGTAAGCTTTCAATCTGAGTCAAATTGTTCAGCATCAGCACCTGTGATTCACTTCAATGCTCTCCAAATCCTCTTTTGAATTAACAAAATACCAGAAGAGTTTTACATTTAGTTTTGCAATTTTCTGGCTACAGGATAACTATGCCTTAAAAAAATGTCAAATGAAAAATAATTTTGAAAAAGATAACATTAAATTCCTGTTTTAATTTTTTTCTACAATTTTAACTAGTAAAATACCAGTATCATTACATTTTAACAGCTAATTTCACATGCAAGAGGCAAAACAAGACAAAACACATTACGTAATTCTATATGAAATTCTTACTTTTCTGTTTCTTGACATGTTGCAAAGCAAGCAAGAAAAAAGATTGATATAATTTTTGCCATTTGTAGATGTTTTTCCGACAAGGAAATCTTTTTTCAATCCTGTAAACTTTTTAATGAGATTTAATTATAATCATTGAAGTACAATTATAACATGCCACCTTTAAATAACTGCTAATAATAAATATATCTCAATCAAAAAAGGTAAAGATAATTGATCTTTCATATTGCTTTAATGTATACACATTAAAGTAACACTAGTACCAAAAGAATGACTGTATCAGTTCAATATTACAAAACCATCACATTTGATTTTCATGTTATTTGTATTTAAGGCAAAAAAAAGCAGTTGTACATTCCTATTATCCCGTTCATTTAAAAAATTTATATATTTACTTGGTTATAGACTTCCTCATTTAAATACTGTCCAGATTTTTTTCAAATTCAGCACCCATTGCCAGTCGGCATAGTAAAGTTAGGTAAAGATCATATCGTAGAGGAAAACCAAGAACATATGCCTATAAAACAATATGCTTTGAAAACCATAAAGCAAATGCAATGATTTTCCCCCCCAAAAGGCTTGATGAACAATACAAGATAATAGTTCAATTTTTAAAGAATACTAATCCCTTATTGATGAATTTTGTAAAGGATTTATACTCAATACTATTATATGTCTTCCTACTGAAGTATATTCAAGCTGACCTGCTGGAGTCTATTGATGCTACTGGAACTCCGGTGAACTGCAGAATGAGTCTTCAGAGCTGTTTTTATACTTACTCTGTGCCTCATGAACAATAGGTATGAGCTGTGCATCATATTCCATAAGACCTTCCCCCCCTGCCCTTTTATAAATGGAATACGTGTTCTGTCTGAAATCAGTCAATTCTGAAGAAAAAATATATATACTGTTTTATTAGTGATTGAGGCATTGGGATGTCATTGGTTTGGAATATTACCAAATATTTGATACTGCAACATTTCTTTAGAGGATCATAAAATAGTACAATAAGTGAGTCAATAACAAGTCATGGGTGATTTTTTTTTGTTTTAATCATGGGGTGCACAATTCAATCAAATGGGGGTAAGAAGACCTCATCCCCATCTCTTCCATCTCTTAGCTCACTTAATTTCGGTTTTAGTACAGTTTTTAACGATGAGTTAATCTGTGTACTTTTTAATATTTTGATATTTTAATTATTCTTGTTCTATGTTATTCTTATTCTTGTTCTATAACTTGTAAACTGCCCAGAGTCACCTTGTGAGGGTGATAGGCAGAATAAATAAAATAAATAAATAAATAAATAAATAAATAAATAATAAAATAAATAAATAAATAATAAAATAAATAATAAAATAAATAATAAAATAAACTGGGGAAAAATGTTGGACACCTTTTGACAGGTATTTAAAATGAGCATCAATGGATGCTATAAGACATGTGTTAAGAGTAGGGGAAGGCAGTCCACATCCTCAGAGTTGCATACCTCTTGCATTCTCATTATTTGTGCTACTAGACTTTGATGTGTCATAATACAGTGGTCCCCAACCTTTACGGGTTGGTGGCTTGGTTGCGGGGGATGAGAAGAACCGGGTCGCACAAGTGCATGCCAGCCCTCTACTCATTGGCCTGGTTCTGAATAGGCCACGGTCTGACAGACGGGGGTTATGGATCCGTGTCATAATAGTTGAAAATCAATGGTATGATTTTGAGATGAACAAATAAAGTAGTTATAGCGTAAGCCCCACAATGAGACTTAAATTACTTAGACAAACAGCAATGCACTATCCTTCCAAGACCAAGAGACAAGGAGAAGCCATTCTCCATCTCATTACAGCATAGAAATCCCCCTGCCTCTCAGCCTTCTATAACATGTAGACTCCAACCACCAAAGGCTTGCCCACTGCATATTGATCACCTGAGTGGGTTCTTTTTAAAGGTACCAATAAATAAGTGTGAGACAGCAAGAGAAAATGAGAACTATTATACTTTGTAAACCATAGTTTATAGCTTAATTTGTAGCCATTTATTGTTTACATAGCAAACCATGTTTAAAAACTAACTTCACACAGTAAATAAGTACGCTTTATGGTAAAATTTAAAATTCGGATTATTTAATGAGAGGTAAAAAAGAAACAAAATAAATACTGGTAAATATTAATACGTGTACAACTTCATCTTTCCTTTGTCTAGACAGGGCTATTAGACCTAGACTGCCAAATCTCAGACAACCTATAGATGACAGCAAAGGGATACAGGATACATAACTTCTTGATATCTTGTGATAAACTTAATTTTGCAACCCAGGCCTTGTAGCCTAGTTTATGATTTTTTATATTTGTTGACATCATGCTTCTTAACTTCACTTAAGGGTTCTAATATTGTAGCCTGATTTTCAGCTGTTGGCGTAAGAGCCATTTATTGAAAAGGTTAAAAACTGTAACCAATTAAAACTTTTAAATAAAGATTGCTAAATTGGTACTTTTGTGAATTCTCTTTGGTTTTCAGGGTACACATAAAAATAAATTCTTTCTTTGTGAAAGAAAAACTACCTAGTTACATGACTAATCAGCACTAGACAAAGTCAAGTCGAAAACATCTGATCTAATTTGCTGTTCAGCTTTATGATTGCCTTCATTTAATGGAAATGAATTGAAAGGAAACAGCAATTATTTTAAGAACTATGTTTACATTCATCTGAGCAACTGAATGTCAACTGGAGAAACCACGTCATGCATTCTATCCTGGACCAAATGCACTACCATGGCTACTCTTTTGTTATATTTGAGAAGGTGCATCCAAGGAAAGATCAAGATAGTTCTGGATTCAGAGACTGGGTCTGTCCAGCATTTTTAATTTCTGCACTAAAGAAATTATGGATGCTTCACAATGTGGTGATATTACTATTAGACCAAGAACAGCCAGGCAAAAATGAAAGCCTAATGATTCTCAGTTTTGGCTTCCTATGTTGAACTCAAAAATGTTCTGGGCAAAAAATGTCTCTCTTCTCCGAAAAGTATTTGCTGTTCATTTCTGAACATTGTAGTGGCTTAAATGAAAATATAGGAGATTACCATCAGAAAAAGTATTAAATGGATAGACAATAAAATGGTTTTAAAACTTGATTTTTAAAATATACAATTTAATATAATAAGGTTCCTAAACCCAATTAGGTTAGTCCAAATTGTATACCAGAGGTTCAGTTGGTTGTAGTAACTGGTAGTACTGTAAAATAGTTCATATGTAACCCTTCTGTTAGAATTGACAACCACAAAGATTAGATTTCTTTAAAGCTAGCATTAACTGTCATAATCCACCACAAAATCTCCATTCTGAACTTCAAAAACTAATTTCTCAGCTTTAATGTGATTGCAAATTTTAGGGTAGGAGAAGGCAACCTGTGACTCTTAAAACTTCTCCAGAGTGACTAGAAATATGTGTCATGAAATATTAGTGGCAAAGCATTACAAATGTATATGTAATTTGGAGTATGTGCTGTTTGCTAATAACTTTTGATGTGCCTTTGTTTAGGCTGGATTCACCAAAAATAAATGTAAACTCCATCTACACAAGAAAGCTAGTTAGCACGGAGGAAAACATTATGGAGGGAAAGTTTATATATGCCTTCTACTTATACATACACATACTTGACGATTGATTGCCCCTAATACTGGAAAGTAAAAAAAAATCCACAAGCTTAGTGTAAGCTTGCAGTAAGTTTCTATTTTCAATATGGAAATTTGAATTAGAAAACTATCACCAACTTCTGCAATTAGAGTCAGAAATAATAAGAGTTCTAGATTGTGACCACAAAACCATCAAATCCATTTTCTCAATGAAACAGAAAACCAAGAGCTGCATTATCTCTGACAGGGTGTTCACCAGTGGCGGGCTGCTCCTGGTTTGGCCCGGTTCAGCGAACTGGTAGCGGTGGCAGCTGGAGGCTCCACCCATCCGCCTAGGACGCTTCAGCACATGCGCAGAAGCATCGCAAGCGCATACGAGTTAACCGGTAGCGACGGGTTTTACAACCCATTATTGGTGTTCACTATTTGAGGCAGTCTATTTTACTGGCAAACAGGTTATAGTTTAAATACAATTTACTTTTGAATAATATCCACCTGTTGGTTCAAATCCTATTTTTCTGATCTGAAAATCCAAATTTGCTTCATCTTTAATGTGAAAATCCTTCAAAACTTTGAAGATACAGTAACTGCTTTTTTTTTTTGGTCTTTTTTCTTGGCTAACATTATGGAATTCTTTCAACCTTTCCATAGCTATTGTGGTGAAATCCAATTTTTTTTACTACCGGTTCTGTGAGCGTGGCTTGGTGGGCGTGGCAGGGGAAGGATACTGCAAAATCCCCATTCCCTCCCCACTCCTGGGGGAAGGATATTGCAAAATCTCCATTCCCACCCCACTCGGGCCAGCCAGAGGTGGTATTTGCCGGTTCTCCGAACTACTCAAAATTTCCGCTGCCGGTTCTCCAGAACCTGTCAGAACCTGCTGGATTTCACCCCTGCTTTTAGACCTTTCATTACCTTTTTTCACGCTCTCAACATGTTTCAGTTTAATAATATGCTTCTTAAATTAGGCAAACCTTTTCCAGTGAAGTTACCTATACATCTCAGAAAGAGAAAGTAATCTTTTGTGGCTGATAAATATGTTTGGATTTTTAAGATTGTGTCATGAGTATTCTCAGAAAAAGGCTTTCATGGGGATTTGCTCATTTATAAAAGTACTGCCGTGGTTGAGCAGACAAAAGCATCTATTTACCAGACATCAGAAGAAATGAAAGCAGAAATAATGTGAGGAAGAAGTCAATTACTTTAATTACAGATATCTAAATATAGTTACAGTGGTAAAGGACAACAATTACATAGTAAACCTTTAGATATTAAAATAAATGAATCCAGAAGAGCAAAGACTACTGGCAGGGAGGCATCAAGATGTGAGTGGCTAAGCAAAGAAGGCTGTGATGATAAAAATAGGGATAATGCTCATAGGCTCCAGAATAGTAAAAAAGAAAGAAAGAAAGGTAGCATATGATTACAGTCCTCAATTTACTATCACAATTAGGACCAAAATTTCTGTTGCTAACCAAGCTGGTTGTTAAGTGAGTCATGGGCAATTTTACCACCTTTTTTGCCACAATTGTTAAGCCGCTCACTGCAGTTTTTAAGTGAATCACATAGTTGTTAAGTGAATCCAGTTTTTTCCATTGACTTTGCTTGTCAAAAGCTGGCTGGGAATGTTGCAAATGGAGATCACAAGACTCCGGGACACTGCAAGTATTGTAAATACATTCCGGTTGCCAAGCATCCAAATTTTGATCACCTGACTGTGAGGACCATTCATAAGTCATTTTTTTCTCAGTGCCATTGTAACTTTAAACAATCACTAAATGAATGATTGTAAGTCAAGGACTACTTGTACTAATAATTGTAAATTATTTTGACAACTGATGCTAGAAGGGATGAAACTGAAAGAATACATTCCCCAAAAGAAAACTGCAAGAGAGAAGAATTTTATAAGAACAAAAATAAATTATTTACAGTCCCAATTGACAAAATAAGCAAGAAAGAAAATGGGTTTATTAAAGCGTACATGACAGGGTTGAATAACTTTGTGTTGAATACAATGTGATTTGAGAATGCCCCACTGCTAAAACAATTTGTAAATCTTCCTGATAATTAGACATTGCTTCAAATTCTACACATCATAAAATATACTAGGAAACTACTGTGATGGAGATAATAAAATATAATAGGGCAGCTATGTCCAAATTGTTGAACACAAGAAACATCGAAAGCAAAAAATGAAACCATTAGCATCATCAGAAAGGCAAACAAACAGATTTACTTAACTCACCGCTAGATGGCAAAGTGCAACAAGTTCACATTTATAGGACACTAGGCCAAAGTATATACCGTACTATATTCTATACTTGAGCTACTCACTTGCATACAGTATTCCACTCTAAAGATCAGTGTCAAGAGTATCCATTACTAGGTTGGACTGCAATCATAGAGAAAGATGCAAAAGACTATTTGCTTCCATCTACTGGTAACCCAGATTTTTGCCCATCATTTCACTTGCATCAAAAAACATTATCAATGCTAGCATGGATGGGAAGACCTCTCCAAAACTTGGTTGCCATGAGAAAATCAGCACTTGGAAGAAAGATGGCGATATTAGTGATACTATACCAGTGCACTAGCTACAGTATAGTGCAGTGATGAGTGTCATGGGTGCCAAAATGGTGTGCACGTGCCCACCCATAATGCAATGCCCTGCACATGCGCACAACCCCCCGCGCATGCGCACAGGCCTCACTGTAGCCTCCGGACTTCCGGTAGGCCCATTGGGCTGTTTTTCGCTTTCCTCAGGGTTCAGGAAATCCTCCTGAAGCCTGGGGACGGCAAAAAAAATGGCCCAAGGGGCCAATCGGAAGTTTGGAAATGAAATGGAAGTGGAGCTGCCCTACTACTTACCTTCAGATAGTTGCAGCAAGGCCTCCCACACCTCGGCCCATTTCTTCTGCAGCCTGGAAGGCTTTCCTGAAGGCCTCCGTAGCCAGTAACAGAGCTCCAGATCGATCTGGAGCTCTGTTATTGGCTGCAGAGGCCTTTCTAAAGGCCTTTCCTGAAGGCCTCTCTAGCTGATAACACCTCCGGATCGATTTGGAGCTCTGTTATTGGTTGCAGAGGCCTTCAGAAAAGCCTTGCCAGCTGCAGAAGAAATGTGAAGAGATGTGAGAGGCCTGGCTGCAACTGTCCAAAGCCGAAGAAGTTCCTGAAGACCTCTGACAGCGAAAAGGAGGCTGTGGGTGACGCACACAAGTGAACTTCCAGTTGGGCAGTTTTTGCCATTCCCAGGCTTCAGGAGGCTTTCCTGAAGCCTGGGGAGAACGAAAACAGCCGAAAAGGCGGCCAAAAATCAGCTGCCCAACGTGCACATGCGCTGACATAGGGCAACGCCTTGCGTGCCCTCAGATATGGCTCTGCATGCCATAGGTTCACCATCACTGGTATAGTGTGTGTGCCTAGACCAGGAAGGGGGCAAAAAACCCAGAAATCCCAAAAAGGCATAAAAAAAATGAAAAACACATCCTCATGGAAGAACTGCAAATTGCCACCAATTTGGGTATGCTAAGACATTGCCCATATGTCAACCAAGTCCTACTTATATTGTGGAAGCCAGCTGATCCCAAAAGAAGCACCAGGGTACTTCTCAGAAAACATCACACATTTATACCATCTCCTCTGTGAATTCCAGTAGCACATTTACATTGTTTTTTAATATTCCTTCAGAGGAATATTTAAGACACTTTGCTGCAAACTTTCATTTTAGAGCAAAATATATAAGACATCAGCCACATAGGTTCCTTGATAGGATATTTACAAGTTACACAGCCTTTTTTGGAACAATAGATAAAGAGCAACCAAAAGAAATGTTTTTCAAACAGCAAAGGTAAGGTCTAGAGCTCAAACTACAGAATCCCAAGTCATAATGATTTATTTGTGCATTATTCTAAATCATAAATCATGATTAATAACAATTCTCAGTTGTTGCATTCACATGTCCAAAGGAAACTACATGATGTATTATGGTTCAAAAACATTTTATAATGTAATAAATATGGCTTATTGTCAGCTCACTCATTTTAAACTGTGAGTCATAATTTAGCAAGTTGCATAAATGTAGGTAATGACAATACAGGTAGTCCTCAACTTACGACCACAACTGAGCCCAAAATTTGTTGCTAAGCGAAACATTTGTTAAGTGAATTTTGCCCCATTTTACGATCTTTCTTGCCGCAGTTAAGTGAATCTGGATTCCCCATTGACTTTGCTTGCCGGGTCGCAAGAGGTGATCACATGATCCTGAGACACAGCAACTGTTATAAATAGGAGTCAGTTCCCAAGTTTCTGAATTTTGAACACGCGGCCATGAGGATGCACAATGTCATGTGTGAAGAGTGGTCGTAAGTCATTTTTTTCAGTGGCGTTGTAACTTTGAACAGTCACTAAATGAACTATTGTAAAGCAAGGACTACTCTAATGTCTTCCAGAGACCTGCTGTGGTATTTGGGAATTGGAGACAGGAGTTTGTATCTTGCCAAAAGAACAAAGCAGTATACCCCACTGACCTGTTGCATGTTTGGCCTTTTAACAAATGCATCAGGCAAAAAAAGAAAGGACTGGGGTGGGGTTTTAAATCTGCATATCAACTATTCATATGTAGAAATATCTGGGCATTAGCCTTCAACATTAAGTTGTGTACTGCAGGAAAAAACTTTTGTGGGGTGAAATAGTTTTGTTTTACAGAATCCAAGACAGAGTTCAATATGGAAAAGGTAGACGCCCTATTGATGCAATTGTCCAAATCCTCAACTGTCACAAGTCCTCCTCATAAATTAGATTTTTCCCACTTTGTCACTTCTCCCAGCGTTGGCTCCTTCACTACCCCACCCAAGTGCACTTGGCATGGTCCCAGAGGCCCCTTTCCTTACAAATCATCAAAGCTTCCATTTGGGAACATTTTTTGTTTCTTTTCTGCTAGGAGTCGGTTGGCAAAAAAGTAAATTATTAAGTTTTTTAAATTATTACCGGTATTTTAGCTCCTTTTCATGTCATCTTAGTCCAAAGATAACCAGAGCAAGGTGATTCCATTGAAAAATGCATTAACGCTTCGCTTTAGTTGGGGTGTTTGACCCTTGAAATTGTTTTCATATTCTGATCAGAGCTCAAATACGTTAAATTATTAGCACAATATATATATATTTTGTTCAATTTCTGTAGTGACCCTTCTCAGTCAATGACTTTAATTGCAGCTTACAATTAAAAATATATATTAAACATATTCGAAACATTTTAAAATAATAAAAACAGTAAAACCAATAAAAACAGTAAAACATTCAAATTAAATATACATAGGAGCAAGATACTTGGCCAGTTAGCAATAAAGCCAGGAAACGGGAAATTCTGTATTATTAATCATTGTTTTCCTTATTTAAAAGAAGTTTGCGGTTGCAAAGTATAATTTAAAAAAAATATGTAGAATGAAGTCTTTCATTTAGCGCTGAATCAACAGTATCCGAAACCGAGCTGTAACATTACAAGGTTTGGAAAGTCTGAATAAACATCCCCTTTTTCCCCTCCCTTTTCCACAACACAATGCGGTTTGTAGTTAAGATGGCATTACATAGTCCTGATATTCAAAAACACTCATCAACTGGGACATAACTATTCCCCAGAAAGAATGGAGTGTCTGGAAAAAACAACAACCCTCTCCTTGAGCCTTTCTGCATCACAAGAAAACGCTGAGCATAAAACATGACCGATCTAATCGCCGCCCGGTCCCAGGCCTCCATGGCTCCACTGTCGGGCCCACCTATTCCTTCCTTTCCCTCCCTCGCCACTTCCCTGCGGTTACAATAACGGTTGCTATGGCGAACCGGCTTGTGCCCCCAGACCAGCACTCTCCGTCTGAGCTGTGCACCGGGAAGAAGGTAGGGCGCTGGAGAAAGTCAATCATCAGAGAGGTGTCTTGCTATTGGCGAATGCTTTGGTCACGTGCCAGTTGAGCAGGTGGTATATAAACTCAGGGCGTGGAAGTGCCATCCGCCATTTTGTCCAGTGGGGGGAAGAAGTAAAAGAGACAGCAGAATCGAGTCTTGGCGGGAAAACAAGCGACTCCGACTGCGCTTACGGGGCTGCAGGACGAAGTAGAGGAGGCGAAGAAGGAAAAGACTGGCAACCGCTCGCAGGAGTTTTTTACACTCCTGGCCAGGGAACCGGTGAGGGAAAGGGGGTTGGGTCGGCGTAGAAGGCCTCGCGGTTGTATTAGCGGACAAAGAGCCGCCGCCATTTTGTGTGATCGGAATAGCGTCAAAGATACTGCGATATAGGGATTGATCGCATACGTGGGAGAGGAGATGGACTGATGGGCTGTTGTGTTTTTTTTACTGTACTCGCACCCGAGGTGAACAGGGGGCTAGTCAAAGGGAGACGGAGATTGTGAGGAACTCTCGTAGCTTCATCTATTACGGTAAAAGCGGTTTAAAAAGGGCGCGCCATTTTCTACGTATGGTTTTTCCTTGTGGACGAACACGAGGTTTATTTCACTGGTGTGCTCGTCTGCCTACCTGATGAAAGGATTTCCCCGAGTATGTGGTGGTATATGTACTTTGCACAGCAGCAATTGGGGAGGGGGAATGTAACAAAAATGGAAAACGTCGCTGCTGGTTACCTTCCTGATTTTCTATTGAGTTAGCTAATTACCTTCTCCAAATTCAGATCATTTTCGGATTTCAACTTGCATCAGAACAGGTTTCTGACATCAGAACATTTTTTCGATAAATGTGAACGTTTATGAACTCGGAAGTTGATTGTTCACAACGGTTTTTTTAAAACTTTAGCGTTATCTGTAATAAAGCCGTGTGCGATTTATAAGATTCTCTTGTTTGATAATCGGTACGTGGATTACCTTCCGCTATAATTGTCGTTTTTGCCCATATTGATTACCATTTTTGCATGAATTTCAGAGATGCATCGCGATTCGTGTCCACTGGATTGCAAGGTTTATGTAGGAAACCTTGGGAACAATGGCAACAAAACTGAATTGGAACGAGCTTTTGGCTACTATGGACCGCTGCGGAGCGTCTGGGTTGCTCGAAATCCCCCTGGTTTTGCTTTTGTTGAATTTGAAGATCCAAGGGATGCTGCCGATGCAGTGAGAGAACTAGATGGGAGGTAAACTGCATTATGGTTTTCTTGGGAAACCAAGTGAGCATTCTGATTTTTTAAAAATGGAATGAATAATGAAAAAACCCATGTTAAAATGTCCCTTTAAAAGGATTTGAAGTAAAGGACTTTTTGCAGGGAGTTCTAAGTACTGATCAATGTATGAATTGATTGGGAAGATTTTAATTTGAAAGCAACTCAAAGATACACTTTTTTCACAGTTACCATCTATCATTTGGTATTTTGATTTAGCATTTAAAATTTTAAGCATTCTTAATGCTAGGGAATAATGATTCAATCCAACCATATTACTGCCAATTATATTTGCATATTAATTTCTTTAAATATTAGCCTTTATACTGAAAACCTAAAAGTGAATAAAAAATAACATTTTGGATTTTTGTACTTGTACTGTTGGCATTCTCCAATAATTAAATAGCTTGTATGTGAGCAATAGGACAAAGTGAATAGATTGGCTTGCAATATTCTGTGTTCAGATTATTCTGACCACTGGCTTTGTTTAAAACATTGGAAAGCATCCCTGTCTCCTAGTATAGGAAACTATGAGCACATGTCCTTAAGTTGTTTGACTTAAATCTATTAATATCAATCATGATCTTTCCCAGAACATTGTGTGGCTGTCGGGTCAGGGTGGAGCTGTCCAATGGTGAAAAACGCAGTCGGAACCGTGGCCCACCTCCCTCATGGGGTAGACGACCTCGAGATGACTATCGCAGGAGAAGTCCTCCACCTCGCCGCAGGTATCCAGGATGAAATAACTTTATTAATGATGTTGGCAGTATTACCATTTTGGCAAAATAGACTTTTCAAAACCTGCACTATCAAATCACCAAATTCTAAAGCATTAAGCAGATGTTAGAGGTATACACTTTGTTGAGCACTGGCTTCTGTCCTTGGGTACCTGTACCAGTTGATAGTATCCTCTAACGTGGATTATCATCTTTTCTTCTGAGGTATATTCATCTAGTCACTTCCCTTTTTTGTCCCAGTACTTCAGCTTTTTTTTTTCTTCATTGTTGATAAACATTACATACAACAGCTTGGATTTTTTTCACTCAGTTTGCTTTTCCTTTAGCACAAGTGATGCTAAGCAGGCAACTGTTTTATGGATTCTGAAGCAATGAATAGTTACTCAGCTAAATTTCGACTGTAATAAGTCTGTTGAAATATTATTGCCTCATTTGAATTCTGCAGTTATGAATTCCCCAAACAAAAGCAGATTGCTTGGTAATGCATCCTCTGACCTGGATAATTGATGAAGTGTTAAATACTCACTTCAGTACTTAAAACCTGATTTCTGCAAGGGCTGATCTCAACCTATTGCAGATGAATGAAGTCCATACAAAATAATGAAACCTGTTCCCTTTCACTGTAGAACACATAGGAGTATTTGTTAGCTGCTAGATGGTTGTACTGATGGCTTGTTTTTCATTTTTTTATGCTTTTTGGTCCATCTATTAATAAAAATGAACCCGTTACAGAGTCACCATCATGTCTCTTCTCACCACCCTCTGAGTCTGCATTAGCCAGTCAACTAGCCCTTTCAGCGTCATGTGACCAGCGCGCCCCATTCAGCTTGGCTGGTGTCGTTTCACATGACCCAGGCATGGCCAGTCGTCAGGTTGCACCGCCCTTTGGTTCCCGAGCATGCTGTTTCTCTCAGCCTTCTCTCCAACCTTAACCAAATCGGCAGCAGCCACCTCGACCGCCCACACATTCCCGGCCAATCAGCTCAGCTGTTTATTTACCAAATGTCTTCACAACAACTACAGCAGCAGCCTTCGGCTAACAAAAAAGCAGGAAAAATCCACAACACCCCCTTCGCCAACCAACTAAATACAACGCAACATCTGGCAAAACCTTTTCAGCAAATTCTTCTTGGCAGTCAGTCCGGCAGCCTCACCTCACCATTTCTAGCTTGTTGAAACCAAAAACTAGTAAGTTTTTCCTGCTTATACAGTTTACTGCTGGTTAAAATAAGGAGTAAGCGGCTTATAAGTAATTATTTTTTCTCAATCAAAGGCTGGCTGTGCATAATTTCGTGGTAACATACATATGTTGCTTGAATAAAACTTTTAAGGGTGTTAAGGAATCTAATATAAATAACTAAGCTGCAGTATATTTGCATGTGAGTTGGGCAAACTTAATTGCTAACTTTGGTTTTCCTTGCAAAAAAACTGCCGCCACCTTTCACCTTTAAATTGTTTTACTAACTATTTCAGAACAATTACTTTATGGGATAAACTGGGCAAGCTAAGGTTCTTTAGACTAAACACACTATGACCTTTTAAAAGTTACATTCACAGATGCAATTCTAATTAGTCATTGTCACTGTGTGCATTAGTCTTTCACTTGGTACTCTGCCTTGCATGGGTTCCAAAACACTAGTTTATACCAATTTTGGAACTACTTGTGGGACTTTGATATAGTCTTTTAGGCAGTGGATTTAGTTGAGATGGAAGTGCTGCATTGGAGACAGGTTTGCTATGACATGGTATTAGTTAAAACAAACTCATGGCTGGAAACATGCTGATCACGCTGAGTCTTTTTAATGCCTGAATCTTTCCATTTTGCTGGACGATGGGTGCCATTTATCTTGGCACATTCACTGGGCCCAACAGTGACTTGACAAGTTGGGAATTACCTCACCTCAGTTGTGTTGAGTTGAAGAAAAGACTCACCTTTCTTTTTTGATTGTAGATCTCCACGGAGGAGGAGTTTTTCCCGTAGTCGTAGCAGGTAAATTGTTGAGGCTGATCATGCATTGCCAAAGTATTTCACACACAGATGTAAAGAAACATTCCCTGTGTCATGAAAATGTTTCACAAATTCAGTAAGTCATTCAAACAGACTTACTTTGTAGATCTGGGAATGGGGACTGTAATGCACTAATGGTCCATACCATACCATAAAGGGGAAATTTAATTTTGAATTGGGAGGCTTCAGAATAAGATATCTTGCTAAAGATATAAATTGAATTGTTAAATTTTTGCTGAATAGTTTATTCACAGTTTATTCTGAAGTCATCTTTGACTTTTTCTGGTACTAAATATTCATATGGAATCTATTAGGGATTGCCAAGCATGAATCTGAAGCATTGATAGAGCTTAATGTATCACAGCTCTAAATCACACTAGAAAACAGTTTATATGTATACATCAGCCGCAAGTGTTGATCCTACGGGATTGGGCGGCTTATAAGAACAATAAATTTAAAATTAAATTAAAGTGTTAATTGCAAATCTTTAACACACTATTTCTATTTGAGACTGATAAACGCTTATCTTCTAGAACGAGTCCCCAACCCCTAGTCTGTGGACTGATACCCGGCCACGGCATGCCAGAACTTTGCCGTGCAAACAAGCAAAGCCCCTTTTGCAGGATGCAGGCGATGTGCAAAACCACACCCCCTCTGATCCATGGAAAAACCTCTACAGAATCAGTCCCTGGTGCTCAAAAGGGGTGGGGGTGGGAGATGCTGTTCTAGAACCTGATTTTTGATGCAACTAACTTTATGATACTATTTATTTTACAGGTCCCTTTCTAGAGATAGAAGGAGAGAGAGATCACTCTCAAGGGAGAGAAATCATAAGCCTTCCCGTTCATTTTCCAGATCTCGTAGGTAAGAATATATGGACTGATTCAAATACTGGAGTGATTAAAAATGTGTTAAAATATAATGTATTGTCCTTAAAAAATCTCTTTGACGATATTCAGGCCAAGTTGAATATTCAAATGTAAATTAAACTTGTATAATATTTACATTATATTGCAATATATTTGAGAGTCCATTTACCATTGTTTGACTAAATCGTTTGTGTATACTCTAGCCGTTCCAGGTCAAATGACAGGAAATAGAACTTCAGGAAGAATGGTGTACAGGAAGTCACATTTTGGTCTGAAGACAGTATGTACAGAACATTGTTTTGTTTAAGACCTCATAAAGCTCGGTGCATTTTAAAAATGTTTTAGCTGTCAAATTTTGTTTTTTTTTTTTGTAACAGGTGACATGTAACAGTTGTGAAAATGTATATGGTTTTGAGCAGGTCATTCAAAGTGTAATAAACATGTTCTACATTGTACCCTTAAGCATAAACTATTTTAATGTTAGCCAGTTACCTTGCAGAGGTAAAACAAACAAATATTCAAGAAACCTACAGCAGCAAATGTTCATAGTCTGCTGGGTCATCTAGAATCTGCAAATGCTAAATTCAAAAATAAATTAACACATAGACTTATAAATCATGAATATTTGCTATAATTGTGAATGGACAATCTCTGCAGTATGAAATGTGGAGGCTTAATTGGTCAGAATAAACTAATGGCAAACAAGAAGACTGAAAACTTGTAGTTAGCCTTTTTTCTAAATCTGTCTTGAGTTCTGATTTATGCCAGAATTACCATTGTGCAAAATTCTAATTAAATGTTATACCTTTTTCTGTAGAGCACTACTGCTAAAACAGGTTTGTAATGCAGATTAACTGTTGATTTGGATAAGTAAATATGTATAAGGGTACATTGTAGATAGAAATTTTCCTCATTGTGCATAAGTTGTCACTGTAAACTCTTGGAGATTAAAGTTTTTGTTACAAATCGTTCTAAGGATTTAACTCTTGTATCTTGACAACCATTCGTGCAAAATAAAACATGTAAGTTGACTTAGGTATAGCTTAATTAAAATCTCTTAATAGTTTGAAGGCACATTCAAACTTAATAACTTCCAAGCAAACTCTAGTGCTGCTTGGCTTAGCATCCCGTCTTCCATTACTCTTGTATTTGAGTAATAAAGAATTCAAGCTTTAACATCAAAAGTTCGCTTACAGCCCTGCAAGTAAAAATTAAATACAAAAATTATTGTTCTTATGTTTACAGAACTTTAAAATTCCCTCTAAATATTGCATGCAATATTTATCCACATAACCTTTGATGGTTTGTGATTTAAATGCCAAAATATACATTGATTTTGTACCCAGATATTTATTGGTCTCATGCATTTAAATTAAATCCATGCCAGTGGAAATAAATCTGTTTTAATTTCTTCATATGTTTTTAAAAAATAATTTAAAGATCCTAAATATTAAATTTGTTTTTAAACAGAAGGTCTTCAAGGGAGGTATCAAATAGGAACTTCATAAGATTTAATATTCTCTCTCAAGTTATATCAGTAATGTATTTAAGGAGTAGTAACTAAGCAGCTTCTTATCTTTTATTATTTTGTATATCTTAGTTAAATTTGACCTTTCTAAGTTTGCAAATCTTCCCTAAACATAAAAGTTATGAAACTTGTGTAGGGGGTATACTACAGAGCCACACTGTGAAAGGATTGTGCAGTAAATCCTGGTAATTCAGCTACATGTTTAATAGATCCAAGAAAAAATGGGTATATTCTTGGGATAGCTGTATATAATTTTGTTATTTGGCCTAAGCAAAGTAGTAACAATTGTTTACTTGGTGGTTGTTCTTGTCCTAATTAGCATTGTGATCTGTGAAAGGATCTTATTCTTTAGAGTGTTGGAACTCTCTTCTGTAACCCTCTATAATATTGATAGCAAAGGCTGGTGGATTTTTAATAGCTAAATTAAATTTCCTTTAATAGGAAAAATAATATAAAGTAATTAATCTTTTTAAAAAAAATTTGCAGTTGGAGATTATAGTGGGTTGCATATATGCTCATCATACATCACTTAGATAAGGTATGTGGTACAGTTCTAAAAGTTCCTTCAGTTAAAATAGACTGATAGTGTAGGTGATCACTACAGTTTAATACTCTCAAATGCAGTATAGTTAATTTTGAATTCTGACTCAGAAAATTACATCTAACCTGTGTTATTGCAATCAAGGCTTGTAATTTTCTTTTGATTTTACTTGTACCAAATGTAAATAAATTTAAAATTGTGCTAGTCACAGCTTGAGATACTGATAGTAACCATTGAGCAGAATCAGTTGCAGTTGTCAGTTTCAGCTGGGAAGTAGGAGATGCTACTCTTCAGTACTTGATGAGGGAGAGCAGCATAAGCATAATTGTATTTTTACTTCTGAGAGGTTAAATCAGCTTGGAGTTTGTCGGTAAGTCTATAGAAAATAATCCCTCTTCCAGTGAAATTATTAAATATATACTTAATTGAATCAATACTGTCATTGTTCAGGTCAATTTGTTCAATATTGTTCAGGTCAATTTATACTTGGGCTGAGTGAAAGAAATTTTTGCTCATTGAAAAATATCTTAAATTTTAGTTAAAAAGAAAAGGGAAGAAAACCAATAAATGTGGTCTACAACAAAACATTTTACATTTGGACTATCCACACAAATATTTTGTGGGAATCCTGTATAAATAATTGAAGATTCAGTAAAAAAAAAAAAGTAAGTGACAAAATCTTGGAAAATGACTTAACGTTTTATGTAGAGGATATGAAGCACCTAGACCCGCTAGGTATTTCTGACTTCCAGTTTACATAATCTTTGGTTGTTAGCAACAGTCTTTCATGCTACAGACTACAATTAATGTAGTTCTCTATATACTTTAAGATGGTTGTGTCTTACTTCCTAGGTGTGTATGAAATAGAAAATGTTTTTGTTTCCGATGCAAACATTACCATTCAGATGTTTTGTCAATCCATTTTGAACAGTTACCTCAGTTTTTGAAAACGTAAGTTTTCAGATGTTATGGCCACGGTATTCTGATCAAGAAAAGGGCAATTCTTTGCTGCCATTTAGTAACCATCTACATTTATTCAGCCCAAATCCACAAAATCTTAGCTTTTGCATGCATAAGCAGATATTTTCACTGGAGGTATAGGCATTCTAGTGAAATGTGAGGAGAGCTAGGCTACCTTGTGCATGAGAGAACACTTTTCAATCAATCCTGTCCTCTAGAGCAGAAAATACTACATTCCAGTCAGATTATGTTTATGTATACAGAATGAATTACATTTGTTGTCAAAACACCAAATACAATACTTACATGACTTTTGCACATAACTTAGTTTTGCACATCTGAGTGCTACAGGCACAAAACTGCACCAACAGGTCAAGCATGCTTGTTTAGTAAAATGCACAATCAATTGTATCAACAGTGCACAAGAGTATTGTACACAATCCATAAAGAATCCTCTTTGCATTTTTAAAATACATTCTAAAGTTTCTATAAAAGGAAAGGCATAAGGAGAAAGAATGAGCAATATCCATGTTAAAACTTAAGTCAATCAACCCATTACCATATTTTTTGCTTTCAAATGCACTCAGTCAGAAACTCAGCTGAAAGCTTACAGAACCAAAAAAGCCATCAGTGCAGAAATTTGGGGGGAGGGGGGAGAAAGAACATGGTAATGTCTTGCTGAATTTAGTTATGCACACACACTTTCATCTTGTTAATTGGGAGTTTTCAGGATGCCTTTGAAGTTGAAGAAACTGCACAAAAAGGCAATCTGAATCTCAACATCAGTGAACCATGTGGATCTCATCTGATGTGCATCTCAGGTGATATGAGCCAGAGACACATCCCACTGATCTCTTGCCTGTACTGGCGACTTAATAACAGATTAAGAACTTGAAAAGGTGAGTTGATAGAATAGTCTGGACACAGAGATAAAAGACATAGACCTCAGTCTTCACTGGTCCCAGCAAAGGGACGTTCATCTTGAGGACATATAATCAAATCCATTTTCAGGTATGAATTGTGATATTGCCACACCACTTAGCCGGGAGAACTTTGTCTTCCTCAGGACCTCTTAGTTGGTGAGAAAGAAGCGTATAGCTGGACAACTATTACTGGATCTGGTGAGACCTTTACATCAATTGCCCAAAACAAGCAGGTTCAACTTTCCTCTGGAAAACAACTCTTGTCTGGCAATAGATCACTGGAATTGAGGTTGGTGTTCTTGGGCTTGCCAGGCAGAATCCCAGGCTCCAAATTCCTTGTCTTAGCTGCACCTAAATCTGATCTTCAGCTAAGTTGAGCAACCAAAAGTTCTTGGGAGCAGGCAGAGATTGCTTCCTTCACCCTTGGGTCACAAACTGACAAACGCTAAGAATCAAAGAACTGGCCACTGTAGGACTGCAGTGTGATTGGGTTTCCAATGCCATGTCATCCTCAGAATCAAGGTTCTTCAAGCATATTTTGAAGAAGAAAATATAGAAACTCCCAGTCTGGCTATTTCTGCACTTGAGATTCATTGCAAAGAAACACTGAAGTGCATGCATGCTCTGAATCCCCTCTCCGATTCTAAGAAACTAGCAGTCAGTGTCATCCAGTAGCCTCTTTAAAAAATAATTGGGACTTTCACCGAAGGGGAACATCTACCTCTTCTTCACATTTGGGTAGAAATAAACATGAATCTTACAATAGTGGTCTATTAAAGCTGTGTGACAGGCTGTAATCTACTGCTGGACCTCTGCAGACCAAGATCAACTCAATGTAAGTTGCCAAATTGCTTTTCATAGATTGGCTTCACTGTAACTATAAAGCCACAGCTGAGATTTGGTAGCATGATTACTCAATTAACCAGCTCAACATGGTTAATGGCTGTGCACTTCTCATTTTCCACATGATTCCCCCATCTAGCATCTCTGCATGAAGCAACACCCACCTGGGAAGCACTGGGTCTACAGCAGCAAACATCTCACCTCCCACTGGTGGATAGTGAAGGAGAGGTAAAAAATACCCTCCATCTCAATGGAATCAAATGTCCGAGGTGGAATGGACACCAGTATTGGGCCTGCTGCCCTTTCCTAGTGATACAGAGAGGAAGGCACAATTCAGTTGCTGAAAAAGGTATGGGCATGTGGTAGTCATAGAAAATTAGATGAAGTGCCACTTGAATGGCTGAACATTCAGAATCTATCATCTGAAGGGTATATTTCATATTTGATGCCTTGGACCACTCTGCCACTTGCCACCTGTTGCAACCAGTGTGCAAACATATTGCTTTGGCTAACAGCAGAAACCTTACTATTAATCAACAAAACGGGTACCTAGTACTGCCAGAGGTGGGAAGGAGACTCCAATTATGTCTAAACAGGAAATGAAGTATCTCTGAGATCGAAAGATGCCCCATATCCTTCCTATCTCTAGGAGTTGCAGACCAAAGGCATGAGTCTTCAAGGACAAGTACTTCCATCAGATTCTGCCCTTGGCCACTCAGCATATCCATTTGGTGTAGTAGATGGTGTGCTAGGATGTCTGAAGTGGATCTACGACAACCCGCTATGGCCAATTCGCCGCAGCCAACTCAGCATAGAACAATTCACCACGGCAAACTCAGCATGGGACAACTCATCACGGGACAAGAGTTACAAAATTAAAATATTTTTAAAATTATTTTAAATGATTACATTGAATTGTTGAATTGTCACACAGCGAGTTGGCCATGGTGAGTTGTCCCGTTCCTGTCTGAAGCATCATTACCATCACATGCTGGGAGATTCAGACTTTCCTTCTCAGAACTTGGGCTGCTGAGGAAAGTGGAGGCACATCTACGATCGTCATCTGGGCTTGTGCGGTGTGTAGAATTGCTTCAGCAATGGGTTCTTCCTGAGCACCGCCCACCATGGTTCCCCCAAAGAACTCTTATGGCATGGGTTCAGCTGAAGCCTCCTTACAGTGTCTCTGCAGACAAGCAAATATTGGCCCCAACTTCCCTTTGCCCTAATTTCTCTGAGCAGTGAGTACTATAGTGGGCTTGGGGTTGGTGAAGATAGTTTGAAAAAGGTTCCTGGCTAGTCTAAAATTGGCATGATGGTGGAGTTGAACATTTTTTAAAGCAAGTTTCTGGACAAAAAAAGAAAGGAATCTTCATGCATGTATTCAGAAAGCAGTATTGTAATGTGATCAGCATCCATCAGGTTGGGAAAAAATTAGTTCCTGCTCATATAACAGCAGGCTTATTTGGATTAAATGTTTTGGGGGTGACAGAAATATTCTTTTGAATTCAAACGGTCTGATCTAAAAAGTGACGAAATGGAAAATCCCTTTAACCATCACACATTCCACCACATTGAATCAAAATTGAAATGATAAGAATAGCAGGAGTCAAAATGAAATTGGGGCTGTGGAGGTTGTAGTCAGTTAGCCAGGTATTTATTTATTTATTTATTTATTTATTTATTTATTTATTTATTTATTTATTTATTTATTTATTTATTTATTTATTTATTAATTATTAGGTTCTTTTATGCCGCCCTACTCCCTAAGGACTCAGGGCAGCGTAGTTATCACTAGTCACTACAAATCCAGGAACACCACCAGTCCTGCTCTGAGCCCAGCGGCTTTGCAACAAATTCCCTTGGCAGTTTTTCCCCAGATCCAGAATGGCTTCCTCTGTCTGGTATTTTTTAAATGACTGCAGTTTTATTTATTTCTTTTTTAAAAAAACATTCGTATAGCTGCCAATCTTAAACCAAACACTGGGTGGCTTACAACTAAAAATAAAGCCCCATATATACACAATAAAAACAAATAATAATAATAAATCCAATAAGTAGAAAAACTTGGTACCACAATCACACTCCCCTAATAAAACCCACATGTTCTTGCCCACTCTGAGCTCACCCCATCCCACTTCTTGGAGGGGGTGGGGGTGGAAGCCAGCTTTTCCCTGCCTTCTGGTCAGGGTGGGGCCTGTCAAATCTCAGGGGGGTAGATGTTCTATAAGTCAAGGGCTACAATGGAAATGTCACAAAAGTAATCTGCCAACCAGTTTAAACGGCAGTAGTTTAAACAGCAGTATGGACCCAATCCTGTTCCACTGGTCCAGAAGGAGAATGCAAAAGAAGTATTTCAACTGCAACAATCAACACAGCATCCAGCATAGAATCTTTTTCAATCCATACTCCCTTTGGTCCTTGTCTGGAACAAGACATCTAAAATACACATGTTTTAGTTCAGGCGCAGACCACCCCAAATCAGCTGTTCCCTGCCTAGAACAGTTCAGACACAGAACATTCTGCATATTTCTTCCATCTCCCAATTGTTTTAATTTCAGTTTCTCCAACCTGGCTCAAGTTCAGGCAGCTCAAGTGTGATAAGGCAGGAATAAAATATTCTGAATATCTTGGCAAGACTGATAAAACTGACTTATCTGTGCAAAAGGATCAGCTTCTGCTTAAAGTTTAGCATCTCTTCTGTAGTTTTAGATTTGGGAACACTGATTATGCCACTGTGACCTGCATTGCAGGGGTCAATTGCTTTTAAACAACCTCTGGTGGTTTAAGGGGCACTTCTGGCTTTGTCTGGCATGCCAAGGGCTGCACTCCAAGAATAAGCAGATCCAGAATCCATTTGAGGAGGGTTTGGGGGGATCCTACAGAATAAAATAGGCACATAAAGCCCGCTCGGAGCTTAAGACCGTGCTTCTTACCTCCTGCAAAAAAAGATGAAATCTTTTACAAAAAGAATACTGGCAGACCACATGCCCACCTACCACTATACTTTTTGCACCTGGCTCTGCACAGTGTGTAATCCTGGCCTATGTTTTCCAACAGACACATTTAATTAGTCATACAATTTAATGAGAGCCTAGCAGTGTGTTGACACAATTCATGATTTCCTTACGATCTGCAAAACGTAAGTCCAGTGGGTGGCAGACTTAGTTGCCAGAAGCTGGGAAGCATAGGACGAAGCCTTTGTAATCACATTTCAGATGAGAAAGAACCTGTTCTGGCTGCAGGATCTAGGGAATGCATGTGGTATTGGAGAGAGCAAAACTGACAGAGTCTGTCAGCTTCTATAGCTGGTTGGGTACCAGTTGCACTGTATTTCTCTCTGCTGAGAGGTCCATGAGAGTTCTAGCAAGCACGCAGGAATGGAAACGGGAATCTTGCCCAATACTGTATCTAGTTAGGAAAGATACAGCAGGAGACATGCCAACCAAATTGCATTATCTTTTTGAGTCTCCCAGGAATCGCCATCACTAGCAGATGAGAGCTGTAGGTTTCTAAATAATGTATGCCCTCAATTGAATATCTTCTACTCAAAAGAAAAAAAAACGCAGAGCATATTGACACTGAAATCTTAACATCATCTGCTTTCATCGGATGCTGATAAAATTGAAGCAGTTGACTAAAGTAACAGAATGTATAAACATTTACACATTCCTTCATTTAACATCTTTTTCACAAAACCTAAAGATGATTTCATTATACGGGATTGTTCAAGCTATGTTTATCGAAAGATGCTGAACTCAGTGAGTGTACAGAAGCTGATACAATTTACAGGTCTCCATTCTGAAATCTATTACAACTATAGCTTTGACTTACTGATACTGAAAGTTTATTAGCAAAGATTATACACATCCATACATATTCATTAGCTGATCCCTTTTTGGAATAAGCGACATTATGCAAAGTCCAAAAAAGAACTGGTGAGCAAAATAATTGGAAGGCAGGATATTAAGAAAAAGAAATATAAATCTAGTTCACTCTATTCACTTTACTTCTTGTCTTTCTATCCTTCCAATCCAAATGTGCTCCCATCAGATCTGGACACCAATGTGTAGATGATTTGTTATCCCCCCCCCCTTTTTTGTAAACATCAACTCCATCCTGATTCATTTACTGATCATATTGTAATGTACTCTGTACTGAGTTGCCCTATCACTAATCCAGAAATATCAAATAACCAAAGAATTCAGTCACCAGGGTTGTTCTCTGGCAAACTCAAAGGGCCAACAGTACTAAAAGCTTGCATTGGCTACCAATCCTTTTCCAGGGAAAATGTAATGTACTGGTTCTCTAAAATCCTACACAGTTTGGGTCCCTGTTAGCTGAAATAATTACGTTGCTGTGGAATCTACTGTGGGCATTGAGGTCATTGGTGAGAATTTGGCTGCAGTTGCTGAAACTCAACTGGTGATGAAGCAGGAATGAAGCCTGCTTTATATGGTCCTGCTGGCTGGAATACACTTCCTCTTTCTTGTTTTTATTGTAACCTACTGTCAACTTACAACAGCTGGTGAAATAAATAAAGCCTTTTCTGTCATTTAACTTTCCCTGCTTCAAAATTGCCACGTCATAGCGCTGCAATACTTATTGAGAGGCTACAAGTGCCAGAATTTTTCTTTCTTTTCAGTTCTAAGAAGGTTTTTTTTAAAAGAGATTTAAAGATATTAGAAAGCCCTAATAGAGCTGGCCAAGATTCTATTCAAACATTCTCTATTGCATTTGTATGTCATTTCACGGAAGGATAGAATTTCAGGTCTGCTAGTTTTGATGGATGGTGATTCCAAGGCCAAAATGAGAACTAAAACCGTAAGTACACAAGGGATCTGTGCCTATTAGCTGGCAACCAGATTGGTTGGCAATCTTGAGAGTTGTACAGTAGTCCAAAAAGCTCCATGCTTTAGTCATTTTCATTTTTTTCAGATGCTAGTACAGTATTCCTTATTTTGGGGAGGGTGATTTTTATTAAAAATAATGGAAGCCCCTCAGCATCTGTCCACACTTTTTATTCAAAATGGATGAGCTTAATTATTTAACATAACCAAGTAAAGAGGCAATAAAACAACCAGAACCAACTATATTAAAGTGTACATCAGGCCTATTCTACATTTTTTCTTCCATTTACAGATATAAAATATCAATTTTAGAGGAAAAAAATAACAAAAACTTACAATAACATGGTTGCACAAGTGTGCACGTCCTTTTATAAATAGGGATGTAGCTGCATTCAGAATTAACCAATAAGCATTCGAACTGATGTTAAACAGTAGTTGGTATACACCTGCCACCAATTAAAGTAACTCTGATCAAGCCAATATAAAATTCAGCTGTTGTAGGATTTTTCTGACATTTATTCAATTGCTCTTACTGCAAAATTCACGGTCTGCCAAGACCTTGCAAAGCATCAAAGGGATTTTATTGGTGAAAGGTATCAGTCAGAAGAAGGGTACAAAAAATTTTCAGGGCATTGGACGTACCATGGAACATAGGATGGTAATGTTCAATGGGTGGAGAAAATATAGCACAACAGTGACATTACCAAGATGATAACAAGGATTTTAATTTTCATTGATGAAAAAACAGAAAAAACTGGTCCGAAAGGCTGCCAAGAAGCCTAAAGCAACATTAAACTTCATCTAGTCTGACAAAAGCATGTGGGGAAATGTGTTAGGGTCTGATGAGACCAAGGTTGAATTTTTTAGCCATAATCCCAAAAAGTATGTTTGTGCAAAAATAACACAGTGTGTCATCAAAAGTACACCGTACCCCCACTGAAGATCGGTGGTGATGGCAGTATTATGCTTTGGGGCTGCTTTTCTTCAGCTGGAACTGAGGCTTTGGTCAAGGTGTAGGGAATTATGAACAGTTCCAAGTATTAGTCAATTTTGGAACAAAACCTCCAGGCCTCTGCTAAAATGCTGAAGATGAAAAGGAATTTCACCTTTCAACATCACAACCCAAAGCACACCTCCAAATCAGGGGTGTAATGCAGCCACCTCGCACGAGGTAGTAGCGCTGGTGGCGGGTGCTTCAGCGAACCGATAGCAGCGGCTGCTTGAGCTCCCCCCTCACTCGCCCGGCCGTCATTTCGGCCCGGTTTTAACCATCTGCGCATGTGCAGAAGGCTTTGCACATGCGCAGACGGTGGTGCATGCGAGCAAAGCAAGCGTACGCACCGCGCACACACATTCCCAAGCCAGTAGGAAAGGTAAGTTCATTTTTACCCCTGCTCCAAATCAATGAAAGAATGGCTTCACCAGAAGAAGATCAAAATTTTGGAATAACCCAGCCAGAGCTGAGACCTGAATCCAATTGAAAATCTGGGGGTGACTTGAAGAGGTTCATACATAGGAGACTCTGTTGCAATTTGACAGATTTGGAGCGGTTTGGCAAGGAAGAGTGGCCAAAGATTCCCAAGGCAAGACATGCCATTCTGAAAGTCTCCTATCCAAAAGACTGAACGGTGTCATAAAATTAAAAGGTGCTCCAACAAAGTATTAGTTTAAAGATGTGCAAACGTAACTTTTTTTTTTTATTATTCCCCCCTCCAAAAAGATTTGTTTGTTTTTCAATTGAATTGCACAGCTTATATGTTACATTAAAGGTGGGAAAAATTCTGAAGTGATTTATCTTGGTCTGATTTTTTTAACATCTCAAAAACCTGGCACTTTAACAGGGATGTATAGGTTTTCTAAGTCCACTGTATTTCCCACCTTCCTTCTAAACCTTAAGATATCATGCATGGATCACTCGTGTGTCTGATTAAACTGAGAGAAAGTGACTGATGAAAAGCTCCATAATGAAATGGAAATTTGAACCTGGTCTCAATCCAATATTAACCACTGCTCTACCCTGGCTTGAGGATAAAATAATCTCCATCCCCACATTGTTAATCCCTTGGCAATTTTCATCTTAATTTTGACAAAAGTTCCAGTGCATCATTATTAACTACCTTTCCCCCCCTGCAACAGCAATACAAGCAGGGGTCAAAGTGGCTGTTGGCTTCCAGAACAAGACCTCTTCCACTTCCCTATCTCAACAGCACTGGTATTGTAATGAAGCCTGGTGATCAGGGAAATGACCCTGTTTGCTAGAGGAAAATGTGTGTTGATGTTCCAGTTCAGTTGGTTACAGAACTATCTCGAACCGCAATAACTAAATTAGGAAGCGCCTTTTCTCTCTGCCACCTGGGCAGACACTCATAAATTTTCTTGCACAGCAGAGAGTCTAATTCTTTCTGTATAGATAGTTTAAAACATCCCCTGATTGTCTGATGGGTAAACTTGGCTGCTAATCTAGCCTAAGGCATAACATGAACCTACAAGATAGAATAATATTGTATATCAGGCTTATCTTTGCCAAGTTATACACATCTGTAATGATTTCCAAGTGTCAGAGATTAAGAAATGACAGCCCAGAGTAAAGAAGAGCTGTGTGTGGTTGATCCCTTAGTAACAACAGCAACAGCCACAGATTTCTGACACGAGTACCATATTTCTGATGGTTTTTTTAATAGATAGCAGCCCTGATGATCCAATAAAAACAGGGATATTGTATGTTTATGAGGGCTAATTAAAGCAGTGGATGCATTTTGATTTCTACATTTGATGTTGATGAAAAAGAGAAAGAAACTCCAATTATGAGATGGAGTTTCTGAGTAAAGTAAGTTCAATAGCATTTAATTCACTTAATTTATAATTTGAGACTGTTGTAAACCATAGATAGATCCCTCCCCAATCATACCTCTATGGAATATTGCTTTTTAAAACTTAATTTAGTTCAGAAATCTGAATACCCCTTCTTGAAGTCTGAAAATCAAGCAGAGTGGGAAGGAAGGATTCAGACTCAATTGTACAAATGTTTTATACCTCTCTGTGAACTGGTGTGAAATTTAGCATGATGATTAACATTCATGTGTGCATGCATGCATATGTAATCTAGTCAAGGGCATGCATTTTAATTATGCTTTTCCAGCAACATCCTAGAAGCAAATAACTGATTCAAAACAATAATCCACAGTATTTTATTACAAATAAGAAAAATGAGAATTAGATACATTACTTTTCAAGAAAAAGATTTTTTTCTCCATTTTAAAAGCTAGAATGCACACTGCACTGGTAACGCTTTTTATTATGAATTACTGGTTATTTGCAATGTATAAATTGCCAATTACTAGGCTATATTGCAGAAACATTTATGGTTAGTTCATACAATGTATTGCTGGTTGGGGTTTTTTTTTTGCATCTACAATATTGTAGATACTAACTTGCTTTTGAAAAATATAAAGATTGTCCATTAAGGCTCTGTTGATAAATTTTGGTCTTAAACTACGTTTATTTGGTATTAATGCCTGATCTGGTTGATAACACTAACAATGAATTGGAAGCCTTTAAAATACAAAGATAATTATGGAAGAAAGCTTAGTTTTAATCCTTTTCTTTAATTAATGCATCTGCTAACATTTTTGGAGGGTTTCCACGGTCAAGAATATTACAGAATTGAGACGTTACGAGAAAGGCCTTTTTGTATGCTCTCTGGGCTTGCTTCTGATAAAGGATTAACACTTTTTAAAAATCCATCGTTTTATGAAAAGACTAATTTAGAAGTAATCCTGGATGTGTATATTAAGTAGCCACATTGGTGTTGACATAGCCAGTAACATTTAAATTGCCTTGCTACCCTCTGTATATTAGCCCAGACATAATCTAAGGCCAGGATATAAGAAATCTGAGTATTGCATGCACCTGATTTAAACATGATGCTGACTGGCTATCAGATCAATATATGGAGCTTTTTCCTCCACTCATTTAATTAAAGTGATCTTGGGACTTAAGAACAACCAGGTTCCTCCCTCTGCCCCCACAAATCCTTTCAATATTTGGATGAGTGGAAAAAAAGTGAAAGATGTTTCTGCTTTTTCAAGTGCCCTGTAATTGTTAAACCACTTAGCTTTCTGTGGGCAGGAGGCATTATGGGATGGTGGATAGTCTTTCTAGCACCTTTCCCAAATAAGGAAAATTCAAGGCTATTATTTTTGGTATTTTAATTTATTGAAACATAGTTTGTCATTCTGAACTTGCCTTGTAGTTAGCATTAGGCTGAGTGCTAAAGAAAATCTTATTTGAAGACAAAAGTTGTAGAATGTTAAAAATGCCAGCTGCATTCTGGCATAACACAAAACTGAGAACAGCTGGTTGGCACACAAAGGGAGCCAAAACTAAAATACTTTAGAGCTAGTAAGATCTATGAATTGAATTGCATTTTAAAAATGTTGGAATTAGTAGATATAAATTATAATATTAATAATTCAATTAACTGCTGCTGCCTTCAATGTTAAACCCATTTAGACAGCAACATCAAGACAATCTTGGTTGATTTTGAAATGTTAATTAGTGTCAAGCCTTACTAGTTCTAGGATGGGAGACCACCAGGAAATCTCTGGGTCATTGGGACTGGGAAGTTGAAAATAATCTTCAAAGAAGTGGTGGTAAACCATTAGTTTTCTGTTATCAATAAACTATTTGGACATAATTGTGTAGTCATCAGGAACTGAGCTGATTTGAACTGGACTTTATTAAGTTCAATACTTCATATTCTCAGCACCTTCACTGGATAGGCAGATTTTCATTTATTCTCATATATTAAAACATTAAGCCAGCAATTCAGTTATAAAAGTGCTGTTCTTTCATACATCTTGCTAATAATTACATCAAACCTCTTTTTTTGGCAATTGGACAATGCAATACATTTATTTTATGTAGAAATAAACATCTTTGGGTTTAATTTACTCCCACATAAATAAAAATGGAACTACATTAAAATGGAACTACATTACTCCTTAAAACATAACTGCTGTTCACTTAATCTCTAAGTAAATTCCATTGTTTTAATTGAATATTTTCTGGAAAAAACATGTACAGTCCAGCAGGCAAATGGGGCAATAGCAATGAATACACGGATCATGCCAGCAAGAATTAGGTTCCTTGTATTCAGAAGGAAACCTAAAATTTACAGTTTAAAATATTTCAAGGCTACTTAAATTACACTACAGCAGTTTATATGGGGATGTATTATATAATTAAGTAGGAAAAATTAAGATTTTAATGAACATCAGCAATTATATGAAATATCCAGATCAAACAATAATAAAGTGGATTTGATTGTGTATGAGAATCAGGTAAAAACCACAAGCTTGGTAAGAATATACCTGGGGAAAGGCCAAAGACCACAGATTATTTTTATTGTATTATTACTGTATAGTCACTGCCTTATTTCCCCTTTCAGGATAAGCAACATTTATGCTGAAGTACAAACTGTAAAAGAAGTAGTAATTTAAGGCATGAGAGAAGGAAACAAAAGCATAACCAAAATGAGTTCACAACTGTATGCTACACCTTTCTATAGATTTCCATCCTTGTAAACCATCCCTATTTCCTTTATTTCTGTTCAGGGCATCATATGTTGCTTCTGGTTCTTTACCTTTCTCACCTGTTTAATAGAATGGATGCTTAGTTACAAATGCAACTGCAGCAAGTGGATAATTTAAAGAAATAATTGTTGGAAGAAAAACTTAGGTAGTCCCTGATGTCTTTTCAATGCAGTGCCTCAAACAATGACATTTCTTTCCATCAGCCTAAACTCTTGCCAGATACAAGAAAATATTCCCAGAGCAATTATGTTAACGCTAGGGAATGAACTCCAAAATAAGTGTGACTGGAATTGAATGGGGAGAAAGAATGAAATTCAGGGAATGAATCAAGCAGACCGCCTGGACCAGCAATGTCACCCTCAGCCAAGAGAATTTGTTTCAGAATATGTTTCATCCGTATTGTGTTTGGCAAGATTGTGTTTACACACTGCTGCATTTTGGATCCCATCAAGATGCTTTATAAATGGCGTAAACAATGTCTGAATATGGCATAGCAGGGAGGGAGGCAATTAAACGATCCAAATTAGTAGAGGGGCAGTGTTAATGAAGCATTCTGTGCTTTGTCTTTCTTTCCTGGGAAAATCCTATTAGTATAAAAACACTTAATAGAGGCACTTCAAAGCACTGGTGGGGAAACATTTCCTCCCCCCCCCCCCCATCAGATGTGAGCACCATTCAGCCAAACACAGGTTTCATTTAGGCTCTGACTGAAGCAGGAGCTCCATTAAGGGTGTTCACGTTTCTCTGCTTTCAAAAAAGATGCTTGTCAGTAGAGATAACAAAATCCATCAAAGAATTATGACACAATCCAGGGCATGTTTACTTGGAAGTAAGCCCTGCTGAGCACAATGAGGCCTGAATACAAATACATATGTATTTGTATTGATTCAATATATGTATACAATTGCAACCTTAAGAGACCAATTTCCACAGACGACAACATCTCTTTATAGATGCATTTGGCACAATAGGTGTGAAACAGTAACTTTTCTAGTGGGAAGCCTTTGTCTCTCTCTCTTTGGAAAAGGACACAAGACACCCTCATGGGCATTTTAAATCAGAATACTGAAACCTTCGAAATAAAGAGAGGGTTCAGGTAATAAAATACCCATATGGCAAGTTGGGACTTAATAAATAGTTGTTGGCTTCCTGCAGATAGATCATGCTATTAGAAAGCCACAGAGCTGCACATTCAGCCTCTGTGTGGGTTTATATTAGGGAAGAGACATAAGAGCTGAATAGGGCTCCGATCAAATCTAGAACATTGTACAAGACAGCATCCTGCCGGTTTTCTTCTCTGGATATCTGGAAGTGCCATTTTTCTGTATTTGCATGAGAAAGGTATTAGGGTGGCAGTGAATAGCTTTCAGATAAGCAAATATATGTAAGTCCCAGGAGTTAAGTTAGTATTTGAAGGTCTCAATGGGATTTGCAGTAAAGAAATGCGCATGCAGCATATATCTTCATAGTTTCAGCCATTGAGTGTTTTCTTAAGGTATTCTGTTCTGTTCTATCCCTACTCCAATGCCTAGTTTTATATATAGGAGGTGACATTTTATGATAATTATTGCTTCCCCTCCTCAGCCCTGGAAAAAAGCTACCAATTTAGAGATTTACTCAAATCTGTAAATGTGTCCTCTGCTTATATAAAGGGAGTCCTATTTTACGACTGTAATTGGGACTGGCAATTCAATTGCTAAGCAACGTGGTTGTAAAGCAAAAAGTAATGTGACCATGTTGACTTAGGGTAGCACTTTCAACTGCAGCCATTAAGCAAATTGCCTGTGGTTGTTATATGCGATGTCACATGTGTCTGTGACTTGCAACTTGCTGCTCCCTTTCCCACTGACCGCGTGTCAGGTCTGGGTGCAGGCTGCAAACCTGCTCTTCAACTGATTCTGTTCAATCTATTCCATCATCTCTTTGTCTCCTCTAAAATCTTGTGATTCCACCAACTAAATTGTCCTTCAACAGTTCCCAAATTTTAGACAGCAGTAACATTCCAATTGATATTTTTCTTCAGTCCATTATTAGACATCTCAGATGGATCTCTCTCTCTCTCCTCTCCTCTCCTCTCCTCTCCTCTCCTCTCCTCTCCTGATTAATTTATGGCTCAGGGGACTACTATGAGAGGGCACTCGCATGAAAGTTTTTATTTCAATGGAAAGAACGATAAGAATAACTTTATTTCCATATGTAGCATATTTGAAATTTGTCATAAGCTTCGGCACTAAAAATAAGTGGTTGCTGGAGAGTGAGAGGACTCTACTTCATTATTTGCTTTGTCACATGTTTATTACCACGTGGACATAATCAGGGCAGCCCAGTCTCTTTCACACTATGCTTTCAACATTCATTTGTACTATTGAAGGATTATTTACACAAGAAAACTTACATCATCCAATCAGATTTTTGCAGCTGGTGCTCTCTAGATGTATTAGACTGCAGCTAGCTCAATGGGATGCAATTCCCAACAAGATGAACATAGCTACATATTAGACCAAGAATATTACAGGTAGTCCTTGACTTACAGTCATTCAGTGACTGCTCGAAGTTAAAACAGTACTGAAAAAGTAACTTATAAACATTTTTCATATTTATGACCATTGCAGCATCCCCAGGGTCACATGATCAAAATTCAGTCCCTTGGAAACTGGCATGTATTTATGATGGTTGCAGTGTCCCGGGGTCATGTGATCACCTTTTGACACCTTCTGACAAGCAAAGTCAATGGGCAAGCCAGATTCACTTTACAACCATCTTAGTAACTTAGCAACTGCAGTGATTCACTTAACACCTGTGTCAATAAAGGGTGTAAAATGGAACAAAACTCTCTTTATTTATTTATTTATTTATTTGGCTTTCTTATATGCCGCCCAACTCCCGAAGGCGTACAGCATGGGAAAATACAAGGAACCAATAAACAAAATTTAAAAACATAATATAAAAATTAAAAATGCAGTATAAAAACAACCATGCAACAACCAGGCATACCCGGGGGAGAGTTCAGCTGGAATTAAGCTCTACCCCCTGCCTGCAGGAAAAGCCACGTCTTAACGGCTTTTCGGAAGGCCAGCAGGGTGGGGATGGTTCGGGTCTCTGGAGGAAGTTGGTTCCAGAGCGCGGGGCCTGCCACAGAGAAGGCCCTCCCCCTAGGGCCCGCCAGCCGGCATTGCTTGGTTGACGGGAGCTGGAGGAGGCCGACTCTGTGGGCCCTAACCGGTCGAAGGGAAGTATGAGGCAGAATGCGGTCCCGGAGATAACCTGGTCCTAAGCCATGAAGGGCTTTAAAGATGATGATCAACACCTTGAATTGGACCCGGAGACAAATGGGTAACCAATGCAGCTGGTGGAGTATAGGTGTCACGTGGGTGTACCTTGGTACACCCACCACAGCACGCGCAGCCGCATTTTGTACCAGTTGGAGTCTCCGGATACTCTTCAAGGGTAGCCCCATGTAGAGCGCATTGCAGTAGTCCAAACGGGAGGTGACAAGGGCGTGAGTGACTGTGAGTAGAGCCTCCTTCTCCAAGTATGGCCGCAACTGGTGCACAAGGCGAACCTGTGCAAAGGCCCCCCTAGCCACAGTAGTAAGATGATGCTCCAATTTTAGCTGTGGATCTAGGAGGACCCCCAAGTTGCGGACCTGGTCCGAGGGAGTCAGTTTCGTTCCCTCTAGAACCAAGGAGGGACAGTTGTCGTAGTCCTTAGGAGGCAATACCCAAAGCCACTCAGTCTTGTCGGGGTTGAGTCTGAGTCTGTTCCTCCCCATCCAGATCCTAACGTCGTCCAGGCGTCCATCTTAACAAATGTCTCACTTAGCAAGAAAAACTTTGGACTCAATTGTCTTTATATTACCGGTATAGTGAGATTAGTGTCCATGCTTCACCGGCATATGTCAGAACAGGTAGCACACACTGATTGAAAACTTTTCTCTTCAGGTATAGGGGGAAGTTGCTCTTGAAATTATACTTAGCTTGCCGAATGCTTACCAATCACATTTAACACACTGTTCAATTTCCTTTACTGTATCATCTTCCATTGAGATCTGTTGGCCAATTTATATGTAGTGGTCTCTCTCTCTCTCTCTCTCTCTCTCTGTATGTATGTATGTATGTATGTATGTATGTATGTATGTATGTATGTATGTATTGGTCTAATTATATATGCATTGAAAGAAAAAGCAACATGTTCAGGCACATCACACAGAATCTTCCTTTTCAAATGAATCTTCTTTCCTCTATTGCAGAACTATCCTCTCAGACATTTTATTGTTGAGGAATGGATTATTCATATCATAAAGTCACCCTGCAATAAAAAAAGGAGAGGAATGAAACTGGCATTTCACTCAGGGTTCCAGGTTGACTGGTTTGCCAACTTGTCTACACCCTGATTACAGAATGATTGAACAATCCAGTGAGGTCATTAATGTACAGAACCAGCCTCCTATTCAAATGACTATTTGACATCTGTTCCTAGTTGTTTGTTTTAATAGATTGAGCTTCAACATTTACTTAGAATAGTTTATCTTGTTTCTGCTGGCTTTTGTGGAGACTGACAGTGGCACTCTCTCACCTTTCTAAACTAATGGGGTTATGGCAAAATATAACCTGAGGTCCCCCCTTTGTCAATATCCAGACTACATACATTTGACTAACACATGTAAGCACAATCCTAAAGATCCATTAATCTGGAAGTTGGCTAATGGCCTAAACCAGTGATGGCGAACCTATGGCACGCGTGCCACAGGTGGCACGCGGAGCCATATCGGAGGGCACGCGAGGCGTTGCCCTGTCAGCTCCACGGGCAAATCGGAAGTTCGGAAAAACGCACTTCCGGTTTGCCATTGTGCTGTTTTTCTCACTCCGGAGGGTTCAGGGAAGCTTCCTGAAGCCCCGGAATGCAAAAAACGACGAAACGGGCAAACCGGAAGTTCGGAAAACGCACTTCCGGTTTGCCATTGGGCTGTTTTTAGCACTCCGGAGGGTTGAGGGAAGCTTCCTGAAGCCCCGGAGTGCAAAAAACACCTCAACGGACAAACCGGAAGTGCGTTTTCCGAACTTCCAGTTTGCCCGTTTCGTTGTTTTTTACCGTCCCAGGCTTCGGTAAGGCCTTTGCGCGGGTGTGTGTGTGTGTGCACATGCGCAGGGGGCAGCATGGGGGGGTTGTGCACATGCGTGGGGGGGAGGGAATGGGTGTGGGTATGTGTGCACGCGCTAGCGCGCGCACCCCCCCTTTTGGCACGCGAACCAAAAAAGGTTCGCCATCACTGGCCTAAACCATGTTCATGCTGCATACTGAATCCATGGTTTGCTTAACTGAATAAATCACAGTTGGCTGGATTCACCCAGTACACTAAGCCATAAACAAGGAAATCGATTTTCCAAAACTGGAAGTTCATTTTTGAGAAAATAACCTATATAGAACCCCCTGTACCCTGAAACTGTTTATTACCAGGGGACAATAGAAATAACAAAAACAACAACCATGACTAAATTAAAATACATAATAGTATACCAAATCATTGTGACTATCCAGAACCTCTGATCATATCTTCCCCTACACTTGGTTATGCCTATCGTTTTTCATGACTCCATCAGATCTTCTGAATTTGTCTGTTCCTATATTTCAGGTGGTGAACCTTTTTTGGTTAGTGTGCCAAAAGGGGGGGAGCATGGGGGGAGTGCGCACGCATGCCCACCCACACTCATAATTCTATGCGTCCTCCCGCTCCTGGCCTGCGATGGCATGCCCGTTTTTCGCTCTTCCCAGGCTTCAGAGCCTTTCTAGGAGCCTGGGGAGGGTGAAAACGGTCTTCTCCCGCCCGGAGGCCTCTGGAGGCCCTCCGGAGGCCCTCTGGAGGCCCGAAATGGCCCATTTCCCAACTTCCAAATGGGCCATTTCTGGCCTCTGGAGGGTCTCCAGGGGTAGGGGGTGGGGAAGGCCGTTTTTGCCCTCCCCAGGCTCCTAGAAAGGCGCTGGAGCTTGGGGAGAGCAAAAAATGGGCCTTCCCCACCCCCACCAAAGGCTGGAAACAGCCTGTTTCCTGACGCCCAGTGGGCCCAGAAGGCCCGAAAATCAGCTGGCCGCCGCGCACATGCGCGCCAGAGGTGGGTTCCTGCCGGAGCTGTCTGCTGCACAACTCCTGTAGGGAGCTGCCGATTGCACAATTCGCGCGCAACTGCTCCGGAGCCCTCTCTGCCTGTCTGTCGCGTGCATCGCCATCTTTTTCTGTGAATTTTTGGGCGATTTTGCTTCTGCGCATGCGCGGAAGCAAAATCGTGCCAAAATCTCATGAGGGGACGCGCACGTGAGAGATTTTGGCGAGATTTTGCTTCTGCGCATGCGCGGAAGCAAAATCGCGCCAAAATCTCTCTCGCGCGTGCGTCCCCTCGCAAGATTTCGGCACGATTTTGCTTCTGCGCATGCGCAGAAGCAAAATTGTGTGAGGGGCCACGCGCGCGTAGCGAGCCCGCACCCAAAACGTGGAGATGCACGCGCAGCGCACCAGCACCAGTAAGCAAGCAACCCGCCGCTGATGCACGCCGGACCTGAGCTCGCATTCCCACCGATATGGTTCCGCAGGCTACTTGTGGCACGCGTGCCATAGGTTCGCCATCACTGCTATATTTTTCTGATGCTCAATTTAAATATTTTCTTCTGCTTTTCTACCAGAACATCACCTTGCACAAATGCAGATGAGCTGGTCCTGACTACTAACTTCTCAATCTACACATTCATATTACACTTTACATGTTCACACCTACCTCTTCTATTCCTTAACTTAAAATCTTTTGGTTCACCCGTCTGCACCCCTAACCTTTGTCATAGATTGGCAAAAGCAAAATTATCTCCACCACAGTTGGTACTGTCTCACTCTGGGTGGCCTCTTTTTCAGTCTGATTCTTAACCTGCCTGGTCCAGTGACAAACTGATTGGTGTTCCTGGTTCTTGAATCAGAACCTAGAGCTGTTCTTGATCCCTCTTGCCCTGCAATCTGCTCTTGTTTATTACTGGCTGTCTGATAGTCTAGTCTTTCAACCACTTGAAAGATACTTTTCCCATGGCAATTGCCCAGGCTGAGGCTACTAAGATGGGGGAGAAATTTCTGGTCTCCTCTTCCTCCAACCATTTTTCTACCTGGATTGTGAACAGCTATTTTATCACTCAATGGCCATACAGTTCATTGCCACAACAGTTTAGCAATTAACCTTCTTATTATTATTTCTGTCATCTTCTCACTTCTATTTTTCTTTCTAGTTCCATCAATCCTCATCTTCTCATCTTTCTATCTTATCTATAGTGATTCTGTTCAATTTATTCCACTATCTCTTTGTCTCATCTAAAATCTTGTGATTCCACCAACTAAACAGACTGTCCTTCAGCTGTTCCCAAATTTTAGACAGCAGTAACATTCCAATTGCTACTTTTTCTTCAGTCCATTATTAGACATCTGTAGTCATCTTCAGTGGCCAATCAATAGTTTCCAGCTCAGTTCTATGTTATTTTGAGATTAGAGAGCCTGCTACATGGATTGAATAACATAAATGGTTACTATTTATTTTTTGAGTGTTCAACATTTCCCCTTATTCACCGTTCATCCTTCTGGTCTCTCTGGCATCTAGGATGTTCAATAGCTTTTGAACTGCCATTTTTCCAGTTCATTGTCATTTATTCAATAAACCATGATTTATCAAGCCATTTAGTGCAGTTTATGAGTTCAGGCAATTGTCTGCTTCATGCAATATGTTAAAACGCAATGTAATTTTTTTTGTGCGGTTTTGCTGTAAATTATGTGAAATCAGTCTTTATGGCTTATATATCATGGTCTATAGCTTAACATACTTTTTGAATACAGCCAATTGTGATTTATTCCATAGGTCATCAATAAACAAATCCAATCAATGTTGTAAGCTATATACAACTTCTCCTACAACACAATAGTGATTGTGTGAGGTGCAGTAGGGAAATGTTTATACTATCTTTTCAGTTCTGGTCAAGCAGAGGAAACCTTAACATTTACCACTAGTAAAACATCTTGTTTTCTTTCTTGCAAAACAGAGGGCCTTCATTAATCAGTTTTAAATGAATTAGAGATGTAACTATATGAGAATAAAGACACTTGAAAGAGTGTGAATGCCTGCAACAGTTGTGTGTACAGATCAGAGGTGGGTTCCTGCCGGAGCTGTCCAGTACACAGATCCGGTAGGGAGCGGCCAATTATGCAATTTGCGCGCGACTGCTCCGGAGCCCTCTCTGCTGGTGCGTCGCGTGCGTCACCATCTTTTTCTGTGAATTTTTGGGTGATTTTGCTTCTGCGCATGCGCGGAAGCAATATCGCGCCAAAATCTCACAAGGGGACACGCGCAAGAGAGCGATTTTGGCGAGATTTTGCTTCTGCGCATGTGCGGAAGCAAAATCACACTGAAATCTCTCTCACGCATCCCCTCGCAAGATTTTGGCGCAATTTTGCTTCCGCGCATGCGCGGAAGCAAAATCACGCGAGGGGCGTGCGCACATAGCGAGCGAGCGCGCACCCAAAATGTGGAGATGCGCACGCAGCACACCGGCACCAGTAAGGAAACAACCCGCCGCTGGTACAGATGCCTGGTGCATGAAAAAAATTAAGAAATTAAACGGGCAGCGTCTCCAAGGATACTGAGAAGGATCTGAAGGCTTGTATACTTTTTCTCCTGGCTTCAATTTCCTGATCTATCTTATATAATTGAAATTGTGGGAAATGCCTCAAGTAATAGCATTTCTCATACGACTCCTCTCTGTTTATTTTATTTTTGCCTATTAGAGAGGTCTAAACAATAAAAATTCAGAGATTTTTTTTAAAAAAAGAGCTGCATGTGATACCAGTGGAAGGCTGCTAGAAATCTGGAAGCATTCATTAAGAATCTCAGTGAAACCACATGGGAAAGCAATCACACTCCAGAGCTAAGCAGAGAAATCTGGACATGTCCAAACATATCCCAACTACTGGTCTCATTAATCTACAATGTGAAATAGATAACTAATGTTAAATGAAGGCAACTCTCGGTATTAACATTAGGAACTAGTGCTGTGGGCAGCGTGGATGAAATCACAGCATGCCCGCTCTCTCTGTCTCTCTTCCTTTATTGAACGGATACTGTCCTGATGAAGATAGCACAGCAATTAGATGCAGTGTAGCTTTCTTCTCAGCATATTATATCAACGGCCAAGATATTTTCTTCTGTTTCAAACAGATTTCGCACATCATTTCACCTTTCATTATTGTCGTCTTTGTTTCTTCAACAAAGTAAGTGTAAATTACCACAGAGTTTCCACAGTTATCCACAGATGGGGAAAAAAATCTTAATGCAATAAATCAAGCTTTAAGAGTGGAAAAATCATGAGCAGATATGAATAATCAGCACGAGGAGAGAATCCTTTTGTTCGCAGTTTGGGGACTGTCTGGTATAGGAAATGGAGAAAGCAAGATAGGATCTGGCATTTACAGAAGCAATCTCCACAACCACATCCCATTGAAGAGACTATTCACCTGGTGATGTATGATCTGGTGGTCTGTGATCTGCTTTACATATCCTGACATTCCATGGTTTAGAACAAACTATAGTTACCTGGATTCATAAGGGAATGCTGTGTCACAGATAAACAAACACAATTATGATTTAGGGGAAACTCAGATTAACGCTTTTTATGGGGAACCTACACAATTTAAGGCAAACCATCTGCTGTAACCATGGCAATATAATATGATAATTCTCTATCCCAACATATGCTCAATATCACACAACTCTGGATACTTAAGTTCCTACTGTCTTCTAGGTGACATAAATTAATCATTCCAATCTGGAATGGTTTCAGGCAGAGGTGGGTTCCTGCTGGTGCGGTTAATAGCTGTTGTTCGGCGCAGAGCTGAAGACGCTGCTGCCGTTCGCGGCGCGGGAGCTTTCCCCGGGCGCTTTCCCCGCCCGCATGGAAGCCGCCAATTGCATTCTTTTGCCCTCTGCGCATGCAGAACGCTTTGCGCATGCGCAGAGGGCAAAAGAACGCAAACGGAGGCTTCCATGCGGGCGGGGAAAGCGCCCGGGGAAAGCTCCCGCGCCGCGAACGGCAGCAGCGTCTTCGGCTCTGCACCGAACAACAGCTATTAACCGCACCGGCAAAAACAAGCAGGAACCCACCTCTGGTTTCAGGTATATTGAAATATATTTCCAGAATTCAGCATGAATTTGACTTCTGTGAATTATACTGTAATCCCAATATAGATTAACTCTGATTTAACTTAAAGACAAGATTGCATTGGCAGTGGAAGATTGAAATTACTAAACAATTTACTAAATCTTATAAGGGCAGAGATCTTGAGCTTCAAATATTTTTTGATGGATTGATAATGGGGCAATAGTGAATTTCAGTTTCTAATAGTCATAAAAAATCTGTCATGGAGTATGGCAGATTACAAGGAATCTACAAAGACTTTTTACAAATAA
Organism: Diadophis punctatus similis; assembly: GCA_023053685.1. Taxonomy (NCBI): domain Eukaryota; kingdom Metazoa; phylum Chordata; class Lepidosauria; order Squamata; family Dipsadidae; genus Diadophis; species Diadophis punctatus. The sequence goes on from JALIGW010000003.1 coordinate 44,161,741, forward strand.
AAATTAATAATGTAGTCTGTGCCTCTGTCCATTTTGGATATGAGTTATAGAAATTTCCCTTTAATTTTTCTAATTAATTTTTGCTAGCTAAAATGAATGACACAATTACTGATGGTGAAATCAGTTCTACTTTCCAGAAAGACTGTCTTTTAAATCTTGATATAATATTGTTTTTTTTTATGAAAAAGAATAATTGTTTAACTTACTGCAAAGTTTCACATTTAATTAAAGACTCAGTACAGTATAAGATAGTATAAATAGGACAGTTAAACCTTTTAATTGTATAAAGTATAAAAGAATAATTATTATTCACGTAGTACCACTCGTGTGTAGTGTTTTACAAAAATACAGGTTTGACAGGCTCCTCCCCCAGGGATCTTTCAGTCTAAAAATAGACAGTAGGGAAACAATAGAAGAAGGGCAGAGAACTAGAGCTAGAAGTAAACAAGAGAAGAATATATTGTCATTCCAGATACACTTATCTTGGCTCGATTATATTAGAATAGATAGATAGAATTCTTTATTGGCATTATTATTGACTGGATTGTCCCCTGAATTGTCATATACACTTGTAGAAATAGAGACTCTATGTGAGAAACTGAAGCTTGAGGTTAAAAGACACAAGATGCTAAAGAAGACAAGAGTTTTTAATTGAAACTGAGTTGACTTTGTGGAAGATACATGGATTGCTTTTTGAGGAATTGTTGCTTTATGTAGATTGTTTGCAAATATATAGGCATGTAATAAAGAAAATCCTAACAAAAACATTAAACTCACATTCAAAAACAATCAATTCTGTCACATTTCCTGAAAATTCCCACAATACTTGAGGATTAAACAGATTAAGGAAGAACTACCAGACCCGACTGCAAATATCTGAATGACCATTAGACTACAGCAAAGAGAGCTTTCTATATCACTATGAGCCACAGTGGTACAGTACTCAATTACAGTGTTTAATCCTCAAGAAAGTTACAGTACTTTCAGTTTAATCCTCAAGAAAGAGTGCAGTACTGCAGGCTACTTCTGCTGCCTGCTGGCTGCCTGCAATTTGGCAGTTCAAAACTCACCAGGCTCAAGGTTGACTCAGCCTTCCATCCTTCCGAGGTGGGTAAAATGAGGACCCAAATTGTTGGGGGCAATATGCTGACTCTGTAAACCGCTTAGAGAGGGCTGTAAAGCACTGTAAAGCGGTATATAAGTCTAAGTGCTATTGCTACTATACCAAGCTGTAGTCATCCAGATTACTGCAGCCCAGGTTCCATTGGAGGCTAGACATATGGAATTTCAGCTGACCAAAGGTAATGCTATACATAAGCTATATTGCTCTCATTCAGTTGACATGAATAAAAAGGGATTTGGTACTTCCTGAAATAAGCAAAGCCTTTTATGATTGGGCAATGACCTCTCAACACATGGCAACAATAAGAGTGTGACAATATGCTCTAACTTATTTGTTCTAGGTCACAAGAACAAAACCCCAAATCTGGCTGGCTGCTAGCTGTCTTACAGATAACAACAGTTCTTTTATATTCAGATTGAGTTCCCAGCAGGGAGGAAAAAGTGGAGGGAATACACAGATATTCTTCCCTTATGAACTCTCTTGTAACCCAGTCAGTAATTGGTTAGTGAACACCAGAGACGGATGAATAATAATAAAAAAGAGCAATTGCTGTTTTCACCTATAAACTGAATGGAGTGGGTGGGGAAATGACATTTATGGCTTAAATTATGGCTATAGAAGTCTTAGCTTTATAATCAGCACTGGAGCCAATCCAATATAGTCAAATGAAAGGTCTATGCTGGAGAAACTCAAAGTTTGCAGAAGAAGGAATACCCACAAAAAGGGAGGGGAGAATTCAATGAGACTAAACCTGCTTAGTAAACCTGATGTGTGTCTTTCTGCCTTTTGTGGTGAGGAATGAAAACCAAAACAAAATAGAAATCGATAGGAAGTGGTTAGAAACCTGAATGGTAACTTTTTTTTTTTTGCCAATTTCACTTGTGGAGCTAAAGCCTATTTTTTGTCCTGTTGGGCAAATTATGGTCTCAGGACTGCCTGTGGTCCCTGAATTACTTCTCTGAAGGCTCTGGAGCAGAAGTGTCCACAGTCAAACATGTCAAGATAACATCCACAACAGTGCAATTGAAGCTCTGCCTATTTTTTATGTGTATCACAATTGCCATCTTCACACATTTGACTGTACCCTGTGGACATCCCTGTCTCGGAGCTTCCTCAGCTCCCTATTGCTGAAAAATAAAAGCCTTATTCTTACTATTTTAAGGCAGGGAACATCTTAAGAGTATAGTGCAGCTCCCACAAGAAGTTTTACCAAGTTGAATGATCTAAGTCCCATACACTTATGCCTCAAAAAACAAATCATCAACCAACCAACAAAACACCACACACTTTGCCTATGGCCTCAGTCTCACTCCTAACAGTGTTGAGTTTAGCCAACATCCAAAGGTTGCCTCTTGCCTGCCCCTCTTGTAAGGGAGAGAAATACCGATACAGGGTCCTTCTGCTCTTCCAAGAACTTTTTCACTCACCTTTAATCTGAAGCAGAGTTTCTCAGACCATTCATTTTCATTTTACAATCTTTACATCTATAACCACCTGACAATGATTTCTTTGGCTGGCAGTCTCAGAGGATATTCAGAAACAGATGCTTACATAACATGCTGTAATTCACACATTTACAAACTGGGAGACTAATCCAATATTAGCATAACAGAACCCCCTTCAGACATTTCTGAGAAACCTAAAGCCAACCTGCCCTTAAAAGAAAAAAGCATGCAGAAGTGAGTTCTGGGTTCAGGTTTGTCACTCACCCTGTCTTCTTGGACCCTGGCTACATTCAACATGATTCACTGAATCTTACCCAATTGCAAACCAGTCTGTCTGGTTAGTTTATGTTTTTTATGTGCTATGCAAAACTAATAACTTTCCAGCAGTTAGACTGAGGCTGTGGTAGATGCCCTCACACATAATGGCTGCCACATGTGCATGGTCAGTCCCAAAATAGTTATGCACTAGAAAGCAAACTATCTTCTCTGAGTGTTTTTTACCTTGCCAGTAAGACCTTTGCAAAGTTGAAAGGTGTTTTTGCAAATAAGCATAATGCTATATGGTTGGTATTTCAATCCAATTTAGATCTAAGGAGAAATTTCCTGACAGTGAGAACAATTGATCCATGGAATGGCTTGCCTCGAGAAGTTGTGGGTGTTCCATCACTGGAGATTTTAAAGAAAAGATTAAACAGTCATTTGTCTGAAATTGTATAGGACAGTGGTGGCGAACCTTTTTAGGCTCGCGTGCCAAAAAGGGGGGGGCGTGCTCGCGCGCGCTTGCGCGCGCTCGTGTGCCCACACCCATTCCCTCCCCCCACGCATGCGCACAACACCCCCCCATGCTGCCCCCTGCGCATGTGCACCCCCCCACCCCCGCGCAAAGACTTACCGGAGCCTGGGACGACGAAACCGGCAAACCGGAAGTGCGAAAAAACGCACTTCCGGTTTGCCGGTGTGCTGTTTTTTTGCACTCTGGAGGGTTCAGGGAAGCTCCCTGAAGCTCCGGAATGCAAAAAAACTACAAAACGGACAAACTGGAAGTGCGAAAAAGTGCACTTCCGATTTGTCCGTTTTGTAGTTTTTTGCATTCCGGAGCTTCAGGGAGCTTCCCTGAACCCTCCGGAGTGCAAAAAACAGCTCACCGGCAAACCGGAAGTGCGTTTTTCCGCACTTCTGGTTTGCCAGTGGGAACCCTCGCGTGCCGGCCGCTATGGCTCCGCGTGCCACCTGTGGCACGCATGCCATAGGTTCGCCACCACGGGTATAGGATCTCCTGCTTGAGCAAGAGGTTGGACTAGAAGACCTCCAAGGTCCCTTCCAACTCTGTATTGTTCTTTGTGGCATATTTGGCTCTATAGATTTAAATGTAACAAGTTTTTTTAAAAAGCCAAGTAGATCAGGAAGCGTGATCCAAGGAATGTGTCTGGGACATACTTCTCCTTTTTAATATCTCTCTTTTCATCCCAGGGCAGGGAGGGTTCTGGCTTACCTTGCTGCTGGTTCACTCCTTGACACACCATGCGTGCACAGTGCTAAAAACCCAGCTTCTGCGCATGCGCAGAAGAAAAAAACAGCTTCTGTGCGTACACAGAAGCAAAAAGCAAGATGGTGCCACCTACACCGCTGCCGAGAGAGCCAGTTCAGGGGCGTAGCAGGCCTGGGTCACTGCCGGTTCCAGTGATCCAGGCCGCCAAGTTACTACCAGTTCCATAGAACCAGTCCGAACCAGGAGGAACCCACCTCTGTCCCAGGGAGCTGATTAAGGCAAATGCAGCCACTATTTCTCAAGCTAAACTATCAAATAAAGTTGATGTGAGAATAAACCAAAGTTGGAAGAATGATTTCTAAGCACTATTTTGTGTTCTTCGGAGAAGTATAAATTAAAGGGGAGTGCCTGCCAATTCCATGCTTATCATAGTGACAGGGTCCTGTAAGATCCTCTCTCTCCTTGCATTTATGCCTTCTTCCTTTTTGCCTTGTGCAATACAGAGAGAAGGTGGTGGTGGGGAGGAAAAGTGGCTCAGTTTAGGAATCATTGCGGTAGTGATAAAAGCTGCAGAGAAAATGTGGGACACGTAGAAGAGATATGAGCAACATTGATCTGGTTCTTATCATATGGCCTAGTTTTCAGTGTAGCATAAATTCCACATTTTGGAACACTATGTTGTTAGCTCACGGCTATCAATGGAACAAGGCATGTGATCCTATTTTAAAAAGAAAACAGCTTCTGCTATTGTTCCACTTATAGGAGTTTCCCACTGTTTTGGCAGCATTTGAAAACATATGGAGAAGAGGTGCTGGTTTTTTCTTCATTTTTTAAAAAATTCACAATGAGCTGCTAACTCACAGCCACTAGCCACAACTGTTTCTGGCACGAAATTAATGCCTTCCCAGGCCCTCTACTCTATTTTTTTGTAAACATAATTTCTCTGCTCTGTTTAGCTGAGTGAGAGAGACTGGGTACAACAAGGGAATCTTTCATATGCGGCCCTTTGCCAGGGGGAGGTCTTACACCAGCCGAACTGGAGAGGTTGGTCATCAAATTGGGTCTGAGCTAAAGAGAAAAAACAAAAACAAAAAACCAGTGGCTGGCACAAAGAAGAATGACATGTCATAAATATACTTAAGGACCTCTGCTAGTTCTGTTTTCCTAACTGAACTCAAAATGTCTCAAAAAACATAACAGGAAGGAATGGGATATAGTGAAATAAAAAGGAAATGATGGGAAGAAGCTGCTGCATCAGTTGAACAGCTGGTCAATATGCAGGCAGACTTCCAGAAATAAAGGTAGCAATCAGGTTTGAATCAAATCTAGTTATTTTTCAATTGCAAAGGGTGAATGAAAGCACAACACAATAAATATGGATATGACACAATAAATATGACCACAATATAGTACTCTTCTTCTTTTCAAAATTATAGATGACAGGCTAACAATTTGCAAGTAGATTCAGTAGCTTAACAGTTTGAAATTTTTTGGGTCTGTTTCGCTAGGGGTAGGAAACTAATAGTGTTTTATACTAAGGAGGTGTATATGTATTAGTTTTAGTTATTTTTTTAATACACTTTTTTTGTTAATGTCTTTTTTGTTGTATTTTTTCTTTAAAAAATCATTTTGGCGTTTTATATTTTAATCTTTTTTGAATAAACTTAAAATTTTTGAAAAAGTACTTTTCGTCTGAATAAGTGTTTATTAGTTCAGAAATAATAAACATAGTCAGGATGCAGCCTCTTCAGTCTTTCATGCCCAAACATGTTCTTTGTTAAAAATACAGCAATTTGAAATCAGCTTGTTCAGTGAATGTGAAGAGAACATTTACCGTTTGTATGTATAAGTGAATTTTCAAAACTACTGGCTGTTTACTTCACTTTTGTATTGTACTGAAATACTACGAGTTCACGGAGCCTGTATCTTTTAAATACGCACTGAATTTCTATGAGACTGATAAATTCTGCTGCTACTCCCTCTTCCCATGCAGAATTTTCCCCCAAGAGATTTTATGCTGTCCCAACTGTAATTAGTTTTTGAAGATCATAATACAGTAGACATTTATTACTATATTCAAGTGGAGGAACAATGACTCTCTAAAAGTTACTGAGTGACAACTCCCAGCAACCTGAACCATCATGGCCACAGGTAAGCCATCCTGGCAACTGACATTCAGCAATACCCAGAGGACAACAACTTCCTCTTATTTGTAAAGGAAACAACACATATATTTATTTTTATTCATATATTCAATTTCTATAGCTGCTGAACTCAACCAAGTGACTCTGCTATTTATAGAGTCTGGATTTTCTACATGAGGAGGATATTCCAGAGTTATAATTTTTTGTCCTATACAGTTGCAATGAGGAAATCTTGTCTTTTCTAAATTCTTTTGGCCAGAGACAAGGTATTTAAAATGTTGTCATATAACAGATATATGATGTTGATCCATATTATTGGATTTTAATTCTCTCTCACAGCCAGCTTTTGATTATGTTCACTTATTTAATTTATATGCCATCTATCTCACTATCAAGTGAGTCTGGGTGGCATTTAACTTAATTTAATTAAATTAATTTAATGTTGGTTTAATGGCTATGGGAACTGAAATGCAATACATTTGGAGGCTACCAGAGAATGGGGAAGGCTTACTCTGATCCTTCATTTAGAGCCATGATGGCACAGTGGTGGTGCCATCATGGCACAGTGGTGGTTAGCATGCAGTATTGCCGTCTGACTGTGCACACTGCCAGAAGTTCAATCCTGACAAGGGTGAAGGTTGACTCAGCCTTCCATCCTTCCAACATAAAAAATGAGGTAAAATGAGGAACCAGATTGTTGGGAGCAATATGCGGACTCTATAAACTGCTTAGAGAGGGCTATAAAGCACTATGAAGCAATATATAAGTCTAGGTGCTACTGCTATTCATTTTATTTATTTATTTATTTTATTTGGAAAATTTATATTGCTAGCTCACAGGCAACTCAAGGCGACTTACAGGAAATAAAAACACAATATAAAAGAAATAAACATAATAATAAAAATAAAATGACCCCTCATCCCCCTATCCCGGTGACAACACACACTCATACCAGCCATTTAATGGGCTCTCTCCTGATCTGGCTTCCCCCGGGCCCACTGGCAGAACCATGTCTTCAGGGCCTTCCGAAAGAGTGTCAGGGTGGGGGCCAGTCTAATTTCCAGAGGGATGATGTTCCAGAAGGAGGGAGCACCACAGAGAAGGCCCTTCTTCTGCGTCCCACCATATGTATCTCCGTAGGGGATGGGACCCGCAATACTCCTTGCCTCCTCACTCTAGTGCAGCGGTTCCCAACCTGGGGGTCGGGACCCCTTTGGGGGTCGAATGACCATTTCACAGGGGTCGCCCAGCATCCTCAGCTCCCCCCCCCACTGCCACAAGCCTGGCCATATCGCGCCCCAGAACCCGCGCCCCCACACCGTAGCCGCAATTTGGGTTCTTTTACCCTTTGCGCATGCGCAAGGCGTTCTGCATGCGCAGAGGGCAAAAGAACTCAAATAGCGGCATTCAATCGGGCGGGGGAAGCCACGCACCGCATCCGCCACTGGCTCCATCGGCTCTGCGACAACCGATAGGCAAAAACGAACTGGGAGCATTTCACCCCTGCGAAAGGCGTGCATGACTTTGGCGGGGCCGGGACAGGCAGCTGCCCGGAGAGAGCCATACCCTTCGCCCCGAACGCTACAGGTAGACGGGAGAGGCTCTGCGAAGGGGGTGGGTCTCTCCGGGCAGCCGCCTGTCCCGGCCCTGCCAAAGTCATGCACGCCTTTCGTGATGGGGCTCGAAAAGCTCCCAGAGGCAACACGCGAAGTGAGCGGAGACCTCGCCCGGATCTGGAGACTTGGCCCGGACGCCGCCATTTGGGTTCTTTTACCCTCTACGCATGCGCAGAACGCTTTGCGCATGCGCAGAGGGTAAAAGAACCCAAATTGCGGCGGCGGGGTGGGTCATGGTGGGGGCGCGGGGGCGGGGCATGGGTCGCGGCATTAGGAAGGTTGGGAACCACTGCTCTAGTGGGTTGGGTGGATGTGACTGGCAAGAGACGATCTATCAGATAGCCTGGTCCCAAACCATGAAGGGCTTTAAAGGTGACAACCAGCACCTTGAATTGCACCTGGAAGCAAATTGGCAACCAATGTAGTTCCCTCAGAAGAGGTGACACATGTGCACACCGAGGTCTGCATTTACAGGTACAGTGAAGCGCGGAAGTTAATCCTCAGGCAAATAAAACATGAGAATATATTTGTGATTATTTTATCAAAATATTATTTTAATTTAAACAAATATGAAGATTTTAGGCTCCATATTTTGCTTTAAACGGCTCTGCTCACATACCAAGGCCTTATCAGACAACCCCACTTCCTAGGATCTGAACTTAAAGAGACTAAAAAAAATGAATGGGGAAAAAATAAATAAATAGGTTCAGGTAATTTTGATATTCCTGATACAGATTGTGAATGTAAGTAATATATTTTTCAATGCACAGACTCTTAACGTTCAGCTCAAAGGAATATATTGGAAACCATAATAGTTTATTAAATCCTTGCAGAAACTGAGTATGCTGTAAAAAGACATCAGGCCGCTGACTTCAGATGACCAGAAAAGGGCCACAAATTGTTTGTTATTTCCGTATTAGAGGGAAGGGAGAGATACTAGTGCAGGGATGTCCAATCTTGACAACTTTAAAAATTCTGGACTTCAATTCCCAGAATTCTCCGGCCAGCTTAAATATATACATAAATACAATTTTAGTACTTAAATGTTTTAAACAATTTTGACACATTAATATATATACAAAATGCTGACAATTAGCATCACCTTTATTAATATAAGCAACAACAAATGTGTTTGCAAAATCAATAAACTGATATTTTGAAATTTTGTGAGGCACCGTGGAGTGTGAAGCCATAAAATGCAGCTTGTTTGATTTATTCCTAAATCCAGCATTTGCCTTCAGGACTAAGCTATCCTCACTGTCTGTTGTGTCCTGCATTTTGAGGAGGGGTAAGTTTTTGAATGAGGATTACTTTTCTGAATGTGGTATTTTATCAAGCAGAAATTTGTCAGTCATGGGCTCTTCCCTGCAGGGTGTATCAGTATGATCAGACTGCTGTATTTCTACCTGTTCTTGCACAGGAAGATTGTCCGAATGAAAGGCACTTTTGGGTGATGCTTACTGGGAATTGTACCGTAGTCCAGTAAAAGAGGAAGGCGCTGGACTGTTTTTATTTATTTTTATTTATTTATTTATTTATTTATTTATTTATTTATTTATTTATTTATTTATTTATTTATTTATTTATTTATGTTTGTTTATTTATTTATTTATTTAGTCAAACATGTACAGGATAGTAGTTGTTTGTATAAACATAACATAAGTAAAAAGTACCGATAAAAGAGGACAATAGGAGCCGAGGTGGCGCAGTGGTTAAAAGCAGCACTGCAACCTTCAGCGGATTGCTAGTTCAGCAGTTCAGCTGTTCAAATCTCACCAGGCTCAAGGTTGACTCAGCCTTCCATCCTTCCGAGGTGGGTAAAATGAGGACCCAGATTGTTGGGGGCAATATGCTGACTCTGTAAACCGCTTAGAGAGTGCTGTAAAGCACTATGAAGCGGTATATAAGTCTAAGTGCTATTGCTACAATAGGACAGTAGGACAGGCACGGTAGACACAGTGGTAGAAATAAGTAGAAAGGCAATTCTACTTATTCATCCTTGAAAGAGATTTGGTCACAATTTCCTCTCTCAGGCTGGTTGAATCAGCTGTGAATATTGTTAATACGGAACAGAAAACCTAAAAGGGCATCGAATCACGGCTGCTTGAACTTAAATTTAGTCGAGGCTGTACTTCTTTTTGAGACTCTTAAATTAACCCCGGGCGAGTTAATTAAGCTACCTCTCACGTCTCGTGTGGACGAGTCCGATTCCTTCCCAGGGTCAGTGCGTGAGAGCGCGAACGATCCGAAGCAAGCTGGCTCACTAGCAAGGCGGACCTTCGGAAATTCCTAGGAGGGAGAAAAGCAGCAAAACCCCGCCTCTTCGCGAGGCGGGCTTCTGCAGGCTTTATGTAGTCTTGCAGGAGCGGCGGAGCTCAGAATTGCGGACCAGAGGGCGCTTTTCCTTGAGCGGCTGAGGGAGGTGAGCGTTGCGTCTAACCTACATTCCCCCCCCCCCCCGTCTGTTTGCAGGGAGGGTGCTGGGCTACGGCATCAGTGCTGTATGGGCGTGTTGTTCGGATGCGTTTATGAATATATGGTCCCGTTTTATAGGAATATCAGAGTTCTATTTATCTCCCTACCTGGACTGGGAGAGCTCTTTAGGCAACTCCAGACGCGCGCAGGTACTGCTAGGTTGTGTTTTTTTGGGGTGGGGGGTGCTTCGGGGCTGGGATTATGTTTCCCTCTTTTGGCTGATTTGTTATCTCCCCCCCTTTCTGGATTAAGAGACTCTCGATGGAGCATCACGGCCTCTTTCGATGGGCTAATTAACCAATTCCCTGTATATAGTTTGTGACTATGAAATGGAACGTTGTCTGGCGAGGGAAGGAAAGATCAGCGGACCGATGGAACCTGAACCGAGTAGCCGTAGTGATTCTCTGCCTTCCCCGCCCTTTTGATCCCGGCTTGAACAGATTCTGCATTCCCGTAGAGACGACCTCGTCCTTCCACCTGTTCTTTCCACCTCCTCTCGCTGCTCATTAGGTGGATGATGGGGTGGTTTTTTTCCGCGCTTTTCCTCCTTGCTCCCAGGAGGAGATACACGCCAAATGAGAGTAGGCTCATTTTTGGAAGTGAGAGCGTCAGCCGGACGCTTCTTACCCGAGTTCTCCAATCTCTTCGATGAGTGAACTTTTGAATTGTGGTCGATTTGACCTCCTATTCCCGAAAGTCTAGTTTTAAGACCGCGTTACGGAGGACAGAAACGGGTTGCCGATGTTCGCGCCTTTCAGTACAATTTAGTCGTTCGGTCCTTTTTTTTTTAACACCAAAATTAAACGTCGTAGCAAAAGGAGACGTAGCAGGTTTGGGTTGATAATCGGAGAGACATTCTTGGAAAAGAAAAAAAAAGACAGAAAGGACAGGAAGACTTCTCTTTCCCGGAGGCGAAAGTGATTTGTGCGCTCTTCCTAGAACCGGGTGCATCCGTGTCTAATAGGGTAGTGGTGATGCCCACGGCCATAGCCGAGTCCTGTAAGAGGAGCTAAAGGAGCCTTTTTCAGCCTCACCAAAAGGGGTGCTCTTGGGTCAGCAGCTGCGCTATACTTTTTGCCTAGGAATGGAGCCTTGTCAGGGCATGCCCTGGCGTGGCGGCTGCGGCCGCCGCTTGCGAGAGGGTGGGGAAGTCAGGCGGCGGCCGGGAGTGATTCAGTGACAGTCACTCTCTGGGTCTGATGTAAGAGAATAGGCCCAGCCCTGCCAGTTTGGGGACGTTTAGAAACGCCTTCGTTTTGATTAGGCGCAGGGGTTCTCAAACTTGGCAACTTTAAGACTTGGGGACTTCAATTCCCAGAATTCTCCAGCCAGCTATGCTGGCTGGAGAATTCTGGGAGTTGAAGTCCCCAAGTCTTAAAGTTGCCAAGTTTGAAGACCTCTGCATTAGGGAGATAGACCACCTCCCTGTCTTTCGGGCGTCCTTCCCTAAGGTCTCCCTCTGCTTCTGTGAGCAGAAATAGCCCGTGTCACTGGGAGGGGTGGGCCATTAGACGCACCAGTTCTTCCGACTCTCCGCCCCGCCCCGCCGATGTTCTTGTCTCGGTTGGGAACTCCTTGTTCCCAAACGGAGTTTTATTTTTGTTCTTGCTCTGTTTAGAGAATCGGCCCGGCTACGCTGCTGCTCCCCCCCCCTTTTTTTTTAAGAGTCGCGCGCAAACTCGGGCACGCGCTGGAGGCGGTGGCAGGAAAGCGGCTAGACGGAGGGTGGTTTTGTTTACTGCTCCGAGTTATGAATCCGTGTCTTCCAGCAGCTGTGTTATTCTCATTCTTCCTCCCCCTCCCTACTAAGGGGCTGGGTGGGAGAGAGATAGGGAGTGAGGTAGAGACCATAAAGCTGGTTTAGGAAAAAGCACCTAGACCAGCTTTTTATTGGAGGCTGAGCCTAAATCCCAAAGGTGCCACTTCGTGTGCGTGGGTTGCGCCTGGAGTTTTCTCATTCCTTTGCTCCTGTTAACGAAGGCGGTTGGGGTAGGGTGAGGTAAAGAACGCCCCTCAGAAGAGCTCCAACCCTAAGCCCCAAAGCGAAGGGGCCAATATTGTGTGGGAAGGAAAGAGAGGCGGAGCCGTAGTAAATTCGGCGCACGTTTCCCCTTTCCTGGCAGCGAATCCTGTCGGTCTGTGTGGCAAGTGCGATTTCGCAACTTCCAACCCGGCACGTGACGCGGCTGCTGTGGTACCAGATGACGTAACCCCCCCCTCCCCGGGCGAGCTTCGTGAGCGTCTCGCACATCTCCTCGGCTCCTCCCGTGGTGATAAGGAAGTCCCTGTTTTGCTTTTCGCCGGGGTCGAGTGGGAAGGGTCTGTTTGAGAGAGAGAGAGAGAGAGAGAGAGAAACGACCGACAAGACAGGCGGTTTCCAGCGTGGAAATAAAGCGGGCAATCGCGCGACCAATTTTGCAGCCGCGAGACGGGTCGCTGAACTGCTGGAAGGAGGGGGGGGGGCGGCGCGAGAAAGGGAGGATAGCTACTGTTTCAACAATGGTGACCTAAATTTTGATTGGCTGGCGCTGGCAGAGAACAACTACGGTAAATCCCAAGTTTGCAGGGTAAACGGAGGCTAAATTTGTGCTGCGATTGACATGGCTACGTCTTCTGTATTTCTTTCCACCAGTAGGCGTTGTTATCTACAAAGATCCGTCTCCCCTGATACAGAGGTGGCAAATAATTTTCTGATAACTCACAGCAGCCAAAGTTAAGGAGAGTATGGGAGTTGTTGTAGTCCGACATTTCTGGAAAAAAGTTGGGGAAGTTAGCGGTAACGGTTCCAGAGCTATCGGTTTCGATAGGTACTGAGCGAGTTGGACTACTAGCCAAGTGAAACATTAGTTTTGGCGGTTGTGTGACAGGCAGCAAGGCTGGATTCACGGTGTAAGTTGTGATGTGGTTTCCTTCTTTGTGGTTTAGCATTTGTGAGAATACCACCATTATGGTTTGTAACCACGGTTAGTGGCTTGAGGTAGGTTGGGAACCAAGTCATTGTAGTGGAACCACTTGTGAAAATTCATAGTGAATGACAATGTGTGAACAAATCCAAAGAACAATTGCATAACATACTTAGTTATGGCTTACTGAATCACTAAATAGATGGGTTCAAGGGACACACTACACTATAACCTATTGTGGTTGGGGATATGAAGCCACAAACAAATCTCTTTTCTCAAGTCAGATGCACTAATGCACTACAGAGCACATATTAGTATACAAGTGTCCACAAAGTGTATTAGTATACAAGTGTCCACAATGGAACTCAGTTACTTAGAATTAACCAAGACTACTTTTTTTAATTAATTGTACAATTTGGGAGAATGTGGATGACATAAGAAAATACTTAAAAACTTGTTGCTTAAATTCATTGATAATTGAACCAGTATATGTGTGTATTTAACTGCTTTATTAAATTTATATTTTGTCGTATTTTGTCAAGTGGAAGGCAACAAGAAAGATAAGGAAAAAGTTCTGAATAACACTTAAAACTATGATACATTCTGAGAAATGAACACTTAAAATATATTTCACTAAACAAGTTGGTTTGGAAGCCTGAAATGTGTAGTCTTGAAAATATCTTTGCCTGCTGGTAGAAGATAATAAAAAATAGAGCTAGCTTGGTCTCTTTTTGGCTAATCAATATTCCAGTGATCAGGAGTTTGGGAGGGGTAGGAGAAGCCATCTAAAAACTTGCCTGGAGTTGTTTTGTCATACAATGAAAGCATACAGTATACACTACGGTATATTCTAATGATACCTCCCCCAAACGTTGATCTACAAGTATTTATGATCTGGTATATGTGCTATGTGGATTGGCCTTAATTCAGTTGAGATGCAAGCACTGTTGTCAGACAGATGATGTTACAGTTGATTGTGCCTTCACTCCTTTTGAACCATGTCAATAGTCCACAAGCTTGTTGTCTGTATGTGTGCTAGGCCAATGTTTCTCAACTTCGACAATTTTAAAATGTGTGGACTTCAACTTTCAGAATTCCACAGCCATACATGCCTGCCATTTCATTGGAAACTGGTTCCCAATGAAAGAACAAGAAGAAAGAAACGCAATGCAGAGTTAATATTTGTGGGGTAAATAGCCAAGAACTGTAAATATCTGGTAAGCATCCTGTTTTAGTGACTTGAAGTGGTGAGTTAAAAACTCATCAAGCTGTGGCCTGTCCTTGGCAGTTTCGAACCTGCCTGGACTTGTTCTGATGTGACTAAAGCTCTGAGTGATGTCATTTGGCATAGTGTGTGTAATGGGCATGTGAAGGCTGCTACTATTTTTAATCTCTTTGCCTCTTCTTTAGCAAGTATGCTGAGCAATGCAGATGTGAAAACTGTTTGGGGAAACACTGACCAAATAAAACAGACATGGGCGTTGCAATTCAATTGTGTTTTTGATCCAGAGCCTCTGCATGGAAAGATGCATATATATTCAAATAAAGGTGGCTTGCCAAAGAGTGAAATGGATCTTCAGTTTATACACTAGTCAGAAATCATGCTTGGAGGCTCTCCAGTAGTCTGCTCTTCATTAATGGGATTCATAACTGAAAAATGACATTAATGCAGGATGGCCTTATTGGACGGATACAGAATATAAGCCTTAGCTATTTGCCTTGTGATGATCCTTTTGAATGGAGGGGAGGTAATGAGCAGACACCAAACTGTAGCTCTTTATTGGTTAAATATATCAAGTACATTGAAGTAGTTAATGCAAACTCCATTAGAGACGTGGTGGCACAGTGGTTAGAATGCAGTACTGCAGGCTACTGCCAGCTGCACAGCAGTTCGGCAGTTCGATCCTGACCAGCTCAAGGTTAACTCAGCCTTCCATCCTTCCGAAGTCGGTAAAATGAGCACTCATATTGTTGGGGGTAATATGGTGACATTTGTAAACCACTTAGAGAGGGCTGTAAAACACTGTGAAGCGGTATATAAGTCTAAGTGCTATTGCTATTAGGGCTGGAAGAATTCTAACGTATACAGAAATTGGATGATCGGTGCTGCATAACCACAGACCTGGACTTTGGCACTGTTAATGTTAAAAAGATATGGATGAAGAAGTACTATTCTCTAATAGTTAGTGTTATAGTTTATTTTTGATTCAGGGTTTTCCTTTACAATTACCTGGTTCTTAAAACAGGACCTTTATTGTGTTGTATTGAGTTTCATGCTATAATGATGCTATCACAAATGTAGAATGGATATGTAAAATAATATCTTTCATACATCTTTTCTATTTTTTAAATCTGGGGAATCAGAGGTGGTTATTCCAGGCTAATTTAATCCAGTCCAAAGAGTAAGGTTAAGAAAGACAAGTTGGCAGACATAGGATCACAATGCAGTCCTTTGTATGCCTGTATTGTGACCCTGTTTCTGTTGTCTCGCCCTATTTGATTTTATACACACACACACACACACACACACACACACACACACACACACACACACACACACACATGGTTTGCTGCTGTTATAATCTCTATTTTAACAGTACTTCAGAACATAAGTGGGTGAAATATTTGAGTCCTGTATGAAGTACCTTTTGGAGTGAATAAATACAGAAAATCGGCAGAAATTCTGAAATAAAACATTAGGCCTATCTGAATGGTGATGAATGAACAGTAGATATCTGACAATGGAAATTTCCACTTTCATGGGCCATCTTAACATATACAATCTCTGCACAAGTGCAAAATACTGTATCTTAAATGTAGGACTTTCTTTTGCATTGTACCTGCCTTTGTTGGTGCCCAGTGGTACTGTTCCAGTAAGAAAAAGATTACGTGAGACGACAAAGTTAACATTTGGGTTGTGTAAATTGTTTAGTTCTACATGGACTAGATTGGCATTTCATTACTTATAACTATTGGGCAACCCTTTTCTGTGTTCAAAACTCTTTAAACATTAGGAAGAACAATACTGGCATGTATAGGGCAAAGAGCATCTACTTGGAAGCTGGTAAAAGTTACTCCAAAGAAACTTTAATTCTTCAAATATTCCCTGACATGCTTCTTTCTCAGGGTGAACTCTTGGTAAAATATGTCTCAAGGATCTCATAAGTACAATTCTATGTGGTTCAGGTTTTTTTAGAGATATGGCTTGTATCCAGAATATGGACCACATACGTATATATACAAATTAAATAAATAAGTAAAATAAGAAAGAAAGAAAGAAAGAAAGAATATGAAAAGGGTCCCACTTTTCCAAACTTGCTTTCCAACTAAGGTTTCTAATGACATTTAATGTGAGCTCTTTCACACTTAGCTGGTGTCACTAGGCATAATGATTCCTAGATATATTATTTCTCCTTTGAGACATATCGAAGTTCTTTAATTAATTAGATTAAATCATGCTTTTTTGTCAAATTCCAGTAATTTGAATCAGAATGTTTAATGTTACCCTGATAGGCTTTTCAAGGAGATTTAGTTACTATAATTTTTTTTTATTGTTACTAGCTTGGAGGCAAAAAGTAACCTCTCCTTTTTAAAATGTTCCTGATCTTTCTCCCAATAGGAAACATGCCTCTTTCTGAGAGTAAAATCCTTCAACCTTCCTGCAGCAGGAAACTATGCAGAAATCTC
The DNA here is from genome assembly GCA_023053685.1 of Diadophis punctatus similis. NCBI lineage: Eukaryota > Metazoa > Chordata > Lepidosauria > Squamata > Dipsadidae > Diadophis > Diadophis punctatus. The sequence continues at coordinate 44,178,623 of JALIGW010000003.1, forward strand.
TTTGGACCAGTTGATCATGAACAGCTCCAGAAGGACTTTCAGTCCTTGATGAAAGTCCAGCTGGACGAAGCCCAGCAAAAGTGGAACTTTGACTTTGAAACAGAAACCCCACTGGAAGGGAATTACAAATGGGAAAAGATCTCTCATCTAAATATGCTGCCGTCTCCAGATCTCTTGGGTCACACAAAGGAGAACAGCTGTACAGGGGAAAAGAATCCTCCAGCACTCTTCAAGAGACACACAAAGACAGAGAGACCAGTGCAGGTGGGCCTTGAAGCTTGTAAGGCTGATTCCCCCAGATGTTTGAAAAGAAAGCAGACAAGTATCAAAGGTAAGAATGGGGCAGCTCTATTTGTTCTTGGTGTTAACTTAAGGAGTTGTTAATATTCAGAACTGGAACTGAAATGAAATTTTATAAAACCCAAATCCCAATTTTTTTAAAAAACTCACAATTTGAGCTTAATACTGTATTTAAATTTGGGTATTTGTGTCTTGACTTTTAGAAGATACTTACCGTATTTTTCGGAGTATAAGACGCACCTTTTTACCCTCAAAAAGAGGGTGAAAATTTGGGTGTGTCTTATACACTGAATGTAGCCCCACCCAGCCACCCCAACCATTTGGCCTGCCAGCAATTTACCTCTTTGCAGCAAACGGGGCAAAGCCTGATTAGCACAAGAGATTATCTGCCTCCCGACCTACAGCTGACTGAGGCTTGCAAGCCACGTGGTAAAATGAAACTAACTACGGTGACTGTAATGAGACAAATTGCTGGGAGATAAACAGCTGGCAATGTTAGACTGCTGAAATTGCAAGGAGGTAAGCTGTAGCTGCTATGGCCTAGAGGTAGAGCTCTTGCCTCACAATCAGGAGGTTGTGGAGTTCTATCCTAGGTAGAGGCAGATTCTGTTAATATGTTATTTTGTTAAATGTTTGTAGAGTGTTTAAATTATTAGATTTATTTTTTAAAGACTACTTTATTATTGTTCTAGACAACTTAACAAAATGAAGAAGCTTTTTAAAATAAATGTTTGCTCTGAAGAAGCCCAATGCTATTGTAGCTTCCTTTAAATAGCAGAGAATACTTCCAGAAAGCCACATCAATTTTAAAGATCTGTAAAAGTATAATCTGAAATGTCTTGTTTTAGTATTAAGTATTAAGTATTAGTATTAAAATAAGGCAGCTGAGTTAATGACTTAGTCATGTTTGGAGTAGATCTATTTAAATAATTGGGATGAGTTTGTGTGATTACATTTAAGAAAACTTTCTGGGATTAATATACTGCCATAATGTACACTTCTCCAATTCTTTGCTATTTCTATGGGTCAGGCACACATGCACAGAAATACACAGCAAACAGTGTATATCATCTGTGCTGTTTGCTGTTTGGCAAATTGCTGGGAGGCAGAGGCCTTTTTTCCTTGTTTTCCTCTCCCAAAACTGAGGTGCGTCTTATATTGCGGTGCGTCTTATACTCCGAAAAATACGGTAATTGCCAAAGATGATGTTAAGAACAGTGTGATATGTCCGCTTGTGTGTGTGCATTTAATCTTGAACAAACTTAGTGTTCATTCATCATTGGGAACTGCAAGTAAATTCATTTTAATTTGTAGACATAGCAAATATGTGTATAAAGACACCCTGTTGGAGCATTTTATGTATTTGGTTTAAAAATATGTAAGATTATAGATGGAGTATTCATTCTACCTACTCACATTTATCAGGCTGCATGTCTTCTGTGACAATAGAAAAGGAAAAGGAAACAAAAACTGGCATTTGGTGATACAATTATTATTTCAAATGTATTTCCTAAGTGTATGCCCTAATACACAAGCAAACACTGCACTATTAAGGTTTACCAAAGCTATGGCAGTTCTGGAGATGCAAGGCATTGTTGGCTGATGTTTGTACTCAAATCTGTGAGCAGACTTATGGACATGTTTGAATCCCATTTGGGCACTTGGTCTTATCCCTTTTAGTAAAAAAGTTAATTTGTTTTTCTGCTCTTTTCTAGACTTTTATGGTTCAAAGCGACGAACTAGCCCGTATAAGCCAAAGCCATGAAAACAACACTGCAAGCAAAGTGCATCCATGTAGTCTGTTGGATGAAGATTTTGACTGTCTTTATTATTATTAGCTGGAATTTTGGGTACCACACCCAGTGAACTCATGCAGGATGGCTATTTTGAAGGACCAGCTAATCAGCATTACAGTTCCTTCTCTGAAGAGCCAGAAATCTCTTATTTTATGTAAACTCTTTTAGTGGACTAGTACAGCACTTCAGAAGGATATAATTTTTTTTATCATTGATAGCACTGGAGCCTTATGTGCAATGAAATATTGTAAAATATTACTTTTAAATATGCTTGTTGCAGCAGGAGAGATCATATCTAAAGGGTCAAGTGTGTAGGGGGGGCGGTGTTGATGGATACAAGAAAAGGCCAACCTAAGTTCTGCTAGCTGCAGAGGTCTTGTTTTATGTGTCATTTACTTGTCAACTTTTATGGGCCTCAGGAAAAGCTTAATATGATGACTCACTATATGCGGGTGCAGGTCTAAGAATCAATAGAAGTATAGGATAATATCTTAGACTTTGATCTTACTACTTCTTTTTACTCTATTATGTTTAAACAAATATTGTGAGGGGGAAAAGAATGGATTGGGGTTTTTTTTTCAGGCTGGTAAGGGGTTTTCTTAAAGATGAAGAATCTATGGTTATGGTGGGTACAAGTGTGCATTAAACCGTAACACTTACTGCTGTGAAGAGGGTTAGGGTTGGAAATATTGTAAATATTGTAGCCTTTATCAGTTATTTTTCTGGGTAATTTATATGTCCTTTTGTTATATAACTGTACAGGAATACATAATATCATTGTCTCCCGATAATACAAAAAACAGAAGATACAACATATAATATTTTGTGGGAGGGACAGGTATAATAATAAAATCTAGCATACTTCACTACTGTCTTACTTGCTTCTTCCATACAGTATGTTCTTTGCCACCTTAATTAGCTATTGAATCTTCTTTAATGCAGATCATTCATTTTGTAATTATGTAGCACTGTAGTGATTAGTGAGGGAAAATAGTGTGTGCCAGCAAGGGTTGATGTAGTATAATCTTTGACTTTCTGTTGCCTTATTTCACTAGTATAGCAACTCAGTGATAGAAGCTGATATAAGGACTCGGCCTAGATTTGCTTTCTCAAAACCCTATAGCTGCCTGCGTTCTCCAAGTGACTTTAAATAAGAGGCATTGCCAAACTGGCAATTGTATCACTTAAATTAATATGAGATAATAGCAATAGCACTTAGACTTATATATACCACTTCATAGTGCTTTACAGCCCTCTCTAAGCGGTTTACAAAGTCAGCATATTGCCCCCCAACAATCTGGGTCCTCATTTTACCCACCTCGGAAGGATGGAAGGCTGAGTCAACCTTGAGCCTGGTGAGATTCGATCTGCCAAACTGCTGGCAGCCAGCAGAAGTAGCCTGCAGTATTGCACTCTATCTACTGCGCCACCGCAGCTCCTAATAATCTAATTTACAGATTACTTTTGCTTGGAATTGGGGGCTATTATAAATAGTTGCTGTTGCACTTTCCTATCAAATAATCCTGGGTACAGTGTGCTATTATAATTAAAAGTTCAGGCCTTATTATAATCAAAACTTTGAAACCCAATTTTAATGGCAAATTTGCTTGCAATGGCTTTATTGCCATCTTGTAATAAGTTAGGGACAAGGGTCCCTTGTCAGAATTTTGTTACTATAGTGTAACATACGGTGTTTGTAGGACATTGCTTCTTTTATCAGGTCATCTGCATCTTGCAAACATTCAGTTCTAACTATGAAAGAGAAGCTTACTTGCTTGAGTTTGGAGATTCATGTTGGTTCATGCCATCTGCACAAGGGCCAACCTATCAGAAAAACAGCTTCAGGCACTTTTTATATAATAAATTTCCTTAGGGTCTTCTAAAGCTTTTGGTTAGAATTTCTATAGACACATCTGGCCACTTCGATAGTTGCACTTTTACATTCAGGATAATGCTGGGATTCTTGAGCATTAATCCAGTTGTGAATATAATGCTGCTGAACTAAGTCTGGGAGTAAAATAAAGCCACTTCATAATGGAACAGCACTTTGTCTGGTGTGAATTTCTTGCATGCTTCATTTAGAATTGAGCATACTAATGCTCTGTCCAGTGATGACATTTGATTGGCCTTTAAAAATAATAGTTTTATAGGGTAAAGGACTTTACAAAAGATTTTATCAAGATAAAAACTCAGTGGAACAATCTACTGAATTACAGACTAGCCAATCTCCTTTAAACCTGACATTTCAGTGAGTAAATCATGATTCAGTTAACCATAGATAAGTGCAGTATGGAAATGGCAATTTTATCAAGCACAGCCTCTTCCGTTGTATTTTAATAATTAGTTTGCTTAATTGTGGTTTACTGAATAAGTCACCATTATCTGGGTTTACAGATAATGTAACCATTAATTACAGTGGCTGACATCCATACACTAAGCCAAAACAATCTGTTATAATTAGGACATTGCGTGAACCTAGGAAAAAGTGATAGTGGGGAAAGTATAAGAAATTAGAGTACAATTGATTGGTTTCTGTACAAATTGTCTTGAAGAGAGAGAGGTTTGTGTAAGATTTCTGTATCTTTCATGGCATAATCTAGAAACACTTAATAAATCCTGCTTGGAAAAAGTTAATACACAATGTGTTCTTGATAAGACAGTCTAAACTCTAGGGATTACCGAATAAAATACAAAAGTCCCGTACTCTGCAATATTTGAAGTGCTTTTCTCACATAAACTATGAATTATGTTAAAAAAACCAAGAATCTGGGTCTGTAATTGTGTTGATCCTTTAGAATGATCAACTCATAATACAGTTGAATTTTGAATTTTGTAGGATGTTATTAGGGTGCAATTCCATTTTATGGCTTCTATCCAGACTAACTTTTTGATTGTGACATTTTGTGCCTAAGTCTTAACTTAGCATGAGATAAGCAATGCACACATTGGTTCAAAGGCACCATTGCTTGTTAAAATGTCCCTTTTAATAACAGCTAATCAATGTGCATTTACAATCAACAATGTGGCAGAAAGGGAAGCAGGTTATTACACAGTTAGGTATTGTTAGGAAAAACAGCAATTATGGTAACCTGAATGAAAAAAAAAATTATTGGCTGCCATCTCAGACCAGCTTAGATTCAGGCAAACTTCCAGCATAGAAATTCATGACTTCACCTTTGCATAAATACTTTGTTCCATAAAGTATATTTTTCTATATTATACAATATTGAATGTTGAGAAATACAATATATGTCAGTAGTATGAATGGTCCCTGAGAATCTTAGGAATGTCCACAGAGAATGCTAAAAGTTATCAAATGCCATATTTAATGTAATGTAAGATTACATACATAAAATAATAGGAAATAATCCCAATGTTATTTAATCTGAATTAAATGCAAAAGAAGCAAAGTCTGTTTTAGGTGTTCTCCTGGGTTCAGTCTCATTGCTTTGTGAAATGTAGCCTCCAGCATGCCCTTAAAGCAGTGTTTTTCAATGTTAACAACTTTAAGACATGTGGACTTCAACTCCCAGAATTCCCCAGCATTGGAAGCACTGCCTTGAAGCCAAATGGCGCCTAAATCTAAAAAAAAAGGGATAGTCCTTTTCTAACTAAACCAGAGGTGGGTTGAGCAAGAATGAAAATGACAAACTGATGGTTCAGAGCAGCTGGTGAAATGAACCAGCAGATAAAACCTCCCCCTGCTCTGCAATTGCACTAACTTCCTCTTGAAAAAAAAAGGGGAAGCATCTCTTAAAGTGGATGAATCCTGCACCGTAGAGCGCCCTAAATGCTCTGTCTTTTTATTGACAGGTAAGTTTTCTTATGAGTTCAGCCAGGGTTAAATTTCAAGTTATGCTTCATTTCTGACTTGGCTGAGAAGGCTTTTTTTTTTTAAAAAAATTGAAGTTAGATTTTATTTTAATGGTGGAAATTGGGTCTGAGTTCACACATAACTTTAAGCCATAATGTGTTTTGACTGGTTTTGGTTTAGCATGTGACATAAAGTAAGTTACAATATATTGGAATTCCTGGTTTAGGACTGAATGAACCCAACTAAGTTCTTGACTTATTTTAGAACCTGTAGTTAAACAAACTATGGCTTAACATCTGTGAATCCGGTCTCTGAAACTGAGTTGCTTCCCAAACAAAAGCCAAGTGCAGCATATCAAAATGCACTGGCTGTTCCTTATTGTGCCTCTTTTCACAAACTGAAATCTCATCAGGCAGTTGTTAAAAGCACAAAATGCCTATAAAACACAATGCCTATAAGAGACAACACATGTAGCTCTTAAGATTTTCCCAAAGAGGTACCAGGACTTGATTTTGGATTACAGTAAGCCCAAAATCTCCAGCAGCCAATGTAGGAAACAAGTACATACGTTATTTGCTTTTGGCATGGTAATAAACTCATGTAGAACATATTTGTCAATGTGGATAGTATATGGGGCAGACAGTTGCTCACTAGGCTGCAACTGGTAGCAGCACTTTTGAGAGGGGGGGGAGGGGGAGAGGGGGAGGGGGAGGGAGGGAGGGAGACATTTTAAATATATATTTATCATAAGCCACAAAAAATCTTTGTGGGTAGGAAATAAAAATGTCTACAGGCTATAAATATTGTTGATCTATTGTCTGAGCTTGGCGCTTAGTAACAGCCAAATTAGAACCAGGAAGTTAGAAATTAGAGATCAGATATTATGAAAGTAATTCCTTTAAGAAAATAGATCCTTCATATGAAAGATGTTTTTCTTCTTTCCAGGTGCAGGAAATCTACTGGCAGCCTTAGGTAGCCAATCACTTCAGAACCCAGGAATGTTTACTAGATTAGGAAATTTCTGCAGCTGTCCACACTGGATGCTGAAGTATGTAAATCTATATTCCTGGATCTAATTCCTATAACCTTTGAGTCAGTAGTGGGTTTCAATTATCTTCGCTACCGGTTTGCTATTGGGAGTGCGTACACGCACGGGGCGCTTCTGTGCATGCGCAGAGATGTCTGGGCAGATGGGTGGAGCCTCCTGCCGCCGCCGCTACCGTTTCGCCCTATCGGGCGAACCGGTAGCAACCCACCACTGCTTTGAGTGAGTTTAATTTAAAAATGTCTCAATTAACAAGCAAATGCACTGATACTGTACACCTGGAGCAACCTACTTTGATCGGTTACCCATGCTTGGATTTATACAATACCCTAGACCGGGGGTGTCAAACTTATGTCGTCACATCGTCATCACGTGACTTATTACTTTTTTCCCCTTTGCTAAACCAGGTGTGGGGCGTGGCCAGCTTGTGACGCATCCGGCTTGTAGGCCGTGAGTTTGACATCCCTGCCCTAGACCAGGGGTAGGCAAAGTTGGCTCTTCTATGACTCGTGGACTTCAACTCCCAAAATTCCTGAGCCAATTATGCTAGCTCAGGAATTCTGGGAGTTGAAGTCCATGAGTCATAGAAGAGCCAACTTTGCCTACCCCTGCCCTAGACCAATGTTTCTATGACTCAGCAATTTCAAGTTATGTGGATTTCAACTCCCAGAATTCTGTAGCCTGCATGCTAGCTGGTAAATTTTGGAATTTCAAGCAACCCCCTTCTTGAAATTGCTGGAGTTGATAAATGCTGCCCTAAATTACCCTGGGATTCTTCAGATTAAAGTTCTGAATTATCTGAATTCAGCCAGCTGAAAAAATTAATTTGTTGTTCAGTGTGTTATATAAACTATGCTTCGATTAACTAAGGCTTAGTTTGTTGTAAAAAAGTTCGTGAGTGAAATGTTAGTGCTGTGCCACCTGTGTCTCTTATGTCAAAATAATAAGGCTACTGAGGATGTAAACATTAAGGATAAATACCCTCCCCACCCAATCAAGCTGTCAGCCCTGTACAAGTAGAGAATGTCGGCTAATGGCAGAACATTTAGACTTAGTCCCTGGGAGCAAGAAGAAGCCCCTGTGAAAACCTACAAAAATATTCTATCTCAGAAGAAGGGTTATTTAATTATGGAAATGAACTGGGATTGATAAAAGCAAAGAAGTTTTATATTCCATGTTCTGATATGCAGGTAAAGTGAAGCTCTTAGTTACTCTGTTTTAGTGTGATTAAGGAGTTCAATAGTGAATGAGCAAATCTTGATAAAAATTCAAATGTCAGTTCTTTTGTGCGACCTGCCCACTTTTCTTTCATTTTATCTTATAGGTGGCCTTAGAGGGGATGGAGATCAAGGAGTTGAAGTCCACATATCTTCAACCTTGCTAAAATTGAGAAACACTGCACTAAGGAGTTTTCATATAGTAGCTCCATGATACTGTACTCAGCCACATGAGTATGTGGCATGATTCAATTTGTTTATTTGCAGGGCATTTTTTGGGCTCACAGATCTTGATAAAAAAGGAAGAGGAAGACAGCTTTGATGAAGGCAACTTCAAACTTGTCCCTGGAGGAAATTAATAGTGAGGAGAAAAAACATTTTGAGTCTTTCATTAAACAACTGGGAGCTGATAATGTCTTTGAAGAGTAAGAACAATATGATAGTTTTACATATGTTTCACACTGAATCTCACAGTTAAATGGAAGAAGAATGGGAACGGGTGAAAGAGAAGTGGATTTGACACAAATCAACAGGTTAAATCAGTGGTTCCCAAACTTTTTCAGTCCACCGCCCCCTTGGTGCTACAAACTCATCCTCACTGCCCCCACCCCACCCCCTCAGGTGGGCGTGGCTTAGTGGTCAGGTGACCAGGTAGGCGTGGCCAACTTGTAAAGTGTGGTGAAACTCACTTAACAATGCTCTTGCTTAGCAACCAAAATGTTAGGCTCAATTGTGGTCATAAGTCTTTCGTTCTTTCTTTCTTCTCTACCTTCCCCATTCTTTCTTTCTTTTTCTTTCTGTCTTTCTTCCTACCATCTTTCTTTCTTTTCTTTCTTTCTGCCTGTCTTCCTTCTTTCCTACCTTCTTTTCTTTCTTTCTGTCTGTCTTCCTTCCTACCTACCATCTTTTTCTTTCTGTCGTCCTTCCTACCATCTTTCTTTCTTTCTCCCTCCATCCCTCCCTCTTTCTTTCCTTTTTCTTTCCTTCTTCCCTCCCTTCACTTCCCTCCCTCTTTTCTTTTTCTGTCTGTCTTCCTTCCTACCTACCATCTTTCCTTCTTTCTTTCTGTCTTCCTCCCTCCCTCCCTCTTTCTTCTTTTCTTTTTCTTCGTTTCCTTTTTCTTTCCTTCTACCCTCCCTCCTTTCTTTTTCTATCTTCCTTCCTTCCCACCATCTTTCTTTCTCTTTCTTTCTGTCTTCCTTCTTCCCTCCTCCCTCGCTCTTTCTCTTTCTCTTTCCTTTCTCTTTTCTTTTTCCCTCCCTTCCCTTCCCTTCCCTCCTTTCTTTTTCTGTCTGTCTTCCTTCCTACCTACCATATTTCTTTCTGTCTCCCTCCCTCCCTCCCTTTCTTTCTTTCCTTCTTCCCTCCTTTCTTTTTCTGTCTATCTTCCTTCCTACCATCTTTCTTTCTTTCTTTCTTTCTTTCTTTCTTTCTTTCTTTCTTTCTTTCTTTCTTTCTTTCTTTCTTTCTTTCTTTCTTTCTTTCTTTCTTTCTTTCTTTCTTTCTTTCTCTGTCTCTCTCTCTCTTTCTTTCTTCCTCCCTTCCTCCCTTCCTCCTCCCTTCCTCCCTCCCTCCCTCCCTTCCTTCCTCCCTCCCTCCCTCTTTCTTTCTTTCTTTCTTTCTTTCTTTCTTTCTTTCTTTCTTTCTTTCTTTCTTTCTTTCTTTCTTTCTTTCTTTTTTCCTTTTTCTTTCCTTCTTCCCTCCCTTCCCTTCCCTCCCGCCAGCTGTGGCCAGGCCACCGCCGCTCACCCAGGCCGATGGCTTGGTAAGTGTTCTCCGGGTTGTGCACCAGGTCGCAGAGCGCCATCAAGGCCGGCTGCCGCATCAGCACTTGGGGTGCTGCAGCTCTTCATTGAGCTTGGGGAGGCCTCAGCGGCTGAAGGCCACAGGCACCTTGGTGGGGTCGATGTCAAGGGGCAGCTGGGCTGAGATCCGCGGGTGCGCCATGCTGGAGGGGAGCCCGCCGAATTGCACGCACCGGGTTGCTAGGCGATGGGGACGCCAGGCGGGAAAGTCCGTGCACGTGCAGGTCCCTCGCATGTCTGCGAGCGCTCGCCCGAGCAGCTTCGGGAGCGGTCAGCTTCCCTTGATGCTGTGCCGCGCTCAGTACCTAGCACTTGTAACTCCATCGCATTCCACGCTCTTGGGTGCAGGGCAGCCCATTCTGAAAGAAAACATCTCGCGTTTTCTTTCAGAATGGGCTGCCCTGCACACAAGAGCGTGGAACGCGAGGGAGCTTCAAGTGCAAAAGCATGGCAAACCACCTACCGCCCCCCTGGCCCCTCTCACCGCCCCCCTGTTGCCACTCTTGCCTCTCACCGCCCCCCTAAGGGTTCCCACCGCTGGGTTAAATTAATATAAGGGCCTTAAAGGTGGGAGGTGATATAGGTGATCACATAAGCTTTAAAGGAAAGATGGCTGATGAAGATCTTACCTCCATCCATTTTGCAAGACATCTATAAATTCCTTGATTGTGCCCTTGAAATCTAATAGCAAAGCCTTGGGTTTTGGCCATGCAATTTTAGCTAAAGAAGATGGAAAATTAAATTTCCCTAAATACCTGAAAAGTAAAGCACCAGAAAAATAAAGCACCATCTCAGGGGACAAAGACCCACTATAGAAAGGATAGACAAAAATAAGACTGGTGGCACTTTATTTTTTGTTTGTTAGTTTGTTTACTAGAACTCCCAAGTTCCATCAATCAGGTGTAAAATCTGTTTCTGATTTTCCAGCAAAATTAGTTTTAGCTACTTGGTTTAGCATAGGTAGAAATCTTTTCCTTGTTTATGTAACTCCTCCTGCCCTCTGTCCTCAGATATCCCATTTATCTTCATAGGTATCCCTATGCGGCTTTACAGCATATTTTGCAGCTGTTATCTCCAGCTTTGTGGAACACCAAGTACCAGCAGCAAGCATTACACTTGTCAATTGATGTGATTGAAACCAAGTTAGCATATATATTATTACAACTCATTTACCCAATGATTTACTTGTAAATGAATCACTTCCAAGACAATTTATATGGAAATATGGATATTTCAATGCTGGCAATAGAAACGTTTCAGCCTTAACACACATTTCCATGCTGATTTATTCATGTTCAGCTAGAACTGGGATAAGCTACTGTAAAATAATAAAAGTAATTGAACCAGAATATTGACCAGGAAGCAATAAATTCTCCTCTTGTACAGCAAGTCAGAAATCTGGAAGATCTGGGTGCAGCTCTGGGAAGCAGAACCACATCTGCTGGGAAATCTGAAGGAGTTCTTGGCTAAAATGACACACTTGATCAAGGAAGCTAAGCATGAAAAAGAGAAGATACAGTTACTACTGAAAATGTAGGTCACTGAATAGAAATGGAAATATGGGGTGTGTTTTCATTAACAGATTTTTAAAATGGGAAAAGCAACACAATTCCTGGAAAAGTAACTATGGAACTGTAAGGAGGGGAAAAAAAACCTCAGTATCTGAATTACATAACATACTAAGCTGTGGTAGTTGATTTGTTGATGACTAGTGAGATATGCAAAATATAGTTATGAGATCTGTAAATCATACAGCATAGCATGTTATAGCTACTGTTGCTTTTACAATAAACCATTGTTTTTTTATAATGTAGGAACCATGCCTACATAAGAAGAGGGAATAGAAGGCAGGTATTTTAGCTTCAAAAATCTTTATCAAAAGACAAAGCCTGATTTCACAAATCCTGCATATTTTGCTGAACTACGGTTTGTCAGATAAGCCACAGTTAGCAGAGTTAATACATAATTGCTGAACTGTCATATTGGTTTAAGCCTTGGCATTGTTTGTTTGGATTTGGCTCAGTATGTTATATGAGGTCAGCACATATACCTGGAATTAGAGAACTTTGAGTTCAGGGATTAGTGTTTTGTAGCCAATCTACTGCGCCAAGTTTTCCTCATGTAAACTATAATTGGGTGAAATGGAGAGAAGTTAATAATTGGGAATTAGAAGTCATTATTGATAGTTGCAAATGCTTGAGGTCAGATTTTTCATGAGTTCTTTTGTTTTTCACATTGGCACTATATATGACCCTCTAGTTTTAACAATAATCAGCATTAAATAGAGACTCCATGGACAGTTTTATTTCTTTAAGATACCTTTCTCTAAAATGGGGCTCCGCAGAACTGTTACAACATCTGTGAGTGATAATCCCAACATAGCTGAGAATCACTATAGTGGGAAAGGCTGCTTTGGAAAAATATAAGGAAGAGCAGTAGAAGAAATAGTGGGCATGCCAATGGCCTCTGGACTGTCTACCTTAAGGGAACTGGTGAGGTTGGGCTAGTATTACAGAACAGTCGTCCTGTAAAATTAGTTACTGAGCAGACTGAACATAAAGGAGTGTAGTAACAGTTGAAGAGTCTCTTTGTGTGCATAAACATCTGTTAACATCTTTTTATTGGCACTCTGCTAGACAAATATCTGATCATAACAAGAAGGTGCAGAAGCTATATGAGGAAATGGAGCAGCAAATTGAGGGGGAGAAACAAAAACTGCAGAATGAGGTAGGTGTCCAGTTGGACCATGCCAGTTCTCAGGATTTATCCTTTGTTGAAAAATCTGCCCTTTCTCAATAACTTGGAGCAAATTTACCTGCAACATCGTAATGTGGGATTAATTTCCTATGTAATAATTGGAGGGAAGGGTGTGTTTATCTTCCTCTTCTACAAAAGCAGAATTGAATCTGGCCATCTAGTGAGGACATCAGGGGTGAAATTCAAAAAATTTTCCCTACCGGTTCTGTGGGCATGGCTTGGTGGGCGTGGCACGGGAAGGATACTGCAAAATCCCCATTCCCTCCCCACTCCTGGGGGAAGGATATTGCAAAATCTCCATTCCCACCCCACTCTGGGACCAGCCAGAGTGCCAGTTCTCCGAACTATTCAAAATTTCTGCTACTGATTCTCCAGAACCTGTCAGAACCTGCTGAATTTCACCCCTGGAGGACATGGATGAGATACCAGGCCTTTTCCATGACAGTCATCTCCCCCTTCACCCCCCATTTTGGAATTTCAAAACTCCAGAGGTGTTTATAAAGTTCCTTCCTCAAATAGATTCCTTCCTCAAATAGTTCCTTCCTCCTGAAAATAGATTTAAGATAGTTCTATTCCCACAAGCCTTCAAGCTTATTTCATTGTTAACAGTGTCTGTCTTGGAGCTGGTGGGTTGGTTTATATCTGTATACAATTTTATATTTTTATTATGTTGTATTTTGATTGGGGCAGGGTATAAAAATTAAATAAATGTATAATATGAGAGGACCAGGAAAATCAGAGCACCCAATATTCAAAAAATGGAAGAGAAATAAGTGTCTTTCTCGAGAAGGGCATTCAGAACTGAGTTGCCTCTACTTCAGAAGCACTGGTAGTATGATAGAGAATGTATGCATTGTATTACAAACGTTTAATAACTTCACATTCAGCAGAAAAGAATACCCTGTTTTCCCCAAAATAAGACATCCCCTGATAATAAGCCCAATTGGGCTTTTGAGTGCATGGCAATAAGGCCAAGCTCTTATTTCAGGATTCAAAAAAATATAAGACAGGGTCTTATTTTCGGGGAAATACGGTAGAGAGTAGCAATTCTCAACATGTAAGGGAGTGAGATGACGAGAACTGCAATTTGTAGTGTCTCAAGACTACGGATTCCCTCTCTTGTACTGTAGGAAGATACAGTACAAAAATACAAATCTTTTCCCTTACCATGAAATAGTCATTCTGCATTTCCCCTGACCTAGCCTGAAGTAGTGAAAATATAAGGCAGAGATCTTCAAACTTGGAAATTTTAAGACTTGTGAACTTCAACTCCCAGAATTCTCCAGCCAGCTACGCTGGCTGGAGAATTCTAACAGTTGAGGATCACAAGTCTTAAAGTTTCCAGGTTTGGGGACACCTGATATAAGGATTCTGTAAAGCCATAACCAGCTTATTTTTTTCTAGCTAAAGCAGACATGTTCCTAGGGAGGAGCACAAATTTGTTACTTAGGTACTTGTATTATGTTGCTTATAGGGTCCCTCCCTTTCCCTTTTTTTCTATGTTCTTTTAAATATATATTTGTATATTCGTTTCTTTCATTTTTTCTTCTTCCAAATTAGAAGGAAAGGGCCACATAAAGTATTGGGCTATAAAACAGGTAGACCTTGACTTAAGACCATTCATTTAGTGATCGTTCAAATTTACAACGGCACTGAAAAAAGTGACTTATGACATTTTTACGCAGTTACAACTGTTGCAACATCCTCATGGTCATGTGATAAAAATTTGGACACTTGGCAACTGATTCATATTTATGATAGTTGTGGCTATCACGGGGTTATGTGATCACCTTCACAAGCAAAGTTAATGGGGAAGCCGCATTCACTTAACAACCGTGTTACTAACTGAACAACTGCAATGACTCACTTAATAACTAGAACAAGAAAAGTTGTAAAGTGGGCAAAATTCACTTAAGAACTGTCTCACTTAACAACATAAATTTTGGGCTCAGTTGTGGTTGTAAACCTGTACTCTAAATTATCTGACAGAAATTAGCAGGTGAAGGCAGAAGCTGCAAACCTTTCCTCACCCTTCTGTTTATTTTCTGGAATATATCCTGAGTTTGCCATGTGGTACCTTCTAGTATTTTAGACTTCATTATTTAAATGAAGCCTCAGCCAGGGCAGGGACTGAAAGTTATAATGTAAGGAGAAATCTGGTTGAAAAATCGAGCTGACATATACCTCTTGCTATTATGGCCTTCCACCTCCCTTACTTTTCAATATTGGTTCTAGATTAAGCACAAGATGAATTTACCATATCACTTTACATTAAAACATTCAAATGAGGAATTCTCTGTGCATTGATGTTAAATTAAACATTATATTATAACACACATTAAATATTAAAGGTAAAGGTTTCCCATGGCGCAGTGGTTAAATGCAGCTACTGCAGGCTACTCCAGCTGACTGCTAGTTCAGCAGTTCAGCTGTTCAAATCTCACCAGGCTCAAGGTTGACTCAGCCTTTCATCCTTCTGAGGTAAAATGAGGACCCAGATTGTTGGGGGCAATATGCTGAACTCTGTAAACCACTTAGAGAGGGCTGTAAAGCACTATGAAGCGGTATATAAGTCTAAGTGCTATTGCTATTGCTATGTCCAGACATGTCCGATTCTAGAGGGTGGTGCTTATCTCCATTTCTTAGCTGAGGGAGCCAGCATTGTCTGAACACACTTCCGTGGTCATGTGGCCAGTGTGATGATATGCTGAGGCGCACGGAAGTGATACCTATTTATCTACTTGCATTTGCCTGCTTTCAAACTGCTAAGTGAACAGGAGCTGGGGTAAATAATGGAAGCTCACCCTGTCGCATGGCGCTCTGGTCTTGAACCCAGGCAGCCAGCTGACAAGCTCAGTGTCTTTAACCTCTGAGCCATTGTGCCCAGGGGTGGGTTCCTAATTTTTTTACTGCCACTCTGTGGGCGTGGCTTATTTTGTGGGTGTGGCTTGCCGGCCATGTGACCAGGTGGGCGTGGCTTCTCAGACTGCTGAAGGAAGAGGAACTGAGATAGGTCCTGCTGCCCATTCCCCCTCCCCTCAGCAGCTTGAGAAGCCTCAAATGTGCGAAAATGCCTAGGATCATCACCGCGCTTTCGTGACTTCTCAGACTGCTGAAAAAAGGGGAATGGAAATAGCTCCTGCCGCCCGTTCTTTCAGCGTCTCATGCGCTCCCTCAGCCATCCTCCTCTGCTTGGACTCACTGTGGAGTAGGAAGGCAGCTCATGAGCAGTGCCGGAAACTCTGCTTCTGGGCATGCGCAGAAGAAATTTTTTTAAAAAAATAATTTTTTTTTAAAAATGGCAACACTCAGGCACCAGCAACCAACCGCACTGGTACTGTGACATCACCCGTGGACCGCTACCGGTGCTATAGAGTGGACCGCACTGGTAGGAACCCACCACTGATTGTGCCCCTTCATTAAATATTACATAGACATTTTAGCCACATTGGGGTTTATTTATGTTCTTCTATGTGCTTACTGATTAATGAATAGATAATCTTTGTGTATTGTTATATTGTCACAATGGCACCATCCATGCATAATAAGGAAGTATCAATGGGGAACTCCAAACACTGAAATATCAGTGGGGAACTCCAAATATTGTAAAAATATTTTGGGATGGGCGACCCAACAGTGAAATCCACAGAGAGGGCCATGAGCACTGGGTACCAGAACACAAAACAAGAGCGGATGGGTATAGAATAAATTATCCTTGAAGAGTCATGGCTGCCAGTCTGTCCAGAAACCTGAATTTCTGACAATTTCTCCAAAGGCATAGGGCAACCTTCTCTTCAAAGCCTGACTTATAGAAGACAAGCTTCATGTACAGTATATAAATGCATTAGGGTTGTTGGTTGTTGGAATTTTTGTTTTTTGCAGCCTTATAATTTCATTACAATTTACTGTTGCAGAGTAAAGCCAGGAGCCAGTTGCATGACATGGAGATGCAGCAAGAATTGGATGTTAGAGAACAGGAAATTCAGCATTCCCTTATTGATCAAAAAGAGGTAAAATATCAGTGGGGCATGAAGTAAGCAAGAGCATTCCACTTCTTCAATCTTTCACAGCACTGTGGCATTTTTCCACTTTCAGATGAAACATGCTTTATGTTGTCATCCCGATTGAAAGGAGTTTATTTCTTGCAACAGAAGCAGCGCCACCTTCTGGAAGCTTTGTCCTTTGTTTCAAATCATCATTGCTGTTTTCAATACTTTCAATTTTATGCAGAAACACTGGCTGTTGTTTACCGCAAGCAGAAAGTGACACCACTTTGGAAGCTTGCTATGAAATATTTATTTACTTAGGCTTCTTACCTGCTTTAACTATTAATGACTCCAAGCAAGCAGATTGCATTCCTACTTTCCGGTAACAAGATTAAAGCAATACTCTTCCTTTGAACCACCAAGAACAACAAATACACCCAAGTACATAACATACACTACTGTAGGAGGGGCCTAATCCCATCCACCCTGAATGCCTTCTGGAATACTCAGGGCTTAATAGCTTTAATGAAGCAGCAGGGCTGGTGGCAGCCTGAGCTTGGGAGAGATGCTGTTCCAATGGAGGCAGCAACCAAACAAGCTCTCCCTGGTGGCCCTTGATGATGACAGTCCTTTAGAGCAGTGCTTCTCAATTATTTTCTGTTACGCCCCCCCAGGAAGAAGTAAACATTTCACGCCCCCCCTCAACTCTCCGCTGGGACGACTGTTTGCAATATTCTGCACGTTTTTGCTGAAAAAACTCAAGCGGCTTAGCAGCGGGATTGGGGTGTAATGTGTTTAAGTGACACCTTAATTTATTTGGCTTCATGCTGTCCACTGCCAACATTTTTAGACACAGTAAACATACCGATCTTTCCTCGTCTCCCACCGTAGTCACAGTGAAGCCAAGCGCTACATACGCTTCATCATATTTCCTCACCTTAGCTTTCAGGAGACTTACGTTTGTCTCATTATCTCCGTCTCTCTCTCCTCCTTTCTTTTCATCCCTGTTAAATAGTTTTCCATGATGTCTCTTAAGGGTTTGTTATCTGCACTTCATATCTCCTGCTCTGTGCTGTGTGCTATTGTTCGGTGCAAAAAATCCCTACTCCCTGTGGCAAAAAAAAGCACGTCCCCCAGGGTCATGCGCCCCCCGTGGCATCACTCCGCGCCCCCCCCCCCAGGGGAGCCCGCCACACTATTTGAGAAGCACTGCTTTAGAGAGGGAATCCAGAGGGGGACCTCCATTCTAGATCTTCTTGGACAGGTTGAAATGCCATAGGGAGGTATCTCTTGAAACTATTCTGGTATTTTTGAGCTTTCGTTGCCAGCTTCCAATTTGCTGCCTGCAATTACTGATGGAGTGCAACCCTCATAATTCTGTAATTGCACACTCAGAATTCCCATTGGGTGGAAATTATGCAAATTGCAATCCTTTGGGAGGTCACAAGACTGAAGAGATCTGTTTATCTATGGAACAGAGTTGTGCTAGGTGAAAACATAAAAGAAAAATAAACTTATGCATAGCTTAGTAAGCTCAAGAATATTCATTCTCAGATATTAGTAACGTTACCACTTTCTCTGCCTAACCCCAGCCACTTGGTCTCTAGTAGTCGCCCGGAGGAGTTTTAGACATGTCAAAGGTTGTTTCCAATGGAAGCTTACTCCCAGACCCAGTCTTTGAATAGACTGAACAAACTCTTTTCAGACACAAAAAATATTTTTCACATTAGGTTGCTTTATCATTTTTCTTGTCTTTAACTGTGTCACAGCCAGCAACATCCAACAGTTGCCTGTTCCTCTCCCCAGCCCCAACCCCCACCCTTGATTTCTTTGTTTGTGAGAAAAGATGAAATCTGCTCAGCTTTTGCCATTTCCCAGTTTTTAATTGCACAGGACATTTTACTTTGAAAAGGTGTGTACAGTATGTGTGTGGAGGGGTCAATGTTGTTTCAAATGGGTGGAGCGCCATCTGGTTTTTTTCCCAACCCAGATTCTGATCTGGGAGACTTAAAACATTCCGTTGCAGAACAGCCTACCCGACAAATGGTTATGAAAGGTGGATGGACAGGAGAAAGGCCAGTGGGGGATAACAAATCTGCTTCTTCCCTGCCCCTGCTCCACAACCACTAAAGAGGTTCATGTTAGGATGAGAATAAAATCTCATAGAGGCGACGTTTGGATCTTTACTTGGAATTCAATCATTTAGAAATAAAACCGAGATTGAAAGTCTAATAGAAAATATTTATTTCAGTACAAAAACAATAAACCCTGAATAATTACATCTTTGCTAAGAAACACGACCGTTCAGGTCAAGAGCCAAGGCAGAAGAAGTTAATGGTGGATTAGGAATGTGGACATACGTAGAAAGCATATCACGTGTTCTGCTGGTATTGGAAAGTACCATCATATTTAGGATAGGGGTGCATCACTCTGCATAGACATACAACTGACAATATTCACTACGTGACAGTTTAGAAGGTGAACAAGAAGCGAGAAGCCACAGAAGTTGCAAGTGTCGAGATAGCAGCCAAACACCCTCCTCCCCCCCGCACCTCTCATTTCTCTGCCATTCGCTTGCCATCTATTCCCATCTCAGGCTGGCACATGCAGTTGTGAGTTGGGCAGGGCAAGGCGGCATCGCAATAGCTCATGGTGGACACGAGGCTCCAGGGGCGAGAGTGGAAAGGTGCCAGCTGTTTCGTTAACTTTGCCATCCTCCCCCAAGCCTTCAGCCCTAAGCAAACTAGGTCCCATCTGGGTTCACCACCACCAGACGTATCAGGTTTCTCTTGTAAGAAGAGCCTTCCTTCTATTTCTACCTCTGGAGCCAACTAAAGAATTATGCCTTTATTATGTTTTTTCAATAATTCAAGGCAGCAGACATAGTTCTTCCTTCTTTTATTTGTCCCACAACAATAACCTTGTGAAGTGGTTAGGCTGAGAGAGAATGACTGGCCCAAAGTCACCCAGTCGGCTTCCATGGCTAAGGTGGGATTAGGACTCTCAGTTTTCTGGTCTCTAACCTTGTGCCTTAACCACCAGACTAAACTGTTCTACTGCTCTGCTGGATTTTTCTTATTTCTCAGCTTGAAACTCAGTTGCTCAGTCTCAGGGAGAAACAACTGGTGACCAGCATCCAAACCCAGCAGCTGCAACAAATCAAGAGCAGTCTTGAAAATCAGCTCCAGCAAACCCTCCATCTGCTTCAACAGACTGAAAGGGGCCTGGATGTCATGAAGGATAGAATATCCCAACTGTACAGTGAAGGCAGGTGAGTCCTAATAATTGTATGGGTGGTTGCCTTGGAAGAAGATCTGCACATTTCAGTTGGCCCCAAATGCTTTCAAAAAGACACTGGACAACCATGAAATGGTATAGGTCTCCTGCTCTAGAAGGGTGTTGGATTAGAAGACCACCAAGGTCATTTCCAACTCTATTATTCTATGTTCTACCGGTATGTTCTATGCACAGTGCACTGACCACTCATGCTATATGATGCCTGTATCTGTTGTGGCCCGCCAGCAGCCAGTGGAGCTGGCAGCAGATTCAGACAGTGAGGAAGTTGGGGAGGAACATGGGCCAGTCCTGGAGTCTGGGGAAGGCTCGGATGAGGGCTCTGCGTAGGAGGCAGAGAGGGGGCCAAGGCCATCTGGCAGTTATCAGCTGCCTCCGGAGTCAGACATCAGCGAGGCAGAGGAACAGCTGGAGCCTGTTCCCAGTGTGCGCATGCACAGAGCTGCCAGAAGACGAGAACCACTAAGAAAGCAGGGTCGACTTGGGAGTAAAGCCACACCTTGGAGATGATTGGCCCCTCCCATAGGACATAAAAGAGGAGTGAATGGGGCGTGTGCTTTTGCAGGAAACAATTAGTTTGTTTGGTCGTTTCAAGAGTGGAAAGTTCTGTTTGTGACTCTAATAGACTCTGTGCCAAGTTTTGCCTTGCCCTGCGTTTGGAAACTAGTTCTCTGGCAGCGTTCCAAGTGAGATAAGGTTTGTGTTGATAAATATTCCTCTGAAAGACTGTTTGCCAAGCCTTGCGGACTGTGAATGAAGGGAATTCACAGTCGTGTAAATAAAAAAGGTTTTGCTGGGACTAAGACTCTGCTTCATGCTTTCTAAGGAAGCCTAGGTCAGAACAGTATCTTTTCGCTCTGTTGAGGAGCATCATCAGTTTTGAGGGCATCTCCCACCCTTGTTTTTTATTTGGGTGCTGTTAAATGATTTCCCCCTCTTCTTTGCACTTCACTGGGCTAGAAAAACTGGATTCAGAGCCCTGGTCCTTGTTGCCTAGGCCCAGCAGCACATCTGAGACTACTTTTGTTCAAAAGCTCCACATTAAATAAAAACCTGCTGATTCTACTACTGATCCTCACATACTTTGTGGCCAAATGACACAAAGGGACTTTTGCTCTCATCTTTAGAGCAGCTTTTGTTAATTGGGATTCCATGATAGATTGTGATTTTTTTTAAAAAAAATGGTTTTGAACTTTGCCATATAATGCTAATGTTTGCAATGGTGGGAATTTTTACTTGCCTCGACTCAGCTGCCCACCTGCCACTTTGGTTCTGTTTTTGTAAATGTTGTAAAACCATGGATTGTATAGGTTAGAAGTGAATTGTGTTGGAACTTTTTGTATGTTTGCAATGTTTATGCAGGGCTTCTTTGAGACTTGAAAGGCCTTGGATTTGATTTGAGGGTTCCTACAGGATGAAAAGACTGATAGGCTGGACTAGACCAGTTTCTGAACCGCAGCAACTTAAGCTGGGTGGACTCCATGCAGGAGATTTCTAGCAGGGGTGAAATTCACTTACCTTCCCTACTGGTTCACAAATGTGCATGTGCGCAGATGCTGAAAATCATCTCAAAAAAGGGACGTCATGACATCCGCGTGGGTGGGCGGGGCTTCATGCAGTCACCCCTACCGTATCGCGCGAACCGGATAGAGCCGGCTGAATTTCACCCCTGATTTCTAGGAGTATCAATCCACCAATCTTAAAGTTGCTGAGGGTTAGAGTCTAGACCAGAGGTGTCAAACTCACGGCCCACAGGCCGGATGTGTCATGCGCTGGCCACGCCCACCTCTGTTTTAGTGAAGGGGAAAAATTGTGATACGTCACATGACGACGTGATGACGCAAGTTTGACACCTCCGGTCTAGACCATAAATTGATAATCCAAGTCTCTTTTTAAGATCTACTCTCTTAGGCAAAATACACTGCTACAATCAGTTTATTGCCTATGTGATACCCTTGCGGGGGAAGATCTTCCAAAGTTTTTTGAACATTTTGATATCACCACAATGTTTTATTCACTATTCATTTTTGTTCTATGCTGTTTTAAGACACTTCCACATGAAGTTTGCAAGGTTGGGTTTGTGTGTGTGTGTGTGTGTGTGTGTGTGTGTGTGTGTGTGTGTGTGGTTTTTTTTGCTGCTGCTCCTGGATTGGCTCTGTACCCGATCATGCTACACCACTTGGCAGGAGATCAACTGTGGGCAAAAGTTTGGAAGATTTGAGATGGCTTTTCTCCTTGCTGCTGCTGCAGCAGGATTTTTTAACAAAAAAACAGGACAATGATTTTTTGCTTTCTGTTCTCAGGACAGGACAATGAGTTATGCTTTCTGTTCTCAGGATTTTTTAGTGGGTAGAAGGGAAGACAATGAAAGGTCAATTTCAAATTTCTTGGAGGAAATGAACTGAAGCAATAGTGAAGTGGAAGTATCTCTATTCTCACTATTTTGTCCATAAAATGTGCATGGGTGTATATTCTGTACTCCTGACAAACAATGTGAAAAACAAAGGCGCGTCTCTTTGAGTTCCATCATGGAAGAAAGGCTAAGGTGCTCAGAAAACAGACTGATTATTTGCAGGACTGAATGAAGCACTTCTTACCTAATGAAAATGCTTGTGGTTTTTTCCCCTATCTGGACAAGTACTTGCATCATTAAAACATCCACTCCAGGGGTGGGTTCCTCCCGGTTCAGACCAGATTGCCCAAACTGTTAGCGACCCGCTGGTGACGTAATTTTGGCGTCACAGATCCGGTTCTGTCTGTGCTGGTCCGTGCTCGCTGTCATCTTTTTTTCTGAATTTTCAGCCGATTTTTCTGTGTTTGGATGGCTTCACAGCGTTCTGTGCTTTGAAAAAAGCCCTCCCGCCCGCCCGCCCCCGGGTTAATACTGACCTTTATTTCTTTGCCCGAAGCACAGCTGATGAGCTCCTCAGCTGTGTTTCGGGCTGAATACACCTTCTGAGCATGCGCGGAAGTGAAATCGCGAACCGGTGGTGAAGGTAAGTGAAACCCACCCCTGATCCACTCCCATCAATATCTATTAATTTGCTCCAGAGGCACCATGGTAACTTGGTAAGCATAGAACAGCTCAATTTCATTCCCCAATAATAGCAATAACAATAGCAATAGCACCTAGACCAGTGATGGCGAACCTATGGCACGGGTGCCACAGGTGGCACGCGGAGCCATATCTGCCGGCACGCAAGCTGTTGCCCTAGCTCAGCTCCAGCGCGCATGTGCGTGCCTACCAGCTGATTTTTGGCTCACGCAGAGACTCTGGGAGGGCGATTTCGGCCTCCGGAGAGTCTCTGGGGTGCCGGGGGGGAGTGTTTTTGCCCTCCCCAAACTCCAAGAAAGTCTCTGGAGCCTGGGGAGGGCGAAAAAACGGGCCTACTGGGCCCACTGGAAGTCGGGAAACGGGGAGTGGGAGATGTCACGCACGCATGCGCAGGGGGGTGGGGTGAGTGGGGGGCCTTGAATTATGGGTGTGGGCACGCATGTGCGTGCGATAGCGCGCGCACACACTATTTCGGCACCCAAGGAAAAAAAGGTTCGCCATCACTGACCTAGACGTATATACCGCTTCATAAGCAGTTTACAGAGTTCAGCATATTGCCCCCAACAATCTGGGTCCTCATTTTACCGACCTCAGAAGGATGGAAGGCTGAGTCAACCTTGAGCCGGTGAGATTTGAACAGCTGAACTGCTGAACTAGCAGTCAGCTGAAGTTGCAGTGCTGCTTTTAACCACTGCGCCACCTCAGCTCTTAATAATTTTGCACAAAAAGGTGGGATAAGCATGTGGAGTTATGGCAGGAGAAAGAGCATTGTAATTGTACTGGTACTCTTAACACATCTGGAAGGCTGTTCTGTTTTTTAAAAACCTTTATTAGGGATGCCGTGTGATTATTCTCTTTTCCTTGACTCCTTGAGAGAACACCCATTTCTCTTTGCACCATCATTCGTATTTGTATCCTCTGTACACATTATTTCATTAGTTTTGACTGTATTCGTGCTATTGGGTCTATATCTCTACTGAAGCAATTCACAAAGGTGCATGGAAGAAATGGAAAATTCTGCGCTATGTTCCTCCTTCTCTTTGCAGAGACACAGAAATGGAGGAAGACACCAGCAAGGATCCTCACTCTGCGCAGGTACTATTTGCTCATTGCTGACACCAACATTTTCTTCTGAATTAATAATGGAGATAGCTTTCTGATAATATCTAAGGCAGAGGGTCCTCAAACCTGGCAACTTTAAGACTTGTGGACTTCAACTCCCAGAATTCTCCAGCCAGCTATGCTGGCTGGAGAATTCTGGGAATTGAAGTCCACAAGTCTTAAAGTTGCCAAGTTTGAAGACCTCTGATCTAAGGTTTATTTGGTCATTGAATTTAATAGGACACAACTTCTGCTTTCACAAAGCCTCATTTCCTGTGTTTCTATATGAGTCACTGTTTGGTTTGTGTCTTTTGATTAGAAACAGAATGGATTCCCTTGTAAGTTAATTATTCTGTATAAGCTGTATAAGATTGATTCAGTGATCGAGGTAGATGGATGGATAACAGCTTTTCTCAGAAAAAGAAGAAAAAAACAGGAAAAAAACCAAGTACATTTTATTAATGTAACTTCTACGTTGCTGACTTCTGAAGTCTTTTAATAGCTAACAATTTTTTAAAAAATCATATAAAACAACTCCAATCTTAGTGAAGCATACATAGCAGGGGTGGGTTCTAACTTAGCTCGCTACTGCTTCGCTTTCTCCCACGCCACATGGCCGCGCGCACGCATGTGCAGTGCAAAAAACCCCAAATTTTTTTTTAAAAATAAAAATACCGAAAACAAGATGGTGACTGCATGCACAGTGCCGGAAACTCGGTTTCTGCACATGTGCAGAAGAAAAAAAATTCGAAAAAATGCAAAAAAAATCCCATGGACCAGCACTGACCAAACCGGGTCGGTGATGTCATTGTGACATCACCAGCGGGTTGCTACCAGTTCAGGAGAACCGGTCCGAACTGGGAGGAACCCACCCCTGATCCATAGCAATATCTCTTTAAGAGCTCTTAAAAGTTTAAACATTAACACATTTATTTCTTCCACAAGTTTTCATGGACTACAATTAATTCATCAGGTTGTTTAGCTATTTTGCTTATTTTTTATAATAAAACTGTAGTTAAAAAAAGTACATATCTAACCTTATGTTATGCCTACCTTTGGTAGCTGTAATCAATAAAGTTTAAAGATTTAAGTTACAATAAAGTTCAAAAAGTATTTATTTTACTTGATTTTCCCTACTGCTCTGCTACTTTCTAGAAATTCCGCACATGGATTCTTCATGGTTTCATTTATTATTTCCAATAATAAATGATTATTATTATTTCCAATAATAAATGATTTTCACTCCTATACATACGTAGTCATCAGCAAGTAAATTGAATCTGATAGTATGATATTTATTTCTAGTTTCATGGGTGATTTTTAAGCTTTAATAAAGAATCTTCAACAAATCCAAAGTATGTTGCAGAGAAATGAAATGTCCCACTGAAGACGTTAAGTATTTCCTTATAGGAATTGCTTCTGATGGAAGAGCTTGGAGAATAAATAATTTTCTTTTATGCTATTTTCTTATAAATGATAATAAGGTATAAAAGTTTGATTCACTTGCTCGAGAAAGGAATGCATGTGAAACACTTTGATTCAGTGGAAGATTATATTGCTGCTGTGCTTTTAAAGTCCTTGAGCTGTGCTTTTTGCCTTTGTTCCCCATTGGTTCCTGTCACATCAAAAATAAAAAAAAGCTGCAGAATTGTCTCTTTAGAAATTGCGAAAGACACAGTAGTAGATCATGCTGAATAGTATTTAGCATTTCCTCCCCCAAATAAATACAGAATTAATCTTAAATATTTTTCTTCTTGCCTTTCTTCCTTCTCTAAGGATCCTGTGAATTTAGATGAGATGATCTTCTCTCCACAGGAGGTGAACATGGAATATATTCTGAATGAGGATAAAATGGATAGCTCTATACAACAGTAAGGGTCAAAACACATCTATAACAGCTTTTATATAAAGATATCCAGCATCACAAGAGCTGAAGTGGTGCAGTGGTTAAATGCAGCCATTGCAGGCTGACTGCTAGTTCAACAGTTCAGCTGTTCAAATCTCACTAGGCTCAAGGTTGACTCAGCCTTCAATCCTTCCGAGGTCGGTAAAATGAGGACCCAGATTGTTGGGGGCAATATGCTGAACTCTGTAAACCGCTTAGAGAGTGCTGTAAAGCACTATGAAGCGGTATATAAGAAAAGTGCTATTGCTATTGCTATTGCTATAGAATAGAAGGGAAAGGAATAGTTTCCTGTATAGGTGGGGTCAGGAGCTTCTAAGGCACGAGTGACATGACAGGTGTATTCAAGAACTTAAAACCCAATTTGAATTCTGAGCCTCCATTATCCATTAACTCATGTACTAGAGAACAAAGGAAACAGCTATTCAGACTGTGCTTTATAACAAAAAACCCTTAAAGAAAACTTCTTTTAATCAAATGAATCTTCTGCAAAAGTCAATATCTACCTTCAGTACTGATGAACTGGGCTCCAAACTTCTTACTACTGCTGCTTCTGGTAAAAAGTAGAAGCCATTCTCTGCCCCCCTACTAATAAGGGTAATTGCAGATATTCCTTGGTTAACAACCATTTGTTCAACAATCATTTGAAGTTATGACAGAGCTGAGCAAGTGATTATGGCTGGTCCTCAAAGTCATGTGATTGCCATTTGTGACCTTCCCTGCTGTTTCCCCACAAACAAAGTCATTGGGGAAGCCAGAAGGAATGACTACAAGTTGCTCGGAGAAGTCTCCCTCTCCTACCTACCTTCTCCCAGCCTTCTGCTCTTGAGCCTTGCAAGCCACCCACATATCCTCCCTGAGCCTCATGTTCACATTGTGCCTATCCAGCCACTCATGCACCCTCACTCATCTTCCCTGAGCCTTGTGCTTGCCTCATGCCTCCCCTGCCACTTGTGCTCCCTTGTGTACCCTCTCCCACTGATCAGCAGCCACCCCAAACACCCCTCCACTTGTGCCATGTCTCCCCTGCTACTCATACACCCCCTTGCTCCTTCTCCCACCTGACAGCAGCCACTTACCTGCCCGCTGGCCTGCTTTTGAGCTGCCTGGGACTTGTAACTTCCTACAGGCTTCCCCACTGATTTTGGTTGTTGAAAACAGGCAGAAAGTTGTAAGCCGGTGCTTGATTAATGACCCAGGAACTTCTCTTAATGATGTGCCAGGGATTGCCATTGCTAAGTGATGGGGCCATGTGACATTGTGCTTTACAGCTGAATAGAAAAGAACAGCTGCATCATTTAGTGATTGAAATTCTGGTCCCAATTGCCATTGTAACTCAAGTACCAGGGGTGGGTTCCTCCTGGTTCGGACCGGTTCACCCAAACTGGTAGCGACCCACTGGTGATGTCACGATGACATCATCAACCCGGTTTGGTCGGGGCCAGTCCGTGGGCGCCGCCATCTTTTTTTAAAAAAATTTTTAAAATAAAAATTTTAAATTTTTTTTTACATTTTTAATTTTTTCTTCTGAGCATGTGCAGAAGCCAAGTTTCCGGCACTGTGCATGCTGTCGCCATCTTGTTTTCGGCTTTAAAAAAATTCAGATTTTTCAGCACAGCGTGCACGCGCCTAAGAGGCACACCCACGTGGCACGCCCACGCTGCGCAGAAGGAAACGAACTGGCAGCGAGGTAAGTTAGAACCCACCCCTGACCTGTACTATTATGGCAAGGTGGAGTCAAACCTGGACTCATTCAATAATGGACAAGCTAAAGTATATTTAATGCATGTAGAAACCCCATATTCCTGGTAGGTACTTTTGTGTCACTAGAATTCAGTGAGCTCTAGGATCTGTGTCCTTAGGAGCACTCATTCTTTTTCTTTGTATTGTTAATGATGTGACAGGACATCTGATGATGTGACATCAATGACTGAAGCCGATATAGAATCCGGTAGAAGAGTGATTTCCACTGAAGAGGATCCTTTGATAGAGCCTTTTGTAGATGAAGATCAATACTTTCCACAGGAGCCTTCAGATACAAATTCTTTGTTTAAAGAGTTGAATGAGGCTATTGCAGCACATAACAAAATGTCTGGATCCCATTATCAAGAAATAGATGATTTTGGTTTTCAACAAGAGCCCTTGGATCATATTAAATATCATGAAAGTTCTCAACAAAATATAATGCCTCTGCCTCCAATAAAAGAATACTCAACAAACAAAACCGTACAAAATAGAATTTCTGAAGTGGCTATATCAGAAGGAGGAGGTCGTTTTAGAGAAGTACCAGTTCGTGTACAAGTCAGAGATCTGGAGATGAAGAGAGCTAATTTTTCTAAAATCAGAAAGGAAGTCAAAACTACAGAGCCTACACTGAGAGAAAGGTTTGCTTCCATGATTCAACCTTTTGTTTATTCAGACTTGGCAATACAGGTCAATGACTACAAGAAAAGCCCAAATGAAAGTGGGATTCTACTTTTAGAAGAGGAAACCCAACCTGAACATAAGAAGAAAGTTTTAAAACACAATGATACCATTCAGGTTCCACAATTATCCGCTGAAGAAGGTGTGGCAAACCAGTCTGCAAAAATGAAAATTCTAGATAGAAAGGTATCTCAGACTCAACATCCTCTACTGAAAAATGTGCCATCAGAGTATTTTCTGCCCAAGGTGGCTCTACCCAAGTTACCTGCAGGGCATAATCCAAGCAGTCAGTTACAGAATATGTCTGGACCAGGAATGCATACAGAACTTGCTGAAAGACTAAAGATGTACTCATCAGAAGGCAGAAGAGAAAGATGGATTGGTCCATCTGAGTGTAAGAAGAATCAAGAGGTCAGTGCAGAATTTAATGAAGAAACCAGTGTTAGAACAGAAGTTTGTGATTGCCAAATGAATAAAGAAACTTCTAAAGACACAGCCATTCTGTATTCTTATCCAGATCACTTTTATAATGTGCTATTTGTAGGAGACTCTAATGTTGGCAAAACTTCCTTTTTAAACAAGTTGCAAAATGATTCTTTTGAAGCAAAAGTGACTGCAACTATAGGTATGCATTGAGCTTGAAAATCATGTGAAAATATATAGGTTTTTCCTTTTGAAAAGTCTGGTTTTGGTTTTTTCGTTTATTTGATTTTGCTTTGACTTAGGCCTCTTTTAATAGAACTATCAGATTTGGGTTAGAGAAATCCAGATCACCAATAATGACAGCAAGTGTCATTTTAATGTAATATTACATTAATAACAGCAATAATAATAGTTGTTTTTATTGTTATTCAAATGTAACCCAAGAGGGTTTACTAGATATTGAAGGAGTTGTTTAGCTCCATTTAGCTAAAATGTTTATCTTCAATATCTTGAAGGAAAACAGATTTCTTGGGATTTTTTTTTAAAAAATGGGCTCATGTTATGCGTACAAAGAGGTAACTCTTTCTGAATTGGAAGCCCTTGGTTTGTACTGAATACCACCTACTATTAATGCTAATTCTACTTCCATCTCACCACGGCCAACTCGCCACGGCCAATTCTCCACGGCCAACGTGCTGCAACCAACTCGCCGTGGCTGACTCACCGCAGGACCACTTGCCTTAGCCAACTTGCTGTGGGACAAGGGTTTTTTAAAAGTTTGTTGTAAAATCAAAACCAGAAGTGCACACAGATGACTGATTCAGCTGGATTCAATAACCTACAATACCATTAGCAGATTAT
This sequence comes from Diadophis punctatus similis, assembly GCA_023053685.1. NCBI lineage: Eukaryota > Metazoa > Chordata > Lepidosauria > Squamata > Dipsadidae > Diadophis > Diadophis punctatus. The sequence continues at coordinate 44,208,404 of JALIGW010000003.1, forward strand.
TTCTTCAAGTAAACACAAGCAGGAGTTAGCTTCATTTCAGCAGAGTTCAGAGTATAAAAGTACAGAATGCAGAGACTGGAGCCACACCCAGCCTTAAGCTTAAGTATTCAGTTTTGATTCTATGCACAGACTCAGAAGTGGTTAGCTCCTATTGGCTGATTCAGTTGCTATGCCTATTCATTGGCTAACCTTGTTAACATGGCTCTCCCAGTCATGAATATTCTAACAAGTTTCACCAATATCGAAGAAACAGTGGAGTAGAATCATTAACAGAAATGATGCCAAAAGAAGGACAAAATAAAATGTGAATGACAAAAATTTAAATATTTTTAAAATATTTTTTATATAATGAAATTGAATTGTTGAATTGTCCTGCAGCAAGTTGTTCTGTGGTGAGTTGTTCCACAGTGAGTTGGCCCTGGCGAGTTGGCTGCGGCGAGTTATCCCATTTCGCTTCCTACTGCCTCTCTCCTTTTTGGAGATAATTAGCTTTTTGTATACTGAGGCATCTTCCAACCAACGTGGCCCTTTTAAGTGCCAGGATGTGCTATATAAATAATGCACCAATAGAGTGAATTCCTTTGGTCCTGGCACTTTTGTTACTTAATCAGGACTTCTGATAAATAATGGAAAACATTATTATTATTTCTTCTGTATATCTAATGTTGTTCCTTCCTTGTATTATAATACGACTGAACAACCATGCTTTAAGTTGAACTGTACACACTTTTAAAGGAAAATATAGGCAGGATGTGTATCTTCTTTACATTATCTCATTTCTCCCAGGAGGATTTTGCATAAGCTTCCATTTCTTTTCTTTTTAATGGTATCGTTAACATGAAAGACAATCCAAAGTCATTCTCTGCCTGCAAATAGCAATGCTAGGTAAAACTTTGATTTTATTAACACCTGCAAAATGATTGATCTTCAGTATACTACTCCTATCTGCAAAATTCCTGCTTGCATTCCTCAGGGTTTTCGTTTTGTTTTATTTGAGCCAGCTTGAGGCTTGACCTGAATTCTATTGTAAATGATTGCATTGTATTCTGTAGGAATGGACTATCGGATCAAAACCCTGATTTTGGATAGCAAATGCTTTGCTTTACGTCTGTGGGACACAGCTGGGCAAGAAAGGTACAGCTGCAAAAATAAGGACAAAATGTCTGGAAACATGACTTTGGACTATGCTCAAGAGCGGTGTGATTAATGTGGATGGATAATGTTTGTTCCCAGAACTGTTGCATGGCTTTATGAAGGGAAACTCCCATCAGCAGATCATTCATGCAACCGTTCACGTCATTTCAGCCATTCAGTGCAATTGCTTAATCAATGTAAGAAGCCATATTGTAGCATCTCTGACAAAAGGCTGCCTAGCCTTTATATGAACATATCATAAAAATGTATTTGTCTCTCCAGGTAATTAGTTCCAATGTTGAACTGTCATTACCTTTTTGAAGATTTTTCTAACACTGTATCCCTGAGTCTTTTTGTACATTATTCTATGTCTTTCTTTGTGGGATAGAGGCCCTTTATCAAGTGGTTGAAAAGTCCAATCATAACTCCAGGGGTGGGCTTCAAAATTTTTAGCAAGGGGTTCTCTGCCCGATTGCTGGGTGGGCGTGGCCCTGGTGGGCGTGGCCTCCTGCACCACGGCAGGGGGGTGTTTTTGCCCTCCCCGGGCTCCAGAGGCTTTCTTCGAGTCTCCGGGAGGGCGAAAAAGGCCCCCCCAGGCTCTGGAGGCCCATTTTCGGCCTTCCCAAACTTCCAGCAGGCCCATTTTTCACCCTCCCCAAGCCTCCATGCACGCCCTGCACTCACCTGCATCCAAAACGGGTCACGTGGGGACTCCTCGGAGGGGAGGGGTTGGCGGGGCGGGGCCAGCCAGGAGTGGGATTTGGGGGTTCTCCGAACTGCACAGAATCTTAGGTAGAGGTTCTCCCGAACCCCTGCAAACCCCCAGCAGCCCACCCCTGCATAACTCCCTTATCTCAAGGATAAATGTACCCACTCCTCAATTTCTTTTTACAGGTAGTCCTCGGCTTAAGAACTGCATGTTTAACAATGGTGCCCATGGCCTTGGATAAAATGACTAACAGCACATCCTCAAAGTTACAACCATTGCACTGTCCTTGCAGCCCACATGATCTCAATTCGGGTGCTTGGCAACTGGCATGCATTTACAACATTTGTCTTGTCACATGATTGTGATTTGTGAATGTCTCAGATGGTTTCCGATAAGCAAAATCTCAGTTCACTTAACGACTGAGTGATTGACTTAATTACTACGTGATTTGCTTAACAACCACATTGGTTTACTTAATAACCACAGTAAAGATGGTTGCAAAATTGGATCCGATCATGTGATGATTTGCTTAACAACCAAAATTCTCTATTGTCTCTATTGTCATAAGTTCAGGACTACCTGTATAAGATTTAGTTTCAGGGCCTTGGTCATTCTTGTACTCTTATTCTGCATTTTAAGAATCTTTGTTAAAGTGAGGTGTCCAGAATAGTGTTACTCACAGTACTTATGAGGCCCTGACCAATGTAGCAGAATACTTACATTCTGTGATTCAGAAAATATCTATCCATCCATCCTAAAATAGTTGTCTGGTATAGTTTATGAAATTTGTAGCTTTGTGTACTTTAAAAGATATTGTATGTCATAGTCATAGTATGTGCATATATGCATGCAATATTCCTAACAGCAAAACTCCCTTTTTACAACCCTGTAATCCCTTAATTTGGGGTAGAGTCAGGGTGACTGGATGGAGCCGAGAATTTACTGGCTGGATGCCCTTCCTGATGCCATGCAGAGTTCACAGCAGATATTTTTTCTTTGGGCCCTAGGAGAGAAATATCTGCCTCTACCTAGGGTTGAACCCTCAACCTTCTGAATGGGAAGCAAGCATCTTTACCACTAGGCCACCATATTGCTCTATTCCTAACAATAACAGCATATTAAATATATTAAACAACATATAAACTCTAAAGACCTTTTCCCTTCTATTTAAAATACATTTCAATTGTTAAAATAAATTAGGTTCAAAAAAATTGAAAAGAAAATGTATAATTTTTTTATCATACACAATCATGCACATGAATCATTATGTATAGTATGAACACACATATGTACAGAATGCACATACATATTTGTGAAAAAAATAACACATGTTTCCTGACAGATATCACAGTGTCACCAAGCAGTTTTTCCGAAAGGCTGATGGAGTTGTTTTGATGTATGATATCACCTCAGAATACAGTTTTAAAGATGTGCAGTACTGGCTGAACTGTGTCCAGGTAAACAATAAACAGCTATATTCCACTGTTGTTTAATCTCAGTTTTTTAATTTTGATCTTGATGATTCTTAGAAATTTGAAACAATTTAGGTAGAAAAATATTGGTCGGTGCTGTATGTGGTTACATTGTCTGCTTCTGACAGTGTTTATTGCTTTGATAAATACATTAAGGATTGCAGCTCAATCTCTGTGATGTTACTCTAATGCAGTTTAGAGATTTAGCTAAAAGTATATGGCACTGAGCAGCTGCTGCATAGATATAATACCGTATCAAAATCTTTTAAAAGCATATATATTGGAAATTGTGTTATTAAAATAGTCATGGAGCAGAACTTTGAAATTTGTGTATCTCAAAGGTGCTTTTTGAAAAGGCAACTGGATTTTGTTTTTTTCCTTGAGGAAAATGTTTCACTTCTCACTCAAGAAACTTTTTCAGTTCTGACTTTATTTGAATGATTCAATCAGAACTGAAGAAGTTTCTTGGATGAGAAGCGAAACATTTTCCTCAAGAAGTAAACAAATCCAGTTGCCTTTTCAAAACGCACCTTTGAGGCAACCATGACTTGGACAACTGAGAATCTCCATAGAAATGGTTTGATTGGCATGGTCTATGACAGTGATGGCGAACCTTTTTTCCCTCGGGTGCCGAAAGTGCGTGCGTGTGTGCTATCATGAACGGGCAAGTGCCCACACCCTTAATTCAATGCCTGGGGAGGGCGAAAACGGCTTCCCCTGCACCCGCAGAGGTCCTCTGGAGGCTGGAAATGGCCCATTTCCCGACTTCTGGTGGGCCCCAGTAGGCTCATTTTTCGCCCTCCCCAGGCTCCAGAGGCTTCCCTGGAGCCTGGGGAGGGCAAAAACGCCCCCTGCCTCCCCAGAGGCCCTCCGGAAGCCTAAAATGCCCTCCCAAAGCCTCCGCGTGAGCCAAAAACCAGCTGGCCGGCGCGCACATGCACGCTGGAACTGAGCTAGGGCAACGGTTCGCGTGCCGGCAGATATGGCTCCACGTGCCACCTGTGGCACGCGTGCCATAGGTTCGCCATCCCTGGTCTATGATTTACAGTATGTGGTTGCGAAACAAATCATTGACAATTATGCAATAAATAAACCATTGTCAAAACAACTATTTGTAAACTAGCCATTGTTTTAAATGTTGTAAAAAATTAGGCAATTAAAAGTAGATCTTGCTTATTTTATATCTCCAAGTAAATGAGTATACTGTGTTTTTTAATGGTTAAGAAACTTAATCCCAATAGATTTTCTTTTATTATTGTTGAAAGGTTTAACAAAGCATTTTGATTTCATTTAATATCTGAAGAATTCTGTGCTTCCTCATAGGAAGGAGCTGGAGCTGGAGTTGTCGTCCTTCTGCTCGGTAACAAAACGGACTTTAGTGTGGAACGGAGAGTATCTGTAGAGAGTGGAACATACTTGGCCAAGGTACATTCCTTTGCTTTTCTCTTATCATTTTAATTACTTTTCCACTGATGGTAAAAATAATCTGATGCTATCTGGAAACATTTGCCATTAATTTAATCAATTTAAATATTAATTTAATATTAATTTAATAAAATATTAATAAATTATTTAATAAATTATTTGATGAAATGTTAAATTAATTATAACAAAAATGTTAAAATGCTGGGCATGGCCCTAACTCTCTTATATTCATTTGTCCAAGACTTACTCTTTGCAGGGGAAATAGAAACAAATTAGTAGTATAAGCCTATGTTGATGGTACATTAAAACAGGCTACAAAAGCTAAAAAGGAGGATAGGGATTTGTACCTGTATTTCATTGACATTGGCAGGTGGGTTCTTTTCAATTTCTTGCCAATGACAAAACCTTTTTTTACCCAGTTTCTCTACTTTAATCCATGTAAAACAAGAATAGAAACATTTGACAATATCCACTGTGATATATTGCATCTTCCAAATAAAATAGCAAGACTGAAAGTTGAATTCAGTTTTGGGGTTTAAGTGTAAAATCTGTCAGTTCAAAAAAAAAGCACGTGTTCCTTATCACTGCCTCTTACATTTTTGTGCTAGGTGTATGGACTCCCATTTTATGAATGCAGTGTTGCTTCAGGTTACAATGTCACAGAATCCATAGTACAGTTAGTCAGGTGAGTAATTAGTGCCAGCTCTAAAATTCATACATTTCTCATTCAAAAACCAACAGCAGCAGAGATCTTCCTAAGCAGTGAATGAATTGGTGAAATTGTCAAGGGCAAAAAAATCAGGAAATAATGAATGAATAAAAGTTTATTGTGTGTTAACACTCTCTACAAGAATCTGAACTACTAACATTCAAGGCAAATTGGTGGTAGATAAGAGTCAATGGAATTCAAGGTGGGCTGGACTTAGATCTCTTGTGGGCGCGAAGGGACTCAAGACTGATGATGTGCTTGATCCCTCCCTCCTCCTCGGGCACAATCTGGTTATCTTCTACCAAAACTTTGTTGAATATTCATTGTGGAATACAATTATGTCAGTTATACCCATAGTGTCAAGATTGACTAAAGCTAGGCTATTTTTATTAAAGGGGAGAATGTGTGTGAACGTCAGTACTGTATACTTTTTGTTTAAGGGGAGACTGCATGAAACAGACCTGTTACTTCAAATGATCTCAGAAATATTGGAAAATATAGTATGCAAAACAGTCTACAGACTATTTGTTTCTGTATTTATAATAGGTTGATGAAAATTCAGGAAGACCAATTAAAAAAGAAGGCTCTAGACTTGCCAATGCAACTTAAAAATAAGAGAAGTTGTTGTTTATAAAGTAGAAAAGACTAATGACTGTTGATCCTTGCATCCACTGCGTGACTGTGTATATTGTTTGCCCTCTTGAATCTGGATTGAATCCAACTTGTATAGTTTAAGAAGTTTTGCCACTCAGATGAAAATTGAGGATGGTCATCACTTTACAGATTTCAGACTTTAAGTTACTCTGGATCCCTGACCTGTTCTTTCCACTACAGATTCTCAAACTGTTCTCCATTGGAAATTTGCCAAACAATTATGAAAATCAACTCTATTTCCCCTGCATTTAGCCATCTAATTCAACAGATCTGGTTTAGGATTTGGGATTTTTATAATAATGCTACAGGTCACTTACATCGCTCATTAAAATATACCTGTTAAAGAGACAATTATCTGTGCTCTGCTGTAGGGGCTGACATGTTCATTAAAGAAACTGTATTGAAAACAGCGCCAGTGCTGGGGGGGAAATGTTTATTTCATATGAGTTATGCACATGTTTTGGATTGTGGAACAAGAACAACAACAAATACTGGTTTTTGAAAAAATAATGGAAGAAGTATTGCACTTTGAGATTGGATGAGGGAACCACCTATAATTCTTCACATAGCCACAATATTTCACATTTTTTTGCTGTGTTGTCTCCCACCCCATCCCTGTTTATATTTGTCTGTTTCTGTTCACATAGAGAAAATCCCAAAGTGCCTCCTGAAATTACTGTATGCTATCTAATAGAAAGCCTGGCCTCATACGCATCTTACAGAACTAGTAGTCACAAGGATCATTCTGGAAATGTTGACTACCTGAATCTCGTGCAGCAGTTAGCTTTTAATGTGGCAAGATGGTATGGATCACTTTCTCCCTTGCAACTCCAGTTCTCCAGGCTTCTAGAAGCAATATTCATCCCTTGCTCAGTTCAGCATATGGCAGTGTATTTTCAAGTTTGGCAGCTTTAAGATGAGTGGACTTCAACTCCCAGAATTTTCAGACAGCATGCTGGGAATTGAAGTCAACCCATCTTAAAGTTGCCAAGTTTGAGAAATACCAGCATGTGTTGTCTTTATTTAAGCTTCCCCCTCTCTTTCTCTCTCTAATACAGGGTTTCCTCTGCTTATTAATACAATTTGGTGGGTCTTTTGTGATTTCCAACTGATGATAAAGAAGATTTTAATATGTGGAAAGTTATCTCTGTTGCTTATTATTCTGTTCTGCATATCATACCATAGTGTGTATTTTTCTGTTTATGGCATCCTTGTGCTGACAAATATTGGCATAAGAATGATAAAGGATGCAGGTATTGCATTGCCATTAATGTATAATATTTCTTTTATACTGTACCAATTTCATTTTTAAGTACGGTATATGATATCCATGTACAGTTGCAGTTCATAGACCTTTAAAATAAAGTACTCTATTCCTAATACACAGTTCAGTTTCTCCTCTCCATAGAATTTTAATGACATGCAATGGGGGAGAAGCAGGGAGGGGAGAAACATGCAGATTTATTCTACTCTTGCCATTGTGTTTTAATTTGTTTTAATTTGTTCCCTGCCATTGGTGTCCTCAGGATGTGGCCATGAATGGTGGATTCAAAGCTCTAAAGTGAAGCTTTGCACTTATTTCCTAGGAACTCTTGGGCATTTATTTATTTATTTTAGGAAATTTATATTGCTGCCTATTCACATATGGCGACTTAAAAGAATATAAAAACCTCATATATAAAACAATAAAACTAATAAAATAGAATTATCACATAATAAATTAATATAGTAATATAATAATATAATAACCCCCCACCAGTGTTGGGTTCCTACCGGTGAGGTCCACTCTATAGCACCGGTAGCGGCCCGCTGGTGATGTTACAGTACCGGTGCGGTCGGTTGCCGGTGCCTGGGCGCCGCCATTTTTTTAAATGCCTAAAGCTTCCCAAAGTGGGCGTTTTCCGAAAGCTTAACCTTTTATACTATTAATTTTATACAGTTTTATACTGTTATTCTTTAGACGAAAACATTGAGGACTGTTAAAAGATACTGTTCTTTTAACAGTCCTCAATATTTTCGTCTAAGGAATCCATGACTGAAACAAAAAATGCTGTATGAGACTTGCTTGTCTTTTAACTATAGCATTTTCTGCATATAAAGGTTGCTGTGTTGCCATGGTGTAACACACACTTTGTATGCAAAGCTTTTCATGTAAGGTATAAAATAGCAAAAATAGTAGTAACATCTCTCTGAAATAACTAATATATGACCGGCAAGCCACACCCACCCGGTCACATGGCTGGCAAGCCACACCCACAAAATAAGCCACGCCCACAGAGTGGCAGTAAAAAAATTAGGAACCTGCCTCTGCCCCCCACCCCATATAGCTAGCTAATAGAAAGCTAGCTAGATAGCTAGATAGCTAGATAGATAGACATATAGTAAGTTTTCTTGCAATTGTATAGAAATAGATTGCATTGCTTTCTTATATGATTGTTAACGTTTGCTTTCCAGCCTGGCTTACAGCCTTGGGACTTCCTAGGGAATGATACTAACTGAATCAGATCCTTTTTTTAAATAGCTTTTTTGAGAGTAGCAAAGTTGGTCAATGTGGACATCAGTTATTGGCAAAAAGCAAAGCAGAATGTAACATGTGATCCACTATCAGAAATGAGCTCTTGGCCATTAGTAAGAATCCTAGATAAATTCATCACTATTGAACCTAATTATTCATCTTCTGTTTTATTTTGATTGCTTTGAAACATCTGCAAAATCTTTAACCTAAAACAATTTCAAAATAATTTAGGGTACATTCTTGAAATTTTTTCATTAAAAAAACGTAACAATTGAAAAATAGTAAATTAAAACATTTTGGTCAAATTAGGAGAGTTTTGCCTGGGATTAAAAACAACTACATTGGTGTGAACATTGGCCAGTCTTGAGGAGATGGCCTTTAAAGCACATCTTTTCTATAGAACTTCGGGGGCAGAAGAGATCTTAAAAGTACAGGCAGTCCTTGACTTAGGACCACAGTTCAGCCCAACATTTCTATTGCTACGTGAAACAGTTGTTAAGTGAACCCCCCCATTTTATGACCTTCCTTGCCACATTTGTTAAGTGAATCATTGCAGTTGTTAAGTGAATCTAGCTTCCCCATTGACTTTGCTTGTCAGAAGGTCACAAAAAATGATCACCTGATTCCGGGACACTACAACTGTCATAAATGTTGTCAAACGTCCAAATTTTGATCATGTGACCATAGGGATGCTGCAAGGGTCATTAGTGTGAAAAACAGTCATAAGTCACTTTTTTCAATGACATAACTTCAAGCAATCACTAAATGAATTGTTGTACGTTTGAGGACTAACTGTAGACCAGGGCTCGGTTCCTCCCGGTTCGGACCAGATCGCCAGAACTGTTAGTGACTCTCTCGTGACAGGACGATGGCGTCACGGATCCGGTTCGGTCGGTGCCAGTCTGTGGGCGCCGACATCTTTTTTGGGGAATTTTTCCATGTTTGGATGGCTTCTCCTCTTCCGTGGCTTAAAAAAGAGCCCTCCCACCAGCCCTGGGGTTAATACTGACCTTTATTTTTTCACCCGAAGCACAGCTGATCAGCTCCTCAGTTGTGTTTCAGGCTGAATCCTGCTACTGAGCATGCATGGAAGTGAAATTGCATGGGGGAATGCACACGTGCGCAGGAGCGTAGCAAGTGCGCGCGAGCGAAACGTCACGATGCGAACCGGTGGCGAAGGTAAGTGGAACCCACCCCTGCTGTAGATCCCGTTGGTTATCAGCTTTTTGAGTGTCCCTTAGAGTCCAGATTTATTTTGATATTTAATTACAACATTTTATTTTGTTTGTTTCTAACCTTTTTATTCAAAGATAGTTTTAAGTCATTCTGAGGCCTGTGGGATTGGACTGGCATACAAACCCAAGTAAATAAGGGAACAAATAAATGAATGGTTCCCCACCCAAAAAGTCCCTTGCCCTCATTATGACCCACTTATTTTGGACAAGACTTGCTCTGTTGACTTGTAGATGGCTACACATCCTTGTGCAAGGCCTTGCTAAAAGGCAATTTCAGGGCTGTTGGCCCAAACATTGCATGTTTTGTGGGGGAGCCTGAAGGCACAGACAGGATGATGTGATAGATATTGCCAAGAGTCCAATTTCCAGGGAAAAGGGGATTTTAAATTAAATTGTTTAGATAATAGTGAATAGACATAATTGAATAGAATTATGTTTACTGAGACATAAGCAGAATATTAAACTGTTTTTTTAATTTTTAGTGAGTCATCAATTTGCTCGTTTCTTTGTGTGTTTTCTTCATCATCTATTAATAGTCCTGAATGCATAGAAGGATTTCAAGAAAACTGCCAGTTGTGTACAAAAGTACCTTTCTTACTTCAAATATCAAATTGCTATAACAGAAACACCTTTTTTATGATCAACCTTGTTTGAAATGTCTCCACTAGATGGCAGCAACACAATTTAAAATTCATCACTTGTGTTAAGCTTGGGCCAATTTGAATTTCTTCCAGAATTTAAATTTTTACAGTAATTTGAAAATCAACAGTAAAATGAGATCCTAATCAAAACAACTATTTTAAAAGCAAGTTGGACTAATAACAAGAAAAATGTATACTGATAATGAATCATTCTACAAATGAGTGCAATGACAGTGTCAAAATTCAGATAAGTATGATAATTGGGACAATAAATTGTATCTCATATGTTGCATTTTGAGTTTCATTTCAAGTGAATCTATGGCCAAGAGTTAGTGTTTCATGCAACCCAGCAAAAAAAAAAATCACTTAAGAAAAAATACTGAGTATTGTATTGCTGATTTATATACATGTTATATATTACATGTTTTAATATCTATATGCTGTAAATTTCCTTCAGGAGATCAAGGCAGCATACGTAACATTACCTCATTTTTTTCTGTATCTCTGTAGCTAAGGATAAATTTAGGCCTAATTCTGTTGAACATTCAGTTTGTTTGTTTGTTTGTTTGTTTGTTTGTTTATTTATTTATTTATTTATTTATTTGTGAGACTTATTGTATTTTTCGGAGTATAAGATGCACCGAAGTATAAGACGCACCTTAGTTTTGGGGGAGGAAAACAAGGAAAAAAGGCCTCTGCCTCCCAGCAATTTGCCAAACAGCAAACAGCTAACAGCACAGATGATATACACTGTTTGCTGTGTATTTCTGTGCATGTGTGCTTGACCCATAGAAATAGCAAAGAATTGGAGAAATGTACATTATGGTAGTATATTAATCCCAGAAAGTTTTCTTAAATGTAATCACACTAACTCCTCCCAATTATTTAAATAGATCTACTCCAAACATGACTAAGTCACGGTTTCAGCTGCCTTATTTTAATATTAATACTTAATACTAATTCAGCTGCCTTATTTTAATATTAATACTTAATACTAAAACAGGACATTTCAGATTATACTTTTACAGATCTTTAAAATTGATGTGGCTTTCTGGAAGTATTCTCTGCTATTTAAAAGAAGATACAATAGCACTGGGCCTCTTCAGAGCAAGAATTTATTTTAAAAAGCTTCTTCATTTTGTTAAGTTGTCTATAACAATAATAAAGCAGTCTTTAAAAAATAAGTCTTATAATTTGAACAGTCTACAAACATTTAACAAAATAACATATTGACAGAATCTGCCTCTACCTAGGATAGAACTCACAACCTCTTGACTGTGAGGCAAGAGCTCTACCTCTAGGCTACAGTAGCTGTAGCTTACTTTCTTGCAATTTCAGCAGTGTAACATTGCCAGCAGTTTATCTCCCAGCATTTTGTCTCATTACAGTCACCGTAGTTAGTTTCATTTTACCACATGGCTTGCAAGCCTGTCAGCTGTAGGTCGGGAGGCAAGTAATCTCTTAGTGTGCTAATAAGGCTTCTGTTTCTGTTCTGTTTGCTGCAAAGGTAAATTGTTGGCAGGCAGAGGCCAAAGGGTGGGGGTGGCTGGGTGGGGCTACATTCGGTGTATAAGACGCACCCAAATTTTCACCCTCTTTTTGAGGGTAAAAAGGTGCGTCTTATACTCCGAAAAATACGGTATATACCGTCTCATAATGCAAGCACTCTCTCAGCAGTTTACACCATTAAGCAATGTATATTTATATTGCCCCCAACAATCTGGGTCCTCATTTTACCTACCTCGGAAGGATGGAAGGCTGAGTCAACCTTGAGCTGGTGAGATTTGAACAGCTGAACTGCTGATCACAGTCAGCTAAAGTGGCCTGCAATACTGCACTCTAACTGCTGCACCACCTCTGCTCATTGTTATCCAACCAACCACTTTAACCCGTGTGCCATACTGACTTGCTATTCTAGGCTGCTAAGGCTTTCAATGGAAGGTTTATAATGAAGAAATTCAAGGCCCCTCAACTATAAAGAAAACAAATGAAAGATCAAGGCTTTAAAGAAGGTGGCTAAATAGAAATCTATTATCCATGAAGCAGTGTACAGAATTAGAATTTAGGATAAAGCAGCTGGTGGCATTGTCATATTGTCTATTAGTATATTTGAATTCAATTAAAAAAATGTGCCGGGGAGTGTTAAAATTATTTGTAGAGGGTTCCAAAGAATGGGAAGAAAATTGTGCATTTTTATATTTTATTTAATCCTATATGATATGGTACAAGAGCAGGGGTGGGATTCAGCCGATTCGGGCGAACTGGATGCTAATATTACATATGGTTCACCGAACCGGTAGTTGCAAGGACTGGCTGGTCCCACCCACCCCACCCCTCTCAGGAGTCTCCACGTGGTGGATGCCAGGTAAGTGCAGGGCCCGCGCGGAGGTTTTGGGAGGGCGAAAAATGCACCTCCCGGAAATGGGCCCGTTTCCGGCCTCCAGAGGGCCTCTGGAGCCCGGGAGAGGCTGTTTTCGCCCTCCTGGAGGCTCCGGAGCCCGGGGAGGGCAAAAACGCCCCCCCCACTGTGATGCAGGAGGCCGAGTAGGCCATCCCCACCATGGCCACGCCCACCCAGCAACCGGGCAGAGAACCGGTTGCTAAAATTTTTGAATCCCACCCCTGAATTTGGGATTTATTGATCCTAAAGCTTTTCATCCCTAAAAGCAGGTAGAAACTACCTGACTCATTTTGGTTGCTTTCAAAATGCTGAGAGAGCAAAGCCACTTTATTCAGCCTTTTGCTGGCACTTGATGAACAAAGATGCATTACCTTGGGACTACATTTTAAAAAGTCAGATGTCGGAAGTATTGTAGATACTCCCAATACCTCAACTCTATGTCGTTTTTCTTTTTAATTTTGTCATCGGTTTTGCAGTCATGATCTTAAATGAACATGGCTTTCTTAGCTTTTCTCTGTGCATTGGGATGCAGTGAAGTTCTGGAGTTTTGGATATTTTGAGTTCTGCCACTCATCTGAAAAAGCATTTACCTCTTGAAGTTACTTTGCCTTTGTTACTTCCACTTGCCTTCCATCCTATCAGCCTCGCTGGGTACTAGCAACTTATGCTCAGTTAAGCGGGTGGACACCGATACAAATTGTGTGCACAGGGCGCACTGACTTAATAGTTTACCTAAACCCCATTTTCTGGAGTAAGGAGTATGCGTAAGCGCACCACCGTGCCTACCGCCCCTGTCCTACTGTCCTATTGTCCTTTTTTATTGTTACTTTTTACTTATGTTTATACAAACTACTACTATCCTATACATGTTTGACAAATAAAAAAATAAAAACAATGTCGTTTGTGGTTCAGCGCGTGGTGGGCAGAAAAAAGCTGCCAGCTTAAGGGCTCATTATTGCAAGGATGGGTATCTCGAGAGTGCTGCATGCGCGACTGATTAAAAAGTACTTTTTACTTTTTAACCAGTGACGCTTTGAGGACAGGGCTGAACGGGGAGCTACTGAGGCGAATGTGCCTCTGCGAATTTGAAGCCACGCTCCGCCCGACTCCGGAAGCAGGAAGCCCGGAGTGCAGCGGCTGGACTCGCTCGGAGGGGCCTCTCGGGTCCATGTTGAATCCAGGCGACTCGACCCGCCCGGCGGTTCATGGGGTGAGAAGGCGTTTGCGCTGTCGACAAGCGGAAGAGTCACCGCCAAGTTTGGACCGAGGGTGTCGCTGGGGTGGGGAATGATCCTTGCAGATTGTATCTCTTGGGGGATCCCGGGAGTGGATGGGTGGGAGATCCGCGCCGAGGGAGCTGAGAATCAAGTCGCCGGACCAAGCGCGAGGCCAGGAGGGTGGTGGTAGGCGTGTTTGAAAGGGCAACTCGAATGGCTTTTGGAGGACTCCTGGCTACTTGCCTTGCGGCCAAGTGAATTGTAGAGCAGCCTGCAAGCCCGTGTACGCGCTTACTGGGAATGAGCCCCATTTGAGGTTATAGGGGTTGACTTCCGAGCAGACACTTTTCAAGATTGCTGTTTGTTACGGTAGAAAGCAAAAGGGGACCAAGTGGGATGGAGAAACCATTGACTGCCAGCAGGGTGACTGTTAAGTCTCAGAAAAGATGGCCGTAAATTCATGTCTGAGGCTTCGGACATGGTGTATTCCGTGCTAGAAAGATGCGTTGAGGGATGAGGATGTTTTTGTTTTTGAACAGTGTCATATGATTGAGGGAAGTTCTATACCATTAGCTAGCTAGTGGAAATCATGCAGTTGAATTTTACAAGGCTTTCCCCTTATGTGATGTTACTTAGCACTAGGATGGATGGATGGATGGATGGAGAGACAGGTGCATAGAGAATTTATTAATAAAGTACTCCCTTTAATATCTACCATAACTAAATTCTTGATCCTGATGTTAACTTATTTAAGTTAGTGTATTCAGATAGTACAGTACTACAGTATGTTCCAGGACTCCAGCAAATAACATTATGGTAACATGGATTTATTGTAAGCTATGGATTATACCTCAGTGTCATTCTGTTTTGCATTCCAGTTGGTCCTTTTGACAGTGTCTTGTAATATATGAAATAGCACTGAATAGCTGGTTGACATTTTGAATATATTTAACATGATCAAAAACTTATGAGCATCAATAGTAGCTGACATTTTAAAAAATCTGGCAGTGAGAACCCTTTTGCCTAATTTTGGCTAGAGGTCAATATAGTCCAACAGTGTGTGTGTGTGTGTGTGTGTGTGTGTGTGTGTGTGTGTGTGTGTGTGTGTGTGTGTGTGTGTGTGTGTGTGTCACCTATTCTGTACTATTTTCCACAAGGAGCAGTCAAGTGCCTGAGTTTTATGTGAAATAAGCAGACAATGTAATATTAAATGCTCTAATTATGTCTTCTATATCTGTCAGAGGGAGTTGGCATCTAAAGCATTTCAGTTCTCCCTGCTGAATTTCAGGAACAGTAGACACGTATGTGAGTGATTTTGGATGGTTTAGGACAGGGGTAGGCAAAGTTGGCTCTTCTAGGACTCATGGACTTCAACTCCCAGACTTTCTGAGCCGATCATGCTAGCTCAGGAATTCTGGGAGTTGAAGTCCACGAGTCATAGAAGAGCCAACTTTGCCTACCCCTGGTTTAAGACACATGTGAGTGGCCTGGAATTACAAGATAGCAATTCAACAAATAGTGGATAGAGTCTAAAACTGCATGCATTATAGCAGGGCTGAATAACCCACAAACAACCTGAGAGCTGCCTGCCATCCCCAGCACTCTGTTTGCAACCCTGGGACACCTGACTATCATGACACTGAAATCCAGCCATGCAGTTTTCATTCATCTTTGGGTTTTAAGTGTGGGAATAGGAGCACAAGCCTCAGGGAGGCAAAGCATTCCCATGCCCTCTGTGGGACCTGATGATAACTCAGGAGGCCGACTTGCATCTCCAGTCCAAAAGAAATTGTCCCCTCCTGCTTCATAGTCTTTTCATTTTTCTATTCCAGCACTTGCTGTGGTGCTCAGAGCAGTTACAGAAGCTGAATAAAGTGAAGTTCATTTTTTTTCCTTTTGTCATTTTTCAGTGCTTTAAGTAAGCAACATGATTGCAACAAAAGTCTACCATTATTTAGTTTATTAAGTTTATCTCCCATCTTTCATTCAAGGGCTTAAGATATACATAATAGCCTCCCCTATTTCCCCCACAACAACCACTCATTGTGCATTTTGCAGAAATGATTGCTATTAACTGTATTTGGAAAACCATTTGGTTTCATTAGACATTTGCATAGGAAAGGAGGTTGGAGGAAGTATGTAGTCTTGTGGACCAACATCATGCCAAGCGGTGTAGACGTACACTTATTTTTTATTCCCCTGCCATATCTGAAACACCTTTCAGAGTTCAATACATTTGTACTGTAAGTGATGCTTGAATATATATACACATAAAACATTGCTCCTGTTGTGATGTTTTCCCCTCAGAAAACAATCACAATTGCAGAAGTCACATGAGGTGTTGATCATCATCTTTAAAGCCCTACATGGCTTAGGGCCAGGTTACCTCCGGGACCGCATTCTACCTCATACTTCCCTTCGACCGGTCAGGTCCCACAGAGTGGGTCTCCTCCAGGTCCCGTCAGCCAAACAATGCTGGCTGGCGGGGCCTAGGGGGAGAGCCTTCCCTGCTCTCTGGAGCCAACTTCCCCCAGAGATCCGAATCATCCCCACCTTGCTGGCCTTCCGAAAAGCCATTAAGACATGGCTCTTCTTGCAGGCAGGGTTCTGAGACAATTTTACATCTGAGGTCTCCCCCATGTATGCATGGTGTCGTGTGTCTTTTTAAAACTTTTTAAAAATTGTTTTCAATGATTTTATTGTTTGGTGTTCTCTAAAATGCTGTACGCCGCCCTGAGTTCTTAGGGAGTAGGGTGGCATAGAAGAATTCCCAAATAAATTAATAAATTAATAAATTAATAATAAATTAATAAAAAATAAATAAATAAATAAATAAATAAATAAATAAAAAGTCATGTTTATGTTATTTGATACCCATAAATAGCACATTTCTTAAATGAAGAAAATATTGTATTAATGCATTTTGTAAAAGTAAATAGAACTTGACAAAAGCATGTGGAATTTTACTCCTCTGTGCATTATTTCCCTTTCGTTGGGAATTATGCTGCTGCTGATTATTTGTACAAATGCTTGGTGCAATTAGGGTTAGATGTCTTGTCTCTTATCTACTCAGCATCATATGTGTAACAGAAGATTAGAAGATTAAAACAATGTCGAAAATATTATTTCCAAATAATAATGCTGCATATATTAGCATAGTGTTCCCTTCTGTTGATCTCCAGACACTTTTGGTGTTTTTCCATTCATAGAAATAGTGTTATTTTACTCCAGTGCATGATTGCATGGCGTTATGGGACACCAGGACCTTGAAGAGTCCTTTAAGAATGATTTAATGTTCTAAATATTTTCTCTTCTCCGAAAACATGTTATCAGATTTTCTGTTGTGCAAGTATGGGCTGCTCTTGGTATTATATTGCTGAGTACCATAAATAGAGCAGTATCTCATGGTGAAAGAAACAGTGACTGAGTTTTAGTAAATGGCACTTCGCTGGAAACATTTTATGTATAATATTAAGAAATTTTCTTCATTTTCATGGTTTGAGTATTCATTGACTAGAGATAGTGTGGCTCATATCTGTGTCTGTTAAGTTGCAAGCACATAAACCTTTGCTTTTGCAATAGTGAAATTGCTTTGCATTCTAAAGTTCTGACTCCTACATTTCATTATTTCTTTATTGTGTTTGATAAAGTAGGACAACATCCCATTTCTTTTCTTTATTCCTAGTCAACTATTATTCATAGGCATGAAATAGATGCAGTACCTCTCCAGAAACTTTAGAGAGTTACAGTAATTCTTGATCTGCCAATTCTGTTTAGTATAAACAAAAGAGAACACACAATTGTTGCTTGATAGTATCTGTTTGTGGTTTACTGAGATGAATGAACAGCCAGATTGGCAGGTGTACTAGAACAAAAACCTACTGTCTTCTTCTGTCACCTTCCTTGAGGCACTGGAATAGTTTCTTTCTTAATTGTGTTGAATTTT
Source organism: Diadophis punctatus similis (assembly GCA_023053685.1). NCBI lineage: Eukaryota > Metazoa > Chordata > Lepidosauria > Squamata > Dipsadidae > Diadophis > Diadophis punctatus. The sequence goes on from JALIGW010000003.1 coordinate 44,226,462, forward strand.
CCCTAATAGGATTTATCATCAGAGGACATGGAGCTTTCGACTAGTGAACTCAGCATTTATGATAAACTTTCGGAGACTATTGACTTGGTGAGACAGACAGGTTACCAGTGTGGTATGTCTGAAAAGGCCATTGAGAAATTCATCAAACAACTCTTAGAAAAAAATGAACCCCAAAGGGGACCCCCGCGTTTTCCTCTATTAATGGTTCTCTATAAGGTAAATACAGTTTTAGATTCTCCCATGTTCTTGTACAAAGTGTACAGGTAGTCCTTGACTTACGACCACAATTGAGCCCAGCAATTATGTTGCTAAGTGAGGAATTTGCTAAGTGAGTTTTGTTCCGTTTTATGACTTTTCTTGCCATATTTGTTAAATGAATCATTGCAGTTGTTAAATTAATAATGCTTTTTGTTAAGTGAATCTGGCTTCCCCATTGAATTTGCTTGTCAGAAGGTAGCAAAAGATGGTCACATGGCCCCGGGACACTGCAACCGTCATAAATATGAACCAGTTGCCAAGCATCCAAATGTAAATCACATGACCATGGAGATGCTACAACGGTCATAAGTATGAAAAATGGTCGTAAGTCACTTTTTTCGGTGACGTAACTTTTGAATGGTCACCAAACGAACTGTTGTAAGTTGAGGACTACCTGTACTTTAATTTGAAATCTCCATAGGATGAAATGTCTGTAGATCTGATTGAATTCATGGTTCTCAGATTTTAGGGTATAATGATGTTAATTTGGGTAATCATTCTTTTTTCTGTGAATAAAACTAATGATTTCATTCATGTTAGGATTGGATCAGAAATGAATATATTACTTATTTTTATTATTGACTTGTTAATATCAGAGAGTATCTCAAACGTTGCGAAACTACTGTGGATTTCATAGGTAAAATGAGGAACAAAAAGCAAAGTTGTGTTTTGATACACAATGTGCTCCTGCCATTGAAGCTTGCAGTCAACTTGCCAGGACAAATCTGGGTGGTAAGCCAAAGTGAGCTTTTGGCAGCGACCCCACTTTGCTTGCTGACCCCACTGATCAGGTTTGAAAATAAACAAGGCAACAAACCAAGTGACTCTTCTCCCATAATGATCCCCAGTGACCCCTGACCCCACAGTTCGAGAATCTCTCAGATAAAAATTTACATCAACAGTCATTTGTACTGTCATGCTTATTGTATGGGAGTAATGTTAGATGGAATCAGTAATACTAATAATCTTATTCTTCTCTTCTCTTGCAGGGATTGATTACCCTGGGAGTAGTTTTACTAACGGCATACTTCATGATCCAGCCATATACTCTTTCACCACCTGAAAATGCACTCACCAAAACCCATCCATGGGGTTCCCTCTTTCATCATATCCGGTTGCTGCCATTACCCATTACCAAGAAATACATGCTGGAGAGTAAGGAAATTACCTAAGCATTTATTTCATCATTAAATTAAAACAGCTGGGTGCTTTACGTACGATAAATGCAGATGACATAAATAGAAATGGCTATTCAGTTCTTTATTTATAAAACAACACTGCATTCTGCTTTTTGTGAAAAGAAAAAAAATGTCAAATCTGCTTGCGGTAAACATCTCTTGGTTCCACCTTATTTTTGTAACAAAACTTAACAAATCGGCTCTAGTGACTGTAGGGCAGTCTATTAAGGTATTTTTCCTTATGCTAAAACTATTTCCTGGTTGATCTTAAAAGGCTCATTTTGAAGATTTATACATTTAAGTGCATTGACTCATTGATCAGTAACTAGATTAATTCAGTTCTGCATTTTTGAAGAGTGAAACATATCAATGAAATCTTGTATAATGAATTTGTATCTCTCAAAACCTATGCAGAATTACACTTATGACATTTCTGGTCCAGTTTATACAAGATGTTTTAGAAAAGAAATAATTTTAAAAAGATTAAATTTCTAATATTTTGTACTCAGCCTTTATTTATTCAAATACTTGGAAGACTTGATTTGGCAGTTACTTTATTTCCCACTTTTCCTGTAATCTTCTGCTGCTTTCTAGCGTACTGCAAAGCACAATTCCTACTCCCCCCCCTCCCGATGGGTGTCACTATGATTGAGAGACTAGCAATAGCAGTTTTTCCAGAAATGTTTTACTCATTAAATTTAAAAAAATTACTTTGGCATGTCTGCTCACAGCTTTAACGAACAGAAAAAAAAATAAATTAATTTTCCCAGCAATTTTATCAAGTTTTCAAGTCCTGGAAAACTTGGTTTTTACCATTCTTCTTTTTATATATATGGGTAAATTATATGATCACTGTTGTAACTTCATTGTACTACTGTTTACTAATACGTATAAACAGGTTAATCTTGGAGAGCTGATACGACATTTACCACTTGGCAAAATTTTGTTTGTACTTGGACTGTAACAATTAAGTCAAAGGATCCAGAAAGAGAATCTGTCCAAGAAGTAATTAATTGCACAGGGGAGTAGGTGATTTACTTTTCATTAATTGAAATATACAAGGAAGGCACTGTTAAAAAAACTTTGAATAAATTAGTCAACAGTTTTCCTTTCTTAGAAAGTCATAACACTGATATAATAAGCAACCAAGGTGTAATACAAACATGGGTAAAGAATTGAACATAGTTGAAAAGTCATTACCACTGAAGTGCCTTTTCAATTAGGATAAATAGAAACATTATCATTTTAGAATGTTGCATTCACATATAATCAGGGAAAAAAATTATTCCTAGGAATTGGCTACTTAAATGATAAATTAATGATAAAAATAAACAGAAGATTCTTGCTCTTAGTGATTCATTTGATAAGATTATGTTCTATGTATCATAGTGGCATTTCTATGGACTGTTGGATGTTCATAGCAATCAAAAAAATAAACATCAGATTCTGGTTTGTATCCTTAGCTCCAGAAAACATAGCCTAAGTGGTTTAATAGTTTTGATTTCTGGAGAAACTCTCTAAACCAGGGTTGTCAAACTCGCGGCCCGCAGGCTGGATGCGTCACACGCTGGCTATGCCCACACCCGGTTTAGCAAAGGGGGAAAAAAAATCAACGGTACGTCATGTGACGCCGCCGTGACGATGTGAGTTTGATACCCCTGCTCTAAATGTATTGAAGATGAATCACCTCTGTCTTTAAAGGGGAGTTTATTTGGTACATGAAAACAGAAGAATTGAGTTTACACTGTACAGTTCCAGCTGTTTACTTAGAAAGGTAGGGTGTATCTGGAATTTCACCAAAGCAGCTGCTAAAAGGGCAACTATGTTATGCTGTTTTATTCTCCTGTCTGCTGTTGATTTATGGTATTGTGGTCAGTGATTGTAATAAAGAATTGAACTGAAGTAAAAGAGCAATTTTGAGGGGGAAAAGGACAGTTTTGAAAAATTGTAAGACTTGTCTACTTGAAGGGACAGGACCTGCCTATCACTTTTCATTCAAGCAGTTTATAACACTCCGGTTCTGTTACCCATGTTACTGTATATGTAACATATGCCATTTAAAATCTAATTTTGTTTTATCATGTCTTGGAAGGAAGTCTTTTTTTTGCTCATTGGGACATAACGTTAATAGCATATTAAGAATTGCAGCCCAAATTGACTATTCTTTCAAATAACTTGTGTTTTGATTAGAAATAATTTCTCTTCCCCCCGTCATATTGTTATATGAGAAGTGAGATCAGGAATGATGCATAATTCTCTATGTTAAAGGACATTTTTCAGGTTGTCTCAAGGGTTCACTCCTTATTGAACAGCATTCTTACCATAGGCGTATGCAACCCTTTTGCTTATAATGTTATCTGAATAATCTCCTAGAGTGTGCTGGAATACATAGTGATACAAATACAGTTGATCTCATAAGTTTACATACCCTGGCAGAATGTATGATTCCCTGGTCATGTTTCAGAGAATATGAATGATAACACGAAAACCTTTCTTCCACTCAATGGTTAGTATTAAGAACTGGGGTATGTAAACTTGTGATCAGGGTCATTTGGGTATTTCTGTTGTCATTATGATTGAAAAAGAGTAAACACAATTGATTGATAATAAATAGCTTCAGCCAAACACTAACCATGAGTGACAGAAAGGTTTTCACATTATCATTCATATTCTCTGAAAAATGGCCAGGACATCATAAAACCATCTTTAAAGCCCTACATGGCTTAGGATCAGGTTACCTCCGGGACTGCATTCTACCTCATACTTCCCTTCGACAGGTCAGGTCCCACAGAGTGGGTCTCCTCCAGGTCCCGTCAACCAAACAATGTCGGCTGGCGGGGCCTAGGGGGAGGGCCTTCTCTGTGGGGGCCCCTGCTCTCTGGAACCAACTACCCCCAGAGATACAAATTGTCCCCACCTTGCTGGCCTTCCGAAAAGCCGTGAAGACATGGCTCTTCCTGCAGGCGGGGTTTTGAGACAACTTCATCTTGGTCTCCCACATGTATGTAAGATTTTGTACGCTTTTTAAATGTATTTTAAATTGTTTTTATGATATTGTTTAGTGGTTCTTCAAATGCTGTACGCCGCCCTGAGTCCCCAGGGAGTAGGGCGGCATATAAGAATCCTAAATAAAATAAAATAAATAAATAAATAAATAAATAAATAAATTCTGCCAGGGTATGTAAACGTATAAGCACAACTGTAAATGAAGAGGTTAATAGAGGAAAAACATGCTGCCTCAGCTTTTCATAGATGTTTCTTGTTTCTCTGTCACAAATCATTTTATTTATTTATAAAATTTATTGGCTGCCTATCTTACCATAGGGTAACTCTGGGCGGCTTACAGTTACATCTAAGTTAGGACATAAAAAGTTAAAATCAAACATTAAAACCAAAGACACATGGGAGGGCGGTGGAGTGGGGGAAGGTGGGATCTGTTATTACTCAATCAGCCACCTCCATTGTGTTGTTCCCCCACTGGCAAAGTCTCCTGTTATCCATCACCAATATACTTTACAAAAGACCAGAGTGTTTTAACTCTGTTTGAAGCAAAAATCAAGAACATGGGGGCATAACCTCAAACTGACAGGAGGGAAATTCAAAAGTAAGTTAGAAAGCATTATTTCACAGAAAGATTAGTAGAAGCTTGGAACCAACTTCCAGCGGAGGTAGTGGGTCAGTCATCTGTAACTGAGTTTGAGCATGCTTGGGATAAACACATGTCCATCATCTGACAAAAATTTAAAAGATAAATAAATAATAATAATTAAAATATATAAATTAAATAAGAAAGCAAAAAACAAACTCAAAGGGCAGACTTGATGGATTGCTAGGTCTTTTACTGCCTTCAGTTATCCATGTTTCTGTGAAATGGAGATTAAATTATTGTTCTCCATTTTCATACTAGGAGCTTCTCAGAAGTTTCTTTATAAATTAGCATTACGTGGAGATATTTCAAAGATATCATCTTTGAAAGAAACAGCATGTGAGTAGTCATTTCACATCTACCACAAACGCTGTTGATTAATATTTGGGTTGTGATCAAGCTAGAAAAAAAGGCAAGATTGTGTAATGTAATGCCTGAAATGGGAGCTCCCTTTGCCCTAATTTTAATTGGTTATACTGTCATTATCTTTGAATAACCCAGTCAAAAGTGTTGAAAGCTCAGTGGTCTGGAATAAAAAATGTGAGTCATCATCCAAAACTGCTTATGAAAAGCATGGTTGGTCTAATTCAGGGGTCCCCAAACTTGGCAACTTTAAGACTTCTAATTCATCCAAGGTGTCAGAATTAGAACTACAACTTGTAGTTCAGTTCTCTCTTGTTTATGGGGGGAAAGGCCCATCTTTCCATCATATTTAAATATATTTCAGATATATTTAAGTAATGTATACCGTATATTGCTAATTTTATAAATCCCAAAGAGAAGTAGATTTGTTTGAGGGCTTAATTTAAACTTTAATATATGAAGACTGACAGTGGAGTTTGAACGTGTCCCTTAAGAACATATGCCAGCAATATCTTTGAATTGCTCTGATACAGCAATACAACTGAGAATTAATTATGTATTTTGACATGTATGCACCTACCTCAATGAAACTGTTTGGAAAACGTGGAACAGGAATTGTCAGGTGAAAAATAACTTTTTTCTCCTAACAAAAGAGGTTCAGATATTTTTAGAGGCGTCTGATTTAAAAGGACGTGGGAAAGTGCCAATGAAGCATTTAGGTTGGCTCACGAGCAGAGTTCCTTGTGGGCAGTGAGCTGTAACTGAAATCTGAAGGATTGTGGTGTGAGAGGAGTTAAGAGTGGTTTTTGTTTTTGTTTGTTTTTGCTTTTTTGTTTTGCATTTCAGAACCTTTAAACAATACTTAACAAACCCTAATTTATGAGCAAGGGTGGAGTCAGTATCCATCTAGCTGGAAAAGTTTGCAGCAATAATCTCTCTGGCAGCTGCCTTTAGCCTTAGGTGTTTGACTTTCAGCCAGTTTCCAGGGCCTTTTCCTACTAAACCCATTTGGATGATCTCAATTTAGGTCTGCTCTAGAGCATGCATAGAGATTCCCATTGCAAATGAATACGTTCTTTCTAAGACCCACCAGGAAATAATATTGCCCCAAGAGGATGTTGTCCTCTTGCATAACCCAGCTGCAGCATCCTTCCACCACTCCGGTGTGAACTATAGCCCGATGCCTCAGAGCTATCATCAGGGTTTAAAATGCTGCCAAACATGCTGAATTTTATTGTAAACAGCCCTTCTTCTAATAATCTGGAACCTAATAACAGACACATGTGTTGGGACATAGTTTTTCATGGACAGCCTGCCCTTTTAAAGATGGGCGGTGCAAGTTCTTTTTAACATACTTTGGCAGTTGTTCAGCAGGAGAATTGTTTGCTTGTAATTTCTGACAGGCAGACACATTATTGTGGGAACCTGGAAAGCTGAAAGCTCTTCTTTTTTGCATTTAGGATTGTTTTAATGTTTTTATCAGGTTTATAGATGGTTCTACATGAGTGATTCTTTGGAATACTGTCCATTTTATTCTAAAATAAAGATTGCTGTGTAGTGTTTAGCTGAGATGAGACTTACTCTAAAATTTGTTGCAGTTTTGAACATTCTGTAATAGCTTATGAAGATGTTCTTCACCACTTCACGAGTTTTCTTTTGTGGTTGAGATTTGAAAATACAGTTGCAACATTTCTAGATCATTATGAAAAATAGCTTACGATACGGTTTTCAAAAAGTATAGGCAATTCTGCTCTCCTTAAAGTTATTACAGTCCCTCTGTATTCTTTTGTTGCCCTTTGCTGATGTACCTGTTCCAGATTTAGGGGTTAAAATAACTCTATTCTGACCATAAAAGGAAGTTTTTTTAAAAGATATGAATTCATGGAGTATGGTTGCTAATTTTGGCATGGAAATGAGTAGGTTTGCCAGCCTAAGGAATGAAGTTTTCCTTCATTCACTGCTTCAGAATGGTAAGCATTGTAAGCATCTAAAAGACATCTGTGTGGCAAAAAAAAAGCCATTTTGCATCTAGTTTGCAGTGAACCATGAATGCTGTTCTTACTAGCTGAGGTGATTTGAGGCTAACAATCCTAAACTCTTATGACTTTCGAAACTGATGTTTAAGAATGTTGTGGTTTTAATTAACTTCTCATGTTTAATTAACTCCTCCTTATATATTGAATTTCTAGCCTTTGTCTAAAATTTTAAGAGCTTAAAGCAAGAATGGAGCCCGAGACAGTTTGTACAAATTATGAAACCTATAATGTGTTCTTAGTGTGTTATTAAATAACACAAAAGTTAATCTCTGCTATAGCTACTAAATGACTTTAACACCTGTTCATCTGAATGGCAGTACCAGGAGCATCAAATTCAACTCGTTGTGTTGATGCATGTCTTTGTTTACATTCTGCCCTTAAGAGTGGCGATGAATATGTTGTTGGAAGACCTGAAGAACTGGGTTAGGGACAGATTGTCATTAAGAAAATTCTATGTGGTCACTAAGAGTTGACACCAACTTAGTGGCACATAATCAATAAAAAGGATTGCCCCTCAGGTTAACAGAGTCAGCAGCTCACATTTCTTCTCAGTTTAGTGAATCTTTTTAGTTCGCTGATTCAGTCATTTTGTAATTCTCAAAGGTGAAGAATTTATATCAGGGGTATAAACTGGCAGCCCGCGGGCCAGATGCATCATGCGCAGGCCATGCCCACCCCAGCTCCGCAAAGGAAAAAAAAACGTCACTATACGTCACGTGACGGTAATGTGATGCCATGAGTTTGACACCCGTGATTTATATCTTCATGGACTAGTGAAATGACTGAGATGATGTGTTGATTTTGCAAAATTTGCGTTAGTTATGTTTAATGAAGGCAAGAAATGTGTTCTATTTTGCAATGAATCTGAATCATTTAATTTTTCTCATTGAAAGATAATTTTTAACACTCTTCACACCATTTAGTTTGGCAGAATAATTGCTCTACACATTATAATAATGTTTTAATTTTATGACCAAAGTATTATCTATTGATATATTGTGTTTCCCTGAAAATAAGACCTACCCTGAAAATGAGACCTATCATGCTTTTGAGCGCATGCGCTAAAATAAGACCTCTCCCCCAAATAAGACCTATTTAAGCGCCTGTGCAGCCGGTCCCCGCCATTTTCTCTTGTTGCCATGCAGACAACACGAGGTGAGGAGGCGATGCCGGAGGGAGGGAAAGGGGGGAGAAACATGCCCCATGCGCTCCACATGCACCTGCCATCCCCGCGGAACAGCCTTGCGGCGGCCGCTCCCACAACCCTAGCCACTGCGCCTCTTCTTCTGTTAATGGTGTCCGCAAAAAGAGTAGTAGGCCCAGTGATGCGCCTCAAGCCCCCCTCCTTACCTACCGGTAATGGCGCGATGGTCGCAGCAGGCCATCCCACCGTCTACAAAAGATCTGCTTCGCCGGTGCCGCTCAGGCCACTACCTCCAGGACGCGTGGCCACTTTGGCAGCTGCAAAAGCGGCAGGAGGTCCAGAGACGCACCCCACACGTCGCTGGGCCTCCTCGTTGCTTGCCGTGCAGACAGCACGAGGTGAGGCGAGGCTGGAGGGGGGAGGGGAAACCTACCCCACACACCCTTACCTATGTCATATTTATGACAGTTATAACCTGGGGTTTTGTGATCCCCTTTTGCGACCTCCTTGACAGGCAAAGTTAATGGGGAAATCCAGATTGACTTAATATTTGTGTTGTAGCTTAACAACTGCAGTGATTACCTTGACAACTGGCAGGAAAGGTTATAAAATGAGGCAAAACTCATTTTTTGCCTCATTGCAAATCCCCACCCCCCGGGCAACCACAATGCCAAATCCCAACCACCACCACACCCAGGGTTTTGGATTAATGGATTTAATGATCTAAAATGACTTTTATTTTGACCCCCAGACAAGATGAGTTCAAAAAGAAAGAGCTGCTCCATGGAATTCAAGAAAGGAATCGTGGAGGATTCTCAGGGCAAGAATCTGACATCTTTCTGCAAAGAGAAGATTTTGGATCTCCGTTTGGTCCGAAAATGGAGAGCAGAGTACGATAACCTCAGTCAACAGGTGCACGAGGGAAATGCTAAGAAGCGCAAATGGGGATCGGGTCGGCAACCATTACTTCCTGAACTTGAAGACGGCATCTCTGAATGGATCGCTGACAGGAGAGCAAAGGCTTTGGTTGTACACAGGGCTGATATTCAAGCATTTGCCCTTGCAATGGCACCACAATTACAAATTCCCCAGGAAGAATTCAAAGCCTCTCAGCACTGGCTGGATGGCTTCCTTCAGCGATATGAACTGTCTCTGGGGAGATCCACCTCGCTGTTCAAGCTGGAAGATGCTGAACTTGTCAAACGTGCACTTGCATTCAAGTCCTTCATTAATGGCATTGACTTTTCCAAATACCAGCTCTCCAATATGATGGCCATGAATGAAACTGCAGTGTTTATGGGCCAAGTAGCTCAAACAACAATTGATCAGAGGGATGCCACATCAGTTTATATTCCCTCCACTGGATATGAAAGTGCACGTGTTACCTGCATATTGGCAATTCGGCTGGATGGAACCAAAGTCCCACTTCTAATAATCACCAAGGGCAAGAAGGAAAAAATTGAAAGGGTTTCAGGGATTTACGTCCTTGAAACCGAAAAAGCCTGGTGCACCCAAGGAGCTATCAGGAAGTGGGTCGAGCTAATGCTGCCACTTGTTGTGCGAGGTGGCCAAAGAGGCATGGTAGTCTCGGATTCATTCAGCACTCACCGTGCCAAAGACATGAAAAAGTTTCTTGCCCAGCGAAGAATTGACCAAATTATGATACTTGCAGGAATGACAGGATACCTCCAGACACTGGACATTGCGATTAACAAGCCATTCAAGGACCATCTCCACATCGAAATAAATGAGTACATTGAAAACAGAATGTCAAGAAACCAGCGTGGGAACTTCATGAAGCCTAGCCTGCCAGAGCTTGTGACTTGGGTCAAGAATGCATGGGACAAAGTCAGTGACACCTGTGTTGCCAATACGAGCAGGCTACATGGACAGGAGGTACTCTTTTAAGGAGACCTCTATTGCTAGACATCAGCGATTGGGATCAATGGTTTTAAACGAAATGGAGTCACAAGAAACTCAGACTGGAAATCAGGGTGTGGAGAGTTTTGACGATGTTCCAGAAGAAGATGACATGACTGTATTTGAATAAATTGTTGAATTTGAATAAATTGATTGTTGTACCATACATGAGTATTGTGGTTTCCCTGTGTGTGGGTTTAGGGTTTGCGATTGTGGTTGCCCTGGGGTGGTGGTGATGATGGGACTTGGCATTGTGGTTGCCCTGGGGTGGGGGTGGTGGTGGTTGGGATTTGCAATTTTTGCAATGAAGCAAAAAATGAGTTTTGTCTCATTTTACAACCTTTCCTGCCAGTTGTCAAGGGAATCACTGCAGTTGATAAGCTACAACACAGATGTTAAGTCAATCTGGATTTCCCCATTGACTTTGCCTGTCAGGAGGTCGCAAAAGGGAATCACAAGACCCCAGGTTATAACTGTCATAAATATGACATAGGTAAGGGTGTGTGGGGCAGGTTCTCCCCCCTCCAGCCTCGCCTCCTCACCTCATGCTGTCTGCATGGCAAGCAACGAGGAGGTCCAGCAACTCTTTTTGCAGCCGCCATTAACAGAAGAAGGGGCGAGGTGGCTAGGGTTGTGGGAGCGGCCACCGCGAGGCTGTTCCACGTGGTTGGGAGGTGTGTGTGGGTCGCATAGGGCATGTTCCTCCCCTCTTCCCCCCCTCCGGCCTCGCCTCCTCACCTTGTCTTGTCTGCACGGCAAGCAACGAGGAGGCCAAGCAACACGTGGGGTGCATTGCTTGGCCTGCTGTTTTTGCGGCTGAGTGGCACCCGTAAAGCAGCTGCTTCGTGGACGGTGGGATGGCCTGCTGCGACGATCACACTGTTAGGTAAGGAGGGGCCGAGGCGCGTTGCTGGGCCTCCTGCTGTTTTTCGGCTGCAAAAGCGGCCACGCTTGCTAGAGGCGGCAACCTGAGCGGCACCTGCGAAGCAGCTGCTTTGTGTACGGTGGGACGGCTTGCTGTGACCCTTCGGGAACCTGGCGTGAGGGGCCACTCACTACCCACGCCTCCTACTGGTACATGGGGGGGGGAATAAGACCTCCCCGAAAATAAGACCTGGTCTTATTTTCAGTGAAACACGGTATATTAAATACAAAGCAATGACTGAATTGAAGACGGCAATTAAAAGCATAGCATGGCTAACAGCTTGTTTGCAAAATTTCTTTGGCATTTTTTGAGCAGTTCAAATTGTTGCAGTCTGTCAGAGTTTGTTGCAAAATTAAATCCAGAAAGCACACACACAAGTAACTGATTCAGCAGGATTGATTTAAATAAGAAACTTCTTTATACACAAGAATATATATACAATACCAACAGCAGAGAACAGTTTCATTTCAGAGTTCAGAGCAGACAGAGTACAAAGTGGGCTGAGCCACGCCCAGCCTTCTAGCTTAAGTTTCAGTTTCGATTCTCTGTACAGACTCAGATGTGTTTAAGCTCTCATTGGCTGATTACCGTATTTTTCGGAGTATAAGACGCACCTTTTTACCCCCCAAAAGAGGGTGAAAACTTGGGTGCGTCTTATACACCGAATGCAGACCCACCCACCCACCCCCACCCTTTGGCCTCTGTCTTCCAGCAATTTACCTGCTTGCAGGAAAGAGGGAAGAGCCTGTAAAGCCAAGCAAGTCAGTAGCAGTTTCCCGACCTACAATTGATTAGGTTTGCCATGTGGGAAAATGAAAGTGAAACTATCTGCAAAGAGGCAAATAGCTGGGAGAGACACGCAGATTTTTATTTTCTGCTGGATGCAAGGGGGTAAGTGAATAACTACAATTGTCTGTAGAATGTTGAAATTATTAGATTTTTTAATAATATTTTTTAAAGACTGCTTTATTATTGTTCTAGCCAGGGGTCTCCAACCTTGGCAATTTTAAGACTTGTGGACTTCAACTCCCAGAATTCCACAGCCATCTTTGTTAGCTTTGCTGGCTGTGGAATTCTGGGAGTTGAAGTCCACAAGTCTTAAAAGTTGCCAAGGTTGGAGGCCGCTAGACAACTTAACAAAATATAGAAGCTTTTTAAAATAAATGCTTGCTCTGAAGAGGTCCAGTGCTATTGTATCTTCTTTTAAATAATAGAGAATAACGTATACTTCCAGAAATTTTAATTAATTTTAACAGCTCTGTACAAGTATAGTCTGAAATGTAACAGTGTCCTGTTTAGTATTAGAGTTTAGTTACCTTGGAATAGATCTATTTAAATAATTAGGAAGAGTTAGTGTGACTACATTTAAGAAAACTTTCTGGCATAATGTGCATTTCTCCAATTCTTTGCTATTTCTATGGGTCAGGCACACATACACAGAAATACACAGCAAACAGTGTATATCATCTGTGCTATTTGCTGTTTGCTGTTTGGCAAATTGCTTGGAGGCAGAGGCCTTTTTTCCTTGTTTTCCTCCCCCAAAACTGAGATGCGTCTTATACTCTGGTGCGTCTTATACTCCAAAAAATACGGTAGTTGCTATGCCTATTCATTGGCTGACCTTGTTACCATGTCTCTCCCAGTTCATGAATATTTTAACACAGTCTATATTAATTTTTTTGTTAATCTCTGGAGGGTCTGTGTTTATAATCCTTATGGCACCCAGCCGACCTTGTCTGTTCTTAAAAAACTAAGTTTAGTAGGACCTCGCTACCCAGTAGCTGAGCTTACCTAGATAGAGTCTCTCCTGTTTATATTGTCTTAGTGTATCCTTGTGCTGCATTTGTTCAACAACATACATGGAGAATATTGGTTCCATTTTCTAGCAGCAAATGTTTCTTCTCTGGAAATAAAAAAACAATTTGGCATGGAAAGACCCTCTGCAGCATAACATTTGCACCTAGTCATGCCAAGAAAAAGTGTGGACTGTTACCGAAGCTGTGCAGGGTGGGATACATATTACAGTTTCTTCTGCTTGGGTGATTGAACTATGAGCCAATCTTTGGAAAACGTGGTGTAATCATGGAATTATTGGGCTTACTCAGTTCCTAATGTACAGAGAAGTTCTAAAGTTGACTTTACTTGAGCAAATGTGTAGCAAGATGTAAGCCATATGGAATTACATTGGTTTAGAATGAATTTTATTGCTGTGATAAGAGCATTTGCCTAGGATTTGTACAGAATTACGAGTTATGGCTTGTTTAGTGTATACATGAACAATAATTTTATCTGGTCTAGGGCAGGGGGTCTCTAAACTTGGCAACTTTAAGACTTCTGGACATGCTGGCTGGAAAATTCTGGACGTTGAAGTCCACAAGTCTTAAAGTTGCCAAGTTTGGAGACCCCGGTTCTAGGGCAAAATCAGCCACATTTAGACACACCTCAATCACCTTGAGTAGTGGGATCTTTCAGTGGTTCCTGTTAAAATACAAGTGTCTTACATTATATTTGAATTTCATTCAGTTTTGAAAACAATTTTTATCGTGATACAGTGTGAGAAATGTTTGAACAAAATCCACTGAGTGGCCAATGTTTTTTTAATATATAATAAAATCATAAAATTGTACAATAGGACAGGGCTATTTAAAACAACATCCAACTTCCTGCTTTGTACAGGAATCCAAATTAAAATATCCCTAACAAATGGCTGGTTACTAGTACTACCCATCTGAACACATATTTGAGTACAATAATTAGTTCCATTGTTAAGTTGTTAATATTCAGAAATTTTAGTATTCAGTTGAAAGTTGCATCCTGTAGCTAAAATCCATTCTTTCCTGTCTGGCACATTGGATATTTTTAATATGTGAACAAAAAGAAGAGAAGCATTAGCTACATATATAAAATAAAACAAAACAGAAATTAAAAAGGGTAGAAGAGAAAAAGGAAATGGTAAAACAAACAAGTAAAAAATGAAAATGATGAATATGAAACAAAAAGTTCAGTTCAGCAGATTAAACCATTTAACATGCGGAGTAGTTTTGATTAAACTGCATATTATTGATTAAAAAAACAGTTCATATTTTATTTTATTTATTTTATTTTGCTGGATTTCTATGCCGCCCAATCCCTAGGGACTCAGGGCGGCTCACAACATATTCGATCCATTACAAAATAAAAACTATCATTAAAATATAAAAACCGTACAAATGCAATAATTAAAAATACAGAAATTACAAAAGTTAAAAGAGTATCTCATTTACTCCGCCTGCCGGAAGAGCCAGGTTTTTATCGCTTTCCGGAAGGCCAGCAGGGTGGGGATGGTCCTGATCTCTGGAGGGAGTTGGTTCCACAGGGAGGGAGCTCCCACAGAGAAGGCCCTCCCCCTTGGTCCCGCCAGCCGACATTGTTTGGTCGACGGGACCTGGAGGAGGCTGACTCTGTGGGCTCTAACCGGTCGTAGGGAGATATGCGGCAGGATGCGGTCCCGAAGATAACCTGGCCCTGAGCCATGTAGGGCTTTAAAGGTAACGACCAACACCTTAAATTGGATCTGGAGACTAATTGGTAACCAATGCAGCTGGCGGAGAATAGGTGTTACGTGGGTACATCTAGGTACACCCACCACAGCTCGCGCAGCTGCATTTTGCACCAATTGTAGTCGCCGGACACTCTTCAAGGGTAGCCCCATGTAGAGCGCATTACAGTAATCCAGCCGTGAGGTGATAAGGGCATGAGTGACTGTAAGAAGTGCCTCCTTCTCCAAGTAGGGTCGCAATTGGTGCACAAGACGTACTTGTGCAAAGGTCCCCCTAGCCACAGCTGAAAGATGTTGTTCCAATTTTAGCTCTGGGTCTAGGAGGACACCCAAATTGCGGACCCGTTCTGAGGGGGCTAATTTCTCCCCCCCCGAGAACCAAGGAGGGACAATTGGTCGAGTCCTTAGGAGGTAGTATCCACAGCCACTCAGTCTTGTCAGGGTTAAGCTTTAGCCGGTTCTTCCCCATCCAGACCCTAACATCGGCCAGGCAGTGGCCCATTACGTCTACGGCTTCCCCGAACTGAGACGGGGTGGAGATGTACAACTGGGTATCATCAGCATATTGCTGATACCTCACCCCGTGTCGTCGGATGATCTCACCCAGCGGCTTCATGTAGATATTAAACAGGATGGGCGAGAGGACCGAGCCCTGCGGCACCCCACATAGTAGGGGCCTAGGGCTCGACCTCTGCCCCCCTGTCAACACCGACTGCGTCCTGTCAGAGAGGAAGGAGGAGAACCACTGTAAAACAGTGCCGCCCACCCCCACCTCTCCGAGACGACGCAGAAGGATACCATGGTCAATGGTATCGAAGGCCGCTGAGAGGTCAAGTAGCACCAGGATAGAGGAATGACCCCTATCCCGGGCTCGCCAGAGATCATCCATCAGGGTGACCAAAGCCGTTTCCGTACTGTAACCGTGCCTGAAACCAGATTGAAAGGGATCCAGACAATCAGTGTCATCCAACAGTCGTAGGAGCTGGAGTGCCACCACTTTCTCAACAACCTTCCCCGCGAAGGGAAGGTTGGAGACTGGACGGAAGTTCTTTAAATCCGCCGGGTCCAGGGAAGGCTTCTTGAGGAGAGGTCTCACCACCGCAGCTTTTAAGGGCTGCGGGACGGACCCCTCTCTCAAAGAAGCGTTGACCAATGCCTGGAGCCAGCCGCATGAAACCTCCCTGGTGGCCGAAACCAACCAGGAAGGACACGGGTCCAATAAACAAGTGGTGGAACTCATAGCTCCTATGGCCTTGTCTACATCCTCAGGAGTCACCGGTTCAAACCTATCCCATATAACCGGACTAAGACCTGCCCCAGTCATCTCGGCCTGTACTGCCCAATCGGAGTCCAGGTCTGTCCGAATCTGAATGACTTTATCCGCCAGAAACCGAGAAAATTCCTCAGCTCTGCCCTGCAAGGGGTCTCCGCCTTCCTCCTTAGCCAGAAGGGTGCGGGTCACCCTAAACAGGGCGGCTGGGCGGGAGTCAGCGGACGCAATAAGAGCGGAAAAATGCTAACGTTTTGCCGCCCTTATCGCCACTAAGTAAGACTTAATGAAAGTTCTTAAAAGTGTCCGGTCAGACTCAGCTTTACTAGATCTCCATCGTCGCTCTAGGCGTCTCTTGTGGCGCTTCATCTCCCGGAGTTCCTCGGTAAACCAAGGAGCCCTCCTGGATCCACTTCCACGGAGAGGCCGCAAAGGCGCAATCCGATCCAGAGCCCCCGCCGCCGCCTGATTCCAGGCGGCAACCAGGGATTCGGACGAACTGTGTACCAGGGATTCAGGTATCTCCCCAAGTTCCCTCTGGAATCCGTCGGGTTCCATTAGGCGCCTGGGGCGGAACCACTTAATCGGTCCCGCCTCCTTGCGGTGGAGGCGTGGTGCCATAAAATCCAACCTCAGAAGGAAATGATCTGACCACGACAAGGGTACTGTGACTAAACCCCTTAGCCCCAGATCATCTCTCCACTGCCCCGAGAGAAACACAAGGTCAAGCGTGTGACCCCCCTCATGAGTCAGGCCCTGAACTACTTGGGTCAGGTCCATGGTTGTCATGGAAGCCATGAACTCCTGGACTGCCCATGAGGCTTCGCCGGACGATGGCAGATTGAAGTCCCCCAGCACCATCAACCTGGGGAATTCAACCGCCAGCCCTGCAACCGCCTCGAGCAGAACAGGCAGGGCCTTTGTAACGCAGCTAGGAGGCAGGTACGTTAACAAAAGGCCCACCTGGACCCCTAAGTCCAACTTCAGAAGGAGTGTCTCACATCCAACAATCTCCGGGCAGGGCTCCTTCGAGGACACAGATTTTGGCGAGCTATAATAGCCACTCCTCCACCCCTTCCCTGGGGTCGTGGCTGATGCTGAACCGAGAACCCGTCCGGGCATATTTCTGAAAGGGGCACCCCCCCTTCCTGGCCCAGCCAGGTCTCGGTTATACATACCAGGTCCGCCCCCTCTTCTAGGATTAAATCCCGTATGAGGGGGGCCTTGTTGATAATCGACCTGGTGTTTAGCAGCAGCAGCTTGAGCCCAGGGTCCTGACATCCCTGGTTACCAGGCACTCGGGTTGAGCTGGATGGAACCAAAGAGGGGCCAGAACAAGGAATCGCTTGCAAACAGCGAATCCTTGTTCCCCGAGAGCGGCCTACCCCTCTGCTCCCGGCATACCCCTCTGCTCCCGGCATATATGAACATATATCTTCAGTCTGGGTTCAAATCCAGTATAGCAGGTCAGAAAAAAAACTTCATTTTTTTAGTCCCAGACCATACAAATCCAGTTCTTCATTTTTTGATATATTTTGTTTATATAATTTAACGATGTATTCACTTTTTACCTCTGAATTATCCTGGCACCACGTTGACAACTTTATGGATGGTAAATCAAGGTCCCACCAGAGGAGTCACTATGTCCTTCATAATAATGTTACACTTCGAAGATACAGAACCGAAAGCCAATTTTTGTTAAACATGTTTAAGTAATTGCACCTTAAGATGACAGGATACAAATGTAATATTATTTAAAATTAATCATCCAATTTTTTAAAAGGAGGTATTCCAGTTCATTATTTAAGATTTCTTGCAAATTTTCCGTTTTTTATTTCTATCTTGTTCATACATTTCGGTTGTCATAAAAAAAAATCAATTGTGACTTTGGAAAACCTCAAATCTTTTCCAATTATATTGTTAATTTCATGTTAAGAATTTAGAACATTTGCGTGTTGTTAATGTACCAGGCTGACACTGGAAGCTTGAAAAAAAAAATTAAATTTGAAACATTGCCATTCAGCAATTATTTTAAAAATCTACTCAAAGATTCATATGTATTCTTATATTCCTATTAACTCTTCCTGTTCTTTCACATCCTGGAATCTAAGTGCCTCACGTTCCTCTTACACTCTCAGATTCTTCAGCAGGAAACTGTCATCTAATCAGCTATAGGCACCTTTTCAGGAAATGAGCTTTTTATACTTCACACTGCAGCACATTTTTGGAACACATTTTTCTGCTCTTTTATCCTTAGTGAACTGCTCTCACAGCCCTTTTATTTTCCCCATTTTCTTGCTTAGTAGGATATAATTACATGAAATGTTATTTAAATAATCAATATATGTATATCTTACCTTTCTGCCTTGTTTATTGGGAGTCCTGAGGTCACACATAAAAAAACGTTTCAAGCAAAATTAATTAAAAAAATAAATATGAACAAAACTTAAATCCCCGTAAGCATAGTCCAGTCTCCAATGAACAGAACTAGCTAGAAAGTAATAGAGGGGAGTGGAAATTTGTGTCAAATGGACAATTGAAACAAAGCAAGATTTACTAGAATTGAAATGTCTTGGAGAAAACCAATAATGTTCTGAAAATTCAGGGTGAAATTCAGGTATGAAGATATAAATTTTACTTGCTAAACTTCAGGAGTATATAAAAATGAAATATATGCTTTGTAGAAACACAGTCAAGGTAATATAGAATGGAGTATTTAATTAGAGAATTAATAGAATATTTAATTTTTAAATACTCTAGAACAGTCCCCCACCTGGGTCGTGGCCCACTACCAGGCCTTGAGTTGTTCAGAACCGGGCCAAAGAAGTGGTGTGCGCACGCTTGTGCGGAACCATCCCCTCTCCCACCCCACCAGTCCGCAAAGCCGGAAAGATTGGAGAACTCAGCTCTAGAGAGTACTTAACAGCTGTGGTGGAATAGTGGTTAGAATGCAATATTGCAAGCTAATTTTGCTGATGCTAGGAGTTCGATTCTGACCAGTGAAGATTGACTCACTTCAATCCTTCCGAGGTTGGTAAAATGACCAGATTTTGGGGGGCAATATGCTGACTTTGTAAACTGCTTAGAGAGGACTGTAAAACATTCCGAAGTGGTATATAAGTCTAAGCACTTTTACTATTGCTATTGTTATTTTATTTATCAGATTTATATTTTTAAGCTAGGTAGTTCTCTGAAGGATCAAGCAGGTTTATTATTTATCCTTTGTAGGGTACATAAACAAGATCAGCTACAACAAATCAAAATTGTACCTTAATCACAATGAGGGATGGTAAATACTTAAAACACTAGAGTGATGTTAAAGTCAGTAATGTCTAGACTGGGGAGGGTGGGGGAAAGCCTGTCTTTATCTATGCAGAATGTGCTTCTTCTCTCACTTTTTGTCCTTCAAAGTCTAGACAAGGGTGGGGAACCTGTGACCCTCCAGAGGTTGCTGAACTGTAACTTTTAGCCTCCCTCCTGTTGGCCAAGTTGACTGAGTCTGTTGGAAATTAGACATCTGGAGGCTAATGATACCCCACCCAGGCAAAGTTTGAAACTCATACACTTAATCTAGAACAGTGGAGAGAAAAGCCACAGTTCTAAAAGCCCCGCCATGATCTTCAACTCTAATTGCTGGCTAGAAAGTATATGTATGTGCAGGTGTACATACACCAGATTTTGCAGGTGTATGTTATAGAACAGTGATGGCGAACCTTTTTTTCCTCGGGTGCTGAAATAGTGCGCACACGTGCTATCGCACACGTGTGCGTGCCCACACCCATAATTCAAAGCCCCCCACTTGCCCACCCCCTGTGCATGCGTGCACGACCCCCCCACTCCCCTGTTTCCCAACTTCCAGTGGACCCAATAGGCCCGTTTTTGTCCTCCCCAGACTCCAGAGGCTTTCTTGGAGCTTGGGGAGGGCGAAAACACTCCCCCCCCCCGCCACCCCGGAGGCCCTCAGGTGGCCGAAATCGCCCTCCCAGAGCCTCTCTGCGAGCCAAAAATCAGCTGGCGGGCACGCACATGCGTGCCGGAGCTGAGCTAGGGCAACAGCTCGCGTGCCGGCAGATATGGCTCCGCGTGCCACCTGTGGCACCCGTGCCATAGGTTCACCATCAGTGTTATAGAACCAATATTTTAGAATAATGAAAATCCATAGCTGTACAACAATTGAGAATGATAAATACTTTACACAAAGCTGTGATTAATAGAATGAGGGAAAAATTCACTCTTCGTTGGTGGTCCTTTATCATCCCATGACTTTAGCCAAGAATAATTACTTTTCCAATTGTACATTTTAGTGCTGTATTTTAATTATACCATGAAGCAATATTGGTACTTTTCTAAATATCTATGAACTGTTCATATACAAAGCATGCTACACTGAAAACTGAAATAACCCTCGAGTGTGCCTGGGCAAAGTGGTAATCTAAAAGGAATGCAGGAATGTAATTGGAAAAATAGAAGAATAGTTTTATAAATGTCCAATTCATTTCCTTTATGTATTTCTGTAGTTACATTTTCTTTGGCCAGACCATTATTTCTCTGTCACCCCTTCCCCATCTGCCCAAATTCTAACAAGACCTTCCCTTTCCACTACACTTTCTGGGAAGTTTACTGCCTCTCAACAACAATAAAATTCAGACTATTTTTTTAAATAAATAAATGCCGGTTTTCAATTCTACTTGGCTATTATTCCAATAACAATAACTCTGAATTATCCAGCTGAAATTCGTAGTTTAAATTATAGCCAAACAAACCGAATAAAATTTTTGAAACACTTTTCAGAGATTTAACAGTTCAGAAACAATTTAATGGTCTCTTTTATCATGGATTTCCATTGTTTGGTCCTAGCATGCACTTAGACTGTAATAGAAATTGCAACAGAGACTGAAATTTGTTATAGAAGATAAGTCTTTAGACACTTGCTATCCATAGCCTTGTTAAATAGTTTTCTTAATCTCTTTTTTTATTAAAGCTATGTATGATGAATAGGAAAGACATGTCTTTTTCAGAAGGCATACTGAAACACTTTTGAAAAATATTATCTTTCACAGAAATGCAAGGTTATGATCAGCTATCCTTTTAAAATAATTGTAATGTATCTTTTCCAAACAAATCATATTATGATTGTTTTAGCATATATCCAGTAGTAGTACATCAAGAATTCAGATTAACAAGCTGAAAGAATTAGCTATTGTGATGTTATGATGTGAGAGAAGAAATGTTTCCCCAAAGAATAATAGGTTTCTTTCCTCTCTCTTCTTAAATATAGTTCTGGATATTATTAGTATCTTGTTGCAAAAGGATAATAGATCCATATAGGAAATAATTTTCCTAATATGCAAAGCGGTCTGTGCTGATTGAGTAACTTAAGTACTCTGTTATTAACAAAACATTGGAGCATTAAAAGATAAAACCTTATTTATCTCGGGTTGTTGTGCAGTATCACAACAAGGCGACTTGAGCTAAGCTGCTTTAGTCAAATAAAAGGATTTCCCCAAATAATTCTTAAGTGTTGTAATTTCATTGTACTGGTGTAATTAGTGATCTAATTAAATTGATTAGGAATCTCCGTAGTGCCTAAATGTATCTTGCATGTAGTTAAGCTGCACTCTTCAGTTTTACGTTTGATTATCAAAAGTGTAAGTATTTATCTATCTTAATCATGGATCCAACCTTATCAGATTGTTACCAAGTTCCAAGAGTTTTTGGAAAGTAGACTATGAAATACGGCATCTGGGCTATTTATGATGTGGCCCATATTGAGTTTAAAAGTTTTTTTCCTTCATGAATTAGCTCTGGAAGTTTTCAGTAATCACTTGATATTCCACAGCAGGTTTAGAAATGAACTGCTAATGATTGGAATCGGTTGCTATTCGCTTAAAATTGAAATTTTGAATGAAGTTCATACATTTCTTCTCTCCTTCCTTTCCAAAGAATGTCCAGAGTGGTGGGGCTTAGAGTATAGACGGAATATGTCTCTAACTGCCAAGTCTTCTTGCTGCTGCTCCATGAAAACTCTTGTTGGTCCAGTTGATGTCAGGCAGCTATCAGACATCAGGCAGCTGCAAGGGCAGCCTCTCTTGATCAAGGTAACTTAATACCACTTTATAATGCCTTGGTAAGGCCACACTTGGAATACTGCATTCAGTTTTGGTCGCCATGATGTAAAAAGGATGTTGAGACTCTGGAAAGAGTACAGAGAAGAGCAACAAAGATGATTAGAGGACTGGAGGCTAAAACATATGAAGAACGGTTGCAGGAACTGACTATGTCTAGTCTAATGAAAAGAAGGACTAGGGGAGACATGATAGCAGTGTTCCAATATCTCAGGGGTTGCCACAAAGAAGAGGGAGCGAAGCTGTTCTCTAAAGCACCTGAGGGTAGAACAAGAAGCAATGGGTAGAAACCAAACAAGGAGAGAAGTAACTTAGAACTAAGGAGAAATTTCCTGACAGTTAGAACAATTAATCAGTGGAACAGCTTACCTCCAGAAGTTGTGAATGCTCCAACAATGGAAGTTTTTAAGAAGATGTTGGATAACCATTTGTCTGAAGCAGTGTAGGGTTTCCTGCCTAAGCAGGGGGTTGGCCTAGAAGACCTCCAAGGTCCCTTCCAACTCTGTTATTCTATTCTATTCTAATAGTATGGGGGGACCTGGCAGATGGTGGCAAACCTCTTGGACATATGAAAAGGCTTTTAATAAAAGCAATGTCATCTTTTTCTCATCAGACAGGACAGTATCGTTCTTATGCTGAAATGAAACACTTTCAGTCCCTCTACCCCGAATTGACAAATTTTGTGATACAAGAGGAGGCAGCTGAGTTATGGAGCAGCCCTTCCAAGCAGCAACCTCCCTTTCGTGTTTTCTGGTGAGTTTGAGCTGTTAGAGGTCCCCTGCCTCTCTAGAACTAGCTCAACAGTAGCCCCAGCTGACATTCAGTGATGCAACTTTCAGAAGCCCTGAAGAGCAAGGAGTAGGGATGAGGTGCAGCACTAGAAAAGAGGTACGGTTGCTATCCCCATAATTTTCTTTTTTATTCTTTGAATTATCTTTCTTGATTGAAATGGAGAAGTGGTCCTGTCAATATACTGATTTTTTTAAAAGGGAAATTGAATCACATACTTGTAGTAGGCTCTGAAATTCAACAGAATTATTGTTTCCTCTTATTCTGGAAAATCTCATACTTTAGAGCAGGGGTGGCCAAACTATGGTTCTTTGAGGACCTGTGGACTTCAACTCCCAGAATTCCTGAGCCAGCCATGCATGCATGCATGGCTAGCTCAGGAATGCATGCATGGCTAGCTCAGGAATTCTGGGAGTTGAAGTCCACAGGTCCTCAAAGAACCATAGTTTGGCCACCCCTGCTTTAGAGGCTAGACTAAGCCCATGTGGCCACTAAGGGCTACTATAAAATATACATATAACAATCGCTTTTTGATCTTTTGGATTAGAGGTGACCGTGAAGCCTGTAAACTGCTCTATGGCAGCATGCCCACCTATGGAGGGATAGTGGATCGTGCTCTGTGTAGATTGGAGGCCGTGCAAAAACTTTTGACTCCTGTTTACAACATAGATCACTAGGTTCCAGTAAACATTTACTGCACTGTTTAAGTGATTTCAGGATTCAAGTCTGTGGAAGAAATGAGGAAATTCTGGAAACTTTGAAAAAAAAATATATTTTTTAAAAGGAATTTTTGGAGAAATTAAAATATATGCAGTGTTTAATTCTTAATATTTATTATAACTATGAAGTGAGGTTGTACAAAGTGTTCTGTGCATGGAACAACTGGTTTGGGATGGTCAGTGCATAGACAAAATATACAAGATTTTGGATGTTTCTTCCATACAGAATCCTGAATGGGGTTGTTTTATTCTAGCAGAAGCTGGAAAGTGACTGTACTAGATAAAAAGTGTTTCATGTGTTCTGCTCTAATTTAACGGCTGTGACTAGATGTTTTCTTTTCAATCAATTTTGAATTCTAATAACTGGAAAGTTGCTATCATTGTAATTTTGCAAATACTTCTTTGGGGAACCTGTGAGTTGGTTGGTTGGTTGGTTGGTAGGTTGGTGGTTGGTTGGTTGGTTGGTTGGTTGGTTGGTTGGTTGGTTGGTTGGTTGGTTGGTTGGTTGGTTGGTTGGTTATTTATTTATTTATTTATTTATTTATTTATTTATTTATTTATTTATTTATTTATTTATTTATTTATTTATTTATTTATTTATTTATTTATTATTTCGCCCATCTTCCTTACAAGGTGAATCTGGGTGGGTTGCAGGTTATAAAACAAGTAAAAGTAGTTGAAAGATGAAAAGATTAAAACAACACAGAGTTAAAATATTAGGAGAACTAAGGAACCGGATGGGACACGGATGAGATGTTCCTACCCCATTAGCCAGATACTGAAAGTGCCATTTAAAAAAAAAACATGTGGAGAAAAAAAGAGACTAAGGAAACAAGATGCAGCATATGCATTTTGCCAAAAGAAATGTTAATTAATCGGTAGGGTTGTGTTCTCTTGAATGTGTGGGACATCTACAAACACTGTGCCTGTCCATCAGCCTGCAAAAAGATGCTACTGTTTTAAGACTTGCTTTACTGAGTCAGTTATTTCAAGCCTGGATAGAAGTTTGGAAAAGGACACTGCCTCTTTAGCTGATGGCAGAGAAGTATTGTTCTTGTGCTCAGGGGTCTCTCTCCCTCTCTCTCCCCCCTCTCCCCTCCCTCCCCCCCTCTCTCCTCTCCCCCTCTCTCCATCTCCCTTCCTCCCCCCCTCTCCCCCTCTCTAGATGTGACTTGTGACCTCATATGGTTGCCATTTTTAAATTCCCCCTTTGTTCCCTTATAAAACTAAAGAACTTTTTCCAAATAATTTGCAAATTGTGCACAGAGCTATTAATTACTGTACTACTATTGTCATTGGCAGGTTCAAAAAAAAATTTTTTTTTTAATTTTGATGGCCTTGTGAAAACCGAATGCTTACTGGTACATATTACAAGCTTATGTACTTACATTTCGTATGCTAGTATGTTTCTTGATTTCATGTGACAGTTTTCAATCAGTGACCAATATCATTCTTAACATAATCATGTTATGTAGAATTTCAAATGAATTATTTCAATCTTTCTCCTCCTCGCCCCCAATTTTTCTGAAAAAAAACCAAAAAGTTCTTGAAAAAAGAAAAGGGATATTCCTTCTCTGAATTTCCATTTCCCCCTGTTTTACATCTTTTACATCTTTTTTTACATCTTTTTTCTGCCCTTGAGTGAATTTATTTTATTGTTTCCATTCTATAAAGTGTCCCTTTATATAATTTATTAATCCAAAGCTGGAGTTTTCATTTTTTTTTTTCTGGCTGTGAAACCTCTTAATTTTTTTAAAAAAAGTTGTAGAAACCTAATCAAAAGGCAAAGCTTTACTGATAAAAGATTGACTGCATTCAATCTCTCTCCCCCCCCACCCTAATTTCCCCTGGAATCTCATCAAGTTCTTGCAGGATCCTGAGTTCCACTGAATACAGCTGAGAAGTCTTTTGCAAATCTGTGCTTGTTTGAAAGTTCAGTTCAAGGTTAAATTCCTTGTTACCTTGTACACCAGGTTTTTCCCTTCATATTTTTGAATCTTCCAGTGGACATGCTCTCTGGCAATGGGCTGGAAGAACGTGATGTTTTGCATAAATATTGCAGGACCGTAATGGTTGATGCTTTGAGTCATATCTGGGCATTCCCTATTTGTGAAATAGAGTGTTCCCTATCATCCAATGCTGTATTTTTTTTAAATAAACTTATGATGGACAGTTTGGGTGTACAGTATCTCAGTATGAATCATGACAAGTCTCCACACTGGGATTTCTTATGTTTCCCTGCCCTCCATTTTCCTAGAATGATGAGTAAGTTAGGATTCCCAAAGCCTTTCCCATGTGGCTTTGGTTAATGCTGGACTAGGTGACGCCTCTCTTTGTTTTACTTTTTCAGAATTTAATTTGATAATAAGCGTGAATTCCCCCCCCCCCCCACTTCAGACAGAAACTTTAAGATTATATCTGATCTTAGATAATACCAGTCTCCTGATTCCTTGCCTATATTATTTTCTTGGAGAATGTAGGTTATCTAAAATTAGCTAAAGAAGGTTCACTTTCTAATCCAAATGCTCATATCCACACATTGACATCTGATTTGTGTGTGACTGTGCGTGTGTTTTCGTGTCATGTATGTTAAATTCAGCCAGATATAGATAGCTCTTTAGGATGGCAAGCAATGACTGTTTTGAAGTGGTTTAGAACTCAGTAGCAATGCCATTGTGAGGTACCTGCTTTCTTTCTTATTCTCTAAAATGTCCCATAGGCAAACCCCTCAGAATAAATCTCAGATTCTGCAAGAGATTTTTCCCATCTTCTCTTCGCTGCTGTTTCCAAAGGACGTTTCTCTAAAAAGCTGTTTCCTCATCCACCATCCACGGCTTCAAGATAAGGTCGGTGTGTTTAGTGTTAAAATATTTCTTTCTTTTCTCCATTTAGTTTTACACCAGGAACATTAGGTTGAAAAAGAATGGCTTTTCCTAGAAACATTTGTATTTTGTATTTATGTTTAAAAGGCTCTGACGATGGCTTATCCAGTAGAAAAACTAGAAGGCTTCATGCCCTCAGATTAAGAATCAAAAAAGATGTGAGGTAGAAAGATATGGAGAGAAAAGGGAGACATGTTCTTAGTGCTAACATTATTCTAAAAGGGTTGATTGGGAAGGAAATGGCTGCCCAGAAAGGGCAGAAGACATTGTCACCTTCAGGAGAGCTAGTTCTGTTCTTCTTTCTCACGGAATTGTTATTTATCCTGTCCTCTGTGAGGAGAGAGGAATGGTCTTTAGTCCAGTTGGTTATAGCAATAGGAAGAAGAAGATTCCACTTCTGGGCTGCTCTTTTTTCTTATAAGGCAAGTGGTTGAAAACAAACAAACATAACTGAAACCCAATAAATAGCCAGCTGTTCAAGACAGGTGTAATGTTGCTGAGCATTTGTTCAAACCTATCAGATAAGAAATGGGGTGACAAATTTGGTGTCTATTGCCACATACATATAGAAAAGGGGTGGTGCTCTGATTGCAACATTGTACCTGCCATTTTGCAGATTTTGCTATGCCAATGTCACTGGATAGTATCAAGCTTTAGATCTGCTTGATTGACAAGTTCCTTGAGAGATGGTCATGGGGTCCTACTTTTTTTGGCTCTGGTTTGATGTTGCAGAGGAGAAATCATTATCTATGCCTTCAATTTCTTTGAATTCAATTTTATGTTTTTTTTCCTTTCCAGTAAAACTATAAAGATTTCTGGGTGATAATAAAATGAACAGTCCTTCTTTTTTTATTTTTCAGACATACAGACTGCAGAACACCTTTGTGGTAGGAAGTGGTCGGCTCAACTTACATGTTATTCCATCTCTCTTGTGCAGAGAACACTGCAAGGCATTGATGGTAGAGCTGGAAGCTGGAGATATTGGTGAGAATTGATACAGCAATAGGAGTTTATCCTACAAACAGCAACTAGCTGCAACTAACTTACTGCTGGAAAAAAAGCAAGCCCTGACTTGTAGCTTGTGACATTTTGCCCTACTAAATGCTTTAAGCTTTATAATGCAGTAACAGAGAAAATATATTCCACACCCTATCTATTGGGAAAAAAACATGAACTCTGTATACACTATGTGGTCTTCTAAATTGGCTTTCTACCCTAGAAAACTGCATTTGGCATTATAGGAAGTTTGTGTTGAGTCTATTGCAGCAGCCAAAAGCCAAAGTGCTGTTTATGGGAAGGCTACAATATAGTAAATAATGTTGCTTCATTGTTGTACAAGGCTAGGCCAGACCAAACTTGATTGATCATCACAGTTCAAAGAAGAGAATGTAGAACTGCTTATGTATAAACATTATATTGGAATATAGCAAGAGTCAGGCAGGCAAAGGGTGGGCAATCTTTTCAGGCAATGACCATCCATTTTTAAAAAAAAATTACATGAATTTTTATCCTCAAAATCTCATACAAGAATGTTGGGGTCTCACAGGTTTTGGGCCGTTTTGGGCTGAGTTGGGGTAAACCTATGGTCTCTAGAGGTGTCATGGATATACTAGTGTTTGTAGAGTTTTGAAGTGGACTCTTGAGACTATTAGGTCTGTTTTATTGAAGCCACTTAATGAAATTGTTCCTATGAAGACATATGCTGAAGTAATTTTTTTATACTTCCAAAGCAGGGGTGAAATGTTCCCGGTTCAGGCGGGCCAGTCGGTCGTCGTAGAGCCGATAGAGCCGATAGCGATCGCAGCGCGAGGCTTCCCCCACCCGCTTCCCCACCTGCCTGGACGCCGCCATTTGGGTTCTTTTACCCTCTGTGCATGCGCAAAGCGTTCTGCGCATGCACAGAGGGTAAAAGAACCCAAATCGCGGCATCCAGGCGGGTGGGGGAAGCGGGTGGGGGAAGCCTCGCGCTATGATCGCTATCGGCTCTATCGGCTCTACGACGACCGACCGGCCCGCCCGAACTGGGAGCATTTCACCCCTGTTCCAAAGAAATCTTGCTTAAGCCTTAACAAACTGATTTTCTCTAAGCTATATCATATTGTTAAGACCAGAACATATATATGGATAATTTACTTTATATAAGATACTGGTGGGTCTAGGACAACTCGGCACAGCCAACTCAGCATGGCTAGCTCACCACCACCACGTTGCCTCCGCCAACTCATTGTCGCCAAGTCATCGCAGGACAACTCAACGTGGCTAATTTGCCATGGGAACAACTTCTTGCAGGCAGCCGAAGGTAGAGCTGAGTGTGTGGGCAGAGATCAGAGCAGCAGCGGCTGAGGGCTTCCCATCAGAGAGAGCCGGGCGGGTAAGTAAGCAGGTGGGCAGAGTGCAGAATGGCAGTAGCAATGGTTGGAGGCTTCCTATTTTCACATCCCCTGCTGCTGCCGCTGGGCGTTTCAGAGTTCGTGGTGCTTGGTAGCGGCAGCGGTGTTCGGACCATTCAGTGGTAGTGAGTAAGTGGGGGAGAGGGGGAGAGGTGTTGGAGGTTGGGTAATGTCCCATTTTCACATCTCCTGCCACCGCTGCTGCCGAACAGCCTGTGGTGGAGTGTATGAAAATGGGATGTGCCTGGCCTCTGCCACCTCCTGGCTGTCCCCCCAACCGAACAGCCTGAACACCGCTGCCTCACACCCTGAACTCTGAATGGCCTGGATCTTGAGGCGGCAGCAGCGGCAGGTGTGTGTGAAAATGGGAAGCCCCCAGCCATCACCACTCTGTGTTCTGCCCACCTGCTTGCATGCCCACCCGCCTGGCTCTCCCTCTGGTGGGTATACTTCCAGCTGCTGCCATCGCTCTCCACTCTGCTTAGTGGCTTGTTTGCCTGCCCGGCTCTCCCTTCAGCTGCCCTCACTGAGTTGTCCCATGCTGAACTGGCCCTGATGAGTTATCCCATTCCGGATACTGGCAAGGAAGCTCGTTGAAGTACTTGCATACCATGGAAATAGAATGATGGGATGTTTCAGGGCACCATCACCTCCGATAGCATCCAATAATAAATCATAATAATCTGGTGTTATTGTTTTTCTTCCAAAGGTTTTACAAATGTAGATTATTGGACAACAAGTTTTAACTCCAGAGGATCTGAACCCGTAGTCGTTTGTGATGGATCTGCCAGTTGAAAACTCAGTGTGTAAGACCTCAATATCACAAAAGATATGGGGATGATATCACTACAGTTCTCAGTGATAAGTTTTCCCTTCTGATCTGCAACGAGGAAAGCTGTGCACTTTTAAAGGAACATTTTATTCAAGGTCACTGGCTTGTCTTTTCAGATGTCTTGGTAGAAACTGGAAGACCTCTTTTCTCTAGCTTTTTGTAGAGTTATTCTTGAAAGCTGACTGATGGATTTTGTGGAGGGGGAAAGTTCTGTGAAGTACTCTTTGAGAAGGAAATTGTTCCTTTTGACACTGCAGAAGGAGTTGTCGCAAAATATTTCTTTCCAGACATCCTGGAAGAGGTAACGTCAGAGCTGCTGATGAATCTGTCTCTGGATCATTGCTTTAAAAGAGCAAACTACTAAAACATCGGATAGGCTGAGAAATTAAAAATGTCTCTTGAGAAAAGCATTTGCTCAGGTTCTTATCCTATGTTACAGTTTGAATACAGCAGGAATTTGATCCACAGCTGCATTTTTTTCTTTCTTTCACTGTATTGTGATGACACATCTTCAGAATATTCTTCCCAATGAAAAAAATCATGTCTTTCTACCTAAGAACACAGCGTGACTTTATGTAGTCATCACCAAACTCTGGCTGAGGTGGGGTTTGTATGCTTGACAGAGAAAAGCATCCCGCAAATATATTTTTCCATCTCTTTTCATGAATGCTGAAATATGCATTCTTTACACTTTTCCCTGGACTAAGTCAGTAGAACACCAAATCCATTTCCCCCCAAAATGAGTAATAAGAGCCAAATTTGTTAGAGCAACGACTTGGTGAGCATCCTCTTCTAAAAATTAAGCCTTTGGAGAGGATCTGAATTGGACATTCCAAATTAGTTCCCATTTTAATTTGTTATCATGGTTGAATTGTGCTTGGGAAAGTATTTCTTGAAAGCGTTTTCTAAAATTTTGGTTTGAATGTCTCCAGATCTTTTTTAAAACCGAGGTCAGAGTTGCAGAGTGGAATGTTTAATGTGTGCCATGAATATATTTGCCATTCTCTACAAGCATTAATTGTATTTTCTCTTTCATTAGCATTGTCAACATTTGATTCTTGATTGCCTTCCCAGGTTTTTGCATTTCCGCATGGTTCTTGTGAACTCGTCTATCTAATATCTTTAGAGGGGATTATTTTCCAGCACTGAAATTGTAGAGGTGCTTCCCTTGAGTGAATCTTTAGGTTCCTGTTGTACTAAGATAATTTGCTGATGTGTCAGGCTGAAGCCAGGCCAGCAGTGAGGCTAGTGCGCATATTTGTACAAGTTTATTTGCTTTGGGGGATTCTTTTATTAAAATGTAATAAAATGAGAAGCTGAATTGCATTAATTTGTAAAGAAAACAGTTTTAAACATTGGACTAGAATAATATCTTTGTTTTTAGAATCTTTGGATTAATTATTAATTGTTCAGCAGAGTAACAGATAAAGGAGCCTGTCAGAATCATGATTCTATTCTCATGGCCTAGTGCAAATAGACAAATTTTGTTTATTTCCTTCTGTTTCTCAAACATGCATAACTAATTGGGGTATTGAGGGGCTAAATTATGATAATGGCATCAGCCTTATGGATGGTTAAAGGATTTGTGAATAAATAAATGATAGGACTATGAAACTTAAACTTTTAGAAGGTGGGAACTTAATCTTCATCACTGATGTTTAACTGCATATTTAAGTGTTTTTATCTTTTTCTAAAACAGAAATTTCACACATTATAATGTCACTTTAGGTTTGTATAGAAAAAAGAAACCTTTGTAATCTGGGCTAAGTATTTTACTAAAGGTGCGTGCATGCGTGATGATAGCTATAGAAGTGGCAAATATGTTGTTTGGTTTTTCATTATTTTCTATATCATTTTATATGAGAATAAGCCCCATTAGGTTTAGTGCCAGCTTCTCAGAAGGCATGTATAGGTAATAGATGAAAAACTTCACTGTATATAAATAGCCTAAGTGGAATTTCTTACTTGATATCTCTCTACTTTGGGTGGTTTTTTTTTTTAAATGAAAAAGCTAGAAGGTTTCTAAATTATTTTTCATTCATTCTTTTAACCAAGGTTAAATATAGACCTATCTATCCAGAGAATACTGCTCACTTTGAACTGCATGTTGGTCATATTTTTTTAATTTTTATACAAACAATTTAAAATTTAAAAAAATCCAAAGCATTTTGGATGACAAAGACCACTTAAATCTACAAAGTTGTAGAAAGTTGTTTCTTCTTTGGTAATGAAATATGTATATTTAACAGATTTAAGTTGGTTATGCTCACTGTTCAATAATGTGCTGGAGGGCAGGGAATTGATGTCAGTCTAAAGATCTCTGGATAACAATTTTTTAAAAGTACAAATATTTCCATAAAATGGTTTGTTTGTTTGTTTTCTCTCTCTCTCTCAAATACAAACTGGGATATTGTTAGCATGCTGGACAGGGGATAATGTATCTATCCTACTTTTGGACTCTGGTTTTCCACGTGCACTTTTGTCTTTGTGTTGGCTTTCAGATCTGGGTTTAGGAGGTGCTGTGCATATGTCCAAGTCTCATTCCCTCTGGAGTTTACATCATTTGTTTTCAAACTTCCAGTACATTTTCTCCTCCTTTTCTAAAAGCTGCAAGGAATTAAAAGCAGAAGTAATTGCTCAAGAGGAATCCGAGATCCAAGTTCTCTGCTTTTTAGCTGATTAAGAGCATTTACTTAGATAAGACCCTCAGTTGTTTCATTTGGAATGCATACTACTTACTATTGGAAGGCACCAGGCAGGCGAAGACTGTCACAGGGCATATGGCAATGAATGAATACATATATATTCATTGTTGCTATGTTTTCATAGCAACTTTTGCCGCCCTGTTGCATGATATGGATAGATTTATTATTATTTTTTGGCAGAAAATGCTTTAGATTTCCTGTCCAATATTCACTGTATATGTTGGTCAGTCTGTTCTTTGCTTCTTTTGGAGAAACAACCTAGCTTCTCTGTTGTGCTGCAGCACTTATAAAACTTACACATTACATCCTGTAGGTACAGTCCCAAACTAGCATTGGTAGTTTGTTTCTCGGTTAGGTTCAATGGCCAAGATGCAGATTTTTGTTTGCTAACTGCAGAGCAGTGAATGAACTATCTGTCTTTGGGCAAACTGCCTTGAATTGATGAACTGAAGTGATACAATGAGCAGCGTTTAACTGAAGCTTAGCCGGCTGCCCATTCATATCTATGGATCGGGGTGGGTTCCACTTACCTTCCCTACCGGTTCGCATCGCGACGGAAGTGCACGTTTTGCCCCGTCACGTCGTGCAAAACACCCAGAAATGACCCTCTGCCAGGGATGGGTTTCACTTACCTTCGCCACCAGTTCGCATTGCGATGTTTCGCGCACACGCGCGCATGTATCCTCGTGCTATTTCCTTTCTGCGCATGCTCAGAAGGTGGATTCAGCCTGAAACACAGCTGAGGAGCTCATCAGCTGTGCTTCGGGCGAAGAAATAAAGGGCAGTATTAACCCGGGGGTGGGCGGGAGGGCTTTTTTCAAAGCACAGAATGCTGTGAAGCCATCCAAACACAGGAAAATAGGCTGAAAATTCAGAAAAAAAGATGGTGGCGAGCATGGACCGGCACAGACAGAACCGGATCCGTGATGCCAAAATTACATCACCAGCGGGTCGCTAACGGTTCAGGCGATCTGGTCTGAACCTGGAGGAACCCACCCCTGCCCTTTGCGCATGTGCAGAAGCCTTTGCGCATGCGCAGAGGTTTGTTTTGCAAGCCACGCGACCGGAGGACTGGTTTGGGAGCACCTTGGCACAGTGGTTAAACAAGTGCAAACAAGCTTTATAAAATTTTGCAAACAATTTCAGGGAAATCATAAAGGGGTTTCTTTTGCACACAGTAGAAGTTGCAGATACAGATAGTCCTTGACTTACGATTATGTTTGAAATTATGACAGACCCCCCCCCAAACCCCCACCTATGTGCCCATTTTTGAAGTTACAATGGCTGCATGCATACACACACTGCTGTCCCATGATTGCATGTTGAGCATTTGGCAGCCGGGTCACCTTTAGAGCCATTTGCAGCATCCTATGGTCATGTGACCAGTTTGCTGTTATTTTTTTTGCTGGTTTTTGGCTTTTATTTCCAGTTTCTGGCAAAAGCCACCCATTGGGGAAAATTGATTAATGACTTAATGACTGCTGCATTTGCTTAACAAATGCCACAAAAAATGTCAAAAAGTTGCGTCTAGTCATGTTGATGTTTTGATTTACCACCTCAATGACTTATATCTGTAATTCCAGGCTTAATTATACTCTTAAATTGAAGACTACCTATATTATTCATATTTACAGGAGAGTTGTGTGTTTAAAAATAATGGCAATTTGAAAATATATAACTTTGGCAGAGCGTATGGCATAGGTTAGGGCTGCACAGTTAGGTCTCCCTGAAGCCACTATTTGCCTACAAAGACAAAATCTTCACCAAAAATTCAGCTACCTTTGAATGGAAGGCATTTATATCTCAGAATATTTCTGGGTTTTTGTTTGTTTGTTTGTTTCATTTATTTGGGAAATGTACAGCTTAACAAAGCCTAAAAGCGATGACTTTTTAAAGAGATGAAATTATCTGCTCTTTTACTGACTAAGGGAAATATTCAAGTTTCTTGTTTTAAAGTGTGTTTTAATATTATTTGTACATGCACAGAATAGTGATAATGTGTCTCATTGCTACCTTATACAGTATATTATAAAGGCTAAGGATTGCCTGGGAAGTAGTTATTTGTGTGTGCATATTGAATACCCGTATAGTCCAAATTATGGAACTTTTCATATAAATGAATGTAAATATACAATACATGCAGAGTTTTATGAACAATGATAAAGTAATATATTGCAACTTTTTTTGTAAATATTGGGAAATGGTTGTAAAGAGTGTAAATAAATCAGATTTATATGTTGAAAGTAGAGGTCAATTTTTACTTTTTGCAATTAAATATAATTGTTGATGCACTTTGCCCCATATGGCTTTTTTCCTTTGTTAAATAAACAATGTTCTATCAAAAGCCTCTGTGTATATATGCTGTATTATGAAGTATTTAAATTGGCATGAGGGAATATGTTTTAGCAATATGCCATCTGCTAAGAAGCGGGGGGGAAACAATTTAATTGCCAAAGAAGTATGCTTATCCTAGACACACACACAACACTTCTATATGGGTTATTTCATTGCCTAATTTTGACTACAACATTTGTGATTCTGGGATTTTTTGAATAAAGAGTGGGTTAGAAAAAGGAAAAGGAACATCTATTATGGACTCCTGGAAGTGAAGGATATTTCCAGGAAAAATGTGGTTTCCAAAGCATGGGTGTCTTTGGGGAAGATATTTTGGAAATAGAAGGCAGATAATATCCATCTTGACATCACTGACATTTTAATGCAAGAATTAAATTCGATCTGATCTAAATGTAGTTCATAAAATCATATACCAAAATGTCCTTCCTGTCAATGATTACTTCAGCTTCAACCGCAACAATACACATGCACGCAATAGATACAAACTTAATGTAAACCGCTCCAAACTCAACTGCAGAAAATACGACTTCAGCAACAGAGTGATCAATGCCTGGAATGCACTATCTGACTCTGTGGTTTCTTCCCCAAACCCCAAAAACTTTAACCTTAGACTGTCTACAGTCGACCTCTCCCCATTCCTAAGAGGTCTGTAAGGGGCGTGCATAAGCGCACCACTGTGCCTACCGTCCCTGGCTTACTGTCCTATTGTCCTCATTTATCTGTACTTTTTGCTTATGTTATGTTTATACAAACACCTATCTTGTACATGTATGACAAAGAAATAAAATAAATAAAAATAAATAAAATAAAGGCTGAGTAAAAAAAATAGAGGTGATGGGAAGAAATCAATATATATCAACTGAGCTATTTATTTTATTTACCTCTTGAAATATACAGTATAAGGTATTAATACCGTGTTTCCCCAAAAATAAGAGCCACCCTGAAAACAAGCTCTAGCCTGATTTTTGGGGGTGGTCCTAATGTAAGCCCTATCCCAAAAATAAGCCCAGGGGATGGGCGTGGCCTGCCCGCCCCTTGGTGCAGCACTGATACCTGTAAGTCCGAGCGCAGAGGCAGGGGGAGACGTGCTGTGCGGCTGCCTGGCTCACAGGAGGCTCACAGGAGAAGGTTTGTGCGGCGGCACTGACAGCAGGCAGAGGCAGAGGCCTGGGAGGGGGGGAGGCAGGTGATCCCGATGCCCCGCATGGGCACCTGCACGGCTGTGGGCAAGCCAAGAGACAGTGGGATGGAGTGGGCGGAGTGTTGGGATCGCCTGCTTCCCCTCCATACCTCTGGCTCTGCCGTGCACTTTTTGCCCACAGGGAGATAAAGCTTCGTCTGCTTGCAAATGGGATACTTTGAAACTGAACTAATTGCTCCGTTTCAAAGCTTCCCATTTGCAAGCAGATAAAGCTTTGATTCTCCCTCATTTCTCCGTCTGGGCGAAAAGACTTTGGGTGCCTATGGAGCGCTTGGGAACGGAGTGTTTTGCCTGGCTGTGTCACTCGGCCTCCTGCCAAGTGCCATGCCAGTGCCGGAAGTGAGCCGGCAGCCACATGGGTTCCTACTGCACTTGGCAGTTGGTGTTGCTGCCGCCAGGCATTGGCGGGGCTGAGCGCCACGGGGCCCTGAGGTAAGCCGGTGTGCGCATCGGGCAGCTCCACCCTCCCATCTCACGGCGGTGGCACTCAAAAAAATTAAGCCCCCCCTGAAAATAAGCCTCAGTGCTTATTCCGGGGCCTAACAGAAAATAAGACGGAGTTTTATTTTCAGGGAAACACAGTAGTATTGGACTCCCAGCAAATTCTAAAATATAAAATATAATGTTTTCAAATGCTACTGAAATGAATAAGTAAACTGAGAACTGAGTGGGTTTTTTAAAAAAACAAGGCCCTAATTGTATAAGTTTTTACAAATTTAAAGTCACATTGAACTGTACCTGAGAAACTATGAAGATTCAATGCAAACTCTAGAACACAGAATAGTGTATCCTTTTATTGATGTGCCACAAAGGCAAGAGAGTACATTATTACATTTAATTCCAGCTAAGATTTCTAATCATCAAACTGATTTCATGTAATAATGGTTATGCTAATCTAAACACAAAAGTTATGCATTATTATCATCACTAGATATGAATTGAGCATACATGAATATTGTACAACCTTCTCTCACATTGAACAAGTGAACTTCATTTTAATGAGCCGAGGTGGTGCAGCAGTTAGAGTGCAGTACTGCAGGCGACTTTAGCTGACTGATCAGCAGTTCAGCTGTTCAAATCTCACCGGCTCAAGGTTGACTCAGCCTTCCATCCTTCCGAGGTAGGTAAAATGAGGACCCAGATTGTTGGGGGCAATATAGATATACATTGCTTAATGGTGTAAACCGCTTAGAGAGTGCTCGCACTATGAGGCGGTATATAAGTCTCACAAATAAATAAAACCTGAATTTTCAGTGCACACGATTAAATTCATATTATGAAGATGGACTAACATATTTTGTAAGCATCACTAAAATGGGTAAGGCTAAGTACATGGAAACATCAGTGTGCATTCACTTTCTAATCAATGAGGATTAAATTCTGCCTTGCTCCTTGCTTTCAAATCTGAAGAAATAGTTGAACATCAGTCACTACGTACAATACTAAAATGTTGATCTTAATTGGAAGTATAGTTCAGTATGAAATGTCCTGCTTTCCGAGTTTCAGATAAAATATGTGTAGGACTTGGGGTATGAGAAAATTTCATGGAGGGGATAAAGCTACTATTGTTTACCCTTTCCACACTTTTCTAGAGACACTCTGTTTTGGTAAACAGAACACTATGAGCCATTTGTGCGTCAAATTCTATCTTGTTTATTTGGAAGCAATCTAATGACGATATTTGGGATATGCCCTCATTGAAAGAGAGATGGGAAGGTTAACTTTCAGATTTTTCTAATGAGTAGGGTGTGTAGAACTATGCCTGTATCAAATTTCATGCTTCTACATCATGTGTAGAAACACTGCAATTTTGATACTTCAGTAAGATCTGTTTTTATTATATTTATGTGGGCAATTTTTACATGGAACAATATTTACAGCAGAGTTCAAAGAATAGTTCATCTTTTAGGCAAGTGAATATTTTTATCACTTGACCATGTTACTCTCCTAAAACTATACAGAACAGTCATGTGACAACATTGGATAAAATTGCCATGCACATGAATGAGGTCACAGCTGCCTGGTTCTTGGCACTCTTTTAAAATACCTGGTTTGAGTTGACATTTTCTGGGTTATTCTGAAATAATTGCATGACTGCTCCGAGCCAGCAGAACATTCATATGTTCCTAATATGTTTTTATGCATAGGAATAAGGGCCTCATTGAAAGTCTGTCATCTTGGATCTTAGACTGCATTTTGTCAAAACCTAAAGCACATGCGGCTGTTTATATAACTATATTTTCTGCAGATGTAACAAGTGTATTATAGTCAGTCAGATCATATGTTCAGGGTTAAAACACTTAATAATGAGAGAGAAATTCTTTATGCATTCATTTTAAGGTTTATTTACTATAAAGGATAATATTTCCTGTCTGTGGGTAGAAAAATGTCATTCTGTAATTATACAAATAATAATTCCCCAACCACTTTTCATTACTGACATATTAGTACAGTACAATACATTCACAAAGTTAACTTTATCCATGTCCAAATAAATACACCAAACACAGAACAGTAAAATCAAGCTAATTCAGGATCCTGGAGGCTCATAGGAAACTTGGTGAAATGAAGATGCTTCTGGGAAATTTGTTACAGGTGTACTATAGAAATATTGATGGAGGATTGTGGTCCAGGTTATTAGAAGGTATCTTATTGGTTTCCCTGGTACACTGGTAATGCATTGATACAGTGCACTGTATATTGATTCAGTTGGATTGACAGTACCCACTGGTGCCTGAATTAGTATCTTTTGATTTGACTTAGTAAATTAGGTAAACCCAGCCATTGACAGTTTTGTAAATAACAGTTTATGGGTTAGTATATGAGGTAAACTTAACCAATTATGCTGTATTCAATAAATGATAATTTGATCTATCCAGCAACAAATGAAAATGTCCTGCACTCTGTTGAAAGCGAATGGAAATCTTAATTCACAACACAATGGCTTGCCTTCACTACATTTAAATATGAGATTTTAAAAACAAAATCTATTTTAATAAACCAGGGTGAAATTGGAAGGGAATTGGATTGTTAACATTATCCCGATTTTGAAACTTCCATATGAGTCTGGGAGAATTGCAAAACAAACATCAGTGAAGCAAAAAAATATATCAAGATTCTTACAGGAAGGGGAACATATGGGACTTTTCATATGTTTGTTTACATGCCTTAATGGACATGGTCTGTGCTCACGAAAAGCTGCTAAGATGTGGCTGGTCCAGAAAGTCTTTGGGAATAGATCGTAAAGTGGATCCCCTCCCTGCGGTAAGCGATTATTGCTGCTAGAACTGTTTCCTTGAAGTGTCAGTAGTTATTATCTAATTTATGCATGTTCTTTTTATTTATATTTGCCTTTATTTTACTTGCAAAGATAAACATTAAATAGCTGAAAGGTATGATTCTGAAAACAGAACTTTAATGATACATCAGGAAAAAAAACAAGTGCCAACAAAAGATACTATGATAAAATGTCAAAAAATCCCAAATACGTTCAGGTCCTAAGACATTGTTGGAAAGTCAAAACAAATAGGAGACATGACAGCCCCCCACTTGAAGAGAATGTGACAGGTATAGAGCCAGTGAGGATTATCTGAACTCTTTTCAGTTCAGATTCAGGTTTGAATTTGGGATGGAAGCCACATTGGTCACTTTTGTGGATAAACTGTGGTGGGCCCAAGAAAGAAGGAAAGCTATTCCTCTGGTTTTAAATGGAGATCTTGATTGCCTTCAAGACCATCCATCATGATATTGTTCTGGGCTATAGAGTTCTCCTTGGAGTTCTGGGCTAGTTAGGGCTAGACTGTGCTATAGTGTTGCATTGAGTGGTCTTCAGGTTTTTCAGTCATTTGCAGGGGGAAGAAAGATCAAGTTGTTGGGTGCTCCATCATGGTATACTCCATTGGTCCTTCCTTTTATTCTGTCTCTG
Organism: Diadophis punctatus similis; assembly: GCA_023053685.1. NCBI lineage: Eukaryota > Metazoa > Chordata > Lepidosauria > Squamata > Dipsadidae > Diadophis > Diadophis punctatus. Next base: position 44,266,663 of record JALIGW010000003.1, read on the forward strand.
TGAAGGCACTGATGGAGGTATCCTCAATATACTGATGAAAGCCCATTATTCAGAGTCACCCTGGGCCAGGCAAGAGAGACAATTGAGATCTTGCCTTTGTTCTTGTCTTACTGTCTGTAGATTGGAGTATCGTATAAATTTAGAAGATGAATGAATAAGCCTGTCTAGCCAAAGATTAGGAGTTTGAATTGTGCTTAATAAGCGAGATTTCCCTATAAAAATATCAAACTCCATATAAATCTATAGTTTGAAGCTTATGTAGAGAAAGCAGCTTAACAAGCAAGCTATATATAGTGCATTAAACCACAGTTTGACATTGGGACATGTTTTTCAAAGTTTGAGGTAAGGGATGAAAGGAGGACTGGGTATAAGGATGGTGGACAGTTTAAACCCCTCCTGAAGAAGTCTCAACACTGATAAGAATTTGTGAGGTTAGATTATACCAGTGAGGGCACTTGAAATCACTTCAGTACTGACAAATGTAATTGGGTAAGGTGGTCTCTCAAATAACCTGGCCACAAAGGGGACAAAGGCATTACATTGAAGTAGATCCGGAAGCAAACCCGAGAGTAGAGCATCTTAGAATAATCCAATTGAGAGGTGACTGAGGCACGAGTAATTATGAATAAAGCTTCACAATTAAGGAATGGCATAACTGGCCCGCAACATGAAGGTATGCAAATGCCCCCTTAGCCATGACAGCCACTTGCTCTTTGAACCCAGAAGGACCCTCAGATTGCATTTTGGGGCTGTCAGGGCCTGTACAACCCAAGCACCCAAGATGGCATAGTCCTAGAACTGACAGGCCCCAAAACTCAAAACCACTCAACTTTGCTAGGGTTCAACTAATGCCTATTGTTCCCCATCAGACTTTCACAGGGATGTATACTCATTCCATGATGATGGATGATCTCACCCAGCAGTCTCATGTAGATGTTGAACCATGTGGCACCCCACATTGTACAGGCCAGGGGTGGGATCTCTTCTCCCCAATCACCACTGACTGGAATTGACCCTGGAGAAAGGAGGTGAACCAGGAAACAGAGTGGCCACCCATTCCCAGTCCCAGTCCCTTGAACCAATCCAGAAGGATGCTATGGTCAATGGTATTGAAAGCAGCAGAGAGATCAAGTAGGACAAGGGTGGATGCACAAACTCCATTCCACCCACATCAGAGATCATTTAAAAGCATGACCAATGCTGTTTCCATCCCATACCCAGGACTGAATGCTGAGTGAAAGGGATCTGGAAAATCCACTTCATCCAAGTTCCTCTGAAGTTTCTGTGCAACCACATTCTCCACTACCTTCCCCAGAAAACAGAGGTTAGATAATAGATAAAAATTGTCCAATATAGTGGGATCCACTGATGGCTTCTTGAACTGGGAGTAAACCTCTTTAAGAGGTAACAAAAAAAAACAACAACCCCTCATTCAGGGACGAGTTCACCACTGCTGGAACCCATTCATACATCACTATCATTACCCTGGGACAAGTTGACAGATTGCAGGGGTTTCACAGTTTGACTGGCTTGGTGTTCAGTCCTCCAGACTGGGGTTGCCGCAGCACAATCTTTTTGGACTGTCATCTCCTTTTGGGATTGTACCTTCTTCACTTTTTTTTTGCTTTCCCAGATGTTTGCACACACACACACACACATGCCTTCAGATTGCTTTCCCACATTCTCTGATGCTAATGTAAACCATTTCTCCGCTCCTTTTTAATTGTCTCATTGTTGCTCGGATGCCACGAGGATCAAACAAGGAACAAAGATTGTTCCTTGGTACCTATTTCTGCTGTAGAATTTTTTGTATCAAGTTGAATTTCACAAATGCAAAAAGAGCATTCTTTGGAATTTATTTATTTATTTATTTATTTATTTATTTATTTATTTATTTATTTATTTATTTATTTATTTATTTATTTATTTATTTATTTGTCAAACATGGATAGTAGTAATTTGTATAAACATAAGTAAAAAGTAACGATAAAAGAGGACAATAGGACAGTAGGACAGGGATGGTAGACACGCTTTAGCTTCATTCCAAAGTGCCTTCCTTCACTGCAACTTAAAAATTTTAGATAACAAAAAATGGCAAGGGAAGTGTCTTGCAGCACTGTTGGGGGGTTGGGGGCCCCCAGGCAATGTAAGAGGAATATGCTTCACCACATCTGGGCAGAAATGATGCCCACTGGGAGATGTAAGGGTTGAATGGAGCAAGGAGTTTCTAGAGCAGACAGGAAAACTTGTGGCAAAGAAAGTTTATTTACTTAACAGGCCATTGCTGGATCAACTGCAAGATTTAAAAACACACACACAGCTGCTGACTAGGGGAGAACATAACAGATCATCAATCCAGGATAAAATGGTTGCAGAGGACAGTGACTGGCCATGAGAGGAAAGGATGTGCTAGGCATTGTAGCAACTATAAACCATCCACTTAGAAGGCTTAAAACATTTTAAGATGGAAAACAGCAGTTTTGAAGTGGAGCAGGAGAGACTCCATTTGCAGTAGGCTGGGAGTCAGTTGAGGGTGACCTCCATTCTAGCAGTCGGCAAGTGGTGGGTGGCCCATCCTGGGTATGGGACAAGCCCAAAGAGCAGATCTGTCTTTGGTTAGGATGGAGAATCCAGGGTGGCCATCAAATACCTTAGTATTGCCATGGGTCTGGTCTGGTTTGCTGGATCGCATAGTTGGGCTCGGAGAACTGAGATAGAGGTCATATCACAGTCCCCAGCTCGGTCCCCTCCCAATGTCTTGTGTGTTTTATGACCCTGGCTGTATCCTTATTGGCAGTTCTGCAGACTCTGTGTCTCCTCAGCCATTTATCTGCGTTCTGACTTTTATGCTCACTAGAACTTAATACAAACATAAGCAAGGCCAGAAAGAGAAAAAGAACAACAATCCTGTCTCTCATTACAAAATGCAGCTTCATGTTTCAGACTTCATCAAAGTCATAAAGCAATTCAAAAACACTACGTTGGCAAATACAGGAAAAATACAGAAATTCCTAACAGTACACACATTAAAACATCTTAACCATCTGGCTGTTTGAAATGTGTTTTGAGGGAGGGGAGTGAATTATAAAGAGGATTACAGTTTGTATAATTTATTCCATTTCATATCTACAATATGGAGTTGGAGCTCAACCCAAAATAAATTTATTTAGTTATATTTATATATTTTTATCCTGCCTTTATTATTTTTATAAGTAACTCAAGGCTGCAAACATACCCAATACTCCTTTCTTCTTCTTATTTTCCCCACAGCAACAACCCTGTGAGGTGGAATGGGCTGAGAGAGATTGATTGGCCCAAAGTCATCCAGCCAGTTTTCATGCCTAAAGTGGGATTAGAACTCACAGTCTCCTGGTTTCTAGCCTGGTGCTTTAACCGCTTCCTAAAACTTACTGTTGCATAATCTTCAAGAAATCTGGGTCTTTCTTTGAGCTATTCTGATATTCATGGCAGCTGATTTGAGGAATGAATAGAACTCCTTAATGTATAAATCTTTGTGCAATTCAAGATAGTCAACAAAGTATAAGCTGTAAGAATAAATATTGCATGGACAATTCCCCCCCCCCCCATGGTGAAGAACTCTCTGTTAAGTTTTATTTCTGCTGTTGGAAATTGCATATTTGGGCCTCAAATCAGTTCTGTGGCCATTATGACATTGGCTACGATATTCAATATATACAGTATGTTTTCAGTCTTATTGATGAACCAAATTTTAGATACTACAACAGACTTCCCAGTTCCTGGTTTATCCAACGAGCTGGTTCTAGCCTAGATTCCAATTTCTTCACGTGTCTTACATCAAGTGTTGCCGGTAATATTGATGGATCAAGTGAATTTATATAGATCACGGGTATCAAACTCGCAGCATCACGTTGCCGTTACGTGACGTTCCGTGTCGTTTTTTCCCTTTGCGGAGCTGGGGTGGATGTGGCCTGCGTGTGACACATCCGGCCCACGGGCCGCCCGTTTGACACCCCTGATATAGATGATGGAGAAGGAGACCAAGAGAAGCTTATTTTTAGACAAAGACAAATATATTATGAGGATTTGACATTCTCCTGAAATGAATGTGTTCTACAAAATAAACCTATTAAAATAATGCTGCTTTATTTTTTACACTGTGTTCAATCTGAAAGGATTTTCTAATGGAATTATCCTGAATGCAATTAGTTAATGACATTATTTTGGAATAAAAACTTGGGAGCTTATTCATTACTCCTGCTAGTGTAATGATTAAAATTTGCTTTTTAAAATCATCCCTCTGCTAGCTTATTTATTTTTATATATGTAAGGGGTCTATAAAACAAATTGATATTGTACAAGCAGATTATGAATAACACTCATTTTAATGGTTTTACTTTACCTGTAAACAAGTCATGATCTAGCCCATTAGTATTCACTAGATTTCACAAGTAATTGTTGCTACATATTATGGGAAGCTGACAAATTTGATATTGTCTGAAATTTCCTTATGGATTTACAACTAAATCCCTCATTAATTTCAATGACTGAAAGATTTATAACTCAGTCGATCTACACAATTATATGGTGGATATGCAGAATACAAATAGACATGATAATTAGACAGTACTGGTTATGGCAACCCAATTTCAAGATTAGGGCTGTTTCCTCTGTAATTATTTTATTTATCTGTCCTTAGCTATAGTGACCCACTTAAGCAAGAAAAAACAACCAACCAACCAAACTACCTTTATTTAAATGTAACAAGTGCTATGGTTTTTGCAAATAATGTTAGATAGCAAGATTTGTGCTTTATGCAGCATTGAAAAGCCTGAAATGGCATCAATATAAATGTCTTTGACCAAGGATAGAAACTAGGAAGTCTTTAGAACTTAAACAAACAAAAAACAAACCAACAAACAAGCGAACGTACTATGAACTCTGGATTCATGTGAATTGCAAAATATAACAAGATTAAAAAATATCATCTGGAAATATATGCAACTATATATTAACCATTTTTCCCCAAGGTCAGGTAGGATGGGCAGAAGGATTGTCTCTTATTAAATCATTACAGCACCATTATCTTTTTGTTCTCTGTTTCCAGAGGTTGTCAGAAAAATATACATTACCCATCTTTTGCAGTTCAACCAGGATCGGTGTTGTGAATGCAAAACTATCACTAATATTTTTTCCATCTGAGTACAAGGATGGTAAACCGCTACCTACGGTATATGTAATTTGCAGCCCAATAGTATCCCCATATCTGGAAAGGATTGTCCTGGCTTATCTGTTAGCCTTGCCACATTTCCTGAGCCTGAGATGAGTAGGATCATCGATGGTCTGAAAGGACCACAGGGCTGAGTCAGTTTAGCAATGGCTTTGATCCCATTTTTCTTTTCTTTAAGAAGATTGCATCACTACATGAAATCATTGTGTCCAAAGAGATTTTTCCAACGAGTGAAGAAATTCTGGTGGGCAGCTTAGTGTTAAAAGCGTTTGGAGAAGAAGAATGTGAGGAGTGTGTGGAATATGCACGCTCGCTCCAGTGGGCTAAATTTTAGAGCTAATAATGTGTCGAGCAAGGCTAGAGCAGTCTGGCCTGCCAAACAACCTGCCCTTTACCCATTTGACCAAACAGCCATGCTTTCTCTGATTGTCCCTGAAGGACCATTCATCTTCCATCCTATATGAGATGGGTGTGTTCCCTCTATGGCTCTGAAAGGCATTTCTAGTAAAAAAAGATAAATATCCTCCTTGCAGTTCTTGGGCTTTGGGTGTTCCTTACTCTGGGAAAGGATTTAAAGCTGTCTGCCAGACCCGTGGGCTGTTACAACAAGACAGTGCCACAATGCTGAGCTCAGGCCTGCGGATTCCCCTCCTTTCCCTCCTCCTCCTCCTGCTATTTGCAGCGATGGAGCTGAGCTGGTCCTTTACAGATGAGGAAAAGAAGGAGATCGTGGATCAGCATAACCTGTATCGTTCCATGGTTTCTCCTTCGGCTGCAAACATGCTGAAATTGGTAAGTTTGTGGTGACGGGGAACTTTGGTGGAGTTGGGGAATTCAGAGATTTCTATCTCTTATCATGAATATATGGCAGCTTTTTTTGAGTGTTATAAAAATGAACTTAAAAAAAAACCCTTTGGTGTCCCTGTGTTCAGTTGATGAAGGAAAGAAAGGTGAGGAATTTGAATTCCGTGACCAGTTAAATGACCTTTCTGGACATGCCTTGTGTCTCCTGGTGTATTTTACAAGTTAACCACTTTTTAAAACAACTGTGACCTAATTTTGTGCTAAGGGTAATATGTGTGTAAAATATATTTCTCTGTAGCTTTTCTGTTCATAAGTCAGTCTGCTCACCTGGAATTTACAGAAAACTAACTTTTCTTTCGGAACTTTTGAATGGAACAATCCTCTGATTCTTATCAAATTCCTGCATTTCATGAATTAGAGCTATGATAAAGTATTTTGTGTGAATCTAAGGTAAGGAAGTCAGTGTGGGCCATGGTTACAGGAGTTCTGTATGAAGTTATAATACTAGGGCTATAAAAGTCTAAAAATGCTTTCATTTTCGGTATGAAGAGCCTTTATTTATTTATTTATTTATTTATTTATTTATTTATTTATTTATTTATTTATTTATTTATTTATTTATTTATTTATTTGTGAGACTTATATACCGCCTCATAGTGCAAGCGCTCTCTAATATATATTGAATTACAGTTCTATTCAGAAAAGAATAAAACTCTGGGCTTTTACAGGTGGCTGGTCATGGTGGTGTATGTATGCGTGTTTTTTTCCTTTTAGAAAATATGGTTTCAGCACATGAAATTCATTAGTTGCATGGGATACAAAACAGATTTTTTACATCCCAGCTCTGCTACTGTTCTAGGAAACACAATAATCAAACAGGAATTTGCTATTACTGATTGCATTATTTCCCCTTCTCCATGCTTGCCTGTCAACCAGCTTTGCAACTTCATTAAGGTCTTCTGTTTGTAACAAGTAGGATAATACCGACAATGTTACTGACAACAAGGTAAATATATTGACCCGCTACTTCCCACTACACATGCACATTTTTGTGTATTTTTTATAAATGTTGCCCTTTTGCTGTTCAGACTGATATCTGCCCCTCCTACTTTTTTTAATTTTTGGTTGGGGAGGGTACAAGATACAGATTCAGACTTTTAAAATCAGTGTCAACAAAAAAGAATCTCGGGATTTGATTTGCTTGGTGGTAATCAAAGGCTGGACATCTCCCAAAGATATTTGTAAATGAAGGCAAACTGTTCTGTTGAGATTTCAAGTAGCCATTGATTGAAAACCAGCAGCACGCTTTGAGACTATGGCCATGTTGTCCTATCACCAGAATGGGATGACAATTGTTTTTGGAGGGCAGTTAAGGGATGATGTCACCTTCTATTAATCCCTCACTCACCCCTAAAGCAACGTCAGGAGACATTTTCCTGATTCATGTCCAAAAGACACTTTTCTATGTTAGGTCACCTTGAGCTCGTGCCCATTTGGATTAGAATGCTTCAGTTCATTCAAGTTAATTCCAGCATTAATTGGCTCCTGTGATGAAGCAGAAATACCACTCCTTCAACTGAAGCAGGGCCTACCATGCTCTTTCAAAACTTTCAGAGCTGCATTTTACTTTGAATTCTAGGATAGCACAATGACTACAAGTAGTCCTCGACTTATGACCACGATTGAGCCCAAAATTTCTGTTGTGGAGACATTTATTAAATGAGTTTTGCTTCATTTTACGACCTTCCTTGCCACAGTTGTTAAGCGAATCACTGCAGTTGATAAGTTAGTAACCAGGTTGTTGCGTGCATCTGGCTTCCCCATTGACTTGGCTTGTCAGAAGTCACAAAAGGTGATCACATGACCATGCGGCACAGCAATGGTCATAAATGCGAACCAGTGGCCAAGCATCTGAATTTTGATCACATGATCATGGGGATGCGGAAAAGGTCGCAACTGTGAAAAATGGTCATAAGTCACTTTTTTCCAGTGCCGTTGTGACTTTGAACTAAATTTTTTTGACCCTTATTTTTTTTTCTTATTTTAAAAAAGTTGCTGATTTGCAATGCAGCAGAATTCTTTTTTAAAAAACTACACTTGAGATAAAAGGGTACACTCAGAGGTGGGATTCAGCAGGTTCTGACCAGTTCTGGAGAACCAGTAGCGGAAATTTTGAGTAGTTCGGAGAACCAGTAACTACCACCTCTGACTGGCCCCGCCCCCATCTATTCTCTGCCTCCCGAGTCCCAGCTGATCGGGAGGAAATGGGGATTTTGCAGTAACCTTCCCCTGGAGTGGGGCGGAATGGAGATTTTACAGTATCCTTCCCCTGCCACGCCCACCAAGCCATGCCCACCATGCCACACCACTCCCACCAAGCCATTCCCACAGAACCGGTAGTAAAAAAATTTGAATCCCACCACTAGCACTTCTAGATCCCCCAAAGCCCATAGTTATTTAAATTATATGGAAGCTGAAGTAAAAGTCTCTTACTCTGATTAACCCAACAAATGATGAAATGATACACCGCTATACTTTTCTCTATGACTTAAATAAAAAAGCACAGGGAAAAGTAGCAAGCTCAGGAAAATGAAAATTTTCTTTTTAAAAAACGGCACTGTTTCAAATAATCAGCCTTCTATTTGCAAGAATTATAGTCATTACAGCATTTATAATAAAGGAGGCTCTAAAAGACATGCAAAAGTAACAGGTGTGTTACGCCTGTTTGCACGTGCATTTCGGTGCTTCACTTTGTGTGAGTGTATATGCGTTTGTACATATTTCCCCCCCCCCAAAAAAAAATCACACCTGTAAGAATGTATATGTCTAGGAAGACAGAAAGAAAGGTGACCGGTCATTTTCCCTGGAACAGGAAGACAGGGCAGTATAACAGCAGGAAAATAGTCTGATGGGAGAATGTGGTACCCTGCATTTTCAGCTGAATACCTTTCAGGTTGTCAAGATGTCTCAGTCTGGACCCAATTTTCTCAAGCCTTCCTAGAATTGGGTGAGCACAGGACCCAAGCAGTTAAACAGGAAGTGCAGACAGGCCCTAAACCCATTCTCTTTTGGCTGGTGGAGAGCTGCATCTACAGAGAGCTTTGAGCAGGTATGAGTAAGGTAAGAAAAAATATGGAGTGGGAGGCTTGCTAGAGGAGTCCTTTGCCAGAAAATTAATTCGAGTACAAATGATTTGTGTAGAGGATTTGAGTAATAAATTAGGTTGGAGTCAATTGAAAGGGCAATGATTGCTGTTTGCTAATGGCGATGGCTCAGACCACACCTCTGCCTTGCGGTCTGTGTGGTTTTTAGCAGGTTGTTCCCCAGAGTCCAAGGATTGCAGTGCAATCCTGAGAACGGACTCTTTTTTGATGACAAACATCAGTAGAATTATAGCCAAAGACTAAAAGGCAGTGGCAGATTTTGGGAGGCTGTCTTCTCATTCCTTTTACTAGCCCAGAAAGGAGAAAAGTATATATGAATTTCTCTTATGGGTTCATCCAAGGAAGCACGTGTTTTTGGTGACTAAAGCAGAGGTGGGTTCCTACCGGTTCGGACCGGTTCTATAGAACCGGTAGTAACTTGGCGGCCTGGGTCGCTGGAACCGGCAGCGACCCAGGCCTGCCACGCCCCCGAGCCGGTTTTCTTTGCTTCTGCACATGTGCATAAGCTTTTTTTTTAGTACTGTGCATGCATGCGTGTGTGCGCTGCATGCGCACTGCGCGTCCCTGAGCAAACCGGCAGTAAAGGAATCCGGAACCCACCCCTGGACTAAAGGTTGCATTTTACTATCTTCCTGATGGAGGAAAAAGATGCAGCAGGTAGAAAAATCACATTCCAACATAGGTGGTGCTGGATTTTTCTATTTTTCTCTCTCTTGTTTTTGGGGAGAAAGTTGGGGCTTTTTGTAAAAAATATATCTGTGAGTTATTATAAAAGAAACGAACTTTCTCAGGATAATATAAACACCATATCAAGGCAAGGACAGGGAACAGTGCCACAGACTAAATAAAAACGAGGGCCCAGCGTAGTAATGGCAATTAATGCAACATAAAATCCTAATAATTACATGGTAAGACACCCTCCCTCCAACCAAAACAAAGTTCTGAGAAACGAAAAATCTGTTGAGACTGTTCTTAATTATCCGAAGCCTATTTTAGGCCTTATACTTCACCATTGAAAATGTCAGCAGTGTAGTCAGATTTGCATGGATCATAAAAAGGGGTGTGAAGGCACAAACGGCATGTTAGTAGGATGGTGTTTTCCCAGATTAGCCCAGGTATCAATCTGATCATCATACTTTCTGAACATGAGAACAAGTATTGCTCTGAATCAACCCTTTTCTCTTATTAAAAGTGAATGCTGATAAGTCTGGCTGACAAGGACATTTGCCCACACCTAAAAGGGGCTAAAAGGGACGCGGTGGCTCAATGGCTAAGACACTGAGCTTGTCGATCAGAAGGTCGGCAGTTCAGCGGTTTGAATCCCTAGCGCCGCGTAATGGGGTGAGCTCCTGTTACTTGTCCCAGCTTCTGCCAACCTAGCAGTTCGAAAGCACATAAAAAATGCAAGTAGAAAAATAGGGACCACTTTTGGTGGGAAGGTAACAGCGTTCCGTGCGCCTTCGGCGTTGAGTCATGCCAGCCACATGAGCACGGAGACGTCTTCAGACACCGCTGGCTCTTCAGCTTAGAAACGGAGATGAGCCCCTAGAGCCGGAAACAACTAGCATGCATGTGCCAGGGAACCTTTACCTTTAAAAAGGACAGGTGGGGCTTTGATGGTGTGATCCTGCCATCATCTGGACTTTGTTGATCTCAGGGGTTGACAGTTCTCTTTTGTTCCCTTTCTGCCCCAAAGCATGAAAAAGATCAATAAGGGTGCTACTTTTTGCTCAAGGGTTTTGTGAATGGGAGGTTTGCTGCTGTATTGCATTGCGTTCAGTGCAAATTTTTGGGGATGGTGCTTTTTGCTGATGCTGCTTCCCTCAATTCTAAATGTGCTTGTCAGATGGTTATCTCAACAATCTGTATCAGAGTTATTTATTTTTTAGGGCTGGCTTTAGGGTCCCATGGTTAGCTCCTTTTCCTGTTATGAATTCCTATCCAAAGTCATGCTTTTTATTTTGTTTAGGTCAGTAAGTGCTGGTTGTCATGGAAATACTTACATACATTGAGCTATGTTTGCCAAGCTATATTTAATGGAATGAGAAATGCAGCTGTTAGAGCCCTTCCATTTGGCTGTGAATCACAAAAAGGGGAAAACGCACCCAGCCTGGATCTACACCAGCATCTCAGTATTACATCTATGTTCATATGAGTTTCAAACCGTTTCATTTGCAACCATCAATACACCAGCCTCAAATACAGGTAACCCTTGATTCAAAACCACAGTTGAGCTAGAATTTTGTTCGTAAGTCGCTGCAGTTGAGTCACCCTGTGACTGTTTTTGCTATGGTTGTTAAGCAAGTCACCAACATGATTCAGCAAATCATGCGGTTGTTAAGTGAATCATGTAGATCTAAGTCAAATCCAGCTTATTTAATGGATGCTTTTTGCCATTTTTTTGCCAGAAATACGATCATTTGACCGTGGAACGCAGCAACTGGTCAGAAATGCAAGCCAGTTGCCAGGTGCTTTGAGATGTGATCACATGACTGCCGGGGGGGGGATGATGTGGCAGTTATAACTTTGAAGACAGGTTGTAAGTAACTTATTTTAGTATGTCGTAACGTGAAATGGTTGTTAAATGACTGGTTGTAAGTTGATGACTACTTGTATTGCACATTTTGTGCTAGATTATGGAGCAAGACTATCCAGTTGTTGATTAATCTGTTTGATATGAAAATCTCATTATTTATCCAGTTGATTGGAATAGACAGTGAGAGTCTAACAGAATACATGTCACGTAGCCCATAATAATTCTGTTGCACCAGTCATGAAACGGGGACTTCCATGAGGGGAAGGAAGCCAAAAAAAAAATTCATGATCGTAGTCATGATCGCTCAAACAAAGTCCTCCACCTTTTGTAACCTCTTGCATGCACAAGGCTCATAAAATGGTTGGCTTTGAATATATAGTTGCAGCTGTTCTTTTGACCTTTTTGACCACGCCCCAGCCCTGTATGTGCTGCAGGGTAGAGAAGAGACAAAACAAGACATTGATGGAAAGCCAAAAAGGTCTTAGATAAAGACCGTTCATCAACCGTCTTTGGGAAGTGGCAGTGATTATGTGGATGAACTCTAAGTGGAATGAACTCTAAGTAAAATATTATTTTTAAAATAAAAAATAACAAACCAGTCAGAACATTTCAGAACAGCTTCATACTATTTTTCTTCATCTTCAGTTCTTCAAGCCATGTTTTCATTCATTTATCCAATATTTGAATGTATGTTTAAAAGATTAAATTAGACATGTTTAAAAATGCGAGGATGGCTTTATTGAATTTGGAAATCTTTGGGGCCGTTCGTTTACTTTCTGGTTTCTTCTATGATTATTCTGTCTAAATGATAATAGATTTTGCTTGGATTCTCATTTCTATAAAGATGGTTTAGCTGATTACAGATAGTCCTCAACTTACAACCACTTGTTTGGCGATCAAAGTTACGAGGGCACTAAAAAAAAGTGAATTACAACCGTTCCTTGTATGTATGACCGTCACAGCATCTGCACAATCATGTGATCAAAATTTGGGCACTTGGCAACCTGCATATATTTATGATGGTTGCAGGATCCTGGAATCATGTGATCACCATTGGCGACATTCCCAGCTGGCACCCAACAAGCAAAGTCAAAGTGGGAAAGCCAAATGCATTTAACAACCACATACTGTATTTTTCGGAGTATAAGATGAACCTTTCCCCCCCTAAAAGAGGCTGAAAATTCGGGTGTGTCTTATACTCCGAATGTAGCTTTTTCAAAGCTTTTTTTCCAGCCCTAACGAGGTGCTAACGATCTTCCCAGCTTGCAGGATTTTTTCATACCTACTCCCTCCGAAGAAGTTTTTTCCCAGCCCTAAGTCTTTGCAGGCTTGTTTTCATTGTTACTCCCTCCTAAGATGATTTGTTTCAGCCCTAACCAGGGGATAAAACAATGTGCTGAAGACTAAGGATGCTAGCCAGATGAATACCTGGTAGGTAGATTTTTTTCCTATTTTCCTCCCCCAAAACTAAGGTGCATCTTATACTCCGAAAAAAACGGTAATTCACTTAACTGCACTGATTCATTTAACATTTATGGCAAAAAGTTCGTAAAATTGGGTGTGACTCACATAGCATTCATCTTGCCTAGTAACCAAAATTCTGGTGTTAATTGTGGTCATAACATGAGGACTTTGTATTCCTTTTGTTGGGACCCAAGATTGCAAATGTTATTAATATAAGGATGGATTTTTCTGAGAAGTCCCAGTTCATTCTCATAATTAAATCTACCAGTTGGGATCTTGAATCTTCCTTCCCACTAAGATTCCAGTGCAGCTGGGTTTTGGTAATGCTAAAGCAGAAGACAATTCCTGGACCGGAACTTAGTTTAAGGGGTTTGTTGAGCATATTATCTCTGCTTATTTAGGAAGATGGCATTCAGGGAGAATGCCTTTCTATTGTCATGGAACAATCCCACACTTATTTCATGTGTTTGATAGGTAGGAAATACAAAGGTACGTTTTCTGAATGTTATGGTGCAAACAATTTTACAAGGACCATGCATGTCTTAAGAAAGAAAAGGGATTCACCTATGTTTCTCAGCAAGATGAAGGAACTTTGAACAATTCCACACAAAGAATTAAGCAGCTTGTCTCAGCTATACCTGAAATCAGCATTAAAAACTCCAGGTTGGATTGCAGCGGGTTGGTAAATTGGCAATTGGGCTGGATTGATGCTCAGTTTCCATTATGGCCCCTGCTGCCCTTGAATGGTGGTTTCTCCTGCTGCTTGCCATTCTCATCCATGCAGGGAAAGCAAATCTTACATGCTGGAACCTCTGTGGATAGCAATAGCAATAGCACTTAGACTTATATACCGCTTCATAGTGCTTAACAGCCCTCTCTAAGCGGTTTACAGAGTTCAGCATATTGCCCCCAACAATCTGGGTCCTCATTTTACCCACCTCGGAAGGATGGAAGGCTGAGTCAACCTTGAGCCGGTGAGATTTGAACAGCTGAACTGCTGAACTAGCAGTAGCCTGCAGTGCTGCATTTAACCACTGCACCAACTCGGCTCTAATGATTTACCAATATCTACTTTTCCTTTTCAGTATTGTTCCCTCCTTATTAGTCCCCATTTTTGTCTTTGCTCTTCCATATGTTTGCACACTCCTCGGAGGGGCATCTTCTAATCTCCACCTTCCTGGGTTCAATAAAAGTCTTGGTCGGTCTGCACTAATCAACCCAGATCTTCTGGGTCTGATGCCCATTCATCATCTCTCTCTAACCTCCCAAATATCAGGTCTCAACTGGATTCTCTTCTTCCTCACAAGATGAACAAATTGACCAGCCATTATTTATTTATTTATTTATTTATTTATTTATTTATTTATTTATTTATTTATTTATTTATTTATTTATTTATTTATTTATTTATTTATTTATTTATCAAACATGTACAAGATAGTAGGTATTGGTATAAACATAAACATTAGCAAAGTAGATACAGGTAAATTTGGACAATAGGACAGTAGGACAGGGACGGTAGGCACAAAGGTGTGCTTATGCACGCCACTTACAGACCTCTTAGGAATGGGGTGAGGTCGACTGTAGACAGTCTAAGGTTAAAGTTTTTGGGGTTTGGGGAAGAAACCACAGTCAGACATTGATCACTCTGTTGCTGAAGTCGTATTTTCTGCAGTCGAGTTTCGGGCGGTTTACATTACGTTTGTATCTATTGCGTGCTTGTGTATTGTTGCAGTTGAAGCTGAAGTAATCATTGACAGGTAGGACATTTTGGTATATGATTTTATGAACTACATTTAGGTCAGATCGAAGGCGACGAAGTTCTAAGCTATCTAAGCCCAAAAACCAAAACTCAGAAACCAAAAGAACAAACCCAGGACCATCAAAGAAAACACAGATGCTGCTCCTCCAGCTCTCAACCCTGATATACAACAGAAGATTCTGACCTGGAGTTGGAAATTAAGCTTCCAATCCATAGGAGTCACAGTGTCAGTGTGGGGAGTAGTAGAAGATCATCAGGCAAAGGATTTTGGGCAATTTCAGGGGAAGGCAATTGAAGGCAGCTGCTTTGCAAATCTGACCCCATAAATTAGGGTTGTTTAGCTTCAACTGAGCATGGGTGGGGAATAAGAGCTTTAGGCATTTAAGGGCTCCTAGAAAGGAGATATAGTGATAACCTATAGCTATGAGTTATGTGTATTCCTCACTCTTGAATTGAATTTGAACAACTTGGATTGACTACCTCTTGGAAACCAACTGTGGTACTTGACCATTACAGTTGGAACATATATTTTACATCTCAGACTGACTCCGGCACAATATGATCTTTCGTGACTAGGGTGAAAAATTAAACCTGATTTATAGCTTGACCAGCATACATCACTCTCAATGCATTTCCCAGTTTATGACCGATTCATTAATTTTCTTCTGTAGTCCACTTTACCAGGTCTTGCCAAAAGTTTAATCTTTCCCTTTTTTACATTTTTAAATAGTCCAGCATGTTGTGTGATCACATACTTCACTGCACAATGTGTGTGCCCAAGTAAACATTACGAAAATAAGATTAAAAAAAAGATGGACCAGCTATGGATATGTGGCTACTCACAATAAGTGTTAATGTGCCTCTGTTTCCTGCTATTGTTGCTTCCTCAGATGGCTGTGAACTAAGCCTCTAAGATGCTAATCTTGTATCTTAGAACAATTTCTTAGAACAATTAACCAGTGGAATGGCTTGCCTTCAGAAGTTGTGGGTGCTCCATCACTGGAGGTTTTTAAGAAGACATTGGACAACTGTTTGTCTAGGGTTAGGCTAGAACACCTCCAAGGTCCCTTCCAATTCTGCTGTTCTGTTGTTCTGTTGTTCTGTTCTGTTGTTCTGTTATCTCATAGCTCAGGCCAGGGGTCGGCAACCTTAAACACTCAGAGAGCCATTTGGACCCATTTCCCACAGAAAAGAAAACACCGAGAGCCACAAAACTCTTCCCGTGCCTGACTATTTCCTGAGCAGCCACAAAATTAGCATATATAGTTGAATTAAAGATTCTGTTTTCTTCTGAAACTTTTCTTTTCTTGGATTGATCCATGGTTGGCCTACCGGGGGTCGAAAAGCTTAACAAATTGCGCGTTGGTGGGTGTTGCACATTGGCAGTTGTGACACATATTTTGAGCGACAGGGAGCTGCAGCAGAGGGATGAAAGAGCCACATGCGGCTCCAGAGCCGCGGGTTGCTGACCCCCAGCCCAGGCCAACCAAAGGCCTGCAAAGCCATATCTGTAAGGAATGGGGTCAAAAATTTTAAATAGTAGCAATTACTTCACCCTGGCACTCTTCCCTATGTGTTACATGTGTGGTACATGTAAGACAGGGCCAAGACTTTAATTGTTTGGTTGTAGTTGCCATTTTGGGCTTTTTTGATACCATCTCCCACACATACCCTAGCTTGTGTGAAGGAGCAGACTAAGCTTGAAGTGTTCATCTGTTGTGAGTCAGTTCTTTATTTGTGGCAGAAAAAGATGCATGTCCAGGGTCCATTGTGTATGTGTGTGTATTTGTGTATAGTCTGTGCAAGTACAAATATTTAAAAATGACATTACTTTAGAACTATCTCAAGGGGTCAGGTTTCTGTCATCTTGTTCTGATGTATATTATAGTTCTGGGTTTCTTTCTATAGAGGTTTTAACAACGCAGAATTGTAAAAATTCCTTTTTATCTAGGAATTTGCAACTTCAGTAAGATGAATAAAACTTGGGTGGTAGAAATGCGGCTTATTTTAAACACAAATCCTTGAAGAAATGGTCTCACCTGCTACTGGTTCCAACCTGAAATGGTTGAAATTCTAAATGTGATTTAATGATCCAAATCTCTTTTATAAATGCTTATTTTAACGAGCTACTTTCCTTTCTTATTAAAGCCACCTTAAACTTTAGGACTATTGGTTTTATACTAGAGTAAGTATGAGAAGCTTTTCTCTCTCTTAAGTATCCACCCCAAAATCAACCTTTTGACTCTGGTATCTCCTTGTGCCATTTCTTTTTCCTTCCCAGCCCTGCCCAAGACCAGATGAGCAAACGTATAGTCTTTGTTCATTTGCCATATAAAATCAGGATAATTTGAAATAAGAAAAGTTTTCTACTGTACATCTGGGTTACTCAGTTTGGGTCTCTGCAGGTTTTCTTATAATACCTCTTGTCCCTGGTCACTGGTAGGGTTCATGGGAAGAGTGAAGAGGTCCGTATTGAAGAAGACTGTTCTAGTCCACAGGGAAATTGTGAAAATGGCAAGTCAACAGTAGGCTTCTTGTAGAGATAGGATCCCTACTCACAGTCACTCATGCCCTAGTCACTTCCCGTCTTGACTATTGCAATGCACTCTACATGGGGCTGCCCTTGAAGAGCATCCGGAAGTTCCAGTTGGTGCAAAATGCAGTGGCCCGCATGGTTTTGTGCAGACCTGGTGTGCACATGTATCACCTCTCCTGCGGGAAATGCACTGGCTGCCGATTTGCTTCCGGGTGCAATTCAAGGTGCAAGTTGGCATCTTTAAAGCCCTTCATGGCTTGGGACCAGGTTATCTGAGGGACCGTCTCTTGCCAGTCACATCTTCCTGACCCATCAGAGCGGGGAGGCAGGGAATGCTGCGGGTCCCATCCCCGAGGGAGATACACCTGGTGGGACCCAGAAGAAGGGCCTTCTCCATGGTTGCTCCCTCTCTCTGGAACATCATTCCCCTAGAGATTAGAACGACCCCCACTCTAGTACTCTTCCGGAAGGTGCTGAAGACCTGGTTCTGCCAGCGGGCCTGGGGAACCCAGAGCGGGATGGAGCCCATTAAATGGCTCGTGTGATCTGCTGTTGCTGGGGCGGGGGGTGGGGGGTGATTTTATATTATACTATATTAATTTATTTGATTCTTTTTATTAGTTTTATTGTTTTAAATGTGGTTTTAAATTCTGTAAGCTGCCTTGAGTCGCCATGGGCAAATAGGTGGCTATATAAATTCAATCAACCAATCAATCAATCAAATAAATAAATAAAGCAGCAGGGAGAATCTTTTTGTGGTGGGGGTGGATAGGGCTGCAGTGTTCAGATCTCTGTAATCCTAGAATTGACCCATGTTCCTCCTTTGAATTGGCTGTCGATGGAAAAGAAAGAGCAGGCAATACATTGTAGGTGCTCTGTGTTCAACTCATTTAAAAAGGGAGTTGTATTTTATATAAAGATGCAACTTATTGTCTTGAATTGCATAGAAATAGATGCATTTCATTATTATTGTACTTTATCTTTCCCTACTATTAAGTTTTATTAAGAGTTGGATTTTTCAGTATCTTGTTGCTATTTAGTGGCAACTTGGATTTATATAGCACAAATATGCTAATGCTATGTTTAGGCCACAGGGAAATTGTGAAAATGGCAAGTCAACAGTAGGGTGAAAAATGGCCTCCCCTCGCCCTCCGGAAGGCCGAAAATCAGCTGGCCAGCACGCACATTTGTGCTGGAGCTGACATAGGGCAAAGCCTCGCATGCCCTCAGATATGGTGCCATAGGTTTGCCATCATGGGCATAGTCAATGAAGCAGAAGTAGATGTTTTTTCTGGAATTTTCTGGTGTTATGTTACATACTTGGAAATTAAAATGAATTTCATTCCCTTCTTGACTAAAGTGCTGAGCATTCCGCATTGCCAATTAGTCCTTTGAGGAAGTCTTCTGCGCCTTCTGCAACTGAATCTATGCCCTTGCCTGACTATTTTGCACAAGAACTTAGAGACACTTGGAACTCTATAACAGAATATGGTCCAGAATTGAGTACTAACTTGAGTTGTGTACCATGGTATTCCCTAGTTGTCCTCCATACATAAAAGTTCTTCCTGCTTGACAACTGCTTCTAAAGTAGCCTAAGGAGCACAGCTGGATAAGAAGGGCCTGTCTATCACTACACTGGAGGGATCAGTTGACAAACAGCTGTTGGACTCTATTAAGCAACGTATGCCAGATGTTTGCATTGGCTCTAGTCTAGCACAGCTGTTCAATTAGGCATATTGCAGCAGGGAGTGTTTGCATGTTTACTATCCTTTCCTCTTCATGGGAAAAAGAGGATTCATACCAGCTACTGGCCGGAGAATCTTCCTCCGCATTATGTCAAATGAGGTGGCAGCCTGTGAGTTTTTGGATTGAAGCTCTTTCTGATGGGTGGGCAAGATTATTGCACCGAGGGAACATTTTTAGATGTACCACAGCCCTATTGCATAAAACCCTGGCTTGGTCTAATGACCTAGTTCACCACAAGAGTTAGTCTCACTCCTTTTCCTTTCCTTTTCCTTTGGGAGGGGGGGGGAGGGAGGACATGTGCTACTTTACTCCACATGAAGAAGGTGCCATGGAGACTTTAAAAATATTCTGTAGCTATAGTCCAAAATATTACTACTTCATTCAGCAAGTTTTCAGTAAATCCACTTGATAGATTTGGCACTGTATAAGTTTGCATTAGGGGACGTGGTGGCTCAGTAGCTAAGACGCTGAGCTTGTCAATCAGAAAGTTGGCAGTTTAGCGGTTCGAATCCCTAGCGCCGCATAACGGAGTGAGCTCCCGTTACTTGTCCCTGCTTCTGCCAACCTAGCAGTTTGAAAGCATGTAAAAAATACAAGTAGAAAAATAGGGACCACTTTTGGTGGGAAGGTAACAGTGCTCCGTGCGCCTTTGACGTTGAGTCATGCTGGCCATATGACCACTGAGAACGTCTTCGGACAGCGCTGGCTCTTTGGCTTAGAAATGGAGATGAGCCCCTAGAGCTGGAAACGACTAGCATGCATGTGCGGGGGAACCTTTACCTTTAAGTTTGCATTATGTACCATAGGACATAAGGAAATACACTGAAATATTTTTAAAATGTTGTATGACTGTTATAGTCACGGATTAAATATAAAAATATTTAGATGTTGACACTGCCTGTGTTACATGACAGGATGTAGAAACAAAAATGCTTATCAAGTAAGGAAGATAGGTAGGTATGGCGGGAGCAGGGGGGTAGGTCGCTCTCGGGGAACGAGAATTCGCTATCTTCAAGCGATTCCTTGTTCTGGCCCCTCTGGTTTGGTTCCATCTAGCTCAGCCCGAGTACCTGGTAACCAGGGATGTCAGGGCCCTGGGCTCAAGCTGCTGCTGTTGAATGCCAGGTCGATTACTAACAAGGCCCCCCTTGTACGGGATTTAATCCTGGAAGAGGGGGCGGACCTGGCATGTATTACTGAGACCTGGCTAGGCCAGGAGGGGGGGGTTCCCCTCTCCGAGATGTGCCCGGACGGGTTCTCAGTTCAGCATCAGCCGCGACCCCAGGGAAGGGGTGGAGGAGTGGCAATTATAGCTCGCCAGAACCTAAATCCTCGAAGGAGCCCTGCCCCGGAGATTGTTGGGTGTGAGACGCTCCTTCTGAAGCTGGACTTAGGGGTTCAGGTGGGCCTTCTGCTAACGTACTTCCCTCCTAGCTGCGTTGCAAAGGCCCTGCCTGTTCTGCTCGAGGCGGTAGCAGGGCTGGCGATTGAGTTCCCCAGGTTGATGGTGCTGGGGGACTTCAACCTGCCATCGCCCGGTGAAACCTCAGAGGCAGTCCAGGAGTTCATGGCTTCCATGACAACCATGGACCTGACCCAAGTAGTTCAGGGTCCGACTCATGAGGGAGGTCACACGCTTGACCTTGTGTTTCTCTCGGGGCAGTGGAGAGATGATCTGAGGCTGAGGGGTTTAGTCACAGTACCCTTGTCGTGGTCAGATCATTTCCTTCTGAGGTTGGATTTCATGGCGCCACTCCTCCACCGCAAGGAGGCGGGACCGATTAAGTGGTTCCGCCCCAGGCGCCTAATGGAATCCGAAGGATTTCAGAGGGAACTTGGGGAAATACCGGACTCCCTGGTACACGATTCATCTGAGGCTCTAGTGACTGCCTGGAATCAGGCGGCAACAGGGGCTTTAGATCGGATTGCGCCTTTGCGGCCTCTCCGTGGCAGCGGATCCCGGAGGGCTCCTTGGTTTACTGAGGAGCTCCGGGAGATGAAGCGCCTAAAGAGACGCCTAGAGCGACGATGGAGAGCCAGTAAAGCTGAGTCTGACCGGACACTTTTAAGAACTTGCATTAAGTCTTACTTAGTGGCGATACGGGCGGCAAAATGTGCGCATTTTTCCGCCCTTATTGCGTCCGCCGACTCCCGCCCAGCCGCCCTGTTTAGGGTGACGCGCTCCCTCCTCGCAAAGGGGGGGGGCGAAGAACCCTTGCAGGGTAGAGCTGAGGAATTTTCCCAGTTCCTGGCGGATAAAATCACTCAGATTCGGACAGACCTGGACTCCATTTGGACAGGGCAGGCCGAGATGACAGGGGCGAGTCTTAGTCCTGTTATTTGGGAGGAGTTTGAGCCTATCACTCCTGAGGATGTGGACAAGGCCATAGGAGCGATGAGCGCCTCCACTTGTTTATTGGACCCGTGTCCCTCCTGGCTGGTTTCGGGCAGCAGGGAGGTGACACGCGGCTGGCTCCAGGCTGTTGTGATCGCATCTTTGAGAGAGGGGTCCGTCCCGCAGCCCTTAAAAGCTGCGGTGGTGAGGCCCCTCCTCAAGAAGCCTTCCCTGGACCCAGCGGATTTAAAGAACTTCCGTCCAGTCTCCAACTTACCCTTCTTGGGTAAAGTTGTAGAGAAAGTGGTGTCGCTCCAACTCCTGCGGCTATTGGAGGATACTGATTATCTGGATCCCTTTCAATCGGGTTTCAGGCGCGGCTACAGTACGGAGACTGCTTTGGTCGCACTGATGGATGATCTCTGGCGAGCACGGGATGGGGGTCATTCCTCCATCCTGGTGTTACTTGACCTCTCAGCGGCTTTCGATACCATCGACCATGGTATCCTTCTGCGTCGTCTTGGGGAGGTGGGAGTGGGAGGCACTGTTTTACGGTGGTTCTCCTCCTACCTCTCTGACAGGACGCAGTCGGTGTTGACAGGAGGGCAGAGGTCGGCCCCTAGGCCCCTGGTTTGCGGGGTGCCACAGGGTTCGGTCCTCTCGCCCATCCTGTTTAACATTTACATGAAACCGCTGGGTGAGATCATCCGACGACACGGGGTGAGGTATCAGCAGTATGCTGACGATACCCAGTTGTACATCTCCACCCCGTGTCAGTTCAGTGAAGCAGTTGATGTAATGTGCCGCTGCCTGGACGATGTGAGGGTCTGGATGGGAGTGAACAGACTCAGGCTCAACCCAGACAAGACTGAGTGGCTCTGGATTTTGCCTCCCAAGGATTATGTCGACTGTCCCTCCCTGGTTCTCGGGGGAGAAAAATTGACTCCCTCGGAACAGGTCCGCAATTTGGGTGTCCTCCTAGATCCACAGCTAAAATTGGAGCAACATCTTTCAGCTGTGGCTAGGGGGACCTTTGCACAGATTCGTCTTGTGCACCAATTGCGACCTTACTTGGAGAGGGAGGCTTTGCTCACAGTCACTCATGCCCTTGTCACCTCACGGCTAGACTACTGTAACGCGCTCTACATGGGGCTACCCTCAAAGAGCATCCGGAGACTCCAACTGGTACAGAATGCAGCTGCGCGAGCTGTAGTGGGTGTACCGAGATACACCCACGTAACACCTATTCTTCGCCAGCTGCATTGGCTGCCAATTAGTCTCCGGTCGCAATTTAAGGTGTTGGTCGTTACCTTTAAAGCCCTACATGGCTCAGGGCCAGGTTACCTTCGGGACCGCATCCTACCACATACCTCCCTACGACCGGTTAGGTCCCATAGAGAGGGCCTCCTCCGGGTCCCATCGGCCAAACAATGTCGGTTGGTGGGGCCACGGGGGAGGGCCTTCTCTGTGGGAGCCCCGTCCCTCTGGAACCAACTCCCACCAGAGATCCGGACTATCCCCACCCTGCTGGCCTTCCGTAAAGCCATAAAAACTTGGCTCTTCCGGCAGGCGGGGTGAATAGGAAGATCAGATTCCCCCCTTGAATGTTGTTTTTATAATTGTTTTAACTATGCCTTTTAATTTTAAATTATGATAATTGTTTTTATTGTACGCTTCTTATTCTGTTGTACGCCGCCCTGAGTCCCACGGGATTGGGCGGCCTATAAGAACGTCTATTAAATTAAATTAAATTAAGATAAAAACCTGCAGAATCTCAGTATTATAGCTCTCATTGCAAATATTTCTATATTTATTTATTTATTTATTTTGTGAGATTTATATACCGCCTCACAGTGCAAGCATTCTCTAAGCGGTTTACAGCAGTAAGCAATGTATATTTATATTCCCCCCAACAATCTGGGTCCTCATTTTACCTACCTCGGAAGGATGGAAGGCTGAGTCAACCTTGAGCCGGTGAGATTTGAACTGCTGACCTGCGGATCACAGTCAGCTAAAGTGGCCTGCAGTACTGCCTCTAACCGCTGCGCCACCTCGGCTATATGGCATTTATGTCTGAAAACTCTTCTTTATATCCTCTCAGCTTCCTTATTTCAGCAATAATATGGAGAAAGGATCAATTATGCGATAATTTAATAATCTTGAATTCTGATGACATACTTACCCTTGGCTGGAATTCATAAACGTTGCTAGAGGAATTCAGGAACCAGCATTCAATGTTTTTAATAGCCAGTTTTCCAAAAGTCTCTGAGCAATGTGGAATGTGGGGGTATATGAACTAATTTGGATGGTTGATATTCTGGATACAAAGTACAAATGATTATTTCCAGCTGAAATTGGGAATCAAGATTCTTGACCCCATTTTTCTACCCCCCCCCCCCGATGGCATTAAGCGTGCCTATTGCTAGGAAGTCGGGGGGGGGTAGAAAAATGGGGTCAAGAATCTTGATTCCCAATTTCAGCTGGAAATAATCATTTGTACTTTGTATCCAGAATATCAACCATCCAAATTAGTTCATATACCCCCACATTCCACATTGCTCAGAGACTTTTGGAAAACTGGGTATTCATTGCTGTACTTTGCCCCTCTGTGAGATTTTGATGCTGATGATGTTTTGGATTATTGTGATTTCAGCGCTGGGATTCAGAACTGGAAGCCTTTGCCAAAAACTACTCAACAAAATGTACTTGGGAACATAATAAAGAACGTGGCTACCGAGGCGAGAATCTTTTTGCCATGACTGGAAACCTGGATCTGGAGACAGCGATGGAAGATTGGTATACTGAGTACCAGTATTATAATTACAGCACATTGGCATGTAAAGAGGGGGAAATGTGCGGTCATTACACCCAGGTATCTAATTATAACTTGGTAGAGGCTTAGAGTCAGTGCCTAGGAAATGGTGCATCATTGTGCTAGCTACTGAAATGAAGATCCCCAGAGTGATAGGCAGCTTATAAGTGATAGAAAGATAAAAGTTATTCTATAGAGCGAAGAATTGACAGTGATTGCAAGTGAGGGAATTTCTTAGGTTCTGACTTCCATTTTAATTCCCAGCTAAGACTGTAGTAGAGAAGTTGTTCTGCTTAGTCTTGTAAGAGGCATCTTAAGCCACTTGTCAGTTACCAAGGTTTTTTTTTTCATTTCAAAAGCGCTTGGGTGCACACAGTGCTGGTTAGATTAGTATATACGAGGGTGAGTCAAAACGTAATGCCATTTTCTTTAGGACAGGTATAATTACCAACACAGGAACATGTAGCATACATCAAAATGAAGCTGGTCCTCTGTGGATCACATCCCTACTTCTCAACATAGTCACCGTTGCTCTCAATAGCAATGTTCCACCTTCGAATGAGAGCATGTATCCCTGCCTCGTAAAATTCTGTTGACTGTTCTTTGAGCCACTTCTTCACTGCAGTTTTCACTTCCTCATCACTGGAATAATGTTTGCCTCTCAAACCCTCTTTCATGGGGCCGAAGAGATGATAGTCTGAAGGTGCTAAATCTGGTGAGTATGGAGGATTATTATTCCAGTGACGAGGAAGTGAAGAAGTGCAGTGAAGAAGTGGCTCAAAGAACAGTCAACAAAATTTTACGAGGCAGGGATACATGCTCTCATTCGAAGGTGGAACATTGCTATTGAGAGCAACAGTGACTATGTTGAGAAGTAGGGATGTGATCCACAGAGGACCAGCTTCATTTTGATGTATGCTACATGTTCCTGTGTTGGTAATTATACTTGTCCTAAAGAAAATGGAATTACTTTTTGACTCACCCTCGTAATATAACTTTTAACAAAACAAAAAACCCACTTCCATCAACTATAAGTTTGATCCATCAACTGCGACTACAATTCTAATGAAACCAATGGGACACACATTCATGAATAAGGGTCCTGTTGATTTTCAGTGGTAACGAAATTGATGACATGGTCTGAATTCAGCTGAATAACTCAAACCAGTTGTTGTTGTTGGGGAAAAGTTCATTTTCATGTCCCTTTGTGGGATAGCCATGAAATTATCATCCTGCATGCCTGCAGATTTGAATCCCTAGTCCTGGTGATGGTTTTCATTTTATATTGCTCTTATATTTGTTGGGAACAAATGCTAATATTTCAATAGGATGTACGGCTTGCCCAAGACTCATGCCATTCTCCTCTATACTCTTATCTTCACAATGTTGTATAAAGTAGGCAGGCTGAGAGGGGTGACTCAAACCCATCATACTTCAAGGCTGACTGAGTAATTGAACCCACAACTCCCCTAAACTGACTTTGAGATTGTTGCTTAATGGAAGAGATTCAGTTGCTTCCACACCTTCTTTCCTAAACGATTTATACAGGGCATTGCATAATGTCAATTTGTATTTTTTTAAAGGAAAATAATAATAAACGAGGACTTGAAAATTTCTGATCCTCTGATTCTCTAGGACTCTTAATATCTGTAACCTGGCCTAATTTGAATCAGCAATGAGTATCCCTGCCCTTGTAATAAGACAAATTGGATTTAATCTCAAGGCACATACACATCTTGTGATGAAAATAATGAACTGAGGATGGAGAGAGAGGAATTGTTGCATGCCAATCCACTCATGGAGAAATATTTGATTAAATACCATCTCTAACAAGGTCAGGTCTATGCTTCTAAAGAAGGTGAAGCTGATAGTAACATATTGCTTCACAGTAGGAAAAAAAATGCACTGCAAATTGTAATAGAAGGTCAGGAATGAGCCTTTAGAAAACCTAAGTAAAAATATTGGCCAATATGTATGAAAAATCCATGCATGCACAATTTGAAAACTTGCCTGAAAGATTCTGAAGAAAACATGCGGATAAATCTCACCCCATTCCTAAGAGGTCTTTAAGGGGCGTGCATAAGCGCACCAGCGTGCCTACCGTCCCTGTCCTAATATTCCCTTTCATTTGTATCCATTTCATGTATGGAATTATTACATTAATTATTTCATGTAATTATGTTTTTTATATCTGTTATCTAATACATGCCTGACGAAATAAATACATAAATAAAATAAATAAATAAAAATGTCCCAAAGGTGCTTTTTCAAGAGGCAACTGGACTTTCTGGTTTTTCTTTGAAGACGTTTCGCTTCTCATCCAAGAAGCTTCTTCAGCTCCATAGATTCCATTCAGAATCTCCATAGACATGTGGATAAATCGTTTCAGTAGCCAATTAAAGGTTAGGCAGATGTCACCCATAGACATCTTTTCAGTCTGATAATGAATAAATGGGCTATTGCTTTCTTCTATAGGTAGTTTGGGCCACCAGTGAGCGTGTTGGCTGTGGGACAACATTCTGTGAAACCCTGGAACTGATAAATGATACTGACATGCATTTGTTTGTCTGCAATTACCAACCCCCGTAAGTTTCTTTCTCCCCCTGCTTATTGTGTCATCATTGCTCTAATACTCTAAAGCAGCGGTTCTCAACCTGGGGGTCACGACCCCTTTGGGGGTCAAACGACCCTTTCACAGGGGTCGGGAGACTTCACCCGGATGCCGCCATTTGGGTTCTTTTACCCTCTGCACATGCGCAGAATGCTTTGCGCATACGCAGAGGGTAAAAGAACCCAAATGGCGGCGGCGGGATGGGGGTGCGGTGGCGGGCGCGGCGGCGGGGTGGGGCATGGGGGGGGCGCGGCGGCAGGGTGTGGGTCACGGCATTAGGAAGGTTGAGAACCACTGCTCTAAAAATTAAAGAAAAAGAACAGCTTGTTTCTTCATTCTTGTGTTCCACTACAGGTACATGCAAAATTTGTAGCAGGAAAGAATCAATACTTCCGCTTAAAGAAACAAATAAAAAATAACAGGGAAGTTTGGTAGATAAGGGGTAGGAAAGCAAGGGAACCATCCTTTCCATAATCTAGGCAAAAAATGAAAAAGTGCCCATTAGGAAATGTGAGATTTGAATGGAATGATGAATTTCTAGAAAGAACAATCATTGGCTTATAGGCCATCATTGAATCAATCAAAGACTGTAAAAAAAAATCCAGTTACTGATTATGAGATTTTTCAGGGGAGCCTGGAAACCATGAATAAGGTTGCATAGAGCAGCAACCAGCCCACTGGAAAAGTGGGGAGAATGTGCCTGCCCTACCCTGTAACTTAGATATGTTGCTGTCAGTAGATTGGAAGGAAGTAGAGCAACCATCTGTTTAAGTTGACTTAAACTGGAAAAGAACATTCAAGAAGTCCTGGGTGACTAGTGCAGATGGAGGGACCACAGAAAGTATGGATTTACTCTAATGGTGAATTTAATTCAGTACTATATCCTTAAGCCCGGGCTTCAATTTGGGGTCTTTTGCATGCAAAGCACATGTTGGTCCCTATTATGGGCTTCAGGAATTCTCTCCCCCCCCTGAAGTGAAGACAATTTCTGAACTGACCACTGCCCAATAAATAATAGAAAAACTAATAAACCAGAATCAATGACCTATGAAAAATGCAAGGTTGATAGTAACTGCAAGAATCAGGTGCATGAAACGTATTCTTCTAAATCAGTAGCACAAACAGGATTCTATTGACTGCAAAGCAAGAGTTAAAAGACTCCACCAATCCATGAGAATATATTGTTTTGATGTGCTGACTGAAATTCCTCAGCTGTTGCACTGGCAGTTGCTTCAAACAGCTTTGCAGTGGGGTGAGCCCTTCCATAATCAAAGGGATCTGCTAACAAGGAAGAAGGTGACACAGAAAAAGTCAGTATTGCTCCCCACGAAATGTAGATGCAAACATTGTGAGTGCACCATGTGAGAGTGTGTGACATAGTTGTGTAACTGTTGTATCAGAAGTTTGCAAGATTGGATGGTTTGGTTATTTCTTGGCATGTCTCCCTTGTGCTAGAAACCTGTAAAATATGATGTGTGTATGCAGGCTATAGCAAAACCTGACACATAAAAAAAAAGAACTTCAATCATATCATCATGGTCACCCACCCCAAGAACACCCCTGAATATGAATAATCATCATCAATAAACAACAATAATTATCAATTATGAATATACCAATGTTACTAAATGTTAACCTATTTTGAAAGTGAATAGTTCAAAATGACTGTGTATATTCAATTAAATAGAGTAGACCTAGTAATATTTCCCTTTCTTTCAAGGCAAGGCAGCCACAGAAAATATAAATGCAATTTATAGAATTAAATATACGGAATTACCATAACTGCTAATCAGATAATGTTACCTTGTACAAAAGAAGCATTATTCCATTTCTAATTAAAGTATAACTGACATTTGATCACAGTATCTACTATTACTAATTGTCTGGATTTAATTGTTTCTAGTTCTAGAATGTGTTAAGAGCCCTCGAGATTTCATTGTAAACCAACTTCAGGAGTCCATCTTACTCAAATTGCAATTATTCTCTGTATCAATCTTAAAATTAAAGAATTTTTTTTCTTAAACCAGTATCAGCCTACATTCTGGAGTAAAGGATTCACTGGGTGGTAGTTAATTAACTTTCGGAGTGTAAATACTTACAAAATATATAGTTAACATGAATACAATTATATTCTCTTTTTCACCATTCAAAGCAGGAACATCCTAAGGGATAGTGTTAGAAAGTAAAGATGTTGACTGTGACCACACAAAAGACACCATGACCCTTTTGAAATGTGTTGTCAATATGGTACATGTAAAAATGGGGTGAGATTTTTATTGAACAGATGTGGTTGCCATCTTGACTTTATTTTAACTTCTCTCCCTCACATAAATCTCTGAATCAAAGTATCCAAAGTTCCAAATAAAAACACAAATACTTAGAAATTTATTACAAACATGTAAATGCCCAGAATACATAAACATGTGGACAAATGAGCTTTTTATGTAAATTATTCTAGAATGACATAGCATCTTTTTCTTAGCTCTTTCTCCTTATGGAATTCCTGGTATTAAATAATCACTGATGGGTACCAAAGATGACCACCTTCTATATTTTAGTGATTGCTACCTTCTATAGGAGAGGAACAAGCTGCTTCTGTATCACATGTTCACTTTTTAATTCCTAGGGGAAATATAAGGGGACATAAGCCATATATCGAGGGAGCTTCATGTTCCAAGTGCCCAGAAGGCTATTTCTGCAACAACAATCTCTGTGGTAAGTCAATGGAACCTGAGAGGCTAAATATTTCCCATGTGACTGCAGGTTGGAAAAAAGGCATCTTGTTTATGTCCTAGAACAGGGGTAGGCAAAGTTGGCTCTTCTATGACTCGTGGACTTCAACTCCCAGAATTCCTGAGCTAGCATGATTGGCTCAGAAAGTCTGGGAGTTGAAGTCCACGAGTCATAGAAGAGCCAACTTTCCCTACCCCTGTCCTAGAAGATTAATTCTTTCCTCCATGATTATCTGTTGAATTTAAATTTAATTAATTCTGCTGCTGGTAGCTATTCTGCAAATACACCATTTCAAATACTGATGACCAGTAGATAGATGTGTTTGACTTCTACTGTCCTAAGAGGGAAGCTGATTTACTTTTTTATAATTCAGTAACTGCGATTACTGTGATAAAGTGCATGAATAAAATAGATCAAACATTTCAGACTAAGCTTTCTGTCTCATGTGACCACAAATCAAACATATTTCTATGGAGACAGTGACATATTCAATTGAAATCCATCATGAACAAAGTAATGAGGGGATTACTTCATCTTCTCTCATAGCTATGCTATTCTGAATAATGAGGGGATTAAAATATGGACATTTATTGCTGACAAATTACCCAAGAGTTCCAACTGAAGTTTATACTGGAAAAGAACGGTCAGAAGATGAATGTTCTGGGAATAGCAATACCGTAGTACTTACAGCACTCTCTGGGCAGTTTACAAATGTTAGCATATTGCCCTCAACAATCTGGATTCTCATTTTACTGACTTTGGAATGATGGAATTCTGAATCAAACCATACGGATCAAACTCCTGGTGTGTGGGCAGAGTTAGCCTGCAATGCTGCATTCTAACCACTGTGCCACCAAGGCTCTGGTGGGTATGGAAGGGTAGGAAAGGATATGATCTATTGTTATATTGTTTTTATGGATTGTTGTGAGCTGCCTGGGATCACTGTATGAGATAAGCAGCCAAGTAAGTTATGCATGAGGTATGAGGAAACCAATGCTAATCAGCGGTAGGTTGCTCCCGGTTCGGCCTGGTTCTAAGAATCGGTAGTGCCGGCAGCAGGAGGCTCCGCCCACCCGCTCGGGACGCTTCTGTGCATGCGCAGAAGCTTCTGCGCATGTGCAGTAGCATTGTGCGTGCGCGTGAGCACAGGCGCAAACTGATAGTAAAGGGTTTTAGAACCCACTACTGATGCTAATGTATATGTATACATGCTTAATCTCTTCACAGTATTTTATGTCAACCGATGCTAAATATGAGAATAAATCTGTAGAAAATAAAAATAGAAAATCTGAGATAGAAAATCCCAATGTTATCCTCTTCTTGATATTGTTTCAAAATATAAGAATTAAATAACCTTTTCCTATTCTGGTACCCAGGTTGGTGAAGGCCAAACTAAATAATTAACTTTAGTTGCGCTCTAATGGAGTTCCATTTAAATGATGCTCTAAGTCAGGGGTCCTCAAACTTGGCAACTTTAAGACTTGTGGATTTCAACTTCCAGAATTCTCCAGCTAGCATAGCTGGCTGGTGAATTCTGGGAGTTGAAGTCCACAAGTCTTAAAGTTGCCAAGTTTGAAGACCTCTGCTCTAAGTAGTTGCAGTGCCTCTGGGAGGCACAAATGCTTATTTCATCTTTTATGAAATAAATGTTTGAACTCGGAATTCCTTATAATGGATTGCAATGGAGCTTTCCAGGGCCCAACTAAGCAACATTGGCATCTGTTAAAATCCAGATGGCATCTAGATTTAATTTAAAGGCAAATGTCTATGTGCTGCTTTTTAAAGGCATCCAAAATCTTCAACCTGGGATAGCCACCAGAGTCTCATACACGGCAATCTCTTCCAGCAGCATAAAAATGTGTGTCAAAGTGTAGTGCTATTTTTCCCTGCCCCACAAATTATTGCTGACTTGCTGTCAATCTCTATTTTCTACCATAGAGGTAGATTCTACTGCTGATGTAAAAGAAACTACTGTACCACCCACAGCTCCTGAGTTGGAAGCAACTACTATCCTAACTGCAAGCCCAGGTTTGCAGTCCATCATAACAGTTTCAGCAACACACATACCACAAACTCCGCAAATTGGCACCGAAACAGGATCAGAACCTCCCACTACAGATAATCAAGACACCACTTCAGGCTCCGAAAGTGGCACAGAAGCACAACCCATTGTGACAGAAGGGCTGGATGTAAATCTTACAGTACCTGACCTGCAGACAGGCACGGATGGGATTGATGAATCCTTGATGACCACAACCAGTGCTATGCCTTTTGTAAACTTAATCCCGTCTTCTACTTCTCCTGAAACAGAAACTAAAAAAACTACTGGCACAGAGCATCCATCTTCTGCTGATGTCTTAACCACAACCCAAACATCCTTGATCAAAACTGAGCGACCTGTAACTACTCTCACAACTACAAAGACCCCCTCCACTCCCACACTGCCATCTGTGCCCAAGCCCCCCTCTGTGCCCAAGACTCCCTCTGTGCCCAAGCCCCCCTCTGTGCCCAAGCCCCCCTCCGTGTCCAAGCGCCCCTCCATCCCTAAGCCCCACTCCGTCCCTAAGCCCCCCTTCGTCCCTAAGCCTCATTTTTTTCCTAAGCCACCCCCCATCCCTATTAAACGCCCCATCTCTAAAAAACCAGCACGCCATCGTTTGATTGCCTATTCCAAAGCCATACAGAGCAGCAGCAGCAGCAATTCTTTCCAGTCTTCTGCAGGTAAGGCAGCCTCAATGTCTGTCTGCCTGCCCTGCCTTGGGTGTAAACAGATCAGCCAACCGGAGGACATAAAGGCTGCACTTGAGGAGCTGACCTACAGATATCCCTATGCACCTTGCTTTGGCTCCCTTCCCAGATGGCAAAGACATAGCAAGTGCAGTTGGTGTGGGCACACTCGAAACAATGCTCTTAGAAACACCAGGCCTTACTGGCTCCACAGTTTATAGTAGTACACAACCTAACGTATTTACAGCTAGTCCTCAATTTACAACAGTTTGTTTAGTGACCGTTCAAAGTTACCACAGCATTGAAAAAAAGCGGCCTATGACCGTTTTTCACACTGACGACTGCTACAGCACCCCCAGGGTCACATGATCAAAATTGGGGTGCTTGCCAATTGAAATATATTTATGACGGTTGCAGGGTCTCCGGTCATGACAAGCAACATCAATGGGAAAACCAGATTCCCTTAGCCAATGTGTTCCTAACTTAACAGCTTCAGTGATTCACTTAACAACTATGGCAAGAAAGGTCGTAAAATGGGGAAAAATCACTTAACAAATGTTTTGCCTAGCAACAGACATGTTGGGCTCAACTGAGGTTGTAAGTCAAGGACTGCCTGTATATTTAAACTCTCCCTTCTTTTCCTTTGTGCGTGCCTGTATATGGGTGCCCGTGTGCACACCTGCACCTTTTTCTCTTTTCCTGTAGCTGAGCAAACACTCCATCAAATGTGGATTGAATTGGTCCAAAGAACAGAATTTTCAGCAATGTAAGGGGTTTGTTGGAAATTGTTTTCTGTTTCCACTACCTCTACATTTTCCTCTGTTCAGGATGTGGGAAAACATCTGATTTCTTCTTTGCTTTTCTTGTGATTTTGGCCTGAGTTAAAGTTCAGTATTAACAGATCTTCGGCTTGTGTGTCTGATCTGAAGCCCTGATGCAATTTTCCACATCACCTTACTTGTGGCATATTTATTTATAGGACTGTGCCCGCATGCCATTCTCATACCTCACTGTCCTGCTTTTAAGTTAGGGTTAGAATGTCCCCAGTATGGTCTTCTTTATTGATCTGTTCTCTGCCAAAAATGCCAGATTATTAAAAGAAATCTGGAACTTGAAAATAGAATAAATGACACAAGCAAAGCATAGGCATGTACCTTTACCGACTTCTTTAGCTTATTTCAAAATAGGAATTCATTTGTTCTTTGATATAAATGCTGAAGTTTTGTGACCTAGAAAAAAACAAACTCAAATAAACTTCTGGGTTCATCATATCTTTTGGAAATGTAAGGCATGCTGATACTGTGCTACATGTCCTATTTGTATACAGTAAATGATTCACTAGGAAAACTTGGCTAAGGAGTTTCCAGAGAAACCTAGTTTCTCTGGAACAACAATTTAATCTTAGTCTAAATAAGCAATGCCCATGGGGATAAAATATTGAGCGTGAAGTGAATGGAGTATCCTCATCCAAATGTTACGTGTAGATCTTTTTTTTTTTAACTTTCAGGACTCTTCACTGCTAAAATATTTTTATCAGGCAATATTATTAATGAACAATAATAAAGTTGGAAAAGCTGCTTTTGTGTCTGCATGCGTAAACGGAATCATTTTAGGAGCCTGATTCATACAGCCATTTTTAGCAGCTGCTATTATTAAACGATACTTGATTGAAATGACTCTTTCTTAGCTGTCATGCAATGTTGTTGATTTAAAACACATTGTAGTCATTGGATACAGGTAATCCTTGACTTACAACCATTCCTTTAGTGACCGTTCAAAGTTACAAAAGCATTGAAAAATGTACTTATGAGTCTTTTTCATGCTTATGACCATTGCAGCATTCCCATGTTCATGTGATCGAAATTTGGATACTTGTATTTATGTTGGTTGCAGTGGCCCAGGGCAGGGGCGGGTTGCTTGCTTACTGGTGCCAGTGCGCTGCGCGCGCAGCTCCACATTTTGGGCGCGTGCCCCCTCTCACGATTTTGCTTCTGTGCATGCGTGGAAGCAAAATTGCGCTGAAATCTGCATGTGCAGAAGCAAAATCACCAAAAAATTCACCAAAAAAGATGGCAATGCGCCCGACGGACCGGCGGAGAGGGCTCTGGAGCGGTCACGCGCAAATTGCGCAATCGGCCGATCCCTACCAGAGCTACGCACCGGACAGCTCCGGTAGGAACCCACCTCTGGCCCAGGGTCATGTGATCACCTTTTGCAACATTCTGACAAGCAAAGTCAATGGGAAAGCCAGATTCACTTAACAACTATGTTATAGCTTAACAACTACAGTAATCCACAATATCTATAGTAAGAAAGGTAATAAAATGGGGCAAAACTCATTAACAACTGTCTTGCTTAACAACATAAATTTTAAGTTCAATTGCGGTCATAAGTCAAGGACTACCTATACAGACATGATGCTTGATTATTGGTAATCACATAAGTATCTCTGTGAACAGGCTGCATTTAAGTTCAACCTGAAGCTACTTGACTACCTTGAAATGTTTCAGTCATTCACATAGACATTTATTTTGTTAGACTCAGTGGTACTTACAGTACTTTCAAGTGACTGGATTTACAATTGCAACACTATATCTCCTCTAAAGATATGAATAGCTACAACAGCACACTTTGTTTAGCAAGTCAGTTCTATGGTGTAGCATCTTTCATTTGAAGTACCCCAAAGAATTGTTATTATCCAGTATGATATATGAAAACTTACTCTAGCCCAGCTGAACAGCATATAGAACAGTTGCTTTCAAAGCTAACAGTATATGAATCTTAGCTGTTATGACAGACAGATTTTCTGTTTTGCAGCGGTATCAGAGTTAATATGTTTGGATGCCTTGGTGCTCTATTCTGGAATAATTTTTGACACCTCATAATATGACACTGATACTGCCTTTCTGTCCATCCCTACACTGTAGATTAAGTTTGTCTGTATTTCACAAAGATGATCAGACTACTCATTGATGGTGATTTTGATTCACTCTCATGATTCCACAGGCAGTGATCGATCTTGAAAAAAAAATCATGCCTGCAGTTTTTATGTTTAGCTGTAGCTAGCTTGTTCTGCCAGAATGAAACTCACTCCTAATGTAGAGATGTTTGATGTATTGCAGTATAAATTCATTCAGTCGTATCTAAAACAAATCAGGAGTAATGTCTTCTCCTTATTAACCCCAATTAGACAGCAGGAATGTGTTATTCATGAAAAGATGAGAAATGTTTTCGAAGGCATAACTAGATAAATGTAGCTTTAAATTATGAAGAACGGAGGCCAAAGTGTTGCAGCTGGATCTCTTGCACATCACAGCCAGACAAATGCTGATCTGATCCATATCTTTTATAGTTTCCAGAATAACCAGTTCATCTCTTGACAAACCTCAGCTGGCCTAGCTAAGATCCAGTTGAAGGTGCCACTTGAAGCAAAACTCTGCAAATACTGTATTTTGGTTAACAAAAAGGTACAGCGTCTTCTTAAACGGTGCAACATTTTAAATGGTACAATAAAGCAGCATTGCAAGGCATGATTTTTTTAATACTTCTGAAATAAAATTCAAAAACTGTTTGCCTATAAAATGCATTGTTTTTTATTGGCTAGCTGATCTTTATGACAATTTATTAAAGGAAGAATTGAATTGGAATGTCTGAGAAGCTTTTCTTGGTTCATATCAAATAGCCCATACAACAACAACAATTTTTATTAAGGCCATTGGCCAATCAACGTGATCTATCCCACTGTGTTTGTCAAATAAATAACACCCTAATGAGGCTTTTAATTTTTGTGGAGTTTTAAGTAATCAGTTCCTGGAAAGCAGGAAAAAGAGTCCCTAAAATGCAGCTACGAGGCGCATTTGCCACCCTTTACCCCAAGTCTATATGATATCTGCATGCACATGTATAATTTACCTGTTTGCAAATATATGTACACCAGGGGCGAGTTCCTAATTTTTTTACTACCACTCTGTGGGCGTGGCTTATTTTGTGGGTGTGGCTTGCCAGCCATGTGACCGGGTGGGCGTGGGCCTCGGGAGCTTGGCAGCGGCCTGAAAAGTGGGGGGGGCATTGCCCACCCACAATGCAGCCCCCCGCAGCGGGAGCAGCAAGACTGCGGCAGCGGTTCTTCTAGGAGGCTCCATCTGGCCTGAATGCTTCTCCCCATTCGATGATCCTATGCTCCTGCCGCCGGTTCCCCCTCCCCTCAGCAGCTTGAGAAGCCTCATACGTGCAAAAATGCCTGGGATCATCACCGCACGTTTGTGGCTTCTCGGACTGCTGAAGGGAGGGGAATGGAGATAGCTCCTGCCGCCCGTTCTTTCAGCATCTCACGCGCTCCCTCAGCCATCCTCCCCTGCTTGGACTCACTGTGGGGTAGGAAGGCAGCGCATGCGCAGTCGGGAAGCTCAACTTCTGAGCATGCGCAGAAGAAAATTTTTTTTAATGTAAATTTTTTTTTAAAAAAAACGGCGGCACCCAGGCATCGGTAACTGACCGCACCGGTACTGTGACGTCACCAGCGGGCCGCTACCGGTGCTATAGAGTGGACCGCACAGGTAGGAACCCACCACTGATGTACACATTTTTTGGATGTGTGTGCATACACACGTGTATTTTCAGGTTAAAAATTGCAAGCAACTTTTACAAAAGGTAAAGCTGTCTGTAGATTTCATTTCATTTGATACTTATTTGGACCTATAAAGATTTGGAGTTGGGATCAGGGTTAAGTTAATCACTCTGGGATTGTTGCGGTTTAAAAAGTACTTTGTGCATTTGAGGGAATGATTTTAAAATCGCTTGAGAATGAAACCTTTTAGAAGAAAGGGGACAAAAGCAGGCTGGGGCTGCATTTTTGGGACTCCTTTTTCCTGTATTCAAAACATTGTTTTTTTTAAACTCCACCAAAATTAAAAGCATATTAAAAAGGTAAAGGTTCCTCTCACATATATGTGCTAGTTGTTTCCGACTCTAGGGGGCGGTGCTCATCTCCATTTCAAAGCCGAAGAGCCAGCGCTGTCTGAAGATGTCTCTGTGCTCATGTGGCCGGCATGACTCAATGCCGAAGGCACATGGAGCGCTGTTACTTTCCCACCAAAGTGGTCCCTATTTTTCTACTTGCATTTTTTACGTGCTTTGAAACTGCTAGGTTGGCAGAAGCTGGGACAAGTAATTGGAGCTCACTCCATTACGCGGCACTAGGGATTTGAACTGCTGAACTGCTGACCTTTCGATCAACAAGCTCAGCGTCTTAGCCACTAAGCCACCGCGTCTCATAAAAGCATATTAGGTTATTATTTATTTTACAATGCACAAAATAGGGTTTGTCTCCCAAACACCCTGCTGCATAGAATTAGGTTTAGCATCAAGCTAATCATGTATCCCTGGGTTGACTGTCATCCTTTTCTTGATGAGATTAGGTTCAACACACCTAAGTTCAACCCTACAGTTAGGGTCAGGGGTGGGTTCCTCTTACCTGGCTATCGGTGCGCTGCAAGCACATCATCTCATGCATGTGCGAAAGCAAAAAAAGCCCCAAAATTCCAGAAAAAAGATGGCGCTGAGTGACGGACCGGCGAAGACGGCACCGGAGCTGTCGCGCGCAAATTACACAATCGGCCGGCCGCTACCGGTAGGAACCCACCACTGGTTAGGGTTATGACTTTGCAAGTGTTGCATCACGAGGGGGAAGAGAGTTATGCAGGTCATATCCAGGGGAAGGGAGTTATATACGTCCCTTCTACAATGACCTGATGATGCCTCGATTATAAAAAGTATACACTCTTACTAATAGGTAAGGACTTGATCCTATCCTGAACCTTAGGAGAAACCAATAGCAACTCTGACTGCCCTCTGTCCAATCACTTAATGGGCTTATGTGAGACAGCTGTGCTTTGCCTCAATCAAATGCTTTGTGCTGCAAGGAACACAATGTGCCTTGACATGTTGCTTCTGGAAGCTTCCTTTTCATGCCAATAGCTGGGAGAGGCTTCAGCACAGAGCACGTGGCATCTTTATTTCATTGCTTAAAAACCAGGGCAGGCTGTGTTGCCAAGCAAGGCAGTTTTTAAGAAGCACCTTGAAGCAAAGTGAGTCTGTCATGACTTGTATTGACCAAACACAACATCATACGCAAGATCTTTCAGAACCATTCAGATTTTTCTCTGTATCCCCAGCATAACAAAGATAAAGGCGGTCAGCTGAACAAACAGAATTTAGCGAGTATATACAAACAGTTCTGCTCTCCCTCCTCTGTTGGAAGTTGGAATGTAACAAATTCCCTATGACTTAACTATTCTACAATTCAAAAATTAACTATCACTCTGCTGGCAATAGCACAGCTTCTATTGCAATGATGGCATTCCTAAGAAGTTGCTGCTAATTAATTTCCCAAAGAGTTAATCAAGAACCTTAGTTGGAAGCTTCCAATGGGCTCTTTTTTTCTGGGGTCTCCAGTTCCTCTCTGGATATTGGTGTTCAGTATAGAAATTATTCCATGTTGTGCCATGTTCCTTAAAAGGTGATTGTTACATGAAATCAATTTTGGTGGTCTTGAATCCTGCTGGAACTTGCTTTTCTTTAGCAGCCCAAGGAAGCCCAATTCCATCTTTGCTTGCTTTCCATTATTCTTCTCCTCTCCCTTTCTCCAACTTTCATTCAACTCCTTCTTGATAGCTTCTTAGCCATTTCAATTTTTACTATTAGAGACACATTCTGTGTGATATCCCATACCTTTTCGTCTCTTTTTTTCATTTTCCCCACATTCAGATTATTAGCCAAAAGTAGTTTATATGTCTGAGCAGTCACATAACAATGACTTTTAGCTTCTCCTTTCTGTCACAGACTCTCCAAAGTTCTGCACAGTTCTAATCACTTAGAAGTAAATCAATTTGAACTCGGTAGTATATATAGGACCGAGCAACCATAACGTTTAAGCCATGTTTGCATTAGTTAAATTGTGGTACACTCTTGCTTAGAACACCACCAACTTATTCTTATTGCTTTAAAAGGTAATATAACTTTTAAAGCCTTTTGGGGGATTGAGATTTCAGCAAGAATATTTCACAGATTTGATGTCTCTTGCATAAAAGAGAGTGCTTCATTTGCTACCCTGTTTTCCCCAAAATAAGACATCCCGTGATAATAAGCCCAATCGGGCTTTTGAGTGCATGGCAATAAGGCCAAGCGCTTATTTCAGGGTTCAAAAAAATATAAGACAGGGTCTTATTTTTGGGGAAACACGGTAATATCTGAATGGATAATGGAGCACTTGTGTAATTGCAAGATAAAAGGTGTTTAAAGTTAAATATTCTCAGTAGCTATTCCTCATTCTAGGCACTGAATGACACTGATGAAGACAATGCTGAATAGAAAGCAAGTATGCTCCTGGGACAGAGACTCAGCCTTTCAAGCTAGCTCCATTTCTATTCCCCAAATGTCTACAATGCATATTTAAAGTGGAATACAGGCATTTCCTGGGTTAAGAACATCTGACTTATGGGCAACATGTATTTACAAGCAAGCTGCCTATTACTAAAAATGGCGGACGTGCAATGTTTTCATGAACTGCTGAAACCACATGTTTCTAATATACAGCCTGTTAAATTGTGGGCAAAGATCGCAGGAGACAGACTTCAGAACAGCTCTTTTATTAGCTCACTCAAGCAATCAGCAACTTGCAGTCTGACAGATAGCCCTTTTATAGGGAGCTGTCAGACACAACAACCAATAGCGTATGAGCATTCAAACACATGACCAGGGTGGCAACAACAGTTCAGGTAGAGTTCAACTATAAACATAACGACTTGCGGTTCAGTCAGAGGTTGTCTAGTCAAAACAAGTTCATGGTTCAGTTAGAGGTCGGTCAGAACACAACACAGCCTGTTTTCAGTGAGTTCATGAAAACATTGTGCAGCTTCAAAGGTTGGCGGCTCAAGGAAGGAGCATGTCGTGTACCATTTTTAGTAAGAGGCAGTCCATTTATAAGTACAAGTTCTGATTTACATAAAAATTCCAGTTCAAGCTACACTTAGCAATGAATCTCGGTCTTAACTCAGGGGCTGCCTGTACTTCTTGGCAGTTTTCATCTTTTTCAAAACTGTAGGCCAACATTCATATTGCTATACTTATGAGTAGATCTAATTTTTATGAATCAAGAACATTAGTCAATATGTAGGGTACACTTTGGGAATGATTTAGAAGTACTTGGGGCTAAGAGAAAGCCCAGTCCCTTTCTGCAATTAGTTTCAGGGGTCTGTGCATTAAAGTTAATGCAACCATTAAAGCAGTGGCTCTTCAGTACCACCCCCCAAAGGTTCATGAAAAAATCTGAAAAATGTTTTTGATGACTAGTATTGCTGCAATCAATCATGTCTGCAGTACTTCTTCATTTTTGTGTCTGAAGAGAGCACGCTGTACAGCCTGCTAATCAGAATTCACTTGAATTATCCCCATCTGGCTGATTATCCTTTGTGCCCACCCATAAGCCCTGCTTTCTTTGGGTGGGTCTAATTATTCCACACATATACTGCACGCCAAAAAAAAAAAGAACTTTCTATAATTTCTCTGTTTCCTGCTCCCACCTCTGCCTCATTTTCTGGTGGTTCACTAGATAGCAAAAACAAGCAAGCAAAACCCCTCCAAATCCTGAGAGGCTTAAAGATTATGCTAAGGAAAAATCAATTGTAAAAAAATGTAAATTAATGCATGTCAGTAACGTGCAGACCTGTGTTGAAATTTGCAGCCATTGTGGCACAATGTTAAATCTGGAAAAAGCTTTTTTTGCCCAGAGATGCTGGGAAGAATTAAAAAAGATCAAATTCTAAGCAAAACATGAAGCTCTCTGCAGGAAGATATGATCAAATGTCATGGTTTGATCTGTTTGGTTTCATTTTCAGAGGAAAATGGCATGGTGAAGGTGAGAACAGACTGGATTGACTTATTCATTAGTAGCCACAGGGCCTAGGGCAGGGTTCAGAAACCCGCGATTCAGGAGCCGCATGTGGCTCTTTCATTCCTCTGCTGCAGCTCCCTGTTGCCAGTCAGCTCCACTATTAATAGGGCTTTCGGTTAGGAGAGGTAGAGGAAAATGGATGCTGCGCTAGGAGGAGACTCTATGGCGGGGGAAGTGGACTTCCAATTGGCTCCAGAATTGAACAGGGGGTTTCCGGTTAGAACCTTTGTGGCTCTTTAAGATTGCAGACCCCTGGCCTAGGGCCAACAAAATTACTATAATAGTGACAAATGACAACACAAACACATTTAATACTTTTAATTGAAACAGGCAAGGAATGCATAAAATTTGAAGCTCAAACTAATGGAATTATTTGTAACCTATAGACATAGCATGAATACTACAATTAGGTAACTTTGATGATATGTAACACACCATAATTAATTACAAAATTATACACATGCACATATATATGCAATATTTCTATGAAGAATATGAATAAAATATTGAAAATTATATTAAATATAATTTTAATAACATAATTTTTATGGAGGGAGAATCCATAAATACAGACGTTTCTAGGGTCCACAAAAATCATGATGCAGCCCTGGGAACAGGGAGTGGAAGGAATGCCATGAAATCTCTTCCTTGCAAAGTTTAATGTTATCATAGTTTTGTACCATAAAACTATAAGTAGGTGGAAAATGTTTTGGAGGACTTAAAAAGATGCCTGAAAATTCTGTTCAACTACTTAATTAATTTAAAAAACTCTTATATGAAGCAACAAAACCAAGCAATTTAGATTCTGACAAACTTTTAGTATTTCCGAGGACTAAATCCTAAGCTTGGGACATAAGGATTTGAGGTCTTTTGAGGTCTTTTTTCTGAAGTAATCATTAAACAATGTAGGCAGACATACATCATCTCTCCGTAACCATGCCATGAATTTGGAATATAGTGAAATGATCATAGTGACAGATTTATTGTTTTTATGGACTACATTCACATCAAAAGCAAGCAATTTAACCTTGGCATATGAGTATAAACAAATGAACACACAAACTCTTCTTGAGTGTGTGGAGTTATAAACTGGGTGTTTAAAGGGATATTGATTGCAGAACTTTTTACACTGACTGAGAATGATGGCAGTCATATTCAAACTCCTCTGGAGGTAGGCATGGCTCCTATAGATGATAGGCCACAGATCTAAAGTACTCGGTGTTGATAGGAGGTGAGAGAGATCAAACCTAAAGCCTTGGTTTGTGAGATATCTCAGCTTTCAATGCCCTTGGCCCGCTCACACACCCTATTGAACATTTAGATGAAGTTGTTGGAGGACATTATTTGTTGGCTTGATGTCAAGTATTATCAGTACACCAATGATGATAGCCAATCTGGACCTTTGGCTGACCAAGTGGTATTGTTGAAATATTTGATTTTTCACTT
Source organism: Diadophis punctatus similis (assembly GCA_023053685.1). Lineage (NCBI taxonomy): Eukaryota > Metazoa > Chordata > Lepidosauria > Squamata > Dipsadidae > Diadophis > Diadophis punctatus. The sequence goes on from JALIGW010000003.1 coordinate 44,309,498, forward strand.
TGGTCATAAGAATGGGGTTGCACTGTCCTGCTTAGGATTTATCTGCAACTGGGGGAATCTTCCTGTAATCTCAGCTCTTGCTTGGGAAGGTGATAGCAACTATAGAAAAGCCTTTGCACTGATTCATCTTATGCATCAAGTGTATGCTTTCTGGACTGAGAGGCCATTCTCACAATCACACATGCTTTGGCCACCCATAAAGGCCATTAGCAAGGTATGCCTGGTCTAAAAGGCAGCAGCACCAACAATGACAGGCAAGCTTCACTATACCCATTCCTGATACATGAGATGCACTTGTTGTCAGCCGGCTTCCGGTGAAGTCAAAGGGCTGGTTGTCACCTATAAAACCCTGCATGGTTTTGTTACTTGAGGGACTGCCTGTCTGCTGATCCTATATGCTCTAACAGGTGAGCCTGCTGTAGGTTCCTTCCATCACTTAAACAGTGCTAGTTAATAGAATCCAGAAAGTTGACCCTCTCTGTAGGAGATCCATATGGCTCCTACAGTGCCTGCCTTCAGGCAATCTTTGAAAACTTGGTTGGGTCCCAGGCTTGAAGTTAGATGGGCAGGGTAGATCCTCTTTTAGTGGCAAATATGCATAAACACAATTGGTGTTTTGATCACAACAAGGTGGCTATGAACTTGATTTTGATGACCATATCCTCCAGACACCATGACACTAGGGCTTGCATCAGTTTCTGTTGTGCATTGGCTCCTAAAGAAAAACAATTAGTTGTCAAGTACAGAGGATACCAAAGAGGGACGTTGACTGAATTTTCTGATGAAATGTCTTTTTAAGTGTATTTTTCAAATTTATATTGCCCCCATCTTGCAAAACAAGGGACTTTTGGAAGCATACAAGAAAGTTAAAAAGCAATAATACACAAATAACAACTATTATCATTATTTAAAACATTAGAAACTACAAAAATACAGCCAAAAATGGGTAAAAGAATGTGAATCAGGGGTGGGTTCCTCCCGGTTCGGACTGGTTCGCCCGAACTGGTAGCGACCTGCTGGTGATGTCATGATGACATGTCATGATGACATCACCGACCCGGTTCAGTCGGTGCCGGTCTGTTGGTGCCGCCATCTTTTTTTTGAATCTTAAAAAAAAATTTAAACTTTTTTTTAAAAAAAATCCTTCTGAGCATGCGCAGAAGCTGAGTTCTGGCACTGTGTATGCGGTCGCCATCTTTTTTTTGAATTTGTTTTTTTTCTGTTTTTTTGTGATTTTTTGTTACTGCGCATGCCCGCGCGTGCAAAGCATGTGGCACGCCCACGCGGCGCAGGAGGGAGCGAACCGGCAGTGAGATAAGTTGGAACCCACCCCTGATGTGAATAATATTGATCATAGATGGGAATATTAAAACTGTAAATCAGTTTGCTTCAGATGACTCCCCCCTCCCACTACATATTATAATAGATCTGTGAAAGTATCATCCCTGGTTGGCATTAACTAAGATTTAAAAAAAAACTGTCAAGTTTAAAGAGCAAGTCTAAGATCCATGGCAGCCATAAATCTCTCTTGCTGCCAAAGCAAGCTGATGAGAGGCAGCCTGATGGAGTACCCTCCCTTGCCATGCTGGCCATGGGCATTAATTACTTCTCTTTGCCTGCCCTCTAAGAGAGTTGCAAGGTGGAAGAGCCAACACTCTTTATCTGCAGCTATGTTGCTATAGCAGCTAAAGCTGCTGAACACAAGCTTTTTTGTTAAAATTCATGGACTGGCTCCAAGTTCCCCCTCCGCTTCGTCAGAGGTTTCACAAGTCTCTGAATTACGCATTCTGCCTGCAGGAAAGAAGAGCAAAGCTCTGGGAGGCCCGATTGTGCCAGGCTGAGGTTACAGCCCTCACTATGGCGACCACCAATGGTGAGGCGGTTCTATGCACCCTGGCACCAACAAAGCTATTTGCATGCAATGGGCACAAAAGGCAGCTCCCTTCCAAGGTCCTTGCTGTTGGAGTTCAGAGCGGTGCTATGGATTCCCTGACTCACAGGGCAGTTTCTATGGCTCCTTGAAATTGTGAGAAGAACCAGTCTGCTGATCTAAACTTCAGATTGATTGTCCACATTTGGCACTTCGAGAGGAAACTATGATGGCATAATTGCCCTCTGTTACTTAGAGATCAGAGTTCAGAAAATGCCCCCTCCAATCTTACCTTTTTCTCTGGAGAAGTTCCATTAAGAAAAGAAAGAAGGACGAGATGGAATAATGCACAGGGTCTTTGAATGATTGTGCTAGAGGCCCTCCAGTGGCAGTATAATGCTACAATCGTAAAAATCAATATGCTGTTCCAAATGTCTGATTTCACTGTCTACTCTCCCACTCGCATTCCAAATTGTAAGAGTGCATTAGAGTTCCATTTACTTTTGGAAATACGTTGCATCACACAGTGACAATCATGCGCCATGATAGTCCTAGCTCTGATCTTAGCCAGACTGGTAACTATAGATGAGCAGAAGCAGGGGTGGGTTCCACTTACCATCGCCACTGGTTCGCATCACGACATTTTGCGTGCATTCCCTCATGCAATTTGGCTTCCGCGCATGCTAGTAGCTGGAATCAGCCCGAAACACAGCTGAGGAGCTGATCAGCTGTGCTTCGTGTGAAGGAATAAAGGTCAGTTTAAACCCGGGGGCGGACGGGAGGGCCCTTTTACAAGCAGCAGAACAGGAAAAACCTTCAAAACAGTAAGAAATTCGCTTAAAAATCACAAAAAAAGATGGCAGCACCCACAGACCGGCACTGGTCAATCCACTTCAGTGACGTTACCAGCAGGTCACTACCAGTTCAGGCGATCCGGTCTGAACTGGGAGGAATCCACCAGGGGTGAAATCCTCCCGGTTCGCCCTGGCCCGTCCTTCGGCGTATAGCCGATGGAACTGGTGGCGGTCGCTGCGCGGAGCTTCTCCCGCCCGCTTTCCCGGCCCGGCTGAATGCCGCCATTCGGGTTATTTTTCCCTCTGTGCATGCGCGCGCATGCACAGAGGGAAAAATAACCCGAATGATTGTGGTCAGCCGGGCCGGGAAAGCGGTGATTGTGTTCAGCCGGGCCGGGAAAGCGGGCAGGAGAAGCTCCGCGCCGCGACCGCCGCCAGTTCCATCGGCTATACGCCGAAGGACTGGCCCGGGCGAACCGGGAGGATTTCACCCCTGGAATCCACCCCTGAGCAGAAAGCAGCAATAGCTATCACTATGAGCAAACCTGATCCCATCAGTATCCATTTTGTTATCCATTTTTGGGAACAATATTTAATCAGGATTACTGCAATAGGTGAAATGTGAGGCTGTCATGAAAGAACACATTTTGTAATTTCAAATACTGCAGAACATGACAGCCAAATTGGGAAATGTCATTTAGGAATGTAAGTATATAGTTGAGACCTTTTCCCTGGCTACAACTTTTTGTTCAGACAAAATTCACATATCAGTCTCAATTTGCTCTCATTTGTTTTCATGCAGTTCTGCTGGTTTCTTTTAAGGCTTCAGGATTCTCCTCTTCAGAAATGAGATTGTTAATGACTGGAAATGGATTTATTTGCAGACTTTCAAATGCCCTCCTCTGGATTATCTATCAAGTTGGGATAAGTGGGAAATTCATATTTAAAGGCAAATTTACTTTATTTCACTTTTGAGCCACTATGTGAACCAAATACAAATTGTTGACGGAAGTTAATCTTCTCTGAAGTTGCTATGCATAAAAGCAGCAATTTTACAGAAGCTAAAGGAGAATGCACACAAGGTGTATTATATGAAACTGCTTGTACAAATGCATGTATTTGACAAATTTGCATACATAACTGCATATATTAGAAAAAAATAGATGTGCATATGGGACAAAATGAATTTGAGACAAAAATGCTGAGGACAGAAATTATAATAGTCATACATTCCTTTGTTTTTTATATACATACACTTTCTTTTAGACATCAGTTTAAAATATTGTTATTTGCTCAGGATTTGTTTCATTGAATTGGATTGTCTTTATCATTCAACAGATTGAATATTCTAATTCAGATAATAGTTTCCTTCATTGTGGCAACTTGAGCCTTTAGTTTCTAATAAATAGCTGGTTACACTTCCTGTAACAGAGAACCCCTCGAAAATCTAATGTGTGTGTGTTTGTGTTTGTGTGTGAGTTTCTTTCATTTGTCTGAAACCTGTAAAGTATGTTCATTTCACTGTGATGGCTTTTGATTCTAGTTTGGAATTTGCACCAAAGATTTATGTTAAGTGATAGCTAAATTTCTTTATATTTTCTCTAAATTTTTGATGCTTGCATCAATAGAATTCTACATAGATGTTCTAGCCCTCATTCAATTGGGTGAGATATACTTTTGTGTGTAACCCATATAAATCCAAGACCCTTTTCTTAGTCAATTACTGGCAGCCAAGACTCTATCAGCATGCATGTGAGATTATAGCTTTTAAACATAATTTATATTTACTTCTATTAAGCCTCATTTACAAGTCTAACATCCATTCTTCCAGTCTGATGTGATCTTTTGGGAGCTTTTCCTATTCCCCATTTAATTACTAAAATGATTTTAAGATATGAGAAAATTCATCAAACTACTCACTTTTCCTAATGGCAGATAAGTTACTAACAAGTTAACAAGCACCAGTCTAATATCTAATGTCTGGTGCTTGTTAAAGTGGGTAGATTACTTACTGTAATACATGAATCCAGTCTGTATATAACTTAAAAATGCTTAAGAATACTGAGAATATGACAAGAGTTTGCTTGCAGTAGCAAATATTAACTAGTCGGTAATTTCTAATATCTACATTAGATCTCCTTTTTAAAATGCAGGATTCTGTTAGCCAATTTTCCTATGCTGTAGGCTTTTAGGAAAATGTTCCTGTTTGAGAAATTAGTCACATCCTGTGGAAGCTTATCTAGCAGTTATATTAATTATGGGAATCAGGTGGAAAGCTTTTTCTTCTCTCAAGTTTACATTTCTGATTATCTTTAATTCTTCATTTAGCTGTACAGTACACTGGAATGGGAAACTGGAAGGCTACCTTGGAAGACGGCAGTGGCAAACTGTTTGCATACGGTGGCCAACAATACTACAAGGATGTACTGTGTAGCCACTAGAAATCAAACTGCATTTGTGGGGAGTTTATTTTCTTTAGTTTTCAAGTGTTGTTTAATTGATTTCATTCAATTAAAGGTATTATAAAGGTATTTATAATTTACTGAAATTTCTGGAATTTCAAAATATTACACTTTTAACTTTTGAGGATTAGGAAAATGCCTTATCTTTGTCCTTTCATTGTTCATGTTCAGGGTAGAAAGAACATTTTGTATCTGTGGAAAGCAAGATGACCTAATGGAAAACTATTTTTTAATCCATTTGTGTGGATGACGATATTCTTTTTGAAGACGGGAAGAGGGGCAAGAAGCAACTGGCAATCTTTGGCACTATGGACAATCGCTATAGTTTCATGCCATTGTGAGACTGAACAATGTCCACCTACAAAATTGAAGAAAACAATACCCATCTACAAAAATGGAGAAAACCAAGATAAGCAGCCATGGGGTTTCATTCCTCTCTGCTAACAGTGGCTTCTGCACTTCCACTGAACAAAAAAGAAATGCTTAGCTTTGTTGTTCTTTCAGAACAAAGGCTGGAGAGGAAACCCATCATTGCAAATTAGATTCAGTTTTGCCGTTGTGAAAATCCAAAACTTTCTTCCATAGAAGTGACACTAGAATTATTGTAAACGTTCATTTTTGGCTCCACTTTTGTGCCCACCATTATGCACGGTCAAAAATTGTGCAGGACTATTGGACATGGAAATACCATATTTTTCGGAGTATAAGACGCACCGAAGTATAAGACGCACCTTAGTTTTGGGGAAGGAAAACAAGGGAAAAAGGCGTCTGCCTCCAAGCAATTTTCCAAACAGCAAACAGCAAACAGTACAGATGATATACACTGTTTGCTGTGTATTTCTGTGCATGTGTGTCTGACCCATAGAAATAGCAAAGAATTGGAGAAATGTACATTATGCAAGAAAGTTTTCTTAAATGTAGTCACACTAACTCTTCTCAATTATTTAAATAGATCTACTCCAAGGTAACTAAACTCTAATACTAAAGATACTGTTACATTTCATACTATACTTGTACAGAGCTGTTAAAATTAATTAAAATTTCTGGAAGTATACATTATTCTCTATTATTTAAAAGAAGATACAATAGCACTGGGCCTCTTCAGAGCAAGCATTTATTTTAAAAAGCTTCTTTATTTTGTTAAGTTGTCTAGATTTACAGGGATCTCCAACCTTGGCAACTTTAAGACTTGTGGACTTCAACTCCCAGAATTCCACAGCCAGCAAAGCTAACAAAGCTGGCTGTTGAATTCTGGGAGTTGAAGTCCACAAGTCTTAAAGTTGCCAAAGTTGGAGATCCCTGACTCTAGAACAATAATAAAGCAGTCTTTAAAAAGTAAGTCTAATAATTTGAACATTCTACAGACATTTAGTTATTCACTTACCCCCTTCCATCCAGTTCAACAAAAAATAAAAATCTGTGCCTCCGCCAGCTATTTGCCTCTTTGTAGTTAGTTTCACTTTCATTTTTCCACGTGGCAAACCTAATCAGCTGTAGATCGGGAAACTGCTACTGACTTGCTTGGCTTTGCAGGCTCTTCCCTCTTTCCTGCAAGCAGGTAAATTGCTGGAAGACAGAGGCCAAAGGGTGGGTGTGGCTGGGTGGGTGAGGCTGCATTCGGTGTATAAGATGCACCCAGGTTTTCACCCTCTTTTTGGGGGTAAAAAGGTGCGTCTTATACTCCAAAAAATACGGTAGTGTTCTACATCTGCTTTTGCTTAAACAAACGTTTATACAAACTCTGTTGAGTTCTTGAATTACTCCTGGCAAGGAACTAAATGCAATTTTTTTTAAAATGTATTTTTTTTAAAATACAATTTTGGAGTTGTCTTATACCAAATAACCTAGTACCCAGAATTCTTACTGCATGTAATTCTATTGCAATGTTTATATCTTACAGATTTGGACATAAAATAGAACAGGAGTACAAAAGAAGAGAGGTAACACTTATTGGGAATTGATGGAGCAGGAGGAAGATAGTAATTGCTATAATTCAAAAAGCAGCTATTCTAATTTTTTGGTCAATAGACCTCCACTCCAGTAAGAAAAACATAAGGCTACCATACATGGGTATTCCTGTAAAAATTCTTGAATGGTGCAGAATGATACTACAAGAAAAAAAACTTTATTTTTATTTATTTATTTATTTATTTTTTATTTTGTCAAGCATGTATATGAATACAAAGTATAAACATCAATATGAATATATAAAGTACAAGCATGGTTTTGAGTACAAGATATTTTACGAAATACATGGGGACTTTAGGACAGGGATGGTAAACACGCTAGTGCACTTATGCACACCCCTTACAGACCTCTTAGGAATGGGGTGAGGTCAACGGTAGACAGTTTAAGGTTAAAGTTTCGGGGGTTTGGGGAAGAAACTACAGAGTCAGGTAATGTATTCCAAGCATTGACCACTCTGTTGCTGAAGTTGAATTTTTTGCAATCAAGTCTGGAGCGGTTTACATTAAGTTTGTATCTATTACGAGATCGTGTATTGTTGCGGTTGAAGCTGAAGTAGTCATTGACAGGTAGGACATTGTAGCATATAATTTTGTGTGCTACAGTTAAGTCAGATCGAAGGCTGCGGAGTTCTAAATTTTCTAGGCCCAAAATTTCAAGTCTGGTGGCATAAGGTATTCTGTTGCGAACAGAGGAGTGGAGGACTCTTCTCGTAAAATATCTCTGGACATTCTCAATTGTATTAATGTCCGATATGTAATGTGGGTTCCAGACAGATGAGCTGTATTCCAGTATTGGTCTAGCAAATGTTTTATATGCTCTGGTTAGAAGTACAATATTACCAGAGAAGAAGCAATGCAAGATTAGATTAACCACTCTTAATGCCTTCTTAGCAATGCTGTTGCAGTGGGCTCTGGCAGTTAGATCAGTAGAGATGAGTACTCCAAGGTCCTTTACTGAGTGAGGATTGTCAACAAGGTCGTGATCATCTAGTTTGTATTTTGTGTTCTGATTATTTTTGCCAATGTGTAAGACTGAGCATTTGTTGATTGAGATTTGAAGTTGCCACTCTGACCATTCTGATACATAGTCAAGGTCTTTTTGAAGGGTAGTAGTATTGTCAGTGGTGTTGAATAGTTTTACATCATCTGTGAAGAGGACACAGTTGCTTTTTATATTATCACAAAGGTCATTTATGTAAAGAATAAAGAGAGTTGGTCCTAAAACGCTGCCTTGGGGAACACCGCTGTTAACAGGTACAGGGTTTGATAAAGCGTTTCCTATTTTGACCGCTTGTTGTCTGTTTGACAGGAATGCAGTTATCCATTTGTGCAGAGGTCCAGAAATGCCATAAGATTTTACTGTTAGAAGCAGTTTGTCATGTACCACTGAGTCAAAGGCTTTGAAGAAGTTTATGTAAATTGCTTTGCCCTGATTGAGTTGTGTAGTCCATATGTTTTTACAGTGTAGAAGCTGTAGATTGCAGGATAATTTTTTTTCTGAAACCAAATTGTTTGTGAGAGAGTAGGTTGTTTATCTCTAAGTGGAGGGTAATGGATTGGTTAATGATTGATTCCATGAATTTGCAGGTGGCGCAACATAAAGAGATTGGTCTGTAATTTTCAACTAGGCTCGGGTCTCCCTTTTTGAAAATAGGGATGACCATGGCTAGTGACCATAGGTTGGGCAGGGAGCTGGTCCAGAAAGATTTATCAAAAACTATGCTCAGTGGTTCTGCTAGGGCAGTGAAAAGCCTTTCCAATGTTGTCTTCTGTGAAATCGGTGTGTATTAGATCATTGTAATTGTTTGTGGTTCGACTAGAAAATATTGGACATAAATTGTTGCTGTTTACAAAGACTGAGCTGAAGAATGTGTTAAAGAGGTTGGCTTTAACGGTTTCATCATTACAGTCTTTTTAGTTAGGTCCTTTTAGGGGTGGGATGGTTCTCGTCTCTAAGTTTGTTGTTTACGAAATTGTAGAATGCACGGTTGGATTTCGTGTGCAGGAGGTTTTCCTCTTGATTGATATGATAATTGGTACATTCAGTCTTTATTTGTTGGCATAAGTTTTTGTAGCGGCTTTTGAAATTGGCTATGTAGCCAGTTTTGTTTTTTCGCCAAATAATTTTTTTTTTGCTTGGCGCTCCCTTATTGTTATGGGTAGTTTGTTTTTCCTGTTTTGGGGAGTTATTTGGAACTTATGTGGAAATCCCTAAGCCCTTCAAATGAATTTTCCACTAGTAATATTTATTGAAATACTTAAAGTTAAACTGACAGAAGAATCTAGTGCAAATAAAGATAAAGAAATAAGGAAATAAAGAGCCAAGGTGGCGCAGCGGTTAGAGAGCAGTACTGCAGGCTACTTTAGCTGACTGTGATCATTTCAGTTCAGCTGTTCAAATCTCACCGGCTCAGGGTTGACTCAGCCTTCCATCCTTCTGAGGTAGGTAAAACGAGGACCCAGATTGTTGGGGGCAATGTAAATATATACAATGCTTAATGGTGTAAACCGCGTGGTACATAAATCTCACTAATAAATAATAAATAATAAATCATGACAAAAATCATGTTAGTGCAGACACAGTATAAAAGCTGTAAAAAGAGAGCAAGTGTGTTAACCGTAATGTCCGGCTGGAATTCATGCCAAGTCATATCACTTGCTGGACTATGTGTGTTCCTTGCAAGCACATTTCAAAATTTTTCTTGGCAAGTATCAAGCTTGAAGCATCCTGTTTTTACAGGAGGATATGTAAGCCAAGATTCTTGGGATTTCCCCCCTCCCCTCTTCTTCAAACAAATGGCTAGTGCAATTGATTAAAAGGCATTGTATGGTGTTTTCCTCCTTAATGAACTTTTTTTCTGGAAAGAAAAGAGCTGGATGAAGTGACAAAACATAAAAGGGTTAAAATGGAAGATAATATTCAAACCTTTTAACTGCTCTACACTACCAGCATAATGCCCCACCTACTGGCAGTTTGTACAGCATAGAAGCCTCCTCATGTAGAACTCCCTCTATCAGCAAATGAGGAAAAGCCAACTATTTTTTGAAATTTGTAATGATAGTTATTTCATCACAATACTCTATCACACTTCTACAGCCTAAGGAAACAGCCCATTGGGAATTGTTTGCTGTTTTCCATTGAAAATATTTCTTTTTTTTTAATCTGTGTAGGCTTCAGAATTTCAAATTGGCCTGGAATCAGGGCAAATACAAGTACAGTCAACGTCCCTGGTGTTTGCCTATGTATGTACAGGCATGATTGTCTTTCATCCCTAACCTCCAGCACTCAGAAATGCTGAATTTCTTAATTCATAACTGGTGAATGGGATGAAGCCACGGGCAAGGCCAAGACAAACTCAGCTATAGATAAAGTTAGAAAAAGCAAAAAAGGTGCTTGCATACTACATTTTTGCAGTAGCTCAGAACTCTAGTACCATCTAATCTTATATCATCAGCCACATCCAGGAGCCACATCCATTGATTGATAGTTCAACTGTGGTGCATCTAAATAATAAATAAAACTGATTTTCTTGCCCAAAAGCACCATAGAGTGGCAGCACATGATGGTTCTTGCTTTGGTTGGGGGAAATTTACCTTTCAGTTTCTTTCTTCTGCTCTGATAGTGATTCAGCTGCTATAACTTTAGTTTTTGCATTCTAGAGATGATTACAGGCCAGCTTCAGACTATTTTAAGGATTAGACAGCAGAAGCAATATGTAACACTGTCCACCAAATTGGCTGATATTGCCTAAAGTTTTAAACTTGCACAAATATAGACATATAGAGGTAATTTACACCATTGATCTGAAAAAATAAATTGGGACTAATGGTATGTCTGTGGAGATTCTCAGTCATCCAAGTCATAGTTGTCTCAAAGGTGCTTCCCCCCCCCTTCAAAAGCAACTGGACAGTTTTTTCCTTGAGGAGGAAGAAGAAAACATTTCACGTGACCCCTGAGGATGTGGACAAGATTCTGGGGAGGCTCAGTGCGGCCACATGTTTATTGGACCCGTGTCCCTCCTGGTTAGTTCTGGCTACCCGGGAGGTTACACGAGGCTGGCTCCGGGGAATTATTAACGCTTCTTTGGGGGAGGGTTACTTCCCCACGGCTTTGAAAGAAGCGGTGGTGAGGCCTCTCCTCAAGAAGCCCTCCCTGGACCCAGCAATTTTAGCTAACTATCGCCCTGTCTCCAACCTTCGCTTCGTGGCGAAGGTTGTTGAGAGTGTGGTCGCACGACAGTTTCCCCAGTACTTGGAGGAATCATCATACCTAGATCCGTTCCAGTCGGGTTTCAGGGCCGGACACAGCACGGAAACGGCATTGGTCACATTGGCTGATGATCTCTGGAGGGCTCGGGACAGGGGTTGTTCCTCTGTCCTGGTCCTATTAGACCTCTCAGCGGCTTTTGATACCATCGACCATGGTATCATGCTGCACCGGCTGGAAGAGTTAGGGATAGGGGGCACCGTTTTTCGTTGGTTCTCCTCCTTTCGCAGTTTGTATTGGCAGGGGGGCAGAGGTCGTCCTTGAGGCCTCTTACATATGGAGTGCCCCAGGGATCGATTCTCTCACCCCTTCTGTTCAACATCTATGTGAAGCCGCTGGGTGAGATCATCCGTGGCTTTGGGGTGAAGTACCATCAGTACGCTGATGATACACAGCTGTACATTTCCACCCCAGACCACCCCAATGATGCCCTTGAAGTGATGTCCCGGTGCCTGGAAGCTGTGCAGATCTGGATGGGGAGAAACCGACTCAGGCTCAACCCTTCCAAGACGGAGTGGCTGTGGTTCCCAGCGTCTCGATATAGTCAGATGATTCCATCTCTGACTATCGGGGGTGAGTCTCTAGCCCCTGCTGAAAGGGCTCGCAATCTGGGTGTCCTCCTGGATCCACAGCTGTCCTTAGAGGACCATCTGACAGCTGTGACCAGGACGGCCTTTTATCAGGTCCGCCTGATACACCAGTTGCGGCCCTTTCTGGATCGGGATTCCCTGTGCACAGTCACCCATGCCCTAGTCACGTCGCGTCTGGACTACTGTAATGCTCTCTACATGGGGCTCCCCATGAAGAGCACCCGGAGGCTCCAACTGATCCAGAATGCAGCCCCGTGGGTGGTTTCGGGGGCTAATTGGCGCTCCCATATAACACCCCTCCTGCGCGAGCTGCACTGGCTTCCGGTGGTCTACCGGGTGCGCTTCAAGGTGCTTGTTACTACCTTTAAAGCGCTCCATGGCATTGGACCTAGGTATCTCCGAGACCGTCTGCTGCCACAAACTGCCTCCCATCGACCAGTGCGCTCCCACAGAGAGGGCCTCCTCGGGGTGCCATCAGCCAAGCAGTGTAGGCTGGTGATGCCCAGGGGGAGGGCCTTCTCTGTGGGAGCACCCACCCTCTGGAATCAGCTCCCTCCAGACTGAGGGAACCATTCACGACCTGTCCACCTTCCGCCGTGCCCTCAAGACGTATTATTTTTATCAAGCCGGGCTGGCGTGAAAAAGTTTTTGGGGTTTTTAAAATTTTAAGATTTTACCAAATTTTAATTGTATTAAATCAGGGCCACATCGAATATTTTCTTTTAAATGTATATATATTTTAATGTTTATATTGTGTTTTTACTTGGCTGTTCACCGCCCTGAGTCCCCTGGAGAAGGGCGGTATATAAATTTAATTAAACTAAACTAAACTAAACTAAACACTTCTCATCCAAAAAGCTTCATCAGTTCTGATGGCGGGTGTGGGGGGAAGGATAGGTACTGACATTTGAGATTGCATGGTGGGGAGCAGGGGAGGGTTCCTCCCAGTTCGGACCGGTTTGCCCAAACTGGTAGGGACCCACTGGTGATGTCACGAAACCGGTTTGGTCGGTGCCGGTCCGTGGGTGCTGCCATCTTTTTTTTTGAATTTTTTTGAATTTATTTTTTCTTCTGAGCATGCGCAGAAGCCGAGTTTCCGGCACTGCGCATGCGTTGCCATCTTGTTTTTGGCTTTTTTAAGGCTTTTAAATTTTTTGGGCACTGCGCATTCACGTGCGCGCAAAACGAGGTGCCCAAGAGGCGCGGCCACACGGTGTGGGAGGAAGCGAACTGGCAGCGAGGTAAGTTAGAACCCACCCCTGGTGGGGAGATGGAAGGATAGGTTCTGATACAATGGTGCGGGGGATGGAAGGATTGTATTTCTTTGCAGTCATCTGGTCGTTAGAAATCACTCTGAGAGCTGTTGAGGCCACTTGGAGGTTTATCTGTGCGCCCAGGGTCACCTGAATCAGGGTGCAGTTGATTGTGGAATCTTCTTGGAACTGCTGCAGGCATTGTGTTATAAACTGGAGATAGGTGTCCTATTCCTTCCCCTCTGTTGAGGGTGGGATATTCAGTTCTAACATAGATGGGTTCTTTTAAATCATTGGTTTGAAAGAGGGGTAAAATAATGCATTTATATTATTTATTTATTTATTTATTTATTTATGGTTTCTTATATGCCGCCCCACTCCCGAGGGACTCAGGGCGGCTTACAACACAGGAAAAATACAAGAAAACCAATAAATTCAATTTAAAATCAAAATATAAAAATTAAAAATTTCAATATAAAAGCACCATTCAACCGCCAGACATACCCGGGGGAGAGTGTAGATGGAATTAAGCTCTACCCCCTGCCTGCAGGAAGAGCCATGTCTTAACGGCTTTTCGGAAGGCCAGCAGGGTGGGGATAGTTCGGGTCTCTGGGGGGAGTTGGTTCCAGAGCGCGGGGCCGGCCACAGAGAAGGCTCTCCCCCTAGGACCCGCCAGCTGGCATTGCTTGGCTGACGGGAGCTGGAGGAGGCCAGCTCTGTGGGCCCTAACCGGTCGGAGGGAAGTATGAGGCAGAATGCGGTCCCGGAGATAACCTGGTCCTAAGCCATGAAGGGCTTTAAAGATGATGATCAACACCTTGAATTGGACCTGGAGACTAATGGGCAACCAATGCAGCTGGCGGAGTATAGGTGTCACGTGGGTGTACCTTGGCACACCCACCACAGCACGCGCAGCTGCATTTTGCACCAACTGGAGTCTCCGGATACTCTTCAAGGGTAGCCCCATGTAGAGCGCGTTGCAGTAGTCCAAACGGGAGGTGACAAGGGCATGAGTGATTAGTATATATGTTAATGCTGAATTTGGGGATTGCTATTTTATTTTTATTTGCTTCATGATTACATGATTGTTTTTTTGAAAATGTCAGCTGCAATGTCTACCTAAACAACAACTTACTCCTTTATAATCCCCATCCAAAGTACCTTGGAGTAACATTGGACCAGGCTCCCTCTTATAAGATACATCTAGAGAATCTGGCAGCAAAAATGAATAGTAGGAACATACTCTAGAAATTATGTGGAACTAAATGGGGAGCTTCAGCTGCCACCCTCAGGTCATCACTAGAATTGGTCTACTCGGCAGCAGAATATTGTGCCCTTGTATGGCTTAACAGCTGCCTACTAGTAAGTTAGATGCCAGACTCAATGAAACCATGAGGATTATAAGTGTATGTATTAAAACCACTCCCACTTGCTGGCTTCCTGTTCTGAGCCATATAGCACCGCCAGCTTTACAAAGGAAAGATCATTAGTGAAAGAATATAAAAAAACTATGAACTCCTCACTTCTGCCAGTGCATGCTGATCTTCCTCATTTATCAGCCAGAAGACTCAAATCCAGGAAGCCTCCATTGGCACTTACACATCATCTGACCAACAACTTTAGCACTGATTCCCAATGGAAAGCCAAATGGGTTGCTGAATGCTTAGACACAGGCAGACATATAAATGACCTCACAAAAAAGGTGCCAGGCTTTGAACTACCATGTCAGTAATGGACAATTCTGAGTAGGATTGATACCTCACACAGCGTCTGCCAGGATTCTGTTTACATGGGGCATAATATCCTCTCCTAAGTGTGACTACGAGGTCCCATGTCAAACTGTAGATCACATCATGATTGTAAGCTGAGGACATACACTGGTTCAGTATCTGATTTTTTAAAAAATATAAATGATGCTGCATTTCAATGCTTAGATGGCCTAGACCAGTGATGGCAAACCTATGGCACGCGTGCCACAGCTGGCACGCAGAGCCATATCTGAGGGCACACGTTGCATTGCCATATGTCAGCTCCAGCGCGCATGCACACGCTGGCCAGCTGATTTTTGGCATTCTTTTCGGCCGTTTTCGCTCTCCCCAGGGTTCAGGAAAGCCTCCTGAACCTGGAGACGACAAAAAACGGACCAGCGGGCAAACCAGAAGTTCAGAAACGAACTTCTGGTTTACCCAATGGGCCTACCGGAAGTCCAGAGGCTTTAGTAAGGCCTGTGCGCATGTGGAGGGGAGGGCATTGCATTATGAGTGTGGGCACGCGTGCACACGCTATCGCGCGTGCACGCACCCTTTTGGCACTCGAGCCAAAAAAGGTTCGCTATCACTGGCCTAGACATTAGTATTTGAACATAGAGCTTTTTAACATTTATATTTTACTGTGTTTTACTAATCTAGGAGAAATGTTAATATATTTTTCTAGTCCATGTATAATATGCCATACGCTAAATAAATAAATGAAAAAGTATCCTGAATTAATGTAACATTCAGGGCATTCTGACAGATAAAGATCTTTTCACATCACCAATGCTTTTTAAAAAAAAGCAACAACACCACATCCAGTCTTCTCCTACACTCACTCTCAGACAATTATCCCGAAAACTCAGGCTGAGTTACTAGCAGTCCCTTCCTCTGATGAGCACAAAAGATGGCTGCCAGCCAAGATTCCCCCCTCTCTTTGTTCTGCTGCACCACTTATTCACAATAGTGGGGAATATAAGAAAACTTCCCTGAAGCCCTGTGTGAGAACATTGAAGTGTCATGGAGAAGGAGCTGGCCTACTGCTGCTGGGGAAGGGGAGGATCGGGGTCAGGCATTGGTGAGAGATTCCACCAATGAGAAAGCTGCGCTTCCCAACCCCTCAAAATTCAACCATTTCAAATAAAAAAAAAAAGATCGGAAGTCTGGGATAGCCAGACCAGAAGAAAATGGGCTCTCCTGCCCAGGGGTTGCCAACCTAGGAAACAAATGGGTCAGACTTCCACAGAGACATGCCTCAATAATGAGGGAAACCAGCTGTGCTGCTCCTGCCACCGCAGGAAGGAAGGAAGAAGTGAAATGAATATAATTTCAGCAAATCTATAATGACATGAGCAACAAAAGCTTTTGCAATAATGATAACAAGCCAAATAAACGAAGCAATCGTTTCTTGTGTATTGACACTTCCTAATAGCATCATCCCAATTTCACACTTGGAAGCAGACATACACAAATATCATTTGTATTATGTTACATTTGCATAAAGGGCAGATTACAACAACCTTCTTTAACACCTTTCAGAGAAAAAAAGACGAAGTTGGGATCAGACAGCCACCTGGGCACATGAGTAATGTTTGGAAAGCTGATATATATATGCTAGTTTCCAGCCCAGAGGAAATTGTATCTAAGCTCCTATTAACATGCATATATTTTAGCATGCGATTATATTTTTGAATGAGTGCCATTGCACTGGCTAGCTAGGTATATAAGATCACTTTGCCAATGAGAAATAAGGTCAAATATAGGAAGGCTTTTAATTAAACCACCAAGTGTTCAACATGAATCTTTGATGACTAGATTTTCCACAGATGTGGGAGAAGGGGCAGAGTTGCAATGTGGATGTGCTGGAAGGAAGAGAAAGGGAAATCCAAGGTGGAAAAATAGGAAAGTAACATATCATATGAAGAAATCTAGCAAAGAAAAAAAAGAGTGCATGATTGTTGTATTTAATCCAGAATACAGGTAGAAGTTTTTCCTCCAACTTAGAATCAGTAAGGAGCCAGGGTTTTGTTGGGTTGCTCAGTGTGGCATATAATAGCTGTATCATTCACCTCTTAAAGCAGATTTGCTGCTCCTTAAGGAAGGCAATAGACTGTATAGTTATCACCTGAAATGGGATTTAATCCCTCCCACAAACTATACAACCTACTACCTCACCTCCACAAAGCAACACAAAGGCCTCATACATTTGCATATTTGTAAAACTGCATGCCTGACATCCAAGGGTCCCAAAATGATCATTGTTCATGACATTAACTTGCATGTAGGAATGGGTAATCCCATGGGAGCAGTTGAATTGACTGTCTCCTTAGGAAAGACAGTAGATTGTATAGTTAGCTCAAAGGGAGAAGATGGCTCCACAACTATTCAATCTACTACCTCAGCCTCAAGGACAGCATTGTTTTGATGGTTAGGACTGGCAAACGTCAATGATGGCTAAGAAGAACATTGATGGTCTTGAGGTTCAGATAAAGATGGCTGATCAAATGCAATCTACAAAAACAGAAAACGAGGAAATATCAGCAAATACAAAGTGTTGAGTTCTTGAAGTTGTATTGAAACAAGTTTTCATTTTTTTTCAGACATCCACAATAAATCAGTTTGATAAAACTTGATAAAAGAGACCCGCTATGATTTTTTTCCAGTTCCACAATTTTTCCCCAGTTCCACAATTTTCATTTTCATTCTGTAATTGCCCTCTTTCTCCCATGAAAGTATATACAGAGTGGAGATCAGATTGGACTGATCTGCATTTCTTTCTTTCTCCCATTTTGGGAGGGCAGGAATGGATCATTTCATCCTCAGCCCGCATCTCGGCTGCTGGAAAGATGATATTTTCTTGATTTGCATGAAAAATACTTATCTTACCCTCTTCTGGTGGAAGCAGGCAGTCAGCTAAGCTGGTCCACCTGCTGCACTTCATTCCATTTTACACCAATGGCTAGTAGGCAGTGTACTTCTCAATCTTTGTTCTCCGACAGCCATTTTATACTGTACTGTTGGACTCCATGATATTAGACTTTGTTTTGTTTTTGGTTTTCAGATTAAGTAGTAGAACAATAAAATGTAGTTTCTCTTTCGTGGAGCAGTGAAATACTGACCTGTCTTCCTTCCTTCCTTCCTTCCTTCCTTCCTTCCTTCCTTCCTTCCTTCCTTCCTTCCTTCCTTCCTTCCTCCCTCCCTCCCTCCCTGCCTGCCTGCCTGCCTGCCTGCCTGCCTGCAATTTTCCATTTCTAATCTATGTGACAGGAAAAACTATAAAACTTATTTTTTTCTATCAGAACTCAAAACCAAAGGCCATAAAAAAGAAAAGCAATTGGTGCTTGCTTTTCCAATGTGGGTGGGAGGAGTAAAAAGCAGGGGAATCCACCAATTGCAAACCTTGGTAATTCTGACTAGGTTGGACATCAGGCTGTCATTGTTGTGGAGGAAGGAGCTGAAACTTAGATAAGAATTTATTAAGCTGGCTTCCTTTCTACTCAGTTCACATATGGAAGACAAGCAGCTGAAGGCTACATTGCAAAAAAGTCCCTAGTCAGCATAATTTTCTCTCTACAATTCCTTATTGCCCCTCCCCCCTTAGTGAAGAATATCTGCTAAGGGAGGAAAAATGAATAATTTTATAATATATTATGTTTAACATAGTATAGATCTGTCCATTTTTAAAAGTTGAATTATAAACTTAGTTTGAATAATACAGAAATTTTAGATGATGGACAAAGTCCATTATCTAATCTGCAATAGTACCTACAGTTGCCATTACATGGGACACAGAAATAAAATTAATAATAAATGAAAAATAGTATATAGACTAGAGAGCATTCTCAGGTCTAGATCCAAACATGAGCTGTTCTGAGAATGGGAGAAAACAGGCTTTATTGCTGTCTTATCTCAGAATAGCTCTTTTTTAGTGCATGGGGTCTCCCACTTTAATAACAACCTTTGAAGGGACTACTGGAAAAAGGAGCAGAACTGGAGGGAAAGCAACTTTATTGGTTTACCATCTGCCATCATTTCTGCATCCAGTAGAATCCATTCTCTCTCTCTTTCTGTATATTGAGCAAATAGTTAAGAGAAACACATAAATTAGTTGAAAATTTAATATGCAACAATGATTTGTTTAGTGAGTTTATGCTTTAAGAACAGCCTTTGAATGGGCTACTGGAGGAGGGAGCAGAACTGGAGACAAAACAATTTTCCCTTTCTAAAATAATGAACACTTTAGAAACGGGGGGAAAATGAAAACAAATATTTATATTATTTTTAAAAGGTTCCTACAATGCGACAAGCAGGATGGAACAAATTTAAAACTGACTTGTAAGAAAGTTAGGAATTAAAAATTGTATTTATCCACTCTTATTCTCATATTTGCTTATTTTTAAATGAAAATATTTTCATTCAAGTGCATTCCTATGGCAGCTCAAAATGTAAAAACAAAAGAGTAAAATAATCCTAATTAGCGTGAGAGATAATGATTTCTGAAGAACACACCTAAATAGCCCTAGCCCTAGCACTTATATTTATATACCGCTTCATAGTGCTTTACAGCCCTCTCTAAGTGGTTTACAGAGTCAGCATATTGCCCCCAACAATCTGGGTCCTCTTTTTACTGACTCAGAAGGATGAAAGGCAGCGTCATCTTTAGCCCCATCAGCATCAAACTCCAGGCTGTGGGCAGAGTTTGCCTGCAATACTGCACATTAACCACTACACCACCAGGATTAAAGTTAGGTTCTACGAACATGTAGCACTGATTCATTACATGCGTTTGACATTTTGGCATCTGGCTAACTTTTCTTTCTGATACTCTTTCTTCTCTGTCCTCCCTCCCCTCAATCCCATATGCACTTCCATTTCTAAAAATGACATCTTTCTTAAGTGGTCTCCTGCAGTTAAGTGGTTAAATTATGTATGGTACAGTGATGGGTTCCTGCCGGAGCTGTCTGGTGCATAGCTCCGGTAGGGAGCGGCCGATTGCGCAATTTGCACGCGACCGCTCCAGAGCCGTCTTCACTGGTCTGTCGCGCCATCTTTTTCTGAGAATCCGCCGCGCTATCTTTTTCTGAGAATTTTTGGCCGATTTTGCTTCTGCGCATGTGCAGAAGCAAAATCGCACCAAAATCTTGTGAGGGGATGCGCGTGCGCAAGAGAGAGATTTCGGTACAATTTTGCTTCTGCGCATGCGTGGAAGCAAAATTGTGCCAAAATCTCACGTGCGCACGTGTCCCCTCACGAGATTTTGGCAAGATTTTGCTTCCGCGCATGCGCAGAAGCAAAATTGCACAAGGGGGTGCGCATGTGTAGCGAGCATGTGCGCACCCAAAACGTGGAGATGTGCACGCAGCGCACCGGCATGGGTAAGTGAGCAACCCGCCCCTGGTATGGTATATTCTATAATATCAACTTGCCTCCACATTCCTTTTTAAAAGTATTGCTATTACAGTTTAATCAAGTTTGTGTGTTCAGTGATAAACAGTTGAAAAGTAGCAACTTCCTGCCAGTTTTCAGCAGGAAGCTGAAAAAAACCCACCTTGAAACCCCAAAGAAAAACAAACTTCATCAATTCAGTGCTTTCAATTGGGGCTCTTATTTTATCAAATTAAAATAATAAAAACATCCTGAAAAATTTGAAGTTGTATATTGTCTTTTTACAATAAAGTTTTTTTTAAAGATGTAAGTAACAATAATGTTTTTTAAAAGATGTAACACAATTAACCCCCATCCTATCACCCATCTCCTCCCACTTATGACTGTATGACTGTAACTTGTTGCTTGTATCCTTACGATTTATATTCATATTGATTGTTTCCTGATTGCTTACTTGAACCCTATGACAACCATTCTTGACAAATGTATCTTTTCTTTTATGTACACTGAGAGCATATGCACCAAAGACAAATTCCTTGTGTGTCCAATCACACTTGGCCAATAAAGAATTCTATTCTATTCTATTCTATTCTATTCTATTCTATTCTATTCTATTCTATTCTATTCTATTCTATTCTATTCTATTCTATTCTATTTAGGTTTTGAAAAATTATACATAACTTTTTTCTATTTTTCTAGACAATTTTATCTAATCAATAATTTTTAAATAGTTTTCCACAGAAAATATTGGATTTTTACAGCAACCAAAATTTCTAATGCAACATAAATCTTTCAGGCAATCATGTCAGATAGTGGTATTTCAGTCTAGCTTGACGGTGGATTTATTTTACATCTTTTGATTTAATCAACAGTATCTAAGAGGAAAATATTAATGCTAATCTTTGCCTGCAAATTTCATCTGATTCTATAAACAATCCCCTCACCTCCATTATAGGCATGAGCCAAGCCTATAACTTTATGTTTGCAGGTATATATTTATTTATTTATTTATTTAGTGACATTTATATACCGCCTCACAGTGCAAGCACTCTCTAAGCGGTTTATACCAGTAAGCAATGTATATTTATATTGCCCCCAACAATCTGGGTCCTCATTTTACCTACCACGGAAGGATGGAAGGCTGAGTCAACCTTGAGCGGGTGAGATTTGAACCGCTGACCTGCGGATCAGTGTCAGCTAAAGTGGCCTGCACTACCTGCCTCTAACCGCTGCGCCACCTCGGCTCTTTACATTTCATTATATATATTTTAAAAATTGAGCTCTAAATCCCTTTTCATAATCTTAAGCCATTCTGAAGGGTTCTTACCAGACTGAATTTCTTTAAAATTTGTTTACGTAGATGAATTACAAACTCATTTTTACTACCACAAATTTGTACACAATCCTTTTTCACAAAAGTGGGCAAGTATGCTAGAGTACAATTTATATCTGGCCAAACCACAACATTATACATTCTTTTTGCTTTCTGTTCTTTTCTGTGATTTTTCCTCAACTAACCTACTTCACATAAAATTGCAGCAAGATTCCCCTGCTATCTTGAGTCTTTGGAAGAAATGCATGATATAAATCTATATATGTAAGATACAATAAATGTTGTAAATATCTGTGGGTAACCCATGCCAATCAACAGAAAACATGTAACCTTAAGTCAGAATTTGCCTCAAACTTGATTTAAAAAAACTAATTTACTCCATTCATGTTTTCAAATTGTTGAATTAGGCTCCTCACTTAGCCCATGAGCTAGAATTTTAATGTTACTATTCTACTTGAAGTTTATGAGAGCTGAAGTCTAAAACATCTGAAGAACATCTACTTGTGGAAGATAAGAGGCAGATAGAATTTGACAAATGAATGTTGAGTGTGAAATATTTAATGTTTCTCAATAAAAATTGTTAAAAGAGTGCTTCTTGACAAACACACATTCAAATATACACATACTGTATGTATGTATATAATTTTCTATCATATAATCTGTCTATGTGCACACACACAAAAACATACACCACACCAATAGATTTTTTTTTAGATTTAAAAGAATAAAGTACAACAAACCTGGCATTAATTCTACGATACGACCAAGTCAAAATTTTGGAGCTGTATAAGCTAACAGGATTTAAGTAGTGCCTATCTGGAGATCTGATGTGGAAGCATATTTCCATTATTTATCTCCCTGCTGGACACTTGTATAGAAATTCAGATTTCTAAATATTTGAAGTTCTCAGTGATGTCATTACAAAGAAATTGAAACAAGGGTAAGTGCTGCACTCCTGTAACTTCTGATGATGTAGGGAAGCACAAACAAAGAAGTTCAAAGTATTGTATTGATGAAAAAAATGTGTACCATATGAGTCAACAAGAGTTCCATAATCCAGTTTCATTGTAAGTCTGCTTTCAGTAATGGCTGCATAAGTGCTCTTTCTCATCTGCTATTTGATGCACACATTGTCATTTTTAAAGGTCATATTTCACTTTGATTTTAAATATTAACAATATTTACCCATTATATTCTATAATTTTCAGGTGAGAGATTACTAAATACACACACACACACACACAAACAGAGCCACAGTTCCCAAGGGCAGTGCTGGATATAATAAGTAGCAGACATGGAATTAAACCACCACAGTGACTTACAGTACTCCCAATTTGATCCAGGAAACCCTGTTTCTATTTTTATTATAACAATAAGGGTCAGCATGTGATCAGGCCCCTGTTTTAATAGAGAACGTGTAAGCACAATAGAAAATAGCTGCTGTTGAGAACAGAACACCTAGCAGAACACGGAAGTCACATAGCAGCAAATCCCATTTTTCAGTGGTATACACTAAATTTCTCAACTAGTTCTTTCATAATAATGGAGCCCCAATAGTTCACAAGATATGATAAATTTGTAAATATTAAATAAAATTGATGCTAAAGGCTTCTGTTCCTCTGAATTCACATTCCTTGGATACAGCAGTAGAAATAAAAAGCATGTTCACTCATTTTGAAACTGTACCCAACATTTCATGTATGGTTAGAAGAGCTTGTTTTAAAGATGTAATTGAAACAAGCAATTAATAATTATCAACAGTTATAGAATATTTGAACATAAAATATTCTCAGTGGGTATTATACTGCAACTGAGCAGAAAAATGTATTTAGCTTAAAGGCTACAGAAACCCTATTTGTTTTGTTCTAGGTGCCTTAGCATTTTAAAAAATTATTATTTTTGATTGTTTAGTTGTGGGGGGGAGGGGAGAAAAGGTACTGATTGCAAAGGGAAGGGCCTCCACAAACAAATATAAGAAAAGTATCTAATTAAAGCAGGGGGAAATGACATACCGTATTTTTCGGAGTATAAGACACACCCTTTTCCTCCCTAAAAGTGGCTGAAAATTTGGGTGCGTCTTATACTCCGAATGTAGCTTTTCCGAAGCTTTTTTCCCCAGCCCTAACTAGGTGCTAACGATCTTCCCAGCTCTTACCTTGCAGGCTTTTTCATTGTTACTCTCTCCGAAGAATGTTTTTCCAGCCCTAAGTCTTTGCAGGTTTTTTTTTCATTACTCTACTTGCTCCAAAGAAGTTTTTTTCCAGCCCTAACCAGGTGCTAACGATCTTCCCAGCTCTTACCGGCTTGCAGGCTCTTTCATTGTTACTCTCTCAGAAGAATGTTTTTCCAGCCCTAAGTCTTTGTAGGGTTTTTTTTCATTGCTCTACTTGCTCCAAAGAAGTTTTTTTCCAGCCCTAACCAGGTGCTAACGATCTTCCCAGCTCTTACTGGCTTGCAGGCTCTTTCATTGTTACTCTCTCAGAAGAAGGTTTTTTAAGTCCTAACCAGGGGATAAAATAATGTGCTGAAGCTGACCAGACTAAGGACGCTAGCCAGATGAATACCTGGTAGGCAGATTTTTTCCCCTATTTTCCTCCCCAAAAACTAAGGTGCGTCTTATACTCCGAAAAATACGGTATATATAACATGAAAGTATATCTTTAACCCTCACCCCATCTTCAAATAATATATTTATTTGGAAAACTTCAATCTCCTATAAAAATAGTTACGTTCCCACAGAGCCTGAAATTTCATAAAAGGAAGTAGCATTGTTTCTACATAATTTTAGAAGAAATATCTATTCAAATCTTCAGAATGAGTGATGAAAAATATGGAACTGGGACTTTATTTGGACACAGTAAAACAGTGCAAGTGCTACAATATATTGTGGAGGGGAGACACTTAGGGTTTTTAATGACTGGAAGGTTCCCAAGTCATCATATATAGATAATTTAAAAAAAATATCAGTTGTGGCAAGAATCAAGTGCTTTGAATCCTTATTTCATGCACATTTCTAAGAAAAGAGATGTCACATCTATATTTTCCTGTGGCTTTATATCAAAGTGCCACTGTCCATAACCAACATCTCTGACCAACTGTCTTAAAATTCTAGCATTGGCAAAGCCAAACCATTCCAAATGCGGCCAAAACAGCATTTTGTATGGAAACAAACACAAGCAATTGCTAATGCTAAGCTTGCCTGAAAACCCAAATATTTTTGCAGAAGCATTTATAGCTTCAGGTGCTGCTCTATCTTATCAAGAGAGTCTGGCAGATTATAAAAACAAGGAACAAAATAGCTGCTTTATAAGTAGATGGTGTTTTCAGCTTTTGTACAAGCACAGTCCAGAGCAGAGCTGCCAAAATTATCTGAGGCAGTTCCCAGATAGAAAAGTGGTGCCAGTCTCCCTTAAAATTTTGTCAGTCCTTCAGTGTGATAGTCAAACTTGGAAACAATTAACCTGAAACAAAAGCCCAGGATTAATTTCGCTGCCTGCATTCTTACAAAATGGCTGACAGTCAGCCATTTTGTCATTTAGATTTACGATAGAAACGGTGCAGTAATTTAATGTTGGGTTCAGGTAATCTTTTCCAATGAAAGCAGCAAGAGCAGCAGCAAAAGTGTTTTGAAATGTTTAAGACTTTTAGAAACAGTATAGACTTGCTGCATGCTGAATATTTGTTCGATTATCCTGCTTCAAAACTATTT
Source organism: Diadophis punctatus similis (assembly GCA_023053685.1). Classification (NCBI taxonomy): domain Eukaryota; kingdom Metazoa; phylum Chordata; class Lepidosauria; order Squamata; family Dipsadidae; genus Diadophis; species Diadophis punctatus. Next base: position 44,334,879 of record JALIGW010000003.1, read on the forward strand.
TTTTTAAAGCCTGCAGCAATAACAATGATCAAATGCTTTCTTTTGTGTGTATTCTTTTGAAGGAATGGAATTATAGTTTTTAGGGGTTGCTCTCAAGAGAGAGAAGTGAAATTATAGAAATACTACTTGGAGTCCCTAACTTTATTGTTTATATCCACTTCCTGCTCTCATTCTAAGCAGCTAACAATCATTCTGTTAAAATCACACTGTGATTCATAACATGCACATATATAAAAGATATCCAGTCACCATGTCTCTGGAACAGGCAGAAAGGCAGCACATGGCGGCTACCTGAGTGAAAAACAAACATAAAGGCAATGCCATTGCAGGGGGTATTTCAAAGGGGAAAGGTACTTTTCATTTTTCTCCCCTTGAAATAGCATGTGGACCTGAGAGAAGGATGGAGGCATCTACAAAAGGGAAGGTCAGAAAGGGGAAGATGGTGGCCACAACTACATAGTAAGAGACTGGCCCTATTTTTACATATTTGGATGTAAAAAGGGGTGGAGCCAGCGGTAAAATTTACTTACCTTCCCTACCGGTTCAGAAGCGCGCGAATTGCGCATGCGCAGAGGGCTAAAAAATGGCGGCATCCGAGCGGGTTGGCGGAGCCTCGTGCTGCCGCTGCTACCAGTTCTCTGAACCATTGGCTGCCACCGCTACCAGTACAGCCGAACCAGGCCGAATCGGTAGCATTTCACCCCCGGGTGGAGCTTTAGGCACATGATCATGACTGCCAGCTTGGCTTTTTTTAATCTCTTCTGGGGGCATCTCTCGTGAAATTTAGTTTAGTATCAGAGCACATTCTAGTTATGACTTTTTTCACTGTTCTTAACTGCTTGAAAAGAAAGCAGATCATTGTTCTGTATTTTTAAATAGGTATATTTAACTTCCTTGACCGAATATGACTCTGCACCCATCTTGCCAGAATCTCTCCCTCGTTCTTTTAAAAATGTTGGATCAAGAGATGAAGCAGAACCTAAATGGAACTAGTTTTTTAAATTACAAATAATCTTATGCAGTTTATGGCACTTTCGGCGATCACATTCCACATGGCAATTGTAAGAGAAATGAATGGATCCTTGTGGGAATTAATTGCACTTTCTCAGCAACAAAACTTGGCAGACTGGGAAAATGCAGCGTCTCTGCAAAGTAACCCTTTCTTAGAGATAAGACTATCTGGAAGTCTGCAACAAGTGACTACTGTACTGGATGTGTAGTGGACTTAGAAAAGTCAATAGGTGGCCAACCACAGCTGTTACACTATTTGGGGGAAAAGACCTACCTTTTTAACCAGCCCCTCCCTCCCTCCCTCCCTCTCTCCTTTGCTTCAACTATAATCAAAATCAAGAATTCTGAGCAACAGTTCTAGTAAGTGATAAATGAGTTGTTTAAATGTACTGACTGATGGTGTAATACTGTATACAGCTATTCAGGTTAGTTCACTGAGGCCTATTCTCTGAATAATAGGAATGAGATGTACAGATAAGTATAGCTTCACTATATTGAAATATTTAAAACTTCCATTATAATTACAAATACACACACATAACTTTCATGTTCCTGTATCATCCTTTTGATTTACTAATTATCCAATAATTATGTATACACTATTTCTAAATGTAATCATAACACAAATTGTAATTGCAAATTAGTTCTATGCCAGCAAAGTATTTATTTTACTGACTAAAATAACTTGCAGAAAGCCAGTCATGATACCTATAAAGCTTCAGTACACTAAAGTCTTATGCTATATACATGATGAAACGTTTTGCTGTTTAAAGAATCCAACAGAGATCAGTACAGTAAGAAAGAAAATGGTTCAAACAGTAACTCTTAAGAACTATACTTTGTACTGAATTTATTCAACTGAAAATGAATAGCTTGAAGCAACAGTATTTCCTGTTAAATACACTCTTATCAGCAGCATATAATTCTTTTATTCTGGAAAATCACTTCTTGTATCTATTACATTTTTCCAAATTCCAGTTCCTATCTATTGTGTACAATTATTTCTCTAGATATAAAATTTTGGTTGGGAAAAATAGGTATATTTTATATTCCTATTATGTATAAAATATGGCATAAAATGCCATATTTTTAGTGATCCGGAGGAAAAAAGGGCATTTATAGGTATACAGACCCAGACACCTTTACCACTGCTACTGGTGCTAAGTTACTAAAAGCCTTAAAGTTCACTGTCTTTCCAACATGTGCTCAGAAAGAGTCAGGATTGTTTTCTTCCCTTTCTTGTGCTATTGAATAGAGATATATTTCTTGGAGTAACTGATGCAACTACATATCCAAATCTTTTCTGCTGAATGATATGGTTTATCCATGTGGTGTCTCCTACAGTTATTAATTGGCAGGGGTATAAGGGCAATTATCTTGCAGTGCTAACTCTATCCTCACTACAAGCAACTTTGAAACAGTGTTATCCAATCAGTCACAACAGTGCTTCTCTTAAACATGTAATTTATCAAGACATGGACACCTTTGAAGAAAAAAAAAGCATGCAAAGATAGATGCCAGGTTTAAAAAAACCCACTGGTTTAAGCACTGCCCTTACACCATGCCTTATCATAATCACATTGGTCAATGATATACAATTATTTACAGTTCTGGCATTTAATCAAATAATAACTCATTTCAGACATCCAGGAAATGGATAGTAGGACCATTTCCTTTGATGCTATGAACAATCTTCCCAACCAATTTGAGGCACAGTTCCACAATCCTCACTGTATTGCATCAAGAAATGCTCCAATGATAACTTACAGTAATTACTCATTTTGGCATCCCAGTCTATTTGCAATGCCCAATGATGTCAAAATGACCCCCAGGAGTTTGTCTCCAACTCAGGTTTTATTCTGGCCCAAGTTTCTCTGTTTTGTTGAGGATGGTGCATACAGAGTCAAAAAGGTTAGGTTCAAATATGACTGGATAGTCACATCCAGCTTCTTTGTTTCCCTCTCCTAACCTGGCAGCAGCCATCTTGCTTGCCTTGAAAAAGGGAAGCAGGAAATAAGCTAGAGAGGTGGGGGAACCTTGGAGAATGTTGGTTATGTTCCAGAAAACATCTTGCCTCCATGCAACCAGGACCAAAGAGTTAAGCTTGAGAAAGATCAGATTCTGAGGCTTCATGCTTTTATTTGGCCGATGTACAGGAGAAATGCATCTTTCCTAGAACTGCTTGCTGGCACAAAGTAGAAACATGACTCAGCTCATAAACACATAAACTGTGGAAAATTTCCCAATGGGAAAAGGCAGGAGTAATGGAAACCACCTGGTCATGTCAAACACTATTGACCCTGCCTTAGTAGGAAGCTGTAGTAATATTTCAATATTTTAAAGCAATTATGGAGACTATAGATTCTAGAAGGCTTCTTCTACAACATGCTTACAAAGAGAAAGCCAGTTGTTTTTGTGTGTTAAAGGTAAGATCAGAGGAGTCTTTCCTACATGTCTGCTTTCCATACTGGAGCAGTGATTAATAGCTCAGTGTAATTACTCGGTAATTCTAATGTGTGTGCCAGATCTTAAGTGCTACCTTTTTGAACCAGTAGGAACATTTGACATTTTAAGAGCATGCCAGAGACAAAGAAAATGGCTGCTGCAGGAGCTTATTTCTAGCTGACCCTATCCTCAGCCCTTCAGCATCCATTTTATATTTGGAGTGGATCAGTGGTGTTTTGGCTTTCTCATCTAGAATGGCAGATGAACATACTTCTGTAAGTGGAAGGATGGGCTACCCTTTTATCTTGCTTTCCCTTTGCCATTGAGAAGAGAGTAAGAGCCAAGATGATCAAAAGGGGGAAAGCAAGACAAATAGTTGGATCTTCACTAAATACATCGTCTACATTCGTGACCAGTACCTTCAGATATTCTCTCCTCTATTCTGCAGGCTATTTTATGAATATTCCAGGTGTCCCCATTTTTGCTGCCTTTATAGCCATTTCCTATTCAAGAAAACAACAAAGATATATTGACATTTCTTGTAATGGCTAGCCTCCAGTCAAAATATAATTGGATTGCTATGAAGATAATTTCACTCCAAAACTGGGACTGTATCTTTGTCTAGAAGTGCCCCATATCTTGCTTAGTGAGATATAGGTCAACGACCTAGTGTTACAAGCATTGCTTCCATTCAAATAGCTACTATTCAATTATCACAAGGTTTACTAAAATCTGCTTCTGAAGCCAAAACCTGATCAATAGGCATAATCAGAAGATCACATTAAAAACTTAGTATCTTAATAATTGAAGGCTGCTAGATTTTCTTCACAGTACAAAAAAGAAATAATAACAAAATTTGAAGCAAACTTCCCAAGTTCAATTCAACCGACCCTTTATATGGGACTATGTAGTACTATGCAATATTGTGAACTCAACTAAAATGTCTCATTTCAGAACATGCCAACTGGATGGTAATCTAGCAATCTCAATCCCACAGAACAAATAGCCATAGAGGCACAGAGCCCAGGAGCCAGACAAGTTTCATACAGATCTTCTATGCCAACTGGAATCAGCTATCACCAATACAAGGATCATTTTCCATTCATCCTAGAATGTCCACGAGAGGCCTTCTGCCATGATTAGAATACTACTTTCATGCTAGAATATCTTATACTGACTTTTAGACAGCTACTGAGATGGAGGGTAAATGATGAGGACATGGCCTGAAAAACAATGACGGATCTTTGCACCAGATTAGCATAGGGTATCAAACTCGCGTGGTCACGGCATCGTCACATGATGTATCACGACTCCCCCCTTTTCTAAACTGGGCGTGGGTGTGGCCAACGCTTAACGTATCCGGCCCAAAGGCTGTGAGTTTGACACCCCTGGATTAGCATGCTGATGAGCCCTTTTAATGCTGCATGAGTCAAACCTATGAGCTGTGGGCAGTGAATTAATGTAAGTGTTCAAATGGGATTATCTGTAGAAAGCTATTTATGAAGCTTGTGAATTATAAGCAGAATAGCTTTCTGCTCATTCTCTTCAAAAGGAAGGTAAAGAAGATTCCTTAGATCACTATAAAACTGGCTCCTCCCAGTTTATTTATTTATTTATTTGTGAGATTTATATACCGCCTCACAGTGCAAGCACTCTCTAAGTGGTTTACACCATTAAGCAATGTATATATTTACATTGCCCCCAACAATCTGGGTCCTCATTTTACCTACCTCGGAAGGATGGAAGGCTGAGTCAACCTTGAGCTGGTGAGATTTGAACCACTGACCTGCAGATCACAGTCAGCTAAAGTGGCCTGCAGTACTGCCTCTAACCGCTGCGCCACCTTGCTCATGTTCTTTCCAATGTAAAAGTCTATTTGATACATCCTATTAAGAGCACTCTTTCTGATTGGAGCCATTGATAGTATATAGGCTATATATATTTGTAGTGTTATGTAGGTAATAAAATTTAGGAAAAGCTGACTGAGAGCAGCATTGCCAGGCCCCTTGAGTTCTCTGGCTACCACTCCAGCTGTAGCTATTGTATAGATGACTTGCATTCCCATCACCTGACCAATGACGGATGGGAGATATTGCATCTTTGGCAGTGTTGTTTCTTATCCTTGCATTTGAGAGACAGAAAGAAAGAAAGAACAAAGACCAAGAAACATCCAGCCTGGCTCGGAAACCCCCATATGTCAGTGTAGCGGGTAGGAGAGAATGTAGGGCTGGAAGACATGGATTGCCATGAATTCTTGACAATAAGAAAGTGGCATGCTTCTACTTGGAGTCAAGTCACCTAAACAATACATTTTATGTTTTGAGATTTAGACTTTGCTTTGCTACCCAAGGCACATATAGAACTGGTCTTAGACTGTTGTATTAGAACGTGAGTTTTCACAAATAGAGAATATATGTTTATACTATCTCTGCAAGTTTTAGAAGTATACAGTATACAGCATACCTTTAAAAAATCTGAAATGAATATCTTATTCATATCTTATTCCAGTGGCAACACTAGATACATTAGAGACATTAATCATGAGTCCAATTAGGTTATACTGTAGACTCCATAATGTCTTTCAGAGCTCCTTTCTCAATTCGATGAACTCCAGATGTGTTGGGACTGCCTGAATTCTAAGCCAACATGATTATTGGCTGGCTTGGAATGTCAGGATTTTTAACATTAAGTCCTGTGGAGGACATCGATTTGGGAAATGTTGCTTTAAAAGTTAGCAAGACTCTATAATGAATAGATACAGAGGGAAATGTAGTTGAAAGTCTAACTTCTCCTATAGAGGAGCCTATACTTTGTAAAAACAGAGGAACTAGTTTAAAGAAAAGATTTCCATGGATAAATGTGTAAGTCCAGACATCAGAGTACATAAAAACTGTCTGTTTACCATCTATCTATCTCCAACATAAAGAGGAAGTTCATGTATAAAAAGGAGAAATCACAAACTACTCTCTCCCATAATGAATGGAGTTTATAATGCAGGATTTGATAATTATTTCTTATTAAGGGTTTGTGTGCTTCCAGAATGATTTAGAAGAAGTGTTTAGGACTTGCTTGAGGGTACCATCATGCTGCTATTCACTAATGGAGCTGAGGCTTTTGGGGGGTTTCTATGTGAGCCTGAAAGCAAAATATATCTTTGCTTTAAGAATACATTTGTTTAAATTAAACAACCCCTTAAAACAATGGCATGTTTTTTCAGAAGCCTGAAAAGTCCTGGCTCCTTTAATGAATAGCAGAAGTACGGGGCTCACTCTTGTGTGAGGTCTGAAGCCCCTCTTCTGAACAGTTTTTGAAGCCTGCCCAATCCTAATTACTATAACTTTACAGACAGGATATAGTGTCTTATAGCATTTAGCAATTCAACATTCATGGTCAGTGCATTACCAGATGATGCCATAGAGGGAAAAAGGAAAAACAATGACATGGCATGGCAAACAAGTAAAATGAAAATATTAAATTTGACAAATAAATAAACGAATGAAGCAGGTATAGTTTGATTGCACAATTCAGCTATTGTAAGCTGTTTCCACAGACTGAAAAGTCTTCCAATCTGTCAGAACAGATTTTGAGCACAAACAGCAGATACAGTAGGAGAGAAAAAGATACTTCTGTTGCATTATCAAAGGTTTCCTAAATAATTAAAAAAAATCAATTAAGCAAAATTATATATGAAGTATTCTTACCCTAAGAAAACTGGAATCTAATATAGAATAGAATAGAATAGAATTCTTTATTGGCCAAGTGTGATTGGACACACAAGGAATTGTCTTTGGTGCATATGCTCTCAGTGTACATAAAAGAAAAGATACATTTGTCAAGAATCATGAGGTACAACACTTAATGATTGTCATAGGGTACAAATAAGCAATCAGGAAACAATCAATATTAATATAAATTGTAAGGATACAAGCAACAAATTATAGTCATACAGTCATAAGTGGGAGGAGATAAGTGATAGGAACGATGAGAAGACTAATAGTAATAGTAATGCAGCCTTAGTGAATAGTTTGACAGTGGTGAGGGAATTATTTGTTTAGCAGAGTGATGACCTTCGGGAAAAAACTGTTCTTGTGTCTAGTTGTCTTGGTGTGCAGTGCTCTATAGCGTCATTTTGAGGGTAGGAGTTGAAATAATTTATGTCCAGGATGTGAGGGATCTGTAAATATTTTCACGGCCCTCTTTTTGACTCGTGCAGTATACAGGTCCTCAATGGAAGGCAGGTTGGCAGTAATTGTTTTTTCTGCAGGATGTCATAAATACTGACATCCAGTAATAGAAATCAAATCACTGTAACATATTATTATCTTATGCATCATCACAATGATAAGTTAAATGTGGAGGTGATCAACTAACTGAAACCTGTTTAGAATACAAGAATTAAAATGTATTTTAATATAAACAGCTTGTTAAGAAAGCATTTCAAATTCTAAGCATTAAAATGTATTTATTTGTTAAATTTATTTGCCACCTCTCTCGCTGTGGGGTGACTTGCAACAGAAAAAACAGAAATGAAAAGTGCAAACGTAACAGTAGCAAAATAATGAAATAATAAAATAAACAAGGAAAATACAGTAATATGAGATTAAAAAATGGCCGGAGAGCAAGCAGGGGATAGGTGGGGGGAGTGGTATATAATATAGTAATCACCTCCAGTGTGGTACTCCCACACTGGGTCCTCAAGTTATGAGAAATAAAAGTTTACAACAATTGTTGATGCTAGTCCACTGATAGCACTGCTTTTAATATGGATCCCTTGAATTCATAATTATATGTCCTTCTAGGAAACAGGCATTGGCAAGCATCAATACGAATAAAAAGCAAAGGTCTGGTTATACCCTCAATCATTTTATTTTGAGATTTCTAGACTTGAACATATTGTGTACAAATAATGCCTTAAATGCTGTCAAGACTTCTTTTCTACCCAACACGGCTATGGTTCTTTGTGTACTAGCAGTTATCCCTCTGCTGCATAGAAGAGTTTAATGGATATTCTCCTTTTTCTCTGGTTCAAATGACTGATGGAAGATCTTTAATAGTGGCAAAGAACTTGTGACCAGCCAGAAAATGTTGGACTACACACTCTAGCTGCATAAGCACCTTGGCCAACATCTGGAGAGTTCTACGTCTCCTGAGAATTTACAGGATGGTTCATAAGTAAAGTTCATTAACAGGGGAAGAGTAGCTAGGTATTGGCAAGGATACCTATGAATCATATACCAATGATTCCCTGACCTACTACAAAAAGTTTATTTGTAGTTCTATAAAGTGGGGGAAAATGCATATAGTTTAACTTCATTTTAATGAATTAACAGAGAAGTGCATAAATCTTGGAATTGTTTATTTACTTAACAAACATACATCTAATAAATATGAAATTGTCTATAAACTGAATATCATTTCCATGATGACATCATTGCAGAAGTGATACAAATCTGTCACTTGCAACTGTTTTCATCAATTGTGCAATGATGTCATGCAAATTGTCCAAATTGATGCAAATGACGTTATTACATAATTGTTCTAAATCACCATGCACATTTGGTGCTTTAAATGTAAAGAAAGGTAAATCAAAATTTCACTGTACTTTCATTCACTGGGCAGCAGAGGGATATTACAAAATGTCTGAAAAAATGAGGTAAAACAAGAAAGTGTGAAGGGGAGTCTGTTGGTGGAAAATCAAAAAGTCAAATGTGGCCATGAATGTGCAATCAAGGCATTATTGCCTCCCTCTCTTTTTAAAATGTGTATCATGAATACTGGAAGGGTTCATGAGAAAACCATTTTCTATTTGCTATGTTAAACATTTTAATATAACTGTTTGAATTGTCCATTCTGTGGTGTAGGGAAATATGCATTTTGAACTTAACATGTCAGAATATTTTTTAAAAACGAATGTTAACATATTAAATATTCATGACTCAACTTTGTGATTCTCATATTTGTAATTTGTTGATCCAAAGAAAGCACAGTGTACCTATTTTTATCACATCAATGATTAAACAAATAAAAAATGATCATTAAAGTGAATGTTTGAGTTCCCCTTTAGGTAAAACCACTACTTTTGGGGAAGGGCTGCACTTATGGTCAAGTTACACATTTTGATGCTATCCATAGAGTGAATGAATGATTAAAAGAGAAAAAGAAAAGAGTGATGTCTACTTAAAACTGGTAGCCAAAATCAGGTCATCAAGCAACAGAACTACTCTTCGCTTAGTCTGCCATTTTATAGAGTTAAAGTAATTACATTGGTTATCATTTTACCCTGAGGTTATCAATACGGGAAGGTACCTAAACTATTGGATACTTTAAAAAACACTATAAAATTTAGTTTAAAAAAAAAGCAACAGAAATTCACTGAAGTTGACAGACATGCTTTAAATTCAAGTGAGGTTTGAAAAGAAATAGAGGGAGAAAAAATCAGGAATGTTGGATTTAATTTCTCTTAGACGAAGATGGATACATAATCTAGCCAATAGAAATATACTCACAAACCTGTAATTTACACAATGGTAGTAAATATTGTATCCAACCTTTGATAGGGAGTAAAAAGAATTGTGTTCCAATTTATACCGAGGAGCAGTGGTGGGCTGCAACCGGTTTGCTGATCACGCACATGCGCCTAACACACTTGCGCACAGCGTTCAAAATACAGCAATTTGAAGCTCAGCTGCTTACCTTCTAAGGCAGCCCCAGTAAGTAGAACAACGGAGGCATGGAAATCAGCTGTTCCACACGAATCAGCTGAACCAGAAAGAAGGAAATATAGGACAGAATAGGGTGGGTGCGGGTAGGCTGGGCCAGCTGATCGTCGCAACTACCAGTTCGCCCAAACCGGCAGCAGCCCACCACTGCCGAGGACCCAAAGTTGGGGAAAGTTCTAGAAATTCACACTGAAAGTCTGAATAAATTCTGAGTGAGGAATCCTATCTCTTGAAAAATGTTTAATACTAATTAATTATTTAATTAATTACTTTATTATTGTCATTGTACGTATATACACAGTATACCCATACAATGAAATTAACTCAATGGGACAAAAAGACTCCAAAGTTCATCATTATTAAATTGCTACAGCATCATTTTATGAAAGACTATACAAGTGCTGTATTCTTCAACTAAGTTAGCTTGTTTGATATTAAGCCATTAATATCAAATAAGCTAGTTTTGAGACCAGACTTGGTAGCTAGACAAATTATGTTGAGGGTTGCTTAAACAAATGGTATCTTGCATACACCAAGAAATGGGAGTATTGTGTAATGTTATAATTTCCATCATTCCATCTTCAGCCATATATTGTTTAATTTAGAAATAATTTCCCAGTCTAGAAATTACATTGCTCTAATATTCTGGTTCTTGTAACCATTTTTTACAATGGCAGATCTTCAATAGTGCAATTGCACTATTGAAATTGTTCCAGTGATGTGCTTCTGGAAGTATAAATTCAAATATTATTTCCTGCTTCCATAAAATTCCTTCTTCCATGAAACCCTATTTACAAAAGGAATAATAAGTACTTCAAAAGAAAAAGAAAAGAAAAGTTAAAAGTGACAGAGGATCAAAGGCTAAATAACATATTTAGCTAAAAGTACAAAAAAAGGGAAATAAACCAAAAAACGTACTGATGAAAATTTTTAAATAATTGAATGTATTCACAAATGAAAAAATGTCAAGGAAGAACTTTATATGAGAAAGGGATATAGGAGGAAAACCACCGTATTCTAAATTACACTAATATATTTGGAAACAGTGGGAAACCAGATTTCTGTTTCCTCAATGAAGACCACATTTTTAAATTTTAAATTGTAGGTTATGTCAAATTAACAGCAATTATGCTGTTAAAGCTAGCAAATAAACCACATGTCTATAGCTGACTATTAGGGATGGTGCAAAAATGTGAAGAAAAGCCCTCAAAATGACAATGCTTCTTGTTAAAAGTATTTCCCTTTATTCTCAACCTGGTTGAATATCTGCTGAGCTTGGCCTAATTCAAAATGGTGTTGGTAGCCCATCCCTGCCACCACCTTGTTCTTTCTGACAGTCTTCCTCACATTTCTCAGGCAACTTGATAAATAGATTTTTGGCTGTTTTCTTAAATATTAAATAGTAAAGTGCCATCTCTGAATGTTCTTGAGTAATTAATACATGTTACTCCAAAGATGAAAGGATTATTTCAGGGATGTATATAGAATACATTCAGTGGACAGTAATAGAAAAAGCATGGATTCATGGAATACAGACGTTTAAATTGAAATTTAAAAAAAAAGATTCTGAGCATTTGAACTGTCGCCTTTGCTTCTTGTTGGATATATATAATTTTTTCTGTAAAATCCTTCATGCAATTTTCTGTGCACCCACACAAATTTCCTAATCGTGATCTCAGCAGAATTTTAACACTTTCGTTTAAATTTGATTTGGGCCTTACAGAGAGTCTGAGTAATTCAGCACAGGGGTAGGTATGTGGGTAATGAGGGAAGTCAACAGTTCATCAAGACATTATTTGAAATCACATTTTACCTCACGCCTACTTGGTAACAAAATGTTGAAATTTATATTAGGCAGACTTCAGACTCACTGAAGTAGTGAGAAGGACAAGGAAAGCGTGATACAAAATGGTGGATTATAGCAAATGCACAGTAATATGAAATGAAAAGAATAATTACTTAAGTGAAAGACAACCTCACAAAACATCAAGAACTGAGAAATACTCTTTACTCTTAGGGTTATAAAGATTTCATCTAGGAGACAATGGGTCTTCTAGCGAATAGATTATTGGCAAAATTGCGGACAAAAAAGAGAGGTTCTGCATTTGCAAAGAAGGGATTTTTTCCCCAACTAAGCAAGCCCTCCTAAGAATGAGAGAAACTAGAACCAAAGTCTGTCCTCAATATTACTATTACAATGGGAAACCGGGAATCTAGAAAGAATGAAATATTCCTTGCTTCACAGTTCGCAAAAGCAGTTGTTGAAGCTCTACATTCAACACGTGCTTTTAGTAAGCAGAGCTAAGATATCTTTCTGTTTATTGTCCTGAAAAATTGTTATTAGCAGAATTTTTTTTTGTTAACAGCAAAATGTTTACAAAAATTCAGTTGCTTATTGATGGAATTTTTTATTTTCAGAGAAACAAATTCTGTTGTTTTGGACAACAGAGGCCTAAATTAAGCTTGACATGAAGAGGCCAGATTTATCAACACAAATCAAAGCCACTAAATTCCATTCCAACCTTGCATGGCAAATGGCATATAGTTTTCTGTAGAGTAGTCCATCAAAATTTATATCAGTGGCAACCGGAGAAAGGCTCTTGAGTGTGAAAAGGAAAATTAAGCAAAGTGGGCATTTTGAAAAATTCACCCACCTTCCTTGTTTCCGAAAAACATCTATAGATTTCCCCCAATAAAAAACAAATCATGATGTCACGTAACAAATCTTGAAGAATATCACAAAACAACCTAATACACCAAATTATCTTGGTGAAGCCAAAATTGTGTCAGCGAAACAAAAAGAAAATTTGAACAAGTAATAAATAATCATTTAAATGATAGGTACAGAGCAGATTGCAAATAGTTAACACTTACAAAATTCTGAGATGAGGATAACATGGCCGAATTCTTCCTCTTCTTGAAGACAGCATGTAAAATTCCCCCAATCATTCCTCTAATTATTTCTTTATCCCTTTGTTAGTTCTATCAAAATTTATGTCCCCAGAAAGGGGCATTTCTTGCAATGTCTTTCAGCCTTGCAAAACTAGACAATCTTAGCAGGGGCTGCCATGTTGAATTGCAAGTCTGATATGATTCAACAATTTTCTTTCTCCTGCGTAGGGTGGCAAAAATCCAAAATAAAAAAAACTTAAACTTCCAATTATCCAGAATCAAAAATATTTTGAAAAATCAAAAGGAAATCCTGATTAACAGTCAGGAGAAATAATAAATAATAAAGCCCACCAACAAGTTGGGTTAGTTTAAATAAATGGAATCTTTTAACACAAAAAGCGAGAAGAATGGAGGAGGGAAGAAAGGATGTAGGAGTAGCAAGTGCCAAAGCACTTGGACAAATAAAATGGCATTTTAAAATATTTTCAAAAGAGCTACATTTGATTTCGTACCCGAAAGAGATGTGCCAGGAAGGAGAAAGATTTTGCTGCTCAGTAGCCGCTGGCTTTAACTTCGATGATCTGGACAATCATCAGGAATGGTTTCTTTTTTCAAGAAAGGCCAGTTTCAGTGAAACAGCTCTTCCCCCCCCATGCGTTCCCTTTTCCTTCTCAGAGCAGTTCAGCGCCAAGAAATGGGCGGTGCCTGCATGCCAGGCTTCATCTGAATGAGACGCCAAGGCCGACAAGAGGCTGGCATAAAGAGAAGCTGGCACAAATTCCTCCACTTGGAACTCCACTTCAATATACCCTTCAAATAGTCTCCCTTTATTAGCAAACTGAGGGGGGGAAATCCATGGAACCCCTCCTCCCAAGCAAATATCTCTAAAGTTTCTCAGTCTCTATTGAGAACCATTTCCAAAGGGCAATTTCCAACTTATACCTATTCTTTCAACCCATGCCAGTTAAAACAAGCAGCTCATTCTCTCTTCTCTCTGTGTTAGCAGCCCAAGGTATGTACATAAAATAAATGTTGACTTCTACTTTCCTAACTTGAGATGTTGGAGGCGGCAAGCTCCTTTAAAACACAGCCAAAGAAGATGAAAGACAAAAAGGAAACAAAAAGGAAACAAACACAAAACAACCCTCTTGTACAAGGAGCAGTTTCGTTTTACGAAATGTTTCTTTTGTCGGTGGCAAAAAATGGAGTTAAGAGGCATAAATGGAGATGAGGATGGTTTAAAAACAAATCAAAGCAAGCAAACAAACTACCGGGATATGCCAGAAGAGGACACCCTCCTCCAGCTCCCATTTTCCATTTTTTTCTGTGCCAGCCTTAGAGAGAGAGAAAAGAAATAAAAAAGAAAGCGAGCGAGCGAGCGAGCGAAAGGGGCAGTGAATAGCTGCTCGTTCAGAAATGGGCCTACAGCCATTTCCACTTTGGAAGCCTCAGCAGTCATTCTCTCTCTCTCTCTCTCTCTCTCTCTTTTTTCTCTCTCTCTCTCACTCTGGCTCTCCCCGCATTCTCCCTGCCCACTCTGGCTTAGCTGCCAAGTCAGAGTTGGCACTGCTTCCCAGGCAGCACGGAACAAAGCCATTTCCCATCCCTGTACAGGCAACTGTCAATAAGCAAAGTGACAGTCACATCTCCTGCATGTTAATCCTAATGGACAGGAGATGTTTGCAAGAGAATAAAAAGCCCCTTCGCCCCTCCAAAGCCGTACAATAAAATCATTTTTTTAAAAAAAATATTAAAGGAAAAAGCCTTCTCCGTCGACCCTATTTGGAAGGATCATTTAAAAATACAGCTGTCTGCAATAAGGATTGAAGAGGGAATGAAGGGAGGAGGGAAGAAGAGGGTTTACCCACCAACACCCTGGCAAACAAGGCTGCTTTGCATCTGTTGTACCTGTTCCTGTTGCCTTCCTTGCTTCTTGGAATCGTGACAAGAGAGAAAAGTCGCCTCTGGTGGGTTGCTCAAAGCTGCGGGTCTGCAGCCCTGTGCAGGAAGTTGGCACCGATCCCAGGTAGGACTTTACTCCCACATTTCTACCCTCCACCCCCTCCTGCTTCTTCCCCTCCCCTTCTTCTTCTTCTCCACCCACCCACCATCTCCCTTGGTAAATTTCACCCCGCTCTTCCTCAACCCTGTACTTAACTTACCTTTTCCCCCTGCACCGTTGTATGCATGGGTGTGCATGCATGTACATTAGGAATCAATCAGATGCACTCAGGACCCTCTAGAATTCAAGCTAAGAAGCACAGACACCCCTTAAGGGTGACCCGGGTGAAAAAGACAGCAACAGCTTCTTGTCTGCACTAGTTCTCCTACATGCTGTTTCACACATGGGTTGAGTAGTGGTTGGGTTAATTCTTTTTTTCCATGCTGCCAAGGAGACTGGACAGAACACAAGGGGGGGGGAATACTCCGAACTCTGTACAGCACAATGAATGGAAAATGTTGAGCTTCGTGAAACTCCCAAATCCAATCCCTCCCTCCCCTCCCCTTTCTGCATTTTTAATACTGCCCGGCTTCTGAATTGTTTTGAGCCCACGGTTGGGAGGGAACATACAGTATGGACTCCCTGCTATTGGCAAGAGTCTTGCTGGGGGTGGGTGGGGGAGAACAGAGTTCTCACAATCAAACAGCGAGAAGAGCAAAGAGAAATTAACATCCAATTAGTGCCATGTTTAACGAAGGAGACAGAGACAGCCGTTGTTTTATTGCTCTGTTCTTTTCTTTTGGATCTGACAGGCAGCGCAAAAGGCACCCCCAGATTGCAGTGACGTCATTTTCCCCTCTCTTCCAAGTTTCACAAAGGTTTGTCAAGTTAAGACAAAAAAAATTGAAAAGAAAAAAAAATACATTCATAGCCAAATGTCACAAAAACGAAAATTAAAAATAAGATTTCTCTCTCACTTTCTCGCTCTCTGTCTCCCTTTCTCTCTCGCTCTCTCTCTCTGTCTGTGTCTGTGTGCCTTTGCTTGTTTTCCGGATCACTCAGCTTGTAAAAGTTTGAGCTGTGTGACACTCCTCCCGGCCTCCTTTGGCAGCGTGACAAGAACTGCTTTGGTGTATCAAAGAGAACAGGCAGCTTTTAAGGAAGAAACTCAATTCAGAGAGATTAAAGAATTCTAATGTTTTAATCAAGGGAAAGCAAGGGGATGAGGGGGAGCTTTTCCTTACATCTGGTGCAACATAAGTGGCTCTCTAGATGCTGCTCCTGCAATTTAGAATTAAAGGGGTAAAGGAAATGAAAGAACCAAAACGAGCCAGGAAAGTAGCATTAACCACCCCACTGTTTCTCTCTCTATAGTTGAGAACTTCCAAGCCTTCTATATGGAGAAAAAATTATTTTGAAATATTCTTGGGCATCATGGTTGCAGACAAAGTCTTTCCGGTAACACATACGATTCTCACCCATTGGGGTAAGAACAGAAGCCATTTTACCTAACATTATAGCTATATATTTCTTCCTACCAGACAGTCCCATATTCTCCTATCAACAAGAAAAATAGGATCCTTAATAAGATGCTTTTAATCCTGTAATAAAACCTGGCAATTTCTCACTTTCTCTCCCTCCCAACCCACGACCTTTATATCTGGGCCTCTTGTATCCTATCCAAACTGCTGAGAATTGATTTCTCCAGCTTGAAAGAAATGTAGCGAAGCTTTACAAGCATGTTTCCCTGACCAAATTAACTGGACTGAGTGATGTCCCTTGGTGACTAATGGCCGCTGTTACAGCTCAGCAGCCTTTGGAACCAAGCAGAGCCCTCTAGAGGCAAACCTACCAATTCTGGACTAAAAGAATCCATGTTCAAAAACAGGATAACACCAGGGATATTTCTGCACTAGGATCATTTTAAACTCTAAGACATATTGAGTATACTGGGCAAAAAGCAACATGTAAATGAAGACAGTATTCATGTCTCTATTTGAAAAAGAAATGGTCAGCTTCCTTACTCCTATTCCTTCCTTGTCTCCGTAAGGGCAAACATCTTTTTATTTGAGTTCTCCTGTTATGATTCCTTAAGGTAGATTTCATTGTCATGAAAATATAACCAGTCATACTACATGGTTGTGGCACTGGGAATAAACTATGATGCCAGCAACAAAGCCATCGGTCTTTTCTTGGCTTGCAAC
Source organism: Diadophis punctatus similis (assembly GCA_023053685.1). Classification (NCBI taxonomy): domain Eukaryota; kingdom Metazoa; phylum Chordata; class Lepidosauria; order Squamata; family Dipsadidae; genus Diadophis; species Diadophis punctatus. The sequence goes on from JALIGW010000003.1 coordinate 44,352,092, forward strand.
ATTCCCCCTTTTTATTTTATTTTATTTTATTTAGCAATTCTTATATGCCGCCCTACTCCCTGGGGACTCAGGGCGGCGTACAACATGTACAAGAACAGCTACAATACCATAGAAAAAACAACAATTAAAAAGCAATTAAAAGAATAAAAACAACACAAGCAATACATACATGGGGGAGACCAAGATATTCAACGGTCTCAATACCCCAGGGTAAAAATACCCTTTTAAATCTAGGATGGGGTTTTTGGTTAGATATAGAGATGGATCATGATTTAATAAACATCAGCTGGCAGGAAGAGTACAGTAAGGTTGCTATTGTTAAGAGAAAGAGATCCCTACAATTACAAATGAGTACTGCGTACTGACCACATCAATCTTGGGGAGGCAGAAAAAATGCACACTAAACACACCCACTTCTTTATGACATGTTCTGGGATATTTTTTTTAAAAAAAGAATGACTTGGCCTTTGAAGTAAGTAATGGAAATGGTTCAAAGCAACTTGGGCTCTGCCATGACAAACAGCTTTATAGCTAATCTGAAGTATTTGAAGATAATCTGGAAATATTTTAAATATTTCTTCCTCTAATGTGAATATTGTATTAATATGTTTTTTTTTACTTCAAATGATGGATTCCCTTTTCTGTAGAGTATTATAAAGAAAGGCAATATAAAATTTCCTTAAAACTAAATAGATCAGAATCTTTTTACAATTTGTTTTAAATCGATTTCACAACTCCTGTGAAATTTGTAAGATTAGGGAAGATATTGGCAATTAGAAAACCTGAGCAAAAAACTGTTTTGGGGTTATTTGTTTTTGCTGCAGAATGGCATTTTATTTTGTTCTCCATTATTTTTGCATAATAAAACAAGAAGCAATTGCTGATAGGGATGCAAATTTTTTTCGTAATGAATGCAAACCTGAACCGAATGAAAATCATTTGCTTCAGTCTTCATTTGTTAAGAAACAAATGCTATTATTTGGGGTTTTTTGTTGTCTCATTCATACCTATTCATCACTGATTCTGGGGCAGAGTGGGGCTTATGCTTCTCTAGTGAAAGCAGCTGCCTTTGGCAGTCACCATTTTATTTTTTTACAATGCCTAAGATATTTTACATCATCTGAAGGCATCCTGTGGTTAAAAAAAAGTCCATCAATTTCACAGCATGAAAAATTCTAAAGGATTCAGGAAAAAAAATAATCAAATGGTGATTAGAAAAATCAGATCAGAGAAAAAAATAATAAAAGCAATCCAACCATCAGAGCCATAAAAGCAAATGCGTTTGAAATGATTGAATAACAAAAGAGGTACAATTTATTTTGTTAGTTAGTATGCTTATAGGCTGCTCCAATCATTTACCTCTGGATGGCATACAACTCCCGAAACATGTAATCTGGGATTGAAAACAAATCATAGAATGTAATACATGTAAAACTGGGACTCATTTCAACACAATAAAACCAATTCCTTACTTGGAAGGATAGTAATAATAATAAAGTTAAAATAAAGTCAGATCGAAGCCACTAGCTGGTAATGGTTAGAACACAAATGTCATAGTTGATCCCTTTTGATCTTCACCAGAAGTTTTTTTTTCTACAAAATTCTTTTCGTATTATGCTTAAATTTTGCTAAATCTCACTCCTATTCTCTGTCTTATTTTAATATACTATTACTGTATTAAGGATGTTATCTAGGTAGTTTGTGTGAATCAGTTCTTACCTAAGATCTGGAAAGTTGTTTTTTCTCATTCTAGAACTGCTCTAGAACTTTGTGATGTTGGCCTGACAAAGAGTTCCTTGCCCTGGAGTTTCCTGTTCAAACTAAGCACAGTGGGTGGTCATAGTGAGTCTTTTACAAGAAGGAAGAGGAAGTCCACTCTGTGACTAGGAGAATGCTCAAAGAGAAGAACGAAAAAAGTGGGGATGAGGATCAAATGAAAGAACCACTTTTCATTGAAAAGCTGAACAACTGCTCCCTCTTTTCTTTGCATACTGAAAAGAGACCCATTAAGGCAGCGGTCCCACCCTTTCCGGCTCTGTGGACTGGCGGTGGTGATGGTGGGGAGAGGGGATGGTTTTGTTCATGCACCCACTGCTTGCACAAATGGAGCTTTGCATGCTCATGAGCTCACCCGCTTGCACTGCCTGGTCCCAAACAGGCCATGGCCCGGTACTGTGCCATGGACCAGAGGTTGAGGACCCCTGCATTAAGGGACTCAGTAGCCTATTCGGGTAATTTGCTTCCCACTGCTGCTACTCCAAGGAAGGGTCTAGGACAGTGATGGCGAACCTTTTTTCCCTCGGGTGCCGAAAGCGTACATGTACATGCTATCGCACGCACACGTGTGCCCACACCCATAATTCAATGCCCCCCACATGCCCCACCCCCCTGTGCATGCGCATGTGACCCCCTATGCTGCCCCGTTCCCCGCGCATGACCCCCCGCTGCCCCATTTCCTGACTTCTGATGGGCCCAGTAGGCCTGTTTTTTGCCCTCCCCAGGCTCCAGAGGCTTTCTTGGAGCCTAGGGAGGGCAAAAATGCCCTCTCCCGCCCCTCTGGAGGCTGAAAACGCCCTCCCAAAGCCTCTGCATGAGCTGAAAATCAGCTGACTGGCATGTACATGCATGCTGGAGCTAAGCTACGGCAACTGCTCGCGTGCCAGCAGATATGGCTCCGCGTGCCACCTGTGGCATGCATGCCATAGGTTCGCCATCATGGGTCTAGGATATATGCTTGGCAAAAACCAGTCAGCCATATGGTGATGCTTCCCTGACATTCCAGCTGGACGAGCATCTTTCAGCTGTTCCTATACGACACTTTTCCAAGTTTCTGTGCATAGCAAATGGCTACAATCCTGCAAATGCCCCACACTATCTAACAATCTCAAAGTTCACCTGACGGGATAGACTAGAAACCATTACCAGGCACTCAAGGATCCAGAATGTTCGTTAAATATCTTTTATTTCAGTAGACCTAATATGTCATTATGAAAAACAATGATTGTGGGGTTATCAAAAGCAAATCCCATATAGTAGACTCAATGTTCACATTTTCTACCTCTTTATCCTGTGTCACCTATGGATAGACTGGTCCTAAATTCTCCATTTTGGGAAGGAAGCCTAGTTTCCATCTGTTAATTGTTTGAATATGACATGAAGTTGATTTACTTTGACCTTGTAAGAAAACAAATTATCACACCTGATCATGACAAATTATCAGAAATTGTGGTTCCCAGATTTAGACAGCATCTTGTACTCTTGTCCATATCTTGTACTCTGCACCTCAAATTGAGCCTATCATATATAGTTTGATCATTTAAAAATACTGAGGTAATGCTCAGTATTGCTTATAACTACTATTGTCAGAAAAGCCAAGATAAATTTTCTCTGTATAAAGAATAAGATTTTTTTAAGGAATAAGAAATAACAGTAAGAAATGCACCAATAATTTTTTAAGATTTGCATTGCTGGCTGAGAGAAAGAATATTTGGGCATCTTTCTCCACTTCACCTTCTTCACATTGCTCCTTTTTTGTCTAGCAGAATAATCTGGTATGTATGAGAAAACTGAAATAATTCTTGGCATTAAATTAAATTGAATAGTTGTACTATTTTGAATGAACAATACAGATAATTTAAAACACTCAACTACACTTCCCTAAGAATGTGAATCTTCAGTTTCCATCACATTCATGCAGCTTAGCCAATAAATGATAGTTCAGCTTTTAATAGACTACAGCAGGGGTGTCAAACTGGCAGCCCATGGGCCGGATGCGTCATGCATAAGCCACGCCCACCCCAGCTCCACAAATGGGAAAAACATCGTGAAATGTCACATGATGGCAAGGTGATGCCACAAGTTTGACATCCGTGGACTAGAGGGTTCTTTTCTGATCTAGATAATAATAGAGGCAGAAACATGTTCTCATTTATGCTGCTATCTATAGGTTTTTAGATATTGTTTCTTGCTTAAAAGGATCCATGCATCTGCCTATTAATATAAAAAACAGTAGGCAGGTTTGTGATAGGGCCCAATATATGGAGCAGTTTTAAAACTTGGGAGTAGATTAGCATAATGTTCCATTCTGCCACTGTTACTATGCCTATCTATTAAGATATTAAGAGATAGTTTGGTGTAATGGTTAAGGTTCCAGACTGAGAAAACAAGATGACTTTTAGTCCCACTTTAGGCATGAAAAACTGGGTGGCTTTGAGCCAGTCGCTCTCTCTCAGCCCCACAGAGTTGTTGTAGGGAAAATAGGAGGAAGGAATATTACTACTGTATGTTTGTCACCTTGAGTTACATATAAAGTAATAAAGGTGGGGGAATATCTAATAAAATAAGTTCATACTTCAAACTATGTTTCTAATTCTTGCTGTGCTTAGAACAGTCCATCTCAGCTGTATTACCTCATTCCTATTACAATTTACAATTTTTCATTTATATTTGGATCCCTCCTCATTTTTTCCTCATAAAACCCTGTAATATGGACTATATTAATAGTCCAAAATCACCAGTGAGATCCATGATCATATAGAAACTTCAACTTGGATCTCTATAGTGATTATCTAACACTTTAATGACTACAATTTTATTTAGACCAAGTCGTTTCTAGTTGATAGCTTTTTGTTTTGCTAAAAAAAGTTGTGCGATATAGAATGGTTGGCTTCAGAACATGCCATTTTTTACCTCTGGAATGGGATGTCTGGCATATTCTGGATGTGGTTCACATATTTCCAGAAGTGCACTTATCATAATAAGAAATAATTACTTTTACAATTATTCCCCCCCCTGTCTTGGATAATATACATCTGGAAATGCATGAACCATTCCAGAATGGATCAGCTAATTCTAGAAAAAAAATGGAATTCCTGAGCTAAATATGTTTTGTACACAAGTATTCTGTTTTGCTTTTTATCCTTATTTTATAATTTTTATGAGATCTTAATTTCTTTTTTAAAAAATCTCTCTGCAACTTTCTGTCAGGAGCAGGACAAACATAATTTGTCCTGCTCCTGACTGAGACATGATTTCAGTGCCTGCCACTTTCACTCTGAATTCAGCATTCAAGGATTGATCTGGATTATGGGTTTCCTAATGTCATCTCCAAATGAAACACCAAGAAAGACGACTAGGGATTAATGGATAGCAAAATCCAGTTATGCCCTTTGTGGGAATGTTACTCCCCTCTCCCCCTCCTGTTGGGTTCTGTTGTCTTCTTGTCTACGTGCTGCCTGCTCTGGCACTGTACAACAGGAGCAGAGGAAAGCAAACATTCCTATCACTCTAGGCCAAGGGCGTGCTCCACGGCATCAATAATGGATCCTCTGTTTAGCAAGCAACACTGCATCATCTGCAGTCATATCCTACACACTCTTGTCCTGATTGGAAAGCACTTTCTCTGCACAGTAGGCTACTCTAACCCAGTACGGAGAAGCTACCTGAGCCTGATACTTGGGAAATTGTCACCTCCTTTAGAACGAAATCTAGACAATCAGGATACATCTAAAACATATTTTCTCTTAAACTCATGGGCCAAATATTGTGATTACTCAAATGCTTGCCAACTCCCCCAGATCAGTATCAATGTTTGATTTCACAATTTTGATATTGACACGCCACTGACATTTAGTGTTTAGTAAGTGGGGCCTGGACTAAAGTTTCTCTTTAGGTGTTCAACCCATCATGCTCTTTCCCAGATACTCTATTCTGTTTTTTTACCCTCAAGGTTTCTTGATTTCTCCACTCCTGCTTCAATTGACAATATTCTGTGGCCATTCAGCTTTACTGTAAAACTCACTGGCCCGATTTCCTTCCTTTTGTGCGGGTATGTTCTTTTTGTGGCATTGATTGTTGTTATTGAAATTATGTATATTTTGAATTGCCTGACTCCAGCTGGCTTCTATGAATTTATTTTTTGCTACAGATTAGCTGTGTGAATGAATGTGTATGAATGGTGCATTTGTATAGTAACCTTATGATAATGAAAGTCTAAAGTTTAAAAACATCCAGGATATCATTAAACTGCTGAAGCTACAAAGGCATGACAAATACTCAAAATTGTGAGAGATTTAATCTTAAAGGACTCAGCATGATTTTACAGGTGAGTACATAGAGCCAAATCCTGACTCACAGAATCAGAGTTGATTTTAAATTGCAAATCTGTAAAGATGGGTTTATCTTGCAAGTCTGTGAAGATGGCTTTTACTTTCTGCAATGCACTCCATTAGTTTGCAACAAAATTTTGTATCTTTTTCTAACAATGAGGGGCAATGGTAGCAGCTAAACAGCTTTTAGAATTAATATCTTTTTTTTTAAAGAACAAACAAACAAGCCACAATAGAATGAAAGTATGCCAGGAGCCACTGAGTTTTGAGATGAAAACACCTGCATTGAAAACCTAACTTTGAAATTCTCAGATTCAAAACTTGAAAATGAAATCTTGTAATATGAGCAAATTTCAAACTTTAATCTCAGCTTTTGCTTGAGTATAAAGCTTCAAAAATATAAACCTTTCTAGGTCTGCTCTGACATAGATACTCAAGTGTTTCGAATAATTTAATGATTGTGCTGGTTGATTTTGGGGGGGGGGAGATGAGCAACTAAACTCTTCATCCACCATACATAATTTTCCAACTTCATCTTTGAGAATTAAAGCCATGGTTGCTTTAAACTTTTATTTGGACTCTGTTTTTTGTTAAGAACCCTGCTTGAAAAAATATCAAAACATACATTGAAAAACTGAAAGATTTAACACTTACAATTAACAGTTACAATTTTCTGGAAAACAGCAGGTCTCTTCATAATGTGGGGGGAGGGGGAGATGAAATGGAAAATCATTTGCTGTTCAAGATGATACCATTATCTCCAAATGGAACTAGATATAAAACACACAGGAAACAAATAAAAAGGAAGACGGGCATATGCTCTCCTTCAAGATAGATGCAAGATACAGAGAAAGACAATTATACACCACGAATATTAAATAAGTGAACCACTTGCCAGAGTTTGTTACTGAGAAAGGCTGAAGAATTACAAAACGGGAGGTACTTAGGGACTTTGCTCAAGGAAATAGTTCTCAAAATTCAAAACAGCTGTATTATGCTAAAAATAGGAAACGATCAGAAGGAAGTGAGCTCTCAGCTGCATGTGTCCTGTTTTAGTAGATCTGAGGTACTGTTCTACTTCTGGTGCTTCCTCAACCCAGCAGTCTGCCCTGGACTTACCACAAGCACAGCTGGGTTTTTAGAAAGAACCGCTCCATCCAAGTTGTTTGGCAAGTTCTTGGTGGAATGCAGTGGAGTTTTAAGATCCAAGTTACCCAAAAGTAACTTGGATCTTGCCACACAGTTTTTGAGATATTCAGAAATTCTTCATAGAGTGCCCTCAACAAATGAGAGATGGATGACCAAAAAGAGGAAATAATCTCTAAGCAGTGGCATTCCCAGAGCAGCTCTTTTGATGCTCTCTTTGTTGGATTCACATATAATGCTAAGCCAACATGTGATTGGTTTTTGGCTCAGCATATTATGCAATCCTAGCTAATTATGAACCCATATTACAGTAGCTTAGTAACTGTGTAATTCAATATTTATCCCTTGCAGAGCCAGAGGGATAATTCATATCTATTTATTACATAATTTATATATTTTAACTGTTGATTCTCAATTTAAAATTGCATATTTAAAAATTAAAATAGTTACAATTTATTATTTTAAATTGCATTTTAAAACCTGTACTATACTTAATAAACAACACTGTATAAACTTTTGATGGCTTTAGACTGAATGAATCTGAAAACGTTCTGCTGTCAAATCGCTTTCTGAATTTGAGTAAATAACTCTGTACCTTTGCTGAATAAAAAAAATCATTGATACCGTCTGCTCTCTGTTGTCTTATTAATACACTACTCAGTTGTACAACCAAATCAGTCAGCAATTTGCCAGCTGACTGAACACAAAAATCCAGAAATTGATATATCCCTCTTCTCTCAACCAAACAAGAATAGGATCTGGCAAAAAAGCAAAAATAAACGCATCATCTCTGAAGCAGATTGTAAAATATATCAAGTGCTTCCGAGAACAGACTGGGAGAATTATGAGAACATTCAGACTAGCCATATGAAACTGCCATGTATCTAGTCATAGTCTGTAATGAGTCTGAAGTTATCCCAATAGATGGGGAGAATCTGTGTCATGTAATGACAAGAAGACTATTTTCAAAAGGCAATGACTGAACAAAACTCAGTACTGGCCTTTAGATTAAAGGGATAAATTAAGGACAGAAGTTGGCAGTCTGATAAGAAATCTCAAACAGCCCACGAAAGAAAAAATACCACCTGTATAGTCTAATTTAAAAATCAATATGGCTTTTATAGGTATTGCTTAGATAATCATCTTCCAGTTAAAGAAGGGTAATACCACCATCAGATTCATTTAAAAATTACTGTTTATGGAATAGTACTATTCAAAGATTTCCATATATAAAGCATTAGTAATCCCCATTTAATCATCCCTACAGTGACCTTGTTCATTAAGTATGTCACTTTTCTCCTCTGACTGAAAAAGTGGGTAGTGATTAAGGCTAAGAGACAATAATTTGTCTAATGTGAGTCATTACATGACACAGGTATGACCTTCACTGGGGTTTTATCAGCTCATACTTGGCTTATAACAGTATGTGCTTTCATAGGAGCAACTCATATTGTAGTCAATAGAATTTAATTCATAGTAAATATAAATAGAATAATGTTCCTAATTATGAAAGCATTTAATCTATGTAAGTATGTCATAAACTGGTATCTTTAAAAGATAAGTAGTTCATGTAGTTAGCCTTGACTCACATAAATATAACTCTACATCATGGCTGAGCTCAATTTGCACATTTTATGATTAACAACTTTGACAAAACTAAAAGCACACTAAAAGATTTTAAAGATTAAAGGGATAACCTTGACTTAAAATTTTGTCCAAAAATAGCATGGATAAGAATGAATAAATAAATAAAATAAGAATTAGGACCGATTAGTTCAATCCTTATTTTAAAAGAATATTGCAACAGAATCAAGATATTAACATTCTCTTTAAAATAATCTACATTCTAGAAGTTACTTGCTAAAGATTTTTTTTTTTTTCTCAAAAAAGTTTTATTAGTACAAACTTACATAAGTGGTAACAAAATATTAAATCCAAAGTACAAACATTTTTATTTCCCCCCCCCAGACCCACCCCCTTCCCTCCCCACCTCCCCCCCCCCCGGACTTCCCAGAGATAATACAGGGCATAATAATAAGTTTAAATTGTTAATAAAAAGAAAAAGGAAAAAGGAAAAAAAGAACACTATTTTTAAAAAAACTTCAACTCCAAACTATACAGTACTAATATATCGCATTTGTATACAATAGTAAAGATACAAAAAAGAGAGAGAAAAAAAAGAAAGAGAATAAAAAAAAAGAAAGAAAGAAAGAGAAAACTCTTTAACACTACAAACAAACAAACCTCCTACCTCCTCCCTTCAGTCCTCTATCTTATACAAGGTAAGTGTTACATAAGTAATAACTAAATATAAAATACACAAATCTTAAACTAATATTATTGACATTAGAAATAACCTCTAAGATAAAACTTAACTAACTTGCTAAAGAATTTCAGAAAAAAGGCCGCCCTATTACTTAGAAAAAAAAATGCCTTCAAAATTTCACTTCTTTCTTGGCCTGTATTCTGTATTCACTTATCTTTATCTTAAAACAATACCATATCTAATTCAGGAAAAGAGACAAGAACCATTTTAAAATGGCTTGGATAGAGTGGAAAGCATATTGCTGGTTTTTGGACAATACTATTCATCTGATTAGACCTGGATTTTATATTCTCCACTTGATACCAGAGGCAGAAGGAACTAGATTCAAATGTGCAAATTTTTCCTTGACTATCTCTAGCTGTATTTAAAGATAAAAACTACAAACCTACTTAGATTAAAAAGCAATATTAACACAATAGAGGTCATTTTCACATTTTATTTTTCATATGTCAAATAAGGTTTGAATTAATTTACTTATTTATATTAACAAGCAATATTAACACAGTTGAGGTCATTTTCACATTTTATTTTCAAACAAGATGTCAAGTAAGCTTTGAATTAATTTGCTGTAACTGTACATTTATTTTGACATAAACAACTTTAAAATTTTGGCAAAGTTCAGAAGCTATGGAAGCACCTGCGTTTCTGGATTCCATAAAAACTGTTCCCCAATAAATTGTGCCGAATGCTTACACAATATGTTTTTCAGATGTAATCTCCAAATCATCAGGACAAATATATCAGTTCGAAAGATCATGATGATAAAATAAAATTTCTGGGACACTGCATTTGGAAGACAAATTCCATCCCTTTAAAGAATTCCTACAACTTTTCTGAAGCGAGAGATTGTGAACATTTTCCTTTCTGGGTTAAAAGAAAATACCAAGAAAAACAATGACAAAATAGACATACCATACTTCACTGTATGAAAGTTACAAAATTAATGCACTTGGCTCCTGACCCAGAAAGCACTTTTCTTGAAGCCAGCTCAGATCCATTTGGGAATTACTGAGTAATACATACACACATGCAGAAAACATAAAACCTATCACCAAAGTTAAGTGGGATGGAGTCACTGGCTCTATTTACAGCAACACTAGATGGAAACAAGACTTTCTTCTGTGTATAGATAAAGCTGGAACACAGCTTGCTAAGCAACATTTTCAGTATTAATATTGCACAATGAATTAGTGTACTTCAGAATCCCAATGTTACATTTTCATTCTTTAGTCAAGCTTCCCGATGACCAACATCAGTTCAGGTTTTTAATAGTAGCACCAAAAAGACAAAGCAGCATATTCCCCATATTCCCTTTGTTGTATCTTCTGCATGATTGCAATTTGAAAATAGTTTTTTCTTACCTTTGTGATATGCATGATTTAACTGTATAAAATTTAGAATTGAAGCCACATGAATTCTCACTTTCATTTACAGTACTCAGTCTTCCTTTGGCTCTATTTAAGACTATTCACACGAGTAAGTAATTTGAATATGACAATTTGTCAGCAGGCAAGAATATTTAATTGGTAAAAAAGATACTTCACCAGAAATATAAATTCACTATGCTATTTGCAAAACTGCTAAAAGTGGGACTCACATTAATTGACAGATCTCCTTGTAGTGAAAAGTAATATAATGAGTAATTTGATTGTAGGAATTGTAAGGGAGGTTGTTTAAATGTTAAACATTTAAATGTTTAAATGTTAGGAAAAGCTCAGCAGTAAAAACTATCTTAACAGTGCAATCCTGTAGCGGTTTGTCCAAAAGCCATTCCAACTGAATTTAGTGAATTTTGAATCAGTAAACTTACAGTCTGAAGTAAATACTAGAGAAGCTAACTATGATCTAATGAGTTAAGTGTTCACATTACAAATGCTGCTTAGCTGGAATAAGTAACCTGCAGTTGACATCCCTACCCAGCCAAGCTTTTATCAAAAATAAAATCAGTAATGTAGTGCAACATTATTTCATATTTATATAACATTACTGACCAGGAGAAATACTGCTCATGGTATTCACTGAAGTCCTTTTCTTGGCTCTTACTTTACTTTGGTCAGAAATCACCCCCAAATCCTGACTTATAGGTATGATAATTGTTATTGTCAGATGTATTATCTTTGCAGCTGTATTGAATCTTAATATCAAAAAATCCTTCTGACATTTGGAATGTTTCTGTATGACATGAGAACTATCACAACTCAACAATCATACATACATGGCATTTTCTTGAACTAAGGGCTCTCTAGCCCAGTTTTCATTATCATAGAATTCTTCCTAAACCACAACATACGATATTCCTTGATTTACAAACATTCATTTAGTAACTGTTCAAAGTTACAGCAGCACTGAAAAAGGTGGGTTATGACTGGTCCTCACACTTATAACTGTCATAGCATCCCATGGTCAGGTGATCAAAATTCGGAGACTTAGTAACCAGTTTTGGTGTCAAGGGATTGCCATGTGCAACCATCCCAGCTGGCTTCCAACAAGAAGTGTCAATGGGGAAAGCTGGATTTGTTTAACAACTGCATGATTCACTTAATAATTGCATTGATTCACTTAACAACCATGGCAAAAAGATCATGGGCATGACTCAATTAATAACTTCCTTGCTTAACAACGGAAATTCTGGTCTCGATTGTGGTCATAAGTCGATAACTACCTGTATCAAGCTTAAATTTGTAATCAATACTAAATAAAAAAAATTTCTGGATAAATCCATGTAAATAATTCATTCTATTCTAGGGTTTAAGGTCCCACTTAAGAAATGCCTCTGTCAAATATTTAACTTAAAAAAATAGATGATGCAAAATAAGCTGCCTAGAGATACTATAAAAACTAAACAACCAGGTTTATACATGTCATGATTAAAAAATTCAGTATTAAAGAGTTTTTGTGGTTTTGCTAAATGTTAGGAATGAAAGGTATTCCAACATCACAGTTGGATTTAATATGTAGACTAATAACATGGCAAAAACCAAAACTGGTAAAGAGATGAAGTTTAAGCTGTTTTCTCTAATGGTACTAAAGTCTGCATTCCATCTTAAATCTTATTTAGGGAAAAATGTAAATCAGCTTCTTATATCCTGCAAAGCCATGACTATGCCTGAAAACCTGAAAAGTTATTATTGGGGCTGCCCCTTTGATCTAAGGCCTGACCAGCACTGTCCCCTTCATCTGGCAGGCAAGATCTGGCCAGAAATATCTGAACTTTTTGTTGTCTAGCTTACTGAAATGAGCCGTTCTTACTGGTGAAAGCCTTTCATTTTACAAATGAAAAAGAATGGTAAAAACAAGCTGTTTTAGAGTCTCTTCTACAAGGATCTAAGTTTGCTTCTGTCTCCCAAGTGAAATTAGTCAACGAAAAAAGTTGCTGGTGTGGATGCTCTACGAAAAAGTAGGCTGGAACCTCTGAAGAGCTGCCCCTGGAGAAAGGAGAGGAACATGTTATAGAAAATAGTTTATTAAGATCTGTTGCAACTTCTTGCCGATTAACCAAGAACTGCAATAATCACAGGGTCAGAGAGACCACAATACCTGGCAATGAAACTTCAGGCTCAGCGAGCATGGGAATATATATGTGTAAAAAAAATGTGGAGGCTGGACAAAAATTGTAACTTTTTGAATATTGATGAAAGAAAGCAAATACAATGCTATAGGATGATGATTAAAGAGCCGAGGTGGCGGAGTGGTTAAATGCAGCACTGCAGGCTGCTAGTTCAGCAGTTCAGCTGTTCAAATCTCACCGGCTCAAGGTTGACTCAGCCTTCCATCCTTCTGAGGTCGGTAAAATGAGCACCCAGATTGTTGGGGGCAATATGCTGAACTCTGTAAACCGGTTAGAGAGGGCTGTAAAGCACTATGAAGCGGTATATAAGTCTAAGTGCTATTGCTATTGCTATTATAGGATGATGTCAGCCAGAGAAAAGAAATTGCCTAGAGACTCAATTCACATGGAACACAAATTTATTTTCAGTGGCAACCCCTGGTTCCCCCCCCTCACTTTAGTGTCTGATCTGTTTCTTCTATATTCTTAGTAGGATTTCAAATGAAAGCTTCCCAAAGCCTTCATGAGGGCAAAATAATTCTCCACACTAGCTATTTAGAAGCTTTTAAGACACTCTTTTACTTTCCTTTTAGGCAGCACGACAGAAAGACATTAAGTGAACAAGATTCAGTGACAAGGAATCAAAAACTCTTTGGTTCTGAACAGTGGTATTTAAAAGGTTTTACAGAAACTCAATTAAAAAAAATATACAGCTTCTTTGTTATGAGAGCCAGAGAGCCACTAGAACAGTGTTTCCCAACCTTGGCAACTTGAAGATATCTGGACTTCAACTCCCAGAATTCCCCAGCCAGCATTCGCTGGCTGGGGAATTCTGGGAGTTGAAGTCCAGATATCTTCAAGTTGCCAAGGTTGGGAAACACTGCACTAGAATGAGAGACTTCTCAAATTTACCACAGTGCTTTTTCTTTTTGTAGATTTATATTGAATGTAAAATCAATTTCAAGTTCTTGCTATGTCTGATGAATAGAAAACCTTGGACACTGATTGAGATACATTGTCAAAGTGTCATTTTTTTGTTTTTTGAACAAATATACTGTATCAATAAAAGGTTGCAAATGGATATGATTAACTAAGTTACAAACTAAGCAATAATGTGATATAGCTCTATAGGTTTTATTATGCAAATGTCATAGGCAACACAAAATCTGTTTTCACTTGCAAAAATCGATCCAAGATTACTGGACATGAAAATGAAACACTGTTCCTTCCAATGAACAACCTTAATTCTCAAATATTTCTGGGTTATTTTTCCCTCTGCACATGAATGAAGTTTGTATAAACTTTTGAGAGGAAAGAAGAATGAGATCTTATTGCACAGAAAAATCGTAGACTGACGCCGCTATCTAGACACAATATATAATTAGGGTATGTGTAAGCAAATGATTGGGGGGGGGGAGAGAAAAGAATGAGCAGAATCCAAAGCCTGCAAGAATCAAGCTGTCATCTGATAATAAATTCTGATGATGTTGTAAAAACTTCTTTAAAAAAGAAGTTAATAAAGGCATAGAATGTTCCTGTTTGCACATCTCAATATATGCTGAAAAACACCATTGAACTGAATAATACTAACATTATAAAAAATAAAACATATGCATATAAAGACAAATAATGATGTCATGGTTTGGATTAAAATAAAGCAAGAGATATATACAATTTTTAAAAATGCAATTAATAATCTCAAGTGTTAAAATTATAAGGGGAGAAAGAAAACAGGAACCAATTAATATATAAAAAGTTATAAAAATATTTTGATGCACAGGTACCATAAGTTAAAAAAAAGTGTCTTGGTTTTCAATAAAAAGTAATGTTTTTTTTATAAGAAACAAAGCAAAATTTAAAACTGGATCCCTACTGTTCCTTGCCAGATTTCTAGTTGTGCCTTTTAGCAATACATGTCTAGGAACTTTCTACTTAATATAACACATATAAAGAACCCATCTATTGTAAATTCCCTTCAGTGGGAAAAGGCTGAAGGAGCTTTCAAAGACTAAAGGAAGAAAATGTAAAGATAAAAGGTGAGGGAAGACAATCTTTTTCATAGTCAACAAGAGGGCCATTTTATCTGCTGCTTGATTTTATGTGCTTGTAATTCAGCATAAGGTAAGAAATAGTAAAAAGAAAGAAAGAAAGAAAGAAAGAAAGAAAGAAAGAAAGAAAGAAAGAAAGAAAGAAAGAAAGAAAGAAAGAAAGAAAGAAGATGGAATTATTTACATGGGCCAGTATCCATTTCAGAGAAAGAATGATACTCACCTGAGCACTAAGATGTCTCCAACAATGAATCCAAGAAGAAAACACAGGGGCATATGGAGGAAGCCCTGCAAGTAACCTACATAACAGAGAAAGCTGTCACAGAGGAGAACATACACATGACCCAGTATTGAGACAGAGAAAGTAACAAGCAAGGCATATGTGGCAACAAGTATGTTTGCTGGAGAAAAAAAGCATGTCTTTGTCTTAGAAAGTAACTGGCTTGTTTTTTTCCTAACATAAGATTATAATAAATGTTTCTATGATGTGCTGGATATGCCAATTTTCTGGATTAGGCAGAAATTTCATTTTTTAAAATCTTAGTCTGTACTTTATAATTTGACTCATACTGGATATGATTGTCCCAAAGGTGCTTTTTCAAGAGGACTTTCTGGTTTTTCTTTGAAAACTTTTTGCTTTTTATCCAAGAAGCTTCTTTAGCTCTGACCGGATGGTGGGGCATCTTTGGGACAACCATGACCTGGATGACTGAGAATCTCCATAGACACTGGATATGGTTGCCAATTATTATATACTGACCAAAGTTTAATATTGACTAATTTTAAGACTGACCTAAAATACTAAGTATTTTACATTGACCTGAAGCAGGCAGATGTATATCATATAATTTTGAAATGTTACAGCTGTTTTTATAAGGCCTGCAAATTCCCTTTCTATTAATTTTTCCTTTTTCTCTTTTCTTCTTTTTCTTCTTCCCTTATCTTTTTTCTGACTGCACTTTTAAAATAAATTATAATAAAAAGAAAGGAAGTTATCTGCAAAATATATTGCTTGTTCATTCTATAGATAGATATTGCACAAATTTATAGGATAAGAAATTCTTCATCAAGTTTTCTGTCATTTGAGAATTGTCAATGATTATAAACTTGAAACATACTTTCAAAGAGTCTATATGCTTTATGTTTATTAAACTAAAAAATGCATGTGGTTGATAAAAATAATGTTTGCTCCAAACACAAACCAGACACATATACAACCAAACCAGTTATTTTCTTCCTTTATTGATTCCAAATCTATCCATATAAAATAAAGTATATTCTCTCTCTCTCTCTAGTTCTTTTTTCTTTCTTGACAAAGAAGACAGGAAAGTAGTGTTGGTTTTCTTTATGCATACAAGACTTAAAGTCTTTTATCTAGGAAACTGAGACTATTGAGTAATTCTGCCAAACAGGAAGCCCACTAAATTTTCACTGGAGAGATTAAGCTGCATTTGCTGGAGTGGGGGTGGGGATTAATATCACATACCCACAGTTGTTCACTGCCATGAGATCACCCACAAGAAGAAAAGGGTATGTCAACATGCTCACGGCAATCTGTAACAAAGAAATATCTGAGGCATTCCTTCTATTCTTCACAATTAAGCAAAAAAAAAAAGAAAAAAAAAGAAAAAAAAGAAAAAAAAAGAAAAAAAAGAAAGTAGGTAAAGAGGGCTTTGTGCAAAAGAAATTGGAAAGGACCAGTTTACTATTTTTTACCAGAATTGGGTTACCTTTTAGTACAGTAATATACATATAACCAACTTACCGGGCTACAGAAACAATTGTAAATAATAAAAAACCTTGCACTTAAAAGAGTTCTCAGTACTTAGTATATTGCAGCTACACTTTTCTGTTGATATGTACATCTGGAAAACAGAATATATCTTCAGTTCCTATTAATTGCAGCAAAATATCTGTCACTAACTGTTCTGAAAAGATAGACCCATCATGATGTTGCTTTTGTCTTATTCCCAGCCAACTGAGATGTAAACTGATATTGCCTTTACTTATTCCAGGGTTATAATAGTGTATTCCATTTCTTTTATAAAGCCTGCGATACAAATGATCATTGATATCTCATTTATAATGTGATTTAGGGCTGGGATCTGCCATCTCCAGACAGCTAGGACTTATAAGGGCAAGGAGAGAAGCATACATGGGGAGCTGACTCTTTTTCTACCAGAACTCCAATTACATGGAGCTGCTCCCCATCTGCTTGCTCAGCACTGGCACCTGATACCAAGACTAACAGGGCTGGATAAGGTAGCAGGGGAGTGGGACAGAAGTCAATTTCTCCACTGTCAGATCTCCAATCACATGGAACTGAACCATCCAACTCGAGAGCTGAAAGGAAAAGGCGTGGCTCCTGTAACCATTTGTGTTTGATGAGACTTTCTGAGGTTGCCGAACTCACACAGATCGAAAAGTTTTCAAGCTGCCTCAAAAGAGCTCAACACAATGGGTCTTTTTTTTACATTTACAATTATCAATTGGCGAGGTATTTGTAATCTGTCTCATATCTAAACCTTCATCTGTGTAATCAACCTGTTTTCCTCTCTCTCTCTCTCTTTCCCAACATCTCATTTTATATTATGATGTCACTCAAACATCTGATGAAGTGAACCACAAAAGCTTACGCCTTTTGATAAAATCTGTTGGTTGGAAAAGTGCTGCCAAGAATTCTGTTTCCCCCTCAATTCAGGGAGTGGAATTGCCTTTGGCCATGCTAGCTGGAAACTGCACTTCCAAGATATTAGGAAAAGATGAAGCCTGGGAGGAGTGACAAGAGCCATGAATCAGTAAGATGTTTTATAGATGGCACCTTGCACTGGTGAGGCTGGCGAAGATGTTTAAAAATAAGTCAGCTAAGTGTCGGAAGTGCCACCAGATACCTGGATCTTACTATCATATGTGGTGGACATGTGTAGAAGCAAAAAAATACTGGACAAAAATAAAGACATGGTTGGAAAAGAAGATAAAACAACACATTGAGTTAAAACCAGAAACATTTCTGCTGGGGATTTTACCTGAAATTTATAATAAAAGAGAATACCTATTTAATTATTCATGTATTAACTGCAGCTAGAATTGTATTTGCACAACATTGGAAAAGTGAAGAGATTCCTATTGATGAGGTGGTGATCAGAAAAATATTAGAATGTGCAGAAATGAATAGACTAACACTAGCAATTAAGGAGAAAGAACAAGCTGAATATTATATGCTATGGGAAGTATTTTATCAATGGTTAGAGAATAAAAAGGGAAACTGGAATTATATGTTAAGAGGAAAAATGAATAGGTTTATAGCACAATTGTTTAACAAACTATAATTTTAAGATTAGAGAATTAATATTAATGTGAATGAGGTTATAAATGTTGAAGGCTGTTGCACAGAGATATCTGTACCCAGACGACACACTGTTTAAGGAAAGATGGAATGTTTATATTTTGAAAAATAAAAAGTAAAAACCTTAAAAAAAAGAGAGAGCCATGATGAATCAGGAACATACAGCTATACACATTACAAAAGGCACAAATCTTACATACCCCCATCACAAATTTAGTGTAGCTCCGAATGACAGAAGCTTGGTTGAACTGTAAGAAAAAACAACAATAATCCAAATCCAAAGTTTCTTGGGGACCAGGGCAACATATGTGTTAAATAAATACAGGAAAACACTTGACAATAAACTCTTGCTAAGGCACCTGCAAAGATTATGGCAGAAGCCTTAACACAGGGGTGGCCAAACTATGGTTCTTTGAGGACCTGTGGACTTCAACTCCCAGAATTCCTGAGCCAGCCATGCATGCATGGCTAGCTCAGGAATTCTGGGAGTTGAAGTCCACAGATCCTCAAAGAACCATAGTTTGGCCACCCCTGCCTTAACACAATAGCAACCTCATCAGTAACTGACCCTCAGAAGGAATGGCATCATTTCAGGCTCATAACAGGTGAGAAAAAAAAACAATGGAACTCTAATTTTATTAGGAAAAAAGTCAAGAGATTAATTAGAAGACGACCCTACTTGACTATAATAAACTTTAGTCACACCAGACCAACTGTAATATTAGAATCTTATTAATAACCAGAAATACCAAATTTTATTATTAGTTAGGAAATAGCTTTCAATGTTCAGTAGATTTTGTTTTTTCTTAGACTTAGTTTACTTTCTGTAAAAAAAAGACAGTAAGGGAATATGGGAAAACTGCCGGCATAAAACAAAAAACAAAACAAAACAAAAAACTGGCCAGAGGAAAATGATTATTGTACAATAATACTTAAGCTTGTGAAATTCTGGTTTCTTCCAATCCATTTTCTTGCTCGACATTATCATGAATTATTTATTAGATTTATATCCCTTTCTCCCAGGCTTGTATGGAAGTCTACCTGGGGGTGTCTATTTATCCTCCCAACCACCACACATATGAGGTGGATTGGACTGAGGATATACAACTGGTTCAAAATGAATTTTCATGGCTGAGTATGAATGCGCACTTTAGCTGGGAGCAGCCTGAGGTCTTACCCACTACACTGCACTGGATCTTTGGGGAAGAAATTTTAGAGCCCAATAAGATTAGGAAGGTCATCACTCACATTGTCATCCACAGCGTAAGTGTTGATAAAATGAGCCAGAAGGTTGCAACACCACAGAAAAATAAGATCCCCTAGGACATGAGGAACTAAACCTCTGAGGGAAAAGAAAAGAATAAGAGAAAATATTAAATAAAAATACTCTTAAATTAACCCCATACAATTTAGAGAATAATAACAGTAAAGTCTGTAAAGATTATACATATGAAATTTGTATTTGGAATGCAAAAAACCTAGAGAGATTGGAGCTTAGAGACTAAATCAAGTCCTAAGGCATATAGTAAGAAAATGAAAGATACAAGATCTTAGAACTTCATCAATGCTCTAATGCACATTGAGGAAAGAAAAGGAAGAATGAACCCCAGGCCAAATGTTAATGCACAGAGAACAAAGAAATCTGATACACAGCAACATGCCTTGGAAAACTAATAATAAATATGAATGTATTAATTAATTCAGCAATAGTAAATAACTTTGAGCATGCAGAAAGCAACGAGGATGACTAAGAGACATTTAGTATCATATCTGTAGCTATAGGATAATACAGTAATTAATTATGCATCTGCCTATGTTTAACTGCAACAGAAACATTTCATTAACTCAACCATCCAAGAGTCCATACTGATTGGAAGCCATATTCTTGCTACAGCCTACACTATTTTCTAATTAACTGCTAATACTAGTACTAGTACATATACTTTAGATCAGTGATGGCGAACCTTTTTTGGCTCGGGTGCCAAAAGGGTGCGCGCGTGCGAGATAGGACGCACGCGTGTGCCCACACCCATAATATAATGCCCTCCCCCCACACGCATGTGCACAACCCCTGCGCTGTCCCCACACGCATGTGCACAACCCCCCATGCTGCCCCCCATGCATGTGCACAGGCCTCACTGAAGACTCCGGACTTCCGGTTGGCCGTTTTCGCCGTCTCCAGGCTTCAGGAGGCTTTCCTGAACCCTGGGGACGGCAAAAAACGGCCCAACAGCCCACCCGGAATTTCTTTTCTGAACTTCCGTTGGGCCCGTTGGGCCATTTTTCGCCATCCCCAGGGTTCAGGAGGCTTTCCTGAAGCCTGGGGAGAACGAAAACGGCCGAAAATCAGCTGGCCAGCGTGCACATGCGCACTGGAGCTGACATAGGACAACGCCTCGCGTGCCCCCAGATATGGCTCCGTGTGCCACTTGTGGCACGCGTGCCATAGGTTCGCCATCACTGCTTTAGGTGCCCTTTGTTGGCTACTCTGTGCCAGGCAGGATACAGTGGATGAAAAGACCCTTTTTTCATGTTGCATTCTGTCAATGTAAAAACTCACTAGCCATGAGATAGAATATTATCTTTCCTGGAAAAAAAATTCCTGGAATTTAGCTTTCAGACATGCAAACTGTTCACAGGCTAAAATTGCCATGTTCCTGAGTGCTTACATCCTCTCAAAAGACTTTCCAACAGTGATAATGTGATAGGAAATGAATAGAAGGGGAATTGTTAAGTGAGCAATAGCAATGTCACCTTTCAATATTGAAATTCCTTATAAATTAAATATCTAATATTTGTCTTGGTTCTATAAACTGTTTTGCTCTGGTTTCATTTGAGTTTTGGAGGAAGGTTACCAGTGTGCCATTTAAAAGTCTCTCAGTCCAAACTAAGTTGCTCATTTCTGTTTGCAAGATTTCGGAAGTGATTTGCATTGCTTCCTTCCAAGGACTGAGAGAGAGCGCGATTAGCCCAAGGCCACCCAACTGGCTTTGTGCCTAAGGCAGGACCAGAACTTGTGGTCTCCTGGATTCTAGCCTTGTGCTGTAAGCAACAACCTGGATTTCTCACTTCGTTTTATAAAGTACCCATACAATATTTTAACATTTTTTTGCTGTTAGAGAGGATTTCGACCATTCAGAAAAGTTAAAGTAAAAACTCTTAAGATTTTTTTTTGAATCTTAGGAAAAGCCAATCATATGAGATGCAAATCTTAACCATTGACCAAGAAATGTATAGGTTGATTGTACTCCTAATTTAATACGGTGATGTCTATTTTCTAATTCAAAAAAAACTTTACTGATTTATTCTATATATCATTAAGTTAAATTTAGCACTGATTAAAATGTAGATGTTGAAACAGACTAATAATTTCCTAATTTGAATCAGTCCTAATAATTCACTGTGCTTGAACAGGTCTTGCAATTCTTCACAAATACTGTATATCTAGGAACTTTATGAAGGGAAAAGTTCCAAGTCCAATTATTTTATGAGAGATTGTTATTTTTATGTGGAACATGCATTGTGACTGACCACGAGAGACAATAAATTGTCAAGTATTATCTTTCTCTCTCTTTTATATAATGCCAGAAGGCATTAGCACATGTAATACATTTTTAATAAACAATTCTGAACTTTGAACTGAATTATAACACTTAAGGAAAGCTGATTGTTCTGAACAAGAGCTGATTCTTCTCAGTGGTGTGAGAATTGATCCTCAACAACAACACAGCAAGTTCAGGCTTAATTAAATTTGCTGGCAATTGGAATAGACTTACTTACACAAAGAATCCCAAGAGTCCTTCTTCTTTCCAAATTGTCTTGACTGAACTAAATATATGGCTGTTGACAAAGGAAAACCATTAGATCTGGGCGAAAGTGCTCTCTCACACCTTTTCATCCTAAAGTAAATTACCGCATTGCTGCCAGTATTCTTCAACAACAGGAAAAGAAACACCTATATTTCTTAGAAATAATTATTGATATTGATCAAATATTTTTATAACTACTGGCATACTATAAAACCCCTTGTTATTATTCTCAGATTGAGCTATAGAATGTTAAGAAGATCTCACCTGTACTTAACTTCTCGTCCTACGAACTGGACCATACAGCGCATAGATATTACTTCAGAAGAAAAAACAAAATATATGAATATAGAAGTAGTTTACTTACATATTTTTATACTGAGAAAATATCTCAAAATTGAAAAGGAGTAAACATTCTACAGGCCTCTGGAATTCAGAATTTTCTTCCCACAGTGATCTATCAGATGGCTATTGGAAACCTAAAACAATTATCTGCAAAGTAATAACAATGGCTTGTATTCCCAGTGATCTGGAATTCAGAGCCTTACTTCTTTTGATATTAAAAATATAATATTTATAGATATAAAGATGACTCTGAATTTAAGAGGACATTTCGCCACAGGAAAAGTAGATAGGAACAAAATATATACCAACAGACAAAAATCCTGTGAAATGTCTAACTTTTTCATCTTGCCAATCTAGAATTGTCAATTCCAGCTGAAGCCAGTCTGAAAATGCCTCTTCAGTAAATGTGTGCCAATAAAATACTTTTGTGCACATATTGTATACTTGCATATAAGCCTGATAGGAACCACACTCCAATATAGGCCAGGATCCAAGGAAACAAATTTTAATAACTTATTATAGTATTTCTGTAAAGCAGGACACCCAATTATAAAATCAGTAAGTTTCCCACCTGCATATAAAACTATTATACACTCAAACTACATTCACAAACACACACTTACAAACTCACACACCTCCTTACTTCCAGTAAAAACAGCAAAACAGGAGGGATATGAAGAAGAAGGGAAGGGGAATAGCACCAGGAAGGTGGAAGTTAAGTGGACAGAGAAGGGAAGAAGAGAAGGCAAAGTTTCAAAAACAAATATATCAGGCAAAAAAGACCTTTTTGCAAGCTCGGACTAATCTTCTGACTAATTTTCAAGGCATATACATTTTTCAAAAGAAACATCTAGCTATTTGTATGTCCTGCCAATTCCTTTGTTTTCAATAGATCATCAGTTCTACTCAGTTACAGTTGATTAATGTGTTGGGGTGGGTGTCTTATTAGGGAAATATGGTAATATATGGACAACATTTATTTATTTATTTATTATTTATTAGTGAGATTTATATACTGCCTCATAGTGCAAGCACTCTCTAAGCGGTTTACACCATTAAGCAATGTATATATTTACATTGCCCCCAACAATCTGGGTCCTCATTTTACCTACCTCGGAAGGATGGAAGGCTGAATCAACCCTGAGCCGGTGAGATTTGAACAGCTGAACTGCTGATCACAGTCAGCTAAAGTAGCCTGCAGTACTGCACTCTAACTGCTGCGCCACCTCGGCTCTTAACATAACCAAAGGTGTGCAAAACCTTCTCAGAGCAAAAGATTTTGTTGCCAAAACATCTCATTTTGACTCCATCAGAAGTGATCCCACATCAAAATAGATCATTCTGAATGAAAAGTAGAGGTAGGCTAAATCCATGTCATGTCCAAATCTGTATGCTGAAGTTGAATACAATGTTTCAGGTTGAAACATTTTGCACAACACTATCCATGACAGATAATCACTGATTCTAGCTCAGAATCAACTGAAAATTGGTCATAGTAAAGTGAGATAATGTGCAAATACTTATGTAAATGACATAAAATTGAATTATAAAGTTTATAATTTTATAGGGAAAAATACCACAAAATGAATGTTTAAGAGGAGATGGGACTTGACAAGAGCAGATTCCATAACTCACCATGAAGTGGATGAGAAACAATTCGGGATACACATTGCATCGTCATCTCATGGCAAGTCTGATAAAATATCAAAATAGAGCACTTTTTTTTAATCTTAAGCAAATCATCTCACAAAAAGTACACCGTAATGGGAAACTTCTTGTTTTAAGTATCTTAGTTCCC
Source organism: Diadophis punctatus similis (assembly GCA_023053685.1). NCBI lineage: Eukaryota > Metazoa > Chordata > Lepidosauria > Squamata > Dipsadidae > Diadophis > Diadophis punctatus. The sequence continues at coordinate 44,376,561 of JALIGW010000003.1, forward strand.
TTATTTGGAAAAAGCATTTGCTGGATTACACGGAATATATTAATACAGTTTCTATGCTACTCTAAGTCATTCTCTATGTTTTACACTATTGCTCTAAAGGACTGCCATATACTGTATATTATTCAGATACAGGTAGGCCTTGAGTTACAATGGTAACCAGGACCAGCATTTACATTGCTAAGCAATATGGTCATAAAGCTTGATGTCACGTGATGCTTAGTGGCGTTGCTTTGTAACGGCAACGCCAGCACTCCCTTTTGCTGTCATTAACCAAATTCCACCAATCGTTAGTGGAAGAACCATCCCAATCCAAGCCATTCCTGGCTTGGTCCCTCCCAGCCCTGAGCCTCTATTCTTCCAAGATAAGGGATTGCATACCTTTCAACTTCCTTCACTGTCCATTATGCCCCTTTGGCCACCCTGCACTCTTGTCTCCTGGGATGGCAAATAGTCCCAGAACTGCACAGCTCAGGAGCTTCTTGGCACACCATGGCTCTAGGGCTGCAAGAAGCCTCTGAACTGCAATGCGGTGCAAAGCTGCAGCTGCCCCAGCTCGGACCAGCAATACAGTGCAAAGCTATAGCTACCCAGGAAGCCCCAGCTGCCCCAGCCTGGCTCAGCAGTGCAATGCAAAGCCCCAGCAGCCCCAAAAAATCCCAGCCCAGTCTCAGCTGGCCTTGACTTCCTGCACTCTAGAGGTCTCTGCTGCTCTGCACTCGCCCACCAGGTGTCTGCCATTGCCAATGCAGTATGCCTGTCCTGGCTCTTTGAGAGGCAGGTAATGGCTGTGTGAGCCCTTCTTCTCCAGGTTTCATACAAAGAAATGGCTGCACATGACCTTGGGAAGAAAGCCTTATGCAGCCAGCAGCTGCCTTGCAAAGGGCCAGGCTGGGAGTGCTTGGGTTAGCAGCAGGAGTAGCAAGACAGAGGTCAGTAGCAAGACAGAGGGAAGTGGAGCACAGGATGGCTGGGGCTGTTGAGTATAGGGGCCAAAAGGGCACACATGGGGGGGGAACAAGTGGGTGCAGGGAATGGTAGCATCTCTGTAGTGGTAAGTGTGAATGTGCTGCCAAGTGCCTGAATTTTGATCTCACGCTAGGAGTAGCATTGCAATGGCGGTAATCTTGGGGACTGAGCATAAGTACTATTTATTCAGCCCCGTAATTTTGAACTGTCATTAAATGAATGATCATAACTTCAGGACTACCTGTAAAAAGAGGCTGAAAAGATGACAAAGAGACCTCCAAAGTACCCATGCAACAAGCACATGATGGGGTAAGTTGAAAGAGAAAAAAAGAAATCAAGCTATGTAAGTTTGAGACATACTTCAGTTTTACTCCGTGTATTACAGTAATTTTTAAAAATGTTAGTTCATTTTTAAACTTCCTGAATGCTAAAAGATTGGCCTCACTTTTAGTAGTCTCAAGATTATATCTATTAAAAATAATGAGAGGAAAACATGTTAACATTTTTAGTGTTTAGTATTAGAATAGATTAGTAGGAGAAAACTTAGCATCCTTAAGTTTACACTATTTATGTAGTCTTTCCCACCTCACAAGGCTCTGAGGCATTTTTTCAAATTGGGCTTAATCACACTGGAAAAGAGAAGATTTGGGGATTCAACATTCATATCAATCTTAATTAATCTTTGAAATATATAATCTTTCCAAATACAAAATATTTAAGCAATGAAAAATTGCTTTAAATTTCCACCTGTTTTGTCACTTTCCTGAGAGACGTCTTCATATCATCCTTATTGGAAACATGCTCCATTTCTTCTAGAGGGAAGGCCTGAGGTATAAGAGAGAAAGTAAACTAATACTCAAGAGACCTGATTATGATAAACAAATAGTATTTGACATATGAGATTTTTCTAACAGTGATACTCCCAAGATTTGAATAGAGGAGAGGTGATCACATCTGTACTTTACTTGTCCTCCAAGGAATTGGAGCGTGCATGGGGTGATTATTTTACTATACCTTCATTGTATTTTGTTGTAAGCAGTATCTGGACTAATGCGATAATCCAATATACAGAAAGACCTTGACTTATGACCTCAATTGGGACTGGAATCTGAGACATTGAGCGAGGCAGTTATTAAGCGAGGTACTTATAGGACCACTTTGTTCAATGATCACAATCCTGGCTCTCCCAGATGCGTTTGTTAAGCAATCACACTGGTTGTTAAGCAGACAGACTGAAAGAGTTGCCTGCCAAAGGAGAATCTTCAGGATTCAAGCTTTGTTTCTGCAGCCCATTGCAGTATTTCCCTTCCACTCCACGTAAGGAAGGGAACTAGTGTGTGGGCTGAAGAGGAAAAAAAAAACAGATCCCAAAAATGATCCCAAGTTCATTTCTTTAGTCCACCATAGCAGGGGTGGGTTCCTCCCGATTCAGACCAGATCGCCCGAACCGGTACCGACCCGCTGGTGACGTCACTGTTGGTGCCGTTCTGTGTGCGCTGCCATCTTTTTTTTTGGATTTTGTGCTAATTTTTCCCCTTCCGTGGCTTGAAAAAGGGCCCTCCTGCCCGTCCGCGGGTGAATTCTGACCTTTATTTCTTCGCCTGAAGCATAGCTGATGAGCTTCTCAGCTGTGTTTCGGGCTAATTTCTGCTTCTGAGCATGCGCAGAAGCCAAATCGCACGAGGGGAGGCGCGCGCGCAACGTCACAATGTGAACTGGTGGCAAAAGTAAGTGGAACCCACCCCTGCACCATAGGATTTCTTCTCCCCTTCAAGCACCCTTTCTGAGGCCACTGTACTTTCAAACTTTTGTTAAATGACCAGTTGTAAGTCAAAGACTACCTGGAGTATGGAGTGAAGACTAACCCAGAGAATCGTTCAACTTTGCTTTCCCTTCCACACACCCTAATTTTCCATCTTTTGAGTCATAGCACTGCTGTATTAACATAGTGATGGAAACACAGATTTCTGCCTGTTCTGAAAATGTTCGGCTCTAAAGTATGCTGGTGCCTCTTGTTCATGAACAGCATGGGCAAGCCCTACATTTTGGTTGAAGAAAGATGAAAGAAATTATCTTCCAAGCAATGGACACAATGGAGGGAAATGATAATCTGCATAGTTAAATGAGGCAGTGCTGGGGTTTTGGAGCTTTGCAAGCAGGCATGGATGGTGGCCAACTTGTCTTGGCAAGAGACAGACCAATCCATCTCCCTTTCTTAATGAGGATGTGTTATTAAAGATTAGGAAAGTGAAATTAGCAATCCCACTGTCAAAGACAGGCCAAGGATATACAAATTAACAGGCCTTCACAGGAAATAAAAGGTTACTAAGAAAGGATGAGCACTTTATTATTCTTGCAAGGTTAAAGACTTTCAAGATAGTCCTAAAGCAACTTGATGGTGCCTTAATAAGAAATATGGTCAGGAAGGCTGTCACTATGCAACTGTGGCATAAAATTCTGTACAACTCAGGGAATAGTTCACACCATTAAAAAAAATCCAATAATATGTTTTGAGGGATTCCTCTATGACAGTGATGGCGAACCTATGGCACGCGTGCCAAAGGTGGCACGTGGAGCCATATTGGAGGGTACGCGAGGCGCTGCCCTATGTCAGCTCCAGCTGATTTTTGGCCTTGGGGAAGGCCATTTTGCCCTCCGAAGGCTTCAGGGAAGCTTCCTGAAGCCCCGGAGTGTGAAAAATGGCCCAACGGGCAAACTGGAAGTTCGGAAAAATGCACTTCCGGTTTGCCGTTGGGCTGTTTTTCGTCCAAGGGGAAGCTTTCTGAAGGGAAGCTTTCTGAAGCCCCGGAGTGCAAAAAACAGCCCAACGGGCAAACCAGAAGTGCGTTTTTCCGAACTTCCGGTTTGCCCGTTTTGCCAATTTTTACCATCCCAGGCTTCAGTGAGGCCTTTGCGCATGCGCAGAGGGTGTGGGGGTGTGCACATGCGCAGGGGGCAGTGCGGGGGGGGGGTTGTGCACATGCGTGGGGGGATGGATGTGGGCACGTGCACACACGCTAGCACGCGCACACACACCCTTTTGGCACGCGGACCAAAAAAGGTTCGCCATCACTGCTCTATGAGGTCAGTTACTGCCACTGCTTTTCAAGTTCAACACCTCAGGTTCTAAAAAATATTTCACTATTACTGATTGGAAGAAACAGCTTTATTGTACAACAAGAAGGGTTGTTGCTATTGTTGCCACCGCTGCTGTTGCTTTTGAATTTGAACCCCTTCCAAAGTCCAAGTAAGCAAATGCAGAAGCTGAGACTTCAGCTGTGAGAAAGTGTTGGCCTGGACATTTATTACACAATTTGGCCTCACAAGTAGCCTTTTCAGTACAAAGAGATTAGAGAACAAATATGTGACATACTGTACCTTCTTCACTTGTTCTCGGTTTATGGTAGATAAAACGCTAGAGATGATACGAGGAGAAAGACCACGGAAAAGACCCATTTTCCCATCCACTTCCACAATGTGCCTGGCTAGAAATAAATTACATTAAAGTTACTTTATCATGATTCTGCAAAATCCCTAACATTTAGATGACTGGATATCTATATATAATAATGTGCATTAGGATTTAAACTATCCACTGACACTAAGATGGTAAAAATTGTGAGAAAAACCTTGCATTTTCAACTATTCTTTCAACTGTGATCTTAAGAATTACATTGGATTTTATAGTGTTAGGGCAGAGTATGAAGATTCCTTTAACTCGTTGCCACCTTCCACCCAAAATGCTTTAGATTATTATCTGCAAAATTTTTGAAAGGAATTTTATAGAGCTTAAGGTACTATAAACTTCAGATAGCTGGAGATAAAAGAAAAATGCCCTAATATGTTATAATACTGCAATTGCTTACTACTATGCTTGCAAAACTGACTCTAAATTTAGCTAACTTGAAAGTAAATTTTGTTCCCTAAATATGCTTTTTATGTTTATAGGAGAAACTGTTTCATTAAAACAAGTCTACAAAATGATTATAAAATAGTATTAAGAATTCAATCATGTAGTCAGCAGGCACAAAAAAAAAACTATTACCAAAGAATCCTAATTATGACCTACATAACCGAATAAAGTTTTATACTGTATATCAACAGCAAATACTAATAAATGCAAATCACTGGATTTTTTTCTTTAAAAATTGTGTATTTTCTGTTATTGTACTTGTCATAAATATGTCCCTCCATTTTTAATTGAGATCCCATCTCATCCAAAATATCAATCGATAAATGCTAAGAACTTTTCTCCTAGATAAGTTAATATGATAAAAAGAAGTTAGCCGAATTCTCAATTGCTGTAATTATTATTGAAACAAAATCTTTTTATAGAAAAGGACTTTTAATGAAGGGATTTTTTTTAATCTTTTATGATTAAAAGATGCCTATATATTTAAATTTGTTTGCCTACTCAAAAAGAAAAAAGCTAAATAGAAATACAAAGTTTTTAATGGCTTATTCATCACTAGATTATTTTTACATATTAAGGATCAAATTGTGAGTTTTGCTCTAAGCACAAAGTCTTCTAAATCAAGAAGAACCAAATGTTTTATAGTATAGTGCTTTTGCATGTCAAATAAGTCTCAACATGGCGCATGCTGATCCACCAAGGCTGCCAGTCATCTAAGGACAGAAGAACAACCATAGCACAAGAGAAGCGAGCACTCCGCAAAGCCAGAGCTGCAAATGCTGCAACAATGGTGCCCACACAAGTCTGCCCAACATGTGGCAGAACATTTCGTGCCCGTATAGGCCTTACCAGCCACCTGCGGACACATCGTGGACAGCCAACAACCTGTTAGATGTCAAGGTCCTCTTCGAACACTATGGATGAACATCAAGTCTTAGCATTATTAACAAAACATTTCCCTAAGTATGTTATATATCCAAACAATAGTAACAAAATCTGATTCCTACTTAGAAGCAAGTCCGATTTCATTCTGTGGATACATAGAACTACAGAAAAGTATACTCAGCAATCATGTTAAAAGGAAGACATCTGAGCAATGTATTAATATTTTTTATTCATTATTTGAGTTGGTTACTTATTCTCATTAGACCTATAGGCAAATTTAATTAGGACATGCTCACCATACGTAAAAAATCCAGGAAGGTAAAATACTTTCCTGCCCAGTAAATTTCTCCCAACAGTTGGAGGTAGAGGCTCATGCCCAACCTAAAAAAAAATGGAAAAAGTAACACCAGTTTCTTACAAATATCTCCACCCCAGTGAACTTTATCCATAGCTTTATAGCTCAGATAGGGGCCACTCCTTGTTCCTCTCAACCCCTACTCTATTCACTTGTTTCTTTTTCTATTTCAATCCCTGTTGACTCCTAGTGACTGTGTGGACTAATCCCTGTAGTTTTCTTGCAAGATTTTCAGAAGTGGTTACCATGGCCATCTTCCCAGGGCTGAGAGAGTGACTGACCCAAAGTCATCCAGTTAGATTCATGTCTAAGGCAGGGATAGAACTCATGCTCTACAAGTTTCTAGCCTGGTGTGCATGCATGTATGCACACACACACACTTTATTTATAGGCGCAAAGCACTGGTACTTCTTTAGTAGTTTTTTTTTTTGGCTAAGTGGTATACTGAAGTCTAGACACTTCAGCAAAAAGAATACCAGGCACATTCTAGTTCTCTCCTTTGCATTGAATTAAATTTTTCTGAACTAAAACACATTATTAAATATGCTTGAGAAGACTCACCAGTAGAAAAGAATCTTCTCTACCGCTTCAAAGGCAAGGATGTCTATTGCTATTATCTCATTGTTATTTGAAGCACTTAATCAAAAGCAAAAGAATCACACTACTGCTTGGAAGGAAAGCCAGCAGTAAATCTTAGGGCTCTAGAGGTTAAAGCAGCAATAAAACATCAGAAGAAAGCCATGGCAAACTACTTCACATCATTAACCCACCCACACCAAATTACAGTAACAGATCTGTTAGGTTAGGATCTATTAATCCTCCCCAGAAGTCCACCCATCTTAAAGCTTCCAAGTTTTAAAAACAAGACTTTTTGGAAGCAACTAGTCTAAGGAGCCAAATTCCTTCATGATATCTGTGCAAGCACCAAAGAGGAGCTGTAGGGAAATCGGCACCTCTTTCGCGAAGCCAGCCCTTCATAATGAATCACCAACAGACCCTAGGAGCAAAGAGCTAAGCCCCCCATGGAGAACTGCCTTCGTGGGGCGCCTCGCACCTCAACGGTCGCCCCTCACCTATTAAGGCTTCTAGTCCACAGGTCCCCACACACCCCTAACAAGGCATCTCCTTCCCTCCGAAACCTGCATTGGAGGTTTGGTCCCTAAGCCGCACCTGCACCAGAAGCTTCACGTAGAGCAGCGGGTGGCTGAGGACCGTGAAACCAGCGCTCAGGGCCACGAAAAGAGCGTCGGCGCCTTCTGCCGGACCGGGTCCCATTCTCGGTCCGGCGGGAGTAATCCCAGGACTCACAGGGATGTCAGCCATTCCTCCCCCCGCCCGCATCCAACCAGGAAGCGCTCTTCCGAGGTCACATGACCAGACGCTTTGACGTCATCACATCCTTCGAAGCAAACGCCCTATCGCGAGGAGCAGCCGGCTTGGCCCAGCCTCCCACACAGAGACAAAACACATGTAGAAAGGCGAAAGGCAAATCGGAACACGAAACGAGGGTGCGACTAATCGCGTTTCCCTCCTATTGCCGAGAGAAGGGAGAGATTGTGTCTCTGATCTTGCAGGAGCGAGGCCGACGACGGGATCTTTCTGCTAAATTTATTCAATTGAAAAGGAAAAGTAATCTCGTCCTCCCCTTATCCTTCCCCACAAACCCCGCCCCTGGGCGGATTTCGAACTCTCCATAGCAAAAAGAAAAAACAAAATCCCTGCAGTATCTGCATTTTCGCGCGTCTGTCCTCAGAGGGCAGCATCAAAGAAAGGAATTCGTATCTTCTTGTGTATTTGACTTGTATTTTGGCCTTAGTGCTTCGGCGAGCATTTATTTCTTTGCATGAAAGTGATTTTTTTTCATGCCCTCCTTTGCAGACCGAAGCCACATGACATAAGCAACGTCGAATGATTGACGCGGCGCCCCAAGACCCCCGTGCTAAATTCCCCTTCGGTTGTCCCAAAGGTGCTTTTCTTTTCAGGAGGCAACTGGACTTTTCTTGTTTTTTTTCTTTGAAGACGTTTCGCTTCTCACCCAAGAAGCTTTCTCAGCTCTGACTGGATGGTGGAGAATGGAAGGATTTATATTCCTTGCAGACAGCTGGTCATTTGCATCCTTTTTAAGAGGGTCGTTGAGGCCACTTCTTGGAGGAGAAGCGAAACGTCTTCAAAGAAGAAGAAAAAACCCCCAAGAAAGTCCAGTCGCCTCCTGAAAAACGCACCTTTGGGACAACCATGACCTGGATGACTGAGAATCTCCATAGACTTTCCTCTTCGATTGTTTTTATTTATTTATTTATTTATTTATTTATTTATTTGTCAAACATGTATAATAGTAATTTGTATAAACATAAGTAAAAAGTAACTAACTAAATAAAATAAAATAAATAAGAAGAAGCCGAGGGGGAAACCATTTCTTGGCTGGATAATGGTTCGAAGCGATCAGCTGGACGTTTGAATGCGTTTTGCCTTGCTGTGTTCATTGGCTCTGAACACTTGAACTGAAGTTCTTTGCTGTGACGCTCGGAAGAGCTCCTGTTGCTCCGCCTGAAAAATCTCTGAAACCTTTTAGCCGCCTGGTGGTCTTTCGAATAACTCAGCTAAATTTGAACCCGCTCTTTCTCTACGTTTTTCTGAGTGGCCCTTGGTGTTCTCTGAGTTTGCTTGTTTTCTTGCAAAAGTTTCATTTTAGAGAAAGTTGTGAAGAAGGTGGTCATGAGGTGGCTTTAGTGGATCCTAGAGGAAGCAGATCATATGATTCTCTCAGTCAGAATTCAGGCCTGGGCATGGGACACAAATGGTATTGGACATGCTTTTGGATGATCTCTGGTAGAAGCACAGTGGGGGGTAATGTATCCATGCTGGCTCTTCTTGACTCTTGGCAATTTTTGATACCATCGACAATATAATAGTATCCATCTGGATTGGCTGCGTTGAGTCTGAAGAATCTTAAGAGTGAAGGCCCTGTACTGTATTGATCTTCTTCCTTTCTATGGGGTTGATACTAGTGTTGATTGGAAGTGAGCAGTCCCATTCTCAGTCCCTCCTTTGTGGGATCCACAGGGTTTGATACTCTCTTCAGTTTAACATCTATGAACATGAAGCTGTTGGGTGAGATCATCCATCACCATGGAGCAAAGTCATCAGTATGCAGATAATAATCATAAATCTCCACACCCATTGAGCCAAGTGATGCTTTTGAAGCTACATTGGTTGCCAGTGTGCTATGTGTGTTCAATTAAAAATGCTGCTTTTGAATTTAAGATGCCATGATTCGAGACTGGGTTGTTTGAGGTACCACCTCTCCTTGGTTACATCTATCTTTCCCATTAGGTCTGGCAGAAGAGGATGTTACAGGTCCCATCTGATGGGATCAGGAGATGAGTCGTTTCTACTGTGGTACCCACCTTTTGGAACACCATTCCCCTTTTGTCCTTCCAGAAATCTCTTAAATCAAGTTTCCGCCTCCTTCCCAACAGACTTGGTATTTACAGTAATGGGGATCCTATTAAAAAATCTGTGATTTTTTAATATGTTCTTAATTGTTTTTAATGTTTACTTAGGATTTGTTTTAATTTGTTTTAATCATGTCAGTGAGGTGAGTAGTTATACAAATTTGATAAATAACAATATATAGTGGTAATAGATTGAGACCTTTGAACTATGGTGGTGGAGAAGACTCCTGCAAGTCCCTTGGACTGCAAGGCAATCAAACCGGTCAGTCCTAGAGGAGATCAACCCTGACTTGCTCTTTAGAAGGCCAGATCCTGAAGATGAAACTGAAATGCTTTGGCACCTAATGAGAAAGAAGGACTCACTGGAGAAGAGCCTAATGCTGGGAATGATTGAGGGCAAAAGAAGAAGGGGACAGTAGAGAATGAAGTGGCTGGATGGAGTCACTGAAGCAGTAGGCGTGAGCTTAAATGGTCTCTGGGGGATGGTAGAGGACAGGAAGGCCTGAAGGAAAGTTGTCCATGGGGTTGCGATGGGTCAGACACGACTTCGCAACTAACAACAAAGTGGTAATAGAAACTATTAGCCTTCCAAACCATATTTCCTCACCTTATTTCAGTTCAGGCTTACATTATAGACTATTGCTGTCCCATGATAGTTCTGTATTGGTCAGCCTGTCCTTATTCCAATCTGCAAAATGGGAAAAAGCACAATTTTTTTTGTAAACAGTTCTCAGCTTCCTACAGGAAAATGGTTACAGTTTTACTTTTCAGACTGTTAAGATTTCATTCTTTCCCCATATTTTCATTTTGCAACACAACTTCAATTAGAGTATACCTTGTACTATATTCCTGTGACATACCACTAATTTTAATTCCAGTTTTTTTAGTGTTCCTTATGAGTAGCTTCACTCTAAAAAGAAAATCTGTTGTGTCAAAAGTACTCATACAGTTTTGTTAGTAGACAATTAATGAATTGTCTGTCTGTCCAGGTTGTCATGCAAACAATGTATATACCCTGAAGTCATATGGTGCACCCCAGTGTTTGAAAGATTTAAATTTTCATCTATAAAATCAATGTCTGGATTTAAAAGATAAACTGCAAAACCCCGTAAAAACATATTTAATATATAGGCATGTATAATTAATTCTGTAACATGGTTTGCCCCAGGCAAGCTCTTTTTTCCTGTCTCTCTGGTGGCATTGGATTTTATATAATTTTGACAAATAAATAAATGAAAACTTAATAATATAACAGAACCATATCCATGAATCAAGAGAGAGCCAATGGTAAATGAACAGAAACGTTAAATACATTATAATTAATACAAAATACATTTTGTGAAGCTCTGCATTTTGATCTTTTCACTTACAGTTTTGCCCTCAGTACTTCCTCAAAAGCTTCCTGTTTATAGAATGTAATTTACAAGAAGCTTTTCTTGTCTCCCAGAGAAAGAGACAATTTGTAGATTGTTCACTTGGTTATATAGTCCCATCAGTTTTTTTTAATGCAGCTATTTCTCAGAAAGGTTCCAAGTAAGAGACCATAAAGAAGAATAAGGATGATGGAGGAGGAGGAGAAACAGAAGCTTTCAGAAACCTCAGTGGTCAACCTGGTGCATATATTTGAGAACTTCAGGTACAAGGGATTTTGGGAGCTGTTGTAATGTCATGGTTGAAGGTCAGATGAACAAGAAAGAGCTCAAATAGTGGAAGATTGAAATATAGGATTTATTATATTACAGTGTAGGAGAAAATGCTTTGAAGTCAGAGAATTGTGGCTACACAAAGGTAGCTTTCCTCTTTGGAAAAGTGATAAGAACTATTTTTTCCTTGGTGCGTTAAACCATGGAGTATAGACCTGCATAAAAGTTATTTAATAACTCGGGTATTTGACTATAATAAAGCTTTGATGTGAATGTTGTTTAAATTAGGTTAGAGTCAAGAAGTTTGCTTCCCTGCTATGAAATGGTATATTTAATGTATTCTATTTTTTATGGTGTGGTTTCCAAATCTGTCCTAAATTTTCTGCTGCCTTATAATAGAACATATTTGGAAACTCTGTTTCTCATACTTGATGCTGAGATACTTTTATTTCTCAACTAACTAGAATTTGCCATGGAATTAGCTGGATTTAGTCTTTTTATTCAGATACTTTGCCCAGATTCTTTGAATATTCAGAAGAAAGAGAGAGAGAAAAGAGGTTAAGGAACAGCAACTGTAGTACTGTGCAGAAAGAATGGGATAGCAAACTTAATTCCTTTGTTACCGTCTACTGGTTGCCTGGAGTTTTGTAGACTAGATCTGGTATCCAGGTCAAATAGATTTTTGAAATTTTATTATATGACTTAGGAGTCCCCATTTTTATGTATCTGGTTTGGCTGATCTGGAACCCTCTGAGTACAGTTCTCTTGTTGATTGTGAACTGTGGTTTGCTCTTTAAAGTGAAACTTTGGTAAAAGGAAATAATTACTGACTTCGGGAAAAGTTGAGGAAGCTTAAGTACGTTATGTAGATTGTGAAACAGAAAAGAGGATGTAGTCCTTGGGAGTAACACTCAGTTTGGAAAAAGAAATGCAGATTTATTTTTGCATAGGCTGATCTTATCTATAAGAGACATAAACAGAAAATCTGATGACTACATAGAAAGGAAGAAAGAGAACAGAGTGCATTTCTGAGGATCCTCCACCCCATATCTATTCTTTCATATTGTAAGGTAGTATTGATTGAAGCCGCTGGCCCATTAATAGCTTGGCAAGGCTTCTCCCAGTTGCTGCGCTTGGGGTGAAGTGCTGGACAAGCAGAAATTTGTCTACCCTGGCTTGCCAGTCACCGGGGCCTAGTTGCCCTAGGGCTTCTTTGGCCGATCTCACCATTCTTTCAGCCTGGCCATTGCTGGCCGGATGGAAAGGAGCGGTCAAGACATGGCAAATGCCCTGCTCTGACAGGAATTCCTCGAATTGGGTGGCTGTAAGTTGTGGCCCATTATCGGACACTAGTACATCGGGTAAACCATGTGTGGCAAATAGCCTCCTTAAAACCCTTATGATTGCTTCGGCCGTGGTTGACCCCATGAGGATAATCTCCAACCATTTGGAGTAAGCATCGATAACCACAAGGAATGTTTGGCCGTAGAATGGCCCCGTGAAATCTATGTGGACCCTGGACCAGGGTGCCCTGGGTCTGTCCCACTCTTGTGCCAGGACTTTAGGGGGGGGGCAGCCCTGGACTCCTGACATGGTGGGCAGCTGGCTACCCACTCCTCAATTTCCCTATCCATGTTTGGCCACCATACATAGCTCCGGGCAAGGGCCTTCATTCTGACCATGCCCGGGTGACTCTCATGCAGTGCCATTAGAATATCCTCTCGTAGTGATGAAGGAACAATAATGTGATACCCCCACAACAGGCAACCCCCTTGAACAGATATTTCATGCTACTTGCAAACAAATGGTTTAAACTCTGGGCTAACAGGCCCTTGGGGGCCATCCCCTCCACACCCAGTTCAAAAGAGTCCGGAAAACAGAGTTATTGGCCGAATGAGCAGCCACTTTGGCCGAAGTAACCAGGTCAGAGTCCAGGCAGTCTATGAGCAGGACGGGGATGCCCAGAGTGGGGTCGTCCTCAAAGTCAGGCAGGGGGCAACAGCTGAGGGCATTGGCGTGCCCCAGGGAGCGTCTAGGCCGGTGGGTCAGCTTGTAGGAGTAGGCTGAGAGGAAGATAGTCCATCTGGTGAACCGGGGCAACAGGGATGCCGGGTTGGGGTGGTCCTAACAAGGGCTTATGGTCAGTGACCAACTCAAAATCCTTGCCAAAAAAATAGTCGTGAAATCGCTTGACCCCGGCCACCACAGCCAGCGCTTCTTGATCAAGCTGACTGTCATTCTGCTCCGTGCTGGAGAGCGTCCGTGAGAAATAGGCGACCAGAGCCTCTTGGCTGTTGGGCAACCGGTGGCTGAGAACAGTTCCGACCCCAAATGGAGATGCGTTACACACTCGGACTACTGGCAAGGTGTCATTGAATTGGATCAGGAAACTGTCCTCTGAAAGAAGTTCCTTGACAGCCCTGAATGCAGCCGCTTCAGTACGCCCCCAGACCCAGGGTGCCTTCTTAGCTAAGAGCCAGTGTAGGGGCTCGGCAACAGTCGCTTTGTTTTTAAGGAAGACGCTGTAGAATTTCAGCAAGCCCAGGAAAGATTGCAGCTCAGTCTTGTTTTGGGGTGTAGGGGCCTCCCTTATAGCCCTGACCTTACTCTTGGTGGGGTGAATGCCTGCCCCGTTGATCTGATAGCCCAGGAATTCTACCTCTGGGACCCCTATTTGACACTTGCTGCTTTTGACTCGGAGCCCGGCAGCCCTAAATCTGCTAAGGACTTGAAGCAATTCTACCATCTTGTTAGACGACTCAGTTGCTCTTGCTTTATCGTTTGAATTTGCCGTGCAAGATGGCCGCCATTCCTTTCTGCTGCCTGGCTGGATCTAGTTGGGTTCTGTCAGCTCTTTTTGCTCTGTCCGTCTTCATGATCCCATCTTCATTGCCAGTTGTTATGTTGGGTGAGTGAAGAGACTGGAGACAGGCTTCATACAACAGTTCTTTATTCCAACAATGTACAAGATCCAGCAAAGAGCCAGTCTGACAGCTTGCCCTTATATAGGGAGCTGTCAGATGGCTCAGCCAATCAGCAGTTTGCATTTCCTGCTTAAACAGAGGACCTGCTTGTAAACAGGCACTCTTGATATGTAACAGAGTTGTTCTTCTGAATTCTAGAACCAAAAACAAGCTGGATTGAGCTACTCCTTGGATCACTGTGAAAAGGATTGGATTACTTCTGCAGCCAAAGATCTAATCCACAAACACACCAGAAACTCTTTGCAAAGTTGCATTGTCAATGATTATCAACAAAGAAGAAACAATAGCGTTCTCTGCTTTGTCCTCTTTTGATATCCAATAGTCAGTGGGTGAAGTTTTCCTATCTTAGAGACAGCATGATCTCATTCCTGCATATCATGCTGTTGACAAATCATAACTGTAGTTGCATGTTCAAAATTAGTAACCCTATCTATGCTGTTGGCCTCTATAACATTTCCTTGTTTGTTTTCAATGATGAAATTTAAATTCTAACTATTTAATTCTGCCTTTAAATGAGTACTATTGCATTGAATATGCATATTAACTTATATAGAGGCATACATGTTTTGTTTTTGGTTTGGGCCTCCCTTTTTATTTTGAAGGAGTAAATAGAACAGAAAAATTTAAAAACTTTGTTTTTCTGTGGACAGGCCCTGCTGCAGTCCTGAGAAAGAACAGACCCTTCCTGGGTTGAGGTTTCAACTAACAACTCCAAGTCCTATGGCATCTTCCATGCTGCCCCCTGTGACACTTGAAAAAGCCATTAGAGACATTAAGAAAGCTGCAGTTATACAGCCTGGCCAGGTGCATTGCAGTACAGAGTCTCTAGAGCAGCAACCGCAAGCTCCTAAAATGCTCCCTGTCAAATGTCTCAGCTCTTTTCGAGGCAAGATCACTATCAGCAACTGGAGGGCAAAACAAGCTTCAGATTCTCAGCCATACTTCACCATGCAATCTGGAAGCAGCAAGAATCAGGTAATAGGTGTTATACCAAGGCACTATTGATATTGTGTACAGATTCTCCTGTTGGGATTTGCAAACCAGGGATAGTCCATAAATATGGATGGTGTGTGGAAAGGCTGTGGGACAATCAAGAATATTTTGATATTAGACACTTTGATAGTTTTGACCAAAATCAAATCATTGAGCTGTTTCATATTTGCATTGGTAATAATAATTAAGAGAAAATGATATCTCACTATAAATTATGTAGGTGACCTGATTTTATTTTATTTTATTTTATTATTTTATTATTTATTTATTATTTATTTATTTATTTATTTATTATTTATTTAATTTTGTCAACACGTGTACAAGATAACAGGTATGATATAAACATAAACAAAAGCAAAGTATGTATAAGTAAATGTAGACAATAGGACAGAAGGACAGGGACGGTAGGCACGATGGTGCGCTTATGCAGACCTCTTAGGAATGGGGTGAGGTCAACTGTAGACAGTCTTAGGTTAAAGTTTTTGGGGTTTGGGGAAGAAACCACAGGTAGTGCATTCCAGGCATTGATTACTCTGTTGCTGAAGTCGTATTTTCTGCAGTCGAGTTTCAAGCGGTTTACATTGAGTTTGAATCTATTGTGTGCTCGTGTATTGTTGCGGTTGGAGCTGAAGTATTCATTGACAGGTAGGACATTGTGGCAGATGATTTTATGAACTACATTTAGATCAGATCGAAGGCGACGTAGCTCTAAGTTGTCTACACCCAAAATTTTACAACCATTTATAAAAGGCTCATTGAAATTCATGAGAAATTTCAGATATTTCATGAAAGAAAACAATTATGATTACTACTGGATTACTACTGAATTACTACGTTTGTGATACAGACTCAAAAGCTGCAAAAGCTGCATATCATCGCTAATGACATCTCACGTTATCAAAATATTTTAAATGATTATGAATCATAGGTTTCCAAACCTATTTCTCTGTATTCACAGGAACCAGAGGAGAAAAAAATAGCTTTGGAGCTGCTGGAAACAGAACAGGCCTATGTGGTTCGCCTTCATCTTCTAGACCAGGTTGGTTGGCAGCTGCATTTCAGCTTTCTGATGTCCACTATCAAAAAGCTGAAAATAAACTACTTCCATGATTATTTATTTTACTTAATAACAATGCATGAAGATATAATAAAAATTGCCTTCTGGATATTTTCATCCTGTACAACTTATTTTTTAAAATTCAATAAATCTCGGATTTCTGTAGCAAGCAAGCAATTTTTAATTCTTTGAAAATCCCAAAATTTTCACATAGTAAAAACAGAGCCCTTTCTGATATTCCACTGTCAAAGTAACTCCTAATTATTCTCCTAATGGGACTCCATTGATTTGGAAAATTATATGGAAAATAAAAATCCTATCTGTCCCTTAATCAATTCTGTCCCTTATAATACTTATCTGATTGTAGCTGAATGAGGAATGGAAGCAGGATCATTTCTTCTGCTCTGCTAAGGATTTTTATTTATATGATCTTTTATTTTGTTTCTATTCCAGATGACCTTTAATTACTATTATAGTAATTATAACCACTATAATTCTATTTTATAATTATAACAATTGGTACTTTAATTGCCATAAGTTTAGAAAATGCTAATCCAGATTTCCTGATTTTTCTCCTCCCAGGTTATCTCTTTTTCTCCCTTTATGTTATGCTTTTAATATCCAGGTCTGCAGGCAGATGTTATTGATCTTACAGAACTTTCTGCAGGAGACTTTTGGGTTGAAAAGTAGGGTGAAGCATTGTAATTAAAACTGTTTTTTCTTCATTGACTAGAATGTTCTTTACAGGTGTTTTTCTCAGAGCTAATGAAAGAAGCCAGAACTACAAAGGCATTTCCGGAAGATGTAGTAAAAATGATATTCTCTAATATCTCCTCCATTTACCAGTTCCATTCCCAGTTTTTCTTGCCAGAGCTGAAAAAACGTATGGAGGACTGGTAAGTTATGAAATCAGCCTGCTTGTCTTTTTTTGCCTACTACTTTCCTGGAAAAATATAACAAATTTAATAGTTTGTTGTAAGCTAGACGTGAAAAAGATTCAAGTAGTTTAAGCTTGAGTCACTGAGAGTTTTATCTGAACACTTTGTCCAATCTTGAAAAACATCTTATGTATGGAGAAGGTTGTGTTATGGTACATGGTACATAATGCAACCTTCTAACTTAGTTTATTTTTATATGTATATATATTTTATAAAGAATTTCAGTTATAATAGTAAAACCTAATACAAACTAAACTTAAAGAAGAGAGAACAGGAAGAAGGAGTAAAAAGTGCAAGAAAAAAGAAAGAGTAGAAATAGAAAAGAATATAATAAAGAGAAGACCAATATATATAAAAGTGGCTTCCAACAATCATCACTCTCCCTTACAACCCTGTAATCTCTTAATTTGAGGTTGAGTTGGGGCAATTGGATGGAACTGAGCATTTACTGGCTTGATACCTTTCTTGATGCCATGTGAAGTTTGCAACAGATATTTTTTTCTTTGCCCCCTAGGAGAGAAATATCTGTTGCTACCTGGGATTGAACTCTCAACCTTCCGACTGGGAGGTGAGCATCTTCACTATTAGGCCATCATGCCATTCACGCTTTCAATTTTCATCACAACAAGCACAAAGAAATTTAGTGACTCTTTATCCCCTCAAAGGTTACAAACAATTATGTCTCCATTCCATATCCTACTTCTTACGTAAAACAAATCCCTAAATCTTTTCAGTGCTGGTATCAGCAGAAAGTTCATAACGGCATGTCAGAAGTAGCAACATATCTTGTTTTAACCTTGGTCAAATAAACCAACTTCATATTCATTCCTTTTACTTTTATCAGTATTAATCTTTATTTCATTCAAATATTGTTGTAGCATTTGATTTTCTCTTAATTTCTTCTTTATCCTGTTACACAGAATTCTTTAAGTCTTTAACAAGCCTCTTTTGTAAATCTAATAAGAAAAAAGAATCCAAGTCATTTTCTTAGTTTGTCTCTTATATTTCTCTTTTAAATGTTAAAACTTCAGCAAGTTTCTTTTGTAGATCCAGTGAAACGTTCATTTCTAAGTCCTTCTCTTGGCCTATCAACTGTAAATCCACTTTTGATATCATCTCTATCTTTCCAGATAAAATTTATTCTATATACAGTATGTGATGTTTTCAACAAAATCTTTTGGACATTGTCTAGCTATTATTACACAATGTTGATATTGTGGCTTATATTTTCTGATTCTATTCTTCAAAAATCTTCCTTAATATTTTTATTCCTATAAATTTCTGAATCATTTTATGACTTTATAAATGTTTCCTTTGTCTAAAACCTTAATCCCCTCTAGTGTCAGTTTTTCAAATCAGGAAATTGCTTATCTTTGTTATGTCTTTTAAAAACAAAACAATCTGTTTCCCATCATAAAACATTTGTTCTTTATAGTTAATAACAAAATCGTATTATAAAGGTTTCACTATTCTAATTTTACCTGGATGTTTAGTCTACTTATAACTTTGTAAAATCGAAATCTTTTTTAGCTTTTTCCTATTTATTTCAGATTCGTTAAATTCTTAAGCTTATGGTTAATATTCTCTTTAATTCAGGATTAAAGGCAGTTGAAAACGTTGTTTCATTGTTGTTTTCATATTTGCCCTTCCAAAAGTCTCTAATAGCTTAGAAATAGTTAATGAGCAATTTCTGAAAATAATTAGAACAGGAGGTTTGCGAATCCTTTAAAAGATTCAGCTGCCATTGTGAGCAAAATGGCTAATCCCATTGTTTCCTGGTGCTTAAACCCACAGAAAACCACTATTCTGTATTCTCTTCACAAGGAGTAGTCATCTGGAGCACATGTGGACCATCTCCTGTCCTCTTTTTATCTGGAGAGATTCCAAGGAACCAGTCTACTCACTGGTTCTTTGATCTTTGCTGTGATCATCAGCTTCACTTTTATAGAACAATCTTCAGTACACCATACCTCCCTGAATGGCTGACTAGCTGACTTTGTGTTGTTTTCACAGTAGGCAGAGAAAAGGATATTTTGACAAACAGCATTTTTAGAACATTGATTCTAATGTTGCTATATTAATGATACTATTTTTATTTATTTAATGGTTTATTCCATCAGTTTGTATTCTTAAGTTCTATAAATATAACATCCACAGCAACAATTCACTTCTTATGAACACTCCTATAATGTAATGCAATTCATTGATTGATTATGTACCATCAACTTGGCATTAATCCAGCGTGACCATTCAGATTTTCTCTAGGATAGGATGCAATAGGCAAGTATTTTTAGTATTTACCCTGGCACTTTGTAGATTTAAATTGATTTACATTATATTCCTATCCATCCCTATTTATTTTGATATGCCTCTCCCCTTAATAGCCTTTAATGCATACATCTCTGTAAGCTTCTGTTCTTAACTGAGCAAGTTTATATCTGTTTTTACAGAAGTACCTGCCATCTTCAACACTTGTTACAAGCTCTGAAAAGTGAAATACCATAGTGGGTAATATAAAAAGTTTCAACAAAAGAGAAAAGCCAACACAAATCATATATTGCCTGTTTACCTATTTGGAACATATTCACCATCTGAATACAGATGGTTGCAACCATCTGAAACCTATTGTAATCATTTTTGAAAAGAAGTGAAAAGAAAATTAGTACTACTTTGCAGGGAGGTATTTTTCAGAATCAAACAATTGCTTATTAAAATATGAGTTATGTCCAGGTATGAGTCATAAGACCAGTGATAGATGCAGCTGGATATTTCTCCAGGATTCCTAGTCTATTTTAGCCCTTTTTTTTGTTGAGATACCAACAATGTTCTCTTACAATTCTTGCTACAGGGATTCCAATCCCAGAATTGGGGACATCATCCAGAAAGTGGCTCCTTTCCTGAAGATGTATAGTGAATATGTGAAGAACTTCAACAAGGCAATGCATCTGATCACTGTATGGTCAGAAAAAGTGTTGCCATTCCAGGAACTCATCTCAAACATTCAGGTAAAATGGTTTCAGAGCTCATTATACAATTTGTTTTTTAAAAATTCAGATTGGTTTTAATTTGATTAGCTATATATTTGTTTAGATATATAATCTAGTGTGCACATATCTTATCTGAAATTTCTGGATTTACTGATTTGAATATTAAGAACTTATGATTATTCTCAACCATTTCATAGTAGAAGGCTTAAATAGGTAGGCTTAGAATCCCATGTAGTCCCTTTCCATGCTTTCCAATTCAGGATAGGAATACATTAAAAAAAAGGTACAAAAATGAAGAAAAATCTTTAAAAAAAATTCTATGTCCAAGATCTACTAAGATAATTGGAAAGGAGTCTCCTCTCCATTTATTATCTTTCTGAAATATTAAATTTCTCTTCTTTTTTTCTCCATGGAATTAGGCTTGGGTTTAGGAAGGGAACCTCTGTTAGTATTAAGAGTAGTTTTCTAAATTTATTTGCTGTATGCATGTATGATGTACAGGGTCAAGGTATAGAAAAAGTGTTAATCCTTTTCTACTCAATAGGATTCTCCCAGAAAGTCTCTTTTTATCAATTCAATTTCAAAACAGTTTACAATAATTCAAAATATTTTTTGTTGGCAATAATTCATTGCTTTTTTAAAAAACACCCATAATTGTTGCATATGTGGGAGAATTATTGTTTGCAGAAAGGAATGACTAAGCCTTCCTTCCACAATTGTGTGTCTTCCCTTTTTGGTTGTGTTCTTAAAAAAACCCAAAACCCAGTCTCCTGGCTGAAAACGTGCCTTGGTGGTGATGGTCTAGAACAGCGATTCTCAACTTGTGGGTCGCGACCCCTTTGGGGGTCAAATGACCCTTTCACAGGGGTCGCCTAAAACCATAGGAAAAACATATTTCTGATGGTCTTAGGAACTGAGACACCGCTTCTCTATCCGTCTCCAGGCGGGTCCACCCACATGCAAATAGACTACTGCAAAAAAAAATTCTGTACCATGGGAACTTCTGAGCATGCGCAGAAGCCAAATTTCTGGCACTGGGCATGCGTCGCCATCTTGTTTCCGGCTTTTTTTTTTTTTTGCAATTTTTTTAAAAAAAATCGGCACTGTGCATGTGTGCACGTGCAAAGCGCACACGCGTCCATGAGGCACGGCCACTCAGCGCAAGAGGAAGGGAACCAGCAGCGAGGTAAGTTAGAACCCACCCCTGAGTTTCCTAATAATTTTATTATTTTATGGTTGGGGGTCACCACAACATGAGGAACTGTATTAAAGGGTCGCGGCATTAGGAAGGTTGAGAACCACTGGTCTAGAAGAAGAGATGTTAATTTTTCTTTCCTAACTACAATCGCCTTTGAAAATAGATGGGCTATAGGAACTATACATAGCATCAGCTTTGAGAATAAGCCTCTTCATAGGCATGAAGAGTACCTTGAGGTGGTGGCATCCACCTAGATTGGTACTGTTTGGCTGTTGATTTTCTGATTGGGAAATTTGAGGATGAAGTGAAGCTTATTAAGGAGCTATTTTCCCATTCATCAAAGGGAGCAAGGCTTTAGGGTGGAAACTGAGCCTTAGCCGAAATCTGTAGTCAAGACAGGAAGGTTGTGTGTGTGTGTGTGTGTGTGTGTGTGTGTGTGTGTGTGTGTGTGTGTGTGTGTGTGTGTGTGTGTGTATGTACAGATACTAATGAATCCTTCATTGTCCTGGTCCTACTTTCTTTTTCTCTAATTGTTATTGTCTTGCACAGAAACGGGAAGTGTCTGCTAATTTAACCTTGCAGCATCACATGTTGGAACCAATACAGAGAATTCCCAGATATGAACTCCTCCTGAAGGATTATATTCAAAAACTACCTTTGGAATCACCAGACAAGGAAGATGCGCAGAGTAAGAGTTTTGCTTTGGTCCCTTCTTTTAGAATGGGAGCCACAAAAAAAAAAAGTGAGAAAACTGATCAATCTTGCCTTTGAAATGATGCCTTCTGGTCTCCTTACTGAATGATTTTAGATGTCCATGGTACTGGTGCTCTTTCTAATGTGCCATAATTTGTCCAAACTATTCCTCTGTTGCTCAGGGTCACAATTGCTAGTATAGTATTGGGCATGAACTAACTGTATAAAAGAGTTGTAAGAATACTATTATTTCTTGCAGAAGCTTTGCAGATGATTTTCACAGCAGCTAAACATTCTAATGCTGCCATCGCTGAAATGGTGAGTGTCCAGCTCAGGGGTGTCAAACTGGCGGCCTGCGGGCCGGAAGTGTAACGTGCAGGCTAAGCTCACCCCAGCTCCATCAAAGGGAAAATCGTCACAAAACATCATGTGACAGCAACGTGGCGTGGCGAGTTTGACACCCATGGTGCAGCTGATTAGTCATCTCATTCTCCTTCACTATACGCAGGTATCTCAATAGCCGAGTTACCGTTTTCCATTTTGTGAATCTTTATTCCATTGTTTCTGCAGGAACGACTCCAAAACCTATGGGACGTATATCACAGGCTAGGCCTTGATGATGACATCGTTGATCCTTCTAATGAATTTATTAAAGAAGGACCCATTCAGAAAATCTCTTACCGGTTCAACAATACCTCAGAGAGATACCTGTTCCTGGTGATATATTTTTATTTTATTTATATATTTCTTAAATTTATTTGCCACCTATCTCGCCATAGGGCTACTCTAGGCGGCTAGTTTATTAGTTGTAAAGGGATGGAGCAAGAAGATTGTATCAAGTTTCTGATGGGGACATCTCTCTCAAACTCCCAAATTATTTGGAATGGGGCAATATTAAAAAAAGAATATGGAAAAAGTGACGGTATACAGGTATCCCTAGACTTATAAACATTCATTCAGTTCATTCAGCGACTTCAAAATTATGATGGTGCTGAATGAATGGACATATGACCTATATTCAAAGTTATGGCTATTGCAGCACCCTTTCAGTCTCCTGATACAAATTTGAGTGCTTGAAAATTTGCCCTTCCTTACAACTGGCTGCCCACAACCTGACTATCTTTCCCTCCTCTGTGCCTCCTCCCTGCCCCATCATGCCTTGCTCCATTTATATCTTCCAAAGATTTCCTTTCCAGAAGAGCATTCGGATGATGTGATGCGTGGGCTTTCTACAGAGGCTCCCCCACGCCATTTTCATTATATCTCCAAAAGGTGCAATTTTCCAAATCATGCCCTTCTGAGAGATCACAAAATTGGTGCCCACTTTCAGAATGGCACAAGGTGGCCTCTGTAGGAAAGCCATGAATCACATCGATTGGGAGGAATTTTGGAAAGATGCTCTTCAATACCGGTAGAAGTAAGTGGAGCATAGTATGACATGGCAGGGAGGAGAGCCAAATCTGTGAGACTTGTTGGGTCAGAAAAGAGGCACAAGGCTGTGGGACCCAGCAAGGCAGGAAGTTGTGCATGGGTGACTTGGGGTCTGGGGGGGGGGACCCTGGGAGGCCTGGCTCAGGCCACATGTAAGCTGGGGAGCTACTGCAGTGTGTGCCTAGGCCTGAAATAGAATACTTAATAGTATTAAATAAATAGAAGGCTTAGGCCTGCACTGGACCTCTGGAAGGCTTTTGCACCTCCTTAGGCATTCTGGGTTCCACTTAAGAACATACATGGTACTTAATAGCCACAGTGGGGAGATACAGAGTGAGGTGGTCAGAGGTTGCCTTGCTTAATGACTGCAATGATTTACAATTCCAGGCTCGATTGTGGTCATTAAGTCAAGGACTACCTGTAAGGAATGCACTGGCGAGGATCACTGGTGATAAAATATTTTATTGAGATTTACAGACATAATCTGAAAAGCGATTGCAAATATTGTTATGATTATTGTTACGATTGTTATATAAATATAAATATCAGTTTAGCTTAACTTACTGGAAAGGGTAAGGAAGAAATGTAAGATTGTCTCACTTTAATTTTCTTGTTTATAAGAGGGTGCAGAGAGAAACTCTATCAAGCTTTCAAGTTGCTGCTATTATACCTTGCAAACAATAGAGTTTCTATAGTCCTTGTGATGTCTGTTTCCTGACCTCTCTTACATTGAAGTGATGACACAAGGTCTATAGAGAGAAAGGGATTATGTTTTTATTCGGTTTTTTGGTTTTGTCCAACTTTCTTCAAACACAATGTGGATTTGTGGATTTGTTTTGTTTTTGCAACTTTTAGTTTAATAACCTGCTGTTGTGCTGTGTACCAAAAGTCATTCAAGTGGGTGCTGAATTTCAAGTGCGCCACCGGATTGATGTCAATGGCATGAAGGTCAGAATATTTTATTGTCTATTCATATATTTATTCAAGTCAATCTGGAAAACAGCTGTGATGACTTTTATGGAAGTTCCTTTGAGTAAGATTGGATAGAGTTGCAATTTAGGACAGAGAATTCAAGAATTCAAAAGGAGGAAGAGAGAGGGAGAGACCCCAAAACAAGTGAAGTGCTAGGTAGGACTTTGCAGATTTTTGAAGATGAATCTGCTTTAGAGCAGGGGTTTTCAAAGTTGTTATACTACAGAATCTGTTAGTTTAAAAGTATTTCCCAGAGCCCCTGATCAAGAGGCAAAAACTAGTGGCAGAAAATTGGTTGTGTTTGAGTGAACTTAGTTTCTCATGGAACTTCATCAAGTTGTCATAGAGAACATAGTTTGAAAAGTTTTACTTTAGAAAATGCAGGGATTGCTAGTCAATACCTCTCTGCAACTCCTTAAAGCAGTGTTTCTCAAATAGTGGGGCGCGCCCCACTGGGGGGGGGCGCAGAGTGATGCTGGGGGGGGGCGTGGGTGCCGTTGGCAGGAAGTTTGGGAAGCTGAAGCGTTCAGAGAGCACTTGACGTTTCTTTCTGCACAAACGTGATTGGAAAGATCGGGGCACCGCCGAAGGGCAGAAGACATCTGTGGGTGCCGCCATCTTTTTTGGGGAATTTTGAAGAGCAGGGGCCGGCCACGGAGGTGTCTCAGCCCGGTTGGCGAACTCGAGTCAGCCAATCTGCCTCCCGGGAAGCTCATGCTCTCCTCTGAACAAACGCGCATACAGGCAGTCGGAACCGAGTGAAACAGCCCCCAGACCCGGAGTTGCGGGGAGGGGGGGAAATAAAGGTATGTTTACGTGTGTGTGTGTGGGGGGAAAGCAGACAAGGCAGGGGTCTCGTTGCCCCATCCTCTTCTTCCCAAGCTACGAAAAGAAAATAAACACAGCCTCACTCACTCATGCCCAGATGCACGGAGAGAGAGGGGGGAGGGAGGAATAATTGAAGGGTGGCGTTCTTAACCGAATAAAAGAAAAAGTTGCTAGGAAGAAGAGGCAATCCCAGCGGTGGTGAAACAAATCCAGAGAAACTTCAGCGATTCTGCTCTTCGGCGGTGCCCCGATCTTTCCAATCACGTTTGTGCAGAAAGAAATGTCAAGTGCTCTCTGAACGCTTCAGCTTCCCAAACTGCCTGCCAACAGGCCAACTCGAAAGAGACAGAGACAGCAAAAGACACAGATTCGGGAGGGGGAGGGCGTTTAGCCAATAAGCCTCTGGTTGCAACCCCTGGAAAAACAAGGCAAGCGAGGAGGAGGGGGTGGGTATGTGCAGGGTTGGGGGAGAAATGCAGCAGCTGGGGCGAAAGGTAACTCTCAGTTTCTTGCCTATAAGCTGCTTTTTAAAAAATTTCTCCTCTCTTCTGTCTTCTTTTTGCCGGCACAATACCGGTGTTGAAATTATTTTTTATTTTTATTATTTCTTCGCCCGAAGCACAGCTGATCAGCTCCTCAGCTGTGTTTCGGGCTCCTGCTACTGATACTATTTACAGTCGCGATGGAGAGTTGGGGGGGCACAAATTGTTTACTTCTTCGTAGGGGGGTATAACAGAAAATAATTGAGAAGCACTGCCTTAAAGCAATGGAGTCTTTTCCTTAGGATCACTCAGCTATCCTATACATTTCTTGCAGTGTGCTCCCTAGAAAAGATGCTCTCCTGCTGTAATGGTATGTGAGAATGACCTTGAGAGACAGGAGGAAGAGTCGTAGACTAGACAACGGTCAGATAAGAGGCAGCTCAATATGCAGAAGGTATGGCAAATGTCTCAGAAGGGACCATCCCTGGTTTCTTGGACTGTAAAGAAGGGAACAAAGATGTACTTTCAGACTTGCAACTGTAACCTTACAATAAAGCTAGAGCTAGTACTTCTGGGTGACCTTCTTGTCTGGACTACCTTGCAAGGCTGATACCAATCTTGCAAGTCTCAAATTACATCCATTCCCCCTTGCCTTTACAATCCAAAAAACCAGGGCCAATCCCTTCTGGGATGTTTGCCATTCCCCATTCCTTATGCAGACTCAGCTGCCTCTTATCTGACTATTGTCTTTTTGGCTCTTCCTCCTGTCTTCTAAGGCAGGGGTCTCCAACCTTGGCAACTTTAAGACTTGTGGACTTCAATTACCAGAATTCCTCAGCCAAATGCCATTCAATTTGATGAATCACATGCTCTAATAGGCTTGCTCTAGCAAGAGGAAAAGTGAAGTAAGAAAAGTATTTCTTTCTTATTCCATTTGTTCCAAACATTAATGTTAAAAACACAACATATAGCACCAGTAACAGAGAACTACAAAAATTTGAACACAACCATGCTTCAAAGGAGAAGTCAAGGAAACAGATTAAAAACGTTCTGATTATCTGAAAGTTGAGACAGTTCAGTGCCCATTCCACTTAACTTCACCCCAGAAAATAATAATTTTCCAAACTGAAAAAAAAACCCCAAGGGAGATTATATATATCTGTCTGAAGTAAGCATACTTTCATAGTTTAAATCGTATACGACTGAATGAGCTGTATGAAATAAATTAGTATTTACTCTCATTTCAGTGCTCTAATTTTTTTTCTTTTAGGTTCGAGAACTAAACGATGTGCAGTTTCCTCATGCTTTCCTTGTGTCAGGGAAGCAGCGAACTCTAGAACTGCAAGCTAGGTAATTAAGCAAAAAATGTAGCCTTTTTTTATTCTAGCAAAAGAATGTAAACTCTGCCTCTCCAATAAATGACATCTCTTTCTCTGCAGGTCCCAGGAGGAAATGGATGCCTGGCTTAAGGTAGCCATTGCTGCAATTTGTATTTTTTTTTAAAGCTTAGGGACCATCCTGGCCAATGAGGAAACCAAAATACTCTCAATAAGTATAATGGGTTATGAGAATAACCTTGAGAGACAGGAAGAAGAGCTACAGCCTAATCAATGGTCTCATAAGAGAAATCTGAATCCAAGGCATTAATGGGATGGGGAAAGTTTCTCAGAATTTTTCCTCCCTAGTTCTTTTTCTCAAGTTTGGACAGAAGGGGGGGATTTGGAAGTTAGATTGCTCTTGAGATAAAAAAATCTCCTTTAAGTCAGACTTCATAGACATATCATTGTAGTTTTCTTAGCAGCAATGTAGAAGGGACTTATTATTGCCCTCCCTCCCTTTTTTAATTTCCCAACTTTGGTACTTTTTAAGTGTTCTCTCATCCAAGTCCTAACCATGTCCTTCCCTATTTAGCTTTTCAAGATCAGATGAGGTCAGTTGGATGCTACCACATAGCCAGGGGTGGGCTTCAAAACCCCCTAGCAAGGGGTTCTCTGCCTGGTTGCTGGGTAGGCGTGGCCATGGTGGGTGTGGCCTAGTTGGCTTCCTGCACCATGGTGGGGGGGAGGCATTCTTGCCTTCCCCGGGCTCCAGAGTCTTTCCTCGAGCCTCTGGGAGGGCAAAAACGGTCTCCCCAGGCTCTGGAGGCCAGAAACAGGCCCATTTCCAGCCTTCCCGAACTTCTGGTAGGCCCGCTTTTCACCCTCCCCAAGCCTCCGCCCTGCACTTACCTGCATCCAAAACGGGCCATGTGGGGATTCCTGGGAGGGGAGGGGTGGGTGGCCAGGAGTGGGATTTGGGGGTTCTCTGAACTACACAGAATCTTAGCTAGAGGTTCTCCCGAACCTCCGTGAACCCCTAGCATCCCATCCCTGCACATAGCTATACCTTAAGAAATGGCCCACAATTAATGCAGTATCCTTCTATATAGAAGGTTTTGGTGCTGGTAATTTCTAACTTTGGCAGCTAAATTAAGACCTTTGGGAACCCACATGGAGATCTTTAGTGGCTCAAACACATTATGTGATAGGGCAGCCCCGTGCATTTAAAGGGAAGTCAATTTCATTCACAAATACAATGGGTAATAGAGGTAAGAGCAGAAAGCTCTCCCCCACCCATATATAAATCCACCCGTGCTTCATCTTTGATTAGGTCCGTCTTAGATTAAACAGATAGGAGTTGCTATTTACACATGTAAATTGAAACTAAGCTTCTTTTCAGAAATCCTTCTATTCAAAATGTTTTCTTCCTCCCTCCCAGGCCTTCCAGTCTGCCATCAACAAGAAAGAAAAGAGGAGTGAAACCTTCAAGGCTGCAAGCCAAGGGCAAGAAGCAGAGATGCAAGACTCCAGTGTAAATCTCCAGTTACACACCTATTGTGACTCTATCCCATTTGTGCTTTAGAGCTACCGATATTCATTTCCTCTTTTAAAACCACGAACTCATTTTCCAAAGATGGTAACTGTGAAAATTTACAAAGACCTTAAAAGTCTCTGATAAACAAAGGGGAAGGGGAGATGTACAGAAAACACATCTAACAAAGTTTTGTCATTATGTCACATTTACTCTAGTCGTGCTACTTGTGAATTGAGGCTGTCACACCCCCTGTATGTCCAGAGGTTGACCGAAAGGGTTGCTTGATTCAGAGTCTCTTTTCTTGCAGCAGGGCCAGTCACAGGAGCTGGGGAAATGGGCTCCCCAGTGGATAAGAGACAAGCTGGTCACCATGTGCATGCGCTGCAGAGAGCCATTCAATGCTATCACACGAAGAAGGCATCACTGCCGAGCTTGTGGCTATGTGAGTGAGCTTATTTGTTCTCTACACCCCCCCCCCAATTGTTTTAGGATAGAATATTAAAGTTTGTTGCAAAATCAAAACCAGAAGCACACACAGATGACTGATTCAGCTGGATTCATAAACTTCTTTATAAACATAATATATATATTTACAATACCACAAGTAGAATTCTTCTTCAATCAGTTATAGGTAAACACAAGCAGGAGAGTTAGTTTCATTTCAGCAAAGTTCAGAGTGGAAGAGTACAGAGTGGAGACTGGAGACTGGAGCCACACCCAGCCTTAAGCTTAAGTTCCAGTTTCAATTCTCTGCACAGACTCAGAACTGGTTAGCTCCCATTGGCTGACTTAGTTGCTACTGTATGACTATTCATTGGCTAACCTTGTTAACATGACTCTCCCAATCATGAATATTCTAACAAACAATCAAGGTAATTGATAGGTTTTGCTGATCTGAAGAGTTAGACTGAGAACAAGGGTGATTATGGCTAGTGCAATGGCAGACTTGATAAACCTTGCCAATAAAACTGCAGGGACTTGTCCAAGCAGTCTTCAAGAACTGGATACAATGAACTTTAAAAAAAAACAACTCACCACATCTAACCTTCTCCAAACCTGTGGTTTTTCTCCTGGAGGCAGGTGGTGTGTGCCCGGTGTTCTGAATACAAGGCTGAATTGCAATATGACAAGAATGGACTCAAACGTGTCTGTGCGGAATGCTATGTCTTCCTAACAGGGAATTTGCTGCACATCGATCAGCATGGGAAGCACAAAGGCATTCTGGAGGTGAGGGAAAAGCAGACTGGGAAGGTCTCCTTCTTCTCTTTTCTCAGGCTTGTTTCTTGGTCTGTTGATAACTTGACCTTCTGGGTAGGAATTTTGTTATTGCAGCGATTTCACTTTTGTCATTTTGAAAGTACTTATCTAGCAAACACTTCACCATCAACATTACCTATACAGAAGCATGCACACATAGACATTGTGTTCTTTCCTTTCAGGCAAGCAACATTATGCAGCATAGAAAGGAGAAAAATATAGAAGAGCCAAGGAAACTAAAAGCCTGAGATACAAGGGGGGAAAAGAAACAAAACAGCTAAAGCTACTTTGTCATCTCACTTCTTTGTCATCAGGGCCAACTATGACTTTCTCAGACTCTCATCTCTTCTTGAGCCCTTCACTCTTCTTTCATAGGGTTGTTTCATTATTCATTCATTCTTTATGACCAAGCCACCTCAATATACTGTATAAATTCGCAGATAAGCTCATCTGTATATAAGTCAACCTTCAGGATTTTGTGTGTGTTTTTTTCAATATATTCTGCAGCGCTTCTTTGTTTTTATCTTTGTATAAAAAGATAGATTCAACAACAAAGATTCTTTGTTTCCAGAAGAGATCCATTTTAAATTTTCACAACTGGCTTATCTCTTGGTGGTACATTTTCCATGTACTTTGGTGAAAAAAAATGAGAGTCAGATTTATTTGTGGTTGGGCTTACTTGTGAGTATGTACTGTATGTATATTTTAAAAAAACATTGCTATGTATATTTGCAGAAGAGCTCATCTGCAGATAAACTAAACTCAATTTTGGCGTGTATTTTAGAACCTAAAATTCATGACTTATCCACAAGTCATATGGTGTTTTTTCATACTTTTTTCACACTCGTTCATTGCTGTATTCAGCTATCATTTCTATTCCTACTCCTATTCCTACTCCTACCACCTTTTTATCAACATTTGCATGTCTTCAGATTTCTTCATTGTAGTGAGCATCCTTCCAAGGTAGAAAAATATATTGCTCTATTTTTCACAAGTTATAGATCAATTGCAATTGTTCATTCCATTTTCCTTGGCATAACTCAATCTCTTTAGACTTCAATAGATTGCTTTTCAAATCCATACTCCTTATTGTATCATCCATTTTTCTAATATTTGCTACAAATATTTGAGTCCTCAGCCAACAATTATGGTATTGTGTGCTTACAAAAAACTGAAGGTTGGCATATACATTGTCTATGTCACTACAAACATTCATTGTGCATTGATCCATGAATATATTAAGCAAAAAAAGGAACAACACACATTCTTGCCTTCCCCTCTGTTCAATGTTGAACATTTTTATGCATTCCATTTATTCTCATTCTTTATTTCTATCATATGCCACTGTAATTACAGTCAACCAAACTTCAACTTGATATTTGCACAAAACACTGAAGCATATTCACTTTGTCATATGCTCTCTCTGCATTTATAAATAGAGAATAAACTTTGTTTCTCACAATCATACATTTCTCAAAAACCTGCTGAAGAGCAAGACTCTATTCAGCACATTTCTTGCCAGGTATACTATAAAGCCCACTCCAGTTCCCAAAATAACTGTTCTTGTTCTCTGTACTTGCTACTTTTCCCTTTTTATATGGGAACAATAATAGCATTCTTCCATTATATGGTCCATGATCAAAAATAGATGAAAACTTTTCACATGTTAAACAAGTCAAACAGCCATGCCATAAAAAACCATGTATTTTTATATTTTTAAATAAATGCATTTTCTATTTGCACCATCTTTGCCTTACAATTTTTCAATGTGGTTGCAGCATTTACGGTATAACTTTTTCACCAGTTTTTTTCTTGGACAGTAACATAAGATTCTTTTCAATTTCACTCTTCAACATACCTCTATCATTCCCATATACATGTTTAAAATACTCTTCCCAGCATTGTCTTATTACATTTTCATCCAAAAATCACTTCATTGTTGTTAATTGCTATCGACTTCTTGTTTAGCTCTTTTTACAATTTTCAGAACATTTTTTGATTTCCATCAAAAATTGCTCTGAATTTTCTTTTCCTCTTTTAATGGTTGTACTACTTTATGTTCTATAGCTATATTCTTTGCAACTATTGTTGTGTGCTCTATAATTATATTCTTTGCAACTATTGTTTCTCTATATACACATTATTCAAATCCCTTTTATGTTCATTCCATGCAGCACTAATTCTATTATATGCATTTTTCTTCATTCATGGCCTTTTTCACTTTCCACTGCCATCAAGCATCCTTTTAAATAATTTTCATTACCATATTCTAGAGATTTCCTTGGGACCCAGTAACATATTTCTTTTCATTCTGTACCAAGTAGCTTCAATATCCTCTTTTTCACAGCCAATTTCCATTATTTCTGTTGAAAGATTAATCTATTCTCAAATAAGTTTTTAGCAGATTTATCTCTCCCATTATCATTAGAGCATAATATGCAGCTATTACCACCCTACAAATTCAAACTTCCTTATGCACCCACAACCACCTAAACATTAGTTCATACACTTTCTGACATACGTTTTAGCTCCTTCATGTACAGGTAGTCCTCGGTTAAGAATGGGAATTGGGACCAGAATTTCTGTTGCTAAGTGACACAGTCATAAAGCATGATGTCATATGATCATACTAGTTCCAGCACTCCTGGTTTTTGTCATTGAGTGAATCCCACACTTTGAACTTCTTGCTGTTGAGTGTCCCTCTAGTCACATGAGTAAGATTCATACTTGCATGAATTCTGCTTGCACCTGCTTGCCATGACAATGTTACAGCATCCTATGACTATGAAGTTGCCATGTGAGACTTGCTTGCCTTCTCCATTGACTTTGCTTGTCCAAAGCCAGCAATGAAGGTTGCAATAGATGATCACATGACTAAGGGACACTGCAATGATGTAATTGCAAGCTGGGTGTTAAGTGCCCAGATTATAATCATGTGTCTATGAGGAATCTGTGATGGCCAGAATTTAAAGGACCAGTTCCAAGTACCACTCATAACAGTTTGAATGGTCACCGAACAAATGTTTATTAAATGCGGACCACCTGTAATATATATATATCTATATTTTTTCTTGGATTTCATTCATGCTCTTTACCATTTATTTCTCTTACATTCTAAGTCTCAATCTTTTATATGGCATAAGTATCACTATAAATTGTGACAATGTGACCTCTGTTGCCCATTATGACTTTGATCATGGATTGAAATTTTGTACAATATAGAAAATATGTCAGCTAAATTACCAGCCTTAGTTATAACCATGTGCACCTTTTGTTTTTGCTGAATTAAAAAAGAAATTAGTTTCGGCACATTTTGGCAAATATGCTATAAGTGCAGCCCAAACCTAGTTTTATTCTGAGTATGCTCAGACTATTCTATGCAGACTAGAATCTCTAATCTAGAGACTAATTTGAAATCCAGTATGGTTCAAGAAGTAAACAACTGTTTCTAAATGCAGTGCATAAGGGATTAATTAGTATATATTAGCATACATATTAAGAACCTCCGGTTAATGTGCCTAATTTGGGCATGGGAACCCTAGTTTAGGTCCTCCCTTCCAAGATAGACTTCTTGATTGATTTTAGACAAACACTGACTCTTAGGTTAGCTTGCCTCTGAAGTTGAACTGCAAGCTAGGAATGCCAGGAATGCAACTGGAAAAGCTTTTACCTAAAAAAAAAAGAGATCCTTGTAGAAAGACAACTTACTGAAACACACATCTGTTTAACTTTATTTAGATCAGGATTAAGAAATGTAAGGATCTGCCGGCTCCATTCAGCCTGCTGAATTCTGGATTGCAAGGCCATTATGAAGTCATAATGCATGGAAAACCTGGATGAACTAGAAATTTGGGATGAATGACATTACCTGTTTTGAATTTGTTATGTTCCTTAAACAGATCCGCCAAACATACTGTATTTTTCAGAGTATAAAAACCTTAGTTTTTTGGGAGGAAAATAGGGGAAAACAATCTGCCTACCAGGTAGTCATCTGGCTAGCATCTTTAGTCTGGTCAGTTTCAGCACATTATTTTATCCCCTGGTTAAGACTTAAAAAAACCTTCTTCGGAGAGAGTAACAATGAAAGAGCCTGCAAGCCAGTAAGAGCTGGAAGATCGTTAGCACCTGGTTAGGGCTAGAAAAAAACTTATTTGGAGCAAGTAGAGCAATGAAAAAACCCCTGCAAAGACTTAGGGCTGGAAAAACATTTTTCGGAGAGAGTAACAATGAAAGAGCCTGCAAGGTAAGAGCTGGGAAGATTGTTAGCACCTAGTTAGGGCTGGGAAAAAAGCTGCGAAAAGCTACATTCAGAGTATAAGACGCGCCCAAATTTTCAGCCACTTTTAGGGTTGAAAAAGGTGCATCTTATACTCCAAAAAATACAGTACTTCATTTCTAGAAGGTCTATGAGATTCCTTTTAATGTCATAATTTTATGAATCCTGGCAAAGAAATAGGAGGTGGAAGAAATTTCACAGCAAACTTTTGCCTACATCATGTGATTGATTAGATTTTGAGGAGCAATTTTGTCAATAGAAGCTGTTTTCGGGATATGGTCAAGCTACTTACTGGACTAAGGAAAGATACTTAGTTATCAGTGTTGATGCTTTATAAAGTATTTCAGATACATTCATCCTCCATAGAGGATTTTAGCTATGACAGCTGAATGAAATCTCCATGTTCTCTTTTGGGTAAGAGTTATTAATAATGCTGTGAACCATTTGTTTAATTGGCAGAAAGAATCTGCAGAAATATCAGGGCAGAGCCTAATGTGCAGTTTTCTGCAGCTTATGGATAAGAATGGAAAGGGGAGCATGCGTGGCTGGTTTGTGATCCCACGAGATGATCCACTGGTGTTGTATATTTATGCTGCACCTCAGGTATGTTTTTGCATAGAGTTTATTATGATGGAAATTAATAAGGCTTACAAATGAGCTGCTTCCAGAACCCTGCCCTTTGATGATTAATTCTTTCATAACATCAACCTTGGGTTTATAAGAACATAGAAATTAGTGACAGGAAAAGTTCTCCATTCCAAACTAGCTGTAAGATGTAGTTGTGAATATTTTTCAGCTTCTCCCTTCTTCCACCATTTCCCATCAGCATCATCTCAGAAAATATATTAGATGGACTAATATGCTCGGGGTGATGCATATATCATTTCTTTCACTGTTGCCCCTATAACAGGAATCCCATGGAGTAGATTGGAACTGAAAGATGGTGTCTGGTTTAAAGGCACTCTATGGGCTTCAATGGCTAAGGGTAGACTTGAGCTTGAGTCTCCACAATCTTAAATATTATTTACTTACAGAAGCATTTTGTTCCAACATCATCTTTCCCAGTGATTTTCCACTTCTGGAGGGAAATCATCCCAGCCAGTAGAGTTCTAAAATCCGTTGCTACCAGTTCGCGTGTGCGCGCGATGCTTCTGCACATGCGCAGAAGCCTCTTGGGTGGGTGGGCGGAGCCTCCTGCCACCAGCGCTACCGGTTCACAGAACCAGGCCAAACCGGGAACAACCCACCGCTGATCCCACCCCAATCTGATACTTTTACATGTTTGGGAGTCACCAGGGCAGGGAAGGTTGAATGTATTCCACTGAGGAGAAAAGCAGTAAGAAGTAGAGAGTCCAAGCTGAGCCATGTGCTGCGGTTTGACATGAGAGCAGAAGTAATTGATGAGAAATCAAGGTAGAAATCAGAATATATGAGAGGCAGGATGCACAACTCCCAGCACAAACAAGAAGACTTTCTATAATTTCTACTCTGCCAAGGAATTTAATATATTGTTCTGCTTAGTCAAATATACTTCAGAGTGATTTGAAAATTTCAAGGGAGTTCCTGATCATGAATAAAAATATTGAATAGAGAGGAATGAAGTAAGCAATTATTTTATTTATTACATTTATATGGCTGCCCATCTAGACTGCATGCAACAATTTTAGTTAACTTTTCCGTAGCTAAGCAATAGCAGCCTCTTGAGGCTGTTTTGGTAAAACACAATAAACCAAATTGAAAAGGGAAAAAAAACTCCCAGACAACTATGGATAAAACTAGTTTGGGCTTTCAGTAGTATAGAATCATATCAGTGTGATGATAACAAAGCGATCATATCTCAACAGCAAAGGTCGGTTGCTCCCGGTTTGGACCGGTTCTATAGAACCGGGAGTGGGAATTTCCCCCCGCTTACTGAACCGGGAGCGATCGCCAGTTGGCCACGCCCCTGAACCAGCTCTAATGGTGCCGCCGTAGGCACCGCCATCTTGTTTTTGGCTTCTGTGCATGCGCAGAAGCTGTTTTTTTGTTTCTGCGCATGCACAAAAGCTTGGTTTTTGGCACTGTACGCGCACGCTTGTGCGCCCACATGGCGCAGGAGGAAGTGAACCGGCAGCAAGGTAAGTTAGAACCCACCCCTGCTCAACAGATATATGAAATTAGTTATGGGACATATTGAAAATAACTGTGTTTGGAACCTTTCTTTCCCCTGACCCAGGATGTCAAAGCCTATGCATCTATCCCTCTGTTGGGTTACCATATCGAGCCATATCAGAATAATCCCCGTCACATCTTCCAGTTGGTACAGTCCAAACAGACCTATACCCTGATTGCTGAAACTGAAGAACTGAAGCAGCGCTGGATGAAAGCCATTGAACAGTCAGCCAGGGGAGGAGAAGAAGAAGAAGATTCGTGTGATGATCTGGAATAATTCAAGCTCCTTCTGAGGCTGTTTCATACTCTGAATTGCCACTGTAATAAGCACCGAATCTGTGTTATAAATTCAGTCATATCTTTCAGTTATAACTTTTTCACTGGCATTTTTGTCTAGTAGAGATTTCCTTGGCTTACTGGTGAGCCTGCCACTGAGCATGGCAGTCCCTCTTCTCACGTCCATATATTGTAACTCCTCCCTTTATGTTCTTTCCAAGGCCGCTGGTTACACCTTCAAGGTCATCTCAATGGTCTGGAGCCACCCCACCTTACTTGCTCTTTCCAAGGCCTTTGGTCGCACTCTTTATACTGGTACATATCACCTCATGTTCTTATCAGCTATGCCCGTTCCACCCCTGGTTGGTCTTTTTTCTCTCTCCTTTCACCTGATACCCATATATGCTCGTTACCATTCCCCTCACCGGGGTAGACCATCTAGTCCGGGTGGAGCCCTATTCTTGACCTGGCATATTCCCTATACGGATACATTCCTTCATATATCCAGCGTATATCCAGCGAACTATTCAAGTCCTAGTAAATTGTTGATTTGTCATTTAAATTTGCAAACTTTTATTGATAGTCGTCTTGTTCATATATATATTACATGCTGGTACAAATAATACTTCCTGTTTGTGCATAGACCTTTTTTGATCTACAGCTATGTCAGGGAAATTATTCTCTGATCAGAGATTCTGACACTGAAGAATCCAAAAGTGCTTCCTTCCATCTATTTAAAAAAAAAAGGTGAATGGGATCTTTATCCCAATTCCAATTACAAAATATAACCTATGACAGGCTCAACCTCTCTTATGGGCCCAAGAGAATTGTGTACATGGCATGCTAACATACACTACTTTTAAAACATTTAGATATGTTCAAGGAGGTTGGTTAAACAACCTACATTTGATCTTTTGCTGTAATAGCTAAGTTAAATCTTCATATTCAGAAAAATAATGTAGGGGAAATGGCAGATGATTCTTTTTTTCTGTCAGGTTTTTTAGTAAATTTCTAAAGATAGCAGAATGATCGCAACTGGAGACTGAATGCTGGATCAGATTGGCCATGTACACCAGGAAATGACCCAAAGATATTTTAGGAGGTTATGTTGGTGAAACCGAACATGTTGAATGTTTCAAATCAGAAATAAGTTTGGAATATCTGAATTTATTTCAACAATTACATGGTAATGGCTGCAGATTGTGTAGTCTATTTTCTGACACTTCTAAGTATTCACTTATTTTATTCTTTAGCTGATTAGTTTTTTAGTTGCAATCCCTTTCCTTTTAGGTCAGTAAACCTCTGATTACTTTTCATGTCTCAGTCTTACTGGACTTACCATTACATTGATGGAAGTACCCATCTACAATGGTCTTCAAACCATTTATCTGTACTGTGTATTTTATTGTCAATTATTCAGAATCAGGATATCAATGTTTATTTGATGAACTATTAAATTACCGCAAGCTGAATTTTAGAGATAAATACAGTTAAAAGTAACAACTGTTGAAACTGTTTCCCTTTCCATCTACCTTCCACCTTTCCCCAGGGGTCAGAGTGACAAGATTTCTCTTTGCCCAAATGCTATTTCCTGGTCCCTTCGGTTCCCTTCTCCTTTTAACATTCTAAAATGGTGTCCATGGCTACTTGAGGGTGTCTTCCTTGCCCCTTTCCAAGAAGCTGTTATGTTTTTAGAAAATCTTGATATTTTTTTAAATGAATACTGGAAACTCCAAATGAAAGCACAAACTTCCATTTTTTAAAATACAAGAATAATTTTGTGACCTATAAGCTTTTGCAGAAGATAACATGGTGGCATGGGTGCTGTTCCATGCTTTATTTATTACCCAGAGAAAAAGATAAGCAAGTTGGCACTGGCAGGGAGCAACTGGGAGGAAGTTAAAGGAAATAGAAGGGAACATTCCGTTCTGTCAGGGTTTGTATCTTTTTACCTTCCCTTATCTACGCATGACATGTTTTCAGAATTCCAAAATTTCTACCATCTCCATCAGACAAGTTGGAAGACTACTCTTAACATTCCAAGGTAAGACATAGTGATTGGGAATTCTGGGATGGGTATTCCAACACTTGCAGTGGATGTTACCGCATAAACAAGAGTAAAGCTTGCAAGATGGATACTGTGCATGTCCAAATAATTTAATAATAAATGCTGAAATTCCTTTGTGAACTTTTAGAATGATGGTTCACATCATTCCATATAATGCAGGCTGTATGCCAGGTATCATATATGGCAGGGGTGGGTTCTAACTTACCTCGCTGCCGATTCGCTTCCTCCTGTGCCATGTGGGTGCGCTTTGCGCACGCGCACATGCGCATTGCCAAAAAATCCGTGGGGAAAACCGAAAACAAGATGATGACCGCATGCACAGTGCTGGAAACTTGGCTTCCGTGCATGCTCAGAAGAAAAAAAAAGATGGCGGCACCCACGGACTGGCACTGACCGAACCGGGTCGGTAATGTCATTGTGACATCACCAGCGGGTTGCTACCAGTTCGGGCGAACTGGGAGGAACCCACCCCTGATGCATGGCTACCTGCCTTGTTCCAGAAGTACTGTAAATCGAAAAGGATGTTGCTATCATATAAATACTGTGAAGTGATTTTTCTGTCTGTCTTGATGCTATCAATAAATAAATAAATCTGACTTTTTGAAACAAATGGAACTCTTGCAGAACTTCACTGATGTCTTTTAGCATTACTTTTTTCCGGGAGAAGTGGCTTTAGCATGAGAAGTCATCCATTTGCCATATCTCAACTGTTGCTTTTTAAATTAACATCATTTTATGTTTCCCCCCACTTTAACTGGTTTTCTATTTGAAGCTTCCTCCTCCCCCCAAAAATTAGAATTACACTACATGAAAGATGACAGGGGTAGCATCTGGATGATCTTCTCTGGGTTTGTGAACTTCATTACGGCTTGGATAGAGGACTCTGGAACTGTAGGCTGGACTAAGAAATAATTAAAAAAGAACATAATGGAAGAAGGTAATGGCAGACTGCTACAATCAAGAAAATGGTCTGGACTCATCTGTTAAATTGCTGGAATCAATTTTGAATTGAAGAGACTCTGTATTTACTTAAATCGAAGAGCGTTTGTGGCTTAAGAAGGGCAGGACCTGATGTCTATTTGGAAGATTTTGG
The DNA here is from genome assembly GCA_023053685.1 of Diadophis punctatus similis. Classification (NCBI taxonomy): domain Eukaryota; kingdom Metazoa; phylum Chordata; class Lepidosauria; order Squamata; family Dipsadidae; genus Diadophis; species Diadophis punctatus. Next base: position 44,416,315 of record JALIGW010000003.1, read on the forward strand.
TGTTTTTAACAATAACGGTGTCACCATAGTCTGATCCAAGCGAGGCCAGATTCAAGATAAAAGAAAACAATTATGAGTGACCATTATTGCACATTTTGCAAATTACATTTCTTTGCTAAAATGATCACCAGATCATCTACATTTTTAAGCTTCTGGGAAGGAAAACTGATGCTCATGCTAACTGTGTGCCCTATGTGTGAATATGCATTAAAGGAGCATGCTTTTATCATGTGCATATAATCTGTTTTGTGACTTTCTGATCTTAATAATGCAATAGACTTTCATGCTCCCATTGAAAATATAAGTCATTTTACACTTTTTTTTCTAAAAAGCCTTTGCATCCTATTTTTAATGCATAATTGTGATTCATTATTTATAGTTGAAAAAATATAACTTTCAGAACAGAGAAGAATTTAAACAAAATAAAACGAATCTATTACTATGCCTTGCAAAAAAGTTGTGTTCACTTATTTGAAACAGAGACCTTGTTTTGGAGGCATACTTGTACAATCGTGAAAAAAGGGGTCCTCAGCGGCACCAGAAATATGAATACTGGTATATTTGTGGAATGTGTTGTGCAATCTAGGTTTTGTACACCAGGGTGCACTCTCAGTTATAAAATACAGAACAGGCAGAAGAAGCAAGTGTCTGGGGATTTTTTGTGTGCTGAAAGTAGCAAATCTCGTCAATTTTCCCAGAGAAAAATATGTGGTAGGATATTTGTGGATAAGTTGTTTTACATTATAATGTTACAGGGGGATGAGGAGAGGGACATTAAAAATTATTGAGTACAGGTGCTAATTGAAAGGGGCAGAGCGTGTCCAACCAGATTTCTCATTTTTAAAATGTTTGTCCAAACTTCATGAAGATTCGTTGGAGAAGAAGTTGGCTGAAATGCAGGAGATTAAAATTATTGTGTCTGTCTGTCTCTCTCTCTCTCTCTCTCTCATCTATCTCTCCTATCTATCTATCTATCTATCTATCTATCTATCTATCTATCTATCTATCTATCTATCTATCTATCTATCTATCTATCTATCTATCTATCTATCTATCTATCTATCTATCATCTTTCTCTCTCATCTCTCTATCTCTCTATTTCTCTGTCTGTCTGTCTGTCTGTCTGTCTGTCTGTCTGTCTATCTATCTATCTATCTATCTATCTATCTATCTATATCTATCTATCTATCTATCTATCTATCATCTTTCTCTCTCATCTCTCTATCTATCTATTTCTCTGTCTGTCTGTCTGTCTGTCTGTCTGTCTGTCTGTCTGTCTGTCTGTCTGTCTGTCTATCTATCTATCTATCATACATACATACATACATACATACATACATACATACATACATACATACATACATACATTCAACCAGTTTCAGTCTGACCACCTTGGCTGGAAGATGAGAACCTTAACATGGAGCATGCCAGTTTAGGGAAAGCTGCTAAATGAATTGGCCAGCATTTTCTTTGCTGTCATCGGTACAGGGTACAATGAAAACAGAGGTCTGCGCCATTTCAATCATTTTCTTGCTCACCTAGATTTCTGAGTGTTAGATCTTTGGTTGTTAACATAAATATTCAAGTTATACCATACAGAAGGGGCAGCGCAAGGCTCAGTAGTTAAGATGCTGGTCTTGTCGGCTGAAAATCTGATAGCCCAGATTCAAGACCTGAGAGCCATGCAACGGGGTTAATTCCTGTCCTTGCCCCAGTTCCTGCCAGCCTTACAGTTTGAAAGCATGCAAATCCAAGTAGATAAATAGGTACCATTTTGGTGGGAAGGTAACAGATCTCTGTGAAGTCATTCCACATAACTGTGGAAATGCCTTTGGACAGTGATGGCTCAATGGCCTTGAAACAGAGATGAGCACCAACCCCTATAATCAGCAATGACTAGCGGAATAAAATCCGCAGGCATTCCTTTACCTTTTTACTTTACAATGCAGAAACTCATTTGTGATGCATCGAAAAATTATATGTTAATGATACAGTTTCCTTTGGCTTTTTTCCATTCCACTTCTGGAGAATTAGTGAAGGCTTCAAATGTCTGTACTACCTATACTGTATATATAAAAGCATACTGATCCTTGAGGATTTCATTACATTATTTTCAAATCCATCAGAAATGGGGATAGACTTCACTTTGGCCCAGAGTTCTACTCCTACTTTTCATTGCTGTGATGATCTGGTGATACATGAAGACCTGGGGCAATTTGTCTTACTAGAATCTCATTCACCTCTAGGAATTTTTGCCTCCTCTCAGGTACCCCTTGGGACAATGTAGATACTGTTAGTCTTTATTGACTGACTGACTGACTATATATTTATCTTTCATCTCATGGCACAATTATCCCTCAGGATGATATTCTGAAGCTCAATGAGAATAAGACATTTAAATTAACTGGAAACCAAAGGATACACTTTGTTCAAAGGTGTACCATTAAACAGATTTTCTTTGCCTATAGGTTTCACCTGTTGCAATAAAGAAGAAAGACAAGAACTGATTAATACCCTTCCCACTCCAATGCCCAGGAAGAGGAGTAATGTCTCTACGTCGCCTCCGATCTGATCTAAATGTAGTTCATAAAATCATCTGCCACAATGTCCTACCTGTTAATGAATACTTCAGCTTCAACCGCAACAATACAAGAGCACACAATAGATTCAAACTCAATGTAAACCGCTCGAAACTCGACAGCAGAAAATACGACTTCAGCAACAGAGTAATCAATGCCTGGAATGCACTACCTGACTCTGTGGTTTCTTCCCCAAACCCCAAAAACTTTAACCTTAGACTGTTTACAGTTGACCTCACCCCATTTCTAAGAGGTCTGTAAGGGGCATGCATAAGCGCACCATCGTGCCTACCGTCCCTGTCCTTCTGTCCTATTGTCTAATTTTTACCTATACATACTTTGCTTTTGTTTATGTTTATATCATACCTGTTATCTTGTACACGTGTTGACAAAATAAATAAATAAAATAAATAATAAAATAAAATAAAATAAAAAATAAAACCATATGGTAACTCCACCTTCTTTCTTTCTGATCTATATTATTGTCTGCTTTCCTCAAACTCATTTGACTTTTCTTCCCCAACGAATCCAGGCTTATCCTACAAAATTAGTCAAATATATGTTAGCTTAACATCTTTAAAAGCTAGAGAAGTCTGAGGGGAACATGCCTCCCACATCAAAAAAGCTTAGAATAGATTTCTCCAACTTGATGTTTTCCAGATGAGTTAGACTGCAACTTTTATAATCCCAGAGCAGCAGTCCTGGTTATGCTTTTTAGCAAATATGGAAGTCCATGTAGAGGGCACCAGGTTGGGTATGTTGGAACATGACATTTCTCTGATGAATCTGCAATTTGTTACAAAACAGGACAAAACAAGGCCACATGGCTATGCTGTCATTAGTCCAATTACCAAAGGTTTTCTCATCCTTGTAATAGACTTCCTGCTTTCATCAGGCTAATAAACTTGAGAAATTGCTTCCTAGCCAAAGGTCACAGTGTCTCTATTTTTATTGCCATTCTAGGTCTTTACATTAGAGTTTGATTCTTGTCACATGCTGACTTACACAGAAGTCTTCTTGTCTGAAAAGTGATTAGGAAAAGGTTAGCAGTAGACTGACGATGTACCAAAATAAAGCTTAAAACTAAGCTTAGGCCCACTTTATAAGATTATTTAGAGCACTGTGTGAGATCTGTTATTGAAATTGCCCTGAGTTATAGCACTGGACAGGGAAGAGATTCAAAGAAATGGGCTCTGAATCTAGATGAAAGCTGAATAAATATTGCCCTTGAAAAAGCTTTGCTGAGTCTGGTGGCTTGTTTTTCTCTTGCTTTGCTTAAGGAAAACATGCCTTTAAATGTTCATTTAATATTTCATGGGGATATTGCTTTTTTTAGTATGATATGAGCCCTTAGCAAGTAGATGCCCCTAAAGCTGTACAGTAATTGTTTATTTGTCTATTTAGTGTTTAGCTGATATTGCCAAAATAATCCCTCATTTGTTAGCTTCACAGAAAAGGTATCTGCGCTGGTCTGCAGAAAAGAAATGCTTGACTTCAAAGAATAAAAACAGCAGAAAAGGCTCTAGAGCAGCGGTCTTCAAATTTGGCAACTTTAAGATTTGTGGACTTCAACTCCCAGAATTCTCCAGCCAGCATAGTTGGCTGGAGAATTCTGGGAGTTGAAGTCCACAAATCTTAAAGTTGCCAAGTTTGAAGACCTCCGCTCTAGAGCTTAGATTCCTATCAACTCCACAGGAACAAGCCTCCGTTTGAAGGTACAGTCAGAGTACAGAACAAATTCACAGTTAGATTATATCTATTATTTAAAAATATACTTGGAGCTTATGGGAAAACAATTCTTAGGCATGATGATTCATGTGACTGTTAGACCCGAGCAAATGTGAACAGTAGGTGAAAGGGCAGGAATGTATGATGCACCCCAGTGCAAGGCTTGAGTCATTCTGATCGCTGACTGAACTCCGAAGTCCAAAAATCTTCTCCATCACAGATGGAGACTCAACAGTAGACTTGGCAACTGGCCATGATAAGATGGGAGTTGTAAACTCCCCTCAGGCCTTTTTCCAAATAGCAACTGAAGGCTGAGCTATAATTCTGAGGCTTAGCTAACTTCATATGAACTCTCGAATATCAACAAAACATACTGATGAAAGTATAGTATGAGCTGGAGAAAGAGTTCCTCCTGAGGAACAGCACTGGTGGCCAAGGCCTTTTCATCCTCCAAGTCCAGATCAATTACCATTATCTCTTAATGTCTTATTCCAAATTCTTTTCTTCTTGCCAGGAAGCGTACAAAAATGCATGTCTCCAGTACAAAGACTAGCACAGAACAGGGAAACTGACAAGGTTTGTCAGTTGCTGCGAAGATCTAATATTAAGCAAAGGTTAGAGAAAAGGATCTTTTTCCTCATGAAGCAGAAACTGAAATCCCCAATGAGAAGTTCAGTGACTTCCCATTCTTAAAAATGCAGAAGGGCCAGAGGCTATTTACTGGAATTTCCCTCCTTCCTGTTGTCTCCATGCTTGCCACCCTTTTCTTGTAATTTGACCCAAATATACACTGTGAGAAAGAGTCACAATGGGGAAGTGGCATCGGCCTACCCATTCATAAATCCAGACTGGGTAACTATATCTGTTATGTTGCTTCTACAAGCATATGATCTTGATCTTTCTTTTCCACTTCAGGCCAATGCTTGGTCAGTCTGTCCAAAAGCACATGGAACTGACTCCTGCACTAGTTTGAGAGTGTTCGCCATTTAATCTACATAGCTATCTATCATGATCAGAAGTAGAAAGTGGCAGAAAGAACAATATCCGCATAATAAAATTACTGCATTGACAGAGCATTCTGTACTAAAGAAATACAACTTATTATGGCTAAATATAATGATCTGATCCCCACATCAAGATAATCACTGGTTTCCTCAACAAGTTAGTTCATAAACTACTCAACCTGAGCCTAATTTAGCTTGCTATATAAAAAGGAAAAACTTATAAACCAGAGTAAAACATATGTCAAAATTAGAGCAAAGAATCAATTTGTCATTTGATTCTGTTCTGTCTACAAATGCAGAAAACTTGCATGGGTTGTATTAACCCCTCAAATGATTGTGACACTCTGGAAATGCTATTAATATCTTGGAATTCTCCTACACCGCCCAGAAAGATTCTGTGGGTTAATTCATTGATTCAAAGTTCAGTTTGAAAGAATATGCATCCACTCAGATCAGTCGAAATCTGAAAATGTCGTAGGTATTTTAAAATTATCTTTGGTGCTTTTTGGATCATGTACCTCTGTCTTATCTGGGTGCCCTATCTGTATCCTTTTTTATAGGTACTCCTTGTATTATGATCATTAATTCCACAACCATTTGAAATTATGAAGGACTGAAAAAGTGACTTTTATGATCAATGCAGTATCCTAACAAGCAAAGTCAATGGGAGAAACCAAATTTGCTTAAACGCAATAACCAAATAACAGGGTTGAAGGGGACCTTGGTTGTCTTCTAGTCCAACCCCCTACTCAGGTAGGACACCCTATCCAGGGGTGAAATCCAGCAGGTTCTAACAGGTCCTGGAGAACCGGTAGCAGAAATTTTGAGTAGTTCGGAGAACCGGTAGCGGAAATTTTGAGTAGTTTGGAGAACTGGCAAATACCACCTCTGGCTGGCCCCAGAGTGGGGTGGGAATGGAGATTTTGCAATGTCCTTCCCCCAGGAGTGGGGAGGGAATGGAGATTTTGCAGTATCCTTCCCCTGCCATGCCCACCAAGCCACACCACGTCCACCAAGCCACGCCCACAGAACCGGTAGGAAAAAAAATTGGATTTCACCACTGCCGTATACCATTTCAGATAAATGGTTGTCCAATCTCAGGTGATTTACTTAAAAACCATGGCAAAAAAATGGTTGCAAAATTGGACATGATTCACTTAACAAATGATTCACTTAACAAACTTAGTGATACCGGTAGATGCTTCAATCCCAATTGTGGTTATAAGTTAAGGACTACCTGTACTATATATGCATTATATATGAATATAATTTGATCTGTTCTTAGAGTATATTTATTGATTTGTCTTGTTCTCTCCTATCTCTGCCTTCAGACCAAGTGGTGGCACTGTGTTACTTCTTTCAGTACCTTCAGTATATGGGGCAAACTTGGGCTAGATAATGCTCCAGATTAGTGAAAACATCCTCTGCACCTATCTCTCGTCAATCATGCTGGAAGGGGAAAACTTATTAGAACTTTTCTCAATGTTCTCACTGGCTCTCAAGTATCCCAAATTTGTAAGTGCTACAAGAAAGTGGCCATGCTAGCGATAAGTAACCATGACTTGCAGTGCCCAGATGTATTTCCCAGAAACACAAAATATATTGTGATCTTGTGACCTCTCACTTGGATTACTGCCATGCAGTCTACATAGGGCTGCCCTTGAAGAGAATTCAGAAGCTTCAACTGGTGCACAATGTGGCCTCAGGGATAGTAAATAGTGTGAATATTTGATCTATGCAATACCCCTACTGTGTGAGCACCATTTGTTGCCAGTGTTTCTGGGTACAATTCAAAGTGCTGGCAGTTGCCATTAAAGCGCAATTGTGGTTGTAAGTCGAGGACTACCTGTAAATGGCAAGCTTGTTTGGAGAAAACATTAGGGGGAAAAAAAGAACTTTAAAACCAGAGCACCCAAAGCTGAATAAGAACTCCTCAGTTGTGGGCTAGAGATGAGGTGAAAAGCTGCATACTAAGGACATGTCTTCTATATAGGGTTTGTTGGGAATCTTCAAACATAGTTTAAGGAGGGTGTTAGGATCACCCCTCAGTCACTGTGCTAAAAGCAGCTTCTGAGTGCAGTCCTGTTTGTTCTGTAACACTCAAAATAGCGTTTCCTCAGAACAGTTTGACTTCCACTTTAAGCCGTCTGCATTTCTTTGTAATTACACCTCCCCTCTCTCTGCACAGTAAGATCAGACGTTATTTATCTTTCATCTGTCTAACACTTAATAAATCCAGCCAAATGTTTTCTGGCTCAGAATGTTTAGTTGGAAAACTGCCCGAGCGTTCACTTCCCCCACCACCACTGTCACTGGGTTCAAGTAGAAGCACTTCTCTTGTTGTGGGTATGATGGTCTTTTGGTGATGGGGGGAGGCTGCCATTTTTGTGCCCCATAAATAACTCATTTCAGAAGAATTTTATGTTTTCATATAAAATAAGTCCACGCATGGGGAGTTGTACCCATATATGTTTGTCTGTTTTGTTTATGTATGTATTTTATGTGCTTTATGTGTTTATAATAAAACCTTTAAAAAAAATAAGTCCAAGGAAAAATGTTTTTAAAAAAATCAAGATTATGGAGAATGGATATTGAAGAGTAATTAAATATCCCTGAATCTTGAAAGACAGAATATCTCGTGTAGAAAATATTTACCTAAATTATGTATCAAAAGAAAACAGATACTGTAGTGCAATAGATTCCTATAGGTAGATATAGAGAAAATGGCCAGATAGAAACATTTATTTTAATGAATTGATATATTAATGAAATGTCTGCAAGCAAACAACCAAGCTCAGAGACCACCAAGGACTACACAGTTCAGCCCTGAGCTACATGTATTCTCTTCTCTTCTATTATAACTATTTATTTTCTGTCTACAAGGTTACTTTCCTGGATAAGCTTACAATTGTAATAGCTAACAATTCCACTACACTGGTGATTCCACTTACTTCTGGCCGTCTTTATTAACTTCTGGGCCAGTTGTGCCTGATAATATAAATATTGAGAACCTCAGAGTGTGCAGGTTCTCTTAATCCCTTGCTTCTGATTCTTCTTAGCTGAGTATACATATATTTTGAGCCAACTTTATTGCTCATCAGTAAATTTTATTAGCAACAAAGCTTCCAGATGTCCTTTCAAAGACTATGTTAAAGCCTTGAAAGGGTGATTCACTTTGATGCCTCAAAGTGAATTCATGGGGCAGTCTGAAGTGTTGAATTGAATCATGTGCCTTGAGTGGTTTTTAATGCTGTTTTTGGTGCTTCTGGCTTTACAAGGTCTGAAACAACGCTGCATCCTTTCTTCCATATATGATGAAACCTAAAGGGGCAAATTGAATGATGTGATGGGCTCTCAGATATTAGCACAACCAGCCAATGAATTTTATAAAAGCACAAACTCTGCCTATCAGAGTGGTTGGGGAGGCCTATTCTGCTGTTTTGTCTCACTCCTCTGATAAAATATGTTTAAGTAGGTTTGCTTGGAAGTAAAAAGAGATTTTCAGATTTATTTAGCTGCACTTTAAAAATTCGTGTTTTTTTCCTTCTTCTTCTGTTCTTCTACCTTTCCTCAAATCCAGATATTTTATTTTTATTGTTCCCTACCTCTGAAACTATTTGCCTGTATTGTAATAGAGTCGTTGTTAATCCAGGGGTCCCCAACCTTTTTGGTTCTGCAGACCGATGCCAGCGCCTTTGGCGGTTTCAGTGGGGGAATGATTTCACATGTGCAACCTATATCCCGCACATGCGCAAATGAAGCTTTGTGCACTCATCCACCACTTCAGCGGCCCAGTTCCCAACAGGACACAGACCAGACCCTGATCTAATCTGTCTCAGTTGTGAGAAAAACTAATAAGAGTGTTTGCTATTAAACAATTGTGTGTATATGGACTATTTCTTGGTATCATAGTGTATTAAATGCTCAGGACAGATAACACATACTTCCTAATAATAAAAGCCGCCTAGAGTTGTTGGATACAAGATGAGTGGCAAATAAATTTTCTAAATAAATAAAATAAATAAAATAAATAAAATAAATAAAATAAAATAAAATAAATAAATAAAATAAATAAAATAAATAAAATAAATAATTCCCCCCACAAATTATTGCATAAGTAGCACATAATGTATCATTTCCAGATGACTAAATTTGCCAATGAGTTCTGCCAATAAACCTATCATCCAGGAAAGCATCCAGTTCAATCAATCAATCAATCAATCAATCAATCAATCAATCAATCAATCAAATCAATGCCTAAATGTATTATCTTTAACTTAAAGGACAGTGTAATGTGGAATACTTGGTGTTCTTTGAACTTGATTGCTTACTTGCAGATGTTTCATTACCCAACAGGGTAACATCATCAGTAATGATGATGTTGATGATGTTGACAGCTCAGAGAGCGCCAGGGACTCGACAGTTCAACCCTGAGCTACAGATATTCTCTTCTATTGGAAGTATAATAATGGACAGATTTTTTTCATCATTGGAATCGGAGGTGGTATTCAGCCGGTTCAGACTGGTTCAGGCGAACCAGTAGTAGTGACCTCCACCCAGCCGCCCCAGTGCTATGCTGTGCTATTTAGGCACGTTTTGAAGCCACACACATGTGTGCAAGCCGTGCGCATGAACAAAGCGCATGCGCGGAAGATGTGCATGCAACCGAAGCGAGTGAGTGTGCGCGTACTCAAATTTGCGAACCGGTAGGGAAAGTAAGTGAATACCACCTCTGATTGGAATGATAAGGTTGCATTTGGTTTGGAGCAGGGGTGGGTTCCACTTACCTTCGCTAGCGGTTCGCATTGCAACATTTTGCGTGCGTACCCTCATGCAATTTGGCTTCTGTGCATGTTCAGAAGCAGGAATCAGCCCGAAACACAGCTGAGGAGCTGATCAGCTGTGCTTCGGGCGAAGAAATAAAGGTTAGTACTAACCCGTGGGTGGGTGGGCGGGCTCTTTTCAAGCAGCAGAAGGGGAAAAATTTGCAACCCCCCCCGAAAAAAAGATGGTGGCACACACGGACCGGCACTGACAGTGATGTCACCAGCGGGTCGCTACCGGTTTGGGCGATCCAGTCCAAACTGGGAGGAACCCACCCCTGGTTTGGAGGAAGAGGCTGTGGCTGGCTCTAGCAATCTTCTCCCTGGATGAGAATTGATGTGTAGAGGCCAGCCTTAGGTTTCCCAGCTAGGAAGATTGGGGAAGTTGTACCCCTAGTTGCTCAGTGAAAGTTGATGGGAGGAATTGAGTGTGTGTGTGTGTGTGTGTGTGTGTGTGTGTGTGTGTGTGTGTGTGTGTGTACATATGTGTGTATTTTGGTTGGGGAGGAGTTGTTAACATGAAATCATTAAATGCTGTCCGGAAGTGACCAATGAATCAAGTCACTTATCCCTTGATGGTGATTTTAGGTTGAGGATGGGGATGGAGCTTTCTGATGTCAAGTCAACTTGTAATAAACCCTCCCTCATCCATGATTTAATTATGAATGAGAGAGCTAACCTGGCCTGTATAGTATTCCTGAAATTTGGATGGCCACAAGTGGGAGTTCAGAAATGTGCATGTCTGGATTTCTGGTGTGGCATTAGCCAAGTCTCCAGGGTAGTGGGGTGGAACAGCTATGGTCATCTGTGATTGTCATCTAATGCAGTGTCAAACTCAAGGCCCGGGGGCTGGCCCAGCCCACGGGGTGCTTAGATCTGGTCCATGGGGCCTGGAAACAATGAAGGACTGGCCCATGGTGCCTCTGCCAGTGAAAATGGAGCTTGGGAGGGCCGCATGCAGTCCTCCCGAGCTCCATTTTCACTGGCAGAGGGTTGCAGGAGGCTGTTGCAGCTGAAAATGGAGCTTGGGAGCCCGTTTTCTTTGGAAGAGCACTCAGGCCGCCACAGGCACCCCCGACACAAGTGATGGCGAGCTGGCCACACCCACCCTGGCCACGCCCGCCCCAGCTCCCCAAGGTCAAACACAACCCTGATGCTGCCCTCAATGAAATCAAGTTTCACACCCCTGCTCTAATGGCTTTTAGAGACACTGCCATGCAGATGTGAGATTCTGTTTGTAAAGTTGGGCTGTAGGGATCAGTTAGGAATGAGGAAGGACATGTTTCAGCTCAACTCTAGCAAGACTGAGTGTCTTTAGACTTCCTGGATCTGGGAATTTACTACCTTTATTTCTTGAGAAGATTATATAACCCCAGAAAGAACCCATGTGTAATTTGGGAGCTCTCCTCGACTCATGGTTCCTGTTTGAAGAACAGAAGACAGCAGTGGTGCGGATGCAATCTTTATGCAACTTTGTGTTATGAATTAATTATACTGTTCCCTGGACTTTGAGGCACTGTTCACAGTCACTTATGCCTTGATCATTTACTCAATGGATTACTGCAATATACTCTATATACAGTATATAAACGGTACTCTACATAGAGTTCCCCGCGCAACTAGTCCAGAATGCAGCAGTGGTTTTAAATTTATTCCATTGGTTTTTTTAAACCTATGTTCGCCACTCATAAGTCATAATTGTGAGGTGGGGTAGTATATAAATCAATACAATAAATAAATTTCTGAATTTCTGCACAAAAGATACAGGGAGCTGTCTGTATCTTTAGAAGCTATCTATATCTGCAGAAGGAATATTTCCAGATTTTATTGTGATTAAACTCATAAGGCTAATTTAGTGACATTCTGGAAGTTAATGTCTTCTAAATATACATCATTCTATTTTGATCCCATTCTGCTAAAATTATTGCCTATGTTTGAATCTTTCATTGAATTTAATTGTTTCAATTAGTATCTTATTGGCTTTGAAACTCAAATCTCAAATTCAAAATCTTGGCTGAGTCACATATTCTCTTTATGTAACAAAGGAAATAGATTTTTTGAAAGGGGATGATGGATGTTAGGGTACACTATATTATAATTAAAAGCATAATTTCATTGGTTTTTTTCCTATTTGGAATCATTCTATTGATGTATTCAAGTTTCTTAACTTTATTCCTAGTTATCCAGATGGCCTAGAATAGGAACACTGTTGCAGGATTTTAATGTTTGTGCAATGTGGAACAAATATACCAGAGAAAGGAAAATTTAAATGCGTTCTTGAACTCCTATCTTGCTCCTGCAGATGTTTACACAACAACACATAAATTAGCATGCTGTTTATTTATGGCACAAAAAAGTTTCAATATTCAATACTTTCAAGTGTGTCTTTTTCTAGACCTACATAAGAAATCTGGCCTAAATCTAACAAGGAGATAATCTCTACTATACTAAAACACACAGACTTTGCTGGAAGAGACAACTAGAAGTCTATAATTTTTATTTTATTGGAGTAGTAGAACTTTAGCAACTTCAGAGAAGAAATAGGAAAGTAAACAGAGAGTAAGAGCAGAATGCATATAAGTGAGTGGGTGAAATTCCCTCATGATCTCAGCCTGTATCCCATAAATTGAAGTTTCTTGGAAGATGTTCCAAGGGACTGACACTATTGACAAACCTCGGAAGAAAGTTATACTATAATCTGCACAAAGGCTTCACACTAAGAATAGGGTGCACTGGTCATCAATGTTAAAAACATATTTTAAGGAAAGCAATTGCACATAAATAACATACATGGTTTGAAATTGTACTCCAGCTCCTGGCCTTAATCTCTGAATATAGCAGTCAAAGCAAGTCCAGAAGTTCTTATTCAGATTAAAGTTGAATAAAGCAGATTGTATGGCGAACATATCTCTGCTCAGAAATCACTCAACACTAAATTAGGAGTTTGAAGCTCAGGAAGGACCCCAACTAATAAGGATGTCAACTTTCAGTGGTTGTTTGTTTTATTGCTAAATTATCCATTTGGAAAGACATCCAGATAGCATGACAACTTACATAATAATCATAACTTTAAAAATGTTGAATCCAACATCTGGTGAGAACTGTTACTTGAGGACAAGATTGTGATGAAATAAAATAAAATTTACTTTAATAAAAACCAATCAGACTTCATAAAAAGTGAGAATAAAAACAGTCACAACTCAGCATCCGCTGGAGAAATCCATTCTTTTGACTGAGAGATTCTCAGAAAATTAAACTAAATGGCTTCCAAGGTAAATATGTTTTATATGCCCAGATCTGGGCATCATACAGCTATGAATAGTTTGGCTTTGAATAGTTTGACTGCAGCAGACACATAATTGTTGGCTTATGGCTTACAAATTGAATTACCATACTGGAAGTTTTTTCTGCACTCATGTCATGAGTTTGGTAAATTGGTGAATCCAACAAATAAAACATGAAAATGTATACTTAAATGTTTGAAGTCCTTAACTTGTTCACTTGACCTTTCATTAATTTTCCATGTATCAGAATACGGTGTGAGTTTTTTTGATAAAAATTAACTCATTTATTATACGGAAGTTGGTTTCTAATTTTTTTCTAAGGCAGAAACATATTAGTGCACCAAGGCATCTGTGGAGGTTTGAATTATTTGGTCAAGGAAACAAGACCCTTTCTCACTCATCAAGGAATGAGACCTGGAAACCAATTTATGCTCTGTTATGCAATTAAGACCTACCATTAGAAGGCTAAATTAGTGTCTTAATATGAGATAATGGTACAATTAATATATATCTATAGTGTATACAAAGTGTATTATGGGTACTTTCAAAGTTATCAATGAACATATACTACTTGTGGTAGGCACTAGAACTAGATGAGGACAGGTAATCTAGTATCGAGATATTTTGAACTTCAATTCATATGTTAACAGAACAGAGCAGAATAACAGAGTTGGAAGGAACCTTGGAGGTCTTCTAGTCCAACCCCCTGCTCAGGCAGGGATTCCTAATTCCTATAATTCCTAATATTGCCCATTCTTGCTGTAACTAACGAGAACTGAAATCTAAACTATCTAGTACTGTATTGATAAAACAGCTTAATAAGTAAGCTAGAGGAGCAACTAACGTCTCTTCATATGGCTGTAAGCCCTATTCCTGCAAAGGAATAAACTACCTGGGGAAGAGGATGAATTACTCAATTATTTTTAAGGAGATCTAGGCAACATCACATCAAAACCTAGTAAATCCAGACATCAGGTAAGGACTTTCATATACAATAGCAATAAACCAAAACCTAATTACCGGAATGTTTTGTCCCAAAGAGTCCCAGCACCTCCTTCATATCTATGTTATCTTCTTATAATCACAGTGGTACTCTTGCATCAAGATCTGTTTTTATCAGGATCCATTTTTGAATTATTATCTATTTTCAAATTGAGGACTTAGTTGCCTTGGATCTGAAATGCAGAGGCAGCAAAAAGATCATAGGACAGTGATGGCGAACCTTTTTTCCCTCGGGTGCTGAAAGCGCGTGCGCGTGCGCTATCATGCACATGCAAGTGCCTACACCCATAATTCAATGCCTGGGGAGGGTAAAAACGGCCTCCCCCACCCCCACAGAGGTCCTCTGGAGGCCGGAAACAGCCCATTTCCCGACTTCCGGTGGGTCCGGTAGGCCCGTTTTTCGCGCTCCCCAGGCTCCAGAGGCTTCCCTGTAGCCTGGGGAGAGCAAAAATGCCCCCCGGAGGCCCTCCGGAAGCCTAAAATGCCCTCCTAGAGCCTCCGCGTGAGCCAAAAAGTCAGCTGGCCGACCCACACATGCACGCTGGAGCTGAGCTAGGGCAATGGCTTGCATGCCGGCAGATATGGCTCCGCGTGCCACCTGTGGCACGCGTGCCATAGGTTCGCCATCACTGTCATAGGAGCTCTGACATGTTGTTGCTGTCAGATCAAAGTTGACTCATGGCAGCCCAGTGGATCATTGCCCTCAGTCTTCAGTCAGGAAACTAACTGTTGCTGCAGTGACATCCACAACTCTTGTTGTTGTTTAAATCCATTGCATTACCAGTCTTCCTAGTTTTGTTTTCCTTCAACCTTGCTAAATAGGATATCTTTCTGTACTGATCATTCTCTTCACATCAGGTGTCCAAACTCGGAAAGGAATAGGTTTGCCTATGCTTGATTTCTTCCAGTATTAACTGATGTGTTCTTTGTGCAGTCCTTAGCACTCATAGTATCTTTTACCAGGACCGCAATTCGAAAGAATCAATTTTCTTCTGCTTTTGTCACTTCACTGTCCAACTTTCTTATCCACAGGATATTATTGAAAACATCATCATATGAACAAGTTGGATCTTTATTGAGGAAATGTCACTGCATTGAAGAATCTTGTCTATGGCCTTTATGGACTTTTTTCAAAGAGCAATTTTTGGCTATTTGTAGTTTTGTTATTGATTAAAGATCCAAGCTAACTGAAATTGTTAACTATTTCTATTTATTCACTGTCAAGGTAAATTTATCAATCTTTGGCTTGTTCACATTATAGCGCAGGTCTATTTTGAGATCATGTTCCTTGCTGTTGATAATAGATGCTTCAGATCATTTTTGCTTTCAGCCAGTAATGTGCTATCCTAGACATATTCCTAGGCTTTTTTTTCCAGTTCAGCTCTTCTGTTTTCATTCACTGTATTTTAACTTTAAAGAACTGATCAGCAACAGCAATGCTTTTTTACCAGGCTGCAAGCCCGGCTCCCTGTAACTCTCCCCCAACTTCATTTTGGGTCCCTGCCTAGAGGTGCTTTCATTCCTGGGTGGAAGGCAGGAGTGGGTTCTAACTTACCTCTCTGCCTGTTTGCTTCCTCCCGCGCTGCGTGGCCACGCCTCATGGGCACGTGCATGCGCAGTGCCAAAAAATCGGGGGGGGGGGAGCGGAAAACAAGATGGCGACACATGCGCAGTGCTGGAAACTCAACTTCTGCGCATGTGCAGAAGAAAAAAAATAAAAAAAAATTTCAAAAATTTCAAAAAAAATCAAAAAATAAATTTAAAAAAAGATGGCGGTGCCCATGGACCAGCACCGATCGAACCAGTTCTGTGACATCATCGTTACACCACCAGCAGGTTGCTACTGGTTTGGGCGAACCGGTCCGAACTGGGAGGAACCCACCTCTGGTGGAAGGCTTGCACCACCTTGCCGGAAACAGCTGATGGGCAGCAGTCAGAAGTTCCACCTGAAAGCCTCTCTGTTCACTTAATGATGGCAGCAATCATTTAACAAAGGGGAGGAAATAGTAAGCCCGACTTCCATTCACTTAGCGACCCGTTTGAGTCAATTAATGAATTTGATTAAAAATGTCATAAAATTGAGTCTCATTCATTTTATGATATTTTTGGCTCCATTAGGGCCGTACCTCAAGGACCACCTGTACCGATAGTCCTTGACTTGCAACCACAATTGAGCCCAAAATTTCTGTTGCTAAGCGAGACAGTTGTTAAGTGAGTTTGCCCCATTTTACAACCTTTCTTGCCATAGTTGTTAAGTGGATCGCTGCAGTTGTTAAGTTAGTAACATGGTGATTAAGTGGATCTGGGTTCCCCATTGACTTTGCTTGTCAGAAGGTCACAAAAGATGATCACACGACCCTAGGACACTGAAACCGTCATAAATAAGCGTCAGTTGCCAAGCACCTGAATTTTGATTAAGAAACCATAAGGATGGTGCAACGGTCATAAGTGTGAAAAATGGTCATAAGTCACTTTTTTTCAGTGCCGTTGCAACTTTGAACAGTCACTAAATGAACTGTTGTAAGTCTAGAACTACCTGTGTTCTTATTTACTCAGTATGCAGCACATCACAACTATCAGACCATGGCACCCACTTCTGGAAGTTCCCCAGGATCTGATTATGTCAGCAAGCCTGGGGACCCCAGGGACTGGTGAGATAGTCAGGTGGCTCCAATATTATTGTTAAAATCTGTTACTCTCTTGGAATTTTTAAATTGTTTAGTACAGGGGTGGGTTCTACTTACCTTCACCACCGGTACGCATCGCGATGTTTCGCACGCGTCCCCTCGTGCGATCTGGTTTCAGCGCATGCTCAGAAGCAGGAATAAGCCTGAAACACAGCTGAGGAGCTGATCAGCTGTGCTTCAGGCAAAGAAATAAAGGTCAGAATTCACCCGCGGGCGGGCAGGTGGGCAGGCAGGTGGGCGGGCCCTTTTTCAAGCCGCGGAAGGGGAAAATTTGCACAAAAAAAGATGGCCAACAGTGACGTAACCAGCAGGTTGCTACCGGTTCGGGTGATCCGGTCTGAACCGGGAGGAACCCAGCCTTGGTTTAATAATAATTGCTTTTATATGTTTATTGTTTTTAAACTTATACATTGCCCAGAGTCAATTTTTCATGAGATAGGCGGCCATATAAATTTGATAAATAAATAAATAAAATTTGTGGCTTCATTGTGGTATGTGCGACGTGCCTGCATCCTTGCCTGCATCCTTCCTGACCTGTCAGGCAAGGAGATGCTCCTGGCCCGCTCTATGGAGAATTTGGACTTGCTAGCCTTTCCTGACTCTCTTTAAGGCCAGGGCAGCTTCTCCAACCTAGTTATGCTTGGATGAGACTCAAGACTCCAGGTTGAAATTCCTCTCGGAGGGCAAAGGAATGCAATCAAGATGGGCGACTTTTTCCCTGCACTGCCTGCAGAACAAGCTTTTCGAGTCCCAGCTGGAGAAAACTGGCTGAACTGCAGCTCGTTTCCTTGGCAGCTCCTTTGACAGCCTGTTTTACGCAGCAAGAGTAATGCAGAAGTTCCTGCTGCTCAGAGGATAAAGCAGGCACTAAAAATATCCCTGTGTGGAAGAAGCTTCCCAAGAAGCAGCCGCCGCGTGGCAGCATCTCCAATGTGTGAGCCAGTGAGGAGTTCATCCAAGGACAGGAGAACATTCTCTGCCTCCTCCTCCTCCTCCTCCTCTTCCTCCTCCTCCCTCCCTCTCTCTCACTCTCTCTTTCTCTCTGTCCCCCACTCCCCTTCCTTGCTGCATTATCAGGCGTGGCTGGCTGGCTACAGCTCCCTCCAGCATTCTTATATGGCTGTCAGCTGCATGAGCAGGGACTTGTGATGAGAGAGCCAAAGGAAAGGCAGCTTTTTTAAATGGAGGCAGGAAAAACGAAGATCAAATGCTAAAATGGATCAGGTTCTTTTTTAATTAAACAAGAAGGAGAGAGAATGTGGGGATCTATTAAAAGCTACGAAGATGATTTCTTTCTCTCTCTCTCTCTCTTTTAAATGAAAGTGACTAGAGAACAAGCCACGTACAAAGCATTTAAAGAGGGTAGCAAGGAAATGGGTCAGATCTGGCACCAGGAACGCGGCAGCTTTAGATTTATGCTGTGAAGTTCAAGCTCTCATGTGCCTCATCAGGGATTGAGGCTATGCAGTGTATTCCTGACAATTCCATTATGGTAACATTGCACTGAAGAGAAAAAGTAGCACTGAATGCAGAATTCAGCATTCTTGGGGCCACTTTCTGCCAGCAACAATTCAGACTCAAAATTCTTATGGTCAGCTTTTATATAGGGGCAGAATCCAAAGACATTCCAGAAGTTAGGAATGGGCACATAGAGCAAGACTGTTCCTGCCTGGAATCACTAGGAAATCCCAAGACTGCAGATTAGATTGGAATTTGGGTGGGGGGGAATAATCCCCAAAGGAAGCAACGGCTTTTACCAAGAAAACAATATAGACAGGTCTATTTTGTCTCTCCACTTGAGAGAGATGTATTCATGTCCACTTAATTTACTGGTTGCTGTGGGACTTACCGGTAACTGTCAGACACCTGGGGGCAAAATTGCAGCTTCAGTAAGATTTCCAATGTTTCTTGGTACAGTTTTTAAAAATCCCATATCATAAGAATGTTTTTTACTCAACATTGGCATTGACTTCGGTTAGTCACATGGTACTGTAACCAGGGGAAAATCACTCCAAAATATTGGTGTCTTAGCAGGGCTGTTTTCTCTTTTACTAGAGAAAAGTCCATTTTTTCTTCTTCTAGAACTCACTTCTTTCTGGCAATCATTTCAATGTCAGGACATTCTGCAGTGCTACTCTTTCTTTGTGAGTAGGCTTTTTGTGATTGCTTTCTCCTCCACTTCTGGAGATGTGCATTCTCCTGTTTGTAGGTGTGCGTACGTCATATCATTTCTGCCCTCAGAGCAATTCAGATGCCCCAGCAATATTTCACTAATGCTTCAGGTATAAGGTGAGGGGTCCCTTGGCTCACCATTTTGCTAATCTCATTCTATAACTTTTAGCTTATTCATAAAATATTCTTTCTTCCCCCAGTTGTGAGATGTAAGTACATGCTAGAGAGGGCAGAAACTGATCTCGCTTTCTCCACTTTCTGTCTTACCCAAGACACAAACAATCATAATTGGGTGTGATCTCCATAATCTGACAATGGCCTAAGCCTCAGCCTTCCACCAGGAGATGACAGATTATAAGATATTTCATGCATAACCATCACTGGAACATTTCATGGGAAAGCACCCACCACTTTAGACTGGCATCTAGTTTCCTTATTGCTTTTATTGCCTTCTCTTAACCCTTCATCCATATAAGCTGCTTGCTGTCAATAGTTGCTCAGCTTGTTAATGATAGTACAGAAAGCCAACAGCATACCACACACAAGTGTACTTTACAGGAAACAAAGTACACAGGTACACGGTGTAAGCATGAGATTTGTGGAACTTCCTTAGCGTAAGGCGTACCTACTTCAAGCACTTGGAAGCTTCCCAAGAATGATAGTTTATAAAGCATTGCAGAACAGATTTGTAATGTGCTGATGTGATGGTGTTTTATGGATCAGTGGAATTCGCATTGCAAAGTTATAGTTTTATTTCTATTTGTAATCTACCTTTGCTCCCTTTTGTTCAGGGGAAAAAAAATCAGACTAAGTGAGAATAGACTGCATGCGATAGCTATGGGAAAAGGGTCAATGCTGTTTATGTTGTTATTTGACCTCTAATAGAAAAGAAACCTGTTGGATTGCCATCTCCACCCAGTGAAAGGAAGTGAAAAGTAATATCATCCTTGAGCAAAAAAACCCAACCAACCTTAATGAGCTGTATGCATGTGAGTCCCAACTTGGATGACCAAAGATTTCTCTACCCCAATATACAGTATGGATGGATCGACCATTCAGCAATTTGCTCACTTATTTATCTATTTATTTACTGAACAGAGGTTATATGCGGCTATAATCTCAGAAGCCTTGCACCCACCTACCCTCCATTCCAGGAAGAAAATTTAAGCTATAATTAAGTTACAAATATGATAGCCCTGGTGCTTGAGGAATGCGCCCAACAAAATAGTGGGAAAAAAAGCCTAAACAGGATATGTTCACTTGTCATAATCACAGCCAACGTGATCTTTTTAAAACTCACCAGGGTGGGAAGTAATCTTATTTCAGGGGATTTGCTATTTCAAAGACAGGAGTTATTTTTGAAAAGGCACATTCTATGACTCCTGAAAAGGGGTGGCAGGGAGAAACCACCCTGCTAGATCTTCCTAGATCAGTGGTTCCCAACCTGTGGTACGTGTACCACTAGTGGTACGCGAGGGCCTTCCAGGTGGTACGCGAACACTTTCGGGGTCATGAATGATTTTTAGTTAGTTGTTTTTTACTTCACAAAAATGTTTACTGCCTAACACAACTGTTGCCACACGCCACCCACCTGGTCCCAGCGGCCCGAGAATCCAGTTGCTGGATGAGTGGGGCCAAAAAAGGAATGGTACAATTATGGAAACAAAGTGATATCTGATCGAATTTAGTTTCTCTGGAACCAGGTGGTATGCGGCGACTGTACAAGACCTCCAAGTGGTACTCGATCATAAAAAGGTTGGGAACCACTGTCCTAGATGGACAGAAGTCACTGGGAAATAGTTTTCCCATAGATATCCAGGCAGTCTTTGGATCTCTATCCTACTCTTGCCTGCCTTAGACATAACAGTGGTTCCCTAACTTGAGAGTAAATTGCTGCTAGGGAGTCCCAAAAGTGCTTTTTCAAGAGGCAACTGGACTTTCTGGTTTTTCTTTGAACACGTTTTGCTTCTCATCCAAGAAACTTTGGATGAGAAGCGAAATGTCTTCACTGAAAAACCAGAAAGTCCAGTTGCCTCTTGAAAAAGCACTTTTGGGACAACCATGACCTGGATGACTGAGAATCTCCATAGACATACTGCTAGGGAGAAGACAATTCTATTCTGTAGTTCTGTACTCAGGAATATATAAGCTCACTGCCAAGGCTCTTGCTGTTCCAAAGGAAGGCAGAAATTCTAGCAGTGTCCTCAGCAAAGAGGAGGAAGAAGCAAACATTATTTGTTGATCCTCTGAATTGGCAGTGACAGTATATTTACATATACGCTGAACTCTGTCCTGAGGTTTATACGAATGAAACTCCCTCATTTCATTCATAAACAAAAATAACTTTATGATTTGCAATATCTTTATTAGAAGGGTCACTTAGTTCAAGCATTAGTAATGCCCATGTAATTTTTAGTTAAAATGGAACAAAGTGAAGTTCAGTTCCAGTATTTTTCAACCTGTTTGTGATAGCTGCCATAGCTATGAGATCACTGACACTAAAAGCTCATCTTCACAGCCTGCTTGTCCAGCGTGAGAACAGCCCACTGACCATTTTTGGGGGGCAACAATACACAGTGTCACCCTCAACTTGTGCCTAGCTTTTTTTTCATAAAGGCTTTCTGACTTCAGCCATTACAAGCCATGCTGCTGTATGTTCTGCCTGTTTTACTTCATTTCCTTGTGGGCCCATTCATTATTGGCAAGAATGCCTTCCCTTCCTCAGTTCCTGATAGCTGCTCTTCACAGCTATTTCATCTTAGAATTCCTACCTACTGTATCTGCCCTCCTTCAGACGATACCTTCTTACAATAAAATCGCCTTTCCCCTCCACCAGTGAATTGGTGAAATATTGTTTCAGCGGAGGACCCGTAAAACAATGGACCAAGAGAAGGCAAGAAAGGTCACCCAATGGCGTCACAGGTCCCTTCCCCCCACCCTGTTGGTCTGGTGAAATGCTTATGGTGAACAGCAACTCCTACACTGGGCACCCTACCAACTGTATGATTCTTTGACTGCTGTATATTGTGTGCTCAACCAAATGGAAACCATTTCTCCTTAGAGATCCATCCACAGACAGGAAAACAAATTGGCACGTGCTTTCCTGGCACAGGTGGGCAGAGAATCC
This sequence comes from Diadophis punctatus similis, assembly GCA_023053685.1. Taxonomy (NCBI): domain Eukaryota; kingdom Metazoa; phylum Chordata; class Lepidosauria; order Squamata; family Dipsadidae; genus Diadophis; species Diadophis punctatus. The sequence goes on from JALIGW010000003.1 coordinate 44,438,721, forward strand.
ATAATCAAGGGGGGGGGGGTTGTAATCGCCATTCAAACAGAATGCTAAGGTTTCTTTAACTGGCTACATTTTCAGCCAGTGTCAGTGCTAGAAACAAGTTACTTAGGGCTGTTGTACAGAATTGCCTTTGGGCTAACAGCGTATCTTAAAATGGTGTTGGAAATCTCCTTTCATTAAAATGCAAGGACTAAATAGAAGGAAGGATGTTGCATGAACAAAAAACCTTTGACTATGGGCTTCTTAGCATCTCACAAAAGAATATTATGGCTGCCTGGACAACTGGAGGTTGTCAAAATGGCAACATATGGTGCTATCACTAGGGAAACACCATCTCTTTATGTTCTTGTATGTGGTGTCTTGTACAAGTACAAAAAGAGTGGGATTTGCATAGACATGTCACAGTGCACATTTCAGACATATCCCTCTACAGATGCCCAGGAGGAAGAGGAATATATTTGGCTTATGTTACATAAACAAGGAATTAATATTGCTAGAAATATCATATTTCCCTTTAAAAGACCTCCTAGGACCGATGGAGGTGGGCTGAAACAAGAAGTCCTACAAATGCTCCCAGGATTTCCATAGCATAGGGCTTCAAAGGTGCAAGACAATTGCTCTTCCCAGCATCATGTAACTTTATATATATAAAGTTTTTCTGTGCAAGACAATTGCTCTTCCCAGCATCATGTAACTTTATATATATAAAGTTTTTCTGTCGAGTCACCTGGTATACCCAAATATGCAGTATGCTCCCTCCCATATTTGGGTATACCAGGTGACTCGACAGAAAAAACATTTAATCCCTCCCCTGGCTCAGCTGATAAGGGAGGAGAACTTGTGGCTTAGAGGTTAAAAGCACCGCCTAACAAGGCAAACAGCCCAAGTTTGAATCCCAGAAGGGTATGGGTAGGTGATGAGAGCTAAATAGATCTATACTAGTCTCCCTTTATTTCTTTATCAGCAAAAATGTAAGTTTGATATATATGCTGCTGCCTTACAGGAAGACTGCCCAGGTTCAAATCCCAGTAAGGGTATGGCTATCTGATGAGAGCTAAATAGCTCGAAATAGATCTATAATAGTCTCCCTTCATTTTCATTTATCAGCAAAAAATGTGACACACACACACACACACACACACGTGTGTGTGTGTGTGTGTGTGTAATGTGTGTGTGTGTGTGTGTGTGTGTGTGTGTGTGTGTGTATTTTGGTGCAAATGTTGTACATATATTTTTTAATTATTTTATTACATATGCCAAAAGCATATCCTCTTTATTTCTAATACTATAAAGTTGATCTTGAAAAAATTATTCTTGGAACATCCTACCACTTTGGGAAAGAATATAATGGTATTAATCAAGAAAGATGTGCAGATTGCAACTTTTATTTCCACTTTATAAAACTGTACATATCTGTGTGCCACATGCAATGAAAAAGTTCTGAATTATTAGCTTCAAAATCACATTTACCAAACAGGAAATAGTTTTCCCATGACATCATATAGTATATCCTATTGCTTTTATAATCAAATAGCATTTTATTTGCCAGTTATTCAGATTTGGAGAATTAGACAATTCAGCAATTCCAAGTAGTGGTATACTTTTCAGTTCAGAAATGTGACAGTATTTTAATACAAAACATACAAATTATGAAAACAGATACTGTGAGTATTTATGGAGGAATTGGACTTCTGATGTGGCCATTGTTAATTGTTTGCAATAAAGACAGATCTGGAACAGTTAGGACAGTGAAGCCTGACTGGACCTAATGTACATCAGGTGCACACCTGCATCTAATAAAGGCAGTAAGACAACAATAACGTTTTGGAAATACATTTTGCTCAACGAGAATCCAAAAATTATCATGCTATGAATATATATTATGATGAAGCCATGCATATTCACTATTTTCATGCTACCATTTTCCGATTGAAAGTGTGATGATCTGCTTAGTGTTTTTGCAACTTTTCATACCTCGGTTTGAAGTGGAAAATGTGATTCCATTTTTCTGCTGACTATTTATGTTTGGAGATTATCTCTGTCTACATGCAGATTGAAACCCAAACAGGAAGGGATTGCAACAAGAAATACAAACAAAGGGAAGGAGGGGGGGAATCCAATTACTGTTGAAAAAAATATTTTAATTTTATGCTTCAACAAGTTTCATTTTTTTTCTTCACGTCTATAGCTCAAGTCTATTTAGGCTTCCAAGTAAAAAGATTCCAGTTGCATCTCTGCTCTAGAAGGGTTAAAACTTCAAACGAGTAATTTGATTCAAAGATGTATGACTGATTCATCCACCTTTGAGTTTGAAGATAGCTTCAAATTGTTACAAAGAGATTCAAAGGCAATTTTAAAACTGAGTGGGCATTCTGCACCTTTCTTACATATATGGGCAAAACAGGACGGGGGGCGGGCCGGGGGTGAAGAGGAGAATTTGAGCATTGTGACAGGCTGTCTGGTATTGATATGAATGAATTTAACCACTTCCCCAAACTTTATTTGAGATCATGCTTGGAGGAATGCTGTTCTGCTATTAGTGGCTCTTACTATTATATTCTAATTTTTTTTTCCTCTTCAACCATGTTCAATTCTCAGAGACTGCCAGGAAAAGTCCTTACAGTTTCTTTCTTTCTTTCTTTCTTTCTTTCTTTCTTTCTTTCTTTCTTTCTTTCTTTCTTTCTTTCTTTCTTTCTTTCTTTCTTTCTTTCTTTCTTTCTTTCTTTCTGACTGACTGACTGACTGACTGACTGACTGACTGACTGACTGAAATGGTTTGCCATTGCCTCCTTCCTAGGACTGAGAGAAAGTGACTGGCCCAAGGTCACCCAGCTGGCTTTGTGCCTAAGATGGGGTAAGATTACAGGGGTGAAATGCTAATGGTTCGGCCTGGTTCGGGCGTACTGGTAGCGGCAGCCGGCGGTGGTTTGGAGAACCAGTAGCGGCGGCCACACGAGGCTCCGCCCACCCGCCCTGATGTCGCCATTTTCTTTTTTTAACCCTCTGTGCATGCGCAAAGCCTTCTGCGCATGCGCAGAGGGTGAAAAAGCACATACGGTGGTGGCGCGTGCAAAGCGCATGCGCAAAATGCAAAGTGCACGCTTCCAAACCGGTAGGGAAGGTAAGTAGATTTCACCGCTGGGTAAGAACAAAGAGCCTCCCTGTTTCTAGCCTGCTGCCTTAACTACTACACCAATTTGGGTCTTTAATTGGCTTAGACATCTCTATTTGAAGGGAGATAATTTTAAAAAATGTGTTCACTGAGCGTGTGTTTTTAAAAATATTCCACAAGTAGCACCAAGCACGTCATGTAGGGTATTTTCCACACTGATTTAGCAGAACTCTACCGGCACCTTCCTGGAGAATTTAAAGACTATGTAATCCCTTTCCTCATTTTTGCTGCTTTGACCTTAACAAGTGCAGGGGAAATATTTTAAAAACTTAATTCAGTGAAACCCGTAAAGTGACCTGCCTGAAACTTCGAAGGGTATTATCATCTTTATGAGTATCTGCTTTCATCCCATTGTTAATGCAGCAACTTTTGACGCTTTCCAAACTGCAAACAATAGTCAAATATTGAATCGCTTCAGAATGCATTTGTTTTCTTTGGATCTCAAACTGAATCTTGGCTACTTTATGGCCATAATGTGCTCATTATGCATATGTGGAAGATTACCCTTTCCCTCTGAAGGATATTACATTTTCTTGAGAGTCCAAGACTGATATCTGTAGTGAGCAAGCCACACCATTGGATTCTCAAGCAGGAGCGGGATTTGTTTTTTCCTCTTTGGGTTTTATACAAAACCTTAAATGTCCTCTTCATTTTAAAACCATGTTATTTTTTTAAAGGGCTTTCACTATCATTTTTATTGGTTTCTGATCTCAACATGGTGAGAACCTGTAGCACATGTTTTCAGTTACAGTAATCAAAATGAACTCTGGGGACTGCAAAAGAGGTCTTGGAAACTCCTTGGAACTACAGGTTGCCTGTCTTGAAATATATAATTATATTATTTTATGCCATTGATATTCTGCACATACTGTATATAGAAATTGAATGTAGCATATTAGAAGTGGGGACTATATGTGATTACAGTATGTGTGCGCATGTCTCTGTCTAGGGCAGTATTGGTGAACCTTTTCGGCACCAAGTGCCGAAACAAGAGCATGCGTGACAGCGCATGCACGAGCCAGAAACCAGAAGAACAGCCGCCCGGTGCACATGCATGCGCCGGGAAGACGATCTTCCAGTTTCTGGCACGCGCATGCGCACTGGCCACTTGGTCTTCTGGTTTCTGGCGCTCCCGCACATGTGAAGATCAGCTGGCCGGGGCGCATGAGCACGGCGGAACCCGGAAGAGTAACGGGCGATGGCTCGCGTGCCCAGAGAGATGGCTCTGCATGCCACCTCCGGCACGTGTGCCATAGATTTGCCATCACGGGTCTAGGGATTTGTATCTCTCTCTCTCTCTCTCTCTCTCTCTCTCTCTCTCTCTCTCTCTCTCTCTCTCTCTCTCTCTCTCTCTCTCACACACACACACACACACACACACACACACACACACACACACACACACACACACACAGTCTGTCTGTCTGTCTGTCTGTCTGTCTGTCTGTCTGTCTGTCTGTCTGTCTATGGAGGATGTGTAATGTCTATTGTCTTTGTGCTTTCTAATTCTGGCAGGCTCTCTGAGAGGGGAAGGTAGATTTAGAAATCCTTAGCAAAAAAAACCTTTCCTTAGTCTTTTGCCTTACAAGGATACCTTTGAGATGAGACTGGACTGCTTTTATCTCTATCAGCAGACATTTTAGCAGGAAAAAGTGGAAAGGAACCCTAGAGGAATCCACAATATCAGATTGTCCTTGCTGCTAGTTGACAATCTTTCACCAGAGATTGCTCCTACTTATTTCTTTTCTCCATCAATTTATGGGATAGGAGAAGGACTAACAGAGTTGGAAGGGACCTTGTAGGTCTTCTAGTCTAACCCCCTGGAGACCCTATGCCAGGGATGTCAAACTCAAGGCCCGCTTAGATCTGGCCCGCGGGGCCTCCCTGGAAACAGCGAAGGACCAGCCTGTGGTGCCTCTGCCAGAAAAAACAGAGCTCAGGAGGGCCGCGCATGCCCCCCCCCGAGCTCTGTTTTCACTGGCAGAAGGCTGCAGGAGGCTGTCACAGCTGAAAATGGAGCCCTGGAGAGCCACGCATGTCCCCCGAGCTCTGTTTTTGCTGGCAGAGTGCTAGCAAAACAAACTACTAGCAAAAGTGGATCCTCCCCAGCCCTGCCCGGGCCACTACAGTAAAGTGACCAGATTTTTTTTTTAAAGCGGGACGCGGGGCCGGCCCGCCTGGGTGCCGCCATTGGAGTTTTGCCCTCTGCGCATGCGCAGAACGCTGCGCATGCGCAGAGGGCAAAACAATGCAAATGTCGGCGTCCAGGTGGGGGGGAGGCGGGAGGCCTTTCCTCGCCTCCCGCCTCCCCTTCGGGAGCCAGCAGTGGCTTGGGCTGGGAAGCGACGAACGGGAGGCGGGAGAAGGAGGCAGCCGGCAGCTTACCTGTCGCGAGCTCCAGGCATCCAAGTGCCACGGTCTCCCGGTCGCCCGCCCGGCCCCAGGGCAATGGCGGCAGCGAGGCGACGGGGGGAAGGAAGGGGAGGGGGACGAGGAAGGGCTGTTTGCGCCGCCGGAGGGGCCGCTCATGAGCTCAAACCGACGATGGCAGCGGCGACGGCTCCTCGTCCCTCACTCCTCCACCCGCATCCCAACAGCAGTGGTGCCTCCGAGGGTGGGGCTAGGGATGGGGCGGGGGAAGGAGAGGAGGAGCAGCCCCCCTTCCCCCTCTCCCCAGCAGGCAGCCGCCTCGCTGAAATTCCGCTTTGCCCGACTTGCTTCCGGTACCTCTCTTTTGTGCTTCCCCTTCTAAGGTGACCAGACATCCCGCTGTTTTGGCATTCTTTCCAAAAAAGCGTGACTTTTTGGAAAGAATGCGGGACGCGGGACACACGCTTGAAAAGCGTGTCTGTCCCGCCAAAAGCGGGACGTCTGGTCACCTTACACTACAGGTGCCCCCGACATTAGTGATATTGAGCTGGCCATGCCCACCCTGGCCACCTGGCCATGCCCCCCCGCCTCCTCGAAGTCAAACACAACCCTGATGCGGCCGTCAATTAAATCGAGTTTGACACCCCTGGTCTATACCATTCTGGACAAGAGCTGTTAAATCTCTTCTTAAAAACCTCCAGAAATGGTGCACCCACAACTTCTGAAGGCTGAAGGCTCTATTCATTCCACTGACTAACAGTTCTGACTCTCAGGAAATTTCTTCTTAGTTCTAGGTTGGATCCTTCTTTCATGAGCTTCCAACTTCTTGTCTTGTCCTCAGGTGCTTTGGAGAATTGGCTGTCCCCCTCTTCTTCTTACAGAATGGTCCACGCATTCATGTGTCTGTGTGTGTGTGCAAACGGAAGTGTTCTGTTAATATGTAAATAATGGTAAACTAAACTGCCGAGGTAGTAAGTTATACTCTGTGTTCAAATTTTAAACTACAAATGACTTTCAAACTATGCAATGCTGGGGCTGAACATTGTAAATGCAAAGCTCAAAACCCTAAGGGGAAAAAAAGAGACAGGAGGGCGCCTTCCTAACAAAATCGGAAGCTGAGCCAAACTATGGGTGTGTATACTGCATGTGTGTGCCAGAAGTTGATTTTACCTAGGATGCCAAATGCCTAGAGTTAGCCCTGTCTATTCTTCAGCCCTAGGGAAGTCTTGGCTCATGGTCTTCTTCTCAGATTGTGTCTTCTAATTACTGAACTTCCACTTAGGGCAGTTCTTCACTGCGGGCTAAGCTGTTTGCCTCCCATGATGCTCCTGTCTGCTTCTCAAGCCAACCTGCAATGGGTTAGAAAGAGGCAGGCTGGTGCTCACCTTAACTTCTGACTGGCCATTCCTTTGTTTCTTGCCCTTACATCTAAGCATGGAAGGCAAATGTCCAATGCTGCAGTAACCATAGCGAACTGGATGTTTTTTGGTTCCTACATTATGCTGTAGGTCCATGGAAACTTTATAACAAAGAAGAATTGATAGTGCAGCTCCACAAAGAACTAGCAATGTTCCTATCTGCAACTTAAAGATATAAAAAAATAATAATACGAAGGGAAGGGAAACTTCGTTGTACTCCAAGTACTTCGTTGTACTCCAAGGTAAGTGTTGCAAATAACAGAATAAAAACAACTGTTTATATGGCATTTTTATATTTCACACACATATTATATTTGTAGCCCAGGACCACAAATTCTTGACTCTCCTCAACATCCCTGAGTTGACTATCTTTTGGGAGCCTCTGAAATCAAACAGTGTGTAAAGAGCCACAGGTTCCCTTGTTGTAATCTGTATAATCTGAAACGTAAGCCTTTACTGTTATCTTTCATATTGAAGATAGTAGCACTGGGGTTAGAAAACGGTAGGTTAAAAATACAGAGGCAGCCCCCTGGATCAGACCAAAGATTCATTTAGCCTAGCAGCATATTCCCATTGTGGCCAACTACACGCTGGCAGAAAACCCATAAGCAGAACTTGAATGCACTAGCCTTCCCAAGCCCAAGTTCCCCAGGAATTAGTACCAAGAGGTATCATCAGCATTAGTGCCCTTCCATTTTCTCACAAAACAGCTTCACATTAAAACTAATCTGTGATCCGTCACTTCTGCTAACCTCAAACTTACAACTAACTAACATCACATGGCATCTCCCAGCTCAAATGACCACTAGGACTGTAGGAAAAAGACCCAGTCGCTGGACTACTAATAAGCTACCACCAATTCTAGAATAACCAAAATCCTTCCTTTCCATTTCGTACAAAAAGGAACTAAAATAAATAGCCAGTGCCATCCCTTGTGATTTTCAGTACATTGTGTGCTGAATTGTGTATGATTGCTGCAGGATCCAATCTGGGTTGGCCACTGGGAGCAGAGGTTTGGTCTTCTGAGCTTTCAGATTCATGCTGGAGCCCATCATTAGGGGACTTCTCTCTCACCAGAATGTATTGATTGTCTTTTTTTTTTTAAAGCTGCATAGCGTTTAAGGGGAGGGACTATGCCCAGGAAGATGAACTGTAAACAAAATGTAATTAAAAGCACCAAAATCCTCTAAAGCCGTGATGGTGAACCTATGGCACACGTGCCACAGGTGGCACGCGGAGCCATATTGGAGGGCACGCAAGGCGTTGCCCTAGGTCAGATTTTTGGGCATTTTTTCCGGCTGTTTTTGCTCTCCCTTGGCTTCAGGGAAGCCCCTCAAAGCCTGGGGACGGTGAAAAATGGCCAAACCGGAAGTTCGGAAACGAACTTCCGGTTGGCCCATTTTCGCTCTCCCCGGGCATCAGGGAAGCCTCCTGAAGCCCGGGGATGGCGAAAACGGCCCAACGAGCCAACCGGGAGTTGGGCCATTTTCGCTCTCCCCAGGCTTCAGGGAAGCCTCTTGAAGCCTGGGGATGGCGAAAAATGGCCCAACGGGCCAACCGGATGTTCGTTTCCGAACTTCCATTTGGCCCGTTTGGCCGTTTTTCACCATCCCCAGGCTTCAGGAGTCCGTTTCCTTCTGAGGTTGGATTTCATGGCACCACTCCTCCACCGCAAGGAGGCGGGGCCGATTAAGTGGTTCCGCCCCAGGCGCCTAATGGAATCTGAAGGATTTCAAAGGGAACTTGGGGAAATACCTGACTCCCTGGTACACGATTCATCTGAGGCCCTAGTGGCTGCCTGGAATCGGGCGGCAACGGGGGCCTTAGATCGGATTGCGCCTTTGCGGCCTCTCCGTGGCAGCGGATCCCGGAGGGCTCCTTGGTTTACTGAGGAGCTCCGGGAGATGAAGCGCCTAAAGAGACGCCTAGAGCGACGATGGAGAGCCAGTAAAGCTGAGTCTGACCGGACACTTTTAAGAACTTGCATTAAGTCTTACTTAGTGGTGATAAGGGCGGCAAAATGCACGTATTTTTCCGCTCTTATTGCGTCTGCCGACTCCCGCCCAGCCGCCCTGTTTAGGGTGACTCGCTCCCTCCTAGCTAAGGAGGGAGCTGAAGATCCCTTGCAGGGCAGAGCTGAGGAATTTTCTCAGTTTCTGGCGGACAAAGTCGTTCAGATTCGGACAGACCTGGACTCCATTTGGACAGGGCAAGCCGAGATGACAGGGGTGAGTCTTAGTCCTGTTATATGGGACGAGTTTGAACCTGTCACTCCTGAGGATGTGGACAAGGCCATAGGAGCGATGAGCGCCTCCACCTGTTTATTGGACCCGTGCCCCTCCTGGCTGGTTTCTGCCAGCAGGGAGGTGACACGCGGCTGGCTCCAGGCGGTTGTGATCGCTTCTTTGAGAGAGGGATCCATCCCACAGCCTTTAAAAGCTGCGGTGGTGAGGCCCCTCCTCAAGAAGCCTTCCCTGGACCCAGCGGATTTAAAGAACTTCCGTCCAGTCTCCAACTTACCCTTTTTGGGTAAAGTTGTTGAGAAGGTGGTGTCGCTCCAACTCCTGCGGCTATTGGAGGATACTGATTATCTGGATCCCTTTCAATCGGGTTTCAGGCGCGGCTACAGTACGGAGACTGCTTTGGTCGCGCTGATGGATGATCTCTGGCGAGCCCGGGATGGGGGTTATTCCTCCATCCTGGTGCTACTTGACCTCTCAGCAGCTTTCGATACCATTGACCATGGTATCCTTCTGCGTCGTCTTGGAGAGATGGGAGTGGGAGGCACTGTCTTACGGTGGTTCTCCTCCTACCTCTCTGACAGGACGCAGTCGGTGTTGACAGGAGGACAGAGGTCAGCCCCTAGGCCCCTGGTTTGCGGGGTGCCACAGGGCTCGGTCCTCTTGCCCATCCTGTTTAACATTTACATGAAACCGCTGGGCGAGATCATCCGACGACATGGGGCGAGGTATCAGCAGTATGCTGACGATACCCAGTTGTACATCTCCACCCCGTGTCAGTTCAGTGAAGCAGTTGATGTAATGTGCCGCTGCCTGGACGATGTGAGGGTCTGGATGGGAGTGAACAGACTCAGGCTCAACCCAGACAAGACTGAGTGGCTCTGGATACTGCCTCCCAAGGACTATGTCAACTGTCCCTCCTTGGTTCTCGGGGGAGAAAAATTGACTCCCTCAGAACAGGTTCGCAATTTGGGTGTCCTCCTAGATCCACAGCTAAAATTGGAGCAACATCTTTCAGCTGTGGCTAGGGGGACCTTTGCACAAATCCGTCTTGTGCACCAATTGCGACCTTACTTGGAGAGTGAGGCCTTGCTCACAGTCACTCATGCCCTTGTCACCTCACGGCTAGACTACTGTAACGCGCTCTACATGGGGCTACCCTCGAAGAGCATCCGGAGACTCCAACTGGTACAGAATGCAGCTGCGCGAGCTGTAGTGGGTGTACCAAGATACACCCACGTAACACCTCTCCTTCGCCAGCTGCATTGGCTACCAATTAGTCTCCGGTTGCAATTCAAGGTGTTGGTCGTTACCTTTAAAGCCCTACATGGCTCAGGGCCAGGTTACCTGCGGGACCGCATCCTACCACGTACCTCCCTAAGACCGGTTAGGTCCCACAGAGAGGGCCTCCTCCGGGTCCCATCGGCCAAACAATGCCGACTGGCGGGGCCACGGGGGAGGGCCTTCTCTGTGGGAGCCCCGTCCCTCTGGAACCAACTTCCACCAGAGATCCGGACCATCCCCACCCTGCTGGCCTTCCGTAAAGCCTTAAAAACATGGCTCTTCTGGCAGATGGGGTGAATAGGATAATCAGATTCCCCCTGAATGTTGTGCTTATAATGTTTTTCTTTTTAATTATATTTTAATTTAAATTATGATTATTGTTTTTAAAATGTACGTCTCTTATTCATGCTGTACGCCGCCCTGAGTCCCACGGGATTGGGCGGCTTATAAGAGCATCTAAATAAATAAATAAATAAATAAATAAATAAATAAATAAATAAATAAATAAATAAATAAATAAATAAATAAATAAATAAATAAATAAATAAATAAATAAATAAATAAATAAATAAATAAATAGTGGGGTCTGTGCGCATGCGCGAGGGGCAGCAGGGGGGTGCACACGCATGCACAGGGGCAGCAGGGGGTTGTGCGCATGCACAGGGAGGAATGGGTGTGGGCACGCGAACCAAAAAAGGTTCGCCATCACTGCTCTAAAGTCTTCATAGGTGCCTTACTATGTTTTAAGTAAGTGAATTCTAAATGCTTTAGAACACTGTGAATTCTAAAGAGAAAATGATGGCATGCCAGCAATTTTGCAAATAGACTTTTTCCTAATGTCTCTAAGCATATAGATATGATTTTATGATACTATGGCAACCAGCATGGGGCAGAAGGGGAGACAAATTCTAAACAATGCATTTTGTTGGCTCCAGAAATAGGATATTAGACTTCCTGGTAGGGTGGGAAAGAGTAAAACAACTCAGGAACTGGGGGATGGGTTGAGGCAAGAATCCCCATCAATTGGGGGGGGGGGGAATGGCCCACAGTGATTTAGAGAAAAACACCAGCTTTGCTTTATCTTCAAATAAACAGAGCAGAGCTGGAAATAAATTGTCCAAGCTCTCAAAAGTTAGACAGATCTGAAGGAAATCCTAATAGGCCAAGAGTTAGAAGGAATACTCATTTTGCCTTTTTAAAAAAATAAATAGGTGCTATAATGGCTAGATTCCATTTTCATGGGAATCTTGCTGTATTATCACTGTAAGTGAAAAGAGAAGCTAAGAAAGGGGTCCACCAAGTGATAATGTGGAAGTGCCTTACTGCCTCTGATACTGGAGTTAATATATAGCCATCGTAACATACCGATTATGTTACATACACATCATAACATACGTTCCACATTGATGCATCCAATTCCTTTTAAAAGCCATAGAAATTGGAAACCAATTATATACAGTATAGTAGTCGCAAATTCCCCAGGAATAAATACTTTATTTTATGAATCTTAAAACTCTTGCTATACAGCTTCGTTGGTTGATCCTGGTTATGATCCCCATATTCCACTTCTGTGATACAGCAGCTAAACTTAAGGATGTGGTGTTCATTTCTCTTTTCAGAACAGCTGTAGCCTATTTAAGCAGTAGGCTCCCATGTAGAACTGAGCACTGCAAAATGACTTGGAAGGGCTGCTCAGCTCTTCACTGTATACATAGGAATACAGTATATTGGACAAACAGGGTTAGCAACATTTTAGAACTCAGTTCAAATATGAATCCTCCTAGTCCAAGGCTCTGATTGCATAAATGCCATCTAATAAATTCATAGCCGAAATGAAATTCAAACCAAAGATTTTCTGATTTATAAATCAGGCTCTTTGTGACTATACAAAGTCACAAGAACCTCAAACAGGTATTTTAGTACTGGTGAGAGGGATGGTAGATTTATCCATTCAAGCCTGTGCACATTTAAACAGAAATTAATTGCATTAGGTTTCCTGGGATTTCCCTATTTCTGATCCAATACTCCAGCAGATGTTAACATTTGCAACATTATTTAGCTATAGTTCCCACTACCAAATATAAAAAGAGAGTGAGTTTTAGCTCAACTTCCATATGCACTGGTAAGCTTACCACCAAAATTGTTTGCAGGTAGCAACAACCAAGGTCATAATTCCTGGCAGGCATTAATATCAGAATTGTCCTTCCAATCTGTCTCTAAGGTGCCATGGGAATTGTTGGTGTTTTGTCTGCAACAGAAATTAGCTTAGCTACCTTTCTAGAGATGTTTCAAGATGATGAGCATGTTGTAAGGATTCTCACGAAATGACTGGTGTGTTGTGTCCCAAAACAACCACTTACTAGAAAGCAAACCAGTGAGGATTCTCCCAAGAGACATTCCAAATTTTAGGGCTTCTTTTATTTATCTGTGGTTTTTAAAAAATCTTTTATGTTTTTAAAAAATGTTCTATGTTCTCTTGTATTTTAATTTTTTTAGCAACTTTGAACACAAGAATAGAATGCAAGATAGAAAAGTAGTGGATGAAAACATAAATTTTATTTATTTATTTGTTTATTTGTTTGTTTGTTTATTTATTTATTTGTCAACAACTGCAAGGAAACAGGACACATGAAAAAAATGGCACAAATAAATGGATATAAATAAGCAAAACATAGCCATAAACACATAAAATGAGTACATATTAATGGCGACAATAGGACTGGGACGGTAGGCATGATGGTGCATTTATGTACGCCCCCTTATTATCCCTCTACCTGATGCTACCATTCCAGATTACCTTTGTTTTCTTTCTGGATAGCCAGACATACTTGCAAGCAAATGAAGATGAAGACTCTGTCCATATTTATTTCTTTTAAATACCTCCTGGCAGGGGTGAAATGCTACCGGTTTGGCCCGGTTCGGGCGTACCGGTCAGAGGTGGGCTCCTGCCGGAGCTGCCCAGTGCGCAGCTCTGGTAGGAAGCGGCCGATTGCGCAATTTGCACGCGACCGCTCCGGAGCCCTCTCTGCCAGTCCATCGCGCGCGTCGCCATTTTTTTCTGTGAATTTTTGGGCGATTTTGCTTCTGCGCATGCGTGGAAGCAAAATTGAGCCGAAATCTCATAAGGGGATACATGTGCGAGAGAGATTTTGGTGAGATTTTGTTTCCGCGCATACGCAGAAGCAAAATCACATGAGGGGGCACGTGCTTGTGCCTGAAGCGAGCGAGCGTGCGCGCCCCTGAAGCGTGGAGATGCACGCGCAGCACACCGGCACCGGTAAGGGAGCAACCTGCCACTGGTACCAGTAACTGCGGCCGCTGGTGATTCAGAGAATTGGTAGCGGCGGCAGCATGAGGCTCCACCCACCCACCTGGACGTCGCCATTTTCTTATTTTTAACCCTCTGCACATGTGCAGAGGGTGAAAAAGCAAGCGCAAAGCACGCGCTTCCGAACCAGTAAGTAAGGTAAGTAGATTTCACCACTGCCTCCTGGACCCAGAGATACTCTTTGAGCCTGCATGTTACTCCATGTAGTTTCCCTACAATATCAAACCATGATTAAGGTGACCAGACGTCCCGCTTTTGGCGGGACAGACACGCTTTTCAAGCGTGTGTCCCGCATCCCGCATTCTTTTCAAAAAGTCCCGCTTTTTTGAAAAGAATGCCGAAACAGCGGGACGTCTGGTCACCTTAAAAGGGGAAGCAAAAGAGGTACCGGAAGCAAGTCGGGCGGAATTTCAGCGAGGCGGCTGCCTGCTGGGGAGAGGGGGAAGGGGGGCTGCTCCTCCTCTCCTTCCCCCGCCCCATCCCTAGCCCCGCCCTCGGAGGCACCGCTGCTGTTGGGATGCGGGTGGAGGGGTGAGGGACGAGGAGCCGTCGCTGCTGCTGTCGCCGGTTTGAGCTCACGAGCGGCCCCTCCGGTGGCGCAAACAGCCCTTCTTCGTCCCCCTCCCCTTCCTTCCCCCCGTTGCCTCGCTGCCGCCGTTGCCCTGGGGCCGGGCGGGTGACCGGGAGACCGCAGCGCTTGGATGCCTGGAGCTCGCGACAGGTAAGCTGCCGGCTGCCTCCTTTCCCCGTCTCCCGCCTCCCGTTCGTTGCTTGCCAGCCCGGCCGAAGGGAAGGCGGGAGGCGAGGAAAGGCCTCCCGAAGGGGAGGCGGGCTCCCGAAGGGCTGCCGGCTCCCGAAGGGGAGGCGGGAGGCGAGGAAAGGCCTCCCACCTCCCCCCCCACATGCGCAGTGGGCAAAACAAATGGCGGCGCCCAGGCGGGCCCGCCCCCCCGTCCTGCTTAAAAAAAAATCTGGTCACTTTAACCTAAGGTGACCAGATGTCCCGCTTTTGGCGGGACAGACCCGCTTTTTAATGATTTGTCCCGCGTCCCGCCCATCCTCTAAAAAGTCCCGATTTTTGGAAAGAATGCACGACTAGGGCATTCTTTCCAAAAATCGGCCTGAAAGGGTGGCGTGCGAGATTGGGGGGAGTTAAAACTCGGGGTTTTAAGGCAGGCATGTCGGGCTCCGTGGTGACTAAACCGTGGCGCATGCGCCAAACGTGGCGCATTGGATGATTGCAAGTGACGCATTGCAATCATCCAATGGCCAGGAAAGGTGACACTTTTCTGCCCGGCGAGCGGGACTGCAGCGCGCGCGGAAGGAAAGCCAGAAGATGGCACCGAGCGCCCAAGGCTCTCCAGGCAGCGGCAGGTGACAGCAGAGCAGAGACGCCCGGTGAGCGGGGCGAGAGGCGCGGGGATGGCAGCAATGGGGAGAGAGGCGGGTTCGCCAAGCGCCTGGGGAGGAAGAGGCGCTCCACTGGAGGCGGGCAGGCGATGGCGGCGGCTTGCACAGGACAACTCTGCAGCCTGGAAAGCAGCAAAGGGGGGGGGGCACGGCCGCCCAGAGCAGGTGGCCACAGCGGGAGAGCCGGATCAGGATTCCCCGTCCTACCAGGACCACCGGCTTCAGGCAAGTGGCAGGGATACCGCGCGCCACAATCACCCCAGCAGGGCGCCCTCTACATCGCTCTCACGTCTTGTGGCCGCGCCGGCTGGGAGCGATGTAAGTGCTAGCTAGCAAAGCAGAATTTGCTTTGCTAGCTAGCAAAGCAGCCGGCTGCCTGCTGGGGGGAGGGGGAAGGGAGGCTGCTCCTCCTCTCCTTCCCCCGCCCCATCCCTCGGAGGCACCGCTGCTGTTGGGATGCGGGTGGAGGGGTGAGGGACGAGGAGCTGTCGCCGCTGCTGTCGTCTCAGAAATAGGGGGTTGAGCGGCGCAAACAGCCCTTCCTCGTCCCCCTCCCCTTCCTTTCCCCCGTCGCCTTGCTGCCGCCGTTGCCCTGGGGCCGGGCGGGTGACCGGGAGACCGCGGCGCTTGGATGCCTGGAGCTCGCGACAGAGCCTGCCATGGGCTGCCGGCTGCCTCCTTTCCCCGCCTCCCGTTCGTCGCTTGCCAGCCCAAGTCACTGCTGGCTCCCGAAGGGGAGGCGGGAGGCGAGGAAAGGCCTCCCGCCTCCCCCCCACCCACCTGGACACTGACATTTGCATTGTTTTGCCCTCTGCGCATGCGCAGCGTTCTGCGCATGCGCAGAGGGCAAAACTCAAATGGCGGCGCCCAGGCGGGCCCGCCCCCCGTCCCGCTTAAAAAAAAAATCTGGTCACTTTACTTTAACCATGATGCACAGAGATTCTTCCTCTTCTCCTTTCTTCCTTTTTCCTTCTTCACTTCTCACTCCAGCTTGTATGTGTACATATAGTAGTAATTTGTATAAACATAAGTAAAAAGTAACGATAAAAGAGGACAATTGGACAGTAGGACAGGGACGGTAGGCACGCTGGTGCGCTTATGCACGCCCCTTACAGACCATGATTACATGTCCATGATTGTGTGACATATGTATGTCCTGTCAGTGCAACTGATACTGGAAACATTGTTGTGCCTGCTGCCACTCCCAGAGAGGCCTCCAACTGCCTTTACATATTTTTGCCAAAGCAACATAAAAGGATCTTCAGTGTACACAGAGAATTTGACTTCCTAGTTTCCATGTTAGAGGCAAGAAGCCATGTGGAGGGGAAAAAAAGATCCAGATGACTTCTAACTTCTCAGAGAGAACGCCCTCAGGATTTCCAGAAGCATTACAATGAACACCGCGTGTGAGGGTATGGGAGTGTGTTCATTTGTGCTTTCATCTGGGAACCTTGGTTCTCCCTGTACTCTAAAAGCCTGAAATGTGTGAGTCACTACGGAGGCTCAACTGTGATTCATTCCTGCCGCTTTTGAGGTGGCACACGATTCGGCTGTCAAGACTGAAGAGAAATCTAGTCCGCCTTCTCATTCTCCGGTGGGAGGGGGGACACAGTGGGAGGAGAAAATGGGAGGAGGAGGTGATGGGGTGGGAAGAATGAGCAATTACTGCAGGGAAAACATTACACACGTAGGAAAGAAATCACCCCCATTAATGCTGCTCTTAGTCAGCCAAGAAAGCCTGACACCCCCGCAGCCTTTTATTGGGGAAGTGAAGCTACAAATGGCTGGTAAAAATGCTCAAGACAGGCGAAACAACTCAGAATCTACCTTTTGCTTCTGGTGTAGAGAGGATGTCCTTGGACTGTTTGGATGGCCTCAGGTTTGCCTCCTTGACCACTTGTGTCCCCAAACCAACTAGAGACGCTAAAAAGGAAACAAACATGAACAGCAACAACAATACACTGAACATTATTGGAAGGCTAGAATTATTTCCCCCTGATTAAAAGCAGCAATTGCTTGAGCTACTTTATTTAGGAAAAAAAAAGTGGGCAGAGTATAAGGAGAGTATGTATAAAATGATGCAGTGTTAAAATCCATAGAAATCATTTTTCCAGCCTGGACCAGTCAGCAGAATGATGGGAATTGCAGTTTGTCATTTGAAGATGCCAGCAATAGAAATAGCTTGAAAAGAGCATAAGACAGATTCCTGGTCTAAAAAAAAACTACTTGTGACTATTAATAAGAACTGCTACACAGTCACCAGAATCAGAGACAACATGCTGTAAATCATCTTTTACTGGAATAGTAAGGGTAAGAAGCTAATGTCCATCTCTCTCTCTCTCTCTCTCTCTCTCTCTCTCTCTCTCTCTCTCTCTCTCTCTCTCTCTCATACACACACACACACACATCCATCCCTCATTAAAACTTAATTATAAAAGGGCCATTGAAATAAGATTTGAAGGCAACATATTCCAGATTTTTTTGGTGGGAGGGGGCTATTGTAGAGAAGGCTTAATTCCTGGACTTGATATTTATGGCAGCCAACTAAGGCTTACTCATCAAAAATAAAAGAAATTCAGCATTCCATTTCTCACAGTGGTTGACCAAGTTTTTCTAGAAATAAGACTTTGAACTTCTTAGGCTTTTGATGTGGGTAGCAAAATTCTTACATCTCAATTGAATAGTCTTGATGCTCCTTGTCAGCAGTACAGAGTCTTTTAGCATCTAATCATAGTTTAGAAATAGAAGTAACATGGAGTATGGCTCTGTATATGCTTCACAGAATGAAAGAAGACATTTGATTTATCTTTAAGTTATATCCCAATTTATAGTAATTTTAGCAAAATCTTGTTTCAAATTTAGTTGGATTTTTTAAACTGCTTGTTCCTTTAAATACCCTTTTGCTCTTTGTCACCCCCCAAAGTATTTTTAAGTCCTTAAATTTGTAGTTAAAACTTTCTCTCCCCCCCCCCAAGGATTGAAGCAAACCCATCCTGTGCTGTAAAACATATTGATCCCAAAGTTTCTAAAATATAAAAGGCAGCTAACAAGCAATTTCTGAAATGATTGGAAAATGAAATATACAAACACAGTGTCCTTTCAAAGGTATCAACCACAGTTTGATCAAGTTGGCTATTCCCTCATTTAGAGACCTTGTGAGGAACATCTGTCTGAAGCACTTGTGGGTGATCTCAAGTCCTCTCCTTACCTGGAGAGGAATGATCAAAGAGCTGGTCTACTCACTGGCTCTTCATTCTGCCATGGTTGTAAGCTCCACTTTTCACAGAGCTGTCTTCAGTCTGCTATTTCTTCCCCAGAAATCAAACTGCTATACCGTATTTTCTGAATTAGTTAGGAGATTATGAATGATGATGTTCGTCCATCGTATTCGAAGTGGACCCTGACATCTCACAAGAATTGGGGGGGATGTCAAGACTTGCGCGTGAATTGGATTAAAGTGAGGGAGGGGTGCGCATAGTCAGCCTCACTCTCTCTTCCCAGATTTCTTCTTGCTCCAAATAGCAGGACAAGAGTCAAGACAGTTGGAAATGGGCTGGGCGCAGTGGTTGACCAGGGCGTCTTTTGTGTCTTGCTGTGCAGAGACCGCCTTCATGACCATTGTCCTATTCTAGTAGATTTCATCTGCTCAGTCTGCCGGAACCTGTCTTCACATGCTCGAGATGGACAAGTCCCTATCTCACCAAAGGTCGGTGACCCAACAGCTACTCTCAACCTCGTTTGGCCAGCCTGTCGAAGCTGTTGCTCGGGGTGTGGCCGCTGCGCATGCTACAGCTGCTAAGAGCCACAGGTGAGAGCCGAGTGACAGGTGGGGACCGAAGGTGAACGAGCTGCCCTAAAAGCTGCCCTAAAATGAGCTGCTGTAAAAGGACACGACATGCCCCTACAGCAGAGATGCTACCCCTCCCTGAACACCCCATACACCCCAGGAGATTATGAAAACCAACAGTTGAAACACATTGCAAAACAGTAGCCAAAATAATTATTAATCTAATTCAAAATAGCTGGTTTATAAACAGTTTATTTATTGATGACTAGACCTGAAGTCTGAAATGCTGACCCCTCCACAGATTCAGTCCAAATTTCCTGTTCCGCACTACAAGATCCTTTTCGGTGATTAAAGGAATTCCTGGAGCTTGAAATGTGTTCCTTTCCAGAAAGAAAGTAGTTCAGCCTTCCCCACACTCCCCGGTTTGGTAACGGGTAGAAAGTTTTCCTATGTTACATCCAGGGGCTCTTGGGTGGGAGGCTATCAAGGAAGGTCTCTAAAGCTCCGCATCGTGATGTTTGGGAAGCAGACAGAAAGCAATACTGGTAGTTGTGAGGGCCGCAGTGTGCAGGCTGCAGGCAGAGGCGTTCAGAATTATTCCAGCCCTGCCTGGGGAGCATCACAATCAAATGAGAAGAAAGCTGTACAAGTGGCTGATGCCACACTGTGCTTGAAAGAACAAGCAGTTCCCCCTGAGGCTGTCAACAGAAGAGAAAGTCCCTCAAAATATCAGGTTGCGCAAAATCCCTCCTTCAAGTCAAGAGAGGGAAAGAAGGTTTTGCCTGTGTACTGCAGACCATACAGAAACAGCCCCAGGCACAAAAACTGGCATGTGCATCATTTTCTTTGGCATCGGTCTTATTAGGATGCAGAAATAAGACCCCGCAACCCTTCCAGTAGCTTTTCTTGTTTCCTGTCCATTGTTTTTCCTGAGGTGCTAAATGTTGTGGGTGCTCCAACACTGGAGGTTCTTAAGAAGAGATTGGACAACCATTTGTTTGAAATGGTATAGGGCCGTGATGGCAAACCTATGGCACGCGTGCCACAAGTGGCACGCAGAGCCATATCAGTGGGCACGCGAGCTCAGGTCTGCACGCACCGGCCAGCTGATTTTCGGACCTTCTGGGCCCACTGGGAATCAGGAAACAGCCTGTTTTCAGCCTCTGAGGGGGTGGGGAAGGCCGTTTTTGCCCTCCCCAGCTCCTAGAAAGGCTCTGAAGCCTAGGGAGAATGAAAAACGGGTGGGCCATTGTGTGCTGGGAGCGGGGGGGGGGTCACGTGTGCATGCGTGGGGGGGGCGCATAGAATTATGGATGTGGACACGCACGCGTCCCCCCCCCTTTTGGCACGCGAACCAAAAAAGGTTCGCCATCACTGTTATAGGGTTTCCTGCCTGAGCAGGGGGTTGGACTAGAAGACCCCCAAAGTCCCTTCCAACTCTGTTATTCTCTCCAACTGTCTGTAAAGGAGAACATAACACTTGTTGATAACCCACTCTATAACACTGAAGTGATGGACATCTATATTTTCATTTTTATCCATTTGTCCAGCCTTTTTCAAACTGGTGCCTCCTGCACATTTTAGACTATGTCACATAATCCTTAGCAATCCTAGCTAAGGATAATGATAATTGAGGGCATCAGATTCAGGAAAAATATTTTTGGAAAGCAAAAGGGGATAGATAACAAATGTCTGCTTTCCATCAGCTTATTGTTCTGAAGCACCCAAAAAGCAGCTTGAGGTAAGTTGTAGCTGGTTGTCCTTATCATCATGCTTGGCTTTCAAGATCCATTGTTTCTGCAACTAGTTGGAACAGTGGATTAGTTGAAATCATGTTTCAAGAAGTCAAAATACGTAGAGGATCTTTATGAATGTTTGACAGATATGGTTTGGGACCAAATAAACTTTACGCAGGGGTGAAATCCAGCAGGTTCTAACAGGTTCTGGAGAACCGGTAGTGGAAATGTTGAGTAGTTCGGAGAACCGGCAAATACCACCTCTGGCTGGCCCCAGAGTGGGGTGGGAAGGGAGATTTTGCAATATCCTTCCCCCAGGAGTGGGGTGGGAATGGAGATTTTGCAGTATCCTTCCCCTGGAGTGGGGTGGGAATGGAGATTTTGCAGTATCCTTCCCCTGGAGTGGGGTGGAAATGGAGATTTTGCAGTATCCTTCCCCTGGAGTGGGGTGGGAATGGAGATTTTGCAGTATCCTTCCCCTGGAGTGGAGTGGAAATGGAGATTGTGCAGTATCCTTCCCCTGGAGTGGGGTGGGAATGGAGATTTTGCAGTATCCTTCTCCCAGGAGTGGGGTGGGAATGGAGATTTTGCAGTATCCTTCCCCTGGAGTGGGGTGGAAATGGAGATTTTGCAGTATCCTTCCCCTGGAGTGGGGTGGGAATAGAGATTTTGCAGTATCCTTCCCCTGGAGTGGAGTGGAAATGGAGATTGTGCAGTATCCTTCCCCTGGAGTGGGGTGGGAATGGAGATGTTGCAGTATCCTTCTCCCAGGAGTGGGGTGGGAATGGAGATTTTGCAGTATCCTTCCCCTGGAATGGGGTGGGAATGGAGATTTTGCAGTATCCTTCCCCTGGAGTGGGGTGGGAATGGAGATTTTGCAGTATCCTTCCCCTGGAGTGGGGTGGGAATAGAGATTTTGCAGTATCCTTCCCCTGGAGTGGGGTGGGAATAGAGATTTTGCAGTATCCTTCCCCTGACATGCTCACCAAGCCACACCATGCCCACCAAGCCACGCCCACAGAACCGGTAGTAAAAAAAATTGGATTTCACCACTGGACCTTAGTATCAGTATATCTTAAGATCTTCATCAAAAGTTCTCCTTAGAAAACCCCTAACTCCTTATTTGGAAAAAGTGGAAGGTTTTGTAACTTTTGTTTTTGTTTTGTTTGCTAAACTTTAAATCCCAGCAGCTCTCACCATTAACCGTGCTGGTTGGGCTGCTGGGAGTTATTCAGCCATATATTGTTCATCAGAAAGCAGACTGTGATCATTGATTGATGGTGCTAAATTTCAGGAGCCAGGTGAAAAATGGTTTATTTGCCTGACATTTTCTATAACATTTTTAATAACAAAAAATATTTTAATGAATAATATTGTTAACTTCTTTCTCTATTTATATCTTTTCATGATGTTAACATTACGGATAATTTTGAAACTGAAAATTATGATTATTTGAATAAATAAATGAATAAAACTATGACATTTATTTGAGACCGGGAGAGATAATAAAAGATAGTTGAAAAATAGCACTAGCTTTCTGCAGAATAAATACTTTCTGACAAAATTATGATGCTAGTTGATAACAGCTGAAAAGCTAAATCTCCAGGATTACAACTGTGCAACAAAATTGGGCAGATACGTTCCTTCGAATGCCTTCCCTGTATGCCTTCCAGAAGTGTTAGGACTAAAGTTCCCAGCAGCATCAACTCTCATGGATGGTGGGTGGGAATTCTGAACCATGCCATGGGAATCGAGGAAGATGAAAAGGTTACAGAAAAGTCAGTGGGAGTGGGTAGGAGAATATCTCTGGAAAGGCAATTTTTCATATTTCTCTGTGTATCTGTCTATGTACACAGAATGTTCATAGTGTACAAAACGACAACTACAATGGGCAAACAAAGTCAGGATTTCCAAGAACTGGGATAGTTTTATTTATTTATTTGCCTATGTTTGTATGCTACCTATTCATGCAACTCCAGCTTTTGTGTGTGCCTGTCTACCTATCTCTAGTCTGTCTGTCTGTCTGTCTGTCTGTCTGTCTGTCTGTCTGTCTGTCTGTCTGTGTGTGTGTGTGTGTGTGTGTGTGTGTGTGAGGAGAGAGAGAGAGAGAGAGAGAGAGAGAGAGAGAGAGAGGGAGAGAGAGAGAGAGAGAGAGAGAGAGAGACAGACAGACAGACAGACAGA
Source organism: Diadophis punctatus similis (assembly GCA_023053685.1). Lineage (NCBI taxonomy): Eukaryota > Metazoa > Chordata > Lepidosauria > Squamata > Dipsadidae > Diadophis > Diadophis punctatus. The sequence continues at coordinate 44,461,647 of JALIGW010000003.1, forward strand.
CAGACAGACATCTGGGACCTAACTGCATATTTATGGCTTAATAGTTTTATACAATTTTCTGTATAAAACGGCAAAATAATACAGTGAAAATGTTCAGCAGTTTGATGCTAAGATTGGTAGTATAGTCAAAAGGGAGCTCCGTAGGCCACAAAAATGTAGTATACAGTAGGAGCCTCTATTCATGATGCATCATAAAAGGGTTGAGTGTATCTAGGTAGAATTCGCTTTATGGAAGCTTCAGAAAGCAACCAGTGTAAGCTAAACTGATAGGAATTAATACTGGCACAAGTACGTTGGACGTATGGTAAAAAAACCCACACTGCTGATGCTTCCATGTGCTTTGATCTTTCTAGTTATACCAGTTGGATGCAAACTGGTTCTTACTGGCTTTGAGATAACCCAGTGATGACAGCTTCTCCTTTCCATCCACCCCCAGCTCAAAGTTGGCATCAGCTGCTTTTGTCAACAGTGACTGAAAACCAAACCCGGCTGGCATGCTTTCTCTGTGATCTTGTTAATTAAGAAATACATTTAATTAGCAGCACCCCAGCTGTGACTCAGATAATAATCATGATATAAACATGAGAAGGTTTTAACCATTTCTATCGGGATACATTAAAATTAGACGAATGCAAGAACATGACTACAGTTCCTGAGAGACACTTCTATCTCTGGGATGACCCTCCCCAGGGAGACAACAGGCAGGTACAATATCAGATCTCTTTCCTGCACATCCCACTGATCCCACAGGTTATGCTTCAGAAGAGGGACTTTGAGAAAGTTCAGAATTTAAAAAAAGGACCATGAAAGCTGAATAACATATAGGACAGTGATGGCGAACCTATGGCACGGTTGCCACAGGTGGCACGCGGAGCCATATCTGCCGGCACGCGAGCTGTTGCCCTAGCTCAGCTCCAGCGCGCATGTGTGTGCCCGCCAGCTGATTTTTGACTCACGCGGAGGCTCTGGGAGGGCGATTTTGGCCTCCGGAGGGCCTCCGGGGTGGCAGGGGAGAGCGTTTTTGCCCACTCCAAGCTCCAAGAAAGCCTCTGGAGCTGGGGAGGGCAAAAAACGGGCCTATTGGGCCCACTGGAAGTTGGGAAATGGGGGAGTGGGGGGTGTCATGCACGCATGCGCAGGGGGGTAGGGCGAGTGGGGGGGCTTTAAATTATGGGTGTGGGCATGCACATATGCGCGATAGCGCGCGCACACTATTTTGGCACCCGAAGAAAAAAAGGTTTGCCATCACTGATATAGGAGATAATTAAATTATTGCCATCCATGAAGTTTTTACTAGAACTAATTGGGGATGGGAGATTTTACACTAAATTCTAGGCATCCTTATTCATAAATTAGTTGTGTTGAGTTTAATGTGTTTATTTCAAGCATAGGTCTGCCGAGTGCAACTATAATTAATCATTTGGCTTAGTCTTAATTGGTCCCCCTAACCAACTTGCTCGGACTGCAGAAGCTCCTTGGATAAGCAGCGAAATGTTTCAGAGCAAAAAGGAAAGAAGTCCAGTTGCTCTATCTGGATGACTGAGAATCTTCATCTGACATTTGGCTTAGTCTTAAATAGATTAACAATATGTCCTATGAATAACTGAGTAGCAGATATTTTCATGTTTTAGACTTGCAGTGTTTCCCAACCTTGGCAACTTGAAGATATCTGGACTTCAACTCCCAGAATTCCCCAGCCAGCATTCGCTGGCTGGGGAATTCTGGGAGTTGAAGTCCAGACATCTTCAAGTTGCCAAGGTTGGGAAACATTGTTTTAGAGCGATATAAAACTATACCTTGTTTTGTGAAAAGAGAAACTGCTCTCAAGATCTTTGCTTTTATCCTGAGTAGATTGAAATCGTTTTGAGAGTTAGTCCTTGCATGGACAAAATAGAATTCACTTAATGGAAAATGTTTATATTAAGGCGAATCAGCAAGATTAATTCCCAGGAAAATGTACTTAGGATTGTGGTCTAAAAAAAGGTTCCCATTCTTTCATCCCTCCCTTCCCTCCCCTGTAGGACATTGACCTCTATCAATAGACGTAACTCAGTCTATCCATGGTATCCTTGCTTTCATCTGTGGTAGGTTGCAGTGTGCAGGCTGGAATGCAGGACAAAATGGTGAAAAGGTGGCCTTCCCACTTTAAAAAGAAAAAGTGAGAGAGAAGCAGGTGAGTGATCTTTCTACCAAGCAGAAGTGTGGAGAGAAATAGGCCTCAATTTGAGAGACTTCTGAGTGATAAATAATTTTGTCGGTTGCAGTGCATCTCTCCCAAAGTGCAGACTGGAATTATGGGGGGGCCAAGATACATTTTGGAGCGCAAGCCATGTTTCCCCTATATTTAGTAGACTTCTAGGTATATCTTAAAATGGAGCTGTCTATAGACACCTGAAAAGAGGGGCAAAGGATAAATTGAGCATTGCGGTGTTAGAACACAAGTCCTGGCCCTTATGTATTTGCACGTGTTGTAATGTGGAGCTTGCATGGTGATGTCTTGATGCATGTTTCATTGTTTTGGCATCATTGTGGTTAAGGACAGATGCCTACTATGATAGCGGTCCCCAACTGTTCTGGTTCTGCGGACTGGCAACAGCGGAGGCAGTGGGTGGCAGTAGGGGGGAAGGTATGGTTTTGCGTGAGCAACCTAATCCCATTCATGGACAAATAGAGCTTTATGTGCTCTCCTGCTACTTCCAACAGCTGCGGACTGGGGGTTGAGGACTTATGCACTATGATATGTTTATGTACAGGTAGTTCTTGTCTTATGACCATAATTGAGCCCAAAATTTCGGTTGTTAAGTGAGATAGTTGTTATGTGATTTTTGCCCCATTTTATGACCTTTCTTGCCACAGCTGTTAAGTGAGTTACTGAAGCTGTTAAGTTAGTAACACGGTGTTTACATGAATATGGCTTCAAGGGGTGGGTTCTAACTTACCTCACTGTGCCGATTTTTTTTTAAGCCGAAAACAAGATGGCGACACATGCGCAGTGCCGGAAACTCGGCTTCTGCGCATGCGCAGAAAAAAAAAGCCCAGGAAAAAATGTACCCCCCAAAAAAGATGGCGGTGCCTACGGACCAGCACTGACCGAACCGGTTCCGTGACATCATTGTGATGTCACTGGCGGTTTGCTACCAGTTCGGGAGGAACCCACCTCTGACTTTGCTTGTCAGAAGGTTACAAAAGGGGATCACACAACCCAGGGACTCTGCCACCATCATAAATATGAGTCAGTTGCCAAGCACCTGAATTTTGATCATGTGACCATGGGGATGCCGTAATGGTTGTAAGTGTGAAAAATGGTCATGTCATTATTTTCAGTGATGTTGGTAACTTTGAATGGTCACTAAATGAACTGTTGTAAGTCAAGGACTACCTGCCAGAAAAAATCCTAGAAAACGATCAGTTGTATTCATATGCAAGGTATCTATAGATTAAACAAATATTTAATTTTAGTTGATGAATGAAAATAGCCTACTAAGGATTTTTTAAAAATTGTGTAAGGGTCTTTGTTGTGACATATTTATTTCGGTATTAGTAAAATTCAAATTGATATTTTTGCAAAAATCACTGCAAAATACTTCTGCAAAATCACTGCAAAAAGTATCAACAGTAGAGACCTTCAAATTTCTAGGTTCTATCATATATCAAGACCTAAAATGGACACCTAACATCTAAAATGTCATCAAAAAAGCACAACAAAGAATGTTCTTTCTGCGCCAACTCAGGAAGCTCAAACTGCCCAAGGAGCTGCTGATACAGTTCTACAGAGGAATTATTGAGTCTGTCATCTGCACCTCTATAACTGTCTGGTTCGGTTCTGCAACCCAACAAGACAGACACAGAGGATAATCAGAACTGCAGAAAAAAACAATTACTGCCAACCTGCCTTCCATTGAGGACCTGTATACTGCACGAGTCAAAAAGAGTTAAATATTTACTGACCCCACGTATCCTGGACATACATTGTTTCAACTCCTACCTTCAAAACGACGCTATAGAGCACTGCACACCAAGACAACTAGACACAAGAACAGTTTTTCCCTGAACGCCATCACTCTGCTAAACAAATAATTCCCTCACCACTGTCAAACTATTCACTAAGGCTGGATTACTATTACTATTAGTCTTCTCTTCGTTCCTATCACTCATCTCCTCCCACTTATGACTGCAGGACTGTAACTTGTTGCTTGTATCCTTATGATTTATATTGATTGTTTCCTGATTGCTTATTTGTACCGTATGACAATCATTGTTGTAACTTATGATTCTTGACGGATGTATCTTGTCTTCTTATGTACACTGAGAGCATATGCACCAAAGACAAATTCCTTGTGTGTCCAATCACATTTGGCCAATAAAGAATTCTATTCTATTCTTTGCCTTCAGGGTTAATACTCTTGTGATAACAGTGGAATATTTATTGCATTTCCCACAGCCATAAGAAAAAAAAACCTTCCTCCTTTTTAAAAAAGTATGACTATGAAGATTATCTGTCACAGTCTGTCTCTGCTTGGTGCCCTCCACATGTATTAGACTGCAGCTGCTTCAGCTATATTAGACTGAAATTTGGAGAACTGTGTGTGTTTGCCTTCAAATTAGCTTTGGCTCCCGGGGACTGCCTGAACAAGCACTTTTCTTGGCAAGTTTTTGAAGGGGTTTGCCATTGTCTGCTTCCTAGTGCTCAGAGGGAGTGACTGGCCCAAGGTCACCCAATTGGCTTCAGGCCTAAGGTGAAACCTGAACTCATGGTCCTCCAGTTTCTAGCTTGACACTTTAACCTCTACTCCAAACTGGCCCTCTCTAAGAATGGACATCCAGTCATTTGGAAAGCAACCCGATTGGAGAAAGCTGAACTAACATGCACTAACTAAGTGTATGATGTATGTGGATCATAAGCAAACTGCCATTCTCTGCTGGGAGAGGAAGTGATAGCTTTCAAGCCTTCTTTGTGGAGGCTGGGAGGACCAAAAATATGGAAGACTGATTAATCCGTCCAGGTTATTTCTTGTTGGCGGAGGTGAATGAGATAACTGAGACCTGGGGTGGCTAAATAATTCATGTTGTGTGAACACAGCTTCTATTTAACCTTCAAATAACTATTAGTAAGCAGATCATTTTTTGTTAGAGGAAGTGTGCTATTCTGAACATGGATTACATAATTGGTATAAATAATAATTAATTGAGAGGGTTTTACTGGCAAACTATTCTACATACAGGTTTCTTGACAACCATTGGAAGCAACATTTTTACTGGCAACTGTAATTTCAATTCAATTACATGAACAAAAGAGAACTCTGACTTGTGAAAGCTCAGCACTGAAGTGGGGAATCAGGCATTTTTGTCCCAAGGCAGCACATGTGACGTGTTTCAGCTGAGAATTAAACAAGTGATTACCTTGGTTTTCCATCTCTTGGTTCCTTGTTGCGCACAAGATGATAATCCTTCTGTTCTGATCACCTTGGTTACACATGATGATGTGAACTTTTGAGACAGGGTCTGTCCTTAGCAGAGCAACCCCTTGTACAATGTGGTCCTTATCTCAGTTGGAGACTTTGAAGAATGATAATAATGTGGAGGAATAACAATCAAGAACAAACAAATGGCTTAAATTGAATTTCTGGGTAATTGGCTGAATGCCAAAGGCTCAGAACTTAGTCTCCACTACTAAGAAACTTCTCATCAGAAAATACACTGTTGGAACCCAGTGATTCTGAGCTATATGGCCAAAATATTCACCTCCGTTGTATTGGATGTCTGTTTTTGTATCATACTTTGCTGGGAGTTTCTCAATCAAAAGACATTGAAACTCTAGAGAAAGTGCAGAGGAGAGCAACCAGGATGACTAGGGGACTGGAAACTATAACATACGAAGAGCGGTTGCAGGAACTGGGCATGGCCAGTCTAGCGAAGAGAAGGACCAGGGGTGACATGATAGCAGCGTTCCAAAACTTGAGGGGCTACCACAGAGAGGAGGGGGTCAGGCTGTTTTCCAAGGCACCAGAAGGCCAGACAAGGAATAATGGATGGAAACTGACCAAGGAGAGATTCAACCTGGAAATAAGGAGGAACTTTCTGACGGTGAGAGCGATCTACCAGTGGAACAGCTTGCCTGCGGAGGTTGTGAGAGCTCCAACACTTGAGACTTTGAAAAGAAGATTGGACTGCCATTTGTCTGAAACGGTGTAGGGACTCCTGCTTGAGCGGGGGGTTGGACTAGATGACCTACAAGGTCCCTTCCAACTCTAGTAATCTATCTATCTATCTATCATGTTATTTAAAAGTGGTCTGGAGCTTTCAATCTCTTAACCGGTTTCTCAGTAAAATTGCAGTTTTTGTTGTACTGCTATTGTTATTTGAAGTGTCATCCCCACCCCATTTCTCCAAGAAACACATGTATACTATATAATGTACAGTATGTATACTATATACTATAACTATTTATTTATTATTTATTATTTATTTAAATAGATTTGTATGCCGCCCAACTCCTATATTATACAGTTCTTCCCATTTTATTTTTTTTCTAGCCTAGTTACAAGTGAATAAATCTAAGAAAAAGCAACTAGCCCAGCATTGCCAAGTGAACATCATTCTTGTGTAGGGTTTTGATTTCATACAGTCTGCCCAACATTCTGATTTTGGGATACCGTAGGCAACCATTGATCATCAGTTATTTTGAGTAAAACTATTAGTACAGCAGCATGACCAATTTTCAGGAACTTTGGAAGCTGAAATACAAAGGAGAAGAAGAAGATGACGTTTAACAGATTAACAGAGTTGGAAGGGACCTTGCAGGTCATCTAGTCCAACCCCCTGCCCAAGCAGGAGACCCTACATCTGCCTCTACCTAGGACTGAACTCACGACCTCCTGATTGGGAGGCAAGAGCTCCACCTCTGTTTTAATTTCTAGTCTGTACTGCCTTTTTTGTGATGATCTTGGAGGCTGCCTTAAATAATATATGCTACCTCATTTTAACATAATACTTAAACACAAAGTAAGCATTGTGGGGTTATATAACTGATTTCAGATGTCTGGGGGGGAAAATAACGCATGAAGATGAGAAGCTCTAGACCAGGGTTCCCCAACCCCCAGTCTGTGGACCAGCACTGGGCCGCGGCATGCCAGAAACCAGACCGCACAAACAAGTGAAGCCGTGGGATGCAGGCAGCACCCAAAAACTATGCCCCCTCCGGGTCCAAGGAAAAATCTTTCCCCACAGAACTGGTCCCTGGTGCCCAAAAGGTTGGGGGACGCTGCTCTAGACTACCAATTTCTGACCTTCTGCGCATGCGCAGAGCATTGTTGATGACGTCCGGGCGGGTGGCCGGAGCCTCCCGCCGCCACCGCTACCGGTTTGCCCAACCCGGGGTGAACCGGTAGCAACCCACCACTGATCAGGTCACATTAACCTTTATGGTAGCTGCACAGTTCCTTTTCCTGATTCCACAATCTTCTCCTCTCTGCAGAGAGAAATTTTAGCTGCTACAAAAGAGCTGCCTGCCAGGCCGTGGTGGAATTTGTGTCCAAATAAACTGTCATGTAAATGGGCCCTTATGTATATTTATAGGGAGCCTTCTTGCCAGCTGGAATCTAATAGGGTGTAAAATAAACTGTGAAACTGCCTGGATGAGGAGGACTTACGCCCTCTGCATTCCATCTGCATGCCTGTGGCTGACTTAGATTATCCACGCCACAGCCTCCCATGCATTGCCAAGAGATCTGTAACCCAGGCAAATAGAGCTGATTGCCCAAAGATTAAAAACATCCTGGAAACCCTCAGCCTGAAGAGTGGGCTCCTCAAATGCTGGGGATTGCTGATCTGAGAACATCCACAAGCAGAACTTCTAGGTCAATGAAACTGATTGGCCATTTTTTTAGAGGCAAATGAGTGAGATGCGGTGGTACAGGAGAAGGAGGAACTGCCTCTCCTTTGCCTGTCACTTGTATTATGGACTCCCAAATAGATCTCTTCAAATATCAAGCTCCACAGAGGCTTTAAAGGACATGGGAGAAGAACAGAAGAAAGATGACAGGCAAAACAACTCCACTCTGGCCTCTATTCTCAAACATGTTGTGGTACATGCCTACAGAAGAAAATGTGCTTATGGGCTCTGATAGACCCCATATGATTTTAGGGTGTTAGAGACTATTGAGAAGGAAGCCTGTGATTGAGCAAGAATTTCTTCAGCTTGCTTAAAGCAGCAAATTCTGTCATCCTGGCACTGAGCCTCCTACCATGTATTCAGCTGGAGAAGAAAACTTCTGAGCTGGAAAACATCCCAGGCTGTCTGAGATGCTGCTTTTTAAATTTTATTCTTTTTTTTCCCCCAACAGGAGGGATGGCTCTAGTTAAGGGAAAGAACAGTTCCCTCTTGAGATAGGCACAAACAGAGTTACTTTATCCATCTGGACAGTGCATCTGCCATAGGGCCTTGGCTCACACCTCAATCCCTGCATCCCCAAGCTAATTAATCTGCCTCTGAGCCTAACCAACATATCTGAGACCAGAAAAGCAACGTGTCTGTGTGTGTGTGTGTGTGTGTGTGTGTGTGTGTACGCGCTTGAGAGACAGAGGGGGCAGTGCAGACACAGCATGATACACTGAGCAAATGGCTTGGAATTAGAAATCTTGTGGTGGTCACTCAAGAACTGCACAAAGGCTGCAGGCCAGAATAAGATGCCCTTTTAAAGATGATGTGTTGTTATATGACAGCGCAATTATAAATATGTAAGTGAGGACCAAAGCAGAAAAGGAGAGGATGAAAGTAGATTATCTCTATATATGAAAGGAGTCGGCATTCTGACAGCATCCAGGTATTTTGGACTCAAGCCCAGCCAGCCTGACCTATAGCAAGGGATTGTTATCACTGTGGTAAAAAAAAATATCTGAAGGGCAAGTTCCTTTATCCCCAATTCAGTAGCGGATACATGCCTGAACACTGCACAAAATCTCTTGCAGCGTGTTTATATGGACAGAATTTTACGAAAACTTGTTTTTACCTTAAAATGCATTGAAGAGAAATGTGAAGAAGAAGAAAATGAGATATTAGAACATATCCAGGCACATTAGGTTGTTCTTGGCATCAAAATCTAAGCAAACACACATGTGCCAATGTGCCATGGTCCTTGCAGGGTACTTCCACCATTCCCAGACAGACTCTGTACCAGCACTATCCACAGCTCCTTCTGGTTTTTATATGAAAGCTTTAATTGTGCCTTCATGGTCATCCTCTTGACTTTATTAACCATACCTTGGTGACTTCTCTGCTCTCTGCCTTATGATTCCAAGTCATTCTGACAAGTTGGTCCCTTCCAACTCTAATAATCTGTAATCTGTAATGATTTAAAAATTGAGATGCTTCCCCCCCCACCCCGCCCCGGTAGCATTAATGAATTTCTTCACCAAAATAATGGATGTTGATTTGCTGAAGTGTTTGAGATTGATCCACACAGAAGCTAGCCAGCAAGTCTTGCTTTCTGCATGAAGGGGAAGGGCAAGAAACAGGGAATGACAAGTCAGGTTTTCTGGTGGCCATGGCTCAGTCCAAATACTGTATCAGTGCAATTGAACTAAAATTTCTGAAATTAGCTTCAGGAGCAGCATTTCCCCTTAATGGATATTGGTCATCCTGTTTTGCATCTATGGTTAAAGATGAGCTGACTTACATCAGATTTCATAAATGATTTTACCATCGTCATCTAATGTTAATTTGATCATCCTGATAGCAGTGTCAGGAAGGCTTGGGTTCCAGAAGACCAATTCATTTGCTCAGTGGATACCCAGAACCTCTATTACGGGGATATCCCAACAGCAGTCTCTGTGTATTTAGCTAAGAGATGGAGAGAAATGTAGAGAAAGTCAGTCTTCTTATTAGAAATTCAGACAGTGCAGTTTGGCACAGATTTTTTCCGTCTGGAGCAGGAAAGAGAGAGGCGGGGAACACTTCTAGAGTCTGTCATTCCTCCAGTGTAATTTTTTTAATAGTATAGGGTTGGAACATTTTAGGTGAGAAACAGTAGCCTCTATGCCCGTGATGGCGAACGTATGGCACGTATGCCACAGGTGGCACGCAAAGCCATATCTGCCGGTATGCGAACTGTTGCCCTAGTTCAGCTCCAGAGCGCATGTGCGCGCCGGCCAGCTGATTTTTTGCTTGCACAGAGGCTCTGGGAGGGCATTTTCATCCTCCGGAGAGCCTCCCGGGGGCGGGAGAGGCCGTTTTCGCCCTCCTCAGGCTCCAGGGAAGCCTCTGGAGCCTTGGGAGGGTGAAAAACCAGCCTACTAGACCTACCAGAAGTTGGGAAATGAGCCATTTCCGCCCTCCAGAGAACCTCCGGGGGGGGGAAACAGTTTTCGCCCTCCCCAGGCTCCAGGGGAGTCTCTGGAGCTTGGGGAGGGCGAAAAACAGGCCTACTGGGCTCACCGGAAGTCGGGAAATGGGGCAGTGTAGAGGGGTTGTACACACATGCGCAGGGGGTTGTGGCACATGGGGGGCATTGAATTATGAGTGTGGGCACATGTGCGTGTGCGATAGCACACAAGAGTGCACTTGAGGAAAAAAAGGTTCACCATCACTGCTCTATGCAGTCATCCTTCCACCCCCCCAATGTACATAACAATATGGTCATTAGGTCATGATATGGAGAGTGCAGAAAGATGTTTGCATCAGGACAATCAGCACTATTGATGAGGTGGGAGCATCTATTATGTGCTACAATACACAACTTCCTTATGGTTATGTTTGCATGGTACAGCTGACCCAATTAGCCACTGCTCAGGGGAAATGCTGACTCCAATGCACTTGCAAGACAGGATTCTGCATGCTTTAATCAAACAGAAAAGACAGTATTCAGGCCATCATTTCCTGATACTTCTTTTTAATAATAATATCAACAATTAAATATCTGGCTGACTGTGTGATAAATAATGATGATGATGATGATGATGATGAAGAAGAAGAAGAAGAAGAAGAAGAAGAAGAAGAAGAAGAAGAAGAAGAAGAAGAAGAAGAAGAAGAAGAAGAAGAAGAAGAAGAAGAAGAAGAAGAAGAAACTACACCGCTATGGATGAAACATATAACAGTGATACCCATTGTCATCGGGGCACTTGGTACCATGTCCAAGAATTTCACAAAACACATCAAGAAATTGCAGCTTCCTGCAATAACACCAGCGGAACTGCAAAAAACTGTGCTACTCGGAACATCATATATTTTAAGAAGATACTTGGTTGATACCTAGGACACTGGCAGCAACCCGTATCAACCATTAGCACCAGTCAGTGGTATTTGTGACACTTTTTTAAATGTTCAGTTGACTGAGTTTCATGTTTAGTGAATAAAGGAGATAATAATAATATATATTTTTCAAATTTTTTGTGTGGAAACAATATGAGTCACAATAGGAATGCAACATGGATCAAGCAAGTTGAAAACACAGTGAAAGTATTCAGAGTGGCAGACATTAGGATGACTTAAGAAATCGTATGAAAGCAATCAGAGAAGGTTAAAAAATCGGAGTGTCTTGGACTGGATGAGTTCCATGGATTCTGAGGATACTTTTAACACTATCAAGCAACAACATCTACCTTTTCTTTATGCACTGGAGACAAATTCCTTATGTGTCCAATCACACTTAGCCAATAAAGAATTCTATTCTATTCTATTCTATTCTATTCTATTCTATTCTATTCTATTCTATTCTAGTCTAGTCTAGTCTAGTCTAGTCTATTCTATTCTATTCTATTCTATTCTAGTCTATTCTAGTCTATTCTATTCTATTCTATTCTATTCTATTCTAGTCTATTCTATTCTAGTCTAGTCTAGTCTAGTCTAGTCTATTCTATTCTATTCTAGTCTATTCTAGTCTATTCTAGTCTATTCTATTCTATTCTATTCTATTCTATTCTAGTCTAGTCTTCTGTCCTTGGGAAGGACTTGATAGGAGCATAAAAATGCCAAATCATTTTAAACATCTGGCTGACTGTGTGATGAACCATCATCATCATCATCATCATCATCATCATCATCATCATCATCATCATCACAACACTTTTAAAATACTTGATAGCTTGATCTAGGCCACTGCAAACTAAGCCAAAGGATACTTATTAACCTTTGTCCTTCTTCTTGTTGTGTTTCTTTCCTCAGGCAGTTGTAGGTAGGGAGAGTCAAAAGTCAAACAGTCAGGGAACATGAGTTCCCAGAGTTTCAAATTTTATGATGCCAGTCTAGGACTTTGCCCTTGGGCCCACAGCTGAACAAGAGGAATAACCCTGCTTGAATTCCTCTGTGCTTTTTTGCACAACACAATGACTGGGAATACAGCATCCAGCTTTGGTTGCCACAATGTAAAAAAGATGTTGAGACTCTAGAAAGAGTGCAGAGAAGATGGTTAGGGGACTGGAGGCTAAAACATATAAAGAGCATTTGCTGGAATTGGGTATTTCTAGTTTAATGAAAAGAAGGACTAGGGGAGACATGATAGCAGTGTTCCCCATGGTCATGTGATTGTGATTTGGCCACTTGGCAACCAACACGCCTTTATGATAGTTGCAGCATCCTGCAGTCATGTGATTGCCATTTGTGGACCTTCACAGCCAGCTACTGATAGGCAAAATGAATGGGGGAGTGAGCAGGAAGTTGCAAGTCACGGTCATGTGATGTCACACTTAATGACTGCGTGTGATTCCCTTAACAACTGCACTTGCAATTGACATTATTAAGTCAATGCAGTCACATGATGTTTCACTTTATGACTGTGTTAGTTAGCAATGAAGTTGCTGGTCCCAATTGCAGTCAGCAAGTGAGGACTATCTGTACAAGTACTGTAATATACATACTTGTGTTAGATGTTGGGATGCAAACACATAAGGCAGGATTGATCATGACGACATCAACATACAGGTATCCACATTCTGAGAGTCTCAGATTGCTATAGACATCTCTGAATTTTCCTCTTTCTCCTTAATGCAGTCTCCTCTAACTTGGGAGTCCCTCTGATCTGTGTGACCCAGGAATACTGTTTTAACACAACTGCAGTTCCAAAGAGCCTTCAACAATGCCTGTTCCCATTCTGTCTTCCTTCTCTCCCACTTCCTATGGAGCAAAAATGAGTCCTGTTTGTTCCAATCATCCAAAAAATAAAAAAAAAAAGGAATAAGAAAAACTGGGTGGGGAGAATGTCTCCCGGAGAAGCAATGTCTCGTTGCATTGCTTAGAAGTGGCAGATTGGTTAAGAAACAGTATTTATCATGTTATGAGTGGGCTGTGCAGAACACACCTTCCATGTATGCTGCTTGAGATGTTGGGATAGCGGCCAGCTCTCCTACCTGAAGCCATTTTCTGAGCCCCCACAGGCGGCTTTGCCGAGGGACAATGTTTCTTTTTACAAATGCATTTCAAGATGAAGAAGGCAGCTTGTCCTCTTGGATTCTATTCAAACCCCAATTTATGTCACCCCTCCTGCTCACAGTCACAGTGCAAACATCACTGTGAATCCTGCAGTGAGCTAAAAATATCTCCCAAAGCTGCCACCACAGCGAAAGCCATCAAGCAGAGCTTGTTATAAATAGCCCAGAGAGCTGTCACTGCAATCATAGTCCCCATTGTGCCTTGGATCCTACTTACTGCCCCTACCCTCCAGCTTAAAATCTGTACAGACCCAGGGCTGTGAACTCTGTCTAAAGAACAAACATTCCCTCCCCACGCAAGAGGCTGGAGTACATCACCTGAAATAACTCCACTGTGGTATTCTGCACAAGGGCAACTTGCCCGCACTTAATTCCTGGGCTGATTGCTTGTAACTCAGTTGTAACTCAGGAAATTCCATTCTGTACTTTCGCTTTTCCTGACATTCAACCCAAAAGGGACTCCACAAGGAGAAAGTTGTGTTTTGTTTTGTTTTGCTTCGGGGTTTTTTTCCCCCCCAAGCATAGTTTTGCAATGAGTGTTTGCTAGATTCTTTACCTTGTTTAGCATCCTGGAGGAGGAGGAGGCCTGCCAGCACTCCTCTTGGCTCAAGCTATTCACAAGTGACTTATTTGCTCCTCCTTTTTTATTGTATGATTCCCACTCAGGAATGAGGCAAATGATTCCTGTTCAGAAATGAGCCAAATAAACTCATTCTTTCCCCAACTAAGACCTTTCTGAATATGCACGACAATAATTCCCACTACTGTTATCCAGCATGATTAAATGGGACTTGTCTTCAATTAACATAGTAATTACCCATGTACATGTGGAAGGCTCCTGTTTGGGGACTGTTACTGTAAACATTGGAAGCCATTTGTGCTGGCTTGATGTCAGCATCCCAACTTAGGAGCGAGCAAAATACTATTTAAAATCAGAATCTGATGAGAAAAGCAGCCATGCAGTTTAGGATCATATGCAAACTGGAAAAGTTCTAGTTTGTAGGCAATAGCAAGATGGGTCTTGACATCATTGGTCCTCCCATTTAAATTTTCACCTTTCCTTTAATGAAAAGTGCTAGCAGCTTCTGCAATCTATTTTTAATATTGTATCTGCTCCAATTTACACTGTTTCTTGCAGTTTTAGTGCTAAAACAAGTTCTTCATGAAATATGGAGCTTCCTACAATGCCCCTTAACTCTAAAGATATTTATTTCCATAAATATTTTTATCCTCTTTCATAAGAGTCATTGCTTCCCTGTACTGGCTCTATATTTAGCTGAAATTTAAATTAACTATATGTGAAAGTCTATAAGCTAATTTTCATAAACATTGCCTCTGTTTTTTTAAAAAATTAGATCTGACTTTGAACACATTTCTAGGATTTTTCACTGCTAGAAAAATAACCAGGGACAAATATATCTGGTTATGTGCCCATTTGGTACAATTAAACATACCCACAAAGCTTACGTTCTTTTCAATTCTAAGACAAAGTCATTAAACACAAGAGAATCATATGGATTGTATACCATGATGCCTAGAGACCACCAACCATTTGTTATCTTTATGGGTGCCTTTACCATTATGTCTTTAGCAGATGTGTATTTCTGGTTTCTTCAGCTATTGCTATTTTATTTCTATTCTGCAAATTATTTGAGCTTCACCTAATAAAACACCATACTTCAGGGGGGAAAAGAAGCATTTTGAGGCGCTTAAACCTTTGAAGGATATTGATTTTTTAAAATAAACATTATTGCATTAATTTATATTAATGCCATAATATTAAGTTGTGCAAAGTTGCCTTAACCATGAGCTAGGTGGCAAATAAATTTGATAAATAAAGTCAAAATAAATAAAATGAATTTGTCTACTCCTGCTTGGACTTATTATTGTATGTTGGAGGAACACATCACTGTCTCTAGATTGCCCGTTCTCAATTTTTTCTATGATCTCTAAAGAATTCTGCTTTTCTGAAGTTAAATAAACATGTATTTACTTCAGACTTTTATTCTGTCTGGGGTAGATTTACTGGACAATATACCTTTCCTCCCAGTAATGGAAGGAATGGTTTACAGATAGTCACCTCTGAAGGTTGAGCTATGAATCCTGTTATGTGTTGGGAGGATGCACCATTTTGTGAAGTATTCAGAAATCTCTTCCTATAGTGGTAAGGGGACCAGATTATTTAATTCTCCATTTCTTCGGGTTTAGGTGATAAGCTGCAAGTGATGGCCTGAGGTATGTTTCACATATGAATCTCAAGGATATAGAAAATATTCTTGGATTGTCACGTAGTGAATATTGCCAGTTGTATGTCTATGCAGGGTGATGCGTCCCTATCCTAATATTATGGTACATTCCAATACAAGCAGGACACGTGATGTGATCTTCTGCGCATGTGTGCATTCCTGATTCTCCATTACTCCTTTCACTTCTGCCTTTGATTCTGACCGGAGCGGTCACGATTTATTCAAGATGTAACTATTCATGAGTTATTGTTTTTGTACCGAAATAAATATTTTCTATCAGACTTTTAATCTCAGCTTTATTTTCTAAATATCTGAATTCCAAGACATACAACTGGCAATATTCACTACGTGACAATCTAAGAATATTTTCTTCGCCTCTATGAGATTTATTCTCACCATAACATGGATAGGGTTTGCTTGTGGGACAATCAGGATTATGCTATTGTTCTTATTTTAGCTACCTAAATCCATGAATATTTGAACAGAGACCTTGCATATCCTTCTCGTTTAACACAAACATGGAACATTCTTGGGAAGTTGGTGCTCTTTGGCTTCTTTCATGAGAGTTGCCAATTCTCAACGAGGACAATATCACTGATCATAATGATGAGAAATGATGATGTGTGGTGCCCTTGACAGGAGGTAAATTCTGTGTCATTCGGTTTCCTTGTTGTCATGTGAGGTTAGTATTAATGCAAGGATGTTGTATGCCTCCAATGGCCTTTCAGCCCCCAAATCTAAAACTCATGGCATAGTCTCTGGAACTTGACACCACTTGTGAAAGTGAGGAACATTCAACAATATAAATGGAAAAGGGGAGATAAAACCCTCCAGCTAACTTTATCCTGTATAGCATCAGTCTGTTACAGTGCAACTATGTCTGGCATTCAGCTAAAAAACAAACAAACATCAATCTCTGGACTCACAAGAACCGCCACCTCTTTTGTGAGGAAGATCTGGCTGAGAATTTGATCCCAACCTTCCTGCCTCACTGAGACTCAAAGAACCAGAACATATATGGATAAGGAATATGGGAGGGTAGAACTGGCAGAGGGAACAGAGACTCCCACTTAAAATGTTGTCCAAATCCATGCAACCACGAAAAGAATGATAGGCAAGTCTGAGTAGAAACTATTTTCCTGTCTTGCTGCAAAGCAGGAACTGTCCCTTCTCAACAGGAACAGTTGGCAAAGGATGCCCTGAAATGGCATTTCCAAAATGGTACAATGTTTCCTTTAGTTGTATAATGAGCCTTGTTAGTAAATATTAGCATTTTGGTGGAGGGTGAATCACCCATGAGGGCAGAACTGAATGCCATATATGCATGTCTTTCTAGAGGTTTGGCCTCTGTTCAGATATTCAAATCTCTGCCCAATAAACACAAGCCATGCTTTTCTCCTCCTTGTCTCCCCCCCCTTCTGTGATTCAAAAGGCAGTTTCACTCTTTGTACAAATATATCTGGCATTATTCCTTTGGCTTGTACCCAGGGACCAGTAGTTATTCAAAATTGTGAGTAAAGGACCCGTGGTAATAAACGTTTTCAAACTTGCAAGAGGCTGGAAAACATAATCTGGGAAATTCTTCCCAATCCACCTCTTGGTCATACCATCCAATTTCATTCCCTGCCCCCCCATAAATAAGATCAGATGCAGGTCACCATAACTGAGGACTGACATTTCCAGAATAGAAATGGCCTGATGCCAACAATCTATACTACTAAACTATCTGGTTTGGTGTGAATTTGTAAAATTATCACTTTGTCCCTCCGTTCCCACAAGAGCACCTGTTCCTATGGTAGTGGGTTTCAGAGACAGATGCTGATCAGAGGCATCTTGATTTTCCTTATAATTCAGTCAGAGAAATAGATGGGTATGCTCTGTTTACTCGCAAACAAAACAGGTAATAATGTTATCCTTTTCTCATAATCCATTCTCAGAAGCTGAAGGCAACCATATAGACACATCTACAGGATTTAATAGCTGAAAGATCTCCCCAATTTATAAGCATTGTAGTGGCTGTCTTTGCTAAAATCTGCTTTGGGGTTTGCTGAGACCTTTAGTCTCGTGTGTGTTTTTAAATTATGTAGCTTAAACAGTACCTGTTTGTTGTGTAGTTATTTTTCAATGCTCCAGTAACACTTGTTGTATATGTACCATATGTACCGTAATTAGGAATATTGTATTTCCTCTGAAAGCTATATAGATGCGGTAGTTCTTCAAGAAACATTACAGAAGTCTAAAGAAGTGCTCTCTTCTCATATAATATATATGTGTATATTTCTTGTGCTGCCATATACTATGCTAGTTTTTGCAGTTGTTTGAAATAAATCCTGCTAAACTTCTTTCCTCAGCGGTTTCTGGCTCTTGCCCCTTCCACTTTAACCGCTGTCACTTATTATAGCACAATTGCACAAAATATAACCAAGACAAAAACTGGAGTGGGGTAGCAATTCATATAGCCACCTGTTAATAACTGTGCAACCTGGGAACCATTTATAATTTCTTCATGTTTCATATTTTCATATGTAAGAGAATATCATACATGTAGTTACTCAAGATACAGCCAAGAAAAGCTGTAAAAATATATCTCACAAATTTCCCTCAGCTGAAAAGCTGTGTCATATTGTCCTAAATAACAATAAATTGGAAGATAATTATCAGAGTATACTTTATTGGGGTGCGTTTTTGTTGTACTTTGGGAAAAACTATAAGGCCGTGATGGCGAACCGTGAACGCGGAGCCATATCTGAGGGCACGCGAGTCGTTGCCCTATGTCAGCTCCAGCGCGCTGGCCAGCTGATTTTCAGCCTTCCAGAGGGCGGGGGAGGTCATTTTCGCTTTCCCCAGGCTTCAAGAAAGCCTCTGGAGCCTGTGGATGGCGAAAAATGGACCGAATGGCCCAACCGGAAGTTCGGAAATGAACTTCCGTTTTTCACCCTCCCCAGGCTTCAGGAAAGCCTCCGGAAGGCCAAAAATCAGCTGGAATCCATTTTTTGCCATCCACAGGCTCCGGGGGCTTCAGTGAGCCCTGCACACATGCGCAGGGGGGAGCGCGGGGGGAGGACATTGCATTATGGGTGTGGGCACATGCACGCACGCTATCGCGTGAACACGCACCCTTTTGGCACCCAAGCAAAAAAAGGTTCGCCATCACTGCTATAAGGGTTAAGTTAGCTGAGGGTTGGTGTCAGTTTTAGTGCATGAATGGAAGAAATATCTATCCGTGGGATGAGAACAATTTCAATCAAGGTGGAAAGAATCAGGTATTGCTTCCACCTGATGGAGCAGAATTGTTGGAAAATTGAAATGAGTTTCTTTCAGACCTGGATGCATTTCCATTTTACCAGAGCTTTTTCCCTTCTGAAATCCTTGAGGGCATTTTGAAGTAATCCATGATTATGATTCAGTTCTGCTAATTTAAAATGCAGAGAATATGATGCAGATCTTGGAGAATATAGAAAAATTATTTTAAAAATTTATCCTCAAGAAAGGGGGAGGGGACAGGAAATAGAACCTTAGTATTCTATGTGCTGAAACGTGTCTACGTTTCAAAACTGCTTGGTTTGTCTGAGCTATTGAGGGAAAACTGGAAAGCAGGTGGTCCCCTTACAGAACCTAGAGCTCAGTAACAGTAGCAGTAACAATAACAGTAACAGAGTTGAAAGGGATGTTGGATGTCATCTAGTCAAACCCCCCTTGCTCTCGCAGAAGATTTATATTATTTCTGATAGATGATTGTCCAGTCTCTTCTCAGGCTTTGGCGGATTATTCTTATATGCACAAAGATGGAAAATATAGAAATATCTTTAATGGAGGAATGGACTGTGAAGATGGTAGAATTTGTAGAAATATGTACATTGACCTGTTTGTTTAGGGAAGGAAAAAACAACTACTGTTATAAAAGACTCTTTATGAACATTTTGCCGAAAATGGAGAAATATGAACTGGTGATTTTGGGATATAACAATTAAAAAGGACTGTATATAAGGAGAGAGGAATTATGTTATATAATTTTGAAGGGGGAAAATTATATCACGTATGTCTATATTTGCTGTAAAAAAGATTGGATATTTTAAGTATCTTTTTTTCTTTTCTGTGTCTTCCCTTTCTAGTGTTCTCAATACTTTTTTCTTATCTTTCTTCCTTTCTTCTTTTTCTTCTACATTTTTTCATGTATATCTTTTAACTATGTAAAAATTCTTTAATAAATTCTCTCTCTCTCTCTCTCTCTCTCTCTCTCTCTCTCTCTCTCTCTCTCTCTCTCTCTCTCTCTCTCTCTCTCTCTCTCTCTCTCTCTCTGTGTGTGTGTGTGTGTGTGTAGGATTTGGAGGACCACACAATGGGAAATAGAGCCCCATTGTCTCGAAATCACATTTATAACTATTTCTGTTACACCGCAGTTGAGATGGAAGTAAATCAGCTCTCCACCACTGCTAACATTATAGGAACATGGAGGTCCAGAGCTGCTTTCAAACTACAGAAGCTGAGAAACCTCATATTGAAGTGCTCTGGATTTCTGTGTTTATTTTGATTTGCTGTAGTACATAAAACTACTATGTACTGCAATGAAGTGGGAGCTACTGCAGCTAGAGCAGTAAAATAAAATAAAGACTATCATTAAGGAAAAGGCCTTTTTTAAACATTCAAGTGAGCAATTGGGAATTGCTATCTAGAATTTATTGATGCCATCATATTTAATCTTTGCAACTGTATAGTCCATTGTAATTCAGAAATTTGTCCATCTATCCATTGGCACTCATTCCCAGTAAACTGTGTATTGGATCCAATCTAAATCAAAATGGCCATGTACAGTGTATAAAGGTGAATGAATCTCACATCAGTCATAATCTCACATCAGTCATACTCTAGAAAGAGTGCAGAGAAGAGCAACAAAGATGATTAGGGGACTGGAGGCTAAAACATATTCCCCAAGGGTAGAACAAGAAGCAATGGATGGAAACTAAACAAGGAGAGAAGCAACTTAGAACTAAGGAGAAATTTCCTGACAGTTAGAACAATTAATCAGTGGAACAGCTTGCCTCCAGAAGTTGTGAATACTCCAACACTGGAAGTTTTAAAGAAGATGTTGGATAACCATTTGTCTGAAGTGGTGTAGGGTTTCCTGCCTAAGCAGGGGGTTGGACTAGAAGACCTCCAAGGTCCCTTCCAACTTGTTGTTGTTGTTGTTGTTGTTGTTGTTGTTATTGTTGTTGTTGTTATTATTGTTGTTGTTGTTATTATTATTATTATTATTATTATTATTATTATTATTATTATTATTATTATTATTATTATTATTATTATTATTATTATTATTATTATTATTATTATTATTATTATTATCGTCTAAACCAAACAAAAAAACTTTGCTTTTTAACTGCATAATTTGTGTTACAGTAGATTATTCAGAGTCAGACTTTAATCATGATACTGGTTGGAGAAATAAGAATTGCACCAGCTTTATTGATAAAAGTTTAAGGCTTTCATCCTGTGCTCATTAACTAGGAGTAAGCCAAGTGGAATGAAGTGGGGCTGCTGGATTACACATTGGGTTATAACAGTGATGGCGAACCTTCTTTGGTTCGCATGCCAAAAAGGGTGTGGGAGTGGGGGGGTTGCACGTGTGTGTGGCATAATTCCATGCAGCCCCCCCACACATGCACGCGTGACCCTCCCTCCCTGCATGCGATGGCACGCCCGTTTTTCGCTCTCCCCAGGCTTCAGAGGCTTTCTAGGAGCCTGGGGAGGACGAAAACGGCCTCCCCCCCCCCCCGAGGCCTCTGGAGGCCAGAAATGGCCCATTTGCCAACTTCTTCAAGTTGTGGGTACAGTATAAGGGTGTGAATGACAATGAATTTGGCAATTTATCACCATAGGGTATTGCCATTTATCTCCCAATCTCTAAAATAGCTGTCACTTGGCTGTCTCTTTACTTTCTGTATATGATGACAGCATTGCCACACAAATGGGTGTCTTATTACTTAAGATTATACATGTCTTATGTTGCATTATCTTCAGACATGTGCTGAACCCACACAGGATTTGTCACAGAGGAAAAAAAAGTTCTTTGTTTTGACATCATGTACCTGAAAGATGGTAATGCAGTGTTCCTAGGAGGACTCTGATATTCATAGTATCTTTTTAAAGACCATCACTCAGTGATGGATGAATTAAGTTTGCAGAAAGATGTTCTGGAGAGCTATGTGTCTCAGCAGTGCTTCACTGGTCACACTAGAGCCGTGATGGTGAACCTATGGCACATATGCCTGAAGTGGCATGCAGAGCCATGTCGCCTGGCACACGCGGTGTCGCCCGTTCCTCTTCTGGGTTTATGGCGCACATGTGCGCATGATGATCAGCTGGCTTTTGTGTGTGCAACAGTGCCGGAAACTGGAAGAGCTAGTCTTCCATTTTCCTGGCCAGCTGATCATCACATGCGCATGCACGCCAGTAACTGGAAGAATAGCTGGCCTGCACACATGCGCGTGCCGGAAACCGGAAGTGCATTTTTGGGTGCGTGCATGCGCCCTGGGCAGCTCCTCTTCCGGGTTGCGGGCCTGTCGAGTGTGCATGCCCACTTCCTTTTTGGCACTTGGTGCCAAAAAGTTTCGCCATCACTGCACTAGAGGTTTTGCTTATATTAAAGAGAGGGGAAAATCCTTTCTCAATCTTTAAAAGTATGGTAGATAACAGCCTGTCTCAAAATTGACCAACCTTGGACTTATTTTCTTCTCTTGCAAAATAGGTTTTCTCAGAACCAATGACTACCTCTATTCCAACCTTCTTGACAGTTTTGCTCTTTAATCTCTCTCCCCCCACTCCAGGGGCGGGTTTCTCTTACCTCGCTACCAGTGCGCTGCTCGCGGATCACCATGTTGCACGCACGTGCCCCTCTTGCGTGATTTTGCTTCCTGAGCATGCGCAGAAGCAAAATCTCGCTGAAATCTCATGCACGCGTGTGTCCCCTCGTGAGATTTCGGTAAGTTTTTGCTTCCGCGCATGCGCAGGAAGCAAAAAAAGCCAAAAAAATTGCCGGAAAAAGATGGCGGCGCGCGACGGACCAGCGAAGACGGTATCGGAGCCATCGCACGCAAATTGCATAATTGGCGGGTCCCTACCGGAATGGCGCACTGGACCGCACTGGTAGGAACCCACCCCTGCCCCACTCCCCCCCTTACTATCTGAAGTGCATTTATACCCAGATAATTCAAAGCAGTTGGGATAGAGCCAAGGTGGCGCAGCAGTTAGAGTGCAGTTCTGCAGGCTACTTTAGCTGACTGTGATCAGCAGTTCAGCTGTTCAAATCTCACCGGCTCAGGGTTGACTCAGCCTTCCATCCTTCTGAGGTAGGTAAAATGAGGACCCAGATTGTTGGGGGCAATATAAATATACATTGCTTAATGGTGTAAACCACTTAGAGTGCTTTCACTATGAGGCAGTATATAAGTCTCATCAATCAATCAATCAATCAATCAATCAATCAATCAATCAATCATAAATAAATAAATAAATAAATAAATAAATAAATAAATAAATAAATAAATAAATAAGAATTATAACATTTAATTCAGATCATCATCAATGCTGGTGTAAGACAAGACAGTACAAAGTATTCATAACTTTCAGATGGACAGAATATTAGCATCTGTTACTGAAACTGCAGCTATCGAATGGATAGAAATATATTAAATTGGTGATGTTGGCGGTGGATGTACTGTACTAAGATTACTGACTTATGAAGGAACATAACTGTTCTCTCTGACAGCACAACTTAGAGATAGATTGGAACAGGTTTCTGTTTCCTTCTGGCTGTTTCTCCACACCTATGGGCATTACCAAATTTGGCTTCGAAGACACTCAGAATATGAATTAACTTCTCCCCACTGATAATTTAATGTCATTGTGGAAAATATCCATATGAATGTGTTCTGGTTTCTTGCTGATGAAGTATTAAGGTTTTATGCAAATACAGAACCTATGCATCACTACAATAGGCTACACAAACTATTTTGGGGGGGGAGTTGTGGGTGAGAAACATGGCATAGTTTTAGTTTGAAAAACCCAGACTATTTTTTTCTGATTTTGATTGTATCATTTAGCTCATAACTAATTATCCCTACATAATAGCTATTGCATTATTACAGCAAGATTACTTACAGTAATCTTTTTTCTTTAATTTTCTATGGCCCACAAATATCCAAACTGTTCTGCTTCCACAATCACTATATCTTATATTAATAACTCTGTGGCAGTTTGTGCAAGATATTTAAGATAAAAATAAGCATAAGCTGAAGACTCTTGTGCAAATGTGTACAAGCAGGAACATCATGAAATAAAACTCAAGTAGGTTGTGAAAGAGTATGGTTAGAAGATAATGAAAGTTAACACCAATGACAGTTAATACCAAAGGTGAAATCAGGGCAGAACTATAACAACATCAGCAGAGTATTTTCCATAGTATTTTATCCAAATACATTAGAACGCAACTTCAAACATCTTCATCCAGTATGTCAATTGTAAGTTACCGTATTTTTCAGAGTATAAGACGCACCGAAGTATAAGACACACCTTAGTTTTGGGGGAGGAAAACAAGGAAAAAAGGCCTCTGTCTCCAAGCAATTTGCCAAACAGCAAACAGCACAGATGATATACACTGTTTGCTGTGTATTTCTGTGCATGTGTGCTTGACCCATAGAAATAGCAAAGAATTGGAGAAATGTACATTATGCCAGAAAGTTTTCTTAAATGTAGTCACACTAACTCCTCCCAATTATTTAAATAGATCTACTCCAAGGTAACTAAACTCTAATACTAAACAGGACACTGTTACATTTCAGACTATACTTGTACAGAGCTGTTAAAATTAATTAAAATTTCTGGAAGTATACATTTTTCTCTATTATTTAAAAGAAGATACAATAGCACTGGGCCTCTTCAGAGCAAGCATTTATTTTAAAAAGCTTCTTTATTTTGTTAAGTTGTCTAGATTTACAGGGGTCTCCAACCTTGGCAACTTTAAGACTTGTGGACTTCCGGTGCTGTGCGGGACGCCGCACCAGTAGGAGCCCGGCAATGACGTCATTTTAGGCGCTTTTTCCGGCTTCTCCGCGTCCTGAGCTGTCGGAAGAAAGCCCTCCCACCCGCCCTTGTTTTAATACTGACCTTTATTCTTCCTCCGAAGCACAGCTGAGAAGCTCCTCAACTGTGTTTCAGCTTGTAATGTCGTCCTAAGCATGCACGGAGGTGAAATCGCCCAATGGAACGCAAGTTCACTTCTGCGCATGCTCGTGATGCGCACCGGTAGCAAAAATAACCAGAAACCTCTGCTGGTTTGAAGGACTCTGATATGGGAATCATACTACTCCACTAGTATTTATTTCTTACAATCAGGAAATCCCTTCTGATTTCTAAGCTGAATTTAGCTTTGACACATTTTTTCTGGTCTTGCCCACTTGGGTGACAGAGAACAGGTCCATTCCTCCTGCTATGTCACAACTCTTCAGCTTTCTAAAAATTGCTTTAACTGTTCCTCATAGAATTTGGGTTTTAGTCTCCACATCATCCCTGCTCTGAAGTAGCTCTAGTTTGTTGATATATTTTTTTTTAGTCTCTTGGGCCCAGAATTGATTACAGTATTCCAAGTCATGCCTAGCCAAGGCAGAGTACCATGGAACAATTACAGTGATATGGACTCTGTGTTCCTGTTAATATATCCCCAAATAGCATTGTTATTTAAGCAGCTGCATCATTAATTGACCAGAAGTTTTTCATATGTACTGCCGTCAAGCTAGGTCTCACATCTTATACTTGTGTATTTCATTTTTTTCTTCCCTTATGCAGCGCTTTACATTTCTTACTGTTGAATTCAATCCTGCTAGTTATGACCCACTGCTCAAGCCTATCTAGCTCTTCTAGAATGTTTTATTTTTATCTTTTCAAGTGTTAACCATTTTGCCCAGTTTTACGTTATCTGTAGATTTGATACTTACCCCCTCAACCCTTTCATTCAGGTCACTAATAAAAATATGGATAAAGTACCAGACCTAAGAAAGAAGTCCACCCCATGCTATTCTTCAGGCTGCTACACAGTTCATTTATGATTTTTCTATGGGTACAATTATTCAGCCAACTATGAAACCGTGACATTTGCATCATTTAGCCCATATTTCATCTCTTTGTTAATGAAAATATCCTCAGAAACTTTGTTGCATGCTTTGCTGAGGTCACGATGCACTCTGGTCCATCACATTTCCATGATTTATTCAACTAGTAACTGTTTTTAAAAGAGAGAGATAAGATTAGTCTGGTATGCTGGCTCTTGTTAATAGTTGCATTCCTCTCCAGTGCCTACAAATATGATATTTAATCATCTGTTTGAGAACCTTGCCCAGCATAGATCTTTATTTTAGGGGATCCCCCTCTTTCGTTTTGCTGTCCCCCAGTCTTCTAGGAGTATATCAGTTCCCCAGGAATTTTCAAAGATACTAATCTATTCCTTTTCCAATGGTTATCGAGAACTCAAGTGTGACATGGCCAATTCTCCCAAGAGTAAAGACACCTTCATTTCTTTAACCAGTTCCTCTCAGTTAGTAATGAGTAGATGAAGAGAGCAGACCCACTTCTTCTACTTTGTGACTAATGAAGGTGTCAGCAAGAGAAGACAAGAATTTGTTAGCCCTTTTGATTTTTGGCAGAGTTCAATTTTTAGCATATGTCAGGATAGTTAAACTCTCTCCAATTTCCTTATTGTGTATGCCTCTTCAAAAGTCTGATCATCTGGCATACAAAGATTTTGTCCATCTCTTCTGCTTATCCATAATAAACTTTACTTCCCTCAACACTTGTAGACTCAACCACCATTCAGGTGAAATAATTTATGCAATAATATTATAAAAGGTAGAAAAAACAGCATAAATGGAAACAAATATCACAAGCTGTAGAATTAATAATGAAGTATAGTGCATTGATAATTCTGGTATATTGCTTCCAGGATCTTTGATACCAAGATAGTACTTGTTGTTGTTAGTGTTGTTGTTGGGTGGATTGGCTTTAAGTCTCTGTTTCTACAACTCATCTGTTGGGAGATTTAGGTTGGAATATGAAGCCATACAAATAGATAGATAGAATAGATAGAATTCTTTATTGGCCAAGTGTGATTGGACACACAAGGAATTTGTCTTTGGTGCATATGCTCTCAGTGTACATAAAAGAAAAGATACATTTGTCAAGAATGGTTGTCATAGGGTTCAAGTAAGCAATCAGGAAACAATCAATATTTATAGAAATTGTAAGGATACAAGCAACAAGTTACAGTCATACAGTCATAAGTGGGAGGAGATGGGTGATAGGAACGATGAGAAAAACGACTGTAATAGTAATAGTAATGCAGCCATAGTGAATAGTTTGACAGTGGTGAGGGAATTATTTGTTTAGCAGAGTGATGGTGTTCGGGAAAAAACTGTTCTTGTGTCTAGTTGTCTTGGTGTGCAGTGCTCTATAGCGACGTTTGTGACCCAAGTCTGCCATGAAGATCCTCTTTTCATTTTGGTGGAGCGTTCTGCTGCTATGACTGTTCCACCAAGGGAGGTCAGGGAAAATATATGAACATGATCTACAGCAGCAGCTCCCAAACTCTTGAGCACCAGGGAGAGGTTTCATGGAAAGAGGTTTTTCCTGTGTCTGTGGTTTTGTATGCTGCCTGCATCCTGTGGATGGGGCTTCACTTGTTTGTGCAGCCCCGTTGCTGTGGACAACGTCCATGCTGGCATGCTGTGGACCAGTTCTAGTCCATGGACTGGGTTTGGGGAGCCCTGATCTACAGCTTCCCCAAGAATATTTTTTTAATTTTTTTATTTTCTCTCCACATCATTCATATATATATATATATATGTCTCCCTTTATTTTCATTTATCAGCAAAAAATCCTACATATATATATATATGTAGGTCTTTGGGTATTCGGGTTTTCTCCCGCGTGAAATTGGAAGTGTCTTTGTGACGTTTCGATGAAGTCTCATTCATCATCTTCAGGCTGGTGTCTTCTGCTTCCTGCTTCTAGGAGCAATTGCTCCTAGAAGCAGGAAGCAGAAGACACCAGCCTGAAGATGATGAATGAGACTTCATCGAAACGTCGCAAAGACACTTCCAATTTCACGCGGGAGAAAACCCAAATACCCAAAGACCTACATACAAACACCCGCGAAAACCTCAGAAAATATATATATATATATATATATATATATATATATATATATATATATATATATATATATATATATATATATATATATATATATATATATATATATATATATATATATATATATATATCTCAATACATATACCTAAAAAAAAATCAATAACATATATAATTACACAATTCTATCTGAACTATTATAATTCAATATCCTAATATGCACCTATATCATGCCATTTGTCTATCAGTCTGTATTTGTTTTGCCTTTTCACTCCCCTCCCACTATCTCCACCTCTTCCATCAACCTTCTTACTCTTCTCTCCCCCTACCTTTCTCTCTCCACCCCTTCTCCTCTCTCCTACTACTTCCTCTTTCTCCCTCTAATCCTTTCCCTGAGTGATTTTAATTCTAATATCTCTAATGTTTAACAGACTGATAGTGTATTACTACCGTATATATTTATAACCTATCGGTGTCCCTTCTACCTTTTTGTTATTTTTTTTTTATTGAAAAGTTTTAAAGGTACAAAGTACAAACATTTTCCCCCCATTTTTCTCCCCTCCCCCCTCCCCCCTCCCCCTTCCCCCTCTTCCCCCCTCCCGGACTTCCCAGGAGAAGCACAAGGTATAAACTAACATAAAACTTACTATAAAAGAAAAGAAAGTTATTAGTTCAAAAATACCCATTCATCCTTAACTCTTTAACAGTCCAAAAGCTTGAAAATATAGTATATCATTTCACAAATTTCTAATATTAGTAAACTATTTAAATTATTTTGATCTGATACTTTTTTTGAATATATTCAGTCCACCTACTCCATTCCAATATATATCTTTCATTTGAGTGGTCCTTTAAATATGACGAAATCTTGGCCATTTCGGCCAAATGTATCATTTTCAACGTCCATTCTTCAATTGTAGGTATATCTTCTTTCTTCCAGTATTGTGCTACCAACAATCTGGCAGCAGATATACAATTCAAAACCAGCTTTGTCTCTATAACCGAACAATCCGTTATTATCCCCAACAAAAAGAATTGTGGTGTAAATTTGATCTTTTTCTTTAAAATGTTTTGTATGATCCACCATATTTTTATCCAAAATGCCTTAATCTTTTTACAAGTCCACCATATATGAAAATATGTAGCATCCCCACATTCACATCTCCAACATTTAGAATCTAAATTTGGATACATACAAGCTAACTTTTTTGGGTCTAAATGCCATCTATAAAACATTTTATAAAAATTTTCTCTCAAATTTTGTGCCTGCGTAAATTTAACATTTCTGACCCATATCTTTTCCCATGTATCCATCATAATCGGTTCACCAATATTCTGAGCCCATTTTATCATACAATCCTTAACTAATTCTGTTTCTGAATCTAATTCCAATAAAATATTATATAATCTCTTTATATGCATTGGGCCCTTATCTTTCATTTGTACAATCAAATTGTCCTCTTTTTTCAAAATACCAGTTTTTTGATCGTCTCTCCATCTAACTTGTAATTGCATGTATTGAAACCATGTTCTAATTATACCTTCTTCTCTTAATTTCTCAAACGTTTTTAATTGAAATAAATTTCCCTCTTCAGAAAGAAGTTCTTTATATGTAATTTTATCAACTTTTTGTTCCATGTTTATATTTTCTATCGCGTGTCTGGGTACTGTCCATAAGGGTAACTTATCATTTAGTTTAGATTGGTGTTTTTTCCAGTCACGCAATAAAGCATTTCTTAATATATGACTCTTAAAAGCTTTATCTACTTTTTTATCATATATTAAATAAGCATGCCACCCAAATACCAAACCATATCCCTCAATGTTTAATACACTCTCTTCCGTTAAGTTAATCCAATCTGTAACTGCTGAGAGGGCCGCTGCTTCATAATACAATTTCAAGTTAGGCACTTTTAAACCACCTCTTTCACGTATATCCTGCATAATCTTCTGATTTACCCTTGGCTTCTTCCCAGCCCAGATAAATTTATTTATACCCTTCTGCCATTCCTTTATTACTTCATCTTTTTTAAGTATTGGTATCATTTGAAAGAGGAATAAAAACCTTGGTAAAACATTCATTTTAACAGCAGCTATCCTACCCAACAATGACAATTGTAATTTCTCCCAGCTTTCCATATCCCTCTGTATTTTTGACCACAATAGTTCATAATTATGTTGATATAATTTTGTATTTGTGGACATAATATTAACCCCTAAATATTTAATCTTTTGAACTATCTCAAAGCCAGTTACCTTTTCTACTTCTTCTTTTTGGTTTTTTGTCATATTTTTAACTATTATTTTTGTTTTCGCTGTATTTATTTTAAAACCCGATACTAGTCCATATAAATTAATTGTATCCATCAGAGTTCTAATAGATTGTAATGGTTGAGTTACAGTAACAACCAGATCATCCGCAAACGCTCGAAGCTTATATTCTTCCTGTCTAATTTTTATTCCTTTTATTATATCATGCTCTCTTATTTTATTAAGTAATATTTCTAAGCTCAAAATAAACAACAAGGGAGATAGGGGACATCCTTGTCTTGTTCCCTTTTCTATGTTAAAAACATCTGTTAATCCACCATTGATTATTATTTGCGCCGTTTGTTTGCGATATATTGCCCCAATAGATTGTACAAAATAGTCTCCCAATTGTAATTTCTCTATTAATCTTAATAAGAACCGCCAATTCAATCTATCAAAAGCTTTCTCAGCATCTAAAAAAACTAATGCTGTGGGGATCTGGTTATTGCTTCTCAGATACTCCAATAAGTTTTTGTTATTTTTATACCATATTTATAACCATTATTCTGTGGGACCTAACCGGTCATAGGGAGGTATGCGGTAGGATCCGGTCCCAAAGGTAACCTGGCCCTGAGCCATGTAGGGCTTTAACGGTTAAAACCAACACCTTAAATTGCGTCCGGAGACTAATGGGCAACCAATGCAGCTGGCGAAGAATAGGTGTTATGTGGGTGTATCTTGGCACACCCACTACGGCTCGTGTAGCTGCATTTTGCACCAGTTGCAGTCTCCGGATACTCTTTAGGGGTAGCCCCATGTACAGCGCATTACAGTAGTCCAGCCGTGAGGTGATCAGGGCGTGAGTGACTGTGAGTAAGGCCTCCCTCTCCAAGTAGGGTCGCAATTGGTGCACCAGGTGAACCTGTGCAAAATGATAACACCAGAATTCTTAAGGAAAACTTGACATTCCTTCAAATATGGGCTGATGATGAAATGAAGTCAACATTATGAGCCCATGGCCGATACTGTAAAGGGGGTTGCCAAGACACAGTTGCTCTGTGATTTGGTGTAGGTCAAAAGTACCCCTAGAATCTTCAGGATTCTCATCTAGACCTTTTTTCTGATGCATCCCAAAACAGAGATGAAACATTAGATTATTACCTGTTGCAAAGAACAGACTCTCTATTGGAAGCAAATATGTTTTCTCCTTGCTGGCCTGAGCCAACAGGACTGATAAGAATATTGTTTCATCATATTTATTTATCCATTTTTATTCAGAGTCAAATATTATGTTGAATTTTAATAGTATTTAATTTTGATGTACAAATTGCTAATCTATTAATTTTTCCTTTCTATATTCAAATACATAACACACACACCTATGCACAAACGTATTGCTCTTGTCTTCTGTATTTTTTCTGTTTTCACACCTATTTTCCAGCCAATCAGGAACATACAGTAAATCATATGATGGCAGAAGCCCTTAGAGCCAATCAATATTGGTGCTATGATGACATTTATGAAAATCCATAGTGCTCTTTTGCCCTGTCTTGGCTTTCTTGCTATATAGACAGATGTAAATAACATATCTAGATTTTTTTAAAATCCAAAAATCCCTCATTTTTATTTTCACACTTTTCATATTTCAAAAGATACAGGAAAGGTTGGGAAATTCACATAATTTAATTTACCCCCCATAAATGAACACAATTAAATTCAACTTTCCCTTCAAGGGATAACAATTTTTGTTCCCAGTTTTCAGAATGTTAACTTTTTTTAAAAAAAAAAATTAAACATCAATGCATCTTAGAATGAGAGTCACATAGTTAGAGAGCACTGTTTTCCCACAGAAGTTTTATCTGTTATCAAAAGAACATACCTTGTGAGGTTTAGTCCACTGATAGGATGAAAGCATTTTGCATTTAGTTGTTTCAAGATGCTCAGTTTGGCTATATTTCTAATTTACGAATAACAGAATAACTTGGCTACATTTGATGCAAAGGAATAACATACTTCTAGGAGAGGCTGATGAACAGACATGGTCAAACG
Organism: Diadophis punctatus similis; assembly: GCA_023053685.1. Classification (NCBI taxonomy): domain Eukaryota; kingdom Metazoa; phylum Chordata; class Lepidosauria; order Squamata; family Dipsadidae; genus Diadophis; species Diadophis punctatus. Next base: position 44,493,806 of record JALIGW010000003.1, read on the forward strand.
TATGGCTGATATGGAGATACAGTAGGCATTTTCCTTTCTGTCAGTGTTCTTGGTATCATCAAGTATCTCATGCAGTCTGGGATGATAGCTATCAGAAGTCTCTGACATCCAGATCAAATTCAGCATTCTCCAATATATTGCCCTCCAACTACAATCCCCCATCATTCCAAAATAGTGGGATGAGAGTTGTAGTCCATCACATCTGAAAGGTACTCTCCTTTCTGATAATCCTTCCAGTAATCTACCATAAAAAGGAGTAGTTACGCCAGAAAACATCACCGTCACCATCATCATCACCGTCACTATCATCACCATCATCATCACCATCACCATCACCCTCATCATGGAAAATGAATCTACATCCTCATCACAGAAAACAAAGCATTATCAAATCCCGTTTCAAAGCTGGTGATTCTTAGATCACTTAATCCATCTAAATCACACAATGAAGCCATGTGTCCCCACACATCCTCCCCTCTACGTCTGCCTGCAAGTCAGCATGGCACCATATATTTATTTAACCACTGGAGCTGTGAAATGTATAAAGTTAACACCCAGGTTGAAACCCTCAGACGCTGAATTCTACAAACAGAGTGCCTAACAGAGAGTAGAGTGATGTTTAGGAAGGAGTACAGGCTGGCTGAGAACAAAGACACATCTTTCTATGTGATCCAGGGCATTCACCAAGCGGCCCTCAGTTCCTCAGTGCATCTGCAGGAGCACAGAGCACAGTTCAGTCCTTTATGAGTGCCTCAGACTAAACACTCCCACTGGCCTTTATGGACGTAACTCAACCTCTCCAGACTCAATGAGTGACTGGCTTCATTTTGTCTTTGGAAAATTCTTGGAGCCAGGAAAAGGAGGAGCCAAGAGTGCTGCTGCCAGAGAGGAGCCAGTGGGTGGGAGATGATTCCAGCAATTACCTAATTAGCAGGGCAGGATTGCAGAGCAACGGAGGCTAGGTTTGGAGGGCAACAGGAATTTTCAAACAAAGGGTGGTTTTCTACATGGGCTAAGTTACACTTCCCATTTTATACAAGATCAGCAATATCAATGCTTGAAGGCTCCTGGAGATTGTAGTTCAGCAACACCTGAAGGGCTACGACTTCCTCAGCCCTTGCGATCTTCTGCAGGAAAACACAAGGCCTGGAGCTGTTGCACATACTCTTTGGGTTGTTCCCTGCACTTATGCAGAATTATGGCCCAACCATGCCCCAGTGGCACTTTATTTTGTAATTCTTTATAGGAATATCAATAAAATACCTCAAATGTATCTCTATCTGTACATATGCAAGAACCTGTTCAAAAATATTCACAGAACAAAAATAAATCTTCTTTAGAACAAACCCAGACAATGAAATGCAGAAGTAGATCCTGGGGACCTGAGGAATCAAGCACTATGAGCAGAAAAATACAGGACTGTGGTTTGGAGCATGGGTGGGGTGTGGAGTCATAAAATAAAGATCCAGATAGAAATAAATTATTGAAAACTAACACTGAAAACAAATGTCTGGCAAGATAATTTTCATTAAGGCCCTGAAGAAAGTGTATTATTGTACTTACAAAATTCATAAAAGCTCTCACCAGCATACCCCTCTCACCTCATCGCTTAGACTATGGGGAATAATCAAAAGCCATAGATATCATTTTACCAACACCAAACTAAATTTATTATTATTTATTTATTATTTTTATTTGTCAAGCGTATATGAAACAAGCAAAGTATAAACAAAGTATAAACATGATTGTATATATATATATATAATAGTACAAGCATGATTATGAGTACAAGAATTATGAATATATGGGTGCATTTGGACAGGAACAGTAGGCACGATTGTGCGCTTATGCACGTCCCTTACAGACCTCTTAGGAATGGGGTGAGGTCAATGGTAGATAATCTAAGGTTAAAGTTTTTGGGGTTTGGGGAAATTTGGGAAGGAGGCATTACAGTTGCAACTCAGATTATTACAAAGCTGCCTACAAGCTTGCATTTCTGAAATGGCACCATTTCATGACTAAGAGACAGCCAAGTGGAACTCATTTCCTTAACCCAACTCTTTCTCATTTCAATTGCAGGTTGATACAAATGTATAGACCAACCCATCAGTTGTTCCAGAATGATTCTACTTCTTTGAGAGGACTATGAAATTCAGCCATCCTGGGACTTGGTGTCTCTTTCAGCCTGCCACCACCATGCACTTGAACAGACCTGCTTGGGCTTCCCTGAAAAATATAGCTGATTTCCCACACGAAGAGCAGAATGTTGATCTCAGGCTGTTCTCAGAGATATCCCAGTTTAAGAAATGTATCTGAGGCTATTTAGGAACCATTTTTCCCCAGATAAAGCAATTTGCTAAAGATTTAATGAAATCCTTAATTGCTCTTCTTATATTCATGCTTTAAAAAAAGATGGAAAAGACAAATACTGGCAATAAAATAATTTCAATATCACATTCTAGTGCAACAAAAGGCACTATGGCTGACAATCTCAAATTCTATCACGTAGTAGTATGATGCCATGTAGTTTTGACTCGGCTTCATGTACATCCAGAGTAGAAAATGATGGCCATTCGTCTTAGCTGAAATACAAATCTCTTAAAGGAGCCATTCAAATTAATTCCTCTTTCAAGTTGAATTTTAATTTTTAATTAGTTGAACATGCTTTTTAAAATACTTTAAAAGTAAAAATGGATAACTCTAAAAGAGTTTGTTTCCTCACTGCATAAATTTTAATCCATCACAAGCATTTTCTTTACTCAGAAAATGATTTTTGTGAGTGAAAAAATACTAGTTTGATAAATTTGTTGATTTTTATAATGGTAATAAGAGAGACAAAATGCACTGTGACTAAAGGAGTTGTTTGGAGAAAGTAGGGATTGGTACAGGGTTAAGGAGGTACCAATTGCTTCTCTGTTCAGAACTGGCAATTCACTCCCCATATTTAGACTGTAAACAATTGTAATAGTAATGCTGCCTAGGGAATGCTGAGATAAGAGAGGGCACAGCCTACAGCTGCATAATGGGTGGAGAGATACAGAAGGAACTATCTCTAGCTTCTAAAGGAGATGGCTAGAGATTTGTACTTTCAGACTTGTAATGTAGCTTTATGATAAGGTAGAATTAACTCATTTGGCTGTGTTTCCTATCTGGGAAAGGAAACATTTTTAAAAAAACAGTCACAATTCCAGGATCTAAAAGAATCTATATCAGCCTCTGTTCTTATTATCAGAAGCCAAAATTGTAATGGGGAAAAAAAGTTTATGACAAAATGGTGAAGAAATGTTTCTTAAAATGCAAGCTTCCTGCAAAAACAGAAGCAAGAGTAAAGAAAACTTTGATGAATATATTTCTGGAAAACTGGCAGGTATTCATAGATTTTTTTAAAAAATAAAACAAATCTGAGGAAATTATATAATAATAAATACTGCTTTCTTCTTGGTCAGGAGTTGGCAAATCGTGGCTGAGGGCCAGGTGTAAGCATCCTGGGCAAGGGCAGCCTATCAGTAGCCTCCACAGAGGCAGAGGATGAGATCAGAAAAGGTTTTGCCAGTACATTTGACAAATGTGTAAGAGAAGGTTTGCTATCATTTCAATTCATATTAAAATATATTTACAAAAATGAATAAAGAACAATAGATAAAGAAATGTCTTTAAATAAGGAATGCCTTGTAATAGCAAAGGAGAATGCCTCTTAAAGTCAAAACATGATAAAGCAGGATAAAGTGGTTCTGGTGCGGAGATGAGGTGGACCCTTGCTAAATATGATTTCAGAATTTTACTGGAAAATTTGGGGATTGTCTTTTTGGCTACGGTGAAAAATAGGTAGCTGAAACAGCTAAGGAAGAAGTTGAAAAAGACAAAGGCAGAAAAAAGCAAAGGGAAATAAGTTCCAGGCCAGACACAATCACATACAGAGGTGCAGTTTGCTAGAAGCTTTATGGAGGAGTAAACAAATTCAGTCAGTGACAGGCAGCGCATGAGCAAAAGCTCACACTTAGTACAAAATAACTCTCAAACTCTTGGTGAGCTTGCTTGCAACAACTTCCAAGCAGGGAGAGCTGAAATGAGTGGATAGGTTAGATAGATCATGTTCCAAAGGTCTAACAATTATGGATGGGTTGGCCAGTAGTCAAATTCAAAGAATTAGAGTTTTGGGATGCCAGGGGATTATGAGTTTAACTGCATGGCATTCAAGGGGATTTATTGGCTGCTTTCAACAACAGAAACCAGGCTAGCAGAGACTCTGAAATGGAGCCTATGCTGGTAAAGCCAGCCAAGGTGATACGATCTCCCCTGGATGCTTCCCCAGATACCTTTCCAGACGTCAGTTTGGAGGAGGATGAACCAGTTCCAGGCATGTCTGGAGGGGAGTTGACCAATGGCTCCAAGCAGCCGTCTGAGAGGGATTTGGCTGAAGCACAGCTGCAGGAGGACAGCTCTGAGGTGACGAAAGCACATAGCTTCAGCCAATCAGTGATGAGGAAGAGGAACTGCCTTCTACACCTGATCCAAGAACACATAGGGCAGAGAAAAGGCAGGAATAGAGAAGTTCAGCCATGTTACTCGTGAGGAGAAAGCCTCGCCCTTCTTGATAGGCTGCACATCAGACAGATGGAGGCGATGCTGGGAACAACGTGTTCATTTCAAAGCTGTGTTTTTTCTGGTCATTTTGATTCCTGCCTTGCTTTGGATTGACACTGTGCCTTGACTTGGATTGTGCCTTGTGAACTCTGGACTTTTCTTGCCTCATGAACCCTCTTGTATTGTGGATTTAATTTTGCCTGGTGGTTTTATTTTGATTGGTACACTTTCAAGTGCCTTGTGGACTCATTGGCCATTGCTCTGTGGATTACCGTTAGTATGCCTGTGGCTGTAATTAATTGGGACAGTTTTGGGTTTTTGGTGAAGGGAGTTGCTGAGGAATATTAATAAACCCAATAAACCACAGGTCACCAACCTGTGGTCTGTGGACCACTGGTGGTCCGTGAGAAAATTTTGGTGGTCCATGGAGAAATCTTGGCCCCTGGGCCAGATATGGCTGAGAGCAATTAATCCAGCCCACGTGCGGGAACACAAGGCTGCACTGCTCAACATCACCCCACCCACACGCCAGCCCCCACTCTTAAGGCCAAGCGCAAACCTCACCTTGAGTATAGCGGTGTGAGCCACATGAGCTGGAACATGAAGGTAAGACCAAGAACTTGCTGCGCTCAGCCGAATGCCTGGGGTGGGGAGGTTCAGCCGCCTTTCTGGCCTATATCTCACCTTCTGCGAGGCCTGAGAGAAAGCACCTGCTAGATTGGCCCCCTGCAAACTCTTGCTCTCAAGGAGCCCGGCCAAAGTTTCCCATGCCACTTGAGCAAGCTCTCCTTGAGAGATGAGTTTGCAGGGGGCCGAGCTAGCATCCGCAATGGACAGTGCACCCTGGTGGAGGAGCTACAATGGGACAGTCCTTTTAGTGTGACTACTACAGCTCTGGAATATGGGACCGGCCAAGGTGGGGCTGAAAATCTCTGCCCTGGGGTGGCACTTGCAATGTGCAACTTTGCAGGTGGTGCAATATTAAAAAAGGAGTGCAGCCCCCGCCGGCCGGAACGAAATAATGGTGCTGTTGTGGTGGGGAAGGGGGACTGCGCAAGAGAGCCGAAGTGGGGGTTCCGATGTCTGGAAGCTGCCTTGGTATATTTGCGCCAGCTGGTGGTGCAAGGCAGCCCTCGTTTCTTTGCCGCTTGGGATTCGGAGTGTTAAATGGTGTCCGGTCAAGGGAGCAGCTGGAGTTTGCTGTCCATCGCTAGCCCTCCTGGCCCCCTCGGCCTCGCTCAGGGCTGGCTGCGGTCAGAAAGTCCGGCAGCTCCCAAACGCATTCCGCTCCGTCCTGCCCTGGGCTGGATCCGCCGCTCTCAGGATGCCCCCGGCCAGGCCCCATCAGGATGGGGCAGGGTGATGAAGAGGCCAGTCAGGGCTGCCCTGGGCTCGACCTGCCAGCGGCGGATGGAGCGTCTGGACAGAGCAGGTCAGCCGAGGGAGATCCCTTGGGGCGCTGTGGGAGGGCAGGGCAGCCAGGGGAGTCGGGCCTCTGCCCAGGACAAAGCAGGCTGGGGCGCACGGTCCACAGGCAGCTCTTCTTGCTTCTCGGCTGCCAGGCAGGTGTGGCGACAGAGGCCGGGCAGCTCTTGTCTCTCGAGGAGCCCGGCTGAAGTTTCCCACGCCACTTTAAATGCACCCAGGTGCAGGAAAAGGAGGAAAGGAAAGGGGATGGAAGGGAAGGGAAGGGAAGGGAAAGGAAAGGAAAGGAAGGGGAAGGGGAAGGGAAGGGAAGAGAAGGGAAGGGGGAAGGGGGAAGGGGAAGGGAAAGAGAAGGGAAGGGAAGGTAAGGAAAGGAAAGGAAAGGAAGAAGAGGAAAGGAGAGGAAAAGAGAGGAAAGAAGGAAAGAGAGGAAAGAGAGGAGAAGAGAAGGAAAGGAATGAAGGAAAGGAAAGAGGAGGAAAGGAAAGAAGAAAAGGAAAGGAAGAAGAGGAAAGGAAAGGAGAGGAGAGGAGAGGAAAGAAGAAAGGAAAGAGGAGAAGAGAAGGAAAGGAAAGAAGGAAAGGAAAGAAGGAAAGGAAAGGAAAGAAGAAGGAGAGGAAAAAAAGGAAGAAGAGGAAAGGAAAGGAAGACGAGGAAAGGAAAGAAGGAAATGAAGAAGAGGAAAGGAAAGGAAAGGAAGAAGAGGAAAGAAGAGAAGAAAGAAGAGGAAAGGAAAGAAGAAAGAAAGGAAAGGAAAGGAACAAGAGGAAAGGAAAGGAAGGAAAAGAAAGGAAAAGAAAAGAAAGGAAGAAGAAGAAAGGAGAGGAGAGGAAAGAAGAGGAAAGGAAAGGAAAGAAGAAAAGGAAAGGAAAGAAGAAAGAAAGAAAGGAAAGGAACAAGAGGAAAGGAAAGGAAGGAAAGGAAAGGAAAAGAAAGGAAGAAGAGGAAAAGAGAGGAGAGGAAAGAAGGAAAGAAGAGGAAAGGAAAGAAAAGAAGAAAAGGGAAGGGAAGGGAAGGGAAGGAAGGGACGGGAAAGGAAAGGAAAGGAAGGGAAGGCAAGGGAAGGGAAAGGAAGGGAAGGGAAAGGAAGGCAAGGGAAGGCAAGGGAAGGGAAAGGAAGGGAAGGGAAAGGGAAGGGAAGGGGGGGAAGGGAGGGTGGGAGGGTGCGCTCCTCGAGAGAAGAGTTTGCAGGGGGCCGAGCTAACCCCAGCCGAGGACCTAGCTGGCCACGTGGTCACGGCTACCCCCATCTCAGCACCTTGCTGGCCACGTGGTCGCCAACTACCCCCATCTGAGTGCCTTGCTGGCCATGCGGTTGCCGACTACCCCCATCCGAGTGCCTTGCTGGCCATGCAGTCGCCGACTGCTGGCTACCCCCATCCCAGCACCTCGCTGGCCATGCGGTCGCTGACGCTGGCTACCCCATCCCAGTGCCTCGCTTGTGGTCGCTGGCTACTGGCTACCCCTATCCGAGCACCTCACCAGCCATGCGGTTGCTGACTACCCCCATCTGAACACCTCGCTGGCCACATGGTCGCTGGCTGCTGGCTATCCCCATCCAAGCACCTTGCTGGCCATGTGGTTGCCGGCCGCTGGCTAACCCCATCCCAGCGCCTCGCTGCCAACGCAGTAGCCGGCCGCTGGCTACCCATCCAAGCACCTTTCCGTGGGGCCCTCGGAGGAAGCCTTCAGGGCATTTCCGGGTTGTGTGCAAGGAACGACTCTGCAAAGCCCCCAAGCGCAGGACCAGAGATGCCCGGGGGTGGTGGTGCAGAAAACCGACCCACCCATCACTTGTCGTGCAGCCCTGGTGAAATGGGGATTACGCAGCGGCTCCACAGCCCTCCTGGCCCCCTCGGCCTCACTCAGGGCCGGCTGCGGTCAGAAAGTGCTGCCTCTCCCAAACACATCCCACTCCGTCCTGCACTGGGCTGGATCTGCCGCTCTCAGGATGCCCCCGGCCAGGCCCCATCAGGCTGGGGCAGGGTAATGAAGAGGCCAGCCAGCAGCAGATGGAGTGGCTGGACAGAGCCGGTCAGCCGAAAGAGATTCCTTGGGGCGCTGTGATAGGGCAGGGCAGCCAGGGCAGTTGGGCCTCTGCCCAGGACAAAGCGGGCTGGGGCGCACGGTCCACAGGCAGCTCTTCTTGCTTCTTGGCTGCCAGGCAGGTGTGGCGACAGAGGCCGGGCAGCTCTTGTCTCTCGAGGAGCGCGGCTGAAGTTTCCCACGCCACTTTAAATGCACCCAGGTGCAGGAAAAGGAGGAAAGGAAAGGGGACAGAAGGGAAGGGAAGGGAAAGGAAAGGAAAGGAAGGGGAAGGGGAAGGGAAGGGAAGGGAAGAGAAGGGAAGGGGGAAGGGGGAAGGGGAAGGGGAAGGGGAAGGGGAAGGGAAGGGAAGGTAAGGAAAGGAAAGGAAAGGAAAGGAAGAAGAGGAAAGGAAAGGAGAGGAAAAGAGAGGAAAGAAGGAAAGAGAGGAAAGAGAGGAGAAGAGAAGGAAAGGAATGAAGGAAAGGAAAGAGGAGGAAAGGAAAGAAGGAAAGGAAAGAGGAGAAGAGAAGGAAAGGAAAGAAGGAAAGGAAAGAAGGAAAGGAAAGGAAAGGAAAGAAGAAGGAGAGGAAAAAAAGGAAGAAGAGGAAAGGAAAGGAAGAAGAGGAAAGGAAAGAAGGAAATGAAGAAGAGGAAAGGAAAGGAAAGGAAAGGAAGAAGAGGAAAGAAGAGAGGAAAGAAGAGGAAAGGAAGGAAGAAAGAAAGGAAAGGAAAGGAACAAGAGGAAAGGAAAGTTAGGAAAAGAAAGGAAAAGAAAAGAAAGGAAGAAGAAGAAAGGAGAGGAGAGGAAAGAAGAGGAAAGGAAAGGAAAGAAGAAAAGGAAAGGAAAGAAGAAAGAAAGAAAGAAAGAAAGGAAAGGAACAAGAGGAAAGGAAAGGAAGGAAAGGAAAGGAAAAGAAAGGAAGAAGAAGAAAGGAGGAGAGGAAAGAAGGAAAGAAGAGGAAAGGAAAGAAAAGAAGAAAAGGGAAGGGAAGGGAAGGGAAGGAAGGGACGGGAAAGGAAAGGAAAGGAAGGGAAGGCAAGGGAAGGGAAAGGAAGGGAAGGGAAAGGAAGGCAAGGGAAGGCAAGGGAAGGGAAAGGAAGGGAAGGGAAAGGGAAGGGAAGGGGGGAAGGGAGGGTGGGAGGGTGCGCTCCTCGAGAGAAGAGTTTGCAGGGGGCCGAGCTAACCCCAGCCGAGGACCTAGCTGGCCACGTGGTCACGGCTACCCCCATCTCAGCACCTTGCTGGCCACGTGGTCGCCGACTACCCCCATCTGAGTGCCTTGCTGGCCATGCGGTTGCCGACTACCCCCATCCGAGTGCCTTGCTGGCCATGCGGTCGCCGACTGCTGGCTACCCCATCCCAGCACCTCGCTGGCTATGCGGTCGCTGTCGCTGGCTACCCCATCCCAGTGCCTCGCTTGTGGTCGCTGGCCACTGGCTACCCCTATCCGAGCACCTCACCAGCCATGCGGTTGCTGACTACCCCCATCTGAACACCTCGCTGGCCACATGGTCGCCGGCTGCTGGCTATCCCCATCCAAGCACCTTGCTGGCCATGTGGTTGCCGGCCGCTGGCTACCCCCATCCCAGCGCCTCGCTGCCAACGCAGTAGCCGGCCGCTGGCTACCCATCCAAGCACCTTTCCGTGGGGCCCTCGGAGGAAGCCTTCAGGGCATTTCCGGGTTGGGTGCAAGGAACGACTCTGCAAAGCCCCCAAGCGCAGGACCAGAGATGCCCGGGGGTGGTGGTGCAGAAAACCGACCCACCCATCACTTGTCGTGCAGCCCTGGTGAAATGGGGATTACACAGCGGCTCCACAGCCCTCCTGGCCCCCTCGGCCTCACTCAGGGCCGGCTGCGGTCAGAAAGTGCTGCCTCTCCCAAACACATCCCACTCCGTCCTGCACTGGGCTGGATCTGCCGCTCTCAGGATGGCCCCGGCCAGGCCCCATCAGGCTGGGGCAGGGTAATGAAGAGGCCAGCCAGCAGCAGATGGAGTGGCTGGACAGAGCCGGTCAGCCGAAAGAGATTCCTTGGGGCGCTGTGATAGGGCAGGGCAGCCAGGGGAGTTGGGCCTCTGCCCAGGACAAAGCGGGCTGGGGCGCACGGTCCACAGGCAGCTCTTCTTGCTTCTTGGCTGCCAGGCAGGTGTGGCGACAGAGGCCGGGCAGCTCTTGTCTCTCGAGGAGCGCGGCTGAAGTTTCCCACGCCACTTTAAATGCACCCAGGTGCAGGAAAAGGAGGAAAGGAAAGGGGACAGAAGGGAAGGGAAGGGAAAGGAAAGGAAAGGAAGGGGAAGGGGAAGGGAAGGGAAGGGAAGAGAAGGGAAGGGGGAAGGGGGAAGGGGAAGGGGAAGGGGAAGGGGAAGGGAAGGGAAGGGAAGGAAAGGAAAGGAAAGGAAAGGAAGAAGAGGAAAGGAAAGGAGAGGAAAAGAGAGGAAAGAAGGAAAGAGAGGAAAGAGAGGAGAAGAGAAGGAAAGGAATGAAGGAAAGGAAAGAGGAGGAAAGGAAAGAAGGAAAGGAAAGAGGAGAAGAGAAGGAAAGGAAAGAAGGAAAGGAAAGAAGGAAAGGAAAGGAAAGGAAAGAAGAAGGAGAGGAAAAAAAGGAAGAAGAGGAAAGGAAAGGAAGAAGAGGAAAGGAAAGAAGGAAATGAAGAAGAGGAAAGGAAAGGAAAGGAAAGGAAGAAGAGGAAAGAAGAGAGGAAAGAAGAGGAAAGGAAGGAAGAAAGAAAGGAAAGGAAAGGAACAAGAGGAAAGGAAAGGAAGGAAAAGAAAGGAAAAGAAAAGAAAGGAAGAAGAAGAAAGGAGAGGAGAGGAAAGAAGAGGAAAGGAAAGGAAAGAAGAAAAGGAAAGGAAAGAAGAAAGAAAGAAAGAAAGGAAAGGAACAAGAGGAAAGGAAAGGAAGGAAAGGAAAGGAAAAGAAAGGAAGAAGAAGAAAGGAGGAGAGGAAAGAAGGAAAGAAGAGGAAAGGAAAGAAAAGAAGAAAAGGGAAGGGAAGGGAAGGGAAGGAAGGGACGGGAAAGGAAAGGAAAGGAAGGGAAGGCAAGGGAAGGGAAAGGAAGGGAAGGGAAAGGAAGGCAAGGGAAGGCAAGGGAAGGGAAAGGAAGGGAAGGGAAAGGGAAGGGAAGGGGGGGAAGGGAGGGTGGGAGGGTGCGCTCCTCGAGAGAAGAGTTTGCAGGGGGCCGAGCTAACCCCAGCCGAGGACCTAGCTGGCCACGTGGTCACGGCTACCCCCATCTCAGCACCTTGCTGGCCACGTGGTCGCCGACTACCCCCATCTGAGTGCCTTGCTGGCCATGCGGTTGCCGACTACACCCATCCGAGTGCCTTGCTGGCCATGCGGTCGCCGACTGCTGGCTACCCCCATCCCAGCACCTCGCTGGCCATGCGGTCGCTGTCGCTGGCTACCGCATCCCAGTGCCTCGCTTGTGGTCGCTGGCCACTGGCTACCCCTATCCGAGCACCTCACCAGCCATGCGGTTGCTGACTACCCCCATCTGAACACCTCGCTGGCCACATGGTCGCCGGCTGCTGGCTATCCCCATCCAAGCACCTTGCTGGCCATGTGGTTGCCGGCCGCTGGCTACCCCCATCCCAGCGCCTCGCTGCCAACGCAGTAGCCGGCCGCTGGCTACCCATCCAAGCACCTTTCCGTGGGGCCCTCGGAGGAAGCCTTCAGGGCATTTCCGGGTTGGGTGCAAGGAACGACTCTGCAAAGCCCCCAAGCGCAGGACCAGAGATGCCCGGGGGTGGTGGTGCAGAAAACCGACCCACCCATCACTTGTCGTGCAGCCCTGGTGAAATGGGGATTACGCAGCGGCTCCACAGCCCTCCTGGCCCCCTCGGCCTCACTCAGGGCCGGCTGCGGTCAGAAAGTGCTGCCTCTCCCAAACACATCCCACTCCGTCCTGCACTGGGCTGGATCTGCCGCTCTCAGGATGCCCCCGGCCAGGCCCCATCAGGCTGGGGCAGGGTAATGAAGAGGCCAGCCAGCAGCAGATGGAGTGGCTGGACAGAGCCGGTCAGCCGAAAGAGATTCCTTGGGGCGCTGTGATAGGGCAGGGCAGCCAGGGGAGTTGGGCCTCTGCCCAGGACAAAGCGGGCTGGGGCGCACGGTCCACAGGCAGCTCTTCTTGCTTTTTGGCTGCCAGGCAGGTGTGGTGACAGAGGCCGGGCAGCTCTTGTCTCTCGAGGAGCCCGGCTGAAGTTTCCCACGCCACTTTAAATGCACCCAGGTGCAGGAAAAGGAGGAAAGGAAAGGGGACAGAAGGGAAGGGAAGGGAAGGGAAAGGAAAGGAAAGGAAAGGAAGGGGAAGGGGAAGGGAAGGGAAGGGAAGGGAAGAGAAGGGAAGGGGGAAGGGGGAAGGGGAAGGGGAAGGGGAAGGGAAAGAGAAGGGAAGGGAAGGTAAGGAAAGGAAAGGAAAGGAAAGGAAAGGAAGAAGAGGAAAGGAAAGGAGAGGAAAAGAGAGGAAAGAAGGAAAGAGAGGAAAGAGAGGAGAAGAGAAGGAAAGGAATGAAGGAAAGGAAAGAGGAGGAAAGGAAAGAAGGAAAGGAAAGGAAGAAGAGGAAAGGAAAGGAGAGGAGAGGAGAGGAAAGAAGGAAAGAAGAAAGGAAAGAGGAGAAGAGAAGGAAAGGAAAGAAGGAAAGGAAAGAAGGAAAGGAAAGGAAAGAAGAAGGAGAGGAAAAAAAGGAGGAAGAGGAAAGGAAAGGAAGAAGAGGAAAGGAAAGAAGGAAATGAAGAAGAGGAAAGGAAAGGAAAGGAAAGGAAGAAGAGGAAAGAAGAGAGGAAAGAAGAGGAAAGGAAAGAAGAAAGAAAGGAAAGGAAAGGAACAAGAGGAAAGGAAAGGAAGGAAAAGAAAGGAAAAGAAAAGAAAGGAAGAAGAAGAAAGGAGAGGAGAGGAAAGAAGAGGAAAGGAAAGGAAAGAAGAAAAGGAAAGGAAAGAAGAAAGAAAGAAAGGAAAGGAACAAGAGGAAAGGAAAGGAAGGAAAGGAAAGGAAAAGAAAGGAAGAAGAAGAAAGGAGGAGAGGAAAGAAGGAAAGAAGAGGAAAGGAAAGAAAAGAAGAAAAGGGAAGGGAAGGGAAGGGAAGGAAGGGACGGGAAAGGAAAGGAAGGGAAGGCAAGGGAAGGGAAAGGAAGGGAAGGGAAAGGAAGGCAAGGGAAGGCAAGGGAAGGGAAAGGAAGGGAAGGGAAAGGGAAGGGAAGGGGGGGAAGGGAGGGTGGGAGGGTGCGCTCCTCGAGAGAAGAGTTTGCAGGGGGCCGAGCTAACCCCAGCCGAGGACCTAGCTGGCCACGTGGTCACGGCTACCCCCATCTCAGCACCTTGCTGGCCACGTGGTCGCCGACTACCCCCTTCTGAGTGCCTTGCTGGCCATGCGGTTGCCGACTACCCCCATCCGAGTGCCTTGCTGGCCATGCGGTCGCCGACTGCTGGCTACCCCCATCCCAGCACCTCGCTGGCCATGTGGTCGCTGTCGCTGGCTACCCCATCCCAGTGCCTCGCTTGTGGTCGCTGGCCACTGGCTACCCCTATCCGAGCACCTCACCAGCCATGCGGTTGCTGACTACCCCCATCTGAACACCTCGCTGGCCACATGGTCGCCGGCTGCTGGCTATCCCCATCCAAGCACCTTGCTGGCCATGTGGTTGCCGGCCGCTGGCTACCCCCATCCCAGCGCCTCGCTGCCAACGCAGTAGCCGGCCGCTGGCTATCCATACAAGCACCTTTCCGTGGGGCCCTCGGAGGAAGCCTTCAGGGCATTTCCGGGTTGGGTGCAAGGAACGACTCTGCAAAGCCCCCAAGCGCAGGACCAGAGATGCCCGGGGGTGGTGGTGCAGAAAACCGACCCACCCATCACTTGTCGTGCAGCCCTGGTGAAATGGGGATTACACAGCGGCTCCACAGCCCTCCTGGCCCCCTCGGCCTCACTCAGGGCTGGCTGCGGTCAGAAACTGCTGCCTCTCCCAAACACATCCCACTCCGTCCTGCACTGGGCTGGATCTGCCGCTCTCAGGATGCCCCCGGCCAGGCCCCATCAGGCTGGGGCAGGGTAATGAAGAGGCCAGCCAGCGGCAGATGGAGTGGCTGGACAGAGCCGGTCAGCCGAAAGAGATTCCTTGGGGCGCTGTGATAGGGCAGGGCAGCCAGGGGAGTTGGGCCTCTGCCCAGGACAAAGCGGTCTGGGGCGCAAGGTCCACAGGCAGCTCTTCTTGCTTCTCGGCTGCCAGGCAGGTGTGGCGACAGAGGCCGGGAAGCTCTTGTCTCTCGAGGAGCCCGGCTGAAGTTTCCCACGCCACTTTAAATGCACCCAGGTGCAGGAAAAGGAGGAAAGGAAAGGGGACGGAAGGGAAGGGAAGGGAAAGGAAAGGAAAGGAAGAGGAAGGGGAAGGGAAGGGAAGGGAAGAGAAGGGAAGGGGGAAGGGGAAGGAAAAGAGAAGGGAAGGGAAGGGAAGGAAAGGAAAGGAAAGGAAAGGAAGAAGAGGAAAGGAAAGGAGAGGAAAAGAGAGGAAAGAAGGAAAGAGGAAAGAGAGGAGAAGAGAAGGAAAGGAATGAAGGAAAGGAAAGAGGAGGAAAGGAAAGAAGGAAAGGAAAGGAAGAAGAGGAAAGGAAAGGAGAGGAGAGGAGAGGAAAGAAGGAAAGAAGAAAGGAAAGAGGAGAAGAGAAGGAAAGGAAAGAAGGAAAGGAAAGAAGGAGAGGAAAAAAAGGAAGAAGAGGAAAGGAAAGGAAGAAGAGGAAAGGAAAGAAGGAAATGAAGAAGAGGAAAGGAAAGGAAAGGAAAGGAAGAAGAGGAAAGAAGAGAGGAAAGAAGAGGAAAGGAAAGAAGAAAGAAAGGAAAGGAAAGGAACAAGAGGAAAGGAAAGGAAGGAAAAGAAAGGAAAAGAAAAGAAAGGAAGAAGAAGAAAGGAGAGGAGAGGAAAGAAGAGGAAAGGAATGAAGAAAAGGAAAGGAAAGAAGAAAGAAAGGAAAGGAACAAGAGGAAAGGAAAGGAAGGAAAGGAAAGGAAAAGGAAGGAAGGAGAAGAAAGGAGAGGAGAGGAAAGAAGGAAAGAAGAGGAAAGGAAAGAAAAGAAGAAAAGGGAAGGGAAGGGAAGGAAGGGAAGGGAAGGGAAAGGAAAGGAAAGGAAGGGAAGGCAAGGGAAGGGAAAGGAAGGGAAGGGAAAGGAAGGCAAGGGAAGGGAAAGGAAGGGAAGGGAAAGGGAAGGGAAGGGGGAAGGGAGGGTGGGAGGGTGCGCTCCTCGAGAGAAGAGTTTGCAGGGGGCCGAGCTAATCCC
This sequence comes from Diadophis punctatus similis, assembly GCA_023053685.1. Classification (NCBI taxonomy): domain Eukaryota; kingdom Metazoa; phylum Chordata; class Lepidosauria; order Squamata; family Dipsadidae; genus Diadophis; species Diadophis punctatus. The sequence goes on from JALIGW010000003.1 coordinate 44,509,109, forward strand.
AGCCGAGGACCTAGCTGGCCACGTGGTCGCCGGCTACCCCCATCTCAGCACCTTGCTGGCCACGTGGTCGCCGACTACCCCCATCCGAGTGCCTTGCTGGCCATGCGGTTGCCGACTACCCCCATCCGAGTGCCTTGCTGGCCATGCGGTCACCGACTGCTGGCTACCCCCATCCCAGCACCTCGCTGGCCATGCGGTCGCTGTCGCTGGCTACCCCATCCCAGTGCCTTGCTTGTGGTCGCTGGCCACTGGCTACCCCTATCCGAGCACCTCACCAGCCATGCGGTTGCTGACTACCCCCATCTGAACACCTCGCTGGCCACATGGTCGCCGGCTGCTGGCTATCCCCATCGAAGCACCTTGCTGGCCATGTGGTCGCTGGCCGCTGGCTACCCCCATCCCAGCGCCTCGCTGCCAACGCAGTAGCCGGCTGCTGGCTAGCCATCCAAGCACCTTTCCGTGGGGCCCTCGGAGGAAGCCTTCAGGGCATTTCCGGGTTGGGTGCAAGGAACGACTCTGCAAAGCCCCCAAGCGCAGGACCAGAGATGCCCGGGGGGGTGCAGAAAACCGACCCACCCATCACTTGTAGTGCAGCCCTGGTGAAATGGGGATTTCGCAGCGGCTCCACAGCCCTCCTGGCCCCCTCGGCCTCACTCAGGGCCGGCTGCGGTCAGAAAGTCCGGCAGCTCCCAAACGCATCCCACTCCGTCCTGCACTGGGCTGGATCTGCCGCTCTCAGGATGCCCCCGGCCAGGCCCCATCAGGATGGGGCAGGGTAATGAAGAGGCCAGCCAGCGGCAGGTGGAGTGGCTGGACAGAGCCGGTCAGCCGAAAGAGATTCCTTGGGGCGCTGTGATAGGGCAGGGCAGCCAGGGGAGTTGGGCCTCTGCCCAGGACAAAGCGGGCTTGGGCGCACGGTCCACAGGCAGCTCTTCTTGCTTCTCGGCTGCCAGGCAGGTGTGGCGACAGAGGCCGGGCAGCTCTTGTCTCTCGAGGAGCCCGGCTGAAGTTTCCCACGCCACTTTAAATGCACCCAGGTACAGGAAAAGGAGGAAAGGGAAGGGAAGGGAAGGGAAGGGAAGGGAAGGGAAGGGAAGGGAAGGGAAAGGAAAGGAAGGGAAAGGAAGGGAAGGGTAGGGAAGGGAAGGGGAAGGGGAAGGGAATGGAAGGGTAGGAAAGGAAAGGAAAGGAAAGGAAGAAGAGGAAAGGAAAGGAAAGGAAAGGAAAAGAGAGGAAAGAAGGAAAGAGAGGAAAGAGAGAAGAAGGGAAGGAAAAGAATGAAGGAAAGGAAAGAAGGAAAGGAAAGGAAGAAGAGGAAATGAAAGGAGAGGAGAGGAAAGAAGGAAAGAAGAAAGGAAAGAGGAGAAGAGAAAGAAAGGAAAGAAGGAAAGGAAAGAGAAGGAAGGGAAAGGAAAGAAGGAAAGGAAAGAGAAGGAAAGGAAAGAAGGAAAGGAAAGAAGAAGGAGAGAAAAAAGGAAGAAGAGGAAAGGAAAGGAAGAAGAGGAAAGGAAAGGAGAGGAGAGGTAAGAAGGAAAGAAGAAAGGAAAGAGAAGGAAGGGAAAGGAAAGAAGGAAAGGAAAGAAGGAGAGGAAAAAAAGGAAGAAGAGGAAAGGAAAGGAAGAAGAGGAAAGGAAAGAAGGAAATGAAGAAGAGGAAAGGAAAGGAAAGGAAAGGAAAGGAAAGGAAAGGAAAGGAAGAAGAGGAAAGAAGAGAGGAAAGAAGAGGAAAGGAAAGAAGAAAGAAAGGAAAGGAAAGGAAGAAGAGGAAAGGAAAGGAAGGAAAAGAAAAGAAAAGAAAAGGAAGGAAGAAGAAGAAAGGAGAGGAGAGGAAAGAAGAGGAAAGGAAAGGAAAGAAGAAAAGGAAAGGAAAGAAGAAAGAAAGGAAGGAAAGGAACAAGAGGAAAGGAAAGGAAGGAAAGGAAAGGAAAGGAAAAGAAAGGAAGAAGAAGAAAGGAGAGGAGAGGAAAGAAGGAAAGAAGAGGAAAGGAAAGAAAAGAAGAAAAGGGAAGGGAAGGGAAAGGAAAGGAAAGGAAGGGAAGGCAAGGGAAGGGAAAGGAAGGGAAGGGAAAGGAAGGCAAGGGAAGGCAAGGGAAGGGAAAGGAAGGGAAGGGAAAGGGAAGGGAAGGGGGGAAGGGAGGGTGGGAGGGTGCGCTCCTCGAGAGAAGAGTTTGCAGGGGGCCGAGCTAACCCCAGCCGAGGACCTAGCTGGCCACGTGGTCGCCGGCTACCCCCATCTCAGCACCTTGCTGGCCACGTGGTCGCCGACTACCCCCATCCGAGTGCCTTGCTGGCCATGCGGTTGCCGACTACCCCCATCCGAGTGCCTTGCTGGCCATGCGGTCACCGACTGCTGGCTACCCCCATCCCAGCACCTCGCTGGCCATGCGGTCGCTGTCGCTGGCTACCCCATCCCAGTGCCTCGCTTGTGGTCACTGGCCACTGGCTACCCCTATCCGAGCACCTCACCAGCCATGCGGTTGCTGGCTACCCCCATCTGAACACCTCGCTGGCCACATGGTCGCCGGCTGCTGGCTATCCCCATCTCAGTGCCTCACTGGCCTTGTGGTCGCTGGCCACTGGGTAACCCTGTCCGAGCACCTCACCTGCCATGCGGTTGCTGGCTACCCCCATCTGAACACCTCGCTGGCCACATGGTCACCGGCTGCTGGCTATCCCCATCCCAGTGCCTCACTGGCCTTGTGGTCGCTGGCCACTGGGTAACCCTGTCCGAGCACCTCTCCTGCCATGCGGTTGCTGGCTACTCCCATCTGAACACCTCGCTGGCCACATGGTCACCGACTGCTGGCTACCCCCATCCCAGTGCCTCACTGGCCTTGTGATCGCCGGCCACTGGGTAACCCTGTCCGAGCACCTCACCTGCCATGCGGTTGCTGGCTACCCCCATCTGAACACTGGCCACGTGGTCGCCCGCCGCTGGCTACCCCCATCCAAGCGCCTTTCCGTGAGGCCCAGGAGGAAGCCTTCAGGGAATTTCCGGGTTGGGTGCAAGGAACGACTGTGCGAAGCCCCCAAGCGCAGAGATCATTGATGCCCGGGGGGTGCAGAAAACCGACCCACCCATCACTTGTCGTGCAGCCCTCGTGAAATGGGGATTCCCCAGCGGCTCCCCAGCCCTCCTGGCCTCCTCGGCCTTGGTCAGGGCCGGCTGCGGTTGGAAAGTCCTGCCGCTCCCAAACGCATCCCACTTCATCCTGCCCTGGGCTGGATCCACCGCTGGCTATCCCCATCCAAGCACCTCATTGGCCATGCGGTCGCCTGCCGCTGGCTACCTCATCCAAGCGCCTCGCTGGCAACGCGGTCACTGGCTGCTGGCTACCCCATCCAAGTGCCTCGCTGGCTACCCCCATCCAAGTGCCTTGCTGGCCATGCAGTCACCGGCCGCTGGCTACCTCATCCAAGCACCTTGCTGGCTACCCCCATCCAAGCGCCTCGCTGGCCATGCGGTCGCCCACCACTGGCTACCCTCATACAAGCGCCTTGGCCTGCCGCCGGCCCGGCACGACTGCCCTGCGCCCACCTCCCACCCATGAGGGCCAGCCTACCTACCCCATCTGGTTGCTGGGGGAGACACGTAATTTTTCTCCGCCCTGGTTCACTGGCTGGCCCGGCTGCAGCCGATGCTCATGGGCTCCAGGAGGAGGAGTGGGAGGAGGAATGCCATCTCCCCCATTGTGAAGCGCAGTAAGAGCAGCTAGAGCCGGGCTCAGGTGCAGCCAGGTGCATGGTGGGTGCGGCCATAGGTGCAGTCAGGCAGGCGCAGTCGGGCACAGGCGCAGTTGGGTGCCCAAGGTGCTGCCTACAGGCCGAGGGATGACTGGTGACTGGATGGGTAGGTACGCCGTTGCCCAGGCAGGAAAGGAAGAAAGATTTCAAACCGACTGATTTTCTTACTAAAATTGGGGATTTGATGAGATCCTCAGTTTCCTTTGAGCAACAGATTCTTGCAAAAAGATCATCATGAAATCATGAAATTAAACTTAAATTAGTAACATGGATTTTATATACAGGTAATCCTCTCCTTACAATCATAGCTGGGACTAGAATTTCTGTGGTTAAGTTAGGTGATTGAGAACTGAGTCATGCCTGACACTTAAATGCACACTTGAATGCCTAGACCAGGGTCAGGAAGTTTGTTCTGGAAAGGGCCACATCTCACCCCTCCTCCACCTCCGTGGGTGTGTCTGGCAGATCTTTAGGCCAAGGAGCATGATAGCGATTGGACAGTGCCAGCTTGCCAACAAGGAGGCTGTCACTAGCACTGCTCACTAGCACCCCAAACTTCAGTCCTGCCCCTTGAACAAAAAGCTTGGCCCTTTTAATTTACTTGCAGGCTGAATGAACAGCGAGTAGGGTCTTGTTGCATGCTTTCAGTTTGCCAATTAAATGAGAACATTGAAGTCTAATCCCTTGAATGCCATGCTACCGGGGAAGGTTATGTATGGATTTTCCTCCTCGCCACTTTCTGGAGCACCACAAAAAGATTCTTTATCTCAGGGCTGTCCTCCTCTGACCACAAGTAAAGAGTTTGTCTTCTGTCTTTATCAAGAACAAGAGTGAGAGGAAAACAATTGGCTTTAAGGGTGGTTTATGGTTCATTGTGCAAGAAAAGAGTAAGGTAGTTGCAGATGAGGCGAGAGACAGCTGAACAGTGGTGTCAAACCTGATTCTATTCCATAGTTGCCTGCACCTGCTTTCGCTCACAGTGTGCCATACAATGATAGGAGGGTGGTGGTGAATTCCTAAGTGGGGGGGGCGGAAAGTCTACAGAATGCAAGAGTGCCTTCTGTTGCCAGCAAGACGTTATCCGCCAAGGACAAGTTATGAAGATTATGTGAGCAGCATTCCCAAAACAAAAGAACTGAACTCAATTGGTAAACTATGAACCATGGGTGGCACAGATGGGAAAATGTGGTTTTACCTACAGGGGTTTTTGTAGGAAAATCCCAGAACTGACTTTGTTTCTGCTATACCTAAATGGAGTTTTCAAAAAAGCTACACTCTTGGTAATTATAAAGAGCCTAGAGTTTCTTTTGTTGAATGTGCCAAATGGGACGGTTGACATTAAGTCACTTCTCACAGTAGTGCCTACCTGGATCCCACCGAGAGGCCAAAGACCCGAGATGTGGACAACAAGCAAAGAATAGGAGGAGATGAAGAAGCTGGAGGAGCCTCTGGCTCAAGAAGCCCCATCGGTGCTGCAGACCGGGGCAGGGGCGCAGATGGCATGCATGCGTCCCAAACTGAGGACTGAGAAGCCAAAGCCTCTTTAAAAGGTCAAATGGGACGGCTGACAAGTGGCTTGGTGAGCGGGCTGTATGCCTCACAAGGATTAACATTTTTTATTTCCTTCTGTTAAGTGAGCTTATTTTTGTTCTGTAAGGACATAATTTCTGTACAGTTACTTTTTCTGTATTAAAGTAATACCTAGATACCTGTATGAACTGTTCAGGACAAGCTTACAGTCCTTTTTAAAACCATCACAAAGGAACTTTGCAGTGAGAAAGGAAGTAGAACTTCCGATTTTGCTCTGCGGAAGAAGAGAAGAATCCTGACGGGAAAAGAGAGTAAATTGCCTCTCCATGTAAGAAGGTTGCCTGCCATACCAAATAGGTACCCAGGTTAATATCGGAATGGAGAGCCAAATCACCAAGAGGAAAGTGTGGGCTGTGAGAAGGAATGGATGGGGTTCACTCTCCACTGCAAGATGTCAACAGGTGCCGACATAATCACAAATGCAGGAGACGAAGAAAACAGCCCTGGAAAATAGCTAGGAAATGCCAGGGAGGTAATGGATGACTTGCGTGATGCAGTTGTCTTGCCCCACCGGGGTGAAATGTTTTTGGTAAAGACTCTTGAATAGTATTCCTGTCTCACCTGCTATCAAATGTCGGTCTCATTGCTGGAATGGAAGGCAGGGGCAGGTAGTGCATTTCAGATAAAACTCCTTATTCTTGGTCTATGTAAACAGCTGACTAATAACATCTAAATTTAAAAACAATCTAAATTGTCAAAAAAACCTGTTTATAGAAGGAATTAGAGAAAACAAACCAACCAACAACAAAAAAACCTAAATAGCAGCGAACAGGGGTCAGCAACGTCTTTCATTCCCCCAAATAACATATTTTTAAGGACATGTTCAAAACTTGTTTACCTTTTAAAACTTTTCATTAGATTTTTACGCATTTGTTGTTTTTTAAATCTTTGATTTTCAAAAAATATCTGTTTTTCAATTCATTTTTTTTAACATTTCTGACCCCTGACTTACATTAAACAGTCTTTTCTGTGCTCACCTAGTCAGGAAACTATTGATGCCTGTTCTGCCCTATGTACCATGACATGTTGCTGCCGTGGTCGAGATTTAGTGTAGAGAGGAAAGTTGAAAAACTAGCAAATTGAAACGTGGAAATGTAATTACCAGTTGCAATGTTGAAAAGAAGCCCAAGCAGGTTGTTCGTGCAGGTCATTATATGGCTGTGGCAGGCAGTCCAGTTTTCCCTGAAATTTTCTGCTTTTAAGCAGGGATTTTGAAGGTTTTGGAGATCACCAAGGGAGTTGGTCAACGAGGCTTGGAGTGGGCAAGGGAAATGAAAGATGGCAATTCGTTTGGTGGGACAACTTGAAATTAGCAGCTGCTGTTCCTAAATTCCCCGTTCTCTGTGATGGAAAGCCTGGGGGGATTAGTAGGAGAGACGCTGCTCCCATGCCATAGTGTTCCTTCACTTGAGTTAGGGCACTCATCAATCTTGTATTTGCCCAATCCAGGGAGAGGATCCTTTTCTCCTGCAAGAACAACAGAAAACAAAACCAAATGAGATCACATTTGTCTATGTTCACCACAACCAACAGAACCTCATTGGATTTGAAACAGCGAAGGTAAAGTCAATGTATTTTTACTTCTTCTAAGAGTTTTTCCTGGCCCTTCAGCCAAATGCAACAGGCTTGCCCAGTGGTGAAATCCAAATTTTTTTACTACTGGTTCTGTGGGCGTGGCTTGGTGGGCATGCTGTGGCTTGGTGGGTGTGGCTTGGTGGGCGTGACATGGGAAGGATACTGCAAAATCTCCATTCCCACCCCACTCTGGGGCCAGCCAGAGGTGGTATTTGCCAGTTCTCCGAACTACTCAAAATTTCTGCTATCGGTTCTCTGAACTACTCAAAATTTTCGCTACCAGTTCTCCAGAACCTGCTGGATTTCACAGTATAAATGTGTTTGTGAAATGTGTTTGTGAAAAGGGGCAACTGTACAGTCATGACAGCAGAATGATACTATAATTAAAATTGCCTATAGTCAACTCATTTTTTATGAAGTCCAGTGTTTTGTCTGACCGGATCTCACTCCCCATCTCTCTACCAAACAATCAGTTCCTTCTCAGAAATAATTTTCCCATAATGTCATAAAATAAATATTTTTAAAGTTGAAAAACATCAATTTATTAATTTCTTTAGAATGGAATTCTTGTGGATTATGAAATTCACAAACAATGAAATTCAGAGAGTAGCTGGAAACTGGAACGCATAAGACTAGGGTTGGGGAAACATAAGGGCACAGGGGCAGGCCAGGGCAGTCCTCAGCTAGAGATCTAATTCGACATACTTGCCCATTTAAATGATCTCCTCTCCCTTTTAACAAATGTAATTTAACACAGAAATGACGTCAATTGCCATTACAAATGTACAGCTCAGTACATTTGTACTGAGCAGTAGTGATATACTAGGCTACCATACCCTCAATAGGCAAAAGGAAAAAAAACTGACGGGGGGAGGGGGGAGGATTTGCTGGTGAGTGGATGGAAAGAGGGCATTCTAAGCACAGGGTGAGAAATCAATCTCTGTGCAGTTCCTGATTCCACAAAGCTTCTCTAAAGGATAGAATAGAATGAATGAGCTAAAAGGGACCTTGGAGGTCTTCTAGTCCAGCCCCCTGCTTAATTAGGAGAACCTATACCATTTCAGATAGGTGACTGTCTAATCTCTTCTTAAAAACATCCAGTGATGGAGCGCCCATGAGTTCTGAAGGCAAGCTGTTCCACTGGTTAATTGTCCTCAGTGTTAGGAAATTTCTCCTTAATTCCAGGTTGCTTCTCTCTTTGATTAATTTCCAACGATTGTTTCTTGTCCTGCCCTCTGGTGCTTTGGAGAATAATTTGACCCCTTCTTCTTTGTGGCAGCCCCTCAGATACTGGGAATTTTGTCTGGATTTTTTGTTTTTCGCTCTCGTGTTGAAATAGTTTATTTTTATTTTATTTATTTATTTGTCCAACATGTATAGGATAGTAGTAGTTTGTATAAACATAAGTAAAAAGTAACGATAAAAGAGGACAATAGGACAGGGACGGTAGGCACAGTGGTGCGCTTATGCACGCCCCTTACAGACCTCTTAGAAACGGGGAGAGGTCGACTATAGACAGTCTAAGGTTAAAGTTTTGGGGGTTTGGGGAAGAAACCACAGAGTCAGGTAGTGCATTCCAGGCATTGATCACTCTGTTGCTGAAGTCATATTTTCTGCAGTCGAGTTTGGAGCGGTTTGCATTTAGTTTGAATCTATTACGTGCTCGTGTATTGCTGCAGTTGAAGCTGAAGTAGTCATTAACAGGAAGGACATTTTGGTATATGATTTTATGAATTACATTTAGATCAGATCGAAGGCGACGTAGTTGTAAATTGTCTAATCCCAGTATTTCAAGTCTGGTAGAATAAGATATATTATATTATATTATATTATATTATATTATATTATATTATATTATATTATATTATATTATATTATATTATATTATATTATATTATATTATATTATATTATATTATATTATATTATATTATATTATTATAGTATAGTATAGTATAGTATAGTATAGTATAGTATATTATAGTATATTATATTATTATATTATTATATTATTATATTATATTATATTATATTATATTATATTATTATATTATTTTATATTATATTATATTATATTATATTATATTATATTATATTATATTATATTATATTATATTATATTATATTATATTATATTATATTATATTATATTATATTATATTATATTATATTATATTATATTATTATATTAATTATATTATATTATAATAATATAATATAATATAATATAATATAATATAATATGATATGATATGATATGATATGATATGATATGATATGATATGATATAATATAATATAATATAATATAATATAATATAATATAATATAATATAATATTATATGATATGATATGATATGATATGATATGATATAATATAATATAATATAATATAATATAATATAATATTATATTATATTATATTATATTATATTATATTATATTATATTATATTATATTATATTATTTTCATTTATCAGCAAAAAAATGCTACATATATATATAATATAATATAATATAATATAATATAATATAATATAATATAATATAATATAATATAATATAATATTATATTATATTATATTATATTATATTATATTATATTATATTATATTATATTATATTATATTATATTATATTATATTATATTATATTATATTATATTATATTATATTATAATATATTATATTATATATAAGGTATAATAGTCTATCACAAAGCCTTCAGCCAGATTCTATACTGCTCTGAATGAATAAAACAGCTTGAAGATAACCCACGTGGGCCTAGTTCTCAGCAACCATATGGAACATCATTCATAAATAACTAAGGAATGGAAATTATGCTTCTATCAATTCAGTGAGCTGGGGAAATTTGCTTTCAATTTAGCCACTGTCTTTATTCAATATCCAGCAGTCCGTATTGTAAATCCTGTGGCATTATTCCATTCTTAAAATCTTCAGAATTCTGCATCATGCAACTCATCCAGAATTCACTTATAAATATAAATATGAATAACCAAAGTAATATCGGTACATTTTAGTGGATGGAATGCCCTGGAGTGAGATAGCTTGGTATAAAAGTTAAGGCACCAGTCTAGAAACTGGGTGTCTATGAGTTGTAGTCCCATTTTAGGCCCAAAGCTGAGTGACTTGGGACAATCCCTCTCTCTCATCCCTACGAAGCAAGCAATGGTAAACTACTTCTGAAATCTTGCCAAGAAAACCGCAGGGAGCTGTTCAGGTAGTCATCAGGAGTCAACATTGACTAATAACAACAACAAATCCACGGAAAATTTACAAAAGCAGCTTAGAGCATTTTCTAGCTCTTTCATCTTGGTATATTTAGGAAGATGTAACTAATGCTAACCCTAATATCAATCAGTGTTAAAGTAGGAGATGATTCCATAGGCAAAGGGTATTTTTCATGTACAGGTCTCATAAGGGTAGCATAAAGAAAATATCAAAATTATTTTGTGTTTTAAGTCAATAACATCCACCATGGTATCTTTTTGAGCTGGCTCTGGGGAGGGAGGTGGGCAGCACTGTATTGTGCTGGTTCGTCTCCTTCTCCAGGATCGATACCAGTCAGTAGGGATGGGGGAGGGTAAAAGATCCCACTCCTGGTTCCTACTACGTGGGCTGGGATGCCGCAGGGTTTGGTGCTTTCTCCTCGCTGATCCAACCTCTATCTCAGTGGTTCCCAACGAAGGTCCCGTACAGTCGCCGCGTACCACCTGGTTCCAGAGAAACTAAATTCGATCAGATATCACTTTATTTCCATAATTGTACCATTCCTTTTTTGGCCCCGCACATCCAGCAACTGGATTCTCGGGCCGCTGGGACCAGGTGGGTGGCGTGTGGCAACAGTTGCAAATCGTTGCCAGATTATCTTGTGTTAGGCAGTAAACATTTTTGTGAAGTAAAAAATAACTAAAAATCGTTCATGACCCCGAAAGTGTTCGCGTACCACCTGGAAGGCCCTTGCGTACCACTAGTGGTACACGTACCACAGGTTGGGAACCACTGCTCTATCTGAAGCTGCTGGGTGAGCTCATCCACTGCCATGGGCTGAAGTCAGAGGTGAGTTCCTGCCGGTGCGGTTAATAGCTGTTGTTCGGCGCAGAGCCGAAGACGCTGCTGCCGTTCGCGGCGCGGGGGCTTTCCCCGGGCGCTGCCGCCGCCCGCATGGACGCCAATTGCGTTCTTTTGCCCTCTGTGCATGCGCAAAGCGTTCTGCATGCGCAGAGGGCAAAAGAATGCAATTGGCGACGTCCATGCGGGCGGGGAAAGTGCCCGGGGAAAGCTCCCGTGCCGCGAACGGCAGCAGCGTCTTCGGCTCTGCGCCGAACAACAGCTATTAACCGCACCGGCAAAAACAGGCAGGAACCCACCTCTGGCTGAAGTGTCATCAATATGCCAATGATACCAATTATACATCTCTGCCCCTGGTGAATTAAGTGACACTTTGATGTCTTGTTGTGGTGCCTGGAGGCTGTGAAGGTCAGGATGGGGAACAACAGGCTTCAACTGAACTTTTGTTGATTTTTCACAAGTCCCTCAACACTTGGCTATGTCATCAGGCTTGGGGGCTTGAGGTGGCTCCATTATTGTTAATATCTGTTGTTCTCTCCTTGCCTTTTTAAAATTGTGCAAGTAGCCCTTGACTTATGACTGGTCCTCGAAGTAACAACTACTGCACCCTCTCTGGGGTCAAGTGATCACATTTCAAGTACTGAGCAATTGGCTCATATTTACAACTGATTGTAGCATTCCAGGGTCACATTATCACATTTTGTGACTTGTTGTTGTTTTGTGCCCAGTGGATAAGCTGGAATTGAACTTACAACCAGATGTTTCACTTAATGACCACATGATTTATTTAACAACACTGGTGACACATTTACCAACCGTTGTAAAAACAGATGTAAAATCAGGTTCAGTCTCAGGTTCAGATGTAAAATCAGGTTCAGACTTATGACCCAACAAGTTACAACTAAAATTCGGGGCTCAAATGTGGTTGTAAGTCAAGGACTACCTGTAATAAGTTTTTTTAAACTATTGATTGGTTTTTACATTATTAACCTTTTTTTAGTGAATGTCACCCAGTCACACTTTAATATAAAGATGATGAATGAAGCTATTTTAATTGTTAAGAATGACTATTTGATCATTATATATCTCATAATCAGTAATTATGGTGGTAAATTAGTAAATAGATGATATTGTTTCTCCCTTTCTCTATTTCATATCCAAAATATTTCTCTATTCATATATGCTGTATTTTCTATTTGGTGAAGTTATTTTTTCCTCTCTTATATATATATATACATATATGCATACACACAAGTGTAAATAAAAGAAGGCACACCAAATATTGTATGCCTTCAATCTTTTTTGAAAATGTGCCAAATATCAGGTTCGAGAATGAGATTGTATGATTATTTTGTTTGTTGCTGGAGACACAACTCCATTCACGTGCCACTGAACAGTTGTTGTCCAAGGAACAGAGAGTGTGGAGGCTGAAGAGGCATGCCAAACTACCAATGGCCTTTGTTACTCTTTGGGGCACCATTCCAACATTAGTGCCACACATACCAAAGCAATGAAAAAAGTTCTTTATGATTATGAAAGGCTGCCTGCCATTTCATGCAAGGAATAAAATACAGAAATGGGAAAGATTCTACTGTGGGTAGAAAAATCATGGCTAATGGCACCATGTATGAAGAAGTATGTCTGTCTGTCTACATCACAAACTCTTTTTGTTCATGATCCCAAAGGAGATAGTTTCAGTTTCCTATTTCTCCTAACCAACATACCACAAAAATACAGGTAATCCCTGGGTTACGACCATTCCCTTAGCGAACGTTCGAAGTTACGTAATAGGTGCCCCCAGTGTAAAGTGACCAGATTTGTTTTTTTTTAAGCGGGACAGGGGGGGTGGGCCCGCCTGGGCGCCGCCATTTGTTTTGCCCTCTGCGCATGCGCAGAACGCTGCGCATGCGCAGAGGGCAAAACACAGCGAATGTCGGTGTCCAGGTGGGGGGGGGAGGCGGGAGGGCGCTTGGATGCCTGGAGCTCGTGACAGGTAAGCTGCCGGCTGCCTCCTTTCCCCATCTCCCGCCTCCCGTTCGTTGCTTGCCAGCCCGGCCGAAGGGGAGGCGGGAGGCGAGGAAAGGCCTCCCGAAGGGGAGGCGGCCTCCCGAAGGGTTCCCGGTTCCCGAAGGGGAGGCGGGAGGCGATGAAAGGCCTCCCGCCTCCCCTTCGGGAGCCAGCAGCCTTTCGGGAGCCCGCCTCCCCTTCGGGAGGCCTTTCCTCGCCTCCCGCCTCCCCTTCGGCTGGGCTGGCAAGCAACGAACGGGAGGTGGGAGACGGGGAAAGGAGGCAGCCGGCAGCTTACCTGTCGCGAGCTCCAGGCATCCAAGCGCCGCGGTCTCCCGGTCGCCCGCCCGGCCCCAGGGCAACGGCGGCAGCAAGGTGATGGGGGGAAGGAAGGGGAGGGGGACGAGGAAGGGCTGTTTGCGCCGCCGGAGGGGCCGCTCGTGAGCTCAAACCGGCGACGGCAGCGGCGACGGCTCCTCGTCCCTCACCCCTCCACCCACATCCCAACAGCAGCGGCGCCTCCGAGGGCGGGGCTAGGGATGGGGCGGGGGAAGGAGAGGAGGAGCAGCCCCCCTTCCCCCTCTCCCCAGCAGGCAGCCGCCTCGCTGAAATTCCGCCCGACTTGCTTCCGGTACCTCTCTTTTGCTTCCCCTTTTAAGGTGACCAGACGTCCCGCTGTTTTGGCATTCTTTCCAAAAAAGCGTGACTTTTTGGAAAGAATGCGGGACGCGGGACACACGCTTGAAAAGCGTGTCTGTCCCGCCAAAAGCGGGACGTCTGGTCACTTACCCTAGTGTTTACAAACAAGTCCCAAAACTACGAATGTTGCAACACCATGCCAGTTGTTCACCCTTATGAATGACCACAGAGGCTCTGCAACATTCACCCTGCCTATTCCCCTCCACCACCACCCCGTGCCGGATCTTCATAGGCACTAGGCCTGTGGATACTCACCTTGCGAAGATCTAGATATTCTTCGCTCTCTTGGCCTGTTTTGGCGCTTCAGGCCTTCAGTGAGTACGCAGAGGATGGAGGCCTAAATTACTGCAAGATCACGTGGGATCAGTAGCGCGATATCTCATGCTATTGTTCTCTTGTGGTCTCACAGTACTTTAGGCCTTTGTTCTCTGCAAACGGAGGCCTGGACAAGATCTGCAGCAAAAGGCTTTGCAAATGGAGGGAAGGCCTGAAACATCTAAGCTTTCCCTCTGTTTGCAAAGCCTTTTGCCATATTTGCAAAAAGCCTTTGCAGCCCAAAACAGAGCTCTGCAGCTCCATTTTGGCGTGTGCAGGCCTCGTAAGGCACTTCGGAGCTCCGTTTTGGGCTGCAAAGTGCCGGACGAGGCCTGCGCACATCAAAACGGAGCTTCAGAGGGGTGGGTCCTGCCTCTGCCACTCCGGAGCTCTGTTTCAGGCTGCAAAGTGCCAGATGAGGCCTGCCCATGCCAAAACGGAGCTTTGGAGGGGTACACACAGCTGAGAAGCTGAAGAGGAGACAGCTTGCTAGAACTTTGCACAATAAGTGACCCAGCGCAGCAGGTTGGGTGTGGGGGAAGCAATTCTGGGGGGCATGAGGTATTTCAGTGGGCTGGGGAGGCTTTGAGTGGTCTTAAGCAGGTGGCCTATTCCATCACTAGGCCCCCCATGGCCTTTCTCACCCTGAAATACCTCATATGCACTTAACAACCCATGCATTCGATTAGCAAATGCGTGGGTGAAAGGCGGGAGCTATCATGTTCAAGATACGAGATTCACTCCCACGAATCCTCGGGTTACGAATGGAATGGGCAGGCTCCATTACATTCGTAACTTGAGGACTACCTGTACTGCAGATCATATGTCTCACAAAATATGTATCCTAAAAAAAGAAAATGTAGTCTCCTATTTAAAATTAAGAAAAACAAACAAACCAGATGATTCTACCTGCTGTGTTTGCTGCCGCTGAATGGCTTGCACTTTGGGAACTGGGCTTTCTTGGGAGGAGGAAGACTGCTGCCGGGATTGATTTCCCTCCTGAAGAGGCTCCATTGCCATCGTGGCAGATGCTACAGACATGCTGCCTGTGCTTTGAAGAGAAGCAATGTGGGGAAGTGTTGTGGCTTGCCCGTGTCCCATGCAGCTGGTCATGAATCCAGAGGACCAAGAGATTACTGTGGCGCGGTACCATCGGCCCATTTACCTGGCACCCAAGTCCGATAGCGAGGAGGACTCAGTGCCAGAGGCTGAAAGCCAACAAGGGCCTTCTGCACCTCCTCAGTTTGAGCTGAGTGACTCAGGAGAAAAGGAGGAGCCTCTGCTTGATGCTAGGGCACACAGGGCAGCTAGCAGGCGAGACTGGTTCTGTAGGAGGAGGTCTCCTCGTGTGTAGAGCTGCGGGCTAATTGGCCACGCCCTGAGGCTATTTAAGGCTTAAGCACGCCGAACGCCACCGCTGGAAACAACTCGTTGGATTTCTATTACCTAGTTTGCTGTTCTTTGAATCTCCTACTTTGACTTCTGGATTTTCAGTCCATGAAATAATTAATTCCGGGCTTTCGACCAACTTCTATGAGTTACTGATAACTGAGGAACTAATTGTCTGGTTTCTTTGGGGGTTTGAACTCTGGCCAGTTCTTAAGAAGTGAAAGTAGCAATCTGACTTTCCGAAAAAGAACCTTTTCTGTTCTTCATGGACTTTAAAACATATAGCTACTAAGAAGATTTATTAGTAGTAAAATAGTATTGTTTGCAAACAGTTGTGTGTGTGTGTCATTTCTGAGGGGACTCTGTGCTGGGATACAACGGGAAGTGAGTGGCGTGATCTGATCATTGAGCTGGAATTTGCTTGGTCTGCTTTGTGGATTTGGACCTGCACAGTGTAATTCTGATGAGCTGGCATAGCTCGTTTGTCCAATAGGGTGCCCTGACCAGAAACATCTTCATTCTGGGTGCTGCATTTGGCATAATCCTCCATGCTGCTATTGCTGGGTACACTAAGTTTAAGGTCTTCACTATTCTGGCTTCCGAAACTGATGACACTCAGGTTATCCAGGCTTGATTCCATGGACACTTTAGGAATTGGCTGAGGACAATTGTTGAGATGATAAACTGGATTCTGTGGGAAAAGAGCCTGAAGAATGCCTTGCTGGTTTTATGTCGAATGAAGAGGTCTCCTGACTTGGGGGGCGGTCTGAGGTGTTCTGAGCTGCTTGATATTTGCCACCTGGATGACTGAAATCTGACTGCCAGATAAACGTACCAGGGCCTCGTGCATCATGGATCCAGATTCACACTGTGTGACATTAGGATCCTGGAGATTCATCAGCGATATGCTTCGGACGTTGGGCAGATTGGTCTCGTCGCCTTGATCTGAATGTCACACTCCGGGATGACGTTTGCGGCATCAAGAGCAATTTGCCTTTGAAATATTCTTCATTTTCTGGAGAGGCTGACTTCAACTTGCGCTCACTGAGAAACAATCAAAACAACCACAGTCTTAACATTATATGCTTATTTGCATGCACACACACTTATTTCTGCTTAAACAATTTCTCTGGTTCCATATTAATCTCCGTATTTGAGTCATCCAAGTGGAATAGTCTAGGTGGGCAGGGGTGTTATTTATGAATGGGAATGGAACCAAAAGTCATCTTAGCTCCCATTCAGAAGCAATGATTGTTGAAAGAGATAAGTTGCTGGTTGCTTTAAGTGAGCAACATTGTTCTGAAAAGGAACATTTGGCTCTACTCTGGTAGCTATCTTAAATAATGCAATGCCTAATCTATACATTTGTTTTAGCATTCTAATCTTAATAATTTTAGCCTGCCTCAGTCTATCCACAAGGCTCCAGTTTGCTGCAGGAGAATCATAGAAACTCCATTCTACTGCTTTTATTTTTGTTTTGTATTTCCATTAATGGCTTCACCCATAAGCGTAAGTAAAAAGGCCACAATGGGGAGAAATTACTCCTTTCAGATGTATATGGATAAAAAGTATAAAGCACATAAAAGATAAAACCGTAATTATTTAAAAGAAGGTCTGTCTGCCCAACATGCCTGCCTTACTCATTCGTGACGTAAAGCAGAGTTCCCCAAATTTTTCAGTTTTGTGGACCGGTGGGGGGGGAGAGGCGGGGATTCCGCATGAGTGGCGAGCAAGCGTGTGTGGTACGCAGCTCCATCTGTGTGAGCGGTGGGCATGCGTGGTTAGGGCCGGTTAGGGCCCACAGAGTGGGTCTCCTCCAGGTCCCGTCAGCCAAACAATGCTGGCTGGCAGGCCCTAGGGGGAGGGCCTTCTCTGTGGGGGGCCCCATGCTCTGGAACCAACTTCCCCCAGAGATCCGAACCATCCCCACCCTTCTGGCCTTCCGAAAAGCCGTCAAGACATGGCTCTTCCTGCAGGCAGGGGGTTGAGACTAGTTCCATCTGAGCTCTCCCCCGGTATGTTTGGTGGTGAATATTTCTTTTAACTTTTTTAATTTTTTAACATTGTTTTAATCGTTGTTTATTGTTCAGTGTTCTTGCACAATGCTGTACGCCGCCCTGAGTCCCTCGGGAGTAGGGCGGCATAGAAGAACCAAATAATAAATAAATAAATCACACACACATGCTCTCACCCGCTGTTTGCATAAAAGGGGATGTGCGTGCGCCCGCTTCCAAATGACTCAAGGCCCGGAGGTGGACCACGGCTGGGGGGTTGGGAACTCCTGACCTAGAGGTAAGATAAAAACCCAAATTTGTCATAATGTGTCCCTTTATTGGTGAACAGGGAGGCCTTATTTGTCATAGCAATAATTATTCATAACCCACATTGACAAAAATCTAGAGAAAATGAGGCAGCATCTTTGCTGTGAAATAAGAACTCCAATACACTAAGCTTAATAGTATGAAGTCCGATCCATGAAAGAAGATATAATCAGCCTACTTTTGTTGTTAAGGTTTACTTAACAACAAAGTAGCAAGAATATTCTTATCCATTATACCATGTTAAATACTTTTAATACAAGAAAATAAATTCTTCACTTGTCAGCAGAGCATCATCTCTGCATACAAGTTAACTGCTCCTAGTGCTCTTCTTATTACATTATCAGATGTAATACAGTATCTGCAATCGTTCTTCATATGTTTTAGCCTCCAGTCCCCTAATCATCTTTGTTGCTCTTCTCTGCACTCTTTCTAGAGTCTCAACATCCTTTTTGCATCGTGGCAATTTTAGGAGAAAATAATGAATCAAACATAATTTTCTTTAAAACAAAATTGTTCTAAAGCAATATAAATGATGGATATGATAGAAGAAATGAGCTCATTTGCTTTAGAATTTAGTGGAACTTAACCCAAGCCCAAAGTGATGGAAGTTCAGCACCAATTAAATTTCACCACTCTTTCTACTGATTCCCAATGCTTAGTCTACACTCTTTTAAGAAATGGATGGTGCTATAACCTCTTACTTTTTTTAAAGTTAAAATTAACTTTAATCATTACCCAGGAAACAGCTTGTGGACACTCCTTGGATAAAGTTGTGTCCAGCCAGCCCTTCCCAGCCTTCAAACTAATTTACCTTGCCCACCTCCCAGACAACTTCCCACAGCAAAGAATGCAAGACAGCAAACTCCTTTCCCAGATCTATGTATCCTCCAAATCCTGGCTTATTAGAAATGGGGTCCTCGTTAGAAATTTCTGCCAAGAAGCATTTCATATGCTGAACCACCATCAATTAAAAATGAATGGGCAAAACTCCCAAAATACATTTATTTGCTTCAGGTTCAAAACAAAACATGTTTTCTGTTCTATACACAGCCATACTGAAAAGCAGTAGTAACATCAGGACCAGTTAACCAAATAACTGGGTGTTAAGAAGTGCCTCAAAGAAAATGAACGATTTTAAAACTGCAATTTCTGAACATTCCCTTAAAGTCATGATCAACAGAGTTAATTCAATCTCTGGAAAGGGGAGCTCTAATATAAATCATTTTGCAGACAGTTTAATAAAGACTGAAGTTCAGTCTTGTACTGTTAATAAGATTAGAACAGATAGATGCAGCCCAAAATTATACATTTATTTTTAAGTAAATTCAGATGTTAAACAGCATTTACCCTACCAGATACTATCGAAAGATTTACAAATTTGAGAAAAATAACATTAAAATAGGTAAACTAGATATATTCCACATATTACTCTTTGTTCTCAGACCATGACCCAACCTATCAAATTATCACTTTTACATAACCTTATTTGCCTATAGAAAATGAAATAGTTTTTAAATTATTATTATATATAAATAGTTTACATAAACAAACTGGTACCTTTTTTGAACAAGTTACCCATTTTAAATTTGATTTCACTAAACCAAAAGAAATTCAGTTGCTGTCCTAGTGTCTGTTAGAGCACTGACATACAATGTACTGAAAGATTAGAACACAGGACAATAGACTTGGAATGGACCTTGTGTCAGTGTTCCAATGAACACCCCCAACAAGGCTAGAAGTTCCTCAAAGTTCCAATTTATTAGAGATGCCATGTTGGCAACACCTTGGAAAACCCGAATCTGAAAGCTTCCACCCAAACGAAAGTTCAAGTCCCTGCCAAGCACCCACATGTCCATCACACTATCCAATCAGGCACCATCCAAAACTGAAGATGCCTCCCCGTCACTTCCTCGCAGCTGCCTTGAACACTGCACAGCGGCCTTGACTTTCTGGAAATAATGTTATTTAGACGACTACATATCACCTACTCCATATAACCCCCCCTCCCATTTTCCCACAGTAGAAAATGTGGCAGGCCTGAATACAAAAATGTAAAAGATGGTTTCCAGGCCTGACACCTTGGAGTTATTCTAGTCCAACCCCTGCTCAAGCAGGAGACCCCATATCATTTCTGATATATGGTTGTCCAGTTTCTTTTTTAAAGCCTCCCGTGATGGAGCATCCACAACTTCTGAAGGCAAATTATTCCACAGGTTGATTGCTCTCAGGGTTAGAAAATTTCTCCTTAGTTCTATGTTGCTTCTCTCCTTGGTTAGCTTCCATCTATTGTTTATTGTCTTGCTTTTTGGTGTTTGGTGGTGCTTTGAAAAATAGTTTGACCTTCATCTTGATAAGGCATCCCAATTGAACACTGCTGTCATGTATTCTCTAGTCCTCCTTTTCATTAGACTAGACATAGCCAATTCCTGTAACCATTCTTTGTATGTTTTACACTCCAGCACCTTAATCATTCTTGTTGCTCTTCTCTGCACTCTTTCCAGAGTCTCAACATCTAGTGAGACTCTGGAAAGACAGGCGCTGGGATGCCTGTCCAAATACAAACTCCAAACTCTTACTCTTCGCCTTTGGGCAGAACAGCTAAGACCGCCCAAATCAGCTCCCAACCCTTGGATCACTACTCACTAGAAGGGTAGATACTCAAGACAATTGTTTGGTTCTCTCCTCCCTTCTGCAGATAGGAAAGAGGAAATACACTTCGGCAATTTAACCCCTCTTCCCAAATCATCAGTCACTTTCAGGCCTTTAACAGGTGCCCCAAAGTTAGCACTCTTCTGTTATAGACACTTTTCCTATGAAGAGCAAGCTTTGCCTGCCCCCGCCCCGAATAATTAATGACAAATGCTGTTGCTCTGTGCTAAATTTGGATGGTAGCAAAGAGTGTGTCTTTATTTCAATTCAGATCTAATCATCTATCAGGGAAAGATTTGTCTTATATTTGCTATTTTGTTTATTCAGGAAAACTGTCTGTTCTCCTGGGTTCTGCAATCGTACCTGAAGAAACCTAAGGAACATAGCTCCAATTTTACCAGGAGAAAGATAGATGAAAATAAACAGTTATTCATTCCTATCAACTTTGAGATAAACCCATAAGGCATGCTTTCACAATTGGACCCAAACTATTTTCTCCTCTTCCCATTGAAGCTAGATCGTGCTTTGGTATTGTTTTTACCTGCTGTTAAAACCAATCTCCCTCTCGCTCCAAGTATATTAAATAATTACAGTGGTGAGAATCTAAAACAGAATCAATGGATGAGGGAGAGTTTAAAACTTTAAATGGTCAGGAAAAGTCAGGAAGACTTTAAAACTTTAACTGGTTCACGCCCCATGGCTAATACACGAGTTGGAATGCTCAGCACAAGTTCACAAATCCATGTTCATATTCATCATGCCCTTGCAGCCTGGGAAAAAGACATGAAGCTAACCTTAATATTTGAAAATGGTTTGTTTCTGTGCAAGAGTAATAATATCTTGGAAAATGTCTACTTTCTACTGACAGCTCACAAAACAGCAGCAGCTCTCTGTAATAAAGTTACAAACACTTCTTCCCTTTTAACACACATACGAGGGCTCGCAGTTGAGAAACAATGTTAATATGGCATTGCTTGAGAATGTATAGAATTTGTGGCTTGCAGTAGTAGTTCTGGTAACAACTCTTGGAAATAGTGCGTATCAGAGGTGGGTTCCTGCCGGAGCTGTCCAGTACACAGCTCCGGCAGGAAGCGGCGGATTTCGCAACCGCTCCGGAGCCCTCTCTGCCGGTCAACGCATGATTTTCGGGTGATTTTGCTTCCGCGCATGCACAGAAGCAAAATCCCGCGAGGGGGCGCGCGCGCGTAGCGAGCGCGTGCCCCCCCCAAAGCGTGGAGATGCGCGTGCATGGCTCCGGCAGCAAGGTAAGTGACCAACCCGCCCCTGGTGCGTATTATATGCTCCCTTGCATACAGGGATGCGGGAGAGGCTGAGAGAGTTGAACTTGCATTCAGTTACCTATGGAGTTCGATCAGAAAGGTTTTAAGAATTGTGGGAAAATAAAACAAAAGGGCAGAGGCAATTCTCTTAACTCTTCTTACTGCTATATTTCAGTAACTCTTCAATATCAAAACAGAAGAAGGCTGCTTCACCTCCAATCCAATACTAACAAAAATTGTCTAAACTGTTATCAGCAAGCTGCTCTGATAGCCACTATTTACATCGCTGAACTTCTGAGTTTTAACAGAATTGATCCAGTCCATTAATAAGAGGGAGAGAAGATATTAGAGTAACAAAGAAATTAGAAAAGTGCTCTCATGGCTCAGTTCTCATGAGTAAAGTTTGGTTGGAATTTCATTGCTCTTAGGTTGACTTCTCAGGCAGTCTGAGAATAAAAACAAATTGCAGTCATTGAAATAGTACTCATTCCATTTGCTTTAATGCGCTGTGGTGAAGACATGATAATACCACCGTTAGAGAGCTGTTCATCAAGTTTGAGCAATTTTAAGAATGCCACTGTTTGATTTTAGTTCCCACCTGTCCATCCAGAACTGCCAAAGAGAACAGTCAAAACTCCCTCTTAAGCCAGAGATAAGAATAGCTCTATGTTTTGCAGCTACAATTAACCATGAGCTGAACACATGAGATTTATCCTCCTGCAGGATCTGAACCTTTGCTGAGGTTTATTTATTTTTATTTAATTTATTTAATTTATTTAATTTATTTATTTTTCAAACATGTACAGGATAGTAGCTGTATAAACATAACATAAGTAAAAAGTACTGATAATAGAGGACAATAGGACAGTAGGACAGGGACAGTAGGTGTAATGTATTGAAAGACTGGAGAAGTTCTCACTCCAGTCCGACCGGGGATTTGCATAGGTGAAACCTGATTGGCTGCCTACTTGCCGGGCTCCCTATTTAAATCCCTGTCACGAACCATGCAGGGCTGAGGGTACTTGCTGTAACAGAATAAAGAGCTGAAGTCACTAGCCTCGCCTCTAGCCTCTTTTATGGGGACTCAACAGTAGGCACAGTGGTGCGCTTATGCACGCCCCTTACAGACCTCTTAGAAATGGGGAGAGGTCTACTGTAGACAGTCTAAGGTTAAAGTTTTGGGGGTTTGGGGAAATGGTCTTCACCAAGGCCGAAAATCAGCTGGCCAGCGCACACATGTGCGCTGGAGCTGACATAGGGCAATGCCTCGCGTGCCCTCCGATATGGCTCCGCGTGCCACCTGTGGCATGCATGCCATAGGTTCACCATCATGGCTATAGGGCATTGCGCACCAGAACAATTAGACATAAGGACAGTTCCCCCCCCCAGGCCATCATTCTGCTAAACAATTAATTCCCACAACACTGTCAAACTATTTAGTAAGGCTGTATTACTATTATTCTTCTCATCTTTCCTATTACCTATCTCCTTTTATGACTATAATTTTGTTGCTTATATCTTACAATTTATATTGTTTTATTTAGTTTCCTAGTATGATTTATATTGATTGCTTATTTAGTATCCTATGACTATCACTAAGTGTTGTATCTTATGATTTACGATGAATGTATTTTTATGATTACTATGATCATAATTTATCACTTATAGCTTTATGCATACTGAGAGCTTATGCACCGAAGACAAATCCCTTGTGTGTCCAATCACACTTGGCCAATAAAAATTCTATTCTAAACAATTCTATTCTATAAAGAATTCTATATATGTATGTATTGTTCACATTTTTGAACAGCCCTTGTCCCTCAGAGAGGAACTCTTCTTAGTCTTTTAGCTTGGCAACTGTTGATTTTAGACAACACCAAATTTTAAAAAAAATTGCTAGGGCATATTCAGAAGCTTGGCCTTCTGATAAATCACATACATATACATATACATACACGTGTGTGTGTGTGTGTGTGTGTGTGTCAGTGGTGGGTTCCTACTGGTGCGGTCCACTCTATCGCACCGGTAGTGGAGGGCTGGTGATGTCATCAAGAGGCCACTGACCCAGTGCGGTCTGTTCCCGGTGCCTAGGAGCCGCCATCTTTTTTTGCTAATTTTTCGGCAATTTTTTGCTTCTGCGCATGCGCGGAAACAAAATTGAGCTGAAATCTCGTGAGGGGACGCAGGTGCGTGTGAGATTTCAGCGAGATTTCGCTTCCGCTCATGTGCAGAAGCAAAACATTGCCAAAATTGCTCGTGCGTGCACATCCCCTCACAAGATTTTGGCGCAATTTTGCTTCCGCGCATGCACGGAAGCAAACTCGCACGAGGGGGGCCGCGCATGTAGCAAGCACGCGCACGAAATGTGGTGATGCTTGCGCAGCGCACCGGTAGCAAGGTAAGTGAGCAACCCGCCCCTAGTGTGTGTGTGTGTGTGATTTGTCAGACCCACAGAGGTAAACCCCATCTATACATCATCTAAAAGATATAACCACAATGCAAGGAAGGAAACAAACATCCCAAAGCACATTCTCTCTAGTAACCAACAACCAGCACCAAATAAACAATCAGGAAAAACACTGTTTTAATCAAAGAACCATCAAGAAGGAACCACACTCCAAGCTAGACTGGAAAGGTAAGCTACTATATGTGAACAACCAGTAAACGGGAGATGAAACGCCAGAAGAGACGTCTAGAGCGCCGCTGGAGAGCCAGCAAAACCGAGTCTGACCGAACACTATTAAGAATTTACATCAGATCTTATTTAGTGGCGATAAGGGCGGCAAAACGATCCTATTTTTCCGCTCTTATTGCGTCAGCAGATTCTCGCCCAGCCGCCTTGTTTAGGGTGACTCGCTCCCTCCTTGCTAAAGGGGGGAGCGAGGAACACTTACAAGGCAGAGCTGAGGAATTCGCAGAGTTTCTGTCGGATAAAGTCGCTCAGATTCGGTCGAACCTGGACTCTGGCTGGGCAGAGTCCATAGAGTTGACAGGGGCAAGTCTTAGTCCACCATTATGGGAAGAGTTTGGGCCTGTTTCTCCCGAAGATGTGGACAGAGCTGTGGGGGCGATGGGTACCTCCACCTGTTTATTGGACCCGTGCCCCTCCTGGCTGGTCTCGGCCAGCAGGGTGGTGGCACGCGGCTGGATCCAGGCGGTGGTCACCGCTTCTTTGAGGGAGGGATCTGTACTGCAGTCGTTAAAAGCTGTGGTGGTGAGACCCCTCCTGAAGAAGCCTTCCCTGGATCCAGCCGATTTGAAGAACTATCGTCCGGTCTCCAACTTACCCTTTTTGGGGAAAGTTGTGGAGAAGGTGGTGGTTACTCAGCTTCTGCAGCTTCTGGATGAAACAGATCATCTAGATCCTTATCAGTCGGGTTTCAGGCGCGGCTACAGTACAGAAACTGCCTTGGTCGCCCTGATGGATGATCTCTGGCGGGCCCGGGATGGGGGAAATTCCTCCATCCTGGTGCTACTTGACCTCTCAGCGGCTTTCGATACCATCGACCATGGTATCCTTCTGCATCGTCTCGGTGAGTTGGGGGTGGGAGGCACCGTTTTGCGGTAGTTCTCCTCTTATCTCGCCGATAGGATGCAGTCGGTGTTAGCAGGAGGACAGAGATCGTCCCCTAGGCCCCTATCATGTGGGGTGCCTCAGGGGTCGGTTCTCTCGCCCATCCTGTTTAACATTTACATGAAACCGCTGGGGGAGATCATCCGCAGACATGGGGTGTGTTTCCACCAGTACGCTGATGACACCCAGCTGTACATCACCACCCTGTCTGACTTCAGTGAGGCAGTTGATGTAATGTGCCAATGCCTGGATGACATTAAGATCTGGATGGGGAGGAACAGACTCAGACTTAATCCCGACAAGACTGAGTGGCTTTGGATACTGCCTCCTAAGGACTATGACAACTGTCCCTCCTTGGCATTCAAAGGAGCGAAACTGACCCCCTTGGATCAGGTCCGCAACTTGGGGGTCCTCCTAGATCCACAGCTAAAATTGGATCACCATCTTTCTGCTGTGGCTAGGGGGGCCTTTGCACAGGTTCGCCTGGTGCACCAGTTGCAGCCATACCTGGAGAAGGAGGCTCTACTCACGGTCACTCATGCCCTTGTCACCTCGCGTTTGGACTACTGCAACGCGCTCTACATGGGGCTACCCTTGAAGAGTATCCGGAGACTTCAGCTGGTGCAAAATGCGGCTGCGTGTGCTGTGGTGGGTGTGCCAAGGTACACCCACGTGACACCTATATTCCGCCAGCTGCATTGGTTGCCCATCGGTCTCTGGGTCCAATTCAAGGTGTTGATCACCATCTTTAAAGCCCTTCATGGCTTAGGACCAGGTTATCTCCGGGACCGCATTCTGCCTCACACTTCCCTCCGACCGGTTAGGGCCCACAGAGTTGGCCTCCTCCAGGTCCCATCGGCCAAGCAATGCCGCCTGGCGGGCCCTAGGGGGAGAGCCTTCTCTGTGGCAGGCCCCGCGCTCTGGAACCAACTTCCCCCAGAGATCCGAACTATCCCCACTCTGCTGGCCTTCCGAAAAGCTGTCAAGACATGGCTTTTCCTGCAGGCTGGGGGTAGAGCTTAATCCACTCGAGTTCACCCCAAGTATGTACGGTTGTTGAATGAGCATTGGACGATTTTAAATATTGTGTTTTTAATTTTTATATCTGTTTTTAAAATGTAATATTTATGAATTGGTGTCTTGTATTTTCTCTGTTGTACGCCGCCCTGAGTCCTTCGGGAGTTGGGCGGCATATAAGAACACCATAATAAATAAATAAATAAATAAATAAATAAATAAATAAATAAATAAATAAATAAATAAATAAATAAATAAATAAATAAATAAATAAATAAATAAATAAATAAACAAACAAACAAACTCCACTTTCCCTTGCACTGATGATGTTTCTAAACAGGATAATGAAACATCTGCAGGAAAACAACACAAAATATCAAGAATCCAACAGTTCAACCTAGTGGTACATTTACTGTATTCTGGACAACTGCAGTACCTTAAACATGACTTGCATCAGGGCTTTGTAATTTGGTTATGCACAAAAATAATAGCACTGCATGTATTATACAAACTTGGAGTGGGCAGTGAAAATCTGCGGTTAATTCTCCTTGTCTCTAAACAGAGATAGAAAGTCAGTATAACATATAAACACTCACAAGGACTCTTCTGCTTCCAATTTTTAAACTCCCACAGAGGACACTGTGGCTGAAAAGTCTGAACCTTATTGCATCCTGTCTGCAGTGACTCTGACTCTAGTTAAGCCGTCACATTTAAAAAAAAATAGTAATACCAAAAAGAAAATAGCACCAAGTGTTAACCAAACCAGCCAGATTACTGATAAATAATAATAATAAGCTAAGTGCTATTAAACTCAAGTTACCCAAGTGCTGTTAAACTTAAGCCATCTGGAGCTGAAGAATTAATAAATGCTTTCTTCGGGTGAATTCCATGATACAGTTAGTCATTGAGTCACAATACTGGTAGTCCTCGACTTACAACTTCAACGGAGCCCAAAATTTATGTTGTTAATTTTATTTTATTTATTTATTTATTTATTTATTGTTCTTCTATGCCGCCTTACTCCCTGAGGACTCAGGGCGGCGTACAACATTTTACGAGATGTTTGTTAAGTGAATTTTGCCCCATGTTACGACTTTTCTCGCCACAGTTGTTAAGTGAATCATTGCAGTTGATAAATTGGTAACAGGGTTGTTAAATGAATCTGGCTTCCCCATTGATTTTGCTTGTCAAAAGATTGCAAACGATTATCACATGACCTTGGGACACAGCAATGGTCATAAGTTTGAGTCAGTTGTCAAGCGCCTGAATTTTAATCACATGATCGTGGGAATGCTACAAAGGTTGTAAGTGTGAAAAAGGGCCATAAGTCACATTTTCCAGTGCTGTTATAACTCTGAAAGGTCACTAAATGAACTGTTGTAAATCAAGGACTACCCGTAGTTACTGACCAAAGAGCAGAAAAGTACTAGGACAGTGATGGCGAACCATTTTTGGTTCGCGTGCCAAAAATGGGGGGGGGGTGCGGGGATCACGTATGTGCGTGCCCACACCCATAATTCCATGCACCCCCGCGCATCCGCGCATGACCCCCCCCCCACTTTCAGCATGCAATGGCACACCTATTTTTTGCTCTCTCCAGGCTCCAGAGCCTTTCTAGGAGCCTGGGGAGGGCGAAAACGGCCTTCCCCACCCCCTCTGGAGGCTGGAAACAGCCTGTTTCCTGACTCCCAGTGGGCCCAGAAAGCCCGAAAATCAGCCGGTCGGTGCACACATGCGCGCCGGACCTGAGCTCGCGTGCCCACCGATATGGCTCTGTGTGCCACTTGTGGCACCCGTGCCATAGGTTCGCCATCATGGTATTAGGACAAGAGTAACTGAGTTTGAGGTAGGGGACGAAAGCTTAGAATATTGGTTGGAATGTTAGAATTATTTTATTTATAAGAGACTTAAAAGCGTGGCCTTTAAAGTGTTTTATACAATGAAACAAAACAAAAATTAAAGGCGATACATTAAAAGGAAGAGTTTAAAAGCAATCTGAATAAAAATACTGGATTAGTGACATCTTTCCTTTTACAGAGGTCAGTATCCAGAAAACTGCTTAATAATACTAAAGAGACCAAACTGACCTACAAGAAAGACCATATGAAAAATAGAATAGAGGCACAGCAAGGCAAAATATTGCATGATCAGTCCGAACCGGCAGGAACCCACCCCTGCTTCGCAGTGCTGAACATGAAACCTTACTCCATATCTTCTAACTATCTTTTCTTCAAATAAACAGAGCTACTACAAGGGAGAAAATTATAGCAGATCTTTGAAAAGGCCTTGCCTCACATCTCCAAGCTCTCTCTGTTACAAAAAGAGGGGAGGAAAGAGAGAGAAGTTCAAGCATCATTTGCATTGAGCATCATATTCCATCTATTCAAATATTCCTGTTAAGATATTCATTGCAGAGAAAGAATGCTTGAAATGTAGGGGGAATTCTGTGGGTGACAGAGAGAAGTTTGAGATAGGAAAGGAAAAAAAAATCCTGCTGAAGTTCTGGTTATGTTGCTAGGTTAGCAGTGACCTTAGTACAGTTAGTGAAATCAAATACTGCTCCTCTACCCATCCACTCCTCTACCTGCACACATAGGTAGCCCTTGACTTACAACCACAATTGAGCCCAAAATTTCTGTTGCTAAGCGAAACATTCGTTAAGTGAGTTTCCCCCCATTTTACGAGCTTTCTTGCCAGAGTTATTAAGTGAATCGCTGCAGTTGATAAGTTAGCAACGAGGTTGTTAAGTGAATCTGGCTTCTCCATTGACTTTGCTTGTCAGACGGTCGCAAAAGATGATCACATGACCCCGGGACACTGCAACCATCATAAATATGAGCCATTTGCCAAGTGTCTGAATTTTGATCCTGTTGACTATAGGGACGCTGCAACAGTTGTAAGTGTGAAAAATTGTCATAAATCACTTTTTTTCAATGCTGTTGTAACTTCGAATGGTCATTAAATGAACTGTTGTAAGTCAAGGGCTACCTGTATATTTATACACACATGCACATGCACATGTACATCATCATCATCATCATCATCATCATCATAGCCATTGTCTAAAAGGCTTCTTCTACATGTTTCCAACCAATACGGTCCTGAGCTTTTTATTTTTGCCAATTGGGCCTGCAATACTTGCTGATGTCTTCCATCCATCTTGTTTTAGGTCTCTTTCGTGGGCTTTTTATCAAGTGGGATCCATTCTATGACTGCCTTGGTCCACCTGCCATCAGTTCTTCTTGCTGTGTGACCAGCCCATTTCCACTGCACTTTCCACTTTACCCTCTTGATGATATTGTATACTTTCATTTGCTCTCTAATCCATGTGCGGATCTTTCTATCTATGCCGAGCATGTATTTTTCCATGGCTCTTTGCATCACTTGTAGCTTTTGTATCGATTGTGAGGTTAGTGTCCATGTTTCACTGGCATATGTTAGAGCCGAGGTGGAGCAGTGGTTAAAATGCAGCACTGCAGTTCAGCAGTTTGGCAGATCAAATCTCACCAGGCTCAAGGTTGACTCAGCCTTCCATCCTTCCGAGGTGGGTAAAATGAGGACCTAGATTGTTGGGGGCAATATGCTGAACTCTGTAAACCGCTTAGAGAGGGCTGTAAAGCACTATGAGGCAGTATATAAGACTAAGTGCTATTGCTATTGCTACCTATTACCTGATCTAACATTTACTTGCACATATGAACTCACTACCTGACTCTGTGGTTTCATCACCAAACCCCCAAAACTTTACCCTTAGACTATCCACTGTTGACCTCACCCGATTCCTAAGAGGTCAGTAAGGGGCGTGCATAAGTGCACCAGCGTGCCTACCTTCCCTGTCCTAATGTTCCCGCTTATCAGTACCCATCTTATGTATATAAACAATGTTTTATCTATGTATATTACCAACATGTACTTGACAAATAAAAATAAATAAATAAAATATACATACTATACATATACATATACATCATATATGTAATGTTTTGTGTGAGAAGCTCCTTTGAGCTACATCCAACTCTGCTTCTTCCTTTCTTGTTTATTCGGACACAGACACCGAGCATGGGAGTTTCGTTGGAACTTAGTTTCCCAGAACAGGAATGCCAAATATGTCATCAACCACCTGTTCCATAACATCGAGCCCAAGAGACACAAAGGAAGGTGTTCATTAACCTTTGGGAAAGGTAAGGGAAAAAAAACTTTAGTTTTTACTTTCAGTGGGTGTAAGAGGAGGCAGCAATCTTATGTTTATAGAGGGCAATCGACTGCTTTAAATCCTCTATTTTAGTATGCCGTGAAAATTCTTATCTCTCTTTACTGTGTAAAATGTCTGGGTAGCTTCTGCTAAATTCAAACCAGCAGCCCAATAGCTTGATTGCTCTCTCTCTCTCTCCAGTCCCACAAGGAAGAGATGGGAGCCATTATACTTCTGTTCCAGAATCAAAAGAACGGCTACCAATCCCCAGAGGACCCCACTGAACAGTTATCCAACATCTTGCTCTGCAATCTATACCAGGTAGTTACCCAGATGATCCAGCGAGCTCAGACCATAAAACCCACCCAAACTAGGCCTTCTCTCAGACACAGCCTCTGCACATCCTGCCACCAGAGCCTACAATTTGGCTTTAGGTGCCTGTTTCCTTGCCAAATAGATACTGTCTCCTTTCTGGCTCAAAGCAAACAGCGTGTACTTACTTCTAAGACCAGATGAGTTCCTCATTGATTGAGCGCTGGTACAGGGATAGGCTACAGAGTTTCAACTGCAGGCCCAGGATGTGGGCAGGAATAAGAAAGGTTGACCAGTTCAAGGAGGGCTTGTCTGATGAAATCTGTAGTGAGCTTTAATCTGTTTGGCCATACAGTAGTAGATGAAAGGAGGAACTGTGGGTGAGCACAGGCAGGAAGGGAAGACAGCACTTTGTACATTTCTTATTTCCTCCTTTTCTTTCTTCTACAGATTGCAGTCCTTAAAAATTGTTAAAATCGTGCAGCTGTGGGTCAGCAGAATTGAACATTCTGCTTATAGAAAGGAATATCTGACCATTTCACATGACAGTGTGTGTCAACTCTTTAATTCAGCCATCTAGCTGTGCCTTAACAAATCACAGGCATAAAGGTGTTCCCTGCCTGTGTCTTGACGGGCAGTTTTTGAGTATGGATTTAATGCAGCAGCCCCCAAATTTTGGGGCACCGAGGACCAGTTCCATGAAGAGAGGTTTTTCCCAGGGCCAGAGGGGGTATGGTTTCATTTCTGCCTGCATCCGGTGGATGGAGCTTCGCTTCTTTGTGCAGCCCGGTTTGTGGCATGCCACAGCCTGATGCCGGTCCATAGACCGGGGGTTTAGACTGGGGATTGGGGACCCTGGTCTAATGGACTCCTGAAAGATTATGATGATATAAGAGGATGGGCAGCCAAGGTGACACCATCTTGAACTAATATCTTCACTGCTATGTTAACTTTAGCTTCTGTATTCCTAAAGGAGGAACTCCTTCAGGAACTGCTAGCCATCCCAAAGATTCTTACAAATGTTCTGTCATTGCCAGAAAGCATCCCTACACAATTAAGAATCTGGATGCCAATATGTATTGACCGTTATCAGTGGTATCATAAATCAATCTGGCAGTTTTTTTTTAATGGAAAATCCCAGAAAGTGTCAAAATACCGATGGTGCAGAAACGTTGTAGCATTTTTCCCTTTCTAAAAATGTGTGTTCATCTGAATGGATCAGCCTTGACTGTCAGTTGGTAATTTACCACATCCAGGTAATGTTAACAGATTAACAGAGTCGGAAGGGACCTTGCAGGTCATCTAGTCCAACCCACTGCCCAAGCAGGAGACCCTTACTGTTGACCTGAAGGAAGGGTCTGAATATTAGGAGCATGGACTAGACAGACAAGCTATTAGCTATTTATCAGCAATCAGCTCAAAATATTCCCCTGCCAACCGAAGTGGATAATACATTTGGTTAGCTAGTCACAGAACACACAAGAAGACAAGAAAAGGAATCACGACAATCACTACCATGCTGGCATGGCATGACAGCTTTCCATTCATTCCTGTGGAAAATCTCTTCGTTTCTTTCAGGGAGTTTGAAAAGAATTGAATTAGGTTGGGAAAGTTAGCCATGCATGCTGCTCTGGGCACTCCGGAAGAAGGACATAGGAATGGATAAATTATTAGTAGATCCAGGCCTGCTCAAATAATTCGTTTAAAATTATTTTATTATTCTTATGTTTATGTTTTGGCTTGATTTATTTATTTATGTTTGTTTGTTTATTTATATGTTGATGTAATGTAATGCTTGGGTAAACAGTTTGGTCTCACTCTAATTCGCAGCCTTAGAATCTTATGAATGAGGAATCATAAAGAGGGGCTTCAAAGAAGGAATCAATAAAAGTGAGGCTTCTGCCCAGGTTGGTTCTGTCATAACAGGCAGACAGAGTCTGGCTCGGACAGGCCATGATACTGGAGGACCAGAGCAATTGCAAGGCAGGTGCTTGGTGGCTTTCCTTGCATCACCTTTAGTATAAGGTGACCAGACGTCCTGATTTTGGCGGGACACACCCGCTTTTTCACCATTTGTCCCGCGTCCTGCCCGCCCTCTTAAAAAGTCCCGATTTCTTGAAAGAATGCCTGACTAGGGCATTCTTTCAAAAAATCGCCCTGAAAGGCAGCAGGCCTCTCAGCTCGGGCCGGCTGTGGGCAGCGTTGGCGGCGGGCGGGCGTCCCGCGTTGTTGACTCCTCCGGCGGCGGCTGGAAGCTGGGGGGAGGGGGAAGGGAGGCTGCTCCTCCTCTCCTTCCCCCACCCCATCCCTAGCCCCGCCCTCGGAGGCGCCGCTGCTGTTGGGAGGGGTGAGGGACGAGGAGCCGTCGCCGCTTTGAATTTACATCACGAGCGGCGCAAACAGCCCTTCCTCGTCCCCCTCCCCTTTCTTCCCCCCGCCGCCTCGCTGCCGCCGTTGCCCTGGGGCCGGGCGGGCGACCGGGAGACCGCGGCGCTTGGATGCTTGGAGCAGGTAAGCTGCCAGCTACTCCTTTCCCCGTCTCCCGCCTCCCGTTCGTTGCTTGCCAGCCCGGCCGAAGGGAAGGCGGGAGGCGAGGAAAGGCCTCCCGAAAGGAGGGGAGGCTTCGGGAGCCCGCCTCCCTTTCGGGCCGAAAGGGAGGCGGGCTCCCGAAGCCTCCCCTCCTTTCGGGAGGCCTTTCCTCGCCTCCCGCCTTCCCTTCGGCCGGGCTGGCAAGCAACGAACGGGAGGCGGGAGACGGGGAAAGGAGGCAGCTTACCTGTCGCGAGCTGCAGGCATCCAAGCGTCCTCCCGCCTCCCCCCTCCCCCCCACCTCACCTGGACGCCGACATTTGCTGTTTTGCCCTCTGCGCATGCGCAGCGTTCTGCGCATGCGCAGAGGGCAAAACTCAAATGGAGAAACCCACCCCCGTCAATGGTGTCCCACTTGAAGAAAAAAAAATCTGGTCACTTTACTTTAGTAGCTCTTTAACCAACCAGATGTGTTGTTTAGGCTGCGCCATCCCCACAGCAGAAGGTTCATCTAGATCTATCAGTCTAACTTTCCCTGCTGGGAAGTGGCAAGACAGTGTTATGTCCATCAGATAATATAATGGTATGTAGGAATGACCTTGAGAGGCAGGTCAATGAGATCAGGGGTGGGTTCTAACTTACCTTGCTGCCGGTTCACTTCCTCCCGCACCACGTGGGTGCACATGTGTTGTGCAGCCGCGCGGCGCGTGCGCATGCACAGTGCCAAAAGCCCAGCTTCTGCACATGCACAGAAGCAAAAAACAGCTTTGGCACGTCCGCAGAAGCGAAAAACAAGATGGCGGCTATAGGCGCCGAGAGAGCCGGTTCAGGGGCGTGGCCAGCCGGCCATTGCTGCCAGTTCGGTGAGCGGGGGGAAATTCCCGCTACCAGTTCTATAGAACTGGTCCGAACCGGCAAGAACCCACCTCTGAATGAGATGCTATAGAGAGAACAGTGACATAAAAGGTAGCTTAGCCTGCAGCAGGAATATGGGTGGGGAAAGAGATTCAGAAGAGAACCCCTAGTTTTGCAGCTACAAAGTGAAGAGGGAAAGAGAAATACTTTCAGACTTGCAAGATGTTGTTAATATAACCTGACAAAAAAGCAGAATTAGCTCATCTGGTTTACTTTGTAAGGTTGACAGATAATGCATATGTACTGTAGAGCACAGAAAGACCACTGGGTTTGGTGGAACTCACTCGTGTTTAGAGCTATAATTTTGGCTTGTATTGTTAAAGCTGAGTAACTGACAAAAGAAACCAAATCATTTTTAAAATGACGACCCTACTGAGCTACACAATATCCTTCCTGAGCTAAGAAACTTCTGTTCTGCAGAGCTCTGATATCTTCAATTAGAAGAGGAGGTCATATTTATTTCATTGTATAAAATATTCTGTTCTCTTTGTTCCCACACTTCTACTGCCAACAGTTTTTAACTTTTTCTCCTCCAGATGTGTTGAACCCCAATTTCCCAAACAGCATATCAAATATTCCGTTCATTACATTTAGAAAAGACTAAACTGGGGAGGGCTGCTCAGAAGTAATTATGCCGGCTCTCTCTCTCTCTCCCTCCCCCGGGCTCTCTCTCTCTCTTCTGTCTAATCATATCTATGTATCTATGTATCTATGTATCTATGTATCTATGTATCTATGTGTCTATCTATCTATCTATCTATCTATCTATCTATCTATCTATCTATCTATCTATCTATCTATCTATCTATCTATCTATGTATCTATGTATCTATCTATCTATCTATCTATCTATCTATCTATCTATCTATCTATCTATCTATCTATCATCTATCTATCATCTATCTATCATCTATCTATCTATCATCTATTTATCATCTATCTATCTATCTCTCATCTATCTATCATCTATCTATCATCTATTTATCATCTATCTATCTATCTATCATCTATCTATCTATCTATCTATCTATCTATCTATCTATCTATCTATCTATCATCTATCTATCATCTATCTATCATCTATCTATCTATCTATCATCTATTTATCATCTATCTATCTATCTATCTATCTATCTATCTATCTATCTATCTATCTATCTATCTATCTATCTATCTATCTATCTATCTATCATCTATCTATCTATCTATCATCTATCTATCTACCATCTATGTATCTATGTATCTATGTATCTATGTATCTATGTATCTATGTATCTATCTATGTATCTATCTATCTATCTATCTATCTATCTATCTATCTATCTATCTATCTATCATCTATCAATCTACCATCTATGTATCTATGTATCTATGTATCTATGTATCTATGTATCTATCTGTCTATCTATCTATCTATCTATCTATCTATCTATCTATCTATCTATCTATCTATCTATCTATCTATCTATGTATCTATCTATCTATCTATCTATCTATCTATCTATCTATCTATCTATCTATCTATCTATCTATCTATCTATCTATCATCTATCAATCTACCATCTATGTATCTATGTATCTATGTATCTACGTATCTATCTATCTATCTATGTATCTATGTATCTATCTATCTATCTATCTATCTATCTATCTATCTATCTATCTATCTATCTATCTATCATCTATCTATCTATCATCTATCTATGTATGTATGTATCTATCATCTATCTATCTAGCTATCATCTATCTATCTATCATCTATTTATCATCTATCTATCTATCTATCATCTATCATCTGTCTATCTATCTATCTATCTATCTATCTATCTATCTATCTATCTATCTATCTATCTATCTATCTATCTATCTATCTATCTATCTATCTATCATCTATCATCTATCTACCATCTATGTATCTATGTATCTATGTATCTATGTATCTATG
The DNA here is from genome assembly GCA_023053685.1 of Diadophis punctatus similis. NCBI lineage: Eukaryota > Metazoa > Chordata > Lepidosauria > Squamata > Dipsadidae > Diadophis > Diadophis punctatus. Next base: position 44,545,251 of record JALIGW010000003.1, read on the forward strand.
TATCTATGTATCTATGTATCTATCTATCTATCTATCTATCTATCTATCTATCTATCTATCATCTATCTATCTATCTATCTATCATCTATCTATCATCTATCTATCATCTATTTATCATCTATCTATCATCTATCTATCTATCTATCTATCTATCTATCTATCTATCTATCTATCTATCTATCTATCTATCTATCTATCATCTATCTATCTATCTATCATCTATCTATCTACCATCTATGTATCTATGTATCTATGTATCTATGTATCTATGTATCTATGTATCTATGTATCTATGTATCTATGTATCTATCTATCTATCTATCTATCTATCTATCTATCTATCTATCTATCTATCTATCTATCTATCATCTATCAATCTACCATCTATGTATCTATGTATCTATGTATCTATGTATCTATGTATCTATGTATCTATGTATCTATCTATCTATCTGTCTATCTGTCTATCTGTCTATCTATCTATCTATCTATCTATCTATCTATCTATCTATCTATCTATCTATCTATCTATCTATCATCTATCTATCTACCATCTATGTATCTATCTATCTATGTATCTATCTATCTATCTATCTATCTATCTATCTATCTATCTATCTATCTATCTATCTATCTATCATCTATCAATCTACCATCTATGTATTTATCTATCTATCTATCTATCTATCTATCTATCTATCTATCTATCTATCTATCTATCTATCATCTATCTATCATCTATCTATCTATCTATCATCTATTTATCATCTATCTATCTATCTATCTATCTATCTATCTATCTATCTATCTATCTATCTATCTATCTATCTATCTATCTATCTATCATCTATCTATCTATCTATCATCTATCTATCTACCATCTATGTATCTATGTATCTATGTATCTATGTATCTATGTATCTATGTATCTATGTATCTATCTATCTATCTATCATCTATCTATCTATCTATCTATCTATCTATCTATCTATCTATCTATCTATCTATCTATCATCTATCTATCATCTATTTATCATCTATCTATCATCTATCTATCTATCTATCATCTATTTATCATCTATCTATCTATCTATCATCTATCTATCTATCTATCTATCTATCTATCTATCTATCTATCTATCTATCTATCATCTATCTATCTATCTATCTATCTATCTATCTATCTATCTATCTATCTATCTATCTATCATCTATCTATCTACCATCTATGTATCTATGTATCTATGTATCTATGTATCTATGTATCTATGTATCTATCTATCTATCTATCTATCTATCTATCTATCTATCTATCTATCATCTATCAATCTACCATCTATGTATCTATGTATCTATGTATCTATGTATCTATCTATCTATCTATCTATCTATCTATCTACCTATCTATCTGTCTATCTATCTATCTATCTATCTATCTATCTATCTATCTATCTATCTATCTATCATCTATCTATCTACCATCTATCTATCTATCTATCTATCTATCTATCTATCTATCTATCTATCTATCTATCATCTATCAATCTACCATCTATGTATCTATCTATCTATCTATCTATCTATCTATCTATCTATCTATCTATCTATCTATCTATCTATCTATCTATCTATCTATCTATCTATCATCTATCTATCTATCATCTATCTATCTATGTATGTATCTATCATCTATCTATCTATCTATCATCTATCTATCTATCTATCTATCTATCATCTATCTATCTATCATCTATTTATCATCTATCTATCTATCTATCATCTATCATCTGTCTATCTATCTATCTATCTATCTATCTATCTATCTATCTATCTATCTATCTATCTATCTATCTATCTATCTATCATCTATCATCTGTCTATCTACCATCTATGTATCTATGTATCTATGTATCTATGTATCTATCTATCTATCTATCTATCTATCTATCTATCTATCTATCTATCTATCTATCTATCATCTATCTATGTATGTATGTATCTATCATCTATCTATCTATCTATCTATCTATCTATCTATCTATCTATCTATCTATCTATCATCTATCTATCTATCTATCTATCTATCTATCTATCTATCTATCTATCTATCTATCTATCTATCTATCTATCTATCTATCTATCTATCTATCACCTGTCTATCATCATCTATCTGTCTGTCTATCATCATGTAATACCACTCACCAAGCAACTTCATATACACTTCTTTCAAAATAACTGACCCTCAGGAATTGGTTCACTACTATGCCTTTAAATGAAGATGATGGCAGGGACTGGTAGTTCAAAACAGTTTTTTTTGTTCAATGAGAAGACAATTTGTATGATCCAATATTGCAGAGCTGGAATTCTATTTGAAGCCAGGAGCTTGGCACTGGCACCCATGGTTTTTTTTTTTAATGATCTTTCTGATTTTAAAAAGAGCTTTTTCCAGCTGGGGTGTGTGCAAAGGCTCACACACACACACACACACACACACACACACACACACACACACACACACACACACACACACACTTCAGTCTGGTTACTGTAGAAACAAAATTGGCACTGGGATGGAACACAGTCCCAGAGCTAATTATGGTAATTACAGGCTCACACCAGCTGCTCAGGAGGTCCACGGACCTTCGGTAACTTATGTAGAAAAGCAGCCACTCTGGGGACTTTTGAATTCTGTCTGCTTGCCTGGTACAACCAGATTTTAAAAGGTGGGGGGCAAAAGGGAGAACTGTGCCTTAAAGCAAGTGTGAGCTTAACTCAAAGATCATGCTCCAAACAACTATTTATTTATTTATTTATTTATTTATTTATTTATTTATTTATTTATTTATTTATTTATTTATTTATTTATTTATTTATTTATTATTTGTCAAAACATGTGCAAGATAACAGGTATGGTATAAACACAAGCAAAGTAGGTACAGGTAAATTTGGACAATAGGACATTAAGACAGGAACGGTAGGCACAATGGTGCGCTTATGCACGCCCCTTACAGACCTCTTAGGAATGGGGAGAGGTCGACTGCAGACAGTCTAAGGTTAAAGTTTTTGGGGTTTGGGGGAAGAAACCACAGAGTCAGGTAGTGCATTCCAGGCATTGATCACTCTGTTGCTGAAGTCGTATTTTCTGCAGTCGAGTTTCGAGCGGTTTACATTGAGTTTGAATCTATTGTGTGCTCGTGTGTTGTTGCGGTTGAAGCTGAAGTATTCATTGACAGGTAGGACATTGTGGCAGATGATTTTATGTGCTACATTTAGATCAGATCAAAGGCGACGTAGCTCTAAGTTATCTAAGCCCAAAATTTCAAGTCTGGTGGAATAAGGTATTCTGTTGCGAGCAGAGGAGTGGAGGACTCTTCTTGTGAAATATTTCTGGACTCTCTCAATTGTATTAATGTCCGATATGCAGTGCGGGTTCCAGACAGGTGAGCTGTATTCGAGGATTGGTCTGGCAAATGTTTTGTATGCTTTGGTTAGCAGAATGATATTGCCAGAGAAGAAGCTACGCAAGATTAGGTTAACAACTCTTAGTGCCTTTTTGGCAATGTTGTTACTATGGGCTCTTCTTCTTCTTCTTCTTCTTCTTCTTCTTCTTCTTCTTCTTCTTCTTCTTCTTCTTCTTCTTCTTCTTCTTCTTCTTCTTCTTCTTCTTCTTCTTTTTCTTTTTCTTTTTCTTTTTCTTTTCTTCTTCTTCTTCTTCTTCTTCTTCTTCTTCTTCTTCTTCTTCTTCTTCTTCTTCTTCTTCTTCTTCTTCTTCTTCTTCTTCTTCTTCTTCCTCTTCCTCTTCCTCTTCCTCTCCCCTCCCCTCTCGGATGGCAGGTCCAATGAGATGGTGTATAGGTACTCTTATTGCCAGATCAGTTCATGGTACTCAGAATTTTATTGTATGCTAAATTTATTCCCATTTTAGAGTTATTGAAAATTTACAATATTTCCCCAAATATCTAGTCTTTTTTTTTAATGCCCATGTTTTTTTCATTCTGTGACCTGCCAATATTTGGAGTTCTTCCATGTGCAGGTGTAGACTCCATAGAGGTCCAAGATGAACCTTTTCCTTGCTTGCACGATGTGATAACTAGATTCTTACAATCGGCCTATTTGTTCAACTCTTTGTCCAAGTGATGTTCCAACTACCAATAAGCAATTTTAAAAACAATTGCCACTACAGAATTGGAAGTATGCTGTTGTTTCAAGAGGTGACTTATAGAAAGCTTGCAAGGGATCCTCTGGCTCCAAATGGCTGGACCCCAAATAAAGTATAACTGCTGTGTCAGCATAAGAAGATTAGAAAGCAAAACAATTTTTCCTTCCTTCCTTCCTTCCTTCCTTCCTTCCTTCCTTCCTTCCTTCCTTCCTTCCTTCCTTCCTTCCTTCCTTCTTTCCTTCCTTCCTGGAAGAAGATACTTAATTTGAGACATGAAATTAAAGAGATGGGCCAAGTAAGTGCTAACTGACTAATTGTTCTCTGTGCTCAGGTCTTGGGTAGGAAGGGAAAATTTTAATTGGTTGTTGGTTTTTGGTGACTGCTGTGGACTCACAAATAAATAGATATCCTCATGCTTATGATGCCTTGAGCCTTGTAAGCAGCTAAAAAACAACCGTCCTGGCAGTTTGTTAAAGAATCAGAAGCATTAGAAGCCAAAATGTCTGGTCATCTGGAAGTATTCTGACATTACTGAGGGAAACGTGATATTTATAATAAAGGTCCTTTCCTTTATTGAAACTTTACCTAATGGGTAAAAATCAATTGTTATCTGGCAAGTCTAATCATATTTGGTTTGGAATGCTACAGTACATGTCTAAATTATTATATTAAAAAGCTGTGCTACTGTGTAATATTCCTGATGAGCAGGCTCCTCTAAAACATTTTTCAGAACAGTAATCCATCTGTATCTTGGCATGGTCTATTTCAGCCTTCTCCAAACTGAAGTCTCTAGGTATGTTGGAAACAATGTTGGCTGACAACTGCAGCACAATTTCTTTCCATTTTGAGGTGAAAAATACACCAAAGCCACAGTACTACGACTGGCATAAAACAATTAACAAATCCACTAACCAAAGTTCCAAATAAAAATTTAGCTCTGCCCTCATTTATAATAATAAATGCTAATATAATAAAAAGTAAGTAAAAATCTCTTACTTTTTACTTCCCTGATTAAATGTATTGAAAGACATAGCAGCAATTTTGATGGCATGGAGAAATGATGGTGGTTTGGATGATATCCATATCAACCATGATGAAAGGCAGTGAAGAGCATGTGTTAACTATGAATTCTCTCTCTCTCTCTCTCTCTCTCTCTCTCTCTCTCTCTCTCTCTCTCTCTCTCTCTCTCTCTCTCTCTCTCTCTCTCTCTCTCTCTCTTCCCCTCCCTCCCTCCCTCCCTCCCTCTCCCTCCCTCCCTCCCTCCCTCCCTCCCTCTCCCCCCACTCTCTCTGAGAGAGTTTTGCTGCCATGGTTTTTTCCTGAGCATCAGATCAGAATCTTTCCCAGCCTCTCTGTTGATGCTAACAATTGTTCATAAGGGCTTCTGTATGTCAGCATAAAGTCTTTGACTGCTCAACCTTTCCCTTGAGCTTCTGGGTTTTTTTAATGCTCAGAAAGCAACAATTCTACTGGATAGCATAGAGGGGAAAGGGAGGAAGCACATTATACACATTTTACTTTGAGGAATGCTGGGAATCTCAGAAGAGTAGACAGGGGATGAGGCATTAGTTTTTCAGAAAGCCCAATCTTGTTGGGATGGCTCTCCCTGGGGATTAACCTGTGGGGAAGGTAGCATGGCATACTTCTGCTCCCTAGGATAACTCATCCTGTGAGGCAAGGATTAGGGGGAGAGGAGGTATTTCTCAGAATATTTCTCACCTATCTCCTTTGAGGCTATTATCTGCTGGGCTAACATCAGTTTTCCTGGCTAATTTTGACCATCACTAGCAGCAGTAGCAGTAACAGCAGCTAAAGCTGTGTGTGAGAGAGAAATTTCTGCTGACTTGTGGATTTTTAAAAATAACTCTGCCTTTGTCAGCAGGTCAGAGTTGTTCCAGATTGAATAAGTGCAGAATCCAGGCCTCCTCCCCCACATTCCCGCTGGGTAATTTGCACAAGTCTGTCACTCTCTTCTACATCTGATAAATCATCATGGTTAATGTCCCAAAGAAGAGAGATGGGTCACTAACTCACCAGATCTACCAGCCTTTTGGGGGGAGGGATGGTGTGGAAGTTGCATTCCCAACTTGGTGCAGATAGAGAAAAGCTTGCTATTAGTGATGTTTCCAAAACCTTAACAGCATAGATGCTAATCAAATGTAAAGGAACCGATTATCCAGTAGACTGTATTTCTTATTGCCAAATGAACTAAAATGACAAGAAAGTATTGTTTGGAATGCCGACCCTTGAATTCTTAACTTAAATACCATGAAAACTGGGTAATCCATTGGTTACCCACAGATATGCCAATTATGAAAATTAAAATGTACAGATATTATGAGGGTCAGCTTATCCATGGATGAACTTATATGCAAGCATATACATTATTTTCCCTGCTTTTTAGCAATCGCTTGAATGATGATGGTAGGCTGTTTTTTAAAAAAATGGAATTTTAACTTTTCAGAAGTTATGAGAAGTTTAACTTTTCGGAAGTTAAAATCTATAGTAAATTAGGATGACTCTTAGAGCTGATGTTTCTTTTTAAATCTATTTCTGCAGAAACAATAATATACTGACTTCTACCATTATAAGGAAAATCAAATCATGATCACAGACTTTAGACAGCAAGCAAAGGATTTCCCTCCTTTTTGGATTTTTCAGCACAAATCAACACAATCCCTTAAAGTACCTGGCCTAAAATTGAGAGTTTGCTTTGAATTTAACTGCTCTATCTGCTCCAGTTGAAGGTGATGGTGGAAAGATAAACGTTCATTACTTAAAATTATGTTTCTGCTTTAACTATGACACAGGCGCCTTTCAAATTAAATTGTGATGTAATTATGTATAAACTAACCCTCACCTCTTCACATTCCTAATGTCAAAGAGGTAGGGATTAAGGAAGAGAGTACCAGGTAGCTTTTCATCAGGAATTCATCAGTAATTTAATGAAGAAATGTTCATGAAGTGCATCCATCAAGACATTCTCTGTTGGTCATGTAAGAAGTAAGGCAGGACAGACAGGATATATCAGTCAGAACTGAAGAAGCGTCTTAGATGACAAGCAAAATGTCTTCAAGGAAAAACAAAGTCCAGTTGCCTTTTGAAAAACACCATTGGGACAACCATGACCTGGATGACTCAGAATCTCCATAGACACGAGATATAAAAGACTTCCTGTGGAGAGGGAAAAAATCAGGGAGGAGGATATCAAGATAAAACTTATTTCATACTTGGAAGGGCCAAGACATTTACTATCTTTTGCTAATTGACTTAGAGTGCTAGTCTAGTGTAGTGGTTATGGCACCTGGTTAGAAACCAGGAAACCATGGGTTCTAGATCTACCTTAAGCAGGAGGTCAGCCTTGGACCAGTCCCACTCTGTCAAGAGTGAGAGAGAAGCATTCCTTCTCCCTAGGAAGCAGGCAACAGCAAACTACTTCCAAAGTCTTTCCAAGAAAACTACAGGTACTTTTCCAGGCAATCATCAGGAATGAACACTGACTTGAAGGCATGCACAAACATTGACTTACAGTTGGGCATTCAAGTAGAGAATGGGCTTTGAAATCACATTCTCTGGCAAATGAATTGGAAGTATAATTGTAAGCCCTAGGCAGATCGATCTTAGGGGATTTCTAAAGGTTATTTATTCCAAACTTTAGAGATCTTCAGCTATATTAAAGCTGGGATCCATCAGCTCAGGGCTTTTGCCACTATTAAGTACCTGCTGTCTATTTCCAGCCACCAAACTTAGTCCAATGATTGTTCTGCCATGACATGCACAGTTGCAAAGTATGAAAGATGCTTTTTATAATCTATAGAATAATCTTGTGCTTTTTTATCATCGTGACTAATGTCTGCAAGGCACTTTTTTCTGGGGAGTGGGAAGGAACTAAATATCATTATGTTTCTGATGGAGATGGGTGGTTAAGAAATATGAAATATAAATAAATGTTTCACATGGTATTAATTGCATTTGTCTTGCTACCTAGAATCATTTGGAGTTGGGGCAGCATAGAAAGTTATGTTCTGAGGAGATGAGTTCTTATCCTCTAATATACTGTATACTTGATGGACCTTTGACCATTTTGTTTTGGTTATTTATTTCCCATTAGAATAGATAGAATTCTTTATTGGCCAAGTGTGATTGGATACACAAGGAATTTGTCTTTGGTGCATATGCTCTCAGTGTACATAAAAGAAAAGATACATTTGTCAAGAATCATGAGGTACAACACTTAATGATTTGAAGACATTTGTATTCAGAGCACTTTATATTCCAAATCAATAAAGTTGATGAACTAAAATGACAGTAATGAATCCACAAAATGACATTAATGATGAAACCCCCCAAAATAAAGCAACTTGTTTCAATACTCCTAAAATAATATGGAGACATTTATTTCTTTACAGCTGAATTGTATGGGTGTTCAATTTACTAAAGGCAAGCCAAGAAAGTTGGCATATCTCCCATGGGCTTTTGATTTAATCTTGATTCAATAATTCTCTGGCCATTCAGTTGGTTAGAGTGGACATTCACCATCAGGTAGATTGTCTGTGAGTTCTGATGATCATGGAAAAGAACTACAAAACAAATTATTCCTGCTACTCTAGCAATATGCTTATTGGTCTAGGTCAGTGATGGCGAATCTTTTTTTCCTCGGGTGCCGCAAGTGTGCGCGTGCTATTTGCATGCTATTGCGTGTGCGCATGCCCACACCCATAATTCAATGCCCCCATACCCCGCCCCCTGCGCATGTGCGTGCGACCCCCCCCACGCTGCCCTGACCCCCGGGCATGCACACACGACCCCCCCGCTCCCCTGTTTCCTGACTTCCGGTGGGCCCAGTAGGCCTGTTTTTTGCCCTCCCAGGCTCCAGAAGCTTTATTGGAGCCTGGGGAGAGCGAAAATGCCATCCCCCACCCCCCCGGTGGCCCTCTAGAGGCCGAAAACGCCCTCAAGAGCCTCTGCACGAGCCGAAAATCACCTGGCCGGCGCACACATGCACGCTGGAGCTGAGGCTAGAGCAACAGTTCGCGTGCCAGCAGATATGGCTCTGCGTGCCACCTGTGGCACGCGTGCCAGAGGCGGGTTCCTAATTTTTTTACTACCAGTCTGTGGGTTTGGCTTATTTTGTAGGTGTGGCTTGTCAGCCATGTGACTGGGTGGGCGTGGGCCTCGGGAGCTTGGCAGCGGCCGGAGAAGCAGGAGGACATTGCCCACCTGCAACGCAGCCCCCCTGCAGCAGGAGCAGCAACACCACGGCAGCAGTTCTTCTAAGAGGCTCCGTCCTGCCTGAATGCTTCTCCCCATTCGATGATCCTAGGCTCCTGCCACCCGTTCCCCCTCCCTTCAGCTTGAGAAGCCTCGAACATGCAAAAATGCCTGGGATCATCACCGCGCATTTGTGGCTTCTCGGACTGCTGAAGGGAGGGGAATGGAGATAGCTCCTGCTGCCCATTCTTTCAGCATTTCACACGCTCCCTCAGCCATCCTCCCCTGCTTGGACTCACTGTGGGGTAGGAAGGCAGCGCATGCACAGTGCCGGAAGCTCGGCTTCTGGGCATGCGCAGAAGAATTTTTTTTTTAATTTAACATTTTTTAAAAAAAAAACTGGCGGCGCCCAGGCACCGGCAACCGACCGCACCGGTACTGTGATGTCACCAGCGGGCCGCTACCGGTGCTATAGAGTGGACCGCACTGGTAGGAACCCACCACTGACGCATGCCATAGGTTCGCCATCACGGGTCTAGGTCTAGGCCCTCACTCTCAATGACCAGAGCCTCAATAAGTCTCTTGCAGACATCCACATCTACAGCAAAGGTTAATGGTATGTTTTCCGCTACTTGCCCATTATTTAGATGAATTAGAAAAGGATGTCAGTTTCACCCTTGCTTTTTCATGTTTTTTGAAACCCTTGGCTTGTGCTATTAGACATCATAGGGCAATTTACAGAGTAGTCTGTAATTCAGTTGAATATAAACTGTCTTTATTTGCAGATGACATTTTTCTGTTTATTTCTAAACCTCCTACTATTATTCCAGTGTTGATGTAAATGATAATTGCCTTTAGAAAAATAGCAAGATGTTGGTTAACTGGTTCAAATCAGAGTTAATGCCAAGAGGTGAAAATTTTGTTACGCATCCATTTAAGGAACATCAATTCCATATTTGTGCCAAATATATTAAATATTTAGGTATGTGTATATCAAAAGTATGGGGAAATCCAACAATAAAAATTGGAAAAAAGATAACATGGAGGGATATTGACTCTTCACCAATTGTTAGACGATGAGAATGAATTTTTACCATATGCTATGCCAAGAGAAAAATATCATCTATCATATATAACTCAGTGGCAATATTTACAGCTGCAACATTTATTAACAGCATTGGACCAGAAGCATTTTCATACTAAAACAATTGGTTACATCTTTTAAAAGTAAACACCTGCTATTAGTTTCCATAAATATTAGTTATCAATAAATCAATTTGATATGCAGATAGTAAGAGATGAATTGAATAATTAATTAGAGGTTTCTATATTACCTAGACCAGTGATGGCGAACCTTTTTTTCCTCGGGTGCCGAAAGTGCATGCTCACGCACTATCGCGCATGTGCAAGTGCCCACACCCACAATTCAATCCCTGGGGAGGGCAAAAATGGCCTCCCCCACTACCCTGGAGGCCCTCTGGAGGTCAGAAACAGCCCATTTTCCAACTTCTGGTGGGCCTAGTAGGCCCATTTTCTGTCCTCCCCAGGCTCCAGAGGCTTCCCTGGAGCTTGGGGAGGGTGAAAATGCCCTCCCCCGCCCGCCGGAAGCCCTCTGGAAGCCGAAAACACCCTCCCAGAGCCTTTGTGCGAGCCGAAAATCAGATGGCCGGAGTGCACATGCACGCTGGAGCTGAGCTAGGGCAACGGCTCGCGTGCCGGCAGATATGGCTCCGCGTGCCACCTGTGGCACGCGTGCCATAGGTTCGCCATCACTGACCTAGACAATGGGAGAGTTCTATAAGCAAGTAAGTCAATGGACCTTAAATTACAACTTACACAACAACAAAAATAATACTTAGAACTTATTGGATGTCTGTATAGAAAAGGATTGTCCAGGTCAACATTTTATTGGAGATTTAATAAGAATAATGCTTCTTTTTTTTTTTTTTTACAATGTCCTATATCTATTAAGTTTTGAGAGATAGTAGTGGACTATATAAGTGTGTGCAACAAAAGCTAAAATTTTCAGAGGATAATATTCACTTGAATTACAAATCTAGTGTATGGAATTTGACAATTTGAGAACATTAATGGATTTTCCGTGCCCTTATTATAACTAAAAGATTGATATCGCAATGTTGGAAAGATAAATGTATGGCTCCATTTACTCAATGGATTGAAGACCTAATTACACTTGCTACTTATGAGCGGATTGCCTATAGATGTAAACTTTGTATGGATAAATATAATGAAATACAAGACTTATTTATACAAAATGCAGTAGGTTAAAAAAGGGCAATAGTCATATAAGTGTATTAGAAATATATGAATGTTTGCATTAGCTTATATATAGATTTGTAATTGTTTACTGTTGTAACAACATACTCCACATTTTAATTTTTAAAATATTTTTCTGTTGCATTTTGCTTCACTTATTTTTAGCTACTTGTTATGTATTTTTTCATATCTTTCTGTTTTATTCCCTTTGTTGTTGTTTTTTGTTATCAATCTAAAAGTAATAAAATTTGTTTTAAAAATAAGTCTCTTGTAATCTAATAGGTCAGGGGTGTCAAGCCCCCCCCCCGGCGTCCATTTTCGGCCTCCCTGGCCTCCTGAAACAGTGCTGCTGGAGGCTGGGGAGGCCGAAAACGGGCCATGCAGGGGCCTTAGGAGGCCTCTGTGCGGCCCATTTTTGGCTGGCAGAGAGCTGCTGGAGGCCCTGGAGGGTAAAAACGAGGTGCGGGGGTGCCGCGCACAGCCCCCCCCACCCCGTTTTGGTGGGCAGAGTGCTGCAGGAGGCATCCATCCTTTCTCCCCCCCATTCCCTCCCACCAGCCCGCAGAGAACTACAATGCTGATCCGGCCCTCAAAGAAATCCAGTTTGACACCCCTGTAATAGGTAATACTTGGTAATATTCTATTTCTTATTTTCTAAATTTGCGCTTTAAAATGCATTCCATATTGACCTGGGCTTTTTTGAGTGTTGCACTAATTGGGTTACTAAGTGTACAGCCATGTTCTCCCTCCATAGTATAAGAATGTTATTACTTATCCTGAGGTTTACATTTTTTAAAATGGTAACACAACCATTCCAGGTTTGGAGAACAACTCTTAACTGGAGATATTTTTTTCCTTATATCAGCTATTATCTTTCACTGATTTATGAGGGCCTTATGAGAAAGTTCCAGAACATATGAGCTTGAAGTAATGCTGCCACTTCCTTGCATCTTACATACTTGACGGGAGACTGTGTTTACTTTTTGACACATGCTATGAACAAGGCATCAGACCAAGAACTTCCAAATAATACAGTGTTCCTGTTGAAGTAAAAGGAATGGATCTTTAGGAAGGAAAGAACATCTTCACTTGATCTTTCTGCAAGTATGAATAAAACTCTGAAGGTTAACCAGGATGATTGGATGGTGCTGGCTAGATAATTAATATATTTTCTTCATTTCCTGCATGATGCATTTTTCAATGCTTATTTCACCATTTGAAAGAAAGGAGTTTTGCATATAGTACATGCATAAATGTGCTTAGATCTTATCAAGGCAAGTAAAATAATAGATGTTCCAAACAGCATTTTTGTAAGAATACTTGTTAAAGGCAAGGGTTTTTACCAAGTCACCTTAGCCTAACACAGCATGAATTCAATTGCAGCTACACAACAGAAGAGAATCACTTCTGTATATTTGTTAATAGAGACCACAAGCAGCTATGCTTTCGGGGAAATTAGAAATGAATTCTTGAAGCATCAACTGGGAAACCCTCAGATTTAAACCTAGATTTACAGCCTTGCCCACAAGGCCAATTGTGGAGAAATAGTCATTTGCCATCTCATTTTACTGCAGACCTCCCCAAATCCTTTCAATATGAACCATAATTAGTAGCACTGTCTTCCCTAGGGACATGGATATTTTTTTCATGAAAGATGAAAGCCCTTGTCAATTAGCTGAAGTGGGTTCTTTGCTTCGTACCATTTCTCTTGTCTCATTTTCTTGAGAGTCTCTTTCCATTTCTTTTGCACAGCTCAGCATAAAGAATGGAAGCTCATTTATCTCTGACTGTAGACCTTGTTCATCACCAGATTGTTATTTACCATCTAAGTGTACATCCATGCAAGCAGGACAGGATGCTTCTTTTGCTATCAAATTCAGGGGGAAAAAATCCTTTTCCACTGGCAGGAAAGGAACATAAAATCAGTTCTGCAGGCCAATTGAAACAAGGTGAAGTGGCATCCTTCAGCAAAAGGAAAGGGTTAAATAGGAATATTGGTGTTTGAATGGCATTCTGAAAGAAGATTTTTTTTTTAAAAAAAAATAAGGGTGCTGGACAAATGCATCAGCTGAGCTTCACTTCTCTCAGCAAGATGTTTCAGTCTCTCAATTTCACTCTTGACTATTGTTTGCTGTTCATTAGATCAGGGGTCTCCAACCTTGGCCACTTTAAGTTGGAGGACTTCAACTCCCAGAATCAATCATCAACCAATCCATTACCCTCCACTTAGAGACAAACAACCTACTCTCTCACAGACAATTTGGTTTCAGAAAAAAATTATCCTGCAATCTGCAACTTCTATATTGTAAAAACATATGGACTACAAAACTCGACCAGGGCAAAGCAATAGACACAATCTACATAGACTTTTGTAAAGCCTTTGACTCCGTAGTACACGACAAACTACTCCTAAAACTAAAATCTTATGGCATCTCTGGCCCCCTACTCAAATGGATAACTGCCTTCCTGTCAAACAGACAACAAGTGGTCAAAATAGGATCAACTCTATCAAACCCTGTACCTGTTAACAGCGGTGTTCCCCAAGGAAGCGTTTTAGGACCTACTCTCTTCATTCTTTACATAAATGACATTTGTGATAATATACAAAGCAACTGAGTCCTCTTCGCAGATGATGTAAAACTATTCAACACCACTGACAATACTACAACCCTTCAAAAAGACCTTGACTATGTATCTGAATGGTCAAACAAGTGGCAACTACCTATCTCAATCAACAAATGTTCAGTTTTACACATTGGCAAAAATAATCTAAACACAAAATACAAACTTGATGATCATGACCTTGATGATGATCCTCACCCAGTAAAGGACCTTGGAGTACTCATCTCTAACGATCTAAGTGCTAGAGCTCACTGCAACAAGATAGCTAAGAAGGCATTAAGAGTGGTTAACCTAATCTTGCGTAGCTTCTTCTCTGGTAACATTGTACTCTTAACCAGAGTATACAAAACATTTGCTAAACCGATTCTTGAATACAGCTCATCTGTCTGGAACCCACACTACATATCAGACATCAACACAATTGAGAATGTCCAGAGATACTTCACAAGAAGAGTATTACATTCCTCTGTTCACAACAGAATACCTTATGAAAGCAGACTTGAAATTTTGGGACTTGAAAATTTAGAACTCCGCCACCTTCAATCTGACCTAAGTGTAGCTCACAAAATTATCTGCCACAATGTCTTACCTGTTAATGACTACTTCAGCTTCAACCGCAATAATACACGAGCTCACAATAGATACAAACTTAATGTAAACCGCTCCAAACTTGATTGCAAAAAATTCGACTTCAACAACAGAGTGGTCAATGCCTGGAACACTTTACCTGACTCAGTAGTTTCTTCCCCTAACCCCAAAAACTTCAACCTCAGATTATCTACCATCAACCTCACCCCATTCCTAAGAGGTCGGTAAGGGGCATGCATAAGCGTACAATCGTGCCTACCGTTCCTGTCCTAATGTACCCATACTGTATATTCATACCTCTTTTACTCTTATTCATGCTTGTACTATTACATATATATTCAATCATGTATTACTGTTTATACTTTGCTTATAATCTTATATGCTTGACAAATAAACAAATACAAAATACAAATACAAAATTCTGAGAGTTGAAGTCCTCCAGGCTTAAAGTGGCCAAGGTTGGAGACCCCTGCACTAGATGACTGAAATAATCTCACTCTTTTTGGTTAATTGCTATTGGCAAATTGCCCTCACCTACCATAATAATGAATCTTTTTACGTTCTTGTACACTTTGACTACATTTAAATTGCTTTGGGATGCTGATAGGCTGTCTTTTCCAAACTAGTGAGGAGATTCAGGGAAGAACTAAGAGCTTCTAATTCATGGCAAAAATGTTTAGAATGCTTTTCCTTCACGCCACATTTGAATCCTTTCCAGGAAAAGCTGGATATCCTGGAATATTAGATTAAAATAGTGATTTCATAATGAGGTTAACATTGTTGATCTTTTGAAAATATTATATTCCAAAAACTCTGAGCCCCTGGATCTCTGACAACTGCTCTGCTCACTCTCCTCAAGTTTATCTAACTGAGCAAATGCACCTGATTGGTTCTACTGTAAAACAAAATGGATTGAAATATGGAGTGATAGTTGCCAATAAAAGGTCAAATCTATAAATGAAAGATTGGTCAAGAGATTTCTGGGTGAAATTCAAAGTTCTGTGTTTTACTTACAAAGCCCTATATTGCTTGGTGCTGGATCTTTTTTAATTGGTTAGGATTGTGTCCTAGTGCTTTTGTACTGATATTAAGACAATTATGAATACTCTTTTTTATGTTCTTATTATAATATTATTATTGAACTACAGATTCTATATTTATTGTAAACCACTGAGAGCTGCTTGATCGCAGAAGTCTAAAAATCTAACAAATATTTTTTCCAAATAACAATATAAATCACAGAATACAACAAAATTATGAACTACAATACTGTAGATTCTATCCAGTTCTAATTTAGAAACCCTATAAAGTAGAAATAGGGATTTTATGTGTATAGAAGCTCACATTTTTAATGTGGTAATGTGGTATGAATCAATGTATTATATTCTTTAATATTTTTTTTCATATTCCTTTCTGTACTTTGTTTAGTATTTTTTTCTACAAAGTGTCCGAAGAGAGACAGAGAGATCCACGTAGTTAGTTTAGAAATGGTTTCCAAACTGAATTAAATTCTGTCAGATTTACTTTTAAAGTAGAAAATTTTGCACATTGAAGCATATTTTCACAGCTTGATTAGCCATCCTGATGGAGTGAATGTAGCCATATGGTTTATAGTAATATAGTTTCACCTAATCCTTTGATTCTTTGCTTATGCAATGTAAATAAACCTGTATAAATAATGCTATTTAATAAAATGTTACTGTACTCATTTCCTGTTTGTCAAATTTCCATAGGAACTGGCTAGCCACAATGAGAAACAAAATGAAGACTATTAAGAACTTTGATCTGCTAGCAAGTCTTTGTAACATGTTAGTGGATTTATTTCTTCATAATTTCATCTTTCTTTGTTACCAACCTAAGGGGGTAATTTAAACCTCTTCTTAAAGGTTCCCCTTATGCTAGGCTGCCACCAGTGATGATGAATCTTCTACCTAGGATTTCTCCCTTTAGCCTAATTGTAAAAAAAGAAAAGAAAAGGACCTGCTTTGGATTTTTCTGCTCAAAACCCAAACATTCAGAGCAAACCTGGTAACAATCTTAAAATACAAAAGATAGTTTGGTAACCAGGCAGACTTCAATGTGGAAAAAGTATTAAAATTTCCTTCTGAAACCAATGCAGCCTAACCTCTGGATATAAAAGAAGGTTATTGAGAGGAGGAAAATACAGAGGAAACAAGGGAAGGAGAAATGCACCAGCGAGAATTCCAAATAAAATCCATACAATCGGTTTAGCTAAATTAATTATGCATTACTTCCTTCAATAAGCAGCTGGGTTTCATCACTTCTTCTTTACAAAGAGGGTTGTTGGAAAGAGATCAACTAGGTATCTTTCTTAGATGTTTATAAGCAAGCCCCTACTGTTCTTCCTCTTTCCTTCTTCCTCTTACCCTTTTCTTCCATTTTATAAATATTGGGAATGGCGTAAATAAAAGCTAGCCTTTTTGTAGAGTGCTCTATTCCACTTCTGAATCTTCAGTCCAGTTAGCAAACCGGGCATTAGCTAAGGACTAAATCCACTATTCAAGCAATACTTGATAGAATTATAATACTGCAGTCTCATTCTCAACTGTGCTTTTGTAGAAATGGGATTATCCGGGATAGGCTCTTTGGAGAACAAAAGGTGAATTCCATGTGGTCAGACCACTCAGCATGGAGTCAATTTATCAGATACACTGGGGGGGCCATTGAAGTAGCATACCAAAATACTTGTATGTTAATATTTTTATTATTGTATTTGCCCTGGGATATTTACATAGATAAGAGCAATAATTAATTCATAAGAGAGACTGACTGTACTTGTGTGCAGTTTGTTTAATCATGGGGTGTTGAATTAATGATAATTTGGTGAGTTCACACATTGCATTAATTATGGTTTACAAATCCTAATGCCTGGATTTATGCAACACATTACACCAGAGCTAAACCATTCGTATTAGGGTTTGGCACAAGGTGTGTAACCGCCCACTGCATTGTGCTGCAACGAAAACACAAGTGATTGTGCTACAGTAGAAGGGTTCTCCCACCCTCCCCCATTTAATGTTGTTACTAGATTCTTCATATTTCCTACATTAATCCCCAAATGGGAGCTCTAATTTTTAAATATGAGATGTACCTTTAAACAGAATTTGAAATATTCAAGTTTTTGCTGGATATAATTGTCAGCTATTGGAATTGTAGTCTTTTATAAAAGTGTACTGTACATGTAGAAAACAGGTTTGCTGAATGAGAATTTGCTGTTCTATAATAATCTCAAATATGTATTATGTTGCTGCCTATTTACTTCAGGTTGTAGATTCAATGGCTCTCTCTATGCCTGGAACTTCTTACCTTGCTCTCTTGCTTCCCTATTCCTAAATCCATATGCCTCATTTTGCTGGGCTGGGGAGGAACTTTTAATAGATCTGGATAAATAATAATAAAACCGCCGAGCCGAGGTGGCGCAGCGGTGAGAGGCAGAACTGCAGGCCACTTTAGCTGACTGTGATCCGCAGGTCAGCGGTTCAAATCTCACCGGCTCAAGGTTGACTCAGCCTTCCATCCTTCCGAGGTAGGTAAAATGAGGACCCAGATTGTTGGGGGCAATATAAATATACATTGCTTCCTGGTGTAAACTGCTTAGAGAGTGCTTGCACTGTGAGGCGGTATATAAATCTCACAAATAAATAAATGAATGAATGAATGAATGAATGAATGAATGAATGAATGAATGAATGAATGAATGAATAAATAAATAAATAAATAAATAAATAAATAAATAAAAACAGTAGAATTCCAAAGAACAAGATAGATAACTTTAGTTGTTGTTTCAGCCCATGTTACCCTAGGAAATAGATTGGGACTGTGTGGCGGGATGGACTAAGGAAGGAATTGATATAGTTACCCTTTTCTTCCTTCTTTTGCTCTCAAGCTACAAGCTTCAGGGAAGGGACAGAGATTTCTTACTAGGGGGCTGAATTGATCCCTTACCAAGAATTATTTGAAAGAACTACAGGTAGTTCTTGACTTACAACCACAATTGAGCCTAAAATTTGTGTTGTTAAGTGAGACATTTGTTAAGTGAGTTTTGCCCCATTTTACAACATTTCTTGCCACCGTTGTTAAGTGAATCACTGCAATTGATTAGTTAGTAACCCGGTTGTTAAGTGAATCTGGCTTTCCTATTGACTTTGCTTGTCAGAAGGTCGCAAAAGGGGATCATGTGACCTTGGGACCAAGTCAGAGTCATAAATATGAACAAGCTGCCAAGCATCTGAATTTTGATCACATGACCGTGGGGATGCTGCAAAGATAATAACTCTGAAAAACGGTCGTAAGTCACTTTTTTCAGTGCCATTGTAACTTTGAACAGTCACTAAACAAACTGTTGCAAGTCAAGAACTATCTGTATTGCACTTCTCTCACGGATCTATAACAGTGATGGCGAACCTTTTTCGTCTTGGGTGCCAAAAGGGTGCGCACGCGTGCGCTAGCGTGAGCAAGCGTGCCCACACCCATAATGCAATGCCTTCCCCTCTGTTATCAGCTGCAGAGGCCTTTCCTAAAGGCCTTTCCTGAAGGCCTCTGTAGCCGATAACAGCTGTTGTGAGCTGCAAAGGCCTTTCCTAAAGGCCTCTCTAGCCGATAACAGAGCTCCGGATCGATCTGGAGCTCTGTTATTGGCTGCAGAGGCCTTCAGGAAAGCCTTGCCGGCTGCAGAAGAAATGGGCCAAGGTGTGGGAGGCCTGAATGCAACTGTCCAAAGTCGAAGAAGTTCCTGAAGACCTTTGTCAGCAAAAAGGAGACTGGGGGTGATGCACACAAGTGAAATTCCGGTTGGCCCGTTGGCCCGTTTTTGCCGTCTCAAGGCTTCAGGAGGCTTTCCTGAAGCCTGGGGAAGAGCGAAAATGGCCGAAAAGAAGGCCGAAAATCAGCTGGCCAGCGCGCGCGTGTGCACTGGAGCTGACATAGGGCAACGCCTCGCGTGCCCTCAGATATGGCTCCGCATGCCACCTGTGGCACACGTGACATAGATTCTCCATCACTGATCTATTAACTAGTTTGTTGGATTATTTGGGGGGAAGAAAGTCCATTAAACCAGATTTGCTTAGCAAAAAGGGGAAACTGAATTCACAGTGTGCTTAATGTCATGCAGAACTGAACTCCTCCAGGTAGAATCCCTTTACGGGGAGCTCTCTGATGTTGTCTTTTGTAGCACTTCTAGCACCAAATGTAGTTGATTAGGCTGCTTTTTCTGAAGCAGGTCTCTAAAGAGAGGCTGTAGGAGGGAGGGCATTCGGCCTCAGTACATTTGATGGATAATTCCTTGTTCCTTTAATGCATTTGCAATGCAAGATAATGGATGAATGTTTAACAGGATGCATTTCCGATAGTTGGGATGGAAACAATGGACTCTCGTTACACTGCAAATGTTTCTTTTTACTATTGAACTCTTTTGTTTCAATTGATCTTTGCATTTCCCATCATTCACTGCTCATTAATAATCCCTGAAGTAGCTGTTGCCTCCAGCCTTCTCTTCCTTGCTCAAGCCATCAGTCATCTCTTTAAGCTGACCATGAATCCCTGCCGTGGTTGCACTATGGCTGAAATTGCCAAGAGCTACAATTAAGAGGAGGATTCTATTAGGCATTTATTTGCAAGCTGAATGCCAAAGTGCTATATGGGCAGAGGCAAGCAGCAATCTGACTTCTTGCTTCTGTGAATAGTCCACAGGTGGACGTGTTACTTTTCTGGATCCCTCTTTGCACAGTTTTATTTTGTTTCATCGAGCACCATTTGTGTTCTATAGTCTTCAAAAAGAGGAATGTCTTATTCCCCACTCTCAGTTGCATAGTCTCCATCTGCTTCTACTTACACTATGAAGCGAAACGGGATTGCCTTTCCAGAATTGGTACTTTTAGGATGTGTTGAGCTACAACTCCCGAGAGCCATGCTGGCTAGAATTATTGAGGCATCTGACAAGCAATAGATTTAGAAAGATTGTTTAGAAAAAAATAGTTCTCAAGCTTTTCTTCACCATGGATTCCCTTTAAATACCTTTTGTTACCATGGACCATGGCCACAGACCACCAAGACTTAACTCAAGATTTAAATCCTAACATTTCTTGAAGCCTTTGCAGAACCCTTGTGACGACATTGCGTGCTCCACCCCAGGGGTCCATGAATCACAGGTTGAGAACCACTGGTTTAGAGGATGAACACTTCTGTACAATTATTTTAAGTAGAGTAGGCTTTGAAGCATACAAGGAACAATGGGAAAATCCAGGAAAGTATCTTGGATATTTCCCCCCTTACACCTGTCTCTATTTTACAATACCTAAGGTGACCAGACGTCCCGCTTTTGGTGGGACAGTCCCGCTTTTTAATAATTTGTCCCGCGTCCCGCGGCATTTCAAAAAAGTCCCGCTTTTTAAATTTGAATTTGCCCTGCACACCCCTCTGCCTCCTGCCTCGCCTGCCTCCTCCTGCCAGGTGGGGAGGGAGAGCAGTGAAAGCGGCAGCGGCAGTCTTGCCTGTTCGTCGCCGCAGAGTCAAAGAAGCTGGTGGCATTCGCAGCGCAGGGCTTCCCCCACCCGTTTTCCCCGCCCGCCGGGACGCTGCCATTTGCGTTCTTTTGCCCTCTGTGCAAGCAGAACGCTTTGCGCATGCGCAGAGGGCAAAAGAACGCAAATGGCGGCGTCCCGGCGGCCGGGGAAAGCAGGCGGGGGAAGCTCCGCGCCGCGAACTCCACCAGCTTCTTTGGCTCTGTGGCGACGAACAGGTAAGCCTGCGCCGGTAGGAACCCACCCCTGGCTGCGATGAAGGGGGGGTGTTTGGGGGGGTGCACAAAGCTGCAGGATAAGAGAGACGGACCCTTCCCGTCTTCCTGCCCTAGAACCCCCCCCCCAGTCAATGGTGTCCCGCTTTACAAATATTAAAATCTGGTCACCTTAACAATACCCCATTTCTCTGAATTTGAAGAATTCAGGACATACATTCCAAAAGAAAAAAGAAAAGAAATGTGACAATGGTAAAGTATTTAGACCAGAATAATCACTGTCCAAATTGGCATTTATTCCTGAATATTGCATCTTCGCTTTATGTACTGGAATAAAATCTACTTAGTGTAATATTATCTAAGTTTTAATTTTCTGGTTTTTTCTCCCAAATATTAACTTTTTACCCACCTTATGAAAGTAATTTTCAAATACTGAGAAAGTAAACGTCTGTTTAAGGCAATTAGTTTTCAAGTTTGCAAGGTTTTGATAGTTTTAGAGAAGCAATGGCAGATTGAAGATGGCTTTGCTTTTAGTGGAGCTAACAACTGCAGCAGAGCAAGGAGCTGACAAATGAATTGGCACCTTGAAATTCCTCTCTGGATTAAGGGGAGAACCTTGGATCACCCATAGTGCTCCATACTCATGCTCCCCTCTGTATAAAACTTTTGTCTTTGGTGGGTTTCAGACCTCTGGGAAACAGGAAAGACAGCTTTGCCCATGCCACAGCTGAAAGCCTTCAAACCAGGGGTGAAATCCTCCCGGTTCGCCCGGGCCAGTCCTTCGGCGTATAGCCGATGGAACTGGCGGCGGTCGCGGCGCGCAGCTTCTCCCACCCGCTTTCCCGGCCCGGCTGAATGCCGCCATTCGGGTTATTTTTCCTCATGCGCGCGCATGCACAGAGGGAAAAATAACCCGAATGATTGTGTTCAGCCGGGCCGGGAAAGCGGTGATTGTGTTCAGCCGGGCCGGGAAAGCGGGCGGGAGAAGCTGCGCGCCGCGACCGCTGCCAGTTCCATCGGCTATACGCCGAAGGACTGGCCGGGGCGAACCGGGAGGATTTCACCCCTGCTTCAAACAGACACAAGGTTTACCTTCTTGCTCACTTAATCACTTCAGGAAATGGCTTGTTAACTGCTTGTGGGACATTAAGAAACTTCAGAATGACAAGATTCATCACACCAGGTGATTTCCTTTCAATCCTCAGAGAAAAAAAGCTTAATGTAATTTAAGAACTTAATTTTTTTAAAAAAATAAACAGGAGTTAGAAAGTTGATTTTGGAAAGTTTTAAATGGAGTAAGGGATCAGATGGATTGGAAATAAGATTTTGAAACTACTTATAAGAATCCCTCCTGCAAGTTGTTTAAAGTTCTATTAAATATATATATAAAGATTTGAATCTAAATGTTAAGAAATCATCTCATTGGGGAAATATTGCTGATTAGACATAAATATAATAAGAAGAGACTTTGAAAGCTAGAGGCAAAAAGAAAGAAATAAAGATTATAATTAAAGGAGAAGAGACTCATTAATACAAAGTGGAGAAACGTGGTTTAATTTTCAAAGAATTCAAAGAATTCAAGAATATTTGTCAACAATGCATTCGGAATTATTTTTTTTAAGAATTTCTGCTACCATAAAAATGAGTTTAAAAGAGGAGGCAGAAAAGGATACAAGTGAGAATCTGTTTTGGATATGGATTTTAAAATGACAAGATGTAAGAGATAAGGAAAAAGGTGTTATACGGGATTTACAAATGACTCTGTCTGATGTCTTAAAAGGGGCACACAAATAATAATTCAGAAGAGTGACTTGGACAACTTTCTTATGTTGGGTTTACAATAGAAATGTGTTAAATTTATGAAGTTAAATTTAGATAAAGATAAAAATAAAGAGGAAATGAAAAGAAACCAGGTTTTAGGCATTTTTAAAAGGAAATAAACACCAAGATTTTTAAAAATAAAAAGAAGGAATATAAAGTTGGATTATTTGGTCAATGTTAAAATACTGTATATGTGCTATTATTTTTAGTAGCTCTTAATGGGTTTCTCATTGATGATGAGGTTTAAAGATTTGTTTATAGATACAATATAGGAAGAAGAGATATTTTGTTGTACAGTATTTTTTAGAGAAAGTGGTAAGCTATGGTGTTAAAAATAAAGTATGTGTTAAATTCATGAAGTTTCTGAGAAGAGACAAGAAATTAACTTGTGAAGTGAGGAGAAACTTTCTGACGGTGAGAGCGATCAACCAGTGGAACAGCTTGCCAGCGGAGGTTGTGAGAGCCCCAACACTTGCGACCTTCAAGGGGAGACTGGACTGCCACCTGTCTCAAATGGTGTAGGAACTCCTGCTTGAGCAGGGGGTTGGACTAGATGACCTACAAGGTCCCTTCCAACTCTAATAATAAATCTAAATCTAAAAACTCATTGGACACTATTTGAAGGGATTAAATATTAAGATTTTTATGTATCGCTGTTTGTGGTAGCAATGGATTTTTCTAAACTAAGCTCTGATGATGTTTTAAAGATTTATTTATAGAAAAGAAATATGGGAAGTATAATTTTGTTGTATTTGTAGAGAAAATGATAAGTTACTGTGTTAAAAGTAAAATAATATGAAACTGATTTATCTGATTAAGCTTAAAATATATGTTCTGGTAACTGTTAATGGACTTCTGTTGATTAAGATTACATAGCTAGGGTTTATAATTTGTTTATAGATGAAAGATGAGATATGGGAAGAATAGATTTTGATGAAATGTTGATTAGATACTGAAATTGGTTGTACTTGTCTTGATGAAGAAAGAGAGACTTCATTTTTATGTAGTTTTTCTTTGAATTTTGTCGTTATGATTTTTCTTTTTTTCCTTTATTTCTCTGCACTTTTCATTTTTTAAAACATTTTCCTTAATTTGCATTAGTTTTTTATATTTGTATTTCTGAATGTTAAAATTATATATATATATTTTAAAAGAGCAAGAGCAATTTCATGGATTAGTAAATTCACCTCAGCAAGTTACTAAAGAATGCTTAAGCTAGGCTAGAGATATATTGTGGAATCATAGGATATACTGTATCTTTTGCTAAGGACCAGATGATTTATTTACTACATTTACACTTGTCTGGCTTCCATCGAACATGTATTGTAAGAGCTATCCAATACATATGGAGAATAATCATTTTGGTAGAAGAAGAATGAAGAGCCGAGGTGGCGCAGCGGTTAGAGGCAGGTACTGGCCACTTTAGCTGACACTGATCCGCAGGTCAGCGGTTCAAATCTCACCGGCTCAAGGTTGACTCAGCCTTCCATCCTTCCAAGGTAGGTAAAATGAGGACCCAGATTGTTGGGGGCAATGTAAATATACATTGCTTACTGGTGTAAACCGCTTAGAGAGTGCTTGCACTGTGAGGCGGTATATAAATCTCACAAAATAAATAAATAAATAAGAATGACTCAAAATCTTACCAGGGTGGATCATGCTCCAGATATCAAAGATTGCTCCTTTAGTTGAGGTCAATGGTTTCAGCCATTTTAAATGGTTACAGCTGTATTCCTTTATAACTCACTTTAAAAAAATCCTAGAATAAATTATTCTCATAAAATATTTGAAAAAGTTCACCACTCCCTAATTATAGATAGGATTCTCGCCAAAGAGTAGCAAATGAATTTTGAGGCAAGTTATTGGAAGCTCTCAGGCATGAACTCTGTGATTCTGTCCTCATGTTAATACATTAAACATCCTGAAACTCAGAACGTACGGTAATTGCTAGATGCGAAAGGCAAAGCTGAAATTCCTAAAGAATTTGATCAGTGTTGGCAGGAGGAAGATAGGAGCTTAAAGGCCCTTCCCCCTCACTTTTTGTATTCTTTGGGGAACGGAGCTAGTTGTTTTATTTGGGTGAGGGTTGAACATACCTTGAAAATGCTGTCTGGGCCCTAGCACGTCACTGGTCTGCAAATAATTTTGTTTCTTTGCTTACCCTTAAAGTGCCTTTGATCTAGGTAGTTATTTCTGACTCTATAATTACAAGCTGCTGCCAAATGAGTAACTACTGGGTTTAAAAAGAAAAGAAAACAGTATCAGTGCAAGGCACAGAAACTGCATACTCCCAGAGATGTGGTTGTAATTATCTGCAGAGTTGCCGTATAACTATCAGGAAATTAGAAGAGGGAGAGAGAGAAAAATCAAAGATCAATTACTTGTCTGCCACAACAATCTCTAGTGGATCGAGCAGATAGTAACTAGGTAACAGCTTCTGATTACAAAACACTTATATGGTCAATTGGTACCTTGTAATTAAAAGAATATTCTGCTTCTGTTACAAGCATGGGGTGGCAGGGAGAATTAAAAATAATTATATTGTGGCAGTGGGATTTGGAAATCTTTGTTCTGGAAATCACAGGGGCATTAGCTTTGTTTAAAACATCTAAATCTGAGTTTATCAAGCACTCTGCCCAGTTAAAGAACACAACTCGTAAGTAATGAGAATAGCAGGCTGGACATCAATCATTCTACATCAGTGACTGACCATCTAAGGGTGGGGGGGGCATTGAGAATGTTCAGAAAAGCCAATATGGTGCCTGGACAGTGATACCAAATGGATAAAGCGATATTATTTTAGGAATAGGAAATAGCAATAGGAAAGGAATAGTATGTGTAAGGAATATCCTTCTGGGTTCAGTTCCAAGTGGGGAAAAAGACACTGGATTCATGGAAGTTGCTTGGAAAGAAGGTTTAATGGTGGACAGGAGCACATGGCATAAGCTCCTGAACAGAAAAGTGGATCATATGCTTCCAGATGTTGGGTGAAGAGAAAAAGGGCAGTTGCTGAGAGTCCCTGAGTTTTTATAACCTCTGTTGGGCCCCACCTCAGAGTTTCCTGTTCCTGTATAAGAAATGCACTCTGATTGGTGGTCAGACTCCTAGGGGTCATGCAGGGGCAACTCTGTAGGCTGTGTTTTTGAGTTCAAGTTTGGCTGACCCTTGCTGGGTGATGGTGTAATGAAAGGGCTTTGGGCAATTCCTAATATGGCTCTGTCTGAAGGAGGTAGATCTTTGTTATGTAGAATAGACTGGTCCAGGATATTAACAAAGGTGATGGGGATGAGTGAGCTGGACCATTCCCTGATGGCACATTGACAAAGGTGGGGGCTACTAAGAGTGAGTCTTTTTCTGT
Organism: Diadophis punctatus similis; assembly: GCA_023053685.1. NCBI lineage: Eukaryota > Metazoa > Chordata > Lepidosauria > Squamata > Dipsadidae > Diadophis > Diadophis punctatus. The sequence continues at coordinate 44,572,041 of JALIGW010000003.1, forward strand.
CTAAAAGCATGTTTCCAGGGATATTCTATATAATATTCTGCCTTTTTAATATTTCCTAGGATATTTTATTTTTCTAGGAGAGGGGTGGATGCTAACTTCTTACAATAGAAAAGCTTGCTGGTCAAATCAAGGGCTGCTTAAGCCCAGAGTTTTGATTCACTCAGAGACCTATTAGAAGCTCACAAACGCTTACTAGCAATTTCTTTACAGGGCTTACTAGAGCAACTGAAGGTTAGGAATCAAGAGAAGAGGTGGAGCAAAGCTTTATTGTATTTTGTCTTCTTTTTCCGATACGTGCAAATGGCCATCCAGTTCCTACTTCTGGGACCTAGGCTCAATTATTTCCAACCTGTCATCAAAATAATGCTGAATTTTTGTTATTGTATCCCTGTATAAATCAATATTTTAGAAAAAGTGAGATAAGAAAAATGGGGTTGGGGTTGAGGAGATAACTGGAGGTGAGGTCATGAAAAAGTTGATAAAATAGATTAGCAGAAGAGGTGGGGTCAGTGGTTCATCTTTCATTGATTCCTGCCTGTGTATTGCAACCCCTATGAATTTTAGTCAATTCGTTCATTGATTGATTTGCATATGGGAAAAATACAGTATTTCCAAAGAGAAAAAAATATATATACTTTCTGTTTTAAGATAAAATATGTGTGATTTAGAGTGGGAGAAAAGGGAGATGCATGTAACTCTCATTTTCTGGGGTTTAATCCTAATCTGGTATAATCTTGATCTTTAATCTGGTGTAAAATCTTTCTGTAGTGCCAACGTACTATTTCTCCACTAATGAGTTAAAGAGATATCCACCTATTCTACAGAGAATTGAACAGAGAAAATTATATCAACTTGCCAATGTTCCTGCTGCTGCAATTGCTGAGCCTTGCTTGATTCCATTGGCTTTCTTCTGATTCAGTGCCCAGTGAAGCTGTCCTCCATACCGTAGGTAGGGCATGATAAGCAAACCAATAGATTGCTTCCTCTGGTTTTGCTGCTCCCACTCACCTGTTGGCCACAGGGCTACAGCAGAGATGGACTGCTCAGTATAGAATACAACCACTGTAGGACTTGCCAGTTCATTCCCCTGCTTTTCATTTGTTCTATCTAGGAAAGTAAGCTTTACTGGCTGGCTCCTGTGGACTAGTTTATTGTTGGCTGTCTTTTTCTTTGGGGCAGGTGTCTCCAAACTTGGCGACATTAAGACTTGTGGACTTCAACTCCCAGAATTCCCCAATCATGGGGGAGTTGAAGTCCAGAAGTCTTAGTTGCCAAGTTTGGAGACACCTGTTTTGGCGGATTGTTCCATTCTTCTAGTCCCCCATGCTTTCTTTTGCTTTCCCAAATGTGTGTACACATGGATGCATTCATTCCTCCTTCCCACATTCTTTCTTTTGGCTTAGCAAAGACCCTTCTCCTTCCCTTCCCCCCCCCTGCACCATCATTATTCTGGTGCTATATTAATCAAAGCAAAAGAGAACAGGTTGTTCTTTGATCTTTGTGTTTCACTGTAGCAAGGAAGAATGGACACTTCAGCTTCCACAAGTGCAGCTGTGCTGATTGAAGCATTGTAGTTTCATTGTGATGTGCCTGCATTGAAAGCTTAAGTGTTTGCAGGAGGGAGGGAGGGAAATTTTTGCAGAACTAGGGCTAGGCAGATCATGCTTGAGATACTAAAGGAGTGCCCACTGAAAGCTGTAAGGTAGAATAAAGTGATGAACTTTCTCGAAGATGTGGGAAAGCATGGGACAAAAGAAGGTTCATTGCCTTAACAGGCCATCATTGGATCAGCCACAAGAGAACTGAAAATGGCAGCTGCGGAGTTACATTTATGTAACGGAGTTACATTTACTTATGGCATTTCTGGCCCCCTACATAAATGGATAACTGCATTCCTGTCAAACAGACAACAAGTGGTTAAAATAGGATCATCTCTATCAAACCCTGTACCTGTTAACAGCGGTGTTCCCCAAGGAAGCATTTTAGGACCCACTCTCTTCATTCTTTACATAAATGACATTTGTGATATTATACAAAGCAACTGCGTCCTCTTCGCAGATGACGTAAAACTTTTCAACACCACTGACAATACTGCAACCCTTCAAAAAGACCTTGACTATATTTCTGAATGGTCTAACAAGTGGCAACTACCAATCTCTATCAACAAATGCTCAGTTTTACACATTGGCAAAAATAATCAAAACACCAAATACAAACTTAATGATCATGACCTTGATGATGATCCTCACTCAGTAAAGGACCTCGGAGTACTCATCTCAAACGATCTAAGTGCCAGAGCCCACTGCAACTACATAGCAAAGAAGGCATTAAGAGTGGTTAACCTAATCTTGCGCAGCTTCTTCTCTGGTAACATTGTACTCTTAACCAGAGCATACAAAACATTTGCTAGACCGATCCTTGAATACAGCTCATCAGTCTGGAACCCACACTTCATATCAGACATTAACACTATTGAGAATGTCCAGCGATACTTCACAAGAAGAGTATTACATTCCTCTGTTCACAACAGAATTCCTTATGAAACCAGACTAGAAATTTTGGGACTTCAAAACTTAGAACTCCGCCGCCTTCGATCTGACCTAAGTGTAGCTCACAAAATTATCCGCCTCAATGTCCTACCCGTTAACGACTATTTCAGCTTCAACCGCAATAATACACGAGCTCATAATAGATACAAACTTAATGTAAACCACTCCAGACTTGATTGCAAAAAATTCGACTTCAACAACAGAGTTGTCAACGCCTGGAACACTTTACCTGACTCAGTAGTTTCTTCCCCAAACCCCAAAAACTTCAACCTCTTATTATCTACCATTGACCTCACCCCATTCCTAAGAGGTCAGTAAGGGGCGTGCATAAGCGCACAATCCTAATGTACCCTAATGTACCCGTTCCTGTCCTAATGTACCCATATATTCATACCTCTTCTACTCTTATTCATGCTTGTAATATTATATATATATTCAATCATGTTTTACTGTTTGTACTTTGCTTATATTCATTTATGCTTGACAAAATAAACAAATACAAAAATTTAAAAACAAAAACAGAGTTGAGCATATTTGCTTAGCATTTCTCTTCTCCTCTTTTTCTTTCTTTACGTAGAGAGCAAATACTTATTTCCAGAGCTCTTCATTAATGTGCTTTTTGGAAAGCAGGAATGAGAAATTGGTCCGATCATTTCAATATTACACTATTTTGTAGTGGCTACTTTACACTCACACCCATTTCATTGTTTCATCATTTCAAGCCCTGTACAGCTTTTTAAAGAGAGGTTATTCCACATGAGCCTGAAAATGCCAATAAACCCCTCCCCAATTCTACCTAGTGCTCACCTAATTTTGCCTTTGACAGAGGGGGAGGGGCAGTGGTGAAATCCTTCCGCTACGTCCTGGTTCGGGCGTCCTGGTAGTGGCGGCCGCCAGTGGTTCGGAGAACTGGTAGCGTCGGCAGCACAAGGCTCCGCCCATCCACCCGGACGTCACAATTTTCTTGTTTTTAACCCTCTGTGTATGCGCAAAGCCTTCTGCGCATGCGCAGAGGGTGAAAAAGCATATGCGATGGTGGCATGCGTGCAAAGCACGCACTTCCGAACCACTAGGGAAGGTAAGTAGATTTCACCACTGGGGAGGGGGAACAGTAAAAAATGTTGCCCACTGTAGGATGCTATTGTTAAAGAGCATATTTGTACTATAGATGCAAAATTCAGAGAGGCCCATAAATAAAAAAGGAGGAATTTTGCCTGTACTTCAGAATTTCAGATAGTGCCAACAGTTGGTAAAAAAGGAAGCAGCTTTCTAAGCCTGCTTTTAATTTCCTAATTCTAACTTAAAGCCCATCCCCCTCCCATTTTTTTTCTTTAAAAAGCTAGTATTCTTGTTCCCTTCATTTCCTTCAGGAAAATAAAACAGAAATTGGTGTCATTTGGGGATCTCAGAGCTAGGACATTCATAGCCAAGCACAATTTTCTAGAACACATGTCATTTTGCATCTTGTCTGATCAAGTCTGTGTGGAATGTAAATCAAGGTTATAGCTTAGTCTGTAAATCAAGGTGATAACTGTGTGTTGTAGTTTTACCTAGCCAATTGTGCTTAATTCAGTTAAGCAGATTGTGGCCCTCCTTATTACCTGAACACAGCCTTACTCTATTAATATCTCATCCAAACCCTGCATTTTTATAGATAGCTAAATTTTTACTTGGGGCAGAGTTTATCAGAAAAATATTATTGTAATAAAATTATTAACTATAAAGTTAAAATCAGCATGGGCATGACTTTAGGATTTATCTCAGAACAGATATCATCTTAATTTCCTCATGTTGTAGAAAATGGAAATATCTTCCTTTTGGGTCGTCATTGCCATTTGCATTTTTTATAAGCACCTATATTTCAAAGAGCTTTTAAAAGCTGCTAGCAGATTATCACGGGCACCTTTTTACTCAAAGGGTAATGGATTTTTTAAAAGTAAAATACTCTGACAATGAAAGAAGAGCACAAAGTAGCACTATTGATTGCAATCACATTTATATTATTTTAATGATGTACATCAGTCTTCCCTTCCAGACATGATGGACTACAAACCAAGAGCCCCCCAGACATGACGGACTACAAGTCCTATCGTTCCCTTGCAGCATAATCTTTTGACTACTTCTGGAATGCATTAGATTGACAAAGTCAAAGGAAATTATATGAGAAAATAAATTGCTGTAAATGGAATGTTTATTGGGACTGACAGCTTGCCTATATTGGTCGTGGGACTGGAGAGAGCTACCGCCTTTTCTAGGAATGATAGCAGAGTGCAGGCTGCTATGTTTATGCAACAGGCAAAGACATGGTGGGCCTAACCATGATTTGCTGAACAAATCAGTATTCCCTGGTTTCACAGGAGGTACAAAGCAGGGGCGGGTTCCTAATTTTTTTACTACCACTCTGTGGGTGTGGCTTATTTTGTGGGTGTGGCTTGCCAGCCATGTGACCGGCGTGGTTTCTCGGACTGCTGAAGGGAGAGGAACTGAGATAGGTCCTGCCACCCATTCCCCCTCCCCTCAGCAGCTCAAGAAGCCTCAAACATGCGAAAATGCCTAGGATCATCACCGCGCGTTCGTGGCTTCTCGGACTACTGAAGGGAGGGGAATGGAGATAGCTCCTGCCATCCATTCTTTCAGCGTCTCACACGCTCCCTCAGCCATCCTCCCCTGCTTGGACTCACTGTGGGGTAGGAAGGCAGCGCATGCGCAGTGCCGGAAGCTCGGCTTCTGGGCATGCGCAGAAGAAAATTTAAAAAAATTAATATTTTTTTTTTCAAAAAAATGGCGGCGCCCAGGCACCAGCAACTGACCGCACCGGTACTGTGACGTCACCAGCGGGCTGCTACCGGTGCTATAGAGTGGACTGCACTGGTAGGAACCCACCACTGGTACAAAGTGATAATGCAATCATGCATTTTAATGAGTTGTTTATGTCAACAATACATAAATCTGTTGTTTCTCATAATAACAAAAATATCCATCAGGGGAGGAGAAAAAAGGCAACAATGTGAGCAGGTTAAAGGATTTATAATGTCTCCATATTTTTTGGGAAGCTTTTCTGGATTGCCACCAATGATTAAAAAAAAAGATGTTGGGAAGACACTTCACGGTGGTAAGGAAGAGCAGTCAGTGAGGAAGAGATCATTGCCTCTTTCGATTTCAAAAGAAACCCTGATGGGCTAAAGCACTGAGTTTGGGGAAAGAAAACCACAAGGGTCTGCTTTTGGAGAAATGCTGTGGCTTCTGAGATCTTCAACATTTCATTTGGTTAATATAAAGTGAGCAAAGCAGGTAACTCCAGATGATGGACAAAATGCAGCCAATTTCTGGGCCATTCAGTTGTATTTCTCTGCAACAGAGGCATCTGCAGGGGAGCTAAAAAAAAAGTCAAAATGGCAGCCACAATCATGTGATTGAAGCCCTGCCCTCTTCCGGCTGTGTGTTCAGGGCTGCCATCTTGACTTTCTTGAACCTCCTACCTATTGAGTTCATTGCACGGAGGACAGATAGGCCGGGGTGTGTATTTTTTCCTCTTTCTTCTCTATTTCTGCTGAGGCAGATTTCCATTATCTAAAAGAACAACACAACTTTTCCTGAGCTGGTACATCCAGATGTGTTGGCCAAACCTCTAAAATAAGTACACAACTATAACTATTCTTTGAAAAGGTCTAGATCTGTTTCAAACTTCTTCACATTCATATCTTCATAGGTGTCTCATAGAAACAGTGCTTTCCTGGTTGGTCCTAATCAAGCTTTTTTTTCCCTGGGTGGTGGTGGTGGAAAGTATATTTCAAATAAGCATCGACCCCTGGAACTGTTTGAACAAATCCACAGTTTTCTTGGCAACATTTTCAAAAGTGGTTTGCCATTGTCTTCTCCCTAGGGCTGTGAGAGAGTGCCCAGAGCAGGACTAGAACTCTTGATTTTGAGCCTGTTGCCTTATCCACTACACCAAACTGACTTTCTGATTGATCATGCCATACTTTTTAAATCCTTGTTATGTAGTGTGAAGACTAAGGTCATTATAGGTTTGAAACCAGAGAGTTTGCTGGCTTTTCTGGAATGCTTTGCCTTGGTCTTTACCACGGTCACTCATGCCCTTATCACCTTATGGCTTGACTATTGCAACACGCTCTCCATGGGGCTACCCTTGAAGAGCGTTCGGAGACTACAGTTAGTCCAGAATGCAGTTGCGCGAGCTGTGGTGGGTGTCCCAAGATACACCCACACCAACCCCATCCTTCGCCAGCTGCACTGGCTTCCAATTGGTCTCCGGACGCAATTTAAGGTGTTGGTTCTTACCTTTAAAGCCCTACATGGCTCAGGACCAGTTTATCTGCGTGACCACCTTCTACTGCATTCCTCCCAACGACCAGTACGATTGCACAGGGTCGGCCTTCTTCAGGTCCCGTCTGCCAGACAATGTTGGCTGGCAGGCCCGCGGGGGAGGGCCTTCTCTGTAGCTGCTCCGATTCTTTGGAATCAACTACCTGCCGAGATCCGTATTACCACCACCTTACTGGCCTTCCGAAAAGCTGTTAAGACCTGGCTTTTCCGGTAGGCCTGGGCCCAATGACCCTTCGAAGAGGTCTTTTCAGATCGGCCCATGTATGTATGTGTGAATGGATTGTGTTTTAAATATGTTTTTAAATTGTTTTTTTAATTGGAATATGTATTTTTACTTGTTGTGAGCCGCCCAGAGTCCCCTGGGAGTTGGGCGGCATAGAAATTTTATTAGTAAATAAATAAATAAATATGCAGGCTCCAGACCCTCAAGGATACCAGGCTTGGGGGGGGGACTATAAAGTTGTCAATTTAGTAGCCAAATAGTAAGCATAGTAAATGGGCTTCCAGCAACCAAGGAACTATAATTCTTGTTTCTCTTTTTTCTGCAGCGAGACCACACATGACTGTTCATGTCAAAGATTTGCCCGTCAGAAAAAGCAAGAGGCCTGCCTTGCATACCCTGCACTGAAGAGACACTGAGGCAGCTGCCAGCTTCAGATAATCTTCTGAGAATTAGCAATTGTTCACTTGAATGTCATTTCCATCTTTAATTGGAACATGAACTAAAACAAAGCTGCATCTAAAGGCTCAGAAGTCTGATAAGACTCCACTGGGGAGAAAACCTCTTTACCCTTTCAAATGTTTTGTATGAATCTGCAATGACCTGATAAAGCAGAGAATGTCCTGCCTTTGGGGAGAAATGGTGGTAATGGCGTCATACAGAGATCCACTGTCCATCTCTCATGTGAGGGGAGGAAACAGTATTGCATTTGAAATTGAAATAAGTGAGGCAGCTATAGGAAAAGCTCAACTCTGGTGGGAAAACATGGAAAAGAAACCCTCTTGGCTGTCTTGAAGAGAAATTGATTTTGGCCAGTGATGCACATTTCCCTCAGAAAGGAGTAAGGGAGCTAAGAGTAAGTCTTGGGTATACCAAGGAAGTAGCATGTGATCCACAGGTGGCCATTGATGCTTCACCAAAAAGAGGAGGGAAAGAGGCTATAGATGCTTGAATAACATTTGCAACTGCTGATCAAGCTGTATTGAAATCAATGTTAAAATAATTACTATAATTTAATTCAAATAGAAATCCAATGTATTTCATCAGAATTTAAGGACTATGAGTATATGAAGTGTTTATGAATTGAGGTTGTGGCTTCCTATTTGGGATTAAAGGCTTTCTTTAAGTTGAAGGGGATTCCTGAGAACCTCGTGGACATGTTCATGCAGCTTCTTAGTAATTGTAAGGAAATTGTTTGCCATTGTCTTCTTCTGAGATTGTCTTCTAAGTCTACACCTCTTTGAAGTCATCAACCATTTGAAGGACTACCCAATTTGACTTACCTAATCACCATGTTCCCCCTCAAGATTACATTTGCTGGCTTTCTATTTAAGTTCTAGCAGTTATATTGGGTGCGTCTAATACACCGAATGTAGCCCCACCCACCCAGCCACCCCCACCCTTTGGCCTCTGTCTTCCAGCAATTTACCTGTTTGCAGCAAACAGGGAAGAGCCCGTTAAGACAAGCAAGTCCTTAGCAGCTTCCTGATCCCCAGCTGATTTGCCACGTGCTAAAATGAAACTGAAACTGCAAAGAGGCAAATAGCTGGGAGAGACACACAGATTTTTATTTTCTGCTAAACAGGATGCAAGGGGGTAAGTGAATAACTATAAATGTCTGTAGAATGTTCAAATTATTAGACTTATTTTTTAAAGACTGCTTTATTATTGTTCTAGAGCCAGGGGTCTCCAACCTTGGCAATTTTAAGACTTGCGGACTTCAACGCCCAGAATTCCACAGCCAGCTTTGTTAGCTTTGCTGGCTGTGGAATTCTGGGAGTTGAAGTCCACAAGTCTTAAAGTTGCCAAGGTTGGAGACCCCTGTAAATCTAGACAACTTAACAAAATAAAGAAGCTTTTTAAAATAAATGCTTGCTCTGAAGAGGCCCAGTGCTATTGTATCTTCTTTTAAATAATAGAGAATAATGTATACTTCCAGAAATTTTAATCAATTTTAACAGCTCTGTACAAGTATAGTCTGAAATGTAACAGTGTCCTGTTTAGTATTAGAGTTAAATCCTGACTTACCTTGGAGTAGATCTATTTAAATAATTGGGAGGAGTTAGTGTGACTACATTTAAGAAAACTTTCTGGCATAATGTACATTTCTCCAATTCTTTGCTATTTCTATGGGTCAGGCACACATGCACAGAAATACACAGCAAACAGTGTATATCATCTGTGCTGTTTGCTGTTTGGCAAATTGCTTGGAGGCAGAGGCCTTTTTTCCTTGGTTTCCTCCCCCAAAACTAAGGTGCGTCTTATACTCCGGTGCATCTTATACTCCGAAAAATACGGTACTATATAACTATACAATTTTAATTGCAATAATTTCTGAAATGTAGTATATTTTACCCAAATCATTTCCCCCTTATATGCTGCTTTTTATTATACAAAATAAAGTAGAATAAAGGAAATAGGAATATTAAGCCTCTTATAGAGCATACATCTAACTATTATAAATGAGAGTCAATTTGGTGTAGAAGTTAAGGCATTGTGCTATTAACCAGGAAACTGTGCAATCTAGTCCTGCCCTGGCCATAAAGTTGGCTGGGTGACCTTGGGCCAGTCATTCTCTTAGCCCTAGGAAGAAGGCAATGGCAAACCATTTCTGAGAAATCTTGCCAAGAAAACTGCAAGGACCTGTCCAAGTAGTCTCTGAGAATGGAAAAGAAAAGAAAAACTATTAAAAACAAACAGCATAATCTCCCATGGAGAACAATAGTTTATAATTCTGGACTTGCCCCATAACTGACATCATTCTATTGCTACCACACCCTTAGCAGTCCTTAGTTGCCAATCATAATAATAATAGCAATTTAAAAAGTGCAAGCCACTGGAGAAAAAAGAATTCCCTGTCACTGTTATAAATGTTGTATATCTATACACCAGTTTCTCCCACCTGATCGCTTCCAGATGTTCCTATCACCCATAGCCAGCATGCTAGACTTTGGGATCCAACACATCTAGAGTGAATTGATCTGGAAAAGCATGATGTAGCTGCCTGTCCAAGATGGGAAATAAGCAAAAGAGAAGATTGCCAATCACAACATATAACATTTCTTTGAGGGCATAGCCTCTGTTCGAAGCTCTGGATGAATCAATAAGGGATGAGAGTAGTAGTAGAAATCTCACTCCTTTAAACCAGTAGGATTAGAAACTTCAACACGCACACATACACAAAAGAGAGCCAAACACTTCTTAAGGAAGTTAAGGAGTTAAGGAATACACTCTTTCCTACTGTTGCAGGATATAAGACTTGAATAATAGCAAATAAAAAGGAAGATTGTGGGGAAAGAAATATTCTCAGCACAACATTTGCCATGTTGGCTCTATTTGTTGGTCTTTACACAGTTCAAGTTGGTTTATATGTGACATTTCCAGTCTATATGAATACAGAAATGCCTAATTAGACATCAATATACTTGCTGCTTATTTATTCCTGAGCTGCATCATATACTACCTTTCCTTCAGGATCTCAAGACAAGAACTCATAGTGCTCCATATTATCTTCATAACCAAGCCCTTGTGACTAATTCACCACTGATGCTGACAGTGCAGATGAATCATGCAAACATAGAAAATTGTGGTGATTGATAAACCATAATTCAATTAACCAGGGGCAAGACCATGCTATAAGAACAGGCAGTGACTGGTCTGGAAATAATTTCTTGGTTGGGTGGGAAGTTTAATCTGAGTTTGCCAAGCCAACATTTTAACCAGGATACCACCATACTAGCACTTTTACATGTTATATTCTCATGCTACTTTCCTTTTATTCCATTCTCTGCTGCCAGGCATTCACTACTTACATTTTTTGGAATCAATAAGCCATTTTGTATATGGATTTGTCTTTTTTCCCTACATAATTCATATTTGCAAAGTGGAGTGACATTCTGTCCTCCTCACAAAGGTTCAGCTGATGCATGAATGCTGTGACAGATACCAGTGGCAGATCTAAATACTAAATATTTATAGAAACTGACAGGTTGTTATTATAGTCAGAAAAAGAGTAGTATAGGGAAAATAAATTTAATAATAAATATTAACTGTTTATTTAATACATTTATATGGCTGCAAAACTCACACAATGCAACTCTGGATAGTGTACATCAGTATAAAATCAAATGACAACAGTAATCAACAGATAATTGGGAACCATCAATATGCATTACACCTCCCAAAGTACAACCTCCAGCCATCATGGCCCTGGGGGTGGGGGAACCAAATTCTTAATACCTTTCTAAAAGTCATCAAAGAAGGAATTGTTAGGATTCCCACACTGGCTTGGGAATTCTGGGAGTTGAAGTCCACAATTCTTAAAGTTGCCAGGGTTGGACATCCCTATTCTAGAGGATAGGTCTGCAACATCTCCCACATCCCCCAGGCATTAGGGGCCAGATGAGTGGGAGTCCCCTTGTGATGGTTTTATGAAATGCTTGGCTTTCCCAGAGTCCTCCGGGAGTTGGGCAGCATACAAATCTATTAAATAAATAAATAAATAAATAAATAAATAAATAAATAAATAAATAAATAAATAAATAAATAAATAAATAAATAAATAAATAAATAAATAAATAAATAAATAAATAAATAAATAAAATATTTTGTGCTGTTTATTGCTATGTGTCTTTCTTTTTTCATCTGTTTGTTTTTCTGCTGTGTGTCACCCAGAATCACAGTGGTTGAGTTGGGTAGCCTTATACACCTTGTAAATATATCCATCAAGTGAGATAGGTTGAAGGAAAGGATCTGAAATGTGGCTGTGCAGGTAGACCTCACTTACAGCCTGCCTGTCATTACGGACTGTTTAAAGTTGTAATGATGCTGAAAAAGTAACTTTTGACCAGTCCTCGCATATTCAACCATCACAGCATCTTGCGGTCCCATGACTGACATTCAGACACTGCATCTGGTGGGTGTTTATCAGAGTGTCCCATGGTCACAATATTTCCATTTACATACTTCACAACCAGCTTGAGATATGTAGAGTGAATGGAGAGGTTGGCAGTAAAATCAAAAGTCAGTTATGTGATGTCTCACGTAATGACTATTGTGATCATGTGATGTTTTTCTTAGTGACATTACTTAGCGGCAGAGTTGGCAGTCCCAACTGTGGTTGCTAAGCAAAAACCACCTGTACAGTTAGAGCATGTTGGATGGGCAGAAACAATCAGACAAAATATGGTCCTGCATATAACTTGTCCTGTGTCATGCAGGGTAAATTCCAGAAGATTTTCAAGGACAGTTTCATATATACCGGTAGTATGTTGCAGTATTCCAACTGGGAGGTGACTAAGGTATGAGTGACTACAAGCACGGTCCTCTAATTCAGGAAGAGGCACTATTGGTACACAAGACAATATTGTGCAAGGGTTCTCCTGACCACTACTGCCATTTGTTCCCCAAGTCCTGGGAGTTTAGGAAGACTCCCAAATTATGCACTGAATCTGAACAGGGGAATGCAGCCTCTCCTAGAGCCGAATATGAAAAATCTCCAGCTTCAGGAGTGGGGGTGGGGGGCACAGCCACTAGATCTTGCTAGAATTGAGCTGATTTGGGCCTCCCCATCATCCAGACATTAGGACAGTATCTTGACAGCATCACCTGATCAGCCAGGGCAAAGATATAAAGCAATCTGTCCTCAGTATATGGATGATTCTGCATTTTGTGCCAATCAGTGACCTCCCCTAGTGACTTCATACAGGTGTTAAATAAGGAAAAGAGAACATGCAGAACAGAGTTCTAGGGCTAGATTGCTAACTGTAGATACAATGTACTCCACTGCAAAACTCACTGCTGAAACCGACAGGCATGGGATACGTCTCCATCACTGATTAGCTAATATAGCAATAGCACTAGCAATAGCACTTAGACTTATATACCGGTTCATAGTGCTTTACAGCCCTCTCTAAGCGGTTTACAGAGTTCAGCATATTGCCCCCAACAATCTGGGTCCTCATTTGACCCACCTCGGAAGGATGGAAGGCTGAGTCAACCTTGAGCCTAGTGAGATTTGAACAGCTGAACTGCTGAACTAGCAGTCAGCTGAAGTAGGTTGCAGTGCTGCTTTTAACCACTGCGCCACCTCGGCTCCTTATATGCTCAACCTAAGCCTGCCTGATCTTTGGGAAAGAGGCAATAGATATCATGAATGCTTCTTGGTATTGTCTGATGCAAGAGATCATGGGAGACCAGGTTGGGCCTGGAGAAAACTGGGAGGAAGGATTCTGGATCCCCTAAAATAGCAGCCCTAGTTAGCATGATTATGTGATGTCAAAATCAACAATATGAAAATATAACTGTATTAGGCATGATATGCAAGGATGCTTATGCTTATTTCTCTGGAAAATGAAAACATATAATGGCTTGTGCACTTTCCCCTGCATAGAAAAAATGCAGCAATGAATTTGGGTTACTTTGCAAGGAGGAAAAACAGTTAGCAGAGAAAGTGTTAAATGCCATTTCAGAAGCCTCTAAATGCTTTTAATTGTGATTTCCGGTTTCTGTTTTTCATTTCAAAAAAATGAAGGGGAAAAGTTGCACGGAACTGAATTCCATGCAGGGACATCTCATAAGAGCTCCTGTTTTCCTTTATTTTAATTATAGGTGGAAAACAGAAAGGAATAGTAACTACATTTCTTCCATTACCTCCAGCTAAGTCACTGGTTATGCTTGAGATGGCAGAGATCCCTCTTCCTCAATTATTTACCTTAAATCTAAGCATCAGCAATGTATGACTAGAAATATCCCAATCAGTCATCAAGTACCATGTTTATAGTTCTCCCAGCTGCTGCAAAGGAAGTTAGGAGGCCAGCACTTCCTTGCATTTTTATTTGTCCACCAAAAACATAAGATGAAAAAAAAAATATACACACAGGCATAACTGGGATTGGCACCATCACATAGAAAGTTTGGGAGATGCACAGGGAGCAATGTCATCATATCTTCAGAGCACTGCAACAAGGCCTTTTGCATTCTCCATTCATGTCTGCCTCATTTTAGCAATATATGTTTTCAAGTCCTTTATGCTAAGTCAGCACATCTTTCCACCGCCCACTATGGACATCTTGGAGATTTTTGATCATGTCTATTCTGCTTTTACCATTCATCCCTGTTAACTCTTAAAGGGCCACCAGCCAGCATACCTGGCTTCTTCCTTCTTGCTTCCTTGCAGTCACCTACTTTCCCAGCAGAGGTCATGCCCTGGGTGGGGCAGTGATGAGTTTCAATTTTTTAAACTACCAGTTCTGTGGGCGTGGCTTGATTGGTGGGTGTGGCTTGGTGGGCATGTGATGGTGGGCATGGCTTGGTGATCATATGACTTGGTGGGCGTGGCTTGGTGGGCGTGGCAGGGGAAGGATACTGTAAAATCTCCATTCCCACCCCACTCCAGGGGAAGGTTACTGCAAAATCCCCATTTCCTCCCGATCAGCTGGGACTCGGGAGGCAGAGAATAGATGATGGTGGGGCAAGTCAGAGGTGGTATTTACCGGTTCTCCGAACTACTCAAAATTTCCACTACTGGTTCTCCAGAACTGGTCAGAACCTGCTGAAACCCACCTCTGGGGTGGGGCATGATTTCTTCAGCTGGGGTATCTCTTGCCAGTTTGGTGCCCAGAATTGGAAAGCGACAAGAAATGGAGTGAGGTGTTGTTCTGTCCCATCAGCACATGCATTGCTCGCACAGCAGAGAGCCCCAGCAGGAAGCCACTTGGAATCAGCAGATTGGAATGTTGTGAGCTTGCAGAGTGTGGTTTCAGCGAGACGTTATCTAATGGAGGAGGAGGGAGGATTAAGCCAAACCCAGAGCACCAGCTTTCAATTAAACCAAGGGAATGTGCTGTCTCTTCATCTGATGCAGTAAAAATATCCAAATTGGCTCCTGATGGCATCTTCTTGGGCACAAATCCCTGCTAGTTTGAATCCTAATCCAATTCCTCCCATGCTAATCAAAGCTGCAGACAGCGGAGGCAATCTCTTGCTTTCAGTATCACCAACGTCATCCATCAGGTATCAATGGCTACTGGCTTCATTACAAAGTTAAAAAAAAAAGTAGAAAAGATGCTTTTATTTAACTCCTTTTGCCTCCTCATCCCACATTGATTTCCACAATGCAGACAACATTGCTGAAAAATAACACAAAGATACACAGAAGAATGCCTGCAGAATAATAGAACACTGTCTACAGTAATACTTGTTGGAGATGAGAACTATAGCACAGCAACCAAATCAGCAAAAAGATGGAGGGAAAATCACACATCCACCCATAAAATTTCATCTGTTAGCTAGAATTAAAAAATGTTTTTGTAGTTTTTGAGGGAATAGTAGTATTTCTGTTTTCCAATTCAAAAATATTGAAAAAGGAACAAATCAGCAAGAACAAAAGAAATAAAAAAATATTTCAACAACAAGGGGAAAAAAGGGAGGGGAGGGTAAAAATAAACTCATAGATAGGTTCTCACTGAGGTAAAATTATCCTCAAACTCCTCCCAATATCAGGTTCTCACAGTTTTTTAACGTTAGGTAAGCAAGGAAACAGAAGGCAACATTCTCATATATGTTTATTTACTCATGGGGCTTAGAAATATATAGGAATTTCTCTCCAGAAGTGCACCAAGCACTGTTGGCAAATGTTACAAGGAGCTGCAATGAAAAAGAAAATTTGTTACAAGGTCAATGCATTCAGGGATAAACCAGCAGATTTGAAATATTGTCCCAATACTGTATAAGCTTTTTCTAAAAGTATCTCAGTGCAAAAGGTAACTGATTTATGTGCAAGTGGGTGTACAGTACTTACAAGAAGTGGACCATAAAGAATATTATCAAATTCACACTTGACAAGTTATTGGTTCTAAGCGCTTTTTTGAAAAAAGGGTGCATATATTGGATCATTCTCTTAGGAACACTGAAAAGGTTCAAGAGCCATTCACCTTGCAACTTCCTCTAACATTTGTCTGCAGTACTGTCTGCTGCCGGGGAAGTGCACATTTGATCAAACTTATAATTGTGCACAAGAATTTTACTTCCATGAGAAGAACAAGTCTTCATAATGCTGAATAGCCTGAAGGATGAGAACTTTGAAATTTTCATTCTAACTAATATGAAGGTACTAATCTCGCTCATTGCCGTCTTTCAATTTTTAAGCTCCTTGCCTCCATAATAACCTGAGGCAGGGAGTTCCAATGAGTTACTTGTTCTTTATTTGCAGCTATTTACCCTACTTACTAATTGTTACAACCAGGAGAAGGGATAATTTAAAACTTCACTGGCAGACTCCTTCTTCCGAATGTTATCCAATAAAATATACTAACAGCAGGTCTGTACCAGTCAGCCTGATGCTCCTGACTCACCAGTTCTGAATATTAGTCCTTCTGTCAAGAACTTTTCCCTTCATCCCAACTCTTCCTTCTCCTTTCTTTCTTAAGCACTATATTTTATACACTGTGAATATTTGTTGTTGATAATTTGCACATCAGAGGTATGCTTACTCCACATAATTGTGTAATGAAGAAATTAGATTTTCCTAATGTTCAATTTTCATAATGTGTGGTCAGGGTGAACAATCTGTCTACCCAATTTCAATTTTGAGGAGCCCAGAGCACCCTAGAAAAGGTGCAGTTCTATTTCTGATTTTAAGTCAGAAGAAAGGATTGGAAAGGTTTGGAAAAATATTTTAATCGGCCTTCTGCATTTGTTTTTGAGAGTTAAGATTCTGTGTTTCCCTGAAAATAAGACCTACCCTGAAAATAAGCCCTAGCTTGATTTTTATGCATGCGCCTAAGATAAGCCAAAAATAAAATAAGCCCTAGTGAAGATGGTCATCAGCCCAGGGAGGCCAGCACCAGAGGTGTCGAGGGGGCCGACAGTGTCTGGCAGCCGTCACAGCCTGCACAGTGCAGGTGAGTTGATTGCCTGTCCAAGCAGCAGGCAGAGGCAGAGGTGGGGGGGGACAGGCAATCCAGATGCCCCATATGGGCCGTGGGAAAGCTGAGAGTCAGTGGGCCAGAGCAGGCAGACAGCCGTGGGAGGTTCGTTTTCACATGGTGGAACCGGCAGCAGATGGAGGCAGAGTTTCAGGGGTGAGAAGGCACATGATCCCAATACTCGCAATCCCACCCACTCCATCCCTCTGTCTCTTGGCTTCCTGCAGCCGGCGCAGTGCATCTGGATTGTGTGCCTCCCCCCTCCGTGCCTCTGTTTCCGTCTGCTGCCAGTGCCACTACGTGAAGATGAGCCTCCGATGGCCAGCTGGCTGCTCCGGCCCATTGACTCTCTGGCTTTCCCGTGGCCCGTGCGGCATGTCCAGATTGCGTGCCTCTGCACCTCTGCTTACATCTGCTGTTGGTACCACCACGCGAAGACGAGCCTGCCATGGCCAGCAACCTGCTCCACCCCACTGACTCTTGGCTTTCCTGCGGCCCATGAGGTGCATCCAGACTGTGTGCCTTCCCCCTCTGCCTCTGCCGCAGTCTGCTGCTTTGACAGGTAATCAACTCACCTGTGCTGCGTGGACTGCGCAGCCCCAAAGTGCGCCAACCAAGGGGCAAGCGGGCTGCAGCTGCTGCCAGAGAATGTCAGCCCCCATAAGCTCACCGCCTTTTGTGCGTTCTGCTAGGTTGGGCCGCCCAGCTGGGCTGATCACCCTGAAATCGTGTTTCCCCCAAAATAAACCCTAGTGCTTATTTTGGAACCCAAAAAAATATAAGACCGGGTCTATTTTTGGGGAAGCACAGTACTAGGCTTATATCACCTGTTTTTCTCCTCATATTCTTCCATTTTCCCCCTACCCAACAAAGTCCAACATTTGGAGGGCTTTGATGTCATAAAATTCCTAGCCACCATCTCTGGAGCCTTCATAGGCCTCAAAAATATTTCCCTCCAGCCATAAAAGTTTCCCACCCATGAATAATTGCTTTGATGGAAGGCCCACTTTTTGCATGAAACTATCCTAGACAACAACATGGTTTGTGGCTCAGTATGAGCCCATGTCTTATTGACATCTTGCCTCCTAAAGGCTATATACTGGCTATACACTTGTTATTTGGAATCTTGGACCAATCTAGTCCGAATTAATTTTTAAACTAAAACTGCTACAAGAGAAAGGTGTCTGAAGATGCTTATTGTTCTTGCCTTGTTATAATCTGTTATGATAGAAAGCCAGAAAGCCAGAAATGGAGACTTTATGGTGGCAATGGTTAGACTCTGAAATTCTTTTCTAAGAAAGATGTACTTTCTTTTCAGTGTTAGATGAAAGTCTTAATTCTCTGCCCAAGCTTTCTTTATCTTTGTTTCTATATTGCCAAAGGATGACGCCAAGAACACTCATTTGAAATATTTCCCACTTCCGCATTATACTCCCCTCTGCCATAATATCTAATGAATACTGTAATCAAGATGTTGATTTTTTCTGGACCAATTCTACCTATCGAGTCTCAATAGCAGATGCTAAGGTGTATAAAAGTGGAGCTGTATCCAAACCAAGAGATTCCTATCCTTGGTTACATGGAAGTCGTATTACTTGACTCATTATAACTGACTGGGTTAACACATTGCATTAAGGTTTGGTTCTTTGTTAAATTTGTTAAGAGATACCAAATGGGACTGCAAAAGTCCAGGTGACCATGAGAGGGCAGAAAAGAGAGGCATAAAACTTCCCTGCCATCTTGTGATCAACTGATTTTTGCAGTCCACATTTGGTCATCTTAGATATATATCTTATCTTTCTGCTAGGATAGTATACATGCAAAAGTGAGGGGCCTAAAGTCACCCACTGAGTTTTTATGGCTAAAAGTGAGAAATTAGGAAGGGTATCTTCTGAGCCTCTTGTTCCCCATGCTATCCAGCTATGGACCGTGCTGTCTCTTATTTGACTGTTCCCTAGGCAGCATATCTGGGCTCAGCCTCCCAAGGTTATTCCCACATACCCTTACATCAGAGGTGGGTTCCTCCCGGTTCAGACCGGTTCTATGGAACCGGTAGTAACTTGGCGGCCTGGGTTGCTAGAGCTGGCAGTGACCCAGGCCTGCCATTCCCCCGAACTGGCTCTCTCGGCAGTGCCGTAGGCAGCGCCATCTTGTTTTTTGCTTCTGCGCATGCACAGAAGCTGGTGTTTTAGCACCACGCATATGCGCATGCATGCAGCGTGATGCGTGTGCGCCCACACAGCGTGTCAAGGAGTGAACCGGCAGCAAAGAAAAGCAGAACCCACCCCTGCCTTACATCACTGCACCACACTGGTATGTTTTGATTTTGAGTTACTGTCTTCTCTGAGTCTAACTATTGTGCTCTGTACACCATGAGCTATGGCTGCATGAACCAAGCCAAATGTGATTTAGTCAAACAATGAATAAGCAAACTACTATGTACACTTAGTAAAAGTGTAAATCTTGGTACTGTTTTATTGCATAGAAATAATGATTAGAAGTTAAAAACATAGATACATTCCAGTACCAAATATCAAGCAGTCAAAAATATATTTGCACGGTTTAAAGGAAAAGGCAGGAATCACATGTGACTAGGAGTTTCACTGGCAATGTTCCTGATAGATTCAAGCCTATTGCAAAGTTCATCTGGAAGAAAAAAAAAACAATAATTCCCACACCAGTGTGGTTACATTCCTGAATAGCTAGACAAGCCAGACAGTATATGGATAGTCATAAGACAGTGGTTTGAATTTAATCTGAATGAATCTGACCTCATTATTTTCCCTCCCCCTCTTCTCTATTTTACATGCAATATTTTGTTTAGAAATGAGATAACTTTTTCCAGCATCCCAAGCCCTTTTGTAACACAATGTCTAAAGCCTCACATCTCAGTGAATGAAGAAAGTTTCATTGTCACTGACATAAAAGTGACATGTTTGTGAGAAAACAGCAGTGATATTCAGGGGTGGGTTCTAACTTACCTTGCTGTCAGTTTGCTCCCTCCTGAGCCGCATGTGCAGTAAAGAAAAATCCGGGGGGAAAAAATCCAAAAAAAAGATGGCGACCACATGCACAATGCCGGAATTTGGCTTCTGCGCATACTCAGAAGGGAAAAAAATAAAAAAAAAATTCAAAAAAAATCTTAAAATTTTCAAAAACAAAGATGGCGGTGCCCACGGACCAGCACTGACCAAACTGGGTCGGTGACATCATCGTGACATCACCAGCGGGTCGCTACCAGTTCGGGAGAACCGGTCTGAACCCACCCCTGGTGATACTTCAGTAAATTTGAAGAATCGGGTTTTCCTATGAAAACCTGGTGGTGTTTTTAAGTCTGCAATTTAGTCATCTTCATCTTCTCTTGCTCTGGATTCTCCATTACATCTTTTTCATAAAGTTATCTTCTCACCTCTTTCCCTTTCTAGACAATGAATTTTGGGTTTTAGAAAGAAGATACTTGTAGGAAAAAGTATTATCATTTCATATCCCTCATAGAATATTAAGGAGAGGAAACGAAAGAGGATGTTACAGCGTATTTCTTGTGCACAGAATATTTACTTCCTTTTTAAATGTATTTGTCATGTACGTATTGTATATGTTCACTTAGTTCAGATTATGGCATTACGGTGTAACACTTTTTTTGAATTCGACCCTTAAACTAAAAATCAGAGAGTGCTAGTGCCATAACCATAATTGGAAGCAGGGGTGAAATCCTCCCGGTTCGCTCTTACCTGTTGGTCGCCGCACAGCCCAACAACCTGGTTGCATTCGCAGCACGGGGCTTCCCCCGCCCGCTTCCCCCGCCCGCCTGTACGCCGGCATCTGAGTTCTTTTGCCCTCTGCGCATGCGCAAAGTGTTCTACTTGCGCAGAGGGCAAAAAAACTCAGATGCCGGCGTACAGGCGGGCGGGGGAAGCGGGTGGGGGAAGCCCCGTGCTGCGAACGCAACCAGGTTGTTGGGCTGTGCGGCGACCAACAGGTAAGAGCGAGCCAGGAGGATTTCACCCCTGATTGGAAGCCATAACATTTGAATTGTTGGGACTTCTCTTTCCCTATTTTTAGATGTGCCTCTGATTATGTGATGATTTATAAAATGCCATTCCTCGTATTATACCAAGGTTTGTGTTAGGGCTATGCCTTCATTAAGATACCCAAGTTCTTCCGAATTCTTCATAAGGTATATGTAACCAAGAAGAATGGATGTGAGTGAAGCTGCCGTATGATGAGGCCCTGGAGTCTGCTTGTACTTAAAATGTGGGAAAAGGTAACAGGCATTCAAATTAGGCTGCATGTGGTGCTGTGATGGATTTTGACTGCCCCTAAGAATTTCAGTGTACTCTGATCCTTAAACACAAAGACAATGAATGATTTATCTCCCATTTTTGAAAACACAGAATCTGCAGATGTCACTTTTCTCTTTCCCTATAGAGCAGGGGTCTCCAACCTTGGCAACTTTAAGACTTGTGGACTTCAACTCCCAGAATTCCTCAGCCAGCTTTGCTGGCTGAGGAATTCTGGGAGTTGAAGTCCACAAGTCTTAAAGCTGCCAAGGTTGGAGACCCCTGCTATAGAGAAACAAAATCCTGAGCTTCTTTTGTGTATGTAGAGAGAAACTAGACTGCTTTATATTAATATATTTGGATATAATTTCAAAAGTGCTTATTATTATAATTTACCTGCCAGCACTTGTTGCTTAGGATTGCAGCATTTGTCTATGAAACAGTATTTATGCTGTGCGTTTCCACCACCCAGTACTTTGATTATGCTTAGAGCAGGGGTGTCGATTTCATTGAGGGCTGTATCAGGGTTGTGTTTAACCTTGGGGGGGCTGGGGTTGTGTGAGTGGTAGCTCAACGTCATTCATGTTGGGGGTGCCTGTGGTGGCCTGAGCGCTCTGCTAGTGAAAACGGGCTCCCGAGCACATTTTTCGGCTGCGATGGCTTTCTGTAACCCTCTGCCAGCAAAAATGGCGCCTGGGAGGGCCCTCCTCAGCTCCGTTTTCACTGGCAAAGGCACCATGGTCCGGTCCTTCGCTGTTTCCAATATGGCCCCATGGGCCAGATCTAAGCACCCTGCAGGCCAGATCCAGCCTACGGGCCTTGAGCTTGACACTCCTGTGCTAGAGTAATTTTGCAAATTTCTATAGTGGCCTTCTCCACAAAATACTGCATTTCTTGAAAAATCCTCACTTTGAGGGCTCCAGGTGGAGGCACAGTCCTACTAAAGGGACCAGATGAATCCCACTTTGATTACATATTATAGTCAGAGGCTTACAATTCAAAACAATTTTGATATATTTGTGTGCCACTGGCATTGGTTCCATAGATTTCCAGGCAACAAATGCCAATTCAGAAATCACAAAATGTCATTGCCTTGGGATGGAAGTAGTACTTTGTGTACACATGGTAGGAAATTTTAGTTCACTCTCACCTCCCACTGTCTCTCAGCCCATTTTAGTAAACTGTTGGATGGAATGATAGGTCATAAAGCAGGAATCACAGCACACTAGCACCGACAATTATGAAGGCAACAGAGGTTTGCTACCACATCAAGCAGAAAAGCACAAAGAAACATTAGCATTTAGTTTCTATTACTTTTGTGAAGGGAGGAAAGGGGTATATTTTTAGACGTTACTGGGTGGCAAATGAACATTGCTTAGTTGATCATTCTCTGCTTTACTGTTGGCCAGAAAGGTGAAATGCTGATTGTCTGATATTTCTCTGTGAGATCTAGATTGGCAAACATTCCTGTGCCAATAGCATCATGAAGTCTAAATCGAACTGGAAATCAACAAAATGATCCAGTGCAACCTTGGATGTATTTTAAACTGATTTCAGTTTAAGGGCTGGGAAATGGAATAACTTGATCATCTGAAAGAATCTGCTGACTATCTTAAAAACATCCGTTGTGTACTGAACCCCACAATAGAATCTGGAACATTTCCCCTTTGACTTCAGGTACTGAATAATGACCCATCAGCACTTTCAAGCCTAAGAACTGAAAATCAGGCTTGTCAGATGCTACATCTTTTCTATCCTGCTCTACGGAGTGGAGAGTTGGTCTGTGACAGAAAGCCACTTGAAGAAACTAGAAGCATTCGAAATGTGGATTTACAGGCGGCTGTTATGTATAAGTTGGGTTGACAAAATCAGAAATGAGGAGGTGATAAGCCGCCTGGGAAAGCCAAGGAAAATCATCAAAACCATAAAAAAGCGAAAGTTGGAATATTTTGGACATGTGATGCGACACCCAGAAAAATACGGCATACTTCACTTAATCCTTCAAGGAAAGATTGAAGGCAAATGAGGTCCAGGCAGAAGAAGAACATAATGGCTTCAAAATCTAAGGGACTGGTTTGGACAAAACTCAACAGCACTTTTTCGTTTATCAACAGCACTTTTGCTGTTGATAAAAATTAGGATCACTAATATGATAGCCAACATCTGATGACTGATATGACACAAGAAGAAGAAGAAACACTTTCATCCTTGCATCTATGAGTGCTGGCATATTTGGGCTAGAAAATTCCTGATTACTGTTATTATTTTCTGTATCTCATAGCTGCCATCTAATAGCTAGCCAGATTTCTGCAGCTCAGATTTGCTTGCTTTAACAACTACCACCCATAAGCATGGAAAAGATGGGTGGGTCTTAGCACTACAGTTTTAAAATACCTCATTTTGCCTTTCTTCCCCCATGTTATTGTCTCCCAATGGTCAAAATGATTCCTGAACATCATTTTGAGAATCTCTTGAAGGTACCAAAGCTGGATTACATTTTGCCTTCAAGCAGAATTGCATTTCCAGCATGTGCTAGAATCTTCTTAGGAGGAGGAAAAACAGATGAATTATAAAGAATGGAGGCAATGGAAGATAGACTTAAATTCATTGTCCGCGTGGTAGGGAGAGAAAAAAGGTGGAGTGCATGGTGAAAGTCTGTTAGAGTTGTGGGTGGAAGCAGGACTGGAATGGCAGGAGTATTGCAAGGGCAATATCTGAAGGGCAAGGTGTGACAGAGCTGACTACCTGGGAGTCAGGTGCATTTGACTCACAGTATTACAGGATGCTGACAGGTTTTCTGTTTTCCACTTACTAGAATTATTTTTAAGAGGCCCATCATTCATCACCAGTTACAGTGTAATAGGTGAAGGGTTGGCCATGTTTCACCTCAGCTACTCAGTCATAGATGGGATTCATGTTTTACAATAAACCATGGTTTGCTAAACATACTTAGGTAACTGTTCACGTAACACACTAATCCATAAATCAAAAAGTCAGTGTATGGTTCAATGCAATATTTGAACCAGGAGATTATGTACTCTTAAAGCAATTAGTGCATTTTTGCCTCCCCAAACTTTCAAATCCACAGTAGAGAAACAAAGAAGTCTTGCCTATGACAAAGATTTTCAGCACTCTAAAGTGTAAACATCAAGTTCAATGACCTTCCCCAGGGCAAGATTAGTGAAAATGCCTGGAAATGGAGCAAAAATATTGTACAGCAAGGAGGACAAGAAGAGAAACTTCATACGTTGTTTCCCTGTGGTAATGATGACATTGTCTTACATTGCCAGAATAAATTGAATTATTAGCTACTGTATTTCTGTTTCACTTGTCTGTTGTTGTCACTTATGGAATTGCTCACAAGGCTGAGTGGTGTGTCTCATAGATGCATTTCTCATATTTGCAAAACTTCTTCTGGCTCTCCAGAATCCCACACAGGTGAAAGCTAGCCTGAAATAGTCTGACAGGCTGGGCTGACTGCCAGGTTATCATATGAGCTCTCATCTGGAAACATGCAAAGATGAACTCTACATAAAGGCAAGCTGTCCACCTATGCATTAATAGTTGGTAGTGAGAAACATTGATCTAAATTATTTTCTCTCATCCAAAATTCTGTTTGTAAATTGAGATATCTTCTCACTGAACGTTGGGTCAAATAAGAACTTCTGAGGAGTATTTCCGTTCCCACTATCCATTTGAGGTTTAAAAATGTAGACCAGCCACCTGAAACTTTATTTTTATTTTATTTTATTTATGTATTTATTTATTTATTTGTCAAACATGTACAGGATAGCAGGTAGAGGTATAAGCATAAACATAAGCAAAGTAAGTACAGATAAATGAGGACAATAGAACAGTAAGACAGGGACGGTAGGCACAGTGGTGTGCTTATGCACGCCCCTTACAATACAGACCTCTTAGGAATGGGGTGAGATCGACTGTAGACAGTCTAAGGTTAAAGTTTTGGGGGTTTGGGAAGAAACCACAGAGTCAGATAGTGCATTCCAGGCATTGATTACTCTGTTGCTGAAGTCATATTTTCTGCAAACGAGTTTGGAGCGGATTACATTAAGTTTGTTTCTATTGTGTGCTCGTGTATTGTTGCGGTTGAAGCTGAAGCAGTCATTGATAGATAGGACATTATGGCAGATGATTTTATGAACTACATTTAGATCAGATCGAAGGCGACGTAGTTCTAAATTGTCTAAGCCC
The DNA here is from genome assembly GCA_023053685.1 of Diadophis punctatus similis. Classification (NCBI taxonomy): domain Eukaryota; kingdom Metazoa; phylum Chordata; class Lepidosauria; order Squamata; family Dipsadidae; genus Diadophis; species Diadophis punctatus. The sequence continues at coordinate 44,597,575 of JALIGW010000003.1, forward strand.
AAAATTTCAAGTCTGGTGGAATAAGGTATTCTGTTGCAAGCAGCTTTAGGTTTCAACTTCACATGCGCTACTCTGGTAATTAGTCATTTTTTCACTTCCTTTCTTTCATGTGGAAGTTTTTCTGCAGTGCTGTATCTGGTAAGCATGAATTGTTCAGGAGAACATAGTCATGGTCGTTCCTAATATTCAAATTTCTCTCACTGTTGAGCACTTTAGATAGAACTGTGGAGACTAAATAAGTAACTGTTCAGCATTTCAGAGGTGTTTGCCTTAGCTCAGTTAGTATCTTTGAGAAAGAGTTGCTATCTGACCAAGTTCCCCTGCTCTCACATTCAAAGCAGCCTTCCCCAGTCTGGTGCTCTTCAAATAGGAGAAGTAGGAATTGCTGGAGGATCTCAGGTTGAGGTAGATTGATTTAAACACTTCTTCAGCACACATAGGGATCAGGGGTGGGTTCCACTTACCTTCCCCACCGATTCGCATCATGACGTTTTGCGTGCGCGCATCCATTCGTGCAATTAGGCTTCCGCACATGTTCAGGAGCTGGAATCAGCCCGAAACACAGCTGAGGAGCTGATCAGCTGTGCTTCGGGCAAAGAAATAAAGGTCAGTATTAACCCGGGGGCAGGCAGGAGGGCCCTTTTTCTAGCAGCTGAATGGAAAAAAAGATGGCGGTGTGCACGGACTGGCACCGGCCAATCCAGTAATGTGACATCACCAGCGGACCGCTAACGGTTCGGGCGATCCAGTCCAAACCGGGAGGAACCCACCCCTGATAGGGATGCAATGGAAATTCTCTATTAGCAAATGTTTAGGGGATCTGATGCTAATAGTGTAGAATTAACAAATATTGAGAATGCAGTTTGATTGTTAAACAGATACATTTCAGTTAGCAATGGAAATTAAAAACATTGTTCATAAACAAGCAAACTGGCCTGAGATAAGTATAGATATGGTACATGAATTTAATTTAATTATTCTAGGATCTGCCTGCATTCTTAAACGTGCTAGATGGTCTAGTGGTTAAAGTGGGAGACTATGAGTTCAAGTCCTGCCTTAGCCAGTCAATCTCTCTCAACCCAACCCACCTCACAGGGTTGTTGTTGTTGTAGGGAGAATAGGAGGAGGAAAGTGTATTGGATATGCTCACTGCTTTGAATTATTTGTAAAAATAATAAAGGCAGGATACAAATAAATAATAATTGTTAGGTCCTTGGGACTTGAATTATTAGGCTTTTACCAGTCTTAGACTCTGAATTTAATTGTAGAATACCAATGGACTTGCACCCCAAGCACCTATTACTACTGGTGCTATTTTCCTTTCGCCACAGTTGTTCTACTACAAAATATAAATATAGGCAAATAGAAATAGAACAATGGTGACAAAAGAAAGCAAATGTAGTGCCAATAGTAATAGTTCCCTTAGGTGCAATCCCAAAACATCTGGAGCACTACTTGAACACTGTCAGCATTGACAATATCACCCTCAGTCGCTTGTAAAAGGCAGCTTTACTTGGAACAGTTTACTTTATGTGAGGATACCTTTAACATCATCAAGCAACATCTGTCTATCCCAGATCCTTGGGAAGGACTTGATGGGTGGATAAAAATGCCAAATCCAGTCTAAACATCTGACTGACTTTGCGACTCACTAACCGTAATAATGATTTATCTGGCCTGAGAAAGTCACAGACATGGTAAATGGATTTAATGTTATGCTAACTGGAATGGTCCCCAGAAAAAAAATAAAAAAAAAGTAAATAGCTGTTTCAAATGTATTCTTATTGCAGCTAAATTATCTCAGATTGATATTAACTGAATCAATCTGTGCAAGGTGAAAGGATTCACATATTTTAGGAAGAGAAAACATGCAAGTTAGAAAAAGATTGTTTTCCTGTGGAGAGCTTTGGACTATCATTTAGGCCTACAGTGGAAGAAAATAAATGCTACGTTATCCAATATCTGTGATGTTGTGTTGGTTTTAACGATGAATGTTGTAATCTTAGCTCCTGAACTCTGATGTACCCAGAAACAGGTGCATTGTATACAGGTGTTGTGCAAGCTCACCACCTCCTTCAGGCACCTGCAATCATTTCACAGGTGTATCTGTTGGAAAAGTACCTGGCACACTATCTAGGGCAGTCTTTCAAACCGTGCCAAAAGCTTGTATTACTCTTCCACTTGGGAGATCCCCATTGGTGTTGTTTGCCATTATGTCACTTGTCTTTATTCCCATCCTCACGAAGATGTTCGTGATCAAAATAATTGGGTCAAAAAAAATTGCACTTTGGCAACCCCAGATCAATGTCATGATTTACCGCATGCCCTTAGTTCACCCAGCTTTTACAGATTGAGGCAATATATAGATCATTATGCCATGGAGGCACTGTCACACATTTTGTACTCAACCATGTTTTAAATCATGGCCTACCAAAAACTATAATTATCTGGGTTTATGAAGCAAATGGTTGTATTTGCACATGATGGTAAGTCATAAAGAGGTTTCTTTGTTTTTGGCTTAATGTATTTGGCAACCCTACCATCTTTTCAAAGAATGGATATAGAAAGAGATTTACTCTACTTTGTAACCTGTCTCTCTTTCAGAAATGTTTAACACAAAGTTTTATACCTCTATCCTACCATACAGGTCCTCCAGTACTGAGTTTCACTTACCTTTGCTACCGGTTCGGAACTGTGAACGCACACGCGCACTCACTTCACTTGTGCGTGGCGTTTCTGCACTTCTGCGCATGCACAGAACCTTCTGTGCAGACACCCATAATGCAATGCCTCCCCCTGCGCATGTGTGCACAACCCCCCACACTTTCCCCTCTCCACGCATGCGCACAAGCCTCATTGAAGCCTCTGGACCCGTTGGGCTGTTTTTCAGCTTTCCCAGGCTCTGGAGGCTTTCCTGAAGCCTGGGGAGGGTGAAAACGCCCTCCCCCGTCCTCCAGAAGGCTGAAAATCAGCTGGCCAGCGCACACATGTGCGCTGGAGCTGACATAGGGCAACGCCTCGTGTGCCCTCAGATATGGCTCCGCATGCCACCTGTGGCAAGCGTGCCATAGGTTCACCATCACGGTGATAGACCATCATCTGAAAATTTAATCAGACACAAATTCCCCTATGATACAATGGATAATGTGTCATTCTAGAACTGGAAAGCCATGAATTCTAGTCCTGCCTTAGTCACAAAGCCAACTGGGTGACCTTGGACCAGTCACTTTCTCAGCTCATGGAAAGAGGCAATGTCAAATCACTTCCGAAAATCCTTGCCAAGAAACTTGCAGGGACTAATTCAGGCAGTAGCAGGTTATCAATACTGATTCGAAGATGCTAAAAAAAAAGTATGCATGGGATTCCTAGAACACTTCATTCCTAGAATAGTATACAAGTTATTGATCAAAATCTATGTAAACTGCCAGTCTTGCTTCATGTATTTACCTAGCAGTAAACTTAACTGAATTTAGAGATTATTTCTGACTATACACATTTGTCCTATAAAACATATTGTACTATAATAAATAAATTTCAACCATCTGTGTGGCAGTTTTTAGTTTTTAATTATAAACACAAATAATCTTGCAAAGAAGTATTACTAGATCAACTCAAATGTGTAAAAAAAAATCCCATAAAAACAGGGAGGAAATTTCCAGTCTCTACTTAATTAGGTTTGTCATTGCCTTTGTCCACGTGCTGTGTTAGCTATTGTTTAAATATGGTTTGTTGACACATCCATAATTGCTAGGTTCCCACAACAGGTTAAGTCATAACCAACATGGTATTGGCTGGCTTCATGCCACACACTAATATAAAATCAAACAACTACATTATGGCTTAGAACAATATGTGAACCTACATAATATTATCTCAATTACTTGCTAAAGCATGGAAAATACATTGCTAGCCTTCTGGTTGATGACATTGCCAGTTTCAGCCTAAAAAGATTCCCAAGCTCCAATTTCACTGGAGTTTTGGCTTGGCAAGCAAAATTTGTCATAACTTGCCTGACCTGATGCCCACAGGAAACTAGTAGAAGCCATGATGATGTCCCACGAACATCATGATGTCATTGCTCAAGTGATGCAAAATAATTCCTGTCATTGGTGCCATAACACAGATGATATATAATATGTAATATGTATCGTGATGTCATGTCATCTATGATGCTATCACTATACGCCATCACTCTGCTAAACAAATAATTCCCTCACCACTGTCAAACAATTCACTAAGGCTGCATTACTATTACTATTAGTCTTCTCATCGTTCCTATCATCCATCTCCTCCCACTTATGACTGCAGGACTGTAACTTGTTGCTTGTATCCTTACGATTTATATTAATATTGATTGTTTCCTGATTGCTTATTGTACCCTATTTTATTTATTTTATTTATTTATTTTATTCCTTCTTATAAGCCGCCCAACTCCCGAGGGACTCAGGGCGGCGTACAACATGTAAGAGGAACAATCAATAAAAAGAAACATAATACTGATTTAAAAACAATCATAAAAAATTTAAAAGACCTTATCATCATTCATACGTGGGCATAATTGATCTTATTTTAGCCCGCCTGCTTGAAAAGCCATGTTTTCACGGCTTTGCGGAAGGCCAGCAGGGTGGGGATAGTTCGGATCTCTGGTGGTAGTTGGTTCCAAAGAGAGGGAGCTCCCACAGAGAAAGCTCTCCCCAGCGGTCTCGCCAACCGGCATTGCTTGGTTGACGGGACCTGGAGGAGACCAACTCTGTGGGACCTAACCGGTCGTAGGGAGGTATGTGGCAGGATGCGGTCCCGCAAGTAGCCTGGTCCTGAGCTACTTGCGGTCATAACCAACACCTTAAATTGCAACTGGAGGCTAATGGGCAGCCAATGCAGCTGGCGGAAAAGAGGTGTCACGTGGGTGTATCTTGTACACCCACCACGGCTCACGCAGCTGCATTTTGCACCAATTGCAGTCTCCGGATACTCTTCACGGATAGCCCCATGTAGAGCACATTACAGTAATCCAGCTGGGAGGTGATGAGGGCATGAGTGACCATGAGCAGAGCCTCCCTCTCCAAGTAGGGCCGCAATTGGTGCACTAGGCAAACCTGTGCAAAGGTCCCCCTAGCCACAACTGTAAGATGTTGATCCAATTTAAGCTGTGGATCAAGGAGGACACCCAAATTGCGGACACGTTCCGAGGGAGTTAATTTCTCTCCCACGAGAACCAAGGAGGGACGATCGACGTAGTCCTTGGGAGGCAATATCCACAGCCACTCGGTCTTGTCAGGTTTGAGTTTGAGCCTGTTTCTACCCATCCAGACCCTAACATCGTCCAGGCACCGGCACATCACATCCACTGCTTTCCTGAACTGAGACGGGGTGGAGATGTATAACTGAGTGTCATCAGCATATTGCGGATGATCTCACCCAGAGGTTTCATGTAGATGTTAAACAGGATGGGTGAGAGAACCAAGCCCTGAGGCACCCCACAAATCAGGGGCCTAGGGGTCGACCTCTGTCCCCCTGCCAACACTGACTGCGTCCTATCGGAGAGGTAGGAGGAGAACCACCGTAATACGGTGCCGCTCACTCCCACCTCACCGAGACGATGCAGAAGGATACCATGGTCAATGGTATAGAAAGCTGCTGAGAAGTCAAGAAGCACCAAGATGGAGGAATGACCTCCATCCCGGGCTCGCCAGAGGTCATCCATCAAGGTGACCAAAGCAGTCTCCATGCTGTAACCTGGCCTGAAACCCGATTGAAAGGGATCCAGATAATCAGTATCATCCAATAACCGCAGGAGCTGGAGCGCCACCACTTTCTCCACAACCTTACCCACAAAGGGTAGGTTGGAGACTGGATGAAAGTTTTTTAAATCTGCCAGGTCCAGGGAAGGCTTCTTGAGGAGGGGCCTCACCACCGCAACTTTTAAGGGCTGCGGGACGGACCCCTCTCTCAAAGAAGCATTGACCAACACCTGGAGCCAGCCGCGTGTGACCTCCCTACTGGCCAAAACCAGCCAGGAGGGGCATGGGTCCAACAAACAAGTGGAGGAGCTCATCGCTCCTATGGCCTTGTCTAAATCATCAGGAGTCACCGGTTCAAACTCATCCCATATAACAGAACTAGGACCTGTCCCTGTCACCTGTACAGGTCACCTGTGGCCTGTACTGCCCAATTGGAGTCCAGATCTGAGCGACTTTATCTGCCAGAAACTGAACAAATTCCTCAGCTCTACCCTGCAAGGGCTCCTCGACTCCCCCCGTTGTCAGGAGGGAACGAGTGACCATAAACAGGGCGGCTGGGCTTGAATTGGCGGATGCGATAAGAGCGGAAAAATGTGAGCGTTTTGCCGCCCTTATGGCCACTAGATAAATCCTAATAAAGGTTCTTAGAAGTGTTCGATCAGATTCAGCTTTACTGGACCTCCAGCGTCGCTCTAGACGTCTTTTATGGTGTTTCATCTCCCGGAGCTCCTCAGTAAACCTATGACAATCATTAAGTGTTGTACCTTATGATTCTTGACGAATGTATCTTATCTTTTTATGTACCTTGACAGCATATGCACCATAGACAAATTCCTTGTGTGTCCAATCACACTTGGCCAATAAAGAATTCTATTCTATTCTATTTCCACCATTCAATTTTGTCTTTAGCAGTTTTCTCATTCTTTGGATGTATTCTTTACTAATCACATTTTTAACATGCCCATGCTTGATGTTATCCAATTGTAAAATGTCCTGATATTTGTAGCCTTTATCCATTTGGCATTTTAATTCCATTGAGTTTGTGATTCCTCCCCCCACCCTTTATTGCTACTCTAGCATATTTCTCTAGGCTAAATTCCATTGCTATATCTGGGCTAAAAAAATTTACAGTGCTTGTCAACGACTGGATTCTGATTTTTCATAAAGTTTCAGATTATCCATATAAATTAAATGTCAGGTTTACTAGCTTTGTTTTGCAGATTGAAAGCTAAGGTTTGTTTCAGAGGTGGATTCGGACCGGTTTGGACCAGTTCGCCAGAATCGTTAGCAAGCCGCTGGTGATGTCATGATGACATCACGGAACCGGTTCTGTTGGTGCCGGTCCGTGGACGCCTCCATCTTTTGGGGGGATATTTTTTGCGGGATATTTTTTCTGGGTTTTTTTTTTCTGCACATGCACAGAAGCCGAGTTTCCGGCACTGCACATGCGTTGCCATCTTGTTTTTGGCTCTTTTTTTGAATTTTTTTTAAAAAAATGGCACTGCATGGGCGCACGCGCAAAGCGCGTGCACAGCCACGCAGCACGGGAGGAAGCGAACCGGCAGCGAGGTAAGTTAGAATCCACCCCTGGTTTGTTTTCTTCAGAATCACTGAAAGGCAATAAGGGTGATAAAGATGCCTCTCCTAATGTTGACAAGCCCATGATTTTCATTTCCAACCACCAATTCTGCCTTCCACTGCCTCATTATTATTTTTATAAACACTGTAATGTTTTTATTGAAACCAATTGTTTCCAAACATTTGATGATCCAACTATGTGGTAATAAATCAAATGCCTTTTTATAATCAATCATATAAGCAATATGTAAATTGGGTTTCACCTTTTGCAGATCTCCAATTTTAGCAATCAGAAGTTGATGTTTTGTACCTATGCTTTTTCTTTTATATTCTTTCTGTTCTACTAGAAGGATGCTATTTTTTTCTAATAATCTTGGATGTTGTCGGCTATTATACCTGTGAGTAATGTAAACATTGTAGGCAAGCATGTTATTGGCCTATAGTTTCCTGGCGTTATCTCTTTTGTTGGGTCTTTTTGAATCAGATACGTTTTGCAGTTATTAGCCAGTTGCTGAAGTTTCTCTTATGTAATATGTCATTAAGCTGAAATTTCTCTTATGCAATACATCATTAAGCTGTTTAGCTATAATGGATATAAGCTAATCATATATTTGAGCCAAAAATAATGCAATTGATCATATCCAGGAAATATCGTTTGTAATCTTTTTCACTTAATGTTGTTATTATTGCTCTGTGAACCCTTTGAAGTCAGCTGTCTTTTTCAAGATATGTTGAATGGTGTAAGAACATGGGTACAGGCAAACAATTGTCCATATTTTTGTTAGTGTTACCTACTGTGGTAAACAAATCTGCAAACTTCTGTCCTACAGAATATAATGAAGAAGTGTTAAGCCAATCCTAATTTTTGTAGTTATAAAGTCAAGGATTTTTCTGAGAATTGGCCTGCATGGAATACCTATCTTTTCCGTGTTGAAGTCTCTTTTGTAGTTCTTTTTCTTTAAGAAATAATAAACAAGCAAAGTAATTGTTGAGATCACACATTCAGTGAATGGCTGATAGGAGAAGCTGATAGTGCCTAATCTCCAAGTCTGTGCGCAAACCATAAGCTGTACAATTCCAACTTGTCAGCAAAATCCAGGCATCTTTATAATTACCAGTTATGTCTGCCTTTCTGTCTGGTCCCATCTAAGTATATTGGGCTACACTGTTCAGCTTTCCCAGATTGGCTTTTGGCTCAAACATAATTGGTTTACTTGGTTTTGGCTTATCAAGCTATATAAATCTCACTGTTCTGTTTGTAAACTACAGGCTGCAGCTTAGCATGTTGTGCAAACCAACACAGTTATTTATTCAGCATATAATAATTTTAAAAATCATAGTTCAATATTGTAACAGACACTTCTAGTAAAACAAGATCCAGAGGTTGCCATTAGTACAGAAGACACACAGCTCTTACCTTTTCCCTTGTAAGGAACCTCAAGAGGAATATTTGGTTACATTCCTAGATAAATAATGGTTACCCTCCCTTGAAGTTAGTTAGTTAGTCAGAAAGGAACTTGCTAGAGGCTTTTTGTCTTGGAATCTTCCTGGAAGATTTGTAAGAAGGATGGTAGAGTCTATTCCAGGTGAATTAAATGAGACTATTCCTGGATTTGGGGGGGGGGGATCACCTGCAGATTTCTCGTATCAAATTATCTTCTTTACCCCTCCCCAAGATTGTGTCTTGGGGAGGGGTAATCTGGTAACATATTGTGGATGGCCTGGACCTCTGCAAATCGACTATCAGCTGTGGATCTTAAACTGCCATTTTAAAAAGGACAATGGAGAAGGTATTTGCCTTCTTTTAGCCTTTCCTAGTTTGTAGCAGGACAGAAAAAGAAATGCCAGTAAAATCAGTTTCTTCATCCTTACCAGTATAATGCATAAAACTAACCATTATCACTATAAACTTGGATATACACCTTGCTTGAAACTAAGTTACAAATATTTATAAGTCAATAGGCATAGATCCAATCTGTGTATTCCATATTTTGCACTGCTCCAGAGGACAGAAATAAGTGGGATGATCCTGTGTCCTACTTTATAGAAGACGTTTCTCTGTTTGAAAGACAGTTCACCCAATACATGTTTAAAATAAAGAACAATATGAAAGAACAGCTTTGAAGTTGCTTATTAGCAACATTAGCAACTGGATAAAGTCTAGAATCATGTACGAGAGATGGGCAGCTATATAAATCAATGAAATAAATAAAGCAAAAAAAAAAACCTAATAAAGCTAACACAGGTCACTATAGTCTATTCTCATGGTATAGTATATTGTTTGCTTATTTATTTATTTATTTATTAATAAATAAAAATTTATTTATTTATTTATTTATTTAATTATTTAATTTTGTCAACACTTGTACAAGATAACAGGTATGATATAAACATAAACAAAAGTAAAATATGTATAGGTAAATTTAGACAATAGGACAGAAGGACAGGGACGATAGGCACGATGGTGCGCTTATGCATGCCCCTTACAGACCTCTTAGGAATGAGGTGAGGTCAACTGTAGACAGTCTAAGGTTAAAGTTTTTGGGGTTTGGGGAAGAAACCACAGAGTCAGATAGTGCATTCCAGGCATTGATCACTCTGTTGCTGAAGTCGTATTTTCTGCAGTCGAGTTTCGAGCGGTTTACACTGAGTTTGAATCTAGTGTGTGCTCATGTATTGTTGCGGTTTAAGCTGAAGTATTCATTGACAGGTAGGACATTGTGGCAGATGATTTTATGAACTACATTTAGATCAGATCGAAGGCAACGTAGCTCTAAGTTGTCTAAGCCTAAAATTTCAAGTCTGGTGGAATAAGGAATTCTGTTGTGAGCAGAGGAGTGGAGGAATCTTCTTGTGAAGTATTTCTGGACTCTCTCAATTGTATTTTATATTGTACCCCAATTTAAATTGTAGGAAGTCCAATATTTGCATCTATGTATATTCTGTACACTGGCACATATTTTATGCATGTATCTGTCCACCTTGGTGTTGCCAGTCACTTGATAGCAAGAATCAACCAGGTACATTTTATTTCTTTTCATCTTTCTTAGCTGTTGACTCTATATATTATGTTGAAATATCTCATGATGTATCTTAAACCTTTGGGGCTTGCATTGAGAGTACAAAACAAAACAAAATGAATAAATAATAGTATATAGTTGCTGTAATCTCACAGTGCTCTTCTGTAGGCTAAATTAAACAATCAGGGAGGGGAAAATGCATAGAACCATGTGGTGGACAGGGAAGACATATGACAACTAAAATCATCTCTATTATGCTTTGGATTCATGTGATTGTGCAAGCCAATTCTGATGAAACTGACAAGCTGGAAAAAGTGGTCAATACAGCTCAGCACCTCCTTATACAATACAGCTCACCAATTGACCTTTCATTATAAACAGCCATCTTAGTTCAGATAATTTCTAGTGATTTTCAGAGGTCACTGGGAGGCTAACAGGTCATGGTTAAACAGATTTCTGTTGTAGCACCTTAAATCATGTTCAGGTTAATTATTTTTGAACTTGCCCCAAGAGTTGAGTTATTGCTTCCCAAAGGGGTGAAAAGGAAAACTTGGAATTCTACAGCTAGAGAGAAGTAACACACTGGGCACGAGTTAGACACAAATGTGAAAGACACAATTCATTATGTGTTCAGAATACCCAGGTTCTGCTTGATGGTTTGCAAGCAAGAATAGTGGACACATGGGGGATAAACAGAAAGAATTATTAGAAGACATTGGATTTGCAGGAATAGATTATGGATATGTGTTTATTCATCTGTCAATATTCAAATTTTTGTTTTTCCTCAGGAGCTTAGGGTTTGTTTGCTTTTACAACAGAGCAAAGAAGAATTTCGGGTAACGTACCAATTTTTGTGGAGCTTGTTTATCAGACATTGTCTCAAGTTACGTAATTTTTTTCTATGAACTGCTGTAATAAAAAAACAATCATTTAAAAAATTGTCTTGGTTCTTTTCTAAATTTAATGGAAACCATATGTAAGAGAATCACAGAGCAGGGGTCTCCAACCTTGGCAACTTTAAGACTTGTAGACTTCAACTTTCAGAGTTCCTCAGCCAGCTTTGCTGGCTGAGGAACTCTAGGTGTTGAAGTCCACAAGTCTTAAAGTTGCCAAGGTTGGAGACCCCTGTCATAGAGTATTTGAGCCCCTCTTTTTTAATTCTGCTTTAAAACTTTTGGGAATATGTGCTCCATCTGAGGCTCTGTGTAGCATGTGGCCTCTAGAAGATTAAGCATCTCAAAACTATTCTCAGATTGCCATTTTTCAATGTGACATAAAGGAAAAGCTTTTATGTTAGGGCTAGTTAGGCCTAGTCAGAAGCATCCACAGAAATGGTTTCAAAATGGCAGGTGCAATCAGGTGTAAACAAAGCCCACAGCATATGTATATATGCATGTGTGTGTGTGTGTGTGTGTGTGTGTGTGTGTGTGTGTGTGTGTGTGTGTGTGCATATATAACATTTGTATGGCTTCTCATATTAAAACTCAACTCTGGGCAGCTCACAAAGTACATCACATGTACTGCATGCTTGCTGATCGTGCCCTAATTAGGGAAGCATTCAATTCCCTAATTTTGAAGCTAGAGACGACCGCTGCGGATTATCCTGGGAGCCACCTTTTGTTATAGGTTCTCCAACATACGGCTCTACTCAAAGACCATAGTTGTTTTGTCCTGCAGAGTATCCCAAATTGTGAGATGTGCCTCCCTTGAAGAGGTACACACAGAGTCCACGGGAGGTGTAAAAAAAAAACCTTTTAGCACTGCTACAATAAATCTACCTTTCCCAAACTTTCATTATATTGTTTTAATTGCTCGTTTATTTTGGTATTTGGGTTTTTAGGGGAGGTGTGTACATTAAGATTACACTGAAGAGAGGTGTGGTGGGAAGCCCAGATTGCTCTCACAGGTATCCAGTGACTAATTCTGAAGTGTGCACAAAACAGGAGAATCAGCTGAAGGTGAGTTCTGGGAGCAACAGCTTTTGCAGGAAGGGTAAAAATAACTAGGATGGCAGCCTTACCTGCATAATGAAATCTCCTCTTTTTTAATATGGGTTGCAGTGCCATTTTAGAAAGGCAATGGGCTCTACCTGGTGATCTCCCCAGAGTATTTCAGAAAATACAATAAATCTTCAGATTTTAAACTGACACAGAGCAGAGCTTGAGTGGCTGTTCACACTATTTTAGTTACCAGTATATTGCAGGCTTTTTGGTACTGGGATGCTCAGTGCTGACTAGAAACAGAGATTCCATTAAAATTTGTCCTTCCTGGTGTACAGAACAGGGGCGGGTTCCTAATTTTTTTACTGCCACTCTGTGGGCGTGGCTTATTTTGTGGGTGCGGCTTGCCAGCCATGTGACCGGGTGGGCGTAGCTTGCCGGCCATGTGACTGGGTGGGCGTGGCTTCTCAGACTGCTGAAGGGAGGGGAACTGAGATAGGTCCTGCCGCCCATTCCCCCTCCCCTCAGCAGCTCGTGAAGCCTCAAACGTGCAAAAATGCCTAGGATCATCACCGTGCATTTGTGGCTTCTCGGACTGCTGAAGGGAGGGGAACTGAGATAGGTTCTGCCACCCATTCCCCCTCCCCTCAGCAGCTCGAGAAGCCTCAAACGTGCAAAAATGCCTAGGATCATCACCGCACGTTCGTGGCTTCTCGGACTGCTGAAGGGAAGGGAATGGAGATAGCTCCTGCCGCCCTTTCTTTCAGCGTCTCACGCGCTCCCTCAGCCATCCTCCCCTGCTTGGACTCACTGTGGGGTAGGAAGGCAGCGTATGCACAGTGCCGGACGCTCGGCTTCTGGGCATGCGCAGAAGAAATTTTTTAAAAAAAATTAAAAAATGTTTTTTTAAAAAATGGTGGCGCCTAGGCCCCGGCAACCGACCGCACCAGTACTGTGACATCACCAGAGGGCCGCTACCGGTGCTATAGAGTGGACCGCACCGGTAGGAACCCACCACTGGTACAGAACTGTCTCAGCCAAATAGTATTCTGCTATTGACAAGAAACTTGAGTGCTCCATCCTGTCCTCTTAGTGTTTGCATCAAGATTTTTTTTCTTTTTGCTCCCTCCTCATCAATCCTCCCCCCCAAAAAAAAAATCAGTAAAGGAAAATGGAAGCATCATTTCTGTACATTTTCTGTATGATAATCCTGTGTTTTACTCCCTTTATCTAACCTCAGTGGTTCCCAACCTTTTTTGGGCCATGCCCCACCTAAGCATCTCTAGAATCCTGATTCCCCCCCCCCATGACATATAATTCTTACTATTCAAAAAGTGAACTCCCACTCACTTGGACGAAGCCTAAAAGGCCATTAACTTGGTTTAAACAAGGTTCCAATTGCCCCCATTAAAAATCAAATTGCCTCCCTGTAGGGCGTGGGCCCCATGTTGGGAACCACTGATCTAACTGCAGCTCTAGTACTATGCAAAAGGCCAAGAGTGGGAAGAAGGCCAGGTTTGGGAGATGTCTCCCCTCAATCACTGCACATTTAAGCTACCAGAGTGAAATGCAGCTGTCATTCTCAGTTCTGCATTTCCAAAAAACCATGCAATCGCAGCAATAGGAAGATGGGGCCAAGATTATAGAAAGGATAAAGTGATGGTGTTGTTTGATTGCTGGCAGGTTCAACCCATGGGAAGATTGCAACTCATATCTGGCAATGCAAGTGTTCGTGCTATGAGGTGTCACAGGAGGCAGGCAGGGAGGGAGGGAGGGAGGGAGGAAGGAAGGAAGGAAGGAAGGAAGGAAGGAAGGAAGGAAGGAAGGAAGGCTGGCTTGCATGACATAAAAGCTCTCATAGGAGACACATAATTTAGCAATAACCTCTATTTTTCCTGATGAATTTAATTACAGTTCTCTTCTTTCATTTGTTATTCCTTACTATTAGTTTTGTAAATAAGGATCTACTAAATAATGCTTTAAAGTATGCATGCTGTTAGATATTGTTAATATTGCTTTTATTTGTTTGCATCTGCCTTTATTTGCTCTTAGGTGTTTATATACCGCCACTCAGCAGATTCCTAGGATGACTTTTAAAAACTAAGTATAGACTATTACATTTAGAGTATGCTGAATATTTTCCGCATCCACCCACAGGATCTGAAATAATGCTCCTAATAAAATATTCAGGATTCAGAAAGAAAGAGGCACTGCAGAAGATTTTAATAAAGAGCTGTTGAATGAAATTAAAGTTCTTTTCTAATTCTGGATCTTGATCTGGACACTTATCTGACTTACTTTCTTCCCGATAACTTTCAGAATTCTCTGCTGGTTGAGAGGCATGGACAATGGGTTGTATTTTGTGTTTTCTTGCCTGCGTCAGACCGAGATAATGGATTCTTCATCATAGTACTCATGAAGAACTGTTCTCTAATTTTTACATATAAGAATGATTGCACTGGGATTCATTGAACTGAATATTACGGGGTAATGTATATAGATTTCTAACCTGAGAAAAGGAAAGGGGAAAGGAGAAAACTTCTTGAAAGTGCCACACCAAGTGGTACCGTTATGATGAGGTGTTGCAAGCATGGTAATAACTTGTTCTTTAGAGCCTCAAGTGAATTAACTGACAAGAAATCTTCCACTTGGAAGGCACTGATATTCTGTGCAAAGCAAAGTGCTGGAGCTTATTAATGCAGGTGATGTCCCTGTATCCCGCAGGGAGTTTGGATGGTGACAGAAGATGGATGTGTCTGCACACTTTGGAGAGGCTGCTGTTCGGGGAAGGGAGACACTGCAAAACAGATCTGTCTGCTTTCTAAGTCTGAGTACCCTGGCCCCACACCTTCCTTCCTGAGCAAAGGAAGTACAATGGCTGGCTGGCTAACTAGCAGATAGACAGGCCCCAACATGTGCTGCTCAGGGAAGAAACTTGCACAAGGCAAGTTTACCTGCTCATTATCCGTGATTCACCTGTGATGCTGCCTTCCGCTTCCACACTAGGATATGCTTCAAAGAGAAGTGGGTTAAGAGGAAATCTATTTTCTTTAATCTGAAAGTAAGGCTGGCAGCTTGGGAGGATGGCTGAGTCAGTGGCTGCAGGAAGAGGTGGAGAAAGTAATGGATCTGATTCACCAGCATTTCTTACCGTACTCAGTGACAAAGGAGGCATCTGACATTTATTTGGATGCTTGGATGGAATGCACCAGAGGAAGGAAGGATAGAATGCCTTTCTGCTTATAGATTTGAGGTGGAAAAGAAGACGCTGCCAGAAGATGCTGCCAGGTTTCATACCATCAAATAGATGGTATGAAAATAATCATAGGGTTGCCCAGGGTTTTATAGTTCGTCTGCTCTAACCCACCCATTCACCCACAATCAGTTTAGGGACCCAGAGCTAAAACAAAACAAAACAGAGCATGCTAAAGCTAGATGAAGTTGTTATATGACTCCATCCTGATCAGGGATGATAGGAATTGTGGTCCAATTCAGCGAAGGAATACTAGATTGCAAAGGCTGCTCCAAATGCTTTCTCAGAGTTTGATTGAAAACCTCTGTTGAGAGGGAACGGTCTAACTCTCCAACTTTGTGCCATACTGTTTAATCTCCTGGTATGATCTAAGTGACAAAGAAACATAGTTCACATTAATTGTGTCCTTGCCAATGTTTATTCTTTGTCCTCGGAATTTAAAGCATTCGAGGTATGTTAATCTCTAAATGCGTTGGGACTATTAACTCCCAGAATCCTTATTCAATGGAAATCCTGGGAGTTATCTTCACACATCTGAAAGGCACCTGCTGTGACTTTTGCTCTATGTGATACTAAGGGGTCCCCAAAAAGGATGGTAAGTTCCAGAACTAGATCAAACACAATAATCCTGATTTTAAAAAAATACAAGCTCAACTCATAACTCAGATTTGGGTGGAGCAGTGAATCTTAAACTGGAGGTATTTGTAGCCTATTTCAGCAAGAATTTTTTAAACTATAGCTTGATAGCTGATGCCTTAATTAAAAACAACCTCTCCCATGACATGTTTTAAAGGAAATTTGTAAAGTAAAATACTTTAAAAAAAATATTTCTTTGATCCTTAGGAATCATAAACCAAGCAACGCATCTTATCCTCAAATGACTATGCCTGGAAGTGAGCTATTAAAATCCCTGAGTGGTAAGCTTTGATGGAAAATGCTAGCACGCCCTGGACTGCAGCCATGTAAACATGCTACTGTAGTAATCATAATAGTGATACAAGGAACAATAACTTCAGCCTTAGGAGCATCTGTGGGTGCTTATTTATTATAGTTAGATTGCTGTTTTCTCACATTACTATCTGCTGCACAAGAAAGGAACTTTCCACACCATGGAATTCCTTTTGTTTTGTAGATACAATAACTGCGGTATACTTTCTCTTCACTGTTGTGTTGAAGAAATAATTGTATACAAAAAATATGCTATGCATTTTGAGTGTAAGTTGCTTGTATTGATGGCAACTTTATGTCATAGTTCTAGCAATATTTGACAAGGTGCTGGAACACCAACCAGACATGTTTGGGGTAGATTAGTTTCAATTGAAGATGTAGCCAAGATTCTTGAATCTCCTGGTCCCTTACCAGTAAACTAGACTCTTGCCTTCTTTGCAAGGACTGAAAATGTCAAGGCTAGAAGGAAGAAAATTGAGACTAAATTGTGAGACTAAACTCACCCCCCCCCCACACACACATGGGGCAAAATTCACTTAACAAATCTGTCGCTTAACAACAGAAATTCTGGACTCAATTGGGGTCGTTAAGTCGAGGACTACCTGTACCTGAAATATCATAAGCTTACCATTTACTTATTTATTTATTTTTCACATTCCTGAACCACCCATCTCTCTCAAATAGAGAGCCTCTTTCAGCATTACATAAATATCATGACCTTACCTGTGTTTGAGAGCGGGGAAGCACACACCTCCCCTCTCATTTAGTTCTCTTACATAAGCCTTATTTCTGGGTTTAGATTCATGCAAAACACGGCTATACCTTATCAGAAATAATTAGACACTCTAATTAATTTATTGATGACAACCTGGAAAAGAGTTTCATCTGTCCCTTTTACACTCCAGCAAGTTCTCCTACCTTTTTGCTGTTGTTGTCATTAAATATGAGGATGGTTCCATATGACCATAGGCTCCTGAGCTCTGCAATCATTAGGGATCATTACCTGCTTTTCATCCTCCCTGAATTGCAAAAAGTTATGTATTATTACCAAGTAGGATCTCAGAACGGCTTATAATTTAATTTGCATGAAGGAGAGTCGTGAATATTTAACAGACTTTATTGCTCAGAATGAGAAGTTTGAATATATCATGCTGTTTTCTCCAGAAGCTTCTCAGTCTTTGGGAGATTTATAAATCATTTTTGTGACTTGTTGGTCCCCATTTAAGCATTTATTTAGAGGATTGTTGATCCATGCTGAGGAACCTCTTACTGTATAATCAGACATTGGCTTATAATCACACAATTGTCTGGTATCCAGATCCCACCTGTCCATTTGGTCTTTAAAAATGACATTCCTAATTTTGCCTTGGTGTCACATTTTACAATCCATGTCGGAGTCTGAAGCAAGCTTGCCCCGTTCTTCATTGTTTTCCAGACATTTCAGCTAAAAGAGCCGTGATCTTTTTCACAAGGAGCTTTGCCCATCCTTGTCCTGTGAAACCTTGATGACAGAAACAGCATGATCTTCCCTAACTGAACAAATCTGTACTCAATATAATTAGGATTCATATGAAGGGGTTTGAATGGATGACCTTTGGGTATCCCATTGTTTTCACCCTTCCCCTTGGGAATGGCTGTATATCCCTCTTCACTTGGTGAAGAATACTTACAATGTTATTAAAATAGTCGGATATTTTGGAGTATTTAAAAGAAATATTAACAGAGCACAAGCAAAACTTATTTTCTCCCTATCTTGTTGCCTCTACTCTGCCTTCTTTTCCTCTGAGAGTTGGTATAGAGCTGCCTCCTCAATGTGATGCCCTAGATGTGCAAACTGCAATTCTTGCCATCTGCAACCAGGCTGTGCCTCTCAGCAGCACTGCCTAAACCTGAAAGCATAAAGAAATTTATCTTTAGGCGTGCAAAGTGTACATGATCACATGTGGATGTGTCAGTATTCTGGGTGACTTGGAAACGCACGTGATAACAGGAGCACCAGCAGCTGCCCTTCAGCATTTCAGAGCGCAGGCAAAACTTTTCAGCCATTGAGCCAACATAATTTTTTTACAGTAATTGTTCTTAGATCTTGCTGAGGGAAAAAAAAGTGTCCTCTTTTAGCCAAATCTCAGAAGTGAAAGAGAACAATTTTACAACTGAATTAAAGGAGAAAATTATTCATTTATGCAGTAAAAAAAAAATCTACAACTTGTTTCCCGTCCTGTATGTAATCAAGAGACGGCTAGGGATTAGGCAATATGAGGGGGTGGTAGGGGGGGGAGAGGAAGAGAGAAAGACCCCCCACTTCTCAGACCTCCAAAGTCCAGTAGTTGTTCTTGTTTTTGTTTTATTTTTGCTATCTTTTGTCAAAGACATTTATCAGAGATGTAGCGTAACACTGAAAACATAGTTTCCAGGAAGGGAAGGAAGCATTGGGTCACAACATCATCACTACCCTTTTCCAGAAAACAAGCAAAGGGTGATGATAACAAGGCCAGTGGTATGTGCTGCAGAGGAACGTGTCTCAATAGGGGAAATATGTAAACTAGCCTGTGCTACTAAAGATTCAGATTTTTTTTTTTACAATACTTTTCTCTCCAGCAGGGGCTAATGAGATACACTTTGGCCCAAAAGCAAGCCTGATGGAAGCTAAAGAGAAGACCATGTAGAAGTTTTTTGTTTTCCCCTGACAAGGCAAGAATTTGTTCTGTTAAATCAGGAACAATTCAGCTTGGCCTGATTTTCCATTCTATCAGTATGGGATATCAAGACTCCCTTGACAATTTCCAATTTCTGTAGAAGTGAGAAGTCTATCTACCCACCAAAGGGGACTGAGTCCAGCACATCTGTGCTGTTTGCAACTCTCGTGTGATTCCATTTGTTATGTATTAAGGTTAAACATGAAGTTAAACTGTTTACACCAAGGTCCGCTTTGCAGAGCGGGAAAATGAAGACCGCTAATTGGTTGAACCAGCCGGCAGCCCTCTATTTAAGAGAGAGCTTCCAGGCTGGTTCCTTTGCTGGATCTGACTGTATTCAATAAAGAGCTGTTAGTCACTATACTGCCTCCAGCCTCTTCAGTACCAGAACTTAACACTATTAATTGAGCTAAATATTTATTTAGGTATGCTACAAGGAATAGAAGTACTATATGAGCAGGGTCGGGTTCCTAATTTTTTTACTACCACTCTGTGGGCGTGGCTTATTTTGTGGGTGTGGCTTGCCAGCCATGTGACTGGGTGGGTGTGGCTTCTTGGACTGCTGAAGGGAGGGGAACTGAGATAGGTCCTGCCGCCCATTCCCCCTCCCCTCAGCAGCTCGAGAAGCCTCGAACGTGCAAAAATGCCTAGGATCATCACCGCGCATTCGTGGCTTCTCGGACTGCTGAAGGGAGGGGAATGGAGATAGCTCCTGCCGCCCGTTCTTTCAGCATCTCACACGCTCCCTCAGCCATCCTCCCCTGCTTGGACTCACTGTGGGGTAGGAAGGCAGCGCATGAGCAGTGCCGGAAGCTCAGCTTCTGGGCATGTGCAGAAGAAATTTTTTAAAAAATTAAAAAAACTTTTTTTAAAAAAATGGCGGCACCCAGGCATTGGCAACCGATCGCACCGGTACTGTGACGTCACCAGCGGGCCGCTACCGGTGCTATAGAGTGGACCGCACCTGTAGGAACCCATCACTGTATATGAGGACCCAGATTGTTGGGGGCAATATGCTGACTCTGTAAACCGCTTAGAGAGGGCTGTAAAGCATTGTGAAGAGGTACATAAGTCTAAGTGCTACTGCTATATGCATCTACTTCTACTGCTTTGGTATTGATCAAATGTGGGAAGGCCTGTAGTTCATCTGGGTGAGCAAAGGGGAGAGTTTGTTACAATTCATGCTAACATTTCATTTTGAATGACAAGCACATGGTTCACAGGGATTTCTGCCCCAAATTGGATTTTGGGCATTGTGGTTTTGTACATTGACAATATTCCTTCTTCTATGTGGCCATGCAAAATTTGCAACTGTGCCTTGCGAGAATTATCCAAACAGGCCACTGTAGCCACACTTGTTTTGAATAGGTTCACAGATCTAAGTACCAGAGGTCAGTGTCATCCATTGTAGGAAAGCATGAATGTGTTCTGTGATGAAATGAGAAAGCGGTGGATTTGTTTCCCGTTCAGGAAATTGCAAGAATGCAAACAGGAAATCAGTCAGGGATGCACTGATGGACTGTGGCGCCAAAGATCTGGTAAAAATGATACATGTCTAAAGTTGGTAGCATTGCATATTTGCACAGCACTTTCAGCCCTTCTGCACTTATTAGCTCAGTTCCAATTTTCGTGCTGCGCAAATGCTAAAGTCAGTTCCAATGGCTGAGTTCTTTGTTTTCCATATCATGTATTTGTTTTTTAGGGGGAACTTAAAAAAATACAATTGTCTATCCATCTACACATCAGAAAAGGTAAGGAGCCAAGCCTCTGCTTCAGTAGTGTAATAGGAGTACAAGTAGTCCTCGAGTTACGACCACAATTGAGCCTAAAATTTATGTTGCTAAGTGAAATATTTGTTAAGTGAGTTTACCCCATTTTACGGCTTTTCTCACCACAGTTGTTAAGTGAATCACTGCATTTATTAAGTTAGTAACATGGTTAAGTGAATCTGGAAGGTCGTAAAACAGATCACATGACCCCAGGACACTGCAACCGTCATAAATACGAACCACTTGCCAAGCATCTGAATTTCGATAATGTGATCATGGGGATGCTGCAATGGTCGTAAGTGTGAAAAATGGTCATAAGTCACTTTTTAGTGCTGCTGAAACTTGAAGTCACTAAATGAGCTGTTGTAAGTTGAGGACTACCTTACTGGTTGTGCACAGGAATGATCTGTAGCTACCACATTTTGCATATGTTTTGGATAGTGTCCCAACTGACAGCTAAACTATTGAAATTGAACAGAATTGCTAGGAAATTCTGATTCTCTCACCTGTCCCTCCAAGTTCTTTTACAAGGTATGTAAACTTTAGGTGATAAATATTTTGCAAGTACAAGGAGCATATCTTTGTTATTGTTTGCATCATAACTAAAACTCCCTCCTGACCAGCTAACATTTCAGAATGGTTTTAGAAATCACCTTAGCTTTTATATTAGAACATAGTAACTCATGACTCTTCATCTAATCAGGTGGATTACAGTTCATAGAGGCTTATGTTATCATAAATATACCTTTGGACTTTCTAATGTCACAAGATTTTTATTGACTTTACTACAGTGGGAACGATGAAGGACACCTCTTCTTTTAATTAAAAAAAAGAATGACAGCTACTCAGTGGTAGAAATAAAAATTATTTATTTGTTAAATTTATTTGCCGCCTATCTCACCGTTGGGTTACTCTAAATGGCTAATAATAATCTTTGGGCTCTAGGTGGCTAATAATAATCATTCAGTGTTATACAAGCATTCATAAATTATATATCCTGAATCAAAATTCACAATAAAAACATTTCAGTTGAACTAATCAAAAGGGGAAAGATAACAAAAGTTTGAATATTCTTGTCACAGGCAAAACAAAACAAAGCTTGATCAGATTACTGGAAATCCCCCTTCCTTGTTTCTGTCAGAAAAAGACTAATTCGAATGTTGATAAATGATATCAGTAAGGACACTTTTTGTTCCAGCAGAACTTCCTCCTTTGTAATTTCCACATTCTTTCCCTATTGTCACTGCCCAGAAAAGTTTTAGAACTTAATTACCATTTGTAATTTATCATCCCCTCCCCACCCCCCCATGCACAAAAGGGGGGGGGAACCCCTTCAAGCTGGAGTCCATGGCTCTCCTCCTGGTTTATCTTTCCAACTATCTGCAAGATAAGCTTTGCTGGGCTAGTGCTTTTCACGGCTCTGCAGGAATCTGAATTTTAACAGAATAATAGAGTTGGAGGTCTTCTAATCTAACACCCTGCTCAAGCAGGGGACCCTACACTACTGCACACAAACTCTTCTTTAAAACCTCCAGGGATGGAGTTCCCACAACTTCTGAAGGCAAGCTGTTCCACTGGTTAATTGTTCTCACTGTCAGAAAGTTTTTCCTTAGGTCTAGGTTGCTTCTCTTTTTGATTAGTTTCTATCAATTACTTCTTGTCCTGCCTTCTGGTGCTTTGGAAAATAGGTTGACCCCCTCTTCTCTGTGACAACCCCTGAGATATTGGAACACTGATTTGAATGTTGCCTCCCTAAGCACTGTAATACGTACTGTACGTATTACACTGTCCTACGTACTGTATAACAATTTTCTGTACAACATATGGTTTATCCCTAAGAAACAGCATCTTTGTCACTGAACAAGATTATTGCTGCCTCTCTCCCTTTCTTCTATTTGTCTTCTTCCACCCCTCCCCCAGTCAAAATTTATCATGTGAGAAGAGACAAATCCTGGTCTTAGCACTGGCTGGCAGTTTACACAACTAATCCATGGCCTATGTGTGATATTAAAATATTGATTTTGATAATCGGGTAAGTATGTTTTCACACATTAATGAAAACTGATTATAATTGAAGTAAACCGATCCCCCCAAGTTTATCAGAATTTTTTTTAAATTTTATTTTTTCCTCCACAATGTCCATACACATATCAATGCATATACCTTAAAATATATCAATTACAGTCATAATTACACATTTCTATATAATCAATCATAATAATATCCTAATTTACACCTACTTTATATTATTTATCAGTCTGTTTCTCCCTTTTCCTTTTACATTCCCCTCCCTCTACCTCCCTCCCCTCCTCACTACCTTCTTACTCCTTCTCTCCCCCTACCTACGTCCTTCCACTCCTCCTTTGTTTATCAGAAATTTTCAAATATTTGATGGACTGCTGTGCAAAAGATGAGACAGCTTCATTCTCCACTGTTTAGAATGGTATGACTGATTAATAAGGCAATAATTTCTAGTTAAGTATTAGGAAAAAACAGTTTAATACAGTAGTGGGATGGAATGCCCTTGGAATTCATGGTACTTAACCAGAAACTTTGTAGTCATCTGTCAAAGATGTTGTAGTTGCAAGATTCCTGCACTGGTTCCAAGGGCTGGACAAGATGACTTCCAACATCTGTATAATGTTATGACCACAACTAGCTCTGAACATCTGCTTTGAAAGTCAAAACAATAACCTTTCCCTCCCTGAAAAGCATCTCCGACATCTCAAATCTGGAGAACCATGCTAGAAGAAAGTCCAAATATGGAGTCTACATTTTGTGACTGATGGTTTTCAATTCTTCAGTGTTCAGTCCTAGCCAAGAAATCAATCTAGCTTTGGCCTGAGGGCAGGGGATGGGAAAATAGCTTGCACACTGAGGAAAGCTACTATTTACATAAAATTGTAAAGAGAAAGAGAGTTTGCTACAGTGGTTAAATATGCTGCACTAGAACTTTGGGGATTTAAGTCAGAGGTGGGATTCAGCAGGTTCTGATCAGTTCTGGAGAACCAGTAGCGGAAATTTTGAGTAGTTCGGAGAACCGGTAAATACCATCTCTGACTGGCCCCGCCCCCATCTATTCTCTGCCTCTGGAGTCCCAGCTGATCTGGAGGAAATGGGGATTTTGCAGTAACCTTCCCCTGGAGTGGGGAGGGAATGGAGATTTTACAGTATCCTTCCCTTGCCACGCTCACCAAGCCACGCCATGCCCACCAAGCCATGCCCACAGAACCGGTAGTAAAAAAAATTTGAATCCCACCGTCTCACCTTAGGCACAAAAGCTGAGTGACTTTGGGCTGGTTACTCTCCCCTCAGCCCTAGGATGAAAGCAAGAGGAAACCACTCCTGAAAATATTGCTAAGTAAATTCTGTGGACTTGGCCATATAGTTGCCAGGACTCAAAACTGACTCAAAAACCAACTGACTGATTGACTGACCAATAAGAGGAATAGGTGGGACATGCTAGAAAAAAGATTGCTCACTGGGAGGCCAGGGATCTCCATGGAGGTATCTAAAAAATTCAAGATGGCAGCTGCAAATAGATGTCTGATACCCTGCCCTTTGTTTCATGGGTGACACATGCGTCACAAATAAAAAGGCTTTAATTCATGAACACAGTCCACCATTTTGACTTTGTTTTTACTACCCCTTCAGCCAGCTTTCCTAATCACCCATAATTCCATAACATAGGATGATCAGCAGCTATCTTTTAATATTGTAGATCTGTGTGGACGTTAGGTGTATCACTTTTTTTTTACAGAGATGGTTGCTGTTCAATAAGCATGATCTATTTCGTGCCTGTTAAAATGCAATAACAAATCACTTAATTTTTGTAAAATATTTTTATATGCCAGCAGTGCTTTGGAAACATTTTACTCCTTATAATATTTACAACTCTGTAAGTCAAGTAAGTATAATTAACTCTTATTTTGCAGAGAACAAGTAGCAAAAGGCAGAGAGCATTAAACCACCTAGTACCATCATGGCAGAAGCAAAATCCAAGAATTCTTGATCCATAGTTTAAGCCAGTGATGGCGAACCTTTTTTGGCTCGGGTGCCAAAAGGGTGCACGTGCCCACACCCATAATACAATGCCCCCCCGCACATGCGTACAACCCCCCGCTCCCCCATGCATGCACAACCCCCCGCACTGCCCTCCCTGCGCATGCGCACAGGCCTCACTGAAGCCTCCAGACTTCCGGTAGGCGCTTTGGGTTGTTTTTTGCTCTCCCCAGGGTTCAGAAAAGCCTCCTGAAGCCTGGAGAGAGCGAAAAATGGGCCAACAGGAAGTTCGGAAATGAACTTCCTGTTGGGCCATTGGGCCGTTTTTGCCGTCCCCAGGGTTTAGGGAAGCCTCCTGAAGCCTGGGGAGAGCAAAAACGGCCAAAAAGAAGGCTGAAAATCAGCTGGCCAGCGCGTGCATGCATGCTGAAGCTGACATAGGGCAACCCCTTGCGTGCTCTCAGAAATGGCTCCACGTGCCACCATTCGCCATCACTGGTTTAAGCTGTCTATTATGCTGCAATAGCTTCTGGCATCATAGAGACAGTTCTTGTGTTCTTCTGTGTTGGGAGGAATGCACCCATCACTGTGTGTCTTCCACCCTTTGGTTAGGAATTAGAAAGGCTGACACCTCACCACACCATCTGTCTGCCTGCAAATGTCTAAACATGGTTTGCAAGGGCTGAGTTTATTTTTTAATTGGAGTAACTTGCAAACCCTAGGAGTTGTGGTATGCTAAATATCGGTATTCCTAAAAGACCAGTTGAAACTTCTTCTAGATCAGGAACATTTTTTGCTTTCTTACAACATCATCAGAATGGTCAGATCAGCGTTTGTTTAAAGAATTATGGAGGTCTGGAGCATAACTTTTTGATTGGGGGTTTTAAGCAGCGAAATTGATAGTTTAACTTCCCTCCCTCCATTT
Organism: Diadophis punctatus similis; assembly: GCA_023053685.1. Classification (NCBI taxonomy): domain Eukaryota; kingdom Metazoa; phylum Chordata; class Lepidosauria; order Squamata; family Dipsadidae; genus Diadophis; species Diadophis punctatus. Next base: position 44,623,447 of record JALIGW010000003.1, read on the forward strand.
TGTGATGAAGCAAACAATGTTTTTCTATATCTGCACATTGAGCTTGGCATATAGTTAACAAACACAAAACAGAGTAACAAAAATGAGTTCTACTCAGCTGCTATAAAAGAACTGTATCATGGTGAAAGCTAGTTTACAACTAGCTCAGAATGACCAGCTTCCATTGTATAGAGCAGTGGTCACCAACCGGTGGTCCACGAGAAAATTTTGGTGGTCCACAGAAAAATTATTTGCATTTTTTATATTGCACTAAATCAGGGGTCCTCAAACTACGGCCCCTGGACCGGATACCTGCAATGAACGTTTGTGTTGCTGTAGAGAGTCTCCCCCTCCGGGTCGGAGGGGGGCAGAAATTCCAACTTGGGGTCTGCTTCAGCCTCCTGGTGCGGGCCTTTGGGCGAAGACTGGAGGGAAGCGCCGGTGGTGGTGAAGAGCCAGAGGGCCTTGTTCCAGTGGGACTGCATCATGGCCTGGAACTGGCTGACCATCTCAGCCCGCTAAGCCTCCAGGCACCGGTACCTGGCCTTGCACTCCCGCAGGTCTTCCCTCTGCTTGGGAAGCCTATGCTCATTGTCCTCAGTGAGGTGCTTCTACTGAGCCTCCTCGGTCAGATCCAATTTGAACTGAGCCAGCTGTTTTGCCAACTCTTTCTCGTGGTGGCTGCTTAGCTCCAACAACTGCTTCCTGTTGGGGCCCTAAGGAGCCCGGGCAAGCAGGCGAGGAGTGGCTGGGAGGGGAGGGGCGAGTAGAGGCTGGCGAAGTACCCCTCGACGTGAGTGACATTAAGTTGGCCACGTCCACCCAGTCACATGACCACCTACCCACGTCCACCCAGCCGGTCATTAGGCAGATCATATTAGTGGGATTTAAAATTATGAATTTAGTGGTCCCTGAGTTCCAAAAGGTTGGTGGCCCCTGGTATAGTTGTAAACTAGCTAGTTGTAAACTAGCTTTCTGAGCTAGTTGTAAACTAGCTTTCACCATGATCTAAAGAGTTATAGGAGTCTAAAACAGGAAACTATTTTGGGTGCATAAATAATTTCTTTATCTTACTGTCTCAAATTTTGGAGCAGTGATGCATTCTCATTGCCCCCAATATAACTAAGAGTTTGTCTTCAGAATTCACTCTTTTGAAGCATATTCAACCAAGCCAAGGCTAAGTAGACTGTACTTCCTGCCCACAGATGTTGTCCTTCTGCGTCCTTAGTTGCTCAGTAACTCTAATGCAACCCAGCTATTAAAGTTTTTCTTTCAGTTTGCTCTCATATGACTTTCCAATACAACTTAATCACAATTCAGTCTCTCTGGTTTCTTTTCTTAAATATTGGAAAAGTCCTCTGCTTGTTGAAGAGAGGATGCTCCTGAAATTAAAATAATCACCGAAGTATCAACATTATTAGACATCTTTGGTGGGCCTGTCCTCAACCCGTTTTTTGTAGTTCCTAGAAGTCTCTTTCATTGTATTGAAAAATTTGGGGTTTGTAACACTAACCCAGTTTAAAGAGATTCCCCCTAACCCTCCCCATATTGAGAAATACTGACAGTACCTATATGCATGATATAGTTCCATCCACTTTGCTTTTTCATCCTATATGTTGAAATTCCCCAAAAAGCTCACACACCCGTTCTTAACCTAGTAGATTGTAGATTGATTACAAGAACGGAAAAAGCAGCTCTTTCACCAACCATCACCTAATGTTCCAGAACAATAAAATAGTTTCCTAGTGAGCAGGAAATATCCTTTTCTGAAAAGTGGATAATGATTGCAAAAGAAGATTTGGAGACATGTCAACATCAGCCTTTAATTGTTTCTTACCCATTTGTGGAATTTTATAGTGAGTTCAAATGAGGTTGTCTTCCAAATGAGGAGGGTGCAGAATTAGTGCTTATTTATTTTATTTATTTTATTTTATTGTTCTTATAAGCCACCCAATCCCGTAGGACTCAGGGCAGCATACAACAGAAAAAAAGAACAATCAGCAAATACAATAAAACAATTTTAAAAAGTTAAAAATAGTTAAAAACCAGTCATCCATGGGGGCATTAAGATCTATTTTCACCCTGCCTGCAGGAAGAGCCATGTCTTAATGGCTTTCCGGAAGGCCAGCAAGGTGGGAATAGTTTGGATCTCTGGGGGTAGTTGGTTCCAGAGAGCTGGAGCCCCCACAGAGAAGGCTCTCCCCTTTGGTCCCGCCAACCGACATTGTTTGGTTGAAGGGACCTGGAGGAGACTGACTCTGTGGGACCTAACTGGTCGTAGGGATGTATGAGGTAGGATGCGGTCCTTTGTGCAAAATGCCCCCTCCTTTCTGTTAACTCCATGACATTATAAGTGTGAGAGACTTCAGAAGCCCTGCATATATCGATAAAGACTGTTTCAAGGCAGTGACTACCTCTTGTGAATCAGCAGCCTTAGCACTTGAAGGGATTCTTGTCTCACCCCAACTCATATCTTCAGGGATCCCATTATAATGATCTGATTAGGTAAAGGGGTACAAAGGCATAAGGGGGATTGAAGACAAAGAGGGGGAAGGGTGTTGTGTTCAAATATTGATTTCAGGGGACAGGAGAAGATGGTCTTTTGGTTGGCGTACTCCACATTTGATGCTTGGCAAGAACGGCAAGCAAGACTTGGCTGGTGGCTCTCTGTGTATGACCTGTAGCGCAAATTACCTGTAGTGTATGATTAGGGGACTGGAGGCTAAAACATATGAAGAACGGTTGCAGGAACTGGGTATGTCTAGTTTAATGAAAAAAAGGACTAGGGGAGACATAATAGCAGTGTTCCAATATCTCAGGGGTTGCCACAAAGAAGAGGGAGTCAAGCTATTCTCCAAAGCACCTGAAGGTAGAACAAGAAGCAATGGGTGGAAACTAAACAAGGAGCGATGCAACTTAGAACGAAGGAGAAATTTCCTGACAGTTAGAACAATTAATCCGTGGAACAGCTTGCCTCCAGAAGTTGTGAATGCTCCAACACTGGAGGTTTTTAAGAAGATGTTGGATAACCATTTGTCTGAAGTGGTGTAGGGTTTCCTGCCTAAGCAGGGGGTTGGACTAGAAGACATCCAAGGTCCCTTCCAACTCTGTTATTCTATTCTATTCTAAATCATATAAACATATCCACAACCATAATGTGCTGTTACACAAATACCGATGAAAATAGTAAAAAAAAATCAAATTCATTCGCATGACGCCACCGGTTTCTTCGGTTCTGCGGCAACCAACAGGTAAGAGCGTACCGGCAGGAACCCACCTCTGCTTCCTAGGTTGGTAAAATGAGGAGCCAGATGATTGGGGGCAATATGCTGACTCTGTAAACCACTTAGAGCTGTAAAGCGGTATATAAGTCTAAGTGCTATTGCCCCAAAACAGGCAGAGGTTTGATCACACCATTGTGGCTGCAACCTTGATGGGTTTTTTTTTTTACCATTCTCTGTTGCCTACCTGGCCCCTAGTCTGAAAATCTTAGATCCCTTTGATCTGCATCATTTCGTTGGATATCTGAAAGGAAGGATGAAACTTTGGCTAGGATGGTTTCATTTGAATTCATTTGTGAGGGAAAAGCAGAGAGCATTCACTGATATCAAACACCTAAGAGGTGATAGAAGAAATATTATATGCTAAAGGAGGCAGGCAAGAAGTTTCGTTTTATCTCCCTAAACCTATTCTTTCTTGTCTTAGTCTAAAGAAAGAAGGAGATAGACTTGTTTCAATAAAAACTGACTCAAGTGGAATGTGGAGTCATGTAAGCAGGATACCAAGGATAACACTAAAGCTAATACTACCTTTATTATAAAATTACAATAAAGTCTGAATGCACTTCTCTCCTCCCTACCCTTTCCTTCAAGAGAACTAAGGAGGTCAGTAGCACTTTCTCAAATTACATTCCTGCTTTGAACTCAGATTTCTCTTATCTAGCCATTGTCTTCTTTCTGTTCCTCAGGGTTATCCTCACAATCCATTACATCCAGATGTATACTATGTATTAAACTATTCAAGACACTCCTTTTTGCCACAGCCTCTTTTAATATCCAGTGGGATGATCTCATCAGAGGAACAAAAGATCCCACTTCCTGATGCAACAGGTTGGAAAAACCAGTGCAGACAACAACACATACCCAAGGGCCTTCAAAAGTAGCTGTGGAGGCAAAGATTACCCCACTATCTCCATCTTAACAGGAATTCTGAGCATCCCTCTCTCTCTCTCCAAGGAAAGCAGAATTTCAGAGCGATTGCCTTGCCTCCAACTAAATTGCTATTGAATCAGCTTTTGGTTTGTTTTGCCCAGGCAAAGCTGTTGATGCTTGGTTGCTTCGGTTTCTGCCCCTTCACACTGCACACTTGGGGTTTGGGTTCCTTCTATCTGTGCCGTAGTTAATCAGGTACAAGGACGATAAGAAGAAATGGCGGGGGGGGGGGGAATAAATGAAGCAACTGTTATAACAGCATCCTGTATCTAGGAAACCAGCCCAGGGAATTCTCTTGTTTTGGTCCTGAAGCTGAGCAGGAGTCACTCTCATCTGGATGTTGTATAGTATTGTCATAGCATGCTGAGGGTCCAGTTGGAGGTGGTCATTGGATAGTGATTTGTGAGAGGCCAGGCATAATGCTCTGCTTGTTGGATTCTGGGCTGACATTTCAGAAGTATGTTTCAGGGAGGTCACATGCATACCTTGGAGATATTTATTTATTTTATTTTATTTTGTTTGTTTGTTTTTTTGTTTGTTTGTCAAACATGTACAAGATAGTAGGTGTTTGCGTAAACATAACACAAGCAAAGAAGTACAGGTAAATTAGGCAATAGGACAGTAGGACAGGGACGGTAGGCACAATGGTGCGCTTATGCACGCCCCTTACAGACCTCTTAGGAATGGGGTGAGGTAGACTGTAGACAGTCTAAGGTTAAAGTTTTGGGGGTTTGGGGAAGAAACCACATATAGAAGAAACCTTATAGACAGCTTCAGTCTCTTTCATCCTGTATGGGTTGTCCCTAGCTGGCAGCAATTCCCCAAAAGTAACTGGACAGGCCAACAGTTGAAGCTGGATCTGCATGTCAAGGAAACGCTCTATGATAATCAAGCAGACAAAGTTTATTTCCCTATTAGGACAGAGAATCTGTTAGGTGTTGAGAGGCAGCTAGCTCCTGCTCAGGAAAGCAGCCACTGCGAGGCTGGGAGGGGACAGAGAAGGACAGGTTGCTTGGCCAAAAGCCCTGGGATTCCATTTTTGCTTCCAGGGTAGCAAAGGCTGCCCTTGTTCAATAGCATCTGGATGGGACAATGCAAGGGGATCAGGTATGGGCCGTGCCTGAGATGTTACATCCCAATGCCATAAAATTTGTACCAGATCACAATGTACTAGCTTGCAATGTGACTGTATAATGTCAATCATTATTCTCCAATTTCAAAGCACGGGACCAGGCTGCTTCCTCTTCCAGGCTGACATTGAGCAATAAATCAAGTACAAATGCCTTTTGCTGCTAGCTCCTGCTAATTAATACTCAGGCTCACCTTCCACTCACACTTCCACACATCACATTATTTTACAGAGGCCCGGAAGCCCAGTGAGAACATTCAGTATTATGAGGAAAAGAAGTCAATGATGGATGCAAACAGCAAGCACGCATTAGAGGGGCTAAAATGCCTCTGCGCTGCCTCTGTGATTTTTCTGTGTTTGCTTTGTTTTACCTTTCATCTTTAGAATACTGTATTCTTTTGTGCGTGTGCCAAACCCCCTTAAAACTGAAATAACAAATATATGTAAAAGGACATGTCATCCTCTCCTCTAAATAATGTTTTAGCATCTAAATATGAGCCAGCAATGTGCAGCGGCAGCCAAAAAGCCAATGCAATCCTAAATTGCATTAATAAAGGGATACAATCTAGGACTAGGGAGGTATTAATACCACTCTATAAAGCCTTAGTTAGACCACACCTAGAGTACTGCATCCAATTTTGGTCACCACACTACAAAAAAGACATTGAAACTCTAGAGAAAGTGCAGAGGAGAGCGACCAGGATGATTAGGGGACTGGAAACTATAACATACGAAGAGCGACTGCAGGAAATGGGCATGGCCAGTCTGGCAAAGAGAAGGACCAGGGGAGACATGATAACAGTGTTCCAATACTTGAGGGGCTACCACAGAGAGGAGGCGGTCAGGCTGTTTTCCAAGGCACCAGAGGGCCAGACGAGGAATAATGGATGGAAGCTGACCAAGGAGAGATTCAATCTGGAAATAAGGAGAAACTTTCTGACAATGAGAGCGATCAACCAGTGGAACAGCTTGCCTGCGGAGGTTGTGAGAGCTCCAACACTTGAGACTTTCAAAGGGAGATTGGACTGCCATTTGTCTGAAATGGTGTAGGGACTCCTGCTTGAGCGGGGGGTTGGACTAGATGACCTACAAGGTCCCTTACAACTCTAATAATAATCTAATCTAAATAATCTAAAATCTAAATCTGGCCGTCTTAACAGCATTATGGGCCCCGGGCAAAGCAGTGTCCATGGGCCCCTACGACAACTCCTCACAGGAATAAAAATGTAAATGGTCAATAAAATTAAACATATATTTGCATGTTAGTATTAATAAAAAATGCAGTAAAATGTAATAAATATGTTGCTGTATTTATATGATACAAGGTGCATTGAAGGGTTAACATACACAGATTAGTATGGGGCCCCTATGCTCGTGGGGCCCCACGGGCAAGTGCCCATCAGGCCCATGTGTTAAGACAGCCCTGATGTCCATGTAAAGTCACTCCAACTTGCAGAATGCAAATACACAAATTGTACGGGTTCAAGAATTGCCTCTTAGCATCACTGCCTTTCCACTCTAAGTTATGAATCAGCGTAGAGGTTAAGGAGTACGCAGTAGCAGCAAGAAAGAGGAAGTATCACAGTTTTGATCACATTTCCCACGGGAGAATTGTGTTGTGCTTACTCTCATTGAGTAGTATTAGTGATTAAACTGGGAGAATTGTATGTTCATTCCCAAAGGAAAATTTTTGCTCGGCATCCTCCCCCCCCCATCTGCTGCTAATGATCGGATCCTTTTTTAGAATGATCAAGCGGAAGAAAACATGTTCTCCTCTGCCTTGCTTTCTCCGTGTGATCTCTCAAAGAGCTTGGCTAGATTGAAGTATGGTTGGAACCCAAACGGGGTGGGGGTGGGTGGGTGGGGGAAACCATTTGCCCTACCTTTCTCCCACCAGCCCATGATCTCCGGGACCTGTTGCCCTAAGGCAGGGGAACAGGCTTTCCCATGATCAGGAAGGTCAGCATTCCTGCTTGAGCTCACAAAGCCAGGAATCTGGAGAATGCACCTGAGAAATGAGCAATTCTTTTCATTCCAGGAGGCGGTATGCAGAGATGCAGAATGCCGCCCCGGGGCAAGCTCAACTTCATTTGGTAAAGAAGCAGAATCCCCATCTGCCTGACCTGCAAAGATATGCTTTTTGTAAATTGCTTTTGCTTTTGACTAGGAACAGGAACTACTAGAAGACTCATTAGCTCTCAGCTCCTAGCAGCAGATGTTCCAGAGGGGACATGACAGCCGCTTCCTAGCCTTGTCTGCTATGAACTGACCTATCCTGAGCTGCACCATCTGCCCTTTGGTACTGCTCTGTCAAAGGATAGTCCAGTGATGTCATTTTTCATAAGGTAGTTTCTGCAAACCTCTTTTCACTGGCAATGGCACTTTTGTTTTTGCATATTGTTGGGTGTATTTCTAAGGAGAGGTTAGATGGTCACTGTAGAAGTAAAGTAGCCATGCTAAAAGCCTTTCCTTTAAAGATGTTTTGAGGGGGAGACCTAATTGTATCTGGGTGCTGCACTTTTAAATCATGCCACCACTGGTATGTTGGTAATGCCACCACCATATGACTGGAGGAGGAAGGGCATGTGCTTTGAGAGCCTGGTTTTAAAGAAAATGCTGTAAAGGGCATTAAGCTTCTCAGAGGCTTAAAATATTTTTCTCTTTTTATTTTCCAAGATTTCCACGGGAGCAAAATTTGTGAACCTTGGTGTCACAATCTCAGGCATTACAATAAAAGAGCTATTTATCACTTGATGTGGCCTGTGTGTTCCTGGAAAAGTGGCTGCATGTAAGTCTCCAAAGAATAATACATGAGCCAGCTGGATGTCCCGCATGCAATGTATGCTTTTCACCTTGTTGAAACACTTTGGGACATTCCAGGACCTCAGAACTTTCTCTACTTTTCCAGGATCTCATTGAAAACTCGATATGGCTCCATATTTTGCATAGGAAAGCCTTCTTCCTTTGAGAAAGCTTGGAAGAGGCCCTTTACTCAAAGCATTATATCAAGGTAAAATTTATTTTCAAAGCTGGCAGGGCTATAAAACCAAACACAGGAAGAATGGTATGTGGAAAGGCAGAACAATAGAATAGAATAGAATAGAATAGAATAGAATAGAATAGAATAGAATAGAATAGAATAGAATAGAATAGAATAGAATAGAATAGAATTTTATTGGCCAAGTGTGATTGGACACACAAGGAATTTGTCTTGGTGCATACAGCATGCTCTCGGTGTACATAAAAGAAAAGATAAGTTTGTCAACAATCATAAGGTACAACACTTAATGATAGTCCAGGTACAAATAAGCAATCAAATCATATTAGGAACCAGTCAATATAAATTGTAAGGATACAAGCAACAAAGTTACAGTCATACAGTCATTTGTGGGAGGAGATGGGTGATGGGAATGATAAGAAGATTAATAGTAGTGCAGACTTAGTAAATAGTTTGACAGTGTTGAGAGAATTATTTGTTTAGCAGAGTGATGGCGTTCGGGGAAAAACTGTTCTTGTGTCTAGTTGTTCTGGTGTGTATGCTCTATAGCATCGTTTTGAGGGTAGGAGTTGAAGCAGTTTGTTTCCAGGATGTGAGGGGTCTGAAAATATTTTCACAGCCCTCTTTTTGACTCGTGCAGTATACAGGTCCTCAAGGGAAGGCAGGTTGGTAGCAATTGTTTTTTCTGCAGTAAAGTTACCATTTTTCTCTCTTCAGTTTGCTAAAGTGGAATCATCGAAGCAATTGACTGACAGCTGTTTTCTCCTATGACTGGCCAAAGCAAGTTCCTGTGTTGTGATTCTGCATCTTTTCCACTTTTATTGTTTCTGTTTCATCCAGCCCTGAGAATGATCTTTCCCAGAAATATGGGTGTCTATTATAGTTAAACAGTTGCAAAATGTCATACAGATTATTGGCAACAGAATGTAATTTCTGGGGAATCCTGGTTTTCCTCTATTTCATTTTAGGTAAATGTTATAAATGTTGTTGCATAACATAGGCTCCAAAGTGGGAAACACGCCAGTTGAAATGTTAGAAATCAAAGGCTTTTTCACAAGATAAGTAAAAAATGCCTACAGTCAGATGGGGTATTACAGTTCCCTGTGTAGTTCTGTCTCTTTCCTAAATGAAGAAAAGTGGAAATGATTATATACAATGAAACAACTCATGCATATTTACACAATTGCCAGAATTCAGTGTGTTTCTGCTTCTGCTGCAGAATTTGGATTCCACTGATACAGAATCAAAAGATTTCACAAACCCAACTTATAAAAGCCACATAGAAAACACTATATTGAGGGATATGGATATATGTGATTTCTGTAACAGGACTATAATGGGCAATGTGTCACAGAATTGAACACTGTAAGAAAAGTGTTATTATAAAACTCTTTAGGATTTTGAGGACCCAGATTGTTGGGGGCAATATGCTGAATCTGTAAACCGCTTAGAGAGGGCTGTAAAGCACTGTGAAGTGGTATATAAAGTCTAAGTGCTATTGCTATTGCTACTTTAGGAGAACACTCAGGACAAAGAGAAACTAAACCTCTAACATCTAAAACATTAGAGACAAAAATATTTCAGTGAGAAATTCTGGGGACAAAGAGGAAGTTTATGTAGGAAGTTTTCAATAATGTGGCTTTCAGAAGAACAAGCTAGATGACGTAGGAGAGAATGAAACCACACAATTCTTAGATGACAGATCATCTGCAAATCCAGTCTCAAAACAACACTAAATCAGCCCCAAAGCCATTGGTTGGTTATAAATCTTTAGAGCAAGGTTTTCTTTGCATATTAGCATCAGAATGCTTTGCATTCATATATCAGGCTGCTGCCTGTATTGTATCGATATAGCTTTACAAGTCCATGTTTATTCAGGTCTTGGGTGCATTTTCAAGATATGACATTTTTCTTTTGAACCTCCTAGTTAGTTAGTATTTAAGATCTAATTTGCCTTCCCCTCTGCCTTACCACAATATCCAAATTGGCCTTAAAATGGTTAGGTGAGGCAAAAGTCCCTGTAACCCTGAAAACATTTGACCTCGTTGTCAATCCATGCTAGCTTCTGATAATCACAGAAAGATCTCCAAGGTCCTTATAGATTGATCACTCTCTGGATTATGATTTATCGTTCATGGAATGCAACTGAATTGAACTTGCTACAGTTCCAAAGTGGAATAGTAAAGATCTTCAAAGGGATGCTTCACTTTCTTGAAGATGCAACTTCACAAAGCTGCTCCCTGTTTCAGATTGTCTAGGCAAAATTTCAAGTTTCTTTAGGAACTTGATGAATTGTGGTAGAGCAAGGTGTTTCACAAGGTAAAATGCCTCACTGAGGGTAGATTGTCCGCAGTCTACACATCGCTATTCGAAACATTTTTTGCCAAACCAGAGCTTTGCTAAGAAATTATGTTTCTTCTCTTTCAAACAAAGTAGGTTGTAATATTTATTTCTTTGTTTTGGCATCTGCAGGCTCAATACACTGAAAAAGCTTAGTGGACTCTACAATTGGCTAGTACTGGGTTGGCCTAATGAAAAGGAAGATAGGGCTCCTGTGCCATTAAGAAGACATTTTAAGCAATTCCAGTAATTGTTTGTTTTCTGTCTTCTTTTGCATTTGTTCATACTACCCAATGGGTCTTTCTTCCCATATGCCCTGCCTGGCAACTGTTTTTACCTCTTCCATATCTTCATTGCCTTCATCTCAGCCCAGCCCATATCTGAGGCAGTTTAAAGCTTCACCTGTTCCAGTGTTAAAGTTAATTTTTTGCCATGGATGTGATCCATCCAGCATGATTCATCAGTTAAGTGCTCAGTGATAGTTGGGGATTGGATCCTGCCCAGATTTTATTGGCCACTTTACCATAGGCATGCTGGATACTGTTCTCCAGGGCCATTTTGGCTTGGGTTGCAAGAGAGACATGATATTTGGCTTCTTAAAAAGCCTTATCTATATAATTCCTAATCAGCATTTTCCATAACACTTAACAGGTCTTAAACATGGCTTTATCTTCTGTAAGAGCATAATCCAGTGCTAGGAAAGACAACGGCATTCTATTAGTGATGTGCATTATTGTTTTTAAAAAGTTTCTACAGTATTGATAAGAAGTTTCAGATAGCCATATTGTTTTACCTTGTTAAAAAAAACTCTGAAAGCAATGTACATGTGTTCAGAAATAACCTGGTTGATGAGTTATAATACAGATGTGAAGAGTGAAGAGCATCAACATTGTTCTTTACTACATCACCCAGTTCTCTCCACTTGCCACCTGTTAGTAAGACAACAGGTGGCTAAACCCACCATTCTAGGCATCAGTCTAAACTCACCCCACCCCCCATTAGAGTGATTGGTGGTTGTGTCCTCCCAACCAAAGGTGAGGTTGGTCAGAGAGGAAATTCATCAACCTGGTCCTTTAATTTGGCCTGGAAGAGGGACTGACAATGGGGACAACACAATACATGCTGTATTTTTCTGCTGTTCAAGGCTAATTGAGTCAGATTCAATTTGACCATGAGGAAGAGCTTATATCAAGCCATTTCAGAGCAGGATCAGTGCTGAAGGAGCATCAATCATAGTCTTTTCATTTGTAAAATGTGCATCCATTCACTTTCCTCCAAACTTGGGAGACAACTAAGCTTTCATGTTTTTTTTTCTTCCAGCAATGCTTTATTCTTTTGATATTGTCTGTATATATAAAGTGATCCAGAATAGATCCCGATTGCATTCTCACTTTGCCTCCTTCCTTGACTATGGCCTTATTCCCCCATCATTGCTTATCTAAGCCAGAGTTTGGGTTGCTAGCCATTTGCTTTCCCTTCTCCAATACAACCCATTTGGTGGCAACCACTTAGTAGTCCATCCATGTTCAAGCCATGCAGTGAGGTTTTTCACCTTAAGGCCTTGTTTAAACAGAGAGCGGTTCATTATCTCTGTTCCCACTCTAAAAATAAACAAGGGAGCAACTGTAATGCTGAAGCAGCCCCTTAAAAGGCCATTTTGTGGGATGGCTGGAATTCTTTCTCCTGCAACATTTTGCTGGGTTGTTTTTTTTTGTTTTTTTGAAGGAGGGGATCAAAGCCAAGAGGCAACTACCTGCCACTGTCAGTGAATGGAAATTAGTGTGATAAACTGGGTCTGGGCTGTGTCTCTCTTCTGAAACAGAAGTGCTGATCTCAGACAGGAGGTAAAGTTTCCCTGATCTGACATTTGCTGTCTATTCCTACATGAGATTTAAACTTCAGAGAGAAGGCACTGCTAAGGCACACTCCCTCTGTGTATTCTTCCTTTTCATCCCAACCCTAACCCCATGACTGGGGTTCATCCACATGACCTCATTTTTCACAAATGTTAAAGCAGTTGGCTTTCAGTCAGGAACAGCTGAAGAGCCATTTTCCTCCTTTTTTATATCCAAACAGGTTCAAGGGCATGCAATGAAAATTGACCCAGCTCCATCTGAGAGGGGAGGACACGGCCTGCGTACTTCTGTTGAAGACAATCACGCTGAGCACCCAGGCTCTAAAAAGACACCTAGGCCTCATGTATTCAGCAGGAAAGTAATCTATCAAATCCTGTGTTCCTTTGATGTTAGCCACTTTTGAATTGCCAACCCCTTTTGCAGCTGATTTCCTTGGTAAAAGGACATATTATCCAGGGGCGGGTTCCTAATTTTTTTACTACCACTCTGTGGGTATGGCTTGCCAGCCATGTGACCGGGTGTGCGTGGCTTGCCGGCCATGTTACCGGGTGGGCGTGGCTTCTTGGACTGCTGAAGGGAGGGGAACTGAGATAGGTCCTGCCGCCCATTCCCCCTCCCCTCAGCAGCTCGAGAAGCCTCAAACATGTGAAAATGCCTAAGATCATCACCGCGCGTTCGTAGCTTCTCGGACTGCTGAAGGGAGGGGAATGGAGATAGCTCCTGCCGCCTGTTCTTTCAGCGTCTCACGCGCTCCCTCAGCCATCCTCCCCTGCTTCGACTCACTGTGGGGTAGGAAGGCAGCGCATGCGCAGTGTCGGAAGCTTGGCTTCTGGGCATGCGCAGAAGAAAATTTTAAAAAAATTAAAAAAAATGTTTTTTAAAAAATGGCGGCGCCCAGACACCGGCAACCGACTGCACCGGTACTGTGACGTCACCAGCAGGCCGCTACCGGTGCTATAGAGTGGACCGCACCAGTAGGAACCCACCACTGATATTATCCCATCCTCTAATTCCAGATTCCTGATTTACAGGGATGTTTTCCTGTGTAAATAATACATACAGAATCACTGAGCAAATTGTCCTTTTTTCAAAAATGGTCCCTTCAGTAGAGTTAGTATATACATGTAAAAACTCAGCAGGCTTGCCGGCACACCTTTTAACTTGCAACAATATATTATTGCAATTTTATGGAACATCTGGATGCTATGTTAACTTATTAATTCTCATGCCATCTTTTAACATCCTTTCATCAGTTTTCCTCTTCTTAATGTGGACAATCTGTTTATGCAGAAAGATGATTGCCAGCAAAGAAACACCGTTTGCTAAAGGTGGTAATGTTCCATAGCACTTTATTTTTGCATGTGTTGGTAGCTCTGGCATCAACTGTGATGATTATCACCTTCCTCCCACTTTGATAGCAGTTAGGAATTATATGAGTTTATTCCAGCACCTTCGCAAGGCACCTAGTTGGAAAAGACTGAATGAGATGCTTGACAAAATATGATTAATTCTATTGAGTTTCATTAAGGTAGCCACTTGCAAAAAATCAACCAGTAGGGATTTTTCTCACTATAAAAATGCAGTGATACAGAATGTAGTTGTGAAATGTTTATCTCTTGTATAAGGGTATGTGAATACATCCAGAAAAAAAAGCTATTAATAGCTTTTACGTTAGGATTCAGGATCAAGTCCAGGTTTGGGAAAACAATTAATAAAGATACCCTCTATCTGATTTCAATATTCCCCGTGGGGTAGCAGAAATGGGTAGCAATAGCTCTATATTTAGAATAGAACAGAATTTATTTTTTAATTGGCCAAATGTGATTGGACACACAAGGAATTTGTCTTGCTGCATATGCTCTCAGTGTACATAAAAGAAAAGATATGATAGATTTAGTGACAAGAAAGATAGATTTAGTGACAGGAAGTAGGTTCTAAAACCTAGTATTGGAATTTTTTACTATGCTTCCATTGTAACATTATTCTAAGGCATAGGGAAATGAAATGAAAAGAGCCAAGGTGGCGCAGCGGTTAGAGGCAGTACTGCAAGTCACTTTAGCTGACTGTGATACGCAGGTCAGCGGTTCAAATCTCACCGGCTCAAGGTTGATTCAGCCTTCCATCCTTCCGAGGTAGGTAAAATGAGGACCCAGATTGTTGGGCAATATTGCTTACTGGTTTATTGCTTACTGGTGTAAACCGCTTAGAGAGTGCTTGCACTGTGAGGCGGTATATAAATCTCACAAAATAAATAAATAAAATAAATAAATGATGGCCATATGACAAAGGGTGACAGGACATGGATTAATGTAAAACAGTGGACATTAAAGTCTTTAAGACCCCAGCAGCTACTTAATTTATGCTATTCTAGCTCAAAGCAATGCCAAGATTAGTGTGCACAGACTGTCAGAATGGAGAAAAGATTATTTGTTTTAGTGATCTCATTTCATGTTGCATTAAATCCTTGAGTAAGGAGAGAATTGCTCTGTTCCCTATGAGTTCAGAGGAAATCTGGTTAAGGTAGTGCAAGAATCAAATATCTGTTTTGCTATGTATCCATTTTTGCGACATATTTCCTACAAAGCTCTGACTCCCAAGGAGAGTGGAAAAAGAACAACTAGGTATGAAACAGCTGGTATTATTTCCAAAATATTAGCTTATAACTCAGGAAACAACCTTGTACTTGATTGACAACCTATTGATCAATTTTACACTTTAAGACATCTTTTTCTATCATAGTGTCTTAAACATATTTGAATACTTCAGTTCACACATAATATTAAATCGTAATAGGTGGGTTCAGAGTTGTTGAGAAAGTCAATAGATCATAGCCTTATGTGGAGCATAAGCATATCAGGGCAACTCTAAAACTAAAAAAAAAAAAAGAAGAAAAGAAAAAAAAAGAAAAGGAAGTTAAATGTAGCCTCAAACAGACCTAATCTAGTGATCAGCTAAATTTCCCCAGGTCATGAAATCTATTAGCTTAGAGTTAAACGTGATTTCTGATACCTCAAGAAAATCAAGAAGCGTTCTGGAGAGGTCCTTTGAATATTCTGTTTCAGTTATCATTTTTTAAACTACCTATACATATACATTAAGGTGACCAGACATCCCGCTTTTGGCGGGACAGACACGCTTTTCAAGTGTCCCGCGTCCTGCATTCTTTTCAAAAAGTCATGCTTTTTTGGAAAGAATGCCGAAACAGCGGGACGTCTGGTCACCTTAGAAGGGGAAGCACAAAAGAGAGGTACTACCTGCAAAGCGGAATTTCAGCGAGCCGGCTGCCTGCTGGGGAGAGGGGGCTCCTCCTCTCCTTCCCCCGCCCCATCCCTAGCCCCGCCCTCGGAGGCGCCACTGCTGTTGGGATGCGGGTGGAGGGGTGAGGGACGAGGAGCCGTCGCCGCTGCCATCGTCTCAGAAAAAGAGCGGCGGTTTGAGCTCACGAGTGGCCCCTCCGGTGGCGCAAACAGCCCTTCCTCGTCCCCCTCCCCTTGCTTCCCCCCGTTGCCTCGCTGCCGCTGTTGCCCTGGAGCCGGGCGGGCAACCGGGAGACCGCGGCGCTTGGATGCCTGGAGCTCACACAGAGACCAACCCCGGGCCCGCCATGGGCTGCTGCGGGAGTGCCGCCTCGCAGGTAAGCTGCCGGCTGCCTCCTTTCCCCGCCTCCCACTCGTCGCTTGCCAGCCCAAGCCACTGCCGGCTCCCGAAGGGGAGGCGGGAGGCGAGGAAAGGCCTCCCACCTCCCCCCCCACCTGGACGCCGACATTTGCATTGTTTTGCCCTCTGCGCATGCGCAGCGTTCTGTGCATGTGCAGAGGGCAAAACTCAAATGGCGGCGCCCAGGCGGGCCCGCCCCCCGTCCCGCTTAAAAAAAAAATCTGGTCACTTTAATATACATACATATATTATACAAGGGAAGGGGCCCCAGAAATGGGTGGTTCTCCCCCGCACCCCGTTCTCTTTGTTGGTGTGACCCAAATCACAGATTTTTTTCCATGTTTTTTCCAGTGGCAGGGGGAGGAGCAGGGGTGGCTTCTAACTTACCTCACCGCCGGTTTGCCTTCTCCTGTGCCGCGTGGCTGCGTGCGCATTGCATGCCACGTGGCTGTGCCGCGCGGGTGCACACATGCGCACTGCCGAAAACTCCACTTCTGCGCATGCAGAAACCAGGGAGTAGGGAAGCAACCTGTCAGTCTCCTTTGAAAAGTGACATGGCCATTTGATGACTGATTTTAAGTAACCCAATACTAGAGCTTCTGGCATGCAAAAAGGAGTGGTTTGACTGAGAGATGCTTGTGTCTTGTCATGCCAGCATGGCCTCTGATCAGCCCTGTGCAAATCAGATGCTCTGGATTTCTTATTTCCCTCTTTATTTATACAGTCAGGTTGATTGATTGGGTTTTTGAGTGGTCTCTGGTACAATTCGCTTTATGACTTGTTGTGTTGTACAATAATATTGCTATAGTAATATTTTTGTCTAATTGTGTGCTACCCTATGTTGAGAGGGCACCTGTATAAATTGATTAAGCAGATAAGCAAAGGACCCCATTGGCAGGAAAGGACAGATTGATTCTCTTGCTTTTCCCCCTTCCCTTGGAACCTGAGTGACATTGGGCTAGTCACTCTCTCTCTCAGGTCTAAGAATATGTAGCATGTTTTATAACAACGATAGAGAGTTGCCGAGACTCTGGCTACGAGGGTGCAGTGCAGTCTGTGTGCTTCTCTTAAAGTTAAGTTGGATACAACTGAAACTTCTACACGGTGCTTGCAGTCACCACTGGTAAGGTGGTGTGTATGTATCCTAGCACTGCACTTGACACACATGCCTGAGTTTTGTGAATGGCCTGAATCTAGCAAGACTGGTGCTCATTAAGGCAGACCCTGGCAACAACTCCACATGAGAGCTAGTCCTTTCTGAATGAATCCTCCTTCTGACAATTATAGTGCTCTCTTTACCAATTGAATGGGCCAAGCCCAGGGACTCAGCAGGCTCATTATGTATTTCTATTTTTAAAAAATAAGTGGACAACAGGAAAGACATAGAGAAGCATCTAGGAAATATGGTCGGCCTTGCACAATTGAAGGGAGTAAATTCTGGAATTAAGCCAAAGGATATTGAATGAAATCCTAGCTAAAGGCTTGATTGTCAGTGATAGGCCGTTACTATGACTAAATGCATGAGACAAAACAAAGTAGCTGCTTCCGTTGGGAATTTTCCCAATGCACTGTAATAAAGCATGGCTTGGATTGCTTTACAGATTCGGGGGGAGGGTGAAGTGAAATATTCACTTGACTAATGTAATATCTTTGGATAAAACTATTGATGCCCCAGGCATAAACGAACTGAAATATGTTGGGGTTGTTTTTTTTTTGAAGAATGTTGAGGCTACCTAGTGTAAATTAAACCACAACGCTGGTTTGGAACATCACTGACCCACAGACCAATGGTGTTGTATTTTGTGCTCTCAAGTCAGCATTGACTCTTAATGAACACATAGATTTTCTCCACAGCAATCTGCCCCTACTCTGATCCTTCAAGCCTTCCAATGGTGCACCTATCACCACTATAAATGAGTCCTACCATCTTGCTGCTAGTCTTCTTTTTCCTTCCACCTTTTTCAGCCTTCTCCAGCAACTTAGAGGGAGATCTTTGCATAATGCATCAAAAGTAGGGTATTTTGAGCCTGATCACTTGCACATCAAGTCAGAACTCTGGATTGATTTTAATTCATGGATCCATTTGTTTCCTTAAATGTCTGCGGTATTTTAGGGAGTCTTCTCCTACACCAAAGCTCAAAGGTGCCAATGGTCCTGGTTCTTCAAAGTCCAACTTTTGCTTCCATAAAGTGTCACATAGAATACCATTACCTACACTATTCTGATCTTTGTAGGCATAGACACATCACAGTATTTGAATACCTTTTCCAAGACCTTCATAGCTACTCTACCAAGTGCAAGTCTGCAGCAATTTTTTTGACTGCTTATTCTTTTTCTACTGATGGTTGATACTAAAAAGTAGAAGCTCCCCACCAATTCAGCAACTTTGGTGTTATTTCTGAGGCTGGTTGTTGCTGTCACTAGCTTGGTCTTCTTTATATTTAACCTGAGTCCAATTTTTTTTTCATTGTGTTCCTTGACTTTTAGCTATACAATTTGGGATGAACACTCTTTGAATGGTGTGGAGTAGGAATGGATTTCCAGAGGGGGGGAAATGCAGAGTACAGGAACCAGGAGCACTACTCAGATGACCCTGAGGACACAGATAAACCTCCAAGTGCTTGAACAACCCTCTAAAACAGTGGTTCCCAACCTTCCTAATGCCGCGACCCATGCCTCGCACCCGCACCCCCACTGCGACCCACCCCGCCACCATCATTTGGGTTCTTTTACCCTCTGCACATGCGCAAAGCATTCTGCGCATGCGCAGAGGGAAAAGAACCCAAATGGCGGCGTCCGGGTGAAGTCTCCAGATCCGGGCGAGGTCTCCGCTCACTTCGCATGTTGCCTCTGGGAGCTTTTTGAGCCCCGTCGCGAAAGGCGTGCACGACTTCAGCGGGGCCGGGACAGGCGGCTGCCCGGAGAGAGCCATCCCCTTCGCAGAGTCTCTCCAGTCTACCTGTAGCATTCAGGGTGGGGGCGCGGGTTGTGGGGTGCGATATGGCCAGGCTTGTGGCAGTGGGGGGGAGCTGAGGATGCTGGGGCGACCCCTGGGAAATGGTCGTTCGACCCCCAAAGGGGTCACGACCCCCAGGTTGGGAACCGCTGCTCTAAAAGGATGCAAATGACCAGCTGTCTGCAAGGAATATAAATCCTTCCATTCCCCACTGAAGAAGAGCTGAAGAAGCTTCTTGGGTGAGAAGTGAAAAGTCTTCAAAGAAAAAACAAAGTCCAGTCCACTCCTGAAATATGCATCTTTGGGACATACTTGGAGCAGGAGTGGGTTCCACTTACCTTCGCCACCGGTTTGCATCGCAACGTTTCGCACACGTCCCCTCGCGCGATTTGGCTTCCGCACATGCTCAGAAGCAGGAATTACCCGAAACACAGCTGAGGAGCTCATCAGCTGTGCTTTGGGCGAAGAAATAAAGGTCAAAATTCACCCGCGGGCGGGAGAGCCCTTTTTCAAGCTGCGGAAGGGAAAAATTCAGGGGGGGAAAGATGGCGGTGCGCACGGAACAGCACCCACGGTGACATCACCAGCAGATCGCTACCAGTTCGGGCGATCTGGTCCGAACTGGGAGGAATCCATCCCTGACTTGGAGGACAGTGATCTGGGCAAGGCTGCTTTGAGGTGTCATAGGACTCGGTTATTTTCATTATAACAAACTAACATAGCTACCCCTCTAGAATACATGGCAATTCACAATATTTTAAAAAAAATTAAAACAAATTTCTGCTCTTGGGATAATGGAGAAAAAAAACATAGGAGGGGGGGAAAATAGGTAACAAAAACTACAGGAGAAAAAGTAAGTAAAAACGGAGATCTAATTGTGCCCGTCCATTGAGAAGAACACCAAAAACACCAGCAGAGCAGCTCTTTCTTCTGCGTTGCCTCAAGTCTGATTTGGAGGCTCCTGTGAAGGCAAAGATAAATGGTAGCAGAACTGGGGCAAAACCTTCATTATCACTATTTCATTCAGTCTGCATGCAGAGGAGTGGACTGCATTTAAATACCAACCTAGGAAAAGAGAGAAGTGAGCTGAACTCTGCTCTCATGGCTAAGGGCATCTACACATGGTTGTTTGCACTGCTCTCAGAGTAGTTTCATTACCGTGTGATCCTAGGATATTGCTTCTGGCAGCTGAACTGATACATTTCCAGATCAGCTGTGCTTCAAAAGGAACACATTGGATCTGGTCTTCAATGAAAGGGCTGAAGTACTGTGAGCTTAGAGGCAGATTTTCCCCCATTAGTGGGAATTCTTGCCTCACCCCAGGTTTCAGACTCTCCTGCATCCTCAGGGATTAAGGCACTCCATGTTATAATTTCTCTGCTGTTTTAATAACTGCCCAAAGGAATTACTCCTTGGAGGCTCTGCAGCCCCTTGATTGCCAACGCTCAGATGTTTTAAATACTAAATAAAACAAACCATCGATAGGGAGGTGCTTTAGTTGGGTGCTGAGTTTGTGAACTTCTATTGTCACCTTATTGCTTAGGTCATGTTCTCTGTGTGTCATGGTTGGTGGCAGAGAGGACAACTGCAAATTAACTTGACTCTTTCGGAGGAATTGGGGAGCAAAACTAGAGGCAGTGTGTTAGGGATCTAAGCATCTTCAGTTATTTTCCTCCCAGGAAAATCTCTGAGATTATAAATCCCCTCTCCACTTCCACCAGCATTAGGAATAAAACAATTTTAAAGCAGAATTTTAGGGAAGAAAGTGACACAATTGTCAGCCATTGCCCGCAAAATAACAATAACATTTAAACAGTTTCAAGAGGGGATTATGGAAACAAAACACTGAACATGTTTTGTTCCCATAACAAACAACACCAAGCTAGCAGGAATAGCCAACACTCTGGAAGATAGGCTTAAGATACAGAAGGATCTTGACAGACTTGAACATTGGGTCGCTATCTAACAAAATGAAATTCAATGGTGAAAAAAGTAAGGTTCTACATTTAGGCAAGAAAAACAAAATGCACAGGTACAGTATATGTGGTACCTTGCTCAATAGTGGTGACTATGAGAGGAATCTTGGAGTCCTAGTGGACAATCACTTAAATATGAGCCAGCAGTGTGCAGAAGCTGCCAAAAAAGCCAACACAGTTCTAGGCTGCATAAACAGAGGGATAGAATCAAGATCACGTGAAGTGTTAATACCACTTTATAATGCCTTGGTAAGGCCACACTTGGAATACTGCATCCAATTTTGGTCGCCACAATGTAAAAAAGATGTTGAGACTCTAGAAAGAGTGCAGGGAAGAGCAACAAAGATGATTAGGGGACTCGAGAATAAAACATATGAAGAACGGATGCTGGAACTGGATATTTATTTATTTATTTATTTTTGTCAAGTACGTGTTGGTAATATACATATATAACATTGTTTATATACATAAGATGGGTACTGATAAGAGGGAACATTAGGACAGGGATGGTAGGCACACTGGTGCACTTATGCACACCCCTTACTGACCTCTTAGGAATCGGGTGAGGTCAACAGTGGACAGTCTAAGGGTAAAGTTTTGGGGGTTTGGTGACAAAACCACAGAGTCAGGTAGTGAGTTCCAGGCATTTACCACTCTGTTGCTAAAGTCATATTTTCTACAGTCAAGTTTGGAGCAGTTCACTTTGAGTTTGTATCTGATGTGTGCTCGTGTATTGTTGTGGTTGAAGTTGAAGTAGTCGTTGACAGGAAGAATGTTGTAGCAGATAATTTTATGAGCTATGCTTAGGTCGTGCCGAAGGCGACGTATTCTAAGCTTTCTTAGCCCAGGATTTCAAGTCTGGTTGCGTAAGGTATTCTGTTGCAAGTAGAGGAGTGGAGGACTCTTCTTGTAAAGTATCTCTGGACACTTTCTAATGTATTTATGTCCGATATGCGGTGTGGGTTCCAGACAGATGAGCTGTATTCAAGGATTGGTCTGGTGAATGTTTTGTATGCTCTGGTTAGTAGTGTGATATGTCTAGTTTAATGAAAAGAAGGACTAGGGGAGACATGATAGCAGTGTTCCAATATCTCAGGAGTTGCCACAAAGAAGAGGGAGTCAAACTATTCTCCAAAGCACCTGAGGGTAGAACAAGAAGCAATGGGTGGAAACTAATCAAGGAGAGAAGCAACTTAGAACTAAGGAGAAATTTCCTGACAGTTAGAACAATTAATAAGTGGAACAGCTTGCCTCCAGAAGTTGTGAATGCCCCAACACTGGAAGTTTTTAAGAAGAGATTAGATAACCATTTGTCTGAAGTTGTATAGGGTATTCTGCCTAAGCAGGGGGTTGGACTAGAAGACCTCCAAGGTCCCTTCCAACTCTGTTATTCTATTCTAACATCAGTCAGTAATTTGCACATTAAAAAAACAACCACATACAGGGATAAATCCAACTCAAACTGCATTGGTATAAAGTGTGAGTCTATATATGGGAGATTTAAAAAGTACAGTTGTCTCCTGAGTCAAACTTGACTTCTTGACTACAATCTGGAAATGATCTGACATGCCCTTATTTCAAAATATTTCTTTTTCAAAATCCATACTACTCCTTAGACATGGAATATCCTAATAATCTCCCATCCAATTACTAACCAGGCCTGATCCTATTTTCCTTCTAATCCCAAACCAGGTTAACCACCAACAGGAGGTTCCAGAACCTAATCTAAGCTAGAAAAATGATCCTGCAAGATCATTCAACAATACCCTTGAAGAAAAACCAACATGTTAAATTTCAGCCTCATTTTTGTTCTCTCCTACAGTTAGGCTTACTCTGGAACCAACACATTTTTTTAAAAAAACTGTTTCAGAACATAACCACACTCCACCCATCCCTTCTTGTATCCAATCATGATCTACTTTGTAAATAAAAATTGTTTGAAATTGTTTTCAACAATGTCCCTCTAAAAACTTTCCCCCAAAACTATATATTATGATTACCATTCAGTCTTTTCACATTAGAGTCCCTGGTATTATTTATGTTCAATCAATATCATCCAGTTTTATCTCTCCTGTTTCATATAGCACCAGCGGTAGGTTGCTACTGGTTCACCTCGGATCGGGCAAACCAGTAGCGGCGGTGGTGGGAGGGTCCGCCCATCCATCCGGGCGTCATCAAAAACGCTCTGCACATGCACAGAAGTGTTGCACCTGCATGCTCCTGTTCCCGAACCAGTAGCAAAGATAAGTGAAACACACCACTACATAGCACCATCCTTATTGCTACTTAAGACATTTACCTGCCATATTTCAGTAAAAATTTGAGGGTCCTGTGCATTACAGTGACAAAACTAGTAGCAGTTTTCTGTGGAAAAACACCTTTCAAAAATGCAGAACGAATTCTGCTTTGCAGTGCACATCCCAGAGGGAAGTTTAATATGGGAGACACATTACTGCAACTGCTAAAGCAACCTCAAGCAAAGCATTTTAAACAGTTCTATTTTAGTACCGAAAGGAAATTTCAGCTTTAAAAATTAGGAAAATAGGCTATTAACATAAATTTCACCATTTAAAGAATCATAGAAAGGCTTGATAAGAAAGCTTTAACATACACATGTATGGAATTTATTTTGCTCTTTATTTATTTGTTTTTGTCAAGTACGTATTGGTAATATACATAGATATAACATTGTTTATATACATAAGATGGATACTGCTAAGAGGGAACATTAGGACAGGGACGGTAGGCACGCTGGTGCGCTTTTGCACGCCCCTTATGTAAGTGATCCAGGATACAGAGCATGTAATGTAACAGAAAATGCAGAACAAGCAATGCAGGAAAATAAGGCTCCATTGATGCCATATTTGGCGACCTAGTAGATGTTACTTCCTATCAAGTAACATTCTAAGCAGCTTAACTATACTTTATACAAGAATTAAAAATGCAAAACCCTAAGTTAACATTAAATGTTCTGATGCAATAGCCAAATGTGGCTCCCTGGTTTATCGCCATCCTAACAAGTCTGATTTGGAAGTCACGGTTTCCTTTGAGCTTTTGATTTCTGCTTTGGGAGAGTCAAGTAAGAGGTCTTAGTTCATATGGTACAATAAACAAGCTATCAAAGTAATGCCCCTGGTCTGGAGCCAAGTGGAAGCAATTGAGCAACATGCACTAACATGTTGGGTTATTCAGTGTCAAAAGTCTCAGAAATGGTGGCTTGTGAGATGTAAAGTTTTCCTATTTTTATTTGTCATTCCACCTTGGAAACTTGATTTTTTAAAAAAAAAAATCCTTGAGTTTTGACTACATAGAAAGGCAGAAAAATCTGGTGGGAAGATAGTTAAGAAAAAACTGAAATAATGCAATGCTTTTACTGCAATGTGCTTTGGGGATTTTGAAGGCTTCAGTGAGCAAATCAAGTAAAAAGCTATGTAGAACCCAATATATAGCTATATCCATTTTTATTTTTAAACTTTAGATTAGCACTGTGAAAACTTTTCCATAATCAAGATATGGCATGTTAACTGATCACTGCAGTTGGGTTTGATGGCCAACTCTATGATTCTATCTACTGACAAAGTATTGACAATCAACAAATGTGCTGGCTTCCTTCTTTGTTCTCTTGTTGAGCAGCAGAGAGGGTAAAAAATCAGGCAGGACCCCACATTTCTTCCTGTAGTTAATCTATTATGGTGTGATTATAATTAGCCCTCCAAATGATAACTATACAACATGAATTCAGAAAAAGAGAGGGGATTATAAACCCATGGCTCCTATTCTTTATCGCCAATAGATTTTGCGTATAAATCACACAAATATGCCTCTCCCACACCTCGCCAGGCTCTCTTTCCTCAGCACTGCAGGAGGTTTTGCTTGTAAACAGCCATCACTTAGTAACACACTTAATCGGTTTCTGCTGGACCATTATTCATCCCAGCCTAGCCTTAAACTCTGCCCCTTTTCTGTAAGGCACCTCCAGAACAGAGGAAATTCCTCAGCTCTGATGTGATGTGAAACAAAACATGAGCTGCCATCCTAGGTCTCAGTCAAACTCTCTCCTCCCCAAACCCTCTTTTTCTCCCTGTGACACTTTCCAATAAAGTG
Source organism: Diadophis punctatus similis (assembly GCA_023053685.1). NCBI lineage: Eukaryota > Metazoa > Chordata > Lepidosauria > Squamata > Dipsadidae > Diadophis > Diadophis punctatus. Next base: position 44,648,653 of record JALIGW010000003.1, read on the forward strand.
GGGCTCTCCCTCTGCAAATCCACCCCTCCCCTCCTTCATTCTTTTCTGGTTCAGGCATTGTAACCTGATAGGCTGGAAATGCAGTTCTTTCATCTTCCATTTCCCACATCCTGAGAGTCTGGCGAGAAGAAGCCCACCCAGAGAAAGGAATGTCAGGCATGTGGCTTCCTTTCCCTCCCCCAATCCCCCATGTGGCTCCATTCACAAAGCAGATTAGCAATGGCAAAAGGGCCTCCATTGAGTCTCTCTCTCTCTCTTTCCCCCTCTCCTCACAATCCACCCCCTCCCCAACAAAAGGAAAAGAAGAAAAAAGAGAGCGTTTCCTAAGAAATATTAGCTATCCAGAGGATTCAACTCCCCTTTGGTCCTTTTCTTCTCCAATATGGGGGAGAAAAAAAACCCACTACAAAACTGGTTTCCTCTCCTTTTTATTACAAGAAGAATCTGGGTCTCGAGCATCTATTGAACTAAAGGAATAAATCTAATGATGGATTTTGTGTATCTAATGTTTAGATAATGGTGATATTAAAATATCTGGGAAATCTTAAAAGTTCATCGAAGAGTAGATGATTAGAAAGAAATGGATGACCAAAAGAATTCAAGCCACAGCGATTCAGAATAAGTGTGGGTCAATGTGGTTTTAGATACCTGCTTTTTCATTATGCCGAGTTGATTCTTGTTTCTTTACTTTTCTGAATGTCTTTATCATTCTCTCCAATCATTGGGAGCTATCTAGCAGCAAACAAGAAAGAAAATACAGTACATATGTTCACATGTAATCCAATTCTAAGCACATGTTCTTGCAAACTTCAACATCACTTACTTTTCAGCAAACGTAGGGCTCGGCTGCAAGTTTTAATCAGGTCGTATTCACAGATGGAATAAATTAAGAGTTGAAGCTGCAGCAAAAGACAATACCCATCATTTATATGCATGTACTTCTTCCCTTCATTCATGATTTTGATGGGTATATAATGTGAGTGTATCTGAGAATCAGATGCAGCAGAAAGTATACTGCCTAAAACATTTAATACATAATCCTGGTCTATGGTGTGCATTGTTTGATTCTGGTTTAGTATTATATGAGATGCTAACCATTATGGTATCATTTTGATGTAAGCCATGTGACTATGGCTTATTGAACAAGCAGTGGTCTAAAAATTCTGACTTAGCCTTATGCATGAACCATATCTATGTCTAAGCTAAATATACTTAGAACCAAAAAAGAAACGGGCAATTTATTTAAAAGGTTTATATAAAGCAATGTTCCAATTGCTTGGCTATGAACAATAATTTCAACAAAAAAACATCTAAAATTTTATTTACTTTTCCTGCATTAGAGGATTACCTTACAATACCAGACAGAATGCTGATATTTCATAATAGCCATATGACTGCTTGAATGATCTCAACATAGATTTTAGGAATAAACTAAGCAGTGCCCCAGGATTGGATGGACAGTACTGTAGGACATTCTAACAATCAAGGAAAGATACTCAGTAATATGTGTTTTGAATTGAAACCAGAGAATATTTTTGTTCCCACCTTTAAAAAGTTATTAAACAATTTGTTAACTGTAATGGCGAACTCTCAAGGGGGCCAAAAAAATCTAAGTAGCTCTAAAGAAAGAGGCTTGTGGTGAGGGGACAGGAAGAAATGTACATGTAAGCTGAGAAAGAGACATTATACTTCCAAAGGCCCAGCAGAACAATCAAGGGATAAAGCAGTAATTAGGCCTGATTATCATGCAAGGCAACTCTGGTTAGAGTGAAATGCAGCTCAAGAGAATGAAGAACTGGGTGGATTGTTTCCAGTGTTAGGAACTGACGCTTTGATATCTGTATGGAAGCTGTTTCTCAGCCAGGAGAACATACAGAAACATAAAACTTGGTTGCAAATATCATGTATTACTTAACTTAATTATTAACTTAACTTAACACCTTACTAGCAGAGAGATGACCATGACAGCTGGATTAGAGGAAGGGTTTTCACATGCCCAAGACCCTAATTTTGTCTTTTTCAAAATTCAATTTCTCAGTTTCAAAAAACAACGAAATAAATCTGCCCAGGAAAGCCAGCCTCTATTTCAAAGCTGCAGATATGGGTCAGTTTGAAAAAGCAAGAAATTAAAGACAAGGCCTGTTAGATCATTTAGACATTCTGAATGAATGCCCTTTCTTATTTAGTTGGTTATTTTACTTGCAAATGCATATTTTTCTGCATTTGGGCCCTTAAAAAGCCTATATTCTGTCTTTGGACTCTGGCTTCAAGTCCTGTCCTCATAGCATCACTGCAGGGAGACATAAGCAAATAAAAGCAAAAAATGTTTACAGTACAGAAAGACACCCTTTGGTACCACTGAGCAATACTCAATGAACTGGCAATAAACTAGCATGCTGCATCCTTGTTTTCCCAGTTCATGCTTTAACGAGCAATTAGAACTAGGGGTAGGAATGTAATAAGGTAGATCTCTTTCAATGACCTTTCACTTTTCCACATGTCTGGACTGTGTTGTCCATCCAATGTCTGAGAGAATGCCTATGTGTTTTGAAGACAACTAAGGAGCCAGGGAAGGTCATATATGCTTTCCAGATCTGCAGGGCAATTAATGAATGCATTTAAGAGCTGAAAATATATCTGTGCAAAAGCACCCTATCGAAAGTGCTAAAGGAAGTGTAATAGCTTATAACCATCCTTGACAGCTTCTATTGCAATTTGAGGTGGCAATGGAGGAGGGGTTTGTGAAGATATCACCTAGAAAAGTAGGTTACTCCAAAGTAGCACACACAAAAAAAGGTATGAAGCTGGAATTCCTTTTGTGGACTGGAACACTTCCATAACTTGGAAAAAGGAAGCAAATAAACTGTTATTTATGAAAACCTAAATGTACAAGGAAGGAGAATTTTATGTACAATTAGCTCCATGCAGGAAACAAAACTGATTTTTTTTCTGCTGGTCACTGTTATATTACATTATGTTATATTAGAGACAACAGCATTAAGCTATGTGGATGCTATTCTGTTAATGGATTTTAACTACAAACTATAAACCTCTTAGGAGAATTAAACAGTTTCCCATCCTGTACCATAATAGCATAGCCAGAGATTGTATTTAGCCGGTTCGGATCGGTTGAGGCAAACCAGTAGTGGCGACCTGCAGGTGGGCTGGCCCAGAGGTGGGTTCTACTTACCTTCCCACCGGTTCACATCACGACGGAAGTGCAGGTTTTGCACGTGCGCACGCGCGCTTCCCCTCATGCAAATTAGCTGCAGCGCATGCTCAGTAGTTGCATTCAAGCCCTTCCCCGTTGCAAACAAGGAAATTAGGACGAAAAACAGCTGCAGAGCTGATCAGCTGAGCTTTGGAAGAAGCAATAAAGGTCCGTATAAACCTGGGGGCGGACCCACTTCCAAGCACACACAGAACCAGATCTGCATGCACAAAAGACAACAACACGGAAAAAATCCCCCCAAAAACCCCCACAAAAAATTAACAAAAAATCCATTAAAAAAGATGGTGGAGCCCATGGACCGGCACCAACCAAACCAGGTCAGTGATGTCACCAGCGGGTTGCTACCAGTTCGGGTGAACCGGTCCGAACCGGGAGGAACCCACCTCTAGGCCGGCCCACCCACTCCGGCGCTATGCCATCCTATTTAGGCACGTTTTGAAGCCGCGCGCATGCGTGCAAGCCACCCGTGCGATCAAAGCACAGCTCACATTTGCGATCCAGTAGGTAAAGTAAGTGAATATCACCTCTGAACACAGCCTTCTTCAGTCTGGTGCCTTCCAGATGTGAGTAGACAGAAATGGCGAGTCCAATGCTTCTGAAGCCATGGGAAAAGATACATTACAGTATGGCCAACCATTAAGGAGTATTATTGTAGAAAAAGTGGACTTTTTTAATCTTTAAAATCTGCCATTAGGGAAACTCTCCTCTTGCAAACCAATCAGCAGTAGACTAAATGATATTTCACAGCTCACTAATTTAAGAGAACTGTTGTGGCCCGCCAGCAGCCCGTGCAGCTGGTAGCTGATTCCGACAGCGAAGAGGCTGATGTGGTGATGTGCCAGCAGCCTGTGCAGCTGGCACCCAAGTCGGACAGTGAGGAGGCTAGAGAGAACTTGGTGCCAGAGGCAGAGATTCAGCCAGGGCCTTCAGAACCTCCAGAAGCTCCCATCAGTGACGAGGAAGAAGAGGAGGAGCCTATTCTCAATGCATGGACACGCAGAGCTGCCAAAAGGCAGGAATGGTTCCTCAGGAGGAGGTCACCTCAAGAGTAAGGCTTGGGGTTAATTGGCCACTCCCCTAGCCTATTTAAGGGATGAAGACAAAGGAGCCAATTTGCAGGAAACAACTTCGTTCCTATTCCTTCGTGTCTTGGCTCCAGAAACGTCTGATCGGCTCTTGTTCTCCCTCTTGGCATTTTTCCTGCAAATTGCTTCTGGGCATTTTGCCAACCACCGTAAGATTGCTGTTATCTACAAGACTGTACTCAGAGTTGAGTTATTATTTCGTGGACTCGTGCTGGCTGTTAATGAAGTTGAATTAACAGCCGGTGTTCAGAAAAGACTGCTTTAAACTGTATTTGTGTTTGACGACTACTAAGAAAGCTCATTAGTAGTCCTTAATTAGTAAACTAAGGTTTGTACAGACTTTGTGTGTGCTGTGTTCTTTGTGGTCCGTAGCTGGGACAGAACAAGAACTTTCCCCTATTTCACGGATGTCAAACTCATGGGGTCACGTTGTCATCACGTGATGTATCATGATGTTTTTCCCTTCGTGGAGCTGGGGTGGGCATGGCCTACGCATAATACATCTGACCCACGGGAGACAAAGAAAGATTTATTTTCTAGCCTAAACTTGGATGTAAATCAGTAGTCTATATTTATAGACAGGGAACCCCAAGCATGAATCTTAAAATAAGAACTTTCAGACAAATAGAGCAATAATATTTGAAGAAGGAGATCCTTTGCCTTTTCCAAAGCCATGCTTGCTTAATACCAAATTTGGCTAATAGTGTGTGTTGGGAACAGGCATATCTTTTTCTTCCTCTCCGGTCCTGTCAAAAGTCCCTGAACAGTGTGATGCTGATGTAGGCAAGGAGCCTTTCCCATTTCAAAGCATAATATGTAGAAACAATGCCAATGGTCAAGTTCTGCCCAAAGAGTTCTGGCATCTCTGGGGGTAGATATGACCTGTCCTCTTTTGGAATTTGCCCTCCCTCTCCTAATCTTTTGTCACTTAAAAAAATCCGGGGACTAGGATTGCTGTAAAATACATTTATCAGTGTGACATTTAGATTTGTTTCCTATTAAGGGGCCACTTATTACTCACCTAAATTACAGTGGTAATCAAAACACCATAGATATTCAAATACTTTTTTTCTTTCTTGTATTCTCTTATCAATCCCATGAACTTTATATAAATGAGAAGCTTTTGTGAATAGAAGATAACTGTACATGTAAATAAGCCCTTGGATATGTAAACTTGACCGAAGGAACCTCAGTGAAAGATGGAAACTGAAACTGCCATTGACATCTGCTTCTATGAAATGTCACATTTCAGATTTGCTCTGATTTGGGGATAGTCTATTTGCCAGGATACAGACTAACTTCCCATCGGGTTTGCAGTGAAGTTGTGCTGTTGGGCAGATACAAGCAATGCCTGTTTACAAAAGACTCCTGTACACGCTCATCTGGAACTAATGGCTGTCCTTAGGATAATACCCAAGGGAAAATAATGCCTTGGGGTAATAGAACCTCTTCCTGTTGCAAAATCAATCTCTAACTGTCCTTCACTAAGGCAAATCCAGTGATACTCACGAAACATTTATCTTAATTGTTTATTTATTGGACTCTCTTTGGCATGTTGACACAAATCAATGCTGACATATAGATCACAGGAAACAGTTGGAGAATTTTCTGTTGATTATATATCTGTGCAAGTCAGTTGATGCCAGTTACCGTAGGACAGATTTGTCTAGTGTTTGTAAATAGAAGATTAATTCAAGGACTGTCAGGTTGCCATCCTTTTCAAGAATTCAGTAATCATCTGTTCAGAACAAGGAACAGGCTATTTGGTGTTGATTCACATGGCAGCTTAGAGCAAGAAGTTTGGACACTTTCAAAGAGTAATCTGAAGTTTACTTAAGGTAAGCAGGTCATGTGAGTTCCAGCTATCCAAAAAAACATGGGATACGCATAGCTATGACATGGCCAACAGTGAAATCCCCTCATGACCCCTTTCCCAGGCAGAAGTCTGGAATCTAGGCAGAAAACAAAAGATGCCAACCATCTAATCAGGCAAGTGTGCTGATAATCAACTGCTAACAGAAAGAAGCCAGCAGGACAGCTCATTTAAGGATATAAATGTTCATCAATACATACTCAAGGGAAGTCTCTCCGTTCTGACTTTTGTCTTTTAATTATTCCTTTTCACCCTGAGTTTTGTGTCTGTTTACAAAGGGGAGTTGTTCTTGCTGAATAGCTTTAACATTCAGGTTAATATATCCACTCTGATTTACTCTAGCTGGATATTTCAAATGGGTGATAAAAGAAAGGACCAGAAGAAGCTACGTGTGGAGATGCAAAGGCCAGAATTACCTCTAAGCCAGTGGTTCTCAACCTTCCTAATGCCTCGACCCTTTATACAGTTCCTCATGTTGTGGTGACCCCCAACCATAAAATAATAAAATTATTAGGAATCTCAGGGGTGAATTCTAACTTATCTCGCTGCTTGTTTGCTTCCTCCTACGCTGTGTGGCCGCACCTTGTGGGCACGCATGCGCTTTGCGCGCGCATGCGCAGTGATGCAATTTTTTTTTAAAAAATGTCCAAATAAAAAGCCGAAAACAAAATGGCGATGCATGTGCAGAAGCCAAATTTCTGGTACAGTTATTTTTTTTGCAGTAGTCTATTTGCATGTGGGTGGACCCGCCTGGAGACAGATAGGAGCGGTGTCTCGGTTCCTAAGACCATTGGAAATATGTGTTTTCCGATGGTATTAGGCAACCCCTGTTAAAGGGTCGTTCCACCCCCAAAGGGGTCGTGACCCACAGGTTGAGAACCGCTGCTCTAAGCAAAATGAGCAACTATTGTACTTCTAGCCATGTATTTTTGAAAGCAGTGATTATCCATTTCTATTGCAAGAGAAACCATTGTCCCTTCAGGGGTGAAATCCAGTAGGTTCTGGAGAACCGGTAGCAGAAATTTTGAGTAGTTCGGAGAACCAGTAGTGGAAATTTTGAGTAGTTTGGAGAACCAGCAAATACCACCTCTGGCTGGCCCCAGAGTGGGATGGGAATGGAGATTTTGCAATATCCTTCCCCTGCCACGCCCACCACAGAACCAATAGTAAAAAAAATTGGATTTCACCACTGCTTGACATATATACAGTACTGGAGTTACATGTAGCTGCCTCCCTAGGCTACCAGCTTCAAGTATCATGGAAAACATTGTACAAGTATCATGGAAAACATTGTGGTGGTCTTACTTTAGTAGTGAAAAACACTCAACTACCAACCTAGTCAGTTTATTTATTTATTTATTTATTTATTTGGTAGTTTTTCTATGCCACCCTATTCCCTCAGGACTCAGGGCGGCGTACAACATTTTATAAAAACTCCAAACAAATTATTAAAAAACAATTTAAAACAGTTTATATATATATATATATATATATATATATATATATATATATATATATATATATATATATATATATATATATATATATATATATATATATATATATATATATATATATATATATATATATATATATATATATATATATTCAGCAAAAAATGTTACATATATATATATATATATATATATATATATATATATATATATATATATATATATATATATATATATATATATATATATATATATATATATATATATATATATATATATATATATATATATATATGTATGTCTTTGGTTATTCGGGTTTTCTCCCGCGTAAAATTGGAAATGTCTTCGCAACGTTTCGACGAAGTCTCATTCGTCATCATCAGGCTGGTGTCTTCAGCTTCCTGCTTCTAGGAGCAAACAGCATTGCTCCTAGAAGCAGGAAGCTGAAGACACCAGCCTGATGATGACGAATGAGACTTCGTCGAAACGTTGCCAAGACACTTCCAATTTTACGCGGGAGGAAACCCGAATAACCAAAGACCTACATACAAACACCCGCGAAAACCTCAGAAAACATATATATATACACACACACACACACACACACACACACACACACACACACACACACACACACCATTTATCTTTAGTAGAAAAGGTATACCATTTTACTGGTCTGATTAGCTGCTAAAATGTCTTAGACCAATCCTGGGGCTTATTCCTTTGGCCTACCAATAATTTTTCTTAGTTTTGGTATGCCATACTCTCCTACTTCTAAAATAAAATATAAAATTAAATCACTTGGTCTAAGAAATGGGGCACAGAGATAATCTCATCTACTTATGCTTCTCCAGTGACTTAATTTTTTAATAAGCATTATTTTAGCGGACTTGCAAAGTGTCTGCACTCAGGCAATAGATACTGGCTCAAATGTGACCTTTAGTGATTTAAAAGAAACCTGGCATGAGAGGTTGATAGAATACAATCTTCTGTGTATTCACCATGTACTATACATGGTGTAATTCACATGGCATGAATTATTATGGGGATTATATACAAGTAGAATAAAAAATAATTAAAGGATTGATTGAATGAATGAATGAATGAATGAATGAATGAATGAATCAGAGCTGCTTTCTACAAGCAATATAAAAATCCACAATTGATAGTGATCCCAAACTTATAGTGGAGAGCTTCCTATCTCAGGAAACGTATTTATTTGCACAGACTATTAAATTTATAGAAAATGGCAAGAGAAAAAGAATGATGAAGTCAAAGGAAGAGACTCCACTGAGTAAGGGTAATATTTTGCTATTCTAAATTAAAATATCCAGGCGGAAGTAGTATTAATCCACCAATTATCACCGGTTACCAGATTCTGTTGCTACTTCAGTTACAAGCAGTATAGGGTCATAGCTTAAAATGTGACCCTTGCTTAATTTGTTTGCCATGGATTGAATCAGACTTCCTGTTATTTTTTCACTAGGGACAGATGCTTATCATGAATTTAGTACTGATTGAATCATCTGTTTTATAACTTTCTCCCATTAAACAATTGCAAATTAATCATTTGTTAGGCAACTGATTTTTTTAAAATCACTTTTTATATTATGATTGAAAAATTGTCCCTTGGAAGTTAGGGAGCATTTTGAAATGCCCAAGGCTGCCAGCCAATTGTTATAGTGCAGTTTTGTTCCTTATACACAGTACCAGTTTTCCCCAAGCATAAACTAAGGAAGATGATAAAACACAGGGCAACTGTTCAATGTATGAATTACTAGAATTTTCACTCCTCCTTGCCCAGGGTTTCTATCAATGAATTGTTTTTTATCCTAAATTTTTAATATCCTTTGCTTTGTATACTCGATATCCTCACTGCAATTCTGTAATTTAAGGATTAACTGCATGTTTACATAGAATCATGGAGTCTGCCACTCCAAATATACCTAAAGGCTTAAGTTTAAAAAAATAAATATTAATAATGTAGAAGAATTGTGCTTTTTTAGTACAACATTCCCAGTGCCATCTGGATGTTGGGGGCAACATTTCCACAATCTTCAAGAATAGCCATAGATAATGTTGATTTATGGGTTTTATAAACCCACACATATGAAGAGCCTCAGGTCTGCAAAGATTATACAGGTAGTCCTCAATTTACGACCACAAGAGAGCCCAAAATTTAAGTTAAGTGAAAATTTTGTTAAGTGAATTTGCCCCATTTTACGACTTTTCTCACCACATTCGTTAAGCGAATCCCTGTAGTTCTTAAATTAGTAACACAGTTGTTAAGTGAACCTGATATCCCCATTGACTTTGCTTGTCAGAAGGTCGCAAAAGGGGATCACGTAACTCTGGGACACTGCATCCAGAGGTGGGTTCCTGTCCAGTGCACAGCTTCGGTAGGGAGCGGCCGATTGCGCAACTGCTCCAGAGCCCTCTCTGCTGGTCCATCGCGTGCGTTGCTATTTTTCCCCATGAATTTTTGGCCGATTTTGCTTCTGCGCATGCGCAGAAGCAAAATTGCGCCAAAATCTCATGAGGGGAAGCGCGAGAGATTTTGGTGAGATTTTGCTTCTGCCCATGCACGGAAGCAAAATCGTGCTGAAATCTCGTGTGTGCGCGCGTCCCCTCGTGAGATTTCAGTGCGATTTTGCTTCTGCGCATGCTCAGAAGCAAAACTGCATGAGGGGGCGCACACGCATGGCGCACCCACACGCCCGAAGCATGGAGATGCGTGCCCAGCGCACCGGCACCGGTAAGGCAGCAACCCGTCACTGACTGCCTCCATCATGTGAGTCAGTTGTCAAGCATCCAAATGTAAATCACATGACCATAGGGATGCTGCCACAGTCATAAGTGTGAAAGATGGTCATAACTCACTTTTTTCAGTGCCGTTGTAATTTTGAATGATCACTAAATGAACTGTTGTTAAGTCGAAGACTACCTGTATTAGAATGTTATTAAACGGAAGGAAATAGCCTCCTTGCATTTAAAATTGCATAAAGACTATTTCATTTGAATTAATATTGCCTATTAAACAAATATTGCATACAGAAGATGGAGATAATTCTTCTGCAAAATAGAAATTGAAGAAAACCAGGCAGTGTACCTAAACATAATTCTGTCACCTGTTTTTATAATGCCAAATGCTGAGAGTATGGAAGGTTCATTTTTTAAAACTTTCTAAAAAAAATTAAAAGATGCATGCTAAAAAAAGTATAAATGTAGACTCTTTGTTGCTGTTTCATAGTTTTCATGTAGAATTGATAAAAATATCAGTAAATTTAAATTCAGTAAATAGTTGTGAATTAAAAGGTATTAACTAAATCACTTTTCTCTACTACTTACTCCTACAATTTTGATATTATTATCCGCTCACAACGTGAAGTCACAGCTGCCAGTTCTTTAGCTGATGTTGGCCTTCATACACATCAAGTTTTTCCCAAGAACCTAGGGTGTTGTAAATTATTACTGTGCTGTATAAGTAGATCCAAGCAGTGTGACTTTTTTGCAATTAACTGATGGAAATTTTTTCAAAGTGCAGATTTTCTAAATGCTGTCTATGATCTTCTGACATGGCAATCAGTGTACCAATAACCACTGGGACTACCACAGCAGATTTATGCCATAATCTTTCAATTTCAATTTTCAGATCCTGATCATTTGTGATCTTTTTCAATTCTTTGTCTTCTATTCTATGCCCTGGCATTGCCACATCAATTATCCACATTTTCATCTTTTCAATCAGTTATATTTGAGGTGTTATGAGGCACGACTTTATCAGTCTGTATTCGGAAATTCCACATTTTAACTTGCTTATTTTCAACTATTTATTCAATTCCCCACCAATTTTACTTTACTAGCACATAATTTTATAGATGTTCCAGTGAATCACTTTGATGACTATATTTTTGTTTACAATCAGTTTGTGCGATCTTCTTGCATGAGACGAATATATGATCTATTGTTTCTTCTGCTTCTTTGCAGAATCAGCATTTTGAATTATCTGATCATTTTTCAATTCTGGTCTTAATTGCGTTAGTTTGAATAGATTGCTCCTAAACAGCCAAAATATTTTTAATGATCCAAGTTCTTTTTAATGTTCTAGTTGTAAGCCACTGGCAGATTTTATCTTTATGCACATTCTCCTTGATCTGTTGTACAAATTAGCCACATGCTTTTTCTTGACATTATTTACAAACAGCAGAGATAAGATGCTGCATGAAATGTTTGCAGCTTACTGAATGAATAAATGAATATAAGACCACATATTCCTGTGATTATATTTTATACAGAACAAAAACCACTATTTATTGTATTAAATAGTAAAAAGGTTCATTGTCTGTCTGTCTGTCTGATCTATCTTAGCCAAAGGTATTAGATCTTAATTACCCTTTTTTCATTCACAGTTACATATAAATTTATTAAGCATCTATTTAAGTATATGTTATATGAGTGCACATTCTATATTGTGTTGAGGGCTAAGAAAATACAGTATTATTTCTCTATTATGAAGCATTTTCCATTTTTTTCCCTGAAATACCTCATAGGATACTTATGGTGAATGATGTTGTAGTGCCACAATCAGTATCAGTTTCTATGTTGATTTGGAAAGTGGTCAGATGCTTTTTGTTTTTGCGCAGTATGTTTGTGTACATGTGCATGGCATGGGCCTGTTTTCGGGACACATTTAATCCAGTCAGCCAGTACTCAAACAAATCTCCTTACAGCAGAATACAATTAAATTAATGAACTGGGTCAAAAGTCACCACCCACTTTCTTCAGAAACAGCTTGGAGCCTCTGACAGCACTTCCTGGAATTCTTTCACCAGAAAAATATTGCAAAGGCATCATTAGACCTCCTCTACTGGTAGGCATGGCCAAGTTGGTGTGGCTTGACGACTGGGGCCAGGGTCTGAGAGGTGTGTTCCGTCCTGCTAAGTCTTGACAGTGAGTTCAGTAATAGAGAGGCTTGTTTTTACAGCTGCTCTTTCTATTTTGTTCTTGGAACACTAGGTAGTGGAGCAATATGTGGTAATTAACTGGGTTTTGATGTTTCCATAATAGGGCTGACCGGATAGAATTATTTGAATCCTATGCCAAATGGGGGCTATTTTGAGTTAAATCAAAACTCCTGGGACTTTGGGAATCAGTTCAGGGGATCAGTTGCTCCCTTTTCTAGATGTACCTATCATTATTTACACACACACACACACAACCTAACACCCTACTGGAATTTCTAGTAAAACACAATCTATTTAATCAGTCTTCAAAATATGTGTGGAATGGTGCGAACACCCAGTGTTTTTGTAAAGAAATAACACTGCACACCTACTCATACACACAGAGGGATGCTGGGTTTCATCTGTAGCAATTTAGATATTAGCATCTGAAATTCTATAAATGTTAATAGAATGACTCATCAGAAATCTATGCTGGTAAATTGTTTTATCTTATCTTTGGAATTCTGGAAAGCATCTCATCAGTCAACTTCTGTAAAAAGACTCCCTGGTCAAGAATTCTCATAGGGATTCCTCCTTTTACTGAGTAAAACTTAATCAACTAAGAGAAGCTCATCTGACAGATTTTCCATGATCAGATTTTCAGGAAGAGATGAAGTCATGACAAGATTAGCAGAAGAATTACAATGAGGCTGACTTCAGCCAAACATGGCAGACTTTCCTAGTGTTGATGACAAAGACATTTGTTGTTATTATCAGAAATGGCCATCATGCTTGCAGATAACCTTGCATTAAAGACTGAGTTGGATCCAATACAGCATTATTTGAATTTGTACAAAACAGGAGGAAAATTAAGCTTCATGCTTGTACTTAAGTTTCCCATTCCACTATTTATCCATATTATAATTTTAAAGTATTTCTCTAAAAAGACTATTTTTAGACATAATTCCCTGCCAATTCCTAATTGTCTTCAAATAATATAGAGCTGAATGACTGTAAAGATGTAGTTCTCTCTCACCAACATGGTAATATAGCACAATAGCTATTTACATGCTAGAAGTTCTTTGAAATCCATAAGAAATACTGAGAAGACTGGCCACTGCTAGACAGACTGGGGATAGTGTCTGGAATTGAAATGGCAGAGGATCATGTGATTTTCATTTATTTTTCTTTTGCCCAAAGGCACAACCATTTTGGATCCTAAGGCACAGTCACTCCTAATCAGGAATTCTGTTTCAGATCCATTGTCAACAATGGCCAGGCTTGATAATGCTAATGAAAGGACCTATATTGAGCTCTTTTGTGCAAGGCTGAATTAGCATAATGATAATGGAATCATAGAATTTAAGGATTAGAAATCTATGGAGATTCTCAATCATCCAAGGTCATGATTGCCCCAAAGGTGCTTTTCAAAAGGCAACTAGATTTTCTTGGTTTTTTTTTTCCTTGAAAAAGTTTTGCTTCTCATCCAAGAAACTTTATTTGGTGTTATTTTATTTATATGGTGGATTTACATCCAGAAATATTTCAGTGAGCATAACTGCTCATTGGGATAAGCAAAACAAAAAAGACAACCCTACCTAAATTCCTATTTAGGAACAAAATGATTTCTCCATCTCAGACAGTCATTTGTATTCAGGCAGCCAGGTACATTCTTTTTATAAATATTGGATTATCTTTGATTTTTTTCAAGATACAAATTTTACAACAAACTGAATGATTATGAAAATGAAATCAAATAAATCATATTAGTATTCTAATCTCACATCACCTTCCACATTCATATAGTTTTTGCAAAATGAGTTAACAAATGCAGAATTCTGTCTTCAGACAATTTTATACCTAGTTGATACATGTTTAAATACTGTTGGAAGTGAAATCCCAAAATCAATCTCTTTCCCTCCAATTTTCTCTTTTCTTTACCATGGGATGTACTCCTTATTTCTTACATGAAAATAATCTGTCAGTTTCACTAGTATTTATAGAGTTTCACTTTCAGATTACTGTAATAATTGACTTCCAAGTAAGTAGTGACACTTGTTTTTAAAACAGCTGTTCCTCTTCAACTTCATTGGAAAAAAAATCTTGCACAATAACTTTTTAAATTATCTGTGCAAACTCCCTGTATAGTAAAATCAATATCACTTAAATTTACAACTTGCCTTCAACATCTGTAGGTTTTTATTTTTGTACTACAATGCCCATACCCCTCTAAGAACAAGACAATAATTGCAAAAAAGAAAAAGAAACCACCAATCCTTACTGGCAACAGTATCAGCTGATGAAAACAGTCAACTAAAGGAACTTTGTTAAATTGCTGTAATTTCAAAATATTGTATAGTACACAAATAAATTCTAATTAAAATTAATGTAGTACACTGTGTGGAATATAGGGATTTATGAGCTTATTTATACTTGCTCAAATAGAGAGTCATCACAATGTAGTTTTTGTAAATAGTTAGGAATGTTGCTATACTAGTTCTCCAAAATTAAAAACTAAGTAGTTATTAGAGGAGCTTCTGTTGACAATGTGTGTTCTCCTTATCTAGGGAAAGAGTTATACCTCTCCCTTGGAACCTATAGCTAACAGCAAATTAATATAAAAGTATTTTGGATATTGTGTAGCTTCACATAACAAAAATCATGGCCCAATTGGATGCTGATAACATTCATTCTATTTTTTAAAAAATCTGTTATGATTAAGATTTTTTTTTAAACTATACCAACTGAACTGGGTGGCTATCCTGTGTACCTGAAAAATTACTGGAGCTTTCATAAACAAGATTAGTCAGCCAACTATTTTTGTAGAATTTACAGAATTGGTGCTGGAAGCTGAGTCTTTTGTTGACTTGGTTCCACTAGAACCCAATTTGCCACATAAGTATCTATGATTTTATGGTGGTTTTGTTCTGCTTGTTTTTTGTTTCATTATTAAATCTATTTCCCTTTAAATCAATCTCTGCTATTTTCCTACAAAGGATGACTCCGGAGAAATCTTGTGCGAATGGCTGACAAGATGCCTATTAATTTTGATGGATAAACTAATAGCAATCTAGCTTGTTGGACAGGTTTTATCCCTTACTGTGGAAAGAACTGGCGTTCGATTTAATTGCCACTTTATCGTTTTCTTTAGTTTCTTGCACGTAATGGCATTTACTCGGAAGAAAGCAGAGTGCCGCACTTAGGAAGTTGTGAACAGGATTCCCCCCATCAGAAGCCATGAGTCATTAGGAGGAGTCTTCAAGCAGAGTCGGCGTGGGTGTATCTGCAGCCGTTTCAGGGAGCTCCCCGCCATACCTATCTACGTGTGGCAGGGAGCTCCCTGCCTAAAAACGGCTGCACGGTAGGCAGCAGAGATGAAGAGATATGCACCCACTGAATGTTACCCCTCGTGTTCCGGCAATGGCACAATGGCGAGAAAAAGACGGGCAACCATGAATGCATTTTCCTTACAAAAAAAAAAAAAAGCAATCCTCCAAGGATTCCCTCTCCTCGCTGCCTTCTCCCTTTTCCCGCCAAGGATCTCAGCCCTTTCCAGCCCCCTCCTCCCGGTCTCCAGCTTCTCATTCTTACCCTCTCCCCCCCACCACCTCTTTTCCCCCCTTCTTTGGCGCCGTTTTCTTCCCGCCACGTCGAGCCTCCTCAGCAGTCCATTCTGACGAAGAGGCCCGGCGCGGGCTGCCAACTGCAACAGGGATTGGCCGAGACAGCGCCAGTGGGCGGAGTCTTCCTTGACTGGAGACCTGCCCGCCGGCTCTCCCCGGCTCCACCCCAGCTCTGCTCCCTCCCACTTTTACTACAGGCGGCTGAAGCCGGGCCGCCGCGCCACACGGGAGGGAGCAGGCTGGCCCGGCACGACCCCGCCCGCAGCTCCCGCCCGTGCCTAGGAGACGGCAGTTGTGCCGCTGCCGCTGCTGCCGCCGTCGCCTCCTCCTCCTCCGAGACATTGCCGCTGCTGCCAGCCCCGGCCTGCCTGGAACACGCGGACGGGGCGGGGATGTTGCTCTCTAAGATCAACTCACTGGCCCACCTATGCTCGACGCCCGGCGGGGATCTGCACCCCGTCAAGCCGCTGCCAGGTCAGCTGAAAGAGGACGGAAAGGAAGAGGGGAGGCGGGAGGCTGGAACCACCAGCCGGGAATGGTCGATGGATGGATGACTTGGAAATACCTCGGTTTAAGAGGCTGGATTGGGGTGGGCTGTGTTTTTTTTTTTTTTTTGCTTTGCTTTGTTTTGAGGAGTGGGGGGCAAGGACATGTCTGACAGGGTTTAAATGATCTTTCCTTCCTTCTATTTGTAGGAAAGGAAAAGGAATCCCTGGAGAAGCTGTACCAAGTGGGCCCGCTGCTCGGCAGTGGAGGCTTTGGTTCTGTCTACTCCGGCACCAGGCTGGCAGATGGAGCTCCGGTGAGTGATGGGTTTCTAGTGGAGTGTGCCCTCTCGCAGTCTCCATCGTTCCCTATTGTTTTTGCCCTTCCCGCCTACCCAGTAAACTCGTATATTCTCCTTTATTTAGCATTGGCTGCTATCTATACTAATTTTTATTCTCTCCCCCCCCCTCCTGTATTTGAAGGTGGCCATCAAGCATGTGTCCCGGGACCGGGTTTCTGAATGGGGAGAACTGGTAAGTTGTGGGGAAGGGAGGAATGCTTGGGGTTTGTTACTGTAGAAAGATCTTCACAGCCAGTATTGGATGTTGAGGTTCAACTTGTTCTCCTTCTCACAAATCATTTTTTCCTCACCCCTCTTTCCCATTCTTTATGCAGCCTGGTGGAACGAGAGTGCCCATGGAGATTTTGCTCCTGAAAAAGGTTGGCTCTGGATTTCGAGGGGTGATCCGGCTGCTGGATTGGTTTGAAAGGCCAGACAGTTTCATTTTGGTTTTGGAAAGGCCAGATCCTGTTCAAGATCTATTTGACTTCATCACAGAGCGTGGTGCTCTTCCTGAGGATTTGGCTCGTAGCTTTTTCCGTCAGGTGTTGGAAGCAGTTCGACATTGCCACAGTTGTGGTGTCCTGCACCGGGATATCAAAGATGAGAATATCTTGATTGACTTGAGCAATGGAGAGCTCAAACTTATAGACTTTGGATCTGGGGCACTGCTCAAGGACACGGTGTACACGGACTTTGATGGTGAGTGTTCTTAGTTTTCATTCAAAACTGAGCCAGGAAGTTTCATTTCTGAAACATAGTGTTCCCTAGGGTGTGTTTTGGGTAACTTCACAGCAATAGAACAAGTTCTTCCTGTGATTTTAATGATTTGTCTTTTCTCTGAAGTATATTTGATTCTCATAAACCATTCCCTACATAAAATTGCTCTTGCCCAGAGAACTAATGTCTATTTGTGGCTAACCTACTGCTGATGAGATTGTTTTTCTATTAAATCCGATGGGCTCACAACCTTACTTAAAATGTTGAAAGGAAATGCCTTGGGAGAAAATCTATTGCAGATTGTTTTCAAGTTATGATTACTAATTCACCTGCTAGATATAATGGATATATGCTAAGCTGCATGTAAAATATTCATGCAAGTCTTTGTTTTAATGATAGTCTAACTACAAGTCCAAATAAAAATATAGAGGTCATGCAATTTTTCTGTGAGGTAAGACTGAAGAGAGGTTTTTGTGTTGTGTCCTTCCCTGTGATGTCTGAATATGAAGCCTAGTGGAAAAGGTTACTGTTAAAAGCTGTATTTGCAGACTCATTAATCATTTCAATAGGGAAGCTGCATTTTGTAGGGCATGAATGTTGTGAAATTTGATCTAGGAGTGATCACTTTAAAATAACCTCACATTAGGGCTAGAAATGCAAATAAATGTCTTTTGAAAGCAAGTTTGTAGTGATAGAGATTTAAGCATTAATATTAGAATAGAAATACGATCTGCTTGTGCATTCAAACTGTTCCCACAAAACAAAACAAACTGCGTTGCTAACAGACTCATGGAAGACTTAAGAGCCGTTTACTTCAAAAATCACTGCTGGCTTGCAGCTTGTTTGTGTTTTTTGGTCTGGGTTCCCAAATGGCACGCGCTGCCTTGAATTTTTTGTTTTGTTTTTAACTTAACGGTTAATACCCAGGATGGGTTTGCTGCCTTCTTTCAGGCGCTTTCCCAAGCTTTTAGTGCCCCCTTGTGGATTATGAGGCATCTTTTTACAACTCAAAGTTTGTAAACAACAGTCACGTGGCTGGAAACCAGGCAAGCAGCTCTGACCTCAGTATCCTTGCTTCCTGCCAAGAGAGGGAGGAGGAGGGAGAGAGATCAAGCACTACAACAAAGACATCTAGGCAAGAGGTTTCTGGCATTGCACTTACAATCTGCAGTCTCTAAGATATAGGCAAATGGTATAAAAGTTCCTTTTAAAGATGAAATACATACTAATCTTTTCATGGTTGAAAATTAGATCTTTTTTAATTCCTATGCCTCTTGATTAGTGACCATAGAGACTGTCTAAATTTATACCTCTATATATCGTAACTATAAGATTTAAGAGTACTTGTGTCTGAATTCTGTAGTTTTTTTAATTTTTCCTGATCATCTATCATATGTTTTCAGGCACTCGAGTTTATAGTCCTCCAGAATGGATCAGATATCACAGATATCATGGCAGATCTGCTGCTGTCTGGTCACTCGGGGTATTACTCTATGATATGGTGTGTGGGGATATTCCTTTTGAGCATGATGAAGAGATTATAAAAGGCCAGGTCTATTTTCGTCAAAGGATTTCTTCAGGTAAGTGTTAATTTGGAGTGAGTGAAATTCTGTCTGGAATGCTGATCACAAATAACTTGTTTAGTATATTGGATAAGCAGTAAGCAATAATGTGCAAGTGCCACTGTCACATAAGGCAACATTTTAGGATTTTGAATTTTTGATAACTGCTTTTAGCCAAGGTTTAGAAGCTAGCATTCCTGAAAACTCTTAAGAAATTTTGATTTTACATAACCTTGGCAAAGTAATAAAGCATGGATGTTTCAGCTTCAACAGTTTCAGCTGTGTAAAGCAATCTCATTTTATTAAATAACATGGAGATTTTGCAGCAGCATTTATAATGTTCCATTTTGTAGATGTTCTTATCAGTGGACCTTTGCTAATTTTGTACTTTCTTTTGTAGAATGTCAGCATCTCATTAAGTGGTGTTTGGCTCTAAGGCCTTCTGACAGGCCATCCTTTGAAGATCTTCTGAATCATTCTTGGATGCAAGATGTTCTCCTGCCTCAGGAAACAGCTGAGATCCACTTGCATAGTCTAATTCAAGAATCTAGCAAATAGTGTGTCTCATCCTTCTGAGGAGCAAAACAAAATTTTGCCGTATTTGATCTGGTGGAGTGAAGACTTTTATAGAAATGTGACTCATCTTTTTCCAGACACAGGCTGCCTGATAACTTTCTAAGTCTGAAGAAACCCATTTCTTGTGGGAGAATGGACTTCCTGTTCGGGAGCCTGACTTATAAATCTTCTCACCACTAGATGAATTGGACAAGCCGAATCCTAGAATATGAAATGAGTGGTGCAAAGAACTAGAGATGTTTGGTACAAGAGAAGGGAGGGAGTTAGTGATTTGGACTGGCTACCTGCCTTCACTGTGTTACTACTACCATGTTCTGAGTGCCTTCAATTGCAAACTGAGCTGTGCTGGGGGAAAATACTTGAACATTCCTTCACTGCTGATTTCTCACAGATTTACCTGTCTTAAAATTTATTCCAGTTTCAAAAGAACTACTTCAGAATGAAGGAGATAATATTAGCAACCCTGATTGCTGTCCAGTATAAACTCTGTGTTTGCTTTTGCTGCCTTTTGAACATGAAGGCATCCTCTAGTGCACAAACAATGCAACTGTAAACTGTAAATTTGTACAGAATACAAGAACAAAAATTGGTGTACAGAAGATTGTAGTTATAATATTTTTACTTCAGTGTTTTTAATTTATTTCTAGGGTTTTAAAAATTGAATATCCTAACTGGTAGGATTTTATTTATTTTATTTATGAATCATGCGAATTCTTGGCATACACCTCACTGCTATAGCTGTTGACCTGTTCTGCTGTGTTGCTCCTACTTCTGTTTCATATTCTAATCCCTCTGGTTATCTTCTGTCTTTTTGTTTGATATCTTGCTTCTGTATGGAACAGCTGACTGCCCTTCCCCATCACCTGTAAATATTTCCAACTGTTGCTGTTCAGCCTCTCCAAATGTTTGAAACTTTTTAACTGGTGTTGATGGGGAGGATATGTATAGGTAGCATGTATATATAGTGCTGTACTTTGAAAGGGAGCAAGATGTCCCGGACTTCAACACTGTCAAAACTTGTTTAAGTAATTTGGTGTGTAGTCTGCTGTTTTTTTTAAATAGCTAATACTGTACAGGGAATTCAGAAATGCTATTTTTTTTATACATGCTGTTTTAAATAAAAATGGAATCACTTGACTTAATCTGTCTACTGGATATTTAATGGTCATATGTCTCACATTCAGTTGTATAAAAACTTGCTCTAACTGTATAGTAAATCACTGTCATCCCTCTGACTAAAAACTCTCAGCAAAAAAATGTTTGTGTGTGATGACATTTCAGATATAAATTGCCTTGGCTACCAATATTTACTGTAGTTTCTACTGCAATATCTCACCCTATTCATGAAATCCAACCTGATATCTACTCTACAGTATTTCTTTAAGACTATCATTATAGGAGCTTACCAATTTTTCTTCTCTTTGTACAGAATATTGACCCTGAATGGTCAATATCCCCTGAGTGGCAGCAGGAATAATAGCATCTAAGAAAGGCCTTGGACAACCCAGTATAAAAATACTACCAGACAGAAGCTAATTTCTGCAGTTTATCTGCTGCTCAGTTCTGAAAAGGCAATGGTTTCCAATAGAAAAATAATTAACATAAAAATTGTATCCACAGCCAAATGACAGTTTAGTATTCTTGTTTACAATAAATGAATTATCTTATAAATGGGCATTCAAATAAAAGTCATATACATGATTAGGACTGGGTCCCATTAAATAATGGTTAAAGTTTGTTGTGAAACATGCCTAAATTTCTATGTAGTAAGAATATATTTAACAAAATCTTTCTTTGAGATATGTTATTTAAAAAACAAACTTGGGAATTCTTCATCTTTATTATTTGAAGCTGCTTTTTTGCTATTCTAAACCACATCAGGAATTTTCCTGATTATGGATGTTGGTTGTGGTTCAGAATTCCTATAATGCTTGACTTTGTTCCCCATTTTTATTCATGCAAATTCACAAAAACCATTGGCAATATTTACATTCCAACAAATTTCTAAAATTGGACAGGATTATAGTATCCCAGAAAAACATGGTTTTCTTTGCTGGGTTAACTCATTGGCCAGTTAATAGCCTTACAGCCTTACAGGAAACACTTAGTTATTTTCTAAATAGTAACCAAAATGCAACTTTTTCAATTTCTTGTTTTTCTATTTGTATTTGGGTACTTTAATGCACAACTTGGTATTACTTTAAATGACTCCTAGTACTCAGAATTGTACATCAGTTTTATTTAGAAATATTCTTAATGTGCCATTTGAAGTTCGGAATAAATTCTTACTGGAGTTGACTACTTAGTAAGAGCTCTGAATCAAATGACAGAAGAATGCAATGTTCCCTGTCATTTTCCTTCTCTAAATTGCCTCCAGACAGGATTTTATTTTAGTTATGATTATAGCCGATGTTGCATTGGTAAATGATAATTGAACTTTGAATCTATATCCTTAAAATAAAAAAACAAAATAAAACTATATACACTATGTAGCAGCCTATTTGCTTTAGCAATGAAGAGTAATGTTCTTTCCTACACTCAATATGGATGACATCTAGTATTTATACACATTTAAGCTTATAAACATTGTAAGTACTTTTGTCTCAATACATGTAAATGCTTGTTAAAGACATCTTCCTACAGTGCAGACAAAGCAAAACCAGGAAATCAAGATGTACAAAAGCAGATTCATTGATAGCAACTTCCTTCTATGTCTCATTTCTTTTTATTATTAAGATTATGGCCATCTGTGGAGTTTTTGTACGAATAAACAACATGTGGTGCTCTTCGGACTTCCAATTCATTTTGGCAATACCAGCTACAGTATTTGAACTGCATGTTATGTAAAATGTGCAAAGTTTTACATCAGCTGAACCGAAGAATACTTAACTCCCATGGGTCTGTGTGATAAGGCTGCTTACAGAAAATGTACAACAAATATTGTACATGGCTGCCACGCTGTATTGCCTGAAATGCTCTTTAAAGAGTAGTTTGCTAGGCATCTATTTTGTTATCTTTTGATATTGAGCAAAACTTTAAAACATCTTTTACATTTGTTGCATTTCTATTGCTATACTATTTGTTTAAATCAACAACCTCTTTTATCGTTCTTGGATTTTCTTCTGATACCATTTTTATCCTCTGCTGCTCTAATAGGCTGACAGCAATATATAAGAACTTCTCCTTGATAATATGATAGAGGAAAGTAGATATATAGCATCTTTAACAGGTGTCATGTAGTGTATTTGATCTTCCTGTGCCCACTCTCTGCTATCAAACCCTCTCTGGCTGCCAGTATTATTTAAGAAAGGGAAGCGTCTAATTTACTGGTGACTGAGCGGATTCCAGAGTACTATCAACTTACTTAGGCATATTCATAGAATCAAGAATATCAACCCTGTCAAGCACCTTAGCTATCTCTGTTCCAGAATTCAACCATACTGGCTACAGGATTGCCTGCTTCATTATGGAGAAATTACCAGGCACTCACTGTAAACCAAATTGTCTTGGGTGGACCAACTTAAGTCTCTCTCTCTTAGAAAGGCCAGTAATGGGCATTAGTCTAGTCTGCCAAGATAGTGATCTAAGCCATGCAAAAAGGTTGCTATTAATGTTCTCCATTCTCAGATCACAAACTAGCTGCTCTGAGGTAAATACCAAGTCCAATGTGTGCCCCTCCCCCATATGATTGGTGATATGGCTTAAGGCAGGCCTATAGTTGACATGGCAACCAAGAACCTAAGCCCTTCCCAACCAGCCCCCAAGACATAGGTAACCTGGGCACATAGTTGGGGTAATCGATTAAGGCTGAGGATCTCAGGAAGAAAACTAGCTGAGCAGCATATACTGAGTAGAATATGGTACATTAGGACTACCAGCACTTAACTTCATAGCAATAGCACTTAGACTTACCATATACCGCTTCACAGTGCTTTACAGCCCTCTAAGCTGTTTACAGTCAGCATACTGCCCCCAACAATCTGGGTCCTCATTTTACCAACCTCGGAAGGATGGAAGGCTGAGTCAACCTTGAGCCTAATGAGATTTGAACTGCCAAATTGCAGGCAGCCGGCAGGCAGCAGAATTAGCCTGCAGTACTGCATTCTAACCACTGCACCACCGCTGCTCATAGAGGATCTCACACCCAGCCACTTGTGAATCAATGAGCTGGTCACCATCAGATTCTTACAGATTATTAATACCAATCATCCTCTTTACCCTGGAATTGAGATTGATATGCAACCAAATCCCCAATGAGGCAGATTTCCAGTTCTCCAACACCAGTTTGTGTAGGCACAGGATTTATATAGAAGTCCCAAAGATGCTTTTCAAAAGGCAACTGGAGGGGCGAGCTGTGCGTGCATGAGCGCTGGCCCGTCTCTCATCAAGTTGAGTTGTTGCATGCGTGCATGCATGCATGCCAGCCAGCCGCTCACACTGCCCAGATCCCCCCTGCCCTCCCTCCCCTGCCAGGCCGCCCAGCCGCAAAAGTTGGGGACTGTTGTCCTAGTTCACCTGGGACTTTCTCTCTGCAGAAAGGAAAAGAAGGCATAATTCCCAAATCTATTCCCAGTTCCTCCCAGTTAAAACATAGCTCATTCAATGAAGTACCTTTGGTATTGTATACAATATAAATATAGTAGGGTATTAAGGACAATTAAATCTAAGTCCTTTCTCTCCATAAACATATCCAAGTTCCAGATCTTTTAGTAATGTTTAAAAAGCAAACAAATCTCTATAAGAATTACCCTCCTGGGCTGTGCTTCACTTTTTCTTTGGGTAGATGCCAGCAGAGCTTGAATAATGATTGGTTCAAATCTAGTCACACCCCTGCTACTTGAGCAATGTGAGAATGTGTCCAGCACAGCAAGTCCTTTGTAAAGAAAGTCTTTGAAGAAAGCTTGGGAAGTATGTGAAAACAAAATGTAGGCCTCCACAGTCAACCGAAAATAAATAAAAACTACTGCTTTGTTTCCTCTTACTACCTATGTTTGCCTGCTATTAAGACAAT
Source organism: Diadophis punctatus similis (assembly GCA_023053685.1). NCBI lineage: Eukaryota > Metazoa > Chordata > Lepidosauria > Squamata > Dipsadidae > Diadophis > Diadophis punctatus. The sequence goes on from JALIGW010000003.1 coordinate 44,673,558, forward strand.
AGATTATTATGGTTCATTGCACAGCCAGATGTATAGATTGGATTTTGGCATTTTAACCCACCCATCGAGTTCTTCCCAAGGATATGGAATAGGCAGATGTTCCATGGTGTTTAAGATGTCACAGGATGTAAGCTGTTCTGAGTAAAGCTGCCTTTTGCAGTTAACCGATGATGAATTTGTCAATGAAGATGGTGTTCAAGTGGTGCTTCCGTTGTTCTGAGATTGCACCCAAGGCACAGATTATTATTACTACTACCTTTGCTTTCCCCCCCCCACAGTCATTTTATTTTTATTTTCAGGTCTTAGTATGTTGTTATCTTCTCCAGTTCCTTCTCTTCTATTCTGCTGTCTCCAGGTACTGTCATGTCCACTATCCAGACTTTTTTTGTCTTTCTTATAGATAATTGTTAAGTCTGGGGTGTTATGTGACAGGTGCCTGTCTATTTGAATTTTAAAGTCCCAGAACAATTTAGCTTCTTTATTTTCTATGACTGTCTCTATTTTATGGTCCTAGCAGTTCTTGCTTGCAGGCAAATTGCACCACCTGCTGCCCACTTATAGGAAACATAAACTAGTTCTCTGGTATGATTTTTTTTTTCAACAACAAGAAATTTTAGTGGAACTTTTAAAGGGGGTCAGTTTCTTTTTGAAGTGGAGGACACTAGATAGGTCACTCTAGGGAGAAGGAAGACTCACTTATTAGCTCAAGACAGTTCTTCTAAGTCAAGTTGCGACCTGGATCTGTGTGGCTGAGCTACCAGGTACTTTAGTCTTCACTGCTTCTGGTAAACTCAAGGTTGGTGTGAAATAAATCTTCTGCAAAGTAAAATCCACACAAGTGTTTGCCCTCCAATGTAAGTTGGATTACCATTCATGTTCTCAGCCAGCAACATAGCATCATAGGTAGCAAAAGTACAAATATTTTCACATGCTTGACTCATACACTTCTAAGATTACAGCATTCCTTGTACACTTATCCATAAAAATATTAAACATCACACATCCTTATCTTACTTGCTAAGTATTCCATTTATCCTCACATATGTTCAGATTGCCTTTACTACATTTGTGCTTACCACATTTGGCAACCAAACTCCAATTCGATACTCACATAAAACATTTTATAATTTAAAACTATTCATTTTATATGCTTTTCTAAATCAATACATGTACAATAACCATTCTTTTTGTCACCTTTATACCTTTCTCAAGGATCTACTGAAGTGCCAAACCTGTTCCATAACTAATCATTTATAGTATACAAATGAGGGGGTTACATTTTGCCCTTCCTTCCTGGACTCTGTCCATACTGAGAATTGAAGTTCAAAAAATATAGCAAGTCAAGGATTGCCCAACAGTACTGTATCTTGTATTTACCATATAAGTGTTTTTATAGTACATCCTGCCAAAGGGAAAATAATTGTTAGGAAAATATTCTAAAGGATTACATAGCTAATACTACTATTTACATTTCTTCTGTAAATAACCCATATATTGTATTTATTATAAAAACGTTATGTGAGCTTGACCTATAGAAAGCAAATTAGTTGATCTAAATTAAGCATTTAGCAGTAAAATATTCCCATTGTGTCTTTAATACAGGTAGTCATTGACTTATAATCACAATTGAGCCCCCATATTTGGTTGCTAAGTGAGGCATTTGTTAAGTTAATTTTGCCCCATTTTACGACTTTTCTGGCCACAATTGTTACATGAATCATTGCAGTTATTAAGTTAGTAAAAAGTTGTTGTGTGAATCTTGCTTCCCCACTGACTTTGTGTGTCAGAAGGTAGCAAAAGATGACCCCAGGACATGCAACCATCATAAATATGAGTCCGTTGCCAAGCATCTGAATTTTGATCACGTTATCATGGGGGTGCTACAATGATTGTAAGTCACTTTTTACAGTGCCGCTGTAACTTTGAGTGGTCACTAAATGGACTGCTGTAAACCGATGACTACCTGTATATGTACACATCAAAATGTTTCACACATTCTTAGAGGGTTTTTTCCTCCACCAAATCTCTCTTCCTGATTTTTCAGAGACACATCTAATATGATTATAGGCTGGAAACAGAATGGTCATCCTGCCCTAATTAACTCCTTATCCTCAATGATACAAACAAGCCCAGAGACCCAAGTACAGTAATTATGAAATGTATCTTTATTAAAGACATTTAGATTAACCCAATAAGATAATGAAGTAAAACAATGTGAAGCATTACTTAGTACATACATATATTGGTTCTGAACTTAGTATATAGTATGGCCTGCCATGTTTCTGACAATCACCCTAATTTCATTGTTCTGAATAGGCAAAGGTATTGGATAGCTAATAGATAAGGAATATATTAATTGCCCATTTTTTTGATATGCCAGGTATTGTGCAGGCCTGATGTTCATAATTGCATAGAACAGTATTTTGATAACTACCACTGAACTCTCTTGACACTTACACCGAGTCTAAACTTAGGAGGTTCGGTAATATATCTAGATGTCCTCCTTTGCCTCATTGACATCCTCCCTACACGTTTTCCTTCAACAAGCAACGTAACATATGTTAAAACAAAACAAAGCCAAAAACAATCTGCAGTAATCCTACTGGCCAATCCAAACCATTCTAAAGGACTGATCATAAATGCAGCTAGATGTCCAATCTGGCTAGTCAAGACTACAATGACTATGTTGGCTGCATCATAAAAGATTATCCAAGCAAAGTATACATAAAGACCTGTAGTTTTTCTCTTATAGATACAATATAAATAATAGAAACATATAGGATAAGTTATAAAAGCCAAAGCTATTGCTGTATAATAGCAATATGGAATAACCCAGGTTAAGTTTTTCACTTTAATCCTTGCCAATTCAATTAATGCAAGGCTTAGGTGTTGAAACTCAAAGATAAGATACATATTGGTCATTAAGATCATGTACACACCAGCAACAACTGATCCTGCTCTCGGTGTTATGCCACAGATGCCATCACCAAACAGGGGAATGATTGTGCTTGCAGCAATAATTGCCTGAAAAGAAAAAAATAGGATCACTTCCACGTAATATGGAAAAAATTACCAGAGTTACATAAAGAAATCTAGGGAAAAAATTAAATATGTTAGTATAAAAAAACAAAATGTGAGTTGCGCAATTGTTTTATATGCATTCTAGTGTTCAATGTTTTCCCAAATTGATGCCTTTCAACAGTACAATTTTTACCCTGTATGATAGCCAATATGATCCAATCTATTTGGAGACTGCCACTAGGGAAGTATTTAATGAATTGTTTCATCACTCTAAGGTAGGTTTTAATTATGATCAATAAGCTACAATTGGTTGCCATATGTTAAACCTAACAATGATGATTTAAAAACACCAGGGGACGCACAATCTTTTATCAAAACCAAACAAATCACGTTATGGCTCAGCACAATATATGAATATGCTATTCTTCTATAGGTTTTAAAATTGTAATCTTTACTTGTATCATTTTTTCACGCAAATGAAGGCGAATATATGTGTCCCAGGACAATGTTGTAGGATCCAATTTGGGTCGGACACCAGGACCAGAGGGTTCATCTTCTGAGCTTTCAGACTCGTGTTGGAGACCATCCTCAGGGAACCTCTCTCTACCAGTGTTTATCACTATTTTTTCACAATTTAAACAAGTTTTCTCAATCTTATGCCTTTAGATTTGAGACTTTAATGTCCAGAATTTCCAGCCAGTAATATTTGGGAATACTGAAGTTACATTTTCAATAAAACTGGGAAGGCATCATGTTGGAAAAGGCTTGTGTAGCAGAAGGGCTGATACTATCATTGCCGTTACGTTGCATCAGAGATTGTGCCCATACCAGATATGAAGTAGGAAGAAATCTCCACTAGTTGTCCCTGGATATTCTCTAACGCTACCCACCTTTTGGTCCTGCTTTCCTGCATGATGTAGTTGTTGGTAGGCCTGTTAGATTAGCCCATTCCAACTGATGAATCCAGCTGGATTCCAGAGGGAGGCTGGGATTTTCCCCAAGAATCTGGTGGGCAATTGAGCTGAAGCTTTAGTTGCAACCTGAAATGGGCAAATGGAACAGGTTTCAACCTGATTGCCCTTGTGTGGTCTCTCCCCCTGTGTTGATCCCAATATGAACTTTATTTGAGGAGCTGTGAGAGATGAAGCAAAAGAAGAGATGTCTGGAGAGCCACTGTAGGAAGATGAAGAGTGAATCTGCCCAAGCAAGAGGTAAAAACCCATATTATGGATTACATTGTGGTAATAAGGGCAGTGAACAATTGCTATTTCTCCATGTTTTACACTTGCTGATAGTTGTCCAACAGCCCTGTTTAAGGAGACTTGGTCCCTACTGGGGGAGGTATGGGCTTCAAGAACATCTGCAGGGCTGCTGTGAAGAATATGCTCGCTATCTGCACATAAAATCCCTCAGATCCACTCAGAGTTTGGGCGGATTTGCCTGGATAAGTCCAGTTGAGATGCCTGAAGCAAGATCTTGTGGGATTGTCTAGAGGCAGAACTTCTAAAAACAGGCCATTACTTATTATAAATTCAAGCCTACAAGCATAGCACATACATTTAAATCATTTGCCCACAATCAGCAAATTTCATAAGTGCATGAGGACAAAAAACAAAACAAAAAACCAGTTACACAAATACTTCTGTTATGTTTTGTCATTATCCAAGATATGTGATATGACACTTTCTCTTTTTTGTTCCAAGAGTACTTCCCTCAACATTCTTGGCAATTTTCTTTCTAGACTCAACTCAGAAAGAATGTATGGAAGAATTATACTTCTGCTCATTCCTGATACTTAGTTGTTAGCCAGAATTATACTATCTATAAGTTTTTTACATCAAGCTCTTATTGATGACTTGTGAATTAAACAAATAGATCATACAGGCTGAGAGCCATCCTAACTAAATCAGTGTTAAGCACTGCTCTATATACATAATATTGAACAGAATTTTTGTAACCTTACAGGACAAATAAAAATATATTTTAGACATTTTTATTTGAGCAGAGCAAATTTCATTTCCTGAAATACAAATACATTTCCTCAAATTCAGAAATTACAGGGGGGGGGGGGGAACCAAAGGCGTAGTCCATACCATCTAGGCATGATAGTTTATAGGATCACAAGCTAACCTCTGGGACACTTTATCTTAAGTCAAACATAGGTCATCTGAAAATCTCCAGTCTATAAAAATCCAATGATCCCCATGTCTGACAGTCAGATTATAGAAGATGTAGTTGCAAAATATCTGATGCCCTAAATAGCTTGTCCCTGTCCTAAGTGATCTCCCCAGAACTTTATAGAAATCTGCCTTGAGGGAGATATAACCATTTTTAAATTTTTTTAAATGGATATATGACACCCCCAAAATTAAAATTTCAGTCTACACTTTGTTATATTTGTCTTTGCATTTAATAGGTAGGCACTCTGAATTGTAAACTGCATCAAAATTTCATAAAAGCTTTACTGTGACTCTCACTCGTTCTTTTGTTTAAGAAGGATGAAATCATTACAACTCATATTTTTAAAATGAATTGTGGAATATTTAAAATTTTCAGTCTATGCTTTGCATCTAACAAACTGGCTTTTAAAAATGTGAATGGAATCAAAATCACTAATATCCCTTACAGTGGTTCTCACTCTAGGATTATTCTTATTCAGATGTCCATTGGTCTCCTTGCATTCCAGAATTTTTACTGATTTATGTATATCTGCTTTCATTAATTTCTTGCAAAATTAAAATTAATTTTTTTTCTCACCATGGTAAGTGTGATTCTGTTATCAGAAAATCATTATTTATCAGGTCCTAGGCATTTCCTTTTTTGGATTACTTAACTGCTGGATTATAGAACCAGAACACCATCCTTACATCTTTTCTGTAAAGGAAGAGAAAAGTTATAAAGTGAAAAATCATGTGATCAGTTCTGGCACGCACTCATTAAATGTGACATCATGTGACCAAAACTTGCAACTTCTTGCCAGCTATCCCATTCACTTTTTAAATTATTATTATTTCAAATTTACTCTGGGCTGCTTACCGCACAACATTGAAAAACATTAAAATCATTCGATGTAAAATGACAGAGCAGATAAAGTAAAATCATTAACACAAGATAGAGAAAGAGGAAGCTGGATACACAAGGAGGTGGGAGAGGGGATTAGCTTTTAATTAGTCAACCACCTCCAGTATGAAACTCCATTGGGACACTGTCATTTGGCAAAACCAGGTGTTAAGGCTCTTATGAAAAGTCGGGAGGCTGGGAACCAATCTCACCTCAGGGGGTAAGATGTTCCAAAGGGTAGGAGCCACAGCCAAAAAGGCTCCTCTTCTGGACCCCACCAGTCAAAATTTCTTGACGGACGGGATCCCCTCTCTGTTGGCACAGATGGGGTGGGCCAGTCCCACGGGGTGAGACGGTTCCTCAAGTAACCTGGACCCATGCTATGAAGGGTTTATAAGTGATTATCAATACTTTGAATTACATCCAAAGCAAACCGGCAACCAGTGCAGCTTGCGGAACAGTGGTGTGACATGAGCCACAATAGGGGTCCTCAGGACTGCCTGCGCTGCCACACTTTGCTTATCGGAAGCCGGCAATGAAGGTCACAAATAGCAATCATGTGACCCACAGGATGCTGCAACCTCATAATTGCATGCCAGTTGCCAAATGCCCAAATTACAATCGTCTGACTGCAGGAGCATTATGATGGCTGCAATTTCAAGAAGTGGTTTTAAGTCTCCTTGTTCAGCACTGTTGTAACTTTGAACAGTCACTGGACAAGTGGTTGCTAAGCGAGGACTGTCTGTATACTTACATCTTACACAACAAATTAAGAAACATTTTATTTACTTATTTGGGTTCATACACTGGTCTATATCCCAAAAGACACTGGGTAGATTATATACCCTCTGGGTACCCACTTGATATGGAAAGACCTTTTCGATAAAATTCAACATAATATGTATGCCAGATAAATATTGATTTTCCAAAGGATTTATAAAATAACTCCAGATGTGGGATATGGCCCCTAGATTGAAGATAAAACTCAATATTTTTTTTCCATATCCACAAGCAGACTGGCAAGGCTATGGGCGTGTGTTAAAGAGTGCAAGATCTCTGGAATCTCATGCTCCTTAACAGCCTCCTTGGGAGAAAGATGGTGAGGGCAACTTTGCTTTTGGGAAACTGACAAGATCACAAATGGCAGTCATGTGACCATAGCTCACTGAGTTGTCATAATTGCAAGCAGGGCACCCAAGCATTCAGATCACCAATACATGACCCTGGGGATGCTGCAATGACCACAACTACGCAGACTGATCATAAATCCCTGTTGTTCAGCACCATTGTGACTTTTAATGGTCACTGAACAAGCAGTCATAAGTTGAGGACTACCTGTATACTGTACCATCATGCCTAACCTTTGACTTATTCCAAATTTCAGATGGTTTCACTTATCATATGTTCTCCTTCCTGGGCTCTGTTTAGGGTTGAAAATACTACAAAAGATTAAATGTATCTCCTATCACCATTATATCCTTTTAAAATATTATTTCTGGAAAATGTATTTATTTATTAAATGTATAGGCTGCCCATCTTGCCTATGATGCTTTGATGCTTTCTCTCATCTTTCTCTTGATGCATTTTGATGTTTTCTCTCCGCTAATTTTTATAAATATTTCTGATCAATAAATCAATATGATATACAGATTTTAAAGACTGGATTGAACAAGGAATTAGAGAACCCCATTTTCAGTAAACAATGGGAAAATGTATTATAACTGTATAAAAATGTTAATAGATCTATTAATAGACTAATGAACAAAAAGTAATATTTAAAATTTATTACCTTTGGAATTTGTATAGAAAAGGAATGAGTAAATCATTGGGTGGGAATACTTTGTGGAAAATACTTTTGTGATATCCTAAGGTTGTTATGATCTAGGAAAAAGTTATAAGGAATATTAATCTGTAATAATATTTAATATTTTTGACTTTTATATTCTTTTGAACTACCAGTATGTACTTATTAGATGGTAGTGAATAGTGGATAGTGAAAATATATTCTCAGTGTCCTTTATATTGCTAAGAGTCTAGCTCTGCAACATTGGAAGACAAACACATACCCTTAGTCATTCAGTATATTGAATACCTAATGGTAGCCATAACTTATGAGACTTGGACTTAGATTTATGGATTTATGGACAACGGATACCAGCCTTCACTACCTATTATGGCTTTGGTCAATCAAGGTTTTGGCACAACATTTTTTAGAAACTTAAAGGGATAAACTAGGATTTATTTATCACATGAATTATTTTATATACTTAGTACCATTATCGCAAATTTTAGCATTAGCCTGCTGGTCAAGAATTATATTATACGCCGCCCTGAGTCCTCCGGGAGTTGGGCGGCATATAAGAATACCAAAATAAATAAATAAATAAATAAATAAATAAATAAATAAATAAATAAATAAATAAATAAATAAATAAATAAATAAATAAATAAATAAATAAATAAATAAATAAATAAATAAATAAATAAATAAATAAATAAATAAATATTCTTGAGGAGAAATCTTTAAATCCTAAGGGAGTTGGGTCAAGTCATCTCCAAACTTGGGAAATATGCAACTATGGCAAAATTAACCATATATATTCAGAAGTCTGATCACATTTAAGCAAAAATTCTTCCCCTAGTCAGGTGGCCCTTGACTTATAATCATTTGTTTAGTGACCATTCAAAGTTACAATGGCACTGAAAAAAAGTGACTTATGACCATTTGTTCCCACTTGCAGCACCCCCATTGTCAGGTTATCAAAATTCAGACCCTTGGCAACTAGCATGTATTTATAATAGTTGCACTGTTTGTAACCTTTCCAGCTGATTTCCAACAAGGAAAGTTAATAGATGTTCCAAAGTTACCTTTCCAAAAGGCAAATGGACTTTCTTGTTTTTTCTTTAACATTTTCTCATCCAAGAAGCTTGTTCTTTAGAAAGTGAAAGTTCAGTTCTTTAGAAAGTGAAATGATTTCAAAGAAAAAAACCAAGAAAGTCCACTTGCCTTTTGGAAAAGCACCTTTGGGACAACCATGACCTGGATGATTGAGAATCTCCATAGACAAAGTTAATCGGAGAAGCCAGATTTGCTTAATGACCAAATGATTCACTTAACAACTGCAGTGATTCATTTAACAACTGTAGCAAGAAAGGACATAAAAGGGGGAAAAACTCACTTAACTGTCTTTTGGGCTCAAATGTGGTTGCATGTCGAGGACTACTTATATATCATATGTCATACAACAAGGCAAACACAAGACACTTCAGATACGGTTCTTAAGGGGGTATAACTGACATAGAAACTAATTGGAAATAATTTCAATCTTTATAAAGATGTAATCATCAACAGGGTACTGCTACATTATTTGTTTTACCATTTCAGTGAAACAGTTTTCAGCCACTGATCCATTCTTGCAAATTGCTGGTCACGGGAAAATAGGGCTAAGACATCAAGCAGATTCTGGCTAACTCTCCATGCAAATATGGATACTCTGATAAATGCTGGCTTCCATTTTCGATGACTGCTCTTGAAAAAGTTAAGCAGATTCAGGCCTTGTTAATATTTGAATGGGAGATTACCAGAAATTTTTGAGTTATAGTTATACTAAGACGTTGTTAAAAAAAAAATCCCAGAAAAAGGCAATGGGAAACCTCTGCTGTGTATATATATTTCTTTTATATATATAAAGGATATGTCCATGTAAAGTTCTCAACTTACAACCATTCATTCAGTGTCTGAAGTTATAATGGCATTGAAAAAAGTGACTTATGACCATTTTCAACACTGATGACCATTGCAGCATCTGTGATCATGTGATCAAAATTCAGATGCTTGGCAACTGGCATGTATTTATGCCAGTTGCAGTGTTCTGGGATCATGTGATCACCCTTTGCAGCCTTCCGACAAGCAAATACAATGGGGAAAGCCAGATTCGCTTAACAACTGTGTTACTAACTTAACAACTGCAGTAATTCACTTAATAATTATGGCAAGAAAAGTCATAAAATGGGGCAAACTCACTTAACAACTGTTTTGCTTAGCCATGGAAATTTTGGGCTCAGTTGTGGTCGTAAGTTGAGGACTATGATTACTGTAGTTACAAGAACAGGAGAGGGTTTCCTTTTTACAAGGGAGCTATATAATGGACCAACGCCAATTTGGTGTACAGGTAATCCTCAAGGCCAGTTGCTTAGCAACCATTCAAAATTATGAAAAAAACTATTTACAACCCAGATTCAAAATTCCAACGGCCACCAATCCCAGCAGACACAACTGGCCTGCATTCATGGCCTTTTGAAACACGCCAGTCACATGACTGCAATTTATGATATTTTAGCCGGAAACCGGTGTTTACTTCTGGTTTCCTGCAAAAAAAAAATGCTCCATTAAGCGGGTTTGCTTAATGACCACCACAAAAATAGTTGTAAATTCAGGCATGGTCACTGGCAACCCACTTAGCAGTCATGATTTACAAGCAAAATTGCATGCTCAATTACACACGTAAGTCAAAAATTATCCATAGTGGTTAAGGCATCAAACTGGGAGCCCTTAATTCTAATCCTGCTTTATGTACAAAACTAGCTAGGTGATCTTGAACCAGTCACTTTCTCTCAGCCCTAGGAAGGAGGCAATGACAAACTACTTCTGAAAAAATATCTTGCCAGAAATTGAATGTAATTAAATAGAGAAAAAATATGTGTCTGTCTATCCGTCCGTCCGTCCGTCCATATATCAAAACATGAATTACTGTAAAGTTTTCACCTGATTTTGTATTTATATTTTTATTTAACTTGCTGAATATTTATCTCTAGGTTTCAAAGCACTTCAAACTTATGTACATTCAAATGCGACTATATGGCCAAATAACCGGCACTTTTTCTTTTTTTCTTTTAAAAAAACTCAAGCACTTCCTGAATACTCAAAGCAATACCTTCTTGGAGCGACTTTTGGTGGACCTGTTTTATACACAACTCTTCTCTTCCCGCGCCTGGTTTTGACAGTTAAACCGCCTTTCCCGCTTCCCCTTCCCTGGAGCGCATGTGACTCGCCCCCCTGTTCCCCTCCATGCACCCCCCGCTCCCTTATCACTTGTGATCTCTTGTCCCGCCTCTCGGTCTCTGGCAGGTTTCTGATTCCTCCGGTTTGGATTTTTCTTCTTCCCTTCATGCTCTACAGATGGGACTCAGGATTGGTCAAGCTTTGGGGATTTCCGTCCAACAGCCAATAGGTGCATTCTACCCGCCCGAATCCAAGATGGCGGCTCTGGGGACTGGCAAAGGGACCCCGGGAAGGAGGAGGTGAAACGGTCTCGGCCGGAGGATTCGGGCCCCATCGCTCCGGGTTGTCCCCTCTCGCTACCGGGCCAGCGAGGGTCTCGGCCTCTGTCCGAGGCATGGCCGCGGAAAGCAACAAGCAGTTCTGGAAACGGAGCGCGAAGCTACCGGGCAGGTGAGTAAAGGAGGCTCCGTCCGGGCATTGATGCCGACCGATCCGTTTGTTCCCCGGGGAGCAGAGGTTGACTTAGCGAAGCCGGCTTGGCTCCTACTTTTTGTCGCCCTTCGTTTCTCGGAAGTGCGGTTGAAGGGTCGAGCCTCTCTGCTCTTGAAGCGAATAGCTGCTTCAGTCGGTGGCTCCTGTGGATGGAGGAGGAGTAGGGGAAGAGGGAAGTAGGAGAACCCTGGAGGTGGTCTGAAGCAGGGGGTTTCCCCTTGCCTGGCACCGAGGGCAAGAATTGGATCTTTCCAGCCGTGGTGCTGCCTCTCTTCATCGGCAGCATCCCAAATCCTGTCCCCCTTTTGCCACTCGGGGATGTGACGCTCCCGGTCTTTTAATCAAAAGCGGTGGAGCAACTAATTTGATCGGTTCTCAGGTTCCAAGCCCGCCTCCGGGAATACGATGCCCTGGTCACCCCTGCCTTGCGGGCCGCGTTGGTGGTTAGGGAGTCAGTCGAGGTAGCGCTTCAGGCAGCTGCAGATCGTGCCGCTTTCCCCGAGAAAGTGAAAAGCCGCCCGCGTCTTCATTGGTGCAGGCTGATCGGTTTGCATCTCTGTGTAATGCTTACTAGGCCAATGCTTTTTGCGGAGAGTTCCGGTTAAAGTTGAAATAAAAACCCCAATTTATCAAAATCGTGTTGAAACCGAACGAATGTGTTAGGCCGGCTGTAGAGAAATGATTACAAAACTTTTCCCTATCATCAGCCCAGAAAGTCCTCCGGAGAACTTCCATAACACAAGGCTGGAGCAGAAGACTCAAATTTTCAATTTTCTTAGAGAGTTATTCCATCTTTAAAGATGCAACCAGCTCCTGTTGTAACACCTCACCCATAAAACTTAAGCGGGAAGCTCTAATGTTTGAATCATAAGGAGTTAAGACTTAAGAGGGATTTTTGTCCCCCTACTTCTCTTTCTCCTCCCCTAAGCCCTATGTGTAAGGAGTGCTGAACAAATATACTGTATGTTTCTTTTATCTTCTTCAAACCAATGTCTTTCTAACAAAGTTTGGGCTCTTGTTAAAATTTATGCATAAGCGCATAAACTTTCAGCGCTTTTCTCATATAAGATCATATTCTTGAGCATCTTTTTCTTAACTACCTCTTTTACTACTTTGAACTTGAGCATCAGCAGTGGAATATTTTCCAATATTTCAAAATTTTGGAATATTCCAATATTTTCTCCTTAATTATATCATTTAGATTGTGAGATTTGATTAGATTGCTCCCTTTTACTAATTAAATGTGAGAAAACTTGCACTTTTTTTGCAATCTTAAAGGGATTAAGAAATAATGAATTGACAAAATCAGAATATGCCACTGAGAAAAGAGTAGAGAAACTAAGAAGCAGTCTTCATGGATAGCAATTTGAGGCAAAAGCTGTATAGTTCATAGACTGGTCCTCTAACCTCATCTTGACCATGTAACTACCACTGTAAGGTGCCTGGAATGCTTTGCTAGCTTTAAATTCTTCCCAAGTAGGTAATTCTTGTTTCTATCTTTATTACTCTGCTTCTCTGGCTATGAGAATACTTGGACAATTCAGAAGTCTAGGAACATTGCAGACAAATGTTGTATAATATGTGCGCTTGAAAAGAAAAGAAAGAAACAATATTTTTGTAAGTGCAGTAGCAGCTTTTTGTTTTTGGATGTCTCATCATAGTGCCACATCCTGCTTGCATATAATTCTGCCTTTCTGTGAAACAGCTTTAATCTATAGTTGTTCTAAACAGTAAAGTTGACTCAACCAGCTAAACTGGTTTGAGGAAGGCAAATGAGCCAACTTGAATTTGAGCCAACCAGTAAATATAAACATCTTCCATTTTTGATGTGAGTACTTTGCAACATCATCAATGCTGTGATATCTCACACCAGCAGAAAGGAGTGCAAGGTTTCTCCTTATTTTATGACACCCTGAAGTTTGATATTTTTTATCAGATAATAGTCGGTTTATACAGGATTTCCAAACATGGCTATCTTACTCCTCCTAGAGCTGTGTAATGTGAATGTGCATACATTGTTTATAATAGACAATTTTGTATACATGTTATGTATGGGCTAGAAAAACATGAGCATATGATTTGTTCCCTATCAGGCAGCTAGTTCCAGACTAAGCAGGAAAAAAAAAATCACTTGGCATACATAAAGCTCTGTCAGCTGGCTTCTGTTAAATCTGCTAAAAGGGATAGAAGAGATATTTTGATTTGGGCCAAAATGTCGTGGAAACTAGCAAAGAGTTGCTTATTAAAATGGGAAATCACTTCCACATGACTTCTTGGCACGAAGTAAAGGAGAGGTGCTTACAATGGATTGTTAATTCTGTTACTGTTTTTCCTTGTAGCTGGATAACTTTATTAAAAATGCTTACTGAATTGGTCCTTAAAATTCTGCAGTTTTGACATTATGCTCCTCTGTTTCAATGTGTTAAGCTCTAGATAAAATAAACTAAACCTGTGGGGGGCTTACACTTATGATTCTCAATTGTATATCTCTGGCCCTATCTATCCAAGTGAAACAGTCAAAAATCTCTGGAAGCTGTTGAGGATCTGGATAGGGAAACATAGGTTGTGCCTGAATCCTGCCATGGCAGAGTGTTTATGGATTCTGGATCTGGTTGTTTTCATCTTTCATTCTAAACTGGGTTGGCACTGCCCAGTTCAGACTTGATGTGCAACCTGGAGGCCTTTCTGGATTCAAACTCTTGCCCTAAGAGCAGGTAGCAGCAGTAGCCCAGAGGGCATTTGCACAACTATGCCTTGTGCACCAGTTGCATTCATTCAGGGACTGGGAGCCCTTGTTCATGCTCACTCACACTTTAGTCACCTCCCAATTAGACTACTGCAGCATATAGACTGCTCCTGAAGACCATCTGGAAGTTTCAATTGCAGCAGCACAGGTAGTTATGGATGCAGTTCATTTCGCCCATATAACACCATCATTCCATAAGCTGTACTTGCTTATAATAGGCTCCTGGTTGTGATTCAAGATGCTGAGTTACTTGTGGGACTGTCTTCTCCCAAGAACATCTGTCCATTCCACTTGCTCCCATAGGGAGACCATGCTCCAAATTCCTGCTTTTAAACTTTCCCATCTCACAGGATTTGCATGCCTTTTTTATGACTGACTATATACTCTGGAACAATCCCCCCTCCCAATATACAACAGACCCCAATTCTTTTGCCTTAAAAAATCAGTTAAGATCTGGCTCCCTCCCCCCTTGGGGAGGCCTTTGGTGTCCAGTTAAGGGGAATCCCTTTCTGATTGCTTAGTTTATTTATTTTTATTTTATTTAGGATTCTTATATGCCGCCCTACTCCCTGGGGACTCAGGGCGGCATACAACATTTGAAGAACCACTAAACAATACAATTTAAAATAATTAAAAATACAATTAAAAAGCATATAAAATCTCACATACATAGGGGAGACCAAGATGAAGCTGTCTCAAAACCCCACCTGCAGGAAGAGCCATGTCTTCACGGCTTTTCGGAAGGCCAGCAAGGTGGGGACAATTCTTATCTCTGGGGGGAGTTATCAGATTAGGTCACTATTTTTCTTTTATATACTAGGTTTTTTATGTTGTGTGGGGTTGGTTTATTGAATAAGCCATAATGGTCTGGTTCACATGTAACCAAAGCCAAAGTGGTTTTTAAAAATTCTTTAAACTATTTCTGTAATAGTTCTAATGTCGAAATGCAAGATTTACGCATTAGTTGCTATAGAGCAGTGGTCCCCAACCCCCGGTCCGCGGCCCGGTACCGGTCCGCAGAACAAATAGTACCGGGCCGCCCTGCTACTGCGTCTTCTGTGCAGCGGCGGCAGTGGGTCCTGCGACTTTTGCGAGTCCTGCGAGTCCTGATAATAAGCGCAGGGACGGGACTCCTGCGTCTGCCGACGTGCCCCAGCCCAGCTGATCAGCGTGGGGGTGGGGCTTCTGTGCGCGGCTCATCAGTATTGAAAGTAACGTGTACAGGAGGGCCTGTCTGCGGTGCAGCAGGTAAAGGGGACTCCAACACATAGCCACACAGTCCCGCAGAAGACATGTACAATATACCCGAGGGTCCAGCACCAATATGGCACATAGGATGTAGATCCGATTATGTCCTAAAAATACTATGTGCAGCAGTGTTTCCCAACCATGGTGCCTCCAGCTGTTGTAAAACAGCCTCTGGCTGTCTGGGCATGCTGGGAGTTGTAGTTTCCCCTTCAATATGAGTAAAATTACTGTATTTATCAGCGTATAACACACACCCTCATTTTAACAGTAAAATCAGAGTAACCAGATGGAACCGTCTCGTTGCAGAGAAACAAGCTCAGGGTTCTCATTGATTTAGCGTTCTAGTCACTAGAATCCAGAGAGTTAAAATGTTAAATTAAGTTATATTAATTTTGTTGTAACTGTATTTTATTTTGATGCCATGTTTAAATACAATTAAATTAAAATTGTTTATATTTGAGATTGTTTTGATTTAATAATCAACGCGACGCCGCAAACCCCCCCCCCCAGTGGGCCGCGGAAAAATTATCAAACGTTGACCGGTCCACGGCAATAAAAAGGTTGGGGACCACTGCTATAGAGTACCAAACCCAGCCACTTTAATCCTATGACTGGAGTTGAAGGTTTGTTCTGCATTTAATTCCTAACTTTTCACAACCTCACTCTTAGTCTCATATTACCATAGCAGTTCAAAAGAAATATCTGTCCTCTTAAAAGAACTACCCTTCAACTCTGAATTATTATGAAACTTTGAGGATGCTGAAGTTGTTTCTGTGGTTATTGAAGTACCGTATGGTTATTTTCAAAGCCAGTGCTGTATGTTGCATTAGTGTGAAGACGACCCAAATTCAGATTCACCTTCAGCCATCAAAGCTCACTGGATTATTTTGGGCCAGACTCAATCTCTCAGCCCATTCTGTCTCATAGAAACATTGTTATATAGAGGAAAATTAAGGTTGCCTTGAAGTCTTGAAGGAAAGGCAGAATATACATCTAATATTGGTTGTGTGTCTTGTCTCTTTTACAGTATTCAACCTGTTTATGGAGCTCAGCATCCTCCACTGGACCCACGGCTCACGAAAAAGTAAGTATTTTCTAGTGCTCACTTTTGTCCCATTTTACAACCTTTTTTTGCCACCATTTTTCAGCAAGTCACTGCAGTTGTTAAGCGAATTTAGCTTCCCCTATTGACTTTGCTTGTCAGAAGCCAGCTGGGTAGGTTACAGATTGTGATCACATGAGCCCTGAACAATGCAACTGTCATAAATACATGCCAATTGTCAAGCACCCAAATTTGGATCATGTGACCATGGGGATGCTGCAACAGTCGTAAGTGTGAGAAACTCTCGTAAGTTACTTTTTTCGGTGCCCTTGTAGCTTTGAACAGTCACTAAACGAATGGTTGTAAAACAAGGACTACCTGTATGTAGTAAAAATGGCAAATTATTCTACCTCTTCTATGAGAAGGCATGTTTACAATAGGAAAACATATTGCCTTGGTTGATGATGTTCTACTGAAGTACTTGGATACTATATTTGAATTATCAGTACTCCTTTGAGGTTTATATTTTGCTTCCTTGAAAAAGCTATTGGCCATTAAGCGGAGGACAGATAGTGAGCTGATGGTTTAAGTATTAATTCATTATGGGATGACATCTTCCCAATTATTGCCCTCACTGAGTCAGGAAACCAATAGTTTATAAAATTGAACATCTATGCTAATTTGTAAAGGGAGAGGAACAGGTGGGATTTCAAAAGGGCAATGACATATGTAATGCAGTTTTAGTGTCAGTCTATGTGCAAGTAATATGAGGAATGTAAAGGGGTATATTAGACTGATCAAAATATTTGATTGAAATATTGATTTAGACATTTAGAAGCAGTCCAATCCTGCTTGGTCTTGTTTCAGGGATACCGGATTCAATTTGGTTCCAAGTGTTGATCCTAATTTAGGAAATATGGGGTATTATGTCTCCATTAATTATCATCATTGGAAATCAGTACAGATATTACTTGATTGTTGTTTAACATCAAATTTGCAGATCTGGTAGTTCCTTTTAAGGGAATGAAGTTTGGCAATTTGTAAATAAATAGGTGCATGGGGATTTTGTGTAAGAGTAGCATTTTCCCCAGAGAGAGGTTTTCTTATCCTTTGCTTTTATTTGGCAGGAAGACGCTTAGTTTTTACAAACATAACAGTGGAAAGGGGAAAACCTGCAAAATTTCAGACTTGAATTAGTATTTAAGTCTAAATGAATTAAGCATTAACTACTAGGTTGTTAAAGAGGTGTCATATTTAAATAGTGAATATGATTTTATGAAGAAATGTAAAATATTAATTTCATAAATATATAAATTCTATGCTGATTTACTTTTGAGATTTTTTTTAACTTTTGGCTATCCTTCATTCACACGAATATCACTTAATCTATTGCATTTATATTATGGGCTATACAACATTAAGTCACCTATTGTAAATCCTTATCACTGCTTCAGTTACTGATTAAATCTTTCTAAAGGGAAAGGGACAGGTGGGATTTAAGAAGGCCAGAGATATGCATAGGCCAATTTTAGTGTCAATCAGGATAAGGATGATTATTTCAAGAATATTAACTGCTGAACTTTGAAGTGGTTGTATTGGAGTCACTGAATTTAGTCTATACACTATTGATTACTATATGAACGATGAAAATATAGATCTATATATCTTATCTATGCAATTAGTGTACCATTCAGGTGTGTGGAGGGATAATAAATTTGTAAATAACTGTTGAAAAGATTACAAGTGGTTTATTTCTTCACCTTTGTTTCTCTTTCTGTCTTTCTTATTTTTGTTTCCTGTAACTTTTCTCTTTTTCTTTGAATTTATCTTTTATTGTATGAAAAATTATTTACTAAAATGTATATTTTAAACAAGGGATTTTACCACTTTTGTTTTGGAATTTTCAATGAAGACAATATGCATAATCATCTCAGACTATAGGCCCATGCGCACTGGAACCCAGAAGAGAGTAGCTGGCCGGTGCACATGCACGCGACGGAACCCAGAAAAGCAGCTGGCCGCCACGCGCATGCACACATGCCAGCTGCTCTCTTCTGGGTTCTGGTGGTTTGGCATGCGCGCGCATGCGCTCGCTCCAGTTTCAGCACTCGATGCCGAAAAGGTTAGCCATCACTGCTATAGGCTGTGATCCATTGATTTAACACATTCATTTTAGTCCTTAAATAATAAAGCCTCAAGTGAGGAAAGACTGTTGAGAATTTCAGGGGGCACAACCATTGTTATTCTAGAGCAGTGATGGCGAACCTTTTCAGCACCAAGTGCCCAAACCGGAACGTGCGTGCATGTGTGCGTGCCAGAGCACCAGAAACCCGAAGACTAGCTGGCCAGCGCGCGCATGCCTGGTTTTTGGCTGCTTTGGGCTGTTTTTCAGGCCATTTTTGGGGCCATTTTCAGGCTGTTTTCTGGGTCGTTTTCAGGCCATTTTTGGTCCTGAAAACAGCCTATTTTTTTGGGCTGGTTTTGGCCATATTTTAGGCTGTTTTCAGGCCGTTTCCCGGTGCTCCGGCGCCCGTGAATACCAGCTGGACGGCACGCCGAAAACAAGAAGAGCAGCTGGCGACAGCGCGCGTGCCATAGGTTCGTCATCACGGTTCTAGAGCAATGTTTCTCAACCTTGGCCAGTTGAAGATGGGTGGACTTCAACTCCCAGAACTCCCCAGCCAGCAAAGGTTGAAAAACACTGTGCCTAGAAATCAGTGTCAGTGATATGTTCCTCCTTTTATGTTGGTCTACGTACAGTGATTGGCTAAATTTGGTCTTTTATTTGTTACTGTTATTGACATTGGACTTTGGGATTATCATGCAACTATTTAGAATTTACTTCTACTTGTCAGTTTAGTTAACTTCATTTTGTATTAAAATTTATGACTGAAAAAGTACATGTGAGGTCCCTCTGCCTCCTCTTTTTTTTTTTAAAGCAAAGACCAGTGGAACTAATGGGGGCTCAGTACCATCATTAGCTTTGGATGATTGGTAGGGATTCCTAATGTATCCTTAAGAAATTCCTTTTTTTTGCATTTAAAATTCCATTTGATCTGCCTTCCTTTCTTGGAATTCATTTAGGTTTCTTGATCTGAATAGACAAAGACTTTATCCTGGGTTCTTTGATGCTAGGATCATGATTCATATAACTGAAAATAAAGCAAGTGCAAGTTAACAGTATTGTTCAAACAAAGGGATTAATTGTGTCTTTATTCAATATATTGTACATGTTCATTTGGGCAGTAGTATATTAACATTTCTATTTTCACATGTCTTACATATGCGTGGTTTATACTTTTTTTAGTATTCTACTTATATAACATAAAACCAGAGTTTTACTTTGCTTACCACACAGGAAGTTTCATGGACCGCCCTTTACATCATGGACTTGGGCAGAAATATTTTGCTTCTTGCCTGCTAATCTATAAAGTTCTGGCTTAGAATTTGAAGTTTGTATTTGGGGGAGATTGCCTAAAATTATTTTCCATTCTTTGTTCTTTGGCTCACTGAAAGGGAAGAGTGGGATGTAGGGAGAGTAACTGATACGTGAAATGAAAATGATGATGAAAGATGATCATAGGCAAGGAAAATGTATATATCAAAACGGAGTGCAATTCTCAATACAGTGTATCACTTTACTTTTTTTTAGCTTCATCAAGGAACGCTCCAAGATCAATACGCTATCTATGAAAAATAAGAAGGCCAGCAGTTTTCATGAGTTTGCTCGGGACACTAGTGATGCTTGGGATATTGGGGATGATGAAGATGAAGATTTCTCATCTTTCCAAACATTGAACTCTAAAGTGGCCAAGGCCACAGCAGCACAAGTCCTGGAAAATCACAGCAGGCTGCGTATGAAACCCGAGTGGCCCCAGGCAGCTCTCACTGACGCACCAATCAATTGTAAAGTCATCAAATCCAATAGTGAAGCCCAGCTATCCAGAGGACCTGGTACGTTGCTTGTGGCTCTCGGCTTTTTTTACAGTGTATTGCTATATCCCATCAAATTTGTGAGAGTGAATTCTGCAGTTCTGTGCAAATGCTGCATTTGTAGGCAAATGCAGAATGGAATATTCTCAAAACCTTCAATCTGTTTTAGCCAAAAAATGCATTTTTTTTCTTATGGATGAAGAAATAGTCTTTTATGTGTGTGGTTAATTCCTGATGAAATCCTGAAAGCTGGTGACTAGCTAAGTACAATATCCCAGAAAACAAGACTTTCATGCTTTTTTAACTTTTTATTTTGTCCCGTATTTAGCGGGAACAGAATCCATTGATGCAGATATATAAACATGTTCTTCAACTTCATATTTATTTATCGACATTGGTTGGAATATATTTGAGTGCTAGACAAGGTGAATCCTGGGATCTGATTATGTACTGTAGTTGGTAGACCTTGGCTTTTCTTGCCAGTGAAATTATAATGGTGTATTTTAAAAGTACATTCCTTTACAGGGCACACATAGATCTGATATGCTCGTATGAGCAGTGGTTAGTGGAGGTGAATGAGTTTGCTCTTTCTGTAGATAAAGGCCTTTTGGTTAGTGAACTGGTACTCAAAAAGTGTTTGAAACTTTTGGGAAGAGCATAGAGTTTTGACCACAGAATCTTGATATTGCATGTGAGATATGAGTGTAAAATATACAGCCTGAAGTCGTCATGCAGCCTACCAGAATTCTTTTTGAGTTCCACTCCCAAAATGGCCAAAATGTTGACAGCTTCATTGGTGGCTTTGAACTTTAGGGAATATTAGAGGATAAAATCAGTACCTTAATCTTTACAGATATTCTAGAGATACCCAGTTCACCTTGCATGGTCCCTGAAATTCCCCTTGAAATGGGTTTTGCCACAAAACCTAATGGCATCCTCAAGCCAGAAATTGTACACTCCTAATATTAATTAATCAAACAAATTAAGATAATGCATGCCTTATCTTGCATACTGTAATGAAGCATTCTGCTTTCTGGCTTTGAAAAATTAGTCATCTGATAGCAAAGCTACCACCAGATGGCATCAAAGCCCATACCACATTCTATTTCTTTTCTGGAAATTGTTTGGCTTTTTAGCATTGAAGTATAGAGGAAGTTGGGGTGGTAGATTGCTTTTGAGGTGTGGTGCTTCCTCTTCTGTGCTATTGATTTTGTTGTTTAGCATGCTGAAGGAAGAAGGAATGAAAGAGCCTGAAATCTGGAAACAGATGGAAGGGATTGAACAGGTGGAGACGATGGAAGAAGAGCTGAGAGAGCATTGGCTTTATATAATGTTGATGGACAGGCCAGGTAATCTTGACATCAGTGAAAGTGGTTTAAGAGCCATCCATCTAAATTGCTTAACAATGCAACAATTCTACTTTTGCCATTACAATCATTGGATCTCTGCACTTTCCTTAGGACTTATGTCAAGCATAGTGAAAATGGTAAAATATCAGGGTATTCCTGTGCAAGGGTTCTTGGCGAATGAGTGAAGCAGGACAGTTTGATAACTTGGTCAGCAGGAATGGATCGGTTCATGGTTTATCTTGACTAATCCTCAAGTTCTTTGCATACCTTTTTAATGACAGCATGGCAGGAAACAGTTCGACATGTGAAGCTTCTGCCATCATTCAGTGATGGGAGAGAAAATTCACGGGTATGGAGACTTTCCTTGCCATGTCTGTGTTTAAAGGTGTGGAAGCCTTCCTGGAATTGGAGATTCTGGAGGCATGAAGAAAACAATGGATTCTGGAAGCTCCAGTGTTTGCTGCTGCCCAGTATATTCCTGATGGACCTCTTTAAACTCTTTTAGAGGATGCCTGTATGCGCAACCCCCTCCACAAACAGCAATCCCTCCCACTCCGACCCATCATTCCACTTGTCGCTCGCATCTCTGACCAAAATGCTTCTGGGGCTCCTCCCATGACGGTGCGTGAGAAAACTCGCTTGGAAAAATTCCGGCAGCTTCTGTCCAGCCAAAACACAGATCTAGGTAAGTCCAGGTGTTGGGATTGATAAAAGTACCTCAAGAACTTTTGTGGTTTCTAGAAATAATAAATAAACAACCACACTCCTCCCATTGTGGCACAAGCATGTTTGGGTTATCATAAATGTCCTTGTGTAATATGAGATTCCAGTGTGAGATCATCCCTAGCCAAGCTACCCAAGAATGTTTTTTTTTTCTCCACATTAAAAAACATACATAACAACACATATACCTTCAATGCCTATCCATTTAGTTACATTATCTCTTATAAAGACATAAAATAACCTAAATTACATTTCAAATTTTCTATAATTCAGTCTGTCCAAATATTTATTTCAAATAGCTAATAATAATTATATTAAATGACAGGCTGAAAAAAAACTTCTCTCAAATTTTGGCTTCTTATACTCACAATCCTAAATCTTTAATTCTATTTCCATTATATTATAATTTAACTTTTGGTACATGTTATTTTTTAACTTAATGCTGCCTCCTTGTCCATTTTTGTCATCTGGGTTATACCAATCATATTTCTCAATTTCTTTTATCCCATAATATTAAATTAATAATAAAAACTTTATCTATATTCTTTTTCAAACCATTCATAAAATTTCACCCAAACTTTGTAGAACTCTGAATCCTCCTTATCCTTAATTTTCATTGTCATTCTATTCATTTCCACACATGAGAATGTTAATGTTATAGTCTTGGAGGAGATCAAGCAAGGATTGTATGAAGACTAAAGCAGTACAGTTGTAGATCTGTACAGAGTCCCAATTATTATATTTGATTTATTATTTTATTTCCAAACATATTTAAATCCAATTTTAAATGGCAAAGAATTATAACAAAAAGAAACATAGTCACTATTGCCATACATATCTAAGCAGCAAGTTACTTACCCAGAGGGGAGAAAAGTATATTCTTTCTGCCATCTTTAAAAATGCCAAAAAGTTAATCTGAATAAATTCACTGTTACCCCTTTGCAGATGAATTGAGGAAATGCAGCTGGCCTGGTGTCCCCAAAGAGGTTCGTCCTGTGACTTGGCGACTTTTATCAGTGAGTGCTGCATCCTCTCACCTAGGACAACTTGTGTCATCTACATAATGAAAATGTATCCAAGATGCATAACTGGGCTCCAGGCAAACACAGCTCCTGGTTGGATTTGTAGCCCAAGTCTTTCTTAACCAAGCTGCCTGAGATCTCTTGAGAGGAATATGACACTGTAGCATGGGAGAACAGTACATTTTATGCTTAGGTTTGTAAAAACTGATTTAGAAATAAAAAAAAATAGCCCATATGTTATGTTAGTTATGCCATGAAAAAGCGAGAATGTCAATGAATTCCAAAGTCAAGTCTCCGTAGAAAATGAGAGAAGTTACAGTACAGCAGTATTTCTGACCTCCAAAAAGCCTTATTCCCAAGAAATCTTTATGTGATGCTGGAATTGTAGGTTCCAAAGTAAGACTCCAATGCTTTTAAGCATTTCATGCAAGGAAAAATGTTGATAGTTGCAGTTTAATCGCCCAAAGGAGAACTTGATTAAAAGAAGCTGCATTTTTTCAAACTTTTGGTTCTATAAACTTTTTGTTGGGCTCTTGTTAAATCCTATATCCTTTCCTAAAATATTTTCTTGTGGGCTAGCATTGGGCAGGTTGGAGTGAAAATTGGATAGGAATGTGGAACACAGTGGAAGAATTTTGACTTGACAGGTTTTGTCTTCTATATAGGGTTATCTCCCTGCCAGTATGGAACGAAGGAAGCTGACCTTACAACGAAAACGGGAAGAGTATTTTGGCTTCATCGAACAGTATTATGACTCCAGAAATGAGGAGCATCATCAAGATACCTATCGGCAGGTACTCAGACTTCTAATCTCTAAATTGAGCTTGGCCCCCTGACCATTATTTGTTTAGTTACAATTCTTTGCATTTATGTTCCCACCTTTTCTGAGCTTAAAAGCATGTATTTGGAAAGTGAGGGAATTTACCTGCAGAACACTAGCCATGTGAGATAGATTGGCTGAGACAGTTTCTGGGCAAGACACTCAGTCACAGTCACTCAGTGAGTTCTGTAGTTGAATGGGTCTTCCCATTCCAGATTCCCAAATTAACATTGTTAATAATATACTAGATCAGGGGTCTGCAACCTTAAAAACTCAAAGAGCCATTTGGACCCATTTCCCACAGAAAAGAATACACCGGAAGCCTCAAAACCTGGGTGGGCATGGCCAACTTGATGTCACTCACTCCAACCCAGTCAAATGACCCCCCCTAGCCACGCCTACCCAGCCGGTTATTAGGGCAGAGAACCGGTTATTAAAAACACCGGGGGCCACAAACCCATTTTGACATCTCTCTCTCCCCACCCCTCTCTCCCCCTCTCTCTATATCTCCCTCTCTGTGTCTATGTCTCCCTCTCTCCCTCTGTCTCTCTCCCCTCTCTCTATTTCTCCCTCTCTGTGTCTCTCTATGTCTCCCTCCCTCCTCCCTCTGTCCATGTCTCTCTGTGTGTCTCTCTCTCTGTGTATCTCTCTCTATGTCTCTCTCTCTCCCTCTCTCTCTCCTCCTCTCTCTGTGTGTTTCTCTAGGTCTCTCTCTCTTTCCTTCCTCTCTCTGTATCTCTCTCTCTCTCTTCTCTCTCTCTCTCTCTCTCTCTCTCTCTCTCTCCCCTCTCTCTGTATCTCTCTCCGTGTGTGTGTCTCTCTCTCTGTATCTCTCTCACCCCCTCTCTGATTCTGATATGAGGCGTCAGGCAGGCCATGAGGCACTCTCGCAGTGCCTTGTGCAGCACAATGAACTTTAGCATGCTTCACAATGGGGGAGATGGGATCCCCTCCTCCTCCTGGAACCCATTACAACATGCAGCCACAATGCGACCCTGCCCCACTCGCAATGCGACCCTGCCCCACTCGCCCCTAGCAACAGGACGTGGCTTACGGTTCCGAGCCCAAAGCGGCGGGAGGCAAGGGCTGCCTTGAGCGCAAATGTGTGAAAGCAAGTACAGGGTCGCTTCGCTCGTCCACTAAGGCTCCGGCGACCCTCCTCCCCCTCTCCTCTTGTGACCCCCTGGCCGGCTGTGGCGGGGCCGGGAGGGTGTGCACGAACAGGGAGACTGTCCTCAAACGAGCGGCCAGACTTGGCCAAAGTGCAGCAAAGGTACGCGCAGGGCAGCCAGCTGCTCACTTGAGGAGGGTCTCCCAGCTCATGCGCACCCTCCCGGTCCCACCACAGCCGGCCAGGGGGTCGCGAGAGGGGGAGGAGGGGGAGGAGGGTCGCTCGAAAGGAAGCCTCCGCAGCGGCTCACGCTCATTCCTCAGCCAGCCCAGATTTCCAAAAAGTTGCCAAGAAGAAAAAAGGAGTAGCGAAGAGCCCCAAGGAGAGCTTACTGGCTTTTCAAGCGAGAGAGAAGAGAGAGAGAAATTATATACAGAAATATACACACAGAGAGACATAGAGAGCGAGAGATATATAGAGAGGGGGAGATTGGCTGACGGGCGAGCGTCTTTAGCGAGGGCACTCCGGTTTTCTCCGAGTCTGACCCCCGGGGTGGCCCTGCGAGGTTCTGCAGGGCCAGCCCCCTTTCCCCACTGCCCTGAGCTGCTTTACTCCTCTAGCAGAGCAGTGCCACCGGCGGCTTTCAATGAAAAGCGTCCTCCGGGCGGCGAAAGTCTCCCATACAAGTTTTAAAGCCACAGCTGAGCGCTTCCGTCATCCCCTCCTGGATCCCATTCCCACCCCGTCAGCCCTCATGTTAGTGAGGCCGGTGTCGCTCGCGGCCGGATCAGACCAGTGTCTCAGGGCGGAGAGCAGGTTGGGCATCTCCCCAAGCAACCAAGGCACGCCCAGCACCAACAAGGGCCAGAAGAAGCTCCAGCAAGAGTGAGGCGCTGGAGAATCAGCCCCAGCCGCTTCTCCATCCCCTGCCGTTGCCTTTACCTTCTCAGGCCAAGTGAGGAGTGACGGAGAGGGGAGGGCGAGGGGCAGGGCCAGCCAGTGGTGGGATCACCCGACAGGGAGTCACAGCAGAGGGCTCAAAGAGCCGCATGCGGCTCCGGAGCCGCAGGTTGCAGACATCTGTACTAGATAATAATATACACTTCCTAGGTGTTATTCGTTAATCAGCAGACATGAAACTGATCTGACTAATGACCCTAGAACAGGAATAGATAGCCTTTTTGCCTTTCAGAGCTATGTCAGCTATTGAAGGCCATATATTCCATACTGTATATACCCAAAAATGTATGCATGCACAAGAAACTGTGTTCATTCTCCAAGAACTTGCTTGCAGGTCAGTGCTTTTGGGGAAATCCACAATTTTAAGCATGTTGGAGGGGAGGGGAGGGGGAGGTCTAGTCTCCCAACACACCTTGCTCTAGGAAATAGGATGCTTTCTTCCATTTCTTTCCAGAGAGAACCACTGGAGTTGCTTCACTGGAAAGAAAAGAAAAGGCTACACAAGATTTCCCTACTCCTTCCTGTTGAAGCAGCTCTATAGTACTGTATCCTTCCTGCCATGGACAGTGTGGGCTGGCTGCTCTTTTGCTGGGAGGAAAGCTTCCCCTATGCTGCTACAAAACTGATCCCTAGAACCTCATAACCATCAGGCTGGTGCACCTGCTGCCTGGGGCGTCTTCCAAGAGTTGCAGGCACTCTTGACCCAGAGATAAGCTACTGTGGGGAAATTACCTAGGTTTTTTAGGGTAGTCTTTTGAAGGGATTATTCCTGCAAGGCTTGCATATTTGTGCTGGATCATTAAATATATCCTTGAGTCATCCGCTCTATTTAGTTGGATGAGCAAGAACATGCTATAATCTTGGTCCTCTGTGAATCAGTGACATCATTCTATCTTCTGTTTCGATTAGGCCATGGAAATATTGGCTTGTATTTGCAGATTGCAAGATTTGTTTGCAGTCTTTAATTTCTTTTTATTTTCTTAAAAATCATTTTCAGATCCATATAGACATTCCACGGACAAATCCCCTCATCCCTCTGTTCCAGCAACCATCAGTTCAAGAGGTGAGAAGCCCCCCCCCCCCGATAAGCCATTTAACTCTTGATGTTGGTGACCAAGGATGCTTACTGAAATTTTTGTTTTGTCCGATTATTACTGGTTTTCTGAGTACTGTTACTTGATGGCACCCAGTTTAAGATGTATGAACTTCAACTTCCAGCTGGCTGGGGAATTCTGGGAATTGAAGTCCAACATCATAAACTTGCTGAAGTCAAGAAACAATGTTCTAGGGTTAACTGCCTTGTACTATTCAAGGGCATTTCTGATAGATTTTTTTCTTTAAATCACACTTTTAAGTATTTTCTTTCCACTCTAAAAGTTAGGTGGCTATGTAGTATATGCTGCATTTCCAAAATGCAATATAAATGATTCACGCAGGCACACTTATTTTTGCAGGAATATTTTATCAATATTCTACTTAAGCGTACCATTTGGAAAATGCAAAAATCATTATGAAATTATAAAAGAATACACATCGCCGCCAGATAAATATTTCCCTGTCTCTTTCTTCTTAGGGATATGTATTAATATAAGCGTATGATAGGATAATGTTGCATTCTGTTTCCTTTTATTTTACCAGCCATTGCTGTGGGGATAAAGAAATTTGTAACACAATGGCATTGCATTATATATGATATATTACTAGATGTTGCAGGCAAATCAACAGGAAGAACTATACAGGACTAACATTTCAGTCTGCAGCCCGATAGCTTCAATACTGTCTAATTATGAACTTTTCATAAGAACATATATTCAAATATTGCATGAAATTACAAACGTTCAATAGAAAAAGATGCAACTTCTCCATATTTTTTAATTTTTTAGAATGCGTTAGGTAGGATAAACTGTTTTTCCTATGCACAGTTATATTTAGTTAGTTGCAAGGGTACAAGGTTCTGATATTATCTGTCTGTTTATAGCCCCCAATATCCTGCTATCTAAGGTCTCCCAGAGTGGCTTACAAATCAATAGAACAGAAGAAAAATATGACAATATTAGAGAATAGACAGTATTCTAAAATGAAAGTAAGATTAGTAGAACAATAAGAACAGTACAGTTGGAAATATATATTTTTTCTAATGAAGAAAAATTGACCATACAGTATGCCATTTCGAATACCTTTGAAGGAGAATTTAAAATCAAGGCATGAAAACCAAGGAATCCATTTCTCCAGGCATTTTCAATCCTTCTTTGACGAAGTGAGAATAAATGTCACAGAGGCGAAATAGATCGTTCTCCCGGAATTCAGATATTAGAAATAAAGCCACAGTTTAAAAGTCTAATTAAAATATTTATTTCAGTACAAAAACAATAAAATCTCATTTGTTTACATCTCTGCTATAAAATGCGACTTCCTAAGTCGGAAGCCAGAAGAAGAAGGATAGAACAGAGATTCAGGAATGCACACATGCGTACAAGAACATATCAATCACGTGCTCAGGAATAAACCATTATATTAGATAGGGATGCAGCTTTCTGCATATGCATACAACTGACAATAAATCACACCGTGACATTCTTTCAGTGATAAGTACCCAGAATAAGTCTTCTGAGGATGCTACTAGTATCTAGGAAGTTACTATGAGTAAAAGGCAGGGGTCTCTGTGGACTTTCTAGAAGCTCTCTAGTGATAAGGCTCTGTAGAAGTTAAGTCAGTATTTTTAGAAACTCTTTAACAGAAAGTAGTGACTTCATGAAGGAATAATCTCTGACTTTTAAGTGTCCTGTCAATGTATATCACCAGCAAAACTGCATTAAGTCCATATTGTAGCAATGAGGTGACTTGCCTAAGAACATAAACTATCTTAGTAGAGTTTTAAATGGCAGACCTCTGGCTAGATTAATTGAATTCCAAATATTAATAAGTAAACATGTTATAAGGTATAAATTATGTAGCTTTGACCAATCTGATTCTGCTGATTATTTACTGATGCCTGCAAATCATGCTGTTTGAGTCAAGCTTAAGTGATCTTAATCCATTTCTAGCTCTTGTGTATAGCAGAGATGAGGTTTTCTATATTTAGGAGTCAGCATTGATTGGGTTTGGGAATTTATGATTACTAAGGTCTGTCTAAAACCATAATAGAGTGATTTAGTTCTTCAGGTTTATGAAGCATAAATAAATACCTAACAAGGTCCTGTGCTGTTGGCCTTGAAATGAATAGGCACATTGTCATGGCTTGTTTTCTGGTGTATGTCCCTTTTCTCCTTGTAGCAGACAATGGCCTGTGCATACTGTTTAAAAGCTTTGATCAGCTTAAGAGCTACAATACTTAACCATTAATATAAGTGGTAGTGCTGCAAAACAAACGGCCATGTTCAAAGTATGATTAATGAGAGCTATCTGTCACAATTACGTTGAATGCCATTGCTGACTATCCTGAAAGTTATAAAATAACCTGTGCAGACTCTTGAAAGGAAAACTGGTCAGAGAATTTAAACCAAGGGCACTCAGATATTGTTTATATTGTTCTGCTATAACAAGTTTCCTACAACTAGCAATAAATACCTCCATCAAGATTTTGTATTCTCGAAACAACAGACTTCAGTTGCTTGTCTACTAAATTCAGTCATTGTGGCTTCAAATGTAACAGAGAAGCTATTCATTTATTATTAATGTTTCATGAAGTGTGAACAACATATATTCTGGAGAATGTCAGTTCCCTCAATTACAAAAATCGCCATGAGGACTTGAAGCATGCTGGGGTTAATGTTTCTAAACCTGGTGTGCAACTAGAAAACCTATCAGGGGCCTCAAGTCTGAGCCCTTTTCCTATATTTGAAGGAAACAAGAGAATCTAGACCACCTCTGTCAAGGAGCTGTAATGTATGGTCTGTCAAGCCTTGCTGTTTCTACAGAAGTGATTTATTGAACTTGACAGTGTGTTTTAGGGCTGCTGTGTACATATTAGCAGTAGCCTCATCCTAAGGTTCATGAATTTCGGCCATACCAGATAGTTGTGAGAAGGCCTTTTGTTGCCTATATTAAACCATAAGCAAGAAACTTCATTGCAGAAAATGAGGAACTTTTAACAGTAGATATAAGAGCATCTGCAAAATATATGATAACGACTTTGGAAAGACTCTTACATAACAGAGGTAGGAGACATGTTGGACTAGAACAACAGGAAACTGCCTTAATCCACATCCATAATACATAATCCATAATACATTCTGTATTCTACGGGATCTCCAATAATGCTTTTTTTTTCTTTCCATCTTTTGTTACCCCCTCATTTGAACTAGGCGTGATATTCATTAAACTTGTTATGAAACCGCTGACCCCCAAACATCCGTTTGAAAGATATCAGTTAAAAATGGTCCTCAATTTACAACCATTTGCTGAATGATAGTTCACATTAATGATAGTACTGCCAATCTGGTGCCTTTTGTTCCCTTTGACTGAAATATTTGAACAAATAAGCAAGCATACGGCTTAATTGGCCGGTATGTTTTTTTTCCCCTCCTTTTAAAAAGAAGCAACTTTGATTTTGTAAGGAAAGGTTTAAAAAGTTGAGAAGGTATCTGATCTTCCCCAGAACTTCCAATGGCTGCAGATCTGGGTTGAAACAACCTCAGGGTTCCATCCATGAATATGTGTCCTTGGAGGAAGTGAAGCCAGGTAATCCCCAAACAGCATCTCCTTTGCCTTTCAGCTTGTAACCCTCTAGGTGCTTAATCCCATAGACAATGGAAAAGGATAGATAAATTCTTTTCAGAGCAGAATATTCATCTATGATAATTCTGAATTTCTGCTGGCTTCTGCACGTGGCATCCTAGGAGCCAGGTCCACTGTATGCTGAATCTTCTTTTGCCGCTAAGAACCTCAAGCCTGGCTATTCCTTTAGTCACTGTGCATTTCTAACTCTTACCACAACCTCTGTCTCCCCTGCTCTTGTTCAGGCTTTCTCCTTCTTCCTCTTTCCTTGGGCATGGCTAACTCAAGCACCTGGCTTTCCTTCTTCCTCTCTAGATCTTTGAACGAATCCTGTTTATCTGGGCCATCCGACACCCTGCCAGCGGCTACGTGCAAGGGATTAATGACCTGGTCACTCCATTCTTTGTTGTGTTCCTCTCTGAATATGTTGGTAAGCGATGCTTGATGGCTGAAGTATATGATTAGCTCTTGCTGTTGAATACTCAGATTGTCACCACTGGATCAGCTTCATCATCCCTGAAATGCTTTGCCATTACAGTATATAAAGGTAGAACTGCAAATTGATTCATCGTCATCTCTCTCCCAGATTAGCTTTTGTCAGTCATGTCTTAAATCCGACAGGAAAAGTTTTGGGGTGGGGGGGAGCAAGGTATTGTCTAGCTGTGATTGTCAGTAAGGTAAAACAAGTCATTAGTGAGAAAAACTCCACAAAGAATAATGAATGTGGAAGTGTCAGACTTAGATTGTTTGACAAATATAACAGCATTTTGCAATCAAGATGCATTATGGAAATGTCAAATTTTATCATGCACTAGGAGGGCTCTGCTTCCGAATTGTTTAGAAAGATGTAGAATGGCACTACCCCTTATTACAATTTTGTATCTTGTAAGATACACGGAAATATCTATCACCTTCTTTTTAGAATAATCCGGCATGGTTAATGAATTAAAAGATCTAGTCATGGAACAGATTCTTTTTTTCTCTTTTACATTAAAGCATTGCTTCTAATTGAAGTCCATCTCTTTTACCCTGTAGAGTGGAAACAAAAATACTCATCAGCAGTTAATATTGAACAAGGTAGCACATTCTATCAGTTTTAATAATATTGACACGCAGAAAAAATGGCTTCGAGAATAGAATTTAGGCAAGGAAAGAGCTTTTCAGAGAAACTACATAACACGTAATAACAGCAATGTGTTTTTGACTTAGAGCAAAAAACATCAGAAAAAGCACCAGAAAATGAAGAACTAATAATGCAGCCTTTATATGGGTCAAGTTATATACCGGTACTCAGAGAATTACTTGTTTAAAAGCAGGTTTAAAGGAATCTGACTGGTTTTGTGTTGGCTCAGAATCAAAGCAGCATCAGGTATACCTAGTACAAGGAATACCAAACTTCTCTGATGATGACAGTGCCACACTGATACTGTCACAAACATTTACATGATCTGTAAGATTTATTTAGTTAAAAAACAATGAAAAAATAAAATCAAGTTCTGCAAATCGTCCGGCCATTGATCAAACTTATTTATACAGCTAATTCATACACTATTCATTTGCTTAATTGGCAATTGACCTGCATTGATAGTCTTCATAAATTATTTTTTTACTATGCATCAACGATTAGTAATCCAATTTTTGCAATGTCTTGGAGAATGGAATAATTCATGTATTTTGTGCATGTTGAATAAATGACTGGAAACAATGAAATCTGATAAGAGATGTATTTTGAATATTGATGATCGTTTGAGATCATGCCTTAAATATATACAGTAGGTGTTCTCTCCTAATGATAAATGAGATAAAATAGAACTTGTGAAAATAATGGTTAGTAAGGAATGGCATGGAATTGGAATATTCAGCTCCCTTGGTTATTGGTATATTGTGCCTTATGTTTTTATTTTTCTAAGCCTGGAAATGTGGTCATTTAGTCTTTTGATTTTCATGACATGCTCCTACTTGCCATTCTAAGCATGTATCTAATGATGTGACCATTCATGTTGTAAATATGGTTGATGAGGAACATTCCGTGCAGGATGGCTGCTTCTTCATTTATACACGTGAGCTTCATGGCTGGCTACTATGAGGGGGAAAGAGCTAACTAGGCCTTTGGTCTGTTCTAGGAAGTTACTGTGCTTAACAGTCTTATCAGTAGAACTTGTAAGATAATGCTCCATTTGAATTTCATTTTATGAAATTATTAATTCTGTTTAAGAAGCATTCAAAATAGTCTATGAGGCATTTAATGATTAAACAATAAATTTATCAGTATCAATTACTGCCAACTTCTTTCCCAATCAATTTGTCAGTGGCCCTCCATGGGAAAAAAATAGAATGATTAACTTGCATATTATTATAAAACACTTCTGACTCAGGGGTGGGTTCTAACTTACCTCGCTGCTGGTTCGCTTCCTCCCGCGCCGGCATGCGCAGTGCCGAAAAATCCAAAAAAAATCCCCCCCCCAAAAGGCCCAAAATAAGATGGCGACCACATGCACAGTGCCAGAAACTCGGCTTCTGCGCATGCTCAGAAGAAAAGAAAAAAAAAGATGGCGGCGCCCATGGACCGGCACCGACCGAACCGGTTCCGTGATGTCATTGTGATGTCACCAGCGGGTCGCTACCAGTTCGGGTGAACCGGGAGGAACCCACCTCAGAATCTGGAACTCATAGCGGCCTTTCCGTTATTTCGTTCTTCAGTAGACTTCCTTGAGCAGCTGCCCATCAATTGCTTTCAGCTGTTTCTGATATATCTGCCCCTTATCTAGCTTATGCTCCAGTGGCTGAATCAGCAAACCAGCAAGCACTCTCATGACATTTGTATAGGAAAACCACTGCTTTATTTGGAGATAGGCATTCTTTATTGGTTATCTCCAATAAAAATAAACTGGTTCTGACACTTGTACCTCTCAACATTGTATTTGCTGGATTCTTGCCTTATCCTTGTGTGGTGATGAATACCCTTGGCACATGAGGTCACTGCTGCTCATTAATCCTTTTTTAGTAGAGATAAGGTTGCTGACACCCTCATTTTAGATCAATTTGAGAAGTCTACCAAAGATTAGCTCTTTGATATATATATGTCAGATCATTTGTTTGGGTTTTGAGAGAGGTCTATATTTGTTCATGGTCATTCAGTGAATTAAATTACAGACAACAGCCAAGGAGCTTACAAAGGACGTTATTTCTGAAGTCATCCATTGGCACTGACTATTATACATACCATACCATCATTTCTCTCTTTGTTTGAAAACTAACCAGTGAGCATGGCGGCTCTCATCAGGCCAAAATTGCTTTTGCTGAATCACCGGTCAGATACCTGGTGAGTGAACAGGACCAAACTCTTTCTCCTCTTCTTGTATGTTGTGGTCTTTTTTTCAAATTGTTCACAATTGTTAGCCTACTGCACAAAGGGAGCTGCCTTCATGAAGTTGCAGAGCCCGTGAGCATTTTGGGATCTGTGCCAGTATCAGATCCATATATGGTGTATCTGCTGCTCTCAACAGATCAGCGGATGCCATTGAACATTGCTGAGCGTTGCTTGTTTCAGCCAGTGCTGTCTGGCAGAATGGCTATGGGGGTTATAACAGCTGCAACGATAGTAAAATTTTAGTGTCCCAAAGGTGCTTATCAAAGCGGCAGAATTGTTGAATGCTCATTTGGATGAGATTTTATGGTTGACAAAATAAACATTTGGTAAGCATTCCATTTATTCTCCCGCATGTGTTACCATTCCTAATACATTCGATAACCAGCTTTATTCAACTTCAACCAAACTTTTCAAGGCAAAAACAGAACTTGATATCATTTGGTAAAGATTTTTTTTAAGTTGTATTAATTAAATGCTGGAGCAATCTAGTTGATAGTAACCATGTTACCTTCATGTGAAATGTCATGTGATTTGAATAAACTATATTGAGTAGGTAATAGAGTATTATATCTATAGCAGCTGTGTTGTATTAGCCAAAGCCAAAACAACCACATTATGCCTTTAAAAAAGTTAAAAAGCAATGGCATAATATATAAAAAGAAAACAGGAACCAAATAACAACTAGCTAAACCAGATATAACCAAAGTGTAAGGAAAACTCAAACAAAAAAAACCATAGGAAAAAAAGGCAATGTTATTAACAATAATGATTACATCTGTATGCTGCTCCTGATATTCCATCAGTGCAATAAAGTAGGGAAAGTAAAAAAGTAAAGGTTTCCCCTTTTTCATGATGTCTTGAACTTTTGCTTGTCCCCATGCTCAGTTAGGTTCCCTTTTGAACATCAATTTTAATTGAACTAGAAGGTGATCTAACCACAACAGTGGGCTAGATATAATGCTCACTAGATTCAGATTGCAACTTTCCTTTTGCCCTGAAGCAAAAGGAAAGTCTGCAATATGTCCACTAATGTGTTTTGAGATTATTGGAACAAACCCATGGTTTTTCATGGAGTATATACACCCTGTGGCTTTCCCTGACCCAGCTTCCAGGCCGTGAGATTGAATTCCCCTGAACACCATCAAGTGGAGGAACTTCCAACGCCAGCCCTAGATTGAGAGACTCAGATAGGGATCCAGGCAGACAGCAGAGTGCCTGGTTTGTCCCCTATCAAAAGGATAGTTAGTTATATATTGCACTTCCAACATAAAGAATTGGAAAGCCAGCCTATATTATACTTTGATGAATAGTATTTTTTAAAATCCAACCATAATAACTTATTAAATGAGGATATTCCAATTTATACCAAATTATTCACAAGTTTGCCAAATCTTCATACAACTCTTTAGTTGTGAATAAAAATAAAATTCAAAGCATCATATTTGCTGTATAGTTTTCAGTAATTCATTGAGAATCTGCTCACTGTTGCCCACTTTCATGAGAGGAGAGAGTATAGAGGCCTGCAGGCCCTGTTTGCCTGTTGCTGTACCTGCTGTCTGGGATACTAACTGAATTATAATTAAAAACAAAGTTAGGACTTCCAAGAGATTAAAGGGGCAAGATAATAGCTTTACAATTGTGTTCATAATGGGTTTTTTTAAAAATCCTTCCATTACAGGAAGCAATAAGGTCAAAATACATACACAGTTGTATACTTGAAAATGAAGAGCATTAAAACCTCAGTCTTCAAATAAAAGTCATAATTTTGATAAGGAAAATCAAAGAGTCTGATCATTCCATAAAAACTTTCTTTAAAAAAAAAGTAAATGTTTCCCCCATCCAGGCATGACCAATTCTAGGGGGCGGTGCTCATCTCTGTTTCCTAGTTGAGAGCCAGCATTGTCATGCCATGCCATGCCATAGTCATGCAGCTAGCATGACTATACGCCAAAGGACATGGAATGCTGTAACCTTCCCAATGAAGTGGTACCTATTTATCTAGTCGCATTTGCATGCTTTTGAACTGCTAGGTTGGGGCAAGAATGGGAGCTCATCCCATCATGCAGTACTTGGGACTCAAACTGCCGAACTTCAGTCAACATGCTCAGCATCTTAACCACTCGGCCACTGCGCCCCTTAATATTTCACAACTTCTTGAAAATACTTTACAACTATTAATATAGGAGTCCCTCCAAGAATATGTATCAACCTTGCAATAGAGCTTCATGGTGGACTACAATAACCTGATTCCAGTTCCTCTCCATTCCTTTGTAGTGTTTTACTGAATGAAGATATGGGAGACAGTAAATATAGTTTCTAAATCTTACATTGATTTAGTTGCTGGGGAATATGTAGATTTGGAAATAGCCTGTAATTCAATATTTCTGTTCTCGTTCCTTTCAGAAGATTAAACTGACTTATGTTTGCAAGGTCAAGCACCAGGATCTGTCTCTACAATCCTGTGGAAAGTTCTCCTTTTAGAACTAATGGCCATGTTTGGGATTTTATGTCATAGATGCCATACTAAATCATGACAAGGGGAGAATGGTGTTATTTCACAGAATTGCTGTCCTAGTGAACAACAACCAGTCTTAAGCCATCCCATTCTACAATAGAAAAACTTGACTGTTAAAAATCAAGTCACATTATAATCTGCGAGGCAAGTTGGAATCTTGAGTTTCATTATTAAAAAAGATTCCTTTGAAATCAGAAACATCTATTCACATGTGCATCCACATACCCACACAAATTATTATCGGAGTTTGTTCATTCCTTCAATCCCGATCCGTATATGATGTCCAGACAATACTCTGAGTACAGTCAACTGCTAATCAAGCCAGCCGTGGGTTGCTCCCAGTTCGGACCAGTTCTTTAGAACCGGTAGCGGACATTTCCCCCCGCTTGCTGAACTGGCAGCGATCGCCAGTTGGCCACGCCCCCGAACCGGCGCTTATGGCGGGGCCATCTTGTTTTTGGCTTCTGCGCATGTGCAGAAGTTTGGTTTTCGGCACTGCGCATGCGCGCGCGCCCATGCAGCATGGGAGGAAGCGAACCGGCGGTGAGGTAAGTTAGAACCCACCCCTGAATCAAGCCATATTCTTTATTTTTTATCTGACAGCAGAGTCACCGTCCCCAACTTAGCAGAGTCATCCTCCCCAGCTTAAAGTCTGTTGTTTGGGGGAATAGCTATTTTCATTTTCTTCAGTCCTGGCTGGTATTCCTTTTTGCCAGGAGAATGCAGGTGAGGTTTCATTATGGTCAATAGCTGTTTCCTTGTTGCTTGGACAAACAGTAGATCTCTGTATTTAGTGTGGTTAGGATTTTTTCAAGCCCCTCTACAATCTACACCAATTGTGGTGGCGCAGTGGTTAGAATGCAGTACTGCAAGCTACTTCTGCTGACTGCCGGCTGCCAGCATTTCGGCAGTTCGGTTCTCACTGGCTCAAGGTTGACTCAGCCTTCCATCCTTCCAAGGTCGGTAAAATGAGGACCCAGTTTGTTGGGGGCAATATGCTGACCTTGTAAACTGCTTTACAAGGCTGTAAAGCTGTGTGAAGTGGAATATAAGTCTAAGTGCTACTGCTACTGCTACCTACAATCTTTTCCAGAAGGAGTTACTGGATGGGACTTGGACTGGATTAGCAAGTTCATAAAACATATTGCTCTGACATTTACCCAGTTAAATACGCTATTTGAACTGAGCCACATTTTTTTCATACATAAATCTCAGCTCCCTACTTCATGTACACACGGGATGAGTGCATCAGATACATATTTCTTCTACCTTCTTCACTCCAGCCTGGATTCCCACTGTCCTGTCACCCTGTCAGTCTCCGCTGACCCATTGTTACATCCCTGCATCACCTAAGATGATAGATTATAATGGCTATGAAGATCCCACTCTTCTTTAAATAATTTTATGAGTAATCAGGTTGGGCCACAAGGTAGATGCTTTGAGCCCACATATAGAAGTAAAACCAGTGGGATGGAACCCAACATTTCATTTTTCAGTGCCTTCAGCCTCCAAATGTAAACAAAAATTAAATTTTAAACAAATAGTAAAGGTAGGGGACCTTGGTGTCTTCACAGAGGGCAGCTTGTAGTAATCACATTGTCAATACGACATTCTCTGCTGCTGGCATACACAATAAATATCCATACTCAGAAGGTGATTTGTCTTCCTCTCAAACTGATTGTCTCAGTTTCAATATGATCGTTTCAGTTTTATTTCATCACTTCTGTGCTGAAAGAAAAGATAAGGAAGCTCCCAAAAGTCCAGTCCTTCAAAACAGCCATAGCTTTTTTTTTTCATGCTGCCATTGTATAAATGGATGGTTTCCCAGAAAGGTGGGAAAAGTACATCTCTTTTTTTGATAGGATCCTACATATTTTAAGACAGTGTCTGCAGGCAAAAAGATGAGCTGGCCTCTAGTCCTGCTGTAAATTAACTCCATTTGCTGGTTAGCAATCTCCAAGCTTCTTGGTTGAATGCCGTCTAGAAATCTTTGCTGTTCCCAGCAGCCACATGCATAGCGAGCCAGTGTTGTGCGTACTGATCTTCTCCTAACCTAGCTCGGTGGAGCCTTGAGCTGCAGTGTCAATCATAGCCACATTAAACTCTTCTTCATGCCAGCTTCAAGTGGCTGCTGCAAAACTGTTGGCTGCCTTTCAGTTCTTGTCAGAGCCATATGTTGAATATCGAGGGTTTTTTATGCGGGTTCTGTCTAAGGCTCTTGCGGAACAGATGTTTGTGTTGAGCAATATACCCAAGAGGATTTTCCGAAGCTCTCTTCTTCTTTTGCCAGAAACCCCTACCTCTAGTTTTCAGGGTTGCTTGTGCTGTCGTAGTCATTGCTTCTCCTTCTGAGAGAGGGAGAAGGAGCTGATTGGGAGTGAATTATATTGTTTGTCGCATTTGTCTTGTCTTTCATATACAACCATGATGACTGCATTCATATTATTTCCCCAAAACCATGTTTGTCATGTAACCATCACATGTAAAATACCTAAATGCTTCAAATAGATATATGGATATCAAAACAGAAGGTATTTATAATCTAAAGGATTTGATAAGACAGAAAGAAGAAATGAGAGGGAATTGGAAAGCAAACAAATTCTAGCATCCATTCTTAATATTGTATATTTAAAATTATGGATTTAAAAAGGTAACATCTGTTCTGGATAGTCTGTTCTGCCTTTAAGTTCACACACAAACACACATACACACACAGAGTCTTACAATCTTGGTCTAGCAAAAGAAGTCCAAACATGCTCCACTTGGAAACATTTTGTGAAGGAATCCCCAGATATCAAACCATATTTTGATGATAATTGTAATTATAGTTACCATGGTGCCTAAACTTACCAAATCATTGAAAGGAAGAAACACATTTGTACAGGAATGTGCACAAAGCTAATATAAAGCTAATGACTAAGGAGGTTTGTTTGTTTTTTAAAAATGTGATTCTGGGTTTGAATATGGTTACTTTCAATGGATCCTTTCACAGAATTTGATTGTCTAAATGCAACAAGTGTTTTCTTCCAGGAAGTAGAATAATATTTGGCTTTCTAAGTGGAAACACATATACATTTTGCCAATACAAGCAGTCCTCTTTAGAATATAGAATAACAGAGTTGGACGGGACCCTGGAGGTCTTCTAGTGCAACCCCCTGCTCAGACAGGAAACCCTATACCAGGGGTGTCAAACTCAAGGCCCGGGGGACGGATATGGCCGGGGGGGGTGCTTAGATCTGGCCCACAGGGCCACTCTGGAAACAGTGAAGGACTGGCCCACGGTGCCTCTGCCAGCAAAAACGGAGCTCGGGAGGGCCACCCTCCCGAGCTCTGTTTTCGCTGGCAGAGGGTTGGAGGAGGCCGTCGCAGCCGAAAACAGAGCCCGTTTTCTGTGTCAGAGTACTTAGGCCACCACAGGCGCCCCCGACATGAGTGATGTTGACCTGGCCACGCCCATCCTGGCCACGCCCACCCCAGCCCCCAAGGTCAAACACAACCCTGATGCGGCCCTCAATGAAATCGAGTTTGACACCCCTGCCCTATACCATTTCAGTCAAATGGTTATCCAGTCTCTTCTTTAAAACGTCTGTTGTTGGAGCATTCACAACTTCTGGAGGCAAGTTGTTCCACTGATCAATTTGTTTGTTCCTTTGTTTCTTTTCCTATGTGTATAATACATGGCAGCCAAGCCCAAAATTTCAGTGCATAATATCCTGTTCTGTCTGATCCAGGAAACTATGGATATTCATTTTGGATCAAGCCAAGGTTTTACATTTCCAATCATCATATAACATTGCTTATTTTCAGGCAAATAACATGGTTTCCTTGCTTGGGCAAAAATGAAAAACTTAGTGACTTCTTACATTAATTGCAGCTAAAGATAGTAAGATGTGTAACCAAAAGGCTTGTACATATCATAGTTGAATAAATCAAGTTTTAATAGAATTCTTTATTGGCCAAATGTGATTGGACACACAAGGAATTTGTCTTTGGTGCATATGCTCTCAGTGTACATAAAAGAAAAGATACATTTGTCAAGAATCATGAGGTACAACACTTAATGATTGTCATAGTTTGTGACTATGGTCTGTTAGTCACAAGTCACATAATGTCCAAACATTATGTTAGTCACATAAATGTCCAAACTAAGCAACAGTTGTGTGTAAATTTATGAGTAACGCCATTGCCTTAATTTTGGAAATGGTAGGAGTAGTGACATATCAGACCAGCTGGCATTTGGAAAATGCAGCGATCTTTCATCTGAGGAAACAGATTACTTTGGTTTGATTTACATGTGGCGCAAATGCAACTTCCATGTGTGGCTGAGTTCACACATCAGTTCAATCAGCGATGTGGCAAGTTACATAAATCCAACTATTGCAAGTTTTTAAGCTGCTTTTTTAACATGTTTTTGCAAACCAATGTACCAGTACTTATTTATTTAATAAATCATGAATAAACAAATAATACTATAGCATAATATAGGAAGACCTACTGGTATATATAAGTAGCAGCAAGTGTTGGGATCAAGTGCTTTTTCCTCCCCTTTCATTTTTTTGTTAACCTGGATATAAAAAGTTATTGTTACAGAGTTTTCTTTTTCACATACTAAGTCAACCAAATCATCTGAGCATTCAACTGCCCTGGGTTTATACCACCAGGAGACTAGGGGAACCTGACATCTGTTAAATGTAATGGATAATTTAGAGTGGCTTACTGAGGCTGAATCTGTAGATAATGTTCCCTACAGGTTACCAGATGAGAAAGATTATTGGGTTGGTGAAAAGATTTAACAAGGATGCCAACTCCCCTCTCTATAATCCCTTAATAATTGCTTAGTTAACCATCAGAATAGCCAAATTATTTGTGGGATAAGAAGATTGTTTGCAATTCCCCACAGGTTATGCACACCAGTTGCCAAGAAATTTATTATTATTATTTTGTTATTATGACACTAACAAAGTATATAATTGCAGTCACTTAAATAAGGGCAGTGATGAAACTGAGGTGACTGGGCTAGAAAGGAGTTACTTTGGAAACAATCATTTTCTTCTGCAGCCAGGTTGGGAAATGTTGATGCGGAGGGGGGGGGGGGGAATTAGATTTTAAAATGGATAAATTTTATTCAGACCTGAAAAAAAAAACAGGAAAATCTCTTTCTTAAACTAAGAAGACTGGGAGTGTTAATACTTTTAAAAACATTACATTTATTTTAAAAAATATATTATAAAGGCTCAGGAGCATTCAGGTTAAGTATTGGAAGAAGAATGTTGTCAAACCTGCACATGGCAAAGATGTTTTTTTTTCTTCGTAATATTAGCCTTAGGCAACTATTCATATTTTAAGATTTGCTAAGAATTTGAATAAAAAACTAAGATTTGCTAAGAATTTGAATAAAAAAACCATTAGTTTTTTAGCCATTTTACCACAATTCAACCTCATTCCAAGGATCAAAACTAGGTAAGAGTTTATGATTAGGATCTGGAAAAGTGATATGATGGCATGACTTTAAAAAAAATGGGAAAAGGTGAAACAAAAATTATCACAAGTGTTCAAGGAAGGAAAGAAAGTTTAGATATCAGAATAAATGTAAAGACCAATCTATCATCTACAGAGGGTATATAGCTCCAGGATCATTAATTCTGATAAACATCTGGAAAATGATTGATTTATAGAAGCAAGATACTTTGCAGAAACCTCCAGACCCAAAACCGTTTCAAGGTTTTGAACTAGCCTATTCTGATGATGTCATTGACCCAAGGCACTTACGACCAGTAGTGGGTTTCACTTACCTTCGCTACCGGTTCGGAACTGTGAACACGCACGGTGCTTCTGCGCATGCGCAGAACCTTCTGCGCATGCGCAGATATTCCGTGATGACGTCCGGGTGGGTGGGCGGAGCCTCCCACCACCGCCGCTACCGGTTCACCCAAATTGGGGCAAACCGGTAGCAACCTACCACTGCTTAGGACCTTTAGATACTAAAGAAGTTAAAATGCAGCCTTGGCAATAAAACCATTACCCTTCCCACCCAATCTAAATTTCAATCTATTATAACCCAAAGGAATTTTGAGATACCTACAGTCCATTAATTATTGGGAAACATTTATCAATCCAAGAACTGCTTCACCCATTGCCTACATTTCAGAATACATTGTTAACATACAAACTGCCTACTCTGATATTCACAGCTGGCCACTTTACATGTCAGATAGGCACGGAGAGAATCTACATTCATAAACGAAGCATGGCTCTTGGTCATATACATTCAGATTGCCTCAGCCCCTCCCTTGGCTGGAGAGAAAAGCTTTTTGGTTCTTTTTAAAATTGAAGATCATAACTACCGTAGAAAATGGATCTTAAGGGGAAATCTA
Organism: Diadophis punctatus similis; assembly: GCA_023053685.1. Taxonomy (NCBI): domain Eukaryota; kingdom Metazoa; phylum Chordata; class Lepidosauria; order Squamata; family Dipsadidae; genus Diadophis; species Diadophis punctatus. The sequence continues at coordinate 44,717,062 of JALIGW010000003.1, forward strand.
TGAATGAAGCAAATTCAGCAGATTTGCCCTAAAAATCTGGGGGAATAGTAGAAGAACGTTTACTTTGAAAATTTGCTAGTAAAATAGAAATAGATAGCCAGTGTAGTCAAGAATTTGGGTTAGATTTTTTTTCCTACTGTGTGCTGCTAAGTCCAATCGAATTGTCTTTTATTTCTCCGTTCAACAGCAGGAATTGTATGTTTTCTCAAGCCTTTTTATTCATACCTTAGTCTGTTCATGAACAAAAATAATATTCTCCTTAGACCAGGGGTGTCAAACCCACGGCATCACGGCGGCATCACGTGACGTATCGGGACTTTTTTCCCTTTCACTAGATAGGGCGTGACGCATCCGCCCCGCGGGCCAGGAGTTTGACAGCCCTGCCTTAGACTATTGTTGTAATTTGTAAAATAATATGAAAATATTTTACAGCTTCTTTTATAAGAAATTTGCTAAAATCACTCTATTTTTGCAGACCAATGTTATCTTACATTTATTTATTTATTATTTATTAGTGAGACTTATATACCGGCTCAAAGTGCAAGCACTCTCTAAGCAGTTTACACCATTAAGCAATGTATATTTATATTCCCCCCAACAATCTGGGTCCTCATTTTACCTACCTCGGAAGGATGGAAGGCTGAGTCAACCTTGAGCCGGTGAGATCTGAACAGCTGAACTGCTGATCACAGTCAGCTAAAGTAGCCTGCAGTACTTCACTCTAACTGCTGCACCACCTCGGCTCTACATTTAGTTGAAATGGCTTTTTATTGTATCTGGACAATTCTAGAACTCTATTCTTTTATTTTTTTAAAAAAAGTTGTACAATGTAATACTTAAAGTTAGTATTTGTCTTTTTATCCTTTTCAATGAAATTTAATTTTTTTTTATCTCTGATGAGATTGGTCTGTCTCGCAAGAAGAGGCAGCAGGGTTGAAACATTTAATCATATTCTTCTAGATCAGAGTTTCTTAAAGTGTGGTCTTAGAACCCCTGGGAATCTCTCAAGACCCTTTCAGGGATCCTCTCAAGACCCTTTCAGGGATCAAAACTATTTGCCAATCCATGTTGAAAAAATAAATTAAATTAAATTAAAATCCTATCAAACGATCATGAGAAGCTACAGTGGCAATGAATGCATCTATTTTCATTTTTAATACAGCAAATATTGACAAATGAAACATATAAATAAAAGATCTTTTGGGTTCCTCCTTAATTTTTAAAAGTAGGAAAAGAAAAAAAAATTAAGAAGCTGCATAGCCAGGAGGCTGCAGTATTGATAATCTTCTGCTTGTTGCCTTTTAACCTCTAAATTAATAGAAAAGCTGCATAGGTTGTGAGATCCCTATTTCTCTGTGACACTGGAATTAAAGGCCAGAAGTCAGATGGAGAACATCCTGGAAGATAGATGGAGGCAGCAGAAATTACTGTCGCAAAACGGTCAGGATATGAAGATGTCTCCTTGATCTGGAGAAAAGAATTTTCAGCAGTCTAGATCCGGCATCCAGTTGCCTTTTCAGACCTAATGCCTCCCGCTAATCCACAGAGCCTCGGTTTGCCATTCCTCCACAGAAACCTGACCTCAAATTCTTGTTTCTAAGGAAGCAAAAAGTACGAAGAAGTGGCAAATAAATAAATAAATAAATCTGATGATCCAAATCTGCTTGTATCTGGAATCAAATTGCATAAAATCCTATATTCTGCTTCTTTTGAATATCTTTAAAAATTGAAGTTTGCAAGAATGTAAATATTATTCATAGTTGCCTGTGCAATTGTATTCTCTGATTGCATGCTCTTATGTTAGGCCATTTGCTTTCTAGAATGAAATAATAACCCACAATATAAACAATAATGCAGTATAAATCTCAAATATTTTTATGCTTAATGAGAGAGCATTAAGAATGTCCTTATTGATTCACGCATATCCTGAATAATCCTGCAGGCTGGATTGGTACCAGGGAAAAGGCTCTCCACCAGGTTTCTGACTGTAATCAATCCCATTCCTAATAGAATTAGTTACATAAAAATAATCCTATTTAAAAAAAGAGAGAGAGAGAAAATCTCAGAATCGCATCCATCCTCCCCACCCCCCATTATGCTATCGTTGCCTTTCAGATAAGTTTCTGATAACAACATTTTAGCTTCTATTACTTTTAGGAGTTAAGGAATTTCAGAAGTTAGGTATTGTCATATTTTGTCCTCCACTAGGTGTTAGGGTTCCAAATAGCATCCAAAACTAAATCAGAGGCCGAGGCAAAGCAGTCCTCAAAGTCCCAATTTATTAGTAGAGCCATGTTGGCACATCTGTGAGAAACCCAAATCTAACGCTACGAAGGTTTCTCCACCCAGTTTAAAGTTCATTCCCTTGTTCCCCAACCCACAAGTTCATCACGTTGACCAGTCTCCTTCTGCCAACTTCTCCAGTACTCCCCTCAGTTTCCAGCCAGGTGCTGAACAAAGGATGACCTTGAAAACCTAAAAGGAATTTGTTATGGCTACATGTCTACAGTGCTCATGCAACAGCCCTTCCCAAATTCCCACAGTAAGAAGAGATTCTAAAGCATCAGTGCGGCAGGCCAAAGTCTCTACTAAAATATGGCTTTGGCCTGACACTAGGATCTTGATATAATCTAGGGTTATGATACTTAGTTTGTAAATTACAATTTTCAAAACAATTTATTGACTGTCAAGTGGTGCTGTATTTGACAGAGCGGCTTTTATCCCATAGAACTGAAAGCAAAGAGCAAACATTTTAAAGTGTTCTAGTGCTCCGGTAATCAATTAAAAACAGCACGAAATGTGTTTAATGCTGTAATTTGAATGTTTTCCCAAAAGATAGCTTTATTGAAATGGTTATCAACCCTGAAGGTGGCTGAACTGTGGCCATTTTCTTTTTTGTAGTCTCTAGGGTGGTTTCTTTTCTCACTGCTTCAGGGCTGACACAGCCTGGAGCGAAGGGGCCAAGGAGGGTGGTTGTAGAGATTAGCTGGGGGTTGTAGTCAAAATAAAATTCTTTCCCCCTGAGAATCAAGGACGTTTGTGCAGGTATCTGCAGGGTGGAGACTGAGGTCATCTAGCAACTGGGCTGTATGCTGATTGGACAATGTGACTGAGACTCTGTGGGGAAGTGATAAAGTTTTACTTTTAATTAGGGGGAAACCGGCACCAACTTAGAGCCGGTTTTCCACCAGGAATATGCCAATTTGATATTCTTTGAGAAACTTGCTTGTCTCGGAGTTCTTATTGAACTGGGATGTATTACTTGGAATCCTGACAATGGTACTATTAAAAGAAAACTGGTTGACAAGAGGACAAGAAAAAATTTGGAATAGCTAAAAAGAAATCAGAATTAGACAAAATCTTATTGGGACCAGAAAAAAGGTGATAACAAAAATCTATAAATTCTTAATAAATTGTAAAATGAAAAAAGAAACGGCTAAAAGAAATTTGACCAGTTGGACTAAAAATTTTGGACATGAAGTAAATTTGGAACATTGGGAGGAAACCTGGACTAAAAACCTGAAAATAACCAAATCAATTGCATATAAGGAAAATACTTATAAAATGTACCATAGATGGCATCTCCCACCAGCAAGATTGGCCAGAATGTACCCAAACATGAACCCCAAATGTTGGAAGTGCCCATATAAAAATGGAACGTATTACCACATGTGGTGGACCTGCCCTAAAACTAAAAGATTTTGGCAAATAATACACACCTGGCTTCAAGAAATAACCAACCTAAAAATAATGTTTAAACCGGAAACCTTTTTGTTAGGAATGTTGGAGCAGAATATAGAAAAGAAACACTGGTATATCATAACCCATATATTAACAGCGGCAAGAATATCACTAGCACAACACTGGAAACAAGGTGATGTACCGACAGAAAACATAATAATAAAAAAAATCCTAGAATGCGCAGAATTGGACAAATTAACATTAGAACTGAAACAGAAAGAAAACTCAGAATTTTTTGAAACATGGAACCTTTTTTATAATTGGCTAGAAAAGAGAAATGGAAAAACAGAAATACAGAAACGTTTAGACTGACAGATAAATTGCAATGTATAACTTACCAATCTATAGAACAACAAATAAGAATAATTATTAAAAATCTATGTACATATCTATTAATTTATAATTAATTCATAATTAGATAAGAGGGAGAACAGAAATGTTATATACATAGATAAATACAGTCGTATAGAAAATATATAAAGAAGAGGGCAAATGTGAAGACGTTTATCGTAAAAGTTTATATGTATATATGTACATGTAAGTACATATAATGTCGTCTTTAATGTATGTATGTCTTTTTTTAATGTTTATATATCAAATAAAAATTATTTTTTTAAAAAAAATAAAAGAAAACTGGTTGATCAGATTGATGGGCAGATATGATTTCAGCCTTGGTCACTTGACTCAAATATAGGTCCATTGCCTTTGCTTTTTTGAGTGTGAAAATCCCTCTGATTCTGTGAGGGCTTTCCTTTCCTTTTAGAAACTGAATTAACTAGCATTGGAAGAACTGGGCAGCAACTGTGGTTTCTCTCTTAAAGAGGTTGTTTCATTTGATTCTGCTGATGCCTAAGGCTGGTCTCATTGAATGGTGTTCTCCTTTCAAGTTTGGTGAAAGAGATGGGGGGAAACAGTTTATAATTGCTGCAGATGCAAATTACTTAGAGCTGGATGTCATTTTCAGACCTCTGATGGATAAAAAAAATCTGTTTAAAAGCTGTTAAGCTTTGGTGAGTCTGTGAAGTCTTTTCATAAATTAGCAATAAGCATTGGTGACAATATATGCTTCATAGATTCAGGGAACTGCCAGAAGCATCTCTTATCTCTGCTTCTCTCGCTGTGTCCCCTGCAGCCATTTCCATTACACTAATGCTACTTATACACTGTTCACTACTGGGCTGCCACAGGGTTGGTGCCTCCTTGCTGTTCAGTAATACGTTTTCTTCTAAACTTGATGATTAGTCTTGAGAAGCAGTAAAGACAGAGGTTGTTATTTTTCAGCAAGTTGAGTTTTAGGTTCAATTAAATGGAATGAAGAACATATCAAATGAAGTCACCATTCCAATTAAGTTATTGAAATTTGTTTAAAAAGTATTTTGGTGGTAAATTCACTTTAACAAAATCAAGTAATTCAGTCAGTCAAACTTAACTTGGGAGGATACATTTATACCATTAGCTACATATTAGCTCTAGAAATTCTAGAGCCGTGGTGGCACAGTGGTTAAATGCAGTATTGCAGGCTAACTCTGCCCACAGTCTGGCGTTCGATCCTGAATGGGCTCAAAGTTGAATCAGCCTTCCATCCTATCGAGCTCGGTAAAATGAGGACCCAGATTGTTGGGAGTGATATACTGACATTGTATCCCGTCCAAAGAGTGCTGTGAAGGACTATGAGCAGTATATAAGCCTAAGTGTTATTGCTGTTATGAAAGATATTACACGCATTTATGTAGCTAAGATATGACATGGCAAGCTTGGAACGTCAGAACATAAGAAAATGAATTATTGGGTGAAAGGCTTCTTACTTCAAGATATGCATCTTACAATACCAAGCATGTGCCTGAAGGTGCTTCTTGACTATTTAAATATAATTTTAATTTTATATCTGTGTGGGTCACTAAGATTGGTTTTTGAGTGAACATCTTTGGCTCATGGTGGAAGTCCTCGGGAAACAAGCAGAGTGGAGTTCCACATTTAGGAGATTAGGGTAAAAGTGAATGCTGACCCTTCAATTGATTTATTTTGTCCAATATGTCAGCTGCCTGGATAACAGACCCAAAAGTACTAGCTACTGAGCTTACCTTAAGAATGCCATTTCACAAGCCATGTTATTCTGAAAAAAAATGTTTTGGATAAAAAAGAAAGGTTTGCCTACTAAGGCTATTCTCAAACATTATAAAGATGTCCTGCATACCAGAGAGGGTAACACTGAGCCAATACGAGAATATAGACGTTTACCACACAGACTTTTTTCCCTTACAAGGCTGACTGTAGCTTGTTGTGAGACTGGTTTAGAATAAGAAGCAGCTCAGAAAGGGGGGGGGAACCCACACAAATAATTGCTGACCCCTCTGATCCAAAATCATGCTGATTTCAAGATCCTGCATAATTATTTCAAAGTGAAAAAATGCTGGGAGATTGTATCACTGATCCTTCATATCATGTATTTTTTACCTCTTGTTCCTGAAATTTATAGCTTCTATTGTCTTTACTCAAAGCTGGTGTCATGTCCAACTCTGAATTAGTCACTGAAATTAATTTTAGAAAACAAAAAAAATACTTTTCAGATTAAATAGCAGCAATTTTAACGTTGAAAAGTAACCAAGGTGGTGAATCTTTGAATCTGACTTTATGAAAGAACCAATGACAGTCCTGTCAAGTTTTTAGTTTCGAGATGGATGGTAAAGATCTTTCTGGTTAATAGGATTAGAAGAACAGCCATCCCCAAGGCAAGGAACTAGAGGCTGAAACAACTTTGGCTAGTCCTATCCTGATGTCACTTCATAAAGGCTAATGCCTGCCTTTTAAAAGCAAGAATTCTTCAGAATTCAGAGCTGTCAATCTCTTGTACTGGATAGAGAGCTCTTACTATTGTGGGAGGTTTGAATTACTTCTCCGTTGCGTTATAGCTCTTCTTTAGTGCTGCCAACCAAAGTGTCTCTTAGTAGAACACTCAAATGTGATCAAGGCATCTGCTATTAAGAGAAGCAAAGAATAGCGAGATGTATGTATTTTTCTGCCTTGAATGGATTTGTGAATAGCAGTTTGCCATAAAAGAAATTAAGGCGGGCTTCTTAAACATGCTAATCCTGTCTTGCCATTTCCCCTCATCAGTAGTGACAATTGCTGAGCTTAATATTATCTGAAGATAATATATTTGGACAAAGAGTGATTGTGGACTCATTTGTATATTGTATGCATAGACACTGTATTTACTCATCATACTACTTCCTGTCAGGATAAGCAGAACACAGGTATGAAAGTCTGAACCAAATAAATTAAAGGCACAAGATAAAAGAAAAAAACACAGAAGTAGTTTATACTAGCACTATTCATTATTCCTCCCCATGTCCCTGCTTCCATCATGTTAATACACTGACTCATACATGACCTTTTATTTTTTTAAACTTCTCTCTAAGAATCTCCTCAGTTCCATTCAACCACAACCTTTTCTGCTTCTTCCCTCAACAGTCCCTGTCTCTCTTAATAAACGTCATCCTGCATGGAATCTATTTCTATCCAGACCTCATTATCAAATGAAATAGATCTAGAAGATCATACAAAAAAAACAGGAGTTCTTTTAGCAAATAAATTTCCAAAAAGTGGTATTATTGCATATAACTTACTATATATTCAGGATGCGTATTAGTTTTTTTTCAGGAATGGTACCTTACCAAATATACTGTATATATACTGTTTCCCCCAAAATAAGACATCCCCTAATAATAAGTCCAATCGGGCTTTTGAGTGCATGGCAATAAGGCCAAGAGCTTATTTCAGGATTCAAAAAAATATAAGACAGGTAGGTAGGTAGGTAGGTAGGTAGGTAGGTAGGTAGATAGATAGATAGATAGATAGATAGATAGATAGATAGATAGATAGATAGATAGATAGATAGATAGATAGATAGATAGATAGATAGATAGATATGTACACATTACAACCACACAACTTTGCTAAGAACAGATAGTTTTATCATTTTTCAATTTTGCATGTCTTTTGTATGTGCATATACATATACATATTTTGCAGAACCTTTTCGGCTGCTGGTAGTCATGGGACTTCAGTCACACATGTTGTCAAATTCTGAACAATAGCAACTCAGAGTAGTCATAGTCTTCTCAGCTTCTGAGATTTGAACTTCTTCTGCCATCATAATGGTCATAAATATAATTATAAATCAACAAAATCCAGTATGTGATTAGCCACTGAGTGATCTAACTGCCCATGCATTTGTATGGACTTTCACATTGTAAAAGTTACAATTCCGCCAACAAAAATAAACAAAACTCCGCCAGCCAAAGGAAGACCTGATAGGATATCACTTCTATTTTTAGAAAGACACAAAATAAGCAGTAGAGACAGACAAGGGGCGTATATCCCTAAGCATTATTCTACAATGGTACACTTTCTGTTTTTTAGAAGAGGATGTGGAGAACTTTGATGTAACAAACCTGTCTGAAGATGTGCTGCAAAGCATCGAAGCTGACAGCTTTTGGTGTATGAGCAAACTGCTGGATGGGATCCAGGTAAGACGTTTATCTGTACTGACTCTCAGGTCTCCAGGGGACCTCTTCCTTGGATAATTCAACCTCTGCTATTCTCAGCCACTTCTGCTGCTTCATGGTCACCCAAAGATAATGTGGAGTCTACACTTTCATAATTTTACCTGCTTTGGCCTCCACACTGAAGGCAATGTACAAAAGCAAGTGCACTCCATGCTTAAAAAAGAGAATTATTCGGTTATCTAAATATTATGTCTCCCAAACGTTCGATTTGAATCATGGCAATCTATTACTATTAAATCATTTGTTTTATAATTCATTCTATATTTGTTTAATTTATTCTGGATTTGTTAGTTCTAGAGAAAGAGAAGGAATCACATGGATATTGAAACAGCATTTTTTAGTCCTTGAAAATCTTAATAATGCTTTCCTCTGCTTAAATTCCTGTAGTTATTACAAATGTACAGTCGGGCATGTCTTCACAGCTTTAAGGGCTAGAAACATAATGTAAAACTAATACAAAATTCTCAGGAAACTTAATTGAGTTCCTAGTTTAACATTATGCAGGTTTTGACCATAATGTGCAAAAGCTATATTCAAATCAATACAATGTAGCTCAATTTGATCAGAGACACTATCATATAGACTAGTGTTTCCCAACCTTGGCAACTTGAAGATATCTGGACTTCAACTCCCATAATTCCCCAGCCAGCGAATGCTGGCTGGGGAATTCTGGGAGTTGAAGTCCAGATATCTTCAAGTTGCCAAGGTTGGGAAACACTGATATAGACTATAAAATATTTGATGTACAAATAGAGGTTATTTATCCACATACATTTTTATGTATGTGGATAAGCAAGTGGGCTACTGAGGGAATGTTACTGCTTTTGACAGGAACATGCTAGTCATAGTAGCAGTTTAAATTTATATTATTTTAAGGTGTGTCACCTCAAAAACAGAATTTTTGAAAGTCTTGTAGGGGATCTTTTTTGTAATATATCTTTAATTTTGAAGATATTATATACATAGGAAATAATTTCTGTAATTTATGGAGAACTAGGGTTTGCAGAATGTATTATAACCAGATGAAATCAACAGTTTCTCCTATTTGTTCATGCTGTGTTGAATAAACAAACTGAGAACATCAGGTTGTTATGTTAAAAGCAGTTAAAGAGGGCAAGAAATGGTTAATACCCAATTTTCACCACCATTTTCTATTGCATATGAACATTCCATAAGGAGCATATCCATCAGATATGTCTCAAATATCAGAAATTTATGGTAGGGTCTATTGGATATATACAGTTCCATATTTTATTTCTGGTATTTTTGGAATGGTTTGCTTGAAAGCCCTGGAAAACCATTTTCAATAACTAAAAAGGTATAAACCTGTTTGCTGGTCTTGCATCCTCTTAAACACACAATATATCTTTGCTTCAGGACAATTACACATTTGCACAACCAGGGATCCAAAAAAAAGTCAAAGCACTGGAGGAACTTGTCAGTCGTATTGATGGTAGGTGAATTTGAGTTTGACATCTGCAACTGAATTGTAACACTCATGGATTCTCACTTGAGAGAAAAACATAGGGTGTTGAAAACAAACAGTTGACATGAGACCAAAGTCATAGGCTCTTTTTCTCAATTGTCTTAGGTGACAATCAGACTGGGATGTTAATGTCCTTAAGGCATGTTAGAAATAGAATACTCTTGGGAAGAAGGGGTGAATAGGAAGTCATAAGCTGATAGGCTCATAAGAAAAAAAAATAGCAGAAAAAGGGCTAAAATTTATAAAATGTAAGTAAAAGGCATTTTGTATGGGCAGTCCCGTCCCCCCCCCCAATGACCACATTGATGATAGGTTTTAAATAATTGCCATGTCCATAGCTCTGTTTATAAGACTTTAAGAACGCAAGCATTTTAACTTTCCAAAATTCTAATGGGAAGCTATTCCATAGTGTGGGTGCCAATGACAAAAAACAGGAGTTTCTCATATTCAAATAGAATACAGTAGAATATATGTAGCTCAGGGTTGATCTGTGCAGTCCTTGGTGGTCTCTGAGTTTGCTGTTTGTAGACATTTGATTACCCAACTAGGTAACATCATCAGGGCAAGTCAGTATGGGTTTTTTCCCCTATTTACCTACAACAGCTTGCCTTTCTAATGATGTTGGTGTTGTTTTCTTTGCTAGTTTCTTGACAGAAACCCGACAGAAAAAAACAGAGGTTTTTCACATTCCCCAAATCTCAAATGCAGGCTAAGCATCCTATCTGAGATGCAGGAACCAGTTGGATAGGAGTAGGCAGCCCTGTGGGACATGATAGGTCAAAACCAGCATGTTGAATTGTACTCAGTACGGTAGTAGAATAGAGACAGCAAGCAAAGATACTGTTTCATGGAGATGTGATTTCTGCTAATGACAGCAAATTGATCAAATATTTGCCATTTGCAAATAAAATGTCCTGTTTCAGAGCAGGTACACAGTCACTTTAGGAAGTATGAAGTGGAGTACTTGCAGTTTGCCTTTCGCTGGATGAACAATCTCCTGATGAGGGAGCTTCCTCTTCGCTGCACCATTCGCCTTTGGGACACTTATCAGGTATGAGTACCTGGACTACCCCAATTCTTTGTTGGAAGCCTGTCTTGATAAAAATGGTGCTATGTGACTTTACTCCGATACCTTTTCCTAGCAATAATCTTACATGGAAGCAGGCAATAGTATACTCAGATCACTTATTTATTTATTTATTGCATTTATTTAGCCACCCATCTCACGTTTGTAACTCTGGACAGCTCAAACAATTAAATTAGCAAGAGCAAAAAACTGTCGAAACAATTACAACGAAACCATTAAAAGTGATTGAAACAATTAAAGTACTATAAACAAACAATCAAACAAAAAAAACCACACTAAAGGGCATTCAGACTCTTAAACACAAATGCAACCATTTTGTGGGCTCCATATTTCTGAATGGCAAAACCAACTTTCAAAACCCAAAGGGTCAGTAAGGTTAGGCCAGTCTTCTCCCAGGATTCTAGAGGATAGGTTTTTACAGGTAGTCCTTGACTTATGACCACAATTGAGCCTAAAATTTATGTTGCTAAGTGAGAGAGTTGTTAAGTGAATTTTGCCATATTTTGTGACCCTTTCTTGCCACAGTTGTTAAGTGAATCACTGCAGCTGTTAATTTAGTAACACAGTTGTTAAGTGAATCTGGCTTCCCCATTGACTTTGCTTGTTAGAAGTTTGCAAAAGGGGATCTCATGACCCTAGAACAGAGGTCTTCAAACTGGCAACTTTAAGACTTGTGGACTTCAACTCCCAGAATTCCTTAGCCAGCAAAGCTGGCTGAGGAATTCTGGGAGTTGAAGTCCACAAGTCTTAAAGTTGCCAAGTTTGAAGACCTCTGCCCTAGAACACTGCAACCATCATAAATATGAACCAGTTGCCAAGCATCCAAATATAAATCAGGTGACCATGGGGATACTGCCAGAGTCATAAGTGTGAAAAATGGTTGTAAGTCACTTTTTTCAGTGATGATGTAACTTCGAACAGTCACTCAGTGAACTGTTGTAAGTCAAGGACTACCTGTCCTTGACATCATCACAAAATAGAGCTCTGCCGCTCTACTTGCCCATAGCTTCCATGTATACCCACTATAAAATGTAGAAAAGCAGTGAGAAATAAGGCATGCCGATAATAGTGGTTGTAACCCCAAGTGATGTGTTCTTTTCAGTCTGAGCCTGAGGGATTCTCTCATTTCCATTTATACGTCTGTGCTGCATTCCTGATTAAGTGGCGGAAAGAGATTTTGGATGAAGAGGACTTCCAGGTAAATCATCAGCAGGCAACCACATTTAGAAAAGGATGCAGTGTAATTATCCTGCTTGAAAACGTTATTTATTTCAGGGAAGAGAGTAGAATGAATAGATACAGCAGTGTTTCCAATCTGTGATTACAGCCATGAAATCACTTTACCCAGAGATGCAGACATTTTCTCTGAGTGGTTTAGTAAAATAATTTCCACAGCTGTAATATCTGACTTTGCTACATTGTCTGTAAGTAAAGCAGGAAGTGAAGATTTCGTGTTTTAAGGCTTTGACCCCAATCCTGAGACTGTGTTTCACACACACACACACACACACACACACACACACACACACACACACACACACACACACACACACACACAAGTTATCAGGTTCAATACTGCCTGAATCAGATCCCCAACAACTATAGTTCATATGGAATTGAATGTAGGTTTTGAGATTATTTTGGTCCAGGCAGCCTGCATGGTTTTGTGTTTTTATCTGTTTTATGGATGTTTTGATTTGGCATGTCTCCCAGAGTCCATTGAAGTTGGGCCACGGTATTAAATTTGAATAAATAAAATAATGAAACAGAAAGGTAATGCCACAACAACATAAAACCACGTCTCTGAGTTGTCTCTTTTCCACATTTCAGGGCCTTCTAATGTTACTACAAAATCTACCCACCATACACTGGGGCAATGAAGAGATTGGACTCCTCCTTGCCGAAGCCTACAGACTAAAGTACATGTTTGCAGATGCTCCCAATCACTATCGTCGATAGGTAGTCAAGTTCTGCCTTTGCTTCTCATTGTGCTGGCACAGTTTCAAACACTGTGGCATTCGATCACCTAAGCCCTCGGACACACTGACCAGGAGCCCAATCTTTGCTGTAAAAACGCTCCCATCAGACTTCTGTCTTCACTTTTGTGTGTGCCTGCCTGCCACTCCATGTGTGGACGTGCCACTCCAGAAACCATTAGTGTCCTGCTGTGATGGTGGCCTGAGCTTGGATGGAAGTGAACATGAATAAATAGAACTTCTGAATGCCCTCCAAGTTTCAGCCTAGATAGTCTTAAATCTTGCAGCCTCCTGTTAACCTGCTAAGCACAGACAAACTCATGCACTTCCTGTTTGGCCTGTTTTTATTTTTATCTTGTTTCCCCCTGTTTCTTCTTCGGCGGTTGTTTAAACTCCCCAATGAAGATGCCTTACAAAGAGTCCTGCCCAAGAGAAGGCAGTGCTGTTGAACACAAGACACTCTCAGGCCTTAGCTTCACTCTGCATGTCTGAAGAAATGAGGCATTTCAGGCATTAACAAAAGAAATAGATACTCTCATGTGCATGCTGCCACATTCCTCTTGTGCAGCATCTCTGTGTAGGATGGTCCATACACATTGAAAAGGCTGTTTAGTTCATGCACAATTCAGAAAATACAAGTGAATGAAACAGAACTCCACCTGTGATTGTTGGACTGCCTAACCTGGTTATGTGCACTGAACGTAGGGGAGGGGGGGAAGAGCTGTGCTTTTTTTCCCCCCTTCTTTTTTTAGAAAAAAAAATCCTGTGACAATGACACTCCTGTAAGGCATTATATGTAAATTGTGTTCTTGTGTATATGGGTAAAGGTTGTACAATATAAGTCTTCTGTTTGTAGCAGATATGATTTTATATTTATAGTCTGCCTCGGTTACAAATAACAATTGGGCCTCCTGCTTCCTCTGTCCATCAGGTTTTGAAGCTGTCAACACATCTGCACTAGCACATTTATTCTTACCCAGAATGCACATTTCATTTTTATCAGGAAAAAAAAATAGACTCCAAAGCAGAATGACATTGCATGACCTCCAGTGCCAAGGAATTTGAGGGTCTGAAGATTTAAAAAAAACTTGCTGCTGAACCATGAATTTCATGGATTTTTTTTTCTGCAGGATGCCTGCACTTCCCAAATATCACTTGAGCTTGCCCTTATGGAAAGCAGTTCTCCTCCAGCTGTGGCAAAGCACATTGCTACGGCCATGTCTTTGACAAGGTTTGTATCCTGTCCCGTGTCTTCTGGATGTTTATGCTCAGCTATGCCCACCCTTTCTCCAAGCAGAGACCTCTTCTTTCAAGGCTCCAACCTCTTCTGGGGAGACAACAGCTTTAATACCACTTCTTCTCCTCTCCGCTATTACTGCAGTGTGATTTCCAGTGGAAAAAAGGAATATATATTTTAATGGACTGGTTTATGCAGGCAGCAGTACAATCTCATTAGTGCCAAGCTTTGACCTCTCAGATCACATTTGTTTCCATAGGCTGAATTCTTCAGATTGTGCCGGGCTGACTTCGGCTTGTCTCGTCAGACTTCCAACTTGCATCCACCTCATTTTGTTTTTCTTCTTGGAGTCGAAAAAGGAAAAGCAATCTCCTGGGGGTTTTTTTTTTTCAGTGAGGGTGTCAGGGGGATATTTGAGGCAGAAGAACACAAGACCCTTGCCATAATTCAGACACCAAGCAGTGTTTCTCACGTTGCTTTCCTAACCGGGAATTGCTTTTTCAAGCATTGACTGGATTTTCCTTTGTAAGTGTGTATGTGTGAATTTGTTGTTTCCATTCAGACAACAACCTGGTGGTCATTAGTTTAATATGACTGATTAAAAAATAATCCTACTTGTGTCACCAGTCTTTTCTTCTTAGGATTTCATGAGGTTATTAATGGAGCTACCAGAATGTGGAGAATCTTCCTCTCTCGATCCATTCTGAGTGGCTTATTTTTAGTGAATTTTTTCTTTGAAAATCTTCACTCTAAGCTTTCTCCTGCTTGTTGATGAAAATCCCTCCGTATAAACTACAGATTATTGCACATTAGCTGCACAACACACACGGACTGCATATGAATCTACAGAATCTTTTTAGAGTACCCAACCAGGCAGAAGCCAAAATATTTCTGCTTCTCAGTATTCCTTAACAACTTTTAAAATTCATGTTGGGCCAATTTCTATCAGGAAAGGTCTCTTCTTTAATCATTTTGCTTCATATAAATGTTCCTTGTCCGATACTAGATAAAGAGGCAGAGGAGGGAAAATGCAAATTGCCTTGTGCTTTTTTTTCAGTGCCTTGCCAGAATTATTTGAATAGTGACACCGTTTTTAGGAAAACTGATTTCTCTGCCTGCCAATTTCATAATTTAGCAAAGATCAGGAATATTTATGAGTAGATCTCTGGGTAGTTAATCGTGCATTCTACTGGTTTAGCAATACCAAGCACACTGTCTACATTAGACCATTAAGAATCCTGATCAGTACTAACTTTTTGTATATAAGAAGATTTGCATCCTTGCAAGCAGGTGAGTCTGATTAATGTCTTGTGAATCAACAGGTTGTTTCCCCCAGAATTACCGTATTTTTGGAGTATAAGACGCACCTTTTTCCTCCCTAAAAGTGGCTGAAAATTTGGGTGCGTCTTATACTTTGAATGTAGCTTTTTTTTTTCCAGCCCTAACTAGGTGCTAACAGATCTTCCCAGCTCTTACCTTGCAGGCTTTTTCATTGTTACTCTCTCCAAAGAATGTTTTTCCAGCCCTAAGTCTTTGCAGAATTTTTTTTCATTGCTCTACTTGCTCCGAATAAGTTTTTTTTTAGCCCTAACCAGGTGCTAACGATCTTCCCAGCTCTTACTGGCTTGCAGATTCTTTCATTGTTATTCTCTCAGAAGAAGATTTTTTTAAGTCCTAACCAGGAGATAAAATAATGTGCTGAAGCTGTCCGAATAAGTTTTTTTCTAGCCCTAACCAGGTGCTAACTATCTTCCCAGCTCTTACCGGCTTGCAGGCTCTTTCATTGTTACTCTCTCAGAAGAAGGTTTTTTTAAATCCTAACCAGGGGATAAAATAATGTGCTGAAGCTGATCAGACTAAGGATGCTAGCCAGATGAATACCTGGTAGGCAGATTGTTTTCCCCTATTTTCCTCCCCCAAAACTAAGATGCGTCTTATACTCCGAAAAATGCGGTATCTTTTTTTACATTTGGCTTTAAATTGGTGAATGTCTGAATTCTGTTAAGATCTAAATGTAAGCAAGAAAAATCTCTTTCCTGAAATTTAGCCGCCTCCTCCTTTCTCCTCCAATGGGATTACTAAGTGGAAGAAAACTTTAGGTTTCAAAGGCAGTGGCTTCTGTCAATCCACACAGCCTTCTCAAAAATCCTGCCTGATTCTGAGCTTCTGTAATATGCAACGGCATAAACTGGCTTGAGAAAGTTATGCTAAACATTTTCACTGAAAGCAGTTCTACATTGCTGGTACATTGGTACAGCATCTTTCAATAGATCTCGAAAGAACCTTAGAATGAAGGATCATTCCTTTCTCAGGTTGCCCGTTACTCTTGCAATGGTTCATTAGATTGTGGATTTTGTTGCTCAGGCTTGCTGGTCTGAGCTAAACATAGTCAAAGATGATAGGAAGAGTCTGCATTCGACATTGTTTTGACTCCACACAACAAATACGGGAATTTGTTTGTTTGTTTAGTTTGTCAAAACATGTACAAGATAACAGGTTTAAGTATAAACATGGACATGAACACAAGAAATGGGTACAAATAAATAGGGACAGTAGGACAGGGACGGTAGGCACGCTGGTGAACTTATGCACGCCCCTTACAGACCTCTTAAGGAATTGGGTGAGGTGGTCCACAATAGATAGTTTAAGGTTAAAGTTATGGGGGTTTGAGGATGTAACAACAGAGTCAGGTAGTGTATTCCAGGCATTGACCACTCTGTTGCTAAAGTCGTATTTTCTGCAATCGAGCTTGGAGTGGTTTACCTTGAGTTTGTATCTATTGTTTGCTCGTGTATTGTTTCGGTTGAAGCTGAAGTAGTCATTGACAGGTAGGACATTGTAGCAGACAATTTTGTGTACTACCTTTTTTTAATTTTTATTTTTTATTTTGCCTCCTTCAGTTTTTCCCACTGCCCATTAGCCAAAGTAGCTTTTATGTACTGTACACATAGACATACAATAGATATAATTAAAACATAAATATATTTTTAATCTAGAGAAAAGTGCTCATAACTACGATGGGGTATAATTCTATTTTTCATGCAGTCAGGGCTGGGCACAGTGGGTCACTCAAACTTTCTCTCCCCCACCCTAAGTTAATTACTATTAAAATAAAAAGTTCATTGGAGTGGAACAAACATAATTACTTTTTGGGGAGCCTAATTATCTGCATTTATTGCCAGTGCTTTGTTGTAATTGATTGCTAATGGTCTGCTTCACTCTGGAATTATCTAATTAATACCTCTACCAGGGAAAAAAAACAGATTCTATTTGAACATGCAAGTGTCCTGTGGTATTGATTGCAGTTGTCTTCATTTGGGTGCCTCAGCTGTATTCCCTTCGTTTTACCTGAGTGCCTTCTTGGAGTAGTCTACATTCCTAGTCTTGGTTGCCTTGCCATATTAGTGTCAGTAGACCAGCCGGATGCCCTCCAGGTACCATCTTTTTATAGGCCACCCACTTAGAAAAGCTGTGTTACGTTCTGTTTCTGCAAAGTACAACTTTTTTGTTGCTGAAAGCAAATCCACAGCTATGATGCTGCAGGCTTTATGTCTTGTTCACAACTGTATGTATCTAACCCGATTTCACACTTCACTACTCAATGTGTTGCTTAAATATATGAGCTGATGCCCTTGCTTTTGAACAAGGATTTGTTTCTGGGGCCTAATTCATGACGGGTCATTTATTTTTGCAGGTCTTCAGATGACTCTGGTCATCAAATGTTAATGATTCACGTGGTTACAAGGTGTAGCGGCCATTAATACATCTGTTACTTTTTGATTGGTCTTAAACCAGTTAGTTTATAGCATATGTTGGTGCTTTTTGTGGACTTTATCTTGCTATAGATAAATGTGCTCTTCTGGAAAATAATTGTAATAGAATGCCACACACAAAGGGACTACCTTTTTTAAAAAATACCCTCTTAATTTTGAAAAGCTGCTTGTCTGATCATGAACAATGGTTAGAACTAATAAAGCTATATAGAATATTCCTTGAGAAAGGAAATCATGCCAATCACACACACACTATCTGTAGTAAAATTTGAGAAAAGCTGTTGTTTACATATATGCCTACATCCCCATCACCCTATTTTCTTTCTGGTGTTCGCTCGCGCGATTTTACTTCCGCGCATGCTCAGAAGGTGGATTCAGCCCAAATACAGCTGGGGAGCTCATCAGCTGTGCTTCGGGCGAAGAAATAAAGGTCAGTATTAACCCAGGGGCAGGCGGGAGGGCTTTTTTCACAGCACAAAACGCTGTGAAGCCATCCAAAGTCAGAAAAATCGGTCGAAAATTCAGAAAAAGAGATGGCAGCGAGCACGGACCAGCACAGATAGAACCGGATCCGTGACGCCAAAATTACGTCACCAGCGGGTCACTAACGGTTCAGGCGATCTGGTCCAAACCGGGAGGAACCCACCCCGATCCAGACAAGGTATAAGAAATAATGTGCAAATTAAATTCAACCCCTGGGAGTTGGGCGGCATATAAATCCATTTAAATAAATAAATAAATAAATAAATAAAGCATGCCATAAGAGAAAGGGAATCAGAAAAATTGAATGTAAAATTTGAAAGGTACCTTAGGAATTATCTAACCAAACTGCCATGTAGCAAAATAGGCAGCACTCACTTTTACATACAGCTATTTTCACTTATTTCAGCAAAAATTCATTAGTCAAATGACCATGTATATCTTCAGATTTCTTCTTTTTCCCTTTGCAATGAACTTTCTACCAAGGGAGATAACAAATTTATCTGCTTGCTTTAACTTTTCACCATTTATGTGTAATTTGGAACTGTTCTGGTTTCTTGGCAAACCCAATCACTTTAGAGTATTAATTTTGAGGTCCATACTCCTTGTATCAGCTAGACTACCTAAAATAGACTAGCTCCGTGATGGCGAACCTATGTCATGTATGCCCGAAGTGGCACACGGAGCCATGTCACCTGGCACATGCGGCATCACCCATTCCTCTTCTGGGTTTCTGGTGCGCACACGACAATCAGCTGGCCTTTGCACGTGCAGCAGTGCCGTTAACTGGAAGAGCTGGTCTTCTGTTTTCCAGCGTGAGCATGCGCGCTGGCCAGCTGATTGGCGCGTCTGCATGTGTGGCAGTAACTGGAAGACTTGCTGGCTGGCACGCATGCGCACGCCAGAAACCAGAAGTTCATTTTCCGGCGCACACATGCCCCCTGGGCAGCTCCTCGTCCTGGTTGCGGCGCAGATGAGCGTGTGCAAAGCACGCGCCTGCGCAAAGTGCTCCCTTTTCAGCACTCGGTGCCATGTGCGCATGGTCTCTCCCTTTTCAGCATTCGGTGCCGAAAAGGTTCGCCATCACTGGACTAGCTGATGAAATTCGGGAACAGGGCAGGTCCAGCTCTCAATCCTTGCTTTCTGAAGTATCTAAGGGCTTGATTTTTTCCCCCACCCCAACAAATACATGATGCCAGTGAGTGAGGTTATCTGCCATCCGAGGGCTAAGGTATTATCACTGCACTGTTAGTACTCATTTATGGATTCAGTGCAGCGGTGGGTTGCTCCCGGTTTGGACTGGCTCTTAGAACCGGTAGCGGCGGCGGCGGGAGGCTTATGCGGGATGCTTATGCGCAGAAGCATTGCGCGCGTGCATGCGCAAACCGGTAGCGAACTAATTCAAAACCCACCACTGATTCAGTGGCAATGGTTTATTAGCCCCATCTGAACTACTGGTAACAAGAGGATAGTAGGCTGGGGATCTGTACAACAGCCTTCAATTTTTTTGTTTTCTTTGAATAAGTCAGCTGAAAATCAAGCCAATTTAGGAGATATATTTTAAGATTTCAACCCCTTCCTCTACTTTTAGCAATAGCACTAGCACTAGCAGTAGCACAGACTTATATACCGCTTCATAGTCCTTTACAGCCCTTTCTAAGTGGTTTACAGAGTCAGAACATTGTCCCCAACAATTTAGCTCCTAATTTTACTCATGAGCCATGGTGGTTCAGAAGTTAGACTGTACTACTGCAGGCTAATTATGCTGACTGCCAACAGTCAGCAGTTCGGTAGCTCAAGTCTCACCAACTCAAGGTTGACTTGGCCTTCCATCCTTCCGAGGTTGGTAAAATGAGAACCGAGATTGTTGGGGGCAATATGCTGACTCTGTAAAACCGCTTAGAGAGGGCTTTACAGCACACTGTAAAGCGGTATATAAGTCTAAGTGCTATTGTTATTGCTACTGTCCTTGGAAGGATGGAAGGCTGAGTCAATCTTGAGTCAATCAGAATTGAACTATTGGTAGTGAGCAGTGAGTTAGCCTGAAATACTGCATTCTAATCACTGTGCAGCTACACAGCGGTAAATTAGCATTTACTACAGTGACAGCCAGATGTTCTGCCCGGACAGCCATTACTGAGACCTCTTCCCAATTCCTCTACTCTACCCATGCTGGAATCATAAGCGCCAATGGTTTTCTTTTTGTAGGCATGTTCTTTGAGGATTGATAGGAAAAAAAATAGTTTTAACAGTTTTTCCATATATTTTGCTAGAAGGGGAAACTTGATAGAATTTATGTCAATTTCACCTATTAAAAAATGAAAATAGCTTTCACAGGAAGGGTGGTTGCTCTCAGAGCACTCACCAGCCAATTGGAACAGAGGCATTTGTGTAGAATACAGTGAAGTACAATAGATAATATCGAACTGGTACTTGCACCAGTTCAGAAAGAAAAAGACTTATTGTAGTAGTGCTTCTCCAGTAGTTTAGAGCAGGTGTCACCAACCTTTTCGACCTCAGGGACCACTAAATTCATAATTTTAAATCCTGCGGACCACTAATATGATCTGCCTAATGTCCAGCTAGGTGGGCGTGGCTAGGTGGGCATGTGACTGGGTGGGCATGGCCAACTTGATGCCATTCAACATCAAGGGGCACCTCGCCGGCCTCTACTCACCCCTTCCCTCCCAGCAGGGGTGGGTTCTAACTTACCTCGCTGCCGGTTCGCTTCCTCCCACACCATGTGGGCACGCTGCATGGGCGTGCCGCATGGGTGCATGCGTGCTGTGTGTGCATGCACGCGCAGTGCTGAAAAATCCGGATTTTTTTTAAAAAAGCCAAAAACAAGATGGCGACTGCATGCACAGTGCCTGAAATTCAGCTTCTGCACCTACTCAGAAGAAAAAAAATTCAAAAAAAATTCA
Source organism: Diadophis punctatus similis (assembly GCA_023053685.1). Lineage (NCBI taxonomy): Eukaryota > Metazoa > Chordata > Lepidosauria > Squamata > Dipsadidae > Diadophis > Diadophis punctatus. Next base: position 44,738,334 of record JALIGW010000003.1, read on the forward strand.
AAAAATTAATTTAAAAAAAAATTAAAAAAAGATGGCGGTGCCCACGGACCGGCACTGACAGAACTGGTTCCATGACATCATCTGACATCACCAGCGGGTCACTACCGATTTGGGTGAACCAGTCCGAACCACGAGGAACCCACCTCTGCCTCCCAGCCACTCCTTGTCTGCCCCCCCAGGCTCCTTAGGGAGGAGCCTTGGGCCCCAACAGGAAGCAGTTGTTGGAGCTAAGCAGCCACCATGAGAAAGAATTTGCAAAACAGCTGGCTCAGTTCAAATTGGATCTGACCGAGAAGGAGACTCAGCAGAAGCACCTCACTGAAGACTACGAGCATAGGCTTTCCAAGCAGAGGGAAGACCTGAGGGAGTACAAGTCCAGGTATCGGCGCCTGGAGGCTCAGCAGGCTGAGATGGTCAGCCAGTTGCAGGCCATGATGCAGTCCCACTGGAACGAGGTCCTCCGGCTCTTCCCTCCAGCCTTCGCCCAAAGCCCCGCATTAAGAGGCCGAAGCAGACCCCAAATTGGAATTTCTGTCCCCCTCCAACCCTCATAGAAACACCCCAAAGGGAGACACTCTCTGCAGCAATACAAAAGTTCATTGCATGTATCTGGCCCAGAGGCCGTAGTTTGAGGACCTCTGATTTAGTGCAATATAAAAAATGCAAATAATTTTTCTGTGGACCACCAAAATTTTCTCATGGACCACCAGTTGGTGACTGCTGGTTTAGAGAGCCAAAGGGAGTATCATCCAGTCCTTCCCTCCCAAGATAGTAGGTGCTGTATGCTGAGGCATACAGGAAATGTTCGTTAGCCCCGGGTCTGCTTATTCTGTAAGAAGTTCTGTAATCTGAAGTCACTTCCTTCTGCCTTTTTTCCTCAGGCACACATACACAGAGCACATACTCTTAGATTCTCCTCCTGGTGGGGTATAGACAGGCTCTACCTGTCTTTGTAGCATATTTCCAATAAATTAATCTTTGTTCTTTGTTATATTTTCTACAGAAAATATAAAACCTGCTTCAGTAATCATTGCAGTATTGTTGTAAAGTATTATGTTTATGCTTTAATTTAGTTCAACAAAGGAATTTTCATGCCAAGAGAAGAAATTAAATTAATTTCTGTGATCAGGTGGACAAATTCACCTGATCACAGGTCATGGTGATCTTGGACAAATTGTCCAAGTCATGGACAAATTGTATGAGTGCTTGTCTTAAGATGCTTCTTGGTTCTGAACTACAAGTAGTCATTGACTTACAACCACAATTGGGACAAGAATTTCCATTACTTAGTAAGGCAATTGATAAGTGAGTCATGCCAGATTTTACGACCTTTTTGCCATGATTGTTAAGTGAATCACTGCAGTTGTTAAGTCATTAATCATATGCTCATTAAGCAAGTTCAGTATTCCCTCACTGACTTTGCTTGCTTGAAGCTGGCTGGGAAGGTATTGTTCTGCCCCAGCTAAGAAAGTAGCAAACACACAGTTTGTTTGAATTTATTTTAATCAATAACTGACTACTAATAACTGTCTTAGTAGAGGTCACACACACACACACCTAAAGGCAGTCTTTGCTTGCAAAAGCTCAACTGTTAATTAGCCATCATTAACAGCTGGCATAAGTTCAGAAAGTCTTAAATCATAGAATAACAATTAGTCTTTGATAGCTCACGAAGCTTGGCAAAATGCCTAGAAGTGGTCCTTGATAACCAAACTGAAGCAGATAAACAGAGCAGAGATTTTCCAGACACGAAGCACACGATGACCAGATGAATTTCAAAACGTTGTTTCCTGCTGCCTTTCAGCTGCCTCTGCTTTCCTTAAGTAGACTAGGGGAGTGGCCAATTAGCCCCAAGTCTTACTCCTGAGGAGACCTCCTCTGGAGTAACCATTCCTGCCTTTTGGCAGCTCTGCGTGCTCGTGCATTAAGAAGAGGAGAAGCCTCTTCTTCATCATGAGGTGCTGGAGGTTCCGAAGGCCCTGGCTGAACCTCTGCCTCTGGCACCGAGTCCTCGCCAGCCTCCTCACTGTCCGACTCGGGTGCCAGCCGCACAGGCCACTGGCGCATCACCAAGTTGGTCTCCTCTCGAACAGGATCCGCTATCAGCAGCGCGGGCTGCTGGCGGGCCTCAACATGTATCAGGCATGGTCCACATGTAAAGGTCCACATGTAAAGGTTCAATTAAGCTGATTTATTGCTAAAAGCCTATGCACAGGAATCTTTTCAACTAATGGTCAGCACCTGGTTAGTGTTAGATAAAAGTCAATAGCACACAAGGGGAATTAGTTCACTTGTGGCTATGTAGGGATTCTAAGCTGATCCCTCTTTTTACTCCAACCCCAGGTTCTGCCATTCCTTCTCCTACAGAAGGTCACAAAGGTGATAACATGTTCCAGGATGCTGCAACTGTTGCAAAAACATGCTAGTTTCCAGACACTCAAATTTTGATCATGTGTCTATGAGGATGTTGCAGTGGTTGCAAGTGCAAGGACTGGTCATTAATCACCTTTTTCAGTGCTGTTGTAACTTCAAACAGTCACTAAACGAAAGGTTGAAAGTTGAGGAATATCTGTATTTAACTTTCTGCTGCTATCGTTTGCTTTTGTCCTACTAAACCAGAATAAAGTAGCTTCATTTTATGAAATAGAAGTAACTGAATTTAAAAAAAATAGCATGTGAACAAATGTGCTGTGTCACAATCTGCATGCAAGTTGCATGTGGTTTTCTATGTAGCAATGTTTTGCATGTGGAAATTTTCCAAATTATGCAAAAAGGAAGGGCCTCACAGGGAACTGATATCATCCTGATCTGGTCTTGACATCTACTCAGATGTTTGCACATGAGAAACAGGCACTTGAGAGAAGGTTACTCAGATTGAATCAGCAATTAGATAAACACGAAATAATCCATGATCCGCAAACTTATACAAAAGCAAGCAAAACCATCCTCTCCAAGCTTATGCAAAATTGGAGAACGAGATGGTTCCATGACTCCAGAAATCACATTAGCATTGCACAAATGCTATGAAAGTTGCATGATGCAGTGAAAGTTAGTGCTTCTCTTCTACTTTGCAAGGAGAGTTCCATTCCGAAGGTCACAAGCACCTGACATTTCATTCACCTTTCCTATAGCATCATCATATTATCTATGTTTTGCTATTTTGGCGGGTGCTTTCCCTGCCTGCACTTAGTCAGGCAAGCATTATGTTTTCTGACATGATAAACAAAAAATCAGCATGGCTTTCAATTAAAGGTCAGATCTGTCTGAATAGGTGGATTTCTAAATAACAGCCTTTCACTTCTGCACCTTCTCAGGCTGCTGGCACCCACCTGATGTTTTCATCATGGGACATAATGCCCTGGACAGTCACAGGCTCATTGGGATACTAATGGGTTGGTTGTAAGCACATAATCTTGCTCTGAAAAATCCTTTGTGAGATGAGGTGCTCACAACTGCCAATCCTAGCTCATAGTTGCTTATCTTCAAACCCTTTGAAGCCACAATATACAGGTATTCTGCATATGTCTTACTGTTAGGACTATGTCCAAACGGTTGGGTTGTTAATATATAAACAGGCCACCAATCTATGTTTGTATATATTCAAGTACTATAACTTTAAATGTATTGCTGTACTCTGATTGGATGTGGTGTTTCAAGATTGCCATAAGAGGGAGCTAGAGTTCCAATCGTAGTTTGGAAGTGCTCTGGAATTCTCTCTGTGATTCATTCGTGATTGACTTTGTGTCTGATAGTAAGCTCTGTGTGAAGCTCTGTTACTCTTTGATAGTATCGAAGTGTTTGTAAGCTGTAATATCTTTGTTTGATGTTTGAGACAAAGACAGGCTGGTAAGAAGATTATTGTACTTCTTGATATTGACTGACTGAACGTGTATGACCTGGGCTGTTTATTTGGACTGTGCTATTCATCTAAAAGTAAACTATTTTATACACTTTAATGAATCTGTTTGTGACTGGATCATTACTCCTATCCACTGGTTACCAAGCTGAAATACCCTGTTTCTATATGCATGTCCCTGATAACTCAGGGGTCGCTCTGCACACTCCTTAACACTTACTAACAACAGTGGCATTTCTAGCCCATTGCATAATGTGTTTCTCAGAAATTCCCTGTCCCCTCTCCCATCCTAAAATTTTATCTTCAATAAGCTTGTAGCCTTTGGCTCAGCATTCATATTGAGGAAAAAAAGTTTAGCTAATGAAACCAGTAATAGCATCTACCACATTTCAGATCCAGCCCTTGATTTCCTGAGAGCATATTACCCATTTAAGACAACAGGGCCAGGCAGCAACACTTGCTGTCCTCTTGAGTGTCCTGGGAAAATTAAGCACTTACTGTAATGGTATAGGCTTATCTATGAAATCAATAGCAAACTCCCCTATGTTTAATGGGGAAGTCAGAAGGTGAGTTGAAGAATTGGTATTACCAACACCAATCTTTGTCTGTACTTAACACCAGAGAGATTGGAAATTTGACTCAAGTGATATCTTTACTGGACAAACTAATCTATAAATTAATCAAGAAAGAAAAGAGAGTTAGTGGAAGAAATCTATCAAATATATTACTGATTGAAATCAACTAATCACTTGCAACAACATGGCACAGAATATGATTACCATCTCATGATTTATGAGCGCTTGGTCTCCTTGAGACCACAGATGTAGCTTAAGCCTGACAATTAGTCTTTATAATCTGTACTTTAATAGTTATCCTGCCTTTTTTGTTCGTGTTCTCCACACACCTCAGATTTCTTGTAATAGTTTCTCATCAGTGAGAGCCCTTGTTCCAAATGTACCCCTGCTCTTTTTCCAAAGCACCTGAAGGCCAGACAAGGAATAATGGATGGAAACTGATCAAGGAGAGATTCAACCTAGAAATAAGGAGAAACTTTCTGACGGTGAGAACAATCAACCAATGGAACAGCTTTGCCTTCGGAAGTTGTGGGAACTTCATCACTCGAGACTTTCAAGAAGAGATTGGACTGCCATTTGTCAGAAATGGTGTAGGGTCTCCTGCTTGAGCGGGGGTTTGGACTGGATGACCTATAAGGTCCCTTCCAACTCTGTTAATCTGTAATCTGTAATCTTTTCTCACCAAATTATCTTGAACTACTTGTACTCTCTTAACATCCTCTGGTAACTTGTACAATGAGAACGATAATGCTAGTCTACTTTGCAGGCTTCTAATTAAGCTAGAAAAGGTAACGATTAAATGATTTGCAAATTAACAGCTGTATCTAATGCTGATCGGCTTTTTAAAAATTAAAATCATCACTGTTCAATCATTTTAGAAGGTGCTTTGAAACCAACAGTTCAAAAAGGTAAATGAGAGTAGAAGGGTTACAATTTGCAAGGCCCGTGATGTAACCATGGGAACAGAAGAGGTCTCTGTCTTTTCATTTTGCAGCATCCTCAGTTTTTTTGGGTAGGAAGGTCAGGTTGCTTCATTACAACTTGCCCAACTGTGTTAAGTGTTGCCGAAGGTGCCATGAAGTGGGGAGGGTTTTTGTGAAGAGCCAAGTCAAGACAATTATTCCTGAAAGAGACAAGCTGAGAAAATAACTGTTCACACCTATTAATCCCTCAGCCCATCCCTCTGCCTAGAGTCCAACCCTGTCAAGCAAGGGATAGCAGGGGAGCCTGGGAGCTGTGCCAACATGTGTTTTACAGTCACTGCATCAGAGTCAGGCTGTGTTAAGCTCACAGCAACACTGAGAATGAAGTATCTGGTCAGCAAAAATTGCTGCAAAGGGCTCCCAACCTGGAAGCTGCTTCTTGTTAATGAAAAAGAGGATGGATTGTTTTCCTCTGTTAATGTTTTCTAGGATGTTATTAGTCAGTTCTTGCCCTGTTATTCCTCCTAAAGTCTACTACTATATTAACGTATCACATGTCTTTTGCAGCTTCTAGCCAGTTACTAAAGATTCATTTTCATTTTTTTTATTTTTTTTATTTTATTTTTTTCATTTTTTTTTCATTTTTTCATTTTTTCATTTTATTTATTGTTTAAATTTTAAGGCCACCCAATTCCACAGCAACTCTGGGCAGCAAATAGCATCTATCAGAGAAAAAGAATATAGCTGACTGGAAGACAAAAGATAAAAACACGAAGGGGCTGAACCATCATCCTAGCCCAAGACCTGAAAGAAAAAACAGATCTTGACCAATCTGCAAAAAGACAAAAAGGGTAGGAGCGGTACAGATTTCCATGGGCAATATTTTCCCACAGGGCAGAAGCCATCACTGAGAAGACTCACTTGCTGGATTCCACAAGGAAACACTGCTTATTCTTTGGGATCTGGAATATGCCCACTGAAGCTGACCTCACCATACAGGCAGAAATATATGGAGACATGTGGTCTTCCAAGTAACCAGGTCCTATACCATGAAAGGCTTTGTAAGTCATAACCAGCACCCTGAATTGTTCTTGGAAGCCAAATGGCAACCAGTGCAGCTTGTGAAGCAGCAGGGAAACCTGGGCATACTGTGACACATTGATCACTGTCTGCACTGCTGCATTCTGGACCAGCTGTAACTTCCGAGTGGCCTTCAATGACAGCTCAGTGTACAGTGCATCACAGCAGTTCAGTTGAAAAGTGATCAAGATCTGAAGGGCCTTCCAGATGCAGCCAGAACTCCTGTGCGAAGGCCTTTGCGAAGCTCTTGTGAAGAAGTCACCTATTTTTAAAGCATAGGCTGTGAGCAGGGGTGGGTTCCTCCCAGTTCGGACCGGTTCACCTGAACCGGTAGCGACCCTCTGATGACATCACAATGACATCACCGAACCGGATTGGTCGGTGCCGGTCCATGGGTGCCGCCATCTTTTTAAAAAATTGATTTTTTTAAATTATTTTTTTCTTCTGCTCATGTACAGAAGCTGAGTTTCCGGCACTGCGCATGTGTTGCCATTTTGTTTTGGGCATTTTCCCCCCGGGGTTTTTTGCACTGTGCATGCACACGTGTGCAAAGCACGCACATGCCCATGAGGTGCGCCCACACGGCGCGGGAGGAAGCGAACCGGCAGCGAGGTAAGTTGGAACCCACCCCTGGCTGTGAGTCTAGCAAGACCAATGGATTACAAACTAATCTCAAATGGGGAATGTCCAATCCAATTAAAGACTAAACTTGAACTATCCCTAGAACCAAGGGAGAGAAGACATACAAACAAAGCCACTCAGTCTTGTCAAGAATGAGCCTGGGCCTGTTCTTCCCTGTCCAGGCCTACATAGCCTCCTGGCAGTCTGTCACAACTTCAACTGCATCACTTGGTCAGCCCAGGGTCAAGATATATAATTGGCTGTCATCAGCACATTGCTGATAGCTGACCCCAAACTGATGGATGACTTCACCCAATAGTTTCATGTAATGTTAAACAAAAGGACAGAGAGAGCCAAGCCCTGCCTCATCCCCTTTCAACAACAATTGAAACCAGCCACAGAGAAAGGAGAACCACTGCAGAATAATGCCTCACAGTCCCAAATAGGATATAGTACTGAAGGCTGTTGAGAAATCAAGGAACACAAAGATGTGTACACCATTCTCATCCTGGCTCTGCCAGTGTGTGTGTGTGTGTGTGTGTGTGTGTGTGTGTGTGTGTGTGTGTGTGTGTGTGTGTGTGTGTGATATTACTTTTTGTATGAATGTGATATTTAGAAGTATGTTAGTTTGGAACATGAATGATTTGTGCTTCTGTGTACACATTATGTGTTATTAGCCGAAAGCCCAAAGGTAGGTAGTAGATATTAGAACTGATGATGCAAAAAGCTAGAAGAGCAAGTAGATGAATGTATGTACTTTGGCAGATTGCTTACTAAACATAGGGAAATGGATGGAGAAACTTCAAAGATTTGCGAATACTGATAGAAAAGTGATCTGAGCTTAAATTATCACAGGTTCAAAGGCAAACCTCGAGATTCCAGTTTGAGAAGCAGAGCATGTGGATTTTCACTTCAGCAGATCCAGAGTATTGCCTGGTTCACCTTCACTGTTAGTCCTTTCTGACCTGAGTTCTGACATTGGAAAGATCCAATACAGAAACCTGTGGATTTAGGACAATGAATTTCCATTTCAAATCAGACTTCAATTTCTTTTAACCTCAAAAGGAATTTTAAAAATGTGTAGCATTATATAAAAGCTACATAGCATGGAAAGCATACTCCAATCATGGAATTTGCAGGGAAGAAATCACTCCAGTTCCCAGACATCTACACACACCAAATCTGGCTGTCAGACACTTAAAAGTGGATTCTTGAGAAAGGTTAATGTTTAAGCACAGTGATTCTCAATCTTGACAATTTTAATATGTGTGGACTTCAACTCCCAGAATTCTTCAACTCCCACACTAGGGAAATCTGAGGAGTTTAACTCCACATATCTTAAAGTTGCCAAAATTGAGAAATATCAGGTTAACAGTTCTGCACTAAATTTAAATGTAGTTGACTCAACCTTGAATGTGAAGGGCCTGATAGGTTCAAAAGAAATCTGTAATAGCCAACTGTGCTTGTATACAGTTGATAAAATGAATTTCTAGAGGCATTTGCGATGGGAGTGGTCTGCAAGCCCAGTAAAATGAATACAAATAAATAAATTTCAAGAGGAGTAAAATCATCTTAGGCAAATGCAAAGTTGTAGATTCAAAATACAGCTGGGAGACAAAGAAGGAGAGCTAGACTATCCTTGTAGAGTCTAACCCACTATTGAAAACAGGGTAAGGAGAAGGGGAACCTCTCGGTTTTTCACAATTCTCCCCCAGGTACAAGACGTGTATCATATGAGTGAAGAACAAGGGTTATATGGTTAAGACACCAGGCTAGAAACCAGAAAACTTTGAGTTCTACTCCCATCTTAGGCATGAAGCCAATTAGGTGGCTTCGGGCCAGTTCCTCTCTCTCAGCCCTGAGAATGAGACTACATCAAGTCTCAAAATCTTACTGAGAAATCTGCATGACTTGTCCTGGCAAGGAATCAAGACTGATCAAAGGCACAAAACAAACCAACAAACAAAAAATGCAGCTCAAATACTGTTAGATGTGGGCCAGGGGCGGGTTCCTATTTTTTTTACTACCACTCTGTGGGCGTGGCTTGTTTTGTGGGTGTGGCTTGCCAGCCATGTGACCGGGTGGGCATGGCTTGCTGGTCATGTGACCGGGTGGGCATGGCTTCTCGGACTGCTGAAGGGAAGGGAACTGAGATAGGTCCTGCCGCCCATTCCCCCTCCCCTCAGCAGCTCGAGAAGCCTCAAACATGCGAAAATGCCTAGGATCATCACTGTGCTTTCGTGGCTTCTCGGACTGTTGAAGGGAGGGGAATGGAGATAGCTCCTGCCGCCCGTTCTTTCAGCGTCTCACGCGCTCCCTCAGCCATCCTCCCCTGCTTGGACTCACTGTGGGGTAGGAAGGCAGCGCATGCGCAGTGCCGGAAGCTCGGCTTCTGGGCATGCACAGAAGAAAATTTTTAAAAAAATTTAAAAAAATTTTTTTTAAATGGTGGCGCCCAGGCACCGGCAACCGACCGCACCGATACTGTGACGTCACCAGCGGGCCGCTACCGGTGCTATAGAGTGCACCGCACTGGTAGGAACCGACCACTGATGTGGGCGCAAAAGAAGGAGCGAGAACAGGAACAGTTCAGCATCTTTTATTCTCCTGGCTGATTGCAATACGAACTGCCAGCAGGCTGCAGGGAAGCCGCTTTTAAGGGCTTCCCTGTAACCAAGCCAGCCACTGACAGCAGTTTATTTCTCCCGCCGCTAGATTAGTCAATCAGCGGTGGCTATGCAAATCCGTGCTACATATGGCCGTACGTAACAAATACAATTTTAGTTACTCCCCAGAGATTTAATCTTCCCTCAGTCACAATAAAAATGCATTTCAGCACAACTTTCAGAGACATTTGGAGTGCTGCAGATAAGCATAGCCTCATGTTGTACACTTCTAATTCAGAAGTCTGATTTTCCTGGTCTCCAAATCAAAGTGTTGTTGAGATCAAGAAGCTCCTCATTATATGCTAGTCATGTGAAAAGAACAAAGTTGAGATACGTTTTGGTAGAACTAACACTCTGCTCTGCTACATTCTACTCTGCCTTACTCTACTCTACTCTACTCTACTCTACTCTACTCTACTCTACTCTACTCTACTCTACTCTACTCTACTCTACTCTACTCTTTATACTCTACTTTTATAAAAACTGTATATTTTAAGCAGGCATACAAGCATTTGAGGATGCTTACGGTAACTTTCTCAAGATTGGGGCCAGAAACAGCTAACATTTGTGAACTAACTGGTGCCATTAATTGATCCCTTGAGTATTTTTTAATGATTTTCAAGCAGGTCCTGTTGCAATTATGTGTGACATCATAAAATGGCCTCCAGAGTTTCTGCAGAATGAACTGTTATTGTGAGGATTACACATAGACAGTGAGCTGTATCTGCAAAATATCTTCTATCTCATTTAGGTCTTAATCTACCTCAAAGAAGTTTCTCAAAGGAAATGTTTCCTAAATGGGAGGAGGAAGGAGACTCTCTGGCTCACATTACAATACAAGATTAATGATTTCAAGACCGTTTGCAGATTTATTTATTTATTTATTAGTGACATTTATATACTGCCTCACAGTGCAAGCACTCTCTAAGCGGTTTACACCAGTAAGCAATGTATATTTATATAAATGTATATTTGCCCCCAACAATCTGGGTCCTCATTTTACCTACCTCGGAAGAGGCTGAGTCAACCCTGAGCCGGTGAGATTTGAACCGCTGACCTGCAGATCACAGTCAGCTAAAGTGGCCTGCAGTACCCCACTCTAACCGCTGCGCCACCTCGGCTCTTCTACTTGGATCTTCAGATCCAGGATTCACCAGTGTCACAGAAACTAATTGCTATCACAACAATTACCAGATACTTTACAGAATCCTATTCCCTTCACTTACACAAGTCAATGGTAAACCCAGATCTATTTGTTTTTAATCTCCCCCTCATGCTTTTGCAGATATTCCTCTCTCCTCTGGTAGAAATTTTATCTTGTTTTGTTGTCATTTGAAGCAATCTTTGCTGGAGTTGTCATGGAAACTGGCTTGTTTGTTTCCCTACACTATGAAGAAAGCATAACTAACTCTGACAATCCTAAGAGTTGGTTGCTGCCTTTGGGAGGAAGCATTCAGCAGTTTTTGGTAGGGGGACAGTGGTTTCCTCCAAAAAAAGTGGGGGGCTTTAATCCTGAAAGCAAGTCCATCCTCCTATCAAGAGACATAATTGCGTAAATCAGAACTTCTCAGAATGTGATTTGCAAGCTCTGTTAGGTACTCTGTGGAAATGTTTAAAGGCATAGTTATTGTGAGCGTTAAATTTGAGTTACATAAATGCTTTGATTTTCTGTACAGAAAAGCAGCAAAAGTTTAATGCGGGACACCATGGTGTCTAATATTCAAGTGATTTGTGAAGAAAGGAGATTGACAGAAAGTTTAGGCCTAGATTTCTTCTTGTCCTTTTCATACTTTTCTGTAACAGGTGATGATGGTACCCTATTATACCTCATTCCCACCCAATATATGGCCATAATGATGAATAGGAGCTTTATTGTGACTTACCTTGAGGTATCAAATTGTGAAAGCTATTTTAGGGCCTTTAGACCATCAGTCATTCTAATAATTTTATTTCTTGAGGGACTCCTGATAAGTCAAGATAAATCACGTTTATGTTTTTTAAATCTCACTCTGCACCTCCTGGCTGGTTCTTCTCCTGGTTGCTTTAATAAGATGTGTTCCAGCATAAATTGTTTTTCCTATTAACATTTTGTGTCTTCTCAACTGGCAACACAGTAGGTGGTAATGGATTCATGAATATAGGAGACTTCTAGTGTCTTTTCGATGCTTGTTTATTTATACATTTACTGTTCAAACAAGGTACCATGGAGGCAAACAGGCCTGGCTTCCTTAATCCATCTGAAAACATTATGTTCTGTCTGCCCTTTCAAAATCCAAGCTTGCAGGTTTTTTTCACACTTCTCTGCAAATATCTGGTCTCAGCACCACTATGGAAATGAATTGCTCAACCGTGGACCATTCATAGTCATTAAAGAACATTTACTATTTTGTTACTCCTAATCACCTCAAGGATCATGGCAACCAAGCTCCTTAAGATAACAGTAGCAATAACGATTTAACAGAGATGAAATTATAGATTTAATTTACCATATATATCAGCCTTTATGCTAGGATTACAGAGTGAATCCAGGGATTAAATGAGTTAATAACTATGAATGAAAATGGGGCTTGTCTTAAGCATACCCCAATGTATATGTAAAGCAAATTAAAGAAGCAAACAGAAACAGTTGTTGGATATTGCCAGAAGAATAATTTGGGGTTCCAACTTGGGCCGGGACTGCCCAAGAATAAATAAAAATGAGATCCAGACAACTGTGAGGAAAGAAGAAATATTTATTCCTAAAAGCAAATAGTTTGCCTTTAAGGGCAGCTACAGAGAAATGGGGTAAAACAACACTTGTCCTGGGTATATGTGGAAGTGTCTACATGCTGATTATAGGGTGACACTTGAGGGGCATGTATGTGGTGGGGGGGTTATGTCTTCTTGTGAACATGCAGTTCCGCTGGGAGACCTAATTTAATGAACTCTATTTGTGTTTGTAGACCTTATCCTTTGATATGTGGATTAGGTCTGGGTAACTTATTTGGAAGTTTGAGGAAGTTTGGGTAAAATATTTTTTAAATTTGCTAGTTTTACTTGATTAATTTAGTTTCAGCTTGAGGTGGAGACGCTGATTCTCAGACAATTGTGTTTTAAGGGAAGATGGAAACAGTATAAAGAATAAAATATATTTGGATATAAAACTTCTCAAAATAGGTAAAGTATCCTTTAAACTTTAAAGGAAGCTTAAAACCATGTAGTTTTCTTGATAGAAATATGAACATGGTTTGCTGTTGTTTTCTTTGACAACAAAGACGATAGTAAAAAACAACTTATAGAATGCTGAGAAATACCACAAAAATCAAGGAGGTGTGCAAAATTCTGGTCCCATTAGCACCTATAGAATATTGGCCTGTATGAAAATGGTTAAGCAGTAATTTCTCTTCAGCTTAGATCATTTCATGATTCTGTGTTGGCTATCTGTAGCCAGAGGTGGTTAACACTGGGCATTTATTACCCCATCAAACCCAGATAGAATAGAATAGAATAGAATAGAATAGAATAGAATAGAATAGAATAGAATAGAATAGAATAGAATAGAATTTTTTATTGGCCAAGTGTGATTGGACACACAAGGAATTTGTCTTGGTGCATATGCTCTCAGTGTACATAAAAGAAAAGATACATTCATCAGGAATCATAAGGTACAACACTTAATGATAGTCATGGGGTATAAATAAGCAATCAAATCACATTAGGAAACAGTCAATATAAATCGTAAGGATACAAACAACAAAATTACAGTCATGCAGTCATAAGTGGGTGGAGATGGGTGACAGGAACGATGAGAAGATTAATAGTAGTGCAGACTTAGTAAATAGTTTGACAGTGTTAAGGGAATTATTTGTTTAGCAGAGTGATGGCGTTCAGGGGAAAAACTGTTCTTGTGTCTAGTTGTTCTGGTGTGCAGTGCTCTATAGTGTCGTTTTGAGGGTAGGAGTTGAAACAGTTTATATCCAGGATGTGAGGGGGTCTGTAAATATTTTCACAGATGCACAGATTGTCATGTTAATAAAAACAAAGGGAGAAACATGTTTTTAAAAAAGTGCTTCTCGGGATCAGATAACTACTAAGGTGTTTAACCACCCTAAATTTTCGCATTAAAGATGTACCCGAAAACTGTGCATCATGTACATAAACAGAACTACGTGTCAAAATTGTTGCTGTCTGACTGAATGTTTTCCTAACATTATAATTGGTTTTTTTTGAGAGGTTCATTGATATGACTTCATTCTTGCTGGCAGTAATGGATTAAGGTGCATCTCATAAAACAATGTTTCTACTGCTTGCTTCTCAGATCCTTCATGATAACCAATTTTGTATGCTAATGTGGACACTAACCAGGTGATCGCCTGTTGCAAAATCTGCATACTCCATATAACATTTTGCTATATCATGTTATGTTTCCTATCTTCGCTGTCCAGGATGTGAATTGCTTTCCCCCTAAAGCATTAAGTGAAGCTGAAAAATTAGAAAAATGAAATTTTAAATTCTCAATATATCAGCTTTTAATAAATCACCAATATATAGTCTTCTCCAGGGGCTTTGCCTGATGGCAGCATCGGTATCAGATGTTCAATTTCTTTTAATGGGCCAAGGGGCCAAGGTGTAGCGTCACAAAGTTTTAGATTAATTGGAGAATTATCTGGAGTGGGATAACAAGCAAACAATCTAGTATAATGGTTCTCCCATTCCTCTTTGGACACTCAAGCCTATAAGACTTACCGTATTTTTCGGAGTATATTTTTGGAGTACCTTTTCACCCCCCAAAAGAGGTTAAAACTTGGGTGCGTCTTATACACCGAATGTAGCCCCACCCACCCAACCACCCCCACCCTTTGGCCTCTGTCTTCCAGCAATTTACCTGTTTGCAGCAAACAGGGAAGAGCCTGTTAAGACAAGCAAGTCCTTAGCAGCTTCCCGATCCCCAGCTGATTTGCCACGTGCTAAAATGAAACTGAAACTGAAACTGCAAAGAGGCAAATAGCTGGTAGAGACACACAGATTTTTATTTTCTGCTGAACTGGATGCAAGGGGTAAGTGAAGTAAATGTCTGTAGAATGTTCAAATTATTAGACTTATTTTTTAAAGACTGCTTTATTATTGTTCTAGAGCCAGGGGTCTCCAACCTTGGCAATTTTAAGACTTGTGGACTCCAACTCCCAGAATTCCACAGCCAGCTTTGTTAGCTTTGCTGGCTGTGGAATTCTGGGAGTTGAAGTCCACAAGTCTTAAAGTTGCCAACGTTGGAGATCCCTGTAAATCTAGACAACTCAACAAAATAAAGAAGCTTTTTTAAAATAAATGCTTGCTCTGAAGAGGCCCAGTGCTATTGTATCTTCTTTTAAATAATAGAGAATAATGTATACTTCCAGAAATTTTAATTAATTTTAACAGCTCTGTACAAGTATAGTCTGAAATGTAACAGTGTTCTGTTTAGTATTAGAGTTAAATCCTGACTTACCTTGGAGTAGATCTATTTAAATAATTGGGAAGAGTTAGTGTGACTACGTTTAAGAAAACTTTCTGGCATAATGTACATTTCTTCAATTCTCTATGGGTCAGGCACACATGCACAGAAATACACAGCAAACAGTGTATATCATCTGTGCTGTTTGCTGTTTGCTGTTTGGCAAATTGCTTGGAGGCAGAGGCCTTTTTTCCTTGTTTTCCTCGCCCAAAACTAAGGTGCGTCTTATACTCCGAAAAATACAGTTTTTTTCCCCGCCCAAATTATCATTTACTAATTTCCAGAATAATGTTCGTTGTTCAGAATCTATTGCAGTCAGAAGAGAGTGCCAAAGCCACATTTGATGTAATATCTTCTTGTGCTTTAGATTTAGATTTAGATTTATTATTAGAGTTGGAAGGGACCTTGTAGGTAGGAAACGTTTATATTCCCTTTTCTTCCTAATAAGTTTCATAATTACCAATGAAGCACAACTATCTTTTGATCCCCTTGCCAAATTTTTAACTGTACAACATGCTATTCTATATTCCTTACCAACCCAGCAGCTATGTTGTTGGTGAGTTAAGCTTAATTTAGAGGTGTTCTGCCTTTGTTCTGGTTTTAAATGGTCAACTATTTCCTGACAATGGCCCAGAATAACTAGAGAAGTTGAATCAGCCTTAATCAATTTAAATTGAATACCTGCCACATAGTTTGAGTGAAGTAATGCAGTGATTTATACATAGACACACAGGCACCCACAAAGGCATTGCAATAGCAATGAGCAAATCATATTAGGAAAATCTATGAAAACCACCCTTCACCCTGAACAGGTCTTGGCTATGGTGATTTACTCCTAACGATAACCAATGCTTCTTTCTGTTGAGAGATAGGTTTGCAGCATCTCTGCTCTTGTCCTAGCTTTTCTTATACCAACAGAAAAAGCTCTTATTCCTACATTCCCATGCCATCAAAGAAGAACTTGGAGGAATGGGTCTATGTTGGGGAACTCTGATCTAATATTTATTTGGGACTGCTAACTTTGTAGCAGCTATAAAGAAAATATCTGTTACATTTCTAATTTTGAGAATTTCCTAGATCATTAAATAACATCACTTGAAGATTTCTTTCACTTTTAAAACACGTCTTCGTAAAGCTTGGTGCATACCAGTGGTGGGATTCAGCCGGTTCGGCCCGGTTCAAGAGAACCGGTAGTTAAATTGCTGACTGGCCCCACCCCTTCCAGGAGTTCCCACGTGCCCCATTTTGGCTCCCAGGTAAGTTCAGAGAGGCCTTCTAGGCCCACAATTGGCCGCGGGGTGTGTGTATGGCACACACCCCACTTCCCATTTTCGCTCCCAGGAGGCTGCAGGGAGGCCCACTAGGCCCAAAATGGGGCATGGGGGGGTGCAGCGCCCCCCCCCCCACGGCCTGTGTTTGCTCCCAGGTGGGTGCAGGAGGCTGAGTGCTGCCTGTCACACCCCCTGGCCATGCCCACCATGGCCACGCCCACCCAGCCGATCATCAGGGCAGAGAACTGGTTGTTAAATTATTTGAATCCCACCACTGGTACATACTATTATATATATGAACCTGACATAGGAAGCTTAATAATGCTAATTACATATAGATAGTCCTTGTTTACTGACTACATCATTTAATTCCATTCACAGTTGCAACAGTGATGAAAAAGTAACTTTATGATCTGTCTTTTGCAGGTCTGTAAAGCAAAGGAAAGCTAGTCATAAGCACCATTGTGGTTTCACTTACCAATTGCTTCACTTAACAATCAAGTTGCCAGTTCCAGTTGTGATTGCTAAACAAGGGCTACCAGTATATCATTATGGTGGTGTACAGGACCAATGAATATCTTCTGAACAGCACAACCCATCACTCATAAATTGGCTCAGTTTATACATTATCTTTACACTGCCTTTAGTATTTGTCATCTTTGAAGACAATTACCATCAAACATCCCCCCCGCCAACTTTATTCAAAATTGTTCATATTTCTATCTATTGTGATATTTAGTTACTGATGCTATTGGGATAACATTGAAGTCCAGGTCCCACTTGATAAAATGAGTTGATAGTTTGAAAATTTTGAAATGACCAATATAAATTGTCCTAGTTTTTACTTTCCTTTAAGTGTGTGTGTTGTGGAGGAGTATTAAACACATAGTCATGGCAGAAAGTTTGGGAGGCTCAATCATGTCTTGGACATCACAACTTCTATTCATTTCTCCATATCTTCTTTTCAGAGTTGTGTTAATATATATATTTATTTATTTATTTAGCAATTTTTATATGCCCCCCTACTCCCTGGGGACTCAGGGCGGCGTACAACATAATATATGTGAACCAACATTACATTTTCAAAACTAATGCAATTGCTGAGAATACATTTAATTTTTTAAGGCACGAGGGAATACTATTATCACAGACATTAGCTTACATAGCTTAAATCAAGTTATTTTTGCAAACAGCTTTGATTAAAAAACACTACGGAATACTACGATATGAAGAGTGTTCCTTAAAAGAAAAGGCTTTGCAAGTATAATGTATGCTTTCTGCTGATGTTAGAGGTGGATGTTTGTCACATTTGCGACTAAGTAATAAAAATCTTCCCAAAATACTGCTCCCTTGTGTGATTAGGTTTGGAATTGCTTATATTTTGGTGCTGTACCTCTAGAACAGGGGTCGGCAACCTTAAATACTCAAAAAGGCACAAAGGTCCTAACCGGAAGTCCCCTGTTGAATTCTGGAGCCAACCGGAAGTCCGGTTCCCACCACCATAGAGTCTCATCCTAGCGCAGCATCCTTCTTCCTCTGCCGACCGGAAATCTGGTTCCCCCACCATAGAGTCTCCTCCAGGGGCGGGTTGCTCACTTACCTTGCTGCCGGAGCCATGCAAAATCGTGCAAGGGGGCGCACACGCATAGCGAGCCCCTCCCCCGAAGCATGGAGATGCTTCGGGGGAGGGGCTCGCTATGCGTGCGCGCCCCCTCGCACGATTTTGCTTCTGCGCATGCGCAGAAGCAAAATCACACCGAGATGTCGCAAGGGGACGCGTGCACACACGAGATTTCAACGTGATTTTGCTTCTGCACATGCGCGGAGGCAAAATCTCGCCGAAATCTCACGCACGCGCGTTCCCTCATGAGATTTCAGCACGATTTTGCTTCCGTGCATGCGCAGAAGCAAAATTGCCTGAAAATCACCGAAAATCAGCGAAAAAAATGGCGACGCGCTGGGTGGACCTGCAGAGAGGGCTCCAGAGCGGTTGCGAAATCTGCCGCTCCCTACCGGAGCTGCGTACCGGGCAGCTCCGGCAGGAATCCACCTCTGGTCTCCGCTTAGCACGGTGTCCTTTGTTCCTCTGCCAACTGGAAGTCTGGTTCCTCCACCATAGAGTCTCCTCCTGCGTGGCGTCCTTTTTCCTCTACCTGTCCTAACCGAAAGCCTTATCAATTGTGGAGCCTACTGGTGACAGGGAGCCGCAGCAAAGGGATGAAAGAGCCACGTGCGGCTCCAGAGCCGCAGGTTGCTGACACCAGCTCTAGAAGATAGCACCAAAAGTGTTTGTTAAAAAAATGGATGCCCAAAGCAATCTAGGTTTTTTATGATGAAGTACCTACTTTGCTGTTGTGCCCTGCACAGATCTTTACTTTTCTCTGCTTTTATTTACAACAGTAGAACACAGAGGAAAATTTCTACAGCCTGTATCAAATATATTTCTAGCCAAATGGTGCTCATCGCTGTTAGCTTTGTTCTATGCGGGGGGGGGGGAACGGACTTTGAACATTTGTTAGTGCACAGAGGCTAATTCTCTAAGTTCTTTTGAGCCTATAGCCATTCACCCGCGATATTATCAAGCAAATATATTTTTACAAGGCCATTCCTTTTGGGGACAGATAAAAAAATAATCCAGAATATTTGGTTGATAATTCAGAATAGGCTAGGAAATAATTTTCTGATAACAGCATACTTGGCATTCCAGTGGTATAACATGTACTGTATATAGAAGAGCTTTGACATCTGCTGAAATGTTTATACATGATTATCTGAATAACAGCACTTTGTTATTCTGAAGAAGCAGAAAAGAATGAGCAAGCTGGAAGTGCTTTAAAATATGTATGGACTGATGTCTGGAGAGAGCGTATCTTTTAGATTGGATTATCAGTAAAAAATTAGAGTACCTCTGTCTCCACTTTTGCTATACTTGTATATTTAGACATAAAGCTATCATTACAGATGCTTTGGCTGGTTTAGCATATTGTGCCGCTTCTTACCAAAAGGTATGGAAAAACATGTAATAATACAAATAAAATGATGAGATGCAGTCTGACTTTAGACATTAAGCTCATTTTCAGAAGCAAAAACTTATTGAAAACATGCCATGATTGTGCTATGACATCACACACATCCATACTATAAAAGTTCAAATGTTGGCATTTTGCCTTGTGAGAAATTATGACTTTAGACTTGCCAGTTGAGGAGAGACAGTGCCTCAAGGAGAAAAGTCCAGCTCTCACATTTCTCTATGATAAAAATGTCCTTGGAGGCCATTTAAGGCACAGCTGTTTGGATCAAAGACTATAGAATATGTATGCATTACCTACTTTGCATAGAATGCTCCCATTTTTAAGAAACACCATTTCAATTTTAAATGGATTGGATCCTGATGGAGTCAGACTTACCACTATCAATCAATTTAACTTAAATGTCTCTAAAGTTCCAATGATTTAAATAGGGCTTCTTTAAGTAGGACTTCATCTGCATCTACGGTAATCCTACCTCGTTCAATAAACTGTGATTATCTTATTCACACTGGTGACAAAAAGTCCTTGTTCATAGTATGATTTGTATAGACCTTGGATAATATAAAAGGAATTAGGCTGTCAATAAGAGCAACACAAAAAGGATCTTTTGCTGCCCTTTAAAATTACCACACATACACCCCATTTCATTTTGTAGTAGCTACCACCAATATTGGAAGCAACACCTGCCAACCAAAACAGTTTTGAAAAGTGTATTACCACTCAAAGCTTCTGCTTCTCACCTTTATATATTATCTATGCTCCCTATTGAATTAAGCCAGACTTCCTAATCTGCTGCTCTTCAGATGCATTGGTCTATAGTTCCCAACTTCCAGGGTTAACATACCCACCATTTTGAGAGGGATGGTGGAAATTATAGTAAAGCACATTTGGAAGGCAGCAGGGTGAAGAAATGAATGCGAATTGGCAGACTCTCAGGTGCCTCAAACTGTTGCCTTTCCTCTTTAGGAAACGAACAATTACAGAAAAGCAAGCGTGAAAGTCATCCCAGCATCTTCCAGCTCAGTATCAGCTACATTTCAGAAAACAGAATTGTGGTAGCCACTTTGGGATCCCACTATGATCTGTTTCTTCTTCTGGGTATTGCCATGTGATGGGGGGGGGGAATAAACCTCCCCTTAATTTCTTCTGAAGCTTACAGTATATTTTACTTCCTTAAGTAGTTGACCCTGCACATGATAAAGATATGTTCTTGTTCTTTAGTCAAACACAATATCATGGGCAGCTATAGCTCAAGTAGAGTACATGCAAGCAGACCACTCCAGATTGCCACTTGTCATTCCTCTGAGTCTTACCAACAAGATCCTTCTCAGAGAAAACATACTCATTAAACAGTATGAAATGTATGTCGGCTGAGAGCAAAAGGACCAGTTTGGTCATGGAACAAAAACCATACCATTACAGGATTGCCATTGCTGAGTCAGTTGAAGTGAGTTGAGTGAAGTCAGTTGAGAGTTGAAACAATATCGGATCATTGTTGGCTTTTGAACAAAAGAGTGATATAGGTCAGAATGATGGTTTGACACAGGCTAGGTTTATAAAATACACTGAACTTGGCTAAAGTGGGTGTGAGTAGCTTGATATTCAATTGCTGATGGAAACTACGGTAAGCATTGTCCTACCAGCATCTGATAAGGCTGGTAGGACCTTGCTTGTGAATTATGTATTATGTAAATATAACTAATGCTTTTGGAATATTTGGTACATCAGTAATTTCCAGATAATGCAGCAATAGAATAGGCTTTACTTTATCTGAAACTCTTGAGATCAACATGTGTAACTGTTTAATATGTTGAAGTGGACATACTTTATCTATGGATGCAAGATAGGCATCATAGATGGTGTTGTATTCTGGTATTCCGGTATTCCTTGTGGACTCCTTCTTGGAGCAAATTACTGAGATCAATTATGACAAGACCAAGAAAATAATGTTTGCAAAGTGCCCTAAAATCCAAAGATGGATAGTAAATGGGCATGAACTGCAATTGAACAAATTATTTAAGTATGTGGGGGTAATATTTTGCACCACAAGAAGCCATAATGTGTATGGAAGGCATCTTACAAAATGTGAAATGTGAAATGAACTTTGGATGCTCAAGTTTTATATATCTATATATATCTTGAGGAACATTATATATTTCAGCTTGAACTATAACAAGGTATTCATGTATCTTAGTATAAACACTAGTTTTAACATGTGCAGTTAAAAAACCTTTTAGGTTTTGCCATTTAGTCATATTGATTTTATAGACTTACCGGTAATTCTCATAATTCTCTTATAGTATATCCCTGTACTTAACAGTCGTATAAATATACTTTATTTGAACCCCACTATATTTTATATTGTTATTTATTGGTCATTAACTGAAATAAAACTTCTAGTTTTATCCTTCTCAGCAGTGAGAGCAGTTGGCATGCTAAGTGGTACAATTACAGCTTCCAAGTTGTTTTATGTCTATGTCTAACAGAGTAAAATACACCCAGCCATTATATTAGGCCACCTCAACTTCTGCCGTTTCTGAGGGACACTAGAGTGAGTGCACAGTTTTTGTTTTGGAAGCACGATCAAGAGTCAAATGCTATGAGGAATAAATCCAATCTTGCCTAATTCTGAACAAAGGTTGATACAATAGCAAATGAAAGATCTATCTAGACCAGAGGTCTTCAAACTTGGCAACTTTAAGACTTGTGAACTTCAACTTCCAGAATTCTCCAGACAGCTATGCTGGCTGGAGAATTCTGGGAGTTGAAGTCCACAAGTCTTAAAGTTGCCAAGTTTGGGGACCCCTGATCTAGACAGAAAGACAACTTAAGAACTTCACTCACAGTGCTTTCTTGGTGGCAATTGTCAGAGTTCTTAGCCAGTGTGTATTTTACCTGGGAGGACTTGAAATTCTAGAAGCTGCTGTCCCCGAACATAGCAATAGCACTTAGACCAGTGTTTCTCAACCTTGGCAGTTTGAAGATGTGTGGACTTCAACTCCCAGAATTCCACAGCCAGCAACGCTGGCTGGGGAATTCTGGGAGTTGAAGTCCATACATCTTCAAACTGCCAAGGTTGAGAAACACTGATTTAGACTTATATACCGCTTCATAGTGCTTTACAGCCTTCTCTAAGCGGTTTACAGAGTTCAGCATATTGCCCCCAACAATCTGGGTCCTCATTTTACCGACCTCAGAAGGATGGAAGGCTGAGTCAACCTTGAGCCAGTAAGACTTGAACAGCTGAACTGCTGAACTAGCAGTCAGCTGACGTAGGTTGCAGTGCTGCTTTTAACCACTGCGCCACCTCGGCTCCCTGGACATCTGGAATGGGGGATACAGGTTGCAAGAAAGAGTGATAATGCTTGGAGTTAAGGACATTCAGACTCTGCAGGATGGATGAAAACAACCGACACAGCAAAGGACAGAAAAAGGCCCCCTCAGTCAAAGCCTTTTTCAAGCCATTAATAGCAAAACAGCTAAGATATGAGAATTTGATGCAGTTCAGAGCCTTGAGGTTAACTGGGATCAATTTAATCCTTCCCCACAGTGCATGGCTGTAATTGTTGATCTATTAGGATCTTAATTGTACTGGGAGAATGCCAGCCCTAAGAAGCAATTAATGTATTCACCAGATTTGAAAGAATGAATATAGCTTTGAGATGTCTACCTTTGTCAGTACATCTGCCTTTGGGAAATGTATACTGAACTACACAGTCCACAATATTTGGCCTTCCAAGCATACATTTAACACTTTAGATTACCTAGCCAAAAATTAAGTGTTACAAGGTTTCTTAAATCACACCTATCAGAGCTCACCATGGTATGGTGAACTATTTAACAGATAAATAGAAGCCAGGGCTATCGGTCACACAAAAATGTCCATTAAGTCCACATTTTGCATATTTCTGTGCCAGCACAGAACACACATTTTATGTATTTATGCATACAAAAGATGGGAATGGGATATAATGCATGATATTTTATGCATTTTTTTGTACAGGTAACATGGTAAGGGGAGTTTTATGCAGGTTCAAAAACATACTGTGTGCCAATTTTGCCCTGAAATCAAAGCTTCCTAAATCCAGGTCCATTACATTGGGGATATTATAATGGTAAGATGAAGCTATTACAAAACAGCTTTCAATGTGGCAGACTTATTCCTTCAGGCTCAGCATGGAAATCAGGCTCCCTAATTGCTACTGCTGCGATTTCATGGTCTTTCCCCTTTTACTTGTTTGTTTGTTTGTTTGTTTTTTAAAAAAAATCCCATTGTATTTTGCACATGCATGACTCCATGTATTTACTCTAGTCTAGTTCACAAAATTATATGCCAGGAAAAAACCCAAACACAAATGTAGCCTTTAAGTTCCCATTTTGTTTCTGCTGTAAGGAAGCTATTATCAATCACTTCCAGGTTGATTCTCTCAGCATCTTTCCTTTCCCTGGTTGCAGACAAGAGATCCCAAGCAAGGTAGCTTTTAGTGGGATGATGGGGAAAAATAATCTTTCTTCTACTGAGATAATGATGATTCCCCTTATTTTCTGCCAGGCTATGTTTTTCAGAGCTTGTAAAATGTAATTCAACATCTCAGGTGGAATCAGTGATGAGTGCTAAAGCATAATTTCCCTGAAATGCAGTGCAAAGTTGTAACACAAGCTTTCTGAATTATCCTTTTCTCTGGGAAAAAGTACTTATTTTTAAATGTATGCTTTGCTTTGCATTCTGTTTAAAATCTCAGAGTGGCTCTGAGATTTGCATTCTGTTTAAAATCTCAGAGAGAAAACTGTCAGAAATACACGAATAATTCAGAAAGTCAATCAAATTCATAAACCACGAAAACCATACAGGTACTCCTCGGCTTATGACCACAATTGAGCCTAACCTGCTGTTAAGTGAGACATTTGTTAAGTGAGTTTAACCCCATTTTACCACCTTTCTTGTCACAGTTGTTAAGTGAATCACCACAGTTGTTAAATTAGTAACCAAGTTGTTAAATGAATCTGGCTTCCCCATCGAAAGCCTCCGGAGCCTGTGGATGGCAAAAAACGGGCCCAATGGGCCTACTGGAAGTTCTGATAGGCTCGTTGGGCTCGTTTTTTGCCATCCACAGGCTTCGGAGGCTTTCCTGAAGTCTGGGGAAGGTAAAAAATGGCCCAACGGGCCTACCAGAAGTCTGGAGGCTTCAGTGAGGCCTGCACACATGCATGGGGGCAGCGTGAGGGGGTTGTGCGTGCATGCGTGGGGCAAGGCATTGCATTATGGGTGTGGGCACATGCGCCCTTTTGGCACCTGAGCAAAAAAAGGTTCGCCATCACTGACTTAGACTAACGTTCTCCATGAAGGATATGGAGCATCAGGAAGCCATTGAAAAGTCAGCAAGACATTCTTGGTAGAACACCAGCTGAGCATACAGTTTCTCAGATCCTGAACTGGTGCCAGTTATTTCTTTCTTATAAACCTAAAGGAATTTCTGTAACATGGCTTGAAAGATAGGCATGGAAAGCCTTCAACACCTCTCTTAAATATGTGCAGTAAGAGTCCCTACCAGACCAGTAACTTTTACACTTGCTGTAACTTTTGATTCCTTCTTGAAGGAAACCTTTCATAAATAAAATAAACTCTGCCTCTGGGAACAGCTAGCTAGACCCTTCCAAAAGGTTCAGAAAAAGGACATGTCAAACCTAGCAGACAGGATTGTCATAAAGGGTCAAATCACTTTATTTCTCTCCCACCCCAGTGTTCGGGGTGCTGTTGCTACTGGTTTATTTTAATAAATCTTAAGACATGGACCCCCACATATCAACAAGGAAGTAAGATTTCATAAAACTGAAATCAAGTGTCCTCTTCTTTGTTCTACTTGCTATGCATGGGTCCTTCTGTAGGGGAATTAAGGGTAAAGGTTTTCCCCTGTCCAGTCATCTCCAACTCTAGGGGTGGTGCTCATCTCCATTTCTTAGCCAAAGGAGCTAGCGTTGTCCAAAGATGCTCCCGTTGTCATGTGTCCGGCATGACTATACACCAAGGCATAGGGAACACTGTTGCCTTCCCACAAAGCGGTACTTATTTATCTACTCTCATTTGCATGCTTTCGAACTGCTAGGTTGGCAGGAGAACTAGGCACTTGCTAACAGTTGCCACTCTAGGCAAACAAAATGATTGTGGGATTGGTGGTGTTTGTTTTGCTAAACCAAAGGATAAATCATACGCATACTGCCTAGAGGGGGGTTCCTCCCAGTTCAGACTGGTTCGCCCGACGTCACGGTACTGGTTCAGTCGGTGCCGGTCCGTGGGCGCCGCCATCTTTTTTTTGAATTTTTTTGAATTTTTTTTGAATTTTTTTTCTTCTGAGCATATTTTTCTTCTGAGAAGCCAAGTTTCCGGCAATGTGCATGCAGTTGCCATCTTGTTTTCAGCTTTTTTATTTTTATTTTTGAATTTTTTGAATTTTATTTTTCTTTCTTTCGAGCATGTGCAGAAGCCGAGTTTCCGGCACTGTGCATGCAATCACCATCTTGTTTTCGGCTTTTTTTAGTTTTATTTTTTTGGGATTTTACAGCACTGCGCATGTGCGTGTGCTCTTTGCACACGCGCGCCCATGAGGCGCACTCAAGCAGCGCCGGAGGAAGCGAACCGGCAGCGAGGTAAGTTGAAACCCACCCCTGATACTGCCCACAATCTTACCAGTTTCCTCTTTCAGGTTATGACAAAGCTAAATGCTAGAAAAAGGCAAGCATCTCTTCCAATGATCAACAAAGCAGTTCTGGTTTTTTCGCAGCAGAGGGCAGTGATATACATGATTTGAATTGCACTTACTATTCATTTTGACTCAAAATGTAACATTGGGGTTTTCTCTAACAATTTTATGAGGCATCTCCTTAATATTGCCATTTTGCAACTAAGGCAAGTTTCAAATGAGATCACATCAAGGACTTGAACATTATTCACCCAAGTTCAAAATTTCTAATAAATCTTAGAGAAATGTGCAATAGTTTTCAGAGTTTAGGAGAGATCAAGGGAAGTTCCAGTTATATTTAAATCAGTGTGTTTCAAAGTTGGCAACTTTTAGATGTGTGATTGGAGAATTCTGGGAGTTGAAGTCCACACATATTAAAGTTGTTAAATTTGAAAAACACTGATTTAAAGCAAAGTTCAAAGGTTGAACTTAGATTTTCATGATTTCTTGGCCATATTTACAGCTTTTCTGGGCAACAATACAGAAACGCATTCTATTACCGTTTTGTAGGACTCTCCCAGCCAAGACCATCCAAGCTCAATTCTGCTCAGCCATTAAGATCAGCCAGCTGCTTCCACATGCTGAGACATACAGCTACATTTACTGTACCTGCTTTCTAATGTTACTTTTCCAGATGAGCCAAATTGCTAGCTATGCCACATAAAACAATATGCTGCTTAGTTCAGTTTCTGTTCCATAACAGCAGCAACAACAATCTTCTTTTTCTAACTGAGAAGCCTCTGTATACAAAGCATTCTTTGTAGGCAGATGCTATTGCTAGGGTACCGGATTGTGCTGCAAATCTGAGGTCTATTAGTAGCAGCAATGAACCAGAATCTTATGCATCCTGCCACCTTAGTACCCATGTAGACATTTGCAGTCCAGATGTAGCATGCCTAACTATGCACTCAGCTGAGGCTGAGGAAAGAGTTCTTTGCCAAATTGTTAGATTAGTTTTTACTTTTCCTTCAGTATTTGAAAACAGTGTACATCTAGTATTATTTTTGCATATTCATAAATCTCCTGTAGTAGGTTGAATTAAGAGACAGTCACCTACTGAGATTCCATGGTTGATGGTGGACTTGAACCCGCTTTCTGCACCTAATATAGCCTTATGACTGCCACTCCACTATACCCTGCCTGCACTATACTCTATCAAGTTTCATGTTTAGACTTAGGACCAAGATCTGCTTGTGAAGAATGCCTTCTATTGATTCACATTTGTCTCCTTATTTTATGTGCATTACAGCTGTTTTCCTTGATCTGTGCCTTTGTATGTATTAGAGATGGGCTATGAGTTATTGTTTACAGTAATCTTCAGTTTTTTATTTACTTTCTGAAGTTGGTTGTTGTTGTTGTTTTTCCACTCTGCAGGTTAAGTTTTATGGAATACATATTTTATCGCTTTCAGTTATTTTTTTAGAGGGAAAACAGGAATGAACAAATGATTGAATGAAGAACAAATGAATAGGCAGGGAATTTATAGCTCAGATAATGATGGAATCAAGGCTCATGTTCCTAACTACTATAGTATACCACTTGAAGGATATTGCAGGTTTTAATACATACTGATGAAGAGGAGGGAGGCAGCTCGCAACTGTGAATTAAACAAATAGTAGTCTGAAACACCATTCTCCTAGGAATATTTTTCAAAGGCAAGAATATGTTTAGGACAGGAGCAGATGTCTCACGCTCTGCTCAGCAAAAGCATAATAGGTATTTCCTTCTAACAAGTTCTCCCTCACCACAACAAAATTAGGCCCATGTTCTAAATTATATAACTACAAGAGTGTTGAGAGATCATGCTTCTATGTTTGATGGAGATTTGATTGCTCAGCTAGTATTCTGTGCAATAAAATTCTAGTTAAAAACACTCCATAGGTGCTCTTTAATAAGCCATTTCATTCCCCCCAAAATTATCACTCATGTAATTTTAGCATGTTTATTGTCAGCTAAACAACTCAACTTATTCCCAGGTAGATCTTGATACTTCGTATATAATCTATCTCTTCTATTTTTTACTTCTTCAGATGTCATCACAAGGCTATTTTACATCTTATCAACTGAAGTTTCTCTTTTAAGAGGGATTGGAATATCTGCAATCGATTGTCAGTCATATACACACAATTATACCAAATGGTAAATATAATGCAAGCTCAAATGTATTAAAATATTAAACACTGAAAACAGCCGAATAAATTTAGCTCACATGTTCTGTTAAGTAAATGTTAATACTTCTAGTTTTGTATTTGCTCGCAGTTCAAATGTGCATAATATGCTTTCTTTTCTTAATATTTTTAACTGCAAATTCCTATTAAAATTATATCTAAATTTCCTTCTTTGTCTTAGTACAAGGAATCTGGCTTAACTGCCTTCTATTATGAGTTCTCTCCACCTGGTAACCCCAGAATTCTGACTGAGCCAGTTCTAAGAATTCTAAGTTATATGTCTGAATATGTTAAACTGGGGAAGGCTGGCAACCAGCCTTTTCTAAATATGGTCCAATACATGATTATGACGAAAGGAAACAGGTATAATTTATATACAAATGTTTGCCAGGATACCTTTAAGTTCAGGGGGGGGGGAGGAAGGAGTTTGAAAGTGGATTATACTTACATGTACTTTGGGTTCTATTTGTTGAATAAAACAGCACCAAATCAAAGTTCAGTGTTGTTATGTAGTACTTTCTTTTTTTGGTGCCTTCAAGTCGATTACTGATTACTGCCTAGGCTACTAATTGCATTTCTGTTAGCTAGGCTTCCAGAAGTACTTTGGCCTTGCCCTCTTCTTCCCAGGTCTGAAAGATCCAAAAGCACCCAGCTGTCTATGTCTCTAAGGCAGGACTAGAGCTCACGATCACCTGGCTTCTAGCCTGGTACCTTAATTACTACACCCAAAAGTGTTTTTTTCCAAAAGGCAACCGGAGTTTCTTGGTTTATTTCTTTGAAAACCTTTCCTTTCTCATGCAAGAAGCTTCTTCAGTTCAGAACCTTTTGTCTTTTGGAAAAAACACCTTTGGGACCCAGATGATTGAGCATCTCCATAGATACTTTACTAAACTAAATTTCTTCTCCATGTAGCATTGCACAAAACTTATTTTGTTATGCTAATCACTTCATCATCTGTGCCAGTTGCAACTAATAATAGAAGGAAAGTGTGGAGATGTGCAGAGATACCAAAACACGAAGTAAACTGAATTTTATGTTATGGATGGGTAGGAAAGGAGCTTGTGCTGCTCTTTCAGGACTGCACTGACTAACACAGAGATATCTGCCCAGAAGATTCTTGCTAATATGGTGCTGAGTGCTTAATTAATTGCTATGTGAAGCGAATTTGGAGACAAGATTCATAAGACAATTCTATCTGATCTTGGAAACAAATTAGGTTCCCTAATTAGATTGACCCAAATCAACCCTTCGATTCGATCATCTGAACTAAATCAAGAACTTGAATGGGATCAAAGCTAATCTACCCTCATTTATCGATTGATTATCAAGCCCCACTCAATTTCTTAGGCTGATTTCTAAGACCTTACAGAAGAGTCAAGTTCCCAGAGGGATGCCTATGAATCCTTTGGGCCTTGTATTCAGCAGATATCTTGATCATGCCTTAGCCTGGTGGTGCTGGGTCAGTAGGGATATAGGAAGAAATCTTCCATTTTGGTCCTTGCTATGTGACAAAATCTCTGCATGGAAATTAGATGGCTCTGAACATGGATTATTTCCACCATCAATTAAATACATATCTATTCATCCAGACTTTCTTCAAGTACCTTAACTATCTAACTGCCTGTTAGTTTAATAATTGTGAAGTTGCAGTTTTTCATTTTTAATCATTGAATTGGGTTATTTAATATATTATTAATATACTTGTGATTTGACTATAAATCACTTGGAGGAATCTGACAAACGTGTGTGTTATTTAATGTCTCCTATTCTTCAGTGAAACTTCCTTCAATGGGGGTTACTGTATTTACTTTGTACGTGACATTGCATAAGTTTGGAAAGGAGAACATGGGGGAAAGAAACCACCCAACAACCGTATCTTGGATTCAACACACATCATTAATTTCCAAAGGAATTATGTGGCTTAATTGAAAATCCCTGGAAATTGCAAAAATAAAGGAATGGAGAAGCAATGTACATGCTACGTTAAGCCATAAAGCTGGTTTATTACTGAACGTACCACAAACTGCAGCAGATGCGAGCAGGCAAGCCATCATTGACATGCTTTGCTAAACTTAGTTTAACAAGTAGATGTGAGAGTCTGGCTTTGTTTCATGGGAAAGGAAGTTTAGAGGGTGATGCCATGGTAAAGTGAATTCATGTTCACATATCATGCTGAGTTGGCTAACGAAGCCATAAATGACTACAGTGACCACTCAATGTTAATACATTGACTATCAAGCCAGCATTATGAGCCATGGTGGTGCAGTGGTTAGAGTGCAGTACTGCTGACTGCCGGCTGACTGCAATTTGGCAGTTCAAATCTCACCAGGATCAAGGTTGACTTGGCCCTTACCACAAAAATACACCGCAACACAGCGGTGAAATCTACTTACCATCCCTACCGGTTCGGAAGCCCCCGTTGTGCACGCTTTTTCACCCTCTGCGCATGGGCAGAAGGTTTTGCGCATGCGCAGAGGGTTAAAAAAATAAAATGGCGACGTCCGTGCGAGTGGGCGGAGCCTCACGCTGCCGCCACTACCGGTTCTCCGAACCACCGGCGGCCGTCACTTCACTCTGCTAAACAAATAATTCCCTCACCAATGTTAAACTATTCACTAAGGCTGCATTACTATTACTATTAGTCTTCTCATCGTTCCTATCACCCATCTCCTCCCACTTATGACTGTATGACTATAACTTGTGGCTTGTGTCCTTACAATTTATATTAATATTGATTTTTTCCTGGTTGCTTATTTGTACCCTATGACAATCATTAAGTGTTGTACCTCATGATTCTTGACAAATGTATATTTTCTTTTATGTACACTGAGAGCATATGCACCAAAGACAAATTCCTTGTGTGTCCAATCACATTTGGCCAATAAAAATAAAATAAAGAAGAAGAAACTATGAGACGATTACCCACTCTCATAAATGTCTGCAACACCCCCGTGTCTGCATTTTAAGCCCAGTCCTGTGACGTTCTGGCATTCTTCTCACTTGATGAAAAAATCAATAGAAATCTAATGGATCTTGGTGCATTGCCCCCTGGAAAAAAAAATGTTGGCCCTGACAGCATTCAGCAATTACTCTTTAAGCAGGACTAATAATGCTGACTTGTGCTCCGGCTTCTTTTCAACTCTGATATGGTTGCCTGCCTTATTAATACAGTATTATCAGGTGCTTTATGAAGACAGAGACTCCTAGCTTTCTGATGCTAATAATAGCCCCAGCACCACTGGACAAGAGAGTCAATAATTGTAAGCTGGAGAACTTATCAGAGGTGGACTTCTCTGCATACAAATCTTCTTTAAAGAACGACTAGTGTCAGTAAACAATTTTATTACTGACTATTTATATTGGTTTCCCTTTATCCCCACAGATCTGATGGTAAATTACCCACCTGGGTGCTATTCATTCAGGGTCTCTCATAGTTAACAAACCAGTCACAGGCACTCCTGTAGTGGAACACGTGTATTGATTTCCCCCAAATCAAAGGAGAGGGTCAGGAGTGAAGGTATGAGCTTGTTCATTATAGGAGAAGCCGACAATGGAGAAGGAGAGGCTCTTTTTGCTGCATTTGAATGAAGTAAAGTCAATCTAGTGCAAAAGACTCTGGAAGAATCTCTTCCCGCCTAGGAAGGATGCAAAACCAAAAAGAGTATGAACTCCAAAGCAGACTACTTAATGTTGTCCGGTGTCCCAAGAGACTATCACCGCCCTGCAGGTGAAGCAATATATCACATTTTGCACCTTCTAATTCTGCCACTGAACTGCACAAAGGTGACTATTGCTGAACACATTCCCCAGATGTCCCAGACAGAGGCAACTGGGCTTTCTGGTTTTTCTTTGAAGACATTTCGCTTCTCATCCAAGAAGCTTCTTCAGCTCTAACTGGATGGTGGGGAATGGAAGGATTTATACTTCGTGCAGACAGCTGGTCATTTGCATTCTTTTAGAGAGTCACTGAGACCACCTGGAGATTTGTCTGTGTCATCAGGGTCACCTGAGTAAGGTAAATGGGTGTGGAGCCTTCTTGGAACTGTTAAAAGCTGAAGAAGCTTCTTGGATGACAAGATGAAACGTCTTCAAAGAAAAACCAGAAAATCTCTTGCCTCTTGAAAAAGCACCTCTTGAAAAAGCGCCTTTGGGACAACCATGACCTGGATGACTTAGAATCTCCATAGAATTCACCAGATACTGATATTTACAAACAGCTCAGGATTCATCAGCACCCTGAATAAAATTAAGAGTATGAATGTCTCATTCGGACTCTAGAAATTTAGACTCAAATACAGCTGAGTTATAAAGTTTACTGGATGATCTGGAACCAGACACCATCTCTCAGCCTAACCTACTTCAGAGGATTGTTGAGAGGATAATATGGCATAGGACTCTATGGAAATTATTGGGGGGAAAAAATTGGAATGGGGGCTCAAGCTAAAAACCCTTAACTCAATAAATATTCCCAGGGAAACTAAAACTGTCACTTCAGCCATAAAACATATAGAAGGCCAAGGAATGCTGATAAGCTGAGAAAAGGTACTGGGAAAGAAGCAAAACTTTGGAAAACCAAGCAAGTGGATTCCTCAAAAGAAACTGTGCTAATGGAAAACTGCCTCTTTGTTCTTTCAAAGCCCCCTTTTCTTTGTAGTCCTGCCTCATTACCACATTGTTCCATCTGATTGCTTCACTAGGCACATGATGCATTATAGCCAATCAAATACTTGCTTTTGTTCACATCCAGCC
Organism: Diadophis punctatus similis; assembly: GCA_023053685.1. Taxonomy (NCBI): domain Eukaryota; kingdom Metazoa; phylum Chordata; class Lepidosauria; order Squamata; family Dipsadidae; genus Diadophis; species Diadophis punctatus. The sequence continues at coordinate 44,771,479 of JALIGW010000003.1, forward strand.
ACACACCTTGCTGCGGTATCCAATTACATCCATAATCTAATTTGCATAAATCTATAAAAAAGCAAGTCTTTTCCTCCAGAGCTTTCAATAAATTTGTGTTTCAACATAATGCATCCTAGTATTCAGTTCAGAGTCTGGGAAAATTCTCTGTCACTATCAAAGACATCTTTAGAACAGGGGTCTCCAGGAGAACCTTGGCAACTTTAAGACTTGTGGACTTCAACTCCCAGAATTCCTCAGCCAGCAATTCTGGCTGAGGAATTCTGGGAGTTGAAGTCCACAAGTCTTAAAGTTGCCAAGGTTGGAGACCCCTGCTTTAGAAGAAAGGTAAAAAGATAAAGGAGTCCCTGCGGATTTTACTTCGCTAGTCATTGCTGACCATAGGGGGCGGTGCTTATTTTTGTTTCAAGGCCATTGAGACAGCCCTGTCCAAAGACATTTCCATGGTCCATGTGGCCAGCATGATGTTATGGAATGCTGTAACCTTCCTACCGAAGTGGTACCTATTTATCTACTCGCATTTGTATGCTTTCGAACTGCTAAGTTGGCAGGAGCTGGGGCAGGGATGGGAACTCCCAGCCGACAAGCCAAGCATCTTAACCGCTGAGCCACTATGCTGCCCCTTTCTTCAAAGAAAAGCGGGATATAAATGTAACTGTTACAAATCTGTACGTAAATTTGAAAATAATGCAGCATCTGACAGATTACAGATAGGCAGATTTTCCAAAAGACACCAGGATCTGAGGAGCATTTCAAAGGATGAGAAAATATTTTGTGTTGTTCTCTTGGTATGAAAAAGATGCAAATGAAACTAGGTCATACACATAATAACCTAGTTGTGTGCTAATCTGTGTAATTTATAGGGCAATAGCTATAAGACTTATATACCGCTTCATAGTGCTTTACAGCCCTCTCTAAGCAGTTTACAGAGTTCAGCATATTGCCCCCCAACAATCTGGGTCCTCATTTTACCCACCTCGAAGGATGGAAGGCTGAGTCAACCTTGAGCCTGGTGAGATTTGAACAGCTGAACTGCTGAACTAGCAGTCAGCTGAAGTAGGTTGCAGTGCTGCTTTTAACCACTGTGCCACCTCGGCACAAGTATGTTATATTTATATGTATCTGTATATGCAGTTGAATAACGTATTATCTCTTTATTCAGGAATATGTAAACTGCTCTCCATCTAGTCAAATGTATAATATTTTACACTCTACAGATATGTTGGGACTTCAAGAATTATCCGCCAGCACAGGGATGGTAATTTTCCATCTACTCTGTTTTAAATTCAAAATGCCCTGTTTTGAGTTCCAAATATTTCCTTTGCGTACAAAACAGGCTGTTTTAAACATTCTGAAAGCATTTCCAACTCAAAACAAAGTGTTTTAAACTCTGCTTAGAGCTGTGTTGAGTTCAAACATTTCAAAACTCATTTCAGTGGTAGTTTCAAATGCAAATCAAAAATTACAACTTGAAACATCTTGAATTCAAAATATGTTTGCTCTTTTACTACCAGCCAGCAACAGGATGCTGTGATGAAAATGGTTGCATGAGTTTATTCTTGCCCATTGAAGATTTTAGTTTCCAAAGGAGCTGGGAGCAAGTCCACATAGAAATACTGCTGCAGTCAAGGCCAGCGCAACAGGCAAGGCCAAATGTCTGATCCAAGGCTGGAATAGATGGGGCATCCAAAGCAGGTAAAAGGCACTCCATACTGTTAATGCCACCTTACCTCCTAGTGACAAACAGATTTAGGATTCAGCTGTGAAACTTCAGGGGGAACACAATTCATTGGGAAGCAGATTCCAATTTCTTATACTTTAAAAAGAACCCACTTCACTGAATTGACATACATAATCCAGATTTAAAGTTTACCTGTAACTCAAGAATTCCTTCGAGGTCATAAGGAAAAATCCCTTCTCTTTTTCTCTTAGGATATATTGTTTCCCCTCCCCCCCAGGGCAAAATCCTCTAAAAATATCCTTATTCCATTGTTCAATCTATGAAAATAGGACCATCTTTGGCAAAGCAGACAGCTATAGAATAGAATAGAATAGAATAGAATAGAATAGAATAGAATAGAATAGAATAGAATTCTTTATTGGCCAAGTGTGATTGGATACACAAGGAATTTGTCTTTGGTGCATATGCTCTCAGTGTACATAAAAGAAAAGATACATTTGTCAAGAATCATGAGGTACAACACAGCGGCAGGTTGGTCCCTTACCGGTGCCGATGCACTGCGTGCGCATCTCCACGCTTCGGGTGCGCACTTGCTTGCTACGTGCACCCCCTTGCACGATTTTGCTTCTGCGCACGCACGGAAGCAAAATCACGCCGAAATCTTGCGAGGGGATGCGTGCGTGCATGAGATTTTGGCGCGATTTTGCTTCCACACATGCGCAGAAGCAAAATCTTGCCAAAATCTTACGCGCGCGTGCATCCCCTCACGAGATTTCAGCGCGATTTTGCTTCCACACATGCGCAGAAGCAAAATTGGCCAAAAATTCACTGGGAAAAATGGTGACGCGCGCGATGGACCGGCAGAGAGGGCTCCGGAGCGGTTGCGAACAAATTGCGCAATCGGCCGCTCCCTACTGGAGCTGCATATTGGGCAGCTCCAGCAGGAACCCACCTCTGGTACAACACTTAATGATTGTCATAGGGTTCAAATAAGCAATCAGGAAACAATCAATATTAATATAAATCATAAGGATACAAGCAACAAGTTACAGACATACAGTCATAAGTGGGAGGAGATGGGTGATAGGAACAATGAGAAGATTAATAGTAATAGAGCCTTAGTGAATAGTTTGACAGTGGTGAGGGAATTATTTGTTTAGCAGAGCGTTTAGCGTTGGGGGGGGGGAACTGTTCTTGTGTCTAGTTGTTCTGGTGTGCAGCGCTCTATAGTGTCATTTTGAGGGTAGGAGTTGAAACAGTTTATGTCCAGTATGCGAGGGGTCAGTAAATATTTTAACAGCCCTCTTTTTGACTCATGCAGTGTACAAGTCCTCGATGGAAGGCAGGTTGACAGTAACCGTTTTTTCTGCAGTTCTGATTATCCTCTGAAGTCTGTGTCTGTCTTGTTGGGTTGCAGAACCAAACCAGACAGTTATACAGTATATCTGTACTGCAAGAAGAGTTGCCCGAAATTCTAAGCCAACAAGCAGCGGTGCGTTGAACTGCAGCTCCCCCTGTCCCCAGTCTACGGCGCAGAGTCCCTGCTGTCTGACTCGATCGACAGGGGTCGCGTCTGGAGGGCACCAGGTTGGGGAAGACTGAAAGATCTGAGAAATGAATGTGGAGAAGAACCCTTTTGCGTAGGAAAGCAGCCTCCTTCTGGGAAGGTCCCTAGATCGGGGGCGTACAAGCCACCGTTCGCACCCCGGCTCCAGCAGGAAACATCGATCTAACATCCCCCACCCCACCCCCGACAAGCAGCACGGCCCGTGGTCCCCGGAGCAGACGCGTTCCGTCCGGACCCCCCTGCCCTACCCGCCCCCCTCGCGCGCCACAGCTTTACGCGGCGTTGCTCCTCGCTCGCGGTGTGGGCGCCTCGCGCGTGGCCTCGGCTTGTACGGCCACCCCACCGAGGCCGCCGTCCCTGTCCCACAGAAGGGAGTCTTGTGCCGTATCCAGCCGAGCATCCCCTCCACGCACCCCCCCCTCTCCCGATCGCAAAGCCCGCAGTTGACGCCGTCCTTCAGCCACCAAGTAGGTCCGGCGTGAAAAACTGAATCCTCAGCCAACCCCCAGCAAGAGGCGTGCTGCTCCTTCCGGGTTTTCCGCTGCCAGGCTGAGCCAACAAGCCCGGAATGCTGCATTACTCGGCCCACCCATGCCCTGCGGCTTTTCACCTTTGCTAGGGGAGGAGGACGCGAAGCCCACTCCTAGCAGGACTCTTCCCAGCCGAAGGAAAAGCGGCGGGCAGGGAATGCGGCAGCAGCAGACCAGCAGCTCGGAGCGGATCGGGCGGCCGGCAAGCTGCAGCGCGGAAAGAGTTAAGCGGAGGGAGACATTCCGCCAAGGAGAATTCAGCGCAGGGGGTCTCAGTCTGGGGGAGGCGACCGGCGGCGAACGGGAGAGAGAGGCCGGCGCTGCTGCTGCTTCGGAGCGCCGAGTGGGGAGAAAGAGCCGCTCGCGGGCAAACGAGAAACTTTCCCCGGATCTTTCCTCGACGCGATCTGGAGGAGAAGGATATCCTGCACCCGCCGGGTGGGTGGGTGGAAAAAAGCTGCAGCGATAGCGCGGGGCCGCTTCGAGCAAGGGATTCCGCTGGCACCCTTGCAGAGGCGCGAAGCTTGGCCAGACGTCTCCGAGGGGAGCGCTGAACTAAGGAAGCTGGCAAACGCTTCGGCCGGAATTGCTCTCTGCTTCCTTCCGCGTCTTTCTTAACAGTTCGGAATCGCGAACGGAGCGGCAGTCGCCCGCAGCGGCTTTGGTCGGGGAGGGGGGAACCGGGGGCTTCTCAGTCGCAGAGAACGGCCCAAGCTTCTCCCGCTGCAGAGAGCCCGAAAGTGTCGGAGGGAGGGGCGAGACTCCGTTTCTGGAGGAAAGGGGGCCGTGAGCCCCCCCCCCCCATTTGAGCTTCTGACACTTCCCAGCCTCTCTATTTAGCACGCGCGCACAACCTTCCCCCCCCCCCATACTTCGCCTTCCTCCCTGATTAAAAAAACGGGATCCAAGAAATCTTCTCTCCACCCCCGGCAGATCGCTGTTTGTTGCTGGGCGCCCGATCGGATCCAAGAGGAGAAGCGCTTGCTTGCCACAGGTAGCCAAAGTCAGAGGCGCGACGCGACACGCGCGGCCGAGAGCGCTCGAGAGATCGCTCGTGTGTGTGTGTGTGCGTGCGTGGCCCAAAGGGTGCGGGAGGTCGGAGCTTGTTGCTGGCAGGCTCCGCTCCTCTGCCCCCCCTCCCCCCCAGGCTTCCCCCGCAGCCGAGGATGCAAGCTTTCCCCTGCGCCCGAGGAAGGCCGGACGAGCAGGCAGCAGTGCAGCAGGCGGGGAGCCGAGCTCTCGGGTGGGCTCTTGTGGGGGAGACCGTGGTGTCGAAGATTGCGCCTGGCAAACCGCGCCAGGCGGCGAAGGGAAAAAGCAGCAGCAGCAGAAACAGCATCTGCGGTTGTTGAAAAGATACATAACTCAAGAACCGAACTGCGCGCGGCCGAGACTTTGGCTGGTCCCGGGGAAAGGGGCGGGGTCCCGCAAAAGCTGCAACCCCACAGTTACTTTTAAAGCAATTAAGTGGTGCAAATCGGGGTTTCAGAACATCCTTCTGGGCTAAAGCGAGGGCGGAGCTTGATGTTCACGATAAGATGTAAAAGGGAGGGATCCTCTTCCTCGTTAAGAAATAAGACTTCTGGGCTCTAGATCGAGAAGCGCCCGATCCTAAAACAACCCAGCCGGGGCACTCTTGGAAGTTGCAGTTGGACCTGCACATTCTTTCTTGAAAGCCTAATGCTGCTGCCTACGGCTTTGCTCTGCCTGAAAGGAAATGCAGCTGTGCTCCAGTCACAGCAGAATCTCCTCCGTGCCAGGCAGACACCCCCTTATAGCTGGATTTAGAAAAAGCCTGAACTTTGCAGTGGGGGGCATCCTCCTTTGGCCCCTGCTGGTGGCCCACCTGGGGAAACCTCTGTGAGAATGCTGGCCGGTTGGAGAGAGCTGTCTACCAGGATAAGTGCTATACTTGGCTGTCTCCTTTTCTTCTGGCTCTTGTACTGCCATCTGCCCAAGGAAGGTAAGTTCAGAGCTGTTTCATACAGCACCTGTCGTGATTCTGTCTCGTGCATTTGCAGAAATGATCTTTCCACCTGTTTTCCCTCAAGGCCTGCACAGGGAGCTTTACTTGGAACTGCCCAGGATGAGGCCAGGATCTTCTCCCCTGAGTCACCGTTTGCCTACCAGAGGATAGGCACTCTTAAAAGTATAACTAATGAATCTATATATTGGGGCCTTTTATATTTAAAAATCAAGAGTGAGACCCGAAGTTCATATGTGACTGTAGATTTTATGGATCTGTTCTCTTTCTTGGGGCCAAATATCATCCCATTCCTCTAGTTTTACAAAGGCACTGTGTATATTTAATATCAATAGTACTTGACTCTGGGAAGGCAGAAGTCGTATTTAGCTCCAACCCCAGGCAAAATGTCAGGGATATGATATTTTTACCAAGGCAGCAGAAGTAAAGAAGGATAGAAAATAAAATTCAGCTAATACAAACTAGCTACAATATTAACACTTTGGCACAATGACATTAGGACTATCTTAAGCTGAGCAGCTTGGGCAACCATTAAGACCAGTAGTGGGTTCTAAATCCCGTTGCTACCGGTTCACTCGGGTGCGCGCGGAACACTTCTGTGCATGCTCAGAAGCGTCCTGGGCGGGTGGGTGGAGCCTCCCGCCGCTGCTACCGGTTCGCCGAACTGGGCCGAACCGGGAGCAACCCACCGCTGATTAATACCCCATGTTCACCAAATCAAAACAAAAATACAGATTCTAAGATGAGCCAAAGCAACCTGCCCAATTTCAGAAAACTGCATGGGTTGTTTTCGCCAATGACGTTCCATTGCATTCAAAGTTTGTTTGCAGTGTTTCCCAACCTTGGCAACTTGAAGATGTCTGGACTTCAACTCCCAGAATTCCCTAGCCAGCATTCGCTGGCTGGGGAATTCTGGGAGTTGAAGTCCAGACATCTTCAAGTTGCCAAGGTTGGGAAACACTGTTTTTGTGAGTCAAGGAGCAACAGTTTGGTGACATCACCTCCAAGTGATCCTAGACCTATTGTTGGGCCATTTTACTATTTAAATTTCAAAGGAAAATAAATTACTTTATTTCCCACCAGCTTTTCATATTGGTACTGGGATAAAGAGAATGATGATGGTTAGATATGTGGCTATTGGGGCTTCCAACTGAACACTCATGGATTCAGCTTATCTGTGGCCTGGCAGAAGATCTAAGGAATATTAGATTTTAGATCTGGAAAGACTTCGAACTTGAAGGAGCAATAAGCAAGGGAGGGGTGAAAATAACTCTTCTAGCTTCGAAAAGCCAAAAATAGCTTAATCAGATACACAATCATAAAAAGGGAAACTTTCAAGGAGCACGGAAGGGGAAAGCTCCTATGATTGAAGGCCAAGATGAGGCATGCCTAATCTAGACTTGTGGATTTGCATTTTCCCTGAATCAGACTAATTTTCCTGCCACCATTTTTGCAGTAAATTCACAGTGCTTTTATTGCTTACAACATTTCAGGCTCTCATATTTATGTGTATGACGCTGTAGAAATATAAAAAAGCGGGTTTCACTTCAGGCTCTTTTGAATCCCTTGACATTTAGACAAACTTTACAGTTTGAATCTCTTGATGCTTAGGCTCTCACAGAAATAAAGGTTATCCTCACAGACCTTGCTTGTGCCTGATCAAGGTTCAGTGTCTATGGAAGGGTTGTCATCCGAACAGTGTTGGTTTGTGGATGATGTGGCCAGGACTATATATTTATTTATTTATTTGTGAGATTTATATACTGCCTCACAGTGCAAGCACTCTCTAAGCGGTTTACACCAGTAAGCAATGTATATATTTACATTGCCCCCAACAATCTGGGTCCTCATTTTACCTACCTCAGAAGGATGGAAGGCTGAGTCAACCTTGAGCCAGTGAGATTTGAACCGCTGACCTGCGGATCAGTGTCAGCTAATGTGGCCTGCAGTACCTGCCTCTAACCGCTGCGCCACCTCGGCTCGTAGAATATATATATATATCTAAGGAACATGTGACCAGTTGAGTTTGGGAATCTGCAAATTAGAAATCTTAAAAATTAGACCAGGCTTTACTATCATAGCAGACAGGCAGACATGAGTAAAAAAAAAAACCATCTCTGTCTAGCGAAAATGGTTTTCTCTTTGTTTTGGCTTTGAGAGTTGCCAATTTCTCTTCCTGACTCCTCCGACTTTCTTTCTGCTTCAAATTTAGCATGCCCTCAACCATGGTGGTTTTTTTTTTTATTTTTTTGCCAAGAGACATCTCTTGTGCAGTTGAAAATTGTGATGTAAGGTCCTGTGACGCCCAGGTCCTGCTACGTGTTAAGCCATGAATCCCACCTCCATTGATATTTCTATTGTAGGGTCAAAGTAGGCTTGGCTCAAATAATGGGAAATGGATTGGGAAACATCTCTGCCTGATACGCTGCTGTTAATTAATATCAGCAATTTTTCATGTGATGAACAATGGTCTAAGCTAGTATAAGATAGTTTCTTACATTCCAAGGTAAGGTCTAATTCTGCTTCCTAGTTTGAAATTGTAAGTTTGAAATTATGATTTTTATCAATATCTCTATTTGTTACAACAGTGCATATATAACTCCCTCCAACTCACGGTATGAGATTTAATATGAGACTCAATGTTACACATTTGAATTCTGTTTTACAATAGGGTAGCCCACTCTTTTGTAACCTGGCCCTTGGATGCCTTGAGACTACACTTCCCAGAATTCTTAGCCAGCACGATCTGACTGGAATTCTTATCCCTTGAAGTCTCAACCCATCAAGGAGAGGCAGATTAGGGAAAGGTGAAATAAACAAAGGGTTTACCTTTAAGTTTAAAGTGTCTAGTTTAAAATACCCATGTGCACGTAGCCCATTAATATGTGGTGAAGGCATTTTTTGTTCTCTGACAAAGTCTTCATCTCTCCGTGTTTACTCTTTTTTCACAAACATACTGACATACTTCACCCTTACGTGGTGTCCTCCAGTTACTCTTGAACAGTAAGATTCATCCACTCCAACTACAAATGGCCAAAATTGGAGGTCGCTGAGTTGGAGAAAGCCAGTATAGAGCATTCAGTCCTCTGATCTATCCTTTGTCTAGTGACTGGATGCAGAGAATTTCTAGCATATGACGTTATGGGGAAAGGAGCAGATAATCAGAACAAGTTAGGAATATGATAGTAACCAGCTTTTCTATTTTTTATTTCTTACGTATGTATGTTTGAGGGGGGAAGAGAGAAGAAGAAAAAACCCCTATTGGGCAGTAAGCCCAAGCCCTGTTAAGCAACTGACTTGTTCCTGGGCTTCCCTCTTTCTTTCTCCCAGCTCTGCACTGTGTAACAGTCCTGCCAGCCCCAGCAACTGCAGAAGAAATCTTGAGCTGATGTTTACTTCCCCAGAAACCTATAAAGATCGCTGTCAGCATAAATGTCCCATTGAGAGCCCAGCAACAGGGGCCTCTTGCAAACAAGGATGCAGGGAGATTTTGCAAATTCGTGTTGATCCATTCATTATATCACAGTTTAACAACTGTAGCTAAATATTTATGCAGTGATTCAAAGGATGAGAGCTTATCCAATCAAACCATAGTTATGAGTTCAAAGCTAGCCTCAGGCATGCAAGATTCAAGGCAGTGCCAACTTGCTGGCCACCTTGCCAGAATCCCTAAATCACTTAGAAGTCACAAGGCTGTTTGCTGTATAGCTTCCTTCACTGGGCAATCTGCAAAGCAGCCAAGGTGCAAATTACTTGCACTTCATTGTTATAGTTTTGTGGCAGGGAAAAGTCAATGCTATACTAAAGCTTGTTCAATAACAACATAGCCCCACCACTCTGCAAAGCCCAAACATTTTAAATCTCTTGACGTTTACTGTCTCGTGTGTATATATAGATAATAAATATGTGGATATACTAATGCTGGTTGCTAAGAAAAGCTTAACAATCTGAGCATAGTAGGTATGATGCTGTTATTTTTTTAAACTTAGTAATAGCCTTTTTTAAAAACCAATAGAGATGAAATTTTAACAATAGACAGCCTTGTGGCATTCTAAAGAGCACAACACATTTATTATAATACTGCAGCACCTTAATGAGTAGCTTTGTTACAGTTTGGCCTCTAGGTTTGCTTAATTAAAAGCTAATTTAGCCATTAAGATTCCACAGAAATTCTCTACCTTGCTTCCAATTGTTTCTCCTCTCCTGCAGGAGTTCTGATCAGCTTTCTCTTAAACTATAACATTTTGTCCAATAAAATACAACACCTTTTTGTATCTCACCTGTACTATAACCACCTCACCCCTCGTTTTTATCAATTTGAATAAGTTCAGAGTTTGAAATCTGTCAGATTTTTAAATAAAACCTTTAAGTTTGCGTCAATTGCACTAAGAAATGTACATTGACTTCAGATTTCAGTAAAATGTGAAATGTACATAAATTTGTACTATGCAAAAAAAAAAAAAGCTGGTACTTTTGTTCTATATAACAACCTGCGTAGATATTTCATGTAAATGTAATATAATCATGTATAAATTAAGCCTTCAATATTAAGCAAAAGTAGAAATTATGGTAACATGGAGGACAAATATTTGAATTTACATCTGAAATATATAAAGGTCCAAAACTGTATTTGACTCTCTGCTTTTGTCAAAATATTTAAAAGGTATTATGATTGTTCCAGAGCTAATAGGATGAGAATTTGCCATGCTAATACAAAATTCAGCAGGTGAAAGTATTGGAAGCTGTTGATTACCTTGATCATTTTAAAAACTGAGAGTGGTATCGTAGAGGAAGAGATAGATCACTTACCCCCCCCCCCAAAAAAAACAAATCCTAGCAGAGAACAGAAAAGTGATAGAATTCAAAAAAATACTATTTGTCAGAAAACATATCCCTCCCTTCTTTAGCCTTTGCAAAGTGGAGCACAAAGTTGTTACTCCTTTATGAGATTTGTGGGGCGTTCCGAGACCAAAACAGCTAACTACTTTTGGGAACACTTTATGACCCTGCAGGTATGAGAGATGAACTGCAGACATGCAAAATTTTAATGTCTGTTCTAAATGAGAAACAAATTATCCTTGGAATTATACAAGTTGGGCTCACATGAAGTGTCTAGTCTGTTCCAATGCTCTGGCTTGATTAGATCAGATGCAGCAGAGGAAAGACTTCAGTTTTGTAGAGTATGCTTTATCTCTTTAGTAGTATCTTGGGGCATAGATAGACCAACCAGAGCCAGGAGCATAATATTGGCGAGGCCAAGCAAATTGCAAAATGATGGTTCAGCAGGCAGGCAGAGCCTGATACCTTCTGGGCTTCGTGAGCCACACATTGGCCTGATGTTTATATACAAGCCAGCATCTGAAAGGCTATAATTGTCATGATGTGAATATTGCCAGTTTGTGCACCTCTATGTTTCCTAAGGTTCCTGTATTTATGATCAAGCAGACATGTGATATGTTATACTACGCATGCGTGCATTCCAGGAGTTTTTGTCAACTCCCATTTCTTTCCTTCTCTTCTCCATTTCTGCTGAAGGCAGACGTGACTTCATTAGCTGAAAAGATGTAGCTTATTAAGGGTCTATTTTATTATTTTTGTACCGAAATAAATATTTTGTTAATTAGATTTGAATCTCGGTTTTATTTTTCTAATGCGAATGACTTCAAAGAAGCAAGATCCAAGATTGCCTCTGATAGGAGAAAATCCTATCTTGACAACAATTATGGGTGCTTGTAACCTAATTTAGGGGTAACAGGTTTGGGTATATGTGTGTGCCTTCAAGTCAGTGTTGACTCCTGGTGACTACCTGGAAAAGTTATTGCAGTTTTCTTGCAAACTTTTTGGAAATTGATTGCTATTGCCTCCTACCTGTGGTTGAGAAAAAGTGACTGGCCCAAAGTCACCCAGTTGGCTTTGTGCCTAAAGTGGGAGTAGAACTCCCAATCTCTAGCCCAGTGTCTTAACCACTACACCAAACTGGCTCTGTTTGGGTTTCTGTTGATTAAATAATTGCAAATTATCCATTGATTTGATTTTACTTAAACTTCAGCCCATCTCATGTTTACAAGAACTGTTAATCTTTTAAGTCTGCCTGTTCCACTCAGAAGCAATACTTGTAACGATATTGAGCTATAGCTCCCATAATTTAAAAAAAATAGTATAAGGATGGTAGACTTTGTAGACCAACACTTCTGAAGGATATCAGGTGGTGGAAGATCTTTCTAAATGGGTTTGCTTGGTGTGGTTTGGGACTACTGTATCTTGGCTGCAAATTTCCAGTTGATGCCAGGGAAGAGTTACAGCTCAATGTATCTCTTTGCTGCCTTCTAGAGGTCATCCTGATTGTTACAGCCCAAATCTGGTGGTCATTCGTTAAAAATTTCACATGAACATAGTTATCCCTTAATGCCGTGATGACGAACCTATGGCACATGTGCCACAGATGGCACACGGAGCCATATATGCCAGCACGCGAGCCATTGCCCTAGCTTAGCTGCAACGCGCATGTGCGCGTCAACCAGCTGATTTTTTTGGCTCACGCAGAGGCTCTGGGAGGGCGTTTTCGGCTTCCGCAGGGCCTCTGGGGGGCGGGGGAGGGCATTTTCACCCTCCCCGGGCTCCAGGGAAGCCTTTGGAGCCTGGGGAGGGCAACAAACGGGCCTACCAGGCCCACCGGAAGTCAGGAAGTGGGGGAGTCATGCACGCATGTGCGGGGGGGTCACACACGCATGCACAGGGGGGTGGGGTGCTTGGAGGGCATTGCATTATGAGTGTGGGCATGCGTGTGCGCTCGAAAGCGCGCACATGTGCGTTTTCGGCACCCGAGGAAAAAATGGTTCGCCATCACTGCCTTAATGTACTGTACTTCATTCATTCTTTAGATAGTCAATTAAAGTAATGGAAGCACTTACCTTTTTTAATCAATATTTTTCAAAATTTTCTATTTGTTCTCAGTTCTTCATTCCGTGTTCATTTTTATTTGTCCTCATCCCGCTCTGCTTTCTGAATTGCTTCAAAGGGTACATATCTTCTATAATATCTACTTATAGGCAAGGAGTAGTTAGAAAGGTGTAATCACAAATGCATTTTTCTTCAGGTACTGTTACATGGCCTTTAGTGAACTAGAATGAAGTAGTGTTCCTTGAAGTGTCTGCACAAGCATTGTAGAAAACGGTATTAAGGGAAAAATCACTCAACTGAGTGTACGCAGCCCAGAAATAAACTGATGGGTAGATTTATTTATTTTTTTAAAATAAAAACACTGAGAAGAGCAGTTCATACTTTTTCTCTTCAGTATTTTTAGGAATATTGAAAATAGAGCCCACAATTTTTGGGTGTTGACTGGCTATGGTTCCTTAAGGCTTTGGGACAGCAGTGTTTTCTCAACCTAGCCTGGAGAAACCAAGAATTGAAGATAGAATGCCTGTCTGCACATCTCCATCACTGAACTAGAATGTTTGCAGTTTTCTCCCAACTTTGGTTTCAACACTGTTCTTGTTGAAGAAACTTGCCCACTGGATGTTGTTTTCTTGCTAAGCTTTTGCAGAGTAGCTCTTTCCAATCTATTGCGCTATACAAATATATCTCAGGCCCTTAGAACATGGGCAGATCATGAAGAGTTAGAGCTTATTTTTCATTTGTTGAATGATATTTGATCCATAAATTGGGCATTTTATAACATGCCTTAAAAAGCTGCCCCAGTGAACAACTGCTATGTACGGATACAATTTTTTTCAGCATTCCTGTCCCATCTAAACCATCTGGAGGAAGGGGAATATCTTGCAATTCCTGCTAGTAGGGCTCTTCTTGTAAAGGTCATTAAAGATCTGGTAGTCATAAGTTAAATCATAATTTGGAAACTTGGAAGTTGGCAAGCTGTACAGAGGTCAAAGTGGCTCTTGAAATGGACTGTAAAGCCCCAGGAAGCAGCCCCACCTGTTTTTGTCCATAATCCAGCTAAGCAGTTATCCGCTGGAAGAAGGAGAATATGATGAAGAGCAGAATTAAAACTTCTCCAGTCAGTATTGCATGGAGGATGACTTTTGCCTGTTGCGCACAGCATGGGAAAGAAATTACACAAGAGAGAAAATGCATGAGGATGGTGAGGGTGACGTTCTTAGCCCCACATGCTGTTATCATCCCGAACTGAACATTCCTCTACCTGTATAGTCCCCAACACATTGCTTTGCCCTTAAAAGATTCCTCTCTCCTGACCAAAGTTAGAGCAATTAATCAATGGAACAACTTGCCTCCAGAAGTTGTAAATGCTTCAACACTGGAAGTTTTTAAGAAGAGATTGGATATCCATTTGTCTGAAATGCTATAGGGTTTCCTGCCTAAGCAGGGGGTTGGACTAGAAGACCTCCAAGGTCCCTTCCAACTCTGTTATTCTATTCCATTCCATTCCATATGGCCATGTGTCTGACTTCAGATACAAAACCAGAAAGATATAGAGAAAACTTTGTATGCCTGTCACCGTATTCAAATTGCCTGCAAGTTAGTAGATAGCACCCAAATCCGATTCACCCTTCACATATAGCCCTTTAAAACCAGGTTTTTGAAGGGTTCTGCAAGAAGAGCACTAGGGTCTGATGGGCTAAAGCAGGAGTCCCCAAACTTGGCAATTTTAAGACTTGTGGACTTCAAGTCCCAGAATTCCCCAGCCAGCTATCCTGGCTGGAGAATTCTGGGAGTTGAAGTCCACAAGTCTTAAAGTTGCCAAGTTTGAAGACCTCTGGGCTAAAGTAACTGAGCACAGGCTTCACTGCACAATTACATGCAATCGAGGTTCAACACATATCCATCCCCTCGTTCTCTTCGCAAGGCTGGATTACAGGAATTCCCTCACAAGAATAACCCAGGCAGGCAGTTTAACAGGCTGATGCTGGAGGGTATGGATCCTTGTTGCATGGGAAAGCCCAACAGATGATGAATATATTCCGTTATGACACCAATAGCACAGAACAATTGCAGAGGATCAGGACCTAAAAGTCATTGCATGCAGCAAAAATAATAAAAGAACAGGTAGCATGGTAAATCACATCCAGCAAATTTGGTTCTAATAGAAATGTCTTAGCCTCTCTGATCTACTTATTCAGATAACAAATAACTCGCTCTAGGAGAGTGAGCAAGCCAGAGATTGAATGTGTATATTACAATTCCAAAAAATATGAAAAGGCTGCCATATATGCCTGTATAAATCGAAGTGATCTTGTATGTTTCTTTTATAAAAATGCCATTGAAGAAGAAGAAATGAGAAACCGTTGCTACTGTAGGAAGTTAAAACCCACCCCTCTCCTAGAAAATGAGATGTTTTAGGAAATATTAAAAAGGCCGAATATTTCCCCCTAAAAGGGAGGCAGAAACTCACCACCCCCACCTTTGTCAATGGGCCATTAAGGCCTGAGCCAGCTCATCTGCAACACAAAAGACATGGCCTCCAGGACATAATAGGACCCATCTAGCAACAGAAACTCATCACATGGCACCTGGGAAGATTACATCTCCCAGCAAGGCTCAACCAAACCTGGGACTCAGGACAGCCTACAGAGTTGCCCCTGCATGGCCCCCTGGGAGTCTGACCACCAATCAGAGTGCATTTCTTACACAGGAACGGGAAGCTCTTGGGTGGGGCCCAGAGAGGGCATAAAACCAAGGCACTCTTAGCATCTCTGCCCTTTTAAAGCCAGGACCTCAAGCCATGTGATCCTGTCCACCATTGAACCATCTTTCCAAACAGTCTCCATGTTTCCAGTGTCTTTTTCCCCACTTGGAACTGAACCCAAAAGGATATTTCTTCCAACACTACTCACCTAAATAGGTGAAGCAAGGAAACAGATAAGGAGTTGAACCTATTTAAAAGGGTAGGGTATAAATACAGTATGTGTGTATTTCAAATATTTTATATTTAGAGCATGCCAAAATATGGCAGGAATTCAGACAGATTACCAAAAAAGTTATAGTCCAGAATAGCTTATTAGTCAAATTGGGTAATCTTTGCAGGAAGGAGAAATCAAGTGTTTGTAAATTGTGCCTAAACAGCAGTTAATAGCAACCCATTAGCAAGAATGCCTATAGTTGTTGAATTGAATTGAATAGAATTCTTTATTGGCCAAGTGTGATTGGACACACAAGTGTGATTGGACACACAAGGAATTTGTCTTTGGTGCATATGCTCTCAGTGTACATAAAAGAAAAGATACATTTGTCAAGAATCGTGAGGTACACACTTAATGATTGTCATAGGGTACAAATAAGCAATCAGGAAACAATCAATATTAATATTAATATTGAACAAATCCATGTGACTTTTTTTCTTTTTTCAATCAAGAAGGCGGGTCTAGGGAGTCAATAATTTAAGAAGCAATATCTGGCCGATCTGTTATACAAAGAAGATATTAATATGGAAAAATATGAATATTAACACAAGGAAGCTTTACCATTGCCCAGTTCTATCATGGACTTCCTTGGGTGGAGAAAGGAAAGAAAGATACATGGTCATTATGGCTGAGAGTGGTTCTCTAACTGAAGATCTAGTCCAGGGGTCTGCAACCTGCGGCTCTGGAGCCACATATGGCTCTTTCATCCTTCTGCTGTGGCTCCCTGTCGCTCAAAACATGCATCACAACCGCCAATGTGCGACACCCGCCAGCATGCGATTTATTGAGCTTTTCGACCCATCTTTTTTTTCGGAGTTCAAAATGTTTTTGTTGCATGCAGAAATAATGTTTTCTATGTAGCAGTTCATTGATTACATAAATGCAACACACTATAGTTTTTTTATACATAGCATAAAGGTAAAAAAATGATATATGCAGTCAGTGTTATGTTCATTTTAGCTGTCAAAAGGTTTTTGTGGCTCCCGGTGTTTTGTTTTCTGTGGGAAACGGGTCCAAATGCCTCTTTGAGTGTTTAAGGTTGCCGACCCCTGATCTAGTCTGTTTCTCATATCACACTAAATTGCAAAATGTTTGTTTGGTTTTGGTATAATGAATGGTGTGACCCCACTATTATGGTGTGCAAAACATAGCTTATGATTTAATTAGTTGTGTGAATACAACTTTTTTGGGGGGGTTATTTGGCAAGCTGTGGTTAAACAAACTATAACTTGGATTTATGAATGCTGAACCAGAATGTGAGTTCTGCAATGATGGTAAACTAATATTTCTTTAAAATTCAATCTCTAGCTCTAAGGTAACAGGTGGAAAATGCTTCAGTATTTTCTGTCATATCCAAAGATGATGATATAGCTAGGGTATTAAACTAAGATTGAAATGCTTAAATTCTTATATGGCAACTATCACCTAGACTTTTTTTTTAAATGGGGATAAAATTGGAAGAGAAAGTATCTACATTGCCTTGACCTTGTAAAGGAAGACCAAAGACATGGTCTTAATATATAAATAAATAAAGCTTGCAGCATGAATCATAACACTGTAGTGCAGATTAATGGCTTTGGAATTTCCTCTTGTTTGGCTAGCTTGGAGAGTTTATTAGGTTAGCCAGCAAGCCAAGCTTGAATGGACTCACGTTTTTCAGTGTGGGAGCATACAAAACCCCCAGCACCTTAGAAATAATCATATCCTCCCAGCCAATAAAAGAAATACAGCACAGCAATTCTGTTGGTGATATTGCAAGAGGCATATCTGGATACCAAATGTGTTACAGGAGAAGGGGCTGAAATTGTATGCCTATGTGTGGTCTGTGAATTTGTATGAATGTACAAAATGTCATCCTTTAGCAGAAGTTACATAGAGGATGTTGATACAGTTTTGCATAGTCGATTAGTGTACTTGCTCATCATGTCTGCAAAACTGATTTTGTTGGACTCCCATCTGTTAGATTAGAAAACTATTTGCTTCTACTCAATTGATTGCCTGCCATCTTTTTCTGGGGCACCTGTATAAATTAGAGCGGTTGCCACCACAAGGACTATCTTTAGCTTAGGATCCAGGGTCCAAGCTCCTGATTTCCTTTTTCTGGTAAATAGGCCGCATTATTTTCCTGCTTTTTGTGTGTGCGAAGGGATTAAATCTGTCTTCTATCCCAACAGGAAAGGAGCTGGAGGTGGGGACATGTGAGATCACAGCCCTGGATAGAGATATGACCCATCCCAAAAGGATGATTGCCCGTCAGACAGCACGGTGTGCCTGTCGAAGAGGACAAGTTGCTGGAACAACAAAAGCAAAGCCTGCCTGTGTAGATGGTAAGAAAGCAAGGCTGCCTTCACTCTTGTTTGATTGCACCAAAGATCCATCAATCTGGCCCACGAGGACCAGTAGTTTCATACAAATGGCTGAGAAACATTGCAGGGACCCATGAAGGTCTCTGAGAGCAACTTAATAGCCTCGGTGATGGCTTTTCCATTCTGGAGGCTGCATTGTGAGCTAAAGTTAGGGGCGTTCCCAGAAATTAAAAGTTTAGAAAGTTATTGAGTTTTGTTAGTGTAACTCAAGGGGGGGAAATACTGGGTGGGGTTTTGTTTTGTCATCACTAATCGACACAAGAGATGAGGCATTTGTCTTCTGTGACCTTTTGAAGGAATTGGTACCCTGCCTTTGGATTCAATCAAGGCACTTACTAAAATGGACCCATAAAAACTCCTCCTTTGCCAGTGTTTGGACAAGTTTAGAACTAAACGATTGCCCTTAATCATTTATAACACTGTTACTATTTGTCCAACAATAGGCAAATTGGTATTGGCAGAGACAGATTTCTGTTTGTATTATTAGATCATTCTATTAAAAAAAAAGTCAGGCGGTGTTTAATTTTAACAGCAAACTCCCAGACTTAAGTGCATGCAAAAAAAAAAACCAACATATTTTTTCCCCCTGGAATTACATTGCAATTCAAGAAAATCAACTGTCATGTAACACTGTTCATTCATGAGATTTTTGCATGATTCAGAGCTACTTTACATTCTTGTTGCAAGACCTCTCTCTCCCACTGAGGAGATACATCGGAACTTCTTTTTGATCAGTCCATCACTGTAGATCGTTCACTGATGTCCGTTTAGGGGTTGGTGTTCATCTGGAAGGGGACTCCTGACCTTTGAAACACTACCAATGTGTTCAGAATAGAGGCCTCCATCCTCATGATGTCGGGGGTTGGTGGACACGGGGAAATCTTTGTGTGTCCCATGTGAGCAAGTATTAGGGTTTCCGGGTATGGACAGCAGTGTATTTGCAAGCACACCCATAAAAGTTTCCTCCTGCAGATCTGTCTGTTTTATCTGTGAAAATCTTCAGCAGGCCAACCTCCTCTGAGTTAGGTCAAAGAGGGCGGCTCTTATTGGTAGTTCTCACACAGTTCTCCCTATTTTTGGATGCCCAAACAAGATTGGAATATGTGTGGGTGTGAATCAGTGGTGGGTTCCTACTGGTGCGGTCCATTGCGCCGTTCCGGTAGGGACCCGCCTGTTGCGCAATGTCGCCCCAACAGCTCCGGTGCTTTCTTTGCTGGTCCGTGCGCGCCGCCATCTTTTTTTTGAAAATTTTCCAGGTTTTTGCTCTCTGCGCATGCACGGAAGTAAAATTGTCCTTCTGCGCATGCGCAGAGATCTGAAATTGCGCGAAAGGATGCACGCGCATGTAGCAAGCGCGCACATGCACAACATCGAGATGCGCACCGGTAGGAGAAGGTAAGAGGAACCCGCCCCTGGTGCAAATGTGGATATGTGAGAGAGCATAGATTCTGTGCCTTGACTATGACCATAATAGCTGAACGGAGCAGCTGGATTGTGATTTCCAGTAGCTTTTCCATAAGTGGAAGGGCTCCTGTTTCTGATAGAAAGGCAGTCTTGGTTTGGTCCCCTTTCCCCTCAGGTCCCCTCCATTTCCCCTCTTACTAATCTGGAGAATTCCCAGGGAATATTTTTCAGAGGGCTGTAGAGCACTTGCTACCTCCTTCCTTCCTGAACAAGCCGAATTCTGCTTCTTCTGAATCAATGTGTTGTGGAGCATTAAAGAAATGCATGTGATTGCAGAAGACCCAGCCACTGCCTGAATCAAAAGTCAACAACCTGAGCTGCTAAAGCCACATGTGGCTCTTGACTTACTATCGAATCCCTTGCAGCTTAATTTCCAAAGCCTTTGGCAACCCTGACTTTGGACCAAAAACATCTACTCTGCCCTCTTCCACTCGTCAGAGATAAAAGAAGCAGTGAAAGAATTAGCCAATCTCGCTTTTCAGTCTGCTTGCTTTGGCTTCCTTCAGCCATTGGCACACAGCCCCTCTCCCCAACTTTTTATTCCTGGAGGATGTAGCCCTGGAGAGATCAAAACTTGCTCACTGCTGGTGGGTAGCCAGTGTTACTGACTTGAATGTGTGATGGCAAAAAGCTCTTTTCCAGGCCTTGCAGGGTGCTTTCCTGAGGTTTTGGAATACAGGCATCTGTTATCTTGTGTTGCTACGTGCTGTGGTTGTGCAACAGTAACATGCTCCCTAGTGTTGCTATGTGGGGAGGGGGGGAGGAAATATACGGGCCTGTGAGTGGGTGCATATGTATGGTTGAACGTGAGGCTATTCTGAGCCCACAGGTGGTGGTTATCTCATATTTGAAGGAGTTGCAGCAGAAAGCACCATAAGATGTAATCCCTGTTCTGCAGCTCTGCATTTAACCCCTTACGGTGCTCCTCCATACTGATTTTTTCTCATTTCACAGCTTCTGTTTTTTCTCAGTACAGTTGGCCTCTCTTTTGAAACATTTTTCTCAATGGCAAAAAAAAGAAAGAAAAAGAAATTCATAGCAGAATTCCAAGTAATCTAACACAAATCCATTCTGTTCTGTAGAGTTGGTGCTCAGAGCCTTGCAGTCTTAACTCTCTGTTCATTCTAGCTCCATCCTAGGAGATCCTTTCTCAGAAGTGGAGCGGGGAAGGGGAGGTGGCAGCTTACTGCAGGGAACAGCGAGTCTCATTTGAAAGGATGGGAGCTTCCCCAAATTTGAGGTTATCCAAATGTTTTCAGACTACAATTCCTAGACATCTCAGTTTGGCTTAACTGGAAATTTGTCAAAGTTTGTAAAATGAATGACAAGGCTTTAAGTCTCATGTTTTATCGATCATTCTGTTAAATGTGTGCCTAATTTTCTTTCCTCTCTTTTTCTTTCCCTTCCTCACCTTCAATGTTTCCTTCTTCTTTGACTTCCCTGCTGGTGTCCGGCAGCCCAGATCATTGTTAATAAACAGTGGTGTGGGATGGAGCCCTGTGATGAAGGGGAGCAATGCACTTTATTAATCAATCGTTCTGGCTGGAGTTGTACTAGGCAACTGGGACGAATAAAAACAGTCACGGTAAGTAACCTGCCCTGACTTCTTTCATCCCAGCCAGAAAATAGCCAAAGAAGGGCAGAAAATTGTGTATTGCAGGTTGATGGAAATATGTTGTGTGTGCCTTATGGAATGAAGAAACACATTTGTTTAGGGATTGTCTTAGGCTGCAGCTCCCATATATGTGCTACAAAATTTGGGGCAACTACTAGACGACAACAAAGAGTAAGAGATTATCCAGGCCCATGACAGATATAAGGTCCTGTTTGTAGTAATACTAGCAGTGGACAAATATCAGACGAATACATTCTCTGACATGCATTGGCACAGAAGTCTAAATCAGGTGTCTCAAACCTTGGCAATTTTAAGACTTGTGGACTTCAACTCCCAGAGTTCTTGAAGTCCACAAGTCTTAAAGTTGCCAAGGTTGGAGACCCCTGGTTTAAATCACACCTACGGTACCAGGCTAGAAACCAGGAGATGGTGACTTCTAGTCCCACCTTAGACCTGAAAGCTTCCTGGGTGACTTTGGACCAGTCATTCTCTCTCAAGCCACCTTACATGATTGCAATTGTGGGAGAAATGGGAGGAAGGGATACAGTATGCTCAACACCTTGAGTTACTTATCAATTAAAAAGGTGGGATTAAAAACATCTAATAAATAAATAAATCCATGCAAGAATCTGCATGTGTACTACTAGGAACTTGATCTGCATTATGTGCAGATCTCAGAACCCCTCAGCCAAATCTCAGAAAGTCTGGCGGGAAGACAGAGACGACTCTTTAGCCCTTTTTATGTAGAACGAGAGGGAGAGGGGAGGATCAAGCTTTCCCAGATGTTCCCTGGCCTAGAAATGAATGATCCACTTATCTGGGAGGGGGCACCTATCTCGACTTGGAGTTATTCCTCAGCATAGTTTGAGGTAAAGTGTGAGTAAGAAGAGGTTCCATTTTCCCAGTTGTTTTAACAATTAAATACTTTCCTTCTCCCACTGAAGCCATTGAAAAAGAATGCTTGGTGGGAATCCAGAAATGGATGATTGTGTAAATAGTTGCCCAATTGGCTGTTAGTGATCACAAAATGCTATCCTCAGAGGTCCCCTTTTTCTTAATACTCTATGCAGATATTTTTTTTATTTGTGTCACTATTTGCTCCTATTCCTGATTAGCGGGCGTAGGCTCCGGGGCAAGGCCAGAGGCGGGGAATGGTGCGTTCCCCGACTCGGCCAAGACAAATGGCAAGCGGGCGGCGGCTCCGGAGCAAGGCCGGAGCAAGGGCGGGTAGGGCAAGTAGTTGGCAGGTGGAGCAAGCAGCTGGCAGGCAGGGCAAGCAGCGGGTGGGTGGGGGCAAGCGGCTACTGGGCGAGGCGGGGCGAGGCCAACCAGAGGTAATATTTGCCGATTCAGCAAACGAGTCCAAATTTCTGCTACTGGTTCGTGCGAACCGGTCCAAACCAGCTGAATACCACCTCTGGACATGCCCAACTATATACCAAGGAGGAGGGTTTTTTTTGCTTGAAGGAGTTTTTTCTTCTATAAGTAGTCCTCAGTTAAGAAGGGCAAAGGGGATCAGAATTGCTCTCACTGAGCAACATGGTTGTAAAATGTGATGCTACATGACTGAGCCACTTAGCACTGGAAATTCCAGAAGTCCTAGTTGCCCTCATTAAGTGAATCACCGAGGGTCACTAAATGAGGGTGTCACATGGTCGCCATTTGTAGCCTCCTTCCAGCTTCCCCGTTGATTTTTCTTCTACCATTTGTTCAGCATCTTGGCAAGTCTGAACCGTGGCTAAATTGAATGAGTGGTCATTAAGCAAGGACCACCTGTATTTTAGAAGCCCTAGGGCAGATATCGGCATGCCCTGGTATTGAACAATGCAAGTTCAGATTCCACAGTCCAAAAGCAAAATACCAGCAACTGATTCTGTTTCTCTCTCTCCCTCCCTCTCCCTCTCCCTCTCCCTCTCTCTCTCTCTCTCCCTCTCCCTCTCCCTCTCCCTCCCTCCCTCCCTCTCTCTCCCTCCCTCCCTCCCTCCCTCCCTCTTTCTTTCCAGTTTGGTTTTTAAAATTCATATAATTCACAGGAGAATGCCGGAAAGAATGCAAATGGAGTTAGACTTGAAAATGTGACTGAATATTTTCAGCATGCAGAACATTTGGGAGGGGTTGCTTCCTGTCCCCTCAGAGTTGGGGAGGGGAAGAGGCATGCCACAAAGCAAAGCAAGCCTGACACGAAATTTCAGCAGGTATTTTCTCCAGTTTATCTGGGCATTCAGGAAGGCCTTGGCCTACCCCTGCTGCCTGAGGGGAATTAGCCTTGCTAATAGAGTTTGCACAGGAACCATGCAGGACTTTGCCAGCTATTAATCTCACTCCCATGCAGAGACCTACATTTTGTGGCGTTCGCTGCAAGCACATCAGGGACTGAACCCTCCCAGGTGCTCCTAAAAGGGGCTGGTGCTGAGACAGGTAGAACGGGATTTGGATGAATCTTAAGCAGAGCTCTCTGGTGCGGAGGGAATGAGAAAGCTCGCCCACCCTGGCACTGGGCCTGTCTTTGCAACATGAGAGGAAAACAGTGCAATTAAATGTCCTGGATTATTGCCTTGGGTCTCTGCTAAGCAGCACTGAGAGTGCTGTAGCCCAGTGTTGGCATAAATAAGGATGCCTCATTACTGACTCCAGTCACCTTCAGTGCAAGTAGTGATGGCTTTATCTGGAGCAAATACCAGCACTTTTTTGAAGTCCTAAGGAAAATGTCTTCCTCACAGTCTGGCACTGTTGTATCCATGTTTGCAAATGTTTTAAAGCACTTCCTTCTACACTGTGCTGTTACTTCTTTCCTGCCAAGCTCTTCTCAAGGCATTTTACCATCCCAACCACCTCAGGACATTTGTTTGGCCTGAAATAGAGTGACTCATCAGGAAGCTGACTATCAGCCCCAAGATTTTTTTTTTAAAAAAACCAAATGGTTGCTTGAGTTACTGGGGAAAGGGAGGGTGGGGACACAAGTGGGAGCAAACAGAGTGTAGGAACACAAGGAAGGGAGGAGAAGAAGCAACTGAAAGAGAAAGGAAGGAAGGAAGCCATAGGTGGAGAGAAGGGAGGGGAATGAATGGATAGTCCAATACAGGAGTGGGTTTCACTTACCTTCGCCACCGGTTCGCATCGCGACATTGCACGCATGCGCATGCGCGTCTCCTCGCACGATTTCACTTCCACACATGCTCAGAAGGTGGATTTAGCCCGAAACACAGCTGGGGAGCTCATCAGCTGTGCTTCGGGCGAAGAAATAAAGGTCAGTATTAACCCGGGGGCAGGCGGGAGGGCTTTTTTCAAAGCACAGAACGCTGTGAAGCCATCCAAAAACAGGAAAAGCGGCCAAAAAGTCAGAAAAAAAGATGGCGGTGAGCACGGACCGGCACAGACAGAACCGGATCCGTGATGCCAAAATTACATCACCAGCGGGTCGCTAACGGTTCGGGCGATCTGGTCCGAACCGGGAGGAACCCACCCCTGGTCCAATAAGAAAAAGTCACAATTAGACTGTTCCATAGAAATGAATCAATTATCTGTGGGAAGCCCACTGAAGGAGAACTATAGCAACCACCCACCCCTATACAGTGATTCCCTAACAACCGAGTTTGTGGATATGTCTTTATCTCCATGCACTTTTAGATTCAGCCACCCTGTCTGATCTTACAGAAGGTGGGGAGGCTTTCCTAAAATTTCCTAAAACGAAAATTGCCTATCCTGGCTCAAATTCACAGCTTTTACTTTTCCTCAGCAAGTGTAAGCATCTGGTCAACCTTTTGTAGGATTAGAAGTGAAGCAGGGTCAAGCTTGGTTAGCAAGTGGACAGGGTACTCCCAAGAAATACAAGGGCCATGCAATAGCCTGGGAATATGAAGAGCACTCCAGAAGAAGGCAAGGGATTGCCTTCTCTGTCGCTACCAAGAAAATTACCGGTACACGGATGATGTGTCCATGAAATCACCCAGTATTGAGCTTGGCTTGAAGGGAACTTACCTTTGTATCCTATTTAAGTAGCTAGAAGCACTGTTGAAATTTAGAGCTGAATGGGAAGTATAATATGGAAAGGCTGCAGAAAATCTTTAGAAATCTGGGGAATTCGGGTAGTGGCACTATTACGGTTTTAATACAAACTAAGATTATTATCACTGTTCATATCCTGCCTACCCTCCAAGGAGATGAAGTTTATGTACCGTATTTTTCAGACTATAAAACGCACTGGAGTATAAGACGCACCTTAGTTTTTGGGGAGGATAATAAAAAAAAAGCTGATTGGTTGGTGAATCGGCCTCCTGGAATACCCCCAAATAGCTGTTCCCAGAGGTGAACTTTAGCAACAGGTTTGTTGGTTGTGAGCTCTGCACCTTGCTTTTCCAGCCTCTGAAACCTCCGCTTCAGAGGATTTCCCCCTAGCCTCTGAAACCTGTTTCAGAGGATTTTTTCAAAAATGGGAAAATGCACAACTGAATGGCATTGCTGAATGCTTCGGTGTGTAAGAAACATTTGGGGACCTCCAGTGCTATATTTTTTTCTAAAGCCTACATGTATATAATTGAAATAATAACACATTATTGATTTGAAATTGACATAACAACACATAACCAACCTAGAATTAAGGAGAAATTTCCTGTCAGTTAAAACAATTAATCAGTGGAATGGCTTGCCTCCAGAAATTGTGAATGCTCCAGCACTGGATATTTTTAAAAAGACATTGGGCAACCATTTGTCTGAAATGGTATAGGGCTGTGATGGTGAACCTATGGCGAACCTATGGAGCCATATCTACCGGCATGCAAGCCGTTGCCCTAGCTCAGCTCCAGCACGCATGTGTGTGGTGGCCAGCTGGATTTTTGGCTCCTGCGGAGGCTCTGGGAGGGCATTTTTGGCCTCCGAAGGGCCTCTGGGGGGGGGCAGAAGCCTCTGGAGCCTGGGGAGGGCAAAAAACGGGCCTACCGGGCCCACCGGAAGTCAGGAAACAGGCTGTTTCCGGCCTCCAGAGGGACTCCGGGGGGTGGGAGAGGCTGTTTACCCCCCTCCCCAGGCTCCAAGAAAGCCTCTGGAGCCTGGGGAGGGTGAAAAACGGAAGTCAGAAAACCGGGGAGGGGGCCGTGCACGCATGCACGTGGTGGTGGTGGTCATGCGCACATGCACAGGAGGGCGGGGCACATGGGAGGCATTTATTTATTATTTATTTAGATGCTCTTCTATGCCGCCCTACTCCCTGAGGACTCAGGGCAGCGTACAACATTTTAAAGAACAACTAAACATTAAAATTATTAAAAACAATTTTAAAAAGTATCAAAAACAACATACAATAACATGTATACATGGGGGAAAGTAGTCTCAAGGTCATTGAATTATGGGTGTGGGCATGCGTGCATGCATGATAGCGCGCGCACACGCACTTTTGGCACCTGAGAGAAAAAAGGTTCGCCATCACTGGTATAGGGTTTCCTGCTTGAGTGGGGGGGGGTTTGGACTAGAAGACCTCCAAAGTCCTTTCCAACTCTGTTATTCTCTTATACATTATTATATACAAAGTAACTTCTGTTTCTATTCCCCTCCTCCTCATTTGTTTGTGTTACTACTTAGATGGTAGGTTCCTTGAATTTGGGACTTGGCCAATGTTTGTGAACATATTATTGCTGTTAAAATGATTTGAAAAATGTACCGTATTTTTGGAGTATAAGACGCACCTAGATTTTAGAGGAGGAAAACAAGGAAAAAAGTATTCTGAACCAAATGGTATAGTAATATATTATTTAATAAAATACCAGTGTAGCAGAATACTTTTTACAACCATGTACACTTTTTGCAAACTTCAAACTTGACAGCTTTAAGACTTGTGGACTTCAACTCCCAGAATTCCTCCTCCAGTCATGCTAGCTCAGGAATGGGAGTTGAAGTCCACAAGTCTTAAACTTGCCAAGTTTGAAGACCCTTGCACCCCTAACCCCTAACCCAGGGGTCTTCAAACTTGACAGCTTTAAGACTGGTGAACTTCAACTCCCAGAATTCCTCCTCCAGTCATGCTAGATGGGGTAATTAGAAGGCAAAAACACCCCAGTTTTTGCAAAAAAACAGCCTGTTTTTCGCTCATTTTTTTTCAAAAACAGGACATGCAGAGGGTTTAGAAAGCCTGCAGAGCACTCCTAGGGGGTGGGGGAAGGCAAAAACGGCCCTATTTTTGCAAAAACCACCCGTTTTTCGCTCGTTTGTTTGCAAAAATAGGGCATGCAGAGGGTTTGGGAAGCCTACAGAGCACTCCTAGGGGGTGGGGGAAGGCAAAAACGCCCCCATTTTTGCAAAAAAGCCCGTTTTTCGCAAAAATAGGATGTGGGGGCGGGGCTTCGGGAAGCCAAAAATGGCTGTATTCGGTGTATAAGACGCACCGACATTTCCACCCTCTTTTGGGGGGCAAAAAGGTGCATCTTATACTCTGAAAAATACGGTAATTTGGATGCACAAATTACCTGGTTTTTAACCAGTTGGCTATAGTTCTGTCCATCATCTGTATTCACTTCTTTTTGACTTAGTTCTTCAAAAACTCTGCCTCAAAACATGGCTTTAGGAGGTGTGAATCTCTATCCAACACCTGTCATGAAGCCTTAATAGCAAAGCCATTTAGCTTCTCTGCAATCTCTCCATCCTCCAGTAAACCTTCCCAGATAACCTTATCTAACGACTTGCCTGGCCTCCCAATCCTTCTTAGAGTCTCCCTTTGTAGTTGAATAATTTTATCTTTTGCTTTACTTGTTTCATACCCAACTTAAATTGGCTTTTCCTGGCTTTCTTTCTTTTTCTTTAATTGGATAGGGTTTATTTTTAAGGGAAATGGTATCGTCCTTCCGAGTTGACTTGACTGTGCTCATCAATTATGTTGGCATTGTCTTGGGCTTGTTAATCCCTGTCACTTTTTCTATTAGCCACCTTTCCCTTTTGTGGAAATAGTTTGTATTATCACAGTTTTAAACAACTTCTTGTTGAAACTACCTCTCTTCTTCAACTTAATTTTAGTCCTTTCATTTTTTTAAGCTGTTTGTCAAATTCAGTTACCTGACCTCAGGCACTTCCATGGATAACTCTTCAAAGGCATAGTTACTTATTCTGTCTAGGAATGTCACAGTTTGGATGAATACCTGTACCTTTTGAGTCAGGTTAACATTACATTTTTATCTTTTACCTAACTTCATTTTCTTTTGTTTGGTTTTATCATTTTCATGCCCCCTTTGATTTTTAATCAGGGAAATTACAGTAATAATATACAAGTATACTTTTTAAGCTGAACATTTCTATCAATTGAGATTATATAGAACAACTTAAGAACCTTTGTGAAGCATTTGATGCCCATATATTTTACCAATAAAGGAGAATATTTGTAGCTCAGGGTTGAAATGAAGAGTCCTTGTTGCTCTCTGAGCTTGGTTGTTGTTGTTGTTTTGCAGTTGTTTCATTACCCAAACTAGGTAACAACATTAGTACTGATTATATTATCTAGTTTGGGTAAATGAAACAACCAAACTCAAGGAGCACCTCATGAAGAAATATTTCCCAACCAAAACGTCTCAAGATTTTTTGCAATACCAACACATCTGCAGGGCATCAGGATAAAGAAGACAGCTCTCAGCTTGGCAGGTTTTGAAAAATAAAGTAGGTTTGGACCCAGATACTGTAGTACCTGGATGAGAAATAAGCAGGAAATCCTAGGCCTCTAGGCCAGTAGGTATCCAGAGGAGGGGAAGAACATGAAATGTAATCAGATCATGATATAACCCCATAACATATATATTTTGGTTTAAACTATTTATATGACCATCCATCCCAAAGCAGTGACTCTTGTGTCATATAAAGGGATGCAAATACATAATGGTAGTATTTATGTTATAAGACTATTTATTACACAGGTCTCATTTTTTGTCATTCTCACAATGCTGTGGGATAGACTAGGACAGTGATGGCGAACCTATGGCACGGGTGCCACAGGTGGCACGCGGAGCCATATCTGCCGGCACGCGAGCCGTTGCCCTAGCTCAGCTCCAGTGCGCATGTGCATGCTCGCCAGCTGATTTTTGGCTCACGCGGAGGCTTTGGGAGGGCGATTTCGGCCTCCAGAGGGCCTCCAGGGTGGCGGGGGGAGTGTTTTCGCCCTCCCCAAGCTCCAGGAAAGCCTCTGGAGCCTGGGGAGGGTGAAAAATGGGCCCACCGTGCCCACTGGCAGTCGGGAAACGGGGGAATGGGGGGGTCACACATGCATGTGCAGGGGGGTGGGGCAAGTGAGGGGCTTTGAATTATGGGTGTGGGCACGCACGCGCGTGCAATAGCGTGCACGCGCACTATTTCGGCACCCGAGGAAAAAAAGGTTCGCCATCAGTGGACTAGGAAATCCAAATAAATCCAAGAAGACAGCCATGTGAAGTCACCTTCATATTATTGCCAAGATTATTGTGTGGTTGTGTCTGCAATGTCATCGAGAATTGAGTTCAACTCAGGAGAGATCTGACTTTATCCTTCATAAAAAGATATTTTTCCCCCAGATCTAGAGCTCTTTAGAAATGTTGCACTACAATTTTAATGTCCCTTTAAATGGTTGCTATTTTATTCTGTCTGTATGCTCATTGTCAAGTTCTGTTTGTTTGCAATTCAAGCCTTGAAATATCCCCAGTATTAGTCTTCAGAAAAATCACACCCTAAATGAGGTTCTGCTGAATTCTTACATAAATCAAATATGTAACATGTAGCTTGCCCATCTGTTCGCTTGTT
Source organism: Diadophis punctatus similis (assembly GCA_023053685.1). Lineage (NCBI taxonomy): Eukaryota > Metazoa > Chordata > Lepidosauria > Squamata > Dipsadidae > Diadophis > Diadophis punctatus. The sequence continues at coordinate 44,801,306 of JALIGW010000003.1, forward strand.
TATAATGCTGCAAGAATTTGGGGGGCTCAGCCCTAATAGCATATGGAGTGGGAGCTGCAGTCTGTCCATCCACCCATTTGTTTTGCAGTTCCTCCCTGGAGCTGGGTTTTTTTTTTTAAATAAACCATTCTTTCTCCATTGGCATCCATTGGAGCTGGGTTTTTAATATTTATTTTAATAGAGGGGTTGCGGTTGTAAAATGGGAAGGCTGAAAGCTCTTTCTATTTGTGCAAATCTCAAACAGAATTGAGCCCCTGCACACTTCATACCAACATAAACAAATGGAAGGGCAGCTTTGCATGATGGATTTACTGTGTCGTGCTGTTTTGTCCTCTGCTCTCTCTCTCTCTCTCTCTCTCCAAAATCAGTTTGAAAACCACTCTACTACTTTCTTGTCTCACTGTAGTTCAAGTGGCACTTGTCCCATTTGTGCTGGCTCAGCTTATTCCAAGGTTCCCTCGTGCCCAACAAATCTAAACCTTTCTTCCCAACACCACTGTCACACCCATGCATTGAGACTTCTCTGCATGCAATTTTCTGGCTGTTTCTGGAAGATAAATCCACTGTGGGCATTGGATGTGGTGGGGGTGGGGAACGGGTTGATGGGAAAGAAGAAAGATTCATCCATATTTATCAAACTCCATCACAGATTTGGCAAATCTGCCTGATCACCCCAGCTATATTTTGCATTATTAAATATTCATACCAGCTAGTTGACAGTGTGGAGTTTGTACATTTTTTGCTCCTGAATCATTTATGTACAATCAGCAGAGGCAGGGGCAGCATTTTTTCCTTAACATCTCTTCTCTCCCACCCAGTATCACGGTAACCATGCAGTCTTTGGACTCCCATCATTGTTATTTAACTGAATTTGTAAAGCAGGACATTTAATAGAGAATGGCTTTGAAAAGTTTTCAAAATGGAACTGTTGAAAGGCTGCAGAACCTTTCAGTAAAGGAGAATTTCCTGGTAAACTCTAAAATGAACCAACCTTCCTCTCTCTCTCCTTTCTTTTTCATACAGCTGGTCCTCGACTTATGACCACAATTGAGCCCACAATTTCTGTTGCTCATTTGTTAAGTGAGTTTTGCCCCATTTTATGACTTTTCTTGCCACAGTTGTTAAGTGAATCACTGCAGTTGTTAAATTAGTAACACAGTTAGTAAGTGAATCTGGCTTCTCCATTGACTTTACTTGTCAGAAGGTTGCAAAAAGGGGACCACGTGACCCCGGGACTCTGCAGCCATCATAAATATGAGTCGGTTGCCAAGTATCTCAATTTTGATCACATGACCATGGGGATGCTGCAATGGTCATAAGTATGAAAAATAGTCATAAGTCACTTTTTTCAGTGCAGTTGTAACTTTGAATGGTCGCTAAATGAACTGTTGTAAGCCGAGGACTACCTGGATTTATTTTAAGAACTACCTGCTATAGGGATAGAACCAGCGTTGAAATGCTCCCGGTTCACTCTTGCCTGTTGCTGCCTTCGCGTCGGAGAGCTGATCGCGAAGGCAGCGCGACGCTCTGCCCACTCACCGGGACACTGCCATTTGAGTTCTTTTACCCTCTGCGCATGCACAAGCATTCTGTGCATGCGCAGAGGGTAAAAGAACTCAAATGGCGGTGTCCAGGCGGGTGGGCGGAGCGTCGCGCTGCCTTCGCGATCGGCTCTCCGACGACCGACAGGCAAGAGTGAACCGGGAGCATTTCACCCCTGGATAGAACTATTATCATTCCCATTTTAGACCTCCCAGCCAGGGGTGGGTTTCACTTACCTTCGCCACCAGTTTGCATCGCGACGTTTCGCATGCGCGTGCGTGTCCCCTCGCGCGATTTCACTTCCGTGCATGCTCAGAAGGTGGATTCAGCCCGAAACACAGCTGAGGAGCTCATCAGCTGTGCTTCGGGCGAAGAAATAAAGGTCAGTATTAACCCCGGGGCAGGCGGGAGGACTTTTTTCAAAGCACAGAACGCTGTGAAGCCATCCAAACACAGGAAAATCGGCTGAAAATTCAGAAAAAAAGATGGCGGCGAGCACGGACTGGCAAAGACAGAACCGGATCCGTGATGCCAAAATTACATCACCAGCGGGTCACTAACGGTTTGGGCAATCTGGTCCGAACCGGGAGGAACCCACCCCTGCTCCCAGCTCATATGTTCTCCAGTCCCCAAGAGAAGGTAGACAGAAAAAATTTAAAGGATTATATTTCCAACTTGTATAACCCATCCCTTGACAGGGGAATGCCTGTTGGTGAGCCTTAGACAAAGAACTGCAAGCTAATTAGGTAAAGACGGAATAAGCGTATTCCCATTCTGTACTTTTTATTTCTGGGCATAAAGAGCAAACTCCAATTCTTTCATAAACAACATTTTCTCAAATTTATAAATGAGAATCTGAATTCCTCTCCTTTTGTCCATTTTTGAAGTACGGTTGACAGAATGGCTATCACGCTTCGGCATCTATTGTGTACCTATAATTATAAATGAGCCACGGTGGCGTAGTGGTTAGAGTGCAGTACTGCAAGCTACTTCTGCTGACTGCCAGCTGCCTGCAATTTGGCAGTTCGAATTTCACCAGGCTCAAGGTTGACTCAGCCTTCCATCCTTCCGAGGTTGGTAAAATGAGGACCCAGATTGTTGGGGGCAATATGCTGACTCTATAAACCACTTAAAGAGGGCTGTAAAGCACTGTGAAGCGGTATATATGTCTAAGTGCTATTGCTATTACACCGTTCCACTTCTGTTATGCATGTGCATGTTATGCACCCGTGATGGCGAACCTATGGCACGTGTGCCACAGGTGGCACACGGAGGCCTCTCTGCTGGCACACGAGCCGTCACCCAGCTGAGCTGCCCCCACACGCCTCCAACTGGCCAGCTGATTTTTAGGTCTCTGCAGCAGTTTTTTTTTTTGTATGTTTTATTTGTCAAGCATATATGATTATAAACAGTTTATACAGTAAAACATGATTGAATATATATGTAATATTATAAGCATGAATAAGAGTAAAAGAGGTATGAATATATGGGTACATTAGGACAGGAACGGTAGGCACAATCGTGCCTACAATAGCAAACAGTTATTAAACTGTTGTTTAATCAAAATGCAGTTAAAACACTATACAAGCCATCAAGAATATAACTAGCTCTTGCCTCACAATCAGGAGGTTGTGAGTTTGATCCTAGGTAGAGGCAGATATAGGGTCTCCTGCTTGAGCAGGGGGTTGGACTAGATGACCTAAAAGGTCCCTTCCAACTCTGTTAATCTGTTAAACTATATCCACCAGGAACAGGAAGTGCCTCACAGAGGTAAATCCTAGAGAGACAGGAAATGCATCACTGAACAATGGAGATGAATGCTAGAGAGGAATAAAGCTGCATAGAAGGCTGACAACACCTGTAACAGTAGGCATGCGTGGGGGGGGGAGCACAGGGGGGTGCGGTTCCCCCCCTGCACCCTTTTTTTGTCCCAGGAGGCTTCAGAGAGGCCTGCTAGGCCCAAAATGGGGCGCGGGAGGGGAGAGTCACGCACACATGTGCAGGGGGGTGGGGCGGGGTGTGCATTGTATTATGGGTGTGGGCACGCGCATGTGTGCTGTCCTGCGCGCACACGTGCTTTTAGCACACAAGGGCAAAAAGGTTCGCCATCACTGATCTATATCTCATGGCCAACGAATGCTTTTTCCTCCTGGGCTGAACCTATATTTTTACTCTTAAAACATTTTTTTCCTTCTGCTGCCCTCCCAGGTGTGTAAGGGCAGAACCAGGCTCCATTAGACACACTGAAATGGGGACAGGGTGATTGGGACCTTGGGCAGCTGGGGGCTCAGTGCAAAGTAGGCATATTAAACCCAGAAGAAACTTAATGCACCAAGAGTCCAGCTTCAGAATTGTGTAAATCAGTATTTCTCAAACTTGGCAACTTGAAGATGTCTGGACTTCAAGTTGCCATGGTTAAGAAACACTGATATAAATAGTATACCTTTCATAAGCTGTCAGATCAGAGATATGGATGTTCTATATGTCATGCCCTCAGGTATGAATTTTTCCCCCTTAGAAAGTGAGGAAATTTTCCTCTGTTTTACACAATGTATCCATCCTGCATGGCATTTTTGCTTACATATTCAAATTAAGGTGGCTTATTTTAATCATTATTTCTAACAGTGAGAGGGTCAGAATAAGAAGATCTTTAGATGACAGGGACAGTGACCACCTACGTATAACTAATATGTCCTATTTTTTTCCATTGCTTATTATCACATAGAACATATTTTAAATGCACTAAGTAATCATACAGTGAAAAGCACTTCATATCACCCCCATTCATAACATTTGAGATTTACTGGCATAGGAGATTTTACTTGTTGTAAATCTTCCTATTAGTCTTTCACTTTTGTGTTAGGAAGCCTCACAGTTTCCTTAAGAAAGCTTGAGATCCAAAAAAATATAAAGATGGATCAGATAAGTCTTTGAAGAAAAAGTTTGGTAAAACTTTGACCATGGATGAAAGTGGACAAGGAAGAAAAACCCAATAAACTTTTAAAGGCAGGGTAGGACCAAGAAACATTTATCTGTCTAGATTCAATGTAATGCTGCACTACTGAGATTCATAAGCAAAAGATGTTTTATGTTTCTGATAGACCTGTTAGACTTTGCAAGGCGCCAGAGCAGTAAGGATCAGCAAGGAATGCAACAGGAAGTCAGAAGTAGGTTTCTGTTGTAACATATTTGTTGCCAACATCATTTTGGTACAATCCATCCCTGCATATCTTGCTGGTCCTGGGATAACAGAGCTTGGTCTACCAAATAAACCTTTGAGCTAAAATTGGACACTGCTCTGGGTTGAAAAGATATCTATCTTTTTTTCAACTTAAAGTGCTGAAAACATTTTCAGGTTTGAATCATTTTCATCGTCAGTTTTGGTTTCATTACCTCAGTCCCAATTACGATATATAACTATCTGTCTGTATGGTTTCTTCCCCCAGGTTTCTTGACATCAACAGAGCACTGTAAGAGCACCTTCTTCACTTCCTGTGTGCTGACGGGCAAAGTTCAGAGGTCACCTCATCATGAAAAATGGGACAATCTACTTTCTCAGTGTGGGTTCATTCCTACAAATCAGGGCCCATCTCATCTGTATTTCCTCTTGTGCCGGCACATTGGATGCAGAGGCTACTGAAACAAGCATTTTTGTGTTGTATGTACGAAATCAACTTTTCTTCCCTCTCCCCAAAGCAAATATATCTATTTATACTTTATGTTGTGTATTTTTGACTTGAAATGCACTTTTCGGTAGCCTTAATTTCCTCCCATGTCCACAGAAGATTTGCATCTTGGTACCCAGGAATCAACAGGCCTTTCAGATCTGGGGGAATGATGGCCTCTTTGAGACATATGGGTGTAACAGACTGAGATACTTGCTAAATATCTGGGATGCTATGCTGTATTTAAAAAAAAACATTCTCTTAGATCTCTTCCTTTCTGTTGTTTCTCCTCCTCTGATCCCAAGAAGACGAGATGGTGCTAAACGATTTACAATTGGATCTTCACTACTGTGGGTATAGAGGGAAGTATTCATTAAAAGGACTGGCCATATTCTGTATAAGGCACTCTTCACAAAGGAGTAAAATGAAATAACCAGGTTAAAAAAAAACCTGGACAAAAATGTGTCAAATCGCAATCTCCCCCATTTGTGTCTTAGCATCTTAATTAAGTCCCCTTTCTCATGGTATCTGCCCCATCACCAATTGAGAATAATTCTTACTCATCAGTAATGGGCAAATTCAAAACAAGCATAATTTATTTAATTATAATTCATTATGTATCACCATGGGTTCATTTTGGTCTGGAGTAGTATTCTGGGAGTTGAGCTTTTATATCCAACTTTCTGACTGTTACGTCCTGAGATCAAATTGGTAGTCCGTCAGATGGATGAGCCACTTGTTTTTGTAAGTCATAGACTGAAAAAAGGCACCTAAAGTAAATTTCTTCTTGATTATGGTACTTCGTGGAACATTGATCCCTTAAAGACATATTACTGTATATAGGGATCAAAATCAAAATTGTACACAAGTAGCAATTTCTCTCACTATAAATTTAGTATCATTATGAACAAGAACTATAGATTAATGGCTGTCATAATCTACCATTATCAGCCTGGATATTGGTAAAGCCCAGTTGTGATTGACAGTTCAGAGAAAAATACACAGATCCAAGTAGAACTTTTTCCTTCAGGATCAGCTCCATCCCTCAATCACTGGGTCCTAAAAACACTTAAAAGGCTCTGGAGACTAATAGATCATAGTGATCAATGACTTGAAAATTAATTCTATAAAAACAACTCTGCATTGCTTGTGCACGTCCATCTGTAAATATGAAAAGTCTTGGATTCATTCTCATGCCAATCTTATTTTTCATTACAGTGTAAATTGAATCTTTTGTTTCAAGAAATTTTTCCTGTGTAATAAATTTCCACAATTTGTGATGTCAAAAAAAGTAAGGAAATAAAATTCTAACTTTATTAATCAAATGGTCTCTAACCTCCATGTTTTCATAGTTGCACAGCTTCTTTTGCAATGAGTGGCAATAACTACTATGCAACGATGCTGAGTGGCAATAACTACTATACTCGGAGATCTATTTAGTAGGAGGTTTAAGGAGGTGCAAACATTCTGCAGATCTTCAAAAATTATCAAAGCAAAATATGCAATTCCTGGAGGAGGAATCCCATATGTATGGAAATATGCAAAGATTGGTTCTGAGACACGAACATAAAAATAAAATGGAACACAACAAGATTCCAGGCTTATATTTCAAGAAATTGCCTAAAAGGTTTTGGATATAATACACTAGCAGCAAAACACAATTGTTTAGGATAATTCAGTGGGCATCTTTGTGACAACTCTGCATACCTTTGAAAAAGTGGATGCTCCAATGTGGTATTCATGGATTCCTGATCACCAGTATGAGGAACGGGTTCAAATCTGTTCTGCTTCTAGACAGGCAGCCTTCTCCAGGATGGGTCTGTGCTGAGATGAACGCAGTCTGAGGGTCCTCCCCCCCCCAAAAAAAGCAACTGGACTGTTTTCCTTTTCCTTGAGGAAAAAGAACAAAACATTTCATTTCTCATCCAAGAAACTTCATCAGTTGTTATTGGGGGAGGGAATGGAAGGATAGATACTGGCAGTTGAGACTAGATGTTGGGGGATGGAAGGATAGGTTCTGATCAGATGGGTGGGGGAAGACGGAAGGATTGTATTTCTTTGCAAGTCATCTGATCGTTAGCACACGCTTGCCTTCAGGGTCACCTGTGTCAAAGTGCAAATGGAAGTGAAATCTTGGAACTATTGCAAGGGCTGCGTTATAGACTGGATATACAGTAGGTGGTGTCTTATCCCACCCCCTCTATTGAGGGAGGGGGTTAGGGTGCCTACCATCCCTATCCTAATATTCCCTTTTATTTGTATCCATTTCATGTATTCATAATCATGTTTATACTTATATCTGTTATCTAATACATGCTTGACAAATTAAATAAAAAAACCATAATTGACTTCTTTTAACCCTCTCTATCTGAAATGTGTTTGGGAATGATATAAGTGGCCCAATACTTGGATGGTATCAAATTGGCAAAAACTCTTCTAATTCCTATCTTGATAGTAAAATGGAAAAAAATCCCACCCCATCCCACCCCCAACAGCATACTAAAATAAAAAAGAGAAACGATTCCTGATCTCAAACAAGAAGAATGAGGCCAGTCAAGTTACCTTATTAAAAATACACCTTTGATTTATTACAAGTGCTTCCAACCTACTGCCTCCATATGGATCTCACTGCAATTCACATCAGTCAATGAAGATTATGTCTTTTAATGTATTTCTAGACTAGCCTAAGGTGTCCTACGTAAGTGGATGCAGAGGCAAAGCAAGATAATGACAAGTTTGGGAACCTTTATTGCTCTGTTGTAAATATTTTGACATGGTATGTGTTTATACAGAGAGCCATTAAGGCCTGGGAAGTGCCACCTGTGGCACGCGTGCCATAGGTTCGCCATCACTGCTCTATAGCGTCATTTTGATGGTAGGAGTTGAAATAATTTATATCCAGAATGTGAGGGGTCTGTAAATATTTTCACGGCCCTCTTTTTGTAACTCATACATCATACAGGTTACTCTTTTTGTAACTCATACGAATTACAGTACGTAACTCGTATGTAACTCGTGCAGTATGTAACTCGAGCAGTTATGGGCATAGCTTCAGTCAGAGCATTTTCTTCTCAAGGAGAAAAGCTGACTACTTCTGCTCCGTCCTCCATAGCTGTTGGCTTGTTCTTGGGTGAGGCACCCTGCCAGAATCTGACCCCTCTGAGTCATCCCCCACCTGCTCAGTCTCATTGCTTCTTGAGCTGCCTCAGGTGTCTGTGCGCCTGCCAGCACCTCAGGCTCACAGTCCGTCTGGCCTGTCTCTCAGCCTCTGACTCAGAAGAGACCGCCATAAAAGGGCAACACCGTCCAAGGCAGTTCCCATAAAAGGCATAAAACATTGATAAGCCCAAACACTGCAAAGTTAAAACGCTTCTCCCAAATGCTAAAATCTCATTTACAAACGAAACCCAAGACAGACCGTTTCAGATGCATTCAAGGGAAAGCTTGAAAAGAGGAGCTGAACATTTTGTGCTCTCTTAAAAAGTTGGCAGTTACAGCTTAAGAATGGACTCACAATGGAGAAAATGTTCTCTTTGATAAATATAATCGTATTCAAGTGAGGACAAGAGAAATGGGGCTCCCATTCCCAAAGGGAGCTGCTATTTGAGTCCTCACTGCCGGTCTTTGGGAAAATACTAAGAACAGAGCTATTTCAGAGGATATTCTTGTAATTTAAGCATGGTGCCTTCGTTTTACCCCTTCTCTGTTTTTCAATTGTTTGTGTATGTTTCCATCAGGACCTAAAACACAGTTATTATTTATTGTTTTTAACTATACTGTGGATAATTTAATGTCGTTTATTTAATTTTTTATTCTTCCCAACTACCAGCAGCCCCGGGTGTTTATAGTTACTATATCAGTCAATGACAACTGTTGATTGGAACAGGATATAAGTTAAATAAATGAATATATGGCATCTAACCAGAGCAGACAAAATCTAGACAATTTATCATTTTGACCAGCATTCATTCCTATGTGCAACTGGTGAAATACTGACAGATTCTGGTATTTATCCAGACTGAGAACATACTAATTTTTGAAAATAGAAGAGTCATTGCCAGATAACTCTTTGTATGGTTCTGTGATATGAAGAAAGGCATTGAACCCAACAGTGTTTTTTCACCTTTAGTCCAGGGGCGGGTTCCTAATTTTTTTACTACCACTCTGTGGGCGTGGCTTATTTTGTGGGTGTGGCTTGCCAACCATGTGACTGGGTGGGCGTGGGTTGCCGGTCATATATTAGTTATTTCAGAGAGATGTTACTATTATTTTTGTTATTTTATACCTTACATGAAAAGCTTTGCATACAAAGTGTGTGTTATACCATGGCAACACAGCAACCTTTATATGCAGAAAATGCTATAGTTAAAAGACAAGCAAGTCTCATACAGCATTTTTGGTTTCAGTCATGGATTCCTTAGACGAAAATATTGAGGACTGTTAAAAGAACAGTATCTTTTAACAGTCCTCAATGTTTTCGTCTAAAGAATAACAGTATAAAACTGTATAAAATTAACAGTATAAAAGGTTAAGCTTTTGGAAAATGCCCACTTGGGAAGCTTTACGCATTTAAAAAAATGGCGGCGCCCAGGCACTGGCAACCGACCGCACCGGTACTGTGACGTCACCAGCGGGCCGCTACCGGTGCTATAGAGTGGACTGCACCGGCAGGAACCCACCACTGCTTTAGTCACTTTAAGATATATGGATCTCAGATCCCAGAGTATGCTGGCTGGAGAATTCTGAGAACTGAAGCCCATTTTAACATGAGTAAAGTTGAGAAACACTGCAGTAGAGAATGTGATGAAGCAATATCTATCAACTACTACTTCAGCTTCAACCTCAATAATACACAGGCAAACAATAGATACAAACTCAAGGTAAACCGCTCCAAACTTGACTGCAGAAAATACGACTTCAGCAACAGAGTGGTCAATGCCTGGAATGCTCTACCTGACTCCGTTATTACATCCTCAAACCCCCACAGCTTCAACCTTAAACTGTCTTCCGTGGACCTTACCCCATTCCTAAGAGGGGATGGGGGCGTGCATAAGCACACCAGCGTGCCTCCCGTTCCTGTCCTACTGTCCCCATTTATTTGTACTCATTCCCTGTGTTCATGTCCATGTTTATACTTATACCTCTTATCTTGTACATGTTTGACAAACTAAATAAAAAATAAAATAAATTTAGTGCTCACCCTGTTGAGGCATGTCAAATGTCATGCTACTTGTTTATGTGCAAGGTTTCTAGAAAAAAAATAAGATTATTTATAGAAGTATCCAGCAATCTGCTCACTACTGACCACAGAACAAGACAGGTCTTCTATGTCTTTTTTCTAATGCCCTGGACTTACACTTGTGCAGTCTCAACATGGTGTGCTAAAATCAGTGGTGAGGACTTTCTCAAATTACAGTAAGTTACAGATTATGGAGAGTAATGACTTGCAATAATACCAGCAAGGATCAACATTTCAGAATGGAAAAGCAGTTAAATTAACAAGGATAGACGCAACCTGCTTTTGTTAATACTGAAACAAAAAATTCTAACACAATATATTAACTTGGACAAACATCCAAAGAAGTGTACAGTAATACATACGAACAATAGTTAAATAACTGGCCATTCTGCTGTCTGTATGTTCAAGTGAGACCTGATTCAATATATGAAGCCAACAGAATGGATTTAAACTTTCCATGACTTTGGCTATCTCAGAACAATCTTTGCTTTTAAATTTTGTTTTAATTAAAGGAGGAAATCAACTTTTTCTAGCCTAATAGCTGCAATTTGGAACAGAGTTCCAAAAAATTATTATGTGAATGGAGAAGCTTGCTACACATATCTGCCAATCATGAACTCCATCATCCAATCTTTATGTAAGGCTTTATAAGGATGTAGTAGCAATGTTATTTTCCCTGAGAAAACATTTGGCTTTTTATAGAACTATACTATTTTATTCCAAAGTGTGCATCATATGACATCCACATGAAAGGTGAAATAATTGCTTGTAAGAAGCCATCATTTTATTTACCAGCTGCAATGAAAACTCCAAGGTGTTATTTCCAGAATGATGAAAATCATACAAGTAAAAATGCTGCAAAAATGAATTTGCACAAAATCTTACATCTTGGTACTGAGTTCATGGTCTATCAGAGATCTTCTTTTTAAGATGAAGCTAGGATTTCAAAAACAAATGTTCTTCTAAGTAAATAAGACACATGTGTGCAGGTTTTTAAAATATTGTCAACATGGATTGGAGATCTATTACTAAAGTGTATTTTGTCTTGTTTGTCAATCAACAGTGCTACCCTTTTCTACAGCTGTAAAGAGGTGAATTCGCTAGCAAGGGATAAACACCTGGTGAAGTTTAGCTATGAGAACCATGGTTTCCACTGTCCCTTAATGCTCAGTTGGTTCCTCCGAGCCCTCTCCTCTTGAATATGTAAACCAAGGAAAAGAGAGAGAAAATTTCTAGTTGTAAATTTGTTGAAATAATAAGGAATTACTTTATGAGTTTTCATGCATAAAGATAGACTCTTCTGTGACAACATTAATAGCTGCACAGTGCACAACTATCATTACTAGTTGTGGCTGCGAAGCCCTGGGTCACCCTTAGATGGCAGGAAAAAAATGGAGTTTTCTGCAGCTCTTTACTGCCATCTTGACTATTGCAACGCACTCTACATGGGGCTACCCTTGAAGAACATTTGGAGACTGCAGCTAGTGCAGAATGCAGCGGCGCGTGTGGTGATGGGTGTCCCTAGATACACCCATGTGACACCCATCCTTCGCGAACTGCACTGGCTGCCTATAGGTCTCCGAGCGCAATTCAAGGTGTTGGTGATTACCTTTAAAGCCCTACATGGCTTAGGATCAGTTTACCTCCGAGACCGCCTTCTCCAACATACCTCCCTAAGACCGATTAGAGCCCACAGAGTTGGTCTGCTGGTGGTCCCGTCAGCCAAACAATGTCGGCTGGCGGGCCCACGAACGAGGGCCTTCTCTGTGGCAGCACTGGTTCTCTGGAATACACTCCCCCCCGAGATCTGCATTATTCCCACCCTGCCAGCCTTCAGAAAAGCAGTTAAAACATGGCTTTGTCGACAGGCCTGGGGCCAATGATTTTAATACAACACCGATCATTCTTGGCCCCATGAATGATTTATTGTATGGGTTTTTAAATTGTGGTTTTTAATGTTTTTTTAATGTTTTAATATCTATTGTTTTTAATGCTTTTTATATTTGTTGTTGCATGTGAATTTTTACTGTTGTGAGCCGCCCAGAGTCTCTGTGGAGTGGGCGGCATACAAATGCAACTAATAAATAAATAAATAAATCTAGTGGTCACCCAGAGTTCGCAACACCAGCAACATTAACATTAGGACATACAGTAGTAGGCATTCTCTTTCTCAGTCAAATCAAAATGGTCAAATCAAATATTTATTAAGGTGACGAATCAGCATATTAAAATGGAAAGACATTTGCCAAGTTGTCACAGTCAACTCTTACATTCAGCAAAGACCTGTACTTAATGCAGTGCTTCTCAATTATTTTCTGTTACGCCCCCCCTAGGAAGAAGTAAACATTTCGCGTGCCCCCAACTCTCCGCCGGGACGATTGTTTGCAATATTCGGCACATTTTCGCTGAAAAAACTCAAGCGGCTTATCAGCGTGATTGGGGTGTAATGTGTTTAAGTGACGCCTTAATTTATTTGGCTTCATGCTGTCCGCTGCCAACATTTTTAGACACAGTAAACATACCGGTCTTTCCCCGTCTCCCACCGTAGTCACAGTGAAGCCAAGCACTACATACGCTTCGTCATATTTCGTCTTAGCTTTCCGGAGACTTATGTTTGTCTCATTATCTCCGTCTCTCTCCTCCTTTCTTTCCATCCCTGTTAAATATTTTTCCATGGTGTCTCTTAAGGGTTTGTTATCTGCACTTCATATCTCCTGCTCTGTGCTGTGTGCTATTGTTCGGTGCAAAAAACCCCTACTCCCTGTGGCAAAAAAAGGCACACTCCCCGGGGTCATGCGCCCCCCCTGGCATCACTCCGCCCCCCCCCTGTGGGGCCCGTTCCACTATTTGAGAAGCACTGACTTAATGCAATACCTAGAGGAAGAGCTGGGGAAAGTTAAACTGCTCTCCTTATGTGCTGTGATGGTCCCAATAAAAATATTCACGCAGCACATACCTACTATTACATTACCATCTAATTGCCACTCAAATATATAACTCCTCCCAAGGTCAGTGTAGCCTGAAGGTTTAAATAGCTGTGATGCTAGGTTTGTTGCTCCAAAGTCAGTCTTTATAATTTTATGTTCTCTCCCTAATAGCACTTGAATGTCTTTGGTAGTGCCAAGAGGTTATAAACAGGATTCTTGGAAGAGAAAAACTTCGTGTTGAGGAATCCTCTTCCTGTGGACAAACCTGGTTCTTGAAAATCTTGCACTTGGGTTTCTATCTTCACCTTTATACTTTGGCTTTCAGCTACATTTTCTACTTGCCTTCTGTTTTTATGTTCTTACTGTGGTTCTGAGGATTATTCTCATTTTCTCTCCTTTGCCTGAAGGTGGATTGCTATTTTGTGATCCCCCCCCCATAAGCTTTCTCTGATTGCACCAATGAGATTCATATTGCTACACTTTGGCACATTTGTTTGCCAAAATGTGGCAGCAGTTTTCCAGTGAAATTAGATGGCGAACCACTGTTCAATAGCTGGAAAGCTAATTTAAGCCTAACTTTGTTTTCTTTTGCTTGGGAATTGGTGGGGTGTGGGTGTGTTCAACTCTTTTGCCCAGAATTAAACTATTCTGCTCACAATTCATCATTACCCGGTGTCTGATCATGCTGCATGTGGTCCCTGCCCACAGTGGATCTCACCAAAAAATACAGCAGAGAGGACTTCTTCGAATCTTGGAGTGATCTGTGTACTATGAGAGAGACATGGTAATCAATGCAAAAAGGAATGGGAATCTAAAACATTCTTCCCAAGATGCTTTCCATTCTGGTTTGGTATGATGGGATCAGTAATGTGTGGTGGACATAAACTGAAGAAGGCTGGACTAGATAGATTTTTTTGTTCTGTTCTGCAGATTTTTTTTCTTAATTTTTAATGTTCTTAATTTTTTTCTTCCAAAAGAAAACCTCAGACAGTAACTTATGGTCTTCCAATGAGTCCTGGAATTCATTCTTCACCAACCTCAGCCAGCCAGGATATTAATAACTACCGTATTTTTTGGAGTATAACACACAGTGGAGTATAAAACGCACCTTAGTTTTGGGGGAGGAAAACAAGGAAAAAAGGCCTCTGCCTCCCAGCAATTTGCCAAACAGCAAACAGCACAGATGATATACACTGTTTGCTGTGTATTTCTGTGCATGTGTGCCTGACCCATAGAAATAGCAAAGAATTGGAGAAATGTACATAATGCCAGAAAGTTTTCTTAAATGTAATCACACTAACTCCTCCCAATTATTTAAATAGATCTACTCCAAACATGACTAAGTCAGGGTTCAACTCAGCTGCCTTATCTTAATACTAAACAGGACACTGTTACATTTCAGATTATACTTTTACAGATCTTTAATTTGATGTGGCTTTCTGGAAGTATACATTCTCTGCTATTTAAAAGAAGATACTGGGCCTCTTCAGATCAAGCATTTATTTTAAAAAGCTTCTTCATTTTGTTAAGTTGTCTAGAACAATAATAAAGCAGTCTTTAAAAAATAAGTTAATAATTTGAACGTTCTATAGACATTTATAGTTATTGACTTACCTCCTTGCAGTTTCAGAAGTCCAACATTGCCAGCAGTCTACCTCCCAGCAATTTGTCTCCTTGCAGCTACCGTAGTTAGTTTCATTTTAACACATGGCTTGCAAGCCTCAGGCAGCTGTAGGTTGGGAGGCAGATAATCACTTCCTTGTGCTAATCAGGCTCTGCCCTGTTTGCTGCAAAGAAGTAAATTGCTGGGAGGCAGAGGCCAAAGGGTGGGGGTGGCTGGGTGGTGCTACATTCAATGTATAAGATGCACCCAAGTTTTCACCCTCTTTTGGGAGGTAAAAAGGTGCATCTTATACTCTGAAAAATACGGTAAGCAATTGAGAGCTGAGTGAGGTGTACTTAGCAATCAAGGGGTTGGATTTGGACTGGGGAAAGCCAAGTTCAATTCCAGCCTTAGCCTGGAAGCTCACTGAGTGACGCTGGGCTATTCACTCTCACACAGCACAACCTACCTCACAAGGACAACAAGGTTGCTATTGCGGAGAAAATTTGGAGCAAGGAGTTCTGTGTCTGCCACCTTAAGCTCCTGGAGGAAAGATTGGATATAAATGTATCAAATAGTTAATAAGAATTAATACAACGAGAGTTGGAGTCCAATAGCAGCTCTAGGCTACAGTTTTCTTACTCCTGCACTAAAGGATACCCTGATCCCTCTCCATTTCCAGCATACACTTAGAGCTTAGTAAGGAACGTGGAGTAGAAGCAAGTAGAAAGGAAGGGATGGGTGTTGGGCAATAAGTTGTAATTTAAATCTTCTTGGAAGACACAAATAATAATAATAATTTGCTTTGTGCTAACC
Source organism: Diadophis punctatus similis (assembly GCA_023053685.1). Taxonomy (NCBI): domain Eukaryota; kingdom Metazoa; phylum Chordata; class Lepidosauria; order Squamata; family Dipsadidae; genus Diadophis; species Diadophis punctatus. The sequence continues at coordinate 44,817,098 of JALIGW010000003.1, forward strand.
AAAAATAAGAAATGAAAGTTCACGCTTCGCTAGATGCATCTGCCTGTGAAAATTTATTTTATTTAGCAATTCTAATGGGTCAATTAAAATATATTAGCATGACAATTTCATTTCTTTTCTGATCAGTTACAAAGTAAACAGACAAATTTAAACCCTTAAGCTGTGAAACAACCTTCAAAATATCTTAAAAAGAATGTCAAGAGGGAACGAGCTTATTACTGTTACTGCTATGCATCTCATAAGGTGGTCCTTGGGTCTTTCCAGACAAAGGTCCTGATAAAGCTTGATCTTTACCTGGAGACTAAAAATCAAAATTCCCATTTGCTATCCACACATCAGGTGTCAGGCCAAAGCCATCTTTGATTGGAGACTTTGGCCTGCCACACTTTATGCTTTAGAATGTATTCTTGCTGTAGGAACTTGGGAGGGGTGACTGCATGAGGGATGTAGAGATGTAGCCATAACAAATTCCTTCTAGATTCTCAAGGTCATCCTTTGTTCAGCACCTGCCCGGAAGCTGATGGGAGTAACAGACACGTTGGCAAAAGACGACTGGTCAACTTGATGAACTTGTGGGTGTAGGAACAAGGGAATGAACTTTAAAGTGGGTGGCAAAACCCTCATAGCTTTAGATTCGGGTTTCTTACAGACGTGCCAACATGGCTCTGTTAATAAATTGGAACTTTGAGGAATACTTTGCCTCGGACTCTGATTTAGTTTTGGATGCTATTTGGAACCCTGACATCAGGAGTATAACTAAGCCTAGCTAATATGTAGTGATAATGTTGGCCTTGGACTGAGCAAAGCCAGACTCAAATCCCACTGACCACAATGCTCACCAAGCCTAGTTAGTATCTCTTAGCTCAACTTACTTCACAGGGTTGCAGTGGAGATAAAACGAGGTGAAAGACACCACTGTGAGATCTCAGAGAACAATTAAAATATAAATGCCATACAAGCAGAGCTTCCCCCTGGGCACACCTCACTAAGCACCATCTACAGAATGGCATGATACAGCCAAACGGACTCTTATGTTCCTGAACACTCAAGGTCCCAACATGTTCCTTCTCAGCACAGCTTGAAGCCAGTATTCTCACCCTGCTTTCTATTCCATTTTTGTTTTTGAAAAAGGAGGCAGCTGAAGCAGACAGCAAGTGATTTGCCGTGCTTCTGCAACATGCCTAAAATCATCTTTAATTCCTGTCATCTTCTCAATCTGGATAGAAATCCCACTGCTCTTACTCTCATCCATTTCAAGAGTGTCCCTTTGAACCACCATTTAAATTATGGCAATTGCTGTATTTGCAGTTGTTGGTCGCTTCCAACTGGACTGGACTACAGCAACTCTGGGATCTATCTTACTCACTCTCCCCCCCCCCCCGCAATCTGCTTCAAGCACCTCTCCCTTGCTATTTTTAAAATACAAAACTGAGTTGCTCTTTTGAATTGCAAAACTGTTATAATCATTAAGAAGAATGCAGACCATCGCAGAAGGAGTCTCTCTGTGTTCCAGGGAGCTTCTCTGCTTTAGAAGCTCAGAGGAGGAAAGAAAGAAAGAAAGAAAGAAAGAAAGAAAGAAAGAAAGAAAGAAAGAAAGAAAGAAAGAAAGAAAGAAAGAAAGAAAGAAAGAAAGAAAGAAAGAAAGAAAGAAAGAAAGAAAGTTGCTTAGGGCAGCACAAAACTCTGTTACTGGAACAAACGCTGTGGCACACAACAAAGGAGGGTTATTTCTGCCATGCCATTCATGCGTCCCACAGGACAACTTTTCCTATTGTGTCTGAATTGCAAATTGTCCTGTCTGTACCTGCTAAAAATTATGCTGCTGCTTTGTTGTGTCCTTTCACAGGGGGCTATTTTATCCTTAGTGGGGGAAATGGATTCAACAGCTCAAAAAGGCCAGACCGACTACACTTAGATCATTGTCATCTGGAGCCCTCCATAACATTCTGGAAAGGAGGCAGGCTTATTGCACTGTAACAGCTTCCTAGATCTCTCTTTATCTATAGGCCCTATATGGTGCAGAGCCAGAGTATCTTCAGGACCGTCTCCTACCATATACCTCGCTACGACCAGGTAGATCTTACAGGGTTGGCCTGCTACGGGTTCCGTCGGCTAGACAATGTCAGATGGCGGACCCGCGGGCGAGGGCCTTCTCTGTGGCGGCCCCTACTTTATGGAATCAGCTACTCCCCGAGATCCGGACTATCCCCACCCTATTGGCCTTCAGGAAAGCTGTGAAAACCTAGCTTTTCCAGCAAGCCTGGGCCTAATAGATAATAGATGTAGGCCCATGAGTGTTTGAATGACTGAATGTTTTTAACGTTTTTATTGTGTTTTTTAACCTTGTTTTTTAATTGTTTTATATTGATATTGTTTATATTGTTGTTAGCTGCTCAGAGTCCCTGCTGAGTTGAGCAGCATACAAATCATCATCATCATCATCATCATCATCATCATCATCATCATCATCATCATCATCATCATCATCTAAAACAGGGGTCTCCAACCTTGGCAACTTTAAGACTTGTGGACTTCAACTCTCAGAATTCCACAAGTCTTAAAGTTGCCAAGGTTGGAGACCCCTGATCTAAAATATACTTTTTTTTCTGATGCCTTCAAGTCAATCCTGGTTTGCTAATGTCTTCTTCCTAGGGCTGAGAGAGAGTGACTAAGACTGGTCTAAAATTTGCAGCCTCTTGGTTTCTAGTTACTGTAGATGACTTAACCATTACTCTGAACTGGCTTGTATGTGTCTGTGTACACACACACACACACACACACACACACACACACACACACACACACACACACACACACACACACACACACACACTTATATATACCATGCATTGCATATCAAAGGGACTTTCTCCCCCCTCTCCTTTCTCTCACATTATACAAATGGGAGGTCATCCATTGAAACCAAACCCAGAGACCATCAGGACTGACCGAAGACAGACTTTTTCATGCAATGGGTGGACAAATTCTGGACCTTCCTGCCAGCCCATGTGGTAATGGCAGCCAATTTGGATGGTTTTCAAAGGGAGCCAGAGATTATCAAGGGAGCACCCAGATGGTGGTGTTTATCAGGCACTGAGCTTTAGTAATCAGATGGAGTAGACACACTCCAGGTCCCGTCCCTTAAACAATGCCATCTTGTCAGACCGAAGAAGTTTACCTTTTCTACTCCAGCCCCTGCCCTGGGGAATACCAACTCCTGTAACCTTCCAGAAAGTTACCTCAAGCATTGGGATAGGCTAAGGTCGGAGGAGAGTTTGGTTGTGGCGCCAGGTTTTTTTTTTTTATTGTGCCTTGTTTTTATATTTTGTGCAATATTGTTTTATGTTATGGTTGTGAGTCACACAGAATTCTAAGATAGACAGCCGTGTAAATATTTTAAATAAATAATAACTCTGGGAAATAGCGGCCGTGGAAGTGCCTCCCCACATACCTCAAGCCCAGGCGAGGCAGAGTTGCTCAGAATTCTTTTTCTATTTAATATACTACTACTCCAAACTCTAAAACACCACTTGGCAGGATATGACCACTGAATTTATTAGTGCCTTGGATAAGAAAATGGAGAACCCTGTAGAAAGAACTTTTTTTTTCCTATACTCCATGAGAGGGTAGAACATAGATATTCCGAATTTTGCTGTTCAAACATGATAATCATATTTGCAACACATTTGCTTCCTGATTCCCCCCCCCCATGTCCTGATCTTTTTAAATTGTGAACTGTGCTTTATGTTTTAATCTCCTATGTATTTTGATTATGATATGTACTTATCTGCTCTTTTACTGCCATATTCCTTGCCTTATATTTATTCACAGTTTTGCTTACCTTGTTGTATACAGTCCTAGGCAAGTTTAACTGAAAGGAATAAAATGTTTCATAAATAATCATGCTAACCATTTGAATTAATAGCTTCTTTCTGTTCCCCCCCCCCTCTAAGTTTGAGGCCAGAAAAACTAAATTACAATATATTTTTTATTGAAAAACAATAATTGTTTCACCCTGCAAATTCATGCAATGTTCTCCCAAGCAAACGCTATTCATAACTCAGCTCAGGATGGCTACATGTTCTAATTAATGAAGAGAAGCCCTGTATCTGAAGCTATTTTCCGCTTGTAGAACCATTCAGTTTAACTATGCTGGGGCCTCAAAGCTGCTTTTCAAAACCCAGTATGGGACAGAAATCCATATTAGCACATAGGCCACCTGATCACACTTTCTTTCATTATGATGAGATGTACAACTATTTAAATCATGGCAATTGCTGTATTTGCATCTGTACCAGTAGTGGGTTCTAAAACCCTTTACTACCTTCTACACATGCACAGAAGCATCCTGGGTCGGTGGGCAGAGCCTCCTGCCACCGGCGCTACCGGTTCTTAGAACCGGGCCGAACCGGGAGCAACCCACCGCTGATCTATACATACAAATGACACACAAACCTGCATATTTTTTTGTCCTTGGTATATGATGATGTAGGAAGTTAGCACCCACCCCCTCCTAGAAAAATGAAATATCCTAGGAAACACTGAAAAAAGGAAAGAATATGTTTCCCTGAATGAGGAATGGAGAAACATGTTTTAAATACAAAGCAGCTTCCTGCAGCTCCCTGCCCCCCTCCTTCAGATCCAGGGTGATGGGATTAAGATCTTCCCCCTTAGGACATCAGAGGATTAGCCCTCCACCACCTGGAAAATTACCAGCACTCAAACAAACTTGGGAGACAGCCTAAAAGGCTAGCTAAAAACCCCGCCCCTAGGGGGGTTCTGACCACCAATTGGAGGGCATTACATATACAGGAACAGGAAACTAAGAGGTGGGGCCCAACAGAGGTCATAAAACCAAGGGACTCAGCATCTTCCCTTCCCTTTTTCTCTTCACCTACATCTGGAAGCATGTGATCTACCTTTTCTGTACAGGGGCTCCTGCCATGTGCTCCTGTCCACCATTAAACCTTCTTTCCAAGCAACTTCCATGAATCCAGTGTCTTTTTCCCCACTTGGAACTGAACCCAGAAGGATATTCCTTACAACAATGAGTAAATGGCTACTCTTAATTGATATCCCTGAATGAATTATTGCACTATTCCTTCTATTCCTAAATCTCCTTAAACTAGTTTTCTCCAACCTGATGCCTACCAATTGTATTGGTCATGCTGGATGAGAATTCTGAATCCAAACATCAGAAGGCATACTGGGGGAAGATGTTTGAGGGTTATTTTTCATTTTACACAGTTTAAATGGAGGATGTGCCTATTGAATTTACACTGGATTTTTCTCCCCACCCCCCATTTATAAGTCTCCCTCAAGGATCAGTTTGAAACTCTGGGAAAAGCAGAGGTACCATTGCACCGGTTTCCTTTGGTTTGAGCTGCAATTGATGGAAGGGTAGACCCTTGTCTGAGATTCTGCAGGCCAACTTTAGACCCACAAGCCAGTTCTTCCTCCCCGTTTTATGCATCCTTTGGGAGAAACAGGGACTGCATAAAGGTGCTGCAAAGAACAGAAATCAGTCCTCACCTCAATTATCAGTGAGTTCATATTACCTGAGTAAATGTATTGTAGAAAAATGGACTATCAGTGTCCCTTTAAAAAAATCTGCATGATATGTAATTCAGACAATTATTTCCCAGGTTTTTCATTTCCTAAAGCTTAAATAAGGTTAATTGTCACAGCTACATACACTCAGACTGTGGGGACAATTTAGAAAAGGAAATCCTAGAGTCTCTTCTGTGGAAACAGCTGTAGAAACAGCACAGCAATATGGAACTAAAATCAACACTTTCATTTTTAAAGATGCTTGAAAACCAGATGTGGGATTTCAAGAAAAAAAAGGTGAATGAGGCTTCCAACTAGTTCAAATTCTGAAATCCACACAAAGATCACCAAATTATACAGTTGGAAGGGAACAAAAGGCTGAATTGAGCTGCTTTCCCTGCTCAGTGCAAGATCCATTAGAGCAGGGGTGGCCAAACTATGGTTCTTTGAGGATCTGTGGACTTCAGTTCCCAGAATTCCTGAGCTAGCCATGCATGCATGGCTGGCTCAGGAATTCTGGGAGTTGAAGTCCACAGGTCCTCAAAGAACCATAGTTTGGCCACCCCTGCATTAGAGCATTAGACCAATCTCAACATCTTTAAAATGGGTGTATCTCAGTTTCCAGAATCCCCCAGCCAGGTTGAGAAACATTGCACTGGAGCATCTGATAAATGACCCACCTTGCGCTTCCTCTTTGACTTTAGAAAACATTCTTTTGCAGGTGTTTATATGCTGCTTAACCATTTTCATGTTCCGCAACCAGCCTTACCCCGTTTTTGCCCATAGATCTCTCCTCAGACCATTAGAGTGATGCCTGCCCATATTGCAAAATTCCTTAAAAATGGCATTAAATGACATGAGGCTCTTGGATCCAATGACCTCGGAGGAGCTACCCATAGCACCTTCCCAAAACTGAATCCAGGAATCCTTTCAGCAAACCATGACAGGTGAAGAACTCAGGTTGTTCAAATTTGCAATTAAAGAGGCTGCTTGAATTCTGGCCATGTACAGTGACCTCCCATCACCCGCTTTTATTTCTGAAATTGTTGGTTTCAGCTACTTCATCCCGTGCCAGGGGTCACGGCACGTGAACGAGCTGAGCCCTCCTCTAAGGCAGCTTGCTACATGGACAGCGTTGCATCTCTTCTAATCATGAATCTTGATCTATGAATACTGACAGCTGACTGATTGGAGAACATTTCTGGCTGGCTGTGTGGGTGCTCCATACTATAATGAGTATTAGGGAGGTATTAAGAGGTAATGCCAGAAGAACAGAACAGTGTCTCATACTAATACTGTCACGCAGTGATTTTTTATTGCCTGTTATATGTATATGCAGGGAGCTGCATTCCTATTCATTATAATGGTTTATTCCTGAGCACGTGATTGATATGTTCTTGTACGCATGTGTGCATTCCATTCTTTCCTTCTGTTCCTGGCTTCCATCGAAGGAAGACCGATTTTTATATCAGAAATGTAAACTTATGAGGATTTATTGTTTTTGTACCGAAATAAATATTTTTACTTAGACTTTAAACTGCGGTTTCTTTTCTAATGTCTGATGTCCGGGAAAAGATCAAACTTCTCCTTTGTGAGATTAATTATCACCTCTGTCAAATACCTTCTTTTCAGCAACATAAATTCTAAGCAGAACCAACACATTTCCCATTTTATCATATAGTATTACAATCCCTTTATTCCAACTGTACCTAATGATAGATGATCATTGCATCTGACAGATGCTGGTGCAGCAGAGTGACAGCTGCCCTTTGATTAAGGATCTGCTTTCAGGCTATCCATAGAACTGTTGGAGTCAGCCCAACAGATGGAAACTATACCCATGCTTCACTGTAAAAGAAAACATGCCCAAGAATGGCTCCCTTTGAAAAAAAATATATGATTTTCTTCTTAAATCTACTGCAGCATTTGGTTTGAATATCCTTCTGTGAGAATGGGGGGAGGGGGCACAACTAATGTAAAATTCCAATAAAATAGGCATTTATACAAAAATGTTCAGAATCAACAAGAGCCAAGAGTAGCATCTGACTAGGCCAGAGGTTTTCAACCTTGGCAACTTTAAGACTTGTGGACTTCAACTCCCAGAAGTCTTAAAGTTGCCAAGTTTGAGGACCCCTGGACTAGGCAGTGCAAGCAGTGCAAGCAGCAAGATTTCAGAGGTTCTTTGGCAAGGGAAACACGTCACACAATTTCTATACTCCCAATTGTCTTGTACAAATAAAAATAATCACCTACTTGAGCAGAGATGTCAGTAGGGTATAGCCAAGAAAGTCAAGATGACAGCTGTGAGGGTGAGATTGAAGCACCATTTTTGTGTTTGTATCACCTGTGTGTGTCACACATAAAATCAGATAGTACTTCAATTGTGTTGTCACCGCCACCATCTTGACTTTCTTGACCATCGACTGCAGAAACCCTGGCCCTGAGATTGGGAAGGCAAGCTGTCAGCCTTGCATTTCCATGAAATGGTCATTCTCCAGGCCTGATGCCATGGATTTCTTATGTATCCATTTTTCTACTTCTTTTTATGCACTTGAAACTCAGCCAATTGACAGAACCATAGAGTTTAAAAGGACCTCAGAGGTCATCAGGCCCAGTCTTCTGCACATCACAGGTTTCGCTACATTATCCCCAATGGATGACTATCCATCTGTACCTCTGTTGGAAAACCTCTAGTGAAGGCGGAAAAACATTCTACGTGGTAATCAATTCCACTGATTGATAGCTCTTAGTGACTAGAAGTATTTTCTAAACTGCATCTCCATCCTTGAAGTTGCATTCCAATAAGTCTAACCTTATTCTTGAGAAAGGAGAGAATTAGTCCAAAACCTCTACAAAGTGTCAGCCCTTTAGATATTTGAAAAGAGCTATCACGTCCCTTTCAACCTTCTACAAATCTAAACGTATCTACTAGTCTTTTAAACATTCCTCATAGGACTTAATTTTATAGTCCTTTCACCATCTTAGTAGCCCTTCTCTGGACTTGGTCCTGTTCATTGGTCTTTTTTTAAACTGGGTTGTGCAGACCTAAATCTGGAGCTGAGGTGGCGCAGAGGTTAGAGTGCAGCACTGCAGGCTACTTCAGCTGACTGCTAGCTGCAGTTCAGCTGTTCAAATCTCACCGGCTCAAGGTTGACTCAGCCTTCCATCCTTCCGAGGTCGGTAAAATGAGGACCCAGATTGTTGGGGGCAATATGCTGACTCTGTAAACCGCTTAGAGAGGGCTGTAAAGCACTATGAAGCAGTATATAAGTCTAAGTGCTATTGCTAAGTGCTAATCCAAGCAAGGCCTGATGAAGGCAGAGTAGAGCAGGATAATCCAGATTCTGTGCTTTTCAAGATGTTGTTGGTCTTCTCTGCAACTGTACTACACTATTGAGATGTGTTGAGCTTGTGATTCCCTTGCACCAGATCGTCTCCGTTCTGTACATGTGTCTTTTGTTTTACCTATTATCCTCTATAATTACAAGCACATCCCTTGAAAGCTATTTTGTATATTTGTGACAGGACTAGACGGATGTCAAAAATGAAGGTGGCAGAAATACAATCATTACAGAAGAAACAAGTTTCTCCAGAGTGAGGACAGAAAGCTGGTGTGTGTCACAGACCTTGTTTATGAATGGGGGAGTGTGGGGAGGTTCATCTTTAATTTTATTTGTCTTCTTCCATGGAACTCAAGGGGACATACCTATATGTCATTCATTCAGGCCCTGACCTACTTAGTTTTATGATATACGTCTTCTATGGGGAAAACACATACCGTATTTTTTGGAGTATAAGACGCATCTTTTTCCTCCCTAAAAGTGGCTGAAAATTTGGGTGCGTCTTATACTCTGAATGTAGCTTTTTCGGAGCTTTTTTCCCAGCCCTAACTAGGTGCTAACGATCTTCCCAGCTCTTACCTTGCAGGCTTTTTCATTGTTACTCTCTCCGAAGAATGTTTTTCCAGTCCTAAGTCTTTGCAGGGTTTTTTTCATTGCTCTACTTGCTCCGAAAAAGTTTTTTTTTCCTAGCCCTAACCAGGTGCTAATGATCTTCCCTGCTCTTACTGGCTTGCAGGCTCTTTCATTGTTACTCTCTCTGAAGAATGTTTTTTCAGCCCTAAGTCTTTCAGGGTTTTTTCTCATTGCTCTACTTGCTCCGAATAAGTTTTTTTCTAGCCCTAACCAGGTGCTAATGATCTTCCCAGCTCTTACTGGCTTGCAGGCTCTTTCATTGTTACTCTCTCCGAATAAGATTTTTTTAAGCCCTAACCAGGGGATAAAATAATGTGCTGAAGCTGACCAGACTAAGGACGTTAGCCAGATGAATACCTGGTAGGAAGATTTTTTCCTATTTTCCTCCCCAAAAACTAAGGTGCGTCTTATACTCCGGTGCGTCTTATACTCCGAAAAATACGGGTAAACTGTTTTTCTGTTTACAATCTTCATATTAATATTCTGTAAATTAGGTCAGCAAATAATACTAATTCATTCATTCTCTATTGTCTCAGGGCAAGTAAGGGCAATTTGGAAACTTGTGAATTAAACTGCCCCATTATATTTTATGCAGAGAAATTCCCTAATACTAATCACAAGTATACCTAGACATAATTGTGAGGCTGCAACAAAGGGCATCTAATTCATCAATGTCTTCAGCAGTAGTCATCTTGATATTTGTACGTCTCACAAACAGACTACAAATAATGTAGATTATTAGCAAGTAATCGGCAGTTTAGGAGATGGCATATAGCTCTTGATTATAAAAGGTTCCGTTCTAAAGCCATGTCCACAAATACAAATTGTATAGTCTAACGTAATGACCTGATTCACAAAAGGCAGGAGGGGAAAAATGACTGGATCCCCACAATACACTGAACCACCAACTACCCAATCCCATTTTAGCCTAGTTTGGCATGCTGAGTACAATGTGGCTGAGTCGCAAATCATGTTCAGAAAAGATCTCACATTCAATCAACAAGTAAGGACAGGACGGCTGGTTGGATTTAATGCTCAGTTCATCGACTGACAGAAATTCATTAGACAACTTTCTAAAGAGCCATTTGAACCTTTTCTAATTTCAATGAACACAACTGATGGTCCAAGATGCTGGCAGAGGGATATGCATCTTTCCTCTCATCCATAAAAAAAGTTCCAAGGTCACAAATCCTTTGACTGTCCTATCCAAATATATGGTTTTGGTAGAAAGTTCAACCACTACAGTTTTACCACCAGACATTTGTTGAAACACTGTAGTTCTAATTTCCTAATATCTCACCATGGTAAATCATGGTTCATTTTTCTTTTTGCTTCTTGTTAAAGAAGAGTCATCATGCTTCAGAGCTCGCTCTCTAGAAGCTAATCCTTTGGGGAGCTTTCTAGCGCATGAAGAACACTGATCACAAAACATTGGGATGCCATTTGATATATAGCAGGCAGAATCGCGTCCCCTATAATTTGGAATAGCACTAGTTAGGTGGGGACATAGAGTGCAATACCTGTAACATAAGAACTGAAGTGTTAAAAGATCATTTTCATTTGTCATCATGAAACAGTGAAGTGTGTGTTGCAGACAGTATAAGCACCTGAAAATTGCTTCCCAGAATAATGGCTACTAGACTCACCAATTAATATTACCTCTAGCTGTATCAGGCTACTGTTCCTATAATTTCTCCTCACCTTCTCTTCGTGTTCAGGCTCAATGTGCGTGGTTCGTTCTGTTTTTCTCAACAGAAAACTTTCTTGCATCTGACTATCACCACCACTATAGATTCATAGCAGCTGTTCCTTCCATGAAGAGCAAAGTCTGAGACCCTCTGTGCAACCCCACCTTCAGCTCCCCAAAATAGTGCTGCTTGACTACAATTCTTAATGTAACTGAAGAAGAAAATCACATACAAAGATCAATACCTTTATTTAATTTTCTTAATTTTGAACCCAAGTCTAAACTTTGACATTCATTCAAGGTTCATTGAACCTTCTTGTGACAGTTCTGGTCCAACCTACTTGTCACTCAAGAGGGCAAGTGCCACCTCAGCTGGCAGAAGGTCATCTACCCCTAGCTTATCTTACTCTCAAACAGTGGCACTCAGACCTCTAAAGGCCAGTCTTCTGCATTTCTCCAGATGCTTTTTAATCCCCATGCCATTTCCCAGTAATGAAACACACCACAGGCACCTATTTAAGCCATAAAAAGACAAGCCTCTGACTTGTCCTGTTCAGAGGAAGAAAATGATCTTTTATTGTTCTGGTGTCTCCAGATGAACCCTGTGTGGCTACTTGGAGACTTCCCAGCCCTTTCTCCAGCTTCCCTTGGCAAACTTAATTGAAGAGTCTGTTCTGCTAAAGAGCAAGGCTTCCTGGACCTTCAAGGTCATTCTAATTGCTCCCTTGTGTCTTAAACAGCCTCTGTTTCAACCCATTTTTGCAAGAATGATAGAATTTCTCAGTTCAGTGGTTCAGATAATCCCTCTGGTCTCAGAAACAAACAGCAGTAATAAGAGACTCTAATGCCCTAGGAACTTATTTCAGATTTCTCAAACTTTCAGCAGGTTTCTCATTTCAGGGAGCCAAAATGAGAAGCAACTAACCTTGAAGGACATTCTTGCGGCACCATCCCTTGTTGCCTGGGAGGTGAGTGGCGATTTCCAGCATGCCTCCTGGTTAGTGGCTGAAGCAGGCATATAGTGGCATCCATCACATCTCTCCTTTGGGCAGCAGCCAGTTCCCCCCCCCAACCCCAGCTGAAGTGCAAAACAAAGGGAAATGGATCAGAATCAGGTGAGCAGGGATGACAGGGAAGCAAGCCAGGGAAAGAGAGGTCAGCCAAAGTTTTTCCCTTTGGCCCTGCGATGTTGGCTTTAAGCCAGTTTGCCCAGCTGCCGTAAATCAACCACCCCAGCAAAATGAAGCTAATATTAGAAAAGCTCATTTTCATTTTAATGTAAGCTTACCTCATTCCACGCCTCCGGATGAGCATAAGAACTGAAACCATCATTTTTACTAGGTTATTTCACAGTGATGGTGCCAATTCTTTTTGTTATTTGTAGTAGTCTTCTTGAACTTAGCTGAAATTGAATTGTTGTTACCAATAATGTAGTTGTTGAGATATGTCAATTGTACCACAACTGTTTTAGTTGATGGAATTAAGATTCATTTCATAAACTGCCAAGCTTTGTTGATATCTGCCAATCGGTAAATCAAAAGTAGGACTACTGTATATGGACTGTAAAAACCACACAACTACTAGATGGCAGAGAAGAGGTGTGTTATATACCCTTTACTGCCATCTAGTGGTCATCTGGAATTCTGAGTCTAGGATTGCTCTATAACTGAGCTGCAAAATTCATTGTTGTTTAATATATTATGGGTCATTACAGGTTTGATCCTAATTCAAGTAATATATGTAACAATGTTAAAGGTCTCCCAGACTGATGTTTTTTCATTGTGGCTTGAGTATATCTTCTGAAAAAGAAACTTCTATTTCTCAGAACAATTGTAAAATCATATCAAATGTGGACCATTCATTTCACATATATTCAGAAAGATGCACAATGAACAAACAATAAACAATCAGGCTGAAGTGAGAGCTCTAGACTGTGACTGTTATGAAATATTTCTTTTCTCGTCATGTAAGAATTATCCCAGATCTGGGATACCAAATTGGAGAAAAGTTGCTATTCCTGACCCAGGGTAGATTTTACCTCATGAGAAATAGGTTTTTTCCCCCTTATCAGAATCACAGTTGCTATAGTGCTAGATTTGGATGTGTAAACCATTGGTTTATTACATTTATGGCCATTAAGCCTCCACAAACTTCAGAAGAGACATTAAAGCAGCTGAACCTTGTTCAAACTCCTGCGCAGAAGCCTGGAAAAAGCTGTTGCTGCCACTGCTGCTTTAAGAAATCCATTCATTAAGCCTGAAAAAGGTCTAGCTGCTCTAATGAGTAGCAGAGATCTTGTCCTTGCATATGGTTCAAAGCATGTCTTCTGAATCATTTTCAAATCAGTCTTATTAGCCACCATTTTCTAGGACACTGGCATAAAGAAAACAGAGTTCTTGGTTTTTGTTTGGTTTGTTTTGCACATCAGTGAGTTTTGCTCACCAGTTGATTATATCCACTTATTTCAGCTGTCTCACACTTTTTTTTATTGATAGATGATTGACAGTTACTACTGCAATTTTATGCACCCTGTTAAGGAGTTAAGGTGCTGTTAAGCACATACACAGCGAAATGTGTTGTAGTAATGGTGTTGCATTTTGATATGAATGCTATTCGGTCAATAAACAGAATATCTTTAATATGTACAAAATAGTTTTTACTTGAATAGTAGCAAAGTTAAATAGGAAGTCCAAGTCATACACAGGTATTCAGTCAATGCGAAGTTTCTTCTTCTTGCCTATCTTTGTTTTAACTCACAAAGATTACAGCTATCACTTAATTCTATACTATCACAGATAGTTACTCTTCTTCTTCACAGCAATTTCACAAAGTCATAAAGTAATCTACTCATCAGTAAAGCAACAGAGAGTCTTCAATCTGGAACACACCATCAAACACCACTCACCACACTAAACCACCAACCACACTGAGCATGCTCTCTTGCTTGCTTATATAGTAATCATCCACAATGCATTTAAAGCAATATACACATAACAATGATTTGTGGCTTAATCATATATTAACACACCCAATCGTTTGAACAGGGTTCTAACATACCCACACCATAATCACCAGGATTTTGCATCAATTGATTATCTCTGCAGCACGCCAAAAAATTTTGGACATCAGATTTTAACACTTGCGTTGGGCAAAAAGAAAAAAAAAAAAGCAGAAGCCCAGATGTTTTCTTACCTTTTATACTTATGACAATCTTGTGAAGTAAGTAAGATGGAGCAACTGAGAACATGTTCTCTGTGAATGACATGCAGATAAAACTGGGACCTGAGCCTAAATTCTACTTCGTAGGTTCTAAATAAAGGATTAAATATTGTGGAAAGAGGTTCATCCTTCCTGGATGTTGCTTATTGTTCCATCTTCAGCTTTGTTTACACCACAATCTCTATTCAGCTAGACACTACGGCAGGGGTGGGTTTCTCCCGGTTTGGATCAGATCACCCGAACCGTTAGCGATCCGCTGGTGATGTCACATTACTGGATCGGCTGGTGCCTGTCTGTGCGCGCCGCCATCTTTTTTTTTTTTTGTTCAGCAGCTCGAAAAAGGGCCCTCCCGCCCGCCCCCGGGTTAATACTAACCTTTATTTCTTCGCCCGAAGCACAGCTGATCAGCTCCTCAGCTGTGTTTTGGGCTGATTCCAGCTCCTGAACATGCACGGAAACCTAATTGCACGAGGGGACATGCGCAAGTGGAGCGAGCGTGCACACGCAAAACATCGCAATGCGAACCGGTGGGAAAGGTAAGTGAAACCCACCCATGCACTACGGTACAGCTTTAGTTGAGAACTGATGGCTCATGTGATGAGCAGACTTCTCCAGTAACTGCATTTATTTTATTTTATTTTATTTTATTTTATTTTATTTTATTTTATTTTATTTTATTTTATTTTATTTTATTTTATTTTATTATTTTATTTTATTTTATTTTATTTTATTTTATTTTATTTTATTTTATTTTATTTTATTTTATTTTTTTATTTTATTTTATTTTATTTTATTTTATTTTATTTTATTTTATTTTATTTTATTTTATTTTATTTTATTATTTTATTTTATTTTTATTTGTTTGTTTGTTTGTTTGTTTGTTTGTTTTCAAACATGTATAGAATAGTAGTAGTTTGTATAAACATAAGTAAAAAGTAACGATAAAAGAGGAGTGTAGGACAGTAGGACAGGGACTGTAGGCACAGTGGTGCGCTTATGCACGCCCCTTACAGACCTCTTAGGAATGGGGTGAGGTTGACGGTAGACAGTCCAAGGTTAAAGTTTTTGGGTTTTGGGGAAGAAACCACAGAGTCAGGTAGTACATTCCAGGCATTGATCACTCTGTTGCTGAAGTCGTATTTTCTGCAATCGAGTTTGGAGCGCTTTACATTTAGTTTGAATCTATTACGTGCTCATGTATTGCTGCGGTTGAAGCTGAAGTAGTCATTAACAGGAAGGACATTTTGGTATATGATTTTATGAACTACTTTTAGATCAGATCGGAGGCGACGTAGTTGTAAATTGTCTAATCCCAGTATTTCAAGTCTGGTGGAATAAGATAGTTTGTTGCGAGCGGAGGAGTGAAGGACTCTTCTTGTGAAATATTTCTGGACTCTCTCAATTGTATTTATGTCTGATATGCAGGGCGGGTTCTAGACAGGTGAGCTGTATTCCAGAATTGGTCTAACAAATGTTTTGTATGCTCTGGTTAGCAATGTAATGTTGCCAGAGAAGAAGCTACGCAAGATTAGATTAACAACTCTTAGTGCCTTTTTGGCAATGTTGTTAGAGTGGGCTCTAGCACTTAGGTCATTGGATATGAGTACTCCAAGGTCTTTGACAGAGTGAGGGTCATCTACAAGTTCGTTTCCTCCAAGTTTGTATTGTATTTCATGGATAGGACTGTAAATAATGGAGAAACCCCATTCTTCTCTGAATATTTTCTTTGTTAAAGAATCTTTGTAGGGAGATGTTCTTCTATTCAAGAAGGGATGCAAGGAAACCATATTGCACATGAGTACATACTGTATATCCTGGAAGGCTGTCAGAAGATGATGAGACTCTATTACCTACTAGTGATGATATCTGGGTCAGGCTCCAGCTGGTGCTGCTGACAAGTTTGGAAGATGAGTAAGTCCCTCCATAGCTGCCCCAACCTACTGGACAGGAATCCAAAGCTTCCTATGATATCATCACAAAAAGCAGCCTTGGGGTACCCATGTGATGGGTACAAATTGTGTAGGAAATGGCCCATGCATACGTCAAATATCTCTGTACTTCTATATGCATTGTACCAGTTGGAATTGTTCATACAGGAGAGTCACACCTGAGGGTTGAAGTAATGCCTGGAGGCCCATCTGTGTTTGGCATCATGCTGCCATGTGTGTTTGGGCAACATGCAGCAAGGGAGTGAGTGCCAGGAAAAGTCGAATGTTTTCTTTGATCCATTAATCAGCAAATTTAATTGGCAGTAACAAATTTTAATCTGCAAGGTAGAAAATTTAAAGACACACTGACTGATATTAAAGCTATTTTATGGTACTATAATAGCAAAATGAAAAAATAAATTATAACAAGGCCTTTTAACAATGAGGAGTAGCCATTTTTTATTAAATGGTTACTTTATCTTAACATTTTTTTCAGCATGCTAAAAAGTTTAGATGACATGAATATTCATTTAAATTTAATTGATTACTTTAAAGGCAGGGAATTAATAAGCAAAATCTTCTTTGATATTGGCTTTGTTATAAACATTCAGTGACTGAATTGTGATTATTGGGGGTAGAACTATTTCTGAATATCGTAGAGAAAAAATCATAGTACTTTTTAATTAATTGCAAATTCAACGTATCGCACAGATATCTCTGAGGTTTACCTCTAAAATATTTCAAACTGCATTTGGAATCCATTTATTAGTGAAGGTCCATTGAACACAATAGGACTGATTTTTTTTATTAAATATGAATAAAATTGCAGTCATCCTAAAATGGGGATAGAGGAATGGAATGATGGATTGTCTTAATGCTGCATTTGAATAGCATCCAGGCTCTAAGATCTGTTTTTAATGCCTGATTTCAACTATGTAACATGTTAAATAATATATTTCTGAGCCCATGAAAACTGCCTGTCTCAGTGAGACGTTTTGATGAGATAAAACGGTTTAATAGGTAAGGTGTGATATTCAGACAGGTGAAGGTCACTCTGCTCTTCATTTGTGCAAGTATATCCCTTAATGTCAGTGCATGGCATGGATTTGTTTTTGTTTTCTATAAGTATAGTTTTCCCCTTTTAATGACAGTAATTGAGACTGGAATTTTCATCACTATGCAATGCTGTTCTAAAGCTCAATGCAGGGGTGAAATTCAGCAGGTTCTGACAGGTTCTGGAGAACCAGTAGCGGAAATTTTGAGTAACTCGGAAAACTGACAAATACCACCTCTGGCTGGCCCCAGAGTGGGGTGGGAATGGAGATTTTGCAACATCCTTCCCCTGGAGTGGGGAGGGAATGGAGATTTTGCAGTATCCTTCCCCAGCCACGCCCACAGAACCAGTAGGGAAGAATTTTGAATTTCACCCCTGGCTCAATGTCACATGACCATATGCAGTGCTTAGTGATGGATGTCCTGGCAGTCTCCAGTTATAGTCATTAAGCAAATCGCTGTGGGTCCTAAAGGAAGAAGCTCGTGTGACTGCAACTTCCAACTGGCTTCCCCATTGAGTTTGTTGGAAACCAGCAGGGAAACTTGCAAATTGTGAACAAGGTGATGGTCAGAAATCTGGGCCAGTTACTGAGTGCCTGGATCACAATTATGTGACTGCAAGGGTGCGGTGATGTCCAGAACATCAAAACTGGTGTAAGTATCACTTGTTCAGAAACATTGTAAGTCTAAATGGTCACTGAATGAATGGTCATCAATGAAGAACCGCTTGTATTTTCTTTTCATTGGTTTCACATTTGGTTTTCCTGCATAATTTCTTCTCTGCCAAATAAAAAGGTGAATATTACACCAACTGCCAATGGATAAAAGAGCCATAATTATCTTCTAGGACTTTAAACCAATTTCCCCCAGTAATCCTGCCAGTAATCCTTGCTAACAAGACTCAGGTAGAATAACCTGCAAGCAATGACATATAACTTGTCAAATTATTTAAAATGGTCCTGCTATTCATGGTGTCTTTAAAATACACAGAAAGATGCTAGATCAGTGTTTCCCAACCTTGGCAACTTGAAGATGTCTGGACTTCAATTCCCAGAATTCCCCAGCCAGCATTCGCTGGCTGGGGAATTCTGGGAGTTGAAGTCCAGACATCTTCAAGTTGCCAAGGTTGGGAAACACTGTGCTAAACCCTCAAAAGTTCAATAATAGAAGACACACATAGATTCAAAGCCACTGCTCTCATTGTTATATACAAACCCACAATGATGACTCCTTAGAGCCCAAATATTATGACTGCAAATGGTACATGCAACTTTACTAGAAAGTGAAGCGCTGGGGTTACATTATAACTCTAAGGTTGCTGTAATGTATGGGAAGATCAGCAGAAGAACAAGTGATGCAGAGAGGATGAACTGCTAGCCATCAGTTACAGCAATGCTGGGTTGTGCCTTTGGAAGTATTCATTTATATATTTATTTGTTAAATTTATATGGTCACCCATCTCCCCCACGTTCACCCCTGCTCTTTTCTCAGCAGTTCAAAGAAAAACGAAGTCCGATTGCCTCTTGAAAAAGAACCTTGGGATGGTAGTTGAAAGGGTCTTTGGTTTTTCTGCCCTTATTTACCTTGTTCCTGTTTTACAGCCAGCACAATAGCTAATTTTTTTTAAAAAAAAAGTTCTATATATCCATCCCAATTTGCGCAATGACAAAAGAAGCCTATTCACATTCAGGATCTTTCTATCCTTTTTCAATATAGCTGCTGTAAATGTAGAGTCTTAATTACTTGACAACATCTGCTTAGCAGTAAATCAATGCACCCATATAGTTGATTTAGTCAAAGTCTGTGGTCCTGGAGGAACACTTTCAAGGCACACTTGCCAGAGCCACTTATGGGCCAGGCAGCATTAAAAGTCCTCCTGCTCATCCTGGGTTACCCAAAGGCGTCGCGTCTTAGAATAGGAATCAGTTCATGAGCTTGAAGTCAGCTTTTCCCCATTAGAAATTCCAGATGTTTGTGCTGACAGATTCTTTTTATTACTTTTAATGGAGCCCAATTGAAAAAAACCTCTCGCCTCCTTCAATAGATTTTTAAAAGAGATTGGAAGTCAAGCTGTTACGCAAAAGTGCCCTTGGGTTCAGCACAGGAGAAGTTGGGAGAGGGGTATCTCAGACATCTGTCAAACGCAGACCTTTGATAGCTTTTATCTTTCACAATCAGGTGCTTTGCTATGAAATGGCATTCGATCTTTCATTTTTCCTGCCTCATTAATTCACTACATACAGGCATGTGGCACTTTCCAGTAACAGATCTTGAGAGATCTCTGCCCCCAAAAGTTTGCAGTTTGAAACAAATGCAGAAAATAATAAAAGAATGAAAACAGAGGCATGGGAAATACTGTGTGATTGAGTCTTAGTTGATGATCACTTAATTTCGGTTTGTTGACCTCCACATTTCAGTGGTGTAATAACACAAAGACACAACTTGCATCTCAAAGGGCCACAGATAATTGGAAGAAACAAGAACAACTAACAATCACATTGCCCCTTTGCAGGGAAATTGGAGTGACATTTCCTAAAAGAACACAAGTGCTTTTATATGAAAACAACTTTTTATCAACCTCAGATTAACAGAGTTGAAAGCGACCTTGTAGGTCATCTAGTCCAACTGCCCCGCTTACACCATTTCTGACAGATGGCAGTCCAGTCTCTTCTTGAAAGCCTCCAGTGATGAAGCTCCCACACCTTCTGAAGGCAAGCTATTCCATTGGTTGATTGCTCTCACTGTCAGAAAATTTCTCCTTATTTCTAGGTTGAATCTCTCCTTGAATCAAACTTGAATCACCTTTAATCAAACATTATTGATGTCAAAAGCTAAGCAAATTCAGACCGAATTAACATCTGGATGGGAGACCAACAGGAAATACCAAGAAAATATGTATCTATGTAATCATCAAGTCATCTAATTTGGCTAGAGGAAGATTTCACCTTTTCCCTAAAAATGAAGGGAGTGCAATCTTCTCTTAACAATTTATCTTCAAAATTAAGATCATTCTCAAGGAGCCTTACTTCAACATTTGTATAGTTAAGAATGGGGCATTTTATCCAAATTATCTAAAATACATTCAAATGGAATCCTTTTCTCGGCATGTCCTGTTTTCGTTTTCTTTTCTTTTTTCCAATATGTTTTATTATTTTTGGTCTTTCAACATCTCATGTCGTGAGCATTTGCTTTCTGAGTTTCATACATCCATACAATAGTCTTAGAAATATATATGTTTTAAATAGTTACAATTCATTATCATTTCCTTTTTAAAACATCTCTCATGTTTTTCATCTTAATATCTATCTTTTAGTCTTTCCCCCCCTCTTATTTTATTTCTATTTTAATTTCTTTCCCCTATTTTTAATTTCTTTCCCCTTTCCCTACTCTTCTTCTTCCTATCCAACAATCAAAGATGTAGTCTTTTCCCACTTTTTAAATTTCTAATATATATACATACATTTCTAACTTTAAAATATTTTCAAAACTAATTCTTATCTTTTATGTCTCAAACAAATCACATTTCAAAATTACCAAGTTTCATTTCATATTTTCTAATATTATTTTCTAATTTCATTTCTACATACTAGTTCATACATGTGTTTAATACAGGTTATTTTTTCCACATTTTAGCTCTTCTATATTCATATCTTATATTCAAAAGTGTTATTATTTTTACTCTTATCACCACAAAAAACAGTTTATTAAAAATTACTTAATTCTATTAAACTAATTTAACATACACATTCTTATTCTTTTTTATCCCTTATCTTTTACCCTGTTCCATAATTTTAATCATCTTTTCTTTCTCTTTTTGGGTTGCCCCCCCCCAAGTTTCTTTCAACTCTTTCATTTCTATTCTTAACTCCATTTTTTTGCTGTACTCTCTATATTTCTCTCCTCTCTTTTTCCCCCTTTGTTGTTTTATTTTGCTTTTATCTTTTCTCCCCCTTTTCTTTTCCCTGCCATCTATGATCTTCCCCTTCTGTTCCAATTCCTTTTTCACCCTCGATGTTTCCATCATCCCTTTATTATATTTTCTTTCTTGTTGTTGTTTTTCCAGTTCCTCTGTTTTTTCCATTCTTCCAGTGTCCTCAGTAGTTTCCTCATTTGTCTGTTCTGCACTTATTATTCTTTGCATTATATTCTCCAGTTTTAGTTCAATGCAGTCCATATTTTCAAGTATTTCTTTCATTCCTATACGCTGTTCATTTATAATGTCTTTAATATCCTGATGTATCCATTCCATGTCTCTGTTTCCCCTTGTTATCATTTTTACAATCCAACCAAAACTCCAAGGAAAAAATCAGGGTTTAACCACCTCTCTTCCTTCTTTTGGTTTATTCCATTTTAATCAGCAAGAACAAAACTTCCAAGGGCTGCACCCTTCTTTCTTTAAAATGGCATTTGTGCTTCACATTAGTATTATTCCTCTTTGTCATTCTGCACTTTCAATTTCATTAAGTCCAATATGTAAGTAAGTATTTAATAATCAATTTCATTTTAATAAGGTAAAGGCAACTTCCAGTTCAAATGTCAATATTTTTTCTTTAAAACCAAGTATCTTTCCAAAACCACATCTTCTTTAAAACTGCCAACAAAACTTTTTTTCCCCTCTCAGATCTCAAAACGATTTCTTCAAGATTTTAGTATGCTTGTCCCGCCGCTAACATATAGCTTCCGTATTTTTCCCCCTCGTATTTTTTGGGGTCACTTTTTTTTTAAAGGCAACAATCCCAGATCGCAAATCATTCACTTTTCCCTCCTGCTCAGTCTTGTTGTTCTAGTCTTCCTTCGGCTTTGTGGCAGCCATGTTTGCTGCCTCTGCACCACGTCGTAGGCTAGGGGCTTTCCAGTTCAGGAGGGGAAGATGCGGCTCCCTGGGGGGAGCTTAGGTCCCAATCTGGGACCCTCGGGCGTGGGAGTCTTCCGAGCCAGCCGCGGAGCTTGCTTCTGATGCCGCCAAAGGAGAAACCGGAAGTCGGCATGTCCTGTTTTCTTGTTTACCTTCTCTATGGTAGATCAATTTCACTATTATAGAACTATTAACTGAAAATTGACAAGACCCCCCTCTTGGTATAGGTATGGAACACAGTTGTTTGTATACTGGTAATGATTATACATACAATTGTGTAGTCTTGTGATCTAGCCAATGCAATTACCATATTGTGTGCATATTGGTGACAGAGCAGGTTTACATACATGTAGATGGCCACCTGTGTGGTTTGCATTATTCTGATTGTCAGATAAATTTCCTTAGAACTCTTGGGTGTCTGACCAGGACTGAAGTCTTTCATCTGATTGGATGCTGTGAACATTGATCATGGATTGATGAATCTGCACTGTCCCACTGAGTAATTACAGGCCATTCCACAGAGTAACATCATCCATCAATGTCCTGATACAGTAAAGGGGAAAAAAAGCATGCTTGGAAAAAGCTTTTTCTTCCTTGTCCACATTATTCTCCTTCCTTACCCCGGCCAATCTGAATACATTTACTCTTCAATCATTTTATCCACGCACTAAAATTTGAATATATTTCTGAGTCTTTTAAAAATAGGTTGGTTCATGCAGTGATCCACCTAACTTTGAATTCTGTGGTAAGAATATAAAATGACCCCCAATTGGATTATATCAAAGGCTCATTTAGACCAGGATTTTATTTCCATAATGGGCAACTAAATAGTAGCAGGAAGTCCACAAAACTAGGGCTTGAGGGCAATGAGGCCTGTACTCCCCAATGACTATGACCTAGAGATATTGGCTATTTCTGGTAATAAACAGTTGTTATAAATGAAGTCCACTGAATCTGTCCAATCTTTCCCAACTGATAACTATCATTATATTCTAAAGAAGCAAATTAAATAGAATTGGAAGGGACCTTGGATGTCTTCTAGTTCAACCCCCACTCAACCAGAAGACCCTATACCGTGGGTCAGCAACCTGGGGCTCCAGAGCCGCATGCGGCTCTTTGGACCCTCTGCTGTGGCTCCCTATCAGGTGATCCCACCACTGGCTGGCCCCGCCCCTCGGCCTCCCCTCCCAGTTACTCCTCGCCTGGCCTGAGAAAGTAAAGGTGATGGCGGGGGGTGGAGAAGCAGCCAGGGCAGAGACAGAGAGATACAAAGAGAGAAACATAGAGAGATACATAGAGAGAGGGGGGAGAGAGAGAAAGAGAGAGGGGTCAAAGGGGTTTTGTGGTTCCTGGTGTTTTTTAACAACTGGTTCTCTGCCCTAATGACCGGCTGGGTAGGCATGGCTATGGGGTCATGTGACTGGTGGAAGTGAGTGACGTCGAGTTGGCCATGCCCACCCAGGTTTTGTGGCTCCCGGTGGTTTCTTTTCTGTGGGAAACTGGTCCAAATGGCTCTTTGAGTGTTTAAGGTTGCAGACCCCTGCCCTATACCATCTCAGACAAATAGCTGTCCAGTCTCTTCTTAAAAGCCTCCAGTAATGGAGCATCCACAACTTTTGAAGGCAAGTTGTTCCACTGGTTGATTGTTCTCACTGTCAGGAAATTTTTCCTTAGTTCTAGGTGCTTCTTTCCTTGGTAACTTTCCATCCATTGCTTCTTATCTTGCCTTCTGGCACTTTGGAAAATAAGTTGACCATCTCTTCTTTGTGGCAGTCCCTCAAATATTGGAACACTGCTGTCATGTCATCCCTTGTCCTTCTTTTCATTAAACTAGACATACCTAATTCCTGCAACCGCTCTTCATATGTTTAGCCTCCAGCCCCCTAATCATCTTTGTTACTCTTCTCTGCATTCTTTCCAGAATCTCAACATCTTTTTTATATTGTGGTGACCAAAACTGGATGCAGTATTCTAAGTGTGGTCTTACCAAGGCCTTATAAAGCAGTACTAACACTTCATGACATCTTGATTGTATCGCTCAGTTAATTCAGCCTAGAATTGCATTGTCTTTTTTGGTGGCTGCAGCACACTGCTGATTCATATATAAATGATTGTCTACTAGGACTTCAAGATCCCTCTCGCAGTTACTGCTATTGAGTCAAGTTTCACCTAATCTGTACTTGTACATTTGGTTTTCCTTGCCTAAGTGTAAAATCTTGCTTTTCTCTACACTGATTTTCATTTTGTTAGATAGGGCCCAGTGTTCAAATCTGTCGAGATCCATCTAGATCTTAACCCTATCTTCTAGGGCAGTGATGGTGAACCTTTTTTCCCCTCAGGTGCACTTGATAGCACGTGCATGCATGCCCACACCCATAATTCAATGTTCCCCATGTGCCCCACCCCCTTGCGCATGCACACGCAACCCCCTGCGTTGCCCCCCGCACATGCATGTGAAACCCCCGCGCTCCCCACGCAAGTGCACATGACACCCCCCATGCCCCGTTTTGGGCCTAGCAGGCCTCTCTGAAGCCTCTGGAGGCCGGAAACAGCCCATTTCCAGACTTCTGGTAAGCCCGGTAGGCCAGTTTTTCACCCTCCCCAGGCTCCAGAGGCTTTCTTAAAGCCTGCGGAGGGCAAAAACGCCCTCCCAGAGCCTCTGCACGAGCCCTGTGCTTACCTAGCATCCAAAACAGGTCACGTGGAGACTCCTGAGAGGGGAGGGGCGGTGTGGGCGGGGCCAGCTGAAAATCAGCTGGCTGGCACGCGCATGCGTGCTGGAGCTGAGCTAGGACAATGGCTCGTGTGCCCGCAGATATGGCTCCGCGTGCCACCTGTGGCACGCGTGCCATAGGTTCACCATCATGGTTCTAGGGTGTTGGCAATTCCTGCCAGTTTGGTGTCATCCGCAAATTTGATGAGTTCCCCTTCTATTCCCTCATCTTATGAAGATATTGAAGAGTACTTGGCCTAAAATAGAATCTTGGAGTACCCTACTGCTTACATCTCTCCATGTAGATGTAGTTTCATTAAGACTTAACCACTTAATCACTGTTTTGCTGTTTGGGTGTTCTTATTGTTTTAAATTGGTAGTTTCTTTAAATGCCCTATTGGCATAAATGCAAGATATACATTGTAAAACCATCTATTTATATATTCCATTTGTATGGCCCCACTGCTTGTGCATTGTGAATCTAGCAGCTAATATCAGCTTAAAACAACAATTTAAAAATGTCTCCAGAAAACCCAGAAATAAAATCATAGCATATCCAAAACCAATCCCACTCCAAGCAATATCCTTAAAAAAGGATCATCAAGTACCCTGGCTCAATGTGTAGCATTTATTTATTTGTATTATTTCTTTATTTAACTGACTATATGTCTAACTATGATATTTCTTAGTAGTATACAATAAAAAATAAAACCACATTTTAAAGCAGGCCTACCCAAAGCAATTAGAATAGCACTTAGATACAGAAAGCCAACCCTTAAACTCAATGCTGAAAGACATGGTTTAAAAAACATGTCAGGAGGCTTTTTAGTAGTGTACACAAAATAAAAATAAAAATGTTTTATTTTGAACGTGGAATGAAACAGACAAATCAGAAGCATTGTCTTTAACTGAGCCCCATTGGAACAATTCTCAGAATGTTTCCAATATTCTGGGCTTATGTAACAATGGAACTTGAAAAAGTTTAGCAGTAGATGAAGTAGAAATCCCTGCTGGCTGCTATCAGTCACTAATTGGCCAAAGGGATTATTTGAAAAAATATCAAGAAAATCCCCTAAAGAAAACAATAAGAATATAGCTCTGGTCTCATCAATGATAAGTCAGTGAGTTTTAATTAGCTCCTCTTTTCTGGTTCTTATTTCAGTAGAGAAGTATTTTCATTGTTTTTTAAAAGCCTGGAGATATACACACCAGATAGTCATATGAAAAGGTACTCTTCATTTTTATAGTGTTTTGTTTTAATATTTTTTAAATTGTAGTACAGTGCTGTTCTTTAAAAGAACAGTATAGCACTATTACAAAAAGAAGCTAGACATGTTGCCAGATTTTAGCCCTAAATTTTGATTTTCCAGATACTCAGAGATTTATTTATAGCAAATGCTCAGAGGGATGGATGGACACTGCTAGAAAAGCACATACAATCTGCCTCTTGCAGAATCCCAAAATCAAGCTCTATTTGTCTACCTACTACCTATCTACTGTATCTTCTCCAGAGTATAAAGTCTAATTACTTTTATCCCATCACTTTGAGCAAATAGACATTTGGTCCTTCTCTTCCTGACCTTGAGAATGAGGAATACCTGTTCAATGTTTACATAATGGTTCAGTCTAGCCTGAAAATCACTAAATTCCACCTCATCAGTCCCAGCTTTTACAGAAATAAATAAAAAATATAGCCACATTCTTCAACTAATGAATAAATTTAAATATATCTAAAGGTCACGAGGATAAAATAATAATAAGAAACCTCAGCAACAATGTATTCAACTCAAATAAAATCTTCACATTTATCAACTCACTTAGAACTCAATAAGGCACAAGCAACAGGCATAGGATGCTTTGCCTCAACAAAGCATCCCAAAACAATATAGGAAGCTTTGTATTTTTAAACACACGTTGAAACTCAAGAGGCCAATGCATGTTGTGCACATTAACACAAAAAGCACAACAAATCAACCCTGCATTAAATAATTTTTGCATTTTCACAAGTTTTTCATTGTGAACAATACTTGTCCATAATGCAAAGTACTACAGCCCTCCTGAGTGCGGCCCTCCCAAGCTCCATTTTCGCAGGCAGAGGGTTGCAGGAAGCCATCGCAGCTGGAAACAGAGCTCGGGAACCGATTTTCACTGGCAGAGCACTCGGGCCACCACAGGCACCCCCGACATGAGTGACATTGAGCAGGCCACGCCCACTCTGGCCACACCTACCCCGGCCCCCTGAGGTCAAACACAACCCTGATGCGGCCCTCAATGGAATCGAGTTTGACACTCCTGTGCTGGAGAATCCGATGAGGCAGCTTTTCTGGCTTTTGTAAGTGACAAATGTAAGAGACATGGGGAGCCTTGGCATATTCAGTAGTGCAAAGCTTCCAGGCTTCTGATCGCTTCACAGTGGTCAGTCAGCAGCCAAACTGAAGCATGGGATATCACTATCAGCCTCCTGTTGCTAATCCATGGCAACATCCTCTTTTTCAAAAGAGTTGGTCTTTGGCTGCTCAGTTTGTAATTCCCAGTAAGTCTCTCCCTCCATGGATTTATTGGTCTATCTTTTCATGTATTTTTCTAATCATTTGCCATGACAGTTGCTGTTCCAAATGCAGTCTTGAGGTTGGGTTGACTTTCAGCTGTACCTTAAGATAGTCTTTGAATCAAGCAAGGTAATCGCATTGACAGATTTCACAACAGGAGTAGATTGTGTCTGGAAAAAATACAGGGAGTACAAATCATAGGGGAAACCTCAATTAGTTTTCTCTTCTGCTGTTGCCGCTACATTTGGGGGGGGGGGGGAAGGTCTTTGGAAATATCCTACAAACATCTGACAGTAGTCTCCTTGGTCTCTTGAATAGTTTGCAAATGTTATTTCTTTCTATGGATCAATTGATGGCTGATTTGCCTGAATGCCAAGCTTCCAGGAAATTCCTACTGTTTTGAAGTTAGCTTGGTCTAAGGATGCTCAGAGTTTGTTTATTTATTTATTTATTTATTTATTTATTTATTTATTTATTTATTTAATTTTATTTGTCAACACGTGTACAATCTTGTACAACACGTGTACAAGATAACAGGTATGATATAAACATAAACAAAAGCAAAGTGTGTATAGGTAAAAATTAGACAATAGGACAGAAGGACAGGGACGGTAGGCACGATGGTGCGCTTATGCACGCCCAACTAAAAGTATGGTTAGGATTAGGATTAAGTCTGTAGATGTGTTCCACAATTTTTATGGAGTTTTCATTCTTTCTTCTGATTGCTAGTTGGTATTCATGGATGTGTTCTGCTAGTTTTCTGCCTATCTGTCCAACATGGTGTCTGTTACAGTGTCTGTATGTTGCAGATGACTTTTTTCTTTCTCTTCAGCTACTGGATCATTTGGTTTAATCAAGACGTTTTGGAGGGCTTTAGTTTATTTGTGTGCTATGATGATGCCATGTGGTTGTAATAGTCTGTTGAGATCAGTAGTGGGTTTCACTTACCTTTGCTACCGGTTTGGAACTGTAAATGTGTGTGTGTGCTTCGCTTGCGCACTGCACTTCTGCACATATGCAGATTGTCTGTGATGACATCTGGGCAGGTGGGCGGAGCCTCCCGCCGCCACCACTACTGGTTCGCCCGAACCGGGGCAAACCAGCAGCAACCCACCACTGGTTGAGATCAGTGGCGGGTTGCCGTCTTACCGGTGCCGGTGCACTGCGCGCACATCTCTAAGTTTCGGGGGGGCTCGTTACACGCACGTGCCCCCTCATGTGATTTTGCTTCTGTGCATGCGCGGAGGCAAAATCTCACCAAAATCTCGCACACACGCACGTCCCCTCGCGAGATTTCGGCGCAATTTTGCTTCCGCGCATGCACAGAAGCAAAATCACCCAAAAATTAACGGAAAAAATGGTGATGTGCGCGGTGGACCGGCAGAGAGGGCTCCGGAGCGGTCGCGCGCAAATTGCGCAATCGGCCGCTCCCTACCGGAGCTGCGCACTGGGCAGCTCCGGCAGGAACCCACCTCTGGTTGAGATGTTTATGCATCACACATTTACACACTATTCAAGCAAGAAAATAAAATCCTAAGAAAGAAACAAAGAGACCAGAACACATCTCCTCCAGCATTCAACATCCAAATAAGCAGATTAACACCAGACAAACAATCAAACAGGAAACAATACCAAGAAACTACCATATACCACCAACACCAGCAGGGCAAGCTACTATATATAAACAGGGAGCAAACTCTACAGTAGCACTGATGATGTTACTTAGTTGGTTAATGAAATGTCTGCAAGGAAACAGCTCAGAGAGCAGCAAAGACTCCACAGTTCAACCCTGAGTTACTTTTCTATTGAAATATCTGACAGCCTTTCAAAAGTTGATTGCTACTTAAATGAGCATTTGTTTGCCTTTTTAAATGCTATTCTTTCTCCTGGTCTACAGAAGAGCGTTAAACTATCTTCAGTTTAAAAAAAAATCCTTAAGTAATCAACAGTGAATTAATCTGTACAAAGCAAGACAATAAAAACAGCAAAATAAATATTCATTTAAAATTGAAAATGGTTTGTGGAAAGAAGAGCACCTTCCCATTAACACCATTCCTCCACTGAACCTTTTGAAATTATGAAAGAAGTAACACTTCATTTTAAGAGCTTGTGCTATGACCTACAGTATGTTGGATGTTTAGAAGAACTTAAGAAAAATGTGACTAAATCCATCAGCAACATCTGATCTCATATTCCATGCCTACAACATTTATCCACATGGGATTATTCTGACTGCAGTCTGTAATAAATGCTTGTTTCCACGATCATGTAGAGGTATGCGAGCCATGCCAGCTTCCAATCCAATTCCCACCCATCGTCATCCCTGGTGCATTCCTGCCAAACTGCCCACATTTCCATTCCATCTGCCCCAAGTCAATTGTACTGGCTCTGGAGTGGAGTGACCCCCAGCACCTGGCAGGAGTCCTGCAAATTAATTGTGCAGCCTTAATTAAAATTAAGTAATTTTTCATTTGTGGCTGAGCCGGTGCTTTCCTGATGATTTATTAAAGCAAGCCACGGGTAAATTAGTCACACTCTGACTGTCGTTTCTGCGTGATGGATGGGGTGGAACGAAGTGAGCACAGCAAAGGAGGGATACAGGCCACCAGGACATAGCATGACTGACCTTTCCCCTTCAAACAGGCATCTCTTTCTCTCCTGCCTCTTGCATATAATTGGAAGGGGTCCTGCTTCTAACGTTGTCTTCCACTACTCTGTAGCTCTGAGCCAGTGAGCTAAAATTTCTTGAAGAGTTGATACTCTGCTACTATGGTTGTTGCATCCACTTTGGATCCTACTAAGGAAAAGGTTATTTCAGTCCTAAAAGAAAAGATAGTTGTGGAGGATAGAAATCCCTACTTCTCAGCAAAGCTGACTTTTAAACATAATTTGTAGATAGTTAAGATACTTTTACAATGCACTTTGAATACAGTATATTTCATATGCTGGATTATTTTTCCCTTGCATGCATTATACTTCATCTGGATGACGGTTCAGGAAATGCATATATTTAATAAATAATAAATTATGTGACATCAGACAGATTTGTAATAGCAGCATTCAAATCCTGTCTTGAATACAAAATTGACCTGGACAATAGATCTAAAAGAATTCACATAAATATCTTGTATAACAGTATCCATCTAATCTTTTTATTTATTTATTTATTTATTTTTGTCAAGTAGGTGTTGGTAATATACATAGATATAACATTGTTTATATACATAAGATGGGTACTGATAATAGGGAACATTAGGACAGGGACGGTATTACTCAAGACACAACTAGATTGATCAATCATGTGCTATCACATCAGTGTTAAATTCTTAGTGATCAAATAAATATACCTTCTCTAGGACCATCTATACTCAACTTGTCCCTTTAGGTCTTCCAGTGATGCACTCATTATCACTCTGACTGGATCCATTCACCTTGCTGTTAATCAGCCTCTTTTTCTCTTTCCTTCCATCTTCCTCAGTATTATAGACATTTCCAGACAGGTAGGTCTGTTTATAATGTGCCCAAAATACGTATATCTGAGCCTGGGTGTTTGTGCTTCAAGTGAGAATCCTGGATTGATTGGTTCTCTAATCTGTTTTGTTTGTTTACTTATCTATCCATGGTATTTTCAGGAGTTCTCTCCAATACCAAAGTTCAAAATTGTCAATAGGCTTTCTATTCTGCTTCTTCAAAGTCCAGCTTTCATTTCCATAGAATGTCACAGATCCTGATCTTTGAAGATATAGACATGACACAGTAGATGAATATATATTTTTTCAAACCCTTTACTGCTACTTGATCAAGTGCTAGTCTGCTGTGTATTTCTTGACTGCTGGTTGTTTGACTGTTCATAGTTGAATTTAAAAGTCAGAAACTGTCTACAGCTTCAGCATGTTCCTTGTCAGTTCTGTATTATTTGCTATACTTGTGATTAGTTCTGCTTCTTTATATTTACACTTGTAGTTAATCTAGACCAGTGATGGTGAAACTTTTTTGGTTCACGTGCCAAAAGGGGGGGGAGTGCGGGGGGGTCGCACACACACGTGCCCACATCCATAACTCCATGTGCCCCCCCGCGCATGCGCATGTGACACACACCCCGCTCCCGGCACGAGATGGCATGCCCATTTTTTGCTCTCCCCAGGCTTCAGAGCCTTTCTAGGAGCCTGGGCAGGGCAAAAATGGCCTTCCCCCCCACCCCAGAGGCCCTCCGGAGGCAGAAAATGGCCCATTTGCCAATTTCCGGTTAAACCGGAAGGCCCATTTTTTTGCCCTCCCCAGGGTTCAGAGTCTTTCTAGGAGCCTGGGGAGGGCGAAAACGGCCTTCCCCACCCCCTCCAGAGGCTGGAAACAGCCTGTTTTCCGACTCCCAGTGGGCCCAGAAGGCCCAAAAATCAGCTGGCCAGCGCACACATGCCTGCCGGAAGAGCCAGGTCTTAACTGCTTTTCGGAAGGCCAATAGGGTGGGGGCAGTCCGGATCTCCGGAGGTAGCTGGTTCCAGAGAGCCAGGGCAGCCACAGAGAAGGCCCTCCCCCGCGGACATTGTTTAGCTGACGGGACCTGGAGGAGACCAACTCTGTGGGATCTCACCGGTCGCTGGGAGCTGTGTGGCAGAAGGCGGTCTCGAAGATAGCTTGGTCCTAAGCCATGTAGTTGCTATCAGCAATAATGTTTCTTATCCTTTGCCTTTTCTAAAACCAGCATTTTCTTTTCCAGCATCTCCCTTTCTATACAGGACTCTCATCTGTATTGAATGATTCTAAACATTATCTTGGCTTTTCATTTGAAAGTTAAGAATATTATACAATAGTTTGCTCACTTTGTTAAGTCTTATTTCTATTGCATTGGCGCATCGACTGATTCCTTCCAGTCTGCTGGCTGCTGTGTCATTCTCTAGATTTGCTGGCACAATTTTGTTAGAAAATTTGCTGTTTCTTTTGCTGCTTGCCATATTTCTGTAGATATTCCATCAACCCAGCAGTGGGTTGATATTCCATCAACCCTTCCAACCAGTAGTGAGTGGAGTGCTGATCTAACTTCATCTTCAAAGTACTTGAGGTTTTTATAAATAGGGTTTATCTTCTAAGGCTTCTTGAATGTTAACATCTCTATTGTACAGAATTTTAATGTACTCCTTCCAAGTATTTGTTTGATACTTGGATCAATTACTATTACTCCATTGGCATCTTTTAGCATATCAGTTAAAGGTTGCAACCTCCCTCTGAATTTAGAGATCTTTTGAAAGACTTTCCTTATTTTTCTGTATCTGTTTCCATCTTCAGTGTCCTTATAAAAGTTGTAATGCTGACTCCTGTCTCTTAAATCCTTTGTTAAATTCCTTCCTGATACTTTTTTTTTCTTTCTGGTTTTTGGCTTCTCTTCTCCTCTTGGCAATTTTTACTCTTTGTTCTAACATCCAGCAATTTTCTTTTGTTTCTTGGTCTGTGGCAGTTCCTTTTCAAATTCATCCTAATAAATCCTTCTTTGATTTAATTCCACAGTTCCTCTGGCTCCCTACCCGTGTGATTCAGAATTTCAATATGATTTCTGATTCTCTCTTTGCAAATAGTAAATATATGCTAAATATCACACTACAGAAACTGGTTAGCTTCATTCTTTCACTGTAGCTTGACTTGAAGTTGCACATGAGCAGTTTGTTTTGGTTGTTTGAAGAGCATTAACAATGAAGAAATAATTGGGCTGGCAGGAATTGATCAATCATTCTCCCATTTCATTTCTGTTGGGACCTAGGCCATACAACTAACTTTCCTGCTTCCTACTTCCAATTTAAGAAATTCAGCCTCTAGTCATGCATACAGCATGTCTTCTGAATATGTTCTGTCACTTTCAGATTGAACTTGACCATAAAACCCTGCCAATTTCTTCTTCTTTTGTATTAATAGATGGAACATTAATTTAGGTAGTCATCATAGGATTTTCTAACTGGTATGATGTGGTCACCGAATGCATTTGTACCCAAGTACTGTCTTTGCTATTTCCTTTCTGACTGTAAATGCAATCCCATTCTTTGTTTGGCCTTCGTTTTGTTTGGGTTCTGGCTAGTAAACAATATGATCTTCTGACTGAAAGGGTTAAATTCCAATCCCTTTTAATTCATGGATACTAAGATGTTAATGTGTGATTGATTCATGCAATCTTTCATTCTGTTGAGCTTTCCTGCGTTACTACTGTTTCCATCCCATTTTCCCTGTATAATTCTGCCTTTGTAGCTTTGGATTGTCTTTTCCTACCTGTCAATAACAGGAATTAGATATCCTAAAGGCTTTAATCCCAGTCACCCCATAAACACCATGATTTTAAATATTTGTTTGCATTTAATGTGTAAGTAAAAAGCACATAAAACAATGACCTTGTGAGCAAAAAAATAGTATTGGAATTGCCATGCATGGAAGAACTATTTAACCCTCTCTGCCATAAGCAAGGGCTTAAGGCAAATTCCTGCTCTTCTGCAATTTAGGATTATATTTTAAAGTCATTTCTGGATAGGGGTGACTTAACTACAATAGTTTATGTACTGGTAATTTTACAGCTGAAATATGTAATGCATATTAGGTAATGCTGATTTTATACATGGTACGAATACAGTAGCTATTGTTGTGGCCCGTCAGCGGTCAGCGGAGCTGGTGGCAGATTTGGACAGTGAGGAGGTTGGGGAGGAACATGGGCCAGTCCTAGAGTCTGGGGAAGGCTCTGATGAGTGTTCTGCGTCGGAGGCAGAGATGGGGCCAGGGCCGTCCGACAGTTATCAGCTACCTTCGGAGTCGGAGATAAGTGGGGCAGAAGAGCAGCTGGAGCCTCTTCCCAAAGTGCACATGCGCAGAGCTGTCAGGAGAAGGGAACAATTAAGGAACAGGGGTCGACTTGGGAGTAAAGGCACAAGTGGATGCTGAATGGCCCCTCCCATAGGGAATAAATAGGAGAAAAGGGGGAATGGTGTTTGCAGGAGATAATTAGTTCATTTATTAGTGGGAAGATTTGCTTATCTGAGTCCGTGCCTCACAGGGACTCCTTGCCAAGTATTTCATTGTACAGCGTTGCACCTGGAAGCTATCAGCCTGGCAACTATTCAAGGACTGATAAGGTCTGTTGTTGCAATTCACCCTTGAAAGGCTTATTGCCAGGGATTTTTCTCTATGTGAATGCTAG
This sequence comes from Diadophis punctatus similis, assembly GCA_023053685.1. Classification (NCBI taxonomy): domain Eukaryota; kingdom Metazoa; phylum Chordata; class Lepidosauria; order Squamata; family Dipsadidae; genus Diadophis; species Diadophis punctatus. The sequence continues at coordinate 44,851,794 of JALIGW010000003.1, forward strand.
GAATTCACATTCGGCAAATAAAAAGGGTTTTTTTCGGGACAAGGAATCTGTTTCATGATTTTGTGAAGCCTAGGTCAGAACAGCTGTTGCAAGATGTATCTGCTAGGTTGCTGTGTGTTCAGTCTAACCTCAGCTTTGTTTCAGTTCTGTACTACCTGCTGATCAATTGTATAAGATTTTGTATAAACTAAATATACCATAAAGCAGATAATGCCTTACCCAAAGAGTAATTTTCAACCTAACTAACAACCCTGACTCCTGCAAACCTTGAAAAACAACCTCCTATTTGTGTTTGCACCTTTTGGGAAATTCACTGGGCTTCATTATTGGGAAATCCAGAATGCAGAATACTTCTCTCAAAAGGAGAAAGCAGATAGCCACCTCATTTCTATTTAGGTGCATGTTTTTATTTACCTAGATGGATGACATTTCCTTATAGTCCTGTCTTACTCATGGCCAACTGATTTGTTTTGTATCAATATAATAAATAGTGAGATTTAAATGAGCTTTATTTTAACTTATGTAACAGTTACTTTAATATTGTACATTGTCTAGTGCTGCAGTGTTTGAAAAGCAGTGTAGAAAGATTTCAGGTAATTAAGTTATGCCATGGATATGAATGGAGAACGTTTTCAAAATATACCACTCTGGGGAATGACATTTTCTCAGCCGCACGTCAGTGGATGAAAATGGTGTATTTTCAACTCTGTAGTTGCTATGAGCCTTAGCCCACCACAAGTGCAACTGCCATTAAAAGACTATTTAGCAACATGCATGGTTAGGTCTTCACTTCTCCCAGGCTTTGAGTCCCCAGCAGGAGTGATAGCAATCTCACTACTGGCAGAATGGTCTACATAGCACAGAGTTTTGCATCTTAGCGTGAGATTCTTTCTCTACAACCCACACTTCTGCCTTTGTGTTCATGCAATGAATATTTAGTGTGGGAAGAGTCTGAGCAGATGCATTGTCAGGGCACTTTAATTTTTTAAAAGGAAAAAATTAATCAGTCTGCAGAATAAATGTAAAAACTGATCTGGGCTAGAAGTAACCTCTACTACACTAACAGAGGCAGACAACATAAACTGTGGAAAGGAAGCTCATGATTAGCACATAATGGGTAGGAAATAGAGTGGCTGGCTTTTCACTCCTCTGTCTGAAAGCTATCCAAAGATCCTTCCACTGTTGAGTTACTTTCTTCCAGTTCTTGTGTTTGAAGGGGGAGTTCTAAAACAAGGAAGGGATGGAGGGCTCTCAAAGCTGCCCATTGAATAATAATACCACCTGGGCAGACTGAATAGGCAAGTGTCCAAGTCACAGTGCTAATCCTCACAGCCAAACCCCAGCCCTGAGTCGGCAAAAAATAAAATCGAGTTGTGCTGGACCTACTGGCATGAGGTACACAGGCCACATCCATGGATTAGTGGATTTCCTCAACTTTATTTCCTTTATTTATACTCCCCATCAAATGTCACCAGCCAGCCAGAAAACATCCACCAATCACTTTCTTTAAGTGGGCTGGGGCTGGGGGAGGGATGAGTTTTGTCACATGGCTACAGAGGCAGATTTAACACACCCTTACGATCAAAAATCATATGAGTTTGCACAAGTTTTTGTGAAAACATACGAAGAGCGGTTGCAGGAACTGGGCATGGCCAGTCTGGCGAAGAGAAGAACCAGGGGTGACATGATAACAGTGTTCCAATACTTGAGGGGCTACCACAGACAGGAGGGGGTCAGGCTGTTTTCCAAGGCACCAGAAGGCCAGACAAGGAATAATGGATGGAAGCTGACCAAGGAGAGACTCAACCTGGAAATAAGGAGAAACTTTCTGATGGTGAGAGTGATCAACCAGTGGAACAGCTTGCCTGCGGAGGTAGTGAGAGCTCCAACACTTGAGACTTTCAAAGGGAGATTCGACTGCCATTTGTCCGAAATGGTGTAGGGACTCCTGCTTGAGCGGGGGGTTGGACTAGATGACCTACAAGGTCCCTTCCAACTGTAATAAGCTGTAATCTGTAAGTGTTTTGCTTGGATGCATTCCAAGGGTTTAGTGCTATTCCAGAAAAACAGTAAACCCATGTTCCAAAGCAGACCAAACAACAGGTCATAGGCATGGAGGAGATGTGCTATGATGAAGCAGACATATTTTCTATCTTTTACTTAACTGTGCAGCCGCCCTCAAACTGATGTTAGGCTGATCCAAGTCTCTAATGTGGGATTTGGCTCAGGGACTGATGGGTACCAAGGGGAAGTCCAATTCAAAAGAAATGGACTCTTACTGCCCAAATCAGAAAGGTTCTGGAGGATCGTCCCCAGGATATGCTGCACCAACCTAAAATAGCCCATAGGATCTGGGCCAATTCCTATTATAGGAGTAATCCGCATGTATCAGCATCAGAATGGTTTATAAAGCATGCCAGATTGTATTGGGTAAGAAAGACAATACTACTTTAAGACTGAAGCAGTTAAGCATGACTTACGATTGCCTCTGGCATGGATGAGGACACAATGAGGGCAACCCCAAGAGGTCACAGCACCAAAAAAAGAGATTTCCAGGAAAGGCCCATGTCATGTTTAGGTACATTAAGAAAAACTCCGAGTTTCCCACACCAACAGCAAAAAGTATTGAATTTCTACCAAAATCATAGCCATTATTTCAAAATGTTTATCTATAAATGTAAATAAATGTGTAAATTGTTGGCTCGTTTTCTCCTCCTTGGCTAGAATATTTCTGGCATTTGCAATGCGGTATTGTTTGCTAGTCCTGGTCCTTGCTTAACAATCATTCCCTTAATCACAATGTTCAAAATCACAATGGCCTTGGAAAAAGTGCTTTGCAACCTGCAAAACATCACACCATACTTTCCACGGTCACGTATCCCATCTGGATGCTTGGGACTGATTCGCATTTACGACCAGTTGGCAAGCAGCCTGTGTTTATCTGATCACCATTTGCAATTTTCTCTGTCAGCTTTCCCAGAAAGTCAATAGGGAAGTTGGCAGGGAAGGTTGCAAGCTGCTGCCGCCTACCGAAAGAATTCCTTCTCATGTTTGGGGGCTGGCTAAAAGAACTCCATCAAAGGATTGCAGCTCCATGCAAGCAGATACACAGCTGAAATCATTTTCTTCCTGCCTCTTCGTGCCCTTGGAGATGTAGGAAGAGTGTCTGCTTGGATTTCAGCTGCCAGAGAAGGTATGTGAGTCACTTTGTGCTTGCTGGGGTGGGAGGTGAGGGTAGGGAACAGGGCAAGCAGGCCGAAGCCTCCTGGGCCTAGTAGGGTGAGGAACAGGCCGGAGCCTCTCAGACTTGGCAGGTTAGAAACAGGCTAAAGCTCCAGAGCCTGGCTGGGGGAGGGCTGGTGGTGCAGGAACCAGGTTGAAGAGTCCTGGCCTGCAGCAGCATCTCCCCCAACTCACATGTGGCCTGTATCAGGCCTTCCTGAACTCCCCCCACCCCAGATACCACTGAACTTTACTTAACCACCACACAATCATTTAATGACCACAACTGGGAGAGTCAGGATTGCAGTCATTAGCGAAGCTGCCATGTGATACCTTGCTTCATGACTGCTTCACTCAGCAACCAAGATTATGGCCCCAATTGCGGTCATTAAAGGAGGACTACCTGTAGTGGGAAGGCGGCCTTTTAAATTTAAGATAGGTTTGAGAAGATACGCTGAATTTGCAGATTTTAGGTGACGTAAAAAACTCCCACCCAGTTAGCAGTTCAAAAGCATGCAAATGCAAGTAGATTTATAAATACCACTTTGGTGGGAAGGTAACAACATTCTGTGCACCTTTGTGGTATAGCTATGCTGGCCACATGACTATGGAAATTGTCTTTGGACAACGCTGGCTCCCTCGGCCAAGAAACGGAGATGAGCACCGTGCCCTAGAGCTGGACACAACTGACAGGGCAACCTTTACCTCTTTTATATATATATAGGTTATATATAAAGACATCCTAAACCCAGTGAAATAATAAGGTTCATTCGTGGTGGGAAGCATCACAGAATTTCATTTGTTGTTTCAGAAGGTTGCAAGATCATGGTGTTTGAGAACCCTGAATAAGAAATTATTCCTATTCCTAAAAGTTATCACAACTGTTTTTCAAAGGTGTCTCTTTAAGAAGAAAGCTGTGTGAATGTTCATATATGGCACTGTTTCCCAACCTTGGCAACTGGAAGATATCTGGCCTTCAACTCCCAGAATTCCCCAGCCAGCATTCGCTGGCTGGGGAATTCTGGGAGTTGAAGTCCAGATATCTTCCAGTTGCCAAGGTTGGGAAACACTGATATATGGAGACAGAATATTTGCCTTTAGATGATGGGAAACGGTAGCTGCTGGCCGCAGCTCGCTTTCCCAAAACCTGCTGCCTACTCTGCACATTGTGCTGCCTCGAACCTTCCCCTCTCCCCACCTGTTTTGATTACCATTCTGCCACTGTAAGCAATGCTGATGAGAGCACAGCACTGTCAGTTGTGAAATATGGCATTAGACAGCTTAATGGCACAGAACTCCTGCAGCACTACTGTTTGAGAAACCCCATTAGCTGACTGATAGAAATGTAAGATTATAAAATAACTATTTATTTTGAGCCCAGTGACACGATTGCAGAGGCAGAGATAGCAGAGGGAAAGGTTGCCCCTTTGAGGAATAGCACTGGGCAGGCAAACAGATGGACCGGAGTGAAACATTCCTGTCAGAAGACACCACTGTGCCTCCTAATGCTGCCTCTAAAATTCACTAGATTTCAACAGGTGTTGCAGTGTGTGCAGCTCTTGTCTAGTTCAGTGATGGTGAACCTTTTTTGGTTTGCGTGCCAAAAGGGGGCGTGCGAGGGGGCGCGTTTGCGTGCCCACACCCATAATTCCATGTGCCTCCCCTGCGCATGCACACATGACCCCCTGCTCCTGGCACGCGATGGCACGCCCGTTTTTCGCTCTCCCCAGGCTTCAGAGCCTTTCTAGGAGCCTGGGGAGGGCGAAAACGGCCTTCCCCAACCCCTCCGGAGGCTGAAAACAGGGTGTTTCCTGACTCCCAGTGGGCCCAGAAGGCCCAAAAATTAGCTGGCCGGCGCGCACATGTGCGCCGGACCTGAGCTCGCGTGCCCACTGATATGGCCCCGCGTGCCACTTGTGGCACGCATGCCATAGGTTCACGGGTCTAGTTCAACACGAATCTTCAGTAAAATTACTACTTTGTGGACCACAGGTTTCTGTACTAAAATCAGGGCTGAGCAACATTTAGGTGACTGAAAATTTGAACAGATTTAGACAGAATAAGAGCGATGGTTAGCAAATGGGGTGACCTTACATGTATACAATTTCTCCTTTTTCTATCTTGGGGCCATACACCGAAGGCTTTTCTTTTTTCTTAGTTTTATTTATCCCACTCTAGATCTTACTATAATTGTTTTATTATGATTCCCACCTACAAACAATGGGAAATCATTTATTTTTAGCAAACATAGCACCAAAATCTGTCCCTGAGAGAGAAGCAAGCCATGTGTGTACTTCCATTGGTATGAGGAATTAATACGTAGTCCAAAAATAACACCACTAGATTTTTTCACAAGATATCAATCCACCTGCAATGAGCTCACTTCATAAACCGGTCTCTTGTTTTATCATTGGCAAATGAACCTAAGGACAGCCCTTCCCAACAGACCATGGCTGAGAATCATATTGTGGAATTCCCTTTGATTGATGTTCAACGGAGACCTTGGGGTAAAAAAGAGACAGGAGAATCTATGGCTAGTAAATCAATGTTGTATGACAAAGGACTGGAAGCAGCCTGCTCAGACAGGTGCTACAAGAATAGTAATGAGTGAAGTGCAGTCACTAGAGAATGAGAGTAATTATCTATGTTTTACTGTTCACACATTGCTGCTAGGTTAAAGCCATGGTATGGCTGGCTGTCTTCTGTGAAGTTAATCAGCTGCATGTGGCCTTATTTCTCTAACTTACCAAAATTGACACACACACACACACCTCAATCTTCACATTCTCTTGTTGTTTTCAGAGATGGAAATTGTATTCCAAATATAAGTAATATATTCCAAATACAATCTAAACGGGCAAAAAGCCACAGTAGCTCAGTGCAATCCTATGAAAATAAATGTGGTGGGTTTTTTTGGATTTTCTGAATGTTTGGAAATCTTTGCTAGTTAATATTATGGGCACTTCAAGTGTGTGCATCAGTGTAGGTATGTCCATATGTCCTTTGATTATCAGAAGTTCATAGAGAAAGCTAAAAACAACAACAACAGGACAGAGTCAGATTTAGGGAAGAGAAGTACAGTTTGAATAGAGCAGTCAAGTCTAAATAGAAATTAAGTAGAACCAACTCAAGGGCATCAGGCATTGCACACTAAATTAAAGTGGAAACCCACTAAGGGACAATCAGGACCAGGGATAGCTCCAATACCACTCCCTGCGTGATAAAAGATGTCTGAAACCATACAGTGAAAGCTACCGTTTGAATGAAGTGAGCTTCCCCGGGGAGAAGCCAGTTGGATTGCTGAAGGGCCCTCACCTAATTTCCAATTTCCTTGAGACCGGAGAGATATGATATCTACCATAATTTCATTCTAAAAATCAGAAGATAATGGCAAGTCTGCCTCATCTAAGCCAGGAGGGACTGTCCATTCCCCAAGGAAGCAATCTCAGCAATATTGTTGCCAGAGTTTTCTGCTACATGATGAAATGTCTAAAAGCCTTGAATCATGGCAGTGCATATGTGAAAGACAGTTGTGAATCATTTGATCAGACATTGCTTCTCTTTCAGACTCAAAGTAGCACTCAAATAGGCATCACAGATCATGTCGCTGGATGTGTACTTGTAACCAGAGGTGTGTTCCTACCGGTGCGGTACAGTGCGCAGCTCCGGTAGGGACCCGCCGATTGCCCAATTTGCACGTGACGGCTCCTGTGCCATCTTCGCCGGTCCATCGCGCGCCGCCATCTTTTTTACAGAATTTTTTGGTGATTTTTTGCTTTCGCGCATGCGCGGAAGCAAAATCTCGTGAGGGGACGTGCACACGCATGAGATTTCAGCGAGATTTCGCTTTCACGCATGCGCGGAAGCAAAAAATCGCCGAAATTGCATGTGTGCGTTTCCTCACGAGATTTCGGCGAGATTTTGCTTCTGCGCATGTGCAGGAAACAAAATTATGCAAGGGGCATGCGTGCATTGCGCACACGCACACCATGGCAGCGCACCGGTAGCGAAGTAAGTGCAACCTGCCCCTGCTTGTAACCCTCAGAATGATAAGATACAGGATAAAGAGAAACTTGTTTGCATTATATGTGAGAATGTCCTGCTATATTAATGGCATCAGATGGAAAAAAATATATTGGGAGGGACAAAATATTAGTTAGATTAGTTAGATTAGGCAGTTGGATCTTTCTTGAATATGGATATTAGAACAAACATCTGTACCACTAACTCTGAGGACAGCAAGCTAGCTAGCGGGCAAGGGATAGTTTGACTGTCATACAACTGCAACTCCAGCAACTTCCATCTCCCAGAATCAACAATCTAGGACAGTGTGCTGGCTGGGGAATTCTGGGAGTTGAAGTCCACACATCTTAAAGTGGTCAACGTTGAGAAACATTGATCTAAAGTAACTATTTCTTTAAAGTAAGATGAATAGTGTACTGTAATCGTTCTGTGCATCACTGGAACGAACCCTTTCCATGCATTACTATTGGTTTGTGGATTACAGTTGATTCACTTCCACTTCCGCTTTGCATCATATAACATAGGCTGTGCTCATTAACGGTTCATGTGATTTAACAAATATTAGCCAGAGGGATGTGCACGTATTGTGGGTTCCTTGTGGAAGGTTGTAGGCAAGAATACCACACAAACTGATTGCAGTGACAATTCCTTTTATCATATCTATGCCAGAAGTGAGTATAAAAAAATTAGTGAAATAAGAGGGTGACAACAAGGAAAATTATTAAGAGAGGAGACTTTTCCACATATAAATATGATATAAATATTAATAAGGGGCACGATCTGAGTAGAGTACTGCTTCATATCCTTTAGTGTCATCCAGGCTTTTACATATCATAAATGGCACCATAACTGGAAGGATGGTTTAGTTCCATTTTCAAGTCATACTGCAAATTCCTCCAGTGTTAGAAAAGCCAGCTATCCCAGTGAAATCCTGTCATACTAGCTAGCTCAATTTGCGGTGCTCTCAGAGCTATATCAAATAAAACTTTTTTTTTGAATATAGGGTAATAGAATTATTCTCTTATGGTGTAAAAAAAAATACATGCCTTGAGTGGACCCAGTAATGTATCATGAACACACCCCCTTCTATAAGTTTGAGGCACTTCTCATAAAGAAATAGATTCACTAATTACTTGCTACAAATCAAAGTGAAATGAAACCCATGTTGTATGAAGTAGATCTTAATTCTGTTTGAATCAAACAGAATGAGAAAGAAGGAAGGAAGGTGTTGCAGGAAAAACAAATCACAGGTCAAGACATCGTTGCTTCCCTAAACTAATTTCCACCATCATCTGGCGGTTGGTCTATAGCTATTTGTGGTGCGCCTTTTCCATGACAGAAAGCCTGGGGAAAGTGATGAGTGTATCTGAAACATTTGACAGCAGAGGGCAAGTTGTAACAAGTAATTAAAGGGAAATTAAAGTTTTACTTGGGATTTTTCAAACTAATTATTGCCTTTCTCCAAAGATATTTTAACTCCAATGACAGACACAATAGAGAATATCCTGTTATTCTGTTAGCTCTATAGGCAGTGAAATGAGCTGGATGCTACAAAGATGGTTGAATCGGTCAGGCAAATGCTTCACTTCTTGTGCAACAGAAGTACAACCCCCTATGCCCGTGATGGCGAACCTATGGCACGGGTGCCACAAGTGGCACGCGGAGCCATATCGGTGGGCACGCGAGCTCAGGTCCGGCGTGCATGTGTGCACCAGCCGGCTGATTTTCGGGCCTTCTGGGCCCCCTAGGAGTCGGGAAACAGGCTGTTTCCAGCCTCCAGAGGGGGTGGGAAAGGCCGTTTTCGCCCTCCCCAGGCTCCTAGAAAGGCTCTGGAGCCTGGGGAGAGCGAAAAATGGGCGTGCCATTGCATGCTGGGAGCAGGGGGGTCATGTGTGCATGTGCGGGGGTGCATGGAATTATGAGTGTGGGCACGCATACACGTGATCCCCCGCATTCCCCCCTTTTGGCACGCGAACCAAAAAAGGTTCGCCATCACTGCCCTATGCTGTTCTGTCTGCCACTTAATCAAAGCCACCCATCTTACAGAAATAATAGTGATGGTGTCACAGATAGATACAGCTGCCCAAATGATGAGAGCCAGTAGAAAAAAATAGATTTGTAATGGTGGGTTAATATACAACAGACTTATAATAAAATCAATGGGGGAGGCTAGCAAAGGGATGATAGAGTACTTCCTTTTGAAATGTTAAATGCTTGTAACTATTACTGTAGGTCAGGGCTCCCCAACCCCTGGTATACGCACAAGTACCAGTCCATGGCCTGTTGGGAACTGACCTGCACAAGTGATGGGCAAGTGTGCAGAACTCCATTTGCATATGCACAGGATTAGATTGCATGCATGAAACCATCCCCTCCCTCCCCTGCCACTGCCATCTGCTGGTGGTCCTCAGACCTGAAAAGATTGGGAACCACTGTTGTAAGATATACTATAGCTTACCTTTTAGTTGGCTCAGCTGGTGGAAGTTCAAACATTGCACTTGGGCTCAGTTCTAAGCTACAACTTCACCCTGTATAGTGTCTCCATTGACTGTAATGCAAATTTTTCAAATGCTTATATAGTCTGGGGAGAGAGAATGAGGCCTGCCAAATGTCCAATTGTTGTAAAAGCGGTGTGTGTTAATGTATCTTTTCAGGTTGTTTTATTTTAGGGTTTTTTTAAAAAAGACAGTTAATGAATGCCTTTGGGGATTCTTTGGAATATGAGGCAAGACAAAATTCACCTTCAGAATGGAAAAATATTTTAATATCATCTGAGCAAAATCATCCCACTGTTTGCACCACCAGTAAAGTTTCAAAATAATTAGTGAAACACCGAGCAATGTATTTGAATATCTACCATTGGATTCCCATCACATTCACTTTGTAACTATTCTTTTTCCCATTTGCCTGACAACATGTAAATAAAATGTGCCTTATCAGTGAATCAGAAGCAAGTACTTCTGTTTCGATCTGCCTGTTAAATTTTTCACACCCTTCTTGTAAAGACAGCCATGTTAATCTCTTGTAGCAGAACATCAGGATTGTTCTAAGCCAGCCAACATCTTAATGGCTGGCCTAGAACAATGCTTTCTCAACTCTTGTGGCAAAAAGTCCTCTCTTGCACAGTACTTGAGATTTATTGATGACATTTTCATCTGGACCCAAGGGAATAAAGCTCTCATCAAACTATATCATGACAGGTGGCACAGTGGTTAAAGTACAGTACTGCAGGCTACTTCTGCTGATCACCGGCTGCCAGCAGTTTGGCAGATCGAATCTCACCAGGCTCAAGGTTGACTCAGCCTTCCATCCTTCCGAGGTGGGTAAAATGAGCACCCAGATTGTTGGGGGCAATATGCTGAACTCTGTAAACTGCTTAGAGAGGGCTGTAAAGCACTATGAAGCGGTATATAAGTCTAAGTGCTATTGCCAAGGTTGGGAAACACTGCTCTAAAGTATCTCATTTCGATCCTTTAAAACAAAATATGTATCATGTTCTCAAAACGAGTTTAAATGTATTAAGCAATACATTTAAAACCCCACAAGAGATATACAGTATTTCCTTTGAAAGGCATTTCAAGGGAAGCATTTCCTGGGTGGTGTTATACCCTCATCATTAGCTATAGAAAAAAAATCCCCCCCCCAAAAAAATAATATATGCAAAGTGATCTTCTGGGTGCTGAATATGAAACACGTTGATGTCAGGTTTTGATGCCGCAAATGGTAATGGCAAGGCGATTGTTCAGAGTCTTTGAAATGAACACACTGAAAAGCTTCAGCAGCATCGTGTCTGCCTAGGACAGTGGTCAGCAACCTGCGGCTCTGCAGCCACATGAGGCTCTTTCGTCCCTCTGCTGCAGCTCCCTATCACCGGTCGGCACCACAATTTTGAGAGGAGCTTCCGGTTGGGGGAGGAGCGAAGCAGGGCGTGCCAGGAAGAGACTCTATGGCAAGGGGCGGATTTTCCGGTCAGTTCCACAATTGATAGGACTTTGGGTTAGGACTGGTAGAGGAAAAAGGACACCATGCTAGGAGGAGACTCTATGGTGGGGGGAACTGGACTTCCGGTTGGCTCCAGAATTGAACAGGGGGCTTCCGGTTAGGACCTTTGTGGCTCTTTGAGTGTTTAAGGTTGCCGACCTCTGGCCTAGGAAAATAAGTGTCGTTTTTCCTTCATGTAAAATAAAATAGTGTAGTTTCTCTGGAGGAGAATTTTTAACTTGTGCAATGATATGCAAAAGGCAGCTTGAAAACAGTCCGCTCATCTTGGACTGTGATAGCTGATCACTGAGTGTCTCATGGCATTCTGGCTTTAGCTTTGCTCTGTTTGAATCAACTAGTATTATTATTCCATCAATAAGAACTGAGGAATGATGCTTACAGAGATGATTGGCTGGGCTGGAAGACAGAGAAAGCAATTTAAGAATGAAATTAATCAGACTCCACACAGGAGATAGTCCTTAAGACAGAGCATTACTTCCTTCTCTTCCAAAAGGTGAAATGAAAAAGCAGTATGTCTTTCCCACTCCAAGTTCTTTCATCAGTGAAAGCAGATCGATCTTTGCAAGAGGAAGCCCTCACCCCCCCCCACTCCCACTTAAATCTATTAGGAGGAACAAGAATTTAATTACAGAGTACTTTATCAGGAGTTTGAGTTGTGGCATATGAAACACAACAGAAGAGCCATTGAGTAAGAGAGATTTCTAGAAATTTCTTGGTTTCTTTCTATTAAAAAAGCAGCTGAGAAGACACCAAAAGAACAGGACGAAGAGAGGAAAATGGCTTTTTCAGATTTGGGAGTAGAAGTTGGCCACCATATGCCAGGACTACTTAGAATAACATGAAGAGCACAGCCTGATCAGACTGCCCTGCATGTAGTTCAGCACTGTACAGCAAATATTAGAATCTCAAAGATATGCATGAAGTCTTCATCATATACAGGCAAGGCAGATTTTTGCTGGGGATGTTCCAGCCCACAATTCCTATAATGAGTGGAAAATTTTCTAAGTAGTCCAGACAATACGCACACCAGTGGTGGGTTCCTATCGGTGCGGGATTACAGGACTTTCAGCTCTGTATTTCAGTGGTTAGTTTTCTTTTTATGGTGCTCTTAGACCAAGAGTTTTTTTTAAAATGCCAGGTGATTTAAACTAAGAAGTAATCTGTAAAGGGAAAAAAACCCTGAACTGGATTAAATAGCTTGTTGCCAGTTGGTCTGGCATGCAAATTATTGCCTCTTTGTCTTCCATTCATTTTCATACAATCTATTTTCCATATCAGTGCTAAACTATAGGTAAGATATTACCTATGTTCTAAGTTTTGTTAAAGAGCAACTGAGTTGACTTAACTTGGAGTGCTTTGTTTTATTTTATTTTAATCTCTTTTTTGACTGTTTAGTGCAAAAAATGTGCAGGTAACCACATGAGTTTTTGTATCTGGGTTGCTTCAGTCCATTCGGTCAATGTCGATGACGATGATAGTGATTAATTGACACCCAGCTCTCAAGGACTCCAGGAAACTTACAATAACCAAACAAAGAAATTTCAATCAAATCAATAAAACATAAAGATAAAAGATGGCAAGCACAACAGGCCAGATAGAATGAAGTGAGGGGTTTCACTCTCCCTTGCCAAAGACATGGGTGAAGATGCCAGAGGCGGGTCTATGACTGTTCTCCTTGTCCACTTCGCCGCCCCCTCCGCCCTAGGAGTGCTGGGTAGGACAAAGACTGGGGAAGGGATTAATGGGGGTGGGGGCAAGAAAGTGCGGTTGCTGCCGCTGCTCTTCGCCTCTCCTTTTTCCTGCCGCTTCTCCCCAGCCCAAGGGTTGCAATCCAGAAGGAAGAGAAATTCATCCGGACCTGGATGAATAAAGCTGGACCTGAGGCGACTGGGCAGAGAAACAAACCCCGGAGAGGAAACTCAAGCGGATGAACATTTTCTCCCCCCCTCACTCTTTCTCCCTTCCCTTCCTCTGATTGGCTGGTGGAGAAGTGTCCTGTGCGCCCAAAAGCCCGGGGTCAACGAGCTTTTGGGACGGTTTGGCAAATGGGCTGTGACGAAGGGGCAGTGAGGGGAGGACATGGGATGGAGGGACTGGACCGAAGAGCTAGGGCTGTTTCAGCCAAGGAGAAAAATCAGCGGTGAATGGTTGGGGGCAGAACCCTGGGGGTGAACTGGGCCTGGCCAAGCGGACGAGGCAAACAGTCCCATTCCGGCCAGAGGCACTGCTACAGGGAACTGCACTTCAGGCATCCTAATAAATGACATTGTTTAAATTTAATATTATACTACTAACCAGAGCATATAAAACATACACCAGACCAATCGTTGAATACAGCTCATCTGTCTGGAACCTACACTGCATATCGGACATTAATACAATGGAGAGTGTCCAGAGATACTTTATGAGAAGAGTCCTCCACTCCTCTGCACGCAACACAATACCTTACTCCACCAGACTTGAAATCCTGGGCTTAGAAAACTTAGAACTACATCGCCTTCGGCATGACCTAAGCGTAGCCCATAAAATTATCTGCTACAATGTCCTTCCTGTCAATGATTACTTCAGCTTCAACCACAACAATACACGAGCACACAACAGATAAAAACTCAAAGTGAACCGCTCCAATCTCGACTGCAGAAAATATGACTTCAGCAACAAAGTGGTTAATGCCTGGAAAATCCCCAAAACTTTACCCTTAGACTGTCTACTGTTGACCTCACCCCATTCCTAAGTGGTCAGTAAGGGGCGGGCATAAGCGCACCAGCGTGCTTACAGTCCCTGTCCAAATGTTCCCTTGTATTTGTACAGATCTTATGTATCCAAATAATGTTATACTTATGTAGATTATCAAATATGTACTTGACAAAATAAATAATTAATTAAAAAATCAGGGGTCCCCAAACTTGGCAACTTTAAGACTTGTGGACTTCAACTCCCAGAATTCTCCTGCCAGCAAAGCTGGCTGGAGAATTCTGGGAGTTGAAGTCTACAAGTCTTAAAGTTGCCAAGTTTGAAGACCTCTGGTTTAAATGACCAATGTGTACCAATCCTGGAGTATCAAAGTGGCTGGGCAAATGCTATAGGAGACAGGCAGTTGTTTAAGTAACCAACCTGTATCATGCATATGCTGGTCACTAGAAGGCCTGAACTACCATTGTGCAATTTAACATAGTTACATCAAAGAGGACTTAAGCCTCCTTTGTGATCTAGATGCCACCCGAGATGAGAAAAAGTTCCTGAAAAGAAAAGTAAAATAGACCACACAGATGATCTTGCAACTTTACAATTTAGGCAAGATAATCTTTTACGCTGGCATTACAGAAAAGAGAAGTAGTTTTGGGCTCAAAGCCTAAAGCTTTGGAGGATGGGGGTCATGTATATATTACAACTGTCATGTTCTACAAATACAAACATATGGAGCTCTCCTCCCCAAAAGGCATCTGGAAATGTTTGGCACCATTTTCCACAGCCAGGTCTACATATCTTCTAGCCCTGGTGCCAGCAAGCCAGATGGTCTGAACAGAGCACGGCTAGAAGCACATGCTACATTAATACTGCGGTGTCTGCATTTATTTTTCATATTCCTTCAGTAACCGTTTGAGGTACTTTTTGATTGATAGAGTCCACAGCAACCAAACCTATCTAGCAGTTGCCTCTGTAAGTCTACTCTCATTTCTAACTCTGAACAAGTGCGCCCTCTTGAGGCTAAATGCATGACATCAAGGGATCATCCTTAGCAAGTAAGTTAGTAAGACAATGTTTCTGGTAGCTAAATGAGTAGACAACCATGGGGTTTGGGGCTCCCTTTTCTAATTAGGCTTTGTTCATCTGTAGTTGTGTTAGCTGTTAGTCAGATGTTTTCTCTCTGTATTGCGGAAACCCTCCCATTTGGGATTCTATGGGGTTATTCAACGGACTGAAAGGAAGGATTGTTACGAAGACCTAACCATCATTATGAACAGCTCCTGTTACTACTCAGCATTTCCGGGTTGGCATTTATACCGTATTGGATTATAACTCCTCAGTCTGCAATCTAACATATTTGGAGGGATTCAGTCTCAAGAAAGCAGCTGCTGTTTTTGAAAATGCACTCTTTCTTTCTTTGAGCACATATTCAGAAAAACAGGCTACCTCAAAGTTGACTTTGCAGAGAGTTGCCAGAGTTCTGTGCACCAACCTCAGAGAGAGCACAAAATACTTTGAAAGACTATTTGTATGATTTTAAAACTAACAGCAAGTAGAAAGATGCAGTAGATCTCAATGAAAGTGGTACGATGGAGTGAAGGTGATGAATCAATGCATGGAATTAAAGGTGTAGGTTTATAAAAGAACTAAAATGGAAGTCAGAAAGTATGGACCAGTGTCTTCCAAATTGTAGGTATGCACCTATAACTTAAACCCCACATATATTGCTCTGGAAGTTATTTCTTTTCAATGGATTGCATCAGGAACTGCACAAGTGCAGTGAGATTTAAGGGACTTGTAGTCAAACCAATTAATTTCTCAAAAGTTTGTGCTGGCTAGATGCTCTAGTTGACAATCTTACATTGGAGTTGCAATGTGTATTTTTATCACACTGACTGCCATAAGAAGGTTGTTATAAGTCATACCATTAATGTTAATTCAAAAGTTAACATTTCATGTCAAAAGCAAATCAGAGTTTATGGAATGTACAGTATACAATTAATGTCTAACCAGTATACAATTCTAATTTCTAACCAATTAATTTCTAACCAATTAATTTTTAACAATTCTAAGTTTAGCATGGAAACCAGATGATAGACAATCTATGTACTTATTATTAGCGGTTCTTCCCAGTCTTATGCAATATCTGAAACTCAGGTCTCTCTTCCTTAAAAGATTGCCTACCATCAGTACAGGCAACATTGAAAAAGTAAAAGATCCTTGTTCCTTTTTCATTGCTGTCATGATATATTGTAGGTGTCATGATGGAACCTGGTGATGTCATAAACCATGCAGGATCCATCTAACCTTTCCTATTTAAGGATCTGTGGAAGGTCAGGGCCTAGGCTGAATCTGGATCCCTGGGTAGTCAAGAAGAGGAAATGAAGTATTTAGAGCTGGTAACAACAAAAAACGTGGTATCTGCTGCTACAGGAGCTGGGGCTATTTTCCTGGTGGCCAAGACCATCATGGAAGGGATGAAGTGTCCTCCTCATAATCCAGAGCCTCTTCCCTTAGCCAGTGAGTAATATGGATTTAGGGAGATGTCAATGTATTTTGCTCCATTTCAGAAGTGGTTGTGATAAAGAGTTATTTATCTATATGGCAGTTTCTCTGAAGCCTTGGTTTAACTGTCAGCTACCAACCAATGGCTGTGCTTCAGATAAGTAGTATCAAACTTTGCCAAGCCACATGAGGTGTGATACCATGTGGTATGAATCAGACATAAATTTGATTTTTGGATTATTTACCAAAAATTCAATCTATTTAGGCCTTTCCCTTTCCTTATACAGGTAGTCCCTGACTTACAACTACAACCGAGCCCAAAATTTGTGTTATTAAGTGAGATGTTTGTTACGTGAGTTTTGCCCCATTTTACAACCTTTCTTGCCTCAGTTGTTAAGTGAATCATTGCAGTTGATAAGTTGGTAACACAGTTGTTAAGGGAATCTGGCTTCCCCATTGACTTTGCTTGTCAGATGGTCGCAAAAGGTGATATACGTGACCTTGGGACACAGCAACGGTCATAAATATGAACCAGTTGCTAATAATATGAATTTTGATCATATGATCAT
This sequence comes from Diadophis punctatus similis, assembly GCA_023053685.1. Classification (NCBI taxonomy): domain Eukaryota; kingdom Metazoa; phylum Chordata; class Lepidosauria; order Squamata; family Dipsadidae; genus Diadophis; species Diadophis punctatus. Next base: position 44,868,803 of record JALIGW010000003.1, read on the forward strand.
GGGGAATATGGTCTCTTTTATAGCAATGATTCTCTCTGAGGTTACATATTACATTAGGCCATGGTCTAGTTCCTCATATTTAAAGCCCTACATGGCTTAGGACCAGGTTACCTCCGGGACCGCATCCTACCTCATATTTCCCTTCGACCGGTTAGGTCCTACAGAGTGGGCCTCCTCCGGGTCCCGTCAGCCAAACAATGCCGGCTGGTGGGGCCTAGGGGGAGGGCCTTCTCTGTAGGGGCCCCTGCTCTCTGGAACCAACTACCCCCAGAGATCAGAATTATCCCCACCTTGCTGGCCTTCCGAAAAGCCATTAAGACGTGGCTCTTCCTGCAGGCGGGGTGACTATGAGACTACTTTCCCCCATGTATGCATGGTGTTGCATGTTGTTTTTATACTTTTTTAAATTGTTTTTAATAATTTTAATGTTTAGTTGTTCTTTAAAATGTTGTACGCCACCCTGAGTCCTCAGGGAGTAGGGCGGCATAGAAGAGCAACTAACTAACTAAATAAATAAATAAATTTTGTTTCCTAAACAACATTAGTTCAGGTCATACATAGAGCAATGTTAGAATCATGGGTTAGAAACTATTCTTCATGACATGTAAACATAACTAATTGTTGTTTATTTAATAAACTATGTTTAAGATGCTTCAGCATGTTGTGTGAACTCCGTGTTGAATTTATAGCCCATCACTCTGAAGGAATCTGCTTCATTCTGCTGCTTAGAAATTATGCAGTCCAACATGTTGGGAGGACACCAGTTTGGAGAAAGCTGGTCAAAATATATCACCAGTTTTACTGAGTCTCATCTATATTCCATTCAGTTCCACTTAAGCTCCCTGATCACTTCTCATTTTTGTCTTCCTGCTACTCTCCTCCCCTTTTCACTCTTAGAACTTGCTTTAACTCACCAGAGTAAAGCTGAGGTGGATTCTGGAGAACTCAGAGGACTTTTGCTCTCTCTCAATCCAAAACTAGATGCTTACTCCAAGAATATGATACTCCATGGAATCACCCGTTGTGTTTATCTACTGGAATCAGAGGTGGGAGTCTAAAATAATAAGGTGTATAATACAATGATGGAAGTCTGAGCCAATTGGTAGGGGTTTTTTAACTGACCTGACACAGTTAAGCATAATTAGGCAGAATACAGCAATATGAACACACATTATTTATTGTTTGCTACATGAACTCACTACTTATTTTATTTATTTATTTAAATGGATTTCTATGCCGCCCAACTCCCAGGGGACTCTACTTCTTGAACTCCCTACTTCAAGAGATTTATTTCACAGCTATCATACTATCATAATTAAAAAATAAATTTAGTTGGCAAGCTTCAGACTTATGTTCCTTAATTTGTTTGACTCTTCTCATCTTTCCTATTACCTATCTCCTTATGATTATAACTTTGTTGCTTGCATCTTGCAATTTATATTGTTTATTTAGTAGCCTAGTATGATTTATGTTGATTGCTTATTTAGTATCCTATGACTATCATGAAGTGTTGTATCTTAAGATTTATGATGAATGTTTGGAAACCAGAATAGCCAGGAATAAATAGGTAATAAGAAATAAATAACTGGTTACTTCACATATTTTAAAATCAAAAAATTTGAGTCATTATTTGAATGTGAAAAGTTACAAAGTATTAAATGGAATTGAATATACTTTCATACGCTTTGCTTTAACTTAGCCATGCATGCATTTACACACACGCTAATTCTGATTTCCCCCCCAGGCATCTGCATGTACGTATGAGGATATTAAACTTGTGGCCTCATTCCTGGATGATTCGGACATGGGTGTCAAAATTCAGACAATGCATGCTCTCAAGGCTTTTGCTGGCATCTGGAAATTTAGAATCAGAATTCAGGTGATCATTTGTATAGTACTGTATTTCCATGCTAGACACCTACATATATCAGTATCAATTCACATGTGAATGATTGTCATTTGATATTATGGTCATTGTCATCTATAAACTTGCAGCTACACCTGTGAATTTTCTTCAAAGATAAGCATATCCTATGCAAAATAGAGAAGAGCTGTTAACATGCTGACCACAAAATTTGATCGATGACTGTGCTTTCATTAAAAACAACCAAAATAATCACTTTAGCTATTTATCAGTTCATCCGTAGGAACTGCAGGAAGCCAGCACTATTTGAAAGTTGTTAGTTGAGAATACCTGTAAGAACCATTCCATAAAGAGAAAGAATCTCTTTCTCGCTTCAATGGTATCAAAGTCATTTGTAATGGGCACAATAGCAAAAGCATCAAATCAGGAGACCCACAAGATAGTTGTGAAAGAAACCATGGACATATTTGAAAATAGTTTATATTCCCCCACATGTCTCTTCCCTACCTGTAATGTAATTGCTAACCATAATTAACCAGAGTCTTTCTTTACTATGGAAGAAGATCCCACTTGCTTTTCAGCCCCTGGTTAGATGTGTGCTTCTACAATATATAATAGTAGAATGTACAGTTTGCAGTGGATTTAGCATACGAGTGAGTTACCGTATTTTTCTGAGTATAAGACGCACCTTTTTCCTCCCTAAAAGTGGCTGAAAATTCAGGTGTGTCTTATACTTCGAATGTAGCTTTTTTTCCAGTCCTAACTAGGTGCTAACAGATCTTCCCAACTCTTACCTTGCAGGCTTTTTCATTGTTACTCTCTCCAAAGAATGTTTTTCCAGCCCTAAGTCTTTGCAGGGTTTTTTTTTCATTGCTCTACTTGCTCCAAAGAAGTTGTTTTCTAGCCCTAACCAGGTGCTAACGATCTTCCCAGCTCTTACTGGCTTGCAGGCTCTTTCATTGTTACTCTCTCAGAAGAAGGTTTTTTTAAGTCCTAACTAGGGGATAAAATAATGTGCTGAAGCTGACCAGACTAAGGATGCTAGCCAGATGAATACCTGGTAGGCAGATTATTTTCCCCTATTTTCCTCCCCAAACACTAAGGTGAGTCTTATACTCCGGTGCGTCTTATACTCCGAAAAATATGGTATGTACTTTTTTTTGCTAAATATGTCTAATACAAGAAACATTTAGTAAGAGACATTTCCAACCAAAAGTAATCTGGCAGCAAATAGGTTATGTATGGGAAGTTTGGTTCTTTTTTTCTTTTTTCAGCTACTAAATTATGTTTTGAACTCTCAGAAAAATACAGAGTTTTTTTCCCCACAGCAAAAGCTTAGGAAATTGAAATTTGATCAATGTTCGTAATATATTTGGAATACAAATAAAATGTTCATGGGCCAATGACTTAACAACAAATAAATTGCTAGGGGACAGGGGGAGGGAGGGATGTTTGTTTATCTTTCAGAAAAAATTGTCCAAATTTTCAAAAGGGATAGGCTAGTTGCTGCATGAAGAATACATTATAGAAAGCTGCATGATTTAAATCTGCATAATCAGTAGTTAGGCATAGCATAAAGTACTCTATCACCAGAAATTAGTCCCAACAAGAAATGCCAATCTGGTTTCGATTTCAACCTTACAATTTGCAATTAATGAACCCTACCCTTTATTAATTGAGCTCACAAGTACAACTAGAAAAATATTACAACATCAATAAACCATATATAAAACGGTTGTCTAAATCTCTTTGGAATCTCTTCCTCTTTCAACTGGATGGGACTGTTAGATTCATCATCTGGTCTGCTTAAGATTTATTCATGATAAATCCAGCTGTGATCCTTGGTCACTACAGCAATGGCACTGAAAGAAGAGATCTACCATAGCTTTCTTGGGACAAGTTATAAGATGCTTTGTGTATGAATGTGCCAGAGTAATACACTGGCTTAACCACTGACTGCTATTGGAATGAGAGCCCCATTTTTGTTGATCATCTGGTTTATAGGTGACAATTTTTTTTTTTTGGCCAAAACTTTAGTGTATTTTTGTGTCCCACAAATATCAAACTTGGTGACAGCTAGAGAGTGACAGCTGTAGGTGCACTGTGGTTTCCCTGCGCAGCTATTGGCTTTGCAGCTTCTCTCAAGAACAGGAAGTCCTGTAACTTCCCAATACCCTGCATCAGAGGTCTTCTAACTTGGCAACTTTAAGACTTGTGGACTTCAACCCCCAGAATTCTCCAGCCAGCTATGCTGGCTGCAGAATTCTAGGAGTTGAAGTCCACAAGTCTTAAAGTTGCCAAATTTGGGGACCCCTGCCCTGCATATTTTCAGAGTCTGCAAGAATTTGTAAGTTGTTTACTAATGCCATTTGGCTTCATTTTACATGGTCTTGGCATTTGTGTTTCCTTTCTGGCTCAATGAAGACACTGGTGCTGCTGCACTTAAGATTTGGGAAAACACTGCTTTCAAGGAGTCCCTTCAAGGAGCTCTAGGGTTCTTCAAAGAAATCACTCCTTTCCTTTCATCACCCAACTATGAGGAAGAACAGATAACTTTGCAAGATGAGTTTCTACTTTCCTCCTGTGGGATTCCATCTTTGTCCCTTCTTTTTCTAAACTCAACTTCAGAAGCTGGTGTTAGAACAGAATTCTTCAAACTTGGCAACTTTAAGACTTGTGGACTTCAACTCCCAGAATTCTCCAGCCAGCTTTGCTGGCAGGAGAATTCTGGGAGTTGAAGTCCACAAGTCTTAAAGATGCCAAGTTTGGGGATCCCTGTGTTAGAAGGATACTACTACTCTTCTCTAGAAGGTGAAGCCAAGAGTGGAAAACATGTTTTCTCCCAAAGGGACAGGAAATAAATTCTTTTTCTTGGCTTGTTTCTCACCTGAAATTAAACTATTCCTGTGATACTGGTGCTCAAGAATTGTTCTATTTATATTTTATCTAACACTCATCTGGAATAGTAAATAATTATTAAGCAATGAAACAATCCCAAGAATAAGATTTATTATAGGACTGCTACTATAATGCACTCAAAATGAATCACCCAGTATGTTTACGCTTTTTCTGATTTTGGGAAAGAAAACGCTTTTTTATTTAAAAAAACCCATTATTTATAGTAAAATATTACTGTTTTAATGATTAACAAAAACTGAAAAACACTGAAAGCATTAGTTCTTATACAAATGGTGTTTGCAATGATACATAGTAAGAAATATATAACCTGAGGCTCACTATCAGTGCATGCAACATCCCCAGAGAGCTCTAAATGTTGTCAAATTGCAATTATTAATCTGATTGAAGGGAGAAATTATGAAATGCATGACTTGAGGGTAATCATATTAACTGTATTTAATTAGAATGTAAGTGAAATGAATCCAGTTTCATTTGAAGTGATCTCGCTCACTACTTTTTGCAATGCAGCCTCTGGCCCAGCACATAAAGGCTACTTCTAGCACACCTCTGAAACAAAGGTTTTCTGCCCTATTATTCACAATTTTTTTAAAAAAAATGCTGTTTTGTTCTGTGCAGGAATTCATGCCCAAGATTCTTGAAATGATCACTGAATTATGGGATACCGATATACATGTTGCTGGACTGAGATTACTGAATGGATTGCCATGGCCGAGTCACATGCAACCTCTCCTGAAAAAGCTCTTGCCCACCTTAATGGACATTCTGCAGATGGGGACCAATTTGGCTCAGGTACTTTGGTTCATGGACTGTCCAATATGCGCTACTCGATTTCATTGAGGACCACATCAGGGTTGTGTTTGACCTTGGGGAGGGGCTGGGGGGCGTGGCCAGGGTGGGCATGACCAGCTTGACGTCACTGATATCGGGGGCATCTGTGGTGGCCCGAGCGATCTGCCAGCGAAAACGGGCTCTGAACTCCATTATCAGCTGCAACGCCCTCCTGCCGCCCTCTGCCAGTGAAAATGGAGGTCGGGGGGCGCGTGCGCCCCCCGAGTTCCATTTTCACTGGCAGAGGGCGGCAGGAGGCCGTCGCAGCTGATAACAGAGCCTGCTCTCACGGAGCTGATAACGGAGCTGACAACGGAGCCTGCCACACGCAGCCCTCCCAAGCTCCATTTTTGCCAACAGAGGCACCGCGGGCCAATCCTATGCTGTTTCCAGGGCGGCCCCGCAGGCCAGATCTAAGCATCCCACGGGCCAGATCCGCCCCCGCCCCCGGGCCTTCAGTTTGACACCCCTGCTCTATTCTAAACCCAAACTCCTAGTATCATCAGCTTTTGGGGGGGCATAATGAAGAAACCATGATGTACATAAGCACCCCTACCTTTACTGATTATATGGGGTCTGAAAGTTTTTGTGTGGTTTTTTTTCAGGTGCAGATTCTAAAATTCCTTAGCACATTAGCCCAGAAGGAAGAACTGTTATTTGATATCATGAATTGCCAGGTAAAGATTTCCTCCCTGCCCCCACAGGGATATTTGGGAGAGGAAGTAAGATACTCGAGATCAAAAGTAGATTTTAAGGAGTTATTTAATCAAACAGACATAAACAAATATGTAATTGGAAGATACCCTAATGCTGTGATGGCAAACCTATGGCACTCTCTGTGGGCATGTGTGCCATCGCCAGCTGCTCTTCGGGTTTTTGGCACATGCATGAGCGCCAGCCAGCTGGTCTTCGTGGGCGCCTGAGCACCAGAAAGTGGCTTGAAAATGGCTGAAAAACGGACTGAAAATGGCCTGAAAAACAGCCTGAAAACGGCCCAGAAAACAGCCCGAAAAACGGCCAAAAAACAGGCATGTGCACGCTGGCCAGCTGGTCTTTGGGTTTCCGGTGTTCCAGTGCATGCGAAGACCAGCTGGCCAGCATGGATGCGCATGCCAGAAACCCGAAGACCAGCTGGCCAGTGCGCACATGCGCACTGGCCAGCTGGTCTTCGGGTTTTCGATGCTTTAGCGCGCACAATGTACACGCGTTCCAATTTGGGCACTCGGTGCCAAAAAGGTTCGCCATCACTGCCCTAATGTGTATCTTGCAAACATGCTGACATTGCAATTCCCATTGCTATCTGCACATTATAGGGCAGGGGTCCCCAAACTTGGCAACTTTAAGACTTGTGGACCTCAACTCCCAGAATTCTCCAGCCAGCTGGCTGGAGAATTCTGGGAGTTGAAGTCCACAAGTCTTAAAGTTGCCAAGTTTGGGGACACCAGTTCTAGGGATTGCATCCCAACAAGAAGTATGTCAGATTTCAGAAAACAAAATACATCTTTCCTGTCATAATTTCTTATAAAAGAATCTGAAGTCTGTTACCCTCAAAAGATGAAATCAATTAGCCAGTAAGACATGAATAGTCTGCTAGATACTTATTTTATCTTTTTCTTTAAGGCTTACATTTCATTACGTTTCCTTTTTTTTAAAAGGTGCATCCAGAATTCCTCAGCCTATTCCAACCTTCCCAGCTTGGAAGCCTGCTCTTTGAGCTGCTGGTGCTCGTGGAACGGCTCTGTGAAGGTCGCCTGACTTCCCACTACCTATCAGGGCACTGGCAATACAATGAGTTGTCACTCTATGAGGTCCTTTTTGGAAACAATTCTCGGCTAGCTGACTGTCTTCTCTCCCTCATCATTCATCCCGAGGAAGAAGTGCAGATTCAAGCCTGCAGAGTTATTCTGAAACTGCAATTAAATGAGGAGGGGGAAATGGCTGGTATCCAGAGCACCAATTCTTCTTTTAGCAAATTCTTCTGTGATATCAACATTGACGGCCCCAATGCTGAGCCTATCTATTAGATCCTTGCAGAATTTAACACAGAATTAAATTATCTTTAGAAATATAGAAAGAAAATAATTATTTCGAAAAGATAAAATCTTTTGAATTGGAAAGTGTATATAGGAGAAAAGCAGGTTGGTATTCAGTCAAGGTGTCAAGGCCTTTCATCCGAGCACCAATGGGGGGGCAGAGAGACTGAACGCCATGGTAGAGCAGTACCTGAGGTGTTACGTGAACTATCAGCAGTCCAATTGGGCGGACCTCCTGTCTTTCGCTGAGGTCGAGTACAATAATGCTGTTCAAAGTAGCATGGGACTGACCCTGTTCAAGATAGTGAGCGGCATGGACTCCATCCCAATGCCTGAATACCCAAGGGAGCCCCCCTCCTCAGTGAGCTTGACCGATTGGATGTCGATGCTGAAAGCAACCTGGGAGAATGTCAAGAAGGCGCTAGCTAAAGCGGCACAAACCTAGTTTGGTGGCCTTGCACCAGTAAAAGCAGAAAAACTCTTCCTCAACAGTAATATCCCAGAACAGAGCAATATTGGCAGCATCCCTTAAGGAGGTCCAACTGATAGAACCAAGAAGGGCCTTCTCTGTGATAGCTCCCTCCCTATGGAACATCATCCTTGCAGAAATAAAATTGGTCCTCACCTTGACACTCTTTCAAAAGGTCCTAAAGACCTGGTTTTGCCAGTGGGCCTGGAGACCCCAGGGTGGTTGGTTTAATTGTTCTTGCCAGGGGGATGATCGTTTATTGGATGTTGTATTGGGGCTTTTGTAAGACCTGGAATCACTGTGAGTGAATTGGGTGGTCGCATAAATTGCCTTAATAAATAAATAAAAATGACCTCCAACATAAAAACATAATCAGTGTAAACCAATCACAGGCACATATTCCTATGCCTGAGAGTCAAAGAAAATGTAAAGCTACTCAAGATGCAAACATGGAATTTCCCTGTCCCACCATTTATATAACATATAGCGGGGGTGTCAAACTCACATCATCACGGCGGTGTCATGTGATGTATCGGATCTTTTTCCCCCTTTGCTAAACCTGGCGTGGGCATGGCCAGCGTGTGACGCATCTGGCCCGCAAGTTTGACAACCTTAACATATAGTATAATCCACCCAGGAGGAGGAGGACCTGGTGTTTTTCACTGCATGAATTAATGAAGTACAAAAGGAATAAAGCAAATAGAAGTTCTCATTCCTTTATCACTTAACACTTATATATGTCCCAACCCATGCATATTTCCTTTGGATTGAAAAACAGAAATGGAAGAACAAGCAGCATAATACAAGATCTGAAAACTCCTGTAGTTGGAGGTTTGCATATAGAATACAGTGAAAACATGAACATCCTGCTCTCTCATAATCTCCCAAACTGATATGGACAGAAAGGATAAATATTAGTCCTAAACCAAGATTTTTAACAAGACACTTGTCTCTCCTCCCTAATATATTCCATCTTGAAACAATCCAATGTAGAGTGGCGAGGAGACCTTGTGTATTAACTTCTGATAAATTAAAATACTCATGGGGCAAAGTAAGTTCTTTGAGTTGATCTCTTCAGAAATCAGTACGCATTATGTTTATAAATTTGGCATATAACTGCCATTTTTGTGCCTCAACAATCAATGATGATCCTATTTTTGGCTATTTCGCTGGCAAAGTTGTTTTAACATGCAGATATTCTAGTGGCGAAGTGCATCAACATATCTATAAACTTACACCAGCTTTGTTTGTGCTTGGGGGTCACTTTTCCACACCCCATGGTTTTCTAGAGAATGTACCTGGAAACAGGAAAGGCTTATGGTGTTTTCAAGAGCAGCTATTCAGAAATATTCTAAATACATTGACAAATCATTTCATTTCAGAGTCCATCTCAGGCAAGAAAGTTCCCCTGCTAAAATAGTCCAATCAGATATTTTACATTAGAACATTTATTTCTCAGAGAGAAAATATAGTTTCAGACAGTCAGATTATAGTAGGTAAAATTAGCATTTTTCTTTACAAGCATAGAATTTATTACCTCTTATTCCATCTGATATAAACAGTTCTAGAAAGCAAATAAACTCACTTTCTACAATAAATAGAGCCATCTGTGCTTTACAGCAGACTGACAAGTCACGTTTAGGTCCCATAGCAACAGCAGGATATTAGCCAATTCAAATCCTTAAATTGTAATTTTTTTAAAAAATTGAAGAAATTAAAATGCAAGATCTTAAAACAGTTAAACATAAATCACAAGTCCACAGCCAGGCTACAATCTGGGAAAATGTATGTTTCTTTAAATTAATTATATTGTATGCATACAAAAGACCCAGCAACACAACTGAGGGCTTAAAGATTAATAATTGGCCTGAATAATTTAGAACAGTAGTTTACAATTATGTACAAAAGTTCCTTCTGTAACCACACTCTTGAGATATTATAAGCTACTTTTTAAAAAAAGATTCCTATTCATGTTCTGTATATGTTACAGATATTTTCATATAGTGTGGTTTTATGTCCCAATGTGGTTCTTGAAAAAAAAGACCACATAGAAATGGCAGTGATTTTCCCACAATAACATTTGTCCCACAATCTCTTAATAAGAAAATAACAACAATAATAAAGTTAAAAAGAGAGGGGGGAACAATGGTTTTCAAATTACAATCTTGCTCTGTACCTTTGGTTTGAAATTCTTAAAGGACAAAAAAAACCTCCACAAAATCAAATGTTACCTATGAAATGCACTGTCAACTTGTAAGGTTCAGCTCTTCCTCTTTTTGTAGCACATGCAAGTTAAAAAAAATAATTGTCTCCAAGGGGTTGTGCATTTTTAACAGATCCCAATAACGGAAGCTCAGAGAGCATGAAAGCAAATGCTGAAGTGTTTATGGGGTGGCCAAGAGTGACTGTAGGAAATTCTGGTGAATAAGATGACAAACACATTCCAATTTAATTCTCATTTCTTCAGGTAAAGAGGAACCATGATTCTACATGATTGCCCTAGTCCAGAGCTGCATACGTCAAAGTACACATGGCACTCTATATAAGCAGATACTTACTACTGAAAGCTGGAAAAAGCTCTAAATGTGCAATGTGATGCTTAATGGCCCAAACCTAAATAGGGTGATGCATATAGGGAAGAGATTTTTATGCATGTTCCCTTGTAAATAAACAAGAGGCTGGTTCCATGTCTAGAAATCCTACAGAATGGACAGGATGCTGTGATTTTCTGAAGAACAGGCATGACAAATGAGACAGGGCTTCAGTGACATTGTTCATGAACGGGGGCAATGGGGGGGGGAAATGTTTTCGATACCATAAAGATTGCTTTTTCCTCATTTCACAATAAACCTTCATATCTAGCAACAACATTCTAGCAGCATAAGTATTTGTAAAATAACATTTAAAATATTACTTTATCAATTTTCAGAAGTATACGAATCTGAAATTGAAATGTAAAAATCACAGAAAATATCTCCCAAAGGGGTTTCTTCATATTTAAAGCTCTGGGAATGTGGGCATGAGGCAAAATCAGGAAAGGGGCATTACCCCAAAATATTCTATCTTTCTTTCTTTTTTTAATTGTAATCTCTAACATAAAAACATATACAAATTTAAGAGAGTTCTACACAGGGTTGCAAATATAATTGCATGGGGCAGGGGGACCAGTGTTTTTCAAAAAAATAACTTGAAAATATATGGTGAATATTAGTGAACTTTTGGCACACAAGAGTCATCAAAAAGACCCTCAATTCATAACAGAAGCAATAAGCTCCACAGCTGCTTCAGGACTAGCTGAAGTTTAAAAACTCAAGTGACTGGTAGGGCTTCTTGTCCAATCAGAAAATTATCTAAGATTCTGCCAGGGTTGCAGCATTATAGTATAGCTGCTCCTGACATCTTCCTACTAGGTCAGGCTGCTACATCACTTCTTTCCCTCCTGGATCCTTTGGGAAACATGTTCAGAAAGAAACCAGGCAGACTTTTTGGCACATATCAAGTATGTAACATGAACTTTTTCTACTGTTGAAAATACCGTGTCTCTACTAAGAATGCAAATGTGGCAATTGCATCTTCTTGTAGGCAAGAAAATCCCATATTCTTCAGGTCATAGTTGATCTACTTTGCCTGTAGATGCAGACGTTACTTCCTACAGGATGGGTAGAGCAAATTTCCTACAGATAATTGGGTGTGACGAAAGGATGGTCTCCGCGAACACGGCTCATATGAATCATTGCACGATCATATGCAACCTGGACAGACTTGCGGATACTGGTTTTCCGTCCTTCCAGCATCTTGAGTTTATCCACAGTGTCATCTACTCCAAGAGGAAGAACTTTTTCTTGCGGAAGCCACTGCCTACAGGGGAGAGAAGGAGGGAGGGAGGGAGGGAGAGAGACAGAACGTTATTATGGAGACAATGAAGAAATCGAGAGCATTACAAATTGTACAAATCAATCCTTCTATGACTTTTAAATCTTCAAGTTGCACTAATGCTTGATAAAGTGTTAGTAAATGTACACTCTCTAGCAAAAACAAGCTAGAGTGCTTAGTGGAGTTACAAACAGAAGACATACTTACGATTCACTAGAAGAAGGATGTATTCTTGGCTTTCTAAAGGTAAAGGTAAAGGTTCCCCTCGCACATACTGTTCTGCCCCAGCTACGGACCACAAAGAACGTAGCACACACAAAGTCTGTACAAACCTTAGTTTACTAATTAAGGACTACTAATGAGCTTTCTTAGTAGTCATCAAACACAAACACAGTTTAAAGCAGTCTTTTCTGAACACCGGTTGTTAATTCAACTTCATTAACAGCCAGCACGAGTCCACGAAATAATAACTCAATTCTGAGTAAACAGTCTTGTAGATAACAGCAATCTTACAGTGGTTGGCAAAATGCCCAGAAGCAATTTGCAGGAAAAATGCCAAGAGAGAGAAAAAGAGCCGATCAGATGTTTCTGGAGTCAAGACACGAAGGAATATGAATGCAGTTGTTTCCTGCAAATTGGCTCATTTGTCTTCATCCCTTAAATAGGCTAGGGGAGTGGCCAATTAGCCCCAAGCCTTACTCCTGAGGAGACCTCCTCCTGAGGAACCATTCCTGCCTTTTGGCAGCTCTGCATGCCCGTGCATTGAGAATAGGCTCCTCCTCTTCTTCCTCATCACTGATGGGAGCTTCTGGAGGTTCTGAAGGCCCTGGCTGAATATCCGCCTCTGGCACCGAGTCCTCTCTAGCCTCCTCACTGTCCGACTCGGGTGCCAGCTGCACAGGCTGCTGGTGCATCACCACATCAGCCTCTTCGCTGCCGGAATCAGCTACCAGCTGCACGGGCTACTGGTGGGCCACAACACATAAGTGCTAGTCGTTCCCGACTCTAGGGGGTGGTGCTCATCTCCGTTTCTAAGCCAAAGAGCCAGTGCTGTCTGATGATGATTCCGTGGTCATGTGGCCGGCATGACTAAATGCCGAAGGCACACGGAACGCTGTTACCTTCCCATCAAGGTGGTCTCTATTTTTCTACTTGCATTTTTACATGCTTTCGAACTGCTAGGTTGGCAGAAGCACTAGGGATTTGAACCGCCGAATTGCTGACCTTTCTGATCGACAAGCTCAGTGTCTTAGCTACTGAGCCACTTGATACTCAGTTACATAGACCGAAACTTCCCTCAATCATCAAGCAAGCTTGCTACATTAATTAAAATAAATACTTGATATTCTATTGTCCAAAGAAAAGAAGTTATTCCCCTTCATTGGCTTGTTTTACTCACCATGTCCTCTTGTTGTCAAAGAAAAGGACAAGGAAAAGTTTTTCTCCAGCCTCCGCTTGCTTCTGCTCACCTAATTTTAGCACTTCCACAGGGGGGACAGGGATTGGGACTCCATTGTGAAGGAGGCCCTCTTGTGGCATCTCAGGATCAATAATCTAAAAGCAAAGAGCAAAACACAGTGGTTATTTAACACAAGTCGCAAAAATTTAGCTCAAAGATATAATAGCCCTTTGTTGTAAAATCCAAGAATGCTTGAAACAAGAAGTTTAGATGGCATCTAGGTTTTGGTGGTAACATGGGCATTTTGTTTTGGCGAGCAAATCTTAAATATTTTTGCACAAATTAGACCGGCCTTTGCTTACTGCTTAAAGGGGGAGAATGTATTTCTCTAAAAACATACTTCAAAATTCTTGGCGCCAGCATAAAAAACAGATTAACCCTGATAATCATTCTCTTGTACCATGAAAGTAATTTATTGAAATTGTTGTATAAAATATAATTCGTGTGTGTGTGTGTGTGTGTGTGTGTGTGTGTGTGTGTGTGTGTGTGTATGTATATATATGTATATATATATATATATATATATATATATATATATATATATGTATATATATATATATGTGTATATATATATATATATATATATATATACACATATATATATATACATATATATATATATATATATATATATATATATATATATATATATATATATATATATATATATATATATATATATATATATATATATATACATATATATATACATATATATATACACATATATATACATATGTATACATATTTTGTTGTAATAATTTATTTTATATTTTCATTTTCATATGGAACAAGGCACACTTTTATATACCCTGAATCTAATATCTGAGATTAAATCATGGAATTTAACTGGATCTGGGACTCACTTGAAAGTATTAGCACTTATTAAGTATTAGTATTAAAACATGGAATGAAGTTAAAAAAGACATATTACTATGGGAGAGACTACAATTGTTAGGGAGAATTTCTGTGATAAAAATGAATGTCTTGTGTAGAATGATGTTTTTGTTTTAGATAATACCTGCTTTAACAACTGATGCACCATTTTAAACAATGGCAAAAGGATATATTTAAGTTTGTGTGGCGGGGGGGGGGAGGAAACCAAATGCTAAATATATGGTATTATAAGATGCAAAAGAGAGTATTGGATTTGTAATTGTATTTTGCAGCATGGCCGCAGCTGAGAAATAGAAGGCTTTTGGAGTTAGAAGGACATGACCTGAGATTTGTACTATTTGTTATTTGTAGTACAATAAAATCAAGACTAATGTGGTTTTTAAAAATTGTTATGTTAGATATGCCCTATTGAAAATAAGAAATGGAGTCAAGCCCACAGGTTGTGCCCAAAAAACACCTTTGTGAATCTGACACAAGAAGCATTTATAGATGAGAAATAATAGGCAAATACTAAAAATTCTTGATGGGCTTTTTGTGCAAAACAGAAGAAAATGAATGTATGGTTTATGGTTTTGATGATAGGCGGGGCAGATTAGAGAAAGAGAATCATGATGTAACATTAGAGAAAGATGTACATTTATAATTATATTTATAACTGCTATAAAGAAGATCAGAAGCCATTTCTTTGTATTATTTCTTGAATTTTAGCTTTTTTTCTTTCTTATTTTATATTAGTTGCATTAGTTTTTATCTTTATCTTTTAAAACTTTTAATAAAATTATTTTTTTAAATAAAAAGTATTAGCCCTGTATATTCTCTATACTTCTTCTCATTTATGCTGTTGGAATTTATATAATGTTACATCATTATCTACCTTTAGGCAAATATTATTTCAAATCTACTTTGTGAAAAGCAGAGTAAAATATTATAGAATAAATGAGTTAATCTGGCATTTTCTGTCATGATAATGTATGTTTTAGAATAATATTTTAAAATTCTAGAGATTTAGAGAATGCACTATTTAGTAAACATAGAGAGAAGTCTAACTCAGAAAAGTTAAAAACATTAATACATCTTATAAATATTAACTCACAATATGCTAAGATAATAAGAAACACAAGTTAATTATTAATAATTTAATTTACTATTTATTATTTAAACTCAATATATTTTGAACAGAAAAACATTAGCTATATATATAAAATGGAGGCTTAAGAATATTCAGCTATATGATTTTTAAATTGAAGAAGAAAAATAAACAATTAATAAACACAATAGTTAAACTACCAAACTGAATTCTGAAAATTCAAATCTAGCCCAGATAATCTTAAAATATTTAGAGGCTGTTTGATGTTTCAAAGTAGGTGCACTATTTTGCCCTTTAGCTTGAAGTAAACATAAAAATACTGAGAGAGACTGTTCTTATGCATAGTTCTTCAATAGAATTAACTTTTTTTCCCAAGAAGAAGTACTGCTGGCTTAGCCTTAGCTACATACCAGAGCTGGGTAAGAAGGATAGCCACGACATTTTGCCCACACAAGCTCCAGAGGTTCTAGGTCAGCGTGTTCCTCAAATGACATCAGCAAGTTTCTTCCTAAGAAGTTACAGTAACAGACAATTTAGAATTATGTTGTGCTATGCCAAATTCATCAATCATAACACTGAAGATTCAGTGTTATTGCTATGGAAGCATAGACTGTATACAGACTAGACTGTTCTAGGTCTTACATGCTAATTAAAAATACATATAATAAAACAAAACTGGAACAAAAATAAAAATAGCATATTAGGGAAAGAAGGCAATAACTTATAAATTATCCTACCACTTTCTTCTTGTAAACTGATAAAAGAAGTCTCTAATAATGGATTTAGTACAAAAGAAATATACTGCAAATTAGGCAGGACAATCCTATGTTATTAGGGCAAAACTCAGGAATGTACCTACAATGCCAGTGAAACAACTGCCCTATTCAAACCATCCTCAGTCTTTTAAAAAGAGAACAACCCAAGATACAAATCTTCTATAAGCACAGGAATAACTGATAAAAGAACTGTCTTGTGTCCTTATAACCAACATTTTCACCTACAAACTTGGAACTAAAGGTGGTCACCGACTTACAACTGACCACTTAACAAGAGACTCAAAATAAATTATTTGCAACTTGTCCTCAAAGTTACAACTGCCATATCACTCCCACAATCACATAATCACATTTTGGGCCCTTGGCAAACCAGTTTACATTTATGACCCATGGTCATATGATAATGTTTTGCAACATTTTTTCCTGGCAAAAAACACCCCATTGGATAAGCTGGGTTTGGATTTATGACCAGATAATTCACTTAATGACTAACTGTTTCTGCAAAGACTTGCAAATTTCTAATTGTTTAGTATAGTAAAGCATTTTGTACTGTGAATATACTGTGTAAGATTTTAAATGTCTTTCTTCCGCATTCCTATATCCGTATCCTGTTCCCCAAAGTAACTATATTCCACAATGTATTCCGATTATATAATGTGAAATACATAAATGTATCAAGTAAGGCGATTTGGGAGAATGAAAACTACTTGCTGAAGCTATGTCTCCTGAGATTCTTCCTAATGATATCATAGGCCTCTGCTGGAGCAAAGGTAATTTCTACACACACACACCAGGAGCGGGTTGTTCACTTATCTTGCTACCGGTGTGCTGCACGCACATCATCACATTTTGTGCACATGTGCGCGCGATTTTGGCAATTCTTTTGCTTCCGCACATGCGCAGAAGCGAAATCTTGCTGAAATCTCACGTGCGTGTGGGTCCCCTCGTGAGATTTTGGCGCGATTTTGCTTCCGCGCATGCGCAGAAGCAAAAAATCACTGAAAACTTTGCGAAAAAAGATGGCGGCTCCTAGGCACTAGAAACCGACCGCACCGGGTCGATAACCTCTTGATGACGTCACCAGCCCGCCGTTACCGGTGCGATAGAGTGGACCACACTAGTAGGAACCCACCACTGACACATACCCGCGGTCCTTCTGAGATCACTCACATCTTCGCCTTCATAGCAATAGCAATAGCACTGAGACCTATATACCACTTCACAGTGCTTTACAGCCTTACAGAGTCAACATATTACCCCCAACAATCTGAGTCCTCATTTTACCAACCTCAGAAAGATGGAAGGCTGAGCCAACTTTGAGCTGGTGAGGATCGAACCCCTGGCAGTGAACAGCGAGTTAGCCTGCAATATGCATTGTAACCACTGTGCCACCAAGGCTCATGACAAATGGCTGAGAAGGGTAAGGAATTCAGAAATGAATTCTGGTACCTGTTCAGGGAAAGAGATTATACCACTTGCTTAATTTCAGAGGCTGCAAGTTCTGACATCACCGGTTTAAAGAATAAATTGACAAACTGTTCCTATGACTATTCAAAAGCAAGCACCGCTGAATTTAGTAGTGCTTAACTCCACAGAAATATGCAGAGAACCTATTCTCCTGTGGCACAATCAACATGAAAAATAGCCCCTATCTCTTACTCATATTAATTTAATGTGCAAATTTTATCTCACCTGAGTTGCTATATGCCAAATCTTTATTTACACCATCCAGAAAAGGGACCCGTATAAGAGCAGGCTTTCCTCGGCTACGTTTGTGTGGTGGCGGACTACTGTGAAAAAAGGAGGTTTGACAAGAAAGTCAGACACTAAATACCATTTGATAGTTAGCTTCAGTTCAGTTTATTTATTTATTTAATTAATGTTATTTATTTATTTGTCAACAAGTGCAAGGAAACGGGACACATGAAAAAATGGCACAAATAAATGGATATAAAGAAGCAAAACATAGCCATAAACACATAAAATGAGTACATACAAATGGATACAGTAGGACAGGGACGGTAGGCACGCTGGTGCGCTTATGCAAGCCCCCTTAGGGACCTTTTAAGAAATGTGTAAGGTCCATGGTAGACAGTTTAAGATAAAAGGTATGGGGGTTAGAGAAACTAACAACAGGATCAGGTAAAGTGTTCCAGACATTTACTACTCTATTGCAGAAGTCACATTTTCTGCTATTAAGATTACAGCGGATTACATTTAGTTTGTATCTATTGATAGCCCTAGTGTTATTGCGGTTGAAATTAAAGTAGTCGTTAACAGGTAGGACGTTAAGGTAGATGATCTTGTGTACTAAGCTTAGGTCGGAATGTAGACGGCGTAGTTCAAGGTTATCCAGGCCTAAAATTTCAAGTCTACTGGAATAAGGAACTAAAGGAAACTAAGGAGTCAAGTCACAAAGGAGTGTTATTTTCTGGGATGGTCACCATGCTAGTGTGAAAGCCATTCCTCTGGGCTTGATATGCAATTTTAGCATCCTTCTCCATGTAAAGGCCACAAGACCTTTACATGATGTGAATATCTGCAGGGCAACTGAAACCACATGAAGGAAAACAAGGGCAAAATAATTGCCGATTGATTGAATATTTCCTATTTCTAAACTGTTCATCTCCCTCAGAGAGGGGCTCTGTTATGTCTTTAAAATAATGATTGGCTGCTTCCAGGAATTGCATAGGAGGAATGAGGAAACAAGCAAATGCCAAGGAGGCTTCACATTATTGGGAAAGATAAAGACGATGCCAAGTTAAGAGTTAGCAGAGCTAATGTGGTTCTACAATTTCTAGGGCAAAAGTTTGGTTATAAATCTAAAAGGATTTAGATGTTTACTGGACGAGGCAAACCATTCTTTTTGTAGGGAACTTTCCTAACACTTGGAATTTATTCTTGACCTTACGGTACCCATATATCTTGGAATCATCAGGTAAGTTAATTTTAAAATACTAGTGCAAAATGAAGAAAGGGTCAGAAAATAAATATGCTACAAGGCAGGGGTTCCTAAACTTTCTGCCAACATATTTGCCATCACATTTCTCTTTAGTGTAATCCTAATGTATATAACCTATAAAAATCCAAACACCAAAATGGACACAAATGGACAATGAAAATAATACAATGAAACGTTGGAAAACGTGAATTTGTTGCAACCATATATTGTAACTAAAGGGTTCTTCATTCCTCCCCTGGACTTTGTCTGCACCTCCCCAAGGGAGATATACCTTAGTCTGGGAAACCCTACTATAAGGTAAACATATACTGCACATATGAGATCCAGCACTACTGCTGCTTTGTATGTTGCCCAAAATGTAAGGTAGGAACAATCACCTTGAAATCTGCAAAACCTACTGCACATATAAAATTAGTAGAATTCTAATTATTTGAATGCAACCACCCAAAAGGTGTCTTACCTGCAGATATCAAACGAAAGACCGCTGCCCTGTCCAGAGCTACATTCTGAGTCAGACCCACTTTCTATATGCTTCCTGAAGCCATTGGTCACAGCTGCTGAGAAGACAGGCAAGAATAAGTCTAGTTACATATAATATGCTTCTTCAAAAGATATTCAGAGATTCATCAAGGAAAACTCAGAAACACAATTATACATTCCAGCTAATGAGATTAGATGAGCATGTTCAGAATACATTTAAGATTTAAGGCAACAATTGGCATGACCTTCCGAACGTTTGTGCAGAGTGGCAGCCCAGGAGCATTTTCCATCTGGATATCTGCAGCTATTTTTGATTCTAGAGACCTGGTTGTGCAGTAAAATGAACTTAATCTAGATATTTTAGCAGCCAGAGAAAAGTTTAGGAACATACACTTATCACAACTTCATCGTACTTAAGGAGACTCCTGTGTGGGCACAGCAGAACTTATTGTTACATTCTCAGACTGAAGCACATAAGCTTCAGTCAGGTCCTCCATTCTGGAGGGAAAATACTGACAGCTGATTGGCTAGACTGTCTGGCAGCTCCCTATAAAAGGGCTGGCTGTCAGACAGAACCTTTGCTGGATTGTAAATAGTTACCAAATAAAGAGCTGTTGTTTTGAAGCCACTTCTGTCTGCCTCTTCCATTCACCCTATCTAACACTGGCGACGAAGGTGGGATTGGGAGGCAGATAGGCCAGAAAAGAGCTGACAACCTCACAATCCAGCCAGGAGCAGTAAGTCTTCGACAAACAGCCTTTCTAAAGCGCCAACTCAGCTGACATGACGACGCACACCCCGCCGAGTCACTTCAACCCAGCATGGGAGCACTGGGACACCTACATGACTCACTTTGAATGCTTCATGGAGGCAAATGACCTCCTTGGAATATCAGATAACCGCAAACGAGCGCTCTTCCTGAACTACTGTGGCACAGATGTGTTCGAGACGGCCCAGGCACTCGCCGAACCAATGCCGGTCCAGATAGTCACCTGGTCCGCCCTACAGACAATGCTCAAGACCAATTATGCCCCGAAACTCTCCAAATTCATGTGGCGGCAACCCTTCAATCTGTGGAACCATCACCGCACCGACTGCCGATACCGCGAGGCCATCTGTCAAAGATGTGATGGTCGCAGTCATCTAGCAAGAGTCTGCTGTGCCAAGCTGCCTTCACCACAGGCAACACGATGAGCACCGAGCAAGCCTGGCTACGCTAAGCAGCCTCAACACGGGGGTTGGCAGCCACCACAGAGAACTGACTGGGCCAGCGCGACCGAGGCATGCCAAACAACAATCCAGCAAGCAACCATGCCACACCAGAAGAAGCTGCAAATCACCATCCTGCTCGAGGGGTCACCATCCAGCATGGAGATTGACACCGGGTCGTCTCTCACCATCGTATCCTTGGTCACACTGCAACAAGCAATCCCGGAGATCCAGAAGAAACAACTGCAGTGCCAAGAGCTGAGGCTGACTGACTACCAAGGCAACCACATTCCAGTCATCGGCTGTGGCACCTTCCGGATGCAATTCAAGAATTTCAATGGCCCCCTCACGCTGACAGTGGTCAGCGGCTCCCTTCCAATCGTGCTCGACATGGAGTGGTTCGAGGCCCTCGGCATGGGGGTGACCGGAATCAACACCGTCACCGACAGTGCCACGGAAGACCTTCTGAGGGAGTTCAAGGACATTTTTAACGGCAGTCAGGGAACATATAAGGGGACCCCAATTTCGTTCAATTTGGACCCAAACGTAGTGCCAATACGGCTTAAATCCCGGAGGCCTCATCTTGCCCTCCGACCGAAAATAGATAAGGAATTGGACAAGCTAATTGGCCAAGGGATCCTAGAGCCCATCGACCATGCACGCTGGGAAACCCCTATAGTGATCCCGGTCAAGCCAGACAGGTCAATTTGCCTCTGTGCTGACTATAAGTGCACACTTAATAAGGCACATCAGCAGAGCACCTATCCAGTTCCTGTGGTCCAGCATGTGTTGCACTCCCTGGGCCCAGGAAAGATTTTTGAAAAACTTGATCTTGCGCAGGCCTACCAGCAGCTGCCTGTAGATGGTGCCACTGCGGAGGCCCAGACAATTGTGATGCACAGGGGTGTGTTTAAATGTACGCGGCTCCAGTTCGGAGTTAGCGTAGCCCCTGGACTGTTCCAAAGTCTTATGGAACGCCTGTTGGAAGGAATTCCGGGGGTCGTGCCATATTTCGATGATATTTTAATTTCAGCCAAAGACAAAAACAATTATTTCAAAGACCGAGGACAGTGCTGACCCAAATTCGTGACAAGGGTATGCTGCTTAAAAAAGGAAAATGCCAAATTGGAGTGGACAGGGTAGAGTTCCTAGGATACATGATTGACAGCTCTGGGATCCCCCCCCCCACAAATTCAAAAATTAAGACAATTTAGGATGCCCCTACCCCTCGGAACCAGACTGAACTACAAGCGTTCTTCGGGCTCCTTAACTTCTATAGCATTTTCCTCAAACAGAAGGCTACGGTGGCCGAGCCGCTCCACAAGCTGCTGGGGAAAAAAGGCAAAATGGACCTGGGGAAGGACTGAGGCAGCCGCTTTCGCAGCTGTCAAATGCCTACTTTCTGCTGACAGCTCCTGATCCAGTATAATCAGACTTTGCCACTTGTGTTGACTGGCGATGCTTCACCCTTTGGCGTCGGGGCTGTCCTCAGCCATTGCCTACCCAATGGCATTGAGGCACCCATCGCCTTCTATTCTAGGACTCTGTCCAACGCGGAGCGCAATTACAGTCAGCTGGACAGAGAAGCGAAGCGCTGGCTGCGGTGGCCAGAGTCAAGCGCTTTCATGACTATTTGTATGGGCGGCAATTTGACTTGATCACTGACCACAAGCTGCTTTTGGGACTCATTGCAGGCGACCGCCCCACGCCTGCCTCGCTATCACCCAGGATGACTAAGTGGGCCATTTTCCTGGCCGCCTATAGCTACCGGCTAATCCAACGGCCCAGACAGACTTTGGAGTATGCCGAAGCCCTCAGCCGCTGTCCCTTGCCGGAGCTACTGGAAGACCCCACACCCGAGACACCTGTGCTTCTAATTGACTGCTTGGACGCTGGCCCAATAACCTCACTTGAGGTTGCACGCCACTCTACCAAGGACAAAATAATCGCCCAAGTCTTGCACTGGGTGTTTAGGGGGTGGCCGAAGGGGTCTGTTGGGGCTGAATTTAAAATGTTTATGACCAAACAAAATGAACTGTCAGTATTTTGGGGTTGCCTTCTCTGGGGGGACCAAGTGGTTGTTCCACAGAAACTGCATGTTGCAGTATTGGAAGCATTGCATGTAGACCATCCGGGGATTGTCTGGATGAAAGCCTTGGGTAGAAGCTATGTCTGGTGGCCTAACATGGACCGGGACATTACTGAATAGGTGACCACCTGCTCTCCGTGTCAGGAATCCAGACCAGCTCCCCCAGAGGCACCCTCATTACAGTGTCTTTTACCATATTTTCTATGAATTAAAAGTTATGTTGGACCCAGATAACTAAAAGAGAATGAAAACACATAGCATGCAAACCTAACATATGGATTATAGGTAATCTCTGACACAAAATTTTGAGATTACACAGCACTAGTTTTCAGTATGATTATAAATATATGTAAATATAAATAAATACAGTTCATATTGAATTGTGTACTTAATGTTCTACATATAGGCTTATTTTGGTTTTGCCTGAATATAACTATCCCATAAAAATAGTACCGTGTATCAGTAATTCTATCAGTCTCTCATAGAATTAATTTTGGAATGGTCTTCATTCCAGCCATTATCCCATGATTTTACAACGGCTAAGTCTTTTATCCCTATCCTTTTAAATTGTTGTTTTAAATTTTGATTATTATATCCATCCACACAAGAATCCCTTAGGCACCTCATTATTTTTCTTCTGAGAATATGTATTTGCTTCTCTCTTTATTTAATCTCAATAGATTATTATGCATTTGTATTATAACAAAGGCGCTAATTTTCTCCTACTGTCATTTTCTTTATTATGACGATTCTGAAGGGGAAAAAAACTGTTCAGCTATCTTCTATATATTCACTAATACCTGTTATAAAGTATTATAAGTATAAAGGTATAAAAAGTAGTAATATTCTTGGTTCTAGAAGAAGAAAGGGCGTACAGAGGAAGAGAAATTTTAACATGAAAAGGGTATAAACATATCTTCACTTTTGAGCTTGGTTCTTATAAAATAATTCTTATCCAAGTAAAGACACTGAAATTGGGAATAAAATTTACAATGATGCTACAAAAGGAAATCCCCCTACAAAAGCAGCTGTCTTGAGAGTGATTAATAATAGCATCACCACGTTCTGTTTAACTGTCCTGCCTATGTAAAAGGGGTTTAAATGCTTTTAGAGGTATCGCTATTGACATTATCTGCCTGATCTGTTTGAGGTTTACATATACTAAAAGTGTTCCAGACCTACTAAAATGACAATCTTTGCCGTTTTGTTTCAGGTTGTATATGAGGTTGTATATGATCTACTATTTTTTATGATGATAATGAATTTTATTTAACTAGAAACAAGATTGAGCAGTAAAACTGGCAAAAAATTGCCAACACCAGAATTATTCCTCTGATGTAAAAGGCTCCAAAAGGATATCTTTAGATCTGGTGAATTGGCAATTAAATGGCAATATGGTTCAAACCACCATAAACTGATTAAACATTAGACTGAACAGGAACGGGATGGCATGGTCATAGAAAATAGATAAATGTGGAGTAACAATCAGAGGGACAATCAGAAACTTGGCTCCCAAATAAAATGCATTCATGAAATATATTCGCCTCAAGAAGACTCCTCATGGATGTCATTTTTTTTAAAGAAAGGTCCACATCACCCGCTCAAAATACAAGGATGAAATCATTCTGTTTTGTAAAGTATTACCACTGACAGTAATAAACTATTTGATCTTATTTTCTGCCTATTAGTCTTCATTCTTTTTCTTAACAAATGTGTCCTTATAATTATTCATGAGAGGAAAAGCAGAAAACTCCCTTTTCTTCACTATATAATTTTCTATTCACGAACAAAAAGATAAAAAGGATGGAGTCTAAGGGGGGAAAGTCTGAAGGAAAACAGTTTTCAGCAGAATATTAGAATCTTTGGGTAATCACTGAGCTGTCACACAAATGCCTCAAATGGGAAAAATAAGCGCTGCGCTTACTAGTCAAACTAGAATGTGAAACTACCCTGATATTTTATTATTTTTAACAACAGCTGCTATGTAAGCCTAACACACTAAGCTGACTGCATCTGAACTCAAAAGCAAACAGGGTTAAGCTTAATTAATATAAATTAAATATTAATATTTGGACAGGAGATCTGCAGGTGATACCAGAGCTACTGTGCATAAGCTTTTGAAATAAGACTACACAAATGTATAAAGCATAGATGCAGGCACATACACACACACGTCACAGATTATGTGATCACCATATCATTGTTGACTCTTCGCAATCACATAGGTATTCTCCATGACAATCTGTCCCTAACATGCTCCTTCAACTCTTCCAATGGCACCCTCATTGTTACACAACTATACCCTCAACAACCCAAACACATAAAAATCAAAACACCTTGGGATATACCTAAGTGGGAGATTTCACCTGCTGCTAGTTTCTCAAAATTGGATGCTCCCGAAATATGACAATTCTCACAAAACGTAACTCCTCGGTACTAGGTTGAAGAAGACAGACCCATGACTTTAACATCATTTGCTGCTACTTAAGAAAATGCTGCATGCAACAGCTATCAGAGTTATGTACTACCAGTACTTAAGAAAACATATGTCTCTGATCCTGCAATATATTAAAATTATTGATATATATTTTATCTCTTTTAAACAGTTTTCAGGGGAAATTTTGTTATTCATAGGATCATTCTGTTACTTTTTACTTGATTACTGTATGCCGCCTAGAGTCACTTCTTGTGATATGGGCAGCCATATAAATTTGACAGACAAATAAATAAAAGTACTCTGTGGAGCACATAGGTAAAAATACTGTTTTGGAAGGGTTAAGGATAATTTGATTATCTCTCTTTTAAATATTGAAATAATACAATGGCTCACAGATCAATGTTCACTATGTAATGACTGCAGCATCAAATGTTAACTGCCATATGTGAATAAACTATTAGATAAGTATCATCGGCAGAACTTTGAATATAAGAATTTTCAAGTATGTTTTTCAGGGGAGCCTGATCCCACATTCACTTGTGAATCATCACGTGAGCCTTGAATTCAGAGACACATTAAGAGAAATGTTAGAACCTGCTGTTTAATATTTCAGATTTTATAAATAAGTGAAGCTTTAATACTGTTGCATTCTTCCAGGCACCATCAAACTTGTGCTTGGCACGTTATTTTGTTCTATTCTAAAAGCAGTGGAAAAGATTCTGGTGTTAACTGTTTACATCAAATGTTCACTGAAAAAAAATCTCAATAGTGTCAGGATTCATTCCAATGAAAGAGTTATAAAAAGTAATATACATAGTGACCCTTCTCCAAATAAAAATATGAAAAGAGGTCTAGGCAAGGGGAAACATTTTTGGGGTGAAAATAAAGAAATTTATACCCCTTTCTACTCTTATATCTCAAACTATCCAATGTTCCAAAGCCTCCTAAAAACAGTCCTAGCAACAGAATAAAAAATAATAAAAATAATCCAATCAATTACAAATCAAAAGGTCAACATAATTTCCACAACTCAGGCTAATTTTCTGTTTAGAGCCCATAGCTTTCTCTCATCCTTAATATCATTGGAGCCTGGTATGAAGATTCCTATGACAGAAATTGCACAGAAGCGAATTATCACTCAAGGAAATGCTTGATGCTATAGAGCAGGGGTGGCCAAATCATGGCGCATGGGCCAAACGTGGTGCATTGGATGATTACAAGTGAATCCATCTTAATATTTTCAACACCAAAGTGATCTCAGTTCAATTCGTACAGCCTTCGGTAATGTTCAATTTCTCGGTGTCTGAAACTTAGAATGGAACTTGTGCGATGTTACTTTAGGCGAGTTTACAAACGTACGAATAATTTTATTGGTGTTGCCATTGCGCGTTCCTGCTCAAACAATCGCAAACACCGTGCACTAGCAACACATCATGTGTTTGAAGTTACGTGCGAATGAGCGGCAAGCGTTTGATATGGTCAGTCAGTTCTGAGTGAGCCATCGTGGCGTGGAGTTTGAAGCAGTGTTTTATTGAGTGTACTAGCGTGGTTTTTGTATTGAGAGTGATTGAAAGACAGATTCAAGATTAAATATATATTACGTTTGTCAAATTTTGAAATGGCATAAATTAATTAATTGAATTGCGTGATTGAGTTATTCCTTTTCCTCCCTTAAGCAAAGCAGATCCTACCCCTATCTCTATTTTACAACCCCAAACGTGAAAGTAAGAAGGTAAAAAACGTGCTTGAGTTGTATGGCGCATCTGAACTCGTCTGTGAAAAAATTGGTACATGGTATCCTTAAAGTTGGCCACCACTGCTATAGAGATATGGACATTTTTTTGCCAGCCAGCAAGCAGATACCCTTTACTCTAGAAATCTCTGACTTTCCAAAACATCAGAGGAATGAAAGCTCAGGGGAGTCACCTGTCACTCCTGCCTGCCTGGGGGATTTCTCGTCATCGCTCTCGCTGTAGCTCCCACTCTGTGGCTGTTTCCGAGATGGCTGCTCACCCTCTATGCTGGAGGGGGAGAGCTGCCCACTTTGGCTGTGGTCCTCTCCATTCTCAAGGGGACAGTCCAGATCTCTTGGTAGTTTCACCCCATTCTTGGCTTTTTTAAAAAGGACAGAAGTCCGCCTGCCCACGCCACTAAACGGGGGGCTGGCAGAAGTGCCCGTAGCCTGAAGGGCCAATCCATTCAGGCCGTTGTCGCTGAGCAAGCGGTGGAAGGCGTGGTGGCTCTCCCTCTGCAGCGTCTTCTTATCAAAGAGCTCACCCTCGGACTTCAGCCGTTTATGCAGTCTGTTCAAGAACTTGCTTTCGCTAATGGGTTTGAGAGTTGGAGGGTCCTGCAGAGAGTCCAGCTCCGATAGGGAGGGTGCAGGTCCTGTGGGCTCCAGGGTAGGGGGAAGTGGGGGCTTGGTGTCATCTGCTAAAGAGAAAAAGAATCTGCTTGAACATTTTACAAAATATTCCCCGAAGTAGGATCACAGCTTTCTGTTTCCTCCTATGATTGTAAGTCAATGGTATATCAGTTAAATAACTACTTTTTGTATTATTTATTTAAGGGAGGCATTCCAAGTATGGGAGAACAAGGCAGAGAGAATGTTATCTAAGTCTTCAGAAGGAACTATTCTGACTCTCACAAGAGTCAGGAAATATATCATCATTTATCCTGTGGCCTTATTTAGGATGGAATAAATATGCAAAATGTCTTAATCCCTCACACATTAAATTTAGAAGGAGTAAATATGCTGAAAACAGAGCTGCATGAACTTTATTTTCCTATCTTTCTTTACTCATTTTTTCAGATTCTAATATTTTTCAAGTAATCTGACCTTCACACGATTCCCTACATAAGAGGATCCAGATATATGAAAGGTCTAGTCTAGAGATTAAAGAAGAATTTCAAATGCAGTCCAAGTCTCTTTAAAGGGATGAAATCCAGTTTCGTGCACACTAAAAGCAGTCACTAATGTATTTTTTTATTTCAAACAAAACAAAACACAGTCACCAAAACATTCAGAACAGTCCAGATCTGACATATTTCTTGCTTTCTGACATGACTATGGTATGCTTGAAATAACAGAATGAAATCACACTTGCATTCTTCTCCCATTTAAGTTCTCTTTCCATCCAAGCATTCAGTCTAAGCTAAATTATTCACCCCATGCCCTAAACCATATAGCTTTCAACATGGATGACCAGGGCAGAAAGTCAATACAACAGATGATAAAACATGCACAATATCATCACACAAAAACAACAGACAGAGTTGGGTCAGAGACTAGGACACAAGTATGTGAGGACAACATTTGTCTGATGAAATCATTGGATTTATACTGTCATTTTATCATCTTCCTCATGCTATTCACTGACCATTCTCATGGAAGACGGAATGACTCAAGAATTTCCTAACAAAATGAGAGAGCGCTGACTGAAAAATACCATACCAAGTATTTTAGTTCTCCATGAATGAGAATAACACTTAAAACACTGCTAGAAGATAGCAACATTCTGTAGTTGCTTCACTAACAGTTAAACATAATTTAGTCCCCCTTGGGGAACTGACCGCAAGTGTGTAATTTCTGGGGGGAAAGTGTGTGGAGAAGACAACTTCAAAGTATCCCTGCAATAGAAATTAGAATGGTGAAAGTCATTTCCAAGGTTTTCATGTGCTGCCCTATCTTTCTGCTGGTCTGCAGAACAGCTGTTTCACATCTTCTGTTCTAATAATTGGAGTGCTGTTTGAATAACAATAACCCTCTCTACAGTTATTGTTCCCTTGCAGAGAGCTACAGGAGGCTAAACATCTGATGTGTGACAAAATACTAAAAATCTTAGTCTACATTTAGAAGAGTACACACATTCTTTATATTACAGGATTCTAGGAAAAAAATACATTTAGCAATTTATGAACCAAAAACTAGAAACAAAGACACATGGAATGAACTAATTTTTTTAATTAAATACTTCCAAACTAGTTTTTAGAAAGAGCAAGGAAAGAGGATGTTTCTCTGTCATTTTCTCTTCCAGCATGTAGTAATACTTACAAATCAATTATAAACCTTGGAAAACACATGTTGTAGTAAAAAAAACCACATTATGCTACTAGCCATGGACAAAATGGAAGTGGAAATGGCAAATGGACATAACATTCTGAGTAGATATGAATATGACAGCAAAATCTCCATATCCTAATCAGTGGTGTTATTTCTAAATTATATTTCTAAAAAGCAAGCATGTATTTGTCTCTACTTTCATGATTGTTATGAAAAGAGAAGGAAAAGTGGTAGAAATGGATTGTGTAAATTTGGAATTGGCTACACTCCCGAACTGTCAAAAATGCTGCATGGGAACACAAATGTCACAATGCAGAAAGAAAATAAACTATAGACCAGCAGTATAAGCAATTCTCATTTCTGAGATACCAGTTAGGGAAATACTGAAACTGCTACATAGGTAGTCCTTGACTTACGACTGTAATTGAGCCAGGAATTATGATTGTAAATCATGTTGGTTGTTAAGCAAGTTATCCTGTGACCATGTCTGATTTGATGACTTTTGTGGTAGTCAAGTGAACACAGCGGTCATAACGGAATGGGAATGAAATAAACACTGGTTTCCAATAAAACATGTCATAAATCAAGGTCATCTGACTGCGTGATGCTGCAAACACCTATACATGTGGGCCATTGTTAAGTGCCCAAAATGCAATTGTGTGACTGTGGAGGAGGTGTTGTAAGGTTGGAGACCCCTGCAGTCTAAACTGAACAGCTGAAAACCTACTATACTGTGCAGTTTAAGAGCAAACAAATATAGGCAGTCTTTGACTTACAACCATTTGTTTAGTGACCACTGAAAGTTACAATAGCACTAAAATAGTGACTTATATTTTCACACTTATGGCCTCTGCAGCATCCCAGATTAATGCAATCAAAATTTAGGCACTTGGCAAGTGGTAGATATTTATAACGTGCTGTCCTGGGGGGGTCATGTGATCACTATTTGTATCCTTCCTGGCTGACTTGCGACAAGCAAAATCAATGGTGGAAGTCATATTCACTTAATGACTGCATTAATTCACTTAACAACTGTGGCAAAAAAGGTTGTATAATGGGGCAGAACTCCCCTAACAATTCCCTTACTTAGCAACGCAAATTTTGGGCTCAACTTGGTTGTAAGTTGAGGTCTATCTATAACAGACACACATACACAAAACCCCACACGAATTGCCCATTCACCTTTTTCCTCACTAAGTACAATTGATAGTGTATTTTCACAGGCAGACATATATTAAGGCTGCAATCAAAGCCAACTTGAGAATAATAGGGCTATACTGTAAAATATCTTTAAAATTATATCTATATTTTTCTTGAGGGTAAAGAGAAACTTATTTACTTCCACAAAAAGGGAAGAGATTGTTAAGATATTCATGAACTGGGAGAGCCATGTTAACAATGTTAGCCAATGAATAGGCATAGCAACTAATTCAGCCACTTCTGAGTCTGTGCAGAGAATCGAAACTGGAACTTAAGCTTAAGGCTGGGTGTGGCTCCAGTCCCTACTCTGTACTCTTCCACTCTGAACTCTGCTGAAATGAAACTAACTCCTGCTTGTGTTTACTTGAAGAATTCTATGTGTGGTATTGTAAAGCTATATTATTATGCTTATAAAGAAGTTATTGAATCCAGCTGAATCAGTCATCTGTGTGAGCTTCTGGTTTTGATTTTGCAACAAACTTTAATAGAGCTGAAGAATGGAATGTTGCACAATACACAGTACTAAGAGTCCTCTATCAGGAAACATCCAATACAGGTTGTCCTCAACTTACAACCATTCGTTTAGTGACCGTTCAAAGTTACAATGTCACTGAAACAAGTGACACATGAGCCTTTTTCACACTTAACAACCATTGCAGTATTCCCATGGTCATGTGATCACAATTTGGACACTTGACAACTGCCATGTATTTGTGATGACTGAAGTGTCCTGGAGTCATATTTTGCAATATTCCGACAAGCAAAGTCAATGGGGAAGCCAGATTCACTTAACAATCGTCTTAGTGCTGTGATCACTAAACAACTGTGGCAAGAAAGGTCGTAAAATGGGGCAAAACTCTCTTTAACAACTGCACTGCCTAGCAATGGGAATTTTGGGCTCGACTGTGGTCATAAGTTGAGGACTATCCTTACAGCAATAGCCAGTTCATGCTGAATTTACTGATGACTATTATTTGTAATGTATTCATGATAGCGAACCTCAGCTACACTATTTTTAGGGAAGGAAAGCAAACAATGTGAGCAGCTCTTTTTGTGCTATTGCCATAGCATTCTATGTAAATCCAGAAGAAAATTCAGAGGATAATCAGAACTGCAGAAAAAACAATTACTGCCAACCTGCCTTCCATTGAGGACCTGTATACCGCACAAGTCAAAAAGAGGGCCGTGAAAATATTTACTGACCCCTCGCATCCTGGACATAAATTGTTTCAACTCCTACCCTCAAAACGACGCTATAGAGCACTGCACACCGACAACTAGACACAAGAACAGTTTTTTCCGAACGCCATCACTCTGCTAAACAAATAATCCCCTCACCACTGTCAAACTATTCACTAAGGCTGCATTACTATTACTATTAGTCTTCTCATCGTTCCCATCACCCATCTCCTCCCACTTATGACTGTATGACTGTAACTTGTTGCTTGTATCCTTACGATTTATATTAATATTGATTGTTTCCTGATTGTTATTTGTACCCTATGACAATCATTAAGTGTTGTACCTCATGATTCTTGACAAATGTATCTTTTCTTTTATGTACACTGAGAGCATATGCACCAAAGACAAATTCCTTGTATGTCCAATCACACTTGGCCAATAAAGAATTCTATTCTATTCTAAAAAAATCCCTGAATAGCCTAGCTCAGAATCAGCCTCCTGCCTGCTTTTCTATATACAGCATTTTCCATTTTCAGTCTCAAAACGTAAGAATTATGACTTCACCTCTTTCTTTGGGAGAGAACAATCAAGTTAGTTACACACAGTCAACTGATGTCCCTTGAAAAAAATAATAATAACCCCTTGTTCAAAAACAGATTAAGACTCTTGCTAGCTGAAATCACTTATGGCTTTTAGTCATGATTCATTTTAGTGATGGTTTATTGAACAAGTCAGGGTATTCTGACTCATTCAAAAATCCTTAATAGTTGTGTACATAAATCACAGTGTTTGGTTTTATGTATTACACCTAGCCAAAATAGAATCTATTTTGATTCCCACTGCCCATATGATCAGAGTTCAAGAACCCATGAATTCACTTATTTACTATTAATTGGAGAATGTGTGTATAGTTTCCTTGGAAATCTCATGGTATAATATTCACGGTTCATTTTTACAGGTAAGAGCACAGTTGCAAAAGACTTCTAAGTCACAGAATAATAGACAGGAAGGGAACATTTAAGCCATCATGCGTAACACCCTGCTCAGCACAAATTAAAGCATCCTCAACAAATATCTGTTTAACCTATGTTTGCACATACTCAGTGAAGGAAACCCTACTACCTTCTCTTGTTATCTGGTTCTGTTGTCAAATGCTTTTAACATTAGAATTTACCCCCCCCCCCAAATATTCCATTGGAATTGTCTTCCTGTAATTTAAATCAGCTACTGTGTGTCATGTCCAACATTTTGGAACAATAGAAAACTGACCTTTTTGGATCAGTGGTGATTTCTGAGCTTGCTTTTCTTCTTGCAGACATTTAATTACTAGGCTAGGTAACATCCCTAATGCATGAGGGAGTGAAATCATTTTGCTGTTTAAATATGGTGGCTTGTGGTACCAGCCTCCATTGGGGTATTGTTTCTTTCTCAATTGCTCTTTGAATTAAGTGCAGTTTTTTCCTTGATTGTTCCTATTCAGGTTCTAATTCTAGCTTTTCTAAGTGTTGGTTAATGTGTTGTGTGATTGATTGTAACACAACGTACATAACCTATGAAAAGGATAGCACTAGCACAGGTATCCCCAACACTGTTCCCTCTAAGGTGCGCGCCCACGTGGCCGCGCACGTGATCAGAGAACACCGCGTGGAAGTTTCTAACTTCCTGCCGGCATTTCCTAATGGGAGAGGCTGTGCGCATGCGCGGCCGCGCAGATGAAATGAGAACGCTGCGCACCGCTTTTTTCTATTACAGGGAACGTTGATCCCCAAGCCCCCGCACTAGTCCGCAGCATGAGAGAAACCATGTCACGCAAACAAGCAAAATCCCATCCCTGGGATGCAGGCAGCACACGAAGCCACATCCCTCAGATCCGTGCAAAAAATTTCTCCACGGAACCGGTCCCTGGTGCCCAAAAGGTTGGAGACTGCTGCTCTACCACACGTTAAAAACATCTTAGAATTTGTTGGCATTACAGCAGCCCCTAAATCATCAGTAACTATCCGAAGCATCCAAAGCAAACATAAAGACTCAACAGCCAAAGGAGACAAAACATGTCAAATGACAACACACAATGCATGGACCATGCAGATTGCTATATATAGGACAAATTGGCAGTACGTAACCATGAAAATCAATTGGCAGTCAGAAGACATGAAGAAAATTCTTTAATTTCACTACACACTGACAAGCACAGGTAGTCCTCGATTTACAACAGTTCATTTAGTGACCATTCAAAGTTAGAACGACACTGAAAAAAAGTGACTTATGACCATTTCTCACACTTACGACGTTGCAGCATCCTCATGATCATGTGATCAAAATTCAGATGCTTGGTAACTGACTCATATTTACGACGGTTGCAGTGTCCCATGGTCACGTGATCACCTTTTGCGACCTTCTGACAAGCAAAGTCAAAGGGGAAACCAGGTTCACTTACAACAATGTTGCTAACTTAACAACTGCAGTGCTTCGCTTAGCAACTGTGGCAAGAAAGATCGTAAAATGGGGGCAAAACTCACTTAACAACAGTCTCGCTTAGCAACAGAAATTTTGGGTCGTACATCGAGGACTACCTGTACAAACACAATTTCAATTGGGAAATTATAAATGTTTTAAGTCAGGCCAGATCAATCTATCACATATAAACAGATAACAAACATCAGTGTCCCATGTACTAATGATTTCACCCAGCCTGGTAATGAAATATCTGCAAGAAGCAAATGGAAGCTCAGAGAACACCAAGAGCCCCAAAATTCAACTCCCAGCTACATATACAGTATTATCCACCAGAAAACAGGTCACAACCTGATTTCCTGTAAAGTCCTTTTAGGTACTTGAATAGTGCTATTATATCCTCCCTTAATCTTCTTTTCTCAAGGCTAAACATACCCAGTTAACTCAATGCCTCCTCACAGGTTCCTCTTTATACCAGTTTAGGTTTTCTAAATTTGTTTTGAATTGTAATACTCAGAACTGGACACAACAGCTGAGATAGAATCTGAATAAGGCATAATAACCAAAAGCCAACTATTGCTTCCCTTGAACTGAATTTCTACTAATGAAGGCTAAAACTGCATTTATC
Source organism: Diadophis punctatus similis (assembly GCA_023053685.1). Classification (NCBI taxonomy): domain Eukaryota; kingdom Metazoa; phylum Chordata; class Lepidosauria; order Squamata; family Dipsadidae; genus Diadophis; species Diadophis punctatus. Next base: position 44,903,712 of record JALIGW010000003.1, read on the forward strand.
TCTTTTGCAGCTACCTACTCTGGTGACTCTTTTTCTTTCTTTCTTTCTTTCTTTCTTTCTTTCTTTCTTTCTTTCTTTCTTTCTTTCTTTCTTTCTTTCTTTCTTTCTTTCTTCTTTCTTTCTTTCTTTCTTTTCTTCCTCTCTCTCTCTCTCTCTCTCTCTCTCTCTCTCTCTCTCTCTCTCTCTCTCTCTCTCTCTCTCTCTCTCTCTCTCTCTCTCCCTCCCTCCTTCCTTCCTTCTTCCTTCCTTCTCTCTATTCCTTTTCCTTTATCAATATCAGGATATGTGATAGCACACAGATGGTTCCAACCTAGTATTCCCTATAGATGCTACAGAGATATCAATATAAGGACATATTCTGGCCCTGCAGCCAAGTAGATTCAAGGCTGGCAAATCTGATTAGCCTGGGCTGTTTGCTTCCAAACTCACCAATTTATCATGAGGTACAATTTGTACTATGCAGTATGATAAATATCACAAATCCCGAAGACGTCTCTGACTCAATGTTTAAATAATTCTGGTATGCATTATTAAAAGCAATAATTATAGCAAGGATTCTTCTAACAGACTCATGTAAGATTAATGTGAACAGATTCCTGGGGGTATTTTCACTTACCCCACCTAGCCCAGCCTAAACTAAATCTATTTCCTCACTAACTTATTGAAATCTAGTGAAGTCTCTCACCTTTTTCCCTATCTTCATCACTTTGCAGCATTTTTTCCAGACCTTCTTCCCAAGGGGCCGATTCTCCATTTGGCATGGGTTTATTCTGCTGCTGAGCCAATTTTTGTCTGACGGAATTGATTTCCCGTCTCAAGAGTCGAACGCGACGAGTTCTGGCACCGTTTGACCTCATGGTGCTCACTATGTCCAGCTTTTCCAGTAGTTCCTTCAGTTGTACTTCCAAGGAAAGATGAGCTCGGTTCTCAGCAACAAGAATATTGTCAACTGCAATTAGAAATATTGGATGTGGGGTGTCAATTGAGAAAGTTCTCTGCATCTCAAGCCAGACCTACTCATCATTCTGACCTAGCTGAACATTATACTACATTATGAACATAGCAATAGCAATAGCACTTAGACTTATATACCGCTCCATAGTGCTTTACATCCCTCTCTAAGCGGTTTACAGATCCAGCATATTGCCCAAAACAATCTGGGTCCTCATTTTGCCGACCTCAGAAGGATGGAAGGCTGAGTCAACCTTGAGCCGGTGAGATTTGAACAGCCGAACTGTAACTAGCAGTCAAGTAGCCTGCAGTGCTGCACTCTAACCACTGCACCACCTCGGCTCTTTATTACATTATACCACAGGCAGGAAATTCATCACTTAAATCTGGAATCAGTTAAATATTTTTATATAGGACACTTTTCAAGGTGACTTCTTGAGTTGCTTTACATTCTTATACACACGTAGTTGTCTTTATTACATCAGAAATATCTCAGAAACTTACCATCCTCCCAAGAAAAACGATAAAAATCTTCTGTCTTTGGAGATTCAGGCAAATGAATCCCCACTTGGGGGTCGAAGCCAATATTCTCAGCTTGCCGTCGTGCATGGCGTAATATTGAACCTCCAAGGTCTCTGAGCCGGACAGCTGCTCGGTGGAAAATGGTGTCTTTAGAATTATACCTCATGCAATTGGCAAGGATAAGGTTAAAATCTTCTTCAAATTCATCCAGTGTTTGGTACTGGTGGGACTCCAGCTTCTTCCTCATGGTAGAAAAATCCATTGGCTTGGAAATGAATTCCAGGTAATCTGGAACCTAAACATATAAAACCTGTACAATTACAAAAATCATTTACTAGCCAACCAGGGTATACCCATCATAAGTATTCTGTATGTCCTCTTATTGGCACTGGGTTCGAACACAAACTTACAAGAATGCCACTTATTTAATTACATTCCCTTCAGCTCTCGTACACAGAACTATCTTGCTAAGAGGTAAGAGTCCATTTCCATATAGACAGTGCTGAGGTTAGGGACAGTTTGGTAGCAGTTTATTCTTCAAAAATACTTCATTTTATGAAACAGTAACATGAAATAATCAAGTAACAAGGCTTTATTGTTGCCAATTGTCTTTTTACATTGTCCAAGAGCTGGCAGGGTTTTATTATTTTTTCAGTTGCTGGGCACTATAAATAAATGCTTTTATTTGATGATAAAAGAACAAGAATATTGCATTGTTTATCTCTGTAAAAATGAGAGAAACTTTGCAAGAGCGACAGATTTTGTGAAATTTCAGCATTTGCAACCATCAAACTCTTTGTAATATTGCAAGGTTATCTTTAATTTGTGGGTCCTGAAGAAGGTTTTTTTTTTGATTGTCCAAATGATTCAATGCTTCCAAGTGCTGCATTGCCAATCCCTGATACACAGTAGTGTGTTCTAAATGCCGTTGCTACTGGTTCGTGTGTGCGCGGGAGGGTGGGCGGAGCCTCCCACCGCCCCCGCTACCGGTTCACAGAACCGGGCCGAACCGGGAGCAACCCACTGCTGCTGATACAGCTATTCCTCTAAACCAGGGGTCTCCAACCTTAGCAACTTTAAGACTTGTGGACTTCAACTCCCAGAGTTCCTCTGGGAGGAACTCTGGGAGTTGAAGTCCGCAACTCTTAAAGTTGCCAAGGTTGGAGACCCCTGCTCCAAACAGAATCTTCAGATCATCCTAACCATGTATCTAGGTACTTGCCTCACTCAGGTTTACGGGATCTGCAAAGATCTGGGCTGGATCCTTTTCCTGCAGTAAATCCAGTGTTGTGCGCAGAAGAACATTGAATGGTGTGAGCTGTAACTCCATAGCAGCTTGCTGAACCTTTACCTGAAATCAGAATAATAATACTATTCAGAGATACCAGGGAGGGGGAAAATGGAATATTTCTTTTTCATATATAATTAATCTACAAAGCTCACTCATTCATCATATAACACTGTAAAATGGACTGTAAACAAATCCCAGGGAGTTATCCAATGCATGAAATTGCCTGATAGTACATAGGAGCATAAATTTCAAGATGACAAAATTCACTCTGCTCAACTTACAGTATATATCACTTTGTCAGAACAAGACAGTGATTATTTAAAGCATAAAACTGCAAACTAAAGCAGATACTTAGCTGTAAAATAGCATTTTACATGACTGTGAAATTTAGAAATATAGCTTTGTTGAAACCCTTAACTTAAACTAACTGGATAACATATAGTTATGCCTTCCCATCTTTATGCAGATACATAAAGGTCCATAATTAGATCAGTGATAACTGGTGAAAGGACATGGCACGTCCCCTCCAGGGAAGCTCATCTGGGCAGCCTGCTGTTCTTGTAACACCAAACAAAAACATTCATATTTCCCCAAACAGTTCAGTAATAAAACTGATTTTACATTACTGCTCTAGTTCTACGGATGTGCTTGTTTTCCTAGATTTAGTTTCTGGGTTTTATCTTTGCTTTTACAATTTTTATTATTAGTTGACCATGCACCACCCGGAGAAAAATCTGGATTTTTTTGAACAAATCAAATGTGCCCTGAAGCATTTTTTAATCACACAATTTCCAATCCATTTCCAGATTTATCTTTGGCGGCAATTATATGGCAACTTAATCAAGTGTGAGTCACACTAAATAAAGTGATGTTTGATTCTGAATAAACATGCTTAGAACTGGAAACCAGAAAAAATTAATATATTCCCCTTTCTTGGTCTAATCAACAACATGAAATATTATTCATATTTATATGTCACCTGGAGTTGTTTCAATATGAGATGAGTGGCAAATAAATTTAATTAATTAATCAATCCTTCAGTAGCTATAAAAATCTGTAATGCATTTGCAACTTCAGTAGCAATTAATATACAAAAATGATGCTAAAGACATGCTTTTAATTACCTGTTCACGTTTGAGTTTCTCACGTTTACGAATTAATTCAATGAGCAGCCGTGCTCTTTCTAGGTCATGTCGAAGTTTCTGCCAATATTTAAGCTCTTCTTTTACTGCACTAGTCTTTTCATCCTGCTCCTTCTGTGGAGATAACATTTTATTGCTACAGACTGTATTCTGTCACTTCACATCTTGCAATTTTCTCTTTCTCTCCACAATAATTCACAATTAGGGTCTACCTAAAATACAGTATCTAATGCTTAACCATAAAGATTTAACACAGTGGTTCCCAACCTTTTTTGGGCCATGCCGCACCTAAGCATCTCTAAAATCCTGATGCCCCCCACCCCTTGTGACATATAATTCTTACTATTCAAAAAGTGAACTCCTACTCACGAGGAGGAAGCCTAAAAGGCCATTAACTTGGTTTAAACAAGGTTCCAATTGCCCCCATTAAAAATTGCCCCCCTGTGGGGTATGGGGCCCATGTTGGGAACCACTGATTTAACCCAAGTGAATCTTAAGTCTTGGTGCTAGGTTGCTTATGTGATTGTCTTTCCCGGGTTGTTTTTGATCCATCCATTCAGTCCAGTAGGATGCTCTGGGTCCTGTCTGTTTTAGAGTGTCAGCCAGTGGGGCCCAAGAGAAGAGCCTTTTCTGTTGTGGCACCTGCCCTCTGGACTATCATCCCTCTGGAAATTAGGTCAGCCCTCTCCTCGTTGGTCTTTTGTTAAGCCTAGAAGGCATGGCTCTGTGCTCGAGCCTGGTACCCCAGATGTGGATCAGATCCCATTTCTCAGTTGTGCTGAATGTCTTGCCTATTGCTTTTATCATTTTTGTGGCAGATATGTGTTTTATGATTTTTGTGTACACACACACACACACACACACACACACACACACACACACACTATATATAGATAGATAGATAGATAGATAGATAGATAGATAGATAGATAGATAGATAGATAGATAGATAGATAGATAGATAGAGATAGAGATAGAGATAGAGATAGAGATAGATAGATTAGATCAGTGATGGCGAACCTTTTTTGGTTCGCGTGCCAAAAGGGGGGGGAATGCGGGGGATCACGTGTGTGCGTGCCCACATTCATAATTCCATGAACCCCCGCACATGCACGCATGACCCCCCTGCTACCAGCATGCAATGGCACGCCCATTTTTCGCTCTCCCCAGGCTCCAGAGCCTTTCTAGGAGCCTGGGGAGGGCGAAAACGGCCTTCCCCAACCCCTCTGGAGGCTGGAAACAGCCTGTTTCCCGACTCCCAGTGGGCCCAGAAGGCCCGAAAATCAGCCGGCTGGTGCACACATGCACGCCGGACCTGAGCTCGCGTGCCCACCGATATGGCTCCGCGTGCCACTTGTGGCACCCGTGCCATAGGTTCGCCATCACGGGATTAGATAGATAGATAGATAGATAGATAGATAGATAGATAGATAGATAGATAGATAGATAGATAGATAGATAGATAGATAGATAGATAGATAGATAGATAGATAGATAGATAGATATAGATATAGATATACTGTATATATATATATATATATATATATATATATATATATATATATATATATATATGTGTGTGTGTGTGTGTGTGTGTGTGTGTGTGTGTGTGTGTATATATATATATATGTATATATATGTGTGTGTATATATATATATATATATATATATATATATATATATATATATATATATATATATATATATATATATATATATATATATATATATATATATATATATATATATATATATGTATATGTATATATATAATTTTTAATATTGTTAGCCACCCAGAATTATATATCTGAGATGGGTGTCATGTACATTTATTAAATAAATATATCTGGATAGAACAAAAAAATAAATACCATATTACACTCAGGGCACTGTAATAAGTAACTGCACTTAAAAAGTTAGAATTGGAAAAAATATTCCTCTACAGGAGAAAGAACATCTTAATAATTAATAGCCACAATCCAAGTGTTAATATCCACAATAAATAAAAACTTTGCTCTATAGAATGAGTTAACCCTATTTCCAAGCTTAAGAAATTGTTTCATGAATATATCTCATCTTGGTTTTGCCCCTTTTCTATATTATATAATATAAAATATTGATGTTATGCAGCCATAACTGATAGTAAAGGAACTATGCAATGGAAGCATCCACTAAGAGAAGATTTAATGATTCCATTACTACAATTCATTCAAACTTTCAAAGTTAACTAACTTATTCTAACTAACAATAGCTATTCTAGAAAGGATCATTTTCATCTAATTCTTTCCTAAACCTTCCCATTCAGTTTACCAAACATTTCTCTTTCATACAACTCCAGCAGCATTATCATGATGAAAAATTCTTATACCAGTTCTGCATTTCTTTGGGACTGTAAGTGTGAGTGTAGCCTCCGTATCAGTGGTACACCATTTCTTGACTGACGTTTCAATAGCCAATAATTGTGCAGCCTCTGCATGAACTGATTCTTTCTCTGGAAGTTGAGTCCACTGCAGATTTTATTCAGCCTGGGGAAAACAATAGCATCAAAAGAGCTTATCCCTTATTAAATCCAATTTCAGATTCCGCAAATCCATATGAGGCATGGTAACTCCTCTACTTCAGGCAATATGGACCACTGCCTAATTTTCTAGTCACATGAGCTTTAAATACAAACTATGCACTATTTCAGATTAGAGGATTTTCAACTGGAAAATTAATGCCACTAGAAACAGATCCAGTTCAGCAGCAGTAATAGTAAAATGAGCTATGCCCATCCACCAAATGAGCTCAAACGAACAAAATATACTTCAGTTTTAATTAAACAAAGCAATTTAGTATTTCAAAAAACATTTTTGTACAATATGAACTTCAAGAAACAAGCTTAGCTTGTTTTTGCCCTCCCCCAGCCCCCAGGAGCACTCTGCAGACCTCCCAAACCCTCTGCGCACCCATTTTTGCACGGGGCGGGGCTTTGGGAGGCCAAAAATGGCTGTATTTGGTGTATAAGACGTACCAACATTTCCACCCTCTTTGGGGGGGGGAGGAAAGTGAGTCTTATACTCCGAAAAATACAGTAGTAAGGCTGCCTCATTCATCCCAAAATCTGTTAGGTAAGTCTTTCTAATTCCCCTCCCACAGGGCCACTACCACCAACCACCCTGTAGGAATGATCCCTAAAGAAAGACATTGAGAGAGGGGAAGGAAAGCTAGACTTCGCTCCCCCTGTTCTGGCTATTTAGAAGGGACCCTAAAAGTTTATTCATTTGCTCGTTTCAAATAATATTTATTTTTATCTGCCTCTTTAAATGCCATAAGCCATTTGGAGGGATTGTTTATTCTACAAGGAAGGATGTCAATAATTGGAAAGTGTACATAGGTTAAGTCCTGTTGAGCTGAAAGCAGAAACCAGAGCAGATAGACTACTAGGCCATGGATCTATACCAAAACGATGGCTGGAACAGCTGGGCCACTCACCGGTAAGAAGGGATCTGTGTGACCATTAGCAGAGGTGCAGAAGCACTGTTTTCCTTTTTCACCTTCTGCTTCCAATTTACTTTGCTTTTATTTTTGGGACTGGCCCTCTCTATTGTCACATTCTTTACAATGTCCTCATCTCCTTCATGAGCAGCAGTTGCATGTCCTTTTTTCACAGTGCCAGGAGGGGAATGGGCCTCACAGTAAGCAGTTTTGCGCACAGTAAATGTAGTGCCGTTGAGACTGGTCTCCCTCATGGGCTCAATCTTCATGAAGAGACCAGCTCTCTGGGCACAGGTAACATGAAAAGCAGTGTAGCAGTTCATTTTGTGGCACTGGATAGCTGCTCCCATGCCCTTCTGCTTGCAGATGTAGCAAGTAAGTTTCCAGCGGGCAGGCGGGATATTTTCTATTCCCTCAATGGGTTCCAGAAACACAGTGTTTGCAAAACAGATTTCTGGGATCCAGATGGCACAAACAACGTGAGCCCAGTGACCATCACTGGTCTGTTTGAATGCTCCACCTTTGTTTGGACACAAGACACAATCAACAGGGTGGGAAGGGGATTGTAAACAGCAGCGACAAAGCCATTGTCCCTCAGGGATGTAGGGAACGCCATAACACTCCTGGTGCACAGCCAAGTTGCAAATGTCACAAAATAAAATGACATTGCTGTTATGACATTCATCATCCATGCAAACACAACAAACAGCATCCTCATCTATCATAGTCTGCTGGGCTCCATTATTACGACTCTCCAAATACGACTCTTTCTCCAGACGATCCAGTAGCAATTCAAACGTCTCTGCTGAAATTGACCCATACCCATCACTCTTCCTTTTGTCATTGATCATGTCAAGCCAGGCCAAATCCTCCTCATCCAAATCATACTCCACTTCAGCGTCAACATCCTCGAGTGGTTTCTCAATATACTGATAATAAGATGAAGGCAAGGGTGGAGCATCCAGCTGGCTGAAAGAGTCAATCATGCGAAAGCTGGGCTGTGGTAGATGAAAAGATGCTCCCGAAGCATGTTTGGTGCACGTCTCCTTTTTTTTACCTTTGCACTGATTTTTCTTGGATTTTGAAGGGAAAAGGGGTTGTTCGCTGTTTTCTTTGTTACTGTTGCATTCTGTGATGTCCTGGGCGGTTAGCTCATCCTCAGTGATGATCTTTAGAGGATCATAAATGCTGATGCGATGGAGACGGCCATCAATATCGACTTCTACTATTCGCTGAGCCTGGGCGTACGTCAGGGTCTCTCGGGTGGGCGAGCATTTCAAACTGTACGGTGAAGGAGAACGTCTTCCCTCTAAAGTCTGCCGGGACCTCCTCCGAGGTTTCCTCATAGCAGCAAGTTAGAAAATCTATAGGATAATACAACAGAAAATAGTTTGAACACCACTATATTCAAGCATGTGCACATCATTTCAGTACATGGAGTCTAACTCATTAGCTGATGAATTGCTTGGAGTGATTTCTAATTGGTGATACTTAGAAACAAAGCACACCCAACAGCAGTTAAGCATGGTTTATTGAATAAAGCACAACTGGCCAAATTTTGACAATATATAAGCTATAAACCAGGAGACTCTATAGACGCCAGTTTATTTGTTTAGAAAACCTACATGGCGGCTTATCTTTCCATAATCATCCTAAGTGGCTCACAAATAACATCTAACAAAAACAGAATAAATATGATCAACTAAATCTAGAACAACATCTTATATCCTAATTTCAGTGCCACAGTTTACAGTTACCCTTGCATTTGCTAACCTCACTTCTATCCTAGTCCATTGCTGGGGTGAAAAGCTAGATCTTCATAGCCCTGCAGGATTTTCACGAAGTCACGGGAACCAAAATTATTGATATATATTCACACAAGAAATCTTGCAAGATTATCAATATTATTTAAGTGATTAGCGATCCCCACAGTGACAAGATTCACATAATAGCCTACATCAAAGCCAAGCAAACCAAATTATGATTGTAACACAAGCTGGGATCCAGGCAATAAACAGGTTTTATTTAATAATATATCAACTCACTTCCTTCAAAATCAGTCTCTCCTGACATTTTTGTAATATTCCTGAAGTTTTTGTAATATTATTTGTAATATCACAATGTTCTTGGGGTTTAAGGCTGCAGATGCTTCAAAAGCATGCCAATTCTTTTTACAAATAAATGAGAATGACTAAACTATTGGAGCAGCCATAATATTCAAATGGGTATGGCTATCTTTTGGACATTAGAAATTGAGTTTCTTTACTACACTAAAGAACACAGCTAAATATTTTAACCTAAAAAATCATTAATACCAACCATGGCTAGATTAAAACATCTAATCTTCAAATCATGATTCTTGAGGCTAGTTTGTTTAAGATACATACCCATAGTTATAATGATGCTACCTATTCTAGGCAACATAGAATGTTGCAGGTAACTTCAACTGGACGGTTTCCAAATACCTCCTTTCCTAACCAGACAGCAAATCAGACTTGCTGTGGCATATATATATATGCACTAAACCAGTTTGTCTAGGTTCCAACATCACAGCAACCTACATTTAATCTAAAGCATAAGCAAATGTTTTCAAGCTGCTTCCAATTGAGAAGCTGAAGAGCTTAAAGCTCACTAAGATGACTCCTTGTAACAAAAAGAAAACTTATTATTAAATGTGAGCAAAACCTTTTAATCAAAGCAAAACATGAAAATCAGGAATTATACTTTTTGACTAGAATCTAATCGAAGTTTGACTGTAATGTTTGAAGCACAATAAACACTATGAAATAAAATAACAGTGCCAAATAGCTATTGTCAGATAAGGCTCCTGTTAAAACAGAAATCTGCTAATGTAGATTGGCCTACAGTTTGGTTTTGCAAAAAAAAGCAAATCCTGGCTCCCAGGCTTATTATTTTGAAAGGTGTAATCGTTATTCGGGGACAATTTAATTTAAATAATAAATGAGCTTTTTAAAGCTGCCAAACCATTAGAAGTAGAAACTAATTGCCAAGACAAATATGTGAATACAGACACATAGGTGTTTTTTTTTACATCAATAAATATTATATTGGGTTTTTTAAAAAAATCAGTTCATAACAAGCTACGGTGTTACTAGTAGAAAACAAACATTTTGGTCACTAACTTGTAACTTATGAACTTAATGTAACTGTCTTCCAAGGGAAAAAGGATTGCCAGAATGTCTATGGAATCCAAACTTTTCATTTTTGTAACCACATATAATCACAAGATAGTTTAGCTAGACTAAACATAAAATGTTCAGCATACACAGCACCCTGAAAGACAAAGAAAGGATCAACTACCACTTTATTGTATCCAGGTACATACTGTTATAAAAAATGAGCTTTTTGGATATATTAGCAGATATTCTTTTTAGGAACATTTTTATCCTGCTTACATTAGCAATAACACATACATTGCTTGTTTAGGCAGAAAATTACCATGGGACACTATCAGTAATACAGATTTCCCAGAAAATTTTGAACTGCGAAACTTTCTACTGCTTTAAATCAAGCGAGATCCAATCTCACATTACTGACTTCTATTTAATATTGTCATTTTAATTCCATTTAATAAACATATAAAAAGTATCCTCCACTGATATTCTATAGCAGTGATGGCGAACCTTTTTTTGTTCGCGTGCCAAAAGGGGGGCACGGGGGGGCGCATGCATGTCTACACTTATAATTCCATGCGCCCCCGCGCATGCACGTGTGACCCCCCAGCTCCCGGCACACAATGACACGCCCATTTTTCGTTCTCCCCAGGCTTCAGAGTCTTTCTAGGAGCCTGGGGAGGGTGAAAACGGCTTCCCCACCCCCTGGAGGCCCTCCGGAGACCCGAAATGGCCCATTTCCCATAAGGCTCTGGAGCTTGGGGAGAGCAAAAAATGGGTCTTCCCCAACCCCTCTGGAGGCTGAAAACAGGCTGTTTCCCGACTCCCAGTGGGCCCAGAAGGCCCGAAAATCAACTGGCCGGCACTGCGCATGTGAGCCGGACCTGAGCTCGCGTGCCCACCGATATGGCTCCGCATGCCACTTGTGGCACGCGTGCCATAGGTTCGCCATCACGGCTCTATAGCATATAAATATTTTTCCTGTAGCTAAAAGTATTAGAATTGATTTGGAAATATCTAAATATGATGTGATTTCCACATTTCACCCCCTCCATCCACAAAAGGGGAAAGTCCATTTCCAAAAGATTATGTTGGAAATTAATGTTCTACTTTAGGATTCTACTACCTCAGCAGATGGCAGTACTGAGCTGAATTAGTTTTCTCTCAGAAGCTAAAGAGTGCTGGCCCTGGTTTTCCTGTCTGTCTGTCTGTCTGTCTGTCTGTCTGTCTTTCCATCCTATTTATATGACCATATCACAAACCATGACTCTGCAATATACCAAAAAAAAAACCCATAAAAGGACATTAAAAATATTCCACAATGAAAACATTAATATTATTATTAAAAGGCTAGAGGAGAATGTTAAATGTTACAAACAATGTAGCCGCATCATTAAATCACCAGTTAATAATGTATGAGAACCACAATGGAATTTAAGGTAGCTAAACTGGGGAACTGAGAAAAGAAGTTACTTTTATCCCATAGTCACAAAAACTGCCTGTATGTTGTTATCAAGGGCTAAATTCAATAAGAGAAAGTCGCCTTTTACAGCATTCCATCTTCTCTATCTTCTCCCACGTGGTAAAAGTTATCTAAGGATATGGACTGAAATGTCAGACTATAACAGTGATGGCCAATCTTTTGGCCTCAGCATGTTAAAAATTCATAAAATAACAAAATAACAGAGTTGGAAGGGACCTTGGACGTCTTCTAGTCCAACTTCTATACCATTCCAAACAAATGGCTGTTCAATCTCTTCTTAAAAGCCTTTGAGGCTCCCACCCTCACCGAACCAAAAAAAAGCATCAATTCTTTACATACAGATATTCCTCGACTTAAGACCACAATTGAACCCAAAATGGCTATTGCTAAGTGAGACAGTTGTTAAGTAATTTTGGCCCATTTTATGATCTTTTTTGCCACAGTTGTTAAGTGAATCACTGCAGAATCACTCAAGTTGTTAAGTTAGTAACAGTTAAGTGAATCTGGCTTCCCCTTTGACTTTATTTATTTATTTATTATTATTGGTTCTTCTATGCCGCCCTACTCCCGAGGGCTCTTCTGACTTTGCTTGTCAGAAGATCACAAAAGGTGATCCCGGGATACTGCAATTGTCGGGATACTGCAATTGTCATAAATAGCCAAGCATCTGAATTTTGATCACTTGACCAAGAGGAGGCTGCAACAGTTCTGTGAAAAACGGTCATATGTCACTTTTTTAGTGCCGTCGTAAACTTTTGAATGGTCACTAAATGAACCGTTGTAAGTTGTGGACTACCTGTATATATTTTTAAAAAATACAGTCCGATCATGTGATCTCCAGATCTGTGGCACAGCTCTTACCTTCAGGCAGTGTTCTCTGTCTATTGGCAGGCCTACCCAAAGTATCTCCAGATTGCACAAGGCCTTTGTTCTTGAAGTAGCTTCACACCACATTCTTGTGCAGCTTCCGCAACCTCCAAAAATGTTGTGAGAATAAAGTGCGCTTTCAGGAATAGTTGTTGGGAGTTGGTTAATGGTGGTGTGTCATCCAAAATGTCATGGCCTGTCACATGGGTGTTGTAGGTTCGCCATCATTGGACTACACTCAGCTTTCTCAATCTCTCTTTCATCAATGGCTGAACTTGGCTCCAGTAATCAAATAGAATAAATAAACAAGGGCTATCAGATCTGTGCTGCAAAAATCAGATAATCTGATCAGCAAGAAATAGTTTCACTTTCTTTACCTTTTTCTTTAGATGCTCTAATAATATTCAGATTTTTGAAGCCTAGATCTGATAGCCATATAATAAAGCGATTGTTTAAATAAAAATAGTAATATAGCAAAATATAAAATATAATGGAAAATGAAATAGCTGTAAAAGTGGTTAGCTTTAGCTATGTTTGTATGTATTTTATGTCTTTACATATTTTTTTTATTTTTTTCTTGTTTTGTATTCTGTATTTTTTTGTATGTTGTTATGTTGTTTTTAACCAGAAAATTTAATAAAGATTATTCTTTTTTTAAAAAAAATAAAGCTTTACTACTCCAGGCAACATGGAATAACTGTTTATATGGTGCACTAAGCACTTATGCAATATGTTTCTGATGTTACACAAAGTGACTTAGAATTGTGTACACCAGGCCAATGTCACTTGTTCAACAAATAATGCTTAAAATAAATGCAAATAATGCACTGTCCAAGCCATTTAGTTATTCTGCTCGGTTAAGTAAATTTTAACCAGGAGATTGGATTCTGCCTAACAAATTATTTATCATTTGGGGGTGCTCTTGGAGCTGATATTGTCATTTGGGTCAACGTAACCTTAAGCGTATGGGGCATCTTTTATCACTTATATGGATATTCCAATAAAAATCTGACGTGGACAGAGATACTGTATTCAAAACAGAATGAAATTGTTAATAAGGATGGCCATTATGTTATCTAACTGCTTTGTGCTATTCAACAGCTTCCAGCTGTTTGCAGAACCAATTCAAACACTTGCGGGAAAACACTAGGAAGAAAATAACGATGATATAGCACTTCATATTACTCTGACTACAATACTAAAGAATGACCTAAAATCTGTTCAATAAATAGTAAGGGGGCAGATAAATTCATAAATATCAAATTAAAAGATATTTATAGTACATTCTTTATACTCCACACTCAGATCTCTGGGGTATAGTCCGCCTATATTACTGAACAAAAAATAATTCTAAGGAATCAAAGAATAGTGTTGCTGAGAATTCAATGATTGAATTACTTCATCAAATAAGCAAACATGAAACAGGAGATTAGTAAGGGAGGCCAAAGCACTTTTCTTTCTTTTTCTTCTTCCAATCTAAGCTGGTAATTAGGAAACTTCCAGAAAAAGTGGGGTGGGAGGCTCCAAGCAAGATGGAAAGAGAGGGAAGCATAGTTGTAAGGTGCGTACAATATTTGTCTTCTGAATTCAACTGTACACAAACTATAATTGGTTTGTGCTAGTTTGCAGATGAGGGGAAACTGGGAATGATAGTTAATACTTTAGTGAAACAAGATCCAAACGTTATAGATAGATTTGAGCCAAAATGAATACTACAGAATGCAATAGGGTGGACCAGGGTGGCCTTATTGATCATATATTAAACATGTACCAGGAGTATGAGGCAGCTGCTAAAAAGCAAATATTATCTTGGCATTCATTAACAGCAGTGCAAATCCAAATCATTGTCCTTCAAAAGCAACTGTGACAAATTGGAACGAGTTCAGAGGAAGGGCTATCAAGATGGTGGAAGGTGTAGAAAACAAACTCTATGAGGAACACTTAAAGCAGTGGTTCCCAACCTGTGGTACGTGTACCACTAGTGGTACGCGAGGGCCTTCTAAGTGGTACGCGAACACTTTCGGGGTCATGAACAATTTTTAGTTAGTTATTTTTTACTTCACAAAAATGTTTACTGCCTAACACAAGATAATCTGGCAACGATTTGCAACTGTTGCCACACGCCACCCACCTGGTCCCAGCGGCCCGAGAATCCAGTTGCTGGATGTGCGGGGCCAAAAAAGGAACGGTACAATTATGGAAATAAAGTGATATCTGATCGAATTTAGTTTCTCTGGAACCAGGTGGTACGCGGCGACTGTACGGGACCTCCAAGTGGTACTCGATCACAAAAAGGTTGGGAACCACTGACTTAAAGGATCTGGGTATGCTTAGCCTACATAAAAGACTGAGAGGAGATATGATAGCAGTCTGTTATGTTTCATTTGAAGGCTACCCAAATCCAGAATTACTCTGGATATTTTACCATTTAAAAGCAGAAAAACCATAGAGGAAGAATCTGAAACATCCAACTAACCACATTTCACGTTAAAAAAATCAGAACCCCAAAGAGACAGGCACCATAGCTAACCTATCACAGAACTTGGGAGAACCACCCAATGATTTTAAGGACTTCCAGAATATCATTAGGATTGGATCCCATTCCAGAGGGCTACGACAGAACTTTCACACAAAGAGGGAGTGGAATTATTTTTAAGAGCCGTGGCGGTGCAGTGGTTGGAATACAGTACTGCAGGCTACTTCTGCTGACTGCCAGTTTCCAGCAGTTTGGCAGTTCGATTCTCACCAGCTCAAGGTTGACTCAAGTCTTTCATCCTTCTGAGGTGGGTAAAATGAGGACCCAGATTGTTGGGGGCAATATGCTGACTCTGTAAACCGCTTAGAGAGGGCAGTAAAACACTGTGAAGCAGTATATAAGTCTAAGTGCTATTGCTATTCTATTATTGCTCCAGAGGGCAGGACCAGAAGAATGGGTTAAAACTATAAGGAAAAGCTTTCAGGCTACACATTAGGATAAATCTCTCAGTAACATGAGCTGACTGCTACTGGAACAGACTGCCACATGAAGTGGTGAGTTCTCTTTTGCTGCAATTCTTCAGAGATTGGATATTCATCTGTCAGAGGTGCTGTAAGGGATCCTGAACAGAACAGAGGGTAGGACTACATAACCTCTAAGGATCCCTCAAACCCTATAATTCTCTGCACATGCTAAAATATTGGTTGGTGCTTTTGCTAGATGTATTCATGTTATATAGAATTGATTTTAGATTTAAAAGCACAATGATGATGCTCCAAAAACTGCAAAATACAGAGTTGGGTAATATCCTTACTAAAAACAATTACCGTAACATATCACAAAATAATGCGCACGTTTTCTAATACTTGAACATTCTGAGAGAAAACAGCCAAAGTACATAAATTAGAACACAAGGCCTGAATTTAAACAGTGATGGGTTACACATGCCAGTGTGGAATTTGTAGCTATTGTGCAAAGCCAAATGAACTATGATTTATTAAGCCAAGTATAGATGATAAATCACAGCTGACTACAGCTCATTCGGAAAATGAAGACTGCAGTAGTATAAATTTGTGAATGCCAGCAATTGTAAGTATCAGGTTCAATACAAGATTCTGAAAGATGAAGAAATGCCTGGCCCTGTGTGTAGGGGGGAAGCAAAACTCCCAGCCATTAGTCAAGCAGTTTAGTTATTGAAGGTTAAATGTAATATTTCATTGCTTAAAAGCAACATTTATAAGAAACCAATATTCTGCTTTACTGAAGGAAGGACTATAAAGCTTCAAAGATTCCAAAGCAATCTTTCCATTTTCCATTTCTCCCTTCATTCCTACCACGACAGCAGAATATTTTATAGAGGGAATGTAAGAACTGTCCAAGATTTGATGCACAAAAGTCCATCAAATAGCTGTATGAATTCATATGTACCCAATGAGATGCATTAAATTGATTCCATGATTTAATTAGGTAGTGTGATCAAATTGAAGCTTCATAGAGTTCCAATGTGCTTCTTACAGGGCTATATTGCATGGCTTGATGATATGAGCTCTGATCCATGAAAGCTAATGTGAAAATGAATTTGTTACTGTTTATGGTGTCACAAGATTTTTGTTTATACAGAAGATACAGCAAAGGAATGTATCCTTTAAAGTTTCTGTTAAAGAAGGAAAAAGGGAAATGGAAAGCAAATGCGAGTAAGAAAAGTGAAAGCATATGCAAAGAAGTGGAGGAAGGGAAAGGCATAAGGTAAGAGCAGCATTACCTACCCGTATCAGGTGATTTCCAGAAACTCTGAGAATTATAGTACTAAGTGGCATCAGATTGTGAATGGCTGACTGAAAACATTTTTTTGTTCAGGAAATTTCTTTATTCATTCAAGTAAATGAGCCGAGGTGGCGCAGCGGTTAGAGGCAGTACTGCAGGCCACTTTAGCTGACTGATCCGCAGGTCAGCGGTTCAAATCTCACCGGCTCAAGGTTGACTCAGCCTTCCATCCTTCCGAGGTAGGTAAAATGAGGACCCAGATTGTTGGGGGCAATATAAATATACATTGCTTACTGGTGTAAACCGCTTAGAGAGTGCTTGCACTGTGAGGCGGTATATAAATCTCACAAATAAAATAAAAATAAATAAATAAAGGTTTACAAAATAGTTACTAACCATTTATTTTTCCAAAACTACTTCATCAGGGGAAAAAGTTAAAAGTCCCATAAAAAGGAGAACAAAAATCATGTATCAATCCATGTCTTTAGAAAGCATTCATAATCTAGTCGTACACATGGACTTCATAATATACAGAAGTTTTATTAACTTGAACCAAGGAACTCCCATAATTTGCTGGGAACAAACAACTAATTGTCTTTTCTCTCTTTTATAATTCTGGAAATATAAAATTAGAAGTTAATAGCAATATTAACTTCTTGTATCAGTGAACTGATACATTAGAAAAATGTGGGGGTTTTCTAATGTATCAGTTCACCACCAAATGGATTCACAACTGGCTGACCAACTACACTTAACATGTAGTCCTCAATGGAACTACATCTACATGCAGTGGGTACCTCACATTTCTGTCTTAGGCCCAGTATTCTTCAATTTTTTCATAAATGATTTAGATGAGAGGATAGAAGGGGAACTCATCAAATTTGCAGACAACACCAAGCTGGGGGGAAGGGGAGTAGCCAACATTTTAGAAGATAAGACAGTGCATCAGCACTTTAACACTGGGCCCTATCCAACAAAATGCAATTCAGTGCTGAGAAAAGTAAAGTTTTACACTTAGTGAAGAAAAACCAAATGCACAGCTATAGAATAGGTGGTCGGTGGCTCAACAGCAGTAATAGTGAGAGGAATCTAGGATCCTAGTGGACAACACTTAAAATATGAGTGTCCTGCAGCTGCCAAAAAACCAATGCAGTCCTAGGTTGCATCAAGAGGGATAATATCAAGATCCCATGAAGTGTTAGTACTGCTTTATACTACTTTGGCAAGATCACACCTGGAATGTTGCATCTAGTTTTGACCACCATGGTAGAAAAAGTATGTTGAGGCTCCAGAAAGGATGCAGAGAAGGACAACAAAGATGATTGGAAGCTGGAGGCTAAAACATATGATGAATGATTACAGGAACTGGGTGTTTCTACCGGTAGTTTAACAAAGAAAAGGACTAGGGGTGACATGATAGCAGTCTTCCAATATTTGAGAGGATGTCACAGAGAACAAGGGGTCAACCTATTCTTCAAAGCACCTGAGGACAGGGCAAGAAATAAACAGATGGAAACTTATCAAAGAGAGATCCAACCTAGAACTAAGAAGAAATTCCCTGATAGCAAGAAAAATTAACCAGTGGAATGGCTTGCCTCCAGAAGTTGTGGGTGGTCTGTCACTGGAAGTTTTTAAGAAGAGACTGAGTAGCCATTTGTCTGGAATGATATAGGATTTCCTGCCTGAGCAGCGGTTGGATTAGAAGACCTCCAAGGTCCCTTCCTACTCTGTGTAGCCTTCTGTACTGCTGTTGCACTGCTTTTTACAGTTAGCAGAATAAAGTTTTTCCATTGCTGATGGACAAAATAATGCTAAATTAAAATGATACGTACGGTAGTACTTTATTCAGTGTATAATTTTAATTCAACACTATGTTTTCCATCAGCAATGTCCTTCATATCCAA
This sequence comes from Diadophis punctatus similis, assembly GCA_023053685.1. Lineage (NCBI taxonomy): Eukaryota > Metazoa > Chordata > Lepidosauria > Squamata > Dipsadidae > Diadophis > Diadophis punctatus. Next base: position 44,922,723 of record JALIGW010000003.1, read on the forward strand.
GATCATCCTCACAAGTAAGTCCCACTTAGAGACAAGATTCTGGAATTCAAAATGTATTGCCTGTAAATTCTGCCTGTTTTATTGCTTCCTGTAGTAGACCCTAGCTGAGGAATTCAGGATGAAAGCAAAGACAGCTGCCCCCTGAATAGCCTCTTTTGACTGCCTATTTTTGTGAAAGGGGGAGTGATTCTCCATGGCTCCAATCATCAGAATGTATTTTTGTGTACTCAGTTGGTCAAACTAAACATAATATTAAATATATACTTTCTTTGATTTCTACAACTACAGCTACAGTAGGACCCTAAATACGGCCATGCAAATAGGAGGGAAGAGTTTCCTTTCCAAAGAAACCACTGGTCCTGGAAATAGTTTGCACAGATAACAATTGACATTTCTGTGCCAGTATGCATGGGATTTTTAACAATTTCATAACATGAGGAAAACTTTTAAACTCCCATTATCTGTTTACCAAACCCCATAGCAGAAGAGAATATCTGTAGCTCATCAGAGACTCCACATTGTTCAAGTAAACTACAATAGCTATTAATTACTTTAAAATCTAACATTGAATCTAATCATGCATTTCAGATCTTAGAAACTTGAATCTTCTAGTTCAGTGTTTCTCAATGTTGGCAACTTTAAACTGTATGGACTTCAACTCCCAGAATTCCACAGCCAGGTACATAAAATATGGTTAAAAACAAGGCTCAGGACTATTTGTGTGTATGCAACTTTAGATTTATCCCTACGGTGAATTCTGAAATCTGGTTTATTTTTTTTTATTCTTCTACACTTTGGATGTAACTGCTCATAAACCACATTAAAGATGATTTATATAAGGCCTTGCAGTTAAGTGAAGGTTCAAAGAAGGTAAGGTGCCGGTGTATTTTGCCTCTTTGGGGGCCAGTGAGCCTAATACCATGCCTAAAATCTATATAACATTTTCTCCTCAAACAGTACAGATCTAATGGAGTTATAGAGGTTTATAGAGTTATACTCCTTCTCTGTCACCTCATATTGTATTGTTTCTCTCATTTAAATATTCCCAGATATGGAGAGAAATTGGTTAGGGAAAACTTCATCTATTTAATTTTATAAATATTACAGTTTAAGGGCTAGTAAAAGCATGTCCAAGCTTAATAACAATAACATGAAAAGAAAAAGTACGGTAAGGATATACAAATACTAAATACATTAATAAACAGATGCTTTAAGTTGCAATCATATTTGATTTAGTTGAATATTATAATATTTTCCATTTAATAAGCAATCCACTAAATGAAAAACTAGCTTTCAAGCAATTTTATCAGCCTCCTAGCTACCCTTCCAGATTTTAATTAAGATATGATAATATTTGCTAATGCCAATTTACCTAGGTCCTAGGACTACTGAAACAGTTTTCAAACACATCACACTCCCCTTCCTTTGTATTGCACAGCTCATTCATCAATGGGTAAAAGTTGACATATTGCCACCAAAAAAATAATAATAATCCCACCTTTGGGATTTCTGGAAAGCAGAATTTGAAACAAACACTTTTCAGTTTTAGATACTGCAAATCTGGTGGGTTTAACTGGCATACTAAACCTCTAAGTTTTATAACTCAGGCCCAAAAGTTAGACATGGGGGTTAAGACAACAGCATGTACATCCTTGTTAAAGCTATAAGACTGGAGTTGGGCTTTACTAGCAACAAGGAAACAAGCAGCTAAGGGAGGAAACAGATGCTTGGATCTAGACACCATGATATAGAAAATCTGCCATTCCTGGTGTTTACAGTTACTAAAGCATTGGGACATGTAATATATGGGACCAACAAAGGAAGGGGGAAGAAGTGGAGAATTGTTTTGAACTAATTGGTCAAATATGTACTGATGACAGGATTCATATTTCCCAATACATTGATTTGTATAATGCAGTTGACTATAGTCATGCCTGCTTTAGCCACTATAATACCTGTTTGTGCAACAGATTTAAGTAAAAACTAAAGAAAACATTATTGGATTTGGAATGAAGTATCAATGCAGCCAATGAATCAGACATTAAGGCTATACTTTCACAGCAGGACTTTTCTGCACCAGACAAAACCAATCAAAGCATTGCATGCAGAGACTTACGAAAAGAATTATGCTTATGTACTGTGTTCCACTTTGTTTTTAAAATGCCCTATATCCCAGAAGAAATCAATTGAGCACTGATAAATATACTTGAGTGGCAGGCATTTCTCACCTCAAAATGAATACACTACTTCAAAGAGGGGGGACATTTTTGTTTTCATATCTGAGGAACATTATACTGTTGTCATATTTCATTAACTGGATGATTATAAGCTTGAGATCCTGTAATGGTGCATTCTTCCAGTGGGTTGGTCTAGATCCGTGATGGCGAACCTGTGGCACGCGTGCCACAGGTGGCACGCGGAGCCATAGCAGAGGGCACGCGAGCGTTGCCCACCGGCAAACCGGAAGTGCGGAAAAACGCACTTTTGGTTTGCCGGTGAGCTGTTTTTTGCACTCCGGAGGGTTCAGGGAAGCTTCCTGAAGCCCCGGAATGCAAAAAACGACGAAACGGACAAACCGGAAGTGCGTTTTCCGAACTTCCAGTTTGCCCGTTTCGTCGTTTTTTACCGTCCCAGGCTCCGGTAAGGCGTTTGCGAGGGGGTGGGGGTGTGTGCACATGCGCAGGGGGCTGCGTGTGGGGGGGGGTTGTGCGCATGCGTTGGGGGAGGGAATGGGTGTGGGCACGCGTGCGCGCGCTAGCATGCGCACCCCCCCCTTTTTGGCAAGCGAACCAAAAAAGGTTCGCCATCACTGGTCTAGATGATCTCTAAAGTATATCCCAAACCTTTTTCTACAATTCTACAGAAAAGATTGAAAGTAAGCCTAAACTGACATTTACTTAATTGGATTCTACCAGCCATTTATATTCAAGGTAACGCATGAAAGCTTTTCTGTCATCTCGGTGCATCTTTTCCAAGACTCGTGCAACTCTACCCTGTACTTCCAAGGAGAGAAGCAACCTAGAACTAAGGAGAAATTTCCTGATAGAACAATTAATCAGTGGAACTTGTCTCCAGAAGTTGTAAATGTTCCAACACTGGAAGTTTTTAAGAAGATATTGGATAACCATTTGTCTGAAATGTTATAGTTTCCTGCCTAAGCAGGCGGTTAGACTAGAAGACCTCCAAGGTCCCTTCCAGCTCTGTTTTCTATTCTAATTCTTCATTCCCAATTCTATTCTACCGGTATTCTGTAGCCTGAATACGGAAAGCAGCCATGAATTCCGTCAAGACTTTCTCGATTCCTTCAACACAGTAGTGACTCTCTAGCAACTAACTGATATCAGGCAGCAGAAGCGTGTAACGTTGGACTACAGACATCGCTATATCTAGAAAAAGCGGTCTTGGTAGAATCCTGCCAATCCTGAATCCTCTGAGCGGAATTTGGGTTCTACGCAAAGCTTTCTCCGCCGAACGAGGCATTGTACGACGTCAAGTATCGGATCCCAACCGAAAATTCCCCCAGGCCCCTCCATGGAAAACACTTTCCCAGGGGAACGCTCTTAATTAACCCCGTTGCAAGTGAGGCTCTTGTCACGTGACCGACAAGGCAACAATTTTGATCTCTCAAAACGCCACCTCGTCTCACTTCCTTCCACAGATTAAAAGAAAAAAGCAAAGGGAGGAGGGGGAAGGGGGGAAAGGAGGAGAAAAAGTAGGCCTGAATATGAATTTATCAATGTCTCCAAGGCCCTGGGAGGGGGGAGGGGAGAGGGGGGAATCCCTCCACTAATTGCATAGCAGGTAAAGGAATCATCCGTAGCCGTGTTCGGATTGGAAAGCGGCGCTGTCCATCATCCGTCAATGGAATCAATCGCATCCTCCCGGTTCCAAACAGGAGCGACGTGTCCCTGCCTCGACCAATGATGAAGGGGAAGGTGGGCGCGGCCAATGATGTCCCGGTTATGAGGGCAAACAAGATGGCGGGGAGCGGTTTCCCTCTTTCCCCCGCGTTCTCAGTTGCTCTCCCTTTTCCCCTCAAATTCGGTATAAGGCGTTGTGGAAGGATCCCTGCCCCGCATCTCGGAGGGCTCCAGGCCTTTCTAATTCTGTCACCCAGCTCCCGCCCAAGCCGGTCACCTTCATGCGATCCTAGGGGGACCGTGAGGAAGGGAAGGGGAAGGAGGTTGCGACTGCGGCGGCACGGGGGGGTGGGGGAGATTTTGACTCTCTACTTGCCTGGGCCGCCTCCTTGTTCTCCTCCGCGGGGGCCCCTGGCTTTCTGCGGAGCGCTCGGGATTGCACCGTCGGCAAAAGGGTGGAGGGGGGGGAACAAGATGTCGACTCAGCCAGTATCTCCTCAGCGCCGCCCCCTCATGCCCGCGACTCTCAGCCCGCTCGGCCCCGCTGCCTCTTGCCTCAGTGCCTCCGCCGCGGCTCCGGCTCCTGTTGCGGGGTGGGGGTGGAGGGAGCGAGGGAAGGCAAGATGGAGGCGGCGGCGGCGGCAAAAAAAAAAAAAAAAAGCAGGAGCGCAGCCCGGCCAAACGATGGAGAGGAAAAGGGGGGAGGGAGGGAAGGAGGCGGCGAGGGAGGGGGCTGCAGCCGCGCTCGGCTCTCTTTCTCGGCCCCCCCCCGACAAGGACCGCCCCCCCCCCGCTTTTCCTCTCCGGACTTAGAATTGGGAAGGCCTGGGGGCAGCGGTGGGACGGTGGAGGGGGGGGAAGTGACCGAGATAGGCTAATGAACCCTGTGTGGTGGCGGCTGACAGACACTTGAGTGGGGTGCGAGGTAATTCTTGAAACTGGCTGCCTCAGGAGGCCGGCTTGGGGACTAAGTTGAATTCTGGCGACATGCAGGGAGGAAAAGTGCTGGGAATCATTCTGAGGCAGCAACTGAAGAGCTTGTTCATACCTGATCCAATTCCTACAGGCAGAGTCACTTCCGTGTAAGAACGTGTGTATCCCATATGTAGATTGGAGCATGTGTGCAATTTGCTGCAGGCTTATGCTTTGGGAGGCCCTGCCCAGCAAAATGACAAGTGTCTGAATATGGCCTGGTGATACACGTGATGTTAACATTATGTGCCACACTGTAATAAGTGAGCCTGTTTCTCATAAATTTAAAGAGCCTGGGTCTGAGCCAGCCTCCTCAATCTGCTCCAAAGGTGTCCCCCCCCCATACAATCACTAGCATTTTAATAAAATATATAATGGGAAACACCAGGTTGAAGGTGGCAGTACTGGATTATACCATTCATGTACAGGGAAATAGGAAAGATGTGTACTGCTGTGCTGTTTAAACTTTCATTTGATTTGTGAAGATGCTCAATTTTGGCTTTTATGTCATGTACAAAACTTTTTCCTCATTGCTAATTGTTATAACTGCAATAAATAAATTACAGCCATATGCTATTACAAGGATTCCAAATATTGTATGAGTTAGCTAGTGACATAAAGAAACCAGACAGTATAAGCTGTGTGATTCATATTGGGGAAATGTTACATTGCAGTGGTACTCAATTCATGAATGCTAAGTAGAAGGAAGAGGAAGAACTTCGGGTACTCATTCTTATGCTCTTATTAGTGTACCGACCAGGAACTTGCGAATATACAGTAACAATAAACCTTGGTTCACAGCTAAACTTAAGCACCTATGTCATTCCAAAGAGGAACCCTACAGAAAAGGTGATAGAATGCTGTACAATCAGGCCAGAAATGTATTAACAAGGGAGATCAGAGCAGCAAAAAGAAACTACTCTGAAAAGCTAAGGAATCAGTTCTCAACAAATGAACCAGCAAACGTGGAAAACTCTTAAAAACATCACCGGTTATGGCAAACCTCTTTCCCAAGCTGAAGGAAATCAGCAACTGGCAGATGACCTGAAGGGGTTCTACTGCAGGTTTGAAAGGAAACTACAGCCACCTATCTCCACAACCTCCGTCCCAGACACACCAACAACAGCCAAACCTCCTACAACTGACCCCATCCCATTGAATTCACAACCCCTGGTGATCACAGAAAAGGAAGTGCAAGATCTATTTCACAGAAGCCAGGAAAAGCACCAGGTCCAGACAAGATAACTCCTTGCTTAAAAGTCTGTGCTGACCAATTGGCCCCCATCTTCACCCAAATCTTTAACAAATCACTAGAGATATGCCATGTTCCTTCTTGCTTCAAACGCTCCACTATCATCCCAGTGCCGAAGAAGCCCTCCATCAAGGAACTAAATGACTACAGACCAGTTGCTCTAACATCTGTAGTTATGAAAACCTTTGAAAGGCTAGTGATGTCCCATTTGAAAACCATCACAGATCCATTGTTAGACCCCTGCAATTTGCATATCGAGCAAATAGATCGACAGATGATGCTGTTAATACGGCTCTGCACTACATCCTACATCTTGAATCTCCGAAGACCTACGCAAGGGTCCTCTATAGACTTTAGTTCAGCATTCAATACCATCATACCGGACATTCTTCTAACTAAATAAATCGGCTAGCGGTACTGGAACACACTTGTAACCCTGCCTTCCATTGAGGACCTGTATACTGCAAGAGTCAAAAAGAGGGCCATGAAAATATTTACTGACTCCTCGCATCCTGGACAAATTGTTTCAACTCCTACCGTCAAAACCAGTGCTCCCCAACCTTTTGTCACCCTTGGCACACCATAGCCTCTCCCAAAATTCCACGGCACACCACATACAAAAATTGGATAAAAAACAAATATAATCTTCAAAATATTGTTTTGAAGAGTATAATAGTATAGGAATGTCAAACTGGGCATAACAGAATTACTTGATTTATTATTTTATTTGATAATTAGGTAGGATGCGAGCTTTTGCCGCGGCACACTTGGCATGGCCTCACGGCACACCAGTGTGCCACGGCACACTGGTTGGGGAGCACTGGTCAAAACAACGCTATAGAGCACTGCACACCAAGACAACTAGACACAAGAGCAGTTTTTCCCCGAACGCCATCACTCTGCTAAACAAATAATTCCCTCACCACTGTCAAACTATTCACTAAGGCTGCATTACTATTACTATTAGTCTTCTCATCGTTCCTATCACCCATCTCCCACTTAAGACTGTATGACTGTAACTTGTTGCTTGTATCCTTACGATTTATATTACTATTGATTGTTTCCTGATTGCTTATTTGTACCCTATGACAATCATTAAGTGTTGTACCTCATGATTCTTGACGAATGTATCTTGTCTTTTTATGTACACTGAGAGCATATGCACCAAAGACAAATTCCTTGTCTGTCCAATCACACTTGGCCAATAAAGAATTCTATTCTATTAGCAAGCTACTGCATAAAATGATAAATTGAAATTGTTCTATAGTTTGCTCACCAACATACTTATACCTTTATTACAGGCATAGTATAATCAATTGGCTAAAACTACTCATGCTATTACTGAATGCAGATTCAAAATGAAAATGTACTGCCAGCTGCTATGGGAAGTACCGTATTCTCAATCAGGCTGTAGTAAAGTAAATATGGATACCCAACTATCCAGAACTTGAACTCTGGCAATTTAGAATTTTAACTTGTAAATAGTTTAGATTTTCTCTATTTTAATATGTATAATTCTGATTGAGTTTGTTTTAATATAACCTGTAATTTGTTTAAAATGTTCCACTTCTTTTGAGCTCTGCATTTTTATGAAATGCATACAACTTAATAAAAGTCACTTTAAAACTAAAAAAAACAACCTTATTTGTTGCTGTACTACTCTCACCTGTATTATTTATTTACTAGAATGATATTCCACCTTTTGTGCAAGAGTTTATAAAAGGCACACCATATAGGATGTGCTCTTCTATTCCCCCCCCCCCCCAGCAATCACCCTCTGAGGTAGGATGTGCTGATAGCAAATGATTTCCTCCAAATCAACCAATGAGCTTCAGTGGCTGAGAGTTAAACTTATTTCCTCAATGCCAGTCCAAAAATTTAAATTTGATAACAGCTTTGGAATGATTTGCTTCCAATGCTCTGAAACAAGTACACATTAAGAAAGTGTTCCATTGATGCAATGGCATAATTTAAATTTCCTTGATAGCAGCTAACAATTGTTAATACTTATTTTCTGCTAATAATGGGTTGATATTTTTTTCATAGATATTTCTATTGAACTGAAATAAAACTAAAATTAGGTATCAAAAAGGGATAATTTTGAGTTTCAAATACAGAGTAGAACAAAGAGTTCAGAGAAATATTTCCAAATAATTTCTGGAGAGAAAAGTCATTTCCAAAATAAGATTAGTTTGCAACTCAGGTATTTTTACTGCCAAGGTGATAATTGTTTTGTGAAGAGTAGAATTAATACATCACTTGAGTCCTGCTTCCTCATATTGTGATGGTGGTATGTGTCCTTGAGAGAGATAAGCAAAAAACACCAGGAGTGTACATTATAAATATAGATTCCTAACAAGTTCATCAAAAATGAGAAAGCAAACAAGTAGCTGTATCAGGCCACTTGAGGTGGATGATCACTTTAGTGACAATGGCAAAGGCATTTTGTATTGCATAAAAGAAAGCAATGGTAAACTACTGTAGTTAACCAATAAAGGCACAGAGATTATGTAGTTCTGTGCTGGATTTTGAGCTGCTTGGGTCAGATGGCAATGAATATGTTCCCAAAGAAGAGCTAAGGCTCTTTTGGAGTACTACTACTACCACCAGTGTTTTTGGCATGGTTAGATGAAAGCCTTAGGAACATCTAGTTTCTGTGTTTGCTTATTGTCATGCAGGATAAGAAAACCCAAAGCTACAGAGACATTGCAGTGGGAACCGAACACAAGCATAAACATGGGAAAGTTCAACACAGTGAAAGATGAAGTGAATTGGCTTCATACTGACATTTTAGGTATCAGAAAATGGACAATTCAGTTTACTACTCAGGCACAAAGATCAAGTGTTGCTTTAATAGGAAGGATGGAGCAAGAACTATTTGGGTATAATGCAGTCAATGGCTGAATAATATCAGACTTCACAGACAGCTCTAACATGATAGTTATCTATGTTTAAGTTCCAATCACTGATGTAGAAGAGGAGGTTCTGATGTGTTTTATAGTCAGGTTCAATCTGACATCAAGAAAAATGTAAGGTGTGCTTCTATTGGAGATGAATGCCAAAGTTGGAAATCGTAAAGAAGAAAATCTGAAAACATTTGCCTAAGAAACAGAAATGGATCTGAAGAAAAACTTACCAGTTTCTGCCAATTGAATGATTTCATTGTTAACACAGTTTTCCAACAAGCCTATATATGTGTACATTATCAGATGCAATATCTAAAAATTAAAACGGCTGTGCTGTGCAGAAGTTATATTGACCTCTACAAGGAGGTGTAAAAAGACTGAAGATGGTATTGGGAATGGAAAAAAAAAACTTCCAAATAAGCTCTGAACTCAAATGGAGGTTCCATGCTTGAATTGGTATACTAAAGAACACCACATGACAGATAGACCTGGCTCTCTGGAGGAGTCTAATACTAAGAAAGGTGGAAGAAAAAGTAAGAGGACAGCCACCAGCAAAGTGAATAAATTCAATTTCAGTGGCAATGTGTGCAGTTTCAGAAAATCAAATGGGCAAAATGGGAAATAGATCATGCTGCAGAAATTCTACTTATGTGGTTGCTAAGAGTCAACACTGACTAATGGCACATAAGCAAAATAATAAAAACTAATACATTAGCTGCACAATGTAAACAATTAGTGCCTACTGTCTGACTATATTTGGAAATCATATCTTTACAGCAGCACAAGATGAATGTTCCTAGAGTTTTGTTGTCTTATTAGTACACAAAATATGACAAATGCAATAAGCTAAATGCTTCTAAATTTCAGTACTTGTTTCTAGTCCATTCTCAGACTAAAGCAGCGTCATGTTTACATTGCAGCTATTTGTAATTATTGGAACATCTCAATTTAGAATAATTATTATTTCTATTTCTGAAACTATCTGTTACAAATCAGTAATACGGTAAAACAGACACTGGAAGGAGAACAGAAAAATGGAAAGATTTCAACATTGAAATATTGCTCACTAGCGATAATATAACAACGTGTTCATAAAGAGAATAATAAATGTTTTGAAAGTTTTTTAATGGAATCTTCCGCATATCCAAATAAAAATGAGGGGTCAGGAGACTTTTGATTACAAGATATTCTGCAGTTTGATTTTCATTTTTTTTTCTTAGCATTTCAAATTGGCAGAAGTGAAAATAAACATGGATTATCATAAAATCAGTGGTGAAATCCAAATTTTTTTACTACCAGTTCTGTGGGCGTGGCTTGGTGGGCGTGGCAGGGGAAGGATACTGCAAAATCTCCATTCCCACCCCACTCCAGAGGAAGGATACTGCAAAATCCCCATTCCCTCCCCACTCCTGGGGGAAGGATATTGCAAAATCTCCATTCCCACCCCACTCTGGGGCCAGCCAGAGGTGGTATTTGCCAGTTCTGCAAACTACTCAACATTTCCGCTACCGGTTCTCCAGAACCTGTCAGAACCTGCTGGATTTCACCCCTGCAAAATGCTTCTGAGAATTGCAGTAATATGAAAGTACCCTTCATTTCATTACATTATACATTTCAATCATTTTAAAGTACTAAATATTGCCAAATGAGTCTGGTCTGTAATCCAACAGGCTATTCAGTTCTTCCGCTTTTTATCTGAAATTGTAAATCTCTGGCTCTCGTATATGTGTGTGTGCGTGGGTGGGTGGGAATGAACCAGAGGTGGGTTCCTCCCAGTTCGGACCGGTTTGCCCGAACTGGTACCAAGCCACTGGTGATGTCACAATGATGTCACGGAACCAGTTCTGTCGGTGCCGATCTGTGGACGCCGCCATCTCTTTTTGGGGAATTTGTTTGGGGAAAAAATTTGGACATTTTTGGGGGGAATTTTTTTCTGGGTTTTTTTTCTTCTGCGCATGTGAAGAAGCCAAGTTTCCAGCACTGCGCATGCATCACCATCTTGTTTTCAGCTTTTTGGGGGGGGGGTTTAAAATTTTTTGGCACCATGCATGCACGCCCACGAGGCGCGGGAGGATGCGAACCGGCAGCGAGGTAAGTTAGAACCCACCCCTGGAGTGAACATGTGGTATGTGTGTGCACGCACATATCCCAGATCACAATTTAAATAATAATAGAGTTAACATTTGCAAAGAAACAATACTGAGGGAAATCATGCCAGATGGGAATTATCAATGCTTTAAGATGTAAATACTTTCCATTTGCAATACTATATGGCTAATGTAAGGTCATTAAGAAGTGAGAGATCTGTTTCAAATGTAAAATATTTAGTGAGAATGAATCACAGGGAACATAATGTAACTTGCTCTTTGCAACTGTTCCTTTATTATATAAATATTTTTCTTTTTTTGAAACATTATGCTTTTTTATTTAATTGGAGATATTAGGAGAAAGAAAGATTTTATTCACCTGTAGAAACATGTACTTTAACTTTTTAGACCAAGTTTATGGAACCAGTTACAAAAAGTACAAGAAAAAGAAAAACATAGCCATCACATTTTATCACAAAGAGATTTAATGAGAATCACCTCAACCTGTGCCTCTCAAAGTTGCTGTATCACTCTGATGTTCAGAGTAAAGTTGGCTTCTGTTGATTCACTATTATTGTGATTATATATATATGGCCTTTTTCATCCTGGTTTATATTTACTCTTCTTTAGGATCAAAATACCGATGGTTGTGTATCATTGGAAAGGTCGATCAGCGGTAGACATACAAGAGTCTATAAGGTCATTCCACTTCTCCTCTTGGAATCTTTCCGAGCAATTGGGCTGAATGACAGTATTTCACTGTAAATATGCCCTTTAAAGATAAGCAAAATTTACATACATGTAAGTGCATTTTTGTTCAAACAATAAAGGCACACTGAGCACATTTTAGCAAACTATAATGGATGGAGGATTGAATGCAGCTGAAAATACCTGTTGCTATTCCAGTATAATTTTTGAACAGCAACAAAAGCAATAGTAACAGATGGCAACATTTCATCTTACATAGGCCTTCCTAAACTGCTCAGTTTTTTAAAAGGTTGTTGAAAGACCTATTCTTACTACCGGTAGTATCCCATTCTATTGAAGAGATGGGTAATTTATCCTGCTGTATTTAAATGATATTTAAAAACATTATTATAGGTGGCATCATATGTTACTTTTATTAGGTATGGATTTAGTTTGCTAGCTGCTTTTTAAAACCTAATTTAAATGTTATAATTTTATGAACCCACTATATTGAATTGTATATTAGACTTACCATATATTTGTATATTAGACTTATATTTGGCTGCCACACTGAAGATAACAGGCAATACATGGCTAAGAAATGCTTCCAATATGTGAATACTTATTAATTAGATGTGGACTAAAAAAATGGACCTGTCATTATTAAACATCAATTTGTTAGATTTATCAGTTCATCTCTTCAGTATAAGTGAGTCCTGTTCTAGCTTGTCATTCCATATCATATACCCATGAATGTACCCACTGCAAGGTGGGCTGTTCCCTGCCTTTATTAAGGTTTCATAGGAAAGGATTATAAATAAACATCTGCTTCTTTAAGTTTTCAATTTATCATTCAAACTAGCATATGGCATATTATTTGGTGATGTCTTTAGAAAGTAGGTCTTCCTTTCATTATTCATTGTTTTTCTTTTTCTTTCCCCCTTTTTAATAGTCCCTTGTCTTTATTTTTTAGGAGACTTATTTCCCAAGTGCTTCTGCTTGACACTCGGTTTTAAACCTAAAATGAGAAATGTGTTGGTGGATTAAGTGTCCCTCAACATGGTGACAACGAAATTCAGTGTAGTGATGTTTCCATATTATATTAAAGTATGCTGAATTTTTGTGTTTCTTCTTACCCAAAGAATTATGGAGTAACTAACAATGGTGAAAAAGAGTGGGGGAGTTACCCACAGAATTTTTTCTTAATTAGTATTTGTGTAAGTCATGTTGCAGTCTATACTCCTAGTTATGAATTTTATCTACTTCAGAGAGAACCTGTACTTCAGACTGTGTTCAACATTAATATAGCTAGTTATTATGTGTGCAGGAATAGGAGGACTTCAGGTTCATAAACTCTGATGAGGATTGCACTAGGGGGCAAGGATATATAAAAACTGTCCAGCTGAACTTACTTCTCCATTCATTTATGGAAAGCTTTGTACTCCCTATGGAATCATCATAGGAGTGCTGGGCTTCTGTCTCTTCCTCAACATCTCTGAATGGATCGAAGTAGGAATGGGCCAGAGCTTGGGTTGCCGTGAGTCGTTTTTCTACATCGAGCTGCAACATTTTGTCGAGCAAGTCCACGGCTACAAAGAAAGATATAAATATTGTAAAAATTAAAGAAAGCTATAATTGTTTATTATAGGAAGGATAAATCTAAAAGTTTAAGATGACTAAATTGGCTATATTTACTTCATCCAGTTTTCACATTTCAGTAAACAAATATAAGTGGCTCACTACTGTAGTTGGAACGTGAAACAATATCCTTGAAAAATCTCAGTACGAGATGAGCCCAAATATAGGTCAAGTCACTTGACCTATATATGATAAAGCTTACAACATAGTTAAATTAGGTAGAAGGATTCAGCTTGATGGATTGTAAAGTAGCCTGTAACTTCAACAAAGTTTAACTTTTAAAACATCTTTGTTGAAGTTCCAGGCCACTTTGCAATACATCAAGCTGAATACTTCTATCTAATTTAACTACGTTGTAAGCTTCATCATTTGGAATTTGAGGCAGGGTGAAACCCAAGTGACTTGATGTATATTTGTAAATTTTACCATTACATTACTGGTCAGTTCTCACCATGGAGCTAGTGTAAGGTGACCAGACGTCCCGATTTTGGCGGGACAGACCCGCTCTTTCATGATTTGTCCCGCATCCCGCCCGTCCTCTAAAAAGTCCCGATTTTTTGAAAGAATGCACGACTAGGGCATTCTTTCAAAAAATCAGCCTGAAAGGGCGGCGTGCGAGATTGGGGGGAGGAGTTAAACTTTCGGCGGGCACTGGAGGGCGGTGAAGAGGCGCCTGATGCAGCCCCGCCCTCTCGAAACGGCCGGTGTCGCGGTGGGCGGGGCGGCCCGAGCGAAGGAATCGCATCCAAGATGGCCCTCGGGCCGGCGCTGGCTCAGCCGGCCGGGGCCGCCGCCGCAGCCTTCCCGCCGCCGGGGCAGCCGGGACTGGGGGCCCAGCCGCAGGGGCAGCAGCAGCAGCAGCAGGCCTCTCAGCTCGGGCCGGCCGTGGGCGGCATTGGCGGCGGGCGGGCGTCCCGCATTGACTCCTCCGGCGGTGGCTGGAAGCTGGCGGAAGAGCCGGTGTCAAAATTCACACCGGCTCTTCTGCCAGCTTCCAGCCGCCGCCGGAGGAGTCAACGCGGGACGCACGCCCGCCGCCAACGCCGCCCACGGCCGGCCCGAGCTGAGAGGCCTGCTGCTGCTGCCCCTGCGGCTGGGCCCCCAGTCCCGGCTGCCCCGGCGGCGGGAAGGCTGCGGCGGCGGCCCCGGCCGGCTGAGCCAGTGCCGGACCGAGCTGAGAGGCCTGCTGCTGCTGCTGCTGCCCCTGCGGCTGGGCCCAACCTGGCCGTCCTCGAGTGCCTGCAGGATGTGCCGAGGTCAGCGGGCGGCACGGGACCCCCGGGCGGGCGGGGGGGAGGGAGGAGGAGAGCCAAGAGATGCTGGGGGCTGCTCCCCTTCCCAAGCCAGCCCAAGCCACTGCCGGCTCCCGAAGGGGAGGCGGGAGGCGAGGAAAGGCCTCCCGCCTCCCCCCCCACCTGGATGCTGACATTAGCCGTCTTTTGCCCTCTGCGCATGCGTAGCGTTCTGCGCATGCGCAGAGGGCAAAACTCAAATTGTGGCGTCCAGGCGGCCCCGCCCCCCGTCGGTGTCCCGCTTAAAAAAAAAATCTGGTCACTTTAAGCTAGTGAAGAATTTCTTCTCACTACAAGTAGAAGTTTTGGGAAAGTGCTCTTATCCAGACCATAGTAGGGAGGCAAGAGTAAAATTTAGAAATATGTAGGAAATGGAAAATACTTTTTATTTGAAAGTCAAAATAAAATTCAAGTGTTCTTGAAATGAAACAGTGAAAATGGGACCACCTAACGTTCCCTTCAAAATCACAAAACTGTGCCTCACTTATTTTGGCCATGTCATGAGGGGGAATTCACTGGAGAAAGCAATTGTGATTGGAAGAGTTAGGGGTAGAAGGAAACCAGGCTGCCAAAGAACAGGACTGGATGACTGGACAATATCAAAGCTGACACCAGTCAGAGCTTAAAACAACTCAAATAAGTAGTGCAAGATCAGAAGATGCAGAGAGACCTGGCCCATAGAATCACCAAGAGACAGACATGACTGAATGGATAACATCATCATCATTATCATCATCAATGTTCCCTTGTTCCTTTGTTTTTTTTACCACAAACCGAAGAGGAAATTGCAGGGCTGTGCATACTGACTGCTACTAGCCAATTGGCAGAAAAAATGGTCAAGGTATAGTTTTAAAAAAAACCAAATCCCCCACTTGAAACAAGAATACAGCCCTGCTCTTATCCACTGAGAAGAGAGTTACAGTTGTTTACAATATGTTAGCAAAATCTACATCTTGTTTCAGCAGAGAAGTTTCTTTAATTAAATCTTGAGGTACTGAGCTAATCTCTGGTATTCCTTTCAATTAATATTTTTTTTCCAATCTGAAGATGTAAGGCCACCAAGTATGCAGATTCTATTTCCATAAATCCCTATCAGGTTTCCTTAATGTTTTCAATATGTGCCGGCCAAACTTCAACAAGCCACAACAACATTTTATTCATTGTTAAATTTATTCATGATTATATTTATCTGCTGCCCATCTTACAGTTTGAGATGACTCTATGCATGTTGCAATCTGATAAAAAAAAATAGTATTCTTAATGTTTACGTAATATCAGTACAGTTAACAAAACTTGTGCGAGAAGTACGCAGTACATACATTTGGCTTGCCTGCTTGCAAAATTAAGCACAGTAGGCATGAACCTTAACTGGGACCCATTCACTTGTAAATGCTAATTTCCCCTAACAGTTTTATTTTAAAGAAAAAAAAATCAGATTGGGCAATCATCTGGCTCAGAGCAATCTTTTGTCTGCTCATGTGCTTAACTGCTTCTCATCACTCACTCCCATATCATCAGAGCCAGTCTAAGCAAATTGTAGCAGGGACATGATTGGCCCCTGCTGTCATACTGGCTCGACCAGAAAACATGCGGGTAACAAAAGGCAACCCCCTGTCACAAGGCACAGAGCAGCCCAGCTGGAGAGCTAGTAGTACTCGGAACACTCCACCAAATGACACTACTTGAAATGGTAAAATTTTACTCTGGGATCGGATCCAAACTCTTGCAACTCATGTTTTGTTTTGAATACTTGTGGCTGCTAAGCTAGAGAAGACTGGCATGTAATACAACATTTACTTTAGAGTATTTCCCATTATACTCAAGGGAATTTATTTTCACAACAACATCCAGAGGGTAATACATTATTCATGCTTAATTACATTTTGAAGATTTTTTTGTTATCAAAGTAGCACAGAATACGCTGGCTCGGCTAGAATCATAAAAGAGATTGTTTTGACGTTCATCTGCCATCCGAATAACAGTTAAATAATACATTTCAGTTGTGTAATCTTTCTGAGGAATATTAGTTTTATCGCAAATTAAAACATATAAAAGAACTTACCCTGAGGACTGGCTTTGGGTAAAAGCAGAGATAAATCCATTTTGGGAATTTTAGGAAGTGTCTGTATGTAGTTTTTAGCCTAAAAGAAATAACATTTTCATAAAGCCATAAATGTCCTTGAAAAGCTACATCATAAACAACTCTTTATAGATTAGAAGCCCACATATTGGCCATACACTTCTTTTATACAAAGGTCCACATTAGACTCCTTTGAGTTGTGTTGTACATAAGACAAAGTAATAATTTTACTGTAGTAAGAATAATAATATGACTTCATGGCTCCTAATAGTTGCATCTCTCTTTATATCAAGATGGAAGCTTGTAATCTAATGTATAACATGCTGCCTAATTTCATATAATGAGAGAGTTCAGAAGGCAGACAATTGGGAGAGAAACTATTCAGCCATCTAAAAAGAGCAGCCTCTTGCCCCTGCTAGTTAACTAGGTAAGGAGGGCAATATAGAAAATGGGATTTAGGAAGCGAAAGAAAGGGCACCGTTGAGGAAGAGAAAGAAAGGGCATCTTTCATCCATATCTGGCTTTGGTGCGGCTCATCTTAAGAGCAATGATTGGCACTTCCAAAAATACCTTTATGGTTCAGAGGACAGTTTCTGTCTGTTTGTTCTGAATTGTCCAAGTAAATAAGGTGCAATACTAAACAAAAATCAAACCAAAGTAGGATTTGCATCTAAATAAACATGCATAGTACCGTACTCCATTTTCAATTTATGGAAGCGAAATATTTCAATTTACTGATCTCTGAATATCTACATTCATTTGCCATTTTCATAAGAAGAATTTGTCTGTTTATAAAGATACTTTCTCATGCTCTGTTTATAACTAGCACATTCCAGTTTATTTTGGCCTTTGTTCAACACTTTTGTCATTCCTTTTTTCAATTTTTATAATGCAATATCCTTTCCATGACAGGAAAACATTCCTATACTGGCAGGGAAGCCGTCTTTCATCAGGCTGTGTACAGAACAGGCAACCCAGGGCCATTTTCCCCTCCCAGTTCTGCTTTAGAGAAGGAAAGTGCACCTGCAGATGTCTTTCTCCAGCTGTTACAACCCCAGTATTTCATTTAATTTCAGAGTTAGTTTTTCAGTGGGTTTTGTCAGGAGCTGAATGCACCCAACAATCCTCAACAGCGATGCAGGAATAAACAAGTACTAATGAATATTAATAATGCATGTTATAAAACTCAAAGGTTATTAAACAAAATGCTGGTATAATATCATTCAGTTTTCTTGTCAGAGAAGCTTACAAGGGTGGTAGTTTAAAGTACTAGATTAAAGCTACGAAGATACCCATCACATCAGTTTTCTCTATTTTGTCTGACAGGGTTTTGGGGAAGATTAATGAGGCTATGAGAAAGCACATTACTTTGAGTTAACTGGAGGAGCGGTGGGATATATATGTACAATAACAGTTGACATCATTTATAAAAGTTGGGCAGAAAGTTAAACTTTCTAAAACAATAAGAACATATGAGCTTGCCTCTAAAATGCAAAATAGAGCATCTTACCGCTTTGTCTTCCAGTTTTTGCACAAACTCCTCTCCGGGGCTTCCTGTCACTTTCAGGATCTGGGTGAGCTGATCAAGATCTGGCAGGCTGAATCAAGTATTATCAACAGAGGCCAGACATTGAATTTGACAAAAAAAAACCCTTCATAAATGGCTCCATTTACCATATATTTATCCTACTTTTTCTATAAAAGGGCAAGATATATAGCTTGCTTCCATACCTCGTTCAGAGGTGGGTTCCTCCCGGTTTGGACCGGTTCTCTAGAACCGGTAGTAACTTGGCGGCCTGGATCACTAGAACTGGCAGCGACCCAGGCCTGCCACGTCCCCGAGCCGGTTCTCCTGGCGGCGCCTATGCGGCGCCATCTTGTTTTAGCTACCGCACATGTGCAGAAGCTTTTTTTAAGTATTGCACATGCACGTGCCCGCACACAAAGTGTGCACATGGCACACAATGCACGCGTGCCCCTGCGGCGCGTCCCTGAGCGAACCGGCAGCAAACAAAACCAGAACCCACCCCTGACCTCGTTGTTGGCATCACTAGGCTGAGAGATACTGAATCTTTCCTGCTAGATCATTGATTGTTAGGGAGAATAAGGCCTGCAACCCACAATCATTTGTGTTGAAGTATAGATAGTCCTCGGCTTACAACAGTTCATTTAGTGACCATTCAAAGTTATGACATCATTGAAAAAAGTGACTTATGATCATTTTTTACACTTACAACCATTGCTGTATCCCCATGGTCACGGGATCAAAATTCAGATGCTTGGCAACTATATTTATGACGGCTGCAGTGTCCCAGGATCATGTGATCTCTTTTTGCGACCTTCTGACAAGCAAAGTCAATGGATAAACCAGATTCACTCAACAACCGTGTTACTCACTTAACAATGGCAATGATTCACTTAACAACTGTGGCAAGAAAGGTCATAAAATGGGGCAAAACTCACTCAATGAATGTCTCACTTAGCAACATAAATTTTGGGCTCAATTGTGGTTGTAAGTTGAGGACTACCTGTAATAGGAACAACTTCAGAATATCAATTTATATCGGAAATGTCTAACAGCATAATCTATGACCTCCTGTCTAAAAATTTAAATGCCTTTCTGTTAACAGAGATAAGTGCACAGTGTGCATGTCAGTTTTCAGACTGCTGAAGAGATTGGCAAAAGGTCCAAGCAATGAGCGGATGTAGGCTGCCTCACCTGCATAGAAACAGCAGGCCTCTTCTCACTTCCTAGCCCCCTCCACCATAGGCACAATCAAGGGTTTACTGCCTATTCATAGATGCCTTATCTGAAAGAACAGCAGTTGCTAGAATTCTTGTGTCTATAGTAACCTTAGCCTTTCTTCTAGTGAATCTTGGGACTCTGCAGAGAAGGAAAGGAGAGAGAGGGGATGCTGGATATTGTGGCTATACTTATAGAAGACTTTATAAATGTAAATGTGGCTGAATTGTGTCATCTCACAGAAAAAAAACCGTATTCGGTTTAAGGAGCTGCAGACAGAGCTGTGAAGAAATTGAGATTTGATGGGTGAAATGTGAGGACAATTAACCAGTGGAACAACTTGCCTTCAGAAATCGTGGGCGCTCCATCACTGGAGGTTTTTAAGAAGAGACTAGACAGTCATTTATCTGAAATAGTATAGGTTCTCCCAGGGGCGGGTTCCTAATTTTTTTACTACCACTCTGTGGGAGTGGCTTATTTTGTGGGTGTGGCTTGCCAGCCATGTGACCGGGTGGTCGTGAGCCTCGGGAGCTTGGCAGCGGCCGAGAAGCGGGGGGGCATTGCCCACCCGCAACGCAGCCCCCCGCAGTGGGAGCAGCAAGACCGCGGCAGCGGTTCTTCTAGGAGGCTCCGTCCGGCCTGAATGCTTCTCCGCATTCGATGATCCTAGGCTCCTGCCGTCCGTTTCCCCTCCCCTCAGCAGCTCGAGAAGCCTCAAACGTGCGAAAATGCCTGGGATCATCACCGCGCGTTTGTGGCTTCTCGGACTGCTGAAGGGAGGGGAATGGAGATAGCTCCTGCCGCCCGTTCTTTCAGCGTCTCACGCGCTCCCTCAGACATCCTCCCATGCTTGGACTCACTGTGGGGTAGGAAGGCAGCACATGTGCAGTGCCGGAAGCTCGGCTTCTGGGCATGCGCAGAAGAAAAAGGTAAAAAAAAATTTAAAAAAAAATTTTTTAATGGCGGCGCCCAGGCACCAGCAACTGACCGCACCGGTACTGTGATGTCACCAGCGGGCCGCTACCGGTGCTATAGAGTGGACCGCACCAGTAGGAACCCACCACTGGGTTCTCCTGCTTGAGCAGGGGGCTGGACTAGAAGACCTCCAAGGTCCCTTCCAGCTCTATTCTATTCATTCACCTTCCAAAGCCAAGCATGACTGTTTTTTCATGATCATGCATCAGCTGCTGAGAGCAACTCCATGAGTCTAGTCTCAACAGTTTTAAGCTGTTGCTGACAAATACAACGTTGTGCCCCCATACTTGTTCTTAATCCCATTTTCCCCTCCATACCCTGATCTCTGCCCAACCTGAACAGACAGGAGCTATGTTGGTGTTCAATGCTTCCTGAAGTAATGTTTGCTTTTGAAAGTTGAAGACTTGCACAATCTACTATACATTGTCTTGAACACAGCTAAAGATCCACCGGTGATGAACATCAAGCATCAAAAGGAGAGAGAAACATTAAATAACTTTGTTTGCCACAACTTTGCTATTAATTAAAATCCCGCAATATGTGAAAATAGATTTTTAGATTAAACAGAGCTCACAGTACTTATTTTTTTGCAAGTATATGTATTCTGAATTTTCATACTAGATTTCTTCCTACCAATAACCCTCTATGTTATTTATATTTTCAGACCAAACTGTGAGAGCATTAATTTCAGACAGGGGCACAGAGAAGGATACAGTCTTTACCCTTAAACAGAGTTTTCCCAGTCAACATTTCTGCCATGATACAACCAACAGACCAGATGTCCACTGTTTGAAAGAGAGAAATATACAAGAAAGGATTTAATGCTAAGGTTTGAAATAGCAGCATTGGAAACTAAAATACACATTTTACGCATCCTTCTAACAGATCTGCTTGTTTACAAGTTACATTACTGTACCTTTAGCTATCAGACATGGGCTGCAAAAATCCAGACAAGTTGCAGCCAAGAGATATAGAAAAGTCTAACTCTTTGCTGCCATCTTGTGGTCATCCAGGTTTTTTCAACATAAAACTGATAGTCCAACTTGTAATATTATCTTTTATTGTTCTTATTTTATGATTTTGAAATCCTCTTTAAGTGCTATAAGGCAATGTGCTATTTTGCGCGCGCGCGCACACACACACACACACACACACACACACACACCTATGTCTAACATAATTCCTAGCCAGCAATTCTCTGATCGTGCTTGTAGAGGATTGGGGTGTTGAAGAGCAATCCATTTTGAGGACACTATAATGGGCAAGTGTGTATTCAGATTTTTTTCTATCCTAATTTGGTTACACAAAATATATGGCTGGCACTTACGTTTTTTTTTTTCAGATATTCTAGCTTCATTTTATTCAAAGGTGCTATTACAGGAGAAATTAATTAGACCAGGGCTGTCAAACTCCCGGCCTGCGGGCCGGATGCGTCACGTGCTGGCCATGCCCACGCCAGTTTAGCGAAGGGGGGGAAAGTCCCAATACGTCATGTGATGCTGCCGTGACGATGTGAGTTTGACACCCCTGCATTAGACTAACAAAACAACTTTCTCACAGTAGTCATAGTTTTGTCAATAGCTGCATTTGAAGCACGTGTGTCCACATATCACAATGTAATTAAGTTAGAAATTATTTATGCTGATTAATTAACCAGGAGACACAGAATAGGATTTTGTTCTGTTCTGTTCTGTTCTCTGCAAAATAATTGGACTGAATTAATCTGAGTTTTAGGAATTAATGGCAATGAAAATAAAATTATGTAACACAGTCCATGGTAGCTGTCTGCAGTTTATGGAAGGTGAAAATTCAATTTAGATGAAATCTTTTGTGCATCTATCTGGGTATAAGCATCACTGAGAAGAATACAACTTCTCAGTAAGCAAAGTAGGAGAAGCCATAGTACTTTAATTAATGTTTGCCTGAAGAAAAGTAGACTGCATATATTGGGCATATCATTTGCAAAGCTATATACTATGTTTTACAAACTGTAATTATTGGGCTCGTGCAATTTGAATGCCACAGTTTAACATAATCTGAATCAGGTCACGCTGTGAGGGTTTGTATTGTACTTACTGAAAAAAGGGGGAAATTAAATACATTAAAAAGTGACATAGAAACTCCAGAGTTAGCCAATGATCCACAACTTACTAAAAATTTCCCAACACCCCCCCCCCAATGAATAAATAATTTAACCCACCAGTCTGGTTGTAATGCATCCAGTTCAGAATCACTTCAGGTGCTCTGTACCAACGAGTTACAACATAGCCTGTCATCTCTGTGTCTGTATGCCTTGCTAAGCCAAAATCCAAGATCTAAAAACATGAAAGAATGTTTTGTGCAATGAGAAATTTACAGAACAGTGTTGCCATGTATCCAAAGCGATAGCAAAAGAAAAAGAAAAAATTTCAGAAGGCTCCACAAAGTGTCTTAAATTCTTCCTAGAAACAATAGATTGCTATTACAAAGCCATTGCTTCTTTTTAACACAGTGGTGACTAAAAGCACCCTTAGTTAGCTTTAATGATGCCAGCTGAGGGCATTTCCCCATTGTTGAGCCAAAGGGCAATCCACCCATCTTTGAGTCAGCAGGAAACTACGCTGGCTCGAAATGTGCTGCCTAATTACAATGCCTAGCCTGCCTCTGTTGCCATCTGTTCCAAGTCACCATCAACTTGTGTCGTCTTGATGTTGTGGGTACAGCACGTGATAAGCCAACAATTAGTTGATCCCTCTGGCTGTGCTGACCTCCCTCTTCAGCATGTCACCAGTCACAGCACTGCCAGCAGGACAATGTCTGTCATCTCTCCTACCTGCGCCCTATCCACTGGCATCCCATTCTGTCATAATCCATATGGAATAATTTAAAAAAAAACACAGGCTGGAATCAAGGACTCTGAGTCAAAAAATAGCACTTATTTAGGGCTGCCCTCTTCTTCCTTCTTTAGATATACCACAAATGCCAGTTTTCAGTGTTCTGTTATGAGAGGCAAAAGAGGGGTTGATCCAATCATTCCATGCTGATTTTGCCTTGGATCAAAATAAAGGCATAGAATTAAAGAAGTTTCTGCGCAGCGCTATTGTGCAATTCTGATGAGCCAATAGCACTACACTAAGGTGTCCAGCTGCTAGAGCAGAACTGGTGCAGAAAAGGGTGACAGGAAGGGGGAGGATGTGCCTTCATCACCTAAAATGGTCAATTATAATTCTCTGAACCAGTGGTGGGTTCCTACCAGTGCGGTCTTGCCTGTTCGTTGCCGCAGAGCTGAAGAAGCTGTTGGCGTTCGCTGCGCGGGGCTTCCCCCACCCGCTTTCCCCGGCCGCCGGGATGCCGCCATTTGCATTCTTTTGCCCTCTGCGCAAGCAGAACGCTTTGGGCATGCGCAGAGGGCAAAAGAATGCAAACGGCGGCATCCCGGCGGCCGGGGAAAGCGGGCGGGAGAAGCCCTGCGCCACGAACGCCAACAGCTTCTTCAGCTCTGCGGTGACGAACAGGCAAGACCGCACCGGTAGGAACCCACCACTGCTCTGAACACATCTTTGACCTCTGTCATACAGTGGTGGGAAAGCGTAACAAATTTTGCCCATCTTCAGACTGTCATTGGATGCTGTTGGTATAAGGGGAAAACACTGCTTTATCTGAAGATAATTTAAACCAGCCTCAGTCATGGGCTGGGGACAAGAGGAAAACAACCTAATGGGAACAGAGAAGCATTGCCAGGGCATGTTTATGGCATGACTAAGTACAGGTGGGAAAGGCCTGAGGGAAACCAGTTCTCTTTCATTTTTTGAGTGTTATAATCTTGTTCAGCCAAGACTCAGATACTTTGCCAAAACTCATGTTCTAAAGATTTGCCAAGCCTAGCTATAAATCAAGGGCAGAAAGTATAGCAATAGCATTTAGACTTATATACCACCCCATAGTCTTTACAGCACTCTTTGGGCGGTTTACAATGTCAGCTTATTGGCCCCAATATCTGGGTCTTCATTTTACCGACCTCGGAAGAGCGGAAGGCTGAGTCAACCTTGAACCCCATCAGGATTGAACTACAGGCTGTGGACAGAGTTAGCCTGCAATACTGAATTTTAACCTCTACACCACCAGGATTCTTTCCTATATACTCCATTCTACTATAGAAAGAGTACTGACAAATCATTCAAGATGCCATTACCGTGCAAGTCTAAAACTGAGAGTGGGATGTAAACTGCATTAATATTACTGTGCATTTGAATTCTGAGCTTTAAAACAGAGAACATCATTGAACTCTAATTATATGAACTGTTATGTAATATAAGGTTTCTTCTAGGTGAAGGCTCTTTGAGAACATACTTTTTTTCTAATTAATAGAAAATAGATTTTTTTTTCAAGGAAAGAAAATAATAGGAAATATGGGAAATTTAGATGATGTCATCTAAAATTCCATTTTAAACAAAGCAATTGCTTAATAAAATGCAATAAATGTGTTACCACCCTGGTGTTAACTTGGCTGATTTCAGTGAATCTATCTTTAGATATCCCATCAAAATAAGGTGATGTTATTTCCAAATGACGTGTTGCAGAGGAAGGTGCACTGAAGATTCAGAACAACATAGTCAAACCAACAATGCAGTCTACTTTTTCATTAAACAAAAACAAAAATCCTACCTTTAATTCACAGTCTTCATTCACTGCTAAATTGCCTGGCTTTAGATCCTGCAGTATACAAAATTAGAAAACTCCATTGTCACTATCACAATTTGATCCTAGAGTAGATAATTACATAATAAGCACATTCTTTCCTCCCATCCCAGAACCATGCATTGGGTTTGCTCCCTAACAAGCACTTAACATGATCCAGGCTGTCTGATGTCCATTTGGTCCTCAGCACTGAAAAAGCAGTTTCCCTGGCTAAAAATTTGAATATGACCAGCCAGGATATTCAAAGGAAAAATCTGTTACTGATTAGTATATAGAATGTCTACCAGGGAGGTGTTGTAAGGTTTAGTCATTCTGTTCCATTCATCTTTTTTCTATTTTTTGATTCAAATGATTGTTAATGTATTGACTTCATGACTACTGGCTGCCACCAAAGAGGTTGTTTTTCTTAATTGCATGTTAATGGTTACCTGGATTTGTACAGCCTTGATGCACCTGCTCCCCACATAAATATTACTGAAGCCGAAGATGTTAGTGTGTATGAGACACATGTTGAATTATAGTGTCTCTTACATACATCCACATCACTTCTCTCAAAATATTTGTGACCCGTTGATCTGTTGGCTAGTTATCCTTTCAACCCATCTGCCACGTCTGTGTCTCTTTGCTTCCATCTCATTGTTAACTGGATCTGTACATGCAAGCATCACTGTATGTGGAAGCCATACCTCTTCTAGGTTACATTCTGGGATGGAGTGAACTTTTCAAAGAACATCCTGTGAGAAAGAGATGCAGGGTTTCCCCAAAAGCAGGCTGTCCATTGGGAAGGGGAATGTAGGCTGCAAGGTGCAAGAGCCAGGTCTATTCAGTTAATCTTTCAGTTAGGAGCATTAAGCCAGGGACAGCCTAGTCCAGTGATGGCAAACCTATGGCACGCGTGCCACAGGTGGCACGCGGAGCCATATCTGCCGGCACGCGAGCTGTTGCCCTAGCTCAGCTCCAACATGCATGTGCACTCCAGCCATCTGATTTTCGGCTCGCACAGAGGCTTTGGGAGGGTGTTTTCAGCTTCTGGAGGGCCTCCGGCGGGCGGGAGAGGGCATTTTCACCCTCCCCAAGCTCCAGGGAAGCCTCTGGAGCCTGGAGAGGACGAAAAACAGGCCTACTAGGCCCATTAGAAGTTGGGAAATGGGCCGTTTCTGGCCTCCAGAGGGTGGTGGGGGAGGCCATTTTCACCCTCCCCAGGGATTGAATTATGGGTGTGGGCACTCGCGCATGCACGATAGCACGTGCGCACGTGCTTTCGGCACCTGAGGAAAAAAAAGGTTCGCCATCACTGGCCTAGTCAATTTGAGGTCTTTACACTGTCTAGATTGGCCAAGTAAAACAGCACTGAAGAAATATGTGCAACCAGGGGTGACTTCTGGATTCTGCTACTGCCGGTTTGCTCAGGGATGCGCTGCACAGGCTCGTGGGTACTTTACGCGGGCGTGCATGCGCAGTACTAAAAAAACTTCTGCACATGTGCAGAAGCAAAAAAGAAGATGGCGGCGCCTACAGCGCCGCCGAGAGAACCATCTCGGGGGCCTGGGTCGCTGCTGGTTCCAGTGTCCCAGCCGCCAAGTTACTAACGGTTCTATAGAACCGGTCCAAACCGGTAGAACCCACCTCTGTTTGCAACCCACATGAAACAGATGAAAGGAAGGATCTCACAGCAGAACTGCCAGCCCAAAGGTACTGGAGCAGGTATGGAAGGTAATACATGACTTCTGCCTGCCGAAGCAATGGACTGACTATGAGATGGAGGCTGTGTTGTGAGGAAATGTCCTTGGGGAAACAGTAATGGGGTATGCTTGTGCTACAGTAAGGAACTGTATGGATGAGCTCTTAAACTGTAATCCAGTTCCCACTAATTTAATAATTTTCTTTTAAGCTCAAAAATTGGATACAATTTAGATTGCGCTCTTCTTGCTGGTTGACAGAGAGTTTTTAACTCGCTTAACAGCTCTAGCAATATTTTGGAGGGAAGGACACCAAGCAGGAATCTTCCTGCTTTGCCTGTGAATGCTCCACTGCCATAGATGTTCTACCAATAGAGCTGCGGGTGTCACAAAACACCAGTGGATTTGTCAGATCCAAATTTCCTTTTTCTTCTTAACAATTTTCTCCCAAACCCCCAATGCCACATTGGCAAATTGCCTTCCATTTCATTCAACAGGAGGTGGGGGGGGGGAACCTGTTTTTCTATCTCTTCCTGTTATTGTGCTGCTGCAGCAGAATGACAGAACAGAGGGGGTAGTAGTCAGTCTATAAAGGCCTTTCATTTCCCAATTCCTCTGTTGTAATTATTAAGAGCTAAATTCCTCTCCTTCGCCACAATTAATGAGAATATAAATATTCCCTGAAGTTCTGAGTATTGTGCATCTCACTATCTCTGCAATTGTATGTTATGTACTAAGAGGACAGTGTAAAACATTTCTGCTCCATGTGTTCAACCAGATAAGTATCAGTAGTGGGTTCTAAAACGCGTTGCTACCGGTTCGTGAGCACGTGATGCTTCTGCGCATGCGCAGAAGCGTCATGGGTGGGTGGGCAGAGCCTCCCGCCACCGCTGCTACCGGTTCGCAGAACCGGGCTGAACCAGGAGCAACCCACTAATGGTAAGTATTCTTCCTCTTTGAAAGGTACCTAAAAGTCTCTCTCTTTCTCTCTAGACATGCATTTTCTCTCAGTTCTGTAATGTTTTCATTGGATTATTTCCATGTTTAAAAACTGGCCTCAGGGCATGCACCAGGTCTGTCTAGTGATGTCTTCTGCCTAGTTGACATGTAATATGTTTTCCTCAGGCAGTTTTCAACTGCCATAGAAAAGGGTGAGTTGGATTACAGGGTTTGATGCTGAAATGCGTGAGGGAAATGTCAAATGAAGCATATGTCAGTGGGGATAGAATGTATTTCCTAAGGTGAGACATGCCATGTAGCTACCAGCTTCCACCAGTAGCAAGCAAGGGTGAAATGCTCCCGGTTCACTTTTACCTGTCGGTCGTCGGAGAGCCAATCACGAAGGCAACGCGATGCTCCGCCCACCCACCAGGACACCGCCATTTGAGTTATTGTACCCTCTGCGCATGCACAAAGCGTTCTGTGCATGCGCAGAGGATAAAAGAACTGAAATGGCGGTGTCCCGGGGGGTGGGCAAAGCGTTGCGCTGCCTTTGCGATTGGCTCTCCGAGGACCGACAGGTAAAAGCGAACCGGGAGCATTTCACCCTGGTAGCAAGGCACTGGAGAGACTGGAGAGACAGAAATTCTTATGTGAGCATTGCATCAAAACTTGTGTTTATTAAAACATTGGCCTGAGCCAGTGGTAGGTTGCTACCGGTTCGCCCCAGTTCGGGGGAACCGGTAGCAGCGGCTGGAGGCTCCGCCCACCCACCCAGACATCATCACAGACAATTTGCGCATGCGCAGAAGGTTCTGCGCATGCACAAAAGCACCGTGCACACACGTTCACAGTTCCGAACCAGTAGCGAAGGTAAGTGTAACCCACTACTGGCCTTAGCATCATGTGGGGTAAGATCTTGGCCCTGCTCCTGACCGCAAAAAGTTTTGGATCGGCGCAATTATTTTTTTCCTTTCTGAGGACAGATATGTACAATTGGCCAGGTTCCCATATTAATATGGTTCGCTAGTCCTTAGCTTAGCTTATAAAGTGGGAAGCATTGTTAAATAAACCCCGATTTAGTTAATTAATTCTATCTTTGTAAATATATGGAAGGAGAACATCTTAACTCTTCTGTTGTTTTCCAACTACTGGGTTATTTTTATAAGGAAGAATCAGTGGGCTAAGAAAGAATTTAGCAATTTCACACATCCCCTCTCTATGTTCTTGCAAATATATAGCAAATATATATAGCAAGAATATTTAGCAAGAATATTTATATTGTAAATGTGTTTCTCCATATTAATGTTAGAAAGGAAACAAGGAATTTCCAAAGTTGGGGATAGGATGATATCAGCTGAATAGGATAAGAGGAGTGGCTGTAGTTGTTTGTAACATGCTGGTGGGCCAGAATTAGGACATTGCCACCAACTGCCAAGAGGCTCCTAGGGAGACTTGCAGGTTCTCTTCTGGGGGGACAGAAAACAAAGGTCATTTGGTTTCAGCATAGCAATAGAGATTAGGCGATCCTTTTGCATATCAGAGAGGGTTGAAAAGATTGACAACAAAAGAAGTTAGGAATATGCACTAGTGCAGTCTTCCATAGCTTGGGACCAGTGGTGTTTGAGGCTGGGAGATTATGGGAGCCACACCTGGAAGGCATCAGGTTGTAGAAGGCTGCACTGGTAAGAAGTGCAGAAGAGTGTAGAAGGCTGTACACTCTAGAACAGGAATAACTTTAAAAAGAACATACCCTGTGAATGATTCCAGCAGAGTGAATATACTGCAAAAGAAGAAAAAGACCACATGAAGATTATATACAGCCTCCTCCATAATTGATATTAATCAAGATTCCCCATGATAGAACATGTTCTATGTAGCATCCTAGGGTACACAAAGTAGCTTTCTATGTGGATTAATGATCTCAAAACAACCCTTAGAAAGTGGAAACACCATTTCTACCCAAAAAGAAAAATAATCCAATAGAAATATTCTAGAATTCCTCAGAACTTCTTGTCAACAAGCAAAGGCAACCCTGATGAGGCCTTTTGTTTTTGTGGGAGTGATTCTGGTGAAATAAACTCTTTCCCTGCAGCTTTCTCTTGCCTTGTTTTGCTAAGTCATGAGCTCTGGCAAACTTCCATTACTGATGACCTTTTCATATGCTGAAGGACTAGCCGCAGAATCCCCAGGAGGTGTGGTCACCATTGGATGGGCATGATAGGAGGTGTGAACCAAGGTGAGGACACTGATAATGAACAATTCAGTACAGAGATAGTAGCAGTGGTGGGTTCCTACTAGTGCAGTCCGGTGCGCCGTTCCAGTAGGGATCCTTCGATTGTGCAACTTGCACGCGACGGCTCCGGTGCCGTCTTCACCGGTCCATCACACGGTGCCATCTTTTTTTCTGAATTTTTGGCCTTTTTTTGCTTCCTACGCATGCGCGAAGCAAAATCTCACGAGGGGACGTGTGTGCGAGATTTCGGCAATTTTTTGCTTCTGTGCATGCGCGGAAGCAAAAAATCACTAAAATCACATGCGCATGCGCGTCCCCTCACAAGATTTCGGTGATATTTTTGCTTCCTGTGCATGCGTGGAAGCAAAATCACGCAAGGAGATGTGCGCGTGGGAAATGTGATGCGCGTGCAGCGCACCGGTAGCCAGGTAAGAGGAACCCACCCCTGGATAGTAGCCATCTTGCTGATAACCAAGCTATCTTGGGTACAAGCCAGATGCTGTGGATGGGAATGATTTGTACTTCAGAAATGGGAGATGCTTCTGAGATGAGAAACTCCAGGTACTGTAAATGATGAGTCCCACCTCATGTGGACATCAGTATGCAAAGCAATAGGCCAAGCAAACCAAGGATTTAACGGTCTCTATATCAAAATTCCAGAAAGTTTAACAATCAGCTCTTGCAAGCACATCCCTGGATATAATCATGCAAGAGGTACGTGGAAGTCCAAAAGGCTAAAGCACAAAAGAATTTTAAAGTAATAAGGGAAGTAAAAGCAACAAGAAGTTTTTTCCCCCTGGCCATTTCAATAGTAAATTAAGAAAAAGGAAAGAGCTGAGACCACTTGTTAGAGAAATGATAAATGTAGCAGCAGATGACAACAGCAGAAAAAAGGCCCCTTTCAACCTCTTTTTTTTTCATCTTCCTTGTGATATTTTTATTCCTTGCTCTATTAAAAGACAGTTCCCTCTAGGGAGGAGTGGCAATCCATTAGGGAGCATGTGACTTCTGTGAACATGTTTAAATCTCCAGGTCAGACCAGCTGCATCTGAAAATCTTGACACCCAGCTGCTGTGGCCTAGAGGTAGAGCTCTTGCCTCACAATCAGGAGGTTGTGAGTTCAATCCTAAGTAGAGGCAGATGCAAGGGTCTCCTGCTTGGGCAGGGGGTTGGACTAGATGACCTGCAAGGTCCCTTAACATCTGTTAAATGTTATCTCCAAGCCTTTTTCTGTGATCTTTGAGAAATTATGGAGAATGGAGAAGGTCAAATGTTGTTTTGATCTTCACAAAGGAGTAAGGTGGGGGAGGGGAAGGGAAGGACTAGAATAATTACCAACCAGTAATCCTGTAATTGACACATGACAAAACTCTGCAATAGATTATTAAAAAGCTGTTAAGGAGAATTAAAAATAACTAAATTACTTGGCAGAAGCCAGCAAGTGTTCCTCAAGAAGAAATCATGCCAAATGAAGTTGATCTTTTTGGACAAAGTGGTTAATTTATTTGATTGTAGGAATGTACCTTGACTTCAGCAAACCATTACCCAAGGCTTGTCATAAGACCTTAATAGAGAAAATGGCACAAAGGTGATTGGTTTATGCTGTTTTTAGATGGAAACAGAGCTTGTACAATCATATCCCATGAGTGCCATTGTGCCAGTGACTCCCTATCAGGCTGGAAGGAATTATTGCAGGGGTGAATTATTCTTTTACTACATCTGCTTTAATTTTAATAAAGCTTCCTAAAGAGAACTTGGAGAGATTCATGTTTAGAAAAAATCCCTTTCAGATAAGGCAGCTATCAAAGATCTGATAGACACAAAGGGTGACTGTGTGTTGTGTTGAGGGAAAGTGTCAAGTGGCATAATTTCAAATGGGACAGAAGTAAAATATTTCATTCATGTAGGAAAAAAACAAAGGCTTGGTTATAGCAAATAGCAAAGCACGTTTTACATCAGGACATGAAAAATAATCTGAATGTCTTGGTGGATTTATTATAAAATTATTATGAGCCAAAAGGCATCTGCCAAAAAGAAAAGTCACATCAACAGATGTAGCCTGTCAAATCAAGAAAACCATTCCCCTCTATTCTGCATTGGTTAGACTGAACCTTGAATAGTTCTCAGTACCACATTTTAAGAGGTTTATTCACAAAACAGCAACCAAGACAATAAGATGGCTTGGATAGAAAAATATAGGAGGAACAGCTGGTGCTGGGTGTCTTTAGCTTGAGAAGAAAAGTTTGCAGAGAGATATGATAGTGTAGCTGTCTCAATATTTGAAGAGCTATTATATGGTAGACAGGGCAGAATTATTTAGAGTCGTTCCAGAAGACAGGATAAGAAAAAATTGTGTACGTTACAAAGAAAGGCCATAGTAAAAGTCTTTCACCAATGCACATACTGCTTGATTGGAGGTCTTTATTGGAAGCTGGGTGGATTTTGGTCAGGGGTGCTAAAGCACAGATCCATGTACAAGGCAGGGAGCTAGACTTTATGATCTCTAAGGTTCCTCTGGCTCCTTTCAATCCTATGAGTATATGTTCAAAATCTATTCAAAGATGTCACTAAAGAAATGAAGTGGTATGGCAAACGTGGCAGAAATCTATTTCTGTTCTGAATTTTTCTGAAGTTACTTACCTTCAAGCCTTTCAAAACCTGGTAGATCAGATACTGAATCTTTTCCTCACTGAATTGGTGCCCCATTATCTTTTGTAAATCCGTCTGCATGTATGGCATCACCAAGTAACTAAAAAATTTAAAAGGTAAGTATCAGAGAAAGATGCAAGATGTAATGGAGTTATATAGTTCACCAGAAATAGTAGCTAATTCATGCTAAGACTCTTACCGATTTTATAAAATCCCATTTCTGAAAATAAGAGTGAAGGGGTGTATTTTAGAACCAGGAATGAGTCTTTATCTCATTAAACAAAATACTATAGCAAATAATATTATTGTAACTTAATCTTTTTACTGCAGTCCATAACAAAATGATCTGAACTTCTCTGAAACCACTATGTCTATTGTCTTAAATAAGTCTATTGTCAATTTAATAGTTTAATTGATGTGAGACTCACACTGCTGGCTTTTCAGATCCATTTAACTATGCTTTTCAATTTCTGGCTCTGTGTTTATCCATACAACACAAGGGACTACCAGATAGAATAGCTATTGACTTGCAGCTAAGGCCCAGTTAATTTGCACTGACTTCTTATGTAGTTATTAATTATATACAGGTAAGAGTCATCTTTGAAACCCTTAACTATGGTACAAACCATAGCATAAACATTTCCTTATGATATTGCTTTTACATCCCCAACCCACACCTATGGCAGCTTAAAGTAATCTTAAAGTGAATTGTTTCAACTTAAAGTGGTGTTCTCCATCTTCTCCCAACACAATTCTTGCTCTGGATACATTCTAGCATGCTTCATTGACGATATGGGTGATGGTCAGGATTTGGAACCTGTCCATCTTCTAGTGGCCATCTAAGCTGCTATGGGTTAGGTTAGCCTCTCACCCTCAAACCACGGGGACTGCCCTCCACGGTCATTTCAATTTGGACTGCAGCAATCACCAGAGACATAGCTTCCACAGAGGTTCTTGCCTACAGAATGTCAGATTGGCACTTCCTGAAGTATTTGTCAGATGTTATGCAGGCTTCTTATAAAGACAGGCTTAGTGCCCTTTTGCAAGAACACTACACTTATGTTTCGAAAACAAGATTGCTGCTCAGTGCTGCACAGAAGGTTGACTTAATCTGGGGAAGAGAGTTGGATTTTGCTAGTTGTGTCAACATTGGGTGCATTATGGATCTTCTGCCAATAGGTATCTTGTATAGTTCTGTATGTTATTGTTTCCATCACTGGGACAAGGGGAATGAGTTCTATTTTGACTGCTTCTTCATTATTATGTCTACCCCTGAAAGCCCTATTGATAGCAGTTTCATCCTCTCTTATTACTAATTAAAACCAATTATTGATTGTCCCCTCCAATTTCACTCTATGCCCCACTTCCATCCAATTTCAGAAAAATGCTAGACCCATGTTTGGAAATAGTAGAACTGGCAAGAATATCGGAAAACAATAGCAAAATTTCAAAAAAAATGTTCTCACAAGTTGTACTCTGCACAATGTGCATTAAACATATATCTATGTGTTGTTTTATATAAAGACTCTTAAAAAACGACTAGCCCTGTTATGGCGAACCTATGGCACGCATGCCACAGGTGGCACGCGGAGCCATATCTGAGGGCATGTGAGGCTTTGCCCTATGTCAGCTCCAGGGCGCATGTGCGTGCTGGCCAGCTGATTTTCGGCCTTCCGGAGGGCGGGGAGGCCGTTTTTGCCCTCCCCAGGCTTCAGGAAAGCCTCCAGAGCCTGTAGATGGTGAGAAATGGACCCAATGGGCCAACCGGAAGTTCGTTTCCAAACTTCCGGTTGGCCCGTTGGGCCATTTTTCACCATCCACAGGCTCTGAAGGCTTTCCTGAAGCCTGGGGAGGGTGAAAAACAGCCCAGCGGGCCTACTGGAAGTTCAGATGCTTCAGTGAGGCCTGTGCGCATGCATAGAGGGGGAAGCGCGGGGGGTTGTGCGTGCATGCGTGGGGGAGGGCATTGCATTATGGGTATGGGCATGTGCGTGCACGCTGTCACGCGCGTGCACACCCTTTTGGCACCCGAGCAAAAAAAGGTTCGTAATCACTGGACTAGCCCATTTTGACGTATATTTGAATATTATAGCTTCATATCTTGCTTTAGTGTTGCTGATACGTTGTTTTTCTTTTAAATTTATATAGTTAGTTTAGACTTTGTGCAATTGTTTAGTATTCATTGTTCTTTCAAGGAATATAAAAAGGACAGGTGCATAACATTACCAGAAAGCACATCCTAAGTTAAATATTAAAAGTAACTGTACCAATTGTTTATGAAAAAATCCACTGTCTTGAAATGTTTAAAAAAGGCATCTCTGTAGATTTTACTCTGCTAGTCGTTGCCCTAAAATGTAGTAGTCTTTATTAAAGACATTTATGTAGAAGCTAGATTGTGTCAACACAGTGTAAAATATTTTGCATTTTAAATCATGCATCAAGCAAGTTTCATGAGACGTCCTCTAATGTCTCTTTCAATTATGCTTTATGATTAATTAATGAACATATTATAAATATCTCCCCAATCAATCATCTCAGATTTTATTAAATATTGCCCATCCCATAATACAGATTGTATTCAAAGTCCTGATTGGCTTTTCTGTGACACACATTGTTCTCAGCAGGCAATTTTTTTGTATAAATATTAAATATTAAAATATTACAAGGATAAAAGGTTATTATGGGATGCCAATTCTGTCAGAAAGCATATTCTCCTCCCATGTCATCTATTTTCAAATGTAAATCTCTGTCATCAAAGTTCCATTTGAAAAAATGCATGGCAGGGTGAAAATACAATTTCTTCATTTGGGAAATTGAGATCCAATGGGAGCAGTTTTTAAAAAATGTAAACAGAACATTTGATTAAGGGTAGCAATTGTTGCACTAGATTGGCCCCAGAAAGTTTCTAATTTAAAAACAACAGTTAAACACAGAATTTTCGGGATGCTAAATTGTATGTAAAAACTAATGTGTACTTTGCACTAACAGAAACAAAAATAAACTAGGTATTGAAAAAATGTCCACCTGTCAATTGCAAAAGGTCACACTGCTTGTATCAACACATACACTATGCTGATACATTACAGCAAAAGTTCTTGGGAAGAACTCGATATGTATGAAGGCCAATACCAACTAAAGAACTGGCAGTTGTGATTTCATGTTTTTGTGTATATGATAATAATGAGAACTTTGTGCTGTGGTCTTACCAGTTCTTGCTTGCAGATAAATGGCAATATTCTATTATTATTATTATTATTATTATACAATTGTATCACAGCGGCCAGTTGTTTCGCCGGATTTGGCATTGATTACTAGTCGAGCCCCACCCAGGGGCCTAGGAAGTCGTAATGTATTTTCGAAGTATATGTGCGGAACCGAGCAGTGCGGCTTTCTGCATTTGACTGATGGTGATTTTGTCAATTTTGAGCTGTTTTAAATGTAATTCCAGTGCTTTTGGGATAGCACCCAGTGTTCCAATCACTACTGGAATTACCACTGCTGGTTTGTGCCATAATCGTTGGATTTCAATTTTTAAGTCCTGGTATTTTGCAATTTTTTCGTGTTCCTTTTCATCGACCTTGCTATCTCCTGGTATTGCAATGTCAATTATAGTCACCTTGTTGTTCTCGACCAACGTGATGTCTGGTGTATTATGCGCCAGTACCTTGTCTGTTTGTATACGAAAATCCCACAAGATCTTGACCATCTGATTTTCAGTGACTTTTTCAGGCTTGTGTTCCCACCAGTTTGTAGCAGTATGGATGTTATAATTTTTGCATAAATTCCAGTGGATCATTTGTGCAACAGAGTTGTGTCGTAATTTGTAATCAGTCTGTGCGATTTTCTTGCAGCAGCTGAGCACATGGGCTACAGTTTCATCAGCTTCCTTGCATAATCTGCATTTAGCATCATTTGAAGATTTATCAATTTTGGCCTTTATGGCATTTGTACGAATTGCCTGTTCTTGTGCGGCCAGGATCAATGATTCTGTTTCTTTCTTTAAAGTACCAGATGTTAACCATAACCAAGTTTTTTCACTGTCCACTTTGTCTTTTATTTTTTCCAGAAATTGGCCATGTAATGCTTTATTTTGCCAACTCTCCATTCTTGATTTTATCACATTTTTTCTGTATTCTTGTTTCGTCTGTTGGACCTTCAGTAGATTTTTGTTCTTTACTTCAATTAATAGATGTTCTTGACTTTCTTTTAAATAATCCGCCAATGCATGCTTTTCTTCTTCAACTGTTTGCTTTACTTGTAGTAGTCCTCTGCCACCTGATTTTCTGGGCAGGTAAAGTCTATCAGTGTCACTACGTGGATGTAAACTGTAGTGCATTGTCATTATTTTTCTGGTGTTTCGGTCCAAAATGTCCAAATCAGCTTGTGTCCAGTTAATTATACCAGCCGTGTATCTTATGACTGGTATTGCCCAGGTATTCATGGCCTTGATGGTGTTTCCACCATTTAATTTAGATTTCAAAATTTTCCTAACTCTGTTGGTGTACTCTCTTCTAATGATAGTTTTCACTTCTCCATGTCTGATGTTATCCAACTGCAGAATGCCCAGATATTTATAGGCTTCATTTTGATTGCATTTAATTAATTGGCCATTGGGCATTTCAATTCCGTCACATGTAGTGATTTTGCCCCTTTTCATAGATACAGTGGCACATTTTTCCATGCCAAACTGCATTGAGATATCTGTGCTGAATATTAGGACTGTGTTGGTCAGTGATTGGATTTCTATTTCTGACTTTCCATACAGTTTCAAATCATCCATATACAATAAATGTGAAATTTTTTCAGCGTCTTTGGCTATTTGGTATCCAAGTTTCATTTTTTTTAAGATTACTGATAGTGGGATCATTGCGATGATGAAGAGGAGGGGTGAAAGTGAATCTCCCTGAAAAATTCCTCTCTTGATATTAACCATTCCATAGTTCTCATTCCCTACTGCCAACACAGTTCTCCATTGTTTCATCGCTTTTTCAGTGAATGATGTAATATTTTTGCTGAATTATTATTATTATTATTATTATTATTATTATTATTATTATTATTATTATTATTATTATTATTATTATTATTATTATTATTATTATTATTATTATTATTATTATTATTATTATTATGTTTGTGTGTGTAACATTTTTTGCTGATAAATGAAAATAAAGGGAGACTATTATAGATCTATTTCAAGCTATTTTGCTCTCGTCAGATAGCCATACTCTTAGTGGGATTTGAACCTGGGCAGTCTGCTTGTAAGGCAGCAGTTTTAACCTCTAGGCTACAAGGTTCTCTTCCCTATCAGCTCTTCACCAGGAAAGGGTTATACATGTGTGTGTGTGTGTGTATATATATATATATATATATATATATATATATATATATATATATATATATATATATATATATATATATATATATATATATATATATATATATATATATATATATATATACACACACACACATATATATATTCATTTATATTCATATATATATATATTCATATATATATTCATTTATCAGCAAAAAATCCTACATATATATATGTATATATATATATACACACACACACATACATACACATGTATAACCCTTTCCTATATATATATATAATTGTAGATATTCCAATGCACCTTTGTTGTCACTTTATCATGTTCGTTGTTAGAAAATGAAGAAACTGAAGTACCTGGGACTTCAGACAAGCCATATAACACCATAGACTTAACAATTGTTGATTTAAAAAAGACAAAAGGACTAGATAATGGAGATGGCAGTACCTGAAGATAGCAGAAGAAAAGAGAAAGAACTGGAGAAAATGACAAAAATACGAAGACCTGCAATTAGATGACTGTGGCAAAAGAAAATAAAGATAGTACCAATAGTAGTAGCCACCTTGGATGCAATACCAAAACAAGCACCACTTGAACATCAGCATTGTCAAAATTGCTATCGGTCAATTGCAAAAGGCAGCTTTACTTGGAACTTTACTTGGAACTTGGAATTGTTAACCTAATTTTAAGTAGCTTCTTCTCTGGTAATATCACACTACTAACCAGAGCATACAAAACATTTGCCAGACCAATCCTCGAATACAGCTCATCTGTCTGGAACCCAGACTGCATATTGGACATAAATACATTAGAAAGTGTCCAGAGATACTTTACGAGAAGAGTCCTCCACTCCTCTACTAGCAACAGAATACCTTACGCAACCAGACTCGAAATTCTGGGCTTAGAAAACTTAGAACTACGTCGCCTTCGGCACGACCTAAACATAGCTCCTAAAATTATCTGCTACAACGTCCTTCCTGTCAACGACTACTTCAGCTTCAACCACAACAATACATGAGCACACAACAGATACAAACTCAAAGTGAACCGCTCCAAACTTGACTGTAGAAAATATGATTTTAGCAACTGAGTGGTAAATGCTTGGAACTCACTACCTGACTCTGTGGTTTCGTCACCAAACCCCCAAAACTTTACCCTTAGACTGTCCACTGTTGACCTCACCCGATTCCTAAGAGGTCAGTAAGGGGTGTGCATAAGTGCACCAGCGTGCCTACCGTCCCTGTCCTAATGTTCCCTCTTATCAGTATCCATCTTATGTATATAAACAATGTTATATCTATGTATATTACTAACACGTACTTGGCAAAATAAATAAATAAATAAAATAAATAAAAATAAAAATAACATCCCATGACAATATCATTAATACCATCAAACGACACCTGCCTATTCCAGGTAAGGACTTGATTTTAAGGATAAAAATATCCAATCCAGTATAAACGTCTGGCTGACTGCACGACCAACTGTAACACCATCAAGCAACATCTGCCTATCCTAGGTCCTTGGGAAGGACTCAGTAGCTGGATAAAAAAATGCCAAATCCAATCTAAACATCTGGCTGACTATGCAACCAACCATCATAATAATAAAAACTGAAGAAACAGTGGAACACCTAATTAGCTGCTGCAAGAAGATCACACAGCCTGACTACAAAGAATGGCATGACAAAGAAGTAACAATGGTGTACTGGAATATCTGCAAGAAATACCATCTGCTTGCAAGCAAAAACTGGTGACATCACAAACCATACCAAATAATAGAAATTGAATAAATTGAAGTGCTCTGGAACTTTAGAATTCAATCAGACCAATACCTGCCACACAACACCTTAGACTGAACAATTGTTGGTAAGAAGGACAAAGAAGTTTAAATAATGGATGTGGTTGCATCCACTATTTAGTAGCAACAGCAGAATAGAATAGTAGAGGAAAAACTGGAGAAAATCACAAAATACAAATATCTGCAAATAGGAGTAGAATGACTCCGGCAAAAGTCACACCTTGAATACAATCCCAAAACATCAGGAGCATCACTTGAAGACAATCAGCATTGACAAAATCATCATCACTCAATTGCAAAAGGCAATTTTACTTGGAACTGCTTACATCCTGTGATGACACAGATTACAGATTACAGATAACTAGAGTTCGAAGGGACCATATAGGTCATCTAGTCCAACCCCCTGCTCAAGCAGGAGTCCCTACACCATTTCAGACAAATGGCAGTCTGATCTCCTTTTCAAAGTCTCAAGTGTTGGAGCTCTCACAACCTCCGTAGGCAAGCTGTTCCACTGGTTGATCGCTCTCACTGTCAGAAAGTTCCTCCTTATTTCCAGGTTGAATCTCTCCTTGGTCAGTTTCCATCCCTTATTCCTTGTCTGGCCTTCTGGTGCCTTGGAAAACAGCCTGAGCCCCCTCCTCTCTGTGGCAGCCCCTCAAGTATTGGAACACTGCTATCATGTCTCCCCTGGTCCTCTTCTCTTCGCTAGACTGGCCATGCTCAGTTCTTGCAACCGCTCTTCGTATGTTATAGTTTTTAGTCCCCTAATCATCCTGGTTGCTCTCCTCTGCACTTTCTCTAGAGTTTCAATGTCTTTTTTGACATTGAATATCAATGTCACCTTTAATATCATCGAACAACAACAACTGCCTATTCCAGGTCCTTGGGAAGGACTCAATAGGGGAATAAAAATGCCAAATCCAGTCTAAACTTCTGGCTGACTATATGACCAACCATAATTTATTAAACCTGTATACCACCCACCTGTCAACTATTCACAATAATAAAACATTACAATAAGATCCCTAAAACATAAAGGGCAAAGATAAAAATGACAAACACAGTGAAGTGAGAGGTATTACTCTCCCTAACCAAAGGCCTGGAAAAAGAGCCAGTTCTTCACAACTCTTTTAAACAATAGTAGGATAGGAGCCATCTGGATCTTGGAAGGAACCTCATTTAGAGGGCAGGCACTGCTACAAAGAAAACATGCTTCCAGGGTTCCAATAGATGACATTGTTTAATTGAAGGAATCTGGAGCATATCAAGATTGCAGGATTGAATCAGCTAGACAGATGTTATGGGAAACATGTGGTCTCTCAAGTATCCAGGCCCTATGCCATAAATACCATATATGGCTATCTATTTATTTATTTATTGCTAAACTCGCTGACAGAACCTGTATAAGACTCATGTTTGAAAATAACAGATTTTGAGAGAAAATGATTAAGGGCCCAAGCTGTTGTGCCTTCTTTAAAAGCAATTATTTTAGAGTTGATCTACCTATTCTTCAAGCCACCTGAAAGCAGAACAAGAAGCAGGGGATGGAAGCAAATCAAGGAGGGAACCAACTTAGAACTAAAGAGAAATTTCCTAACCATTAGAACAATTAATCAGTGGAATGACTTTCCTCCAGAAATTGTGGATACTCCAACACTGAACAGATTGAACAACCATTTGTCTGAAATGGAGCAGGGTCTCCTGTTTGAGCAGGGTGTTGGATTTAGAAGCCCTCCTGTTCTGTTATTCTGTTATAATCCTGCAGTAGAGTTATAGAACATCATAGGGTAGAAAATGCAAACTTACAAGTCCTGGAATCCATCAAATGAAGTAGCTGAAGTGAAGACATCAAGTAATCCAATAACCTGCAGCAGAGGTAGACTCGGAATGTTAGCTTACACAGAGTACAAGAACATCTCTATCTACCATGATAAAAACATTCTGCTTTCCCAACCAGAGACCAAGCCATATTAATTGGCAACTTGAGGCCTTTCCAAGCAATGGGAGAGGGGAAGTCTTATATTTTGAGATGTTCTCATAGGAAGCTCCAAGACCAGGGAATAAATCCAGGGATAGTTGTACAGAATGTATGTTTCAAATTCTGGATGCATCAATATTTTATAAATTAATTAGAACCTGCTGCACCACAGCTGACATTTTACTGAAGCTGAGAAAATAGGAATTATAGAAAACTGCCAGCATATCTGTTTGCATAGGTTTCATTCTTATTAGAACTCAGCCTGGATTCCCATTCCCAAAAGACTACTGAATTTAGAAAAGAAAGACATTTCCATTAACAGTGTGTCATGCAAAATGATGCTGCAGTCTTCCTATCTAGTTCATGTAGAGAATAGGAGATTCCAATACTAGACTAATGTCAAGAAGATGCCATGTAATAGGGATGTGTCATGTCTCTCCTTGCTGGAATCATGTGCATAGGACTTACTTACATAAAATAAATCAGTGTGAGACACAGGAAAGGTGCCAGGAGTGGAATTTCTTAGATGTCATTTGCAGCCACTTATGGCTACGGTTACACTTGCCCTACAGTAAGTTAACAATTGATAAAACTTTTGCTGTGCTAGTTGATACAGAGCTTAGTTAAATAAATAAAAAACCCCTGTAGCTTAATGAATGCATAGCATGAAAGGACCAAATTTCTACCCAAACCACAAATCAGGCAGTAGCATTAAACCTGAAGTACAGAAATTCAGTACCTGTATCAGGCAGTAAGTGCAACGCCTAGCTTGTATACAGTACTATAAGTCCACTATTGCTAGAAAATTGGGGTGGAGGGATGAAGGAAAATGGGTTAAGAAGTAACTATCACTATCAGGACGTTAAGGAACCCATCAGCAGAGGGATGAAGAAGGCTTGTTTTTACACTCTGGGGCTGCTTGGGAGTATTTCATTTATTTATAGCATATTGTAGATAATTACATTTTGCCAAGTATAATTTATCCAACCAATTATGTGGCTCTTAAATCTTTCAGCAAAAACTGAAATATGATTACCAGTAGGCAGACCAGGGCATTCAGCTATGTTAAAGTCATGACACGTTATCCTTGTTATTGAAAATGAATATTATAAACTTATCCCTCTTTTCATCCGGTGGACAGAATGTTTATGGCATCTAATTTTAGCCTCTGATGTACTGGGGCTACAATTTGCAGAATTCCAAAGCATCCAACATATCTCAAACTCAATCAGGTTGAAAAAGGAAATATTAGAACTTGTTTGGTTGGTTTTTCTCCCATCTTTGCGAGTACGGTTAACTGATGGTCCAAACTTAGTATGGCACCGATTTATAACTTTTGAGTCAATGTAGCAACTTGAATGAATTAGATCTATCTATCAGACGCAGGGATGAATCGGTCATTTCATAGAAGCTGTTACTGCAAGCTGTTACTCTTCTGGACATGCATATTTTGCCATTTATGTATTTGAATTTTTGTCTCAGGTGAAGATAGAAATTATGCCTTTTCTTTCTTTTTCCCCTTTTCTTTCCCTCACTTTTCTCTTCCCAATTCAGTTGTTATTTGTGTAAAACATAGAGAACTCTTTTGGGGACAAGCAAACATACACAGAGAAGTAGCTACTCACATTTTCATGCTGCATGTGCTTTAGCAGGGTGAGTTCCCGATAGGCTCGTTTGGCAAAAATCTCAGATTGGAATGGGCGACAGAGCTTCTTGATAGCTACTTTGTCTCCTGTTTTCTTATCAATTGCAGAACTATGGCAAATCAGAGAAAAATATTCAGAAGGAAATTACATGGAAGCATTATGCTGATCTGTGAAATCCTAACCATATTTATAGGTAAGAGAATTTTTATTCAATGAAGTTTATGGTCTAGGAAGCATAACTAGGACTGCAGCTTTAGCTGTACTGCTGCAGTATTTGGATGAAAATTCAATGAATTTCTGCATATATCAATATGCATAAAGACACTGCCATATAAACTTAAGGCTTTGTTCATAACACATAGTGGTAAATGTGTTTGCCACTGCATTTTTACATGATGAAGAACCAAAGACTGCAGACACTTCCTGATTTATTTAACCATTCTGTTCTGGAAAACTGCATAATCTAGTTTTTGTGTAGATCTGGAATTCATCTACAAGCTCTACTAATTTTCATTACACATGAACAATGCACTTTTATGCATTTTTAGATATGGCTTATAGAATCATTTGTATAAAGTTGAGTCTGCATAAATTGGATCTTGTGTTACCTCGGGAGCATGTCTACATAGACACTTTTATTTCTGAATGCATACATCTATAAAAACTTATTTCTACATATATGTTATAAGCTAAATGTATGAGGCTCTCTACTAGTTCTTATCAACTGATGCCTTCTAGAAATTTTGAAACTACTATAATTCTCTGCCAGCATTAGTATATTACAATCTGGAGAATATTAGGTTTGGGAACCACAGCCTTCCCAAATAATTGGACGCAAATTCAATACCAAAAATTGTAACTTTCAAAAACTCTTCCATCTCTCAGGGAACTTTGTAACATCACCAATCAAAAAGTTCAAGGGGAGATTTTAAACTGTTGAACTATAATTTCTTAGCACCTAGTATTAATATTCACTTAAAACTTAATAAATATATAACTCTGTATAACTGGGAAGAAGAAGAACAGGAAGAGGAGGATGAAAGTGGGATATGGACAGCAGTATTGGAAGTTAGTTTCTAGATTACAGATCCTGGCTTGCATAGAATAGTGTGAGAATTCTTGAAGTAAAACTGAGTTTTGATTGAGCTTGTGACA
This sequence comes from Diadophis punctatus similis, assembly GCA_023053685.1. NCBI lineage: Eukaryota > Metazoa > Chordata > Lepidosauria > Squamata > Dipsadidae > Diadophis > Diadophis punctatus. The sequence continues at coordinate 44,967,313 of JALIGW010000003.1, forward strand.
TTCTGGCCAAAATGTGCCTCAGTTGACTATCAATATCCTTACCATTAGAAAGAAATGTCAATGAAGGCGAATGAGGTAGGAATGTGTTACTGAAGAAGAGACCATAAAGCAAGAAGAGATAAGGTTAGGGTTAAGAATGAATAGGTGATGAATTAACATAAATGGAGTACAAAATAATCTGTTCAAATCATGTACGCTCAGACAGTTTTGTCAAATGAGGAATGAATGCATATGGAAAAATAATTCTAAATCAAGGAAGAGTATGTGAGCAGAGAGAATGTTGTAATTAGATGAAGTTGATGAGATCCTGAAAAAAAGGAGAGAGAGATGAGAATCTTAGAAAACAAAAGACAATGGATGGATTTATGGATGGATGTGGTGGAAAAAAGAATTTAAAGGCAGTTCAAAGACAGAAAGGTGTGGAGAGCTTTAGTGCATTATGATAACCTCAATTACATTTAGATTTCCTTCTCTTTGAATTTCTTCCCTTTATTATTATTTTTTAACACACTGGTTCTCACTCTTTGATTGAATTTTCTTACCTATAATATTTATAACATTTCTTACCTAAAAGAGGAATTGTAGGATGGGTAGTTATGTATCTTTGGAATATAGGACTTGGGTTGGTTTTAATAGTTAAATAAAAATGATTACTATTTATTATTATTAAATTATAAATTTAATTATTTCATTTAAAGGTCACCTGCAATCTGGATTTATTTCTGTTTTAATTAATATTCTTTATCTTTATTGCTATTATTGTTGATAGATTTTTGACACTATTCACTGGAAAGGGAATGCATATTTTACATGCCATAAACTTTTTTTAATGCAATGAGTGAAGCACCTATTTCGTTTTCCAGAAGCAGGAGGATAAAAATCAATACATCAATTTTGTATTTGCTGTAATGCAGTATTTGCTGACCAATACTAAAGAAACTCAATGAACCTGTCATGTTTCTTTCATTGCTTCTCATGAAAGATTGGATCTATGAGGGATGGACAGACAGCTTCCTTAGTCCTGAGAAAAAGCAATAGGGTCTTACCGCAAAGGAATTCCTTCCAACATTATTATATTTGAATTTAATGTTTGTTGTATTATATGTTGAATTTAGTGTTACTTGTTCATTTGATTCTGAGGAAGATATATATATATATATATATAGAATTGTCCTAAAAATGCGAGTTCCAGGCATAGTTACAGATAAAGAAGCGATAGCCATCACGATCTCCGGAACGTTTAAAATTTTATTTAAAACTACTATTAAAATATATAATATATATACTATATATATCCATGTTTGGCATTTGTTCATTTGATTCTGAGGAAGATATATCTATCTATCTATCCAGGAATTTGAACTCAGTTAAAGATACCAAATAAATGATTGTTCTTTTTATTCCCTCGATAGTAAACACAAAGGAATGGCTATAAACAAACTATTTAAATGCCTTAAATCTGTCTAGGATCCGCCTGTAGCTACAAAATATTACATTTGACATTAGTCAGAATAAGTCAATACACAATTAACATTTCAAATTAGGCTGTCATGTGAAAATTTCTGCAAAAATCATGGATGTAAATTTCAACTTTAGATACATCTCGCTCAGAAGCCAGCATAATATGAAGAAACAAAATCACCCCACCCGACAAATATATTCTATGTGGCAAAAGCATTGACTCACTGGCTCTGGCTGTTACAGCATGTCTGCTCCAGGCATTTCAGCCCAAGAACCTGTGCGCTGTAATAGTCATTGTACTTTAACCGAAGCACAGAGGGTAGTTCAGAAAGAATAGTTTAACGTAAACAAGACTTGTCTGATAACAATAGCAACTGGCACGGTTGGACTCAGTGTTGGGAAGTACACTGTACTTCCTCCATATCATCATCTTATTTAATCTCAACACTTGTCCCAGGCCCTATAACACTTTGACCAGCCTGGAGGAGAATTGTGGGAGATATCCCAACATATTCCAAGCTGGAAAAGTGTTTTGCATACAACAGTATAGCATAATCATACTGCAAATCTTTGGCAGATTAATATCATTTTTCTCTGGCTATAAATGTTTTGTGAAAACAAGACATCATTCCATGCATTGCTATAGTCACTTTCTATACGTCAAATATATAATCCAAGTCCAACTAACTTGAAAAACTGTAGTGTGGAAACTGGAAAGTTTAAGCAGATCTCCATTACTAAGAAAAATGGAAACTGTGTATTTGATCATCATGAACTGTTAGTGTTCCTATAGCGTTTTCATAGTAGAGTATTAGAAGTAATTTAGCTATGTGGTCTCTAGGAATCAAAAATTACTTGATGGCACATAACCATTAGTTAAAAATAAAATGATGCTACAAGATGCGCCTTATTAATTTGTCATATCTGAATTGTTTTCCTTCCAACTGCAAACAAACAGCACAGCATGGTATTTGTGCTTCACCCTGTTTAAAGACCAAGATACCAAATAAGGGGCTTTGCAGAAAAAGGACCATTGGAAACTCAGAAGGTTTCCATACACAGATAAGTTTCGATATCTGATTAACTGACGCTTAGAATGACGTTGAAAACTGTGGCCGGAAGGAAACCAAATCTCTTTTCCAGAATTCAAATGTATATTCACCACAGTTAAATAAAGTGATTCCCTGTGATTCCTCCTCAAAATCTAGGATTCCAGGATCCTGTATATCCATCCCCACTTCCCACTTTGCCAAAGCCCTGAGATCCAGAAAGCCACTCACCAGACAGAGCCATAAGCTCCAGATCCTACAGGGATGATAGCAGTATATCGTCTAGGAAGTTCCCACATTGTCTTGTTTACTTCTTGCCTGAAGAAGCCTTTTCTCCTGTTACAGCTCATCTCCTCTGTGCCTGGAGTAGAACTCTCCAGTACACCAAGCTCCAAAGAAACTCAGGGCCAATCCAGATTTTACCACACACAGGCAGACAGACAACTTCTCTTAGGAAAGTCAACCGTAGATTTCCTTCTCAACTGTGTTGTGAACAATGAGTGTATACGAGGAGACACGTATAGCCCGCCTCCTTCTGCCCACACATCAGCTCAGGAGGAAGGAGTCAGGTTTCAAATTAGACACTCCCCTTGCAGGTACTTTCAAAGGACTCACCTTTTCTATGTGAAAGGTAGCCTTTATAGTAAATAGAAATAGCAGCCATGCCTGCCTAATACAGATTTACTGCTAGTACCAATACTTTTTTGAAGTCTTAATAAACTTGCAGTGTAAATGAGTAAAGACATACTGTAACTTACTTTTATTCCTTGGATATATTTTTTAAAAAAATTCCTTTAATAATTTTATTAAACTTACCAAACTATAAAATACAAATAATGCAACTTAATCAATCTTCATTCATCTGATTAACATTTCATTTGTTGATCTCACTTCCTCCTTCGGTAAGAAAGAACATCCAAAACAACTTAGAGCAGTTTTACTGTATTGCAAGGACAGATAATACATGTTGCTGAGAGAATGTTGGAAATTTAAAGGCAAAAAATAGTTTTCTGCAGCAAAAATCCTGATATATGAAATTTATAAATCTATTTGGGATACAGTTGATTGAATAGGCAATAGGCAATACTTCTAGTTTAAGAGAATGTGTTGTCTTGTAAGAGGTGGACAGCCATGATCTAAAGGGCAAGAGCTAATCAGCTGACTGGGTATTACTTTCCTGCCTGTCATCCATTGCTGGTAGTTGTTTTGAGTTGCCAGTCATGTACGTTTCCTTGATCATATAATCACATGCCGATTGCAAGAGCTTGCAATTAGGTGGATAAATTAATGCAGCCTCTCATTATGAGAGGGTTGGTCATACTGAAAAATGTGTGTCTGCAGTTAATAGGTTCCTGCAGAGAATGACAATCACAGACAATTTTGTCATGCTGATGGACTGTAACATTCTTGTTCTTAAACAGAGGACATCTAGTGCTTTATAAAAAAAGGCACACCTTATACTAACATTAGCATGTATGTAGGCCAGGTTTTTTTAGACTATCATGAGTGGAAAGTTTTTTTATAGTTACGTAATATCTGAATATCTAAGTTGCATCCCAAAGGCCAAATAAAGTAAATTAATTATTTATTCTTGGGCTGTATTTTGGATAATTTCTGCTTTGCAATTGAGTGAAAGGTTTTTTTTAAAAAAAGTCCACTTTATATGCAACAAGTGCATTTAAAGCCAATTTTAAATATAAATTAAATGGTTTATATCAGCAGGTGGCAGCACCTGTAAAATCAATATGCTCAAGTGGTGTGAATGTTGAGAGATACAGAGGCCGGCCAATCTGCTGGTATGTCAGCTACTACCAGAAACATGTACTAACATGACTTATTTTTGGCCAACGACAAAGGTGGCTGCTTCATTCTGGCAATTTAAAGTTTGATCTAGACACGGCAGCAGCTGATTGCCTTTGCTTGAATTCGAAAGCTAAAATCACACCTAGTTAATTCTTGGAGGAACGCAGCCAGGAAATTCCAGGGTTGTAAACTTAACAGGGAAGTCAGAGGTAATGGAAAACAAGAGCATACCTTTTCCACAGTTGCCAGCAAAACTGCAAGGATTTCTCCAAATATCACAGGTGGCAGTGCTACTGTTGAGTTTTGTGACTGGTTACAAATACCACTTACCTTAATTATGGTATTTTTTTAAGCTTCATAAAATATTCTGAAATTTGTTATAATGGTATGTACCTTTATTTAAAATAGTGATTATACTGATTAAAGAAGTCTTAAGTCAGCAATCTTCTGAGATTGAGACGCTGGAAGGGAATCACACATAGGAGAGATCTTGAACACGCAGGGTAGAACTGGTGCCAGAACTTATTTCCAAATTGTCTGGTTTGAGTGCAACTGTGATCTTTCAGGACTTGGATATGGTCTTCCAGAGAGATCCAACCTTGGGTGCCTGGGAGCACTTCAGCTTGGATCATTTCTGGGCATGGTGGGCCAAAGGATTGGAGCAGCCTTATAATGCAGGGGTGAGATGAGAGAGGCTGCCTCTAAGGCAGGGGTGGCCAAACCATGGCGCATGCGCCAAACATGGCGCATTGGATGATTACACACGGCGCAATGCATCCTTGCGCCTACTTATTTTTTTTTAATAAGTGTCATAACTGAATCCATCTTAATATTTTCAACACCAAAGTGATCTCAGTTCAATTCGTACAGCCTTCGGTAATGTTCAACTTCTCGGTGTCTGAAACTTAGAATGGAACTTGTGAGATGTTACTTTAGGCGGGTTTACAAACGTACGAATATTTTTATCGGTGTTGCCATTGCGCGTTCCTGTTCAAACGATCGCAAACACCACGCACTAGCAACACATCATGTGTTTGAAGTCATGTGCGAATGAACTGCGAGCTTTCGATATGGTCAGTCAGTTCTGAGTGAGCCATCGTGATGTGGAGTTTGAAGCAGTTTTTTATTGAGTGTACTAGCGTGTTTTTTGTATTGAGAGTGATTGAAAGACAGATTCAAGATTAAATATATACTTGTATTACATTTGTCAAAGAAGAGCACCACTACTTTTTTTTGACGCGAACATAGAATTCAAATTCCACATAATTGATATTCTGTGTGATACGCCATACGTACTTGTGATCTATTTGTTCTTTTTCACTTTTTTCAGTTTTATACTTTTCTATGCTTAAATTCCTGTTATCCATTAGTGCAAAAGAAAATTGAATTGCGTGATTGAGTTATTCCTTTTCCTCCCTTAAGCAAAGATGATCCAACCCCTTTCCCTATTTTACAACCCCAAACATGAAAGTAAGAAGGTAAAAAACGTGCTTGAGTTGTATGGCGCATCTGAACTCGTCTGTGAAAAAATTGGCGCATGGTATGCTTAAGGTTGGCCACGACTGCTCTAAGGTGTGGCCTGATGCTCAGGAGCTATAGGGGAGGCAGCAAATGGGCTCATCTCTCCCATTGAGTTTTGTTGTTCCCAATAAAAATATTTTGTTTTGTGAGACTTAAGTTTTCAATCATTGTTTGGCTTGGTTTATAGATTGGAATTTGATCAATGAGCATGGTGGTGTGTCATTTTTTTATTTGGCCAAGTGTAAACATTGTTTTGGGGAGGGGTTAAGGCCGTGATGGCGAACCTACGGCATGCGAAGCCATGTCACCCGGCACACGCGGCCTTGCCTGTTTGTTCCGGGTTTCTGGTGCGCATCCATGCGCCACAATCAGCTGTCCTTCGTGTGTGCGGCAGTGCCAAAAACCAGTGTGCGCATGTGCGCCGGCCAGCTGATTGTCGGGTGCGCATGCGCACTAGAACCCAGAAGTTCAACTTTTTCGGAGCACGGCCTCGATGAGCACGTGCACGTGTGATGTTTCCGCGCAAACTTTTTGGCACTCAGTGCCGAAAAGGTTCGCCATCATTGGGTTAGGGAGTCATCACACAATTCCATTTGTCATTTTATAGGGTTGCATCACTACAGATGTTTGAAGAACTTTCATCCTAAAAATTTATAATCCTTTGTATGCTTACAGTTTGAATAATATGGATGCAGCAAATGAAATTTTCTGCTTTTAATGATGAGAAAATTTACATTGATTTATGTTTAAATAAGCATTCATCGATAAAAGAGAAGCCAGGTTATTTTTGACAAATTTATGTACAATGCCAAGGATTAGAAATAGGAATGCAATACATTTTCTTAAACTAAGTGGGTCATGGGTGCAAATGTTAATTTCTTCAGGTTTGTATAAAAAAGCCCAATTGCAGAACTGACATTATTTAACTGGATCCAGAAATCTTTTTTAAAACCACTTATATTTTGTGCTTACAGGAGTGACCACCAGTATTTATTTACAGCACCTTTATCACCATGCACCACAAGGACCTATGGCATTTTAAAAAAATTCTAATCGTTTTTTATAATTAGATTAAACTTCAAACAGACTTAGTTTGGATTTTGATTCCAAAGCTTACTCTCAGGGATGAAGCAAAGCAAGTGCAACATTTAAAGGCAAATTAAAATATATGTGGTTAGTTAGGAAAAATATTGTTATGTGTAATATTGGGATCCAACTGTATGCATCATCAGGAAACTTTATCACAGTTAAACAGCAATTTATAAACACTATCAGTCCGTTTAGTCTGAAAAATAACTTTATTTTAAAACCAGTTGCATTGAGTGATCTCCTATTTGGCAAAACCATTTTAGAGCAGAATTCCTCTTTAAAGTGTGTACTTGCTATCATTCTAACAAGGAGTGCACTCCACAGGGGCCCCTTCATCTAAAATCTCAGCTTTGAGAGTTTCACTCACATATAAACTTACATGTTTTTTTAAAATTCCCTTTGTAGTATTTATGCATGAAAGTCACAGCTACAATAAAATGACAAGATAAAAATAAACTTCCTGTATATTTGACAGAATATATCTACATTTCCATCTGAATTCCCAGACCGCAGGTTCAACAGACAGGTGATTTTGTTTAGTTCAGGGGTCTCCAACCTTGGCAACTTTAAGACTTGTGGACTTCAATTCCCAGAATTCCTCAGCCAGCTTTGCTTTGCTGGCTGAGGAATTCTGGGAGTTGAAGTCCACAAGTCTTAAAGTTGCCAAGGTTGGAGGCCCCTGGTTTAGTTTACAGAAGGCCTCTGGACAAGAAGCATGAAGAAGCATTGTTCTCTGGACCTCAAGCTAAGGTTTCTTTGCAGAGGGGTCTGAACTGAAGAGAAAGGAAGGATCTGATGTCTTCATTATCCACATACCCTTTTCTTCCTTCCTTCCTTTAAAAAACAAAAACAGCTTCTTTGTACAAAAGGGATAAATACACAAAATCCCAAATCCATCAGAAAAAACAAAAAATATTGCAGAGCTTTCAAATAGGCATACAATTCATGCATGATGCCTGCATTATATAAATTTCAGGAAATATTTTAAAAATAGGTTCTTGGTTATTCAGAATACCTGATGAACACAAAATACTTGAACTGAGGCCTCCCACTCATCCTTGTGCAGGGAAATGTTTCTTGAATTTACGAATACAATGAACTGAGTTCTTCTTCAGGCACATACCAGTTGATAAATGAACTGACGTTTAAAGCCACAGATAGAAAGTTAAAGAAAGATGCATATTTATCAGTTCCTTTCCTGTTAAAAGTGCCCAAAATATTAACCATAAATTGGACAAAATTAGAAGGATGCTAAATTGTATGGCTCTAACTCTGATAACCGAATACATTAATTTATTGGCTGAGTTGCCTCTTCCAAAATAATATAAGCAAGCCTACATGCTTGTACAGCTACAACATGCAAAAGCCCATATTTCATCTGAAGATGGTTTAGAAAACAGTAGCATAGCAGAGGTGAGACATCTCAGACTTGGGCAGAGAAATAAGAGAAATGACCAAATTGCTTCAAGAGGAATGGCTGGAATATCTGTGTCTTGATTACAGTAGTCAGGAGGGGAATACCTAGGTATTTTGAGGCCTGCACTTCAAAAAGACGCAACCTCCAAATTCCATTGTTGAGACTTAGTTTACTCTCAGTCATTTAAGGCAGTGCTTCTCAACCTCAGAAACTTTAAAATGTGTGGACTTCAACTCCCAGAATCCCCCAGCCAGAATGTAGATTGGAGAAATCTGGGAGTTGAAGCCATATTCCTTAAAGCTGCCAAAGTTGAGAAACACTGATTTAAGGCACAAACTTTTTTAAAAAACAACAACAACACCTGTTTCATATTAAAGACAGCCAGACATTCAGGAGTCAACTTTTCTGCTATTATAAAATAGTGGGGAGACTTTGTGGGAATAAGTAACTGAAATAAATCCGCTACTCCCTCATCTCGGAAAGCAGGGAGCACAGTTCAAGTAATAGTTCAGTTTCCATTTTCTAAGTCTTTTCTTGGTAGAAGAGCCATTTAATGGCAACAATTTCTACTGAGCATCTGAAATCTCAGCTTCCCTGCATACTATCTGCCTAGACCTAGAGCAATGAAAGCTGATTATCAGCAGTAAAAGCGAAAAAGCAATCAAACAGGTCTGTAGAAACATGTCCCAAACTGTGTACAAAAATACAAGAGAACATGCAATTTTATACAGGTTCTGTATAAATATTCCCCTCTGAATCTTTCTTTTCCTTCCTTTTCATTCAACACATTCACACGTACGCACACATACACACGTGCACACATCCTCCCCCAAGGAGAATCTTCATGGCAAGAGGCACTTGAACAATATGTGGAGAATTCCTATGAAAAAGATGTTCCCCTCACAGTGATATGGGACAAAGAGAAACAGGTTCTCAGGATTCCATTTCCTCCTGGTCAAGTGGTGGCGGCACAAAGCTAACCACTTCATCATAGGTCAGGCCTGGAGGAGAAAGAAAGATGGGTTAAGGCTTTCAATAGCTCAGAGATAACTGCTTCCCACTCTTCTACCCCAGGTGATGAAAAGAAAGGACTCTAAAGTTATTTCAATCTGGTGAGATAACCATAATTTTCTTTAGAAAAGGATGCTGATGAAGGCCATATCCAAAATTGCCTGAAAAGACTTCCCCTCCTGCTTGGCCTCTCCCTAATCTCTGGAATAACTGTATTTCTAAAACACATTGGAAAATGGATTAAAGAGTCCTTTCTCTTGACAGAATGTTACTAGATTTTTAAAAATCCTGTAGACTTGTGGAATTATAAGTCAGACCCAAATGTTTTTTAGAGGAAAATGGCAAACTAGATAACAGCAAATATAGTCCATTTTTCACGATATTAGATATCTCCCAAGTTCTAATTCAAACATTCAGTGTGGACATGTGAGTAGGGAAATACACATAGGGATCTGGATGTACAGTATACTTCAACCACATCCCAACTACCTTTGTGCAAAGTGTCTTAAACCTTTCTGAATTACAAGTACTGTGTCCCAAAGGAAAATCAGAAACGAACAACTTAACTTCCCTATCTTCTCAATAGCATTGTCAACTCCTACTGAAAACACTCATGGGGGGGGGGGGGAATCTCCCAACAAATATGTGGCTCTGACCCATTTGTATACACACATACAAATTTGTATACATTGTCTTTGACTTGCAAAATATGCCAAACTCTGGGTTGAATGCATCAATCACAATCAGTACCTAGCTCTTGGTGTCAACAGTACCCAGCATAATTATCTTCCAACAACTTTAAAAGATGTGACGGCCAGGGCAGCTCAGAAACGGAGCTCATCCTGCAAATCAACAACCAGATCCGCGATCGCCAGAGTGACTTCTTCGAGATGGGGGCCTATTTGCCGAGGAGGAACCGTCTGTACTTAAATCTGGTGTTGTGGAATGTTAATGTCACTCTGCTAAGTGAGCGGACCAGGTTTGCCTACAAAGACGAATATGAAAAATTTAAACTCTATTTAACCATCGTCCTGTTGCTCGGAGCGGCTGCTTGTCGGTTTGTTCTCCATTATCGAGTCATCAATGAAGTGTTCAACTTGGTTTGGTATTACTGCACACTGACGATGGGAGAGGGCATCCTCATAAGCAATGGATTGGGGATTGAAGGCTGAGCGGTGTCCAGCTCCTTCAATATTACTATCAAAGTGGCTGCCTGTATCGACTTCATGCACTGGGGAAAAGAAACCACTTGGATCTCACAGTGGAGGGGTTTCAGTCCTGGATGTGGTGAGGACTAACGTTTCTCCTTCCTTTTCTGTTCTTTGTACAGTTTTGGCAACTCTACAACGCAATCACCCTTTTTGAACTGTCCAGGTATTAGAAATGTAAAGAACGGCAAGTTTCGATCTTGGCTCTGCCAGTTCTGATTCTTTCCTTCCTCACCACGCTGAAAGTGGTCCATACAAAATTGCAGAAGAACAAAACCAAGAAGTTGTGAAAGAAGACAACTGAACTGGCAGACAGGACAAGTCAATGTGGGAGGGAATTCTGGTTCATGGTGGCCTTCTCTGCATATCTTCTAACTACTTCTCTAGCTTCCTGACCAACTTGCCGCTAAGTAAAGCCCTGGAGGAAATTCCACTCGACGTTCTATTGTGTCCTCCAAAACTGACTGATTGTGGTCTATGCTACTGTCTTCCCACCAATGAATGTTTTTTAAAAAAAAATTTAAATAAATAAATAAATAAGTCCTTGACTTATGACCACAATTGAGCCCAACATTTCTGTTGCCAAGCAAGACAGTTATTGTGAGCTTTGCCCATTTTACAACCTTTCTTGTGACAACTGTTAAGTGAATCACTGCGGTTGTTAAGTTAGTAACTGCTATAAAAACATGCCAGTTGCCAAGTGTCTGAATTTTGATCACATATGACCATGGGGATGCTGCAGCAGTCCTAAGTGTGAAAAACAATCATAAATCACTTTTTTCAGTGCTGTTGTAACTTTGAATGGTCACTAAATAAATGGTTGCACATTGAATGCTACGTGTGTGCGTGTGTGTGCATGTGTATATATATATATATAGCAATTATAAAATTGTAAAATTATAAAATTGCCATATATATATGGCAATTATAAAATTGTAACTTTGTTTTACAAAATTGTAAACATTGTAAACTAAAAATCTCCACTCATCAAGCAAGTATAAGCAACTTTGCACACTTACTTTGCAGTAAGTCCTATTGAACTCTTATTCCAGATAAATGTACAGTACATAGACTATTGTGTGTGTGTGTGTGTGCGCGCGCGCACGCATGTGTGCAAGCGCAATTTAGCTTATTCCAGCAACCTGGATAGAAATTGGGGGAAAGGTTCTTGAGATACCTTTTTTCTCCCTTCTGTTTGCTAAAGAAAACTGGCTGACAGAGAGGCCCTTAAATTGGATTGCAAGCACACTTGTGTACAAGAGGTGCAAACACACAAGAAGTATACTTGCTCTGCATTACACCCCATTGATTCAATGGCTCTTACTTTCAGTCAGTGTGCTTAGGATCCCACAAGTATGCAGCAAGTGTCTACAACAACTGAGGCCCCCTCTCTATCCATTTAAAAACTCTCCATTCATGGAAGGTTCGGATTCTTCTGGATCCTCAGTTTGCATGGAGCCTCCATAATTAGTGAGACCCTCCACTACAGTCACTCAGTCTTTACAGTGGAAGTTCCTAACTGATAGAAGCAGCTCCTCCTCCCTCTCTCCTGACTCAGCTTCAGCTTCCTGCCCGTTTGCTTCCTTTCCACAGCTTGTTTCTCTCATCATATTCTCAGCCAGAGGAGAAAGACAAAAGCTAGTGTGCTTGTTCCCATCGGCCTTGAACTATTTCCTTTTCTTCTGTCTCTGTTTCAGCCATTTCTTTTCTTTATTTGCAACTGTCCCCCTCCCCCATAACTTTCCTTTACCTGCCTCTTCCCATTACGGAATTCTTAGTAAATGCAAAATAGAAAACCTTTTTCTTTTTCTTTTCGGTAGAATGCAAAAACTATAGTGAACAGAAGGATTTTGTGAAGTGTTCTTTCGCTGAGCATCATCAGGAGTGTTTTAATATTAATGGTAAGTCATAGAAGCCTTGACTTATTTTATGCAACTTATACTAACTTTTCTGAGTTTCTCTATTCAGAAGGTATGTTTCTGCACAACCTTCCTATTTTGCCAAACTAGATTTCATTACTTCCTGACATCTTTATCTTTTCACATGAACTACAACATTAAAATTATCTGCTACAACGTCCTTCCTGTCAATGACTACTTCAGCTTCAACCACAACAATACACGAGCACACAACAGATACAAACTCAAAGTGAACCGCTCCAAACTTGACTGTAGAAAATACGACTTTAGCAACAGAGTGGTAAATGCCTGGAACTCACTACCTGACATTGTGGTTTCGTCACCAAACCCCCAAAACTTTACCCTTAGACTGTCCACTGTTGACCTCACTCGATTCCTAAGAGGTCAGTAAGGGGCGTGCATAAGCGCACCAGTGTGCCTACCGTCCCTGTCCTAATGTTCCCTCTTATCAGTACCCATCTTATGTATATAAACAATGTTATATCTATGTATATTACCAACACCAGGAGCCGAGGTGGTGCAGTGGTTAAAAGCAGCACTGCAACCTGAACTGCTAGTTCAGCAGTTCAGCAGTTCAAATCTCACCGGCTCAAGGTTGACTCAGCCTTCCATCCTTCCGAGGTGGGTAAAATGAGGACCCAGATTGTTGGGGGCAATATGCTGAACTCTGTAAACCGCTTAGAGAGGGCTGTAAAGCACTATGAAGCGGTATATAAGTCTAAGTGCTATTGCTATTGCTAATACGTACTTGACAAAAATAAATAAATAAAATAAAAATAAATAATGTTCGTGAATGGCATCAGCAATACTTGGTTCACCACATCAGTCTACCAGAAAACTTACTTTTCCACTCCTCAATATCAAGTTCTCTGCTTTCGAAGGACTGATCATAAGGATCTGCCACTGGCTCATCATCTGGGTCATGATACTGAGAAAAATAGCCGTGGGCCAAAGCTTCAGCAGCAGTGATCCGTTTGTCTGTGTCCAGCACCAGCATCTTCTCCAACAAGTCTACAGCTTCAGAAGCCAAGGGAACAGAACAAAAAGAAGGATTAATGTGCAATTCCTCGTAAAGTCCCAACTCAACTTAAAGAAAATCAGTATTTCCCAATGCCAATATGCTGCCATTCAGTTTGTATGCAAGAAGAAGAATATGACTTTAATATTTATAAAACAACATTCTAAGAAAAATGTGCTTCTAAGAAAAGTGTTGAAAATTTGAATTCAGCAGGGACCCTTGGTTGTGTTTCTGAGCATAAAGGTGAATGGTAAAAGTATTGAGGTGTGTGTGTGTGTGTGTGTGTGTGTGTGTGTGTGTGTGTGTGTGTGTGGCAAAGGAAATCTGCAATGCTTTTTACAACAAAGTAGTTCTGGTAGTTTAAGATTGCTAGTTTGTTAGTTCATGGATGCACACTATTCCACAGTGCACCAAGAGGGCGAACTAGCTTTGCACCAACTGGCAAGCAGAGTTTGGGGTATGTGGGTCATCGGGCTTTCTTCTGCCGACTTTGCCTTGCATCCAGAAAATATTAATTAGGAGGCAGTGCACCACATTTAAAAGGAAGAATGTTCACAATATTTATTTAAAAGATCTGTATGGCCACCTATCTTAGAACACAACTATGGGCTTAGTTATCTTGATACAAAGTATGCGCTTAGCCTAACTATCAATGAAAACTAAGTGACATTCATTATGTATGAAATAAAACATAAGAAATAAATGAAGATAGGAAAAAAATTACTTTTATCTAAAACATTTCTTTAAGAGGAGGAAGTGTGTGGAGTTCTTTTATTTATTTATTTGTTTGTTTGTTTGTTTGTTTGCTTGTTTATTTATTTATTTGCATTTGTATGCCGCCCAACTCCCAAAGGACTCTGGGCGGCTTAACAACATTTGCAAATGTAAAAACATAACAACATTGAAACATTAAAAACTCATGCATATCCTTTCATGGCCGGATCTCGCCGATTACAGTCGTGAGATCAACAGCCTCAAGCCTGCCAGAAGAGCCAGGTCTTAACTGTTCTTCGGAAGGCCAATAGGGTGGGGGCAGTCCAGATCTCCGGAGGTAGCTGGTTCCAGAGAGCCGGGGCAGCCACAGAGAAGGCCCTCCCCCGCGGGCCCGCCAGCCAGCACTGTTTAGCTGACGGGACCTGGAGGAGACCAACTCTGTGGGATCTCACTGGTCGCTGGGAGCTGTGTGGTAGAAGGCGGTCTTGAAGATAGGCTGGTCCTAAGTCATGTAGGGCTTTAAAGGTAATGACCTTTTTTTTGGTCCCTTAAACAAAAATACTCATTTAATTAACAAAAGGACAGGTGAGACTCCTAGAGGGACAGCTGTTCCCCATATCTATCACTCACCTAGTAGATAAAGCAGCTCATAGATGCAAAGAGATGAAGCAATCTCCAACAAAACGTAAACATATATACATAGACAGACAGACATAAAAAATGATTCTGGACGATATAAAAAATTAAAAACAAAACAATACCAGACAACAGAAAAGGAAATGGTCATCCTAGTGGAATAGACATAAAACTCTCTCCCGGATGGGGTCCACATCCCCTCTGAGCCCAAAGCCTAGGAAAAGACCTAGGTCTTCAGTGTTTGCATGAAGTACAGTAGAATACAATAGAGCTGGGGTCATTCAAATCCCTAGGAAGATACTGTTTCAGAGCCCAGGTACTGCAAAAGAGAAAGCATGCTTCCTGGTTCATATTGTTTAATGGATAAGACCTGGGATATGCTGACTCCGTCTGATCTTACAGGATGTGCACACACAAAGGAAGACAGGTGGCTCCTCAAACAACTAGACCTTATGCTGTATAGGGTTTTGTAGGATAGCTAGGACCTTGAACTGGAACTGGAGGAGCTGAGATAGCGCAGTGGTTAAAAGCAGCATTGCGACCTTCAGCTGATTGCTAGTTCAGCAGTCCAGCTGTTCGAATCTCACTAGGCTCAAGGTTGACTCAGCCTTCCATCCTTCCGAGGTGGGTAAAATGAGGACCCAGATTGTTGGGGGCAATATGCTGAACTCTGTAAACCGCTTAGAGAGGGCTGTAAAGCACTATGAAGCGGTATATAAGTAAAGTGCTATTGCTATTGCTAATGGTAACCAGTAACCAGTGCAGCTTGCAAACCAGAGGTGTTACATGGGCATCCCATATCATGTCTTTAATTGTTCATAATGGTGCATTCTGAACCAACCTAACCTTCTGAATTGCCTTCAAGGGCAATCTCATATAGAGTGCACTCTGGTAGTCCAAACAGGAGATAATCATGGCTTAATGGCTATTAAAAAAGCCTTACAGTTTCAGGAACATGTGCAATTGCTGCACAATATGAATCTGTACAAATTTCTCCCTGGTAACAGCTGCTGCTGACTCTTTGATCAGGAGCTATAGGAAGAATTCAAGAAGACCTTCAAATTGCACCTAAGTTTCATCAGGAAAACTCCAGCCTCATTTAGAAGTACATATGAAAAGTCCCCGGAACCAGACAATCTTTACATAGCTAGCCTCTTGGTTTTGCTAGGGCACCAACTCCAGGACCTGGGATCAAATGCTGACAGCATCACTGAGGTAGCCATGAAGTTCATGAACTACTGGGCTGTTCCAGACTCTACATCGGATGTGGGCAGGATGAAATTTCCAATGACTTTAAGTCGTTGAGACTCCACTGTTAACTGGCAACAAAGTCAAGCAGCTTATGTAGGGATCTCATTGAGTAGCAGGTAAGCTGATACAGATCAACTGCTCCCTAAAGCCTAACTTCAGGCACAGGATCTTCCATCTGGTTATCTGTGGTTCAAAATCTTGAAAAGCCATTAGAACTTTGTAGATGAAAACTGCCCCCCTCCCCAGGTCATGCCAAATTAAAAACTTAAGAGGGCTTATTTCAGACAGAGGGACGGTGCCCTCCGGGACCTTCCAAGTCTTGATTATGTATTGACATAATCAGGTTGGTTGCCTCAGCCATAATAAAATTACCAACTTAGCATTTGTTTGTAAGAAAAATAAATATATTTGAGAAAGTATAGGTTGGGCTTAAGATTTTCAGTTAATATATTGGTCTCATTCTCCTCTTGTTTCCTCCAAATTATTTAGTGCTACAATTGGAATTGTCTCTATCTATGGACTCTCTCTATCCATAGAAGGTCCTGATACTCCTGAGTTCTCATTTGAATGGACAGTTATGTTTTGATGAATAAACAATTTGTTGCACTTGCTGGAAAAACCTCCCCTTGAAACAAGTTTTATGGCAAGGTGCAGAATCTATTTTTAAATTATTAAAACAGGTCAATGACAATAGAAAGAAAATTCAAAAATAAATAGTACAAAATGCACTAGCAAATTTCAAAATTCTAATTCCGGAAGGATTTTTATCCAGAAATTCTCTGGTATCATCATCTGAAAGACAAGCATTCAGTAAATTATATTAAAGTTCTGAGTATCAGTATGAAATGAGTAAAAGAAACCAAAAATTCTTGGTTCATATTTGATGCTAAAGGAACCACAAAATAAACATCTGGGTTGCTTAACCTTATTTCCTGGCAGAAGGAATGAAGTGGGAGAGATTTATATGAATAAATCTGAATCTATATATATATAAAAGCCAAATACCACTCACGCATCATCACAAAATCTCCAGAACCGTAAAGCCTACAAACTTGAAACTTGGCATGTATGTTCCTCTTGGCCTCTAGGTGCTCGCTAAGAAAGGACTTTTCGAAATGACCATCAGATCATTAGTTATTTTGTATATTATTATTAACCTGCTCTGATAAGGAGTTAGACTTTCTACTCCCCCTCCCCACCTGAAAAGAACTCTGTTCCAACTGCCAGTGGGCGTGGCCAGCACGTGACTCATCCGGCCTGTGGGCTGGGAGTTTAGACATTCTACTCCATGCTAAGGAGTTCAGTTTTGTAGTGAAGCATGGGTATCCAGCTACTAGTGACTGTATACAAATGAAACCAAAGTCATCTTCACTATGTATGTGAAAAACTGCTTCAAAGCCTTTATCTTTATCTGTCATGGCAAAATAGTGTTCACGAACTTGGTATACATGCATTTATATTCTCCACTGTGGTGGAACTACTGTTAAGTCTTACCTAGAGGATTTGCACCAATAAATACATTTTCAAAATTCATCTTCGGCATGTAAGACAAGGACTGTATATAATTTCTTGCCTGGAGGAAAATAAAACATGTTATTAAACTACCAGTATGCTTCTTAATCACTGCAAATTTCTATGTAGGCCTGTTTTTTTTACTTTGATTTCATCGGATTTTAGTTTTTTAATTACTATCTACCTTTATCTTCCCATTTATATACTCAGCATGATAGTGATGCTATAAATAAGGGCTAGAATTTGGGTCTTATGCACTGCATAAGCAAT
Organism: Diadophis punctatus similis; assembly: GCA_023053685.1. Taxonomy (NCBI): domain Eukaryota; kingdom Metazoa; phylum Chordata; class Lepidosauria; order Squamata; family Dipsadidae; genus Diadophis; species Diadophis punctatus. The sequence continues at coordinate 44,985,192 of JALIGW010000003.1, forward strand.
ACCTGTGATATGCTAGAGGATAGCAATGGCACCTGAATGATCTTAGATGGTTGGAACATTGATTCATTGCAACATATTACAGCAGAGTAACATCTGCATGGGACAAGTGTACCAATTAAATGAGAGATGTACAATTGTACTAAGAAGAATAGACAAAAATATGTGATTTTCATCACTTTAGATTTGCTTCTGGTTATGTCTTCACTGAACCACATGTAACTTGCTTACATGTAAAGCTTCTTGTGAAGACAGTTTGAAAACCTCAGTTGGTATAAAATGCAGCTTTTGAAAGTTCTTGGGAAATACATGTTCACAGCACCTTTCTCTAATATTTTACAATTTGTATAGATTTGTTATTGGTTTTCTAGTACTAAAACTTTAGTGAGGTGAGACAAGATTTCACCTGAAGCACTAGCTGTACTAATATAAGCTTCCTCAAAACTGCCTTAATGATCCTCACACTAGTGGGTATCAAAAACATCTTTCACATTATCCATACCTAATGAATTGTCTCTTTTAAAAATATACAGTTCCCTATGTATTATCCTTTAAATACACTGTAAAGATAATTTTGTTTCAATTGTACCTACTACTGGAACACGAAATGCTGGAATTACATGGAGAGAAGTGGAGGATCCAGATCCTCAGGTCAGTAAGTACTTTTAGATTGGGAGTAGATTGTTATAAGTGGCTTTATGATTGTTTAAATTTGGGTGCCCTTGGAAAGTTAAAAAAAATATTAAAGTGAATAAAACAATCAAATGTTTTAAATTGCAGACCAATGTGCACATCCTCCTAAGATCTCACCTCATGGCTGGGCATCCTGTTAATGAGATAGGCAGGGGGTGTTCCCGTCAGACGCATGATTTGCTGAAGCTGGTTAATATCTTAAAATGCCTTGTCAAGGGCTTTGTTACTATTTCAACAACAGTGTCAATGCTCAAATTAGCTTTCATTCTTTTGCTACATAACAGAATGCCTTGAGGGTACAGCATCTAAGAATCTTTCCTATAGATACAAACTTTCAAAGCAAACATGCAATATTAGAAAGCACAAAAATACTAGTTTGTCAGTGAACAAAAGAAAACTGATTTAGTATCAACTAAAGCCAAGTGTGCACAAGTGACTAGCAAAAAAAAAAAAAAGCACACATTAGTCTATTTAATTCCATGTAGGACATTTTATTCTAAATCACAACTTGTCTGTATAGGGAAGGAAGAAAAGAGATTTTAACCAATTCATGATATTGTAAATACCCAACTAAACTAAGGGATTGCAGATTTTTCAACTTCAGAATGGTACTATAATCTACAGTCCTTTTGAAAATCTAGTATTACTTTCTCTAAGAAAATACACTATTATCATATTTTTGTTTAGAGAACATCATTACTTTAGACAGCCAATAAATATTTTGCCTTTAGGCAGAAGCTCAATTCCTTAACTTTTATGGCAGATGTATATCTTTATCTGCAAGGAGAAGTCAGATTAATTACTCACTCATTGCTGAATTTTTGTTATCAAACTAAAAGTCACATGGGAAAAGATGGGCAACTTGTTTTCTCCCAGATAAGACAAGTATAAACAAGAGGCTGTATATGATGAGATTAATTAGAAAGGGAATTGAAGCACACATTGGAAAATGTAGGGACTCTTATTTTCTCCTTCTTTGGACAACTAGTGTAACTGAACAATTCTGGGGGGGAAATTCAACCAAATAATAAGGCCTTGGTATTGCCAATTTCCATACTAACTAATAATGCAAGTTAAGGCAGCTGGTAATTAACAATCGATCTCATATTGTTAGCCATATAAAAAGGAAGCATGAAAAGAGGAAAATTTATCCTTTGTCCTAACCAGACTTAGGAAAATACCATGATATTATTTTAAGATATTACTAATACTGACAGGAGCAGCAAGACTTATCTATTCTAACTAAGGATCAGTTCAGCTACAGGGGGAAAAACCCCTGGCTTCCCTATCTCTGAAACACAGATTCTAGGTTAGAGGGCCAGAATTTTTAATTGTTCTACAAACATCTTGATCTTCAATACTGTCTTTTATTTATTCTCAGAAAAATCGATCCCTAATAAGTGTTATACTTTGTGTATGTTCATGTTACGTTTATCAGATCTGTATGTCACATTACTTATTCAAACCAACGACTAAGCTAACCAAAATCTTTATCTCAATTATTTGTTTGAAAGCTTTTTCAGATAACAAGATGCTGTTTATCGACGTGCTATACTCTTTAACAACATTTTGCACTATTCAACATGCTCTTTCCTGAGATCTTGAGTTGGCAACTAGCAGAGCAAAATCCAGCATGCATAAAGGAGTTGATGTGACAGTTGCAATCAATGAAGCTGTAAGGGGGAAAAAACCCTGTTACCTGAAAAGTAGACCCTGATTTCCAAGCTGTCAAGCACAAAGACAAGTATTTTTTATTACACAACATACAGGGAAAATTAGTTTTCATGCTTTTATCAAACTGAAGCACATGCTTTTCAGAGGACAGCTATTTTCCCTTTTCTCAATAAGCCAGTTCTTCTAAATCTCTCCAGAATTAGAATTTTGACTACATAGTTTTATTCAAAGTGTAATGTTTTCACCTGTTTAAATAGTAAGTTTATTTACTTACTTATATTTCATATTTCTTAACCACTCATTTCCCTTGAGGTTCTTGAGCATTATTCTTTTTACAATCTACAGTATTTCCTTTATGTTCATTCAGAATTTTTTTAAAAAGAGTTGTTTTATACATCCACATTATATATACATTCCTCTTTTATCAAATCTTATTGAATTAACCATTTTATTAACCAATTAACCTCATGAATTAACCATTTTTCCACCATTCCTACCGTAGTTTCTTTTAATTTCATTGATGATGAAATTATATTAAAAATTATATTGAACTTTTATTAAAAATCTACTCATATAGAAAGGCAAAATGTGTTAGCTATTATGCTCAAATGTACTTTAACTCTGCTTACAAAAAAGACTAGAATAATTAGACAGCAAATTTTATGACGCCATGCTTTGAACTCTAAATGGATTGTGCAATCTGAAGCACCGTTACATGAGGTAACTTTCACATTTCTCAGCAAGGGTCATCCTGGCAAGAAATTCTTGCATGCATGAAGAACACTGAAGTTGTTGTGTGTGAAGGTTGGTCTGAAACAAGTAATAACTGCAATTCAAATACTTCATTTCATGGATTATTAAATCTGTGATAATACAAATTAAAGTTACAAAGACCAACCTCTAAGAAATGCACAATCCATTTAATAGAGAGGGCACACTGTGTTATCTATTCCAATGGCTTACTGGTACAAATTTTGGTTGATAGAACAAAAAATAGATTCTTCCTAGCTGGAGAGCTAGATTTTCCTGAACAAATGTAGGGCATGCATGGAAATAGGAGAAGTAAAGGAAAAGGACACCCATTTCAGAGTTTGCACGTGCACTATTGCATGTAGTTTCTCAATAGCATGTGTGAAAATGTCTATACTAATAGCATTTAATAAAGTATATTTAATGTTTAGCTAAGCCCAATATAGCCTATAGAGCAACAAAAAAATGAATAATATGAGGAACTACCATGTTTCCCTGAAAATAAGACCCTGTCTTATATTTTTTTGAACCCTGAAATAAGCGCTTGGCCTTATTGCCATGCACTCAAAAGCCCGATTGGGCTTAATATCGGGGGATGTCTTATTTTGGGGGAAACAGGGTAGTTAACTGAAAAACAATATAGAGGAAGAACAGTGAAACATCAAGGCGCCTATAGAAATAAAAATAAAAAAAAGCCAAACATAAAAATATATAGAGACAATCTTGATGACAGCAGAGCAAATAAAAGAAAAGAAATCCACATAAGGGAGTCATTACAATCAAATTTTAAACTCACAGACTCTGAAGAGATTTTCTTCAAAAGCTCAGGGCCTGGGGTTCCAACGAGTCTCAAAATGAGCTTCAACTGATCAATATCTAACAATGGACCATAAAGGAAAATTCTGGGACAAATAAAATGAAAAAGCAGCAGCCCAATAAAATAAAAGGGGAAACGTTCAACCAAATAATTATAAGCAAAATTAGCATACCTCCTATGTATAAATACATATCCCAAATACCTCCTGGAAATTCTATAGTCAAATATATCTAAGTAATATGGAACACTGGAAGTAATTAACTTCTGAGGTGGCCACTCATCAGAGCAACACAATTTTATGAGATCATTCTCAACATTGTGACTTTTTTTCCCATAAGCTGTTATTTTCCTGTTCATGAAAGTAACACATAGTTATGAATACAATAGCAGTAATGTAGAATACAGGCCTTCTTCAGAATTTTGGGAATCATGTCTTATAGACAGTATAAAATTGTACAGCTGACATAGTTAGGTTTTTGTCTAAAGCAGGGGTGGCCAAACTATGGTTCTTTGAGGACCTGTGGACTTCAACTCCCAGAATTCCTGAGCCAGCCATGCATGCATGGCTAGCTCAGGAATTCTGGGAGTTGAAGTCCACAGGTCCTCAAAGAACCATAGTTTGGCCACCCCTGGTCTAAAGGATTAAAAATATGACAAGAGTATAGTTGAAGTTCTAAGATCAACCTATCACTAATAGAGGTCTATAAAGCATTTTTATTAGCTATCAAAGTATTTCTAAGTTAATTTAGGTTTCCTCCACCTCATTCAAACCATTTCCTAATGCAATGCACTTTTGCAATATAATACCTAATTTATATACTGAAGACTGAAGTGGTTTTAAGTTAAGATGTATTTATCTCAAAGTCACTAGCAAGATGAAGGTTCAGTGTCAAATACAAAAACTGGCATGCACAGGTGCTACTCATTGTAATCATTACTATTATTTACTTCTAAAGTCTACGTTAAGTAGCATTTTGGAGACTAGTTTTAATATAGAACATTTTTTTTGCTTATAGCCCACTAATTCAATTATCTCCCTCAGTTTATCCCAAACTAGTGAATTATTTGTATTACAAATATATTATCCAAAACCAATAAGAAAAATGTCAAGACAATACATAATTATTTGAAACAGGAAGAATTTCAGCTTCTTGAATTTGAAGCAACCTATCTTATAAAAGTTGTGATATACATTACTAAATAAAATTATTCTTATTTATTAAATCCATATAAAGTTAATAAATAAATAAACTTATACTGACCATAGAGATACAAAGCTTTAATTCTTATCAGTAAAATGCTGTATGTGTAATACCAAACAAACAAAACCATTTGTTCTAAACATCTTGCTTCCTCTAGGATAAATGCTAAATGGTTTACATTATATGAAAAAGAATTTGAAAAATGAACTAAGTTACAGTAGGTGATATATGTTCTTGAAACTATTTTATTTACTGCGTTCAAATTATTTTTCTCCCTTACCTATGCAGTATTTTCTAAGAGAATTGAAGATATGTTAAGTCAGCAACTGATGAACATTTTATATAAGCAGTAAAAAATACTGAAATTGTATTATTTGAAACCGAGCCAAAGAATAATTTGTGATCAGCTACAGAAGAAAAGTCTTATACAGAATTATAACTTTGACATGATTAGACAATTTAATTACATTCTGGAAATGATGCCACAATTCCTGATTGCAGTCAGATTAAAAGAGAAGCTGAGAGTAATCTACAACTACAATGAGGACAACTTGGATTCTGAAGTATGGAAGAAGTTGACCACTTAGAAGAAAGCAATGACAGAACACTTCTGTACTGTTGACATAAAAACTACATGGATATAGATAAAACATTTAGACAGACCAGGGTGCCAAATAATTGATGAGCTACCCCTCTTCTCCATTTCTTAGAAGGCATCCCTCTAAATTATTGGCAAAGAATGTCAAACTTTCATAAGGACCTAGTCAGATCAATGGTGGAAGAAAGATAAATCACAGTTTGTACCAGAACTGAAAGAGCTTTTTTTAATTTTACAAGGGTGCATAATATTGAAGCTTGAAAAAGGAGAAGCATGAACCAGGCAAAAATTAGACTGTCAAAATAAACATGAAGTGCAAGCAAAATGTTACTTCATTTTTTATAGTTATACATAGATAAAAATATCAAATGAATAATCAGATTTCAGAAAAGGCAGAGAGATGAATGAACAGGTAGGTATCATAAGATGGTCAACAAAAACAGTGGACAGATATTTACTTTTCTCTATTGATAACAGTAAAACTCCTTATTATGCAGAATGTAGAATATAATACAGCTAACCAGTGTTTCAAAATACCTGATGATTCTTCTTTGGAGCAGCTACAATGAACAAGAAGGTATTGTTAAAAGTCAAGTTAGAAGAAACAGACTTGTTTGGGTAGCAAATGGAGAGAGACAAAGTGTCTGTTTAATTTTTACTATCAATCTGTCTAATTTATACAATCACTCTTTTATAATAGTGAAAGACATGACAGATAGAATTAAATCTGAATTTTAAAACATGGACAATCTGAGATATGCAAGTAGTATCATTTTGTTACTCAAAGTAAAGAATGCTCAGAAGACGTGATTGAGAATTAAAAATGGAAAGCAAAAATCTGGGTTAAATATTAACGAATGATGGTTAAAAAAAATAAGGGGACAGATATTTTCTTACGACTTGCTGAAGAAGGAAAGAGGATTAATCCTGGAGAGGGATGCAACAAGCATCTTAGACAAGGTGACGATAGATAAGGGAAAACTTATGACAAAGATTTTTCATTTAATTACTGTACAGTTAATGACCAGCAAGATAAAACAACAATAGCCAAAGAAAACAGAATAAGTGAATCAGTTTTTTATGACTCAAAAAGTGTGGCATAATGGAACATAAAATATAAAATAGAACTTTACAAAACTTCATAATGTCCTTGTTTCAGAATTAAGATATATCAAAGCAACGAGGAATAGTTAAAGCAATGGTTTTATGCTGGTAAATATCACAACCGTGAAAATAGGACACTGGGGAAAGAGAAAGACAGATTGCAAGAAAAACAATCAATTAGTCCTGGAGAAAATAAAAACTGCTACCTTGAGACAATAACCAAGAAGCATAAACTCACTATGAATGGATGATGTACTGGGAAAGCTACTAGCCTCGGTAGGGTTGAGAACAGTAGAAAACAATGAATAAAGTAGATGAAGGGATCTAAGTGGTCATTGAAATGTCATTGAAAGAGTTACCAATTACAGTCAGGCAGAGATGGGTGGCATTTGTCCATATAATCACCAAGGTCCCACTTCAAGGACACCTAAGTAAGTAATTAGCAGAAGTAAAACTAATGTCACGCAGTGATTTTATATTGCCTGTTACATGTATATGCAGGGAGATGCAGGGAGATGCATACCTATCAAATATAATGGTTCATTCCTGAGCACGTGATTAATGTTCCTAGTACGCATGTGTACATTCCTTTTTTTCCTTTTGTTCTACGCTTCTGACGAAGCACCATCTCTTTTATATAGCCAAAATGTAATTAACTATTTTTATATCAAAATAAATATCTTATTCATTAGAATTATAATGCGGTTTATTTTGGCAATGTCAGAGTTCCAGGAAAAGATTCAGTTCGCCTCTGATAGGAGTAATTCTCCTTCTAACAACTAAAATAAGAAGAATTTATCCAAAACTAATTTTATTAAAAGAAAGACATGCAAGTAGCACTAAGACTCATCTTTAAAGACCGGGAAGTCCCACAACTGAAGCTTGCCAAAATCATCAGCAATGAATTGTGTAAAAGCCAATTCAGATAAAGCAAACTGTTGATCTATAATCAAAGTGAGTAATTAATAAGAAAATATCAAGACAACATAATATTTTGAAATTATCTTTTCAAAAGTTTTAATAACTTAGAGCAGGGGTGGCCAAACTATGGTTCTTTGAGGACTTGTGGACTTCAACTCCCAGAATTCCTGAGCTAGCCATGCATGCATGGCTGGCTCAGGAATTCTGGGAGTTGAAGTCCACAGGTCCTCAAAGAACCATAGTTTGGCCACCCCTGACTTAGAGTATTTTCATAATATAAATTGTGTGCCAATGTAGACAATTTTCTTATAATACTTTATGCTGAGAGAAGAATTTAAATTCAGGTCTAGTTCACACATCACAGACATGTTGGAGTGTGCATAATTTTGGCTTAATGTGTGACATTTGAAACCACTGTAATTATTTGTAAATCCCAGTTTATGGTCACCATAACTATGCTCAATAAATCATATGTTAGAACAGTTTACTACAATGTACAAACACAGCCTAAAAGTTCACCTCAACTAAATTAATCACACACTTCCCAGAACACAACTTCACAATTGAAATATTACATTGAACTGGGTTCAGGGTAGGAGGAGGAATATTTAAAATTTATCCATCAGTTTTAGTCTTAGATTTCACTCAACACAAACTTGACTGAACATATTAATGTGCTTAAATTTAAGTACTCAATCTTCTAAATTTTTGAAACATGTAATCCAGATTTGTATAGCAAGTATTAACAAACTGTATCTACACAACTTAATTTCTTTTTATAAAAAATTTATAATAGTAAAATCTAATATAAACTAAAGTTAAAGAAAAAAAACATAGAGAACAGGTTCTTTGATGATCATAAAAATTTAAAACAGCCACATCCACTAAACAGACTTCAAAGGGCTGCAGAGATTCAACTGTACCTGCAAATCAGGTGTTAAATGCTGACAATAAAAGTTTCTTGAAAATTATTGATTCTCAATGCATTTATTTGTGGTGATAGCCATAGCATTCTTACCGTGCCAAGTGTGTGCAATATGCATCTTTAAGATGTCCGTATGATTCCCAGAAAAAACAGGGAATTGAAAGAACTGGTACCATTTCCTACTCACTCTTGTTGAAGCTTACTCAAAAAAAGTACATACTGATAGTATAAAGATAATGTCTGTCTTTCTACTCCAAAAAAACTACAAGAAAATACAACAAACACATACTATATAAAAATATTAATTACTGAGATGTTTTTAATGTAAGTCTTCAAAATAAAAATAAATGCTTTGTATTGTTTTTATATTTTAAGGGCATTAACACAGAAGAAATGAGAGAGAGACCGACAACCAAATAATAGATAAACCCATTTTATCCCAAAACTAATGGGATATACTTAACATTTGAGAAGCCTAGTATTCTCTTTAGGAAGACATTATTTTTGAAACATTAAGACTGAAGAGACTTTAAGACACTTTAATTTAACTAGAAATAAAAATGTATATTTTACTATTTGGAGAATATTCAAAGAACAATATAAGCATTATACTATTATTCTCATAAATATTCCCATAAAGGTAAAGGTTTCCCCTGTCCAGTCATGTCTGATTCTAGGGGACTGGGGCTCATCTCCATTTCTTAGCTGAGGGAGCCAGTGTTGTTCAAAGACATGACTATACGCCGATGTGCACGGAACGCTGTTACCTTCCCACTGACTATTCCCATACATATGTATTTTTCTTAATAGAACATCACTGGATGTTCTTAACGATGTAATTTCTATGGCAACAATGCATTTTTTCTTTTCAACCAGAGTTAAATACCAGGCCACGACAATTAATTTTGAATACATACAAAAAAAAAGCTTTCTTTAAAAGAGAATGAATTAATTTTCCTAAACCAAGATTGACAAAATAGCCCTGCAATCATTTGCACAAGGAGGAGTTCAATATCATAGCTTCATATGAATTAATATATCCTTTCTAGTTCAACCTGTTGTTTTATTTTACTTATAGACGCTTCTGAAGGATACGGTCTGTACCAGGGAACAGTGTTCTTCCAGTCAAAAGTTCAGCCATAATGCATCCAACTGACCAAATATCAACTGAGGATAAAACAAATCAAGTTAAAAGTAAATTAATAGTTACAAAGCTCAACTGAAATATTCTACTGGTAAAAAATTCTATACAATGTGCATGTAGTTGTTAAGAATTAATGAAAAAAAACAGATTATGTTGTAAAACTAAGAGAAAGAGGTAGGATTAATTAAGGTGATCCCACACACACACACAGGGGGGAGGAAGAGGGAGAGAGACGCACACACAGATACACACGTATAGAGAGAAGTATCTGTGTAAGTTAAATTATGAATGAAACTGATAAAACATATCAGGAACTATGAACTGGTACAATTTAGATTATACTATGTGTGTACAAAAATATTATGAAAACTATTAATTATGCTTAATGTAACGTTATGACTAGTAAATGGTAATAATAATAAAAAATCAGGGATCTGGAAACTCGAGCATTCTGAAAACACAAGCTGTGTACAATAGCAGGACCCTGCATAGTTCTTAATATGGAATGAGAGGAGTTTGTCAGGGGAAATAATGTTTATTTAATGCAATGGGAATAAGAAGTGCATGTGGCAAAACAAGAAGAGATAGGGTCAAGAATGAAAAGGTGATGATACATCATGGATGTAATATAAAGCTAAGTGAATGGTACAAAAATGTATATTGAGGTGGTGTGGTAATATAGTGAGAATGAAAGTGTGTCAGATCACAAAACCATTACTTGAAGGGAGAATTAATAGGTTGAAAGGAAGAGCAAATTGGATTGGATAAAGACTGATGATTTCCTCAAAGCAATTCAGTAACTTTACAGAATAAAAGACTGTTTGAAATAGTGTAGGGCCCAGAAATGTATAGTAAATACTGTAGACGTAAACTACATTTTATCTTCCTTTTCTTCTGTATCCTGCTTTTAATTTCTTTTGCTTATCACTTCTTAGTCCTTTCCTGGGCTTTGCATAATATCTATTTACCACAAAATGAAATACAGTAGTGGTAATGTATGGTATGAAACAACTGCAATAGGTATCTAATACTAAAATGATTAACTAGCATGGGAACATAAAACATCTCACAAACGTACTGTAATATATTAAGAACAGATAAGTTCAGATGAAGAACTATTAGACAGTTCCAAAAACAACCAAATTATACTGTAAGAATTATACACTGTTTATTAGGTTGGATCTGGATAACTGTATTATGGAGCACAACCTGTGCTATTTGATAGTAAGAGTTTAGGCTAATGAAGCATAATACCTGTTTGATTGTAATGCATCCAGTTCAGCATGATCTCAGGAGCTCTGTACCACCTGGTTGCTACATATCCTGTCATTTCATCATCTGTATGCCGTGCCAACCCAAAATCCAAAATCTGAAAAAATAAGAAAAACAGACTTATATTGACACAATTAAAAAAGAATGTGATCAAGAGAAGACAAAAAATGAGGGTGAGACAGAAGGAGACCACTTCTTTTCTAGCAAGCTACACTAGGATGAAGTCTGAGATTAAGCAGGCAGACAGAAATGAAAATTTTAAAATGCAACAGATATCAAGGATTTATAATACATCTGAGACAGTGCATGCATAAGAACAGTAACACTATATCACATTAACATGATTCAAAAATGATTAAGTTATACCCAGAAGAACATTATGGACATATATACTGTACACAGGTACCTACACTTCACTATCAAAGTCTTGACCAATAAGATTAAAAATGCTTAATTTCCATAAACAATGTGGAATACTAATTCCAAGTTACCTTCAACTCACAGTCTTCATTCACAGCTAGGTTACTAGGTTTTAAATCCTAAAATAAAAGAGAGAAAAAGAGAAAAAGAGAATCAGCCCTCATATTAAAATAGCTGTTCAAAACCAAGTTATTAAATACAGTCACATCTTATTCGTAATAATTTTTATAACTTGTACTGTATTGTATAACAGCAACAAATGTTATACAAAAATGTATAAGATTATCCATAAAAATACAATATTGCATTTACTATAAAAATTTACCAGACAGACTGCCTTTTAACAGAGAAAATGAGTGAGAAAGGTGAGTTGAATCAATACTGTAACAAAGTTGGATGTATAATGTCTTCCTTTATATGGATGTTTAATTATTTTTATTTATAAAATTTCAATATTTTGTCTTCCAGAAGAACTATACTATATACTATAAATAGTGTATGTTTTAATAATTCAATAATACTTACTCTGTGTATTATATCAGCAGAATGGATATACTAAAAGATAAAAGTTTTAACATTAGATTTAGGGCAATATTTTCAATTTACTTATGAAAAAAAATATGTTTTTCCTACCCCATTTAATACAGCATTCATGATAAAGTAATTGTACTTTTTTTTGGCCTGCTCTCAGCTTCTTTCTATAGGAAAGCAAATATCTGCAACTAGAAATTTTTAAAAATGCCTATATGAAAAACAATACAGTGATCCCTCATTTTTCGCAGGGGTTACGTTCCAAAAAGAACCCGTGATAGGCGAAATCCGTGAGGTAGTAACCTTTATTTTTTTTACAATTATTATACAATGAAATACTCCATAACAACAACCTGGTGGCGTTCACAGCGCGGGGCTTCCCCTGCCTGCTTCTCCCGCCCGCCTCTACGCCGGCATCTGCATTCTTTTGCCCTCTGCGCAAGCAGAACGCTTTGCACATGCGCAGAGGGCAAAAGAACGCAGATGCCGACATCCAGGAGAGACTGTTTAGCCAATCAGAATGCAGAACACAATGCACGATGCAAATCCGTGAAGCAGCGAGACCATGAAAGGTGAACCGCGATGTAGCGAGGGATCACTGTAATGTAATGTAAGATTTTTATTCTTTAGATATACTCCTTTCTTGTTACATTTATATCTATGTGCAAAGTGTCTTGGAATCTGAGCGATTAGATAATCTCATCACAAATTACACCATAAAATTTTAAGGGAATGTCTGGCAGTTTCGATAGATTTCAATAAAATGAAAGTTGATTAAAGATATGCTAACTAACCCTGTCTATATACGTTTAGGAGAGTCAAATTCTCGTAATCCAATTCCACTTTAATGTAGTTGTTAGTGTTTGTGTTTTGGAGTTATCATAACTAGTACTAAACCAAACTAGAAACTGAGAGACTGTGAGTTCTGGTCCTATCTTAGACACAAAGGTGACTGGGCCTGTCACTCTCTTTCAGCCCTAGAAAAGAGACAATGGCAAATTCTCCTGAAAAGATGCCCAGAAACAAAACAAAACAAAAAACCTGCAGGGACTTGTCCAGGCAGTCACCAGGAATTAAACCAGACTCAAAAATACCCAAAAATAAAAAGTTGCTGAGATGAGCAAATTAGTTATGATTTATTTGGCTGATTTATTTTGTTGTCACTCCATATTTTTTCATTAGTTTCTAGTTTCAAAAAAAAACAAACCAAAAAAACCCCTACAAATGGGCAAAGTCAAGATTTATCCAAATACAAAGCATGTTTAAAATGTGCCTCAATTTGTAAACCAAAATCAAAACATATTTTCAATTTGTCCCCCATTGTACAATAGGAAAACATGTTTTCTTCTAGGACTGCCCAAAACAAAGAGTTGAATTTTGGCTTTGCATAATGTAGTTCAACTAGGCCACTTTTTCTCTGCGCCAATACAGGACATTTCCCAACTCTGTGTTTCCTTCCTGGAGTGAGTGCAGTCAAACAGGAATCACATGACGGGCAGTGTCAATAAAAAAAATGTAGACAATATTTTCTGAACTCATTTTATAGGAGGTTAGGGGGAAAAACTACGTTCCTGAATTTAATAAAATGGTTGAGAAAATATTACTACTGGCTACATTATAAAATTATATTTTTCATGCCTGTTGGAGATCTTTCCTATCTTTGTCTAGATGACAAAGGGGAGAGGGAGGGGGAGACAGTACTTTACAATGTTATCTACAGCATGATCTCTTTGAGCATTTGCGTAGTATTGCAAACAGTTGAAAGGATTAGGTGAAGACTTTTTTATACCCCCTTCCTTCAAGTGTCAAAAACAGTCTCCTCTTCTTCATATCTAATAAAAATACAGCACATGCAGTACAAGCAAATGAAAAAATGCCATGCACTAAGAACATTAATGCCTCTGAATATAATGCAGAGCCAATTCAAATTCAATTGTGCAAGAAGCAGAGCTACTTCAATAGTTGTGCAACAGCATTTTTGCTTCCATCCCAGATTTCAGAAAGGACAAATGTTCTTCAAATCTATTTAAAAGGAAATCACTCTATATAATTCAGAAGAACAAAAATGCAATAACTGCCTTTGCCTGAATACATTATTTGCCTCTATAGTTCTCTTTAAAAGAGAAAGTAAGTGTACAGAGGAGTTACTATGCTTATAAAACTGGAAATACCTTCAAACCCCTAAGAATTTGATAGATGAGAAACTGTACATGGTCATCTGTGAGTTTCTGACATTTTACAATATTGTTCAAATCCGCTCCCATAAGATGGGTTACAAGGTATCTGGAAAACAGAAGTCAAACCAAAATGTTACTTCTTTATAAGACACCTGAACACATATGAAAACTCTACCTGTGCAAAAATATCCAGAAGAATGCTCCATAGAAATCATTGACTTGAGTGAACTATCTTTCTTTGAAGTATTAAAGCAGTCATGTCTTTCTTGAAAGACTGTCTCCAGTTGTTTGCATTTACATGCACAAGCAATACTTTCCATGGAACTGTACGCAAAGAAAAGCAGTTGCATGTGCACACGTAAGCACAGACAACCTGAAACAACCTTCAAAGCGGACTTGAAGCCTTCCAGAGAACACGACTGCTTTAATATTTGAGAAGGGAAGTTTTGCCTGTTAACTTTCTTTGCAAAGCATCCCTTTCTAATGCTTTGCCACAACTCAATCCAGCATTTCTGAGATTAAAGAAACCTAAGCAGAGCCACTTAAAATCATTAATTATAAATAGCTTGTGTGGTATAATCCAAGATATGTAACCATGTTTACATATCTACTAATCACCATCTTACAGTAAAGTGTACCCTTCATTAGTTGAACTACAAATTCTCTGACATCAGTGGCAAAAGTTGATGTACACAAAATTAGTTTTGTCAAATTCCAACTCAGTATACTCAGAAAATGGTTATGGAGATTCTCAGTCATCCAAGTCATGGTTGTCCCAAAGATGTTTTTTCAAAGAGGCAACTGGACTTTCTGGTTTTTCTTTGAAGATGTTTTGCTTCTCCTCCAAGAAGCTTCTTCAGCTCTGAAAAGTTAACTTTATCTCAATTTTTTTCACAGAGAGAACTTTATTTTACAGAAATATAATTTTTGATGTATTTTGTAAGTACATAATCAGCACCATTATCCACTTAATAAAAAATGAGATTTGTGCATCTATAAAATTGTATTTAAAGAATTTTGTGTATGTTTTATTATTTGGGACATACAGTATATCTAAAATATTCTAGATTATTTCTTTCAAATGGAAACAGGATAATAAAAAGAAAGGCTGTTTCATATAGGTTCTGGCTTGTAGTTTATGTGAGAAGATAAAGATATCTAATGACTCTCTCCCTCTGTGTTCACATAACTTTTATTATCAACCAACCCATCCACTCACTGCAGCCATAATAAACCACTTCCCAGAGAAATTATAATAAGAGAACAAGATTTTTCAGAAGTTAGTTGTTCTTCCTAACAATGAATTAAGGAGATCTTTACAATGATTCCGTTTTTCGATTTCTCTGAAGAAACGTAAAAAGGTTGTATAGTACAGGCTATATGAAACATTTAGTCATACTAGTAGCTATTAACAAAATCCATCTAAATGAACTTATTAAAACAGGAAGTCTGTCTCAACATGCCTATGAAAACTGTTACATACAAGTTTTACAAGTTTTAAACCCAGCTCTCTAAAATGTTAGCCACTTCATAATCTACTATCTCTCATCATACAGCTACAAGTACATGAGTTCTTTAATGCAAAATAATGATGGAACAGACAAGCCTTAAAATTCAACAATAAAACCAAGGAACTTTATTCTTCCCTGTTATCAGACATTCAAAATATTTTGCTTAGCTTTTCTTTTTCTAAGTCCTCCCTGCCCCCACCTTTTCCCAGAAAGAAAAGTCATCAGTTCTGCTTCAGAAAGTAAATATTTTTGCCAACACCTGTTATTTGAATTATAAAACCTCAACTTCAAAATGCTATACAATGTAAACAAGGAGATACAAAGCTCAATAAGTTGACGAGAGGGTGGGGGGCAGGGAGAGGGAGGGAGAGAAAGATAAAGAGAAATATGATGGCATACAAATGGAGATCTTCACAAAATTCTGCACGGTTATTCAAATACTTAAAATCAATTTATGTACCGTATGAGATAGCTTAGAAACTATTGTTACCACATGTACAGCAGTTTCTAGTATTTTATCTACCTTTTGACATGAATATATTTAGCAAATTATATATTCTATGATCCTGATAAATAATGACTGGGTGCAACACATCATATTAAGTTATGACTTTGGGAGAAGAAGCCACAAATTCTAGGGAGTTTGAACATGTAGGCTAAAGTTGCTGCCTGAACCTCTCTTCCTCTGTTTGGTGAGAGACAGGTGCCTGTCCAGTAGAGTGGGAATGTTGTCTATCAGGGCTTTAGCATCGTCCTGCAGGACTCCAGCCAAGGTAAACACACTGTGGGCATGTGGGGTTGGGCCATTTTTTACAACCTGGTTAGAGGACCTGGAGTGTGATCTTGCAGGCTTCAAGCCTGGGCCCCATGCTCCAAGATATATCACTGTGCAAGGTAGGTACAACCAGAGCATGGTCTTATATGCGCCGAATGGGCCAAATGCAGGGATCAGATGTTATGTGGTTGTTGAGGTTGAGCCACAGGCAAGTTTATATGGTAGAAGGGGAATAACAGTAGGTATCTTGAAGATGGGGTGCAGATTTCTAGGGTTGTGTGTGAGTGGACAGACTTATACTTCTGACTGAAAAGCATCGTTTTGCACTTGATTCTTTGGCTGTTTGTTTTGAATGAACAGGTTTTGTTTCGTAAGGTTGCAGAGTTCCATTTTTGTCCTTTCGGGTATCTAGATTACAATTTTATTATTAAGGACGAGTGATGTATTTTTTTCATGACTAGTCCTGGCCCAAATAAAATCATTGCTTTGGGTTGGAGGAGCCAACATGAGCTTATTTATCTTTTGAGGGGGAGGGAGGGAGGAGACAATACCATTAGTTTGAGAACTTCTGCAAGAAACTATAAACCATAATTCACAAACTACAATAGCTGAGTTTAAGCAACACATAAAACAAAATCAAACAAAGTATATCAGTGACTCAGGCCACCTTATCTATGATTTTACCGTTTCCTCAGAGAACATATAATGTGAAGCAGTCCTTATGTTATTTTTCATTCCAAATGCAAGATTTTTTCAATGCTCACACACTTCTACAGCAACAAAACTGAAGCAGGTATAGAACTTAAAACTATTCATGTCCTTAGATGCATACTCACTCACATTTGCCCCATTAACTCTCCTCACAGGCAAAGAAGTTTTCACCAAGACTACAAATTTAATTCGATATAAAGGCTATAAATTTTGGATTAGTGTTTTTAAAAATATAAAGTATATGTTACAAAGTTTTGAACTGTTGCTTACACATCATTGAACTCTTCAAATGACTTCGCAGGTGAGAATACATCTAGAAGTCCAATAACCTGTAAAGGGGGAAAAGATATTCCTAAGTAAGCATATACATTAACCCATTTTTTTCCAATCCATTTCCCCAACTGAAGTATATTTATTATCCTAATCCAGAGTGCCTGCTATGTAAATACATGATTTAAAACATCAAATCATGTTTTAGTTTCATTGTTATATTGTTGCCATGTTTTTTATATATCGATTTGTACTAAAAAAAGAGAGGCTACTTTGTAGTAAAGCAACTAAAGAGCAATTTTATATTTGGGTAGAACTTCTACTGGCACCCAAGATACATTTCAAAATAATAATAATGATGATGATGATGATGATGATGATGATGATGATGATGATGATGATGATGTATGGAGATGTACTGACAAACTCCAGTGAAGGACAGTTCACTACATTTTACACAATATGGTGACTTTGCGGTGACCTATCCAACTTGCATTAGATATGACTGCATTAGCCTTAAGGCACTAAAATCAGTGCATTGGGATGTTACAGATCTAGCTCTGAAGATCTAAATCAGCAGTGCTTAGATCCATCTACATGCCGTCTCTATAAAAATGGCTTATTTGTTGGAAATGGCGCAACAAAGAAAAATGTTACCATATGTGATATATGTACAAAAAGATCAAAAGTGCTGGAAACAGATTTATCAAAATATACTGAAAATGCTGAAAATAAAAATTGAATCAAAACCACAAATATTTTATTAAGTATGATTCAGAGAATTATACTGAAATGCATCATAAATGATTATGCTGACAGTGGCAAGAAATCAGTCTGGCACAATATTGCCAACAATACAAAACTGAAAGATTAAAATTGGAGAATGGCGTAGGTGGCATTTTTATAGTTTTTTTTTTCCAAATAACAGCAGTTACTTCCAGTTTTTAGCAAACCAATGCTTCAGTTAATGACCATGGCATTCACTTAATGACCAATACTTTTACTTAACAATCCCCAAAATGTCATAAAACCGGTTGCTCACGTGACTGACCTGTTTTAGGCTTTTATGATCATAACGGGCAGGTTCCACTACGGTTGTAACTCGAGGACTACCAGTACCTGGGACTGGAATTTTAGCTAAGCAATGCAATTGTGAATCGCAACATCATGTAACCACATTGCTTAGCAACAGCAATCTTGGCAAAGTTCAAATTTTTTTTGCAGAACCATGCTAAAGAAAACTAATGTAGACATCCTGGGGCTTGCTATAACTCATCACTATCATGCTAAATATACTATGATTACTGATCGTTGCTATTAATTGCATTTAATAAAACCAATATTATACAAGTAGTCCTCGACTTATGACCGGATGTTCAGAGACAGTTTGAAATTATGACCCCAGACCCTGAAAAAGGTACTTACAACCCAGATTCAAGGATCTCATGGCCAACCTCCCTGCAGTCATATGGCTGCGTTTTGGGCACTTGAGCCAATATGATGCAAAAAACCTGAAATGAATGACTTTGGGGGAAACATATATTAGGAGATAGCTAGTTATATTAGGAGACTGGCTTTTTGAAAGAATTTTCTAAATTTATGGGAATTTTAATTACTGTGGGCCAAACATTTTAAGAAAAAATGTAAGTGCTAGACGCAGAGGTCTTCAAACTTGGCAAGTTTAAGACTTGTGGACTTCAACTCCTAGAATTCTGGAAGTTGAAGTCCACAAGTCTTAAAGTTGCCAAATTTGGGGACCCCTGTGCTAGAGCTATGTCATGCTTCTTTGATTTGGAAAAGGGGCTTAGGAACGTGCAGAAGTGTGAACACTAGCTTGTGACCCTAAAGCAGTTCATCTCTTTCCAGGACCACATATGCCAAATTATGGAGGCTTCTCTTACAATCATAATGACAGTGAATTTCCACTCCCACATGTTTTGTAGCGATTCTTCTGAAGTGTTCACAGTTGTAATAGCCATCCATCCATCGATCCAATATCCAATCCACATGAATATCCAATCCAACTTACATGTGAAAACTTTTCACTGACATCAGTAGTAGTATTAAAAAAGCAATGGACTTTTACTGGAAGACCTTCCTAAATATTCAATGTCAACAATAAAAATCAAGGTAGGCCTGTCCTTAATGAGCAATCAAAAATAAATATATGGGCAAATATAGCCTTTTAAAGCTTAATGTTTTGTCAGTTACATCAATATATTTCAGTAATAATTTCTTCACACGCAATTACAGTTACAAACTACCAGTCTTTACTATGGTACATTCAGTGCTCTGACATTATGTGCAGAAAAATGAAACCTGATAGTCCTTGAATAATAGCAATAACATTTAAGACTTTACAGCATTCTCTAAGTGGGTTACAGTCAGCATATTGACCCCAACAATATGGTTCCTCTTACTGACCTTGGAAGGAGGGAAGGCTGAGTCAACTTTCTAGCAGTGGGCAAAGTCAGCCTGCAATACTGCATACTAACCACTGGGCCACTATGGCTCAGTATAAAAAATGTATTATTTAGAAACAAGGCGCAATGCAACAGGAACTATAGTTTGAACTGAGTTGGCAATCTGATCATACAGGCTCATCTGCATAATTTTGTTGTATTGGTCTTCCTAGCATTTAAAGGGAAACTAGGAGGTGCTTTTATAGAACAACTTTTCCACACTTTCATTATTTACTAATATATCTGAAGAAGTATTTTGATTAAAAGCTGTACTGTACTTCAAAAATCTCCATTAATTCAATCCTCAATACTGCAGGCTTTACTCGAATTAAATTTGTGTAGGATAGATCTATTTATTAAATATTGTGAACTTTGCATAAAATGACAGGCGTAATCATTTGATTTATGCAGCTGCTTATTTTATATCAGTGGCTCTAGAAATGAACAAGGAATTAAAACCAAAGAAGCAATACTAATTGCAAAAAACAAAAAATAAACACCTTCAAACAATAAAATGAAATGTGCCTAGAGGTCTTTTAAAAAATCAACTAAATTCTAATCAAACAAGATAAGAACTAACAACTCATCTGACAGGGTTGCTTAACCTGGACATCAACTGCACTAGAGGAAGAAATGTTTTTGCAATGTTGCATTCCAGAAATACAGAGAAGCTATGAAGCATTTCACAACAGGCTCCAGAACTGCAGATTGCAGAATTAACAGTTATATTATTTCCTCAAATTTGACTATGCTGTTAGTTAATAGGAGAATACTACACTACTATATCCCTCCACTGTCATTCTTTGCTTGAAGACTGACGTCATTTTCATTTCATTATGGCTGACATGTAAACTGCCAAATGCAAACTCATGGATTGCAGTGTTCAGTTCCAATGTGTGAAAGGTGCTTTGGATTCAGCACGATCATATTTGTTGTACCTGTGAGTGGCCCTGTAAAGAAATCTTTCAAAAAGTAGTTCTGCATGACCATGAACAACCCCTTTCCTGCTCAGAGACTTCACTCGTAAAGTGAACCAGAGTTAACAAACCGTTCATACTCAACTTGACTCTGAAACCAAATACAATTATGATTTGTGACAAACTCACATTTTCATGTTTCATATGTTTAAGCAGTCGCAGTTCGCGGTAGGTCCTTTTGGCATGTATGATAGACTGAAATGGTCTGGACAATTTCTTCACTGCCACACGGAGGCCAGTTTTAGCATCAAAGGCAGAGCTATAAAAGCATTTTAAAAAAGCATTAATGGTGTAATCAGTGTTAGCATTTTATTATGAAAAGATTATCATTTATCTTATTCTTTTGAGAGAATGTAGCTAACTTTTGTAACTTAGAATATGAGCTCCAAAAGAAGTTGAAATTTTAGATTGAATAACTAAACTCAGAAATATCTAGGCACTGTTTTTTTTCAGACACTTGGAAGCGGTAAAATGTTGAAATTTTATTGCCATGGTTTCTGATCTAATCAGATTGACAGACAACACTAAAGAGATACTGTATACTCATTTCCACATATTAAAAAAATCCAGACCATATTTCTGTAATTGTTATTAAATAGCAAACAAGTGCAAAATGAACAAAGAACCATCAGATCTGAAGATGAAATAGATATTGTATATCTGACTACACCAACAGTAAGACATAATTTGACTGTATTTGAATAGAAAAAGCATTTGTCAGAATAAAATTATTTCAGTACATAATTTCATTATAGCAAGCCAATGCAGGCAATAAATAGCTCAAATTTCTGTCCGTTTTCTGTTAAAATGTATTCTAAAACTAATGTACCCATATCATTTTAGCTTGAAATTGAATGGAAAATCTTTTTTCACTCTTCTCCAGAGTCAGCCATGCCTGCGCTAAATTTGAAAATTGCTTATGTGTTATTAACTACACTGAACTGAACATAAATAGAGACATTCCCACAATGGATACCCAATTATTTAAGGCTGGCAGGTGTTCTTGCAAAATGTCTGCAATGTCTGTATTGGCACAGGAAGAACTGATGTCATACACCACTAATTGACTTGATTCCTCATCATGCCAAACTAGTCCCAAGGAAAGATCTATATCTAATTATCTTCTCCTCTTCCTTTATATAAGCAGGTGGGCAGTTTTTATTCTAATTTCCTAAGAATACTTTTGAGGCCTAATATGAATCCTAGATGCAAATATCCAGTTAGACAAAAAATTATAAATGCCTGATATTTTGCTCTATCAATTTACCAGGAATGCAAAACCTACCATGACCCTTCTGGGTCATTGTCAAACTGGCCATCCCTGGAATAGTTTACCAGAAGATAATTGTCTGAAAACAGAAATGTTTCTGATCTTGCAGACATGGTGGTTCATGGTTCAGCGTCTTCTAGAACACCAGAAACCAGATCTAGTTTGGAAGATTAACTTCTGGAAAATTGCCAATTTTTTCTCAGATTTGTGGCCCTGGCAAGTTTAAAAAGTTCCAGTAAGCAGGCAGTCTAGTGGGCATCAAAGTGCAATACGCAAATAGAAGTATGCATGTGGGTGTCTTTTGTGCAATAGCCAGATGATCTACTCAATGTATATTTATTTATTAAATTTGTTTGCCACCCATCTCGCTGCAAAGTGACTTGCAGGTGTATGGACTGCATTTATATGACCTGGCTACAATGAAATTGGATTTACTGCAAATGAATCCAATAATTTCTTCCTCTGGCTATTGTTTCAGATTCTTACAACAATCTTACATGAACAGATACCTTGGATGCTAGCCTGGATTCTTCAACCTATCTATATCGTTGAATTAAAATTAACTGGTCACATTATATACTGAATGTAGTGGATAAATCCTTAATCTTGACGCTAAAATATTTGCAAAGTCACTGTTTTACATCAGGCAAAAGGAAATATAGTACTCCAGATGCCTCTTAATGCTTAGCACTCTTATAATATTTGTTCAAGTATAATTCTGGCAAACTAAAACAAAGAAGAATTTAGTCTACTATCAGGAACTTCTCTTAACGTGTGCAATGAATACACCGTAAAATATTTTAGATGACTTAGAAGTGCTCATCACCATATGCTCCAAAATTACTAACTGCAAGAATCCTTGGGTGCTCTGCGCTATAAAGATAATGGGTGACTTCATGGATGCGTCCATGCAACTTTCATGGCACTAGAAAAGTGCTTTTAAAATTCCAGATATGTACATCAGTCCACCAAGACTGAAGTTCTGAATTATGGCTACTAGAAAAGGACTCACAGGGCTCAACTCCAAACTTTAGTTTGAATTATTTCGAGATATGAAGGTAAAAGCCCTTTGAAGAATGAAAAGAATCAGAGGGGAAAAAGTATTTCCTTCAACAGTAATGCCCCATCCTCATGTCAAGAATCATACATTGGATAGGTGGGGAATTGATTAAGCCAATACCATCTCACAACAAGGTCCCTTTTTGCTGCCTTGAAACACAAACTACCAAATTGTTAGAAGAATCCACAAAAATATTCTGTTTTATCCTCAGCCTGAATGTCTATGGAGATTCTCAGTCATCCAAGTCTTGGTTGGCCCAAAGGTGCTTTTTCAAGAAACAACTGAACTTTGTTTTTCTTTGAAGATGTTTCGCTTCTCATCCAAGAAGTTTCTTCAGCTCTGACTGGATTCCCCACCATCCAGAGCTGGAGAAGCTTCTTGGATGAGAAGTGAAACGTCTTCAAAGAAAAACAAGAAAGTCCAGTTGCCTCTTGAAAAAGCAACTTTGAGTTTATCCTGAGCCCTTAAAATGAATGTTCTTGTCAGCTTAAAACAGGAACTTGTAGAACAATTTATACCTGGAGGTATATAGAGAATGAGACTTTTTCTCCTTTCTAGTTCGATTGAGACCACATAACGCACCACAATTTCTAATGCTAGAAGCATTCGCTGAAATAGTTATATTATCCTGAAAAACTATAATATGGTTCTCAAGATGGAACACAGTACAGGTAGTTCTCAACTTACAATCATTCGTTTAGTGACTGAAGTTACAACAGCATTGAAAAAAGTGACTTACAACCATTTTTCACGCTTATGACCATCACAGCATCTCCAAGATCATGTGATGAAAAGTAGGGCTCTTGGCAACTGCATGTATCTACCATGGTTGCAGGATCCTGAGGTCATGTGATCATCATTTGTGACCTTCCCAGCCAGTCAAGCAAAGTCAATGGGAGAAGCCAGATTCACTTAATGACCATATGATTCACTTAACAATCCTGGCAAAAAGGTAGTAAAAGTGGCCATGACTCACTTAAAGCAGCCCTGCTTAACAACAGAAATTTTGGTCTCAATTACGGTCATAAGTCTAGGACTACCTTAAATGTATAGTAAAAGAACAATGAGAATCTTTAGATTAAGTGAATATCCAGACATAGTTAAATATTTCCCTGCCTTAAGCTGTTTGGAGGAAAGGGGGAGAATATAACTATTTAAAACTTTGGAGCTCGCCACAGTATAACAGAACTACATTGGTTTCTCAAGGAAGTCACACTATATCCTATTCATATTTACCTGAAACTGAATCCCATTGAATGCCTTATTTTTGAATAAGGAGTAGGAACTAAAATCTAAGTCTAACTTAAATCTTTGAGGCTACACCATAAAATACAATGCTAAGTTAGGAAATTTAACAATCATCTGTATGAATTTAAAATATACGGTTTTTCTCATGTGATGAAATATATAAATGGTATATAAATGATGTCTCAGATTCTCAAAACTAGGAGTATAACATAAATAATCTATTTTCTAGAGAGAAAGAAAACTTGGGTGCTAAACCTTTAAAAACTGAACTACATTTTTACAAATATAAAAATATGCTGACTCTCTGTACATCTTTCCATGACTATAACATACGTAGTGTTTTTAGATTGGCTGAAATAAATCTTTAAAAATTTACATAAACAAACTCTTAAAAATATACTAAGCACATTTTGTTGCCAAAAAAGCATGTCCAAACTGAATTTGAAATGGCTATATAAAACTTTGTATTAAGAAACTAATAACTTTGTGCCTTTATTTGAAATATTTGAAACGATAGATTGAACAAAAATATTCATAGACCCAAGTAGAGTCAGTGGGCATGTACATTTATTTTACAAAAACATAATTTAATGTAATGCATCTTAATATTATTCCAATGTCCTTTCGGTAGAATAAAGGTAGTCCTCGACTTGCAACAGTTGACCGTTCCAATTTATAACAGCACTGAAAAAAGTGACTTATGACCGTTTCTCACACTTAAGACTATTGCAGCATCCCCCATGGTCATGTGATCAAAATTCAGACCCTTGGCAACTGATTCGTATTTATGACAGTTGCAGTGTTCAGGGTCATGTGATCCTTTTTGCAACCTTCTGACAAGCAGAGTCAATGTGGAAGCCAGATTCACTTAACAAATGTGTTGCTTGCTTAACAACTGTAGTGAGTCACTTAACAACTGTGGCAAAATAGGTTATAAAATGGGGCAAAATTCACTTAACTGTCTCTCGCTTAGCAACAGAAATCTTGGGCTCAGTTGTGGTTGCAAGTCGAGGACTACCTGTATATGATGCATTTTGAATAATGGTATTTCAATGTTTGACTCCTGGCACAATGTTATCTGGGAGGTTCAGTGCTGAATTTCAGTAATGTACAGCATTTAGAGAAGCCATAAGAGACCAATACAGTATGAACTAAAAGCACTGTTATGTCTATTGACTAATCCTACTGCATTTGTTAAGCAATGTATTTGTCAAGAGTACTTTACTTCCTTCTGATTTTTTTAATCAGAAAAAAAGGAAAGATTTACCAGCATAACTGACTTTTAATGGTGGTTTTTTTATATTCTAATGTAAGAATATTCAGGCATGCTGTACAAAGCAATACCAGCCCCTAGCAGCATTTGTTATTTACTTAAGCTCCACAAATATTTGTGGAAAATAAAAATACTGTCTCATCTGGAATGTATCCCTTCTACACATTACAAAAAGTTGGTGTGGCAGAGTGAATCTATAGAATCTATAAGCTATTCCAATAAAATATTATGACTAGAGGCAGTACTCATTATAACCATTTTTAAGATGCCTACAATGTTAGCAAAAATCTATGTATTTCCACAAAAGCAAAAGGGTAGGCTGCCTCTGCTTTATTTACTGTCTAACTTAACATAACGTAGGTGTTATTTATAGTGATTTGTCATTGAATCTGGTTTCCTTGAATCTTCTTTCTCCATGAGGCATAACTACTGTATAATATTCTTGTTATACTAATGCACATCAGAAAATACACTGCAAAACGTCCTTAGGAGAAACATTACAACTTCCTCTTCTAATTTACATTACTCCTTTTCAACTATTTTACAATGCCTTTATGCTCAGCCTATACAACCCACAGCTTCTTCTATTTACAAGAGTTTTCTGAAGTATGCTAACTTTATTTAAGAAAGTGCTATTCATACTCTCAGAAAATTCAGTTTGGTAATGTTGAAATTCAAATCCATGAAGCCTTAGGTCAGTCCTGGTCAGCCTAACATACTCATAATCTTTGTAAGAAGAAAAACAATGGGAGAACAGAAAGGGTATCTGCTGCCCAGAGCTTTTTTCAGGATAGAGATGAAAGCAATAGATTTGGCTGGGTAACTCTCTTGTCATGCAGGGCTGAAGTCACTGCTTTATTGATGTAGGCCCAACAGAAAACAACATCACCCTAACAAGAAACAATTTTTGCCTGAAGTCATCAAGGCACTCACGCTTTTTCCTCAAAGCCACATCTCTGTCTAAGACAACCTGCCCAGCAATTCCAAACTGAAACTGGGAGAAGAAGAATTAAGCAATTCCTCTCTCCCAAAGCCTATCATTTAGGCACCAGAAAAGCAAGATAGTTTATGCATATTTGTTAAACTTTTATCTGGCCTTTCCTCCAGCTCAAGGCAGAGTACAAAACGCTCAATTTGTCATCGTCGTCGTCCCCCATTAACCCCGGGAAGTAAACTGGGCCAAAAGAGCAACAGGAAGAAAAGTGCAAAATTGGCCAACGAGCTTCCATGGGTGGGTGGGTTCGGTTTGCACTTGGTTTCCCTGGGTCCTAGTCCAACAGGCTAACTATCTACCAGATTGGTTGCTCAGAACAAAATAAGTGGAAAGCGTCCACAAGGGAAAACGAGACTGACAGGACAATGTGATGGTAGAATAAAGCATAGGACGACAGCATAAATCTACACACCCGGACTTAGCATAACAGAACAGCCCAAACCAGTTCCTTCTGATACCGCAATTTGAACAAACCTTCTTTTGGGGTGGGGAGATGAAAGCATGCTAAGACCAACCATCCCGAGAGGTGTTTTTTTAATAAAACAAACTGCCAAGGAATAGGGTCCCCACCGGGGTGACAGGCCCCGGTGACAATGCGGACAACTGCATGCCGGGCGACGCTGCAAAGATGCGCGTTCCGCCCTTTGGATGCAGCGCAGACGGCGACGTTTCCTCCTTTTTCCTGGAATGATTGCAACTCACCAGACGGAGCCGTAAGCTCCAGAACCCACCGGCGAGAGGTTCTGGTAACGCTCGGGCACCTCCCAGATCGTCTTGTTCAGCTCTTGCCGGTAGAACTTGGGCCGCTCCTGGGTCATCTCGACCCCCAAGTCCGCCCCACCCAGCGGGGCCGGGAGGGAGGAGACCCTCGAACCGGGGACCTCGGCTCCTCCCCCTGCAGCGAAAGGGAGTTTCCCGCGCGGAGGGAGGAGGTGGGAAAGTCGCCCGCGTCTAGCTGCAACTTCGGCCGCTTGGCCGCGGCTCGCCCCGAGCTCCTTGCACCGCTGCAGCCCTTCCTCGGGAGGAAAGGAGGAGGACCGCTGCAGGAACAGTGGCCGGAGCGGGGGGGGGACACCGCAAGCGCTCACTTCTCCAGGCTGCCCAATCCCTGACGGGAAAGGCCACCTAGGGAGCACGCAAGGTCTCTAAGGAGACCGGAGCTGGTTTAAGAGTCGAGCGGGCACCCAAGCAATGACGAAGTCACGCCAGTCTGACTTCTCCGAACCTCTTCCTAGATCCTCGACCAATCGATCGCAGAGGTATCGCGAGATCTACGGCTCGGAATCGCTAGAGGCAATGCCCCAATATGGAACCTGGTTCTTGCGGCCTATACGAGCGCAGCCCTCTAGGATGGTCTCGCGAGATCTAGGCGGAGAAAGGGAGAGAAACGGAGGAAGGCGGAGTTTGAGGCAATCCTAGGAGTTGCCTTCCTGGGGGGGGGGGGGGTTAGTTTGACAGCGGGAGCCCGTTTTTATATCTTGCTTTTCCTCCCCGTTGCTATATGGGAAAGGCTGCAGCTCGGAGCTTTTAGGCGAAGAAGCGCCGTAATTTCATTGCGACATGTCTAAGGCAGCCTCTTTGATTTAGCGATTAACGTGAATTCCTGTAATGAAAAGTGCTTTTTTTAAAGCTCGTTTTTGCTTAACCAGCCTAAATGCCTATTCAGGCATTTGGTTGTCCCAAAGGTGCTTTTTCAAGAGGCAAGTGGACTTTCTGGTTTTCTTTGAAGACGTTTCGCTTCTCATCCAAGAAGCTTCCTCAGTTTAACCAGCCTAAATTACTGGACCTGCTGGATTTCCGTTTATTTTAAATCCAATTTGCTTTACTCCACAACAGTGTTGTCCAGCCTTATTCAAGAAATCAAAAGCGCCCACCCTGCTTCGTTTCCTTGTACTGACCCAGTGTTGATGCCATATATTCACCCGTATGCAGAATCGAGTTGGTGTTTTGCTGGTTTGCCCATCTTCTCCTACTCTTGGCAAATGGGCAACTTACTAACAGGCACTGCTCGTTTCCGTCTCCCCCACCCCCAGGAACAGGATCTGTAAGGGGAATCACGCTTTATACATTATATTACCTTCAACTTATTTGTTAAATGTACACAGCCACCCATCTCACACAGTGACCTACAAGAGGGAGACCTACAAGAATAAAAAAGTACCAAAAATCCATTTAAAATGTAGAGGACATATCAGATATTAGATGCCGCTCTGCGGAAAGATACTTCTTGAAGAATGCGAAAATAACACAACCCTAAATCTCACGTTAAAAGTCGATCCCCAAACACATCAGGAACGCCTCTAACAGCCGTCTCAAAACGGCTCGCAATTCTGCAGCAGTTTCGGACGCTGCGACCTGCCACGCCACCTGCTGATGGATAGGGACCCATCAGAAACCAGTTGCCGGAACAATCGCTCGGATTGGGACCCCGAAAGGCGTTCTTGCCCCTTTGAATCTCATGTCGGCTGTGCCTATGACTTGAAACTTCGCCCGCAAGCAGAATTGACGGCGGATACGTCACAATTCTCTGTCTAGCGACGGCACCTCACTACCGCACGCCAGGCGGAGTTTTTAACCCTTGCCCCGCTCTCTGACCCCGCCAAATCTTGCGAAAACCGAAAGGGAAAACAGCGGGCTGCGGAGGGGGAAGCGCATGCGCTCCGCCCATGGGACAGGGGGAGGCGGCCGAGGAGCCTAACGCGCGGCTTCGCCCTCCCATGCAGAGGAGGAGGGGGCGGTGCCGTACGCGCTTGGAAGAGCCGGGGGGCGTGGCTTTCCTTAGTAGTCCCAGCTCGGAAGGAAGTGACAGCAGCGGCGCCGAAGAAATTTGGTGGCGCGCACAACGGCGCGCGAAGATACCGGCCGTACGCACGCGCCGGCCGGCCCGCCCACGCCCGGCGCAGGCGCAAAGAACATCTTTAGAGCGCACGCGCGGGAGCTCAGAGGGGCTGCCGTCGCTGGCCGCCATGGAACGGAAAGGTGAGCGCGTTGGGCTTTTTTTTTCTCCCTCCGGTTTCCCCTCCCCTTTGCTTAATTCGCCTCAGGTAGAGGTTGCTCTTCTTGGTCCTCCTTTAATTTGAATTCAACCTGCTGCTCTGATCTAAATAATCTGGGTTCTGGGTTCTTTTTAGGATACTAAATATATATATGCCTGTTGCATTTTTCAGGTATGTTGACAGTGATGTACTTAAGCGTCTGCTTAGCTGTCCCCTTTGTGCGTACGAGGTGGAGAGTATGATGCTTTGTCTCCACTTAGGTTACGTTCTTAAGGAAATAAAAATAATCTGACGGCGGCATATATAATTGAAATCGAACATAAATGGTGCCTCTACTAAAGGATTGGTAAACCAAAGATGATGCCACAAATTAAACTTTGTGTGCCCGATTTTGATTCAGCTTTCTTCTGCCCCATCTCTTTTCAGTTTTAGCATTGCAAGCCCGAAAGAAACGGACCAAAGCCAAGAAAGAAAAGGCCCAGAGAAAGTAAGTGTTCCCCATTGGGTTTCAAATGAAGGTAATTGTTGAAAGTTGTATATTCTGAACTGAAATAAAGGGGGAAAAGTCTAGTAAACATTTCTGTGTAACCCAGTATTACCACTGTTCCTACCAGCCTGACCTTATGGCAGCATGTGTATTAAAAGTATGTGTTTAATCTATTAATACATTTAGCAATTTTTTTAAAATAAGTTTAATGGAATTAATCATAGAAATGCTACTAGGATATTTGAATCACATATGAAACATAGAGCTGGACTTACATTGTATGTTCTCGCCACCCTGGGTATTCTGCTTCTGTACTTTAATTTTCATGATTGTTATTTGGGTCAAAATAGCCATTTAAGGGCTTTATGGGAAAACCCTACCTGCTGCCTCTGAGAGAACTGAAATATCTAAAGTGCCTTCTGGATTTGCACCATTCCCCCCCCCCCCACTTCTTCCTTGTTTAGCTAAAGGCTTTGCTTTATGCAACTTGAGTATCGTAGTTCAGTTTAATTCTAAAGCTTCATTTTATAGCCATGGGCAAAGCAGGAACTCCACATTTTTTTTGCAATTTATTTGAATTTTATTTATTTTTATACGATGGAACTACCTTCTCTGACCTGCTGTCCTGCAGGTTTTTTTTTGTTTTTTGTTTTGTGAACACACAAAACAAGACAAAACAAAACGTATCACAAATAGGTGGGGCATTTGTAACCCCCTTTCCATCAAAAGCTGTTGTCGGATAATTACATTTTATACAGTATTTCATTTAATATTCATATTACTCTCACATTACCTATCCTATTGTACAATATACCTTCTAAAACCTTTACAAGATTACATGGAAATACACCTTTATAATTTTCTTTTACTCTATCTTACTGTTAACTAAGGCATTAGCTCCACATTTTAACAGTACTGATTTATACCTTGCCTTCAGCTCCCACCTTCTAAAGCTTCTGATATATTTCAGTTAGACTTACTATTGAATAACAGAAAATTGTTTGTATGGTGAGGAGCTCTTTATTTACATTTAATTCAATTGTCTATGATTTAATACCCTGTAGAACATTTTTAAGGCTGTAATGTACACACTGGCAAGTGTGTAAGCCTATTGCACACTAATTTACTTATTGGATTTTTATTTTTAAGGAAGTTACCATCGTGTGACTCTTGATGACCACAAAGAATAAAATTCCATGGTCCAAATAATACTGTAATAAATGCAACCATTAAAATGTGTCATTAATTGGCTATCAATGATATGTAAATAACCCCTGAAGCTCTGTCCTAACTACTTAAAAAAGAGCCGAGATGGTGCAGTGGTTAAATGCACCACTGCAGGCTACTGCTAGTTCAGCGGTTCAGCAGTTCAAATCTCACTGGCTCAAGGTTGACTCAGCCTTCCATCCTTCTGAGGTCGGTAAAATGAGGACCCAGATTGTTGGGGGCAATATGCTGAACTCTGTAAACCGCTTAGAGAGGGCTGTAAAGCACTATGAAGCGGTATATAAGTCTAAGTGCTATTGCTATTGCTATTGCTATTCATAAGAGCTCCTTTTTGCTTCCAGAAAACCACTAGGGTCAGTGCAATTCTAACCTCTTATGTCACATCATGGGTTCCATAACAGAGAAAACATCCTGGGTTGTTCTGATTTCATGATAATGGAAAACTACAATTTTTTATTGGTTAGACTAATACTGTTTGAATTAGACAATCCTGAATGTGCTTCAGCCCTAAGCCATATAGAACTGCAGTCATTAGAAGCTTATGAACAGAGTAAACCTTTAATTTACTGCACTAATAAGGTGAAAATATGTCCATCAAAGCAATATATCTATATATGTACATGAAATTGGGATGAGTCATTAGGCATTTGCAGTTATCATACATGAGACATATGGGAAATGGTGACTAGATATGGACAGATTGTTGCATCTAAGTTCCATTAAGTTTGTGTGTGTGTATACACATACATACACATATACATGTATGTATATGTGTATGTATGTGTATGTAGAATATATGTATGTATGTGTATATATGTATACACACACACACAAACACACACACACATTCTCATATAATGTTAATGTAGAATATAAAATACCCTGGACTGTGCACATTTACCTTCTCAAATGAGCTCTGCAAAGAAGCAACAGCAATGAGGTCTCTTTACTGCAGTTCACAAACAACAAAAGCAAAAATGCACTTTTTCAGCTGTTGGTTTGAAGCTGTTTCCAATTGCATGTGTATGAAACATAATTCTGACATTTGGCATTCTGAAACTAGAGAATCATAACAGTAAGAATTCTTATAATGCACAAATAGTATATAGTTTTGCATTTGACAGCCTGCATGAAAAGTAACTGCATAATGTAGTGATAACACCATGATAATATAATCAATGAACTCTTCACAGAAAGAAATTCAATTGCAGCACTAAATCTGTCTGTTGGACATGCAGCAATGTTACTTTTTATCTTTATTTTTATGTTTTTTCCCCCTTCACTGTCATACTCTTGTACCCCTTTAACTTATCCAGGCAATCACTAGCAGGGATGAATTTGGTTAATGCTTTCTCCAAGTTTCTGTGATTTAGAGGAATTTAAACAGAAGAATGTTAAACAGAAGAATTTGGACATATTCAAAAGTTCTGGGACAAAACTATAGTAATTTGTTTGTTCTTTGGTTGGAAATTTAAAATAGCTTTTTTGGTTTACAACATTTAATCCACCTTTAGGATGCACGTGGTAATTTGTAGAAATAGAAATTGCAATCAGTCCTTGAGCATTAGTAAAATGTTGTTTGGTTTTGTGGGAAAAGCTATAAATCATTAATAGGCATCAACAAAGTAGTTTCTGGTCATTTTTATTTGTTTATTCAGAAGAGTTTATCAAAAGGAATAAATATATCTGGGTTTTAGTTAAGCAGGCTTGGATCCGATTGGGAGACTATCAAGGAATACCAGATGGCTATGCTATAAAAGGAAAAAAAGGAAAACAAGACGGTGACAAAATTGCTTTTATGTTTTAAAAACTACTTGGACCTGAGGTTGTCAGCCTCCATGAAGTTGTCAGAAATCACTTGTCGGAATTTTTCTTTTTAAAAATCTCTTAAAACATTGAATGTATTTTGACCCTAATGTATGCGTGGGTTTTTTTTATTCATTTTGTGGCTTTTTTAAATATTCAGTTTTTAAAATGTGTTAATTCTTTAAAAGGATTGTTCTGTTTACAGACAAGCTTCTTTGTAGCAGAAACAAGTTTACGCTATGAGAATTTGTTTTAAGCAATAATTGTGAAATTACTTTCTGCAGTGTTTTATTATGTAAAAATAGGCAGGATCTCTGAAAGACGCTTAAAACATAGTGATTAATCTGATAGAAATATTTAAAATATTTTTATATTTTCAAATAGCTAATAAACCACAGAATTGCTCTGCCTACCCACACGTATTTTTGCTATTTATCTGTCTTCTAAAAGAAAAAAGAACTAACTTTGGAAAATTTCCTTCTGTGGAATTAGGCCATGTTCATATTTGAGCAAATGGTCATCAGTAAATTGTAGTGCTGTGCATGATATTTGATAAGGACAAATTCTTGTGGAGAGTTTATTTTCTGGAAAGAAGTTCACACATTTGATGCAAGTGGCAGGTATGAATATTATAGATAGATAGATAGATAGATAGATAGATAGATAGATAGATAGATAGATAGATAGATAGATAGATAGATAGATAGATAGATAGATGATAGATAGATGATAGATAGATAGATAGATAGATAGATAGATAGATAGATAGATAGATGATAGATAGATGATAGATAGATGATAGATAGATGATAGATAGACAGACAGACAGACAGACAGACAGACAGACGATAGACAGACAGACAGACAGACAGACAGATAGATAGATAGATAGATAGATACATAAGATACATTTATAATGCAATTGTAAATTGCCTTCTAATTATCAATATTAAAGTACAAAATATGCTCATCTCTCAAATTCAAACTATTGCGGAGTGGTCATTAAACAAGGCTCAGCTGTAAAATCTTGATGTTGACCCTAACCCTAACTGACAGGGGAATTATAGATTACATTTGAATTTGCATGGTTTGTGTAATCACACAACATTTTTGCTCTAGTCATTAAGCAAATCACCATAGTTCCTAAGGGAAACATCAGGTGACTGTGACTTGTGACCTTCCCTGATGGCTTCCCAGTGACTTTGCTTGTTGGAAGCTGGCTGGGAAGGTTGCAAATGGCAATCATGTCACCCTGAGATCTGCAACTGTCATAAATTCGAGGCAGTTGCCAGGAGTCCCAAAAGTGCTTTTTCAGGAGGCAACTGGACTTTCTTGTTTTTCTTTGAAGACATTTCGCTTCTGATCGAAGAAGCTTCTTCATCTCTGACTGGATGGTGGGGAATTGAAGGATCAGAGAACCATCCAGTCAGAGATGAAGAAGCTTCTTAGATCAGAAGCAAAACGTCTTCAAAGAAGAATAAGAAAGTCCAATTGCCTCCTGAAAAAGCACCTATGGGACAACTATGACCTGGATGACTGAGAACCTCCATAGACAGTTGCCAGGAAGTCATTTTTCATCCCCATCATAACTTTGAAAGATTGCTAAATGAATGGTTGTAAGTTGAGGACTAGAAAGGAGTAGAAAGATTGACAGAGTATTTGTGGTGTGTATTCAGATCTAGACATGCTATACTTTGGCAAATTGATCGATGCTATTGTTACCATGCTCGGCTTTTAACTCTTTTGGGGGACAACTAAGTAGTTTGAGCAGATTCCAGTTGCGTTGTTAGAGTGTGTTATGCAGTATTTGTTGATATATTTTGGTTTGGTCCTTATTAAGCATTTATATAACTAAATTCATGTCTGCTACAGTAATCCAGGAATTAGTGGTAAATAGATACTTCAATAGATCAGGGGTGTCAAACTCAAGGCCTGTGGGCTGGATCTGGCCCGCGGGGTGCTTAAATCCTGCCTGCGGACCCGGCCTTAAACTACCAAAAGACCAGCCCGCGGTCCCTCTGGCGGCTAAAACAGGCTGCGTGTAGCCCCCCCCCCACGCCTCATTTTCACCCTCCATGGCCTCCTGCAGCACTCTGCCGGCTGAAACCAGCCCGAAAAAGGGCCCAAACAGGCTGAAAAGGGCCACATGGCCCTCTTTCGGCCGGCAGAGTGCTGCAGGAGGCCATGGAGGGTGAAAATGAGGTGTCGGGGGCCGCACGCAGACCCCCTGCGCCCCATTTTGGCCGGCAGGGTGCTGCAGGAGGCATCTGCGCCACCCCGGCGCTGTCCACCTGCCGCCCGCCCGCAGAGGGGAACTACAATGCTGATCCGGCCCTCGAAGAAATCCAGTTTGACACCTCTGTAGTAGATAGTTCGATTTCTGGCAGTTATAGAATAACAAAGTTGGAAGGGACCTTGGAGGTCCTCCAGTTCAACCCCTGCTTGAGCAGGAGATCCTATACCATTCTAAACAAATGATTGTCCAATCTCTTCTTGAAAACATCCAGTGATGGAGCATCCACATCTGAAGGCAAATTGTTTCACTGCTTAATTGTTCTTGTAATTAATCTTAATCTTTAAATAATTAAGCCATTGATTAGTATTTATTTAGTTAATATTAAAAATTAATATTGTTTAAATTCAGGGGCAATTTTTTTTTATTCAGGTGACTTGCAAAGTAATACTGTAATTCTTTGCAAGCAGATCTGTTTTGGGATTTGCATGTGATTTGGGATGTCACTGAAGTAATGTGCTATAAACATTTTATGTGGTCAGGACTGATTTTCACTTTCTATTAAGCTTATTAATTTCTCAATATAAGTTTCCAAGTTTACATAAATTATATTTAGTTTACATAAATTGAGTGACATTCCAGAAAAAAAATCTTCTATTCTAGGCAGAGCTAGAATAGTTGCAAGAAATAACAAAGCATTTACTAGGATTTTTAAAATGTCTCTCCTTCCCTGATATTGTAATCAGAACTCCCTTGTAATCAAAATTCTCTGCTGTGGATTTTTTAAAAGTTTTGAAGGAAGTAAATTATTCAGCAGAAAACTAAAAGCTTTTATTTTTTATTTTTAATAAAAGCTAGACAACAAAATCATTATATAATAAATATTCTGTCATTCCAAAGTGTAGCTAAATTTTGCAGGAAACAAATCTGAAATCAGTCCTCCTCAGTGATGTTGCAAGCCATTTACCTGCAATGCAGTGTTGTACATCTGCAGCTAGGTGGTGGAGGCATAGTCTGCTTTTTCTTCCTTCCACACAAAGCTTTGCTGTATTCAGGGACGGCCAGCACCCTATTCACAATTTATGCATCCCATTACCAGGAGTAGTGTGCCATTTGGGTTTTATGGCTCTTTTGAAAATTGTTGATTCATCTTCAGAGGTACCTTCCTCAATGGGTGTACGTGCTTCATGCAGGTAAGCTCCCCCTACCTCCATTTTCTTACTCATGGGAAAATGTGATTTCAAGAATCAGAATTTTTCAGAAATATAGTAGTTGAGATGAAATCTTTGGAATGATTGTAATAGCTTTGTCTCCACTTGTAAATCAGCTTTTAATCTGACGTGCAATAGTTGCAAAATTATCTGCAGATTATTCTGTCTTTGATTTATAGTCTGTTTAAAATAAATCTTTTAACAGTATTGTTTGATTTTACAGAGTGTGTGCAGATTTATATTCCTGGCCTATAGCAATAGTAAATTTGGATGCATTTTTAAAGGTGGTGGCTGGAAGAGTTACAAAGATCACAGTGAACATTGTTAAGAATTAATTGTAAAAGTATACATTCATTGTGAATAATAAATAGGATAGGTCTCTGAATATGTTCAGACTTATGTTATATTCTCTGACAATAATTGTCATTTTAAAAGTGTAATGTTTTAACATGTTTAAAGGCAAAGATGATATGATACTTTAGTTTCCTTAGATGAAGAACAAAGGCAGCCAAATGCTTTATGGAGACTTTCTAGTAACTTCCGTGCTACAGGAAAGTTGTGCATGTTGAAGAAACAAATGATTGTAGAATATCAGACAGCATTCTGACTAAAACATTATTATTGAGGTTTAGCAAAAGCCACAGCAGCTAAATAATCATTAATTGATTGAAGTATTGTACAATGTGCCTTAAAGATTCAATTTTACAATATTTATGACATATTTAATAAAAAAAAAGCTTTGCTAATGAGTGTAGTTGGGTATAAATCTTATTTACTTGTTTGATCTCTGTATTCAAGAATTACTAATTATCCTTTTCTATATTGCTCTTAGCTGCCAAATGTCGTATTAAACTACATAGTTTATTATTTGATTTTGTGTTTATTTCTGTGGGTTCAATTTCTGTTAGTTCTACTATGTAGATTTATTATTTTTCCTTATATAGGAGATTTGAATAAATCTGCAATCACTGGAGGTAAGGGAGAGGAATGTTCATAAAAGAAAGCTTATTCATTGTTCTAATAATGTATCTAGATATTACTTATAGGGAAGGCATTTTTTTTACCAAATCATAAATGGATATAGAATTGGATATTTCAGAATTTTTTTTACCAAAATAGTTACACAGGTATAAATTATTATCATCATCACATACCGTATTTTTTGGAGTATAAGACGCACAGGAGTATAAGACGCACCTTAGTTTTGGGGGAGGAAAACAAGGGGAAAAAATTCTGCCTCTGTCTCCCAGCAATTTGCCTCCCAGCAAACAGTACAGATGATATACACTGTTTGCTTTGTATTACTGTGCATGTGTGCCTGACCCATAGAAATAGCAGAAAATTGGAGAAATGTACATTATGGCAGTATATTAATGCCAGAAAGTTTTCTTAAATGTAGTCACACTAACTCCTCCCAATTATTTAAATAGATCTACTCCAAGGTAAGTCAGGATTTAACTCTAATACTAAACAGACACTGTTACATTTCAGTCTATACTTGTACAGAGCTGTTAAAATTAATTAAAATTTCATGAATTTTAAAATTTCATGACTAAGTCAGGGTCTAACTCAGTTGCCTTATCTTAATACTACAACAGGACACTGTTACATTTCAGACTATACTTGTACAGATACTGTTAAAATTGATGTGGCTTTCTGGAAGTATAGTTATTCTCTGCTATTTAAAAGAAGATACAATAGCACTGTGCCTCTTCAGATCAAGCATTTATTTTAAAAAGCCTCTTCATTTTGTTAAGTTGTCTAAAACAATAATAAAGCAGTATTTAAAAAATAAATCTAATAATTTGAACATTCTATAGGCATTTATAGTTATTTACTTACCTCCTTGCAGCAAACAACAAACAGCCAATTTCAGCATAGCCTGATTAGCACAAGGGGGAAAAAATCTACCTCTACCTCCCAGCAATTTGCCTCCTTGCAGTTTTAGTTTCACTTTCAGTTTTAGCACAAGCAGCTAATAATTTCAGGCCGCAGGGATTGCCATAGCTTATTGCCGCCTGCCTGCAGCCTGAATCAGCTGATGGTCGGGAGGCCAATAATCAGTTGCTTGTGCTAATCAGGCTCTGCGCTGTTTGCTGCAAATTGCTGGGAGACAGAGGCCAAATGGTGGGGATGGCTGGACGGGGCTACATTTGGTGTGTAAGACGCACCCAATTTTTCACCCTCTTTTAGGGGGGAAAAGGGTGCGTCTTATACTCCAAAAATACGGTAGTTCTAAATATTTTATTATTTGAAGCTTTTATATTTCTAGATATATTTCTATGCAAGAAATGTGTGTATTTTATTAATCTTTATTGCCATTTGGTCACAATAAATACTGATATTGGAGGGGCTTCCAGGTAAATAGTTCCATATCTGGAATTATATTCAGTTTCTTCAAGGCTGTGATTCATAAAGGTACCTGCAGTAGGGCTGTAAGAAGCTTTATCTCTTTCCAATGAAGATTTGAATGAAGCTTCCCAGTGAAGTTTTGAACAAAGCAACAATGGTTCCCTCACAATAGAGTTCATTCAACAGGCAGGACTGTAATCTGTTAGACAAGCTCACAAGAAACCATGAGATCTTGATAAATAATTCTGTACTGAAGTAAGGTTAAATCATATTCCAAGAATTTTAATGACAGCTCTAAGACTAAGCCTTATATAGAAAAACAGTATTTAACTTGTGTAATCATATTTTGTTCTGTTCT
The DNA here is from genome assembly GCA_023053685.1 of Diadophis punctatus similis. Lineage (NCBI taxonomy): Eukaryota > Metazoa > Chordata > Lepidosauria > Squamata > Dipsadidae > Diadophis > Diadophis punctatus. The sequence continues at coordinate 45,024,638 of JALIGW010000003.1, forward strand.
TATTTAATGGACTATCTGGTCCCCTCTTCGTATGGGAGGCCTGATTTTCATCCGTTTTGGCAATGTCAGTTTTGCTATTGTGCTGTTTTTCATTGTCTATATACGAAATAACTCTAAAATTTCACTTTCAAGATGAAACTGACTGTTAACTTCAGAGCACCTCCCACTTTTAGAGGTTGTACTCTGGAAAAAAGTTGAGAGGATCCTTTTCCTACAGCACCACCTAAGGGGCCTCCTCAGATAGGAAGTTGCACTGTGAGTTCTGGGGAATTCCAAGATTATACGCTGAGCAACTGAATCAATCACTACAGCATGTGCTGAGTCCCCTTTGGCTGGAATCTCCTTGAGTTACTTGCTAGAGCTATTTGGCCATGTTGAGATTGGCCAATGGCACCTTAAAAGCTTTTCTCCTAATACGCTATCCAGAGAGACTAATGACATGCATCCTTTTATTTATGTAATTATTTATTAATTAATCAAATGTATATAGCTGCCCATCTCATGAGGTGTCTTACCTTTTGCATTACTTGCCTTCTCCTAATCACTGCCAGTGAATGAGAGAGGGAAGAATATGGAAGAGTTTATTGTATGTTCCTGGGCTTTCCCAAACTGTTTGATAGCTGATATATGTTTAAGACAGTCCAGCAGCATACATCCTTTTGCATTGTTGGCATTTTTCTGATCTTTGTCAGCAGATGAGAATGTTCCTGGATTCTCCCAGCTACTCATCAGTTGCAAGCTCAATGGTATGAAAGGATGCATCCCTTCATGCCTCTGGCCTTTTCCATTGGAAGCTGACCAATAATGAAATGGGGCCAAAAGCCTTTGGGGAGTCCTGTTGAGAAAAGCCTTATGAGAAGAGCCTTTTTCATGCCCATCCAGGAAGCCCTTCAGGCCATGCAGTTGAGAAGATAATTCTGCCACACTGGCCAAAGTATTTAGTGCGCATCACTGAAGATATGTGCTGGAGATCATCTAGGTAGGGTAATGTTAGGAAGACTGCAGGCAATCCCAAAGTTGCTTGGTTTGAAAACTTCTCACCCAGCCCTGTAGAAAAAGGCTTACAGGAGATTTCTCCCTCAGCGTAAGCCTGTAATGATATCGGGTCACACAAATTGCTTTGTCAAGGCAAATAGGGTGTACTGTTTGCTTTGGAGCAGCAAATTGGGTTGCCTTTGTGACCTGAATTACTTCAGATCAATGTTTGAATTTGCAAGCCTAATCTGCAGTAAGGTAACTGAAATGAACCAAAGCCACTATAAGTAGTCCTTGTTTAGTGACCGTTTGAAGTTACAGTGGCACTGAAAAAAGTGACTTATGATCGTTTTTCACAGTTATGACCTTTACGGCATCCCCATGTCATGAGATCAAAATCCGGGCACTTCATAACTGGCATGTATTGTTGCACTATGCTGGGGTCACGTGATTACCATCTGTAACCACCTCAGCTGGCTTCTGGCAAGCAAAGTCAATGGGGGAAGCCAGATTCACTTAATGACCACATAATTCTCAGTGAACTGCAGTGATTCGCTTAATAACTGTGGCAGAAAGGTCATTAAATGGGGCACAATTCACTTAACAGCTGTCTTGCTTAGCAATGGAAATGTTGGGCTCCATTGTAGTCATAACTCGAGGACTACTAGTATAAGGAGATTCTATAGAAAATAATTCAGAGTCCCAGAATTTTTCATTTGTATTGATTCTACCAGCAAGCGGCTTTCTCTGCAAGCATTTGGAGTCAGCATTCCTAGTCTAGGAATTATTAATTATTAATTCTACCGGTAGTAATTCTGAGAAGCATGAAAATTAATGATATAATTCATAAATATTACAACTTTAGAGAATTGCATGACAAAGATACACAGGAGGGATGGCAAAACCACATTCTCAAACCATACGTCACTATCTGATTTTTGTAGTCGACACTCCCTCTTAAATGCTATTTTTCTTCTGAGTTGGCATTTGCAAGCATAGAAATTTTCTCCCCAAAATGGAATTTCCTTTAGTGACAAGATAGAAGAACCTTGTAATATAAGAACTATATAAAGCACACTTGTATTTATTGATAATGTAACATTGGTGTAATTTGCAGCTCTTTCAAGTATCACTAATTTAAATATTGATGCTGAGATTGATATTAAGAGCCAGTTTGGTGTGGAGTTAAGGTGGCTTACCAGGAAACGAGTTCCAGACCTCCCTTAGGCATGAAAGCTGGCTGGGTGACTCTCTTAGCTCAACCTACCTTATTAGTTGTTGCCATGGGGGAAAATAGAAGCTGGGAATATTAGATATGTTCACCATCTCAAGTTTAACAATAAGCCAAAATAGATTAAAAAGTCAGAATACATAAAATAATAATTCAGTGGTTATAGATTTAAGCCATTTGACAGCATATTTATATTTAGTCCTCACTATATTTTTAGCAAGATGCTTCAGGCAGTTTCTTAACATGTATTTGTTAACTATAATGTTCACCAATTTGCTTTCCTTGTTTCCATTCTTTAATTAGATAGATTATTTAATATAATGTCTGAAACTGCTCTACATTCTCTTTTTTGTGGGCTGGGAGTATATAAAATGAAATTAAGAAATATCATTTTTGAAAATCAATTGATTAAAAACATTGTGGTAAAACTGTGGCTAAATAAATAGTTTATAATGTAGATGATTTAAATGGCAAACCAGGTATGCACTCTTTTTTTTCTATGTCACCTTAATTTATTTAAGAATAATATTCATCATATATTCATTAGATATTGCCAGTCTTCCTTTCTGATGCATTCTCAAAAGTGGTAGACATTGTAGAACTTTATATGTAATGGCTTTATGGTAATTTTGAGAGTCGTGGGCTTCTACACACTGTCTTTTTACAGCTATGCCCAGCCAAGAACATGTTCTAGAATTGATGCCAATCTATGGTAAAATTAGGTTTTCATTCTGGTTGAAGCCATCCATTTCTCGTAAAAATACCAGTGAGCACCTATGCCCGTGATGGCGAACCTATAGCATGCGTGCCACAGGTGGCACACGGAGCCATATCTGCTGGCATGCGAGCCGTTGCCCTAGCTCAGCCCCAGGGCGCATGTGCACACCGGCCAGCTGATTTTTGGCTCGCGCGGAGACTCTGAGAGGGCATTTGAGAAGAACCTCAAATAAATAAATTTTCAGCCTCCGGGGGGGACCGGGGAGGCCATTTTCACCCTCCCCAGGCTCCAGGGAAGCCTCTGGAGCCTGGGGAGGGAGAAAAACGGGCCTGCTAGGCCCATCGGAAGTCGGGGAGCGGGGGAGGGTCATGCGCGGAGGGCTGGGCAGCGCGGGGGTGTCGCGTACGCATGCGCGGGGGGTGCGGTGCAGGGGGGATTGAATTATGGGTGTGTGCACGCGTGCACGCTTTTGGCACCCAAGGGAAAAAAGGTTACCCATCACTGACCTATGCTAATGAGAGTGACCCTTTATACAAAACTGGAAAATAGCTTAGAACAGATTAGTTTATGAATCTCTGAGTCATCCCCCACCCCGCCCTCCCAAGATCTGGACAGCTATCATTCTGGAGGTGTTCAGGAAGGCCTTAAAGACCTAGTTGTTCTCTCAGACCTTGAGGTGGGGATGCATGTGACACTCCTTTGTTAGGAGTGATTGAGTTTTTGTTATTGTTGTTTTATTGTTGATGTTTTTGTCTGGACTATCATTGTAGTATTTCTCTCACTGTGTTTTTTTTAAATTCATGTTCTTGTATCTAAATTCTGTTTTAAATTGTGAGCCGCCCAGGGTCATTCTGGAATTGGGTGTGCCAAAATATTTTTTTTTTAAAAAAAACCCTCTATTTGCCTATCACTAGGTAAGTGATAGAGGATTGTTGCTGTATATCTGCACTATGCCTTCAATGAAAATCTTTTCTAGTGCTCAGAGAATCTCTAAAGTAAGCCCAATTTTAGGGAAACCAACTGGGAATGATGCCAAAAGGCTTGTTTTCAGAAGTGGGTGGGTCTGAAAAGGTTTGCATTCTCTGCAAAATTACTGCACAATATTTTGAATCCTAAATGTATTTTTCCATAGACAATAACAACCTGAGATCTAACTTTTTGTAAAAAAAAAAAGAGGACTTTATATATCTAGCCTTATCTTTAAACAGCGATTTAGTTCTTACTTATTCTTTATTCCTCTCCTTAAAAACTTACAACTTAAAACATTTATGCTGTATCTTAGGCCTGAAACTCAACATCGTGGCCCTACTGCCCATGCAGAGAATGACCTTCCTGAACAAGAAGAAGAAATACTGGGGTCAGATGATGACGAGCAAGAAGATCCCAATGATTATTGCAAAGGTATGCAATTCCAATTCTACATTTTCTACATTTTCAGTGTGTGTGTTTTAGGCCAATAACACTAGGCTAATATTATGACTTGATGAAACCTTTGCATAAGCCACATTATGAATGTGCTTTTAAAGGAAAACAAGGGTCCGTTTATTGAGATGAAATCATGGCTTAAAATGTTTAAAACTGTTTATAATAAGAGCAGTTATATCCTAAGGTATGTCTTTGTTAAACTAAACAATTTAATATAATAACTTCAAAGTGAAGGAATATGGTTGTTTCAGGTATGTTTTATATACCTAATATACCTTAGGCATGAAAGTCATCTAGGTAATTTTGGGTTAGTCACTCTCTCTTAGCCCAACTCACCTCACAGGGTTGTTGTGGGGAAAATAAGAGCAGGACGGAGTTAGGTATGCTCACTGCCTTAAGTGATTTATAAAAATAAAGGCGGAATAGAAATAAATTAAATTTAAATAAATAAATATTTCAATGGTTCACAAATTGCAGAAGGAGCTGCTATTGCCCTTTGATGGGCAACAAGACTCAGACTTTACTCTCTGCTTGGTCAGGGTGACAGCTAGTTTGTTTGGACACACTTTGAAGGAAAGCTTGGAGTGCAGTATGACTAAGTGCACAAGTGTTTTGTGTATACAAAGCTGGCTTGCAGTGAGAATTTATTCCAGGTCTACCTGGTGAAAACAACAGGCCTAGGGAATTGCACAATCAAATTTCTCCAAGCAAAAAGGGCTCCAGCTTCTTGCACACTTAAAATTCAGTTACTGTCAGAAGATATCCCAATGAAATAATTACTTTTATTCATAGAAGGGTTGCAAAAATTAATGCTACCCTGTTTCCCCCAAAATAAGACATCCCCTGATAATAAGCCCAATCGGGCTTTTGAGTGCATGGCAATAAGGCCAAGCGCTTATTTCAGGGTTCAAAAAAATAAGACAGGGTCTTATTTTTGGGGAAACACGGTAGAAGTAATTTAGGAAATCATAGTGCCACAAAGTTTCAGAACCATGTCATAAAGCTTTCATTAAAAGTGTACTATAAGGTACTAGAAAAGGAAAAAATAATTTAAAAATAGTTTAATAAACATGAACATTTTAGAAGTAAAACCCAGTTAAAGAAATGGTTCAGTAGCCCAGAAAATGGAAAAAAAGGTCAATAGCCTTTAAATGTTTGATCGAAGTAAATTCCTACATGCCTAGTGTTTCCTGATTTGCCTTCTAGTTAGTGGGAAAAGCAGAGGGATTCATGGGAATCTCAGTCACCACATAGAAAAAAGGCCTACCGTTAGAAAAAGTGTTAGATACTGTAAAAATGGTAGAATTCTTTGTGTTCAAATTACTATGTAAATATATTTAATACTACCAATATAAAAAGCACTTGTGTGATATATGATATAGCAAAGATTAAAAATTTCTTCCACTGAAATGCATTTCTTCCTCTTCAGTGAAAAAGAATTTCTAAAATCTACTAATTATGGAATACCTGTTAATGGTAATTCTGGTTACATGAATCCAGTATTTTATAATCTCTCAACAAAATACAGGTAGTCCTTCCTTAACATTCATTTATTCAGAAACCATTTAAAATTAACGATGGTGCTGAAAAAAAGGGACTTATGACCGGTACTTGACGTTATGGTCATTGTAGTGCCCCCGGCGGTCATGTATGAAAATTTGGGTGTTTAGCAATCTACCTGCCCTTTTGATTGACTGCACGGGCACTGCAATTGCCCCATCTGCCCATCTGTCCTTCCCAATCTCAGTCGCTCACCAGTGAATGCAAAACTACTATGGCACTGAAGGCCAGGCCTACCACCCGCTTCATTATACCCAGGAGTGCTTTCAGATATATATGATGATTTATGAAAATGCAGTATTGTATTAATTTAGCTTGATTTACTGGTTTTTATATTGTAAAATTTTATGAGTTGTCTGCATTTGAGTCTGTATAAAGTTATGCAAATAAATTTAACTTTTTCTGTTAAAGTCAGGACATAACCTCAATTTAACTGTTGATTTAATAATTCATTATACATTTTGTAGGTGGCTATCATCTAGTAAAAATAGGAGATCTGTTCAATGGAAGATACCATGTAATCCGAAAACTGGGATGGGGACACTTTTCTACAGTGTGGTTATCGTGGGACATCCAGTAAGTCTTTGTTCTTTGGTTGGAGTTTCTGTTAATTGTTCAACAACTATTATAGATAAACAGCATTTTTTTCTTTATCCTATTATTTTGAAATCCAGAGCATTCCTACTGTGTTTTATAAACAGAGTGTTACGGATACAATGATCAAATGTATTTTGTCAGGATTCCTGTTTCATCCCTTTGTATCATTTGTTCATGGTTGCGTTTCATAGTCCTTGGGAATGATACTTAGCTCAAGAATGATCTAGAGCAGGGATCCCCAACACCTGGTCCGTGACTGGCACCAATCCATAGCACACCAGAAACTGGGCCGCGCAAACAAGTGAAGCCCCATCCGCGGGATGCAGGAAGCACACAAAACCACACTTCCTTCGGTCTGCGGAAAAACCTCTCTCCACAGAACCAGTCCCTGATGCCCAAAAGATTGGGGGCCGCTGATCTAGAGTAAGGTCTCTCCAACCACCCTTTGCACACATTCATCACCCATAGGACATAGTTCTGAACTCTCATATTTTTTATCTGTCAGCATTATGTGGTTCCTACGAATAGTTTGAAATTAAACTTTGTGTCCATTAGGGGGAAGAGGTTTGTGGCAATGAAAGTTGTAAAGAGTGCTGAACATTACACAGAAACAGCTTTGGATGAAATTAAATTGCTGAAATCTGTGAGTATACAGAAGTAAATTATTACAATATAGCTTCAAACTTATAATTTTTAAGACAGGAGGTGGTTGGTTCTTTCAGATCTGTTTTTCAAAGTTGTGAAAAGAAGCACTGTTTGTCACAGCTGGCTAACCTTGCATGTCCTCTTTCCTTTCAGATGTAGGTAATAAGAGAAATTTCAGTTTTTGTGTGCTTAAAATATGGTTGGATTTAGTTACAATGATCTTTGAGAGTGGGGAATTGTGATATACTGCTCATGTCATCATCTGCAGATGTCATTAACATTCTCTAATAGTATGTGTCAGGTGTGCTTCCATTCAAGGTCCAGGAAATAAAACCCCCAACTCCATGTTGATAGAGATAAGTACTTTTACTAGACAAGAAATGATAGCAACAAAAGGAAAGCAAGTTCTGAGGCAAAAGGCGCATAAATGCATATACAAAGAATCCCAAAACACTCCCTCATAACCCACCCACCCCCGGGCAATTCAGTCCCCATGTCCCAAGATGTCAGGTGGGTGCACCAGCTTTTTGGTCTTCCACATCTGGTCCCATGAAGCCGTTGACCTTGAGCAGGCTATAAACATTCATGTAGCCTGGCAGTCCTTGATGAGAACTTTCCTCCCTAACTTCCTAATCAAACACAAGTAGAGCAACCTCCAGCACACTTCTCCCCACCACCCAAATACCTAACCTCCCCCCCTCCATTTCTATGGCAGCTGAAGCAAGCAGGCAAAGTGGAGGCTGACAGTATGTTTTCAGGATAATTTTATAAAGGGATTGAAAATGGGAAATGTAATTTCATGAGATGGAATATGAATTATTGTCTAAGACCAGATAATTTGGCTATGTGCTTTTTTTTTTAAAAAAAAAAGCTGGCATGTTAAAAAGAAGTGCTAATGTGAGAATGTAGCTATCTTAAGACAATCAGAAATGATGATGCATTTGAGTACTAACTCAAATGTGTACATAAAATAAAAGATAATTTGTTGTACCTCATGATTCTTGACAAATGTATCTTTTCTTTTATGTACACTGAGAGCATATGCACCAAAGACAAATTCCTTGCGTGTCCAATCACACTTGGCCAATAAAGAATTCTATTCTATTCTATTCTATTCTATTCTATTCTATTCTATCTCTTAAAAAAGCAATAAGAGGAGCTGGAAAAATTCTTAGAAGGTTTGGAGGGATCTTCCTGTACTCATTTTCTTCTGTCATTTGATTTTTTTTCTCTCCTTTATACAGGTCCGCAACACTGACCCAGATGATCCAAATCGAGACAGAGTAGTTCAGCTTTTAGATGACTTCAAAATCTCAGGAATTAATGGTTCCCGTATCCTTTTAATAGAACAGATCACAAAGCATGGGTTCAAATGATAAATTTACATAGCCTTTAATGTATTGTAAATTATTTTCTTGTTCTGCCATTATAACTTATGGGGCTTTGACTTTGCTGTGGTGTATAATAGCAGAATTATTAGTACTTACATCCCAAGCTTATCCAACTATGCCGACATGCTTGTTAGAAGCCAGGGTACATTTTTTTTTAAAAAAAAAGATGTATAGCTTTTTTAAACTCGAGAAAAAGTCAAATTCCTTTCAGATTATAGTGGAACGAGGTTTATTTTTGTATTGGAATTTTAAAAAATTAATAATTTCATCCCACATGGTTCTAATCTGCTGTATAATCTCTGCGTTCAAATATGGAATGGTCTATAAATCTATTAATACTGTACCATCATCCATGTTTCCTGATAGCATTCAGTCACAATACTATAAGCATTACAGATGCTGTAAAGAAGTTAATGCAGACAAAGAGAATACTAATACAACATTTCAAGAGAAATTTCATTATTGGAATAGTCTAGAAATTCACCCTTGACTCGTCTCAGATATTTGTATGGTATTTGAAGTTTTAGGGCATCATCTTTTGAAATGGATCATCAAATCAAATTATCAGGGGCTTCCACTACTTTGTGTAAAACAAATCATCCTTCAGGCAAGTTTCATATCTCTTTGATATATTTTCAGTACTAATTTTGCTTTTAAAATTTGTTAAAAATACTTTCATCTTCAGGGTTTATTAGCAAAACATGCTCTTGAATGGGTGAGATATAGAAAGTCCTCTAGTTATAATGGCATTTGGGATTGGCATTGCCATTGCTAAGCAATGCGGTTGTAAAGCATGACATCACATGGCCTCATCAATTAGTGATGGCAACCCAGGCATTCTCGGTTGTGATTGTAACCCCAAGACAAGTTCATTGTTAAGCAGGAAGCACAGGGAGTCCTAGTTAAATAGTGTGGGGATGTCATGGGGTGTTGGGGGGGAGGCCCAACAAGGCTGTCCAGAGTTGGGGGGGGGGCGTTCCTGTAGTACAGCACCAGTTCAGGGAGGCCAGAGAAAGCAGCCACAAAGTGTGTGAGGGAGGCTGGGGAAATAGGGAGCAGGCATGCAAGCATGGGGAAGCTTGGAAAGGAAGGTGCTGGTGGGTGGGTGTCTGTGTGCTGATGGGTCTTTTGGCTGGAGATGCTCTTTGATATGACTATTCATTGATATATTTGACTGATAGAAAAATAGCTTAATTTGTGCCATGATTCTACTTCTATTGAATCATAAGATGAAATACTAGTCTGCTTGTAATTAATAATCAGTAATTTGTTTGAATCAATAAAGAGCACAATAATTTTATTATTGCCCTTTAATAACTGTTAGTATTGCGTTTTCACTTCTGGATGGGGTCGCATTCTCCCTGACTGAATTGGTTTGTAATTTGGGGAATCCTCTTGACTTAGAACTTCTCAAGAAGCAGGTGGCAATTCTTGGCTAGGAGAGTCTTTGCACAATTCCTTCTTGTGTACAGAAATCAAGGCCATTTCTGTATCCAGGGGCCATAATACTACTTTGGTCTCCTTTCAGTTGGGCTGTTGCTATCCACTGTAGATGGATTTGACTTGAAGACCATCAAGATGGTACAGTTGGTCCCAGAAACAGTGACTGGAGTAGTTAAGGGTATTTCTCAATTTACTTAAGTACTCACTACTGCTAAAGCTGCACTGGTTGGCATTTGGCTTCTAAATGCACAATTTAGGATGCTAGTTTTCACCTTTAGAGCCTTACGTTGCTTGGAATCTAAATATGCCTGCAGGACTGTTTTCTTTCAAAGATACTTTCCCATCCAGTAAGATCTGGTAAGGAGGGCACCATTCAGATTCCATTTCTGATGGATTGTTGTTATCAGGGACAACAGGATTGTGTCTCTTCTGTCTCTACCTCTCACCTTTGGACTGAGGTCAGCATTAACCCTGTTGGCACTGAGAAAAGCTGCTCAAACTAGGCTATTATGGAAAGCCTCAGGAGGCTTTGTAAGACTGATCATCTGCTTAGAGTAGGCAATTATTGTTCTTATCCCTGTTTTGTGGGGGAGGGTTGGTGATAGTTGTTTGGGTTGTTATGTTTTTCTTGTTTCATGTTTGAAAGCTGCCCGGAATTACTGAGAGTGAGTTGGGCAGCCATATGCATTTTGTTAAATAAATAAATTTAATTCCTGCATTCTTTGTAAGCTGCTTTCAGACTTCTTCAAATTGAGCTGCATATAAATTGCAGTAAAAAAATATTATAGAAGTAAAGTGGACAGGAAACTTAATGAGACCCAACCAGGGGTGGATTCCTAATTTTTTTACTACCATTCTGTGGGTGTGGCTTATTTTGTGGGTGTGGCTTGCCAGCCATGTGACCGGGTGGGTGTGGCTTACCAGTCATATATTAGTTATTTCAGAGAGATGTTACTACTATTTTTGCTATTTTATACCTTACATGAAAAGCTTTGCATACAAAGTGTGTGTTACACCATGGCAACACAGCAACTTTTATATGCAGAAAATGCTATAGTTAAAAGACAAGCAAGTCTCATACAGCATTTTTGGTTTCTGTCTTGGATTCCTTAGACGAAAATATTGAGACCAGTATCTTTTAACAGTCCTCAATGTTTTCATCTAAAGAATAACAGTATAAAACTGTATAAAATTAACAGTATAAAAGGTTAAGCTTTCGGAAAACGCCCACTTTGGGAAGCTTTAGGCAAAAATGAAGGAAAAGTGTCAAATGCGAGCGTCTTATTATTTTCAAGCGAAGGGACGGGGAAAGACTTAATTGTCAGGTTCTTTCAGCGTCTCATGCGCTCCCTCAGCCATCCTCCCCTGCTTGGACTCACTGTGGGGTAGGAAGGCAGCGCATGTGCAGTGCCGGAAGCTCGGCTTCTGGGCATGCGGAGAAGAAAATTTTTTTAAAAATGAAAAAAAAAATTTTTTTAATGGCGGCGCCCAGGCACCGGCAACCAACCGCACCGGTACTGTGACATCACTAGCGGGCCACTACCGGTGCTATAGAGTGGACCGCACTGGTAGGAACCCACCACTGGACCCAACCAAAGTGTCAGAGGGTACTTCTGAGCTATAATTTTATCTCACGGTAAAATTGTTGTTCCTTTTTTGCAAAGCAAAAGCAAAGCAGGGCTGCAGGGCCATATCTAAGTAGCTTTGTGTAGAAAAAATCAGGGGGAAATGGAATATCTCACTAGGACAGACCACAGACATCACTGCAATATTCTGACATGCAGCATTGAGATCTGAGCTATCTGTTGGCATGCCATCTCTTTTGTAAGGAGGAATCGTGTGAGTTAATAGGAAGTGAAAAGCAAAGAGTGTTGAGAAAATGCTGCAAAAAGGAGGTCAGATACAATATAAGGGTGCGCTTTTTGAACAGATGTGTTTAAAAGTATCTCTGAGGAAGGCAAAGGGGAAATTATTTCTGTACCGTTGCCCTCAAATTGAATAGCTATGTACATGAAATCAACTAGAAATTAAGCTTGATTCAAAGGAGATTATCTTGATTAAATTCTTTCTCTTTAGTATTCCATTAAATGTACTATGTTGTACGCAACCTGAGTACTTGATTTCTTTTATCTTTTGTGTTTTGCAGGTCTTGCAAGGTCTGGATTATTTGCATTCTAAATGTCGGATTATCCATACTGATATTAAACCAGAAAACATTTTGCTGTGTGTTAATGACCAGTACGTCCGTAAACTAGCTGCAGAAGCTACAGAGTGGCAAAGATCTGGAGCCCCTCCGCCTTCTGGCTCTGCAGGTTTGTGCTTCCCGATTGTTTTCGCTTCAGATTTGGTTCATTGTCATGGCAACCTCAACTATTCCCATTAATCTTCTCAATTCTTTTTTGGCTCGGTTTTTCCAGTGGGAAGACGGTGGGCAAGTGTTAACTTCTTTTTGGTGATCTAATTTGTTCTGTTAATAACCCAAACTGAAGAATGAGATATAAATTCTTGAAATAAATAATATCGAATATTTCAGTTTGTTTATAAAATGAATATGTTTTATTTTAAAAAAAGCTCAGGAAGAAAATTGTAAATGTAAAAGATTAGATTTTTAAATTACATTAATAATTTTAGATAGTTAAATGCAAATATGACACTGGTTTCATTTAAATCTTTTTTTTAATGGCAATATACCGTATTTTTCGGACTATAAGACGCACCGGTGTATAAGATGCACCAAGATTTTGAAGAGGTAAGTAAGAAAAAAAGTTTTTGTCCTCTCGGCCCCCAGGAGCACTCTGCAGACCTCCCAAACCCTCTCTGCGCCCCATTTTTCGCAAAAATGGGTGAAAAACGGGCCCGTTTTTGCAAAAAATGGGGGGCGCAGAGGGTTTGGGAGGCCTGCAGAGTACTTATGGGGACTGGGGAAAGGCAAAAACTCCCCCGTTTTTGCAAAAAATGGCCCATTTTTCACCCATTTTTGCGAATAACGGGGCGCACAGAGGGTTTGGGGGCCCTGCAGAATTCTTCTTGGGGCTGGGGGAAGGCAAAAACACCCTCGTTTTTGCAAAAACAGCCCATTTTTTGCAAAAATGGGGGCATTTTTGCCTTCCCCCAGCCCCCAGAAGCACTCTGCAGGCCTCCCAAACCCTCTGCGCACCCCGTTTTTGTGAAAAACAGGCCCATTTTTCGCAAAAATGGGATGTGGGGGTGGGGCTTTGGGAGGCCAAAAATGGCTGTGTTCGGTGTATAAGACTCACCAACATTTCCACCCTCTTTTAGGGGGGGAATGTGCATCTTATACTCCGAAAAATACGGTAGGTAGTCTTTCACGTATGACCCTAATGGAGCCTTCCCTTTAGGGTTGTAAGTCAGAAGTATTTTTTATGACTTCTTTTTTACTCTGTTCTCTTAGTCACTCATGCCCTGATCACCTTCCAAATGGATTGCTGTAATATACTCTACATTTGACTGCCCTTGAAGAATGTCAAATCAAGGAGCTAGATATGACATTTAAAGCCAGGTTATCTGAGGGCCGCTTCTGCTCATCAGTTCCCCAGGATAGGCATGTTGTTATTCTAGTTGGTTAGGGAGCTTCATTTGATGGACCTCCTGTTCAAGTACTAATCTGGCTCTGCTTATCTATTTTGAGATCAATCAGAAAAGTCTGGGACATTAAAAAAAATGACATTAGAATGTTTCAGCGTTCTCCCCAAATGTGTTTTTCTCTGAAAAAAATTGAGGGAAATTTTCTCTCAAAGAACATTAATGTTTTAGAGATGAACCATCGTTATTATTTGTCAGAGAATCAGCCAGTTGTTCAGACTGAATTTGGCATTTTTATCCACCTATTGAGTCCTTCCCAAGGACCTAAGATAGGCAGATGTGGATGTTTGATAAGTGTTAAAAAGTGTTGTCACAGGATGTAAGCTGTTCTGAGGACGATACCTTTAACACCATCAAATGCCCACATCTGCTTATCCCAGGTCTTTGGAAAGGTCTCAGTAGGTGGATTAAAAATGCCAGTTCCAGTCTGAACATCTGGCTGATTGTGATGAGCTATGATAATAGTATTATTTTGCTGCCCATCGTGCAGTTTGAGGTGACTCTGAGAAGCTTACAGTGGGATAACACATTCCCGAAGGGTTATGTTTTAATGTGAATATCTACATAAACGCACATTATATGCTGCTGGCATCTTAATAGAAATAATAGTCTGCTTAATAAAGATTTGTGTATTGTACAACTTGTACTGCTACTAGGATGGAAACATGCTAATGGTGCTTTTGCTTTACTTCACAGTGAGTACTGCACCGCAGCCCAAACCAGTAAGTTTGATTATTTCTGCTTTTTATATTTAGATGATACATAACAAAATGGGAGATAATCTGGTTATCATTAACTGTGGCTGGGATTTTAGATTTTAAGAGTTAAAAGATTTGGGCCATGCTTCTTTCTAAAAGCAAAGAGATAATGGATTTCATTTTAATAAAACACTTTTTCTTGTCACAAAGCTCTTTTTGTGCTGTCACTTACTAAAGCCAGAAGATGCTTCTGCCCCAACTTTGATGGATTGTTCTGGAGGAGGTCAGCAATATGTTGTCAAGAAATAACATAACTTCCTTCTTTAAAGCAATGAGGCCACATTGCTTCTTTAAGAGCATTTCATTTAAATCCTCATGGAAATGAAATATTCCTTCAAAAATTTGCACAGCCCTACAACATTTTTACTTCATGAACAAATGATGGTTCTTTATATAATCATTGCCATATAGAAGACGGTAAAGCATTAGCATTAGTTTGTAAAGCACAAAGAAATAGTGATACAATTCAACAGTTTTGTAATTTTCAACTTTTAATGAAAACTGTTAATACTTGAAATGGTGGTATTAAACCAGGGATCCCCAACCCCCCGGGCTGTGGCCTACTACCGGGCCTTGAGCCTTTCAGAATTGGGCTACGGAGGGGGCAGGTGAGCGCACATACGTGCGCATTCTCACTCACACAAGCAGTGAGTGAGCATGTGTGAGCATCCTCACTTGTGCAAGCAGTGAGCGAGCACATGCGCGTATGGTCCATTTGCATGAGCGATGGGTGTGTGTGTGCCTGCCGCTCACACCAAATCATCCCCTCTCCTCTCCCACCATTCCACAAAGCCAAAACGTTTGGGGATCTCTGCATTAAACCACCTATAGGTAAACCAGCTGTCACCACAGAGACTTTGCTATAGTATACTTAAAAGCCAATAAAATTATGAGAACAGGAGAGAGATTGAAATAAAGCTGAATTTTACAATCCAAATAATGGCTGTTTAGATGGAAGTATATTCTGTTGAACCCAGTGATATTTCTTACTAGCCATTAATAGTTTTCAGTGTATGTAGTATCTCTCTTTAATGATTGGTAAGGAATTTCCCTTTTATTATTTATATGAGTTTGGGAAAAAATGCCTACTAAATTATTATTGCAATAAACAGTAGACCCATAAAAGTTAGCTGATTTGCATTTATCTCTTAGGCTGACAAAATGTCCAAAAATAAGAAAAAGAAATTGAAAAAAAAGCAGAAACGACAAGCGGAACTGTTGGAGAAGCGAATACAAGAAATTGAAGAGATGGAGAAGGAAACGGATCCTCTGCAAACTGAGTCTGAAGAACAGCAAGAAGTGGAGAGACCAGTTGAGCTCATTTTAAAAGAGAGCCCCCCAGATGAGGGGCTGTCAGCAAAGACAGGTATTGATCTCTAGGGGGGGAAATGTTTTGGATCAACTTATTACTCTAATCCTGCATTCTTTGATATAATCATGCATTCTTTGAAGCTGAACAGGTCTTAAAAATGGAGATTTGAATTGATAAAAGTTTCAAGACATTTGGACAGATACAAATTTTAATTGGCTAAATTAAATTTTCCTATTATGTATAATAGATGTTTAAACCTAAGTAATGTTCAGACCATCATTATCTCTGGGCCCAAACTATCTCAGAGGATGGTGATGAAGAAAAATGATGAGAGGAAGTGTTATTTATACCATCTTGGGGAAAAAGATGGGATATCAGCAATCACTGCTGCTGATATCCCATCTTTTTCCCCAAGATGGTATAAATAACACTTCCTCTCATCATTTTTCTTCATCACCATCCTCTGAGATAGTTTGGGCCCAGAGATAATGATGGTCTGAACATTACTTAGGTTTAAACATCTATTATACATAATAGGAAAATTTAATTTAGCCAATTAAAATAGGGTTGGCTGGCCTGTATTTCCAGTTGCCCCTTATCAGGATACATTGTGATTCTTTTTGTGTCTGTTCTTCCCTTGACCCATAAACATAGTTTCTGCTTTTTTTTTTTTCAGAGCAGAGTAGCTTAATGGAGGGAATTGAAAAATGTGTAACAGAAATCAATTGCAATGGATTGGTGCAAATGTCTACCTTCTCGAAATCCATCAATCAAGTGTCTGTGAAACTCGAGGATGACGTTCATAATGCCAATGATTTCACTGGCCCTTTTCAAGAGCAGGAAGAAGAGAGCAGTGCTTATACCCAAAGCAATGGTGGTTCAGAGAACCTAATACAGGAAGCAATATCACAGCTTCCTGTACCCTTAATTTCAGGAGTCCTGGATTCAATGGTTTGTCAAGAACCCACATGTGAGGAACAGTATTTAAATGCACAGCAGATCATCCAATTACAAGAAAGCATCAGGTCAGAAATTCCTTCAGAAGATGAGAATGAAAATAACGGGTCTTCTGAAAGCAAAGGTACAGCACATTGATTCTTTGTCAGAAATAAATTGTTTATTTTCAAGGAGAATATTCTTTTTTTTAAAAAAAAAGTAACAATAAGCTGCTCAGAGTTGCCTCAAAGTATGAGATGGGTGGCATATACATTTAATTTTAAAAATCCTAATATTTCATGGTTATATAGATTTTTTTTCTAAGCGCTTGCCATATACGAGTTTAATCTTATAAGGATCTTGTACAACATGTTACTATTTTTAAAATTAGACCATTTATAATCCATAATTTCAGTTTGACATATTTTGAATAAATCATCTTTAAGTTTCATTACACTTTATTGAATTTAACAAAATCTATAGTTAGTCAAAAATGGAAGGGATTCTATGGCTTAAGGAGATTGCCTAAGCAAGCTTGATTCCCACTATGGTTTATAGCTAAACCATTGTTTATTATAATTTCTAAACCATCTCATTGGCATGAATTTTATGAAAGATGTTCCAAAGGTTTTTTTGACAAAAAAACTGCATTTTTATTGCAATCTGCCCAGAGTCATTTAAATAAGATGGGCAATGTAGAAATTGGATGGATGGATGGATGGATGGATGGATGGATGGATGGATGGATGGATGGATGGATGGCTGGCTGAGCTAACTATTGTTTATGCTGAGTCTAGAAAAAGCTGCTGCTGGAAATTTCCTCCTTAATCCGCTTGAACCTGAGAATGCAGATAAGCTCAAAGTGAAGATAGCTGATCTAGGAAATGCTTGCTGGGTGGTAAGTTTACTTTCCTTTCCCTACTGAATGCCAACATTGCTAATTTTGCAGTTTGCTGGAATGAACATAGTTATCATGTAAAATATATTAACATACTTATACAAATGCAAACTTAATATGTTCATAGTTCTTAAATTGTTCCGTGTTCCCTTGGAAAGAACAGTTCTTTCTCATACAAATTTTCAAAAGACTTGATTTTATTGGGCAGGATGTAAGTAGAACTGTTAGAATTTCACCCTAAATTTGTACTTTAAAGTGACTCCAAATTTTAATCCAGAAATGAGAATTCCAGCATCTGTGCCCTCAATTTGGAAAAAGTATCTTATCTCTACTAGCAACCAGCTTATTGTGGCTGCTATAAAGCAAAGAGGTATTAGTTCCATGGATAGCATAGGTGGAATGGCAAGATTATCTCCCCCCTTTTTTATTTTGGTCTATATTTAGACCAAAGAATATTAACTTTTTACTCAGAGCTGAAAATAAATAAAGGTGTATGGCTTTTCAGAAGGCTATTGTTGTATTGCTATCCTGCATCATTTCTGGATTTCTATGAGGCAATATTCTGCTTATTATGTATGTGAAACTATTCAGTTTTCCTACACAGATTAAGAAAGAAAAGATGCAGTATCTTCCATTATCCCTTTAACTGATAAAGCTGAAAGCCATTCATATGAAAGCATCCTAAGATTTTTTTAAGCCAGTTAATTAATATGTTAAATGTTTGCATGATGAATGCCCTTACAAGAAAAGGCAAATTGGACTCGATTCTATTATTTGTTTTTCATTATACTTTGCATGTAAAAGATACAAAAAACATTATATCCAATCATTTAATTTAGGAAAAAATGTAATGTTATAGCATCTGTAATATTCCATGTGTAAAATATGTAAAAAGAACTAATAATTAAATGTTTGAACATTTATGTAAGACAGTCTTCCCCAACCTTGTCCCACAGTTCCCATGGTCTTGATCCATGCAGCCCACCTTCATCAAGGTACATGGGAAAGCTGCTCTTGACTGTTAATGAAGAGAGCACACATCCCAAGATTCATGGTTTATGTCATCTCAGCACATTTTCTGCATTGAATCATATTTTTAATAATCTGATTTAGTCATAGAAGTTCCACTGATCTTTGTTTGAGAAGACTACGTTTTTGTAGAATGAGGATGGGGACTTTCGATCTCATTGTTTGTATTGCTTTTCTAACTTCCTTTTATTCTGCAGATTCAGATTCTAGGGGTGGTTACTCAGATTCAGTGTTCATGAAAGGATTTCAAGACATCAGAAAGCAATAATAGCATATTTCTTTAAAAAAAATACTAGTTTAAGACATAGCAGTGGATGGCCTGCTTTAGCATCTCTAGCTGTGCTTCTAGTGCTTGAAAAATGATGGAAGAGGACACTGCTTGCTGTCTCTAGTGTGTGGCTTTTTAAAAAAATAAATAACTTCATACTGTTCTGCTTTTAAAAATGTAATGTTAAGTAGTTGCAATTTATTTCAAAAGAGAAGGATACAGTTTGGGTAAATGATTAAAACAGCATCTTAATTGAAACTATAGTAGATAAAATGAAATACATTTATGAGAGAAAACAAGCAGAATAAAAAACAGGTAATTCTTTACCATCTTTCTCCCTGGCTACATTGCTAGTAATGCTATGGATCCCCTGGGTTTGAATGGATGCCTCCAGTGAGCTTTGTGGGATTTAGTTTTGTTAAAAAAAGTATAAAACTGGTCTATAAATATACAAAATAAGGCTTTCCCAGATGTGTATCAGAATCAGAATCTTAGTGCTCCCTCGAGGGTTTACATTACAAGTGAGTCAGATCATCCTAACTTCCTTCTTAAATTTTAAAAACTAGAAATTAGAGATATACTTCTTATCAATCATAGAAAAACTTCCTTTGCTTCAAGTTGTAACACATTTCTTCTTCTACAGCATAAACATTTTACGGAGGACATTCAGACAAGGCAATATAGAGCTTTGGAAGTACTGATTGGAGCAGGATATAGCGCTCCAGCTGATGTTTGGAGCACTGCCTGCATGGTAAGCTCGGTTGTACTACCTAAACTTCTTGTACGATGTTGATTTACAATTTGGTAGGAGTCTGTAAGTCCAATCACAAAAAACTGACTTAATTTCTACAGTGCTGTATCATTTTATGTTGTTATATCACCCTGAAATCTGATGTGTTGAAAAGCAATATTTGGATTACTTTAAATGCCTTTTTTAACAGACCACTTCATTTAATGAAAATGATTTTTTTTAATTTTAAAACTGAGAAGTACTCAGATCTAACATTCAAAACTACTTATAAGTCTGTAATCCAGTTAGTAATTTGCCTAGTTAACAAAACAGTAAAGCAAGAGACATTGCCTTAAATCAAATTTGTGAGAATCTGAAGTATGTTTGAAAGCATGTCTAGGACACATCTAAATTACAGAGTCATTGTGCATTACGGAATAATTAGAATTATGCTTTAGCACTTAGATAATTTACAAATAATTTTTTCTGAAAATTATCTGTCATTTTCATCTTCAGGCCTTTGAACTGGCTACAGGTGACTATTTGTTTGAGCCTCACTCTGGTGAAGATTACTCTCGGGATGAAGGTGAGAGCTATGCCAGAACTGTGTTAAGTAACAGAACCTGGATAGTAAGAAAATCAGAGAATCATGTTGGGCTTTTTTTTTTCTAAAAGAAAGTCAATCTTAGATTCTCCTATATTTTTTTCAAGTATCTTGGAGAACATTAAAGTTTGGCTATAAATTAGAAGCATGGATAGCAGAATCAATTTCTGCTTTTGCAATAATGATCTCAGCTATATTTATGTCTATATTAAGGACACAAATTTGACACATATATTTCAATAAGCATTTTGTGAAGTTTGTTTTACATTGCAGAGTAATTGGGACAAAATTATAAAAAGAGCCATGCAAAATGACATGAGCCACAAAGAGACAAACTCAAAAAATGCCTTAAACTACATTTCAAGACACAATTAAATGGGTTCAGATCCAGGATTTCAGTTGATTTAAAATTATCGATCACTGTATATTACTTAAAAGTTCTTGCTGTTAAATTTGAAGGCCATGCAGTAGAAATTTCATCAGTTAAAGTCAAACCACACAAGTACATTGAATTATTCTAGCAGAAGGATATTTAACTGGGAATCATAATGTATGTTTTACTTATTAAAATGACTCACAACTACTAAAAAAGCACAAACTGAAGCAAACTAAGCAATCCAGAGCAATATCTCTCTGAGTCTTCAGGAAAGCCATGTTTATGAGATTTCCGCATATTAGGAGATCCCAGAAAAATGGAGGTAGATCTTTTTGTTACATTCTTTCATCCATAGAATTTCTAAAAACTACACATCTAGTCCCAATGTTCACAATAAAGTCAGTATGAGTTAATTCTAATTCTTATAGTCTCTTCCTTATTTTCTCCCTGGAAGCACAGATCATATCGCATTGATTATAGAACTTCTGGGAAAAATACCTCGTAAGCTCATTGTAGCTGGAAAATATTCCAAGGAGTTTTTCACCAAAAAAGGCAAGTGGGAAAATAATTTTACTATTTTAAGATTTTTTGTAAAGTTTGTTTTAAAGTTGTACTGCGTTTCTGAGACATTTCAAGAACATTGAATTTCAAAGTGCAATGAAAATTGATTCTAGCCTGCTTCTGTCTATCTGTCTAGTTTTATTTACAGCCAGAGGCCCCAAAACTAAATATAGTATAAAATTTGGTATTAGATGAAATAGTTATTTTATTGCTAATTAAAATTATTGATAAAAGAGTATTCTGTATTTACTTAATGTAAACAACTAGGATACATAGGGAGCTGAAAAGTGTAATAAATTTGTAATTCATTCCAAAAGTCATAGTTGAACATGGAACTTTGGCTTTTCCATTAATTCCTGTACTAAATAACTCCATAATTTTTGCTTAACACAATAAAATCCTGAGGTCTAACCCTGGAATACGAATAATCAGGATCAATGCCAATCTAAATATCTCTTTGGTCAACTATTTAAACCATGAATTTACAAAATAAATCATTTGGGATTTTATGTAGCAGTCCTTCCTTGGTTTTAAAAGCATGCATTTAGAACTTAATAGCATTTAGCAAAGTTTTTGTTTTAAAAGTGCATTGTCGGTTTCCAGGAGAATAACCGTTTCAAACACAATTTGTAACATTTAAAAAAGATCTTAAAAATCACCTCCAGTTGGGCTGTTGTTACAGGTAGTCCTCAAGTTATGAATGTAACAGAGTCTGCCGATTACATTCATAACCGAGGATTCATAGGAGTGAATCGCATAACTTGACCGCGATCACTCCCTCCTTTCGCCCACGCATTCGCTAATCAAATGCACGGGTCGTTAACTGCACATGACGTATCTCATGGTGGAGAAGACCTTGGGAGGGCCTAGTGGAGAAGGCCATTGGGGTGGGGGATCTAGTGGAGAAGGCCATGGGGGGCTAGTGATGGAACAGACTACCTGCATCAGAGCACCCAAGCCGCCTCCGATCCACAGATACCTCATGCAATTGCTCCCCACCCCCCATCCTGCCATGCTGGCCTGCTTATGGGAACTCATTTACCTTTTGAAGATCCAGCAAGTTGTCTCCTCTCCAGGAGCAGAGGGAGAGCAGTACCAGCATGTCCTGCTTGGCTTCTCTGACTTACCAAAGCTGCTTGCCATTTCTGGAGCGGCGGGCAGCCTTGGTGAATCTCCAAAGGCTTCCAGTCTGGCATGGAAAAGTGTTTGCATGCCAAAGTGAGACTTTGGGGCAGCGAACCTGCGTTGCTTCAGGCCTCTTGTTGTCATGCAAACACTTTTCCTCCAGAGACTGGAACCTTCTGGGTGCCCTGATCTTGCATGAATCGCTCTGTTTCCAAGCTCCCCGTTTGCACACAGACGAAGTTTCCAGGCTCTGTCAGGTCTCCGTCCCGGTGAAAAGTGTTTGAGCGCCTATGGAGCACTTGGAAACTGAGCGATTTGGATGAGATCAGGGCACCCAGAAGGTTCCAGTCTCCAGGGGAAAAGTGTTTGCACACCAACAAGAGGCTTGAAGCAATGCGAGTTTGCTGCCCCAAAGACTCACTTCAGCGTGCAAACGCTTTTCCACACCACTAGAAAAAATCAATACAAAAAAAAGTAATTTGTACTATTGAGTTTTCCCAAGATAGATAGCAAGCTAAACTTCCTATAATTGTCAAGGTCTTCTATTTCTCTCTTCTTACAATCACAATTGACCCCCAGATTTCTGTTGTTAAGTAGTTAAGTAAATTTTGCCCCATTTCTTGTCACAGCTGTTAAGTGAATCACTGCCGTTGTTAAGTTAGTAACACGGTTGTTAAGTGAATCTGGCTTCCTCATTGACTTTGCTTATCAGAAGGTTGCAAAAGATGATCACATGATCCTGGGACACTGTAACTGTTGAGTCAGTTGCCAAGTGTCCAAATTTTGATCGCATGATTATGGGGATGCAGCAGTGGTCGTAAGTGTGAAAAACAGTCACTGGAAATTACTTTTTCAGTGCCATTGTAACTTTGAACGGTCACTAAATGAACTATTTTAAGTTGAGGACTACCTGTATATGGAACTGATAGCCCTATTCCAACCTGAAGGGTTTAAACCAGAATTTTTTATTCCTGGAAATAGGGCCGCTAATAGAATTTGATAGATATATTTTTCCTGGCCAGAAACCTTACCAGAGTTTATTATTGAAATAAGAAATTTCGAAATGAAGAGAGAAGTGTTCTTAACGTATGCTGGCAATTACGCCAAATGAACCTGAAAATTAATTGTTCCAAAAGTGTTGTTGTTGTTAGTTGCAAAGTTGTATGCGACCCCATGAACAACATTCCTCCAGGCCTTCCTGTTCTCTACCATCCTCTGGAGTCCATTTAAGCTCACGCCTACTACTTCAGTGACTCCATCCATCCATCTCATTCTCTGTCGTCCCCTTCTTCTTTTGCCCTCAATCTTTCCCAGCATTAGGCTCTTCTCCAGTGAGTCCTTCCTTCTCATTAGGTGGCCAAAGTATTTGAGTTTCATCTTCAGGATCTGGCCTTCTAAAAAGCAGTTAGGGTTGATCTCCTCTAGGACTGACCGGTTTGATCCAAAAGTGTATAAAATCACTAATGCAATGACATCCTGTATAACAGCAAGTCC
Source organism: Diadophis punctatus similis (assembly GCA_023053685.1). Taxonomy (NCBI): domain Eukaryota; kingdom Metazoa; phylum Chordata; class Lepidosauria; order Squamata; family Dipsadidae; genus Diadophis; species Diadophis punctatus. The sequence continues at coordinate 45,048,317 of JALIGW010000003.1, forward strand.
AGTTTCATATGTTTCTTCTATATTGAAAAGAATCAGCTTTTATTTTGATAAATATATTTATTTGGTTTCTTTGAAGATAAGGAAGAAAACTTAGAACACCAAATTTCTCAGCCATGCTTTGGAATCTAGACTGCTTAAAACATGTTCTGCTATGCAGTGCTGCCCTGCCTGCATAATGCAAATTATAAATTTTGAAGCAGAAAAAAAAGTTTCTTTCTTTTTTTAAATGCATCTTTTAACTCAGTTCTGCAAACTGTTTGGTTGGCCTTCCTTCACATATTTGTATTAATCTTTCTATTGTTGTTCACAGGTGATCTGAAGCACATTACTAAATTAAAGCCATGGGGTCTCTTTGAAGTATTGGTGGAAAAATATGAATGGTCCCAAGATGATGCAGCTGCATTCACAGACTTCTTATTACCTATGCTGGAGCTGAATCCTGAAAAAAGAGCTACAGCAGCCCAGTGTCTCAGGCATCCCTGGCTCAACCCCTAAACACTCCAGTCTGATACGGTGGCCCTCTCATTGGGTTACGGCATAAAATATATAAACACACACAAACACACACACACACACCTAGATGTCTCAGCTGTCCCTTTTCCTTCTTCCAGGTCAACTTTTTCCTTGTTGATTTTCAGAGTGAAACTTCTCCTTGAAGGCTTTTTAGATTTTAGATAAATCTAACTGTTCATGTGAGATTGTGTATTTGACTTGGTGGGGACTATTATTAGCCAGTGGACATCCAATATGATTTGTAGTGATTGGAGTTTGCCAAAGAATTTTTATGGGAATGTGAAATTGTTGCATAGTCTCTTCCTTACACAGATACCTTACCTTGAAGGAAACCTTCACGGGGATCTACTCCCTTAAGTATATTGCAGTCATCCCAAGGGGGATGTGAAGAGCTTGTGAATCCCTCCTTAGCTCACTGACTCTGGGAGTCATTTCTTAGTGCACATTCAGTTGCTGGCAGTAAGAGGAAAAGTAGCAGATGGCACCAAGGTGGTAGCTCCATGAGGAGCACTAGACTCTACTAAATCCTTAGGTGTCTGCTCTGCTGCTTGGATAACTTTTTTTCTTATTTTTTGGGACATACTTTTCTTCAGCCATTGAATCTTTTGAAATTATTTACATATATATATATATAAAACGTATACACACATGCCATTTTTTATCTTTGGTGCTCAGGGTAGTTCTGAGTCCAATGAACTTTGCTCTCCAAAGGTGGGCCATATAAACCTGAATAAGTTGCACAAGGGAAATAAAATGAAAGGATGTAGTAAAAGTAACCATTTCTGCAGTATGGATCTATGCATTTATTGCCTGCAGAGGGGAGTCAGAACACCCAAATTCTAAGCCAGGTCTGTCCAATACATAGTCTTGGGCAATATGTCATTGCCAGCCTGATAATGTGGCATAAGAGTGCTTGATAAACCATTTCTGCAACCCAACCTGGAGTTCAAAAGTAGGAATATACCAAGTTTGTGGCAGTCCACTTGTTACGTAGGTCTGCTTTATGCCATTGGTGTCATATTGGCCATGTATGAAATTGTATTTTTATTAGAGAGCAGTTCTCAGAAAGATAGATTATATCCTTACTGTAAAAGAAGGAAAGGTGGTATTAGTGCTATCTTTTCAGCCTTGCTATATGCCCAGACCTAGAACCAACAAATGTTAATGAATGTAATGTTATCAACTGTGTTAACTAGTCTAGAATGCTAGACTCTAGAAAATACCTTTTTAAATAGAATGCTGTTTTTACTTATATATTAACTTCAGGACAAACAGTCTTAATTTTCTTCCAGTAGAGATGAAGTGTCAATTCTGTTTTCAAAATCATTATAAATATACTGTTCAACAGAATATATTGTAACTTTTAAACTCTTAAGAAGAAAAACTGGTTGTGACTGAATCTTATCAGTTTCTTTTTTAAATTAGAAGAGTATAAAACACTTGTTAGTTTTACAGTAAGCATCTCCTAGACTATTTCTGGTTACTTTCTTTTAAACATCTTCTATATTCAGATGTAATGATAGGTTTGGGGTAGCTGGGACTTCAGTTGCCTTCCTAACAATGGACCAAATAGACTTTTGAGATTAGAAAATTCTCCAAGGCTGGAAAGTGCTAGAGAACTGATATGTTTCAGGCACTGTTTGGGACAATTCAGTTCATATTCCAGTAGCAAGATCATTCTTTTCATTGTGTGGCAAATCCGATCTAGAGTCCTTTTAAGATGCATCCCTTTGCTGAAAAAAAATCTGGTTAGCATGTGTTAACAAAGCCACCATATCTCCTTTTTAATTTAGTCATGTAACAAGACTGGGGTTTTAGCAAAATGTTTGTTTCCATTTAGAAAAGCTTAAATAAAGTTCTTTGTGCATAATCTTAAAAAGAAAAAGAAAAATGTTCCAAAAGTTTTAATTTTATTCACATTATTTGGGGTATCTTGCCTCCCAAAAGCACTTCTGTGCCTGTCTGTAAAAAGATTTAGGATAGAACTTAGAATGTATGTTAGTACCTTCCTCTCTGAATACTGTGAAGACATTCTGGCAAGAAGAATTGGACTTTGATGACAATGTAGCCTCATTTGCATATCCTGACTATCTAACTAGAGCAAGAGGCATCTCTTGGTTGTAATAAATGCTTATCCTCCAATGAAGGAGGCTGCTCACAGCTCTTTTGCACTAAAAGAGACGTTCTGAGATAGTACGAGTGGTAGCTTGTCTGGATTGTCTGCATACTTTGTAGTTCACATCAGGTTCACTCAACTTCCAAATTACCATAAAGTGCTCACTAACCAATTTGTACTTGTTTTTTTTTTTTGACCTAAAACTAGAAGGAAAATACATTTTTATTCTTTCTATTGGGTGTATTGTCTTTTTTTCTTTGTAAATACCGCACAATAAACAGATTATCCAATAATCCATAGATACTTTGGATATGCTGTGTATGTTCACCTGAAATGTTTATTGTAGAGCTCTTATCAGACGTTCTGTGAAATATACATGGTTTTCACATGCTAAGCATAAGCATAACATGACTTGTTGAATAAGATCAAACCGGTCACAAAGTTATGGATGGTATTTGAACCTAGTCAGTGAAAAAATTAAATATGAGCGCTACTGATGCAATCCTATGAGTGCTAAATATACAGTAGTTTTGTAAGTTATGGTGATAAGAGGAAGGAGAATATTTCATTTCCAGCTCCTATAATGTTACTTACCGTACTTTTTCTGCTCTTTATTTTTAGCCAAATTCATCATCAGAGCAGTACTTAGACCAGAGTGAGTTGAAGAGAAAAAAAAGCAGGGAAGTTAAATGCAATTAATCAACTACATTAAGGAAAACAGTTTGTTGCCCGAGGCTAATTTTTTTATTCCATTTTTTTGAATGAACTCAATGCATGCACTTGCTTGAGCTCTTGCTAGGCTTCTCCCACATACACACTTTAGGAACAGGAGAAGCAGCAGAGCCTGTGTCCAGAGAGGGCAAACAGAAATTAAGGCAAATGGAGAAAGGAAAATATCCTTCCATTTCCAGAGATCATCAAGTGAATTGTATAAGAAAGCCAGGATTCTGAACTCAAAAGAAGTATAAGTTAGGAGTTTCTTTTATTGTTTTTAAAATTACTAATCACTAATGAATATGATGCTAGAAAGTCAGCTGACTTAGTGGTATAGGTTTATTAGGGTGTCATATGTATGACTGTCAGTTGGGCATAAACTGAGTTTATGTTTAATGCAGTGAGCCTTTGATTCTTGCAACAAGTCTCTCCCTTGAAACCAAGGTAACTGAGCTGAAGATCCTTAGAAAGGTACAAATAAGACCTTAAAAATAGCATCTCATTTCTAGGTTAATAGATTCCTTGCTGTCAGTGAAATGAGTTTACTGGGAAAGGACTTTTCAAGGGTAAAGAGAGGTGTACTCATAGGAAGAATTCAATCCTTGGATGTTGAACTTGTGTTCTACTGAGGGGAGCAGCCGGCTGTGGGTTGTAGATGATTCAAGCATTGGAAATAGAAGTGAGAGGTATAGTGCTTGTGGACTTTGCATACAGGTAGTCCTCAACCTACGACCACAATTGAGCCCAAAATTTCTGTTGCTAAGCGAAACGTTATGTGCATTTTGACTCATTTTACGACCTTTCTTGCCACAGTTGTTAAGTAAATTACCACAGTTGTTAAATGAATGACTTTGACCATTGACTTTGCTTGTCAGAAGGTCACAAAAGGGGATGACATGACCCTGGGACACTGCAGCCATCATAAATATGAGTCAGTTGCCAAGCATCTGAATTTTGATCGCATGACCATGGGGATGTCGCAATGGTCATAAGTTGCTTTTTTCAGTGCCATTGTACCTTTGGTCACTAAATGAACTGTTAAGTCGAGGATTACCTGTCCTTTGCAGATAGGCTGTTGGATAGTACCAAAATCAGTAGTCCTCATAGGAATTAATGATATTTCATTAGTTGGCCAATTCTGAAAACCAAATGTAGGCAGCTAAATAGCATATTAAGGTCCAGGACTGCTTAAGTATCCTTAAAAACATCTGTTCCATGGATCAGCTAAAATGACAGAGATTGGAAGTTATAGTACATCGATGAAACTGTGCCATGGGAATAATTTACATTAGGCACTGAGACATTTTGAACAAGTCAAACCTGCATAAGAGAGACCCCACTTGAACCAAAGTAGCTGATTATAACATCAAGAAGATAATAGAACAGTTCTTACAACATTCCCAGTTTCCTGGGAAAATTTACCAGTATGAGGTTTAGAAAAGTAGATGTGGATGTTTTTTAAAAAAAAAAAAATCCCATAAGTGATATTTATTTATTTATTTATTTTTAGGTTCTTCTATGCCGCCTTACTCCCTAAGGACTCAGGGCGGCGTACAACATTTTAAAAGAACACTAAACAATAAACATTCATTTAAAAACAATATTAAAACATTAAAAAGTTAAAAGACATTCACCAACATACATACTGGGGGAGATCTCGGGTAAAAACTGGTCTCAAACCCCTGCCCGCAGGAAGAGCCGTGTCTTGATGGCTTTCCGGAAGGCCAGCAGGGTGGGGATAAGTCACATAGTCACATTGTTGAAGGTGGGTTAATAGTGTCATGTCAACAAGTGTCATGAAAGATGCACGTCAGCAACATTTGAAAAAAGACAGTGTAAAGGTGTTTCTAAGCCAAAGGCAGAGTATAGGAGCCATTTAATTAAATCTCTTGTGTTAAAAATAATAACATGGAAGATGTAACAGAAATCCAGTGGAATGATGTCATAGGAATATGGTCATCCCTGAAAGTGACCTTTATAAAAGGATAGAACAGTATGCACGGGTGATGTGGGGTGCTCTCTATATCATAGAGTATATAATGTATTCAAAAGCTTTGAAAGATCCATCTCTCAGAATTGCTTTGTGGCAAATGTAAATTGGATATACAAATATACTATCACCTCTTGATTGAAATGCAAGAGTAATCCTGAATAATATCTTGGTCCAAAAGTTCCAAGTTGTAACTCCTATGTACAACCTAACTTTTTTCGATTCATACTAACTGGACAAATGAATTAATGGGGATTGTATTCCATTGGTTTAAGGACAGCATAACCCCATGACTTATGTCATTGCATGTACCCTTAACAAGCCTGAAAAAGAAATACAATTCTGATGAGAAGGCTTGGGCAGTTGCCATATGTGCTATATAGACATTTGAACAGGAGTCACAAGAGCTAAAGGGTTTCATTTTCCTGAAGTAAGAGTTTGCAGGGCAGCCATATGCCTGTTATAAGTAGTATTAAACTAGCTGAATGGATGCAATATTTAATTCAGCAAAATGTTTTGAGGTCTGTTATTAATTAACCAGATCTATTGGGCCCAGTAGTTCTAGAACAGCGGTTCTCAACCTGGGCGTCGCGACCCCTTGGGGGGTTGAATGACCCTTTCACAGGGCTCGGGAGACTTTGCCCGGATGCCGCCATTTGGGTTCTTTTACGCTTTGCGCATGTGTAGAGGGTAAAAGAACCCAAATGGCAGTGGGGTGGGGGTCGCAGCGGCGGGCGGGGAGGGGCACGGCGGGTGTGGGGCGCAGGTTGCGGCATTAGGAAGATTGAGAACCACTGTTCTAGAACATCATTACGCTGCCCTGAGTCCCCAGGGAGTAGGGCGGATATAAGAACACTAAAATAAATAAAATCATACAGAACATGATTGCAAACAGGATGTGGAGATCAAAACCAATTAATGTCACACTGAACAAAATTTATTTTGTCATAGTCTTTTCTGGAAAAGAGCACACTTTTTTGCAGAATCGGTCTTCTATAACACAGACTGATGTGTCTAGATAACTGGCAGAATCCACATTAGCATTATGTGTCTCGAGCAGCTTTTCTGAGTCCAAGGTCAAGGTTGGAGTGCTCAGTATTCAAGGGCAGAAGTAAGTACACTTGTGACTCCTTCAGTATTCATCTTCATTTATTTGCTTCCTCTGCAGGACAAAAGTACATGCCATAATAATCCAGAAAGTGCCATTTCCCCTCCCAATTTCTCCAAAAGCAGCTAATGGAATAACAACCTCTCTGAAGTGTTTTTCAAATGTAGCCACTTTAAGATGATTTCAACTCCCATCATGCTGGCTGAGGAATTCTGGGAGTTGAAGTCCCTACATCTTAAAATAACCAAGTTTGGTCTAAATAGAAGCTGTGATGTCACATGGTACACATAGGATAGAATTTGCCATTAGCGCTTGACGAAGAGTGTTGAATTTGTTGACCATGCTCGACTATGATTATAAACCCCAGGGAAGAGAAGAGCTCTGCTTTGGAGTAACTTACTTCAACTGTATTAGCATGGCAATGACAGTTAGTGACAACCAAGTCAAGTTTATATGTGTCACTAAAGCAGGGGTCCCCAAACTTGGCAACTTTAAGGCTTGTGGACTTCAACTCCCAGAATTCTCCAGCCAGCTGGCTGGAGAATTTTGGGAGTTGAAGTCCACAAGCCTTAAAGTTGCCAAGTTTGAAGACCTCTGCACTAAAGAAAGGGTGAGTAACATCTCTCAGCTTGAGGACTCTACCAAGTCTTTTACAGCATCCTAAAGGCCGCTCTCTGAAAGATGTAGAGACTATTTTTAGTTTGTTTTGTTATATTGTTTTGAAGTTTTGGTAATAACATCCCCAATAACCTTTTCCTCCTTCACCAGAGGGCACTGTGAAACCAATTTTTCCCATGTCTTCTGATATTGAGAGAGAGAAAAACACTGCAGTCTTTTGTTGTTGTTGTTGACAATCAGAAGAGACACACTGGTGGAACAGACAGGCTGAATGCACATTTGGAGAACAGGTGAAAAGGCAGAAGTTTTAATCACCCATTTTGTTGCTTGAAACTTCTCCAAATGGGAAAGATTGGCCTGACATTTGGGAAAACATAAACCCTAACCCTCTATATAAAATGCAGAAATAATGTCCAAATTGTAGACTTTTTCATTCTAGAATCCCAAGCTCGTTAAAGGCCAGTGGAATAATTTCATTTTTATCAAAACAGTGGATTTTGCATTTTACAGATGTCTAAAATGGTGACGGGACACAAAGTAACAGTCACATGCATATGATGCTATTTTAATTATTTTTAGTAGCTAGGGAAAGGGAATAATTTAGAAGATATCTTATACAGTAACTACAAATACCACAAGCGTACTTGAGGTTTTTTGTTTTAAACTTTGTTTGGAAGGCGAAAGGCTTCCAAACAAAAGTTTGCCGAAGCTTTCTGCTTTTTTCTCCAATGATTTATAATGCATTCATGAATCTGCTGTGCTCCTCATCTGCCCAATCCCTCACTTGCAATGAATTAGAATATTCTATTAAAATTTTTTTATTAATCCCTGCACCAGCAGAGTCAATTATACAATCACTGAACTTGGCCATCGTCAGGCAGTAATACAGGGGCACATTATGGATTTTTACAGGAATAAAACCACATATAGCCAGTTTTTTTGACAGTAGACACCTTGTAGCCTGCATATACTGCCCTTTGTTAAAGCATAGAAGAAAAATAGGATACCATGAGAACAATTTAAATTAAGGAAAAGAAAGGTTCTGACAATTCTAATGTGAGTTCTAATATTAATAATCTGCACATAAGACAAGCTTATGCACTTTTTGTCCTTATAAATTTTATGGAAGAATTAGAATAGAATAGAATAGAATAGAATAGAATAGAATAGAATAGAATAGAATAGAATAGAATAGAATAGAATAGAATAGAATAGAATAGAATAACAGAGTTGGAAGGGACCTTGGAGGTCTTCTAGTCCAACCCCCTGCTTAGGCAGGAAACCCTACACCACTTCAGACAAATGGTTATCCAACATCTTCTTAAAAACTTCCAGTGTTGGAGCATTCACAACTTCTGGAGGCAAGCTGTTCCATGGATTAATTGTTCTAACTGTCAGGAAATTTCTCCTTAGTTCTAAGTTGCTTCTCTCCTTGATTAGTTTCCACCCATTGCTTCTTGTTCTACCCTCAGGTGCTTTGGAGAATAGTTTGACTCCCTCTTCTTTGTGGCAACCCCTGAGATATTGGAACACTGCTATCATGTCTCCCCTAGTCCTTCTTTTCATTAAACTAGACATACTCAGTTCCTGCAACCGTTCTTCATATGTTTTAGCCTCCAGTCCCCTAATCATCTTTGTTGCTCTTCTCTGCACTCTTTCTAGAGTCTCAACAACAACGTCTCAACAAGTCAATGTCCAAATCTCATCATCTACAGTTCCACTATCCTTGTTATTTTGACAATGGGAAAGGGTAGGTTTTTCGGGGTGGGGGGAATGGCTTACCTTTGTTTTCCACTTGGAAATCAGAGGGTAGAAGATTATCTTGCCGGTTGCCAAGCACAAATGCTAAAAAAGAAAGGATGAAGGCATCAAGAATGCCGATGATGCAAAGGATGTACGCCCAGCGCACAGTGCAGACGCCCAGGGTGTATTTGTCAGTCTTCTCTCCACACATGCGTTTCACCTCAGGGGAGTCCCAGCCATCAGGGTAGAGCAGGCAGCCAATGGACAAGCCGGCACCTGGAAATGGAAGGTATTCAGTGATGATATCGAAAGACACAGTTGCAACCTCAACGTGGGATCTCCTCTGGTGGGTTGTTCGCATGAAGTGTTCTGCTCAGGTTCCTGAATTATGCAAGCTGGGCAATAAATCTAATCAATAGACAAATAAATAAATAAATTGGGACAGATGCAAAAGGAGGTTCAAGTGCGAATGATGGCATGACAGTACAATATAAAGTACGTTCATCACCTTTTAACCACCTTTGACAAATGGACGTGGCTTCTGGATAAGTCCCCTGTTTCTATTCTCTCTCTTTCGAAACTGATCACAAAAATTGCAGTTTCAGCCAAGCTTAGTGAAATCTTGAATTAGTGCAAATGCAGGCTTAATTTGGGAACTAAAGAAAAGTTGTAGTCCTAGAAACTAGTGTTAGCCTTCCCCCCCATCCCCACCCCGATTGAATAACCATAGGTCAGCCTCCTATCCAGGGCATAGATGACCACAATATGTCGACTGGTTTTTGGAAATAAAATATCTATGATTAATACTTTATAAGCTGTTCTTATATGAGTATAGTAAGAGAGATCTGTAACCTGTCCAAAACACTTCACAGTATTAGAGTTTAACATGAAAAGTAGAAAGAGGAGCACAACATTTCTGTCCTTGAAAAAAATGGACAAGGACAGGACATTGAAAATGGCTTTTCTTACCATTTAGTTTAGGATTGCGTGATATTCCTGCAAGAGATCAAGACCTGTGAAACTATTTTTAGTTTGTCCAGAGAAGCATAGTCGACCCTTTCCTTTACGAAAAGGCGAGTTATTTGCTATGGCATTGAAAGAGGAGTCTGCCTTACATTCAAGAAGAAAAGAGTTTAAAATATCTACTCATTCCCTTTCTTTGCATCCTGAGTTTTAATCTGTGAGAAGGCAGTCCTCATTTAACAACTGCCCTGTCTAGCAAACGTTTGAAATTACAACTGTGCAGAAAAAAGTAACTTTAAACAGTGGTGAAATCCAATTTTTTTTACTACTGGTTCTGTGGGCGTGGTGTGGCTTTGTGGGCGTGGCTTTGTGGGCATGGCAGGGGAAGGATACTGCAAAATCTCCATTCCCACCCCACTCCAGGGGAAGGATATTGCAAAATCCCCATTCCCATCCCACTCCTGGGGGAAGGATATTGCAAAATCCCCATTCCCATTCCACTCTGGGGCCAGCCAGAGGTGGTATTTGCTGGTTCTCCAAACTACTCAAAATTTCCGCTACCGGTTCTCCAGAACCTGTCAGAACCTGCTGGATTTAACCCCTGCTTTAGGATGGGTCCTCACACTTACAACTATAGCAGTATTCTGGGTTACGTGATTGCCATTTGCACACTTCACAGTCAGCTTCTGACAAGTGGAGTCCATGCAGAAGTGGACAGTTAAAATTGCAAGTTGCAGTCACATGAAGGCTTGCGTAACAAATACATTGTTTAGTGATCGAGTTGCCTGTCTCAGTTGTGGTCATTAAGTGAGGACTGCCTGTATAGTACTTTAAGATGTAAATTTAAACAGCCAGGAATTTATATGGAAGTGTTTGTTGAGATTTCCAGGGTACCGGATTCTATTTTCAGTATAACACATTATTATTGTTATTATTGTGAGGAAGGAATTTTTTCAGATGAATGAGAGTGTGTTACTTGGATAGAAATATGTCACAAGATTGCCATAACAATTTACTGGTTTATTATTTTAAGAAATTATTTTACACTCCCCTGTCACTTAGGATCTTTACAGCATTGTGCTCTTCAGCCAATGTGGGTTAATCAGAAGCCTTTTCGAGCCTCTTAAGTTATTTATGGTTGAGGCCAGGAAGAATTACAGCTTTCTTTAATGCCGTGCCTGTCTTTGCAGCTTATTCAAAATGCTACTGCTAAGCCTGTTGCTGTGCTGCCAGACTTACCTTAACCTCTCTTTCACGCAATGCATTTTTTATTTGCTGAAGAAGCCTCTGCAGATCATGTAACCAGGCTTTGTTCCCCGGCATGAATATTTGAAAAAGGTTTCAAATATCGTTACTGGCTTTCAGCAGCATCTTGCTTTAAGATCAGATGGCCTTCTGCAGGTCTCTCTCACTATGGAAAAACTGCAGAGAATTGTGCTCATCTTTGGCATCCCCATTACAGGCAGGGCTTAATTAGCTTAAGCATATTTAAGCAGGATATTCTAGGCGGAATGGAAAGTCATTACCTAATCCTGGCCCTAATTTGAATTTGTGGTAATTTTTAGAAGATGGAAAGCCAAAGTGCATTTCATCAAGCAAAGAATGCTCGTGTTTTGCATAACATTAAATAAAGCAACTCATTTATATCTCTCAGAATGAGGTGGAAGAAGCAAATAATTAAAAAAAAAACTTTACCACCAATAACAAAAACTTATAAATGAACAAATAGAAGGCAGGATGTATTTCATTTTGAGTTTCTATCTGCATACTATTTCCCAAACAGCATTATTTAATTTTGCCTCTATGGTCTTGTATGTGTGCTGTGTGTGTGTTCTGACTTGCAATGCTGGCTAGGCTCAGGTTTCCTTAAATATTATTTTTCTTTCTATAATATTGCTGACAAATACGGGAATACTATACATAATTTTATATGTAAAGTATCCTGATTAAAACTGGATCCTAAGTCCAAATATTTTTGTGTGAATCTATTATAATTATGGCTATGTGTGACTCCAACCCACTATTTATTTTGAAGGAGTAAAACCTGTACCCTTTTGCTATGAAATATTGCAGTAATATACCTTACTTTCATCATAACCTTCCCACGGCCACACTGGCACAGAATTATAGGAAGTGTAGTTTAACAAATCTGAAAAGTTTCAGCTGGTAATGACTATTGAATTGCCAGTTTTCTCTTAGGAATCACAATTTTACCCTGTTTTTCTTCTTAAGCTGCAACTATCTTGATGGTTTTCTGACTTCTCTCAGACATAAAAGGAAATACAGAACAGAGGCTCATTTTCCCTTTGGCCTCGGAAATTTTTAGCTGCTAATATCCTGTATAAAGCATCTCCTTTTCCTCAGAAAGAAGCAGTTTTCTTAAAACAGACATCTCCTCTCCAGGCAATGCTAACTGCTAAATCTGCCTGTCAAAAGCACTGAAGATAGAGCCTTGATCATATTCAGCAAGATTCCTCCCGTGTTCTCCTTGCCCAGTCCTGGTTTGTTTGAGTGATGTTTTAAATTAATACCCCTTCTATCTACTCACTTCATGATTACATCCTACACCTTTACCAGAGACAGTGGTTATGGCAGCCACAAAGAAAGCAGATTAAGAAAAAAAAACCATTAAAACATAACTTCATTTAAAAAAAAACACCAAACAATCAGAAAAAGTGCATCAATTGCTTGTCCTTCAAATAGATTATACCATTAAGTGTCATTGCATATCACTTAACAGACTACAATGTACTTCAAGAATAGGTCATCTCACTAAAATAACACATTGCTGGCTGACACGGGAACTAAAGAAATGGAATAGTTTGGTTTCAGCGACAGTTAGCACATTCAGGAAAAAGCTGCCAATGGAACTTGAATCCAAATAGCAGATTTATATTCCCACACTGAAAAGAATTGCTTCATCAAGAAACTAATATTTATGTTTGCAGTACCACAAATCCATTTTGCTTTCTCATTATTAAGAGTGATGCCAATGGAACTTCAATCCAAATGGCAGATTTATATATTCACTTTAAATAGATGCCCCTTGCACTCAAATTTGGGAGATAGGTCAAAGAGGTTATGGTATTCCCAAGCATAATATACTTGAGCAGGAATCCCTTAGCACATTGAAGTTATGTTTAATGGATGTCTTAATCTATCCCATGGGTTCTCTATGTCCAACTCACATGCTGCCAGTTGCATCCAAGCACACACTTTGTAGACAGTGGCTGCATTGCAGAAGAAGAAGAGGCTAAAGCAGAGGATGCAGCCAATTATAAGAAAGGTAGAAATGCCCACAAAAAACATAGCTGTTTTGAAAGCACTTGAGGGGATGGTGCCAAAGTCCAGCGGGCTGCCCTTGCAGATGAGTTCACTGGTCAGGGCATTTCCAATGCAATAGGAGTAGAGGCCAAAATAACCAGCTTGTGGAGTGTCAATGCTGTCCCCAATCCAATAGGGCTGGATGAACGTTACCACCATGATCACAGCAAAGCAGAGTGTGAACAGTGCCCACAGCACTCCCATGGCTCGAGCATTCCTCACGTAGTTGGTATGATAGATCTTTGCCGCTTCCTGTGCTGGCAGCATCTTTGCCATGGCTTCACAGAGAGATGGCTATGTCTCATAAGACATGTCTTGAATTCAGAGTGAAACAGAAAAATGATCGTCTTCTCACTCCAGGAACTGTAATGAGGAGCAGCACATAGGGAAGCTGAAATCCAAGGAAGAGGGGCTGCAAGGTTGGCTTTCCACCTCACTGCTAGTTCAGGATTCTGTGAAGCAGCTCTTGCCTTTCCTGTGACTCTTTGCTCCAGCCACAGATGCTCAGATGACCATTTGCAAGAAGGGCTATTTGTTTCCATACTGAACAGCTCGGTGGGAGGTGCTGGAGCCTGAAGAGTGCTTAGCCTTAGTTGCTGCTGCTGCTGCTGCTGCTGCTGCTGCTGCTGCTGCTATTCCTCCTCTCCCAGCACCCTACATATCTGGTGCTTTCCAAGAAGTTGGTGTTCCCTCCTTGTAAAGGAAATATCCCTCCTGCTTCAAGCAGCAGAGAAGAGGAATTTCTGCGGCTTTATTTGTGAGCTCTGTTTCAGCACCACAGACAGCGATTGGCAGAGAAAGCCAAGGAAGCCCAAGACTGATGAACCGAAGGGTAGACACTGTTTCCCGTTAATTGGGGGCACACATCAGAGGACAGGCACCGATTCCCTTGACTAGGATAGATAGAGATTAATCCACCATCCCCATTTCAAATTAAGTATTAAGAATTATACCTTGGAAAATAGTATGTTCCTGGACAGGACGTATAAATCTCGTTCAATAGAGAGTTAACATAAAAGCACGTTATGCTCATCCTACAAAGGAGAGCAAGATGCCAATTTGTACAACATCAAGGATGATGAGCTGGTTGTTCCAGATATTGGCTTTAAGGCTGGATTCATAAATCTCACTTAAGCTATTATGTGATTTGTATAGTTTTGACCATAAACATTTCCAAACAGTACAGTCAGTCCAATAAATTTTATGACTTAGAATATTATGCAACCTTGCAAATAGTGTCTTATTCAACAAATAATAGGCATGTAAATCATGGTTAGTATAATGTATGAACATTCACAAAGTTAACATTTCTATAATATATTAACTCTGCATTATTCTATCTTAATCAGATCCCCTGCAAATGTGATGAATTAGGCTCCAAAAATACCATGAAGCTGACAAATCAATTAAATATTATTATGGTCATAGACCAGCATAAGAAGGGAGGAATACACACAATTAATCATTTTAAAAGCTAAAAAAAATTACACAAAATTACACAAAATTATAATGCTGATGCACACATACATATATTAGTATTACCATAGTATATATTAGATTTTCTAAGATGGTATTTTCTAAGATGGCGTCTTGTTGCTGCAGGACATCCGGTCATTTCTGAGAAGCCAAGTGTTCCACTCCATCATTACTGGAAGCCCATTGAAAGGGAATGTAGAGAACTTGCTTGGCTGATTGAAGACATAAAAGGACAACCACCTCATGGTGGATATTCACCAAACGTATTGGAACAATTGGCTAAAAATATGACATAAGCATTACATGTACATAAAAGCATGAGGAATATTCAGATACTCTTGGAAAAACCTTTTGACATAAATTCTGGCTAAGTTGATGAGTTGGCATGACTTCCTCAAATGGTGAAAAATAATTCTTATCTGTTGTCAGTGTAAAATTCTTTAGGCTATTGCAGTGTAATGAATCTTCTTCAAAAGAAATGTGTGCCTATTTATGATGTAACCTGGCTTATATATTCATGCTTCCTAATTAATTATATGAAAAATATTTAAATGAATATGCAGGAATCATATAGGTCTGTCCATATGTTCTCAAATCCTTGCAGAGAAATGTCATGCACATTGTTAAACTAAAACCAGCCTAGAGCCTTACCAGAGTGTTTGGTTTTTCTCTGTAAATACTACTTATTTCCTGACATACGTAGCTCCCTTAGTCCTCAGTCAGGATCAGGTTAGAGTAGGCAGTGTTACATATCTAGATTGAGAATAATAATTCTGCTAGGCATTAGCAACATGTATTTTACTGGCTGATTAGTCCAGGATTGCATAACAAACATTTGGATCCTGAGAAAGTTCCAGTAGGCCACATCTGTTGTTGGTTCCAGGTGGCTTCTTGTTTCAGGCAACCTGGCATACTACTTTGAGAAATAAGATGTCTTTCACACATGTTGTTACAGCAGGATTTTTCCACTAAACTCTGCTGAACTTTCTCTATCAGCTTTGTCTGATACAGTCCCTAATTTTAGACTGGAAAAATTCTTATCACTCTCAGCCAGCAGAGCTATGCTGCCAATCTATACAGGTGTTCAATTTTTCTAGATGGCTCTAGACTGGGGAAAGTTATGCTACATGAAAGTATTCTAACATAAATGATGGGGGGGGGGGGAGGGAGAATTCTAGGATTCTCTGTTCCTTTTTTAAATAAGCCAACTAGAAAGCTAAGGAAAGAGGTTTATATTTGCTCTTATTAATTTTGCTTCGTCAAAATAAGTTCTATCATTTCATCAAAGCTATTGATGAAAGGATCGAAACATTATTAATGAACTGACCTAGACCATACATCACACTAAATCAACAAGGCAAAAGCTGTAAGCCAGAAACCATGATTTTCCATTCCAGTGCCTGGGTTCACAAACGCATTCAGCCAGATCCTAACAAAGGATTGAGCAAAGTTTTTCTGAGTTTCACATAACTGACATGCTGGGCGGAGATGAAAAATTCAGAAGAGGCACGAATTGCATATCCTACATCATGGTTTGTTGAACACATCAAGTTGTTAGATTAACATATAACACTAAACCTTGAATCCTGGTTTCCAACAACTGGCTGACCTCTTAGAATATTTTGACCTAAATCCAAACGGATCACAAAAAGGACTTCCAGAATTTATGAGTCCCTCGGGAGTAGGGCGGCATAGAAGAACCAAATAATAAATAAATAAATAAATGAACCTATCGGTGTGATGATTGTCTTGCTGATATTGAGGGTCCTGATCTCTGCAGGTTTCAAAATCAAAATAGACCTATTCTTAACTTAGTATCCCAATGTTTGTAGACTACAGCTCTTATATTTTGCTTGCTTCTTTATTATTTCAATAAAGGTCATTTATCAACAAAGCCCCCTTGATACGTGATTTAATCACAGAAGAGGGGGCTGACCTGGTTTGTGTAACTGAGACCTGGCTGGGCCAAGAGGGTGGAGTTGCCCTCTCTGAGATATGCCCAGACAGGTTCTCAGTGCAGCATCATTCCCGACCCCAGGGAAGGGGGGGAGGAGTGGCAATAATAACGCGCGAGAACCTGCATCCTCGTAGGATCCCTGCCCCGGAGATTGTTGGGTGTGAGACGCTCCTTCTGAAGTTGGACTTAGGGGTACAGGTGGGCCTTTTCTTAACGTACCTGCCTCCCAGCTACGTAAGTAAGGCCCTGCCTGAGCTGCTCGAGGCAGTAGCCGGCTTGGCGGTTGAGTTCCCTAGGCTTATGGTGCTGGGGGACTTCAACTTGCCTTCTGCTGGCGAAACCTCTGGGATAGCTCAGGAGTTCATGGATTCCATGACAACCATGGACCTGACCCAAGTAATCCAGGGTCCGACTCATGAGGGCGGTCACACGCTCGACCTAGTGTTTCTCTCGGGGCAGTGGAGAGACGATCTGAAGATAAGGGACATAGTCATCACCCCTCTGTCATGGTCAGATCATTTCCTACTGAGGTTGGATTTCGCTGCCCCACTCCTCCCCCGCAGGGAGGCGGGACCGACTAGGTGGTTCCGCCCCAGGCGCCTGATGGAGCCAGACGGATTCCAGAGGGAACTTGGGGAGATACCTGAAACCCTGGTACACAGTTCGGCTGACTCCCTGGTGGCTGCTTGGAACATCGCAGCATCAGGGGCGTTAGACCGAATTGCGCCTAAGCGACCTCTCCGTGGCAGTGGATCCCGGAAAGCTCCCTGGTTCACCGAGGAGCTCCGGGAGATGAAACGCCAGAAGAGACGTCCGGAGCGCCGCTGGAGGTCCAGCAAGACCGAATCCGATCGAACACTATTAAGAATTTACATCAGATCTTATTTAGTGGCGATAAGGGCGGCAAAACGATCCCATTTTTCCGCTCTTATTGCGTCCGCAGATTCTCGCCCAGCCGCCTTGTTTAGGGTGACTCGCTCCCTCCTTGCTAAAGGGGGGAGCGAGGAACACTTGCAAGGTAGAGCTGAGGAATTTGCAGAGTTTCTGTCGGATAAAGTCGCTCGGATCCGGTCGAACCTGGACTCTGGCTGGGCAGAGTCCATGGAGTTGACTGGGGCAAGTCTTAGTCCACCGTTGTGGGAGGAGTTTGGGCCTGTTTCTCCTGATGATGTGGACAGAGCCGTGGGGGCGATGGGGGCCTCCACCTGTTTATTGGACCCGTGCCCCTCCTGGTTGGTCTCGGCCAGCAGGGAGGTGACACGCGGCTGGATCCGGGCGGTGGTCATCGCTTCTTTGGGGGAGGGATCCGTACCGCAGTCGTTAAAAACTGCGGTGGTGAGACCCCTCCTGAAGAAGCCTTCCCTGGATCCAGCTGATTTGAAGAACTATCGTCTGGTCTCCAACTTACCTTTTTTAGGGAAAGTTGTGGAGAAGGTGGTGGCTACTCAACTTCTGCGACTTCTGGATGAAACAGAGCATCTAGATGCCTATCAGTCGGGTTTCAGGCGCGGGTACAGTACAGAAACTGCCTTGGTCGCTCTGATAGATGATCTCTGGCGGGCCCGGGATGGGGGAAACTCCTCTATCCTGGTGCTACTTGACCTCTCAGCGGCTTTCGATACCATCGACCATGGTATCCTTCTGCATCGTCTCGGTGAGTTGGGAGTGGGAGGCACCGTTTTACGGTGGTTCTCCTCTTATCTCGCCGATAGGATGCAGTCGGTGTTAACAGGAGGGCAGAGATCCTCCCCTAGGCCCCTGTTATGCGGGGTGCCTCAGGGGTCGGTTCTCTCGCCCATCCTATTTAACATTTACATGAAACCGCTGGGTGAGATCATCCGCAGACATGGGGTGCGTTACCACCAGTACGCTGATGACACCCAGCTGTACATCACCACCCCGTCTGACTTCAGTGTGGCAGTTGATGTAATGTGCCGGTGCCTGGACGACGTTAGGATCTGGATGGGGAGGAACAGACTCAGACTCAACCCCGACAAGACTGAGTGGCTTTGGGTATTGCCTCCTAAGGACTACGACAACTGTCCCTCCTTGGTTTTAGAGGGAACGAAACTGATTCCCTCGGACCAGGTCCGCAACTTGGGGGTCCTCCTAGATCCACAGCTAAAATTGGAGCATCATCTTACTGCTGTGGCTAGGGGGGCCTTTGCACAGGTTCGCCTTGTGCACCAGTTGCGGCCATACTTGGAGAAGGAGGCTCTACTCACGGTCACTCACGCCCTTGTCACCTCCCGTTTGGACTACTGCAATGCGCTCTACATGGGGCTACCCTTGAAGAGTATCCGGAGACTCCAACTGGTACAAAATGCGGCTGCACGTGCTGTGGTGGGTGTACCAAGGTACACCCACGTGACACCTTTACTCCGCCAGCTGCATTGGTTACCCATTTGTCTCCAGGTCCAATTCAAGGTGTTGATCACCATCTTTAAAGCCCTTCATGGCTTAGGGCCGGGTTATCTCCGGGACCGCATTCTGCCTCATACTTCCCTTCGACCGGTTAGGGCCCACAGAGTTGGCCTCCTCCAGGTCCCATCGGCTAAGCAATGCCGGCTGGCGGGTCCTAGGGGGAGGGCCTTCTCTGTGGCAGGCCCCGCGCTCTGGAACCAACTTCCTCCAGAGACCCGAACCATCCCCACCCTGCTGGCCTTCCGAAAAGCCGTTAAGACGTGGCTTTTCCTGCAGGCAGGGGGCAGAGCTTAACTCCAACTGAACTCTCCCCCGGGTATGCTTGGTTGTTGCATGGTTGTTTTTATATTGCATTTTTAATTTTTATATTATGTTTTTAAATTTTGTTTATTGGTTTCTTGTATTTTCCTATGCTGTACGCCGCCCTGAGTCCTTCGGGAGTTGGGCGGCATATAAGAAAGCCAAATAAATAAAATAAATAAATAAATATTTAGTCTTGTGTTTCTTTCCAAATCAAGTTTGCTATCACTATCACATGTTTCCATGAGATGCATTCATTGGAAGGAAGGATTCATGTGACTTTGACAAAGGGTTTTATTAACTGCAACTTCCAGGTAGGTCTACACTCTCATCCCAAGAGCCTTCGATTAACTCATTGGCTGCCCAGAATCAATGGACAGACTTTGGATTTTGTTACTGCTGACACTTCCCTTGGCAGAGTCTTCTAGTCTTTCAATAGGACTAGTTATTAACTTGGTAAGTAATGTGAGATATCCTTATTTTAATCCTTCCAGAATTATCTTCTTTTAGCTTTCTCTGTGGGAGCTCCCTCTCTTTGGAACCAACTACCACCAGAGATCCGAACTATCCCCACCCTGCTGACCTTCTGCAAAGCCGTGAAAACATGGCTTTTCAAGCAGGCGGGTTAAGACCAAAGGGAATATCTGTGGTCTTCCCATGCATGAATGATGATACCATTTTTTTAACTTTTATAACTGCTTTTAACTAGTATTATTATGTTTCTTTTTATTAACTGTTCTTCTTACATGTTGTACGCCGCCCTGAGTCCCTTGGGAGCTGGGCGGCTTATAAGAATGAGCAAAAAACCAACAACAACACATGACATTCCATCAAAATTCATGTGAAATGATTATAAAGCTGGTGTAGGCCAACATAACCTGGTTATATTACTCAGCGCGCTAACATATTTTTATGGAGAATGTAGTGATGAATCTAAAGAGACAAGGCCTTTCACAAAAGGGCAGATGAAGAAAAATGAAAAGAATGGACAAATTGCTGAATTAACCATCTTGTTTCACACATTTACTTCCTGGTTTCACATCTATTTTCCTCTAGGACATTGGGGACCTGTGTCTTAATAGCTTACAGTGCAAAAGCAGCTGCTGTCAATGAACCATGGGATTAAATTTTGCTCGCTGTGCAGACAAGGCAGCTGAAAACCAAGAATGTTCCCTAACAGTGAGTGTCATTTTTAAAAACAAAATTATATGCCCATCATGAGAGAATCAGAGAGACATATTCTGTTCAACATGACGGCAATTAAGTGTTCAGCTAGTAGTACAGAAGACAACTTTAAAGTAACCGTGATATGCCTTGCGCAAAACAAACACTCTGAAATAAAATAAAATAAAATATTAAGTCAATGGCACCATTACTGTAAGAAAATGAATAATTTAAAAGTGAGAAACATTTGTATGGTGAAACATGTGTCAGGGGATTCATAGCTTAATGTTGGTCTATATCCCAGGCTAATATCTCTGTTTTCTGCACTTTGGGAAAAGTGTCCAAGACTAGGGAGAGATTGTTATGAATGATGGAAAAAGCTTATATTGGTCCTATAAGCCTGGGAATAATGATCTGTATCTTTCTGTTTCCTGCAGAGTCTATATGCAGTTTACTACAAGTGCCCTTGTGAGAGTGGCTTAATCTGTGATGCTGATCGGACCATTGTGGGAAGTATTGTCAATTCTGACTTTGGCATTTGCAAGGACCCATCAAATCAGCCATGAAAAAAAAAGAAAGAAAGAAGTATGGTGGCTAGATTTACCCTGGATCCTTTAAGTAGCCATATAGCTATTATTACTTTCGTTGCAAAATGAATTCCT
Source organism: Diadophis punctatus similis (assembly GCA_023053685.1). Taxonomy (NCBI): domain Eukaryota; kingdom Metazoa; phylum Chordata; class Lepidosauria; order Squamata; family Dipsadidae; genus Diadophis; species Diadophis punctatus. The sequence goes on from JALIGW010000003.1 coordinate 45,069,389, forward strand.
ATGCTTTTACGTACTGCTCCAATAAGCACGCCCTTTATTTATCTAGATTTCAGTTAGATTCAAACATGTTTTTGATCCACTCTACTGACAATAAGGCCTTGCCATACATTTTTTGGGTATTATATCAGCAAGCAGTGATATCTGGCTCACCTTACTTAGACTTGGAACCAAATACAGGATGGAGCAACCAGTGATTGGAGGACAAATCATGAGGTAAAAATGCCATGGCTGTAGCCTAGACTGGGAAGCTGAAACAATATCCTGGCAAAGTATTTGCATCAACAGCTGTGAAGATACTGGTACATCTTCAAACTGTATGTAGAAACCTGTTACTCCTAGGCATGTTCACTCTCTTTTAGTGATTAATATATTCTCCCTCAGTACTACATTTTTAGAATGACTAAGCTGGGAATTCATCTTTCACAAAACCGGAGTGAGGGAGACAGAGGTGGTTTTCCAACTTGCATGAAATTACAGATCAGGAACTGAGCAGAAAATAGACAACAACAGTGACCAATGAGCAGAGGAAGAAAATGTATAATAATCAGGAAAGGATTTTTTATTATTATTAAGGCAGTTAAGTTTCCACTCTATTCTGGTGGTCTAGCAATGTAGTGAGTTCTAATAACTAACCTTCTCTCTCTAAGGAGCTTCCCAATTTGATTTGCACAACAGCAATGTAAGGTGAGCTAGAATGAGGGATGACAAGTGATTTGGTCAAAAACACACAAGAATATGTTATTTGAATATGTATTTTTACTTGTTGTGAGCCGCCCAGAGTCCCCCGGGAGTTGGGCAGCATAGAAATTTTATTAATACATAAATAATAAATAAGAAACATCATGACTGCAATGTCCAGGTCCAAAGCACAGTTCAAAAGTATCAGTAAAATCTCTTCCAACCAAACTGACCTCCTTGTCATTTCATTGACAGCTCTATATACCTTTTTTTGTAGTAACATGAATAGGGTTCCTATTGCCTTCTTTGGGCCTTTTTTTTTCAACTACCCAGTCTAATTGACAGTCCTACTATGATCAACAAGAGTAGCAACTGTATTTAGCTTCCAAGACCAGACAAGTTCTCCAAGATGTTGCCATGTCAAACATGCAGGACTAAATTAAATGATGTTACATTTATCACAAACCAGTATTTGCTGTCCATCCTACTGGTATTTCACTGTTTATATTGGTATTATCTCTTCCCTATATTCTTTTAAAAATACATAATGAAAAAGGGAAATAATATGGCAACTGTTTACCCCAAATTGCCCCTTTGACTAAACCTATCATTTTACTCTTTATAATGTACTAGACTTAGGAATATTCAAAGGTCGTGCATCAAGCAAGTAAGGAAGTGTTTAGAAGAAATTGGCAACCCATTTGGACAGTTAATAAAATGTCTATAATACATTACTGATGGGGCCTGACTTTTGATAACCCTATGTCTCTATCTGCCTGCCTGCCTCTTTTCCTATCTACCTATTGCAATATGTCCTAGCCTGAATCATTTGAAAGCTGCCATTCTGAGAAGTTGTCTTTTGGAAATGACTTCTGGATGAGAGTTTATAAAAATATACAATCGAATGCTTTGCCATTTTTCATGATTTGTCACACACGTCTCTAACACATTGTACTCTTTCTGGCAACAATTTCATTTTAAACTACCTGCTGCTCTGGGTAATGTTTAATTGTGATGACATAAAAGCCAGAATGAAATACCCTAGGGGTCATTTTGCACTGCTTACTTCTGGCTTTTACGTCATCCCAATTAATCATTAAAGAGAACAGTAAGTAAACTTTAGAAGTAACTTAATAAAGAAGAGTTATAAGAATAATATATAGATAAACAGTAGCTAGGTTGAAATACCAGGCTAAATTGTAGTTGTCCAATAAGCTACAATGACTTGGTTAAAACATAAAGCAGAGATCTAAATCATATTTTCCAAACCACAGCGTCTGAATTTATACTATGCACTGAGCAAAAGTCAAGCAAGCAACTTAAGAGGCAGCCCAGTCAGAGGGAAGAGAAAGAGTGGCAAGAGAGGAGTGTGGCTGTGCAGCAATTGTGGAATTGACTTTCAAAAAATGAATGGAAGCATCCAATATGATGCATGAATGTATGACTTGCGTGTAGCATCTTAAAATAGATGAGCTTTCCCCTGAATCATGATTGAATAGGAAGCGCTCTCCAACCTAACGGTACGCGGCTCTTCTATCGGGTGAGTCATCTGGGGATTTGTGAAACAGAAGCAGGTTATTCAGAAGGACACAAAGATCAGCTCCAAATCAGAAGACAAGCAAGCCTATAAATCCCTTAACTCAGAAACCAAACAGTAGAGAAAGAACAGGTACAAGCCCTACTATGCCTTATTCTCTTCTGGAGAATTCTGAGCTGGAGTAGAAGCAAGGCCTCCTAGTTTTGGGAATGTTGGTAGCAGCTGATGACATCCACAGCAAATCATAATAATCCCAAATGATGACACGGGCAGAATGCCATCATCATACTGTACATATAACATAATCACATGATACAAGTATGTAAGTCACAGCATGTGCATGATTATATTATATGTCAGCTTCATCATATGTCCACCTTATCTCTCCTCTACATCCATGGGAGTAGTGGGGGGGGGGAGGTGAAGGGGCGGCTGCTTGTAGGGAAGGGCATCCAAGGAAGGCTGAAGTTTTGGAAGTCTGAAAGCATATATCAGGGAAAATCCACTTCAACTGCCCCTGGCTAGAGAATAAAGGAACCCAGGTTGTCAAAGTCCACTCATGCGGAAGGTCATCCACTGAAGCAATGCGTTGTTTGTTTTGTCTGAACTCCTGGAAACATTTACAGCTGGAGCCAATTATCTTTGGGACTGTGACTTGTGGAGTTTTATCTCTTGGACTGACTCAGGGGCAAGTACTGCCTGACTCCTTGCATCCCTGGAAAACGTACGGTTTTGAAAACAGGTTCGGCAGCAACTGAATTTCTAGATTAGGCTGTGAAAATATACATATGAGAGAAGACTTGGGAAATGTAGTCATATTTTATTTGAAAGAAAGGTTTGTATGAGCTGGATAATTGTGTGTGTGTGTGTGTGTGTGTGTGTGTGTGTGTGTGTGTGTTCCAAAAGGATGCCAATAGTTTAACTTTTAAGCAATTTTAAAGTTTGAAAGGGCATTTGCTCAATTAACTTTGCTACCATATGCTAAGCCAACCAAATTTTATACGAATGTAGCTTTGGAGTGAAATCACTGAAAGGCTGTTTACAATGCTCCAATACATGTTAGAGAGGATATCAGAGGTGGGTTCCTGCCGGTTCGGACCGGTTCTATAGAACCGGTAGCGGGAATTTCCCCCCGCTCACCGAACTGGCAGTGATGGGCAGCTGGACATGCCCCCGAACCGGTCCTCCGGCTTGAAATCCATCCGCCGGAGCCAAATTTATGTGAAAACAATGCTCTGCACATGCGCAAAGCCTCCTGCGCATGTGCAGACCAGTTTAACCCAGGAGCAAGACGCGCACTTCCAGCGCAATCCCGAACCGGTAGGGAAGGTAAGTAGAACCTACCCCTGGAGGATATAGTTATTATTTGTGGTGGAATCTTCAGCTAGACTGCCGGGAAGTGTTAAGAAGGGTACAAGTTCAGAATGTTTGCATTGCAGAAAGCAGCACAAGCCTGACCTGACCCAGAATCCCCAATGCCTCATCTGCCTGCTCTCAAGGAAATACAGTCAGTCTTGTGAGTTTCATGTAACATAGGTGACTAAAAATAAAGTTTCTCTTTGAGACTATTTATGAGTGCTTTAGGTTGCTTGCACCTGTCAGTATTCACCATCTCAGTGACAGAAAAGAGATGGGTTTTTTTAAACTCTTCAGACAAGCGCTGATTTGGGAGAGGCAGGAATATCGGTCTCTTTTGTAATTTTTTTTCTTTTTGTAGAGAGACAGAAAGGCATTTTCCTCTGTTTTCCAACCCATTTTATTAGTCTCTTTTTTCCTCTGTACCACTGCCCCCTTCAAATGGTGTCACTTTCCTCTGACCCAGCAACTGGGGGAGAATGAAAACTATCCATGGGTTCCTCCAGGACACGCTCACCGCTCTCCACACTATTCTCCATAGTTAAATTTGGAAGAGGGTGGAAGCTATGATCGGCTCTCTTAAGGGGATAAAAGCTTTGGCCAGTCTCATTGGTGCCCAGGAGAGGGTGAAAGCTGCCACTAGTCTCATTGGTGCCCAGGAGAGGGTGAAAGCTGCCACTAGTCTCATTGGTGCCCAGGAGAGGGTGAAAGCTGCCACTAGTCTCATTGGTGCCCAGAGAAGGGTGAAAGCTGCCACTAGTCTCATTGGTGCCCAGGGGAGGGCGAAAGCTGCCACGACTTTCACTGCGAGGAGCATCAGATGAAGACTCAGTAGTTGTGATTAAAGTCTGGTTAAGAAGGGAGGCATTGGTAATCTGGCTTTTTCTGGTGGATTCAAGAGGGTAAGCACTAAGATCAGACCCCAGACTATGCCCACTACTGATCCTGCTTTCTTCCTTGTTTATCTTCAGGCTGAGGATCACTTTGCAAGCCTGAGTCTGCACATCTTCATCAGTATGGACAATGAGAGCCAGCAAGCGCTCAGAAAGGCGGGAATTGTCACCAAAGATGATTTCGTGGAGGGAGTTTTTGTTATAGTCCCACTGCATTGACTGGTACCGCGGAGACTGGCGCCCTTCACTAAGTCGCTCCACAAATACTAACATCTCATAAAGCAGATTCCCAGGTTGCGATGTCTGGAAGAGGTTCAGGAAGTCAGCAGGTGCCTTGGAGGAAGAGATGAAAAAAACTTCATTCATAATACTTCCGTTCAGAGCCTTCCTCCTCATTCTTTCCTCTCTCCTCATCAGCTCAAGGGATGAAAGGTAATACTAACCCTGGTTCCCCCATTCTCAAGCTAGACACCACATGTTATCCCAAAAAAGGGAAGTAAAATAAGATATCAATGTGTATAAATTGTGACTGTATATAACCGTGATGGTGACTGTATATAACTGTGATAGGCACGCACTTATGGAACCTATGGAGCGGGGGGGAGGGTTGTGCGTGCATGCGCAGGGGTGTCTGGTGTGTGTGTGGGGGGCATTTAATTATGGGTATGGGCATACGATAGTTTGCGCTTGCGCGCTTTCGGCACCCGAGGAAAAAAAGGTTCGCCATCACTGGTATTTAACTTTATCATAATTTAATTAAAAGTGCCCTGAATGTCATTAAATGGAGGATGACCGTGACCAAGTTCTCTGCACCAGTAGTTCAGCCTGTTATCCAAGTGAGGTGGATGGACAGCTTCTCCACTGTTTAGTGTCATCATGCATACCCCTTCATCCTTTGATGTAGGCCAGATCAGGATACTACAGGGCTCCCCAAACTTGGCAACTTTAAGACTTGTGGATTTCAACTCCCAGAATTCTCCAGCCAGCTATACTGGTTGAAGAATTCTGGGAGTTGAAATCCACAAGTCTTAAAGTTGTCAAGTTTGAAGACCTCTGAGATACTACATGACAAGGATTGCAAGAATACAACTGTGCTGTTGTAGGGTATAATAACATTACCTCGAAAGCCGCCAGAGCTTTCCTCTGCCCATCTTATACCAAACATAATCAACATAGCATTGTTTTGAATTTACTTGCCTCAGCTTCTGCCCACCTTGCAGTTTGAAAGCATGTTCTATGTGGGTACATAAATAGGAGCCACTTCAGTGGGAGATAAGCTGATGTTTCATGCAGGCAGTCAGATTCCTGCTGGCTCGGAACCTTCCCAGTTGCAATGCCTATTTATGAGGTGGCTCTGGTGGAGGAATGGGTCTTGGATGCTGCTGCAGGAAGAGCCGCCTGTCTTTCTCTCTGGTTCAAAGCTAGCTTGCCCTGCTTTGGTGCACCTTGGGAAGCACACAAGCGTGTACCTAATAGAGCTAATAAACAGGCAACCAAGCTACTACTCTGCATTAATATTGTAGACTCCTGGCTACTGTAACAACGCCATATTCTAATAAATAAAAGATTATGAAGAAGTGAAACCCAACCGCCAAACCTCTCTGGTGATCCCGGCAATTCCCGCTATCTCCTACTGTTTCCTCCCTCCCCAAGACAAACTTCTTACCTGACAATTCATGATGTCATATAGCAAGTCTTCCTTCTCAATGAGTGTACCAAGAAATTTGAGAACTTGTACCTGATCAAACAGGTGATAAGATCCATTTTAGAAACTGCCATGTAGAAACAAGACCGTTCTATTTTCCTTTACAACTAAAGCTCCCTAGCAAATGAAGAAGCACTGCTGGCCATTTTTGTTGCTGTTGTTGCTATTCCTGGTCATTTCCCCATAAGGGCTTTATTGCATCGATCTAGAACAGCGCTTCCCAACCTGGGGGTCGGGACCCCTTTGGGGGTCGAATGACCATTTCCCAGGGGTCACCCCGGCATCCTCAACTCCCCCCCCCACTGCCACAAGCCTGGCCATATCGAACACTACAGGTACATGGGAGAGACTCTGCGAAGGGGTAGCTCTCTCCAGGCAGCCGCCTGTCCCAGCCCTGCCGAAGTCGTGCACGCCTTTCGCAACCGGGCTCGAAAAGCTCCCAGAGGCAACATGCGAAGCGAGCGCGGACCTCGGCCGGATCTGGAGACTTTGCCCGGACACTGCCATTTGGGTTCTTTTACCCTCTGCGCGTGCGCAGCATGCTTTGCGCATGCGTAGAGGGTAAAAGAACCCAAATGGCGGTGGCGGGGTGGGTCACGGTGGGGGGGCGGTGGCGGGGCATGGGTCGTGGCATTAAGAAGGTTGGGAACCGCTGATCTAGAGTCATCCAACTATTATAAGTCAAAATAACAATAAAGAGTACAGACTTCATATCCTTTCAGTGGTGGCTTGAGGGAATATAGTCCGGCATCCAGGGGCACTGAGTTCCTGAAAAGCCAATCTGCAATGCTCAGTGCATCAACTCTTCCCTATACCAGCAAATTGATTGATACCCTCTATTCATTTGCATGTGGGGGAAGGGGAAATTAAAGTTGGAAGTTTATTTATAGTCCAAGACCACTTAGGTAAAAAAATATCAAACACAGCAGAAGGAGAAATCTATTCTGCTGAAAAAACAGCTTTTTCCCCTTTCAGTTTTTACTCTTCCTCTCCTGCCTGACTGTATTAGAGAGAAAAGGCATGAGGAGAAGAGCACTTCTATCCATAGATGCTGATTAGGCAGGCCTCCAAAGCAGGGGTCTCCAACCTTGGCAACTTTAAGACTTGTGGACTTCAACTCCCAGAATTCCTCAGCCAGCTGGCTGAGAAATTCTGGGAGTTGAAGTCCACAAGTCTTAAAGTTGCCAAGGTTGGAGACCAGTGGTGGGTTCCTACCAGTGTGGTCCACTCTATAGCACCGGTAGTGGCCCGCTGGTGACGTCACAGTACCGGTGCAGTCAGTTGCCGGTGCCTGGGTGCCGCCATTTTTTTAAAAAATGTTTTTTAATTTAAAAAAAAAATTTCTTCTGCACATGCCCAGAAACCGAGCTTCCGGAACTGCGCATGCGCTGCCTTCCTACCCCACAGTGAGTCCAAGCAGGGGAGGATGGCTGAGGGAGCGCGGTGAGACGCTGAAAGAATGGGTGGCAGGAGCTATCTCCATTCCCCTCCCTTCAGCAGTCCGAGAAGCCACGAACGCGCGGTGATGATCCTAGGCATTTTTGCAAGTTTGAGGCTTCTCGAGCTGCTGAGGGGAGGGGGAATGGGCGGCAGGACCTATCTCAGTTCCCCTCTCTTCAGCAGTCCGAGAAGCCACGAACGTGCGGTGATGATCCCAGGCATTTCCGCACGTTCGAGGCTTCTCGAGCTGCTGAGGGGAGGGGGAACGGGTGGCAGGAGCCTAGGATCATCAAATGGGGAGAAGCATTCAGGCCGAACAGAGCCTCCTAAAAGAACCGCTGCCGTGGTCTTGCTGCTCCTGCTGGGGGGGCCTGCATTGCGGGTGGGCAATGCCCCCCCACTTCTCCGGCCGCTGCCAAGCTCCCGAGGCCCACGCCCACCCGGTCACATGGCTGGCAAGCCACACCCACAAAATAAGCCATGCCCACAGAGTGGCAGTAAAAAAATTAGGAACCCGCCCCTGTTGGAGACCCCTGCTCCAGAGCATCGATGACAGATTACCAGTTGCAAAATGTAGTCATGAATCAGACTGGTTGAGGATTCCATGTAAAGCTTTCAAGTCTTGGCAGCAGTTACACAAAGCTGGTTTGATAAGTGAAGTGAGAGGTAGCATGAATTCTAATAATTATTCTCTGCATTTCTGATGTTGACGTTGTCGATGTAACCAAACTGACACCACTTACCAACACAGAGAGATCTTAGCAGGCTTCAGGATTCTTATTTTTGCAGATGTTAAAACACACACACACATATACACCTACACCTCAGGGTTGGGTTGCTCCTGGTTTGGCCCTGTTCTAAGAACCGGTAGCGCCGATGGTGGGAGGTTCCGCCCACCCACCTGGGACGCTTCTGCGCATGCGCGAACCGGTAGTAAAGGGTTTTAGAACCCACTACTGCTACACCTACAAAAGCATACTCCAATGGTGGCTGAATATAATTAGTGCTCATGAGCAGCTAATAGCAGATGGGGCACAGAATAGTGTGCTCTGGAAAAGCCTGAATAAAGACTGATCAACATTTTACTCTGGGCCCAACTTTTCTGTTCCATTTCTAATATTCAGGATCCGATCATTTTCATTCAGTCAAAAGGGCAACGTCGATGAATAGGAGCAAGCCAACAGCGAAGGATAGGATATCCCAAGGTAAACAATTCTAATAATTTTTAAAAGATCAGGGAAAAATGTTATTTAGTGTGGACCGAATATACTTAATGGCCCACATAAGGTGGCTTATAGGGCAGGAAGGTGGTTCAGAAACTAGATTCAGAACTGAGTCAGAGAACTAGAATAAATCAGAATCTGAATGACTGCAATTAATGATGCATTTAGACAAAGGTTTATGAATATTATTAGATCTTTTTATAGATATTAAGCTGTATTTTTGCTCTGCTCCTGGGCTTATTGAAAGAGGAGAAAGTTCCTATGTGTTATGTACCTTGGTTGAAGTGTTTGCTGTGAGCAGAATGTCCATAAAGTTTGTAAGCTGCGTTCTCAAGAATGTGTGTGTGTGATCTGGTATGTGCAACACATTCAGCAGCTCCAAACCAGCAATTTGCAGATTGTTGTCCCAGTTGCTTGTCACAGTCTCGATGATTTTGGGGACATATTCCTGCGAAGAAACATACATAAGAAGAATTGATAATGTGTACATCTTTGAGGCGCAATGTCAATAGTTTACTTTTGACTTTTTAAGGATACATCTCTAAAGTTAACTGCAGTGCTTCTCAACTTTAGCAAATTCCCCAGCCAGCACACTGGCTTTCATTTAAAATTTGTGAATTTAAAAAAAATCAATACCCCTTGATCATAGTGCCTTCTACTGGCAGCTGGAAGAATGTCTTTTCATTGAAAATGTAACTAAATTCAGAGGAAGGAGATTTTTGTTTTAGCTTTTAAAAATTCGTGTCAGCTCCCCCAAAACAATTTGTTTTATCTTTATTTTATTTTGGGAAATATAGGTGAATGTTTGTGTGTATATTTACTTTTTTTCTTTCCCTCTTTAGTTTCAGCCTAATATGGCTTCTCTATTAGTTATGTGAAAGACAAATATCTTAAATATACCGTATTTTTTCGGACGATGACGCTACGGACAAGAAAAAAAATCTGCCTCTGCCTCCAAGCAATTTGCCTCCTTGCAGCAAACAGCAAACAGCCTGGTCTGAAGTGGTGCAGTAGTTAAATGCTGCGACTGCAGGCTGACTGCTAGTTCAGCAGTTCAGCTGTTCAAATCTCACTAGGCTCAAGGTTGACTCAGCCTTCCATCCTTCTGAGGTCGGTAAAATGAGGACCCAGATTGTTGGGGGCAATATGCTGAACTCTGTAAACCGCTTAGAGAGGGCTGTAAAGCACTATGAAGCGGTATATAAGTAAAGTGCTATTGCTATTGCTATTGGTCAGCTTCAGCACAGCCCGATTTAGCACAAGCAGCTGATTGGCGGTTGGATCTGCCTTCCAGAATACTGCCTATCAGCTGTTCCAGACTGTGGGGATTGCTACTGCCCAGCACCACCATCACCACCTATTGCTGCCTCCGCACACCCCATTTTTGGCCTCCGCCATCCCATTTTTGGCCCATTCCAGGTGGCGGATATAGGCGGCGGTGGTGATCCCTGCTGACTGGAATGGGCCAAAAATGGGGCACGTGGAGGCCAAAAATGGGACACGCGGAGGTGGTGATAGGTGGCAGTGACAATGGGTGGTGACGTCAGTGATGGGTGGTGGTGATCCCTGCAGCCTGGAACAGCTGATAGGTAGTATTCCGGGAGGCAGATCCCACCGCCAATCAGCTGCTCGTGCTAAATCAGGCTGTGCTGAAGCTGACCAGGCTGTTTGCTGTTTGCTGCAAGGAGGCAAATTGTTCGGAGGCAGAGGCCGTATGGTGGGGGCCGGTGGGTGAGCGGTGCTTTGGCAACATTCGCTGTATAAGACGCACAGACATTTCCACCCACTTTTGGGGGGGAAGTGTGTCTTATACATGGAAAAATACAGTACCTCTAAGAACAGGCAGATACTTACTAAATTGAGTAGCTCAATCTTAGAGACAGAAAAGTATAGAAAACTGGTGCCAGAAAAAGACCTAGTGGTCCTTCAAGTCTGCTCTTTGAATTTTTTATTTTTTTTATTTTTTTTTGTCAGGTGATGGGCACATGTTTATCCCAAGCATGCTTAAACTTAGTTACAAATGATTGACCCATTACCTCTGCTGGAAGTTGGTTCCAAGCTTCCACTACTCTGTCTGAGAAGTAATACTTTGGAACATTACTTTTGAACTTCCCTTCTTGTACATGAAAAGTATGTCCTTCCTCAAAGGAACAGTATTTTATCCATCAAATCGGTTGATCTGGTCTACATAAGTGGCAATTTAAAATTGAATAACTATATAGTAGTTCTGATTCACAATTACTCTACACTTGTAAGAGAACAAGAAATAAGCGATCCAGAAGGGTTTTTTTTTCATTGATTGTATATGAATGTATTCAGGGGTGGGTTGTGACTTACCTCGCTGCCGGTTCGCTTCTGGACGTGACATGCGGGCACTTTGTGCATGCGTGCACGCATGCACAGTGCTAAAAACTCCGCTTCTGCGCATGCGCAAAAGCAAAAAACTGCTTCTGCGCATGCACAGAAGCAAAAAACAAAATGGCACCGCCTATGGCGCTGCTGAGAGAGCCAATTCAGGGGCGTGGCGGGCCTGGGTTGCTGCCAGTTCCAGCGACCCAAGCCGCCAAGTTACTACCAGTTCCATAGAACCGGGAGGAACCGGGAGGAACCCACCTCTGAATGTATTGCATTTCCTTGTGGATCTCTTATTTTTTTCTAGATTATCTTTAAATATAACTTTATTAAAGTATTCACAAGTTTTAAAGTTTTTTGTTATAAACAGGCTGTAATTTTTTTCACTGTTTGGTGTGTGCGTGGTCATTTTTATTTATTATGCTCTATAAAGGTGTGTGTGTGCGTGGTCATGTTTATTTATTATGCTCTATAAAAAGAAAAATTGGCAAGTGGAAACAGGAAAATATGCTTTTGAGCATATATGCAGACAATTCAAAATCCCAATTACACATAGCATTTATTCTTGCTGCATAGGAACACAATTCCCTCTATGTTTTGAAACACAATCACTGAATGATATAAAATAAAAGTATTGAGAGCAAACTAAAAGTAAAGGTAATTACTAATCTTTCATCTGAAATAGTTGCAACTATGTAATCTTTATTATATAGACCACAGAGAATGCCCAGGAAATAGAGAGATAGATAGTTTATGAGTCAATAAATCAACTTTTTTAAAAGTTTACTCTTGATTACATAAAAATTAATTAAACACAACAAAGGAACAAAGTAATCAATTTTTATATAACACGACACTTCCTAAGATTATATAAGACCAAGCAGGTTATTGGGCTGTACTTCCATCTTGCCAAAGAATAACAGATATTGCTTTCAAAACAGGGAAAAACTCCTGATTATCCTCTTACGTATTATGAGACCTATTTTGACGTTTCTGCCCCAGTACCAGAGGTGGGATCCTGCCTCTGATTGCCGGTGCGGCTAATAGCTGTTCTTCGGCACAGAGCCGAAGACTCTGCTGCCGTTCATGGAGCCATAGCCTTCCCCGGGCGCTTTCCCCGCCCGCATGGATGCCGCCAATTGCGTTCTTTTGCCCTCTGCGCATGTGGAACGCTTTGCGCATGTGCAGAGGGCAAAAGAACGCAATTGGCGGCATCCATGCGGGCGGGGAAAGCGCCCGGGGAAGGCTATGGCTCCGCGAACGGCAGCAGTCTCTTCGGCTCTGTGCCGAAGAACAGCTATTAGCCGCGCAATCAGAGGCAGGATCCCACCTCTGCCCAGTACATTTCAAATCCAAAACAATGCATTTTAAAGGTGTTTCCAAGTTTCTTTAGTGAGATTTATAAAACTGGGACTTTAAAGAAAGGTAAAGACCATGCTCAATGGACACAATATTTTAATGAAGATTCCCAGTCATCCAGGCAGAGTTGTCTGGAAGTTGACTCATGGCCACTGGGTGTCTTTTCTTTTTGATTTGAGACCCACCAGAATAACAGACTAACACTCTTCATTCTGAAGAAGATACTTGGATAAGCAGCAAAACGTTTCAAGCCAAAAAGAAAAGAAGTCCAATTGCCATGAACGCTCAACTTCCAGACTATGCACATTATTCTCCAATTTGCTTGCTAAATGTTGGTGCAAAATTATTGACCACAGCCTCGTTATATACTCTGTTGGCAATATTCTTTTTCATCATCCATCATGCATAATCTCGTTTTATTAAAAAAATATGTCAAGCATCTGATAATTGAGAAGAAATGTAATTAATGGTGGAGGTTTTATTGAATGGCAAAAAAAGCCATTAGAAATGGTACAACAGAGCATCACTTAGATTATAAGCCAGAAATATTTTTGTTAGGCATAGTACCAGAAAAGTTTGACAAAGGGAGTATATATTTAATATTACATGTATTGACAGCAGCAAGAATTGTATTTGCACAGCACTGGAAAAATAAAGAAACACCTACAGAAGAAGATGTAATTTAAAAAAATTTAGATTGTGCAGAAATGGACAAATTGACATTAAAGATGAAAGAAAAAGAAGATAGTATTTTCGAGCATGGAATTTTTTTTACAAATAGTTGGATAATAGAGGTAAAAATTAGGAGCGAGAAAAGTATTATTATATAAGCAAAATGATCCAGATAATATGCTGTTCACTAAGCATATATATATGTAATGTGAAAATGTATAAATAAACTGTTAAAAAAAAGAAATGGTACAACAGATTTTTTTTTAAACATATATTCCCTGAATAAAAAATTTCTCCTTCTTTATCAATTGGATCAAATTGTGGTATTCGATTTCATTTGCTGAGTTATTACAAATGGAATTACCTCTTTGACTGTTATGAAATCATGTGGAACTAATCAAGGACACCTTTTATCTCTTCTAATTTTTTTTTTACAATTTTTTTATTTTCTCCATCACTTCATATTCAATTCAATATATATATACCTTAAGATATTACAATAAAAATAATATAATTATAATGGTTAAAAATTTTTTTAAAAGAGATATGATTAATTTAAAATTTAGATTAGCATCAGTCTGTCAAATATAAAATGAGTTAGTATAAAAAGCACTCAAGGAAAGGTAAAGAAAGTGAAAGAGGAAGTAGAAGGGGAAAAAGAGAAGGTGTAGAGAAGGTAGAGAAGGATGGAAGGAGTTAGAAAGTAGGAGGAGAAGTTGGAGATAGAGAGAGGGGGATGTAATGGAATAAAGTAGAACAGACTGATGACTGAGGAGGCAAGTGTTGAATAAGAAATAGATTTTTGAATGATTGATTATATTGAAAAAAATAAGTATTTTTAATCTCTTCTAATTTTTAAGTTGGTTAGTTCCATTAGTCTGCTTGAAGTAACTTTAAAGTATAAAGCTAAGGATATCACTACTGTGTGTCACTATATCAGTCTTGAAGTAATATTCATTTATACAGCATTTATCTTTCATAAATTTCATGAGATTTTACTATCAATAATATATCACTAGCGTATAATAACATATTTGCACTGCTACTATTATACACAAAATATTGTTTAATTGACCAGTTGGGAAAATTGGGAAGATTCTGGCAAGGAAGTATAACTCTGACCCTTATTCGCATATTTATACTTAGCTAGGTAATCCTAGTTTAAAAGGTCTCTTTTGGTAATAAAAAACAAGCAATTACATTAATAGGTTAGATCAGGTGTCGGCAACCTGCGGCCCCAGAGCCGCATGCGGCTCTTCCATCCCCCTGTTGTTGCTCCCTGTTGGCTGGCGCCGCCCCTCACCCTCCTCTCCCAGTCACTCCTCGTGTAGCCTGAGAAGGCAAGGGCGACAGCAGGGATGGAGACTTGCTCCAAATGAGAGGGAAGCACCCCTGTACTTGCCTCTCATCTCGCGGGCGCTTCTTCCAGCGCTTCTTAGTGCTGTACGCACCTCAGTTGCTTGGGGAGATGCACGACTTGCTCTCCACCCCAAGACGCTGGCCTGGGCCTGCTGCGGCTTATGCTCCGTGTCTTTATGGCTTCAGGAGGAGGAGGGGACATTGTTTACAACACGGAGCATCGGCCGCAGCCAGCCAGGGCCAGCGTCTCGGGGCAGAGAGTAAGTCTTGCATCTCCCCAAGCGACCAAGGTGCATGCAGAACTAAGAAGTGCCAGAAGAAGCCTCTGTGAGATGAGGCGCTTCTGTCTCGTTTGGAGCGAGTCTCCATCCCTGCCGTCGCCCTTACTTCTCAGGCTACGCAAGGAGTGACTGGGAGGGGAGGGCGAGGGGTGGGGCCAGCCAGCCGACAGGGAGCTACAGTAGGGGGGCGAAAGAGCTTCGCTTATCTGGGAACCTGAAATGACTCTTGATTTAAATCATATGGTAAAAAGCACCCAAAGAAGAAAAAAGAACATCAGCAAAAAAAACAAAAAACAAACCCCAACCCTCACCTGTTTTTGGAAATGGTTCAAGAGGGAGCACACACAAACACAAGTGAGGGGGGGGAGAGAGAGAAGAGGGGAAGAGAGAGAGAGATGAGAGAGAGAAAAGGGGAGAAAAAGAAAGAGAGAAATGAGAAAATGATGGAGGGAGAGAATGAGAGAGGAAAAAGAGAGAGAAACAAATGAGAGAGAGAAGGGAGAGTGGGAGAGAAATGAGAGAGAGCTGGAGGGAGAGAATGAGAGAGAGGGAAAAGAAAAGGAAACAGAGAAAAGGGGGAGAGAAAGAAAGAGAGAGGGAAGGAGGAGGGAGAGGCAAAAGAGAAAAACAGAAATGAAAGGGAGAGAAAGAGAGAGAGAGAGAAATGAGAAAATGATGGAGCGAGAGAATGAGAGAGGCAAAAGAGAAAAATAGAAATGAAAGGGAGAGAAAGAGAGAGAAAAGGGGAGAAAAAGAAAGAGAGAAATGAGAAAATGATGGCAGGAGAGAATGAGAGAGAGGAAGAAGAGAAACAAATGAAAGAAGGGAGAGAGGGGGGGGAGAGAAATAAGAGGGAAAAAGGGAAACAAATGAGAGAAAAGGGAGAGAGAGAGAAATAAATAAATAAATAAATAAAGAAGAGAGAGAGAGGGAGAAAGGAAGAAAGGGAGAGGAAAAACAGACAAACAGAAATGAAAGGGGGGGAGAGAGAGAAATGAGAGAGAGAAAAGGAGAGAGAAAGAGAAATGAGAAAATGATGGAGGGAGAGTTTGAGTGGGGAAAAAGAGAACATGAGGGAGAGAAGGGAGAGAGAAATGAAAGAGAGCTGGAGGGAGAGACTGAGAAAGAGAGAAAAGAGGGAAACAAATGAGAGGGGGAGAGAAAGGAAGAGAAGGAAGGAAGGAAGGAAGGAAGGAAGGAAGGAAGGAAGGAAGGAAGGAAGGAAGGAAGGGAAGGAAGGAAGGAAGGAAGGAAGGAAGGAAGGAAAATAAATAAATAAATAAATAAATAAATAAATAAATAAATAAATAAATAAATAAATAAATAAATAAATAGGAAGGGAGAGGGAGAGGAAAAAGAGAAAAATGGAAGAGAGAGAGATCCATTTTTCACAGAAAACACCCAGAGCCACAAAACCCGGCTAGGTGTGGCTGGGGCAGGTTATGTGACTGGGTGGGAGTGATGTTGAGTTGGCCATGCCCGCCCAGGTTTTGTGGCTCCCAGTGTTTCCTTTTCTTTGGGAAAAAATGGCTCTCTGAGTGTTTAAGGTTGCAGACCCCTGGGTTAGATCATATTATTGTCAATGAAATTGAACAATTTGAGTTATTGCAAGAAGAATCTGGAATACATAAAATTGTTAAATAGCAGAATATTTACCATAGTTAAAACATCTCTTAAATTTCACAATTTGTTCAAATGCATTAGGATTCTATAAACTCTCAAGTTATTTTTAGTATTGGAATGTTTTTTTCAGATGCTTTGATAGCTACAGTATTTTAAAATAAACAATTAAAAGATAAAATTAAAAGGTATAACTTATTGGAATCCATGTACTACTAAAACTGTTCTATCTGTTTGTAACCTATCGGGGAAAACAGTGCATCACAGGGCAACAATTTTTGAATCAAGGTATTTCAAATGGCTAACTTAAAGAATACATCCAAAATCCAGGAGCCATTCTATGAGATGGAGATTTCAAGGATTTTAAGACTACTTACATTGGCAAAATTATGGCCACTTCCATATGGCTGTGCCACCCTGTAGCACCATTGTGGTCAGTTGAGGTCATGCGTTCATAATTTCTGGTCCTTCTTGCCAGCTTCCCACAGGCTAAGTCAATAGGGAAGCTGCAGAAAGTTGGAAGTCACTCCTGCTCCATTGTTTTTTTGCCTGCCCATGTGGATTTTGTTTTATCTATTCAGATATGGAAATATGTCTAAAACTATGACCCGTAGATCATGGGCTATAGTGCCAGGGGTCTCCAACCTTGGCAACTTTAAGACTTGTGGACTTCAACTCCCAGAGTTCCTCAGCCAGCAAAGCTAACAAAGCTGGCTGTGGAACTCTGGGAGTTGAAGTCCACAAGTCTTAAAATTGCCAAGGTTGGAGACCCCTGGGTTATACTGTATTAGCTGTTTGCAAGAAATATGGAATCTCTCAGTAGATTGCTAGACAATGGTATGTCTCCTCCCCCCACCCCGTGTCACTTTATATATTGAATTACCATATAGACCATATTTCTCCACAAGGAAAAGTACTGTATATAGAAAGTGGAGCATTAAATAGCTGTGTTCATTTTATTCATTAAAAATTATTTTTATCCCATCCTTTCTAATAATGTCCTAGAGTGGCTGACAAAAATAAGTAAAATACAATTTGGAAAGTAAAATACAAAACATACTTTGAAAAAAACAACAACCCTAAAAACATCCCAAAAGGAAGCAAAGCGTAAGTCAATAGCAAATACAGGATAAAAAGACCACATCTGTAGAAAGTGTGCTGAAGTCAGAATCCTTATGAATGGTTAGGCAGCTGCTAACATCCTTAATGTCAGTTACATATAAGAGTCCTATATGATTTATATGCTGCCCAGATACGCCTTTATCAGTGAGATTGCTGAGAGTGCTGATACGCCTTTATCAGTGAGATTGATAATATATAAATTTAATAAATAAATAAAAACTATAAGATCATTACTACAAGTCATCCTAGAGATAAATTTGGGATCCATACACCATTTCCAAAAATGTTTACCTGGATTTTGACTTTAAGCTTCCAGGCGGCAGTGAAGGCTTTGAGGGCATTCAGAGTCTCAGTTTTAGTCTCTTTATCCCTCTCATCCAGGAAAGAGGCCACTAATTTTATGTCATCAATGGTGCAACCACTTGCCTAGGAAGTAAGAAAGAAGCAATCATGTCGCTAGGCACATCAGCCTAATAATAATAATAATAATAATAATAATAATAATAATAATAATAATAATAATAATAATAATAATAATAATAATAATAATAATAATAATAATAATAATAATAATAATAATAATAATAATAATAATAATAATAATAATAATAGAGTTGGAAGGGACCTTGGAGGTCTTCTTGTCCAACCCCCTGCTTAGGCAGGAAACCCTACACCACTTCAGACAAATGGTTATCCAACATCTTCTTAAAAACTTCCAATATTGGAGCATTCACAACTTCTGGAGGCAAGTTGTTCTACGGATTAATTGTTCTAACTGTCAGGAAATTTCTCCTTAGTGCTAAGTTGCTTCTCTCCTTGTTTAGTTTCCACCCATTGCTTCTTGTTCTACCCTCAGGTGCTTTGGAGAATAGCTTGACTCCCTCTTCTTTGTGGCAACCCCTAAGATATTGTGACACTGCTATCATGTCTCCCCTAGTCCTTCTTTGATAGCCTTATCCATCACCATACTTGAAATGCGACAAATATGTCATATTCACCATAACACCATCTGACCTGCATGAGGTAAGATTTGATGGCTGAGCTACCAAATCCCAGACCAAATATAGACAGTAAAGTGGTAACTGTCAAGAGGGATGCAGTACATTTCTATTGACGTTGACCCTGAAGAGCAATTCAGTTTCACGACGGGACTGCAGATCCTGGGTGCAAGGATGGCATAATCTGCATTTTACGGGAATAAATGCCAAACTTATCCCATGTCTTTATCTATTCCACCCACCAAAATGCATGGTTGCCACCTTGACTTGTTTCATACCCACTATGGGTACTCCTATGTAGGACAGCCTGCCTCCTCTCACTCGCTAAATGTGTTTAATTACAAGCCCCACCAACTCTGCACTGTGTTGAGGGGAATTGTAGTAAAACATACTCCGAGAGCTTTAGTTTTGGCAAGACTCACATAGGCTCAAGGATCACTGGGCAAGGCAACTGGAAGGAGGGTAAAAAAAATTCTTACCACTAGAGTCACTTTGGGGGTTTTGATTTTGATTTTTGAATGGGATTTGATCTCTAAACAAGGGGACAAGTGCTTAATTTACACTTAATGTCCCCAAGTTCAAAAAAGAACCGAGAAAATCAATTGATCTCCAAAAGACCTCTATTAAATTCTGACTACACACAGATTCTAGGTTTATCCTGGTATGAAATATATCCCAATTACCTGCATTTAAGTGTACATTAGGACAAAGGTGGTCTCCCCTTCACATTCAAGGACTTCATGAATGATGCAGAAACAGAACAGTAATTCCAATATCTGTTCCAGCTCCAGCCAGAGTCTGATTTTCCCAGAAGGCTGATGTACAGATAGGAATTGTTGGTTTTATCAGCTGTGATCTATTACCTCTCCGTTTCTGCTGAAAATCTAGCTTAATTTTTCCCAGTGAAAACACTTAAATATTTCCCAGTAGAACATTAATCTGATCTCTGCAGAATCCCTCGTCCCCTTTTCCAGAAAAAGTACACAATCTTGGAAACTGATCTCCAATGGAATGAGGGATGGTAATAATGGAACTTTTAAGACTGAGGATTTTGGGGTATAGACCTCTGCAGCTGCATAAGACTCAACTTTTCTCATTACATTCTACAGTATGTCCTGTAATGTAGGACTTTCACCTCAGATTCCTCCAAATAGATACACTGAGCAATATTACGAAGTGTCATCCTCTTGGTGTCATCATCTAGGTTGGGAGTGAGGGACATCAGAAGCCGACTGAGCTCTCCTGGAACACTTGCTTTTACGGATGCAGTATAGAAAGAGTCTGTAGATAACCCTGGGAGCAATAATTCAAAAATGAAATTCCAAATCCACGGAAATCAAAGATGGTTTAAAATTTCTGTGAAGACATTTTTGCACTGGAACATTCTGCATATACAGGTAGTCCTCAACTTACAACAATTTGTTTAGTGACCATTTGAAGTTATAACAGCACTGAAAAAGTGACCTTTGACCGCTTTTCACACTTACAACCGTTGCAGCATCCCCATGGTCACATGATCAAAATTCAGACACTTGGCAACTGTTGCGGTGTCCCGGGATCTTGTGATGATCTTTTGTGACCTTCTGACAAGCAAAGTCAATAGGGAAGCCAGATTCACTTAACAACTGTGTTACCAACCTAACAACTGCAGTGATTCGCTTAATAACTGTGGCAAGAATGGTAGAGAAGAGAAGAGAAGAGAATGGTAGAGAAGAGAAGAGAAGAGAAGAGAAGAGAAGAGAAGAGAAGAGAAGAGAAGAGAAGAGAAGAGAAGAGAAGAGAAGAGAAGAGAAGAGAAGAGAAGAGAAGAGAAGAGAAGAGAATTCTTTATTGGCCAAGTGTGATTAGACACACAAGGGATTTATCTCCAGTGCATAGGTTCTCAGTGTACATACAAGCAACAAGTGATAAATCATGATCATAATCATAATACAATCATCACAAATCATAACATACAACACTCAGCGATAGTCATAAGATATTAAATAAGAGCAATCAACATAAATCATGACACAAATAACAAAGTGACATTATAAGATGCTAAAAGAATAGGAAATAGGAAAGCTGAAAAGGATTAAAAACTCTGCCAATATTGTTATTAATATATGCCAATCTACAGTGCCACTACACTGGTGTATTACCAATCTTTGCATTTCAAAAGGAATATTATAGAGACAAAAAGATTTAAAAGGGCATCTAAAATAATCAATCTCTCTAAGAAAATGTTGCAAATATTTGGAGCTTTTTACTTATGAAATAAGTACCGTAAATAAATGCATTGCTTCATAGGAGAAGAGTGTAAAATTAAAGAAAAGAGAAAAGAGGAAGAATGACATTTTATAGTATTAGAACCTGAGATCATAGTATTAGAAGTATTATATTACAGCTAAATTTCTCTTTAGCCCGCAATTGGATCTCTCTGTAACTAGCTTCCACTCATTGCTTGTTGTCCTGCCCTCAGGTGCTTTGGAGAATAAGCCGACCCCCTCCTCCCTGTGACTGCACCCCAAGTACCAGAAGACAACTATCATGTCACCCCTAACCCTTCTTTGTTAGACTGCTAGACATACCGAATTCTCAACTGTTCGTCATACAGTTTAGTCTCTAGCCCCCTTAACATTTCTGTGTTCTTTGCATTCTTTCTAGAGTCTCAGCATCGTTTGTGTCGTTGATGTCAAATCTCCCTTCTGCCCTCCCCTCCTCTACTTGCAACTGTGCCTCTTTCTAATACAATGTCCTTGTATGGTTCATACTGGGTTGTTCTTGGGACAAAATGCTTGACTAGACAGGTCATTACGGTAGTTATACACCTCAGTATGTGATACCTTCTAGCCAATCTTGGCTGATCTTGAAAATCAAGCAAAGTCGGTCTTGGTTAGTATTTGGATCCAAGGCCATGTTGGAATTCAGAACAATTGGTTAAAGTGAGAAGTCGAAAAAACATGGAAGAAAGAAATGTTTGGATGGATATCATAATCAGCAGCCCAGCTGGACTCAATGGGTCTTTACAAAGCAGATACTGATATTATTTTCCTAGCAGGGATAAACTAATGTAGCATTTGTTTTAAAATGTGGCTACAATAAAATGACGATTCTTTGATAGCAAACAGTTGCTTTAAACTTTTTGACATTCCTGCTCAGGCCAACATGTCTCCGTTTTACATGGCCCTACAGCTGCCACATGCTTCTTTTCCCCAGTGACCCTTGGCCAAATAAAATACAGTTAGCAAGAGCTTCTTGTGCATTTCCCAGTTCTCTTTTTCTTTCCCCTTATTTTATTTTAGTTCAACAATCAAGATGACTCATCAGTGGTAAAGCAAACATAACAGCCACAGTGTTCCAGGAAGAATCAGAAGAGGTAAGTGGGAAGGGGAAGGTTGTCAATTCAGAAGCACAGAGCCTAAAAGCGGGATGGTCTTTTGCAAATAATAGTCAACATTGGAAAGATGACCCAGAAACAGGGAAAACATGAGAAGTGGTTGAGAACATCTACAGCAGATGGGAATATCAACCTTTTAAGATGTTTCCCATTTCCACTACCTGCATAAGCCCAAGCTGCTAGACTGGCCTTATAATTTGGCATCAGTACCAGAGGTGGGTTCATACCGGTTCTAACTGGTTCTTTAGAACCGTTAGTAACTAGGGGATGACATCACGGAGCCGGTTCTATCGGTGTCTCCGTGGATGACGCCATCTTGGATTTTGCTTCTGCGCATGTGCAGAAGCTAATTTTTGCTTCTGCACATGCGCAGAAACTATTTTTTATTGCTGCGGGCACGCGCGCATGCGAAAAGCACGACCCTGAGCAAACAGCAGCAAAAGGATCCAGAACCCACCCCTGATCAGTACCTAATAATTCTTCATACTCAGATGATGATAACTGGTTGGAGATTGGGGGAGGTGGCTGGATTGCTACTGAGAGAGACTAAGAAAGTGAGACCCCATCCCATCCCACCTGAAACTAAAGAGAGACGTCCAGACTGAGGAGAGGAGAAAAACATATCAGAGATAGAAGTTCTCCCCTATCTATTTCCTGTTGTCACAATGAGATTGACAGTCCTATTCTCAAATCTCCGCTGCCTGAAGTTGAGTAGAAGACTTTTGGACTCGGGGAAACCCTACCCATTTCCTGCTATTAGGAAGACAAACATTCCCCTTCTTCTCCAGGAAATCAGGAAGGAAAGAGACTGTCATTCCCAGCCAAAATACAGACATTGGCCCTTGCGGTTCCTCATGCCTAGACGAAAGAGAGGGAGGGGGAGAATTCTAGGGAAGGAGAAACTAGAGAGCTGATGTGAAGGTAAGAACTGGCAAGATTAAAATCAAAGAGCTTGAGATGAATTGGTCCATCTAAATAGCGATACTCAGGGGTCAAGTGTGTGTCACTATGAGAAAAGATTGGCTGTCAGTCCATTACAGAATAAAGGTAGGGGAATGAGACAGTAGGATTTAAATATGCAGGACTTCAATCCTACAGTTTCCACCAGGGCTTCTCTAGTATCTGCAATGGAAGTATCTTATCAGAGCTGTGTCCATGAAACTCCGATTGTGAG
Organism: Diadophis punctatus similis; assembly: GCA_023053685.1. Taxonomy (NCBI): domain Eukaryota; kingdom Metazoa; phylum Chordata; class Lepidosauria; order Squamata; family Dipsadidae; genus Diadophis; species Diadophis punctatus. The sequence goes on from JALIGW010000003.1 coordinate 45,092,537, forward strand.
ACTTCTCATCTGGATATCAGTCTCCATAAAGCCTGGCAGGAAGGAAGAGAAAGAGAAGGAGAGCAACAGCAACAACATACATTGTCAGCATGTTCAACCCTTATTTCATTTAACTCACTGGCTAAGTTCATTGAATTAGGGCTGTAGGAGGGGCTTCTTAGAATTGCTAGGAGAGCCTTCGACACCAAATAGATGGCTGTAGCTCCGGTAGCTGCAGTTACCATGTTGTTAGTAGTTATCAGCTCATCATACTTCATATTGCTTTAAACGTCCAGGAAATCTGATGGAACCTTGCCCTGACTATAGGCCAACCCATCCTTCACCTGTGACAATACTACACCTCACATGGTTTGTGATGTCACCTGTGCCCTTCATGACAACTCTGGCACATCATCATCATCATCAGAAGGGTTAAGCCTCTGCATCAGAGCTGAGGTGGTGCAGTGGTTAAAGAGCAGCACTGCAGTTCAGCTGTTCAGCTGTTCAAATCTCACTGGCTCAAGGTTGACTCAGCCTTCCATCCTTCCGAGGTGCGTAAAATGAGAACCCAGATTGTTGGGGGCAATATGCTGAACTCTGTAAAAAACAACAACGCTTAGAGAGGGCTGTAAAGCACTATGAAGCGGTATATAAGTCTAAGTGCTATTGCTATTCTCTCCTCCTTCTCCTGATATCATGAAAATACCGTGAGATCTTGAGAGACAAATTCTTGGCATCGTATTTGGAATGAAAAGATGTTAAGGAGAAAAATCAGTCAGTAGAAGAAGGCTTTGCACATGGCAGGTTCCCTAGCTCAATCGCTAGCATTTTTCTACCTATAGAGGGAGTGGGGAGCAAGCAAGATTTAAAAAAAGGAGCCCTCTGCAAGTTACTTTGGAAAAGCACTGTCAACCAGAGAAAATCAGCTCTCTCCAAACTGATGTGCTGCAGCTACTTGAAAATCCAGCTAGAAACCCCTCCCCCCCATACACGCATCATTTTCTTTGGGGGTATGAAATATCTCTTTCCATAAGTACTTTGTTGAAGAAGAATTTTAATCTTCAAAGTGTATATGTTTTGAATCCATATTTTAGCTTTTAGCTTTGTTTTCTTCTTCCTGCTGCTCAATTGTTTGTCTTATAAATGTTTAGCTAAAGCAGAGGTCTTCAAACTTGGCAACTTTAAGACTTGTGGACTTCAACTCCCAGAATTCTCCAGCCAGCTATGCTGGCTGGAGAATTCTGGGAGTTGAAGTCCACAAGTCTTAAAGTTGCCAAGTTTGGGGACCCCTGAGCTAAAGTGTTATTATTTTTGGAGGACATTATTATTCCTTTAATTGTTTTACTCTTCGTAAGCCAGGTGAAGTTGTTTTTGTAGAAGTATAACTGCCACCAGTAAATAAGTAATAAATTGCCCACTCTGGTCAATTTTGTATATGAGATGTATCTCCAGGATAAAGGGATGAAATCTTCTTTATCGTCTCAGGCAGCAAAATATTTTGACCACCCTTAGAACTTATGTGTTTCCATAACGAAGAACAAAATATAGCTACTGGATAGAACCACATTTACTTTTTTCAGAAATGAATTTAATGTGGCATTTAAACACATGCACACACACATCTGTTTACTCAGAAGTAAGCCCACTATGACACATTGCCTAGTAGATGAGGGTATGATGGCACCCGATATGGCTGCAAGTATGCTTCATTTTTTCAGGCAGGGATACATTTGGTGTCTTTTTAGGTATTGGAGGAACATTTGGGAGACTCCAGAAGAGGGCAGCAAAACTCAAGTTGAGTGGCAGCCCCTCTGCTCCCAGGAAGCAGTGTTCCCAATGAATCAGAAAGAAAAAGCTGCAGATGAAGGAAGCCAATTCTTTGGAACTTTGTCTCCTTTGACTCGTAAGGTGACCAGACGCAGACACGCTTTTCAAGCGTGTGTCCCGCGTCCCGTATTCTTTCCAAAAAGTCACGCTTTTTTGGAAAGAATGCCGAAACAGCTGAACGTCTGGTCACCTTAGAAGGAGAAGCACAAAAGAGAGGTACTACCTGCAAAGCGGAATTTCAGCGAGCCGGCTGCCTGCTGGGGAGAGGGGGAAGGGAGGCTGCTCCTCCTCTCCTTCCCCCGCCCCATCCCTAGCCCCGCCCTCGGAGACGCCGCTGCTGTTGGGATGCGGGTGGAGGGGTGAGGGACGAGGAGCCGTCACCGCTGCCGTCGTCTCAGAAAAAGAGCGGCGGTTTGAGCTCACGAGCGGCCCCTCCGGCGGTGCAAACAGCCCTTCCTCGTCCCCCTCCCCTTCCTTCCCCCCGTCGCCTTGCTGCCGCCGTTGCCCTGGGGCCAGGCGGGCGACCGGGAGACCGCGGCGCTTGGATGCCTGGAGCTCGCACAGAGACCTAGCCCCGAGCCCGCCATGGGCTGCTGCGGGAACGCCGCCTCGCAGGTAAGCTGCCGGCTGCCTCCTTTCCCCGCCTCCCGCTCGTCGCTTGCCAGCCCAAGCCACTGCCGGCTCCCAAAGGGGAGGCAGGAGGCGAGGAAAGGCCTCCCACCTCCCACCCCCACCTGGACGCCGACATTTGCATTGTTTTGCCCTCTGCGCATGCGCAGCGTTCTGCACATGCGCAGAGGGCAAAACTCAAATGGCGGCACCCAGGCGGGCCCGCCCCCCGTCCCACTTAAAAAAAAAATCTGGTCACTTTACCTTTGAGGGTTTTCCCCCCACCCAGCCTCATATCCAGCTTTATAAATACAGACAGATTCTGCTACATACAGAGTTGGAAGGGACCTTGTAGGTCATCTAGTCCAACCCCCTGCTCAAGCAGGAGACCCTACACCATTTCTGACAAATGGCAGTCCAATCTCTTCTTGAAAGTCTCGAGTGATGAAGTTCCCACAACTTCCGACAGGGCAACCTGTTCCATTGGTTGATTGTTCTCACTGTCAGAAAGTTCCTCCTTATTTCCAGGTTGAATCTCTCCTTGATCAGTTTCCATCCATTATTCTTTGTCTGCCCTTCGGGTGCTTTGGAGAATAGCCTGACCCCCTCCTCTCCGTGGCAGCCCCTCAAATATTGGAACACTGCTATCATGTCTCCCCTGGTCCTTCTCTTTCATGATCTCAGATGGAGATCTTGACACAAGGTGACAACTCTACCTCTCTAGTCTGAGAACTCTAATAAGTAAAGTATAAGACCACTCACAGAACTCAAAATATTGCAATGGTTATTCACACTGGTTGACTGGGATTGCAATCTAGTTCCTTAGGGTACCAAGAAGCAATTCCAGATGATCAGGTTTTCCCTGTGTCTGAATTCTTCTGAATGCAGTTCAAAACACACCTGAGAATGATCCAGACTGTCTTGACAATTTCCAGAACCATTTGGACAACAGGATGCAATAACCACAGGATTGTTTCTATGTTTGAAAGTCTGTAGAGATCTTTCAACCCACCAGCTAATCAGAGCTTGCTATTTCTCGCCAATACTTGAGAACAGACCATGATCAGGTAGTTGGTACTCACGGCTGGCCAGCTATTGAGTGCCTTATCCTCTCCCTTCAGGTCTCTGTTAAACACCCATCTTTCCTTCATCCACCAATATAAAGGATTTGTTTTTATTATACATTTCCTACTCAACAAGATCTACCTACCGTAATCATGCAATGCTAAAATCATGTAAGGGAATGAAATATAGTATGTTTCAAAAATCCTTTGAATAAGAACACAGACTGTCCCTGTAAGCACAAGGCAGTGGCATTTGCTCTTTCTGAAGCCTTTTCACACATAGCTATGTCACTGACCAAGGCTATCTTGCATGTGTTCTAGAGTGGTGCTATAGTCTGGCAGACCTCTTAGAGATGTGGATCAATATAGAACATAAAAAAATGGCAAATAGAAGAATCAGCTCTGATATAAGGTCCTATTCCTGAAATGATCCCCTTGTTCCAGAGGTGGGATTCAGCAGGTTCTGACCAGTTCTGGAGAACCAGTAGCAGAAATTTTGAGTAGTTTGCAGGACCGGTAAATACCACCACTGATTGGCCCCGCCCAGAGGTGGGTTCCTCCCGGTTCGGACTGGTTCGCCCGAACCAGTAGTGACCCGCTAGTGACATCACGGAACTGGTTCTGTCAGTGCCAGTCCGTGGGTGCCACCATCTTTTTTTATTTTGGGGGATTTTTTTTTTAAGAATTTATTTGGGGGGGGATTTTTTTCTGGTTTTTTTTTCTTCTGCACATGTGCAGAACCCAAGTTTCCGGCTTTTTTGAGGGGGTATTTTTGGCAATGCATATGCGCGCGCGCACAAAGCAGGAGGAAGCAAACCGGCAGCGAGGTAACTTAAAACCCACCCCTGGCCCTGCCCCATCTATTCTCTGCCTCCCGAGTCCCAGCTGATCGGGAGGAAATGGGGATTTTGCAGTAACCTTCCCCTGGAGTGGGGTGGGAATGGAGATTTTACAGTATACTTTCCCTGCCACACCCACCAAGCCATGCCCGCCACACCACGCCACGCCCACAGAACCGATAGTTTAAAAAAACTGAATCCCACCACTGCCTTGCTCATATGCCTATTGCACGCTGAAGTAGATTGTAGTGAAGATATTAACATATGAGAGGGAGCTGAACAGCAATTCCGGTGGGACTCCAGCATTTATAAAAAGTACACAATAGTTTTGGAAGAGTGTCCTAAGGCAGGAATCCTAAGCAATTTCTACTAAGGATGTGTTTGTTTCCAGGAAATATGGTGAAAGACAAGGAGAAAATTAGGGGACCGGATAAGATCAGCATCAATGTTGTGATGTAGCACTTAAGATGTCAGCTTAAAACAGGGGGGGGGGGCAATACAGATTCGGGTTCACTTTCAGCCATGGAAGCTCCCTAGGTGATGTTTGGTCGGTCATACTCACTTATTACAAGGTTGCTGCGGGGAGAAAAAATGGAGAAGGGAGTACCTTGTATAATAAGCAAGCTAGAACCCCTGGAGACAGGGAGGGATGTAAGTCTAACAAATAATACATACGGTAATAAAATTCTCCTGCAAGTGCCACTTGTGAGACGGTGATTTCATTAGCAGACACACATGTAGTTTTTCAACATCTAATGATTTACAAACAGTATTTGCTGACAAGACTCTATTGTAGCAGTCCCTAGGATCTCACCAGCAGCTTAAGAAAAACAAGCCAAGGCTTTTACAAGACAAGTTGTGAAATGATTCCAGAGACACCCATTTGTATATGTGTCACTGCCATCGCGCACAAAAAAACAGACACACAGGCACACATGTATATATAAGGAAAAGAGATTGTAGGAATGTTACGGTCAACACATTGGTCTTTCACTTTCTCCATAACTTAAAAGAAAAACAAATTTGCCCGTGGGAACAACCGCATCTATGTACTGGCCCTGAGTATGGATGCAAATAGCTTTATGCTGGATCGAAGAACTGATGTGGGGTTTAAGGCCATGCAAAACAACTCTATAACCCATGCAAACAACTCTGTGACCTGTATGCATCTTGACCCTTCCTAACCCAGAACATCTTATTCAACATAAAAATAACTCCTGCCATAAAATTCTGCTTGAGCATACTTTTAGTTCCGCAAATCACACATCAGCTCCTATTTATTGCTCATTGTCCACTGTCACATTATCATTGCAAGCTCCTTCTTAAACAGTCTTCTACTTGGTAACACCTCTGTATAATTTTTCATAATGTTCTCAGAGGCACTTTTTATGACAAGGGTTATTTATTTCGTGGCATTATTGGAGTCACTCTTTAATCACCATCATTTCTTAGTGATGCTGTTGCTAAGGTTCTCCTTGCCCTGTGTTATGGTTATTCTTGACTTAATGAGCACATTTGGCAGAATGCACCCTCCCACCCTCTGCTTATATTGTGAAAAATCCCCATTGGGTTTCACAGGCCTCACACAGCTGGCTCTTTAAGAGATATCCCATAACTGATAACAGCCCGAACAAGTATCCCTATGACTTTGTGGTAATGGCTCTAGAGAGAGAGAGAGAGAGAGATGATAAACCAAGGTTCAATAATTGAAGCCTCTAGATCAGAGGTCTTCAAACTTGGCAACTTTAAGACTTATGGACTTCAACTCCCAGCTGGCTGGAGAATTCTGGGAGTTGAAGTCCACAAGTCTTAAAGTTGCCAAGTTTGGGGACCCCTGCTCTAGATAATGAGAAAGGGAAGATGCACTTAAATGGGCAACATAGATGCTTTCACTGGGAAGCTGTGTTGGTGACCCTGCCCACTGGGTTGACTGGGGGGGCCAGGACTTCTCCCTGAAGTCTGGTCCAGATGCAAACATTTAAGGATGACTTTACTATTTTTTGCTACATGATAATCATGAATAAAAGGGCTTTATTCAACCTTTAACAGATGACCAAAGGAAGCTTCTCAATAATCTCTCCTTGGACGTTCTCTGTTTTTACTTTCAGGACCGCTCAAACCTGCCACTAGTGAGCACCATCTTAGAGAAGGCATCCTGCTTTCTCCTCAGCTGAGGCAGAAGCCTTCTTTTAAGCGGTCTTTGCAGCAACACCTACAGGCAGCCTCTGCAAACGAAGGGTGTCTGCCTTTCTGTGCCCCTTTCAAGAAATTCCTCTTCCAGTCACAGGTCAATTCTGCCAATTTCATTGATGCAGAATCATTTGATTAACCGAGTAAGGTTCTTTTTAAATGCAATGCAGGAGCTCGTCTTCTGACAAAGTTATTTTTTCTCCCAATCTCCATATTCTCTGTCTATGCACATGTACTCAACCTTCTCAAGCCCACACAAATGCACTCACACACCTCTTACACGCCTTCAGTACAGCTGCTCCCCCCACAGCAGCGCCTGCCTGCCTGCCTGCCTGCCTGTCTCCATTCCCCCACCCCCACTCTGCCCTTACAGGACCGTTTTTTTTTTCATACTCAAGGGTACAGGATGTTCTGTTCTTTCTCTCTCACTCACACGCGTATGCGCACACCCTCTCCTCCCCCCCCTCGCCTGTTTCTGTTCCTCAATATCAGGCTTGGGGCCTTCACCTTTTTAACCCCTTCAGTGCCGGTTTGCACTAGGCGAGGCACGGATGACAACACAAACCCTGCTGCACTACCACCCCTCCCTCTGACAGGCTAGGCATTGCTCATTGCGGAGTCTGACAAGCAAATGTCTTGGCTTCTCAATTAGCAACTCAGCCTGCGTTTACCAAGGGGGTTCCTAAAGGGTTGGGGGCCAGCTGGCAGGTGAGGCCTTGGGCAGGAAGAAGCATTTTTCAGTGTTGTTGTTGGTGGGGCCAGAGAAAGGCAAGCCTCCCTCTCTCTTGACCCGACCCAGGAGATCGAATTATCTCGACTCCTTGGGGCCCTCCTTCTGACCTTGCTTTTTCTCACAGGTTAGCTATCCCTGACTAACAAGGTTAGGAAGAGGATGACGTAGATGCAACCGATAACACCAGGAGATGAGCAGAGACATCTGGCAATCGCTGGCTGGCTTCGTGTTGAGGGAAATACCGGCATTTTTGCTGAACAAGCATCTGACTCAGTTTCTCTACAGCAAATGTCCCTCCTCTGGGAAATGATCAGAGCACCTAAATAAATTTGGGCATCCAAAACTAGAACACTCCCCCCCCCACCAAAAAAACCATCTATTTGGTTTTAGGCGGGTTACAATGAAACAAATAAAAATGCAAAATATTCATAATGCAAAATATTCATAATGTAAAACAAAAAGAGAAATACATAGCGGCCAGGAATGATCTGACCTATATTATTCATACAACCAGGAGATAGGCTCTCACCCATGCTAGGGCCTCAAGCTTGATCACAAGCCACAGGCCAACAGGGATGGGGCCAATCTAATTGGGAGGGGGGAATGATTTCCAAAGGGTGGGTGCCACAGGAGAAAAGTCTTTGGCTGTCTCTCCCTAGCTCACCTAGAGCATGCCCTTCTTGCCAGATTGGATAGGAGGGGTAGAAACAATTGGAGGGACAGATTTATATGTTTGACACAAACGCTTTCATCATATGCATACATCTTGTGATAGAGTCCTTGGGAGTTGGGCGTAGTGTTAGTGTTAGTGTTATAGTTAGTGTTTGGCTGAAGCCATTTATTATCAATCAACTGTGTTTACTCTTCTGCAATCATAATGACAACAGAAACTAACACTAACCATGAGTGACAGAAAGAATAGAATAGAATAGAATAACAGAGTTGGAAGGGACCTTGGATAAGGTGACCAGACGTCCCGATTTTGGCGGGACAGACCCGCTTTTTAATGATTTGTCCCGCGTCCCGCCCGTCCTCTAAAAAGTCCCGATTTTTGAAAAGAATGCACGACTAGGGCATTCTTTTCAAAAATCGGCCTGAAAGGGGGGGCGTGTGAGCCAGCCAAGAGGAGGAGCCGATGCGGAACGCAGGGGCGGCGGGCGGGCGAGTGAAGCGGCAAAGGCACCCCAGCCAGGAACTTTTCTGGACTTTGGGTGTGCGGGGGTGGGGGGTGGAGGGAGGGGGTGTCCGTCTCTGAGGAGCTTCGGGGGCGAGAGGGGCGAGGGCCAGGACCCCTCCTTTCCCCTTGCCCTCCCAGGAAGCCGTCCTGCCAGGCGCAGCAGCCTGCTCCAAATAATAGAGTTGGAAGGGACCTTGCGGGTCATCTAGTGGGGCCAGATCCGCGCATGCGCCTCGCCTCACCAGCTCTCCAATGGAACCGGCGAAGACAGATCCTCACCAGTGGCCGGGCAGGAGGCGATGGCTGGGGAGAACCAGCAGCGGACCCTCAGGAAGAGCATTGCGGCTCCGCAATCGCCCCCGCCGTCCGGCAACAGCCCCAGCGCCCCGCAAGCACCCAGCCCGGACAGCAGCGACACGGAGCGAGTGGCGCTCAAGAAGGAGATCATCATCATAGGTGAGGAGGGGCAGCCCCGTCGCGACCCCCACCCCCCAGGCAGGGGTGTCTTCCCCCCACCCCCAGCTTGGAAAGTTGCTCTTGGTGGAGCGCGGTCCTTTAAAAGAAGAGGAGGACAAGGGGGGGCGAGGCTGCTTGGAGGAGGACCCCCTCCCTCCTCTTTTCTCTTCTTACAGATTAACGAAGTTGGAAGGGACCTTGTAGGTCATCTTATGTCGGCGTCCAGGTGGGGGGGGGAGGCGGGAGGCCTTTCCTCGCCTCCCGCCTCCCCTTCGGGAGCCGGCAGTGGCTTGGGCTGGCAAGCGACGAGCGGGAGGCGGGGAAAGGAGGCAGCCGGCAGCTTACCTGCGAGGCGGCGGTCCCGCAGCAGCCCATGGCTAAAGTGGCCAAGTTTGCAGATCTCACAGAGTCCTTCTTTTCATTAAACTAGACATACTCAGTTCCTGCAACCGTTCTTCATATGTTTTAGCCTCCAGTCCCCTAATCATTTTCGTGTTATCATTCATATTCTCTGAAAAATGGCCAGGAAATCATAAATTCTGCCAGGGTATGTAAACTTATGAGCACAACTGTACAGTTGAAAATGCATTGTGTGCACCGTAGAACAATCACAATCCCCTCTTCTACTTAAGCTTCCTCATCTGACACATTCTGGATGAGCCTGTTATTTCCATTTCACTAGGCCTAGCCCTTTTTTCTCAAGGACGTTACTCGCAGGGATACAAAACAGAGCTCAAATAGAGTAACTAGGGAATCAGTCCCACTGGATTTTTGACTCAAGTGGGAAAACAACAGATTCAATACCCAACTCTCTTTCTTTCAAGGGCTCTCCTGTTTCTGCGCACAACTCAGACAGAAGGATCATCTACCAGAACCTGCCCATACTTAATTATCATCATTGGAGATCTTATTTTATGTGCCCTCACTTGAAAGATGCACATTTAGTGATATTTGAGACAAGGCCTTTTGATAAATTCACCCTTTCAGAGGATGGTGCTGAGATTGGCTTCTTTATTTTTTTGAATTACCGTATTTTTCGGAGTATAAGACGCATCGGAGTATAAGACGCACCTAGATTTTAGAGGAGGAAAACAAAGAAAAAAGTATTCTGAACCAAATGGTGCAGTAATATATTATTTAATAAAATACCAGTGTAGCAGAATACTTTTTACAATCATGTATACTTTTTACAACCATGTATACTTTTTACAAACTTCAAACTTGACAGCTTTAAGACTAGTGGACTTCAACACCCAGAATTCCTCCTCCAGTCATGCTAGCTCAGGAATGGGAGTTGAAGTCCACAAGTCTTAAACTTGCCAAGTTTGAAGACCCTTGCAACCCTAACCCCTAACCCAGGGGTCTTCAAACTTGACAGCTTTAAGACTAGTGGACTTCAACTCCCAGAATTCCTCCTCCAGTCATGCTAGATGGGGTAATTAGAAGGCAAAAACGCCCCAATTTTTGCAAAAAAAGGCCCATTTTTCGCTCATTTTTTTTTGCAAAAACGGCATGCAAAGGATCTGGGAAGCCTGCAGAGCACTCCTAGGGGGTGGGGGAAGGCAAACCCCCCCATTTTTGCAAAAAAAACCAGTCCATTTTTTGCAAAAATTGGATGCGGGAACGGGGCTTCGGGAGGCTAAAAATTGCTGTATTCGGTGTATAAGACGCACCAACATTTCCACCTTCTTTTTGGGGGCAAAAAGGTGCGTCTTATACTCCAAAAAATACGGTATATTGGCAGTGTAGCCAGTTTTGTCGAGTGCTTTATGTCACCCGTTTGTTTTAATATTAATACTGTTCTCATAGTTAAAGGTTTTTAATACTTTATTGAATTGCACACTACTCTGCGTAACTGATGTAGAGTGTGATTTATCAAAACAGTGTTGCCCTCTCCCACAATATTTAAAGCCTTTTTCAATCTCATCAAGAAGTGGAAAAGACTAGATGATGTACACCTGACATTCTTCAGGCTATTTCTGCAATTTTTAAAGTAGAAATATTTTGGAAGGGTATAAGTGGGTACTTAGTGTTAGTATAGCATTCACTAAATAGGCATGGGGATTCCTCATATCCTTATTTACACCATCTGTACATGTTTCTCAACTTTCGCTGAAATCCGGAAACTGTTAGAAGAACTAGACCATGATATTAAAAGTAATTAGAGGGTTTGTAAAAAAAGGAAACCAATGTGACCTGAGATAAACTATAAACAAACAAAGCTCAAGAATTCCTTTCAGGTGCCTGATTCTGCTTGCCAAAGTCAATTAAATTCTTACCATTGACATAAACAGGAACAAACTTCCTATATGTCCCAGATGATTCCATGACCAAACTTTGTAAGGAATTCACATCTTTGCAAAAAGCATCTTACTAAGATGAAATCTTCAACCAATGGCTCTCCTGTACCTTGAACTTTGGAAGTTCCTCCAGAAATGAAACTGCCAGCCATTCTCATAACTCTGTAGGGAACGATCCTTTCTCATCCTCAGGTCATTCCTGTGGATGAAGATTGCTAGCAAAAGTCAGGATGCACTGATACATCTTGATATATGTCTGAAAGGAACTTTTCTGTTAAATGGAATGCCACAGCCTTCAAATAATAAATTTTGAAAGCAATCCTGGGGGCAGAGGTGGGTTCCTACTGGTTCTAACTGGTTCTTTAGAACCATTAGTACACCGGCGATGATGTCACGGAGCTGGTTCTGTTGGTGTCTCTATGGGCACCGCCATCTTGGATTTTGCTTCCGCGCATGCACAGAAGCTATTTTTTGATTGCTGCGTGCCCGGTGCGACCCTCAGTGAACTGGCAGCAAAAGTATCCAGAACCCACCCCTGCCTGGGGGAATATATCTAGTCCCAACCACCATGGTAATGAAACTGAGCTTCAGAACCAGAGATACTTATTTTGACACTCACAGAAGCATCATGTTCATAAAGCAAATATTATTGGCTAGTGGACTGTGATACAATCAGATTTACGTTTACACTTCAAGGTGTGGTTCTATAGCAGGTTTTTACTCTCTGAGGATAACATGATTGTTTTGGACTATATGCATATTTTTCATCATGCCAGCATGGCTAGATTTCAGCAGTAACAGGAAATGTAATTAAAAACTCCTGGAAGGCACCAACTTGTCTCATCTCACTAAGACAAGCCTTCCTTACATGTGCCAGCAGAGGAGGCCTGCTGCAGATCCCATGGCTGGCAAGAGTTTCCAGGAGAAGAGTCTTCTCTGTTGTAGCGTCAGCCTTCTGGAGCATCCTCCCTCACCCCCACCCCACCCCGGGGTGAGGTCTGCCCCCACTGTCCTATCCTATCCTTCAGGGCCTGAAGACCTATCTCTGCCAATTGGCTTGGGGAACCAATAGGGGAGTACCACACTGGTGGTGGCTACTAGACAAATTAGCTAACCCCACCTTCTCTCTGCGCTCCCCGTTCCCCCTCCGCGTTCCTTGTTTATTTTTATTGTTTCATTGCTCTGCTATTATGTTTACATTTTTTATTATTATTTTTCCCGTTTTACTGTTATACACCACTCAGGGTAGCTCCACAACAAGAAGGGCAGCAAATAAAATTTAGAAATAAATAAGTAAGTAAGTAAGTAAGTAAGTAAGTAAGTAAGTAAGTAAGTAAGTAAGTAAGTAAGTAAGTAAGTAAATAAATAAATAAGTAAATAAATGAATGAATGAATCAATGAATGAATGAATGAATGAATGAATGAATGAACGAACGAACGAACGAACGAACGAACGAACGAACAAACAAACAAACAAACAAACAAACAAACAAACAAACAAACAAACATACTTGGGGAAAGTTGTACATCCTCCTGAGCAAAATTTCCCATGATTAGTATAAGGTTTCAACAAATTTTCAATATAAGTTTCAACAAACCTTCCCTCCCCCATTTCTATAACTATATAAGGTGCTTAATTGTACTGTACTGGCATTATCTGCTAAGAGCCTTGATAACTATGATTGCCAGGAATAAGCTGTGATTAGCAAGTTCAGTCCTGAATTTTCTATTCTCCATTTCCATCAAAACTCTCCAGAGCCCTTGCAATGCCTATTTACTGAAGGGAAAATCTGCACAAGATTGCCAAATGCTCAACTTATATTTGCATGGCTTTTTTGGTTTTGTTCTTTCAATGAAGTAAAATTTAGCTATTGCACCAGTGATAGATAACTGAGAGAAGATTCATATAATAATCATCCATTCTTCTTGGGTATTGATGCAGCAAACATATGACATATCTATTCTGAAGAGCCCTGTAGAAATTAGAGTAGGATATGATATGTGGAAATAGAAGTGTTTCTATTTCCATTGAATGTTCCACCTTTCTTTTAGGAAAGAGGTTTCTTTTAGGATGTCAAGCTTTTTCTTCTTCCTCATATAATTGTGATGAGTGTTTCCACCTCTTGGCAGTCCCTTTATTCCTCTTCTTTCATAGCAAGAATTCTGTTCTTCATCACTTCATTTTATCTAGCTTATCCTACATCTTTTTGTTCCTCCCTTTTTCATTGCTATTTAAATGCCTGGCTTTTCTCTCTACGTTCTGTCTTTTCACGTAGGTATTTTAGACTATGGCATGAAACTTTCTTCTCAGGACATTGAAAATCTGTCACCCTTTGTTTGATGGAGGTCTGCGTAATGACATTCCCTAGGTATGCCACTCATCTGTAATCCTTGCCACGTAATGTTTAATTTAGAAGAGTTCATATTTTGGGCTTACACAATGAATGTGTGGCATTTTTTTAAAAAAAAGGCTTAAATCACTTACAGACTTAGCAGCGAGTATTTTGATGGCTAAAGCTATACACTATATGGCAGAAAACCATTTATAACCACTGGTAAATGTTTTGTATATTTTAAGGAGTTCTTAACCACAAACTAAAGTGAACATCTTTGTTACAACACTACCTAGGAAATGTAATCTTCCTGTAAAACAAAAACTTCCAAACTGTGGTCTACCAGCAGTCTGAGGAACAGTTGGAGTTAACTAGTCCTTCACTTGATTATAAACAATTTTCTGATGATGGAAATTGAGGCTGTTTCAACCAGGTTACATTATCAAATAAGCCAGTCAACAAAGTTCTAGTCCATGATTGTTCAGCACTGGCTCTATGATACGAGCCAAGGTGGCGCAGCGGTTAGAATGCAGTACTGCAGGCCACTTTAGCTGACTGTGATCCGCAGATCAGCAGTTCAAAACTCACCGGCTCAAGGTTGACTCAGCCTTCCATCCTTCCGAGGTAGGTAAAATGAGGACCCAGATTGTTGGGGGCAATGTAAATATACATTGCTTACTGGTGTAAACCGCTTAGAGAGTGCTTGCACTGTGAGGCGGTATATAAATCTCACTAATAAATAAATAAATAAAATAAAATGATGCTGCAGGAATGAAAACTAGTATAATGAGTTATGTACGTTTTTCAAGTAATTCATTTTTTTTTAAAAAAAGTTCAGGCGTTGCAGTGTAAAAGTAAGGTGATTTTGGGGAAGAGGATCAGAAATAGAAAAAAGGGAAGCGTGATTCCATGGTTTGAAACAGAAACGATGCAGACTGTGCCATCATTTCAACTGTTCACTGTTTCTGCATTCTTAGTTTGCCTCCTGGGAGGTATATAACCAAGGGTCCCAGGTATTATCTGCCGGGGGAGCAGTCAAAAAAGCCAAGATGCTGCTCATAATCATGCAATTGAAACCCTCCCCTCTTCCCAATGTTTTTTTTATTTTTTTATTTTTTTATTTTTTTATTTTTTTATTTATTATTTATTTATTTATTTATTTATTATTTTTATTTATTTATTTATTTGTCAAACATGCATAGGATAGTAGTAGTTTGTATAAACATAACATAAGTAAAAAGTAACGATAAAAGAGGACAATAGGACAGTAGGACAGGCACGGTAGGCACAGTGGCGCGCTTATGCACCGTCCCTTACAGACCTCTTAGAAATGGGGAGAAGTCGACTGTTGACAGTCTAAGGTTAAAGTTTTTGGGGTTTGGGGAAGAAACCACAGAATCAGGTAGTGCATTCCAGGCATTGATTACTCTATTGCTGAAGTCGTATTTTCTGCAGTCGAGTTTGTAGCGGTTTACATTTAGTTTGAATCTATTACATCAGTGATGGCGAACCTTTTTTTCCTCGGGTGCCGAAATAGTGCGCGCATGTGCTATCGCATGCGCATGCGTGCCCACACCCATAATTCAAAGCCCCCCACTTGCCCCATCCCCCTGCGCATGCGTGCGTGACCCCACTACACCCCCATTTCCCGACTTCCAGTGGGACCAGTAGGCCCATTTTTTGCCCTCCCCAGGCTCCAGAGGCTTTCTTGGAGCTTGGGGAGGGTGAAAACGCTCCCCCTGCCACCCCGGAGACTCTCCGGAGGCCGAAATTGCCCTCCCAGAGCCTCCACGCGAGCCAAAAATCAGCTGGTGGGCACACACATGTGCACTGGAGCTGAGCTAAGGCAACGGCTCGTGTGCCAGCAGATATGGCTCTGCATGCCACCTGTGGCACCCGTGCCATAGGTTCGCCATCACTGTATTACATGCTCGTGTATTGCTGCGGTTGAAGCTGAAGTAGCCATTAACAGGAAGGACATTTTGGTATATGATTTTATGGACTACATTTAGATCAGATCGGAGGCGACATAGTTGTAAATTGTCTAATCCCAGTATTTCAAGTCTGCTGGAATGTGTGTAAAGCCAAAGGCTTTGATCACATGGCTGTGGCCTCATCTTAACTTTTTGGGTCATCTGCACAAACACCCCTGCCAGGGACATCGATGAGCAATTTATGCTGAAGAGGATCTCATCCAAAGCCTCGAAATACTTACGTTGAAATTCCTATGCATGAATCTGCAAGCAGTTTGCCACAAAGATTTTTTTTTTAAAAAAAGCTCTTCAGATACCACAAATTTGTGAGGTCATATTTATCCACATCCAGCAAGGGGCAAGCGCCTCTTTCCTAGGAGTCATTGGAAAGTCTGTAAGTAAAGATCCATTTTAAAGTCCAAGTGAAATTCATGCATAGGAATTTCAGCAGCCCCAAGTAATTTGAGATGGGTTGAGATTGGCCAATACCTTGTTCCTGTAGTTCTGACCTGATTTAAACTCATGCTTTCACACTGAGCTCCCATATAAGTCAGAAAAGGTAATCTCTAGCCTGAAGCATTCCTAAGGCCAACTGTGTTTTGCTTCCACTTCTGCAGGTGGGGATGACGGATATAGCTCAAGATATCCAAAGCAGGGGTGAAATCCTCCCGGTTCGCCCGGGCCAGTCCTTCGGCGTATAGCCGATGGAACTGACGGCGGTCATGGCGCAGAGCTTCTCCCGCCCGCTTTCCCGGCTTTCCTGGCCCGGCTGAACACAATCATTCGGGTTATTTTTCCCTCTGTGCATGCGCGCGCATGCACAGACGGAAAAATAACCCGAATGGCGGTGTTCAGCCGGGCCGGGAAAGCGGGC
Source organism: Diadophis punctatus similis (assembly GCA_023053685.1). Lineage (NCBI taxonomy): Eukaryota > Metazoa > Chordata > Lepidosauria > Squamata > Dipsadidae > Diadophis > Diadophis punctatus. The sequence continues at coordinate 45,108,891 of JALIGW010000003.1, forward strand.
GGGAGAAGCTCCGCGCCGCGACCGCCGCCAGTTCCATCGGCTATACGCCGAAGGACTGGGCCAGGCGAACCGGGAGGATTTCACCCCTGATCCAAAGCCTTTGAGAAAAGCTTCCAGAGGGCCAGAATGTCCTCAGCTATTCTTTGGGAAATGAGAGTGCCATATTTTTATATGTTCTGAAAAAATGGCGGGCAGAAAGTACAGATAAGTCCTCGACTTATAACAGCTCATTTAGTGACCGTTCAAAGTTACAACAGCCCCGAAAAAAGTGACTTACATCCATTTTTCCCACTTATGACCATTGCAGCATCCCCATGGTCACGTGATTTACATTCGGATGCTTGAGAACGGGTTCATCTTTATGACGGTTGCCGTGTTCCAGGGTCATGGGATCATCTTTTGTGACCTTCTGGCAAGCAAAGTCAATGGGGAAGCCAGATTCATTTAACAACCAGGTTACTAATTTAACATCTCTAGTGATTTACTTAACAACTGGGGCAAGAATGGTCGAAAAAGGGAGCCAAATTCACTTAATAACTGTCTTGTTTAGCAACATAAATTTTTGGGGTGAATTGTGGTCGTATGTTGAGGACTATCTGCAGTTCAAGTTCTTGTTATGGATCAGAGAGAGCTTGTAGTAGTTTAGCAGTTTTTCATTTGCACAGAGTCCCCCACCCCCCCAGGTTAATGGCTCACTGGGCAAAGTAAGATATCATCAGACAGTTTTACTAGTGGTTTTGACTGTGGGTCCTTGTCGGATTTGTTTTGCTTTTTGAAGTTTCAAAAATAACCGATCCTATTAAATCTATTTGTTCCTGGTCTAGAATGCCTAAGGTGGCAGCTGTCAGGACAAAGATTTGCTTCTGCAGATTTTAAACTAGATTTGAAAAGCAGACATAAATTCAAGAATATCACATGTAAGAAATTAGCCCATCTCTAACTGTAAGGTGAATTGTTAATCAAAAGTATACATCATGAAGACATTTCTGTTGTTCTTTACAGAGGTCTTCAAACTTGGCAACTTTAAGACTTGTGAACTTCAATTCCCAGAAGCATAGCTGGCTGGAGAATTCTGGGAATTGAAGTTCACAAGTCTTAAAGTTGCCAAGTTTGAAGATCTCTGTCTTGGAAGTACAGGCTGTGGAAATAAAGAGATTTAAAAAGTAGTGCTGTGCATTCAGAATGTAATCTGCAATAGTCCATGAATTTCAAACAGCCTCCTCTCTGAGGCAGCCTGATGGTGTCCTTTTGAACATAAATCATTCTATTTCCCATTTTAGAGATGGATAAAGTGAGGTTTGTGCTGCCTATGGCTTCTCAACCTAAAGCAGAGTAAGAAAAATAAAAAGAGCAGGAACACACTCCTTCCTGAACCTCTGATCTTGAAATGGGAGGCAGGCAAGAATGTGAAGATAGACAGACAGCTGGAATCCATGAATGTCTCTCTTTATGCCTTGCAGTCTCCGTGGTCTGTTGCTGTGTTTCAGGAGGACTGATGCTGCTGACCACAAGCCCGCAGGAGTGGTTTATCTAGCGACACAGCACACCCACTTCCCTGGCTGCTGAGTCAGGCTGTTCCCTCTGCTGCCTCGTGCTCTGTACATTGTGTTCCAGCTCTCCTCGTTGGCACGTAGCCCAGCTCACATCAGCTTCTTGCTCTTGTTTGTGTTCTCAGTTTGCACTGAGGGCTGGTTTGCAGCTCCGCAATCCTCCCCTCCCATCTGCGACTCCTTTCCTCATCCTTGCAGAAGCTGGGGCTTCCCAGTCTGGAGGGAAAGGAAGCCTTCGTAGAATGCTGGGATAGAACCAGGTATCCAAAGGGACACAGTCCTTTCATAAAAGATGGATTCTGATCAGCCGCATATTGCTGCCTGGGTGTTATTCTGGAAGCAAAACATCACCCTTGCCCTGCAGGTCTAATGAGGCAAATAAAAGAGATCATGGTTATAGCAAACTGACATGCATGATTACATAGAACAGTGATGGTGAACCTTTTAGACACCGAGTGCCCAAACTGCGCGTGTGCGCATGCCCAAACTAAAAGGTGCACGCGCGTGCATGAGCGCATGCATGCACAGGCATGCGTGAATGCTCGCATGCACAGACATGCACCAACGTGTGCATGCACGGACATGGCGAATGTGCATATGTGTGGACATGCACGAACGCAGACATGAACAGACATGCGTGAATGTGCACATGCATGGGACATGCGCGCATGCGCAGCAGAGACCCAAAGATCAGCTGGCTGGCGGGAGGCAGGGCATCCCAACACCAGCAGCGCGGCAAGAGGTAAAATCTTTTTCTTTTGTGAGCTTCTGTTTCGTCGTTTGCAGGGAAACAGAAGCTCACGAAAGAAACGCCATGGAGATCTGACCTGGGGTGACGGCACGCGTGCCAGCAGAGAGGGCTCTGTGTGCCACCTCTGGCACGCGTGCCATAGGTTCACCATCACGGACATAGAACCTTCCTGGGAAACACATGTTTGGAGCATTCTTTCAGCACCAGTTGATTCTAGTTTCTAAAAGCCCAAGTAAAATGCTCTCTCCACCATCCTATTAACCATCTTACTGCATGTAGACAAACACACAGTTTTTTGGCACCTTGATATTAATTATGTGTGTGCCCAATGCTGTATTCTAATTTCTTCCTTCCATTGTTTGGCTTAACTTTTCGTAGTTACCCAAGAGGAGGCAATGCTATAGCTATTGCCCCTGATGTACAGAGTAAATCCATGCGATTGAACGCAAGGAGCTATATATACTGACACATTGACTATATCAGTGTACCACTTCCACAATCCATGCAGAGACTTTCTGTTACATGAGATCCTGATTATAACACTAAAAAGTTAACTTTGCCCTCAGAGAACTGGTATGCTCAAACACAACTATTCCCATTTTTTTTGGGTTGAGCCTGATACAAACAATCAAACAGTGCCCTTCTTGGGGAAAGGATGAACTCAGCTTATAAATACAGAGATGTTTCAGAGATTCACAAGGCCATCTGAACACCAACAAAGTCTTCAGAGATTAATGAGACCATTTTAGCTATTACCAAGTGCTCAGGAGATTAATGACACCCTCTCTGAAATACTCATAATGTTCTGGGGCCTGGCAATGACCTCAAGGTCACATAAGGCTGGGAATATCTGAAAAGAAATATGAGTGTATTGGGAGTTGGGTGGATGCATGGAATAGCAGCATGAATTATAGGGGAATAAGTATTGAGAAAAGGACATACAGGATCACAGGCTGGGATTGTAGCTATGGAAAGGGATATATATATATATATATATATATATATATATATATATATATATATATATATATATATATATATATATATATATATATATATATATATATATATATATATATATATATATATATATATATATATATATATATATATTGTATATATCAAAAGATCCAGATATTTTTGTGAGCTGAATTGGGAGCATGAAAGCTAGAGATTCCCTAGACCTAATAGACAAAATATTCCATATATAAAACTAGAAGCATGTTATTAAGGTCCATTTGCATTTAAAGTGCCCTTTATTAAAGTTAAGTTATCAGGAAACTCAATCATAGGAAACTCAGTCAATCGTCATTTCCTGTTAAAATAAAAACTCCTTGTTATACTTGAATTGTTCTTTGGGGCCAACAGAACAGATTTGATGCGCTTTAGTCATTCTGTTAGCCTTGAGGCTAACATTATTTATTCATATTTATGTGAGTCACTCAAATGTCCAGGGAAGAAATCAGAGAGGTTTCTCCCCACTGAATAAACCACCTAAAAATACAACCAAGAGAATTTTATAAACTAAAGAGCCCTATGTGATTGGTGATATCATTTGAAGCTTACCAAAGCTGAAGAGAAAATCTTAATGGATAAGTAATCTTCTCAAGGCCAGTCACTGGGCTGGTGTATAACAAGATGTATAGCTGGTCAAGCCATTCAGCCTATGATGCCAATGAGAATGTGGGAATGAGTCTCCTAGCAGCAAAAGCACCTGCGAGACAATGACATTGGGTAAAGGAGCTGTTGAGGACAGGTTTCATCATTCTACTGGTAAAATGTTGGCTTTTTAAAAACTGATTTGAGATCCACTGAATAAAGAAGAACAAGCATGTTTCCTGGAGAAACGCCCCCCCCTCCCCAAAAAACCAGATCCAGGACCATCAATACATGATGATTACTCCCCTGCACAGTTCAGGACATCCTCTCACTCTCCATCCCACAACCTCCTCTAAAGAATCCCTTCTCCTTCAAATCCCTACCCTGAAATACCTAAGGGATTTGGGAGAAGATTGGTATGATTTGTTACACTCAGGCCAGAATGTACTTTGTGTTACAAATGGCTTTGGTCCAAAGCTCAGAAGCTGGACTTTATTTATACTTCCCAGCTCCAGACTCAGTTACATCCTGCTGTCAGTTATGTATGTCTCCCTGCCTTGCTCTATCTGGGAGAAGGATGACTTGGCCTTTAAAAAGCCATTCATATCATTTAAGGAGGAGAAAGCAAAATGAACCATGTCTGCCTGCTTTCCTTTCCAATGAACAAATCATCAAATTAGTTCTTTGAAGAGAGGGAGGAGAACATCCTTGAATATCAATATTTGGGTTGCCCAAATAAGAGAGGAATAAACTCAGGGAGAGTAATCCTAAAGTGATAGATGATTTAGCACAGAGGTGGGTTCCTACCGGTTCTAACCGGTTCTATAGAACCGGTAGTAAACCGGTGATGACGTCATGGAGCCAGTTCTGTCGGTGCCAATCCTTGGCCTCTGCCATCTTTTTTTGGGCTATTTTTTGCTGGTTTTTGCTTCTGTGCATGCGCAGAAGCTGAGTTTTTGGCACTGCGCATGCGTGAGTGTGCATGACGCAGCCATGCAGCGCGCAATGCAACGCAGCCACACGGCGCGCAATGTGCCTCAGCCACGCAGCATGGGAGGAAGTGAACCGGCGGTGAGGTAAGTTAGAACCCACCCCTAATTTAGCATGTCCTTGGCCAACCCTAAAGGTTTTTTATGCTTCCTTTCTACATTAAAAGGTTTTTGATTACTTTTGATTAAACAATTTCCAGGTGGACCTTTTCGCGTAATGTGTGTATGCCAATTAATTGCAGTAATTTCACAATGTTTTTAACACAACTCATCAAATGCATGACTGTTCCATAACACTTGCTCTGATATATCTGGAGGTACATCATGTACATCCCATCGTATCCCAGTATTTGGAGACTATGAGGGTCTGGATGGTCCACAGCAAGCTTCGGATGAACCCTGGCAAGACTGAATTGCTTTGCCTTTTGAGGCCAGCCAATTCTAGGACTATGCTATCTTTCATGCTGGACAGGAGAGTATAGATCCAGCAAGAGAGGCATGCTGTGAGTTCCATCTCTCAGGGAACTATACTTGGCAGGCCCAGGGAGGCAAGCCTTCTCTGCTGTGGTGCCCATCTTATGGAACATTATCTCCCCACTCCACAAAATAATACTAGTTCCATCCCTTCTTATTTTCCAGAAGATCCTCAAGACCTGGTTTTGTCATTAGGCCTGGAAGAAGACCAATGAAAGCTTAAGGTGTCTCGTGTGTGTGTGTGTGTGTGTGTGTGTGTGTGTGTGTGTGTGTGTGTGTGTGTGTGTGTGTATTATATGACTGTGTTTAACATGCTTATTGTTTTCATACTTGTTTTTTGCTCTATTCCATTCAGAGTCACTTCTTGTGATATGGGTGGCTATATAAATTTGTTAAAATAAATAAATCAGCCGCCATCTTCTACCCAAAACGTATTCACTGCCTATTGAACACATGAGGAGACTATGTTCTTTTTTTGCTCGCCACTAGCGTTAACATCTCATGTCCAAAAGTTTTTGCCTGCTGTAGATTTAATCAATTGGTGAAATATTCTTATTGTGATTACAGTGTGGATACGTACATTTGCAGAGGTAACTGTCATTCATCAATCAATAACCTTAACCCTGCCCCATTTGGCAGAGAAAAAAAAAGTGTGAGACAACTGAAATGAATGGACATAATCGATTAGTACACAAAATTCACTACAGGACAAAACCTTTTTGGAGATAAAAAAAGGAACAACAAGAGCCATTGGTATTTTTAAGGGTGTGAATTAGTGTTTTTTATTTTGCGTTGCACTTTCCCTTTACAACTTTGTTTTTAAACAAACTCTTACAAGTTTGCCACTTTTAAATATATTTATTGTATCAATTTTTCTATCTTTTCTGATCATAGCTGAAGAAAAATTTTTCTATGGATACACTTTACTTGAAAATCCGCACACTTTTTTTTTTTAATTTCCTGTAATCATATGAAAATACTGATTATGAAGACAATAACCACAATAACACGGTGAAAATTAACCCACATCGGCCTTCTAGCCAATAATGTTGAAATGTTTTATCTCTAGAGACAGTTCATTTATATATTAATCTGCCTTAGTTAACCATTTGAAAACTTGATTTGCAGGTTTTCATTCTAAATCATAGCTTCTTTCCTATCTCTACACATCCCATAACAACAAAATATTTCACAATGTCATCCGCAAAACAACGGTTACAGGTTTAACATGTTCCAGAAAACACATTTGAAGTGTGAAGACATAAAATCTAGCATTGCTTTTGTCATGGGCAAATGATATATGGCTTCAAGCAAACCAATGCCGTTCCTCTTTACTTCTCCATAATAAATGAGCCATATTAACTTGCAATGTTGTGAGGTAAACAGAAAAAAAAGGCATGATATGACTTTGCAAAATAAAAGGGCAATTAAAAAAAGATAATAATAGCTACAAATAATGCCTCGGGAAATGACTGGGTTTTTAAAGCACATTTTATTGGAAGTTTTACAAAGAACATAAAAACTAACACAAACTCATAAAGAGTAAAAGGAGCAAAGAAAGAAAAGAAAGAACAACCGAGTACTGTTCTCAATATGTTAGTCTTCACCAGACATTCCCTCTTTTTTAAATTCAGCTCCTATAGTCCTCGAACAACATGGCCAACTTCCCATTACACAGACTAACAGTGTTCAGAGTTTCCTAGGGGTGACAACAGTGATTAAATTTTAGCATGTGGCTGAATTCTAATAGTGTGTGGAATAAGATATACCTTAAGCCTTTTCAAATGACTTATGGAAGAATAAAAAGGCAATGTCACTATGTCCCACTTCTGTTTATACCTTCTGCACCATTTCTATTCTAAGGATACAATTGAATATTTGGGATTTGGAGATGACTTACCTTGAGCACAATATAAGAAAGTACAAATAGACTTTGCAAATAGCTTTAATATGTGGAAATTGTAGGGACTACCTGTCCAGGAAGTCCCCAGGAATTAACCCTGAGTCAAAGGCACAAAACCAAACCAGCTATGAAAAAATGGAGAGATGCAAAAATCTACTTATCTGTACATAATTTTTAAGCAAAATAAATCATTAAGACAATCCTAAAGGGTATGGGAAATTTTGGGGAATTTTAATTTAAATCAGGGCAATTGACTTAAGTTTCATAACTTCCAGGCATAATGAGATTACAGCACCATCAGCCTTGATCATTCCCAAAATACGTTAAAACTAGTCTGCAGTTTGTGCACATTGTACTTACCATCAGCTGATCTCAAACACTTTCAGTGTGGTTCTATTTCTATGCTCATAAGGTAGGAGTTCACAAGTGGTCCTGCTGCCAATCACTGCTTAATCCTGAATGGAGAGCAAACCATAACTGGATTTTTCTTCCCAAATTGGCTAATCGCTGAAAATCCTGTTCCCAGAGCTTCCACCATTCCATGAATTAACAAAGAGTCCTGCCCTCTTCCTCCACTTTTAGTTTCTACCACCGCATGCTGTGTGTGTGTGTGTGTGTGTGTTTGTTTTTACAAAAATGTGGTTGGAGAGACACTTCTTTAGATGGATTGCTATGGAGGCAATTGCAAAGGAAGATACAGATTTTTAAACTACGAAGAAATGCATGCCAACATCTCAAAGTCCATCCTCCTCCAGATCAAAGTGGCAGAGCAAACACTGGTGAAAGTGACATTCTAGTAAACCTGGGGTTATCTTGGCATATCCTGAGTGTGGCATGGACAGCAGAATGTCTGGGGACAAAACATGCCTCCAAAACTGCAAACAAAGATTACTCCCTTATCTAGGCCAAATCAAAGAAGCAGGAAGATACAGAACATGACAAGCAGTCCCTTTGTGATAAAGACTTGCCCACCACTGCTGGAATTTGTTTCTGAAGTGAGGGAGTGAAAATGCAAATGGCTTTTCTAAGGAAGCGATTGAGTTGAAGATTTCAAAAAATTGTATTCCATCAGAGTTGATGTGCTAGCAACGCATGCAATATGAATGATAAAAAATCCAGATTCAGCACATCTCAGGACGCTGGGTTAGGAGAAGGTAGCTTAAACTTTCAAAAGTATGCTGCTAGGATTCATGTAAATCATTGGATTATCATGAGCAATGCTGAGATCAGTGCACTAACTTCTACAGTCTATACTGAAAGTGTTAGAAATAAGATCAAGCCGTTTGTTGAGCTCGCATGGTTACTGAGATAAGAAGCAAGTGAAAAGTCAATGAGTTGGAAAAACAAAATGTGTTCTTAAGGACCAAACTAGATGGGAGTAGGCAAAGGAAATATATTATTATGATCTTTTAAAACTTCTGTAAACAGCATAGATTTTGATAAGGAATGTATGAATCAGTGTTACATTTGTTAAATCAGTTTTGTCCCATTTATGACTTTCCTTGCCGCAGTTGTTAAATAAATCACTGCAGTTGCGAAGTTAGTAATACGGTTCTTAAGTGAATCTGTCTTCCCCACTGACTTTGCTTATCAGAAGGTCACAAAAGGGGATTTTTTTAGACTCAGGTCCCGTGTACCTCGGATCAGTTGATATAGCAGCGCCTTGTCCAGATTGCTGAATTTGCAGTGCACAGATGCCTTTCTTAAAGCCGTGATGTATTCGTTGACGCTTTTGTGTTCTTTCTGCATTCTTTCTCCAAACTTGTGTTGGCTCACTACCTTCGAGGGTGCCGGATCGTAGTGGTTTTTTAATACCTCCTGTAATTTTGTCCATGTGGCAGCCTCGACTTGCTCCGGCTCCATCAAACTCGCAGCCATCTCGAAAACCTCTGGCCCACAATGGCTCAGGAATATGTCTCGTTTAATGCTGTCCGATTTGTTGTTCATTTCGCTTGAGCCCAGGAAACAGCAGAATCTTCTTAAGTAGTTGTCCCACGATTCTCTCTTTGGGTCAAATGGCATCGGTGGGTGAACAGATGACATGGCGGTGCTGGTTCCTTAGGGTTTTCCTTTGTTCCGATTTGAATTTGGCACCTCGTGGTTGAAGGCATCCAGATTTTACAGATTTATAGATTTACAGATTAACAAAGTTGGAAGGGACCTTGCAGGTCATCTGGCCGGCTGAGTTTCTTTGTTCGTACTCTTCAATATCCCACCCTCATCGCCAATGTTAGGTTCCCATACTGAAGAGACAGGAGGCGAGAGAGTGACTTCAGCTCTTTATTAGGTCATGGTGGGAACAACAGCGAAGATCCCAGTGTGGCTGGTGTTTAAATAGGATAGTCCTGGTCTGAACCAGGACCAATCAGGAGATACCTGTTGGAGACAATCAGCTGGACCAGAGTGGGAACATCCAGCCTAGTATGTAGATGTAGGGACATACCAGGGATCACATGCAACAATCATAAATATGTCAGTTGCCAAACATCTGAATTTTGATCCGTGACTATGGAGAGACTGCAATGATCATAAGTGTGAAAAATGTTCATAAGTCACTTTTTTCAGTGCCATTGTAGCTTCAAACAGTCACTAAATGAACTGTTGTAAGTCAAGGACTACTTGTAAATAGTAGGACTTTTGCCCCTCAGTGGATATATTCCTTCTCCAAGGCTGCTACAGATAGCATTACCATCTAGCATATGTGTTACATAAGTAATTACATAGCATACATAAACATTGCCATGGCCATGGGCACAGTATTTCCAAGAGAGTTTCCTTGCCAGGCCAACCAGCCTCTTGCTCAAATCTCCCAGATGTAAATTTGGGACAACTTTCATCACAAAAACAGGCTGTGGGAAAAGTTTAAACTCTCCTCTTTCTGTATTGCAAAATCCTAATCCAGAGTAATCTCTCCTTGTGTGCAAAAAACCTGAGAGCACAGCTGCTGCACGCAAAAGTTTTACAGGGGTGAAATCCAGCAGGTTCTGACAGGTTCTGGAGTACCGGTAGCGGAAATTTTGAGTAGTTCGAAGAACCAGCAAATACCACCTCTGGCTGGCCCCAGAGTGGGGTGGGAATGGAGATTTTGCAGTATCCTTCCACTGCCACGCCCACCAAGCCACACCATGCCCACGAAGCCACGCCCACAGAACCGGTAGTAAAAAAAAAATTGGATTTCACAACTGGTTTAAACCCCAAGGAATAACTTATGTATTTCTCTTGACATATCTAGTAAAATTTGAAGAACACTCAGAAACTGCAGCCCGTCCAGAATACAGCAGCACAGGCAGTTATGGGCATGCCATGGTTACCATGAGCCTCAATGTTTACCAGGAACCTTCCAGGAACAAAGTGCTGGTTATTCCTATAAAGCCCTTCAAAACATGGCCTGAATTATCTGAGGGACTATCTGTCTCCATAGTTTCCACTCACCCTCTATGATCAGGCACAGTTGATAAGCTTCAGGTTCCGTCATGTTGACATAAGCCACTAGGAGACTCTTTTGAATCGTGGTAGCATAGAAATATGCATAATAAATTTATATAGTGGAATAAATAAACAAACAGAAGATGGGACCAGAAAATGGGCCTTATCTGTTGTAGCACCTGTCCCCTGGAATGATATCTTCTCAGACATTCATTACCCCCAGCCCCCCATTGCTCTTCAAATGAGTCCTAAAAACTTGGATCTTTCCTCAAATGTGATCCAAGCACACCATCTCTGTTTGATTTTATGGAAGGGCAGAAACTATGGAAGACAGAGATGCGATGAAACAAACAAACAAGCAAAGGAAAAAAAATGGTTAGGGGACTCCAAGCAAGCTATCTGATCCCCAACTTACTGAATAGCCTGGGGGGAGTATTGGAAAGATAGTTTAGCTTTTGTCTCTGCTTTTATAGATTAAAAGCAGATAGACAGAATTAACAATAATCCATTATCTTATCACAGTAAATTGTGCTCCTCTAATGCTAGAGCAGTGGTTCCCAACCTGTGGTACGTGTACCACTAGTGGTACGCGAGGGCCTTCCAGGTGGTACACGAACACTTTCGGGGTCATGAACGATTTTTAGTTAGTTATTTTTTACTTCACAAAAATGTTTACTGCCTAACACAAGATAATCTGGCAACGATTTGCAACTGTTGTCACACGCCACCCACCTGGTCCCAGCGGCCCGAGAATCCAGTTGCTGGATGCGCGGGGCTAAAAAAGGAACGGTACAATTATGGAAATAAAGTGATATCTGATCGAATTTAGTTTCTCTGGAACCAGGTGGTACGCGGTGACTGTACGGGACCTCCAAGTGGTACTCGATCACAAAAAGGTTGGGAACCACTGTGCTAGAGGATAAAAAGTACATACTGTATCTATGTATTACTAAAACTCTTGCGTCTGTAACCTTTGATTGGATGAAATGGTGCGTTACAGGGCAAATTCTTTTTATTCAGGTACCTCAAATGGGCTCACTTACAGAATGGTGGGACCTATTACTCCAACAGGAATGAAAATTTTGGAAAGTTTCTTGCCATTTCAGCATTGCTGCTCTGCTGCTGGTCAGCACTGCTGCAGTGGTCATGTGATCCTTCTTTACAATGTTCCCAGACACCGTCCCACAAGTCAACAGAGAAGCCTGGGAAGCGTGCATGGAGAAAGTCAATGGGGAACACGTGATGTGGCTGCCGGGCGGGAGCAAGGCAGCTGGCTTGACTAGCATTCTTTGTTTAGGTAAGGAAATATATCTGAAAGGATGAGCCAATGGGTCATAGGTTGTCTAGTCAGTACACACACACACACAAAAGAGGAAAGTGACATTAAACAACTAAGCATTGCTATGGAGAATGTTTGCAACTCTCTGATAAGATTCAGCTGCCAATCCAAATAGGGTCTGTATATGGAATGGGACACAAGCACCAATTTGCCTTCTCCTCAACTGGCATAATGTCTTGGGACAGACTTGAGTACCTTATACCAATTCAGGGTAATGGTTCATCTCTTTTAATATTGATAACACTACTGGCAATTAATTTTTAAGATTTCAAGCAGTGTTGGGTTACTCCCCATTTGCCTGGTTCTGCGAACCGGTAGCGGCGGTGGCAGGAGGCTCTGCCCACCCACCCAGGACGCTTCTGTGCATGCGCAGAAATGGCGCGCACACACGCATCAGTAGCAACGGGTTTCAGAACCCACTACTGGTTTCAAGCAGGAGTTTTTCCAAATAGAACAGAAGAATGTCATAACTGAACCTAGCATTTTCTAAATGTGTATTGTGAAGATCAGATATAGTGATATGATCCCAATTGCTAATTTCCCTGAAAGGCATAAGCTAATTGGGAGAATATCATCTTTATCACAAAAATTTAGCAAGTGCTAGTGTTTCTTGTGTGTAAAGGTAATAAAAAGATTGAGCTGAAAGTGCTTTGGTTTTTTACATTAAATCCTGACTTGCAAACAAACACTAAAATGTATTTGATTTCATGACTATACATAACACTATATGTTTCCTTCCAACTTCCACATGAAAAAGGCCGTTTGCATAAACTACATTTTCCTTAACACTCAGCATGAGCTCCTGAAAAGCATCTCTAAAGTACAAAAATCAGTTTTCATAAATGAATGAAAATGAGAGGTCATTATCTGCTACAGTTCAGAATTCAATAGCAATTTAGCCTACAAGATAAAAGCCAACTTGGATTTTTAGAATACTACTCACCTGAAGTAGCAGAACCAAAAAGAGTTATCAGTCAGAACTCAAAAAACCAGTCTCTGAACCAAATAAACGCAAGCTCTTCTAGGGGCTACTTAGTGATAGAAATGAGAAAAAAGGTTTATTACCAATACTCTATATCCAGTCAACGTTGCTTACCAGAACTTGGGCAAACAGTTGTTGGTCTGTTTCAAGATCAGAGAACTAATGGTTAGAAATGTCAGAAGTCTGAAGTTACAAATCTCCATTAATATGGCAGATAAAATTACACATTTTGCTTCCTCCTTAGCTATGTCAGAATCCAATATGAATATATCCAGAATATCTTACACCTTAGAGATCTTATGGGCAACTTTCTGTTTAGGCTGCTTGAGTATGCATGGAAGCTTGAGAGATATTACCTTTGGATTCTTCAGATATTAAAACAATGGCTAATACTTCCTGGGAGGAAATTATGGTCTTTTCTTTCTCAAAAAGACAATCGTTCACAATCGAATAGATTTTGGATTACTGTTCTCCAGTACTGAACTTGCCGTTTCTGGACAAGTTAATGAAATGGGAGTTGAGGCTGGTTGACCTTGCCAAGAAAATAAGATGTTAAAATGGAAGAATGTATTCTTTCTTACTTTCTGGGATTTATTTTTTTTACTATTGAGAATAGGATCTTTTTGGACCATTCTTTCCAAGACTTGGAGGCACAGTAGTAGTACTTTCTGCAAGATCCAGAAGATAATTGAAGTTCTACTTTATGGTGGAAAAATTCTACTCTATCTTCCATATCTTTAAAAGTCATTCAAGAACTGAGATGAAGAATTATTAGCATGCAAATAATACATTCATACCTCTTATTTCCATAGATAAATCTCAGGAAGGCAGGGAAAACATTCAGAGCTGTCTAGAAGCAGGTTTTGGATGAACAAAGACAAACTCAATTTTAATACAGATAAGATAGAGTTATTATTGACTGGAAAACCTTATGAGTAAAAATGTATGATGAATTTTAGAAAGGCAATCCTTCAGTGAAGAATCAATAGTGTTATCTATTAAGAGGCAAGTGATTTCAGTACCAAGACAGCCACTTCATTGGTTCATGCACTGAGGCCCTATCAGGAAAAAGCAGCCCTAACAATGTTATACCTGCACTAGGCATGTCATTAGAGACAGTCTGGGAAGTAATTCAGTGGCCACACACTTGTGGGGTTAAATAATTTTATCTTCTCATGTGTAATGATGTGGTTAGTGTTCTAAGAAACCACTGAAGTCCTAAATGGTTTGAATCCAATTTTGAACCCACTTTTCTCCACATTAAATCTCTCATGGTCATTGTTGACCATTGGTCATAGAAGTTGTTTCTCCTGTGACTTTGTAAGATAACATATCCAGAGATCTACATTTGGGAAATGCTAGGAAAGAGATTTAACTGTTGGTACAGAACCACTGACTAGCAGAGTATTAGATATGGCTATAGTATACACCAGTGATGGCGAACCTTTTTTGGCTTGGGTGCCAAAATGGTGTGCGTCCGCGCGATAGCATGCACTCGACAGCGTGCACACGAGTGCCCACACCCATAATGCAATGCCCTCCCCCCACGCATGTGCACAACCCCCACACTGCCCACCCCGCACATGCACATAGGCCTCACTGAAGCTGTGGAGCTGCCCTACTACTTACCTTCAGTGGAGCTGCCCTACGACTTACCTTCAGATAGTTGCAACCAGGTCTCCCACAGCTCGGCCCATTTCTTCTGCAGTCTGCAAGGCTTTCCTGAAGGCCTCTCTAGCCGATAAAAGAGCTCCGGATTGATCTGGAGCTCTGTTATTGGCTGCAGAGGCGTTCAAAAAAGCCTTGCTGGCTACAGAAGAAAAGGGCTGCAGAAGAAATGGGCCGAGATGTGGGAGGCCTGACTACAACTGTCCAAAGCCGAAGATGTTCCTGAAGACCTCTGACAGCGAAATGGAGGCTAGGGGTGAGCACACAAGTGAACTTCCGGTTGGGCCGTTTTTCGCCGTTCCCAGGCTTCAGGAGGCTTTCCTGAAGCCTGGGGAGAGCGAAAACGGCCAAAAAGAAGGTCAAAAATCAGCTGGCCAGTGCGCGCATGCATGCTTTGGTTGACATAGGGCAATGCCTCGCGTGCCCTCAGATATGGCTCCGAGTGCCACCTGAGGCACGCGTGCCATAGGTTCACCATCACTGGTATATACCATATAGGTGGTCCTCGAATTACGACCACAATTGAGCTCAACATTTCTGCTGTTAAGTGAGACATTTGTTAAATGAGTTTTGCCTCATTTTACGACCTTTTTGCCAAAGTTGTTAAGTGAATCACTGCAGTTGATAATTTACTAATACGGTTAAGTCAATCTAGCTTCCCTTTTAATTTTACTTGTCAAAAGGTTGCAAAATGGGATCACACGACCTTGGGACACAGCAATGGGCCTAACTATGAACCAGTTGCCAAGTATCTAAATTTTGATCACATGATGGTACAAAGGTCGTAAGTGTGAAAAATGGTCATAAGTCACTTTTGTCAGTGCTGTTGTAACTTTGAATGGTCACTAAATGAATGTTGTAAGTCAAGGGTGACCTATATCTACTGACCAGAGCATGGGAGTTGAAGACCACACTTGTTACTAGTTGCCAAAGTTGAAAATCTTTGCCATAGATTAAAAAAAAGAAAACCTGTAAAAGTGGAACATCTTGCAATACCATAAACGAACAAAGCTACGTGAAAGCTGAATCTAGAGTTTTTCTGTGCCTAAGTGTATAATTGGCTGAGTGTGTGTGTGTGGGCAGGATGGACAGCTAGGAACAGGACAATAGTATGTGCAGTTCTGAACAAAAGCTGTGAATTTACCCAGGAGACATTCAAGGCTGCGATAAGGAGTCCCTGAAACATTACAGAGCTACCCTGCCATTTTTCTTCCTACATAAGCATGTTTTTGTTATCTATTTACCATTTGGAATGTTACCATTAAAATAACAAGCCCAGAAATATAAAAACAAGAACACGTTATCAGTTCTGTGGTTTTGTAACAATGGCCGCTTGCTTCTCCCTGAATGCAGTGGATACAAAAGGCTAAAGTCAATTTACAGCACCACAGAAGAAGAAACATTCATTAGGCACATATGGTCTGCGATGACACAAATCTCCCATATTGATTGCCTTCATGCAGCCAGCACATAAAGTACTCTTTACATTATCGTCAGTAAATATTTGGGATACGGAAAAGCAGGAAACAAGCTTGTCACTCAAGTTTTTTTTCCCCCCTGAAGGCTTAGGCTTTATAGTTAAAAACATCTCTGGTCATAAATGCAGCCCACTCCTTGGGGAAATTAAATACCGCAAGTCCTCCTTGCTCACTTCAGTCTTAATGGGAGAAAGAATGCAGTCTTAGGCTGCTGCGAGTTGTTTTAGTTCGTTCCATTAATCCTCCTCAGTGTTAGTACATCCTGTCCCCGTTTCACAGACAGCAGCGAAAATGCTAGGGATGGGGCAGTTGTTGCACCATGTTTAAAACTGCAAAGAACCCTTCATGCAGGACTGATAATTGAAGATTGTTTAGACCTATCTGTTGTTGCACTTAAATCGTCATCTGGAGCAGCTGCACCCAATGCTTACAACTGGTACAGAATGTGCTAAGAGGCTATGCAGGCTATTGTGTAACTCAGAGGCCCCAATAAGCTGTAAACATGCTGCCTATATCCTCTGACGTATTTGCTTCGGCCTAGGTTTCATTTAGCAGTGGAGGGCAGTGCTGTCCTGCCTCACTCAGTGTGCACAAGACACTCCCTGTTGTAAACTTCCAAAACATAAAGGATTCTTGCGCAAACTACAGCATACTTTCTCTCTCCCCCTCCTCTTTTGGGTTAAAACTTGGCATCCTGCGATACCAGCCTCAGAACAAATATTTTTAGAAAAATGTACAAGGAGGGGGGGGGGGAATTAATGTGCCTGAATGAGGCAATAGTTTATCCAGGCATCTACGCTGACTGCTTTAAAGCAGCTTTTTAAAGAATCTTTTGGAGCGCATATATTATCAGCGGAGATTTTTTCTGTGGGAGAGAACATATGTCATTCCATCTGCAGGACAGTGTCTTCAGCATACCAATACATATATGATGATATGCAATATGTTCAATGTCTACACATGTGGACCCTTGTATAACAACAGTCTGTCTCCAGTCATTCGGTATGTTGAAATGGTGGGCATTTGGTAGAGTATTTGAATGCAGGTGAGAAAAGAAAAGATTTAAATATACATTCAGCCCTCCAATCATTATGGGTGATTGATCCAATCATTATTATCTTCCAGCCTAACCTATCTCATAAATCTCAAAATGGGACCTACCAAAGAGTAAAGGTGTGTGGGTTGCTCACCTCGTTTCCTCTTTTCCTTTCCCCGCCCTCCTTCAAGCTGGCTCTCTCACAAAATTGAGAAAGGCTGAACTTGAAAGCTGCAGCCAACCCTATAATTCCTCCCCCCTCCCCTCCATGGCTTTGTAGGAGACTTCCTGGCCCTTGACACTTCTTTAAACACGACACTATGGTGGTAGTGGTGGCTGTGGAGGGTGTGTGTGTGTGTGTGTGTGTGTGTGTGTGTGTGTGTGTGTGTGAATCCAGAGGTACTGCATTCAGTTTTGGTCGCCACGATGCGAAAAGGATGTTGGGACTCTAGAAAGAGTGCAGAGAAGAGCAACAAAGATGATTAGGGGACTGGAGGCTAAAACATATGAAGAACAGTTGCAGGAACTGGGTATGTCAAGTTTAATGAAAAGAAGGACTAGGGGAGACATGATAGCAGTGTTCCAATATCTCAGGGGCTGCCACAAAGAAGAGGGAGTCAAACTATTCTCCAAAGCACCTGAGGGTAGGACAAGAAGCAATGGGTGGAAACTAATCAAGGAGAGAAGTAACTTAGAACTAAGGAGAAAATTCCTGACAGAACAATTAATCTGTGGAACAGCTTGCCTCCAGAAGTTGTGAATGCTCCAACACTGGAAGTTTTTAAGAAGATGTTGGATAACCATTTGTCTGAAGTGGTGTAGGGTTTCCTGACTAAGCAGGGGGTATTTGCCAGTTGTCCGAATTACTCAAAATTTCCGCTACCAGTTCTCCAGAACCTGTCAGAACCTGCTGGATTGCACCCCTGGCTCAATCGCCCATATCTCACACACACACACACACACACACACACACACACACACACACACACACAGACACACACACACCAGTGGTGGGTTCCTACTGGTGCGGTCCACTCTATAGCACCGGTAGCGGCCCCCTGGTGATGTCGCAGTACCGGTGCGGTCGGTTGCCGGTGCCTGGGTGCCGCCATTTTTTAAAAAAACTTTTTTTTATTATTTTTTAAAAATTTTTCTTCTGCACATGCCCAGAAGCCGAGCTTCCGGCACTGCGCATGCGCTGCCTTCCTACCCCACAGTGAGTCCAAGCAGGGGAGGATGGCTGAGGGAGCGCGTGAGACGTTGAAAGAACGGGCGGCAGGAGCTATCTCCATTCCCCTCCCTTCAGCAGTCCGAGAAGCCATGAACGCGAGGTGATGATCCTAGGCATTTTCGCACATTTGAGGCTTCTCGAGCTGCTGAGGGGAGGGGGAACGGGCGGCAGGACCTATCTCAGTTCCCCTCCCTTCAGCAGTCCGAGAAGCCACGAACGCGCGGTGATGATCCCAGGCATTTTTGCATGTTTGAGGCTTCTCGAGCTGCTGAGGGGAGGGGGAACGGGCGGCAGGAGCCTAGGATCATCGAACGGGGAGAAGCATTCAGGCCGGACAGAGCCTCCTAGAAGAACCGCTGCCGCGGTCTTGCTGCTCCCACTGCGGGGGGCTGCGTTGCGGGTGGGCAATACCCCCCTGTTTCTCTGGCCGCTGCCAAGCTCCCGAGGCCCACGCCCACCCGGTCACATAGCTGGCAAGCCACACCCACAAAATGAGCCACGCCCACAGAGTGGTAGTAAAAAAATTAGGAACCCGCCCCTGGCACACACACGGAAGAAATGTACAAATGAGCTGCCCAGTGTCTTTCATGTTGCAGTCAAAATGGCAAGGGAAGTGCAGAACACAGCAACTAGACAGAGGGTACATCCCAAAGCAGACTTGCCAGGTCAATGAATTGCTGATCTCCCAAGGCTCCTTCTCCATATTCCTTTCTTGTCTCCATGGGAAGTCTGGTTTTATATGAAGAAGGAAAACATTCATCCTGGAATAACTAAATTCAACCTTGGACTGCCTCAATATGGTCTGCTAACAAGATGGTTTGTGTGTGCGTGTGTGTGTGTGTGTGTGTGTGTGTGTGTGTGTGTGTGTGTGCATCTTGAGAACAAGTCTTTGGTAAATCCTTACTGGAGTATATTTTACCACAGCAAATGGAACACATGACAGAGTCCATAGCCTAATAGATTTTATAAAATGTGAGGCTGCTCTTGAATAATCTAGATATAAGGGGCAATACTATTTGCACACTAGGACAGTGATGGCGAACCTTTTTTTCCTCGGGTGCCAAAAGTGCATGTGCGCATGCTATCGCACATGTGCGAGTGCCCACACCCATAATTCATTGCCTGGGGAGGGCAAAAATGGCCTCCCCCGCTCCTCTGGAGGCCCTCTGGAGGCCGGAAATGGCCCGTTTCCCAACTTCTGGTGGACCCGGTAGACCCATTTTTCGCCCTCCCCAGGCTCCAGAGGCTTCCCTGGAGCCTAGGGAGGGCAAAAACACCCTCCCCCGTTCCCCCGGAGGCCCTCCGGAAGCCAAAAACGCCCTCCCAGAGCCTCCATGCGAGCCAAAAATCAGCTGGCCAGCACGCACATGTGCGCTGGAGCTGAGCTAGGCAACAGCTCGCGTGCCGGCAAATATGGCTCCGCGTGCCACCTGTGGCACGCGTGCCATAGGTTCGCCATCACTGCACTAGGACAACTGAGGGCAACTTAAGCCTCACCTCTGATGGGTTGGGGACAAGATGAAAGCAACTACATGAATTATGGTAAATGTTTCTGTGGTTAGTAGCAGGCAAATAAAAGATTTAAGTCTCCTTGTTTGGGTTTAATCTCTATTGTGTATGGAGGGACACTGCCACTGCAATTTAATTATCATGAACTTAATTATGATAGAGAACAGCCACTGATGCTCTTCTTCTCCAAGCACATCTCTAATCTTTTTAGAAGCCATCACACCCTAAGGGCTATCACACATCATCTAGCAGTGATTGTTACATTGTATGAAGAAGTCTGGTCAGCAACATTCTCCTATGAGACACTCCGATTTATTTTTGCTTCCATCTCTGCAAATAGAAAAACCCAACCAAACAAGTAATTTACTTGCAAGGGTCTCCAACCTTGGCAACTTTAAGACTTGTAGACTTCAATTCCCAGAGTTCTGGAAGTTAAAGTCCAAAAGTCTTAAAGTTGCCAAGGTTGGAGACCCCTGAATTTTAGAGCATGGCATATCATAGCTTTGCGGTCTTCGTTAGTATGACCTTCACAAGATGCTTAGGACTGCAAGCCTAAGAACTCCTAACACAGCCACAACAGCTGCCAGGGGTTTAATACAATTACAAGGCCAATGCAGCTAGAACAGTGTTTCCCAACCTTGGCAAGTTGAAGATGTCTGGACTTCAACTCCCAGAATTCCCCAGCCAGCGAATGCTGGCTGGGGAATTCTGGGAGTTGAAGTCCAGACATCTTCAACTTGCCAAGGTTGGGAAACACTGAGCTAGAAGATGCCAAACTGAAGCAGGCTGTGAAATGTTTGCTAGGGGCTGGCTATTCTGGGAAGATGAAGGGGAGCTCCAGGTTCTAGCTCCGATTTGCATGTGGTCTCAGCCTAATCATTTGTCCAGTTCTAGCAATGGCTAGCCACACACCTTCAGGAAAATTACCAGCCGGGTGTGTATGTGTCTGTGAGACAGAGAGTCAGGGAGGGACACTATTCCTTTGTTGTTCTCTCCTGCTTTAAGTATTCAGAAACACGTTGCCTCTGAACATGGGGGAGGAGAGCCCTTAATCCAAGTTCCAACAAATGAACAGAAGGAAATGACTCACCGAGAGTTTTCCCCCCCACCAAGACAAGGATATAGGATTGCATAGAGTTAGAGCATGGTACTTTATTTCTATAGATGCAAATTTAGACATAGTTTCCATGATTTAAAAGAAATGATTTACATCTTACTAAAAAAAAGATTCCCTCAGGTGGAGTTCGACTCTTGGTGTCTGCATGGAAGACATGTCCGTGTTGTTTCCTTAGTAACAATGCTGAAGTGATTGGCCTCAGCCTTTCCTCCAAGATTTTTGTTTTGTTTTTGTTTACTTTCTAGACGGTATCCTATATTCCCTGGTGGTCTCCCATACAAACATTGAACAGGTCAAATCCGGCTTAGCTTTCCTCGAGATCAGCCAAATTTGGCTAGTGCTGGAAACAGTGACTACGTGACCTGAATGCCATGTATTCAGCTTGTTGTCCAACTGCTAACTCTGGATAGACAAGTTCAAGCCCTAAATTTTCTCCAAAACAGGAAACAGTCATATTAGCTAAGCTGTGACGTCAAGATGCTGTGGTACATGAGCACAGAGAAGCTTCCAGTAATAACATAAGTGAAAAACAATGGTAATTTTGCAGAATCTAGAGGTACAAAGGGTGGAAGTTCTATTGTGCAAGACCACAACAGTGTACACAGCTAAAATAGTTGTGCTTAAAAGGACAAATAATAAAAAGCATAGACAAATACTAGGGCAGTGATGGCGAACCTTTTTTCCCTCGGGTGCCAAAAGCGTGTGTGCGCACGCTATCACGCACATGCGAGTGCCCATACCCATAATTCAATGCCCGGGGAGGGCAAAAATGGCCTCCCCCGCCCCCGCAGAGGTCCTCTGGAGGCCGGAAATGGCCCATTTCCTGACTTCTGGTGGGCCCAGTAGGCCCGTTTTTCACCCTCCCCAGGCTCCAGAGGCTTCCCTGGAGCCTGGGGAGGGCAAAAATGCCCCCTGCCCCCCAGAGGTCCTCCCGGAGGCCCTATTGAATGCCTAAAATGTCCTCCCAGGGCCTCCACGTGAGCCAAAAATCAGCTGGCCGGCGCGCACATGCATGCTGGAGCTAAGCTAGGGTAACAGCTCGCGTGCCGGCAGATATGGCTCCGCGTGCCACCTGTGGCACGCGTGCCATAGGTTCGCTATCACTGTACTAGGGTAAGAGAAAAGTGATAAATTTGATAAGTCATGCAATGATAAACACCTGCCCTCTGTGTGTGAGGTTCCTTCCCATAAATTATTTGATAATTTGTTATCCTGAATATTGTGAGATTTTAACACACGCAAGAACGTGTGTGTTGTTTTTTTTAAAGAGAGAAGATGGAGCAAACTACTCTTCTGGTTTTCAATTCGGAAACAAATATGGATTTCAATCAGTGTAAATGAAAGCTAACTCAATCCCCCAGGGAGGGAGGACTATATTGAATAAAAAAGAAAAGAAGAAGTTATGTGACAAGTTAAAGAAAAGCCAATTTATTGTTGCAGAAGCTTTCATAGAAAGTGGCAGAGATAATAATGTTGTTTCTTCCATCCAAAACTCATTAGGCTTCTTCTTCAAAGCTGCTAAGATGCAGTAGCTGGATTTTGATCACTCTCCAATCTTGTACTTCATAAAAGTGGGCAGCCTGCTGAGTTTCTTGAAAAGATTATCTGATCCGGGATAGGCAGAAACCTTTCCTAGCAACGTGAAGGGTGAAAGTGCCATATCTTTGTCTTGCTAGTGTAGTAATTGGCTGCGAGACTGACAGAAATTAAACCGTTGATTTCTGCTGTTCTTTACAAAACCTCCAGGCATCCCAAAGGCGATTAAGGTTTCATCTCTATGAATCGGCACTCAGAAGAGAATATTGGTTCTGTGCTGTATCTCTGTATAGCAATAGCAATAGCACTTAGACTTATATACCGCTTCATAGTGCTTTACAGCCCTCTCTAAGCGGTTTACAGAGTTCAGCATATTGCCCCCAACAATCTGGGTCCTCATTTTACCGACCTCAGAAGGATGGAAGGCTGAGTCAACCTTGAGCCGGTGAGATTTGAACAGCTGAACTGCTGAACTAGCAGTAGCCTGCAGTGCTGCATTTAACCACTGCACCAACTCAGCTCAAGTTGGTATAGACCAGGGGTAGGCAAAGTTGGCTCTTCTATGACTCGTGGACTTCAACTCCCAGAATTTCTGAGCCAATCATGCTAGCTCAGGAATTCTGGGAGTTGAAGTCCACGAGTCATAGAAGAGCCAACTTTGCCTACCCCTGGTATAGACAAACAAAAGGCCTCAAAGGTGAAAGTCATGTACTAAGTAGCACATTCAAGCATGTAGTAAGCCCTCATGCTTGTCAGCAAAGAGCAATATAATATTTCTTTTAGTACTCCCAACAAAATATGATTCTACTGTAATGACTGAGAAACTAGTAAGCAAGGAGCAGAAAATCAACCATTCAAGTTTTCTCCCATATTTTCCATATATTGGCAGATTATTCTAGAGAAGAATGCAATCTGAGTAGAAATTTCCCAGCTTTAAACCCAAACCTTAACAGTAAGCATCTACTTTTCATTCCATTTAGCTTTAACTTTGTGTGCAATGCTCCCTGTCAGAAAGAAACACGCAGGGCACTGCAACAATTTTATTGCACTGTTTATTATCAGTGCAAAGCAAGTCACAAACAAGCTGTTGAGTCAGTCATCTTTTATATCAGATTCACGACACTGTAGAACAGACAGCCCAATCAGCCCTAACCAGTATGAAAGCCTTCTTGCTCTTCCGCATAAATCTGAAAATCATTTGTATAGGAATCAAGATAAATGCAACCCTAATACAGTAAAGAATTATTCATGTAGGAAATGACTGAAAGTGCTGTCAGAGAAAAAGAAAACTCCAGTTCTTCTGATCACTGGAATAATCAGGGGTGAAATCCAGCAGGTTCTCACAGGTTCTGGAGAACCGGTAGCAGAAATTTGGAGTAGTTCGGAGCAAATGCCACCGCTGGCTGGCCCCAGAGTGGGGTGGGAATGGAGATTTTGCAATATCCTTCCCCCAGGAGTGGGGAGGGAATGGGGATTTTGCAGTGTCCTTCCCCTAGAATGGGGAGGGAATGGAGATTTTGCAGTATCCTTCCCCTGCCATGCCCGCCAAGCCACGCCCACCAAGCCACACCACGCCCACCAAGCCACACCTACAGAACTGGCAGTGAAAAAAATTTGGATTTCACCACTTGTGGAATTCATCTCACGTGGTAATTATTTTGGAATCTCTGCAACACAACCTTCAATCTGGGATACGAGCAATCACTGCTGTCCTTTAGTGCCGTTGTTTTGTGTTACATTACATTGTTATGTGACACAAATGCTATTAAGGTGTTTGTGTGCTAATCAGTCTTCCTATTATTCAAATCCGCCAGATTGTACAGTGACAACAAAGCTTCCGAGCACTGTTGCTCCTGTTTCACATCACCAGCCATAGACATGTTTATTTGATATCTGTGAGTTTCGTAGAGAAATGACAGTCAACCAGAGCTCGCCGTAGAGAAATGACAGTCAACCAGAGCTCGCTTTCCTGGCCAGACAGCCTATAAGGAGTACTTTATTCCTTCACTTTTTGATCCGAAGCAAAACACAAATCTCCCCCCTCCCCATTAAAACAACAAAAGGAAAAGATAAAAAGCAGGCCATTCCAGCAGCTTATGAGATGACAAGCTGCCTAAAACAATATCCAATTATTGCAATTCCTTTCCCAAGCTTGAGTTCCCTGCTCCCAAGCCAGGATATTGGGAGGTTGAAAGAAGGATGAGCTGAACATGCCCTCCAATGCTCACCAAGAAGACCCATTCAACACAAACTTGAATAAAGCTGCTGCTTCTGCAGTCACATTCAAGGCCCAAACAACAATCAAGGCAACAATCCTCACAAAAGCATTAAGAACAAACCAGGACAAAGCCCCCTGGTAAATCCCCAGAGCTGATCATCAAAGGGCTCACAGACCCACTAAAACAGGGGTCCTCAAACTTGGCAACTTTAAGACTTTAAGCATAGCTGGCTGGAGAATTCTGGGAGTTGAAGTCCACAAGTCTTAAAGTTGCCAAGTTTGAAGACCTCTGCACTAAAATGGACTCTCATCTGTTACAGCAATAACTGGAAGCTAGCCTCTGGTGCTTCCCAAGTGCTTCTTGATGGGTTTCATAATCTTGTACAACCAAGTTGACTGTTTCAAACTAGAGGGGGAAAATAGCAATTATATACTGAGATATAACATCCCCTCTCAAACCTTTCAGAACATCTGTTAGTAGGACTCCCAGATTGTTGGACTCCTTTAGATAGCATAGCAAATAGGAAGGGAAGGAAGGGAATAGGCTGCAAAATCAGGCCAGTTTGAACATGGCTTTCCTATACAGGTAGTCCTCGAGTTAACAACCACAACTGAGCCCAAAATTTATGCTGTTAAGTGAAACTTTTTAATGTGAATTTGCCCCATTTTACAACTTTTCTTGCCATGGTTGTTAAGTGAATCACTGCATTTGTTAAGTTAGTCACCCAGTTGTTAAGTGAATCTGGCTTTCCCATTGACTTTGCTTGTCAGAAGCTTGCAAAAGGTGATCACATGACCCCAGGGCACTGCAATAAGAACCACTTGCCAAGCATCTGAATTTTGATCATGTGACCATGGGGATGCTGCAACGGTCATAAGTGTGAAGAACGGTCGTAAGCCACTTTTTTCAGTGCCGTTGTAATTTTGAACAGTCACTAAGTGAACTGCTATAAATTGAGGATTACCTGTAATGGCTTCTGCAAAATGGACACTATAGTTGTAACAGTTAGGAGCTTTTGCAATGAAAATAACATAACATAGTTACCCATTTTAAAAATTGGAAATGGAAACATATCCTGATCAGCTATCCTTCAAATTATTAGCAATTTCAATATTTGCACACCTTGGCTTCCACTTTCGCTCATAAAAGTTTTATGACTGGCGTAACTGAAATTTTCTATTCCTCCTTACTGAGCTAATTTGGAAAAGTACTGAAGAAGTTATGAAATGTAAGCCTATGTCACCAGTCAGATACACTATTTTCTCATATACATGGCTACTGCGTGCTTTGGTAGAAAAAAAGCATCTTCATAGCTTATTTTCTTTTTTTCCTTCAGAGTTAACATATAGGGGAAAAAAGCTTCAGAAAGGTCCCTTCTACCTCTTGGATTTTCATGGTGGGTACTATCTGGACTGGAGCATGATAATCAATACTCAAATGTCTTAGGTCCCATTCAATCAAAAGTAAGGAGTAGGAATTGTGTGTTGTTATCATCTCTAGAATTATGTACCCATATTGTGAAGCAGGGGTGGGTTGCCTACTTACCGATACTGGTGCGATGCGCGCGCATCTCCATGTTTCATGCACATGCACGCTTGCTACAGGCGTGCTCGCTACGGCATGCTCGCTACGCGTGTGCATCCTCTTGCACGATTTCAGTGAGATTTTGCTTCTGCGCATGCGCGGAAGAAAAATCTCACCAAAATCTCATGAGGGGACGCGTGCGCGCATGTGATTTCGGTGAGATTTTGCTTCTGCGCAAGTGCGGAAGTAAAATCTTACCGAAATCGCTCTCTCTCGCGCGTTCCCTCATGAAATTTCGGTGAGATTTTGCTTCCGCGCATGCGCAGAAGCCAAAAAGCCCAAAAATTCTTTTAGAAAGATGGCGACACGCACGACTGTCCGGTGAAGACGGTACCGGAGCAGTCATGCGCAAATTGCGTAATCGGCGGGTCCCTACCGGAGCTGTGCACTGGACCGCACCGGTAGGAACCCACCCCTGTTATGAAGGACCCCTTCATTTCTGGTTCCTTTCCAAGCATTGGAAAGGCTCAAGTATTAATAATTTAAGGCTCCAGTACCAAGATATAAAAACTGATAAAAACAGGATTCTTTTAAGTAAGAATTTCCATTACAGAAGAGCCTAAGGGATATTTTCTTCTTCCCCTTATTGGAACTGTGTGTTGATGTACATAATTTATAGAAGAAACTGAATTGCATGCATATAATGCAAAATGGATCTTTTGACACGTCACTTTGTAGAAGTGAGAAACTATATCATTGCAAATTTCCTCTTTTTGTCCTGCACTTTAATCTATGTAAATGTAGTCTCTTTATTTCAGTGGAAACTGTTAACTTTTAGAACTGAATTTGCTGATAAAAACACTGATAAAAATGCTTAGAATTGTCCTTTTAAACAACTATGACAGCTTCATGCCATTCTGCACAAAGCTATCCAAGATAAGTAGATAACTGAAACAAAACATGGAAAATAGTATCCCCTAATTAATGGCATGATGTCCTTATTCTTTTTTCCCCCTTACCCCCTTGCCCCAAACAGCAATATTGAATTTTCCCCAAAGCAATCCAGCATCACAACCTTTTGCATGCTCATTGGCTGCTTAGTTGGAAATTGTCTAGAGTCTAGACCAGTGTTTCTCAACCTTGGCAGTTTGAAGATGTGTGGACTTCAACTCCCAGAATTCCACAGCCAGCGTTGCTGGCTGTGGAATTCTGGGAGTTGAAGTCCACACATCTTCAAACTGCCAAGGTTGAGAAACACTGGTCTAGACAAAGGTTTGCTAGTAAAGTTTTGCAAATGCACGACAAACATATGGGAACAGTCAGGTGAAGAACCACATCATGCTGTCCTCATGATACCACTGACTGAATGTAATATGCACCAAATGTTTTTCTCGTCCTTTCAAAACTGTAGTGCAGATGTGTTCTGAGAATAGATACAAACATTTAACTGCCTATAACCTTATGAAGAATGCTAGCGTTGCACTTGAAGAGGGACGCCTTTGATGGGGTGAAGCACTGATGCTGACTGAAGAGATATCCATGTGTCTAATGAAATGGTACAGTCTCGTGAGAAATGGATTACGTGCCTTTCCTAAGCGTTTTAATCAGCTCTAAATGTTCTGGAGCCACATAGTCATGAAATAACCATGGCAACGCTACCGCTGGGTTCAGTCGTGGTACCTGAATACTGAAAGGTAGATAATGAAACACCAGTTTTTAACTAAAGTCTTTGCAGCAATTCTGGAAAAGCTTTGGTGACCAAAATAGAGTCATGCTGTTATGAGTATGTATATGTATATTAATTGGGAACAAATAGAAAGCCGGTTAAAGATAAAACCTTCATCACAGACAGTTTGTTGACCAAGTGCAAACAAATGATTCACTTAAAAAACAACAACCCTGAATTCCTATTAAAGTAATTACATTAGATTTATTCCTTGAATCTCACCGCATCCATATTATTATTAGATTATTATTCCCCTCTCCCCCCCATCTATTAGTATGTGCCTTCACATTGTCTTCAGTATAATAAAACTGCATATTCTATATCTTTTTATGACAGTTTTCAAATTGGCTTTGTACACAGGACTTAGCCACAAGCTGCGAAAGCTAAGTTTCTAAGTGGCTTATTGGAGAAGATTTGTCCTTTCACTGATGCTCCCTGACGCTAACTGACTTTAAGTAATTGGGAGTAATCAGAGATTGACTTATCTATTGATGCTACCAGTAACGATCTGAAGATATGTCTTCCATCTTGTGTAATGGCAGTCACAACCTATAGCCATGTAAATGGGATGATATACAGTCAATGACATAAGAATATGGAAAATCTGAAGAAAAAATAATAAAAGGCTAAAGCACAGACAGAACAACCTCATATGAAAAACTAATAAAATAAAATGCTTAGTTTGGTTGTCTCGGAAATAAAAAGAAGAAAAAAAGAAAGGACGGGTCCACAGCTTGGGAAAGATGGTAGGGATTGTAATATGTAATAGAGAGGGTGCAAAACTGCTCTGCTTCAGTCTTTTCCCAAAGGAAAGCTATATTCAAATAAACCTACAGTATACAGAGTTAGTGATACAAAAGGAGAGCGGCAATCAAAGTCCTTCCTTCCTTCCTTCCTTCCTTCCTTCCTTCCTTCCTTCCTTCCTTCCTTCCTTCCTTCCTTCCTTCCTTCCTTCCTTCCTTCCTTCCTTCCTCCCCAATAGGGTGACTTTTAAGGACACCAAGGTCAAGGAATGAGAGCCAGTTTGGTACAGTAGTTAAGGCACCAGGTTAGAAATTGGGAGATCATGAGTTATAGTCCCATCTTAAGCACAAAGCCAACTGGGTGATTTTCTCTCAGTGTTAGGAAGGAGGCAATAGCAAGCCACTTCTGAAAAATCTTGCTAAGAAAATTGCAGGTACTTGTCCAGATAGTCTCCAAGATTTGGACATAAGTGAATGGAAGAAAAAAAAAATGTTCAAGAGCGGGGAGGGGCATTCTTTTATGCTTTCTTCTTTCCCAGAGCTGAGTAGCTATAACACCTGTTACTTCCTTCTCAAGGTCATGAACCTTTGCCATGAGGGGCTTTATAGGAGATGCACCTATAGAACCATGTAGTGCACTAGGAAGTCACTGGTAACCAGTACAACTTGCATAGGAGAGATGCTACATGATTGTATCAAGGCACACACCGGTATTCAGATGCAGCCCATTGCAATATCCACTGATTAAAGTGGGTTATGAGGTAACTTATCCTAAGAAGGGACTTCCGATTCAGGAAAGGGGGACAGTTGGTGCACAAACAGATCTGTGCAAAGATGTTCCTGGCCACACTTGCCACTTGCTCTTCAAGCAGGATATCTGAATCTAGGAAGATACCCTAATTGTACACCAATTGTACCTGGGAAGTATCACCCCATGAAGTATTAAACATAAAAAGTCTGGGGCACTCAAAGAAATAAGGAGCCCCTAGTCACTCAGTTTTCTCAGGGTTGAGCTTAAGCATGTTCCTCTCCATTCAGACCCCAATAGTGTTAAGATATAGCCACTAAGTCAGCCAATGGGAGCTAAACACTTCTGAGCTCTGTGCAGAGAATCGAAACGGAATACTTAAGCTTAAGGCTGGGCGTGGCTCAGTCTCCACTCTGTACTCTTCCACTCTGAACTCTGCTGAAATGAAACTAACTCTCCTGCTTGTGTTTATTTGTAACTACATTTTTTAATAAAGACTTATATACCGCTTCATAGTGCTTTACAGCCCTCTCTAAGCGGTTTACAGAGTTCAGCATATTGCCCCCAACAATCTGGGTCCTCATTTTACCCACCTCGGAAGGCTGGAAGGCTGAGTCAACCTTGAGCCTGGTGAGATTTGAACAGCTGAACTGCTGAACTAGCAATCAGCTGAAGGTTGCAGTGCTGCTTTTAACCACTGCGCCACCTCGGCTCCTTGAAGAAGAACTCTGCTAATGGTATTGTAAATTCATCTGTTACTATGTTTATAAAGAAGTTTATGAATCCAGCTGAATCAGTCATCTGTGTGTGCTTCTGGTTTTAATTTTTGCAACAAACTTTAATAAATAGCCTATAAGTGCTGGGACAAATGGGTCACTATTTGTCTCAAACCTAGTCTACCTTCTATAGTAAAATTAGTGCCTATACATTATACCAACCAAGACCTTATGCTGCTAGCATTGACTAAATGGGATGAACTGGGTTCTTGTGAATCTTTATTAGCTGGAAAGTTCCTTGATTCACCCTATCACAACAGAGATAAAACATCTCAGCAGTCTGACCAAGATTGACCTATGAAGATTGTTATATTGTGATTGAGACAACCTGAAAGCTCCAAAGGGGGGAAATATCAGAAGGATAGAAACTGTATTGGCTGAGAAGGAGGTTACCAAAGCCTGCCCACAGTACATTTAATTAGAGTTTGAGTAATGATTGCTTCACTTTTGCATCTGCTCCCTATTCAGCTGGAGGTGGAAGACAACAATTCTGAGGCATGTATTTTTGATCACCACTCAACTGTTTTAGCATAAGTATTAACAAGATGTCAGAACAGGGTGATCTTACATAATATATGTGTTGGTGCAATACACAGGCAACAATGGGGTGAGTTAAGGATATTGTGGCTGCCTCAACAGAGAAAGTCTTGGCATTCAACTTATGCACATCATTTTAATCTAGATGAACATCTTATTTACTTTTAAATTGATACCAACAAATAGGAATTTGGAAAGATGTGAGAATGCAAAATGGGTATACAAATTTGTCTTTAAGACATAGGAGCAGTCTGGATGACAAGGGGAAAAAAATTCCCAACAGGCACAAAACTTTAAAAGCAGGGGGGAAAGGTGTGCTTATTTCATACTAGTGTGGGAGTTCAGCCCATTGAGACTCTGCCTGGATAATTAAATTATCTGGCATTGCCACACAAACACACATATTATTAGTTAAAACAATTTGTATAGGGAAGTCTCAGTCTTATCTCCATGTCCTAATCACCTTATATGTTCTTAAGTACAAGTGCAATTCCATTGCAACCCTTAACTTTTTGTTTCCCAATACATTGTTTTCAGAGGTGGTATTTCCAGAGGTGGTAGCGGAAATTTTAACTGGTTCGCCGAACCGGCAAATACCACCTCTTGCTGGCTCCGCCCCACCCGCCCGGTCGCCAGTCTCCCCACCCACCACTCACCCCACCCACCCACTCGCCGCTCACCCCACCTGCCCACCCCGCCCACGGGGTATATATTTTGCCTTCGACACACAGCTCAGCTAATCGTCTCGCCTCGCCTCCACGCCTCGCCCGCTCTGCTCATCAAAGGTAAGCATGCCACCCGCTTGCCATTCACCTTGGCTGGGTTGGGGAACAAGCCATTCCCTTGCTCTGGCCTTCCCTGGGGCCTCCGCCCACATGCCGCCCGCTCACCCTCCGCCTTGCTCACCTTCGACCGCGCATTGGTGGGGATCCCCAGCGAGGCTCAGCCGGCGAGCCTCCAGACGCCGGTAGTTTTCGGCTGCCTTCTGAGTAGCTCCGCTGCGACGCCGTCCCTCCAGCGCAGCAGGCCATTCTCCTGGCTGGGTCTGGTCGTGAGTAGCACCGGCAGGCAATGGGGTACACGTACGCGGCCAGCGTAAAGAACAGGGAGGCGACGGCGGTGACAGGACTTCTTCAGGCCTTTTTCAGCCTGTAGTTTTTGGTAGTTTTCAGCGCAAGAAGCCTGCAGCTGTCATGTCTTTTTCAGCATGAGAAGCCTCCAGCCGCCGCTGCCGGCTCGGTTCTGGCTGGCAAAGAGGTGGCAGCTGGACTGGAGGCTTCTCGTGCCGAAAAAGAGCACCTGCTGCACGCTTCTTGTGCCAAAAACTATTGAAAACTACAGGCCAAAAACGAGGCCTAAAGTCCCGTTGGCGTCGCCGCCCTGTTCTTCGCAGCGGCCACACACTGCAATTGCCTGCTGGTGCGCGTACGCAGCTGCACCCCATTGCCAGACCCAGCCAGGAGAACGGCTTGGAGCTGCTCAGAAGGCAGCCGGACTGCGGTGTCCCTTTAAGGTACTTCGGCATGGGGGGAGGGGGGACTGTTCTGCCCCAGTGCCGAGCCCACCAATAATTATGCACACACAAACATCCAAACACAGTTTGTTTTAGTAATTAAAGCAAAGTCTCCTAATAATTTCTTAGGAGCGTAAAAAGCAAAAGAAAGGCAGAAGTTATTCTGTTCAGAAACCCAGCTGTTAATATACTATCTTAACAGCTGGTCGAAGTCCAAGAGGTAATTGGCAAGTCTTACTGTACTTGGCACAAGTCCCGGAACTAGAAAATGCAAGAAACAAGATCCGTGCTGAAATGCAAAATGGAGTCACAGAAGTCAAGATTTAGAAGTGACGTTGTTTCCTGCAACTAGGCTCAGCGTGGTTAGGACTTAAGTAGTCTAAGGGCATGGCCAATTAGCCTGCAGCTCTACTCTCGAGGATACCTCCTCTTGCATAGCCACTCTTGCCTTCTATCAGCCCTGCGTGCCCTAGCATCGAGATGAAGAGGCTCCTCCTCTTCTTCTGCATCACTCATGTGCACCTCATGAGCTGCAGAAGGCCCTGGTTGACTTCCAGCCTCTTGCACTGAGTCCTCTCCAACCTCCTCACTATCGGACTCCGGTGCCAGGTGCACGGGCCGATGGTACTGCACCACAACTGCCCCTTGGTCCTCGGGATCCATGACCAGCTGCGCGGGACGCGGGCAGGCCACAACAGGTACCATAAAGGGACAGGCCGCAGGAACTGCCTTTTCTGCCGATTCTGTGGGCATGGCTTGGTGGGCATGGCTTGGTGGGGGTGACATCAAGTTGGCCACACCCACTCAACCTTGCTGTGAGTTATGTCGAGTTGGCCACGCCCATTCAGTCACATGACCTGACCAAGCCACGGCCACCAAGCCACACCCACAGAACCGGTAGTAAAAAAAATTGAATCCCACCACTGATTGTTTTGTTCTCTTCGTACAACACACTTCATGAGGCTTGCACATAGCATCCTGTCTATAGGAAGAAACATTTCTTTAGTGGCAATGGTATGTTAGGCACCATATAAACAATAGATATAAAATTATTGCCTTCCAGAAGATGTCAAGGACTAGACGTATAAGATTGGAATTAAAGAAAACTACCATACTAAGGACTGAATGTTGTAATGTTGGATGAAGAAGCACCAATTGGGAATATAAAAAACGATTACACCTTTACTTCCATTATTATAGTTTGCTAGATATGGATAATCTACTCAAATAAATACTACTTTCTCAAAAAAAATTCGTAAGGAAGATATTAGCAGCATATCTGTTGCAGATACTGCTATCTTTAAAATGGAATAACTTCTGTGTTGGGACTGAGAATCTGGAATAAATTTAAAGCAAGATTGTCTCCTAAAATCCCTTTATGGCTGCCACCCCAGAAAGCTTTTTTCAGAAGAGATATGATAATTATACAAACTTGGTTGACTTATCCTGATCTACCGATCTTCACTGAAAGAGAACCTAGATTAAAAACAAGAGTTGGAAAGGAGATTATATTTGTCAATAGTTTGCCTATGTACAATTGCCAGAAAGATTTACACTGGATAAAAAGATATTTTTTTGCAGATGAAGAAACAGACTTTAAAAGAAACTTATATACTAATGGAGGGGTGAAATGCTACTGGTTTGGACCGGTTCGGCCGTACCGGTAGCAGCAGCCACTGGTGGTTCACCGAACCAGTAGCTACGGCTGGCTGGCCACCCCCCCCAATGGGTCCCCCAGTCGCCGTTTGCTCGCTCGCTCGCCCTGCCCCGCCCAGTTTCTGCTCTGCAGCTTGCCTGCCTGAAGCACTGCGCCCCTGATCTGCCTGCCAGGTTAGCCTGCGAAGTCACGGCCTACCTAGCTGCCCATCCCCACCCTCCCGTGCCAGCTCCACGGGGCTTGGGGCTCTGAAGCAGCCCACTGGCTACCCACCCGGCCACCTGCCTGCTCTCTTTGACTGCTGGCGCCACTCCGGGAACTCAGCTTGTGGAGTCCGACGCCTTGGGGGAAGGAGGCTCAACTACGGCACCACTTCCCACCTGCGAAGAAGCGGAGCGAGAGGGGTGGAAGCCGGCGACAGCCAGCAGGGCAGCAGCCCCCCGCGCAGGGAGAGGGCCAGGGCCAGCCACGCCATGCCACCGTGGAGCTTTCCCTTCGGCTTGGGTGGCAGCGCTTACCCGGGTGGGCCAGTGCGGGTAGCCCTTCATCTTCACCAGCTCGCCACACTTGTAGGCCAGAGCTGAACATGGCACGGGAGGAGATCGCCGCGCCTCCCCAGCAACAGGCGCACCAGGGCTGCCTTACCCGCCTTACCCGCCTCCGTGCACTGCGCATGGAAGGGGCTGCTGCCGCTGCTCTCACCACCCTCCCTCCCTGCCTGGCTGCAGACATCTGCCTGCACAAAGCAACCTCCCGAAGCAGCCCCGCCATTTGCTTTCTTCCTTCTCCTGCCGCAAAACGAAAGTGAACGGCGGCATGACTACAAGTGGGGCAACCTGGTGAAGATGAAGGGCTACCCACACTGGCCTGCCTGGGTAAACGCTGCCGCCCAGGCTGAAGGGAAAGCTCTGCGGTGGCATGGCATTGCTGGGCCTGGCCCTCTCCCCGTGCGGGGGGCTGCCGCCCCACCGGCGGCTTCCACCCCTCTCACCCCGCTTCTTCACTGGTGGGAAGTGGCGCCACGGCTGAGCCTCCTTCCCCTGGAGCGCCGGACTCCACAAGCCGAGTTCCCAGAGTGGTGCCGGCGGTCAAAGAGAGCAGGCAGGTGGTCAGGTGGGAAGCCAGTGGGTGCTTCAGAGCCCCAAGCCCTGTGGAGCCGGCACGGGAGGCACGGGTGGAAGGCGGCCTTGTCTACAGCATCTCCCTCCCCTCTTTGGATCACCCTGCAGGGACGGTGGCTCTGCCTTTGCAGAAATGGGGCGGGCGGTTTGTACGGAGGATTGGCAGGGGGGATGCATGGTCCTCCGGGATGGAGAGCGTGGCAAGAGAAGACCCTGAGGTTCGCTTGGGCAGTCAAGCCAGACGGCGGAGGGAAACTCAAAGCATTGGGGGCTTCAGAAGGCAGAATGTGCTTCAGAATGTGCAGCTCCTGGCTCTAACAGTGAGTGACGTGAGTGATGTCAAGTTGGCCACACCCACCCGGTCACATGACCCTCAGCAAGCCATGCCCACAGAGCCAATGGCAAAAAAAAATTAGATTTCACCACTGTACTAATGGCAACCATCTCATTGCCAAGGAATATAAAATGTTGTTGAAAATGAACCAGGAGGATGAATGTATTGAGTGTATGATTAAATGGGAAAAAAAAATATGGATACAATACTATGCTCTATCAATGGGAAAATGTGGATTAATAGATGAAATTTTAATTACCTATAATATGAAAGAAATTTTTTATAAAATGACATATCTTCTGATTTCTGAAAAATTGTCAAAATGTATACAATAAGGGAATATCACTCAAGTGTTGGAAATGTAATCAATATGAAAGTACTTCTTATCATCTTTAGTGTACATGTAAGACTGCCAGGTAATATTGGGATCAGATATGTTGTTTGATTCAGAAAATATTAAAAATGAATATGAAATTGAAACCAGAAGCTTATCACAGATAAGCTTGAAAGAAAGCATGGGATTTTGTTTCTATATATGACAATGGTGGCAATACTTTTATATGCAGAGAGATGAAAACAAATTTCCACTGAAGAGTGGATTCTGAAATTAATGAAATGGGCAGAGATGGGAAAACTAACTATTTTGATGAAAGACAAAAGCCTTCCTAGCTTCATTTCTATCTGGAGACCACATTTGGACTTCTTGCTTCAGAAAGATAGAAAATGGAAGTTTTGATTTTAGGATTCACTGAATAGAATAGAACAGAACAGAACAGAACAGAACAGAACAGAACAGAACAGAACAGAACAGAACAGAACAGAACAGAACAGAACAGAACAGAACAGAATAGAATAGAATAATAGAGTTGGAAGGGACCTTGGAGGTCTTTTAGTCCAACCCCCTGCTTAGGCAGGAAACCCTACACCACGTCAGACAAATGGTTATCCAACATCTTCTTAAAAACTTCCAGTGTTGGAGCATTCACAACTTCTGGAGGCAAGCTGTTCCACGGATTAATTGTTCTAACTGTCAGGAAATTTCTCCTTAGTTCTAAGTTGCTTCTCTCCTTGATTAGTTTCCACCCATTGCTTCTTGTTCTACTCTCAGGTGCTTTGGAGAATAGTGGAGAATAGAGAATAGAGAACTGATTAGATCTGTTATGATTACTTAAAGTATATTTCAATGTTATCATTAGACACCCCCCCCCTCTCTCTCCCTCCCTCCCTCCCCCCTCTCCATCTTCCTTTAACAATATCAAGAGCTCATCTGAGAAAGGAAGTGCTAAGAGGATACAAAATAAGACCGAAGCACTGAAAATGAGAACATTTGAATAGGTTGATTAAAAAAGAGAAGAAAAAGAAACCTGCCAACATTAATATATACTTATTCTTGAACTTTCTGTTCCCAGTCATTTTACATGATTAAATTAAAAATTAACACATAGTAATTTCAAACAACAGTGAACATTTAATGAAAGCAGATACAATTTTATATATGTGTATATATATATGTGTGTGTGTGTGTGTGTGTGTGTGTGTGTGTGTGTGTGTGTGTATATATATATATATATATATATATATATATATATATATATATATATATATATATATATATATATATATATATATATATATATATATATATATATATATATATATATATATATATATGTCACAAAATTACTATTCCAGTTCTCTGAAACAAATGACTGTACAAACCGTTGCCTCTGTGTCTGCAGTAATGAGTCATCCAGAAAACGAACTAGACAGTTTTGTATATTTATTATTGAAGGAAACAAGAGTAAGGGGCCTAGTCAGGGGTATTCTTGCTTTACCGGATATATGACCTGCGGTAGCCCCTCACTAATTGACTGACCCTTTTTATGTTTCCTGTAATTGTTTCCTGTTTCCACAGATTGCCATAGGAACTAGGATGCTCCTTTTAGACATATATAGAGCATTGAGTTGGGTGGAAGATGGGAGATTTATGTTGTTATAATAAATGCTTATTGTTCATCCAGATTTTAGAAATCATTGTTTTACAAATCATTGTTCCACTGGAATGAAGCAAATTTTCCACTGGAATGCCTGATAATAAGTGTGTGTGTTTATGAGTGTGTGTGTGTCTGGGATGAGTATTTGTGTGAAGGAATACTTGCATCACAAACTGGGACTTCCCCAGGGGTGGGCTTCTGGGGGTTCGCAGGGGTTCGGGAGAACCTCTAGCTAAGATTCTGTGCAGTTCAGAGAACCCCCAAATCCCACTCCTGGCTGGCCCCACCCACCCCGCGTAGGAGTCTACACGTGGCCCATTTTGGATGCCAGATAAGTGCAGGGTGCACGGGGAGGCTCAGGGAGGGTGAAAAACGGGCCTAACGGAGGTTCGGGAAGAGGGCCTCCGGAACCTGGGGAGGCCGTTTTCGCCCTCCAGGAGGCTCAAGGAAAGCCTCTGGAGCTCAGGGGGGGGCAAAAACGCCCCCATGGTGCAGGAGGCTGACTAGGCCACACCCACCCAGCAACCCAGCAGAGAACCCCTTGCTAAAATTTTTGAAGCCTACCCCTGGACTTCCCTATACCTGTTGATTCCTTGTAATAGTGTCTTAAAGGAGACTTCTGCTTAAGTATGCCAATACACAGTTGGATGCCAGCTATAATATTAATGGCATCACAGGTTTGAATATTTATTTGAGTCTGCATTATTTTAAATCCTGTGCATGCCTTATAATGGATTTGCCACCCACTAAGAATGTCTATAGAGTCTTTGTAACACTTTTAGTCATTTTTATGAAGAAGATGCTAGTGATTGACAGCTTGATTTGCAGGGGGGCAACTTTTTGTGTCTGTTTATCTGTCTATCTGTCTAAAAATGAACCTGATAGGGAGATGTGTAAGAGAAAAAGTGAGACAGAGAAAAATCAACAGTTAAGCAAGAAGCAAACAAACTGGTAATTTATCTCATCAGAAGTGATGTTGTCAATTAATATTCTGAGACGTACCTTCTCAGACTTGAAAGCCAAAAGCACAAACTTATACTAACCAAGTGATTTGTTTCCTCAAAGTTTTCTGCTCTACTATTTCTTTAACAAAACAACTGAATTTTTAATGTGTGCAAAAGAAAGCTCTCTTTATTTCACTTTGTGTATCTCTTATTATTTTTAAACTGTACCATGAAGAGATTTAGTCACAAATGAAACAACTAATAGCAGCCCCCATAAGTAATTATAACAGCTCATTTTAAAAAAAATCATGTCTATTTATAAATGCAGCCATTCAATAAATTGATCATGGCTTGACTCCTCTTTTCTGAATCATGTCCGGTTGGACATCCCTTTATTTTCAGTACACAAGCTATTTGTTTATAGTGACGGGAGGGTGATTAGAGATCCAAAAAGATATACTTTATGTGGTCCAAAATTCCAGGCTGCTATTGTCTTGATTATGATTTAATTATTGTGAGGAGGAAAAGCCTGAAACTAAACTCAACATATTTCTGATCACTTGCATCTATAAATTGTATGAGATTTGCTAGAGCTGTTCAGAAAGCTGTTGTAATATAGACAGATGTTTCATGAATACCAGAGATGCTGGAAAACTTAAGGGAGGAGAATTCTGTATTCTGGAGCAAACTCATTTGGTCTGTATCTTTCCAACAAATGAGAACACCTTAGAATCCATATTCTTACCAAATTCTGTGAACTGGTCATGGAGCTGACTATTAAGTATTTTACTCTTTTTAAATGAAAACAGCATTTTTTTTTATTATTTGTATAAAATATCCACGTGAAGAGCAATACATCACCATGTACTATCCCTTCTAGCCATATTTCCAATCCTATTTCAATGTGTTCAATGGCTCCTGATCTTCAAGCAACTTCAAATTTCTAGAAAAACCTGTTTCAAATTTAAGAATTTCACAAATTTATAAGCATTTTGGTTTTAAAGTTATGAATGCTGTGCAAAAATTATTTTTAAAAACCCTGAACATGTATGTTCAAATGGGACAAAAGAAACTTAATTGTGTTTTTGCATTGTGAGAAATCAGCGTAAAGAGAACTGAGATAGATTTTTAAAATTCTCATACCCAGGACCTTTATGGGAAGGCTTTTTTCTAGATAAGGTTCTGCAATAAAAACATACTGGTTAATAGATTTCTGTTTTTATGTGTGCTGAACTCTCAAGAAATACTAGACCCAGCGTCTTGGATTATTGCCAATAAAGAAAGCCAGAATGAAATACAGAATACCCTCTTAACCAGGGATACTGGTCAAGGAAGTTATGGAACCAAGACAATAATTTACAGTAACAAAATAAATATGAATAAATCATTAATTATGTACAATATCTTACTATAAACAAAACCATGGTTTTGTGCATATGTAAGGCTAGGGGTATCTAAGAAGATATTAGCAAAGGGATAGGAAAAGAGAACCAACAGTTGTAGATGAAGTACATCAGAAGCTCTAAAGAGAAGGGACAAAGACAATGCTAAAGATATGAAAAAAAGAGAAAGCAAGAGGAATATTTCCAGGAAAGCTGTTAATAGAACTGGAGCAGAAGATAGAAAGAGGTTTTGGCAGGAAGAGAAGCAGAGGGAGAAAATGTAGCATATTAATAGCATTGATCCATCTGACATCTTTTGATTTGCACTGATGATGTTACCTAGTTGGATAATGAAATGTCTACAAGCAAAAATGAAACTCAGAGAGCACCAAGAATTCCAAAGTGCAACGCTGAGCTATATTCTCTTCTGTTGAAACGTTTAAGCCATTTACTGAAGAGAGTAATACCCTCATGGATTAGCAACTGGTTAAAGAACAGAAAATAGAGAACAGAAATGGACAGTTTTCATATTGAAGAGATGTGAAAAGTGCTCCCTTCTCCGGGAATCAATATTTTGACTCAGTATCAGCATCATAAAATATATCCACATCTTTCAGCTTCTTTATGTCTGAGCTAGAGTTAAGCAACAGTACTAAAATGGACAAATTTGTAAATGATATCAAATTCTTTATAGCAATAAAATCAAAACATGACTGTGAAAAACTCCAAAATATTTTCACCAAATAGGGTGAATGGGTCATAATAATATCAAATTCAGTTTGGTGTTACAAAAATGAAAGTGATAAGATACTGGTCTTAAATGCCCCCCCCCCCACATACACACACTTAACATACGTGTGAATGCAGTCTTTCCTAGTAATGACCAATCAGGAAAATGATTCGGGAATTATGGTAAGGTAGTTTAATTTAAAAAATGCTAACATAACTTAGTTATGACTGCTAAGTTGCTTCTGAGGAAAATTAATGTTGTCACTTTGCAATTCTGCTGTTAGTGAAAGCATTTTAGATTAGAAACTCAAATGTATGCAATTCTGTTTTATGTTATTCACTATTCTGTCCTAAGGTCAATATTATATAGTATGACTGTGTTTTCTGCTCCTGAACACCACGAAGTAGAAGAAATTACTACTGAGGCACTTAGAACATCAAATCCAAGGTTAGGAACTGAGAAATGACCCACCCAGTATCTTGACACAGACCTTGAAAGCAGAAAGATATGCGTTTTAGGATTAACTCTTGCCTAGAATGCCAAGCTACACACTGGTATATTGCTAGTTGTACTTTATTTTTTTATTGATATGTTTATAATGGAACTGGGGTCTACAAGTCTGGGTTAAATATCCTAGGAAAGCAAAAGTGGACCAATAAACCTTGAAGAACTACTCCAAAAAAAAGCCTGGCTAGGTAACTGAGCCAATCACTCTTTCAACCCAATTCACTTCACAGAGCTGTTTTGTGAGGAACCCAGGAGGATTAGGTATGTTCACTGCCTTGAGTTATTTATAAAAATAATAAAGGAGAGATTAAAAAATAAAATAAATAAAAAGTAGCTACTCAGTGCTTCGTAATTTCTAGCATGCTATGAAATGACTCTTCTTTACCAAATTTTTTTTGAAACAGAGTAAACCGCAATCTGCAACACAAAAGGAAGAATTTTGGAATGCTCATAAATTATGCAGATTAAACATATTTTATTTTACTCACTCTCTTTTAGACATTGTTAGGCAAAGAACTAGTATCCTGTACTATTCTTTGGATAACTCAAAAGACAGTACCTTCCCAATTTAAATGGACATTGCCTGCCTTCTTTTAGCATGAACATGAATTATTGTCTCTCAAATCTGGCATACTCCACACAAGTGTATCTTGCAACTCTTAGAACTGGGAATCTGGGAGTTACAGTCCCAATGCATCTGGGGGGCTTTTGGTTATAGAAGATTTAAGAGGTGCTTCATGAAAGTAAACACTGTAATTCTTGGGATACTGGTTGAAATGCCTGGAATTCAATTCAATCCAGTAGCTAAGCATGATATCCCAGACCATCCACACAGTCTTTAGGGAAAATCTCATTTCTGTTCCTTCTCTTAGCTCCTTCTGCATCTGGTAGCAAGTAAATAATAGATGCATAAATCTGATAGATACTGGTTAAAGCAAAATGATATGCTATACATATACTTTCAGTATATGTGTGCAGAATTTAGAAAGCTGATTTTTGGCTTCAGCATACTATTAAGTAGGAAGCTGAGTGATAGCAAAACAATCATCCATTATTACACCACATATCCATTTCAAGCTTTTAAACCAGCAATAGTAAATGATCCTGTAAACTGTTCTTGCAAAAACTGTGCATATGAACATTTTATGCTGTATAGCAGACACTACAAACTTAGCAAGTGCATTGCTAATGAAACTCTCATGTTCCTGAACATTAGTACTATAGTACTATAGTCATACAAACTGAAAGCTAATTTCATTATCTCTGGTTGCTAAGAGGTGAGAAAAATACAATGAGCTGATGTTTAGACACACTTACCATAAACCCATTTAAATTACTGGGACTTAAGTTATGACTAACTTGACCCACTGATTGGAACCAGTCTTCTCTTAATATAACTTTTCTGGGCTCAACTAAATAGATCATAGAATAGTCAGCAGAATATTTGAAAAAAAAAGACTGCAATAGTTGGCTTGTAGGCAGTTAGACTCCTCTATTACAAATCCTTGACTAAATTAAAAAGGTTCTTCTGATACATTGGACAATATGTGTTAATTATTGTTCTCCTTTATTTTATAAGATCTATTATTAACATAAGAAAAATGCAAGTGACAGATGACATGATGAAGCCATTGCGGAGTATGGCAGGCTTCTGAGTAATTCCTTTCTCTTTTTCTGACTATGTTACAACTTACAAGCATTCTTATTTTTCTCTCACTTTCTTTTTTTCCAAGAATGAGCCTATAGATATATCACCAGAAGCATAGAGTGCAACTCCCATCAGTATTAGTTGTAATCCAAAAGCATAAAGAGCATCAGATTGAGGAAAGGTGAAGGCATCATCTAATTTAAAAATAAATTCTTTATTCCTAGGCATTTTTGGCATGATGATGATGATGTTCGTCCATCGTATTCGAAGAGGACCTTTTTGGCATAATCAGAATTTGAAAAATATTTGGAAAAAAAACCTGCAATAGTTGGCTTGTAGGCAGTTAGACTCATCTATTACAA
Organism: Diadophis punctatus similis; assembly: GCA_023053685.1. Lineage (NCBI taxonomy): Eukaryota > Metazoa > Chordata > Lepidosauria > Squamata > Dipsadidae > Diadophis > Diadophis punctatus. The sequence goes on from JALIGW010000003.1 coordinate 45,151,944, forward strand.
ATCCTTGACTAAATTAAAAAGGTTCTTCTGATACATTGGACAATATGTGTTAATTATTAATGTTCTCCTTTATTTTATAAGATCTATTATTAACATAAGAAAACATTTTGGCATAATCAGTAGATAAAGCCACAAATTACCCCCTCCCACACACACACACTAAATTAGGTAATGTCCCTTTTATATTTAAGAATAAAAGTAGAAATTTGCCATCTCTATAATTATCCTGTCATTCTTTTTTAAATATTTGAGGAGTTATTTTTCAAGCAATATTCTGTAGTGTAGATTATCTTGAACATATAAATCTTAATTTTTTTTCCTCTTACAGACCTGACCACACACAAAAAACATAAACTAAAGAAAATGCTGTTCAGAGTATGCTGCCAGTTCTTATCTTCAACTTACAAAATTAAAGAAAAGAAAGATTCCATAGCATTAACTCTGTCCTCCTCCCTTATCATTGCCTGTGAAATGAATTAATGTTGAAATGTAATTAAAATGTAATGTGGAGACATAGAGTTGATGGCAGGGTGTTTTTTTGGATGGGGGGGTTGCAGAGTGATCAGAGACCATGATGAAATTACGCCTTGTCTTAATGCTTACCTTCACTTACTTGGGGAGTGGGTAATTTTTCACCTTTAATTCTCAGTACTGGTGGATAGATATCTAGGTTTTCAAAAGCCAGCTTCCATAATAATCCTCAGCCATTCCTACACACTTCAGCCCAACTTTCTAGAGCCACTGACAAATAACCTCCTGCATCCTAGATCACTGATTAGCTTAGTTCCATCGGATCCTCTTCCAGCAGAGAAATCAGCCACTGTTGTTGATCTCTCCTCTTTTTTTTTCTAGCTGCTGATCACAAATGTTGGAGGGGTTGGGGGGCTGGGGGGGGAGAGGGATAGAAAGTGAGGCTGGATTGAATAAAATGGTCTTCTGCGAAAGAATCTTAGCCAGGAGAAAGGGTCGAGATTTCATAACATTATGGACGTTTTCAGAAAAACAAAAACATGCACGATCAGTGGTGGACTTGTAGTAAGGAAAAACCCAAGTGATGGCTCCATCTATGGGTGCGTGAGCCAGGTATACAGCTTGAGAAGAAAAGCATTATTTTAAACTGTAGGTTCCAAGCCGGATTTATTAAATATTCCAAGTTGAATGAACCTGTACCAATTTGCCCGGGGGTAGATTTTACTCGAGCAGCGTTTCTCCGCAGGCGCCGATTTAAATACGATCATCTTCCTAGCCACGGATTTTAGCTAAGAGAATTCTTAGGAACTGGATCATCTTCTATCGTACGACTTGGTAAAATAGAAAGCCTACGTTGGGAAAAACAACAACGACGAACTATTGGGGGCCACGTTTTTGCAAGGTGGTTTTGCCAGTTCCTCTTACCTTCCAACACAGAGCGTTGGAAAACACCTCTCCTTTTTTTATCACGGGAGGGTGCCGAGAAAGTTATACCTGGGTCGAGTTGGGATACTTATAAGTACATACAAGATCAAATTACACCCCGGCCAAAGCAGTCGCCTGTGATCTTTGGCGGGAATTTGTCCCCACAGTCTGCCCTCTACCTGCCTTTTAAATAAACTTCAGAATACGGTTTGCGTAAAATCCCGTTTACGCTACGTTGCTTTAATTGGTAGGGTCTGCCCACCCACCCTCAGGTTAAAGGACTTCAACTGGAACAAGAAGAGGAACACAATGGGGGGAAATAAGCAATAACACAGAATCAGAACACAGCCTCCTGTGGGATTTGTACAGCACTCAATGAAAGATGCTGCCCGTCCAGGGCATCCCTGAAGATTGCGTTGAGGGAAGGAGTAGAGACGCTGTTGCCAGTTGAGCTAAGTAGTGCAGTTCATGGGGGGGGGGGAGAGCAATGCTTGGGATTTTACTCTGCCTGGCTCAATCGATCAACCCTTAAAAAAAATTATTTTCGCAGAAGCAAGGGAGGGCACGGTGACGGTGCGGGGGGGGGACTGGGAACTCGAGACTTCGGACTCCCCTCGGGCGGCTAATTGTCGATTGGAAAGGAGGCGTTATTTACATACGGGAAGGGAGACGTGGCCAATGAGAAAGCGCTATAGGTGCCGTGGCTCCTGACTGGCAAGCGCCAGGGCCAGTAAAGGCACGAGAAGGCGGGTGTTTCGCGAAGGGGACTCGCGGCCAGCGCCGGTAGCTCGTGTCATTCCCGGTTGGGTAACGCGGCGGCGGCGGTGGCGGCGGAGTCGGGAGCGGACGGCGGCAAGGGCAGGTACCCGGCATTGGCTCTCGGGTTGGGGGCGTCTTGGCTTTGTAAAGAGAAAAAAGGCGCCCTGCCTGTGTGCCTCGTCTCCTCAGAAAGCGGAGAAGTTTCTTGGCCGGGGAGACTCCAGCCTCATCAGTCGGCGTATGGGGCGGTGGGGAGGGGGGGGGCTTTGCAGCCACCCTCCCTCCGGCCCCCTATCTTTTCCCCTCAGCCCCACTGGAGAGGCCTCTTTCATTCTCTTTCCTGCAGGGAAATCTCAGCAGTTCAGGCTCTGGGTCGCTGCTGTGTGGTGGCGACGACTTGCTCTCTCTCATCCTTGCAACAACCGCCACTTATCCCCCCCCCCCCACCCTCTCCGCCTCTCCGCCTCTGCTTTTCCAGGTCCGGTTCCTAGACCACCAAGCTTTCTGTTTCTTTGCAAGATGCTGAATGGAACGGGTCTGGTTTTAAAAGGAACATTTGTGGTTAAACACGAAAAGAAAACGAGAAATAACACGCCCCTCACCATCACTTTGACATGGAAGCCGGCCTTAAGAATGATTGCAAACGCTGCATCTGGTCTGTAGGACGGGCGGGGAGAGAGAGAGAAAGAGAGAGAGAGAAAGAGAGAGGGAGAAAGGCGCGAAGGAAGAGCCGGTTTGCTCCCAGCACCACCCCGGAGCAATCACGGCTTCTGGAGATGTTGACACACCTTGCATTTGCAGTCTAGATTTCGTGTATGGTCCATTTTATAAACAATACAGTCGTAGCAGTAAACGTTACTAGCACACAACAAGAGGGAGGGACAGAGGGAAGAAGGAAGGAAGGAAGGAAGGAGGGAAGGAAGGAAGGAAGGAAGTCTTTTTGTTGCCACTTTCCCCTTTCTCTAATTATGCAAGGATAATTTGGAATTTGGTTAGGGTGGGGAAGAGAGCCTCATCTTATTTCCTTCAATCACAGCCTTGGGAGATGGCTGGTTTGGAACTAGACTGCCAACCCAAGTTAAATATAAAGATTAGAGGAAAGACTTCATAGAGACAATGAATTATTTTTCTTCTGAGCCACTCTCTGCTAAAGAGATGCGTCCCCAAGTTCTCAGTACTTTCAATTTACCTGGCGGACTCTTACCTTTGTACCTTTTGGGGTTGGTTTGTGTGCTTGCTTTGAGAGATTGAGAATGAAGTCTGGACAACAGTTTGGGCAGATTTGTCATTTTCATTCTAAACAGCCAAGCATATAATTATAGTCAGTAAGCCAATGGTATTTAAATGGGCAAGGAGTGTGTTCCTATAAATTTTGGTCTCAATTGACAAAAATCAATGAAAATCTTTGTTATCAGATAGAAAGAGAGAGGAGGGAGAGAAAGAGTATTGTCCCAAGCTTATATGCTTTCAAAAAAAAAGTATTTGTCAGAACCTGCCTACAAATGTCCTGATATGTAAAAGAACAAAATAATGAACCCCGTGATCAAAAAGTTTTCTATGCAAGTTCCATTGAATTTACTAGCAAGGAGAAGCTCTAAAAAAATGGGGTGAAAACACAATTGTCCTTTTAGTGGTTTCTGTTTATTTTAAATAGGACTATGCATGAGAAACTGCTGTCAAATTTATGCCTGAACCATGAAAACAAATTTATACTTGGATGGTTTGTTTAGATTCATATGCCATCCCACTCAACACAGTGACTCTGGGCCATGAACAATTATGTTATAGCTAATTACATTGCTTAAAAATAACATGTCTGTAATAAGCTTTAGCAACCAGATACTTTTATTTCCCTCCCATCTTATTCATTGGTGAATACACTTCAATAAAATGTTCATTTCATTTTAAAGTAGCATTAAAAGTAGAATTATTTATTAGATTTATATATTGCCCTTCTATTCTACAACTCTGTGAATTACCTCACTGTCACCTCTAGTTCCATTTATGAACTAACTATAAGGCAATCATTATTGCAGGAGTAAAATGCAATATGGGTATGACCTCTTCACACTTCATACAATAAATATTCCTGATATCGCTGTAGAATGAAATATGAATAATGTAATATACCTCTAAATGTTGCTTTATGCAGAACCAAGAGCTATGGTAAGAGTCTTGCACTTACTCAGGTTTATAGTTTCTTTATAATCTCAGACTGACTGCAATTTATACAAATATTTAACCAGTTTCACAAAAGCCTGCATCTGACTTGATATCTAGTTATGATATCTTTTATGGTAGTAGCTGTGAAAATTTAGGTATTCTAGTATTGCTTTTAAATAATAATGGTGCTTATAAAATAGAATTTCTATAATTGGTTTTGATATATAATTACTGAATTATTTAATGTTAAGGCAAGTTAACCCCCTGCCTTTTATTTACTAAATGACTTTTAAGTTAATTTTTGGCTCTGTAAAATGTAGAAAATCTGACTTTTAGAATTTGCTAATAGCAGGCAAATTGATTTTATAAATGGAAGGTTTTCAAAGCCTGTTTGGTTAGTGACATAAAAGAAGTCATATAATTGAGTGCCTAAGCAAGAACCCTTCAAGGTTTTGGCTTTGGTGACTCACTAATAAATCTCTGAAAATGATGTTAATAGGATCATCATAAATCATACTGCAATGAGTATCAGTATTATTCTGTGTAATGAAATAAAATGTCATTTGAGTTAATCAGCAGCAAATGTTTAAAGGCCAATTTGTGCATTTGTTACTAGTTTTGATAGAAATCCATTAATATTTACATACTAGAGAATATTATAGGCATTTTTTAAAAAAGTGTATAGTTTAATTTTGCATGTTAAGTTTGTGTTGTTCAGACAAATGAATAAAAATAGTTTTACTAAACTGCTGTTTAATCTATAGACCCATAGATCAAAATGTAACAAAGTTACATTTTGAAAGTTATATATAAAGGTGGCAAATTTTTAAAAAAGTAACAATGTTTACTTCCATCCTTGTGTCAATTACTTAATGCAAGAAAATATTGATGAGCATGGCAGGCTAAGAACAGGAATATTACATGGTAATAAAGATAAGATCCCAAATTTGTGTTATATCCAAGTATAAAATTTTACGTTTTCTCATTCATTCCCAGCTGAGATAGTCAGAATTTGTTACATTGTGATCAATTTACACTAATGATTATAGAATTATAATAAAAATAAGAGGTGTCAATCCTTCACATACTACTTGTGTTTTAAATTTGTCAAAGATATGTGCATATTAATTGCTTGATATACTCACCAACACATACAGCAGAGATTTAGAATTTACTATCCAAGAAAATTTATTTTCTCTACATGGCAGTATTTTGCATATAATTTTGTAAATGTGAATTAAGAATGAAAGCAAAAAGGTAGTTATATTTAAGAGACATGGGACCCATGAAGTCTTCATATAGTGTTTTTCAGCATAAAGTATAAAGAATAGAGAAACTACTCTCTACACAAATTGTGTCATATAAATTGAAAATGGATTATTATTATGTATTGTCTTCCAATGCAGCTTCTTGAATATCTTGAGAACCAATGATTGGAACAGAAGGGGGGGGGCTGAAAAACTTCATTCTCTTAATAAAATTAAATTAAGAGCTATTTTTAGACCTGTTGAGTAAATCCAATTTCTTGTCATCTAACTATGTTGGGTAATTTGCTTTGTTCTCTAGTTATGACTATCTATAACTTAGCAGTAAATTGTAGTATTTTAGTATTTTAGTATTTTTATTTTATTTTTAGTATTTTTAATCTTTGATACACAGTTTTCTCCCTGTAACTGCTAGTCTTGTTAGACTATGCTGGACTTTTATTTAGTAAATTACTGATCTTACACAGTACTAGAAAATATGGCAGTGTTGTATATTAATTGGCTTCATCAATAGATGAAGATATTGAAGTATTTCAGTTCCACAGTCTCCTCATCCCTAATCCTTTAAATATTTACAATAGATTATTGCAGAAAATCTTATTTCAGTGGTTCAAAATAGAAACAAGTAGTGCTTTGATTGAAGTTTATTTTGTAATAATTTCCATCTCTGTCTCCAGCCACCCTGCTTCTAGCTTCTAGGGACAGTTGACATGTAATGTTGATTAATAGTAAAAATGATTTGTTTAAAACATTATTTCAAATATTTTTGAAAAATTAGTATTGCCACTTGGGGGAGCTAGGACAATTTATATTCCAAATTGTTGTGAATCTTGCTGAACTTGATAGGGTAATTGAAAAAACAAGTGGGAAGAAAGCCATGAATTACTTAACATTTATGATGGATTATAATGCCAAAAATAACTCTTGAAAATTGTAAAACATCTGGAAATTTAATTTTTGGTTAATAAACCTTTAAGACCAATATGCCTAGTTTCAATAAGAAATCTGGTCAGAGACTGCATTTAATTGCCTTACTGCAGTTAATCAGCAATAATGACAGAATAAAAGTCTATTTGATACACTGATTTCAGCCACTTTATGTAACTGCTATACAGTTGATTTCTTCATGCTGTGTGTAAAATTGTTAGTTAATTGCTAACAGTTTTCTCAACATACGACATGACAATTGACCTGTTCAGAAATTTGATATTTAAAGGTACCCTTGTATGTATACTGTATAGTGTTGATTCTTATGATGTTACTGAAGAATGACATTTAAGAATTCTTAAAAGGAAAAATAAGTGTTTGTTTATGAACGATAACCAAAACTATAGACCATCATAGACTTCAATTATTTAAATTATTTAAAACTTTTAAATCATGGCTATCAAACTGAAATCATTTTCTAAATTTGCTTGCTTCCTTTGAAAGTGTGCCAGCAGCTGACAGTCATACAAATAGTGAGGAACTTCAATGGTGGCAGTGTTTGGCATAAGGTGACTAAATGCAATGCCAGGAATGCAAATCTGGCCAAACTTGTCTGCTGGTCTCATCCTGGTTAGACATTGAATTGGATACTGTCAAGGAATATGATGGCTGCAAGTTAGTTTATCAGAATCAGAAACCATCTCTGGAGAATATATTCCCATGCTCTTGCCTTGAAAACTGCATGTTGTGTCCATTAGGAATGAAGATCAACTTGAGGGTATTTTTATCTTTTATTTTAAAGACCATAATTATGGTGAAAATATGAGCTGGGATCCGAAGTTTTATTGTTTCACTTTCTACATTTTTTAGAATGTATTGCATTCTGCATTAGGGATTTTAAAGCACCATGATCCATTTTAAGGATTATCAATAAAATTGGAGAATTGATGAAAATGTAAATATTAACTAAAATTTAATTTTACATTAAATACATTTTACATTTAAACATTAAAGTGCAGTGGTACGATTGGTAATTTCTGTATAGTGGTGGAAATCAAATTGCATTTTTAGCCATTGCATATATATTTCACTAAAGGTTTTTACATGAAAAAATATTGAGAATGCTTACAAGGGCTTCGCCTGGATAGCAATACCATAAATAGTTTACCCAAAGATAAAACAGATTGAATTCAGTGGAACTGACTTATGTATTAAAATAAGTACTGGATTGCAGAGAACTCCAATCCAGTTCTTCCATTAAATTAGATGCCAACATTCTAATTAAGGTCTTAAAATACTAGTTGAATCTTGGCTTATATTTTAAATTACATTTTAAATGTTGTAAAAGAATGGAATGAAAAAACATATACTGTATGTGATAGGGAGACATCTGCAAATGACTAAACAATTAGGTACAGTTTCTATGATGTTAAGATGCCATTTTTCCTTTTCTGAAGAGATGCTAATATGTTCTGACAAAGAAGTAAGTGGTAGAAAGGGAAACGGTCTTATTAGACAATAGACTTTTGAGCTGACCCAAATTCCTCCAATTACTCAAAATGGTATTTACAAAACATATTTTTTAAAAAGTTAATTTGCTTTGGTGTTTAGAAAATATTGCCAGGGAAATAGATAAGACTAAATTAAATGATCAATGTGCTGTGTTTGCTGAATATCTGTAATTATTATTAGCGTTGGGAGTCATTAATATCCTGAAACTTCAAATAAAACTTGATAGAACATGGAATGATTAATTTGTAATTTAAACATCCTTTGCCTTCCCATGTGGGGAAACAATGAATATGTAACAGAATACATGTACATTACACATACATATGCATCACTTCCATTTCAGAGTGAGCAGTATTACAGAAAGCACAAAAAGAGTTAGAATAATAAGTAAAATAATTAAAAGCAGGGAAAAAAGAGAGGAATAAAACTATTATATTAAACTCACCCAGTTCACTATATCTTTGCATACCATTCTGTCCTTGTTTTTCAAACTTCTCACCTCTCTTTTTTTAAAATTAAAAAATTAAAAATTTTAGAATTAAAAAACACATTAATTCTAACCAAGCAAAATTTTCCCTTTGTTTCAATCCAGGTATTCCTCATATAATTTGATTGCAATTTAATCTTATCTATTCTGTCTGTATGACCAAAGTACCAGTACTTATTTTTTATACTGGTCATTCCCTTTTCAACATTCCTTTATAACCCTCTCCTGTTACCACATACACTTTTAAATCAATCAGTTCCCAATATTCTCCCAATATGCCCAACTTTTACAAGAGAGTGCATAGAATAACATGTTTATAAATAGCCATTTTGCTGCTTTCATCAAACATTTGTTCCTCATAACATATCATATATTACATACTATGATTATCTTGCATTTGATCTACTTCATTAATTTTCTCTTGAATACTATGAAAATATTCAAACTTATCTACTTGATCTAATTTTATACCATTTATGTATGATTTTCAATTATTCACTTCACTTGCCATATTAAACAGAATTACATTGATTTTTAATGCATTAATTTTCAGATCAATATTCATTGCTTTATTGAATTTAATATCCATTGCAAATCATTCGGATTTTCAACCAACATCATGACATTATTTGCATATAGAAATTCATAGACAGTCACCTATCAACACCTACCAACCATAAGCATACCTTATTTTCACATATATTTTAATACATTTGTATGCATTTATCCATAAACATATTAAACAGTTGAGAGGGCATCATGTATCCCTTATCTTTCTCTCTGTTTGATGGTGAATCAGTAATTAATGAATAATTATTTTTATTCATGCTTTGCTTTCATTATATACTGATGTTATGACATTAAATAATCACCTTTCAACATCATTTTTACCTAATTCAAGCCCATTCATTAGTATGCTCTTTTTTTACTTTCAGGAAACCACCTTTTAAATAAAATTATTTGTTGAAGGATAAAAAATCTGGTGGCATGTACTTCTACTACAGATTGTTTCTCCTACTACAATTTTGCTCACTGCCATCTTCTAGAATCTAAACTCCCTGAACAAGAATTCTTCCAAACACTTTGCCAGGCAAATTGTTGTTACCTTTCTCTTTGTATAAGAGAACAATAATACCATTCTTCCAATGATCAGGCACAAACTCTTGTTATGGCCATAATTGGGCCCAAAATATCAGTCAATGAGCGAAGTGGCAGTTAAGAAATATGCCATGTGACTGCTTCTCTTAAAGACTGCAATCCCAGTTCTCTCATTGCAGTTGTTAAGTGGAGTGCTAGGGGAGGCCATGGGCCTTCTGGGGCATCATACTCAGGAGATCTGGACCTCTATCTGCCCACCAAGAAGAATAGTCATGAAAACGATAGCATTTGCTACTGTTTTCACCAAATTTGAAGTCTCGGGACACTAACAAATGCCATCATTCTGAAAGGTTTAGAATGCATTTGTGAGGGGAAAACACTAGTAAATGCAATGCTTTGAGTCTTCCAAAATATTGGTGTGTGTTAGCGTTTTTGCCAGATCTGAGGTCTGTTTGTCCAGATTTCCAGACAAGCAAAATCAATGATTTTCTCCAGAAGGGAAAATGATAGCGAATCTGAGCATTCTGAAAGGCTCAGAATGCTGTCATTCGCTAGTGTTTTCACCAGGTTTGAGGTCCCTCCCTTCATCATGTGACAGGATTTCCCTCCCTGCACAAAGGGGAGGGAAAATCCCTCAGCGCACTGGGGGAATGTACCTCAAATCCAATGTCCCTTCCACTTGGAACCTTTCCTGCCAGCTTCCCTGTGGACTTTCTGGGGAAGCCAACAGAGAAGACTGCAAAGGTGATCACATGATCAAAGGGCACTTGGCAACCTGTGATAAATGCAAATAGGATGCCAAGCACTTAAAATGTGGTCATGTGACTAAAGGCAGCCAGCATGTTGTTTTACAGCAGCCAGAAGTTATTTACAGCCATAAAGTATTCATTCCCAGGAGTTGCTGAGTATGAATGGTCGTAAAGCAATCAATTGTAAGCCAGGACAAGTTGAACAACCATTGGATAAACAAATCACATCCATAAACCTCAGCTGCCTCCAGTCTACTAACCCACCAGCTAGAAGATACATATAGTACATAAACCCATCCCACATACTTTAGTAAAATTGCTTACAATTAAAGTGACGCCTCTAAGTTAAAAGTTTAAAACTGCATTGGATTCATTCCCCATACTTGATACACAATGCATCAGTATTCCTTTCCATTTTTTTTCTGTTTCATTTAAGAACTGACATAAGCCATTCAGATGGAAGTTAAATAAAAAATCAATTTCATTGCAGATCTAGCTGGTATTCCAGATAGTTGGAACATACGTTGATTTATCATTTATGACTTCCAAGTAATGTACAACACGGAGAAATTTAACTTCAGTTGAATTCTGGCACAAAAATTGACTCAAGTAGCAGACAACATATTTAAAACATGTATTGACAATATATACATGCTTCTGGATAGCTGGCTTTCCTAACACTTTACCCAGTAATGGGCAGGGCTAGTTTTTCCAGTTGCCGCTCCCATAATGCCCTGGAACATGTCATATGTGCATGCATATATGAGGGACTAAGAGCACTTTCTTAACTTGTTTGCTTATGTCTTGGCTTTTTGTATTTAAGATAAAAATGTGATACAGGTAGTCCTCGGCTTACAACAGTTCATTTAGTAACTCTTCAAAGTTACAACGGTATTGAAAGAAGTGATTTATGACTGTTTTACACACTTATAACAGTTGCAGCATCCCCCTGGTCATGTGACCAAAATTCAGATGCTTGGCAACTGACTCATATTTATGATGGTTGCAATATCCCATAGTCATGTGATCACCTTTTGTGACCTTCTGCCGAGCAAAGTCAATGGGGAAGCCAGATTCACCTAACAACTGTGACAATAAAGGTCATAAAATTGGGCAAAACACTTAACAAATTTCTTGCTTAACAACAAAAATTTTCAACTCAATTGTGGTCGTAAGTCAAGGACTTCCTATATTTGACAGAAGGGAAGGATTTTGTAATATACAAAACAAATAAAGCTTTGCCAAACATTTCTTGGACAGCAGGTTTATTGCTAGACCTTCTATCCACTCTGACATAATTAGCATCATAAATCATTATGTGAGCAGAGTAGAGCTACAGTAGGTAGATAAGACATACTTGCAGCTTTAATTTCTTTACTTTTTGCCCTCTCTTTCTTCAAATCCATTATACATATATTATTATTTATTTATTTTATTTGGAGGTTCTTCTATGCCGCCCTACTCCCTAAGGACTCAGGGCGGCGGTATTAGTGGTATTATAAATAAAAATCCCTACATGCTGCATGCATTGTTTATAATAGGGGAAAGTTATAACTTATAATTATTGAATTGAGCCTATATGTGTTATCACAGTGCGTGGATATTTCCTTATGCCAGGCGTAAGCAACTTGTTTCGCCTTTTTAGCAAAAATAAAATTGACATAGATTATTAAGACCCATTGTTACCATAAACCTAAATTCTCCCTTCAAGATAAAAAATTCCACCAATGATATCATTGCATCTTTGGATACACCTCTTGTTGTTTGCCATTATTTTGCTGGTCATTTGTAAAAAAAAAATAGACCTCTATATGAGGGGAAGGTTTCTTGGCCATTAAGCCCACATAATGCACACAGTTTTCATTGAAAGCTGTGATGGAAAACTGTAGTTTACAGTCAGTTCCCCCCCCCCCAACAGCAACTACAGTATAATAATAGTATATTGCATTTATAGAGCTTCAGTCTATTTACAATGTGTGTACTTACACGTTCCATTCTTTTATTTCTTTGTCAATGTATGAAAAGATTATTAAAGGAAATGAAAAACATATGGAAAAAGGAATAGCAAAAGAATGTTATATTGCATGCCATTCAGCCAAATTTTAAACAAATCATTACAATTAATCATATGAAATAATATTCATTAGTACTTATACCGGTAGTTATACGAAAAAGGAATGTCATGTACATTTTGCATGCTATTTAAACTTAAAAAAATCTGGACAAGTAAAATCCATAATTAGCATGTAAAGATTTAGCTTGAATTTTTAATAAGAACATTAAAATATTTTAATTATAATTCAATAACATATAATTGAGTAACTTACACTGTTTAGGTTTTAGTACAAAAAACCATCTGAAAATGTAACGTATTATTTTTAGCATTCCTCAGGTGCACACAGTGTATTTGTGTAGATGTATAACTATCTAGTTTCTACTTGAACACATTTATAGGAAGGGAGTCCATTACCTTTCTGATAACTGGAAAAGTTATTATATCAAGAGATATTTAAAAGTAAGTTGAATGCTGTAAAGATGGGTTAATTAAAAAGTGTATGAGATAAAGAAAATAATACAATTAAGAATGAATAAATTATTAACATGGAGTTAATATGAAAGCGTGTTGAGGTGGTTTAAGAAAATGATAAGGATTCAGTTGAAAAACAAATATATGAATGAAGAAAGAGTGAGAAAGGAAAGACAATTGTAGTTTGGTACAGGTAATGAAATCCTGAAAAAGAGATTTTGAGAAAAGGTAGTATAGAAATCTATGTATGGATGAGATGGCAGCAAAAAAATGGTTCAAGCGTTTATGTAAACTGGATTTACAGTAATTAAAATTTCCTTTTGCTTACATCTTTAATTTCTTTTGCTTTCTATTTTTTACTTTCTATCTGCAATTTGCACAATGTTGCTTTCCATGAGTCAAAGTGGCATGACATGGCTATGTACGTATGTATTGTTAGGAAGTTTTTTTTCTAACATTCAGCTGAATGCTTTTCTATAACTTAAATTCATTATTCCATATTCTGCAGATTAGAATGAAAGAGGAAGATTTGACCATCTTATGTATACTACCTTTTCAGCTAATTGAAGAATGCTATCATATTTTCTTTTCTTCTTTCCCCTTAAGTGTAGAGCTGCCCAAATCTTTTAATCTCTTATAAGTCTTAGGTGTTGTCCTGGGATGTATATGTGGAACTAGAACTGAACTTTCCTATATAGTGGATCCAGAATAAGAGATAATGTTAAAGAAAAAGTTATGCAAAATGAAATGGTAGTAAAACATGCAATCCAGCCCATACTTAAGTAGCTAGTTTATTGGAATGCCATGAGGGTATTTTAGCAAATGCTTTATTGAAATCAAGTTATGTTATAGCTATAGCATTCCCATTATCCAATAAGGAAATTTTAGAATAAAAAAATGAAATGTTAACCTGGCAAGAATTGTTCTTGACTTAGGAGTCCATATCTGGATCGCAAAAGCCTGGACAACCACTAGATAAACATTTTTTTTCTATCCATTTACTGTACATAGTGGTTTTCCAGATGTTTGTAGCATATATGTCGTAGCCTTATTCTTGACAAATCCATGCTGATTTCTGATAATGATCACATAGTTTTCAAGATGTTTGGTATATTTATTAAACTCTCCATGAGGTAGTCTAGAGTCTTCCTGACTTTTGAGATTCTACTGTTTTCTCAATCCCTGAAATTTGCTTGCTCCTCTTTTTGAAGATAGAATAGTATCTGCCCTCTCCAGTCATTTGGTACTTCAAGATAATCTTAATGATATGTAAGGTTTTAACCTGACCATCACCAGAGTTGCATTCTAATGTCTTGGAATGGAGATTTGAATTCATTTAAAATAAATAGATATCCTCTGACTATGCTTCTGTCAATTTTGAACTTCAGTCCTATCCCTTCATCTTGCTTTTCAAGTTCCTTGGTAAAATATCTTCCTATTATTGTGGAAGATTGAGACAAAGTAAGCATCAAACAGCTCTGCTTTCTCTTTGTTATCTGTTATCTGTTAGCATCTTGCCATCTTCATGAGCAGCTGGTACTGTACTTTTATTCTTTTATTTTCTCTTTATTTTAAACATACCTGACGAATCCTTTCTTTATTCTTAACATTGTTGGCCAGTCTTGGCTCATTCTGAACTTTTATGACATTGTCTTTACTGTTCCTTTTAAGTATTTGCAATTGGGTTTTTAATTTCTCTTGTTTTTAGTAGTTACACTGTTCTACAAATTTACAATTTCTGTTAGTTTCAGAAATGAAAGGTGCCATTTCTTAATGAATTTCACATGCTGAATTCAAATATAATAATGAAATTTGTTAGTTGACTCTAGTTTTCATGCAACGGACATTTTACATTTTTCAACTACAGGTAATAGGCAAATAATGCGCCAAAACTTAATACATATATATAAACCCGAATATTTTTATTAAAATTAAGTGAATTATATTCGCAACAGTGAATACATGAAATAATCTATTGTATATGTTTATCAAGAAAAACTAAATTAGTAAACAAGTTTAAAATGTTCAAAATTTTAAATTTCTCATTAATCTTGCCTTCAGTTTGTGTCCTTTTTGCTTCTCTTGACTTTTCTTTTGTATTCAAGGAAAGGATTGTCTCTTACAATTGTCCAACAGTAGTCTGCAAGCATTGATGGGCTCCATTTACATTGATATCTTTTTTCCATAGCTGCAACGTCTTGATGGAAGCGCTCCCCATGCTCGTCACTCACTGTTCCACAATTTGATGGAAAGAAATTCAGATGAGGGTGTAGAAAATGAATTTTTAAGGACATGTTACAACCAAGATTTTTGTAGGCCTGGATGAGTTTTTCAACCACTTCCTTGTAGTTTGCTGCTTTATTGTTTCCAAGACAATTTGATGTCACTGACATGAATGCTATCCACGCAGTCTTTTCCTTGCCATGAAACAGAGAAAGAAACTCATCATAGTTAATAAGTTCACGGATCTGTACGAACATCACTTGCCAGGAGATACCACTGCTTTAGTCTTGAACCTAAAACCTCTTCGGAAGATCCAGATCTCTTATTAGGTCATTCAATTCTATTTGTGTTTTGAGGTGCGGTTCAGCGGATGTGGATGGCAGATAATCCAGGTCATGTAAGGCTGTTGGTTCATCACTACAAGCTTCCTGAGGTTCTTCCTCACTGGACTCAACTACGAAAGATTTAGGCGCTTTTGGAATCGGTAGTCCTTCTCCATGAGGTACTGGACGTATTGCTGATGGAATGTTTGGATACTGCACAAACAACTTTTTTTTCTTAGTAAGCCCTTTCTCAATTGGAGGCACCATACAAAAATAACAATTACTGACATGATCTGTTGGTTCTCTCCAAATCATTGGCACTGCGAAAGGCATAGAAGGCTTATTCCCATTCAACCATTGGACAAGTCTCGATCCACATGAATTACAGTATATGTGCGGCGCCAAGTTTTTGTCCTGGTCTCCTATTTTGCAACCGAAATACAAGTTGTAGGCTTTCTTAATCACAGTTGTGATCCTTCGTTTTTGGGGTGCAAAAGTAATTTCACCGCAAATATAGCAGAAATTATCTGCTTTATTTAAACAGGTTCGAGGCATAACTAAATTTACTAGCATAAAACAATGTTTAAAGATGCTGTCTAACTCGCCAAGCAACAGATACTGTGACTTTTATAGAATTTGGTGACATAATATTAGCTAATATTGCATCATCTTGGTACGCGTGGCGGTTTTCTATTGGTCACCAATACTGACTATGTAATCTATGGTGTAAGTTGCATCATGCATTTTATAAACCTTACTTCATTAGTTGGTTGCTTATATCATGGAAACTAGAGCCAATATACATTTTTAAATGTTATTTTTGCTTTTAGCACCCCAAAATTATGTAAAAACAGCTGTTTTCATGCTCGCAACTTTTTATCTGTAGAACAGTGTTATCAGTGTCCTTAAGCACTTCTACTCTCTAGTTTCTTCTCATGGATTGTACTAGCATTGTTCTGCATTTATTAAATCAAGCAATCCTGCCCTTCCTCCCTCTTCTCTCTCTCTCTCTCTCTCTCTCTCTCTCTCTCTCTCTCTCTCTCTCTCTCTCTCTCTCATAGTTGAAGATTCATGTTCAGTGATGTTCAGCTTTAATGTAAGTCATGTCCTTTTTACGTGCAATTTTTAATTGGACTGAATGTGGAAACAAAATAATATAAATATCATCATATTCAGTGAAAAATATGATAGTGTTAGAAAGGCATAAATTCTATTTTTAAACCAGATTTGATATACATTATTCACCGGATCAGCATTTTCTCTTCTAAATGGATAAACATAGTGTTCATGGGTGGGCAAAAAATCAGAGTGGGGGGAACTTTTGACTTCCTGCAGGCTTCCCCATTTACTTTACCTCTGGGAAGCTGGCAGGGAGCATCAGAAACTACATGACTGGATACTAAAATATAACCTAACTTGTTTTTGTTTGTTGTTTTAACCATTTAGTCATGTCCGATTCTTGGTGACTTTATAGGCAAGTGCTATACAGACAAGAAGAAAAGATTCTTCATCTGTGACTTCTATTATAGAATATGGTTCAGAAAAAAAGTGGCCTAATGTTTTAGTATTTGAAATTCTGGGTTATGATCATAGTAGCACAGATGGATACTTCCATTTTGATAGCGTGTATTGTTTGCCAGCCATCTCAATCTGGAAAAAAATAAAATATTAAATGACTATCAATATTTTCGGTGTCTTTTACTAATGTGCTGGGTTGTGTTTTTCAAATAACAGATTTGGAACAATTAAAATGCTAGAATTGTGTTCTTCAGCTTTTCTGAACATATTTTTCTTCAGCTGGGTTGAAATGATAACTACAGATGGTCAATAATATGTGCCTGAGCAATTATCTGTCTTTTTGATTAAAGATCAGACATGATTCTCCACTTAAACACTTGTCTAATATTGCTTTCTATAACAAAATTGTATTTGATTTTTCCAAACTCCCTTTTTATGCAGCTCAGTTATTTTATTATTTTTTCTTTATTGGTTAACATTTATGAATTGTCTAGCTCTAGAGATCCTGGGCAGGGAAAATAAAACTCATAAATACAGTATTGTATAAGGACAAAAAAGTCTGGATAGTGGATGTGCAATACATGGAGATAGTACAATAGAAGAAAGAGAATTGGAGAAAACCATAAAATTCAAATACCTGCAAATAGAAGTTGAAGGACTATGGTAAAAAGAAGCAAAAATGTTATCAATAGTAATAGATGCCTTGGATGCAATCCCAAAACCATCTGGGGCAGCACTTGAACACCATTGGCATTGACAAAATCACTGTCAGTCAATTGCAAAAGGCAGCTTTAATGTACGTGGAACAGCTTACATCCTGCAATGATACCTCTAATACCATCAAACAACATCTACCTGAGATGTTTTTTCCCTCCTCTTCCTCCATCACCTGATAAAGTATTCCTGCTTCCTTCTCTTCCCCTCCCCCCTTTCTATCTTGTTTGGCTGCATTTTCTCCCTGTCATAAATCCCACCCACCCACGTCTTATTTTCTACCCACTCATCCCATTCTACCCATTTTGCTGCCTGTTCACTTTGTTGCTACTTTTTCTATCCTCAGTCTTACCTCCTGATCCAGGATATATCCCTCCTCCTTCTACCTACTCCTTAAATCCATTCTTTTTTCCATCTCAGGACCTGATTTTGTCCTGCTGGTCTTCCCAATGTAGGATACTACTTTGTCCAACACAGGATCTAGCTCAATTCTTCCAGATTTATTTCACCGATTATTTTTGTTGTTCTTGTTCCCATGTTGTTTTCATTACTTCAGTACCATGGGTAGAAAAGAAATACACTTCAGGAGTATAGTGTACTATCTCTGTGTGAGGGTAAATATGATTCATTTGATCACAGAGTTCACTGGTGATGGGCCAGTTACTGTTTCTCAGCCCAGCCTGTGCAGTGGGGTTTTTTTGGGGGGTAGGGGAGAAATGAACCTTAGAGGTGACTGTCATGTAACCATCTTGAGCTCTCAGAAGAAATTTTGGATATAAATGCATAAATCAATAAATACATTTTCTGTGACCCATTCAGGAAAATAAATATCTCTCCAAAGTGTCCTTTTTAAAAGAGAGGTCTACTATGATATATGAAAATTGTTGCCTTTTCTTGTTCTCTCTCCCATTCTTCTCTTTTTTTAGGGAGGCAGGAATGAAAAACAGACATAAATTTTGTTGTTCTGAAGGATAAAGATTAGAGGTAGCTGGGTAACTTTGGAAGTTATACAAATTTTCTTCTTATTTAATTATTCATTATTAGGTAAATAATGAAATATCTAAGATTTTTCCACATCCAACAGTAGCAAAAATAGGTCCAAATTCAAACAACATTGTAGAAGAACAGTCTCCTTAACTCTCTTAAATGTTCATATTGATGCTTTAATAAGAAATAATTGTATATGTATAAAATGTACATATCACAATAATTTTCTAGGACTTAGGTGCTAATTTATTATTAAAAATATCTCTGTCCCATTTTAAGATGTGTCATCTTCCTGAACTGTGATCTATTTCTTTCTTCCCTTTAATTCATTTGTGTCAAGAACCAAATAGCCTTTTGGGGTTACAGCTGGTGACCTGTGTTACATATGTGTTCTGTGGCATTTCAACCTACTTCTTATAACAGTGAAAAAACTACAGAAAATTAATATGCCTCCCAGGCTTCACTGGAATGGGAATAAAACCAAGATGGTAAAAGGAAGAAATAGAGGTAGCAAAATGACTTCATCCACTATCATTATCAGTTTCTTGCATTATCTCTGTGGGAGTGAGACTCTCTTAAAAAGGCTCTCCAGCCATGTATTAATTTTTTAATGATTTCTACTGTTTATATTCATTTATTATTAACATATGGAGAAATTGTCATGTAATAGATGGCAGCATTTGGAGTAACGTTTAATAGAGCAGTTTCTCATAATTCATTCAAGTTTGTATTTGTTTGCAAAGGCTCTGCCTATGAAATGAGACCATGACAACTGATGAGGCTACAAAGAAGGAAGGCGAGGTCCAAGCAGCAACTCTTGCTGAACAAGGTGAAGATATAACACCAAATAAAGATCGAGGAGTTCTGAAGGTGAGATTGTAGGAGAAATTAATGTTCTTTCCCAAGCACAATAGTTTGGAAACATCCCAATTCAAATGGCAGCACACTTTCCCTATCCCATCTCCATTATAATAATGCAGTGCTTGTCTGTAGTAAGTTTAACACAAGCAAAAAAAGTGGGATAAATACAAGATATTGTATAACACATTTATACCATTTTGAGTGTTTCCAGAGGAATTAAAAACTAGCTCCTGAAAAATATGTATTTCAGTAACTTTACAGTTCAAATTTAATCTTGTGATAAATGTGAAAAGGGGGATTTAGCTAGATGTAGAAGCCACAATGACATAGAGGACTGCATATGACTTTTTAGTATTTTGTGGTCAAACTACCTGGGCTTTTTAGATCATTAACTGATATTGTAGTTGAATACAGTGTAAAATAAAAGAACCAGTTTGGATACTACAGCAAAATTTGCAGTTTCTTAATAAATAGCATTTTGTAGCATTCTCTACAATGAATGAAACAAATATAAAACCCCCCATATATTTGAGAGATTCAAGTTTATAATAAATTCTTTACATTTTTATAGTTACTTGTAATGTGTGCTGATGTATTGTCCACCAAGTTTTTGTTTATCATTAAGTTCTTATTATGGATCATGATTGGCCAGGAATTGGACACTCCTTGGAGTAATTTTTGTGTTGTGTGTATCAATCCTAAACTTTAGAATTACACAATTAAGAACCAATTGAGTCATTATAAATGAGCAAATTGGAAGTCAAAGAATTTTCTGGGATGTGGTCTGTATGCACTTATATTTTGACTATAGTTTTTCATCTATTATTGTTTTTCATCTATCTTTTGTGATGAATCGATGCAAATTATGAAATTATAAATCCATGCATTTGAATAATATGGAAGAAAGTTTAGAACTGATCAATTGCTAAACACCTCTTAACTTACCTGTTTTAGAATAGAATAGAATAGAATAGAATAGAATAGAATAGAATAGAATAGAATAGAATAGAATAGAATAGAATAGAATAGAATAGAATAGAATAGAATAGAATAGAATTGAATTGAATTGAATAGAATTGAATTTTTTATTGGCCAAGTGTGATTGGACATACAAGGAATTTGTCTTGGTGCATATGCTCTCAGTGTACATAAAAGAAAAGATACGTTAGTCAAGAATCATAAAGTACAACACTTAATGATAGTCCGGGTACAAATAAGCAATCAAATCATATTAGGAACCAGTCAATGTAAATCATAAGAATACAAGCAACAAAGTTACAGTCATACAGTCATTAGTGGGAGGAGATGGGTGATGGGAACGATGAGAAGATTAATAGTGCAGACTTAGTAAATAGTTTGACAGTGTTGAGGGAATTATTTGTTTAGCAGAGTGATGGCGTTCGAGAAAAAACTGTTCTTGTGTCTAGTTGTTCTGGTGTGCAGTGCTCTATAGCGTCGTTTTGAGGGTAGGAGTTGAAGCAGTTTGTGTCCAGGATGTGAGGGGTCTGTAAATATTTTCACGGCCCTCTTTTTGACTCCTGCAGTATACAGGTCCTCAATGGAAGGCAGGTTGGTAGCAATTGTTTTTTCTGCAGTTCTAATTATCCTCTGAAGTCTGTGTCTGTCTTGTTGGGTTGCAGAACCAAACCAGACAGTTATAGAGGTGCAGATGATAGATTCAATAATTCTTCTGTAGAACTGTATCAGCTGCTCCTTGGGCAGTTTGAGCTTTCTGAGTTGGAGCAGGAAGAACATTCTTTGTTGTGCTTTTTTGGTGACGTTTTTGATGTTAGGTGTCCATTTTAGATCTTGCGATATGGTAGAACCTAGAAATTTGAAGGTCTCTACTGTTGATACTGTGTTGTCTAGTATTGTAAGAGGTGGAAGTATGGGAGGGTTTCTCCTAAAGTCTACCACCATTTCTACAGTTCCAGATTGTTCCAGTCACACCACAAGGTTAGTTGTTCAACCTCCCATCTGTATGCAGATTCATCATTGTCTCAAATGAGTCTGATCACTGTTGTGTCATCTGCGAACTTCAGTAGTTTAACAGATGGATCGTTAGAGATGCAGTCATTGGTATACAGAGAGAAGTGGAGAGAGCACACAGCCTTGAGGGGCCCCTGTGCTGATTGTACAGGTATCTGATGTGATTCTGCTTAGCTTCACCTGCTGCTTCCTGTTTGTTAGGAAGCTTATGATCCACTTACAATTGTGTTCAGGTACCGTTAGCTGGTTTAGCTTAGTTAGAAGAGCATCTGGAATGATGTTATTGAATGCTGAACTAAAGTCTACAAAGAGGACCCTTGTGTAGGTCTTTGGAGATTCAAGATGTTGTAGGATATAGTGCAGAGCCATATTAACAGCATCATCTGTTGATCTGTTTGCTCAGTATGCAAATTGCAGGGGGTCTAAAAGCGGATCCATGATGGTTTTCAAGTGGGACAGCACTAGCCTTTCAAAGGTTTTCATAACTACAGATGTTAGAGCAACTGGTCTGCAGTCGTTCAGTTCCTTGATGGTGGGCTTCTTTGGCACTGGGATGATAGTAGAGCGTTTGAAGCAAGAAGGAACATAGCACATCTCTAGCAATTTATTGAAGATTCGGGTGAAGATGGGGCCAATTGGTTAGCACAGACTTTTAAGCAAGGAGTTATCTTGTCTGGGCCTGGAGATTTTCCTGACTTTTGTCTGTGAAATAGGTCTTGCACTTCCTTTTCTGTGATCACTAGGGGTTGTGAACCCAATGGTATGGGGGTCAGCTGTAGGAGGCTTGGCTGTTGTTGGTG
Source organism: Diadophis punctatus similis (assembly GCA_023053685.1). Taxonomy (NCBI): domain Eukaryota; kingdom Metazoa; phylum Chordata; class Lepidosauria; order Squamata; family Dipsadidae; genus Diadophis; species Diadophis punctatus. The sequence continues at coordinate 45,174,241 of JALIGW010000003.1, forward strand.
TGTCTGAGATGGGGGTTGTGGAGATAGGTGGCTGTAGTTTCCTTTCAAACCTGCAGTAAAACGCGTTCAGGTCATCTGCCAGTTGTTGATTTCCTTCAGCCTGGGAAGGTGGTTTGCCATAACCGGTGATATTTTCAAGAGTTTTCCACATGTTTGCTGGTTCATTTGTTGAGAACTGATTCTTTAGCTTTTCAGAGTAGCTTCTTTTTGCTGCTCTGATCTCCCTTGTTAATACATTTCTGGCCTGATTGTACAGCATTTTATCACCTTTTCTATAGGCTTTCTCTTGGGAACGACGTAGCTGCTGAAGTTTAGCTGTGAACCAAGGTTTTTTGTTGCTATATATTTGCAAGTTCCTGGTCGGTACACATAGGTCTTCACAGAAGCTGACATATGATATTACAGTATCTGTGAGTTCATCCAGGTCTGCAGAGATATCTTCAAAAACATTCCAATCAGTGCAGTCAAAGCAAGCCTGTAGCTTTAACTTTGCCTCCTCAGTCCAAGTCTTCACTGATTTAATTGTTGGTTTTGTGGTTTTAAGTCTTTGCCTGTAAGCAGGTACAAGGTGAATCATGCAATGATCAGAGTGTCCCACAGCTGCTTGTGGTAAAGACCGATAAGCAACTTTTAGTGTTGTGTAGCAATGGTTTAAACTCTAAAGTATTCTTGCTTCTAGTGGGACAATTGACATGCTGAAAGTATTTTGGTAGCTCTTTCCTTGTTTAAATCTCCCAAAATATTGGCCTGTGAATTGGGGTATTTGGCTTCATCCTCCATAATTTGGTCAGCTAGAGTTCTTAATGCCTTGTTTACACAGGCTTGTGGCGGGACATACACAGCAATTACTAGAAATGATGAGAACTCCCGTGGAGAGTAAAATGGTTTACAGTTGATAAGTAAAGACTCCTAAGTTTTCATCACAGAATTTATATATTATGGTTATATCCTGAGACCAGCTGTTGTTGATATATAAGCATAAGTCTCCTCCCTTCTTTTTACCAGATGTTGTGCAATTCTGTTTGATCGTTGAATCTGAAAACCTGGGATATACAGGCTGCTATCATCAATTGATTCATTTAACCAGGTTTCAGAGAAGCATAATGCTGCTGAGTTGTAAAAATCAGAATTGTATCTGTTTAAAAGGAGTATTTCATCCATCTTATTAGCAAGTGAACGTAGATTGGTTAGGAAGATAGATGGCAGGTGTTTTTTATTTCTCCTATTCTTTATCCTGTTTAAAATTCCTGCCCTTTTACCTCTCCGTCTTTGTTTCCTCTGTTTGGGTTTTTTTTTTGGTAATCCATAACTTCGGGGAAATTGCTTCTTGCTGTGTTAGAATCTCCTCCGCGTTTGTAAAGAAGGGGTGTGTGTGTGAGATCACAGAGAGCTGCTCCTTAAAGAGTCATTCCTTAATTTTAGCAGATGGTCTCTTGAGTATGAAGTCCGTAGTGAGTCACAGAGAATAATAAAAAGTAAAGAAACCATTAGAGAGCATTTCACCGAGGCAGCCTTTGGCGGCACCATCTTGGATTAACTGTTTTCATATCCTAATTCTAGATTGTGAAGAGACCAGGAAATAAGGATGAATCTCCTATGATTGGAGACAAAGTTTATGTCCATTACAAAGGAAAGCTGGCCAATGGAAAAAAATTCGATTCCAGCCGTGACAGGAATGAACCATTTATCTTCAGCCTGGGCAAAGGTAAAGAGTGGAAAAGGTGGAGAAAGGTAAAGAGAGCTTTAGGCATATGAACGGGTTTTTTTTCCCCCAACAAAATTACAATATATTTGTATATAATCCTGTTTTCAGAAAGACTATAAGAGCAAACAGAGAAAACTCTTAAGAATTAGCAAGTATATGGATCTGTCACTACTGGGCAAATCAGACACTCTGTATTTTTTTTCTTCATAATATTGCTATGAAATGCTGACCTTAACTTGCAATGGTATTTTTGACTGCATTGAAGATGCAAACATTACAAAATGGTTTAACTCTTACAGTTTCCCATCACAATCTGGAAGACTTGAAAATTATATTTCTGTCATAAGATTAGGGGCCTTTTAGAGGAAAAACATTTTGTATGTACATTTATAATGTTCAACTTCTTATTTTCTTGAATGAAGTTATTATACTAATTTGCTCTAATAGTTCAGATTTGTAGGGTAGATTTGCCTTTAGTAGTTCTTGTGGAAATGGGATATATTGCTGCACCATCACTTCTATAATTCAGAAAGTATGTTGCCATATTTAATTGAAAAATATGTTTTTGAATGTTTTTGTGCAAGCGTGACTAGCTGTGTATCATTCTTGCAAAACATATATGCTCACTCCCTTCTTTTTCCAGGCAGGGACTAAATTTCAAGTTTACCATCAAAGCTAACTCAAAACTTGCTTTGTTTGTAAACATTAAGAATTATCAGATGGTGAAATCTTCATCCACCCATTGTGCAGTGGCCAGCTTCTTGTAGGTTTATAAATAATTTTAAAGCAAGCCTGGAGTTTTCAGATGTGAATAAAATTTACATGATTAGTGGCCTCATGTGATGTATCTGTTACTGATTATGGGTGGAGAATCAAATGCCTGACTTTTCTTCTTGACATGCTAGTTTTGTATATGCTTTTTTGTTTTGCCTTTCCCATCAGTTAAAATCTGAAATAGTTTAATAAACAAACATACATTACATGAAACTGGATTTTAACTGTGGAAAAATACTTTGGCTGGTGACAATACTATATCTTTTTGATTTTGTTTTTTTAAAAAGGCAAATCTTACCATTCTGACAGAGTAAGATTCTCTCTCACCTGAGGAATTTTGGCATAGCTGCCAAGCAGCATGATTGCAGAACTGTGAAGGAAGAGAAGTTCATTGTTCAATCTATGTATAAAGCTGCTTTACAATGATTTTTGTCAAATGTCCCTCTAAGCCAGGGGTGGCCAAACTATGGTTCTTTGAGGACCTGTGGACTTCAACTCCCAGAATTCCTGAGCCAGCCATGCATGCATGCATGGCTGGCTCAGGAATTCTGGGAGTTGAAGTCCACAGGTCCTCAAAGAACCATAGTTTGGCCACCCCTGCTCTAAGCATTGGAGCACATTTAGCTGTCATCTGAATAAATAAAATCAGCTGCCTAAAGTCTTTCTCAGGATTTGTTTTCACCTGTAGTACTTCTAGAGGTTTTCATTAGACCTACTGTTAATGTACCTAACTGAAAATGTGTTCAACAATGGAAAGAAATGAACATTTTAAAGAAGTATGTTCAAATATTTGTTAAATTTTAAGAGTAAAACAGCAGGTTTTAAAAGAATGGATGGGATGTTTATCAGCTACAATGGTTTCCACTATCAGAATGGAAAGAGACAATTTTTTTCAGCCTGTCATTCATTCATCAACAAAACCTGCTCTGGAGCACATGTACACATTTCTTCCTTAGAAAGTGGATGGATTACCATTCTCCAGTGGTGGAATTCCATTGAGCCATGAAACTATACTTAAATTTTACACTATAAGATTGGCAGTTTTTACATAAGTTTAGTTTTGTATTTTAAATCATTTAATCATCCTGGTATAGTAAAATCATATTTTCCTATATTTGGATGAAGTAGGGTAGTGATTTCATAAGCAAAGGTCATATATATGGGATAAGGGAATGATCTTGAGGGATAGTAGGAAGAGCCAAATCAGTGGCCAGATAAAATAAGCCTGACTCCAGGGTAGATTTGTAGCCTGAGAAAATGATTCAGACAAGACTCCCTAGTTCTGACAAATGGGGGGTGGGGGGGCTCATTCAGACTGGCAAGATTCTGTTACTATATCCTTATAATGAAAGTTTTATTGGCCTACATACCTTTGGTTTTGTAATCTGGTCTACCTTGAAGTGTCACATGCTTAAAGGAAAGATGAACATGTGAGATTATCTGCACTTCTTGGTTGGCCCAGTTAGAATAGAGATTACCCACCCCTTGGTAAGGGCAAAAACAGATCGCATTGTTTTCAGCCATTTTAGGCTCCTAGGAAGGTGACCTTACCTGACTTCCTCTGCTTTCCATAAAAAGTAATTGTTTTTCTCCCCTGCAATAAGCCTAACAGTCTATTCTTTTTGCTGTGCTTCACTTTGACTTACACAAATGCCTCTTTTGCAATTGGCTGTTCTTTATTCTGATGGGCATCATGCCCTCCTCCACCCCCACCCTCTGCCTTTGCCTGCCATTTTGTACTGGGATGCCTGCCAAGAAATGCCTTTTCTTCAGGTTCAGTAGTAGAACATTGAAATGTTGGCTGTGCCTTTAAAAAAAAACAAACAAATACTATTGTTTGAACAGGTTTAGCAGAGGACCAGTGAAATGCCAAGTTTGTTTTTGTTTTTTCTTTTAACTAGGCAGAATTGACAAGAATTCTGCCAAGTATCCTTTTCTAGCCTAAGTAATAGAGAGAAGTGTAAAACTGGGACAGGCGGGTTTCACCTGTCCTCAAAAGCCATGCCCAGAGAAGGAAAAGTAATGACCACTTGCTTTCATGGCATGGGTGAGAACAGAAAGAAGGAGGGAATACCTAATCAGAGATCACATTGACCATAGTCTGGATAGAATATGTGTAGTGAGGGCAGAATAGAATACGTGGATGTCACTATGACCAAGTGCAGGAAGGAGTTGAAACCCTGAAAAACATTTCCTAAGTTGTCTTCCTTTCCAGCCACTTCATACATGGAAGACAAGCAGCTGCAGGCTTCAGTGGAGAAAAGCTTCTGCAGATCATGCTAAGCTCCAGTATAGTGTAAAGTCTGAATTGGATGATTATGCAGAACTTCCTTGTTGAAATGAGTGCCACTCAGGGGCGGGTTCCTAAATTTTTTACTACCACTCTGTGGGCGTGGCTTAATTTTGTGGGCACTGCTTAATTTTGTGGGTGTGGCTTGATGGTCATGTGACCGGGTGGGCGTGGCTTCATGGTCATGTGATGGTGGGCGTGGCTTCATGGTCATGTGACTGGCCGGGCATGTCTTCATGGTCATGTGACTGGGCGGGTGTGGCTAAGTGGTCACGATCCTAGTTCCCCCTACAAGGATTCCTGCATCTGGACCTTTTACAATCCCCCAAAGGATTAAAAGAAACCAGATTCCATACAGCTCTGAACCCTTAAGGCAAACCAAATACAAGTAGTCCTCGCTTAATGGCTTAGCAATTGCTTAGCAATTGTTCAAATTTATGACTGACCTCCTCAGAGCTACTTGACCTGTTTTTTGAGTTTTGACAGCCTTATGCATGCACACATGTACACACACACGCACACATACACATTTATGACCAGTTACAACATCCCACAGTCATGTGACTGAGGTTTTCTATGTTTTTTGCCAATTCCCAACAATTTCTTCTGGTTTCCGGTTAAAAATGCCCATAGGGGAAAATGGACTCATTTAACAATCAGTGTTTGCTTAATGACCACAAGGTTCACTTAACAACCATGGTGTTTGCCTAACCCAGGGGTCTGCAGCCTTAAACACTTAAAGAGCCATTTTTCTATTTTCTTTTAAACAGGTATCTCTCTCTCTGTCTTTCTCTTTCTTTCTCCCTATCTATCTCTCTTTCTCTTTATCTCTCATCTCCTGTCACTCATCTCTTTTATCTTTTTCTTTCTCCCCCTCTTTCTTTCTCATCTCTCTCCCTCTCTCATCTCTTTCTCATGTTTCTCTCTTTCCTGTCTCTCATTCTCTCCCTCCATCATTTTCTCATTTCTTTCTCGTTTCCTCCTCTTTCCTCTCTCTCATCTCTTTCACGCGTGAGTCCAGTCCCTTAATCATCTTTGTTGCTCTTCTCTGCACTCTTTCCAGAGTCTCAACATCCTTTTTACATAGACTAACAGTGTTTTCAAGCTTCATACTTTTATAGCATTTGGCTCCTAAAATTCTCCAGCCAGCATGCTGGCTGGGAAATTCTGGGAGTTGAAGTCCATACATCTTAAAATTGCCAAGGTTGAAAAACACTGGATAACAATTAAATCTATTTCAAGGACATTTATATTAAATTAACTTAGGCATAGTGCAGGAATTTAAAATGTACAATTTGCTGCAATGGTTCACCCCTTTAAAAAAATTGCATTTGGCACAAAATGCTGCTCCAATAGCTGCATGCTTTGCAGTCAACTATATCTCTTATTCTAGAGAATGAAACCATAAAAATATCTGAATTCTGAATTCTAATATCTGAATTAGTCCTGATAATTCATGGCAGCAACATGTGTTCAAATCATTGATTGTTTAGTTAAAAGAATTGTGTTTTGACCACAAGAGGATTTGGGTTCATATGTTTTAGCCTCCAGTCCAGTCCCCTAATCCAGGAAAGTTGGCTGAGGAATTCTAGGAGTTGAAGTCCACAAGTCTTAAAGTTGCTAAGGTTGGAGACCCCTGCAATCACCTTAAACATTCAAAAAGCCATTTGGAACTATTTTCCACAGAAGTTGAACCCCCTTAACAGCCTTACTCCTTCCTCCCTCCCTCCTTATTTTACCTACCTTCCTTCCTTCCTTCCTCCCCCCTCTCTCAGAAGCCTTACTCCTTCCTCCCTCCCTCATTTTACCTTCCTCCCTTCCTTCCTCCCCCCTCTCTCAGAAGCCTTACTCCTTCCTCCCTCCCTATTTTACCTTCCTTCCTTCCTCCCTCCCTCTCTCAGAAGCCTTACTCCTTCCTTCCTCCCTCCTTATTTTACCTTCCTTCCTTCCTTCCTTCCTTCCTCCCCCCCCTCTCATTATTTAATACCTCTCTCTCACACACACACAGAGTCTGATTGCAGGCAAGCTCCGTTGTTTAAAAGAGCTCCCTCATTCCCCCCTCCCCCCCTCGCTTCCTTTTGCTTTCAGCTTTCCTTTGCTATCTCCGTTTATATTTGCCTCCCTTTGCAAGGGAAATAGTGCCTAGCTGTAAATTAGAGAAAGGCATTTTCTGGGGCTGAAAAGTTGAGGGGACCCAAGCAGAGTGGATTCTAACTTACCTCTCTGTTGGCTGCATTCCTCAAGATGGCGACCGCATGCCCAGAGCCAGAAGCTCGGCTTCTGCACATGCTCAGAAGAAAATTTAAAAATAAAATAAAATAAAATAAAATAAATTCAAAAAAATAAAAAAAATAAAAGAAAGCCAAAAACAAGATAGCGACTGCATGCACAGGGCCGGAAGCTCGACTTCTGCACATGCTCAGAAGAAAATAAAAAAAAAAATCAAAAAAATAAATAAAAAAAAGATGGCGGTGCCCAGGGACCTGTAACTGCCCATGACGTCACCAGCCAGTTGCTACCGGTGCGATAGAGTGGGCCGCACCGGTAGGAACCCACTACTGGTGCCACTTCAGTAAAGCACTTGCCAGTTTATTTAAACTGTCAGATAAAAAAGTCACTGAGACATACATTTTAAAGCTTAGTACAGTGTCCTATTTTGTCATTTGACCATGACGTTGTATATTTCTAGATGATTCAAGAAAAGCTTACTGAACAAAATTATTAAGTTGAAATTTTCTTTGTTAGGTCAGGTTATCAAAGCATGGGATATTGGGGTCGCCACCATGAAAAGAGGAGAGATCTGCCACTTGCTATGTAGGCCAGAATATGCATATGGCTCTGCTGGTAGTGTCCCAAAGATCCCCTCAAATGCAACCCTCTTTTTTGAGGTAAGTTTATGAAACATTTATTTATTTTTATTTATTACAGGTATTCAAATTCCATGGTTCTAAAGGAACTACAATAAAATATAAATGTATAAAAACTATGTAAATTATGGTTTTTATATCATTAATACATCTATTTACTAAAATAGTTAATATGGGAGCTGTGAATGATAAAACCAATAATAATCACATTTGTATTTCTTATTCTGGGAAAGTGTACTTGCAGAAGGTAATCATAAATATTTTTTTTAATGTAAAAGTCTGTAGGCAATCCAGTTTTACACATAAGATGAGGCATGAAAAGGGGGAAGCAATGTTTAATCAATTTTGCAAGTGAGAGAAGATTGGGTGGGGTAGCTAATACCCTGGAAGAAATAAATAAAAATAAAAATAAACTTGAAAAGTGGGATAAGTTGATTGAAAATAACAGTATTAAATATGAGAGACATGCAAAATACTTAAGGAAACAAAAATCAAGTGCAGAGATATAGAATGCCAAATGCTTGCCTTGATAACAGTACTTGCAAAAATGAACTTGGCACAGTAGCTGATTGCAGATTGAATATGAGCCAGTAGTGTGATGTGGCTGCAAGGAAGGCAAATGAATTTTTAGGTTGCATAAACAGAAGTATAATTTCTGACATAAAATGAGTACTTTAAAAAATGGAGAAACAGAAAACTGATTTTTTCATTCAGTGGATAAAACAGTAATTTAAACCAGTTATTCGTGCTAGGTAGCTTTAAATCTACAGAACTTTTGGTAAAATTTCCATACAATTACTACTTTCTGCAAAGCATAATCCTATAACTAAAGATATAACAAATTACCTTTCCATCCATATACCGTATTTTTCGGAGAATAAGACGCACCTTTCCCCCCCCCTAAAAGAGGCTGAAAATTTGGGTGCGTCTTATACTCCGAATGTAGCTTTTTAAGCTTTTTTTTTCCCCAGCCCTAACAAGGTGCTAACTATCTTCCTAACTTGCAGGATTTTTTCATTGCTACTTCCTCCAAAAAAGTTTTTCCCAGCCCTAAGTCTTTGCAGGCTTGTTTTCATTGCTATTCCCTCAGAAAAAGGTTTTTTCAGCCCTAACAAGGTGCTAACAATCTTCCCAGTTTGCAGGATTTTTTCATTGCTACTTCCTCCGAAGAAGTTTTTTTCAGCCCTAAGTCTTTGCAGGCTTGTTTTCATTACTATTCCCTCTGCAAAAAAGGTTTTTTTCACCCCTAACCAGGGGATAAAATAATGTGCTGAAGCTGACCAGACTAAACACGCTAGCCAGATGAATACCTGGTAGGTAGATTTTTTCCCCTATTTTCCTCCCCCAAAACTAAGGTGAATACCTGGTAGGTAGATTTTTCCCCTATTTTCCTCCCCCAAAACTCCGGTGCGTCTTATACTCTGAAAAATACGGTAAATCTTGTAAATATTTCTAACAAGTGAATAAAAATCTGATCTATTGTTATCTTTCAAACTTTTGCAGCATAAAAAAACACTAGCCACAAAATTATTTGCACTCCACAAAACGTTTCCAAAATTGTTGAAAGGGTTGCCAATAAAAATATGTTTTATTCACAGGAACAAACATTATGAGTTTCTTATCTTGCATTAGTCTTGTGATCTTTTTATTTAACTATAAAATTTCTGTTAATGTCCTATAAAAACTATGAGACAAATTTACAGTAGTGGGAAGTTTAATTGAGTGACCTAAATTATATCCCCAACTACTCTGTGTTAGAATTGTGAACTGCTTAGCTATCTGATACAGTCTGGCAATGGCAATGCTTCAAATATCATGTTGCAGGCAGAGGTGAAATTCAAAATTTTTCCCTACCGGTTCTGTGGGCGTGGCTTGGTGGGCATGGCAGGGGAAGGATACTGCAAAATCCCCATTCCCTCCCCACTCCTGGGGGAAGGATATTGCAAAATCTCCATTCCCACCCCACTCGAGGGCCAGCCAGAGGTGGTATTTGCCAGTTCTCCAAACTACTCAAAATTTCTGCTACTGGTTCTCCAGAACCTGTCACAACCTGCTGAATCTCACCCCTAGTTGCAGGGGTAAAATTGTATCAGGCTTGAAAAGGATCATGCTCTTATTTATTTATTTATTTATTTATTTATTTATTTATTTATTTATTTATTTATTATTTATTTATTTATTTATTATTTATTTATTTATTTATTTATTTATTTATTTATTTATTTATTTATTTATTTATTTATTTATTTATTTATTTATTTATTTATTTAAATAGATTTGTATGCCGCCCAACTCCCAGGGGACTCTGGGCGGCTAACAACATGTCAAATCCATTATTGAAATATAAAATCACATAGTTAAAAATTATAAAAGTTAAAAAAACAACCAACATTCATGACCAGGGGGAAGACCCAAATATAATCTGATTGGTCTCACTTTTTCCCCGCCTGCCGGAAGAGCCAGGTTTTTATTGCTTTACGGAAGGCCAGCAGGGTGGGGATAGTCCTGATCTCTGGAGGGAGTTGGTTCCAAAGGGAGGGAGCTCCCACAGAGAAGGCTCTCCCCCTCGGCCCCGCCAACCGGCATTGCTTGGTCGATGGGACCTGGAGGAGACCAACTCTATGGGACCTAACCGGTCGTAGGGAGGTATGCGGCAGGATGCGATCCCGAAGGTAGCTTGGCCCTGAGCCATGTAGGGCTTTAAAGGTCAAAACCAACACCTTAAATTGGGTCCGGAGACTAATGGGCAGCCAATGCAGCTGGCGGAGGATAGGTGTTACGTGGGTGTATCTAGGCACACCCACCACAGCTCGCGCAGCTGCATTTTGCACCAATTGCAGTCCCCGGATACTCTTCAAGGGTAGCCCCATGTAGAGCGCGTTGCAGTAATCCAGCCGGGAGGTGATAAGGGCGTGAGTGACTGTGAGTAGAGCCTCCCTCTCCAAGTAGGTTCGCAATTGGTGCACCAGGCGAACCTGTGCAACGGTCCCCCTAGCCACAGCTGAAAGATGTTGCTCCAATTTTAGCTGTGGATCTAGGAGGACACCCAAATTGCGAACCCGTTCTGAGGGAGTTAATTTCTCCCCCCCCCCCAGAACCAAGGAGGGACAGTTGACAAAATCCTTGGGAGGCAATATCCATAGCCACTTGGTCTTGTCAGGGTTGAGTTTTAGCCGGTTCATCCCCATCCAGACCCTAACATCGTCCAGGCAGCGGCCCATTATGTCCACAGCTTCCCTGAATTGAGACACACTAAATAACATATATGTTGCAAACATTATCATTTAAATGCTAGATTGCCTAAATGTTTAGGCAATCAGGGACTCCAAGCCATAATCAGACTGAGAAAGGATGTGGAGGCCTATGCCTGAAGCTGCATTTACAGAGCCTGAGAAATGCACTGATTTTGCTCAGAACCCTGGGAAAGGCTTTGTGAATAAAGAATCAGTGAAATATGTGCAAATTTAAAAAAAAGTGAAATCAACAGTTTGATTTTCTCAGCAACAATATGGAAGTGATTTTCAATTGCTTTTAATGTGTTTTTTTAAACTTAAATACTACACTATAGCCTTGAATTTTTGGGGGGTAACTCCTCTAATATTTTAAGATCAGTCAGGTTTGACTAAGTGCTGATATTTAGCTGTACTTAACACACACACAAAAAAGAAAAATCATCCTAAATTTGGGGAAAAAATGTTTCTAGATGAGAGTGACTTAACTTTGACACATCATTGGCTCTAATAAAGTCTGGTGTAATGCTGATTCCCATGACTACTCTGGTTATAGTGTCTGATAAATCTGTCAGAATATTGCTACTGAAAAGATGCAACAGCTGAATATATAAATACTTTATATATCCCTTTTCTTATAAATATAGAGGAAAGTAGGTTCACTAGAAGAGTCATCATATAGCTTTGTCTTTAGATATTAGATATCTGTGTTTGTCAATATGCTTTTATATGTGAAGTTGCATTATTTAAAGTTTGAGCTATTTCAGAGGTGGGTTTCAGTAGGTTCTGACCAGTTCTGGAGAACCGGTAGTGAAAATTTTTGAGAAGTTCGGAGAACCGGCAGCGGAAATTTTGAGTAGTTCGCAGAACCGGTAAATACCACCTCTGACTGGCCCCGCCCCCATCTATTCTCTGCCTCCCGAGTCCCAGCTGATTGGGAGGAAATGGTGAATTTGCAGTATCCTTCCCCTGCCATGCCCACCAAGCCACGCCCACAGAACTGGTAGTAAAACAAATTTGAAACCCACCACTGAGCTATTTGTTTGTTCGTCTAGATTGAACTGCTTGATTTCAAAGGGGAGGATTTATTTGATAATGGAGGCATCATTCGTAGGATCAAGCAAAAAGGTGAAGGATATTCTAACCCCAATGAAGGAGCAGCTGTTCAGAGTGAGTATCCTCTTCAGCCTATATAAAATACTGAGGTCATTGCACAGAACAGTTGTACTGTCTTATTAAAGTACATTATAACAGTAAAAGTAGAATCCAAGAGCAATATTGTTCTTTCTCTCTGTGCGTCCCCTCCCCATAATATATGAATAGTATTTCTGATTTGTGATTCTTTTTTCCTCTGTGTATATGTGTTACAATATTGAAGAGCTGAAGTGGTGCAGTGGTTAAATGCTGCGACTGCAGGCTGACTGCTAGTTCAGCAGTTCAGCTGTTCAAATCTCACTAGGCTCAAGGTTGACTCATCCTTCCATCCTTCCGAGGTCGGTAAAATGAGGACCCAGATTGTTGGGGGCAATATGCTGAACTCTGTAAACCGCTTAGAGAGGGCTGTAAAGCACTATGAAGCGGTATATAAGTAAAGTGCTATTGCTATAATATTAAAAAGAGAGATTATCTGTTGAGGCAAAAGTTTGCTGATATGTCATGCTAGTTACTGTAATAATAATATCGTGTTGCAAGTTCTCTCTTCCTGTGGTTTTGGATACAACTCTACACTATATCAACCCTAAATTTTACAATGGTCTCTAAAGGAGACTAAGCATATACCGGCAAGTTACATATATTCTGAATTTTTTTAGGCTAAATATGAATTTTTCAGAAAATAAGATTCTAATATTACAAATGCTATTCTCATGCTCTCTTTCATCATTGCCACCTTTATGGATTTTTGGTTTCTTTATGATTATGATTGCAAGGTTACTATTATTTAATTAATATGTTTTGTTCCTGATTATATAATCCAGGCCACAAATCATTGTAGATGTATTTGTAGATATCTTAAATTGTTTGTTTGCCTATTCTTCAGAAATGTCCAATAACCACATTTCTTTGAGCAGCATGAAATTCCAATGACACATAAGAATTTTTCTTTAAAAAAAATATTATATAAACCAATAAAAAGCACAGGGCAGCTGTCTGTTACTATTTCCCATTAATTGAGAGAACAACTACCTCATCTTCCTCGTCTTGCTTTATTACTGATGAGGCTTATGGGAAATAGATGCTAAAGCAGGGGTGAAATGCGGCGGCTGCCCGTGGTTCGGAGAACTGGTAGCGTTGGCAGCGTGAGGCTCCGCCCGGACGTCGCCATTTTCTTTTTTTTAACCCTCTGCGCATGCGCAAAGCCTTCTGCGCATGCTCAGAGGGTGAAAAAGTATGCGCGCAGAGCACGCACTTCCAAACCAGTAGGGAAGGTAAGTAGATTTCACCACTGTGCTAAAGTCAATTGAATCATTTCAGATATATGTCTAAAAGATAAGATCCAGGCACAGTAGTGGAGGTTAGTCTAATTTTCTAACACACTTTTCTTTCTATGAAGCTGGAGTTTCCCAGGGCTTCTCTTCTCCCCCTTGTGGGGGGAAAAAGTTGGAAAAATATAGCCTACCTTTTTATAAACTTGCTCTGTAAACTATAAATAATAATATTCACATGAGGAAGAATAATATTCTACTGATACTAGGGTAGGGTTCTTCATTCCTTACAGTATGTTAGAATATCTAGATGGCATGTGATAATCAACAGGCTTCATGCCTGTAGGAGCAGCGTGTACAGTGTGTCCATCACACTCAACACACTATGCTTCTAATACTGAATATGGCAAGACATATTATTGCCAGATGAAGGTGTCTGTAGTTTGTCCATCTCCCATGGAATTTGCCTATTTTGAAGGATAATTTTGTGTTCCCTTAGAGCAATATCCTTTCTCTGTAACAGCAGTAGAACTATCAGATTGAAGGTGGGATGCTTCCATCACATCTTTACCATTTTTCACTGTATTTTCACTTTATTTCTGTCTCAGCTTCTCCTGACCAATTCCCTAGAGCTTATTACATGTGCACAGACCTACAACTGGCAAGGCATTGTGCTTCCACATCCTTGCTAGCTTTCTGCTTTTTTTTTTTTGATAGCTTTAAAAAAAATTAAATTGGAAGCAAATAGGGAAAAGAAGTGATGTTGATAGCCTGTCCTCCATGCACTGTTACTAACTTTTTTCTCCTCCTCCCCTTTGCTTCCTTCTCTGATGATGTAGGCTATTATTCCTGTAAGACAGGAGTTTTATTCGTGCCTATTCTGATTCCCTGTTTATTCTGTCATTCATTTTCTTGGGACTGCCAATTCAGGGAAACATATTAAGTAGTATTGTTTCCACATCTTCTTACCTTAGATTGTAACTGTATTGTCAAAAATTACGATAACAACCCTAAAATAAATTGTGAGTGGCAGGAAAATAAGATGCTCCAAAGGAAGTAAATATATTGTGCCTGTGAGCCTGGGGAATCCAGAGTGGGATGGAGCCCATCAAATGACTTATTTGGCTGTGTGTTGTTGCCCAGGGTAGGGGATTTTTATTTATTTTTATTTGTTTTCTATACTATGTTGTTATTGTTTGTAAGCCACCTAGAGTCGCTGTGAGCAAGTAGGCGGCTATGTAAATTTTCTAAATAAATATGTCTGTTATTATCCTCTATTCTAGGAGACAAAAGTCTTGGGATTGAGAACCCATTTCAGATTTCTTGTCAACTATAGTGAAGTGGAAATGTTTTGGTTGATTTAATATGAATATATAATAGGTTGGCGGAAAACCAGAAAAGTAGTTCTGACTGTACTTTGAAGACAAGTGGACAATTAAACTTGCACAACAATCATTAACTGACTGTTTTTGCTGAGCTGTAGTAAAATTAGCTAGGAAGCTAATTCAAAGATTCCTGGCGTTATTATAATTAGGACATACATGTAGTTGTGTTAAAATCTTAGGGTAGGATTTATGAAGACAGTCTTATTAACTTGAATGATAGGGCATATTTCACTGCTATGCTTGCTAAAACACAGACTCTGCTTGGATATTTGCATTTCAAGTTACTATGCAGCCCTCTGCTGTTTTAATCAAGTTGTACAAATTGCTGTCAGTGCACAGAGTTCATGTGCCAGCCACATTAAGAACACAATGTTCTGTGCTCTTCAAAACAAAATTGCTCTAGGCACAGAGAGAACAATAAGTCAACTCAACAGCTGAACTGATGTTCTCTAGTCTGGCTGGAATTTCTTACTGTGCAATCCAAGTGTAATTCAACCCAAGTGATTTCTTTCAGATAGTATTTAAGTAAGCTTTGATAATCATGTTATAGAAGTATTTCCTGTACTATATTTATGCAGAATCATTCTATCAAAGAGTGAATTTAGTTGATCAAGATTGTTGGCACAGAACAGAATGGGACCACCCCAAACCAGTATAAATCTAATATTATATTTATATATGAGCTAATTATTTTGAAATTTGTACATTACACTTTTTTCTAGCCACAATCCCCCACACCTCATACCTCTTGATAAAGATACTGAGTAGGAACTATAAAGTTAACAAAACATTACAAGAACCCATTTTATTAACTGGAAAAGAAGCTTCAAAGTTCACACTAAATGCCAAAGAATGGAACTTCTCTCTTTTGCTACTACTTTTTAAATTAAGATGACATTTTATTGCCCAGTTACAGTTATCCAAAATATTTTGCTTTTTCTCTTATTTTCAGTGGAGAGCTCGCATAAATTCTACAAAAACAATAATATATGGTGATACTTTACATCAGGAAGATTGTTGTACATAATATATACTCAAAACTATACCTGGAAAATAGAAATGTCTTTAAAATAATAGATTAGAATCTTTGGAAATTTCTTCACAGCTATCAGTAGATTCTGTGTTGACACTAACCCTATAATACTGCCTAAGAATACAGGGAGATAATTAATTTAGATACATGTCTACTAGTTAAAGGTATTGTAACGCATAAGGTGATGCCATAGTATTTTTGACCCCTTTGCTCCAGTAATATAGCCACTAACAACTTCAGTACTGCAAGTCTTCCATATATCACTGTAGACAAGTTTCATGTTCCCTTAGGCCACTCAAAACATACCTTAGAGAAATATACACAATACAAACACCTAAATATTGCCTCAGGTAGGGTACTTAGAAAGGAGATTCACATTGCTCAAGAAAATACTAGTAAATAACGAACTGACAGAAACAATAAATATAATGAAAGGAGTACGTCATGGATGCCCTCTATCCCTGGTCCTATTTATATTAGCATTAGAAGTCTTACTAAGATTAGTAAGAAATAATCAAGAAATAAAAGAGCTCAAAATAAGGAAAGAGGAATATAAAGTACAGGCATTCGCCGATGACATGGCATTTATCATTGAAGACCCCTTGGAGATAGGACCAATTTTAATTAGAGACATAGAGAAATTTGGAAAAGTAGTGGGATTAAAAATAAATAAAGAAAAAACAAATAATAACGAAAAATTTAACAGAAAAGCAAAATATGAAATTGGAAAAAGCATTGGGTATTAAAATTGCAAAAAGAGTGAAGTATTTAGGTCTATGATTAACAGCAAAATGTAGTTCGATAAAGGAAGATAATTGATGCAGAAAATACATAAAGATTTGGAAAGCTGGTCAAAATTACAACTATCATTAATGGGGAAAATAGCGGTTGTTAAAATGAATATTCTACCTAAGATACTATTTTTATTCCAAATTGCCCCAATAAAATAGAGGAATTTTTTTTATGGAATTGAATAAGATGATTTTAAAATTTATTTGGTCAAAAAAAAGCAAGGATTAAGATGAAATTGTTACAAGACAATAGAAAGAAAGGTGGACTTGGACTCCCCGATTGGGAAATATATTATCAAGCAGCAGCATTAAATTGGTTTAAGAATGAATGGATCATTCTTAAAAACAAAAGAATCTTAACAATAGAAGGATTTGATCTCCAAATTGGTTGGCACACGTTCATATGGGGGGAGAAACAAAATACATGCATACTTTCAAAGACACCAAATATGAGGGGCATTGTTAGAGATTTGGCTAAAAATTAAGAATGAACATTACAGAAAAATCCCAAAATGGATATCGATAGTAGAAGCAATAATCTATCCGAACTTATTAGATGAGAAAAAGATGGTAACCTATAAGCAAATATTGGATGAACAAGAAAACCTCAAAACAAAATGAGCTTAAATTAACAGGATGACCATTATAACATTTTCTTGGTCGAAGTTAAAAGAACTATCAGGCTACATGTACCACTAATAACTACCATAACCAAGAAAAACAAACTGCACATATCAATAAGGAAACTTCAATCCAAAAAAAATATCTCTGGTGGAAAAGCAAAGCTGGTTACAACAAAACAACAAAGCAAACTTTAAAAACCACTACAAAAATATATGCCACCAAATAAAGTCTGAATGCTCCAACTACCACAGCAAACAAGAGGAAAACCTTCTGCGCACGAAATCCAACCACACCTTCTACAGTTTTGTAAACAACAAACTTAAGGACTCAAGATCCTTCCCACCACTAAAAGGACCCAACGGCAAAGAATGCAATGATGAAACAGTTAAAGCAAACCTCTTCAACACATTCTTTGGCTCAGTCTTTGTAAACAGCATACCACAAATAATTACAACGATTTAACACAAATAGATTTCACAGAACATAACATTGAAAAAGCACTACGCAGCCTAAAACCATCTCTATCAATTGGACCTGATGGACTATGTGCATACTTCCTAAAAAAGCTCTCCACTGCTATGGCTGAACCACTAAGCATAATCTTTGAAAAATCCTTCAGGACCAGCTCCCTACCAAACCTATGGTCACTAGCCACAGTCATCCCCATCTTCAAAAAGGGAGTTCCCAGCCTAATTGAAAATTACAGACCAATCTCTTTATGCTGCGTCACCTGCAAAGTCATGGAATCAGTCATAAACCAATCCATTACCCTCCACTTAGAAGCAAACAACCTAAGCTCAAACAAGCAATTCGGTTTCAGAAAAAAATTATCCTGCAATCTACAATTACTACACTGCAAAAACGTATGGACTTCAAAACTTGACCAAAACAATCGATGCAATTTACATAGACTTCTGTAAAGCCTTCAACTCAGTGGTACACAACAAACTGCTTCTGAAACTAAAATCCTATGGCTTCTCTGGATCCCTACATAACTGGATAGCTGCGTTCCTGTCAAACAGACAACAAGTGGTCAAAATAGGGAGCGCCCGATCAAATCGCGTACCTGTTAACAGTGGTATTCCCCAAGGCAGCGTACTGGGACCAACACTCTTTATACTTTATATAAATGACCTTTATGATCACATCATAAGCAACTGCGTTCTTTTCGCTGATGATGTAAAACTTTTTAACACCACCACCAACACTGCTACCCTTCAAAAAGACCTCGACTTTGTGTCAGAATGGTCGAACAACTGGCAACTCCAGATCTTAACCAACAAATGATCTGTCGTACACATTGGCAAAAAGAATCAGAACACCAAATATAAGCTGAATGGACATGACCTTGCAGACGACCCTCACTCTGTCAAAGACCTAGGAATATTCATATCTAATGCTCTAAGTGCCAAAGCCCACTGCAACATTGCCAAAAAGGCATTAAGAGTTGTAAACCTAATGTTATGTAGCTTCTTCGGTAATATTATACTACTAACCAGAGTATACAAAACATTCGCCAGATCAATCCTTGAATACAGCTCATCTGTCTAGAACCCACACTGCATATCGGATATAAATACAATAGAGCGTGTCCAGAGATACTTTACGAGAAGAGTCCTCCACTCCTCTGCTTGCAACAGAATACCTTACGTCACCAGACTTGAAATCCTAGGCTTAGAAAACTTAGAACTACGTCGCCTTCGGCATGACCTAAGCGTAGCTCATAAAATTATCTGTTACAACGTCCTTCCTGTCAACGACTACTTCAGCTTCAACCACAACAGTACACGAGCATACAACAGATACAAACTCAAAGTGAACCACTCCAAACTCGATTGCAGAAAATACGATTTCAGCAACAGAGTGGTTAATGCCTGGAACTCACTACCTGACTCTGTGGTTTCCTCCCTAAATCCCCAAAGCTTTACCCTTAGACTGTTTACTGTTGATCTCACCTCATTCCTAAGAGGTCAGTAAGGGGCGTGCATAAGTGCACCAGCGTGCCTACCGTCTCTGTCCTAATGTTCCCATGTATTTGTACCAATCTTATGTACTCAAACAATGTTATACTTATGTATATTATCAAATATGTACTTGACAAAATAATAAATAAATAAATAAATAAATAAATAAATAAATTACAAATTCAATCGAGATAAAAAAAGATATAACACAATTTGGATTTCAAAATGAACAAGGATTGGATAAAATACAATGAAGAAAAAATGATATCTAAAATATATAACTTTCTCCTACAATATAAAATGGAAGAAGAAACGATTAAGGGGACAATGATTGCCTGGGCACAAAATTTTGGATACACAATTTGGTAGAATGTGATAAAATTTGGGAAGTAAATTACAAATTAACCATGGTGGTGAGATATAAAGAAAATATTTATAAGATGTTTTACTGATGGCACCTACCTCCGGCATGATTGGCAAAAATGTTCCTGATTACGTCTGCAAAATGTTGGAAATGTAACAAGGAACAAGGGACATACTATCACCTTTGGTGGACGTGTCCAAAAGTAGAAGTATACTGGAATAAACTCAAAAATTGGTTGGAAGAAATTGTGCAACAAGAGATTGAGATGAAGCCAGAACTATTCTTATTGGGAATTATAAGAGGAAAGATCAAAAAAGAAAACAGATACCTAATACTCCACATAACAACTGCGGTGAGGATCGTTTATACTCAAAGTTGAAAATCTGACAGTGTCCCCACAACCATGATGATAGTGAGAAAATTTTTAGAATGTGCCAAAATGAGTAAATTAACAATGGAATTGCATGATAAGGAGGAAACTGAGTTCTATGAAGTATGGGATAAATGGTACAAGTGGTTAGAACGAAACAAAAAAATTAAAATATTGTTATAAAGTAGGAATGTCAATAAGAAAATGTAAAGGGTCTTCTTTTTCTTGCTTTGTGATGTAAATAAATACATATATGGGTATATATAAAAATATAAGAAATAAAAGCTGAAAATATAATGGGAGATTCAACATATCTATTATAGAAAAATATAAGGAAATAGAGATAGTCTATAAAAAATAAGGGTAGAAATACGGAAAATTGTAAATAATAGCAAAAATGTAATGAAAAAGCTGTAAAAATGATTAGTTTTTCTGTTTGTTTTATCATATGTTTTTGTATGTTGTTTTTTATATGTTTTTTAAAGAAAAAACCAAATAAAGATTATTTAAAAAGAAAAAGGGAAAAAAAAGAAAATACTGTTTTGATTACCTTTTGTTTGTTTTTGCAAAAGACAAACAAGTATTACAAGCAATTAGAGAGTCATAGGACAGGACTTGGTAAGTGAAAATCATACCTCCAAGGATCTTAAGTTTTTGTGGCAAAAAGTGTTGTTTCTCAGACATAAAGAGAGAGTTCCTAGAATTCAGACCCACATTGCAATCCTCTCTTTATTATATTACCAAACAGTAGATAATAGTGAGTTAGATGGACATCTAACTCTGTTTCTCCATCCAGAAAAATATACTTTTCTATTGATATACAGTAGTATAAGAGATTGCACTCAAGAGATTGTCAAATAGAAAGAAAAATGTAAGATGTAGAATGTGTATTAATAATATTGGAATGCTCACATTTCAAAAGGACTTGAGCTCTTTGTTTATGAGAACAAAATCTCTGGTGGAAAGTGGTTTTGAATTCCCATCCAGTTTCATTTTATAGCACTGTATGCTAAGTTTCTGGCATCTTGATACATTTCAATTTTTTCATGATATGCATACTTGATGATCCACAGATACCTAAAATTTGTAATGTTGGCTTCTAGTGCAAAAGGCTTTTAAGAAAGAGAGGGTTGTTTTGTTTTATATTTGTTTTATATTTATATTGGCAATTATTTTTATTAGAACACAAAGTAATTACTTCTTATACTTCAGTATGAGAAGGCCAAGAGTTACAAGGAAGAAGCAAAGGATTACTAGGGTTTAAATAATTTTTACACGGGATACAAATACAAGAAATTGTAGTGCCTTAAAGACAACTAAAAGTATTGTATTATGAATGTTCCTAAACTACAAACTTTTTCATGAAATTCCTGAAGCATTTCTTAAGCTACCAAAGTTGTCAGGGGAAGGTTGGACTTTGTAAGTAATGTAAACAAAGAAGTAAAATGACAAAATGCTCAGTGTATGTAAAATTAATCCATGGACCACTCAAATAGCAATGTTAATGATAACGAAACATTCTGGCATTGATAAGCTAAAGAACAGAGTAAAACTCCATCACTTAAATTCAAACCTGAATCTTTTACTTATGTGAGATAGCTGTCTTGAGCATTCCTTGGTTGAAGAGTATGGAATACACTGAGTACAAATGTACATTGAATGATGGGCAATTGAACAAACTTTTGATAATATGCTAGGCATTTAGAACAGTGTTGCCTGAATACAATTCTGGATTTGTTTGCAGAGTCTAGTCTATAGACTAATCTCTAGTTTAGACTTCATACGTGGCCTGGTTTTGGTGATAAATTAGAGCAGAATTTGTGCAGAGATAGGCAACTGGTGTCTTGGGTTCTGGAATGTTCCCAGGCATCTCTTCTGATTTCCATCACACCTCTGTCTATGTTGTTTACTAAATGATTTTTAAAGATATGGTATTATATTGTATGTCACCCAGAGCCGTTCTCTGAGGGAGATGGATGGTTAAGATATATCTGTGATGGTGAACCTATGGCACGCGTGCCAGACATGGCATGCAGAGCCCTCTCTGTGGGCACGCACATAGTCGCCCCAGCCCAACTCCAATCACGTTTCTCCATTGCGTTTCACTCAATCACTTCCAACTTCTCGCAAAAGAAAAAGATCTCGCGAAGTTGGAATTGATTGAGTGAATTTTTTCACTTGTGTGCTTCACAGTGGGAGAGACAGGATCCCATCCTCCTGAAGCCCATTACGACACGGAGCCACAATGTGACCCTGCGTCGTCTCGGCTCAGCAAAAAGAAAGCAGTTTCTTTTCCTGCAGAGCTGCCGGTGTTGGGATGCCCCGCCTCTCCGCTGGCCAACTGGACTTCTTCAGGCACTTAGCTTGGACACCTATTAGCTCCACCCCACCCTCCGCCTCAGCGAGTGGTGCTCAAAAGTTCGGCTGGGCTCCTCGAGAGATGGAGTTTGTAGGGGGGCGATCTAGCACCTGGGCTGGCTACAACACAAATGTTCATTCTCGGCTTTGAGATTCCTAGCTGCAATGGGCAGCAAAGCTAGGTTCGTCCCCCTGTGCCAATCTGGCAGACAAACAGGAAAAGAGCGGAGAGAAAGTCCCATTGCCAAGGTACGCGCGGGTCGGAGGGGGGAAGAAATTCCAACTTCAGCCTCCTGGCGTGGCGCGGGGCTTTGGGCGAAGGCTGGAGGGAAGCACCGCTGACTCGCTCACGCGCTCTCCCTCCCCAGTCTAGCTTGAGGCAGGCAGCGGCGCAGCTCACATTGCCCTTTCCAAGCCTGCTGTCAGTGAAGCTGGGCGCCGGTGAGGGCTGGCTTTTTGCCTAGCATTGTCCGGTTGTTGGGGGGGAATGGACGGGGTCCTGGGGAGGAAGCCTGCATCAAGCTAGACTGGGAAAGCTGGCTGCAAGAGGAAGAGAAGCCGGGTGAGCTGGACCCAGACGCTTCCCGGGTCCCCTTGTTCCAGAAGCAGCAACCTTGCACTCTCCCCTCTCTGCTAGCCACCTCTTTCACACAGGATCGCCCAGCAGCGGGAACAGGGAGAAGGGGGCGGCATTCCTGTGTGCTCCCGTTTCTGTGTGGCACTCTCCCCTCGATGCTAGCGGCCGCCGCTGCCCCCTTCTCCATCTCCATTCCCGCTGCTGGGCGATCCCGTGCAAAGAAGGGAACAGCAGCATTAGTACACAGAAACAGCAGCACGCAGGAACCCCGCCCTCTTCTCCCTCTCCGTTCCCTAGACTAGGGAGGCGGCTAGACTGGGGAGGGAGAACTTGAGTGAGCACTGAGGAGGCCATGGATGAGAGAAGCCAGGCAAAGGGACAAGTGAGTGGTGTCCGCAGCATGCCCGGCCTGGCAGACTTTCTAAGCCTGCCTAAAGCAGGATGGGAGGGAGGGAGAGAGAGAGATCTGATTGTGTGTGTGTGTGTGTGTGTGTGTGTGTGTGTGTGTGAGAGAGAGAGAGAGAGAGAGAGAGAGAGAGAGAGAAAGAGAGAGAACGAGAGAGAACGAGAAAGAAAGAGAGAGCTCCCCGATCCAATCTTGGAGAGTTATATCAGGGCTGGTGGCGGTGCGAGCTCTCTCTCTCTCTCTCTCTCTCTCTCTCTCTCTCTCTCTCTCTCTCTCTCTCTCTCTCTCTCTCTCTCTCTCTCTCTCTCTCTCTCTCTCTCTCTCTCTCTCTCTCTCTGTCACACACACACACACACACACACACAGATTGGATCTATCTTTCCTCCTGCCCCCCCTTTTGGTAAATGAATTTTTTATGATTGGCCAAGGGAGCCATTTTTATGGATAGGTAAGTCTCCTATGGTGGCCTGACCTTGAGAGGGCCCATTACATGATTGCAAGATTCTTAATGTACTTCCACTGTAGAACACACTGTAAGTTAATAACTACTATGTTTAGTTGACATAAGCTTTAAGCTGTATTGACAACCTGTCATGCCAGTGTGCCATTGGGCTTTTCCTTTTGCAGTCATTGAGTGACATCTTGCCCATCTGTATAGCCCAATTACTGGCTTAAAATGAATACAGAATTCATGTTCTTTGAGTAGTTTAACACTCCCAATTGTGGGATTGGTGGATTATACCGAGTGCTTTGGAGATTGCAAAAGAAGGGGGAAAGGGTTGGTGAGAGAGGTCATGCCCAGTCATTCTCACACTTATATAAATGCCGGTTCCTACATATGCGTATACATATGCATAACTTCTGTCAACAACAATTTGACTTAGCTGCCCCTATTTGGATGCCTTCCAATTATTATTATTATTATTGTTTTTTTGGCAACATAACAGAAGTGTTTTACAACTGCCTTCTTCCATGAATTGTTTTCTACTTCCAGTCTAGCCTATGGCCTTGATGTTTCCATGATATATAATCAGTTTCTAATCAGGTCTAACCCTCCTTGGCTTTAATGATCAGTGAACAACAGAATTCTCAACCACTTAATTCCTTGTTATTAACCTTATAACTTTGTTTTATATCTAGGATCATATTTATGTGGGGTGGTAGTCTTAGAGCATTTGGCAACTTAATATCATTTTATCTACCTTTGAGAGAAAAAAATGTCCCATACCTATTCTTCCACGTTACTTAGCAGCAGCGGTGAAATCTATTTACCTTCCCTACCGGTTTGAAAGCGCACGCTTTGCATGCGTGCCACAGTCGCGCACGCTTTTTCACCCTCTGTGCATGTGCAGAAGGCTTTGCGCATGTGCAGAGGGTTAAAAAGAAAATGGTGATGTGTGGGCGGAGCCTCACACTACCGCCGCTACCGGTTCTCCGAACCACCGGCAGCCGCCCCTACCAGTATGCCCAAACTGGGCCGAACCGGTAGCATTTCACCCCTGCTTTAGCAGGTGTAATTGTAAAGATGTCTCAGACATTTACAATAGTTTGTGCTAATTTTGCATTTGTTTTTTTTTAATCCTGACCATACGCCAGAGAAGCATGGACCTTCATAGTGATACTTTAGGCAGCATGTATACATTTTCTCTTTTTCTTTCATGAGCTATAATGCAAAGGGTATTGTTCCGTTAAAATCTGTGCATAGCTTTCTTTAAGAATATTACTGAAATCTTGTCGTTTGTTGTCGTTCCATTACAAAATAACAAAACACAAACAAACTATTCATATTTATAAATTGCAATACTAATCTATAGTAAAGCAAACAATCGGTGGATTGTTCACAACATTGATAGAACAGAGACATAATACTCTGCCTGGCAACAAAGATAAAGCTGTCTGGCTCTTCCTTTTGAAGCAAATTATCCTCTCACTTCTTGCTCCTATCTAAATTCACCATGTTCTCCCCAGAATACCAAAGAAATTATATCCTGCCAATGTAATACAGTGCCATTTGGCAGCTTTTTGTGTTCGGGCAGAATGGTAGTAGCTTTTGCAGCACTGAATTCCAGTCTGGGTTCAAAATCTGGCAGGATTTTGCTGCCTGATACTGAGAGCTGCCATCTTCACACCATTGCCTCAGAGAACTGGCCCACAATATGAGTAAACTTGTCTTCAGTTCTGTAGGCTAAGAACAGTTGCCTCTAGACTAGATGGGTGGCACATGAATGTAATAAATAAATAAGTAAATAAAATTTAGGGTTTTTTAAAAAAAAGTTAACATCAATCAGTTTAAGCATGGACTCATTTTAGAAATAGGGAAAAGTAAAAAACAATGTAATTTTGAAGGTTTTTTTGGGACCAAGTTCTTCTGTTATGCCAGCTACGGTCAAGACAAGAATACCAACAAATAATGTGTTTTGGTCATGCTGTTTAATGCATATTGAAATGTTGTTGGTACTGCCTTACATTCCATAACATTTCTCTCTCTCCCATACAGTCCAATTGAAAGGGTTTTGTGATGGCAGAATGTTTGATTGTAGAGATGTAGCTTTCACTGTTGGAGAAGGGGAAGACCATGACATTCCCATTGGAATTGACAAAGCTCTGGAGAAGATGCAAAGGGGAGAACACTGTATCTTGCATATAGGAACACAGTAAGAAATGTGGGAGGGGGTGTTTGTCGTCCGTCTGTCCCCATTTATTTATTTATTTATTTGGTGTCTTTAGCTCAAGTCTTGGCTTCCAGTGTCCACCTGGAGAAGCCTATACAGGGTGGGGTTTTTTGCAAGATTTTTGAAAGTGGCTTGCCACCGGTTCCCTCCCAGACTGAGTAAGTGACTGACCCAAAATCGTTAGTGGATTTCATGCCTAGAGCAAGATTAGAATTCCCAGTTTCTAGCTTGATACATTTAACCACTACAGCAACCTGGCTCTCAATCTACATAGCTTTTATACAGATCTCATTTATACTTAACACCGTAGCTGGTAGCTGGTGGTAGCTGACAGTAAGATTGTTAAGTAATGTAAATTGTTTTAGAATAAACCATTTCTTTTTAAATATATTTTAAATGATACTTAAATAGTGTGTAGATAGAATTAAGCCATTATTTCAAATATTCTTACCATTTGCATACCCACTGCTTAGTGTAGTTTCAAGATTTTGAAAAACATTATAAAGGATAATAAGTGCATGAAAAATTGAAGAGAATGCCCAATATATAATTGCATCCAATCTGAATACAAAGTAATAACATTGAGTCCAGTATAGTATATAAGAGTTTTGCCCCAAATGAGCTACTCAGACATTGGTTTCCTAGGTAACCCATGTTTTGTCTCCAGGACCTGATATGTAGCTAACCAATTATCTCCCTGTGAGAGTAAATATCCAGAATGCTGAACAATATGCCTTATCCCGAGTCATTTCTGTTATTATTTTTTCCCATGCTTTGTTTTAGATATGGGTTTGGTGAAGCTGGAAAGCCTGTATTTGGCATAGAACCAAATGCTGAACTTGTGTATGAAGTTACATTGAAAAGCTTTGAAAAGGTGAGAATGGAATTTCTTCAAATAACAAACCATCCTGTACACATTGGATGTTTACCCACAGGAACTTTTCTACAGTGAATACATTTAGGAAGATCCATTTCCAGCTCCATCCGGCACGTTTGTCACAAAAGTTGGTAAAGATATGTCAGCAAGGATCACAGTGTTCTTGTGTGTGTTTTATTGTTTTGGGTGGGGTCCAAGACTTGTCCTAGGCTTGTTCCTTTTGTACTTCTTTTTCTGGTTGAAGAAAAAAAAAACATGTCCTGCCAAACAGTACTGAAAGGAGGGCAGGGCAAAATTGCTGAACAGGCTGTGCCCTTTTTAGGGTGATGGAGAATGTACCATCTCTGTAAAGTACAGGGAAGGGACAAGATGTACATAAGGTGGAGCATTGATGCCAATCTATAATGGGAAATGTTAACAGGAAGGAAACTTAAATGAAAGAAATCTGTCTACCCTCAGGAGGATTGTATAGGCTTCTTTCAAGATTCTGGGTTATCCTTTCATATTTTTTAACTCCTCTGTCTTCAGGACAGATTTAAGTGGAGCTGAATATATTTTGGACTGGAAAGAAAATATCAATGATATCAATATCACTCTGCCTTAAGTTCTAAAGCCAAATATAAATTTGTGAATATTTTTATATATAATTATTCCATTGCTTGCTATTAACTTTTGCAGTGGTTTTAAAAAGACTCCGTATTGGGATTAAGTAATACTAAATTTGAAATTAGCAAGAGTCGACAAATCTTACTATATTATAAAGTATAGTTTAGATTTTCAGCATTACATCACTTTCTGTTATTTGATTATTGCTATAAATACTTGGTTATAGGCCAAAGAATCCTGGGAGATGGACACCAAAGAGAAACTAGAGCAGGCCGTCGTTGTCAAAGAAAAAGGAACTGTGTATTTTAAGGTATGTGTCAGCATTCTAGCAATGCTAACATGAAAAAAACTTGTCTCCTATTGATAAGCCTTCTGTAGTTTATTTGCTCAGAGAATCTTTCCTTCTTAACGTAGCACTTAGACTTATATACCGCTTCATAGTGCTTTACAGCCCTCTCTAAGCGGTTTACAGAGTTCAGCATATTGCCCCCAACAATCTGGGTCCTCATTTTACCCACCTCGGAAGGATGGAAGGCTGAGTCAACCTTGAGCCTGGTGAGATTTGAACAGCTGAACTGCTAAACTAGCAATCAGCTGAAGGTTGCAGTGCTGCTGCATCCACCTTTTGTCTTTACCTTTCAATGACATATAGCTTTCTTAAAAGTAGAACAGTCTCTAAGCTTTGGTTTGGAAAGCTTCTGAGCAGTTGATATCCAGTAAACGTGAATCTGTCATAATGTAGCCAAAATAGGGGCATTTGATATTACAGCTTTCTAGTATTAAAATTCTTAACTGCAACATGCCTACTTCTTTCCTATTGAAATGTTCCCCTTTCCCCTCATTCTTCTATTACTGATTGTTCAAATTATAACCGACATTTAAGAAATAAATATGTCTACTTTTCAATGTAATACTCCTCTTTAACCTTATTTAATCTTATTCTTAGGAAGGCAAGTACTTGCAAGCAGTAATTCAGTATGGAAAGATTGTATCCTGGTTAGAAATGGAATATGGCTTATCAGAAAGGGAATCTAAAGCTTCAGAATCTTTATTGTTGGCAGCCTTCCTCAACCTTGCTATGTGCTACTTAAAGCTACGGGAATACACTACAGCAATTGAGTACTGCAATAAGGTAAAAACACATCTAGCCTTGTGGAGCTGGGGAAGCACTGGTGATGTTTGATTTCAGTATTTTCTCAATTTCCTTAATTTTCATTCTGGGTGTTTGTTTGTTTGTTTTTTTTGCTCCAGTTAATTAAATATACTAGAAATAAGTATCAAAATGATGCAAAAAAAAAAAAGCTTTACAAAGCAAGTAGATACATATTGCTATATCTAATAAATGTAGAAAAGTTGACAACTTAAGTTCTTAAAATTCTTGGATAATTACCTTATTTTTCGGACTATAAGATGCCCCGGTGTATAAGACGCACTAAGATTTCGAAGAGGTAAGTAAGAAAAAAAAAGTTTTTGTCCTCCCTGGCCTCCAGGAGCACTCTGCAGGCCTCACAAACCCTCTGCGCGCCCCGTTTTTCGCAAAAATGGGCCCATTTTTCATCCGGTTTTGCAAAAAATGGGGCACGCAGGGGGTTTGGGAGGCCTGCAGAATGCTTCTGGGGGCTGGAGGAAGGCAAAAACACCCCCCGTTTTTGCAAAAAATGGTCCATTTTTTGCAAAAACGGGGGCGTTTTTGCCTTCCCCCAGTCCCCAGGAGCGCTCTGCAGGCCTCCCAAACCCTCTGTGCACCCCGTTTTTGCGAAAAACAGGCCCATTTTTCTCAAACATAAAACGCGGGGGCGAGGCTTCCAGAGGCCAAAAATGACTGTATTCGATGTATAAGACACACCAACATTTTCACCCTCTTTTGGGGGGGGGAAGGTGTGTCTTATACTCCAAAAACTCGGTATTTGTATTATGTAATTAAGATACACAATAAAATAATTTTGTAGCATTTTGGAAGCTAAGTGCAACTTTATAATTTATTTTATTTTTATACATTTGCATTATATAATTTTATATAATGTTTAATATAGATTTGTGTCAGCCTTGGGAGTTAGTTCAGACAAGACACCCAGAAATACTAATTCTGACTTTATTGTATGGGTACATTGACAGAATACATCTGTCACCTCTCATCTTTACAGTCCAAGAAACTAGGGAGTTTCTTTGAGATATTTATCATGTCCCCATTTCTTCTGCAGACTCAGCTGCTATTTGTCTGACAGTTGTCTAGTCTGTGGTTTTTCCTCCTCTCCCCCAAGGTCATTTCCACATACCATTACAGATTGTTATTGCATCGCCCATCAGTTGTTTTTCTGTAGACTAAGCTTCTCAGATCCTTGAATTGTTCCTTAGAGGACTTAATTTTCAGAGCTTACGTCATCTTGGTAGACCTCTGCTGAACTTACTTCAATTCCTCACTGTCCTTTTTGCTAAT
Organism: Diadophis punctatus similis; assembly: GCA_023053685.1. Taxonomy (NCBI): domain Eukaryota; kingdom Metazoa; phylum Chordata; class Lepidosauria; order Squamata; family Dipsadidae; genus Diadophis; species Diadophis punctatus. Next base: position 45,203,994 of record JALIGW010000003.1, read on the forward strand.
CAGACTGGGAGACAGTACTTGAAATGGGTCTGACCTAAGCAGATTTGAATGGAACAATTGCTTCCTATGATGTAGCCTGTGTTCCCATTAACACATTCCAAGATAGCATTTGCCATATTGCAGATGCATTATCCTGTTGGGTTCGTATTTAACTTGTGACTGACAAGGACACTCATATACTACTGCTAAGTCAGATCTCCCACATGTTGTAGAAGTGCTTTATATTTTTCCTACCCAGACACACAACTTTAAATTTCTCTTTGTTAAATTCTATCCTATTCATACTAGTCTTGTGCTGAAGGCTTAACAGTAGATACTTTTTAAACTTCTCTTTAATCTAAATCAGGGCTATAAAATTCGCGGCCCGCAGGCCAGATGCATCATGTGCTGGCCATGCCCACACCCAGTTTAGCAAAGGGGGAAAAAATTGCGATACATCATGTGACGACACCATGATGACAAGAGTTTGACACCCCTGATCTAAATTAGCCACCTCACGCAGTCTTTTCTCACCTACATAGTTTGTGAATGTCCCAATTCCTTCATCCAAATCATTGATTAAAATGTTGTTGATAAAACTCATGGCTGACTTTTGTATCATTTACCCGAACAGTGTATTAAATATCTTGATTCTTGTTCAGTATTGGTTTTCATCATTACAAGCTTAAAGCTTTTTCTCCCAAGATATTCCTCAAGTATACATATTTCTGAATATAGTACAGCTAGAACAATGTGTTAAAAGTGAGACAGAACATTTATGTTACTGAGATAATTATATAAAAGAAAGGCATGTGTTTTTGGACAACACTATAAATATCTGGGCTTTGTGAGTCATCATACAAACTTTGCCTGTAAGTTTTCTGTTGAGCCTCCATTTGGAAGTTTTAAGCATTATATCCATTTACATTTAGTCATAGTATCATATTACTATTTCTAGAATATTCCATTTGTAGCTGTAAAAGCCTGTGCTCCACAATATCTAAATATCAGTTGCCTTTGGGGCAAAAAAAAATCCATTTTGAAGATTAGTGTAAGAGATTTTCATAACTGTAATGACAGAATATTTGAGAGACAGATTGCTATGATACATTTTTAAATACTTTGCTTTTACAGTAATATTGTTCTTATTTCTATAGAAGTATATGTGGCATTGTAAATCTGGTAAAAACATTCTGCTTCTGAATTTTGGTTTCTGTTTTTGATAATTACACTGTAAAATTTAGCATATGCAGTATGAAGCTTTAGTTTTACTTTCCTATTTTAAAAATAGCTGAGGTTCATAGTTTTGTTACTGGCATTAGTAACCATGTCATTTATTATGAGGGAATTTTCCCACCTTTAATTTATGTTAATTATAAGAATGTTTGTTTGCAGGCATTAGCACTGGACCAAGCCAATGAAAAGGGCTTGTACCGAAGAGGAGAGGCAAGACTGCTCATGAATGAATTTGAGTTGGCAAAATGTGACTTTCAGAGAGTGCTAGAAGTGAATCCACAGAATAAGGCAGCCAAGTCACAAATTACCATGTGTCAGAAGAAAACAAAGGAGCACAATGAACGGGACCGAAAGATATATGCCAACATGTTCAAGAAATTTGCAGAGAGAGATGCAAAGGTTTGCACCTTGCCAGTATGGCCCCCTTCCAACCATTGTTAAATTACAGGATTTCTTATGGAATTGTACAGAAGTATTGTAATAATACAATTTCCTTTGTTTGATGCATATAAAATGTCAAGCTTCAGTCACATTCATTTATTATAAATTGTTTCCAATAATCTGGTAGCATTGCTAAAATTCTTGTAAGGATTTCTGTTTATTTATATGTAACGGTAATCAAAATAGTTAACAAAGAACAGTGAAGTATCTTTCTTTCGATCACTTTATACTTTTTCATGTGCTCAAAGTGCAGCTTTGTAATATAGAACATACGTAATATTTCATGCACTTCCAATTTGTACCAGGTATATATTTAGAAAGTTCAGAGGTTTTGTGACTTACTGTGTGATTCAGAAGTTGTGTAAACAACTTTCATTTTCCATTCTGAGTCTCATAGCCATCTTTGTTTTAGCAAATTTTAAAGTGTTCCTAGCAAGTAATTTCTCTTTCATTGATCAGTTTAGACTGAAAGACCTATTGTTTTTTTAAACTTACCGTATGCTTGTACCTCTCCCCTAACGCCCACATGGGGCATTTGTTATTGGCTGTAGGAGGAGGCCAGTAAAACTACAGAAGAGAAGGAGGAAAAGCCATCTTCAGAAATTGAGCTTAAGAAGACAGTGACTGAAGGCAGTGAATCAGAGGGCCATGTATGACTGTGCAGCAGAAGGACAATCCTGAATTTAGCCTGCACCCAGACAGGTTTCTGAAGAACTCAGAAATTCTACAGTGTTTAATGTAAAGTTTGTTTCAATAGGCATTATTGTGGAAGCAAAAGCCTATCCAGATGCTTCACAAGAAATGATAAAATTACTGCCACTGCTGTGACCATGCTCAGCAGTGCACCATAAAACAAGGACAGCATGGGACCACTTCAAGTGGAACAAATGGTTCAGTAACAAATACCCACAATGATTCTTGATTATAGATGGCTCAGAGCTCATTTCAGTTTGCATCAGGCAGTGACCAGGATACGGCCCTACGGTGATAAGAATGCAGGAGCTGTCCGTTGTATAGATTTGGCATTGCATTTGGTTGTGTTTGTGGTAGCAGCACCACATGGGTATATTCTGCATGCCAGAAAGAAAGGCCCAAGTGCTACCAATTCAAGGTACCACTCTCGTGTTAGTAGAATCAAGTGGAAAGCAGTTTGAAAAGTCAGACTCCTGAGATTTTATTCTCTCTGTCTTGTAGTTCCAATGGGTTTCTGTAGCACAATAGTTTCTCAGGGAACTGAGTAGTCCAAATCGTGCTATTATTGTTGTTCTTGTTATTAAACGATTGCTTGCTGGCAAAGTCCCCAAGCTATTGATGACTGAGTACAGCAGAAATGCCAGCTTCTAGGTGTGAGCATTTTCCACCTCTCATTCCCCACTGGGGTATAATATGATCAGCAACAAACAGCGCTGATTAGCTGCTGCAGAAGAAGGGAAAGGAATCTGGACTGAACGAGGCCATTTTTTCCCCTCCTCTCCAGGATCAGTTGGGTATGGACATAGGGATGCTCGAGGACAGTAGCCTTTCCCCTTTTTCATGCTGTGTGGGGCAAATGTATGCAGAGTAATCAACTTGAATTACGTGTTGAGACCTATTGAATGCATTGCTCAAGTTTATATATAACATGATAGCAATCAGGATATTTTTTAAAAAAAAGAAAGAAAAACATTTTCTTTCAGAAAAAAATCATTATGATTGGTTCTATCAGTAATACGGTGACATGTTTTGCAACATTAAAAACACTTTTAGAAACTAAATTCCTAATTCGGTTTTAAAACTTTTTGCTCATTCTGGGAATCCTTCTTTAAACTCTTGTTTGGATCCCCCTGAAGCTATCAGCTTGTTTTTGAATGCTTTGTAAAACAAAGTGGGTCCATTCTCAATGCTATAAATCAGGGGTCTCCAACCTTGGCAACTTTTAAGACTTGTGGACTTCAACTCCCAGAATTGAAGAATTGGGAGTTGAAGTCCACAAGTCTTAAAGTTGCCAAGGTTGGAGACCCCTGCTATAAATGGTAGGGCTGGGCAGTGTTTTAGACGTGAAGGTGAAAAAACTGATTCAGAGTGCACGAAAGTACAAACACCACCTATCTGCAACTCCTTAAACCAAACCCATCTTTTTCCAGAATCACACACCAAACCTTCAGGAGATCCCGGGAAAAGGTGAGGCTGCTTCAGGAAAATGGCTTTGAATCTGAAGTGCCAAACCATTTTGCCTTCAAATCCAAAACATCACTCAGCCCTAATAAATATTTCTTAAATATTTTTTTTCAGGATAAAGAAGTGAGTTTTTCCTGCAGATGGCCCATATCAGTCTGCATTCTATCTCAATCATTCATTAATAGCACTGAAATTCATTTGAGTGTTCATTCCTAGGGAAATATAATTTTATTTAAGCCCCATTGAAATGGCAGCATGTTTGCCTCATTGCTTTCAATGGTGCTTATGAAACTAATTCTTTTCTCTGGGCCTGGGTCAACATGTTTACTGATCTGTGATGGAACATTACATTTCATTGTGCATAGAGCTGTACCTCCATTACAGAATGTGTCGGGCATTTTGCTTTCCTGTATGTCAAATGGGCAACACTGCTATATTTTAAATTCATTTAGTATTTTCAATGTTAATTTCTCTCAGTTTAACACATGCTTAACTTTTTTTTCCCTGGTGGTTTTCTTCTCTGATAAAATGCAGTTTTATGTTCTTTTCTTCTTCCTTTCTTTTCTCATTGAAATCATTTTTCTCTCTTTTCTTCTATTATTCCACTGTTTAATCATATCCAGGTAATCCTCGACTTACTACAGTTCATTTAGTGACTGTTTGAAGTTACAACAGCACTGAAAAAAGAGACTTATGACCATTTTTCACACTTACAACCGTTGCAGCATCCTCACAGTCACATGACCAAAATTCAGATGCTTTGGCAAGTGACTCGTGTTTATGACGGTTGCAGTGTCCTGGGGTCACCTTTTGCGACTTCCTGACAAGCAAAGTCAATGGGGAAGCCAGATTTGCTTAATAACCATGTTATTAGCTTAATGATTGCAGTGATTCACTTAACAACGCTGGCAAGAAAGATCGTAAAATGGGGCAAAACTCACTTAATAAATATCTCACTTAACAATAGAATTTTTGGGCTTAATTGTGGTCGTAAGTCAAGGACTGCCTGTATTAACATGAACAGAGAAGAGATAAAACCTCATTGGCATTATTTTTACACTTAAGTGAAACTTTAAGTTCCTTTGTTTTAATAACATGGAGATATACCTAGTCTCGTGATTAGGAAAGCAGTATCTATTGGTAGTAGGCAAATCTTCTGATGGTGCTATCTGAAATCTGAATTATAGATTCTTGTTGGTTATTCTGTTCATTTTAACGGAAACTAAATTTTATTTACCACGGTTAATCCTAGCTTTTGAATTGTTATATACCTCTTTGCATGTACCCAAATTTCTGTACAGGATGCTAAGAGATGGAAGGAATAATATGGCTGTCTAGAGTACACTGACCAGCAATTTCGGACACACGTCCCAATGTTCATTTTGTTACATAGCCGATTATATTATATTTATATACCAAATTATAGCCTTCAACATTACTTTCATGAGCCATATTGACATAGTAGGGAGCAACTCTTTCAGATTTAGAGTGCAAGTCATAATTCTCATTTTTGCTTTCTGTGTTCATAAACTGTATGAATTATTGAAAGTCTTAATATAATAAGCATCCACAATAAACAAGAAAGAAGATAAAAATTCGTTCTGGATGAAAATTATCCAACAACAGCAAAAGAATGGTGTTTTTTTATGTTGCAATATTTCACCACTGACACAGAATTTAGTACAAGTAGTAATGTGTCTTGTTGTCTGCTATTTGTTTTTTCAAAGAGGAACATGAGCAAATGGAATGTCAGTCTTAGACTATAGATGGATATGTTGTTTTGTCTTGTTTGAAAAGCGAATTTTGAGAAGACCCATCTTGATCTTCCAGATGATGTTGATTTACGATGCTAGCTATGCTTTCAGTTTCACCATGAATGCTTTAGCTACATTTTCTGTTTGAAATAGATAAAACTTTAATGAATAGAGGTGTCTCCCAGCTAGGGAGGATTAGTATAATGCTATTGCCCTCCAAATATTATGTGGTATCCAAAATGTGTTCCAATTCTTTTAGGAAGGTTACTTTCTGTGGGCCTAAAATCTGTGACTGAAATGAAAGAAAGTCACAGTTGTTTTAGACTTTCCACCTGTACCAGTTTCTATATTTTTATGCTATCTGTCATAATTTTAACATGGAATCCTGGGCTTCAACTAATCTTCCCTTTCTCTCATATCTGTACCATTACTCTCGTTTCTCACCAAATTAACACTAAACTCCCAACTTTGCTGAGGGCATCTGTTTAGTGTGATGTGGCTTGGAAATATATACCTCTAAGGTGGATGTTCAACATTTCCTGTTTTGCATCCTGTAGATTCTTAGTTTATTTTTAGTTACATGACTATTGGAACATCAAGATAATTACATCTACCTCAGTAATGTGGCTTTTCTTTTGTTCTTCAACTCAGCCATTTGATCTTGACTACTTGCTCAGTTAGTTCTTTCAGAACTATTCTATACTGAAGAGAAATTCAGTTTTATTATTTCATATATATGGATTATATTTTGCTAAGGATAGAATAGAGAGAGAAAATAAAATAATTCAGTTCCGCCATCAATGAGATTTCTATATGATTTTTCTTCTGAACTATCTTTTTTTTAAAGAAATGAGCACATATTTTCCTCTTGTAACTTGCTGAATGATTGCTACTGATAGGAATCAATTATCCTTTGCTATCCAGAGGTTGCTATACATATGTAGTGTAAAGGCTACTTTTGTTGGGGTCTCCTGTTGAAGAGAGAAAAATATAACCAATAGCAGTACAGTACACAACTTCAGGAACTGTTTTTTTAGATATATCAATTATTTTCAAAAACATAATTGTTTTGTATAACTTTTAAATTGCCCCTGGTCTGGACAAATGTTTTTACTATCTGTGGACTCTTAGAAATGCTAATATATAGTGCTCTCACCAGGAACAGGTTTGCCAGTATCAATGCTCCACTAATGGATCTTATATAACGTGAAATAGATGAATTCTTCACTAATTCGTGCAATCTTGTTATGTTTTGATTTCTACTGACTCACATGGGCTTTGTATTCTGCTAAGAGTGGAATGGCCATAATCCACATTATATCAGTTTCAAGATTTTACATTACCACTAACTATCTATTGGCTTACAGAGTTTGATGCTCATTTCTGATATTCGCAGAGAATACCAAATACTTAAATTCCTGTGTTTCTCTCTAATATTCATTTTTCTGTTTCATTTTGCTAAAGGAGGCAAACTTTGACATCTATATGATACCTAACATGTTTTCCTCTATTTCCATAAGGCCTTAATTCCACAGTCAATAAGTAAACTAATCTGACCCATTATTCCTGACTGGTTTTTTTCTTTTTCCCCTTGTGATGCCCATATCTAAAGGATCAATAAATTATATTTGATCTTGGTAGCTAGCAAAACATGCAGCTGTGTCAATTTGCCTATTTCTTAGATCACAGGAAAAGACCAGGACTTGTGCCTATAGCTCTGATGGGCTCTCAGAGATATTCACGAAGAATGAGAATATTTCACTGTTTCAAAGTGCCTCTAAATCCTAACTTTGCAGATTACCACCTATCAGTCTCTCACTTTGTGCCTGTTAGCTATGCTAAGTTCAATGACACACTCAAGACTAAAATGCAGATCTATATAGTACTTCACAGAATTATGTCCAAACCAACCTGATTTTGCTTTCCACATGGAGTATTTTCTGGGTAGCATGCCTAGCAATGCCTGTTAGTGTCTTAAGAACATAATGCCTGAAAAAATAGGCTAACGGTCCTTCCAAAGGAATATTGCTGCTGAGTGTTTTCTCTATAACTATTACAGATGTGTAGAAATATAAATATTACAGATGTGTAGAAATGGTCAATTATCCTGTGTATTGTCTATTGCTGTGTCTATTTTCCTACTTTCTAAGTCCTCACCTATCCTGAATTACTTGTAAAGTGGAGTGCCAAGTTAATAGTTTGAAGAGTTTTCAAATGGGACAGATGGATTTGTGAAGGGTAGGTCTGTAAATAAAACTACTGACTAAGATGCAACTTCTATCTTAACGGAGAACATATCTTAGGTAACAGACAGTGTGAGGGAAATAAAGAGAAGTTGCTGTCTTATTTTGCTTTGTGAGTCATCCTTCTGAAAGCATTTACCTGGTCAATGTGGCAAACAGAATGTTGCAATAATGGGCTTTAGCTTTAATTTCTCCAAGCAATGTTTTACTTGTTTCATTCTCCGAAGTTTAGCTTGTATATAAATATGTACTAAGCACACCAGAATTATGCAGGCATAGTATTGTGCATTGTGTTTTTCTTGAATCCTGGTAGATTCTGCCCCACTAATTGTAAAAAGCTATCTTGGAGACGCTGTATATTGGAGCTCAGCAAGATCGAAGATTGCAGTTAGTTTAAAATACTCAAGCTTCAGAGGTTGATATGTGAGAAACCTCAACTCATTTTAATAGTATAAACGTATCAGAAAAATTATAAAAACAGTCCTTTAAAGTTTAAACTGCTAAAGTGGAACACCTCCTTTGCTAACCACACAACTGACACTTCAGTGACAGAAAGCACAGGGCAACAAAGGAAACTGAATCCCAGTTGAAGACACATAATGCCGTGCTATTACTTCGATTTTCTGCAATATATAAAGAGTTATGATATTGATGCTGCAAGGCTTGTGCACTTTTTCTTAAAAGGATTAACTATTATGTTTGGAGTGAGCTATACAATAGCCTCCCCAGTACACTTCTAAGGCTTTGCTGAGACAAGTAATGGATATCATTACTGCAACTTTGTCCAAGGACAGTTGTTCCACATCCAGCCTGAAATTGCAAAATTGTTGTAAGGGAGGAAAAACTGCTTTTGTGGCATTATCAATGCTCTGCATTGCTTGCTTCTTTTGAGAAGCCATGTTGTTTAATATTTGTGTTATTACTCATTTACCTTACTTTACATTTGCTACTGTAAGAAGAGAAGCAGTTTGATATAATGGTTAAGGCATCAATCTAGGATCAGAAACTGAGTTGTAGACTCTGCCTTAAGCACAAAATCAACTGGGCCAATCATACCCTCTCAGCCCTAGGTAGCAGACAATGGTAAATTACTTCTGAAATCTTGTCAAGGAAATCATAGGGACTTGTCTAGGCAATCAGGAGGAGCCAAAACTAACTCAAAGGTACAATAAGTAAAACATCCGCTAAGACTGCCTAGTGAACATGTGGGCGTCACCATATTCCTCATCCATCATCTTCTCACTGAGAGACAGTGAGGTTTTCAACTCCTGTGAATGCAGATGTGGCCTTTCACACATTATCTTGATGTAGGCTACATAATGAACTTTTGTCTTCAGGACAAAGATGAAAGCAAAGGCCACTCAAGGGAGAGAAGACTGAAAACTCTGCTTGCCCAGCATGTGAAACTGTAAACGATGTTTAACAAAGTATGGTAGCTAATACAAAAATTAATCAAGCTACAGGATGCATTACTGCATTGTATATAATCACAGAATCATGGCATCATGTTAAATTGTGTGTGTGTGTTGGCTTAATTTGTTACATTAACAACCATTATTGTTTGTTACTCATGGCTTATGGATTAGCACGTGCAAAAAATAACCAGTGTTTCAATTACCACTTAAGAGAAAAAAGCTGAATATGCTGTTGATTTCAGAGCAGAGACTCTGTACCTCCTTTCCTCAGAGGGAATTGGCTGTCTCTGATGAGGCAATGAGTTCTACCCAATAGTTTCTTGAAAACCTTGAAGAGCTCTTGAAGCAACAGAGGTGGGAAATAATATTATTCTGAAGTGCCCTTAAGCCATGATGCAAATACAACAAAAACATACCACCATCATAAAAGTTGGTGGTTTTGCTATTTGGGTGTGTGTGTGTGTGTGTGCGCGCGCACGTGTGCGCACACGTCCCCTCAATTTTCCCTATAAAGGCAAAGGCTTACAGAGTCTATTTAGTTCTCACCTAGTTGGCCTTAAGGTATTGCTACTCAAGGGGACATCTGACTCGTCTCTTCCATAGAAGCCTATAATGACAAATTATATCATTGCTCTCCTATAGGTAGTTGAAAGAAAGAGATACAGCCACAGTACAGCCTTAAATCAGTGGAAGATTTTTCCCCTTTTGTGGATTCCTTTTAGAATAAGGAGCCCTATTTTTTCTTGCAAGGAAATCTTTTACAAAGCATTTCTGCAAACTTTGCTATTTCTTCTGTCAAATGGCACCTCCATGGCTGCTATACATGCGCATGAATGCACATACATTGCCCCATTGCAAATACGTTTGCCACATTAAAGCAAATGGACAGTTCACCCCAGATAGGAAAGGAAAGGCAAGGATGATGGTTGAACCAGTGCTTGACCTAAAGCTTGCAAAGTTGGACTTAGATTACTGGTGAAGTATTTGTTATGCGGGCTCTTTAAATACAGAATAAGTCTTCATTCTGTGAGGCTATTTATACATACTTAATTCTTGGAGTTTGGTCATTTTTTCATATCCATCTGTAATTCTTCATAGACTAGCTGAAAAATGGAAGTTAACCGTAAAGAAAGCCACTATCTTAAAAAAGGAAGTTATCCCATTTCATATTGAAATCCACCCAAAATAATTGTGATAGATGCATATTGTTGATTAGCTACCTTATATTTTGTCCAGCAAGAGAGTCTAAAGGAATGTTTCCAATAGAATTTTAACTTGCAAAAGAGTAGTAGAGTAGCATCACCCTATAAGACTTATTGAAATATAGCACAATAAATTAATATATCTCTAGTGGAACATGGCTGTGTTGAGTAGAAAATAACAAACCTGAATTCTTTTTTTTAAAGTGTTTTTTTTAAAAAAATAATTTTAAAAATCCCATAACTGAATAGGAAGCTGAGTTCTGTGGTGCTTAAATTAGAATATTCCTCATATATTGCACACAGATGGGTTGTTCCAAACATGATCTAGAAATCTGTGTATCTTTGGAAGGTAAGACCTTCCCAAAACACCTGTTACAGTGACCTAAAGCACTTAAGTGTTGGGGAAACTATTTTAACCCCTATTTGTATGAAATAACGAAACAAAAATAAAATCTGACCTTTTTTCTCAGCATGTCATGCTTCGTGTTTTTCTATATATCTCCCATCCATTCTTAACAACAAGGAACTACTATAATCTGGTAATGTATGCTTTCTTCAAAACAGCACACATCAGTTGAAACAAGGTGTACGACCTAATAGAAGTAGAAGTGTGAAGAGAATTTACTGGAGAAGGGAAGTCAAGGCAAACCAGCTTTGGGAAATAAAGATGTCAGTTTAACTTGACACCGAAAGAATGTGATGATTTCTGATATATATAGCATATTGGTACTTTTGAAACATGTAATTTAATTAATTTGTAGCCATAAGCAATCACAAAAGCATGGTGGATTATAAGCACCCTGACTACAAGTAAGACTGAAATGAGAAGTGGAATTTCCTTCTATCTGAGCAAGGAGAGATCATGTTATGTCCTTACCAAGGTCAATTTGCCATGACATGCATTGTCTGCCTCATAAACTAGGTGAACTGAGCTGTTATTTCTATAGAAACAGAACAGCATGTCATTTAAATCCAGGAAGGGGATTAAGCTGTGTCTAACTGAGCTTGCTTGCCTTTGGACAAAGATAGGAGGCTAAACTAGCTGTAAAATGGAATGGCTCTGACTGTAGCATCACTTTAGCCCCTTTCCCTAGATACACATGGAGTAAAATAAGAGCAAAGAAAGGAGAGGAGGCTCTGATCTCCAGAGTTGTATTTCTTAACAGAAAGCGGTGGGATAATTATGGAAATGCCAAATTAATTGGCTTCCCACCAATATTTCTAGAGTTCATCACATAGCAAAATATGCTGCTATTTTTGCAACAACTAATCCAAATGCTCAATGCTTGATGGAACCTCAACTGGAACATGAGTGATTGTAAGCACTGATCGACAAATGCCACATAGTTGTTGGCAGTCAATGCACTATGTAGTTAAATTTGCATCTGTCTAGAAGTGTATTTGTGAAATTGTATTGCTATGTGAGAAAGAACTGGGAAAGGGGATGAAGAGATGCTGCCTGGGGAACTGTCAGATAAGGGACCGCATAGCTGGATCATGGGTTGGGCAAAAGGCTGACAAGGGGACTCTCCCTACTTTCTAGGACTGTAAAGGAGACAATGAGAGAATTGTCCTTTCAGATGTGCAAGTTTCTGTTAACTTAGCTTTACAATAAAGTAGAATTAGCTTATCTGGTCATGTTTCCTGTCTGGTCTGCCTGGTAAAACTGACAAATATACACTTCTAGTGGTTGGTCATAATATTTCTTTTATTATGAAAGAATAGTTTGGAGAAAGTCTGTTGTATCATTCAATGAGAGCACCATCTTGTGAGTAGTGACACATTCAAGAGGCAAGTGACACCATGAGAAAAAGGGGGACAAAAGTACCATAATAGTAGGCATGCCTGATTGTGAAGAAAGGTAGTATACGATGGAAAGAACTGCCCTCGGAATGGGACAACTTGCCACAGCCTACTCGCTTTGGTCACCTCACCCGTCCAACTCGCGGCCAACTTGCCATGGACAACTCACTACCGGACAACTCGCCACAGGACAATTTATCAATTCAATTTCATTCTTTAAAATAAATAAAAATTGTTTTGATTTTTGTCATTCAGATTTCATTTTGTCCCTCCTTTTGCATCCTTTCTTTAATGATTCTCTTCCACCATTTCTTTGATATAAGTGTAACGCTTGTCCTGCAGGGAGTTGTTCCTCAGCTAGTTGGCTGTGGCAAGTTGTCCCATAGCAAGTTGGCCGTGGCAAGTTGTCCCATAACAAGTTGGCCGTGGCAAGTTGTCCCATAGCAAGTTGACCGTGGCAAGTTGTCCCATAGCAAGTTGGCCGTGGCAAGTTGTCCCATAGCAAGTTGGCCGTGGCAAGTTGTCCCATAGCAAGTTGGCCATGGCAAGTTGTCCCATAGCAAGTTGGCCATGGCAAGTTGTCCCATAGCAAGTTGGCTGTGGCAAGTTGGCCACACTGAATTGTCATAGACCCAACTGTCCTTGCTCAAATCATAGGCAATGGAGCCAGACCTCATAGTAAAACTATATAAAATGCACATAGGATCACAGTGGAAAGATACTTGGGATCATGCATTTTGGGAGGGGTTTTATTTCTCTCCACATCCACACACCCATATCTATCTTGCCTTCCCATTCAAATATCCTTCAAAAGTGCTAATTTCCCACACACTGAAGTTTTCTGCTACCTTGTGAGGGCAAATGGCTCCAGAGTGTTAAGTTCAGTGATACCACAGCACAGAGGAAGAGTTAGCCCCCATTTCTTGCACATCGGAGCACCAATTCACAACGCCCGTGTGGATCTACCTAGTTTGAATAAGCAAGCTTTTTTTTCTGAAAAAGTTTTTTATTTTTATTCTCATACAGACATTTTCACATATTTATCATCTCATTTCTCATTTCATTCTTTTACAAAATCTTTATACATATATTCTATATTTATCTTATTGCTTTGTTAATTCGCAACGAAGTTAGTAAGCAAGCTTTTTGATTCTTACATATGGTATTAAATATGAAAGATGTGTTCTAAAAATCCATAAATCTCCAGTGTACAGTCTTCCCAGAGACATCCATGATGTCTATCCTAGATACTTTCCATCGTTTAGGAGGGGGTTGAGTGTGTGGCTCTTACATTAAGAAAGTGATCTTGGTTAGGTTTGCAAAGATGGGATTGTATGCATGAAGGATGTCACGAATTTTATACCAGTCAAAAAGGTTTGGGGATTATTATTCTGTCTTTAGTGATGAATTTTGCTCCTTTGCTTTCTCCAACACCTCTCCTAACATAACTTGAATTTTCTTTCTTGCCTGCATCCGGATAATAACATTTGGATAATACCATAGTAGTAAAATGCCACCTAGTGGAAAAATATTCTTCTAGTCCTGAAATGAAACCAGTTAATTAACTGAACAAGATGAGTTCCATCAAAACTAAGATAAGATAATCAGAGACAAGGGTCTGTGTTTTTAATTATGGGCTTGTTTTTGAGCCCAGTGCAGAATTGTTCCATTAGAAGAGTAGATGAGGTAAAGTTAATAATCAAGTTTATGGAGAGATTCATGTAGGTTTCTAGGTAACAATCCAGATTTATTTATTTATTTATTTATTTATTTATTTATTTATTTATTTATTTATTTATTTATTTATTTATTTATTTATTTATTTATTTATTTATTTATTTATTTATTTATTTATTTATTTATTTATTTAGTATTCTTATATGCCGCCCAACTCCCGGAGGACTCCGGGCGGCGTACAACAGAAGAAATACAAGAAACCAATTTATAAATATGCATTTAAAAACAAATATAAAAATTAAAACCGTAATATTAAAAACATCCAATATCCATTCAACAGTCATACATACTTGGGGTGAGCTCACTGGATTACGCTCTACCCTCAGCCTGCAGGAAAAGCCATGTCTTAACAGCCTTCCGGAAGGCCAGCAGAGTAGGGATAGTTTTGCTGTTGCCTCCTTACAGGATTCCCCTCTCCCCATTCCAATCTGAACTTTCTTAGCTTTTCAGGAAAAGCCAAAGTTAATGAGGCTCAGTCACATTATTTTTAGAGATACTCTCATTGAATACCTCCTAATATTGGCAAATAATCCATCTGAATAGAAAAGTTTTCTGTAGATTTTAAATGAATATAAAGCATCAGTAGTAAGAAAGTAACAGGGAATTTATAAGGAGCCTACTCTTAGCCATTCCTATTCCATTTCTTAGTTTTAAATAAGCAGCTAAAGAAACCATCTCAAAAGGGAGCCTTTTCGTTGCCTCTCCCATAACTTCATTATTGAAAGATAATCTATATAGCTAATATCTTATAAAGGGACTATATTTTCTTTTCTAAACAATATTTGCATATGAGAAATTAGCGTAGCAATAAGGGGGAAAAGTAAGAACCTCGCTTTGTTTCTGGAAAACAATTAGCAACTATCCCAGAAGTGCAGGCTTAATATGTTTCAGGTATTTTAGCAGTCTAGCGTCTATATTTTGCTTGTTGGTTCCACATAGTATTTTTCAGGATATTGCATCCCCAAGTCACATCATGACCATAATAGAAATGTCAGTAGACCCAACTGTGCAATCATCGCCATTGCTTCCATTTAGAATTGCAGAGAGAGCAGGAAGCTAAGGAGCACCTCTGGACTATGGATTTGCCCATTCAGAGAACGAATAACCCATTCGAAACAGTCTGAAACAATCAGAGTCTGATTTCTTATTAATCAGCACCTAACTGGAATTTAATTTCAGCTTCTCCAGGCTATTACTGACCTTTAGGTATTTATCTCCCATTAGCAGTTTGTGTTCTATGCTTGATGGAGATCTTATTTTGGGGTGGCCTGCTCTCTTTTGCTCTGGCAAGCTATGGCTTAGAATCGGGGGTGAAATTCAGCAGGTTCTGACAGGTTCTGGAGAACCGGTAGTGGAAATTTTGAGTAGTTCGGAGAACCAGCAAATACCACCTCTGGCTGGCCCCAGAGTGGGGTGGGAATGGAGATTTTGCAATATCCTTCCCCTGGAATAGGGTGGGAATGGAGATTTTGCAGTATCCTTCCCCTGGAATAGGGTGGGAATGGGGATTTTGCAATATCCTTCCCCTGGAATAGGGTGGGAATGGGGATTTTGCAGTATCCTTCCCCTGGAGTGGGGTGGGAATAGAGATTTTGCAATATCCTTCCCCTGGAGTGGGGAGGGAATGGAGATTTTGCAGTGTCCTTTCCCTGGAGTGGGGTGGGAATAGAGATTTTGCAATATCCTTCCCCCAGGAGTGGGGAGGGAATGGAGATTTTGCAGTATCCTTCCCCTGGAGTGGGGAGGGAATGGAGATTTTGCAGTGTCCTTTCCCTGGAGTGGGGTGGGAATAGAAATTTTGCAATATCCTTTCCCCAGGAGTGGGGAGGGAATGGAGATTTTGCAGTATCCTTCCCCAGGAGTGGGGAGGGAATGGAGATTTTGCAATATCTTTCCCCCAGGAGTGGGGAGGTAATGGGGATTTTGCAGTATCCTTCCTCTGGAGTGGGGAGGGAATGGAGATTTTGCAGTATCCTTCCCCTGGAGTGGGGAGAGAATGGAGATTTTGCAGTATCCTTCCCCTGGAGTGGGGAGGGAATAGAGATTTTGCAGTATCCTTCCCCTGCCACGCCCACCAAGCCACGCCCACAGAACCGGTAGGGAAAATTTTTGAATTTCACTCCTGGCTTAGATTATAAAAAGGTCAACGGTAAGATGGAGATCCTATTTTCCTGATAAAGGACATATAAACTAAGACTTTGTAGAATTCCAGTACAAATGAAGGCAAATATACATGTCCCGGGATAATGATGCGAGATCAAATTTGGGTCGGTCACTGGAACCAGAGATGTACACTTCTGAGTTTTCGGACTCCAGTTTGTGTCAATTTGAGATAGTTACACAGGGCAGATGCTTCTAGCTTGACCTGGTTTAATGCAAAGCATTGATCCCAGGAAGAAAAAAAATGCTGCTCACCTCAGCCTGCATCAAGTGTTACATTTCTACCCCTGTGCAGTCCAAAGCACCTTCAAAGATTGAAACCAAAGCACAGCACAGCCCTAAGACACAGTATTTCTAGATTTAAACCATTTGTGTTGGGTCAGCAACAGACCCTACTAACCCTCCCTTGGATCTACTAAAATCTGACCTATTGCAGAATGCTATGAATAGGGAGAAATGTCTCCAGCAATAATTCATAGCATCTTCATTTCTTGTCATTTTGAACAGTTGTAGGTGTTAATTTGTCTAGGCCTAGGCCAGTGATGGCGAACCTTTTTTCCCTCGGGTGCCGAAAGTGCATGCACGTGCGCTATCGCGCATGCGCGAGTGCCCACACCCATAATTTAATCCCTGGGGAGGGTGAAAATGGCCTCCCCCACCCCCCTGGAGGCCCCATGGAGGCTGGAAATGGCCCATTTCCCAATTTCTGGTGGGCCTGGTAGGCCCATTTTTCACCACCACCACCCCAGGCTCCAGAGGCTTCCCTGGAGCCTGGGGAGAGTGAAAACGCCCCCCTGACCCTCCCCAAGGCCCTCCAGAAGCCAAAAACACTCTCCCAGAGCCTCTGTGTGAGCCAAAAATCAGCTGGCCGGCGTGCACATGCAAGCTGGAGCTGAGCTAGGGCAACGGCTCGCGTGCCGGCAGATATGGCTCCGCGTGCCACCTGTGGCACGCGTGCCATAGGTTCGCCATCACTGGCCTAGGCCATATAGTATCCTCTTGTGGTCATTAATGGAGACTACTGACCACAAGAGCTAGTATTCTAGATCAGTATTTCTTCCACCAGTTGTCAAGATCAATATTGTCTGAGGCAGAAAGTGTTGGCTCTCACAAAGAGAAGGATAAAAGCAGCTTGCGATTTTACTTTTATTGCCTTCTGGAAAATGACGGCCTTATAGCTCATTGATTCTGATATACTCTGAAGATTATTCAGAATTAATATCCTGCCATATTTCAAACTTTTCATTCTCTTTTACAATATTTTCTGATTTCCTCTTATCTTTAGTTCTTACAGCGTCCATTGATTATGGATGCTTGCTCATATTTTCTGCATTGTTGTTCACCCATTCAAATTAATCCACCAGGGAACACTAGGGAAATACCTGAGGATTGGAAAAGAGCAGATGTGGTTCCCATCTTGAGGGGAAAAGGGTGGGGGGAAGAGACCCAGGAAACTACAGACCAATCGGCCTAACATCAATACCTGGGAAAATACTGGAAAAGATAATAAACAAATCTGCGAACATCTAGAAACAAAGTTATAACTAAAAGCCAGCATGGGTTTGTTAAAAACAGATCATGCCAAACCAATCTTATTTCATTCTTTGACAAAACGATTAAATTAGTAGACCAGCAAAATGCAGTGGACATAGTATACTTAGACTTCAGCAGGGCATTCGACAAAGTAGACCACAATCTACTTCTTGGTAAGCTAGAAAAATGTGGGATAGACAGCATCACCACCAGATGGAGTTGTAACTGGCTGACAAATAGTACTCAATGACTCGTCCTTAATGGCACTATGTCTACATTGAGGGAAGTAAGCAGTGCGGTACCACAAGATTCCGTCTTAGTCCCGGCACTCTTCAATATCTCTATAAATGACTTAAATAAGGAAATAGGGGAACTCAACAAATTTGCAGATGTTACTAAGCTGGCAGGAATAGCCAACACCCCAGAAGACAATCTCAGGATCCAAAAAGATCTTGACAGACTTGAACAATGGGCCCTATCCAACAAAATGAAATTTAATGCGGAGAAAAGCAAGGTTTTACATTTAAGGAGGGAAAAACCAAAGGTACACATACAGATTAGGTGAAACCTGGCTCAAAAACAGTACATGTGAGAGGAACCTTGGGGTCCCAATGGATGATCACTTAAATATGAGCCAGCAGTGTGCGGCAGCATCCCAAAAAGCTAATAAAATGGTTGTATAAACAGGCATAGAATCAAAATCGGAGGATTTGTGTTTGGCTAGTCTAGAGAAAAGAAGGACTGGGGGGGGGGACACACATGATAGCAGTATTCCAGTATTTGAGAGGCTGCCACAAAGAGGAGGAGGTCAACTTATTTTCTAAAGCACCAGAGGGCAGGACATGAAACCATGGATGGAAATGAATCAAGGAGAGAAACAATCTGGAATTAAGGAGAAACTTCCTAACAGTGAGGACAATTAACCAGTGGAACAGCTTGTCTTCAAAAGCTGTAGGGGCTTCATCACTGGAGGTTTTTAAGAAAAGCCTGGACAGCCACCTATCTGAAATGGTATAGGGCTGTGGTGGCGAACCTATGGCACGCGTGCCAGAGGTGGCACGCGGAGCCATAGAAGCCGGCACGTGAGGGTTGCCCACCAGCAAACCGGAAGTGCGAAAAACGCACTTCCGGTTTGCCGGTGTGCTGTTTTTTGCACTCCGGAGGGTTCAGGGAAGCTCCCTGAAGCTCCGGAATGCAAAAAACTACAAAACGGACAAAACGGAAGTGCACTTTTCCGCACTTCCGGTTTGTCCGTTTTGTAGTTTTTTTGCATTCCGGAGCTTCAGGGAGCTTCCCTGAACCCTCCGGAGTGCAAAAAACAGCACACCGGCAAACCGGAAGTGCGTTTTTTCGCACTTCCGGTTTGCCGGTTTCGTCGTCCCAGGCTCCGGTAAGCCTTTGCGCGGGGGTGGGGGGGGGGTGCGCATGCGCAGGGGGCAGCATGGGGTGGTGTTGTGCGCATGCATGGGGGGGAGGGAATGGGTGTGGGCATGCGAGCGCGCGCGAGCGCGCCCCCCCTTTTTGGCACGCGAGCCAAAAAAGGTTCGCCACCACTGGTATAGGGTCTCCTGCATGAGAAGGTGGTCGGACTAGAAGACCTCCAAAATCCCTTCCAGCTCTATTCTGATTGATTGATTGAATACATGGGAATCCATAATATTTGTATATTCATTGAACTGAACTGAACTGAACTGAATTGAATTGGTCATTCAATTCAAAAAATAAATAAAATAAAAATTATTTTTGCCCTGACTATGGCTACTTTTAACCCAATTTGTCCTGTTGTTGGGATCCAGCTTCGAATTTCACGTGTCATATAAAGCCCCCAAACTGCCAATTGTTATCCATCTCTTTTGTAGAATTACTGCAACATTCCTCTTTGACCATGATCTAGAAGTAAAATTAAAATGATAAGTAATTCATATAATTTGTATAATTCACATCATTTCTGTTCACAAGCAGGGCTTTTCTTGAAGAGAATTTGCAGCCGAACTTTCGGATAAAGAATGAAGTCATATGCTCCATTCACGAGGATCATGGGTAAACATCTCATCCGACATTATTGACTTACTTTATTTTCACATATTTGAACCACCTATCTCCCTCAGAGAGGGATTATCCATAGTGTACAAGAACATGTTAAAATATAAAAGCAATATATAAAATTTAAAAAATTTAGAAGGAGGCAAGAATGATCAAATACTGTTAAAATTAGTTTTAATTACCGTATTTTTTGGACTATAAGACACACTCCCCTCCCCAAAAGTGGGTGGAAATGTCTGTGCTTCTTATAGAGCGAATGTTGCCAAAGCCCCACCCAGCCGCCAGCCCCCACCCTTCGGTCTCTGCCTCCCAGCAATTTTCCTCCTTGCAGCAAACAGCAAACAGCCTGGTCAGCTTCAGCACAGCCTGATTTAGCACGAGCAGCTGATTGGCGATTGGATCGGTCTCCCGGAATACCAACGATCAGCTGTTCCAGGCTACAGTGATCGCCGCCTCCACGCACCCCATTTTTGGCCTCCACGCGCCCCATTTTCAGCATCCACGTACCCCATTTTCGGCCTCCACACGTCTCATTTTTGCCTCCATGTGCCCCATTTTCGGCCTCTCCGTGTCCTGTTTTCCACATGTCCTGTTCAATGGCAATAGGCGGCTGGAAGGGGCCCAAAATGGGCCACGCAGAGGCCGAAAATGGGGCGTGCTGAAGCTGACCAGGCTGTTTGTTGTTTACTGCAAGGAAGCAAATTACTGGGAGGCAGAGGCAGATTTTTTTCTTGTTTTCCTCCCCAAAAGCTAGGTGTGTCTTATAGTCCGGAGCGTCTTATAATCTGAAAAATATGGTAGTAAAAAAAAGTGAAGGGAGGGCTTTCAGGGGACTAACCAGCCCCACAGCTGTGTGTTCCTCTAGACTCCTCAGTGCTGCGAAGCTATTTTTTGACTCCTTTTCATAAGGCCAGGAAAGTGGGGGCCTGCCTAATTTCTGGGTGAAGATATATTCCATAGGGTGGGAGCAATGGCAGAAAAAGCTCTTTTCCTAGACTCCACCAGTAAGAGTTCCTCAACTGATGGGGTCTGCAACATACAATATTATATCATAATCTTTTGACCAGATCAGAGCATTGTTTATTTATTTCAGAAATGCTTCATAGTCTATTTTTATTTCAAACATAGCTGGAGAAGAGATGGAGCTGGCAAATTAAAAGAAAGGGAACCAGAGACAGAAAAATAAATTTATTGGAAAGTTGGGCTGCAAAAGTCCAGATTATTGCTTATTAAACTCTTAACTTCATCCAATGAGAACCCAGATTTTTGGAGTACAGAACCAGTTTTCCTAGCCTATCATGGTGTTTTATATAGGTTCTCTAGTGAGCAAAGCAGATTCTTCTATGAATAAGCAGTAGCCCTTCCAATCTTATTTTTACGTTGAGTGTGGATCTCATGCATTGCTAATTGTTATTGCTAATTGTGAGGGAATTAGGAATCTCTAAACCAGATTATAGCTTCTTCTTTTTTTTGGTTCCAAGTGAGCATTACAAAATTGGAATTAAAGTTTATGGAACTATCAATGCCACTATGATCCAAAGACATTTGCCAGTGAGATTTTAGTGGAAAAAAATATTCTAGGCTACAACATTAGTGTAGATAATGCACAAAAGCGCCACTTGCATTATTTGACAGGCGTAGTACAGACAATCTTACAAAGCTACAATAATCTTCTCTTGGCCCTGTTTAAATAAATTGCAGCGACAGATGTCCCATACGTCTAGTGCCTGTCTATCAGCCCCTGAAATCCTATTAGGTAATTTGAAGGAATAAACCTAATCTTCCCTAGCTTTTCAGTTCCTTTTCTTCACTATCTTTCCACCAACATCTCCGCTAGTTAGCCGAAGAATCCTGGGTTGACGTTTTACGCTGCTTCAGAATATTTTTGAATCAATGATTTGAATCAATGAATTGTATTCAGGCTTTGAAAGTTAATCAACATGTGATACTAGGATATTCAGAAAATCAAAAAAGGAACACCCACAAGATGGAGGCAGTGAAGTCTTTGGCTTGATGTACAAGACATTGAAGTCCTATATCCTACAGAACGTTACTTTATTTATGCTGGCGCTGGAGAATAAGTTGCATTCTTCCCATACAACTGCAAAAAAGGGTGGCAGTTCTCTCCAAGACCAAGCCTTTTCCTCTTTGAATTAGTGGTTCTACATTCTTTACAATGCCCCTTCAGTCAGACATCCTCCGTGAAGTATGGGCATCCGAAGGGTAAGTCTATGTATATTCTCCTTAAGGAAGGATAGACTATCTTTGGCATGACATTGGCTATCTAGATTGGAAGTGAAAGTAGATTATTATATTGGGTCTTTCAGCGCTGCCTCCAGTTTTGGAATGCGGTAAGACTTAGACAAGACGGCTTCAATTGATTCACCATCTCTGGGTGAATGTTCTCTTCATCTTTATGACTACTATAAATTTGCTTATCCCCTTCCTCTGGAAGGAATGGGGCAAGGAAAGGGAAAATCTGTCTTATTGTTGCTTGTATGCTCAGGAAGGAAAGTAAATAGTCAGGGCCAATGGGGGGAGGGAATGGGGGGAGGACAGTAATCAAGCTGTCCAGTAAGTCCTAAGAGTATTGATGTTTACTGGACCTGAAGTCCTTCTCAATATCTCTAGTGATTAAAATAATAGGAAGCTCTTAAGGATGCATTTATGAAAATGTCTATAGAGATTCTCAGTCATCCAAGTCATGGTTGTCCAAAAGGTGCTTTTTCAAGATGCAACTAGACTTTCTGGGGGGGTTTTGAAGACGTTTCGCTTCTCATCCAAGAAGCTTCTTCAGCTCTTGGATGAGAAGCGAAATGTCTTCCAAGAAAAACAAGAAAGTCCAGTTGCCTCTTGAAAAAAGCACCTTTGGGACTATGAAAATGTTAGAGATATTCAACATTTATCAATTATATCATATTTGCAATAAATAATATCATAGCTCCAAATGGTTTCCTATGGGTTCTTCTAGTACAAAATAAGCAACGGGAGTGAAGTGAGAGAAATGAGTGAAAAACTAGTTTAGTTTTCCAGTCTCTAAGCTGAAAATTTGCTCCTTCACATCAACCATTTAACAACCTGACCTCAGAACTATTTCCTAGACGGGCAGCTTGATCGACTGAAGAATTTCTCTACTTTTATCTTCCATTAATTATAGCAAAGATCAATGGTGGTACAATTTGTTTCGATGTTGTGGGCACTTAAATAAATACATTGCTAAGAAAAAATTAAATTATCTGAGAAGATTTGGCTGTCTTGCGATGTTTTGCTCCTATTTTAAAAAATGAGAACTTGATTTGTTTTAAATTAGATCCTTGGATGTCGTAAACTACGGGTATAGAGAGCTAAAGTGGGGTTAGAATGGCATGCATTTGTCAGCACTTAAAGATCACTTCACTTGTCTATTAATTAAACTTCCATAAACTCCAGGGAGGAAAAAAACAAACTCACTTCAGGCCAAATTGATATGTACAGAGTTTTAAAGCTACAGGCTTACTACAGCCATGGCAAAATGAGATAGTTTGGCCTATTGTAAAGAGGCAGGTTTCGCTTTGTGTTATGCCCGTGATCCATGCTTCAAAGTGTTTTGAATATCGGTCTTGTCATTCTTTGCTGACAGGCAGGGATGGGAATTGTACATTAACATATCTCAGGGGTACGAAGTTTAGAAAGACTGGATTAAAACAGAATAAATCTCTCCCTGGTTACGAGATTACTGGTTGGACCCCCATCACTATTATGAATTCACCAGATAGTGTGTCTCAGTTTGCAATATGGAATTAATCACCCAACTTGCCGGTTTGGTATTATTGTAAGTTTCTGTTGGATGCAAATTTCTCTGGACCATTCAAATGCATTTCATAAATGCTAGAGAAAACTGTTGACTTAGGTTTTACCACCTAGAAAACTATGCTTTTCTAATATATGTTGCAGCCCCAGTGAACAAGATGCCCTGAGTTCTAATTATTGTAATTTTGGGTTTTGAATGTAAGTATACTGATCACTACTTAATATGGCATTCTCATAAATATTATTTATGAGAATGCCATATACATCAGCTGTATAAGACAGTCCAGGTTAAGAAACCAAAGTTATATAGGTCAGAACTACTTTTATTGTAACAACTAAATCTGGTGGCTTCTCCCTTCCCTCCCTTTAACTTCATGTGAACTAGGGAGGGGATTGTCTAAGACAGTGATGGCGAACCTTTTTTCCCTCGGGTGCCGAAAGTGCATGCGCGCGTGCTATCGCGCATGTGCGAGTGCCCACACCCATAATTCAATGTCTGGGGAGGGCGAAAACGGCCTCCCCCGCTCCCCCGGAGGGCCTCTGGAGGCCGGAAATGGCCTGTTTCCCAACTTCTGGTGGGCCTGGTAGGCCCATTTTTCATCCTCCCCAGGCTCCAGAGGCTTCCCTGGAGCCTAGGGAGGGCAAAAACACCCTTCCCAGTCCCCCCGGAGGCCCTCCGGAAGCCGAAAACGCCCTCCCAGAGCCTCCGTGCGAGCCAAAAATCAGCTGGCCGGCGTGCACATGCGCGCTGGAGCTGAGCTAGGCAATGGCTCGTGTGCCGGCAGATATGGCTCCACGTGGCACCTGTGGCACCCGTGCCATAGGTTCGCCATCACTGGTCTAAGATATTTTCTCACCTTACTTTCTTGGCCTGAATTGAAGCCCCATTTATCCAACCATTGCCTTAATAGAGGCTCTTCCTCCTCTCCTTCAATGCCATTTCCTCTTTCTTTTACAATATATCTCCTTCCCCCCCTTCTATCTAAATGTAATGATATAACTCTTCTCCTATCTGGCTCCTGTTGTGACTAAAACACCCATGATTCTTCAATAGCATTGGCAATCAGTGAGTTGCAACGGCTTGTTTATATCCTGTCCTTCTGCTGCAAAAGAACCATTCAGGGCAACTTAAATATTATTTAAATTATCTTTCATAGAGCAGCAATGTAAGGTAATCAACAAAGAGACTGCCAGGATCAGCTATAAAAATAAAATAGTTGCACACATATCCCTGACAGAGGGCTGGCTATCCACTCTTTGCCTGTATAAATCCAGGAAAGTGGATCCCACCATGTTTTCTGGGTTATCAGTTCAACAGTGAAATTCATTTTATTGGTAGACACCACCACCCCATATTCATTCTAAAACTGCTATCAGGTAATTCAAATCCATTAGTCCCTGTATAGTATCTTTCAACAGTGGAGAACAGTCTTAATTATATTTAGGGAAACTTAACTTTAAAAAATAAAACACAAACCAGTTATGATCCACTTAAATCTCAAGCCTGGATCCAAGACGATTTCTGGGCTTACACATTGCATTAAGCCAGAGTTTGTTCAGAAACTAACTATCATTGATCAGTGAAGGGGTCAACTTTCCCCTTGGGTAGAAGATTGCAAAGTTGGAATAAGATAGCCAAGAGGTTTTTGCCCCACCAAATATATGTCTATTGATATATAGTATGCTGATCAAGGCTTCTGAGAGTGATCAAGTGATCAAGGCTTCTGCATCGATCTGCATAGCCAACAGGCGGCAACAAAGAGATCCAGTTGTTTGCAATCCAGAAAAAGTCGGTGTGGAAGAAAGTAATGTTTCAGGTATCTTGCATCCAAACTATGTGAGGTTATCAGCAATATACAATACCTGCTGTGTCTTGATATAAAAATAATGCCAGCTAGAGTTGATCAGACATGGAAGGTTCAGTTTAACATTTAAGAAGGGTGGAAATATCAGCATTCGGCATGGATTTATTCATTCTGGCACACCTTACATCAAAGATGAAGAACATGGATTGGAATCAGTGTCATAGAAGGAGAGAAGGACTAAGAAGTACGGTACCGATGTAACAAATTGAGGAATGATTCCACCATATGATTGCCTGTCTATAGTTTCACCTGCTAGCAACAAAATGTCCCATTGCATGAATGCATGAACAATAGGTGTGCTGTATTACTAATGTCAGCACTGCCATCTGCTGGCACATTTAGGTGTCACCTTTAATCCTCACGTTTGATATATAGCATGTGGGTTTGGAAGCAGAACAAATAGACATCTAATATTGCATATTCTTAAAGCTTTCAAGGGGTATGCCACTCAGAGTCACATTCAAGTGAGATAATAAATAAACAGAATAACAAAAGTGTTAGGATAAAGACTGAGCAATTGAAATAAAACCTCAGAATGAGGGACATCAACTATAGCAGGGTTTATTTATTTATTTAGCGTATGGCTGGTCACACATAATATTAAAACACTTCATTTTTACAAATTAAAAACAGTTAAAGCAGTAAGAAAAGCCTAAAAAGGAAAACAGAAATAACATTTCAGAGCTTAATATCAAGTTTGGAGATCCAATCAGTAGCTGCCGTTGTTGTGCAGAGGAAGTCTCTACAATCTCCTGGATATCTTCTGTTGGGGCATTCCCTCACTATATGCTGAATAGCAGGGGTGTCAAACTCACATCATGGCAGCGTCACGTGACATATCGGGACTTTTTTCCCTTTGCTAAACAGTGTGGGTGTGGCCAGCACATGATGCATCTGGCCCCCCGGGCCAGGAGTTTGACAGCCCTGAACTATAGGAATCAAATTGACTTCTATTTCATGGAGGGTGCGATGACCCAGGTTTGTTCCATAAACATTTTAACTTCCAGTTTAAAGTAGACCTTCCCAATCCCTCATGTGTTTTCTTTATTCCCTCTTCATTAGTGCAAATGAGGAATCTGCACCTCAGAAACTTAATAAACAGGTAAGAAACATCTTCCTATCCAACCTTTAGTTTGATTGTTCACATTTGCCTCACATTCCGCATATGCCTCTACACTATTTTGAATTTCTCTGCTTACACATTATGTGGCTCCTGAGATTAGAATGTTGATTTTCGCACCTGTCAGAAGTATCACGTCTTAAAATGTCATTCAATCATCACTGTGGCTGGGTACTTGGTAATAAACAGGCTTTAACACCATTAGTGTTGAAATGGCCAATAACTACATCCTGATCATTATTTCCTGCATCTCAATCCCACCCTTCCTTCAACAGGCACTTGCATAAGGTTGTTCCATAACTCACAGCTTTATGCTGAGATCATTGTACACACATATTTTTTATGGATAGGTGGGCACAATCCCCACGGTTAATCCCTGTTTATCATCCTACATTATTGCAACATCTAGCCTTAATTAGATAAGCTACCTTCTGTTTCCCTGCATAGACAAAAGGTTGAGATTGCTAATCTGAACAAATTAATCTCATAAAATAACATTGCAGGCATCATTCACATCACCAACCCCTTATTTGCAGACTCTGCACCAGCACCATTTTTCAAGCATATTTCTCAACCGCATGACCTGCATTTGATCAGTCAGAATTAATTATAGTTTATGACTAATGGGATTGACTGTAAGGTAATCTTGATCCATCTGCTTCCTCTGTGAAGTCTTTCTGAGTGACCTCAATCTCAGAGGAATTGTGTTGTGGTGTTCGAGAGCATCTTCTATAGTCTCACAATCCCGTTTAACACATAATGGAGCGATAACCCTGCAGTGACCCACCTAAAGGGCACAATCAATGTAAACTTTTGAAAGCTTCACATCTCTTCAAAAGGTAAGATGCTACAAAAAGAAGATAAAGGTGGGTGGGGTAGATATTTTGGCCTTGAAGCCATAAAGCTTGTGTCATCAAAGTCCGTGATGTTTCACACAGATTATAGATTTTGCTGTGATGCAAGAAATAGTTATCCCCTATTTTTAAAATTATACAATCCACCAGCACCAAATCCTCTCTCCATCTTTCAGTGAAACACAGAGTCCTAATCTCCCAATCACATTTATCGGAACTCCTGTATAATGTCCAGGATAATTGTAAACAGTCTTTGATACTCTCTAATAAATGCAGCCAATGGTTCAGATCAACCAACTCTGTAAGTGAGTGAGTGAATGAATGAATGAATGAATGAATGAATGAATGAATGAATGAATGAATGTGTATATTCCTATCTGATCATACATATGCTGCAGCCGTATGCCATTACCATTGTGTAATAAGGGAAGGTACATGGGTGGAAAGTGGTGTCTTCTACTTCCACCCCTTTATTATGTCATCTAATAGTGGGTGAGCGTGTTAATTCTTTCTGCTTCCTTGTATTTGAAAAGAACCTGTATGTTAGAGAGAAAGGGGGGGAGAGAGAGGGAGGAGAGGGGGAGGGAGGAGAGGGAGAGGGAGAGAGAGAGAGAGAGAATCTAGAGCTAGGCAATTCACAATAGGTGAACAATCTCCACCATCTTATCCAGGCCCATTTTTGGTTTCTCCATAAATCATACCAGCAACATTCTTAATTTAGCAGCAAACCACAAGATATAGCAGTGCAACCTTTCCTTCTTCCCTCTGTATAAAGACAAGCAGCCAGCAAGCTTCATTGAATGGTTTTACCCAAAAACCTTCCCAATCTCCAAAAAATTTAAGTCCTGTATCAAGTCTGGTAGCAACTGCAGCACCCTATATCTCCAAAACAGCCAAATCCAGCCGAAAATGTGCTTTCCCACCTTCATTTTAAAATTGCACATCACGGCTTGGAAGACCCACAAATTAGGCATGCAACTACGTAACACAACGTCGCCTGCATGCTTTCTTATTTATCAAGGACTTTGTAAACCTGTCCTTGTCTAAAAGTCTTGCTTTTCTATAGTTGATTAGCCCCATCATTTGAAAGCAAAGGTGACGTAACTGCTTTAACCTTGTCCTATAAAGAAATGTGCATTCTCTTCCCACAACAGTCCTAAGGAATGGGTTGCTGTACCTGGAGTCCTTCCATAGCCACTTTCAAGAAGAAATAATGTTTCAGGAGTTGTCGCTCACATCACAGTATAACTTGGCTTTCATACAAACTCTGCAATTATATTTAAAACATTCTGCTTCCTTGTGTGAGTTATTTTGAGCATGTGGGCATCACTTTTCACTGCTTAAGTCTTCTTATATCTGATGGTTCCAATATTGTAGCTACAAAACAACAAAAAGGCTGAGGAATATCCCCAAATTTGTACTGGCTTGTTGAAAAGGATGTCTACTGCAATTGGAGAGAAATAACATCTGGCCTTGCCATGACATCAGCAAATGAAGCCATCGTGTTTTCTCTAACATCTAGGCCAGTGATGGCGAACCTTTTTTCCCTCAGGTGCCGAAAGCGCGTGCATGTGCACTATCATGCACGTGCGAGTGCCCACACCCATAATTCAATGCCTGGGGAGGGCGAAAATGGCCTCCCCCACCCTCGCAGAGGTCCTCTGGAGGCCGGAAACGGCCCATTTCCCGACTTCTGGTGGGCACTGTAGGCCCATTTTTCGCCCTCCCCAGGCTCCAGAGGCTTCCCTGGAGCCTGGGGAGGGTGAAAACGCCCCCCTGCCTCCCCGGAGGCTCTCTGGAAGCCTAAAATGCCCTCCCAGAGCCTCCGCGTGAGCCAAAAATCAGCTGGCCGATGCACACATGCACGCTGGAGCTGAGCTAGGGCAATGGCTCGCGTGCCGGCAGATATGGCTCTGCATGCCACCTGTGGCACGCGTGCCATAGGTTCGCCATCACTGATCTAGGCTGAGTTGCCATGTTCTGTCTCCCTGCTAGTGATATCCTTACTTGACCAGCTTAATAAACAACTGTTTGTTTGTTTGTTTGTTCCTTTCTTCCTTCCTTTCTTTCTTCCTTCCTTCCTTCCTTCCTTTCTTTCTTTCTTTTTCTTTCTTTCTTTGCTATCAATTGGAACCCTGACTGGTAAGTTGTTTTAAGGATCATTGCTATCTTTAAACTTTGGTTAGGGAATGGAATTTTCTAGGCTTTATTGTCTTCATTTGTTTTTAAATCAGTGACTCTAATAATGAGATTATGTTGTATGAATGCTGCCAGTTAAATTCAAGCAAGCGTGATGGTGTTGAAAATGGTAGCAATAAGTTAAGATTTCCTACCATTTTTTTCATATAGCACTCTTTAGATATTAATATCATTCAGATGAAGGATATTCCAGATGTTTCTGCATTGCTGCAGCTTCTTCTCACATGCCTATGTCCTTTTAAAGTTATTGATGCAAGAAAAAAAAACATTATATTTCTTGGTTTTCATGGAGACTGACTGTCAAATTCTGTCAGATATCAAACACAGAACATCAGATATTGACTCCAAATACAGGGATTGGATATACAGTACATCCTTAGAAACTACAGTGGAGGGTTTTCAGTGCAATTCTAAACATATTTACACAAAGGCAGATCTCACAGAAGATGCACAAAACTGCAGCTTAAAGCAAAGTCAGATTTCTTGCCGTTGTAATAAACATTGCCTAGAAAAACATTACAAACTTTATTACTGTACTGTTTATCAAATGCTGAAATCCCCTGACAATGAAAGAAAAGGCATTATCCTACTTACATGTGAAAGATATCATCTCAGTCCTCATTGGTGCTATTTAACGATCCTTAATAAAAGTTGTCCATCAAATAACTACGAAGTATTTTTGCCATATCTGGGACAAACCATTCCTACCTTTCTGTGCCACATTTCAGATCTTTATTTCAGTGTGCTGAGGCAGTGGAAATAGTTTACAAATACTGTCTCCTCAACTAATTTTGCCCTGGCTTCCAATAATTGGACTGAGACGTTGAGCTTCCTACTTGAAACAGACACTGATTTGCATATGTATTCTTCTGTGCTGGATGGATTTTACTTCTAGGATACATACTGAGTTTCCACAAAACTACCTTTCTGTTATGCAACTTTATGGAAATCAGGTTATCAAACACAATTGTTGAGGTCACATAACACGTTATGCCCAAATCAACCAACAAAGGAAACCATATTCTGAGTTAATATGATGTCTTGGTTTACACATCATATTAAGACAATGGCTGAGATCCTATAACACGCTGAATCAAATCCATTTTAATATACTGAAGTTTAGTAATACGAGGCAAATCTACCCAATAAGTAGTAATTCTTAGCAGAAGTAATGGAGATATAGAGTAGGCAACTGGAATACATTGTGATATTTACCGTATTTTTCGGAGTATAAAACGCACCGAAGTATAAGATGCACCTTAGTTATGGGGGAGGAAAACAAGGAATTTGCCAAACAGCAAACAGCACAGATGATATACACTGTTTGCTGTGTATTTCTGTGCATGTGTGCCTGACCCATAGAAATAGCAAAGAATTGGAGAAATGTACATTATGCCAGAAAGTTTTCTTAAATGTAGTCACACTAACTCCTCCCAATTATTTAAATAGATCTACTCCAAGGTAACTAAACTCTAATACTAAACAGGACACTGTTACATTTCAGACTATACTTGTACAGAGCTGTTAAAATTAATTAAAATTTCTGGAAGTATACATTATTCTCTATTATTTAAAAGAAGATACAATAGTACTGGGCCTCTTCAGAGCAAGCATTTATTTTAAAAAGCTTCTTTATTTTGTTAAGTTGTCTAGATTTACAGGGATCTCCAAACCTTGGCAACTTTAAGACTTGTGGACTTCAACTCCCAGAATTCCACAGCCAGCAAAGCTAACTAAGCTAACTATACACATTCGGTGTATAAGACGCACCCAAGTTTTCACCCTCTTTTGGGGGGTAAACAGGTGCGTCTTATACTCCGAAAAATATGGTATGTAATCTTAAGATTTCCCCACAAAATTTTCCTACCTGGCAAATTGCTGTATACAGTACCATATCATTACATACATGTATTTTGCACAATATATCCGAAGAATGATACATATTCATTAGTTTATGGCAAAATTCCAACTGATACAATGAGACTAAATATAACCCATATTACTTATTATGACTTACTATGAAACTGAATAAGACAGTTTCTCCATAGGTTTCATTAGCCATCAAAGTAGGGCTAACATTATGCAGCCCAAAATAATTGAAGGTTCATTAAAGATGGGTGGAGTTGGCTTTGTCCTGTTCATCACTGTTCATAACAGGATGGTTTCACTAGGTGTAGCTCAGCTACCAAAAATCTGGATGACCATTAGGTGTCAGCAAAGAGATACCTGAAGCCTTAATTGATTTAATGGCTGCAGATGGTCACAGCTCTATTTTCATCACATTTTCTTTTTGCTTTTTAACTGGAAAGGAATGAAACCCAATATCATTTGGGGTTATAACAGCTTATTATTTGATCATTTAAAATTTAAAAACTTTAACTTTAGTTGAAAGTAATTATTATTAGCATTGCTTTAATTACCATTCTTCTTATTTTTATTTGCTTTTGCTTCCCATTCCCCTTTCCTTCCTCTTTTTTATTCTTCTTTAAATTTCTAACCTTGTTGGTTAGAAAGAAAACCATGATAATATGATTATGGCTTACTTCAAATGTTTTGAAAAACCAGTAACTATATTTTAAAAAATCTTTTTCACCAACTCATAATTTTAGAGGCATCAACCCTGGACTTTTCATTTGTGGGATTGGCAGTAGTAGATTGGTTTTATGTATTGGCTGCTTTGTTTATTTTGTAATATGCCCATGGCTGCAAACCTCTCTGAAATTACTCATTTACTTCTCCTCCTGGTATTTGTCACTTGTAAGTAGGCCTGAGTTATGGTATCTTTTCACACTGTGCAATCATAAAAGACTGGTTTGTTCTTAGGTTTTGATTCATCCCTCACATCTCCCTTCTTTTTTCAAGCAACCAGTATGGGTTGCATTTGTGTGACACAAATGGACACACATTAACAAAAACAGAAGCATCCAGCACATGCCATTGTATATGTTTTCATCAGCAGAGGTCAAAAACTACAATTCAAATACTGTAAATCAGCAATTTAAAAATTATGTTCTCAGGATAAATATAACATTAATTTTGCTTTTTGTGACCAATATAAATACACTCATGCATTTTTTAACAGTATAGACTAGATAAATACACTGAAGGCAGAAAAATTGGGAACACATAGGTAACAGGAGGAAAACTGTCACTACAAGGCAAGATTTATAGAATCTCTTCAGATTTTTAACTTTTGGTGGAAGGGAAGGAGGGGAGGGGAGGGAAGGGAAGGGAAAGGAGGGAGAGAGGAAGGAAGGAAGGAAGGAAGGAAGGAAGGAAGGAAGGAAGGAAGGAAGGAAGGAAGGAAGGAAGGAAGGAAGGAGCAGTTTTGTGGATCCTAATGTATCAAGGTCAGTTCAGGTGTGAGTGATCTGTTTGTTGATGTCCTTATCCCCTGCCACTCACTATGTGGACCTTTGTCCCCACACTACCGCAATCTCTGGTATTCTGAACCTTTACTTTGAATACTGTTTCTTAGCGTTCCTCTATACTCTCTATCAGATGCTTTGAAGGAGAGATTCCAGAGGTAGAACTTTCAATATCCATAGCAAGTTACAAAGGTCTATCCCACATATGATAATCTCGCCCATCCTGTTTAACATTTACATGAAACCGCTGGGGGAGATCATCCGACGACACGGGGTGAGGTATCAGCAATATGCTGATGATACCCAGTTGTACATCTCCACCCCGTGTCAGTTCAGTGAAGCAGTTGAGGTAATGTGCCGCTGCCTGGACGATGTGAGGGTCTGGATGGGAGTGAACAGACTCAGACTCAACCCTGACAAGACTGAGTGGCTGTGGATATTGCCCCCCAGGGATTATGTCGACTGCCCCTCCTTGGTTCTTGGGGGAGAAAAATTGACTCCCTCAGAACGGGTTCGCAATTTGGGTGTCCTCCTAGACCCACAGCTAAAATTGGAGCAACATCTTTCAGCTGTGGCTAGGGGACCTTTGCACAGATCCGTCTTGTGCACCAATTGCGACCCTTCTTGGAGAGGGAGGCTTTGCTCACAGTCACTCATGCCCTTGTCACCTCACGGCTAGACTACTGTAACACGCTCTACATGGGGCTACCCTTGAAGAGCATCCAGAGATTGCAATTGGTACAGAATGCAGCTGCGCGAGCTGTGGTGGGTGTACCGAGATACACCCACGTAACACCTATTCTCCGCCAGCTGCATTGGTTGCCTATTAATCTCCGGTTGCAATTTAAGGTGTTGGTTTTGACCTTTAAAGCCCTACATGGCTCAGGGCCAGGTTACCTTCGGGACCGCATCCTACCACATACCTCCCTACGACCGGTTAGATCCCACAGAGAGGGCCTCCTCTGGGTCCCATCGGCCAAACAATGTCGGTTGGCAGGGCTGTGGGGGAGGGCCTTCTCTGTGGGAGCCCCGTCCCTCTGGAACCAACTCCCACCAGAGATCCGGACTATCCCCACCCTGCTGGCCTTCCGTAAAGCCATAAAAACATGGCTCTTCCGGCAGGCGGGGTGAATAAGAAGATCAGATTCCCCCATGAATGGTGTTTTTTAATAATGTTTGAATAATGTTTTTAATTTTTAAATTGTTTCTTACTGTTTTTTACTATACGTTCTTATCCATGTTGTACGCCGCCCTGAGTCCTGCGGGATTGGGCGGCCTATAAGAGCGCTTATAAATAAATAAATAAATAAATAATACTGTAAAAGCCTGCATTTTCTCTTAAGCAATTTTTTAAAATTCTGTAGAATTTCCAATAAATGCCCATATTTGTCACCAGAACTTCTTTCCTGTGGTCAATGCTAAACAATTGGGGGCAGATGTTTATTAAACAAAAGTACTTGAATTGTAGGAGGACACTGGTGGTATTCTTCATGTAGCATAACTATCATGTCACATAATTCAATGTAGAGACCATTTTATCATTAAGATACTGCATCTCCCAACACTCTTTGCAACCTGTTTCTACAGCCACCCATCCGCTGGAGCAGACGCTGAGGAAGAAATTGAAAGACACTACCCTGGAGGCAAAGCCTAAAAAATCCAGAGTGAAAAAGCAGGAAAAATCAAGCTCTGCAGAAGAAGCCAGTAACGCTTCAGCTACTAGTAAGGAGAGGAGCAAAAGTTCATTGTCATACCAGAAATATAGATATTGGTCCATGAAAAGGACTCAGTGCTGTTATCTTCTTATTTGGTAGCAGACGGGCATAGAATCACTGAGTTTCCAGGTCCTCATGAACCTGGCAAGAAGCATGTGGGAAAGGGTGACGGGAACTACTACTACTACGTTTGTGTCAGAGGCACCTACCAAGGCGCTTCCGAGTTGAAAGGATTAGCCGGTGACATCACTGTTGCCCAGGGGATACCTGAGAGGGCTCCTTTCATGTCCATTTTCAACCCTGAAGCTAACCTGATCGAAGCCATCTCCCTCAACTCCAGTGTGGCAACACTGAAGCTCCAAGATGGCTTCAGTCAGGTCAGCTTCCGGGTTGGCAGGACTTGGAACCCTGACATCCATATTATTTTCCCACCAAAGTGGTACCTGTTTATCTACTTGCATTTGTGTGCTTTCAAACAGCTAAGTTGACAGGGGTTGGTTCAAATTGACAGGAGCTTATTGCATCCCACGGCTTGCACTCTTGGGTTTCGAACTACTGAACTGTTGACCTTTCAATGATCTTCAGACTCAGCACCCTGAGCCACTGTGTCGCCTTAGAAAGATGGCTACGCCATACTCAGAGGTGTAACCTCCATCCTTCTCTTTCTCTTGGGTTTCTGAACAACTGAATTTTTAGCACATAGACAAAAAAAACTCTTTCTATCAAAACACTTGACAGTTGAAAGTAGGATTGCTAATATGTTAATGTCTTCAGTTTACTGATTAATATTTATTTACTACACATGTTAGACTTACAGTATATGCTACCTTTCCTCGAGAAGCTCAAGATAATACTCATCATAATCCTTCCTCACAGTAATGACTTCTCTGTGGCTGATGGTGAACTTGAATCTTTGTCTCCTATGTTCTAGTCAAAAGCTATAGCCACTATAACATGTTGATTCTCCATAAGGTATTTCATTTAATGAGCTAACAAATATATTTGTTGTGAAGAGCAATAAACACCAGATTGTATCTGCTGGAAAAAAGATCTGCAGATAAGTTTAGTACATAAAGGAAAAAGAAGTAAAAATAACCAGAACAAGAGCCTCCATATACAGTACCTTTGTGCAATCATACCATCAGTGGAATAGACATGATAGCATCTTTACAAATATACAGTTTTGGTTGTTTAAATTATTTCATTCTTATGTCATATTATAATATAAAATGGAACAGAAGAGAAATCAAATCAATTTAATACTCAAGAAAGCTAAGGATTTAGGGAAAAGATTGTTTAAATTTTGTAGGTGACAATAGAATAGAATAGAATAGAATAGAATAGAATAGAATAGAATAGAATAGAATAGAATAGAATAGAATTCTTTATTGTCCAAGTGTGATTGGACACTCAAGGAATTTGTCTTTGGGGCATATGCTCTCAGTGTACATAAAAGAAAAGATACATTTGTCAAGAATCATAAGGTACAACACTTAATGATAGTCATAGGGCAGGGGTGTGTTGTGTATCGTTTTGCTGCTAGTTTGCTCAGGGTTGCACCGAGTGCGTGCGCGCCCCTACAGCAATCAAAAAGTAGCTTCTGCGCATGCGCAGAAGCAAAATCCAAGATGGGGCGCCCACGGACCAGCACTAACTCCATGACATCATCGCCGCTTTACTAACGGTTCTAAAGAACCGGTTAGAATCAGTAGGAACCCACCTCTGTCATAGGGTACAAATAAGCAATCAGGAAACAATCAATATTAATATAAATTGTAAGGATACAAGCAACAAAGTTACAGTCATGCAGTCATAAGTGGTAGGAGATGGGTGATAGAAACGATGAGAAGACTAATAGTAATAGTAATGCAGCCTTAGTGAATAGTTTGACAGTGTTGTGGGAATTAGTTGCTTAGCAGAGTGATGGCATTCAGGAAAAAACTGTTCTTGTGTCTAGTTGTTCTGGTGTGCAGTGCCCTATAGCGGTTTTTTTGAGGGTAGAAGTTGAAACAATTTATGTCCAGGATGTGAAGGGTCTGTAGATATTTTCACAGCCCTCTTTTTGACTCGTGTAGCATACAGGTCCTCAATGGGAGGCAGGTTGGTAGCAATTATTTTTTCTGCAATTCTAATTATGCTCTGAAGTCTGTGTCTGTCTTGTTGGGTTGCAGAACCAAACCAGACAATTATGGAGGTGCAAATGACAGACTCAATAATTCCACTGTAGAACTGTATCAGCAGCTCCTTGGGCAGTTTGAGCTTCCTGAGTTGGCACAGAAAGAACATTCTTTGTTGTGCTTTTTTGATGACGTTTTTGATGTTAGGTGTCCATTTTAGGTCTTGAGATATGATAGAACCTAGAAGATGGGACTTTGAGCCAACTATGTGCCACTGTCTCATCTAAAAGAAAACAAGATGGGACAATAGCAGAATAGAAAATCCACATGTCAGAATTAGGTTCCATCTGAATCCCTGTAGAGTAAGGAAGAGGCCATTTAAAGAGTAAGAGGGGCTAAACTTTCCCCCACACCCATGATTTTACACTATCTTCAGAACAGATATTTCTAGTTTTACTGCTAAAATGCTAAGACTAGTAGTAGTTGCTGCCCAAAAGAGGAAGGGGTATTTTCAATGGGTAAATCTTGACTGAAATGGCCTTCCGTGGCTATTATGGTACTTTGGATCCCCTAATTTTTTGGGAATCTCTCTTGAATGTGTTAGAAAATGCTGTTTTCCCATCAAGTGTGATCTTAAGAGTGATCAGCTCCTAAGATTGCAGATATCATATTGTAGTCAAATTCATTCAGCATACACACATTAGCCAGGGTACACCCAAAGTATCCTGTAGCAATAGGGGTATTACCATCTTTTTGTCTCAATAATCAACACAGGTCAACTGAAACATAGAACAATCCAATTTGATACCAAAAGTTAAGGTATTTGCTGCTTTTCCAAAGCCATTCCATTCGTCCCATTGCCAGTATTGTACCTGTATTATACCCCGTCCTTCATTTCTCAAATACCTGTCTTGACTCTGGTGTCTCTTTCTAAGCTCTTGTCAGAAACGTAAAAAAAACTAAAAAGGAGAAGCCACGAGAACCGGATGAGAAAGTCACATACGTCAGATTAATTAAGGATTCCAGAAAAGAGAAGGAATCCTCTTCTTCTCATTCCAGTGTGAGCAAGACACCAAAAAAGAAACACGGTAAGGAACCACCAGCTCCTGGCTCTTATGTTACAAGTAAGGACTTTTCTGTAGAACAGTGTTTCTTAACATGGGCAACTTTAAGATGTATGGACTTCAACTCCCAGAATTCCACAGCCAGCAGGACAGCGGTGAAATCTACTTACCTTTCCTACCGGTTCGGAAGTGCATGCTTCGCATGCTTCACATGTTTTTTCACCCACACTCTGTTTGCGCGTGTGCTTTTATCACCCTCTGCGCATGCGCAGAACACTTTGCGCATGTGTAGAGGGTTAAAAAAGAAAATGGTGCCGTCCAGGCGGGTGGGTGGAGCCTCATGCTGCCGCCGCTACCAGTTCTCCGAACCACCGGCGCCCACCGCTACCAGTATGCCGGTAGCATTTCACCCCTGCAGCAGGGGGGTGGAACATGGAGAATGGGGGTGGATATCATTCTGGGAATTGAAAATCACACGTTTTCAAGTTGCTGTTGCATAGGTAAGCTTGAAAACCATTGGTGTACAAGTTAAAAAAAATTCTGCATGTAGATTTATCTTTTTTGGGGGGGGAAGTCATCACAAATGTGGAAACTGCGCTTTTCCAACATCATTATTGAATTTTTTAAAATTTAAAAATATTAATTGAATCTCCAGCCTGATGAAACTGAAAAATCCTGAAAGTATAGCATTTCCCCACTCATGGGCACGTGCATGGTATGGTCAAAAAAATCAAAACGGCAGCCAGGACAATGTAATCACATATAAAAATGTGTTCCTTCCAGGTGAAGAACATATAAAAAAAAACAGGCTGAGCATTGATCACAAGATTGTGGCAATCATCCTGTGTTTTTTACCACACCTTATGGACATCTCTGCCCCTAATCTATCCAGTAGCGCACGTGGAGTGAAAGTATCATGCAAATGTTGTTTGTTTGTTTGTTTGTTTGTTTGTTTGTTTGTTTGTTTGATTGATTATTTGCTGCCCATCTCATCTAGAGGTAACAAATGAGATAAATGTCATTGTGAAATTGCAGTGATCTGTGAACAAATCCTTCATCACTATAACAATAATTATAGTAGGATGTGGTGGGATTCAATTTTTTTTACTATTGGTTCTGTGGGTGTGGCTTGGTGGGCATGGCATGGCTTGGTGGGTGTGCTTGGTGGGTGTGGCAGGGGAAGGTTACTGCAAAATCCCCATTTCCTCCCTATCAGCTGGGACTCGGGAAGCAGAGAATAGATGGGGGCGGGGCCAGTCAGCGGTGGTATTTACCGGTTCTCCGAACTACTCAAAATTTCCGCTATCGGTTCTCCAGAACTGGTCAGAACCTGCTGAATACGACCTCTGAATAGCTACTGCCAAAACAGAACGGGAACATTGTTAGCTCTACAACTAACAGAATCTATCTGCATGCAATACTTTTGTTTTCCCCTTTTAATTGCTTAGAAACCTTTGCCTTTTTTATTTTCTATCTATTGATCTCTACTTATTCAAACTTTTAGAGGATTCTGATGATGAAGATGAAGAGGAGGAAGAGTGGGAGGAAGAGGAGGAGTCTGAAAGTGAAGAGCCACCAAAAATGCCCAAAAGAAAGCTCATCAAAGCTACTTCATTGGACAAAAGTAAAGGGAGGAAGGCCAAAAGTAAAGGTAAGCTTGAATTTCAGGATCATTTACGGGCCATAAACAAGTTGGCTTAGATGTGGTTTTATCTCCATGAGACTTCTAAAGTTTTCAGGTGTAGACTAAAACTATTCCCCAAAAGTCTTTGGGAAACCACACCCATAAGCTGCTACCTATAGTATAGATATAGCCAGAATGAAAAGTTTGTTTCTGTTTTCTAGTGTTTTGGATGTGTGGACTTTTCAATGGGCATGTTTTTAAAACTGGTTAAAGTTAAAATTATTTTTAACTATTGCAGAATTCACTTTTTAAGCGACTACTCGGCAAGTTTAGTTAGACAAAAGGAGTGGAAAAATTTTATGACATGGGAGGACCTCCGCAAATCTAATGTCACGAATAGGCCTGAGATTCCACCCAAGATTGGAAAACATTCATAACAGTAAACACTGAGAAGATGTAAAACAAGCAATCGCTTTCCTCCTCTATAGCTAAAAGAGTAACTTCCTCTCTACCTTCACCTATAATTGTGTTTATTTATTTAGCATATTAGGAGCCCTGGTGGTGCAATGCAGGGGTGGGTTCTAACTTACCTCACCACTGGTTTGCTTTCTCCCGTGCCGCGTGGGCACATGCACGTTGCGTGCGTGCACATTGCGCGTGTACATGCACAGTGCCCAAACCCCAGCTTCTGCACATGCACAGAAGCAAAAAACAGCTTCTGCGCATGCACAGAAGCAAAAAATAAGATGGCGGTGGCTACGGCGGCAGTGAGAGAGCCAGTTCGAGGGCATGGCCAGCTAGCGATTGCTTCCGGTTTGTCGAGTGGGGGGAAATTCCCGCTACTGGTTCTATAGAACCGTTCCAAACCGGGAGCAACCCACCTCTGGTGCAGGGAGCTGGACTAGAAGACCTCTAAGGTCCCTTCCAGCTCTATTCTGATTGATTGAATAAAATGAGGGCCCCATCTGTACAGCCTCAGAAAGCTACTGACAGCCCATGCAACGAACTTGCAGGATTAACTCAGCTCAGCAAGCAAGCAGATAGACACACTCTCTACCAGTTGCAGTTTCTGAGTTATGAAGCAAATTGCAGACGTCTGAAAGATGACAAGGGCATGAGTCATAGTCTTCAGCACCACATATGTCATAGAATTTTAATAATAGAAGAGGACTTCAATTAAATATTGTTTAATGTTTATTGTTCTTCCTGATACATACTAATGACTGTAATTATACTTGATTATATAGCGATATTGCTCAGATCTTTCATGCAAAGTACCGGTGATAGACCATTTTCTGCCTGAAAAACTACTTTATTATTTGGGTAAGGAGGATGAACAAATGGAAGATTGCAACTTGAAATGAAAGAGTACATGATAAAGAGTAGGACTTAACAAATGGAAGCAAACAAAAACAGTTGTATATCTGTACAGGTTATCCTCAACTTGCGGCTGGTTGCTTAGCAACCAAAGTTATAACAAATCCTCCAAAAGCTACCGCAGTTATGATCCAATTTTGAAGTTATGACAGCTGCACTCCCATGGTCACAGGATAGCTTTTCAGAACCTGGCAACCAGCTCATCTTTACAGTCATTTGCAGCATCTGGAGGTCACATGACCACAGTTTTTGACTTTCTCCATAGTGGGTGGAACTATCATCCAGGATGAGTTGTCCTTGTCCAATCAGATGAGGACTGAGTCTGTTAATTTTAATTTAAGTGCTCTGCCTTGTCTGGAGTCCCCAGTTACGACTCAGTCCTCAGACTGGACAGACGTGGTCAATTCATCCTGAGTGACAGTTGGATGTTTGAGTGACTTCTGAGATTCAACATATTGTGAGTTGTGAGGCTCTCTTCGTGCCAATTTCTGGCCTTTACTTCCAATTTCTGGCCAATAATAATAATAATAATCACCCATTGGGTAAAAATGGATTTGCTTAAATGGCCATAGTATTCGCTTAATGATTCCTGTTCTCATTCTTTCACCCCGGACAGGAAACAAGGCGGAAGCTGGTATCAAGGCAGCAACTACAAAGAGTCTGAAAAAAGACTCAACCTCTGTCTTCCACGTGGATGAGGATAACAAAGGCAAACGTCTCAAAAGCAAAGGTGAAAGGCTTTACATCCATATGTGCTCCACTGACCTTACAGGCCTATTGTCCAAAAAACGCATCTCTCTAATAATATGGGCCATTCTGGATACTAATGTTCTGTTGATAATGAGGCAGAGAAGGTATCACGATTGGGTTTATGATTACGTGTGTATGTGTGTGTGTGTGTGAGAGAGAGAGAGAGAATCTGGGGAAGGCAGTAGATGCGACTGCATTTTAAGTATGTGTGCGAATAGAAGGAAGGGTTGGAGCCTGTATGCGAATACTGTACATGGGATGACTGGGAAAGAGGATATGATGCCACATTTGTCTGTATCTCCTAATAGGGTAGGTATGACTCCACTGCAGGGGTGAAATTCAAATTTTTTCCCTACCGGTTCTGTGGGCGTGGCTTGGTGGGCGTGGGAGGGGAAGGATACTGAAAAATCCCCATTCCCTCCCCTCTCCTGGGGGAAGGATATTGCAAAATCTCCATTCCCACCCTATTCCAGGGGAAGGATACTGCAAAATCCCCATTCCCTCCCCACTCCTGGGGGAAGGATATTGCAAAATCTCCATTCCCATCCCACTCCAGGGGAAGGATATTGCAAAATCTCCATTCCCTCCCCTCTCCTGGGAGAAGGATATTGCAAAATCCCCATTCCCACCCTATTCCATGGGAAGGATACTGCAAAATCCCCATTCCCATCCTATTCCAGGGGAAGGATACTGGAAAATCCCCATTCCCTCCCCACTCCTGTGGGAAGGATATTGCAAAATCTCTATTCCCACCCCACTCTTGGGGGAAAGATATTGCAAAATCTCCATTCCCACCCCACTCGGGGGCCAGCCAGAGGTGGTATTTGCCGGTTCTCCGGACTAATCAAAATTTCCACTACCGGTTCTCCAGAACCTGTCAGAACCTGCTGAATTTCACCCCTGCTCCACTGGCTTCAGTCAGATCCAATAAAATGCAACCTCTGGTTTAGAGGTAAACAGACTGCCCCCCAAATCCCTTAGAAAGGTTCGCTCATGCAATCCATGAAGCACATTTGTTTTCTACCTTTGTTTAATGTAAGTGGATGAAGGATTCAAAAATTACTCTAGAAGTAAGCATGAGCAGTTTGTCAAGGCTCTGACTAATGAACCCAAGCAAACCAGAACTCTGAGACTTGGCTCCTTCTCAAAGGTCTTCTTTATTGAGTACATCATATCGGCACAGCTTCAATGGAAAACCAATTCTAAATCTTCCCTGTGGTTTCAGTATAATTAAACTAGGAAATAGCCCCATCCCCAAGTGGTTACAGTATAATTAAACTAGGAAATAACCCCCTTCTCCAAGTGTCACAGGTCATGTTGGCCAATTGGGTTAATTGGTGGGCTCTTCGGGTACTCTTTCCCCAACCTTATCTGTTGCCAGTAGAGACGACCTTGGTTCTCATGAGAAAGCTCCCTGTTGTGTCTAGTAATGCATTCCAACCTCCTTCCCCTGTGTGGCAACTGAAGGACAGAAAGATGGCTGTGGCCAGGTTCGGTTCGAAGTTGACACAGTTCTTAGAATTCTTCATGATGCCAGTGTTGAATCAAACATCAAGTGACAGTATTGTATAAATCATCTTTTCGGAGGATTCAGGGCAAATTTGGCAATATCTGCTGGGAAATTAGGTATTAATAAGAAAGGATCTAATCTGATTAACTTCTCCCTGGATTAAAAACTTCTCACTTAATAACTGCAGTGCTAAAAAATAGCGACACAGAAGAGGATTCCACTTCCAATGCCAAGTCAACCAAATCGGAGAAAAAGAAGAGTGCGGCATCAATGTTTCAGACTGGAGGAGAAGGCCTCAAGGAGAAGAAAGCCAAAAAGAAGGGTAGGTGCAGCATTTGCTGATAGAAATAGCGAAAGAAGATACAGTCACTTATTCAAATGACTTCACACTCAGAATGCTTGGTACTGATTTGCTCCTAAGTGAGAGCGTGATTCATCATGCTCTTATGTCTGCTGTTTTGAAAAATCCCCACTAAATAGTCAGGGACTTCTTGCCACTTGCTGAAACTAAAATCAACATGCAAGCCCTGTTATTTGGTCCATCCGTGACAGCTGCAAAGTAGGAGCCGAAACATAGCTTTTT
Organism: Diadophis punctatus similis; assembly: GCA_023053685.1. NCBI lineage: Eukaryota > Metazoa > Chordata > Lepidosauria > Squamata > Dipsadidae > Diadophis > Diadophis punctatus. Next base: position 45,247,632 of record JALIGW010000003.1, read on the forward strand.
TCTGTTGAAGTGGCCCAACATTTGTGAAATGTCTTTCCATAGAATACATAATGTGCTTCCTCTTTTGCAAATCTTTAGGACAGAGTGCAAAAAGTACAGTCTAATTATATCTTTGGGGGGGCCTCTAGAGCCTGCAAAATAGATGAGGGCACAAAGCGAAGCACCTTTTTTGCATTTTGAAGGGTTCAGTTTTTGCTTTAAAGGGGAGAAATTAGTCTTAAAATTTGCAAATACCCTTTCATTCTTAAAGTTCTGGAATTGCCACTAAGATACATATCCTGTCCTTCTCTCTACCATGTCTATAGACCGTGGCATTTGAGCCAAAGGGAAATTGTTTACCTTGCTTTAAAATGACATTTAAGACATATTTATTCCAGCCCCCAGTTACGTAGTTAATTATACTGTAACATGTGTCTAACTAAGGTTTTATCTGGTATTTATCTTTATTTGTTTCCTGCTTGTTATATACACTATGTATTTTGTATCTGAAGCATATTGTAACTCACTCGGTAAAGGTACTTATCACTTTAAAAAAAAACAGGCTGAAAATCTATTAGATAAAGTAAAGGCTGCATCCCCAGATCAGTGACAAAAATATTTGCTTTTCTGTCAGTGACAAAATGGGAAAAGGAAATTCTGAGATTGCTGATGAAGGATAATCTAGATGTTGCTGTCATCTGTATAACCATCAGTTGGTTGCTAAAAAATTTTTTTCTACAGTTCCCACCAAAGCCATGGAAAATGAAAGCAAGGAAGAGGTGGTCCATAAGAACTCCAATCGGAAAGGGAAAGCCAAGAAATCTAAAAAGGTAATTACCGGTAGTGACAGATTCCTAAAGGATGAAGCCAACTTGAGCTCCAACACTTGAGACTTTCAAATGGAGATTGGACTGCCATTTGTCCGAAATGGTGTAGGGACTCCTGCTTCAGCGGGGGGTTGGACTAGATGACCTACAAGGTCCCTTCCAACTCTAATAATAAATCTAAAATCTAAAATCTAAATCTAAAACTTCCTTGGCATACTAAAGCAGAAAATTAGGATTCCTGCCCTATAGTTTATATTTCTAATATTTCTGTTTGCTTTTACTCATTATTTATGAATCAATTACAGGTAGTCCTCATTTACTGACTGCCTCCTTCAGCAATGGTTTGAAATTACAAGGGTGCTGAAAAAGGAGGTTTTACGACCTAGGGTCCTTGAACTTGTAGCTTTCGTAGTGTCCTCGTGGTCACATTATTGTGATTCGGATGTTGCATGCATTTACAAAAAGTCACAGCAACCTCCAGTCATGTGATTGCCATTTGACACCTTCACGGCCAGTTTCTGACAAGCAAGGTCAGTGGTGAAGCCTGCAGGAAGTCCACAAGTTGCAGTCATGTAATATCTCGTTTAGCAACCTATGCTGATTTGCTTAAGGACCACAGTGGAACCGACACTGTCAGTCCAGAATGGTCCATGACATTTCATTTTACAATTGCATCACTAAGCAACAGAAGTGCTGTTTCCAACTACTATCGGTAAACAAGGACTACTTGTACCACATGAAAGATGCTTCTTACATATTGGAACCTGCCCTGATACTTTATTACAACGGCAGATAATTTTTTGAAATAAATGAATAACTAAATAAGAGATTAATCCCAGCCTCCATCTTCATTTCACTCTCTCCCACACTTATGCAACCCAGCACTTTGTCATCATCTGCTTTCAGGACTGCACACCAGCGGTGGGTTGCTCCCGGTTCGGACCAGTTGTTAGAACCGGTAGCGGCGGTGGTGGGAGGCTCCGCCCACCCACCCGGGATGCTTCTGCACATGTGCAGAAGCTTCTGCGCATGTGCAGAAGTGTTGCGTGCATGTGCGCAAACCGGTGGCACTCTAATTTAGAACCCACTACTGCTTCACACATCAGAGACAGAGCAGAAAGCACCTTTCAGAAACCAGCTTTTGGATACTATGGGACCTACTAGGTCAGGAAGAATTATCATAGACAGAGATAGTTGGGATGTGATATATGAAGTATCATCATTGCAATCTTCAAAACAAACGATAGTATTGTAGTGGCCATGCTGGAATGCTTAGGATTCTAAGAGATTTTGAGGAGAAGGGGTAAACAAACCAACATCCTCTTTCTCTTATTGCTGGACCACAGAAAGAAGAAAGGCCACCTTCTCCAGTCATTGAAGAGGACAATCTTGAGGAATTTGTGCTACAGCCAGCTCCTCATGGAATGACCATCAAGTGTCGTCTCACTCGAGACAAAAGAGGAATGGATCGTGGTCTCTACCCTACCTATTACCTTCATCTTGATAATGACAAAAAGGTGCGTGATTAAAGGAAGCAGCCTTGTTTTAGTGAGTATGTAAAGATTGCCCTGTATGTTTATATTTCATATAAAATTACATCCTCTGTCTATCAGGCACCAAAGGCAACATACAATAAGAATAGAGCCCATTAAAGCCCATAAAACAAAAATGATCCCGATAAGTGGCAAAACCACGTGATATTAAGACCCCAATGGGTCTGAGACAATCTTATATCTGAGATCTCGCCCGGTATGTATGTTGTTGGACGTCTTTTTTTAACTTTTTAAAACTGTTTTTAAATAAGTTTATTGTTTAGTGTTCTCTTAAAATGTTTTACGCCGTCCTGAGTCCTTAGGGAGGAGGGCAGCATAGAAGAACCTAATAATAAATAAATAAATAAATAAATAAATAAATAAATAAATAAATAAATAAATAAATAAACAAACAAACAAACAAACAAACAAACAAATAAATAAATAAATAAATAAATAAATAAATAAATAAATAAATAAATATATAAATAAATAAATAAATAAATAAATAAATAAATAAATAAATAAATAAATGTATGAATATATAAATAAATAAATAAATAAATAAATAAATAAATAAATAAATAAATAAATAAATAAATAAATAAATAAATAAATGGCACAGAAAGTCTTTACTTTAAAGCAATTGAAACAGAGGTGGGTTTCTAGAGAACTGGTAGCGGACATTTTGAGTAGTTCGGAGAACCGGTAAATACCACCTTTAACTGGCCCCGCCCCCATCCATTCTCTGCCCCCCCCCGAGTCCCAGCTAATCGGGAGAAAATGGGGATTTTACATTATCCTTCCCCTGCCACGCCCACCAAGCCACGCCACGCCCATCAAGCCACGCCCACAGAACCGGTAGTAACACATTTTGAAACTCATCACTGAAGTGAAGGTGTCAAGTTCTGTTCTCTGTCTTTGGAAGAAGAGAACCTCAGTCAGGGTACCGTTGTGAAAAACGCAGCAAAATGCCAATCTTCTCTCTCTGGGTCTTAGGCAGTGAGATAAGTTAGGTAAGCCTCTGATTCTGTTCAGACATTACAGCAAGGCTCATAAGAAAGAAGGCTGTCCTTCAGGCATATAGGAATGGATACATGGGATGCTAAATATATCTCCTCTGAGAGAGATCTAATGTCAGCCTGTTTCAGTGGGCCAAACAAGAAACGGTGTTTATGAAAATGTAACCAGTGTATGTAAATAATAGGAAATGGGACGTGAAGATTAATTTCCCCCCTACAGTCTTAGCAAAAAGAAAAAGAAAAACCCAGCTGTTTTGCATGTCAACTGAAGGCTTTTTGGAAGAGAGAATTGAGAGCTGCTGTTGAAATGCAGATAGGAGATTCAAAGGGAGTTTTAATCTACACATCCCTGTAAAAGAGATATCTAGAACCTAAGTTGTAAAAATAGAGTCCTAGGAATGTTGCAATAATGAACATACTAATGCAGGTTTCTCAAACTGGAGATTGAGTTAAGCAACTTTCAGGGGCAAAGTCAATGCCAGGAGTGACTTTTGGCAGCACCGAGCAAGCTGGTTTAAGAAGGTAAAGCAGAGAGCAAAGCCCTGAGCAAGTTTTGCCAGGGGCTCCAGCTTTGCCTGGGCAAACCTGATTTGTACAGTCAAACTGGACCATTGTCAAAACTCGCTCCCATTTTGCCTGGGCAAGCCCACGGAAAGCAGTTGGCATTGCACAACTGGAAAATGTTGCATAAATTACATGATGTAACTAAAATATTAATGGGATCATTAAAATACAATGGCTATTTGATTCTTGCCCTATCCTAACCCATATGAAATCATTTGTTTTATTCCTGTGTGGATTACACAAATTAATTTATCATGCCAGGGGATTGCAGTGTGGTAAGTACTGTGATCCCTAAACTGGCTGAGATTATCCATAATTGGATGTGGCAGCAGGTACTCCCAAGGAGTCACTGTACAAACGTAAATCAGTACGGATCTGAACGTTGTGATTTTAAAGGCTTTCTATAAAGCAACAAATGCAGGAGAGATAAAATGCTGAACCCCACCATGCATTGATGCATCACCCTTTCTATATGTGTGAATCTCACAGGTGGGTAGGAAGGGGTGAAACTTTCATCAATGTTTTAGACTTAAAATAACTTTATTGAATGTACACTAATCAGCATCCATTAAAATGAAATTTCGTTGCATACAGCTCTCAAAGGGTCACCACCTCCAATACACACTACATAAACATGACAAACTAAATTTAAAAAAAGATTCATATACCCACATATCAAGGGTGGGTTCTAACTTACCTCGCTGCCGGTTCGCTTCCTCCGTGCGAGCGCGAGCGCATGCACAGTGCCGAAAACCAAGCTTCTGCACATGCGCAGAAGCAAAAAACAAGATGGCGGCGCCTATGGCACCACCGAGAGAGCCGGGTTGGGGGCATGGCCAACTGGTGATCGCTCCTGGTTCGGCGAGAGGGGGAAATTCCCGCTACCGGTTCTATAGAACCGGTCCGAACCGGGAGCAACCCACCTCTGCCACATATATTATATGACACAGAAAAACAACACAGTCTAGTTTGGATGTATACATGTACATGGCGAGAAAAATGAACCTTGCGAGTTTACCAGACGGATTTGCCACCAATTTGATCCCCTTGAATCCCACTTGTGGGCACCCTTATTTTGAAAAAAAAATGTAGAAAAGATATCCCCAAGTTTCCATGCTTAGCCATAGAATCCATCAGATCAGGCAAAGATGATGCTGAACATCAAGGGGGATGGGAGAACAGCAGCCAACCCAGCTCTCCCCTGCAATCCAACTTTAACCAGAGGTGATTGCTGGTTTTGTTGTTATTATTATCTGTTCAAAACAATATAAAGTCACAACTGCCGGTTTTTTAGCTTTGTACTTTCCAAGAACTTAGGATGTTGCAATATAGCAGCATAGTATACGTGCAGATCCGAGCAAGGTGGCCTTTTGTAACTGACAGATGGAAATTGTTGTCCAGATTTTCTAAGTGCCATCCAAGATTTTTTGGTATAGCAGACTGAGATGAACTACTGTTAGTAACAAAACAGTTTTCTTTCACGGATCTCCTATCAATTGCTCTAGACGGGTTTGAACTTTTCCGAAATAATTAATGTGTAATTTGGGGTTCTCCTAAACTAATAGCATCTGCTGCAAAAAATGGTGAAAGCTGTAACTAGGATAGCATTTAACCAGTTTCAGGGGATCCACCAGTTGTGCTTGTTCCAGAACCAGATTGTTGAAGACAATGGCCGTCTCTCAGTTAGACTGCTGTAATTTCTTTTATAGTAATTTACTGTAATTCCTTGAAGGTGATCTGAAACTGCAGCTAGCCCAGAACAGTAGTCAATTCAGCAGAAAAATGTTGTAGAACATTGTAGAGCAGTACAGAAGCTGTACTGTTTGTCTGTAAGCTTCTGGGCCCAATTCAAGGTGTTGATTGCTACCTATAAAGCTTTACACTTCACTTTCAGTTTTCTGCCCTTGCAGTCTTTGGGATCAGCTGCATGCCTTGCAATGCCCCTTTCAACTTGCCCTACATGGTCTCACTAGGAGAGGACGATAGATTATAAGATTCAATGTGATCTAGGTTTAATTTGTTATTCAAAACTTCAACCATAATAATGAAAATGAAGGAAATTGTGTATTTTAAGAAAAACCAATGGCCTAATTTCTTTAAAAACATCATATTTTACATTTACAATTAGATATACTTCAGATGTCTCTTTTTTCCCTTTTGTTCCCCCTTCCTGCCCCTGCACACTAGTTTAGTATAGTCATTTCTTTCTCTCTTTTCTGTAGATAATATTTAAGCGTATAATATTTTATTATATACTTTAAGGAAGAAACTATTATATGCATATATTTGTGTACACACACACGTATACACACATAGCTACATGCATACACACTGTAGCTAATGTTTTTCAAGAAATGTTATTTGTAATGTTTTCAAGGTTTCATACCTCATTGTTTAAAAAGGGAGGGGGCTATGGGTCCCCATGCCTAGAGAGATGAGGGCATAGTTCTCAGAGATACTCTAGTGGTAATTTGAAGGGGGGTCAGTTCTCCCCTGGAAGTCAGGAGACACTCCCCCCCTCCATAGACGCTTTTATTTTTTAGGAACCTGGCAGTCCTCCTCAATAAGATATTAGGTGGAGAAGATTTTAATTGACGACAGGAAATAGGCATTATTCTACATTGATTTTTAATGCATATATTTTGTATGTCATCTACAACAAGTAGGCGGTAGACGGATTGTAATAAATAGGCTGCAGAGTGGAAAGGACACTGTAGATGCTATGGTTGGAGACTGTGGTTAGTAAATTAAGATGTGTTGATTTCACATATCAATGCTGTGCTTTTCGGGTCTCCTTTTTTCCACTTAGATCTTCTTGTTGGCTGGTCGAAAACGAAAAAAGAGCAAGACATCTAATTATCTGATTTCCACTGATCCTACTGACTTGAGCCGAGATGGGGAGAACTTCATTGGAAAGCTAAGGTTAGGGTTGATTCATCAAAGTGATTTCAAAAAATCTAAGATATTATGCCAGGGACAATTCCAACAAATTTCCCTGTAAATGCTGTACAGTTTGGCAGATTAGGGTTTTTTAAAAAAATATGATACAGAACAGATACAAAAACTGTAAACCGTGTTTGTTTTTTCCACACGAAACTCTTTAATTGTACAAAAGTAAACTATCTTCTTCTACTATATTCTACTCCTATCTTTATTCTATTGTCTTAAATTTTCTTATTCTATTATCTTCCTATTACCATAAGTTTACAACTATTCTATTTCTGTTCTTATTTAATATTTAAGTTTCTGTGTTCCTGTTCTTACTTATGCACTATGTTTCCTTATCTTAACTATTCAGCCCAGTCTCAGTCTATTTGCACGTGAAACCCCTTTTCACTCTTTTATAGACTTGGAATGGACTTTTCTCTCCTTCACCCCCTAGTCCCACCCCAGCCCCACCAGTACTCACCATCCACTGTTTCTTCAATCAATCAATCAGAATAGAATTTGAAGGTCTTCTAGTTCAATCCCCTGCTCAGGCTGGAAACCCTATACCCGTGATGGTGAACCTACGGTACGCATGCCCAAAGTGGCACGCAGAGCCATTGCCTGGCACATGCGGTGTTGCCCATTCCTCTTCTGGGTTTCTGGCGTGTATGCACACTCGACGATCAGTTGGCCTTTGTGCGTGCGGCAGTGCCGAAAACCGGAAGAGCTGGTTTTCCATTTTCCGGCGTGAGCATGCGTGCCAGCCAGCTGATCGACGAGTGCACATGCGTGGCAGTAACCGGAAGTCTTGCCAACCGGTGCGCATGTGCGTGCCGGAAACCGGAAGTACATTTCCCGGCGCGCGCATGCCCCCTGGGCAACTCCTCTTCCTGGTCGCGGCCCAGACAAGTGATCGTGTGAAGTGCTCCCTTTTCGGCACTCGGTGCCACATGCGTGCACACACGCTCCCTTTTGGGCACTCAGTGCCGAAAAGGTTCGCCATCACTGCCCTATACCATTTCAGACAAGTGGCATCCAGTCTTTTCTTAAAAACCTCCAGTGTTGGAGCACCCACAACTTCTGGAGGCAAGCTGTTCCATTGATTAATTGTTCTGTCAGGAAATTTCTCCTTAGTTCTAGGTTGCTTCTCTCCTTGATTAGTTTCCATCCATTCCTTCTTGTCTTGCACCTGGGCTGCTGCAACCAGTGGGCTTGGTTTGGTTGCCAGGCTCACTTGGAGTTTACAGACTCTAGTCAGGATCTTTTTCTTTCCCCGTCTCTCAGTTCTGCCTTTCATCGTTTTTGCAGCTCCAAAATTGAGGTTTTCTCTTGCTGTCTCCCAGACTCCTGCTGAGGTGTTCGCCTTTGGGTTGGAGTTTCTCCATAGAGGGCGGAGCGAGCCTCCAAGAATGGGATGATCCAATCCATCAGCCAATCAGGACTGAGTCTGACTCTATAAAAACTGTCACCCCGAAGGGCACCCCCTCTTTCGACTCAGTCCTTGGTCAAGGATTTGTGTCATTCCAACCTTGCAGGTTACCTCAACCTCCTATTTCTTCGCTCTCAACCTTCAATCAACTGTTTCCTTTGTGAGTGCTGAACCCTACTATCGCCCCTGTCTGGCTCTGTGGGGGGAGGCTAGTGAGGCCTAAGGCCTCAGTGGCAGTTCATAGGCCTACTACCCAGGTGACAGACTGCCACAGGAGCTATTAGCGGCCTGGCCACCAACGTCTGGGACATAAGTCACAAAAGCTGCGCGCTTAGGTGACCACCGGCCAGGGCGGCCCTGCCGCTGACCGCTAGGGAGTGGGGCCTTCCTGATTCACCGCAGATCACGCCGAGGCCTGATGACTGTACCGCTGCACCCCCACTCCCCGTACGGCATCCAGGCTACCGGTCGCTTGCCTGCCGTCCGCTCCCAACTCACTTCAATTGATCGCCCATCGGTCTGACGTCGTGAGCCCTCAGATGCCGTTTGGCGTGAACCGCCATTTCAGCCTGAGCCGTGCGCAGCAGGAGGTCCGCTCTACAGCTGACGCCAGGGGGGCCCTCTGCGCATGCGCGGAGGCTTCTCTAGGCCGAAGAGCCTTTGCCCCCGTACAAGGGCAGACGCGCTCCACCGGAACTTCTTCCCGGAGCTGGTGAAGCGGTTCGGCCTACCGGTATTCGACCTGTTTGCCACACCGCTCAACGCCCGGTTCCCCAGTTTGTCTCTCGCTACGGGTCCCCAGGGGCCGCGGACACAGACACCCTCCACTGTCCCTGGCCAAGGGGCCTCATCTCCGTCTTCCCTCCTCTGGCTCTGGTTCCGCAGGTCATCCGCAGGATCATTGCCGAGGAAGTGGAGGTGATTCTCCTGGCCCCGCACTGGCCCAGGAGAGCTTGGTTCGCGGACCTCCGGTCGCTGCCGGCCAGCCCACCCTGGAGGATTCCACCACCCGCATCTTTGCTTACCCTGAGGGCCCGTAACACATCCGGACCCGCACTGGTACAAGTTGACCGCTTGGCACTTGACCGGAGCACCTTGAGCCACCGAGGGGTGCCCGATGCCATCATTACAGCTCTGCCTTCGTCCAGGCGGGCTTCCACTGGACGCATATATACTCCTCCACGTGGCGGACCTTTTGTACGTGGTGTTCGGCCGCTTCCCTGTGTCCAGTGGACCTCTCAATCGTGGGCATTCTGCGCTTTCTACAAACAGGGCTAGACAAGGGGTTCTCCCCCAACACGCTCTGCCGCAAGGTCGCAGCACTCTCTACCGTGCTCCCCTGCCAAACGGCCGAGTCTCTGTCTGCACACCCGCTGATACAACGATTCCTGAAGGCAGCCCCTAACATTCCCCCACCTGTGGTCCACAGGTACCCAACGTGGGATCTTCCGCGGGTGCTTATCGCCCTGACTACAGAACCGTACGAACCTCTTCGCACGGTGTCGCTGAAGCACTTAACTCTAGAAGTTGCATTTCTGGTGGCCATAACATCGGCACGTCGGATATCGGAGCTGGCAGCCCGATCGGTCCATGAGGTCCTATGTGGGTTTCACCATGATAGGGTTGTACTTCGTTTAGATCCGACTTTTAACCCCAAGGTTAACACTCTCTTCCATAGGGCACAAGAACTGGTTTTGCCCTCATTTGTCCCCAGCCCTGGTCGGACTTGGAGTGCCTGTGGCACACCATCGAAGTACGGAGGGCAGTTCAAATCTACAACGTCCATACTGCTCCATCCGGCGCTCGAGGGCAATGTTTGTCTGTTTCCATCCGAACTTCAGGGGAAACAGGGCATCATCAGCGCTGATTGGTAGCTGGAGCCGGACGGTCATTCAGACATTTACATGATCAGAACCTTTCCTCGCCCGACTGGGCGAACCGCACACTCTGAACGTAGTGCCGCCACAACAGCGGCATGGACGGCCAGATCCTCTTTGGAGGAGGTGTGCAGGGCGGCCACCTGGTCCTCTCCGGTGGCCTTTATAAGACACTACAAGGTCGCTCAGTTCGCCTCAGCTGAGGCCGATTTTGGGAGGCACGTTCTTCAGTCGGCCTTATCGGCTGAGGAACAGCATGAATAACTGTCTGCCCTCCCTAGGGACTGAACTGCTTTGGCATGTCCCATTCTTGGAGGCTCGCTCCGCCCACTATGGAGAACGGGGCGTTGTTCCTTACCTGAACGCCCCTTCTCGTAGGGCGGAGCGAGCCTCCAAGTCCCTCCCTGTTGGGTTATTATTATTAGTCATATAGTTGGGGTTATATGCTTACCTGCTGTTAAGAAAATTTGGTTGGGTTGTTACACTATGGGTCTGACTCCGTCCTTCGTCTCAAGAGGGGGTGCCCTTCGGGGTGACAGTTTTTATAGAGTCAGACTCAGTCCTGATTGGCTGATGGATTGGATCATCCCATTCTTGGAGGCTCGCTCCGCCCTACGAGAAGGGGCGTTCAGGTAAGGAACAACGCCCCGTTCTCTTTCCTCAGATTAAGAATTTCCCGTGTTTCTGCTGTCCTCTTGACTCTTTTCTCAACACACCCAGGCACCACACGCATGCTTGTTTTCGATTTTCTCTTTTATAAAACAATTCCCTGATTGATTGATTAATTAATTAATTAATTAATTAATTAATTAGAATGTTCTTATAGGCCGCCCAACTCCTGCGGGACTCTGGGCGGCGTACAGCATAAAAAGAACAGTTTATAAAAACAATAATAACAAATTAAAATGCTTATAAAAGTTAAAAAGAAACATACACTGTCATTCATAAATGGGGAGACCACAGGTGTTCTAATTGGTCTCTATTTCACCCTGCCTGCTGGAAGAGCCATGTTTTAACGGCTTTACGGAAGGCCAGCAGGGTGGGGATAGTCCGGATCTCTGGTGGGAGTTGGTTCCACAGAGATGGAGCTCCCACAGAGAAAGCCCTCCCCCGCTGTCCCGCCAGCCGGCATTGCTTGGTTGGCGGGACCTGGAGGAGACCAACTCTGTGGGACCTAGAGAGGGGATGGGGCTGTTTTCCCCGCCTTTGCAGGTTGCACCAAAAGTATGGATCCCAGACAGAAAGAAATGCTTGCTCACTCCAGGTGGTGACTTCACTTTGCCACACAGATAAAAACCCTGGATGTTTGAGAACACTTGGGAAAAATGTAAAATTATGAAAAATATGTACAATTTGCTATACTTTAACACTGTTTATGTAATTCCCCCCCCTTTCCTTAGTATTTTGGAAAAGTGTGCACCATATAATGTATGTATTCTTAAGCTATTGTTGCAAGAGCAAAACATCACACCCATCTTTCTTACTATCTGCAAGAGAAGGAACATTCACAACGTTGGCAAGTCAATTCAGAGACATTTTAGAATACCAACCGTCTTGCCCTCATGGCTCTGAGGATTTCAATGGACAGATATATACTGCCTGTGCCATTAAAAGCCCTTCTGTGCAGCACAGTGGTGGGATGAACCAATTAAAGTTTTTATTTACCGAGCCGAGATGGTGCAGTGGTTAAATGCAGCACTGCAGGCTACTGCTAGTTCAGCAGTTCAGCTGTTCAAATCTCACCGGCTCAAGGTTGACTCAGCCTTCCATCCTTCTGAGGTCGGTAAAATGAGGACCCAGATTATTGGGGGAAATATGCTGAACTTTGTAAACCGCTTAGAGAGGGCTGTAAAGTACTATGAAGCGGTATATAAGTCTAAGTGCTATTGCTATTATTTACTGCTGCAGTAGTTCTTAGCACAGATAATCAAGCAGATTAGGAATGTAAATTAAAATGTCATGAGCCAAGGAGAAACAAATCTCTACTATAAAGCAGATCATATCACAGTTTTTTGCTGGAACAAAGAAACAAATGCCACCCAGTGAATCACTTGTTTAGGGCAGAAAGCTCGCAAGCAACATCTCTTCTTCATCACAGACATTAGAATTGCAATCATAATAATTGTATTCAGGGGTGGGATTCAAAAATTTTAGCAACTGATTCTCTGCCCGGTTGCTGGGTGGGCATGGTCATGGTGGGCGTGGCCTACTCAGCCTCCTGCACCATGATGGGGGGCATTTTTGCCCTCCCCAGGCTCCAGAGGTCTTCCTTGAGTCTCCAGGAGGTCAAAAACAGCCTCCCCCGGGCTCTGGAGGCCCTCCGGAGGCCAGAAACAGGCCTGTTTCCAGACTTCTGGAACTTCCGGAGGCCTTCGTCAAGCCTCCAGGAGGGCGAAAACGGCCTCCCCTGGGCTCCAGAGGCCCTCCAGAGGCTGGAAATGGGCCCGTTTCTAGACTTCCGGAAGGCCCATTTTTCACCCTCCCAGAGCTTCCGCGTGGGCCCTGCACTTACCTGGCATCCAAAACAAGCCTCCTGGGAGGGGAGGAGGGGCCAGCCAGTCCTTGCAACTACTGGTTCGGTGAACCAGATGTAAGATTAGCATCCAGTTCGCACGAACCAGTCTGAACCGGCTGAATCCCACCCGATTGTATTGCCCTTTCACACCACCCTAATTTAATTGCTTGAAGTGAGCTCAAACTTTACCAAATATTCTACTCAACCCATTACAAATTTGATAGGCAATCTAAGTAGTTTAATAAATCTTATCTTTACAGAACTGTCATTTGGAGAGAGAATGGTGTAGGCTTCTAACAGTTTTTCACAGCTTCTGGGGGGAAAATAGGACAAAAAATACCTATAGTTTCCAGGGAACTGTATTTGGGAAGCAGTAGTCCAGCCACCTCTGGTCTAGTGGCCTCCAGATGTGTTTGGATTCCAACGCTGAGTATTCTCGTGCATAGCCTCAGGCTGTGGAAGCTGCCAGATGTTATAAAAGTGATGTTACTTCATACTAAATATTGCAGGCTCAATATGTAAATATAAATCATTTTTATCTATACTTTGTGACATTCTATGTTTAATGTAATTTATTCTGAGCAGAACCGAAAATCTGATTTGGTAAATGCTTCCTTAGAGACCCATTTAATTTTTTAGCACAGAAATATACCTCATCATTTCTTCATTAATAATGCTGTGAATTAAATTCCGTTTCCGTGCTGTTCTAACTCAGATCGGACAATCTGTCTTCCTACTTCTTCAAATTTCGTTGCTCTTTCATTGCCCCACAGCTGAGACAGCTTAAAGTCACATTTAGCTATTGGCTCACCCCCCCCCCCTCTCCCCTGGTTGCTGGGCGCTTCTCTCTCTGGCCATCATGGCTTGGAGCTGCAGGAGTGACCAAACACAAGGCTTCTGGGGAGCGATTTGATTGCACAAGATAGTTAGTCAGACAAGCTGACAGGTGGCTAAGCCTGCTGTTCAAAGTACTTCTATACTTGCTCCACCCCACCTCACATTAAGGGCAGAATTAGCGGCTGTTTTTCCACTAGCAGGTGACATTTAGTGGGAGGAGAAAGAGAGCCAGGAAACTCACCCATTATTTTCTTTCACTTATCCCACTAGAAATTTATATTGACAGCACCAGGCATTACTCACTAGTCTTGCTATGGAAGAAGAATAGGGCTTGGCCATGGAGGCAAGGCAATGTATCTTGGTTGTTTGGCTGTGGCCATTGCCAATCTTACCAAAGGGTAAAGCTCAGACTTTTGTTATAGCAGGAAGGAAGGAAGGAAGGAAGGAAGGAAGGAAGGAAGGAAGGAAGGAAGGAAGGAAGGAAGGAAGGAAGGAAGGAAGGGGAGAGGAGAGGAGAGGAGAGGAGAGGAGAGGAGAGGAGAGGAGAGGAAAGGAAAGGAAAGGAAAGGAAAGGAAAGGAAAGGAAAGGAAAGGAAAGGAAAGGAAAGGAAAGGAAAGGAAAGGAAAGGAAAGGAAAGAGAGGCCCTCTTCTTCTTAGGCAGAAAGTTGTCTCAGTTCATAACTCAGGATTTCTTAGATCCAAAACGATAATCAAGCTAGTGCATAAACTTACAAACCAGACACATCTTGCTATCAGATTGTAACAGAGATTGTCCCTGGGGGCAGAGAGGAAACAGTGGTTGGGCAGGTTTTAGCCCAGGAAAAGGGAGAGGCATGTATGTCACAATTTCATAGGCCCGGAGTTTAGAAATATAGCAGATGCCCTGATTGAGTGACCTTTCCATTCCCTTCTTCTATCTCACCCTGAAAACCTAATAAGTTTGTTGCAGCTACTTCGGTGTATAATGAAAAATGACATTACAAAGAAATTATACTTGTTCAGACTGAAGAGTGGTGTTGTGCAATTTTTGCCCTTTTTTGTCCTACCGGTCTGATTTCTGTCTTTTCTTTTAGATCCAATTTAATCGGTACTCGATTCTCGGTGTTTGACAATGGTGTAAATCCAGACAGAGCAAATGCTGACTGGTCCAATGTACGCCAGGAGCTTGCAGCTGTTATTTATGTAAGGAACCATTCTGTGAACTATTTCTCCATTAAACTTCTATTTAATAGGCAGCCACTAGACTAATCCATACCAAGATGGCAGGTTGCTTATCAGTACCAAGGAATTTTAAGAATTTTCCATTCACTGCAAAAAATCATCCCTGACAGCTATATAGCTTGATCCAAATGTCAGTAAAAGTATACTACAATATGAAGAAAAGAAGGAATGTCTGTTGTGGTTGGGAATAATTTAATTTGTAGATGTTTTTTCACTAGGAATTGTCATCTGCAAAGAAACAATGTAATTTAATTTAGATTGTCAGGGAATGTATTATGCTAGTTAAATTTTATATCTGCATATTTCTTGAGCCACCCTGGTCCACTTAAGTAGGCCATATTGCCTCTTTATTGCAATGTAGTGGATTCTATCAAACTAACAGTTCAAGACATACCGTATTTTTCAGAGTATAAGACGCACCTTTTTCTTCCCTAAAAGAGGCTGAAAATTTGGGTGCGTCTTATACTCTGAATGTAGCTTTTTCGAAGCTTTTTTTCCCAGCCCCAACAAGGTGCTAACGATCTTCCCGGCTTCCTACTCCCTCGAAGAAGTTTTTTTCCAGCCCTAAGTCTTTGCAGGCTTGTTTTCATTCCTACTCCCTTTGAAGAATATTTTTTTCAGCCCTAACCAAGGGATAAAATAATGTGCTGAAGCTGAACAGACTAAGGACGCTAGCCAGATGAATACCTAGTACGTAGATTTCCCCCCCTATTTTCCTCCCCCAAAACTAAGGCGCGTCTTATACTCCGGTGCGTCTTATACTCCGAAAAATACGGTACGTGTTGGTTGAGAGTTTAGAGTTTTCATCATTGATTCTCCGGGAATTTGAGGCAGGCAGAAATCAATGGAGAGTCTTAAATCCTCTGGTCAGGGGAGGTGACCCACGGAAAGACATCCGTCCTATAACACCGCCTGTGCCTCTGAAAAGTAGAGACTGAGCTTCACACCATTCCACGAGCATCTTTTCTGGGGCACCAAGAGGGCAGGATTTTCACAGCATTCCCTAGTGGTGAAAGCAGCAACCTCCCAGCGGCAGGGAGTGGGGGAAAGCAGCATCAAAGGATGGGGAGGAGGAGGAGATGAGATAAGGAAGCAGACTGGCAGGGGCAGGTGTGACATATTCCCTTCCTTGTTAAATTCCTTCTTTTTCTCTGTTCTTTCATATATCTGCTGGGACACTCAATCTTGGGTTTTAGAAGCACTGAGACATGTGCAATATAAGGCATCGGGCTAGCAGAAAAATGGCTTTAAACTGTTAAGGATCAGCTGAAGTTGATCATGTTGTGGAGATACATGATGGTAACTCAGTTATGAACGTTGTGGTATTTCTATTTCAGGAGACAAATGTATTAGGTTTCAAAGGACCTCGAAAAATGACAGTGGTCATTCCTGGAATGAATTCTGATAATGAAAGGGTGCCAATCCGTCCCCGAAATGTAAGTTACACATAAACCTTCATACAAGGTTTCATGACTTCTAAGTAATCCCAATGTTTGTAGACATCAGGTTGCCATTTCTCTGATGTTCTGCTTATCATGCTTAATAAAATAAAATATCCAAATGTGCAGAGAGGCATTTAGTCACAAAGGGTGCTGTATTTTTGCCATGAAATTTTGTGTCAGCAAAAATATAAAATGCAGAACTTTCTTTTAGAATAGCAGATATAAGAGTGTTTCCAAGGCTTTATTTCTAAAACAATCTTCCTGAACTTCCACACACCTCCAGGTGTGTAGAATTGCAATTCCCATCATGGTTGGAAAGCGTTAAAAGCTGTAAATTAATACATATAGAAAGCACTAAGTTGCAGAAAAATGCTCTGCAGCTAAGGATCTCAACCAACAATATAATATAAATATAAATGGTGAAGTGTGTCCATTGACAAAACAAGACTGAGTGGATCAAACACTATCTAAGCATTTATTATGTCATCTAGTTTGATATGAAGATATATCTTCAAATCTCTGTTTGGCCATCTCCTTCCAAAGAATAAACCTCATATATATAATTTAAAATAAAATGATTATCTCAGGGCTTCGGATGAAGAATGGAATACATGAGGCATCGCTATGCACATAATTCTTTCTTCAAAACATTCACAGCAGAAAACATTGATTCTGAAATCTGAGGAAAGAGTGAAAGGTAATCTTGCTTGATCTATGACCTCCACCTGAGTTGGCACTCCAAAATTCCTAATCAATATGCACCAGGTTCTCAAAGCTTTGATATATAATTTATATGTGAATATTGTCCTTTACAACCTCCCTTGAACTCCACTCATGAAACCTGGAGGAACAAGTACAGTATGTGCATACTTAGTTTCTTAGTATATTAATATCAGACTTCGTGGCACAACTTTTAAGAGGAGCAAGGCTAAGATGTTACTGTAATTATGCTCAAAAATATTAGAGGACTTCTTGTGATGTACACCGTGAGAATCAATTGTATGTACATGTATTATTTCTTCATGCAAATATAACCAAATAAATATTTAAGAAGATATATTTTTGAATTACTTGTGGTAATGCTTTTTCTCACAATTTCCTAGGATAATGATGGGTTACTCATGAGATGGCAGAATAAGATAATGGACAGCTTAATTGAGCTGCATAACAAAGTCCCTGTATGGAACGATGAAACTCAGTCTTATGTGCTGAACTTCCATGGGAGAGTTACACATGCCTCGGTTAAGAACTTCCAGATTGTGCACAATGACGACCGTAAGTCTTGTGGGGTTGTGAATTTTTTTTTAAAAAAAATACTTCTACATTTGTGCTGACTGAAAAGCTGTTGCTGCTGCTAGTTAGACCCACAACTAAGGTAGGGGCATTTTTGCAAATTTAGAGTCAGTGTAGGCATTGTGCTGCATTGTCCACTCAAAAAGGAAGTAAGCAAGAAAATCAAAATGAAATCCTGGATTTGCATGCTGGAATGGGCCACTGAATTGTGTTGCCCATTGGATGCTTTGTGATTGACAAAGCACCCAAAGTTTCAAAGTATTTCACAGCAAATTAAATTCCTGGGCTAGAAACTTACAGTCAGATCTACCTTTTAAAAAAAAGTTCCATTTTGAAGTTTCATTTGCATTTTTCTCTCTTCTTCCCTTGATGCAAATTATCTAATCAATGCAGCATTTCTCAGGTATCCAAACAGTATGGATGGGAAAGATTAGTCTGATGCTAATGAATTACTTATATCAGTCTTCCCTCCTTTTAATAGGGACATTGGCAGGACCCACATAATTAATTTGGTGGAGGTGGTTAGCTTCCTACTTGTTCAAGGGAGACATATTAGATCAAAGTTTATCCCAGAGGTTGGGATACATCTAGGGCAGTGTTTCCCAACCTTGGGAACTTGAAGATATCTGGATTTCAACTCCCAGAATTTCCCAGCCAGCATTTGCTGGCTGGGGAATTCTGGGTGTTGAAGTCCAGATATCTTCAAGTTGCCAAGGTTGGGATACATTGATTCTAGGGAGTAGGGCAGTGCCAGATTTAAGCATAAGCAAAACAAGGTACAGTTTAGGGCTTCACAATATGCAGGGCATCACAAAATTTCAGGGTAGGTTTTGGGTTTTTTTGGGGGGGAGGGGTTTGTTTCAAAAATTCAGGTTTAAGAATTGTTTCCAGGATATACTATTATAATCTGTAAGAGAGATCAAGAGAAACGATAAGCGTCTAATCAGTATATACAGTACTGTATGTCATTTGAAACTAATTTGTATTTGTTTCTTTAAATGCCTTGCTATGAAATAATTAGATGTTTCCAATGTTTTTGTGGCAACCCAATGTCCTGTTTCAGTACACAACCTTACTGAGACCGTCTGGTGTAACTTTATAACAAAAGGCCTCCAAGCTTAGGGCCTCACCAAGTCTAAATCTGACAGTGGAGCAGGGAAGGGAGTTTCTATGGGGCTGCTTTTTCTCCACGTCAATGGGTCATAGATAGGAACAAATTAGATATGGTGTAAGACGGTATGGTTAGTTTTGTATGTACTTGTCTTCAAGTCAACATTGATTGTTAGTGGCTGTCTGGGCTAGAAAAACTGCTTCAGCTTCTGCAGGTTTTTCAGACGTGGTTTGCCATTGCCTCCTTGTTAGGGTAGAGAGAAATGACTGGACCAAGATCACTCAATCGGCTTTGTCACTAAGGCAGGACTTCAACTCAGAGTCTCCCAATTTCTAACCTGGTGCCTTAACCACTACACCACACTGGTTCTCATGATTAATTGACATATACAATTTCAAATACTGAAACTGATGCCATGGAAACAGTATTAAAATTAAGATTGACCTAGCAGGAGGATACATTTATCTGTTTCCCCCAACATGGTTCCAATGAAAATCCCACTCCAATTAATCTCAGGAATCCTATGTGAGTGAAATCAGAACATGTGCTGTTTGTATGTACCCTTGGACTGGATTTTGGGGCAGAGTGACCAGAGCAGTGTTTTCTTTTATTCTGACAGACAAGATTGGACTCAAAGCCATGATTTGTTTAACCCTGATTTGCTGAAAAAAACCATAATTGGCTGGGTTCACAAAATACACTCAAAACATAACATTTGGCTCAATGGAATATGTGAACTAATCCAGAATTCTTTGCGGAATCTACAAAGTTAGCTTTAAATGTTTGCCTTGACTTATAAAGTGGAACCTTGATTTATGATGGCATGCTCAGAATCATACCAAACTGATACGTGCATACAATCTGAGACATGGGAGCGATTTGAAACTGCATCTATAGAAAAAGCAGTTGTTTCTAAGATCTAATTGAAAAACAATTAGTGCATTTCTTTTCCATTTTGTTCCATCTTTTTTATTTCCATCACAAAAGTCTAGTCAATGTTTAAAGGAATTCAGACAGAGGTGGGTTCCTCCCAGTTCGGATCAGTTCGCCCGAACCAGTAGCAAACCGCTGGTGACATCACGATGATGTCACGGAACCGGTTCGGTCGGTGCCGGTCCATGGGCGCCGCCATCTTTTTTTGGAATTTTTTTTTTTGAATTTTCCCCGGGTTTATTTTCTTCTGCGCATGTGCAGAAGATGAGTTTCCGGCACTGCACATGCATCGCCATCTTGTTTTTGGCTTTAAAAAAAATTCAGATTTTTTCAGCACTGCGCATGCGCGGCCATGCAGCCACACGGCGCAGGAGGAAGCGAACCAGCAGTGAGGTAAGTTAGAACCCACCCCTGAATTCAAAGGGGTCTCCCATCCAAGTGCTGGCCAGTCCCTAATCCGTTTAGCTTTAGCAAGATGTCTGAATCAGAGATTATAAATATTCCACAATCACATAAGATTTTTCAGATTTCTATATGGAGATGGCTATGTGAAATGCGTTTGGTAACTGTTGTAGAGTAAATAAATGAATCGCTCAAACCAAAACCAAAGCAGATCTTGGAGATTAGTCCTCTAACGCTAGCTTGAGGCAGTGGTTCTCAACCTTTTCTTCCTCACAGACCCCTTTTAAATACTTTTTGTGGCCATGAACCATGGCCATGGATGCCCAAGATTGAACTCAAAATTTAAATCATAACATTCCTTCAAGTCTTCGAGGACCCCGTGTGATGACATCATGCCCCCCCCTGGCCAGGGGTCTATGGACCATAGGTTGAGAACCACCATCTTAGGGTAATTTCAGTCTGAGTATGTCTCAAGAGGTATAAGCCTGTTTGTTCTCTTGAACCTGGTTGTGGTATTTAGAGTGCTTAGAGCAACATCCAAGAAATTTATTAGACATCGTTGTTTTGGAATACGTTTTTTTTTCATATTGCATTAGAACGTTCAATTTCCAAATGGTAATTCAGAATGGTTTCTGTGAAATCTAGACTTTACCGTGATTCCAGGGACACGAGGTGAATTTTGCAATTGGGTCTGAACAAAAAAAAAAATGCAATTGTCCTGGATAGTAGGGTATGGAATATAGTAACAGTCCACTAGAGGGAGCATTATAAGAGGCTGACTGGAGTAATGTTTTGGAATGGTTTGAGCCATCCAAAAAGCAAGCTTTATTTTCTTTTGCTCACTTGCTTCCATACAGCACCCTCCACACATTTGAGCATACAACTCTGGTAAACGTTAAAGAACGTGCCAGGTGTTTTCTGAAAAGTCACAAACTTCCAGAATTGGATAAGGTACACCCAGAACAGTTGTAATGGCATAATTTGAGAATTTACTCCACTTGATTTGTAATCTCAGATTCAAGAAAACGTCTCTAAATTTCCTGGTGGTAAGAAATATTTTGTGGATGGCAAAGTGCCAAAGAATGTTACTAGTACATTCTTTGTCAGTCAAGAATTCAGTGAGCTCATATCCATTATTATAAAGGACAGCCCTTAATTTCAGAAAGCTGCCCTTTATATTTATTTAACTTTTTGGTTTTGGTCCTGAATTTTTCTTTGTAAATCAAAGTCATTAACATGAACAATTAATTAAAAAAAATATTTATGAACTTATTTCGGATTTCTCCCTTTTTCAGATTTGTCCTTTATGTTTTTTCCCCCAAGAAAATGTGGTCACTATAGTCAAGAGCAGGGGTCACTTTAAAACCTGTGGACTTCACTTTAAGACCTGTGGACTTCAACTACCAGAATTCCTCAGCCAGCAAAAGCTGGCTGAGGAATTCTGGGAGTTGAAGTCCACAGGTCTTAAAGTGGCCAAAGTTGGAGACCCCTGGTCAAGAGGGATATGTATCCAGAGTTTCAAATCAAGTCGTACATGTTCTGTTGCTGACCACATGGGGCCATTCACAGATTTCTCTGTTGAACTATGGACAGCCCTCAGAGATAACAAGTATGTTATCTCTAATCTCAGGATGAAAAGATGGGAATTGCAGAGCCCCTGGTTCTGCAGAAGCTTCTGACTTTTAACCTCCATTCCATTCCATGAACCTATAAAACAGAGAAGAGAAGCTCATTTAGATCCACATCTGTCAGGAAAAGTGAAACTGTATTGAAAGTTAATAGGTATTACTTAGTAAATAGTATACATTACTGTAAAAGAAATTATGTAAAAATTATAGATATAAACTTGAAGATTCCACTCACAAAATTAACAACTGTGTGTGGTTTTAAAAATAAACAAATAAGAGTAGAATGCAGGGGTGGGTTTCTCTTACTTTCCTACCGGTTCGGAAGTGCGGGTGTCACGCCACGTCGTTGCGCATGTGCAGAGGGTTCGTGGCCAGCCTCCTTCAAGCAGTGGCAACCGGGGAACCGGTTCGGGAGTGTGGCAAGCTGGCCATCACTACAGGTTCGGCGAACGGGGCCAAATTTCCGCTACCGGCTCCTGCGAACCAGTCCGAACTGGTAGCAACCCACCACTGGTAGAGTGTTTGGCTAAGTATAAGGATGATCCTATATACCTTACACACACAGTATATTTATTTATAAAATGTATTGGCTGCCCATTTTACCACCGGATAAATCTGGGTGGATTATATACCAGTATCTACAATCACCATTACTGTCCACTTTCAGTCGGGCCATTCAAGACTGATATTCATTGGCAAAAATAGTGCCCAGTGGAAATTTTACTTTCAGTGCAAATTGAAGACACCGAAGGCCAATCAAGATTGGATGGGATGTATAGAAAAGGTCATAATCCCTATACTTTATCTGCCATGGATTTGATCCAAATAAAGAATCCTATACCTATTTACTTGTAAGAAGCCATTCATTCAGATTCTAATTATACGATGGTAGTTGATCTTCATTGTGCTCTCCTGGTCAAAGCACATGCATAATATTGACCACGAGTCTTTTCTATGGATTAATCTTGATATGAACTCAATATGTCGAGTTCATATTAATGGGATCTAGGAATTTAAAGGTGTGTTTTGTGTGGTCAATGAGATCCTAGTTTTTATGGTTTTATTATGTTATCTTATTCTTTTGGTGCTCAATCAAAGCGATTGTTTTGATGTTGATACATAAGGAGGACCAAATATTATCACAATAGCATTTCATTCCACTTTGCATCTATTGGGGACATAGACACACTCTGCAATCTACATCAGAACAGTAAACAGCCACCGCCAAGCAATTTTCAGCCTGTGTGACTTGTCTGCTTGTCACCTGTCCAGCCCAATCAGGAGATGTTACTATCCGGGGGTGTAGGATTACAGGGTAGAAAGAACCTGCTCAGGGCCCCAGTTATTTTTACAGATTTCTTGCTGCTCTCGCTGCAAACAAAGGGAGTCACGATCAAAACAGGGAATCAGAGAGGCCTTTAGAAGGCCACACACAGGTCTGGCGAAAGAGCACGCCTTTTGGAGGGGGCACAAACCTGTTTTTATTCTCTGTCCATTGAGCTGGAAAAAAGAAAAGGGCTTGCTTAGTAACTCTGTTGAAGAGACATCAGCCATTCATTGCCCAGCAGGTGACCAGTCAATTTCTAAACCTTCTGGGTTGTCCTCTGTCCCATTATGAACTCATTCCCTTAGCATCTGAATATTTTTGTTTTGCTGCATATGATCTTCAGCCTCAATGGTTAAAGACGCTGAGCTTGTCAACTGGAAAGCTGAGAGCCCAGGTTTGAGATCCTAGCACTGCGCAACAGGGTGAGCTCTCATTCCTTGCCCCAGCTCCTGCCCACCTAGCAGTTTGAAAGCATGCAAATGTGAGTAGATAAATAGGTACCACTTCGGTAGGAAGGTAATAGGGTTCCACAAGCCTTTGGTGTATAGCCATATTGGCTACATGACCACAGAAAATGTCTTCGAACAATGCTGGCTCCCTTGGCCAAGATGAGAACAGTGCCCTAGATGAGCATATATTGGGGACATAATATGAACAATGTGCCTTAGAATCATACCCAACTGGACAGGAAAACCTTTACTTTTATCCTTACTGGAAAAAGAGATCCAGGGAGTGAGTCTTTGATTGCACAGTTGCCCTGCCTAAGCCATGGACATTTCTTTCTTTCTTTCTTTCTTTAAAAAAAACAATTTATGTGGCTGTTCATTTCACAAGTGGGATATGGGAGGCTAACGCAAGTTAAGAACTGAAACAGCAACAATCCAAAATAATTTAAAACGGTTATAATAGCAATCAAATGAAGTGCACCTGAGGTCATCTGTGCTTAATGCCTGATGGGAAAGTCAAGTCTTAAAAGCTTGACAGAAGGTTGACAGGATAAGGGACATTCAGAATTCATGAGAATGGGTTTGCCATATGGCAAGCATTGCATCAGAGAAGGCACATTTTCTATACCCCTAGTGCAAGTTTCTCGTATTATAACCGGTTTTAATAAAAGTAGTTTTAACCATAATGTGGAATTGATCTCTCTAGTGAAGCTGATATCAATCTCACAGTTCTGATTGTGCTGCATCTCCTCCTTCTCCTTCTTAAAATTCAGTGAGGGGTCTGTCTGAGTTGCTTCCAAACATTATCTGGACATTCTGGACTTAATTTTTTTTTTTACTTAAGTTCCTTTTACGTAGACATCAGGTCTTGTGTATCTCTGTCAAGGTACTCTTTCTTACTCTTATTCTATTATTCATAAATGTGGAGAAGATGAGATAGCTGTGCAATGCTTGTGTGTTTGTAATGCTAGAAGATTTCCACTCAGAAGCATTACATTCCGAACTATAAGCCAAGTACTGTTTTGAGGGACAATATATGGCAATCAGATTCAGATTACAGTGTCTTGACAATTGTAGCAGTTACGTTATAATAACTATCCTACTTTTAAATTGAGTGTCATAGTCGAGAAACTCAGCAAGGATGTTGATGAGGTATGTGTGTTGTGGGAGAATGGGAGTTTCATTCAACTCTCTTTATTGCTCTGGGAATTGCTCTTTCTATTGCATCCTCCTCCTCTCTTGGGCAATAGGTCACAGACTTAGCTTTATTTCCCCAAATTCTTTTCCCCGTCCCAGATTAGAAGACTTCTTTCAGTGCAACTGCTTGCTGTGCAAATTATCTAATGACACTATTTACCTCGTGTGGGTTTGCTGCCAATCTCTTTGGGCTGGATGTAGTATAATTGCAGAACGTACATAGGCGGCGTAAGAGTCTGTATCCAGGATTCTCCCATGCCAAAGGTATCTGTAGGGTGTGGTCAAGAAAAGTTTAGATGGCAATCATGACGTGTGATCACAGCTCTATGACACACATAAAAAAACCAGGTAGAGATTTAGTTGCACAGTTGCGGCCGCCATCCTGACTTTTTTGACCATGCTCTGTGAACATCCATGCTCTCAAGCTCTCTTATGCCTTTCCTTTTAGACTGAACAGATTAAAAAAAAGAGTAAGGGAAAACATCTCCTTGGTCACCTTTATTAATAGTAATCCACCTCCATCAACCTTTGTTCAATTTGTCCTGTCATGCATTCTGCAGAGGACCAAAAGTTTCCATGGTAAACTTATCTTCTCACCCAATAATGTCATCTTTTTTTTTCTGCAGCTGAATACATCGTCTTGCAGTTTGGCCGAGTGGCGGATGATGTTTTTACCATGGACTACAATTACCCACTTTGTGCTGTGCAGGCTTTTGCCATTGCCCTCTCAAGCTTTGATGGGAAACTGGCCTGTGAATAGCATACCTGCAATGCCATCATGCCAAGGTTTGTACCAGGTCTGGACCTGCCAGGTCAAATTCCCTGGTCTAACGGTGCAAGCACAACTATGCCTGACAATGAAAGTCAGCAGGGATGATATGAAGGGGAATGAGAGCTCAATTGGTATTATTAAAAATCACCAAATACTATTGGGGAAAATCTGTCAGAATTCTGAGTGCCTATTAATGTAGTGTCATGTTACCTAGTAATACCATATGCAAATATTTGTCTTTAGCATCTGCCTGTGAACATTTGAAGCCATGGTTCACAAAGACTGAAAACATCTTGGTTTGGATATTGTTAAGTTACCCACTCCTAAGGGATTTGGAACCAGCTGCTCACCTCAGGCTATCAGTGATTTGTTGTATGCTAGCTTGAATCTCAAGAAGATTTGAGTGTTTAGATAAGTGTTTCTCAATCTCAGCTGCTTTAAGATGTGTGGGCTTTGATGCTGGCTGGGGAATTCTGGAAGTTGAAATCCATGTATCTTAAAGTTGCTGAGATTGAAAAACACTAGTTTAGGTAATTTGCTGGGCTGTGGGGTGGGTGGTTTTGTTTGGTTATTTGAAATTGACATGGGGAAAGGAAGCTGTTTTCCTGAAATGATAATGTTCAATTGAAAAACAATGGATGGGATAAGGTCTACTTTATCTTTTCCAAAATCATGGCCCGCCTGCTAGTCACAGGAATCTAGATGAATGTGTAAATTTGTTGGTTATAAAAATATAAATTACTTATGATCGAAGAGCAACTAATGGATTAGAGTTAAGTTTGCAAATTGGGGTCTGAAGACCTTTCTTTAAATCAGTGTTTCCCAACCTTGGCAACTTGAAGATATCTGGACTTCAACACCCAGAATTCCCCAGCCAGCGAATGCTGGCTGGAGAATTCTGGGAGTTGAAGTCCAGATATCATCAAGTTGCCAAGGTTGGGAAACACTGCTTTAAATACTATGTTAAATAAACTAATTTAATATAATAGGAACAATATATATAAATTATGCACGCCTCAATGAGGAGGGAGATTTTGGTGCTTAGATAAACAGAAATTCTTTTGGGATGGGGCTATGTATAAAATTTAAGCATAGTAGAGAGCTGCAATATAATATATTTCTACAAATAATGCATTCTGTCTCTGCTTTTTTTCTCCATGTTGTTCTTTTCTTCTTTGTCCCCAGCTTCAATGACATTTCCTCAGCCAGGGAACAGACATGCTCACGTCTTCAAATTAGTACTACTGCTCTTCCAGAACATTCCTGAGCATTACCTTATCATTCTGAAGAAGGTGATTTGAAAAGGTTGCAAATTATCACCTTAACTTATTAGCAACAAATATGTCTGGCCCAAACTTGCTTGGCAGGATCCAGTTCCACCCTCTTTCTCAGCATGCCCAGCAATTAAGGTTAATCTGTATGACCAGGTTGTCCTACTAACCATTTTTCTGATGGCAGCTTCTATCCGCCCCCAGCCCACCGGGAAGACCGACTGTACCCATCTTTCCTGTCATGAACCAAAAATGATGTTTTTTCCTAATGCCGTGCTTCATTTCTGTATAGAGAAAGATCTCCACTCCAATTAGCTATCATGAACAATGGTGGGAAAACCTCTCCCTTCCAGTCGCTCCCTTCCCTTCCAGTTGGCACTTTGTTCTGGAATCAACTCTTGGTTGATCTGAAAAAAGCAGACCCTGAACTCATGGGAAAATGCTAGGAAGAAAAGGAAAAGCCAGAATGCCTGACCTCTTCTGAATGGATCTAAGTTGATGAACCTGTTTGCTTCTTGGTTTCACCAGTGGACCAGCGAAGTGGTTAACTTTTTCAGGTTTGCTTTAGATTTTTTGTGCCTACCTCTTCCCCTAGTTTCCACTCCGTTCACCTGCCTGTTTGTGTTGTAATTGCATCTCAACAATTCGGTGGGGGGGGGGAACCAAGACCAAGAGGAAGTGAGCCTTGTTGCTGCAATAATTTTTTAAAAAACTGCTAGTTGATTTGTTTCACTGATCAAAAGTGAAAGGCTCAACTTTTTTTAAGTTCACTGATTGAGCCATGAAAAATGGTCCTTCCTTCCTTCCCCACTGATGGATGTACCAGTCAGAAAAATATCAAGTATGAAGAGAGTCAACAGAGGGGACTTCGTACAAACATTCTAACAAAGGAAACCACTGTTCTCAAAGACTCATCCACAGAAGAGAAGGATGTTGGTACTTGCTTTCCCAGTATGAAAAAGAAGACGGGTGTCCGTCCGTCCACCAAGCAGGAGCTGTGGTAAGCAAAACCTAATCAGAAACTCAGGCCACTACCATGGCCAATGCAGAGAAGAAAATTGAAGTTCAGAAAGGGATTTCTTATCCAGCTTCATTTCTAGCCTATTTATACACGGGAGCTTAAGCCTGCAGAGTGGAAATACTGCAACTGAATATATTAGAAATATTTTTATTTGTATTTTGTGTTCCTTGAGAAATCATCCATCTCTTGATCCTACAGGAAACACAGACACCTCCTAGAAGCTCAGAGAGTATTTTGATTCGAAACTACTCTAGTAGTCATTACTGGACTCATGAGAATGTATGACTTGGCTAAGAGAATTTAGACAAAATTGGTAGTTATTTGTCAAATATCTTCAATATTCTGTGAATATTATTTCTTTAACTGGATATTCCTGAATTTATTTGAATGGTAATTTCAACTCTGTACATTAGTATCATTTCCCCATAGTATCGTCAGGGTGTTAACATCCACCTTTAAAAAAAACCTGTCTGCTATCTTTATTATCAATGTTATACTGTAATTTTCACCAAGTTAGGACTAAGCTACTCCTATATAAAGATAATGCTGGGAAGGAAGGAAGGAAGGAAGGAAGGAAGGAAGGAAGGAAGGAAGGAAGGAAGGAAGGAAGGAAGGAAGGAAGGAGTGTAAAATTTATCAAGTGGTGAAAGCACAGGGATGTATTCTAGTAAATGCTGTTAACCTTATTTAAGTTTAGTTGCAAATGTATTTTTAGTTATTATTCCACCTTGCTTTCCAAGAATGTCAAGAGGAGAGCACAGTACTGCAGATGCATTATACATCATTTGGGAGGAGGGAAGTCTCCCTCACTATTTAGCCACCTGTTGTTTAATGCATAACTGATGCCTTCCATCCCACAATCTGAACACCCGCAAACCAAACTATTTCTTCATTGAAATAGACAGTCAGAAGCAGCAGAAAGCTCCAATGGAAGGCTAAGTTGTTGCAGGAAGTACTTAGTAACAATGACTCAAAAGGTGTGGCCCTCTTTGTGAATCACAGTGTGGCACTTCACAAGAGTATCGATGAGGGTTTGTTATGCTTGCTTTTTCTTTTCCGAAGCCTTCGCATGAGCCTTGCCTTCCTGGGGGGGCTCGTCTGGTGGATTTGCCTGAAAATAGATGTGCTTAAATTTGAGTAGGACATCAAAGGTGCTTAAGCCATCAACAGAACTCTTGTTTCACCCAGGGTTCAGTTAGGTAGACTGAGAGCCTTCACTTCCTGTCCTCATGTGACATTCATGGTTATTACTGTGGGATGTAGGATGTAGTCACAATGAATCATACATGTAGGTGTGGAAGGAAGGCTGGGAGATGTTTTGTACATGTGAGCTGTAATTAATTGTTATTGTTATTCTGATTAATTGTAAAAGGAAAGACACACATAAATCTTGGCGGTTTCTGAGTGTTTTCCCCTCCCCCTCCATCATTTAATATGAACCATTGTTATAATAATACAGAAGCCTTTCCCAACCTGGTTTCCTCCAGATATGTTAGGCTATAACTCCTATCATCCTCAGCCAGCCCTTAGCATGACACATTTGGAAAACACTATGCCAGGAAAGGGCAATTTATATCTGGATAGAGAAACAAAGGCACCAGTGAGCTCCAGGCTGAAAAATGCAATGTTACAGCCAAAGTTTGTTACAGTTTGTGATGACTTCCTACAAGAGGAGTGTAAGAACATTAATCAGACAAGTACAAATGTACTGCAGCAACTCAGAACACAAGAAGAAAACAGATCACCTATACAACATCTGCCAACAAAATGAATACTCTCACAACTTTACAAAAAAATGCCTGCTCACTCAACCACTACAGCACAACCAACACAAGCTATGAAATGGATAATGCTATCATACATCAAAAACATCTCAGAAAGAACCACAGACTATTGCAACTACATGGCATTATTGTAGTATACAAACCGACTAAAACCCTCCAAAACTCCTTAAGTAAACCAAAAGACCCAGTAGCCCAAGAACAAAAACCAAGATTCACCTACAACATACTACGTAAGAGCTGTAGTAACCACTATGTAGGGCAGAGAAGCAGAAGACGAGCACAGTGCATCCAAACAGCAACCAGAAGACATAATGAAAACTCTTTAACTTCACAACACATGGACAGACTCAACCATAGTTTAACTGGGAATCCTAGATGAAGCTAAATCCAAAAAGCTAGATTCCTTAAAGCTTGACATTCAGACAAATCAGCCATCAATAGACACAGATAAATCACATTTACACTCCATTCAAAAGAAATAATAAAAAGTTAAGAAGGAAACAAAAATCACCAGATCTTCTCCCCTCCAATAAGCATGGATTAACACCAGACAAACAAGCAGAAAACAATGCCATAATCAAGAAATTACCAAGGAGAAAACCATACACCCTCCAATACTGGCAGGGCAAGCTACTGTATATAAACAGGGAGAAAACCCCACACTCACTAGCACTGATGATGGTAATGAGTAATGAAATGTCTGCAAACAAACAAGCAAGTTCAGAGAGTACCAAAGGCTCCATAGTTCAACCCTAAACTACTTATATTCTCTTATTTGTAATGAAGTATTAGATAAGTAGATTTGCCTTGGGTCATTAATCCCTATAAGCAATTACTTTTGAAACCATCAGTTATGTAATTTTTTAAAAATTATCACATTTTAAGGCCACATCAAAGTCAAGAGATTGACCCAATGGAGAAAGCATTCAAATTCCATGATAATTAAAAGCAAAACATGAAAAAAATCAATGGAAAAATGTCCTCCTGTGAATTAGCTTCTTCACAGTCAGACACCGTAGCGGTCCATCGTTAATAACATGATTAGCTCCCTTCAATCTGACAATTTATCAAGAGAGAACCATTGGAAGAGAACCTTGTCAGGTGTGAATGATCAGGTACACACTGTGAAAGTCCAATTAAATTGATTTATTGCTACTCATGTCTATGCACAGGAATATTCTCAACTATTGGTTAGCACCTGACAGGAGTTAGATGAGAGCCAACAGAATTCAAGGGGAGGTTGGACTTAGTTTGCTTGTGGCAACATAGAGATTCTAGGCTCATCTCTCTTTTAATTCTGCCCCCAGGTTCTGGTACTCTTTCCCCTACAAGCCTTGAAGTTGCCCAACAATAATTTTATTACCACCAATAGTGCCGTGAACACAAATTCTTCAGCCGTTTTTTTTTTCTCTCCAGCAGTTTTCATTCAATTTGATAAAAGTGGATTTGCTTTTGAAATTTCCTGCAAAGGTAAAAAATTTTTTAATCAATTTCTCATGGATAGTGTGTGGTATTCTGGGTATTTGTTATTTTTTTTAAAAAAAATGTTTATGAAAGCATTTTTCAAGCAATACAAGACAAGTTGAAAAGAAAAAAATAAGAAATGAAGATAAAAAGAGCAGAAAACAAACGAACTAAAAAGAAAGATGAAAAAAACTAAAAGTAGAAAAAATAAATGACTTCCAACCTTCTTGACAATAGAAATTAAAAACTCAATATCGAGCCTCCCTCAACATTACAAAAATCCCTCAGCCCCTTTAGTCTTTTCCGATAATTAAATCTATAAATCATCACTTTACTTTTCTCTGTTTTCAGCAAAAAAAAATCCATAAAAGGTTTCCAGTCTTTTTTTTTAAGTACTTATTGTTTTATTCTGACTAAACAGGTCAGTTTTGAAATTTCTGACAATTCCAATATCTTCACAACTCATTTCCCCATTGTGGGAATTTCGGTATTCCTCCACTGTTGTGCAGAAAATGGTCTTGCTGGAGTAACCATTTGTGAAATCAGTCTTCCATGAGTTTTTCTAGCTAACTGTCCATAAATTCCAACGAGAAAACATCTGGCTTTTTCTCAATATTCCTCAATATTAACTTTTATGACTTTTTATATCATTGTATGTATTTGTATCCAGAATTTTCTAGCTTTTTCATAAATCCACCATGCTTAATAAAATGCCCCTTCATGCTTTTAGCATTTCCAACATTGGTTTGAGGTACCTTTATATAGCTTTGATGGTTTCCCTGGTGTCATATACCAGTAATACAGTTTTATTTAAAAAAAAAAACACTTCTCTTCAATTATAACAAAATGTGAATGTTACTCCATTTATCTACATTCTCTCCCGTATATCCATTTGTATAACCAAAATTCATAATCCTTTTTATCATGTAATTGTAATACTTAGTTTGTTCTTTATCAGTTTCAAACCTTAATAAAAGCTTGTACACTTTTTAAATCACATGTTCATCATTTGTATATAATTCAGTTTCCAAAATCGGTCTTACGTTGCTCAAGTTCAGTTCAGTTTAATATTTACCTATATTAAATATTTTTCTTAATTGTGCACATGAAAACCATTGGAAAGTATGTTCCCCTGTTGTCAATTGTTCTCTTGACTTTGTCTTAAATTCTCCTTCCTGTGTTAGCAAGTCTTGATATATTACCCATTTTTCCCTATATTTGTACAGGTAGTCCTCGACTTACAACAGTTTGTTTAGTGATTGTTCAAAGTTACAACGGCACTGAAAAAATGTTTATGACTGTTTTTTACACTTACAACCGTTGCAGCATCCTTATGGTCATGTGATCAAAATTCAGATACCTGGCAACTGACTTGATATTTAGGATGGTTGCAATGTCCCAGGGTCATGTGATCACCTTTTGCAACATTCTGAGAAGCAAAGTTAGAATAGAATAGAATAGAATTCTTTACTGGCCAAGTGTGATTGGACACACAAGGAATTTGTCTTTGGTGCATATGCTCTCAGTGTACATAAAAGAAAAGATACCGTACATTTGTCAAGAATCATGAGGTACAATACTTAATGATTGTCATAGGGTACAAATAAGCAATCATGAAACAATCAATAGTAATATAAATCGTAAGGATACAAGCAACAAGTTACAGTCATACAGTTATAAGTGGGAGGAGATGGGTGATAGGAACGATGAGAAGACTAATAGTAATAGTAATGCAGCCTTAGTGAATAGTTTGACAGTGTGAGGGAATTAGTTGTTTAGCAGAGTGATGGCCTTCGGGAAAAAACTGTTCTTGTGTCTAGTTGTTCTGGTGTGCAGTGCCCTATAGTGTCATTTTGAGGGTAGGAATTGAAACAATTTATGTCCAGGATGCGAGGGATCTGTAGATATTTTCACGGCCCTCTTTTTGACTCGTGCAGTACACAGGTCCTCAATGGAAGGCAGGCTGGCAGTAATTGTTTTTTCTGCAGTTCTGATTATCTTCTGAAGTCTGTGTGGGAATGGGAAAGCTAGTTAATGGGAGAGCCAGATTCACTTAACAAACGTGTTACTAACTTACCAACTGCAGTGATTCACTTAACAACTGTGTCAAGAAAGGTCATAAAAAGGGGAAACATTCACTTAACAAATGTCTCGCTTAGCAACATCAATGTTGGGCTCAATTGTGGTCATAAGTCGAGGACTACCTATATTTTATAAGCTGCTCAGAATCTACTGGAGTAGATGGCCACAAGAAATTTGAACAACAATAATGGTAATAACTTGAACACAATGGGCGATGACATCAACCTTCAATAAATTGCAAAAGGCACTTTATATGGGACAGCTTACTTCATAGTACAATGATATTTTTAATACCATCAAACAACATCTGCCTATCCCAGGTTCTGGGAAGGACTCAATGGGTGCATAAAAATGCCAGAACCAACTTAGACATCTGGCTGACTGTGCAACCAGCCATAATAATTTTTAAAGTCACAAGTCAAAAAAGTTAAACCTTTCCAAACATATTTAAAGTATGCACATTAAAACGAGTAAGATTTATCATGTTTACCTGGCACCTGAATAATTGCAGATTAATCTCTTTAGGGTTTACATGATCAGGTATCATTGTCAAGCAACTCTTTCTGTGAACATGTGCCACAGCTCATCTTCCCTCTGATGAAAGCATTTCTTAGAGAAAGGTTTCAGGAAACGTTCTTAGAACAAAGGCAGAAGCAGATTCTGTCCGTGTAAAATCTTAAAAGGATATTGCAAAAGTTTGCCAGGAGGAACTCAAGATCCAATCAGTCCTAAATATTCCTAGTTTTCTATTATGTCTTCTCTCCTCAAACAAGTGCAGTGGAGATCATCTATTTGCCTAGTATAGTTTTTTCACCTTAAGTGTTAGGACAAAGGAGGTTTGTCAAACCGAACCACCCTGAAAATCGTTTGAAACAATGTTGTCTCCTCCAGATAGGAATGTTCCATTAGATACATGAAATAAGCATATTAGGCTTATACATGGCAAAGAAATGCATCCAACATCTCTAAAAATGATACCTGTTCTATACTGACAACACAGGTATACGTAGGTTTGCAGAAATTGCAAACAGAGTTGCAATGGTTGAAGAGGCGTAAAAATCTTGATAAAGAAATAAATGATAAAAGACATTTTCCTTTTCTTGCTGTTTACTTCTAAATTCATTCAGCAATAAAGCTTCAAAAGTCTTCACTAAATCTCCCTGCCTGCAATTAAAATATCTTTCCCTCAAATCTGGTACCATGAGAGCAACCCAGCCTTTAATGAATGGTGATAAATCTAGCTGGATCTATTCACATACTTTGGTTCACACAAACAAATATGCTAATAAAATCTCTGGTGATAACCCAAGAAGGGGGCAGTTTTCTGAAAAGCAAACAATCAAATGAAACCTTTTCTGAATGCCTGAATGAAAGTAACAGAAGAGAATAAGAGTGCTTCCTTTCCTTTTATAGCCCACTCTCTGTATATCTGATCTCCTGGCACCATGGAAGTACTTCCCCCACTTCCTGCAGATGGCAGTTTCAAAACTCCCAGCAACAATCTAAGATTGCAGGGATAGGAACCTTAAGGGTAAAGAACCACATAAGAAACAAGGACAAGAAAATTCTTGTTTTTGGACAACATGAACTTACTCAGGCAGAAATACATACTACATCTTTGCCTGCGAAGTCTTCAAAATCGCAGACACCGACAAAATGTGTTTAATTTATCAAGGGAGAAGCAAGCAAGCAAGAAAAAGAACACATGTTGTTAAATATCCCACACAGTGACTATGACCAGTATATATAGAATAAAGTATTACATATTTCAGTAATTAATGCTTATGTAAGGGTAACAATGAAGTATATACACAGGCCACGTAATAAATACAGGAAACAAAAACTAAATTTGGTTCCTTTGATTTTTGAGTTCTCAGAATCACTTTATTCTGTTCAGTAAGTTTACATGTGGTTATTTTTTTTAATTAAAAAGAATATATGGTAACAATAATTAGCAGAGTTTCATTAACACACACTCTTACACATCACTCTTACACAGTCCATGGAAATACAGTGCCATGAAGAGAAAATTTGGGAACCTTTGTATTAGAATAATATAAACTGGACATTAATAGATCATGGCTCCGGATAGGTTTATGTTGATCTACCTGGTAAAGGACATACTGTGCAACAGAAGATACTGGAGTCTCTAAAAACAAATCAACACATATCAAATGTTTGAGAGGGGAGGAAACATAGCAATATCATACATATATTTCTCCCCCCGCCCGTCTCCCATCTCATGAGGACTGAGCCTTGATTTACTAACCTTCATCAGCACATAACCATAGCCAGAAAATATGATGAAAAAGCATGACAGCTGATGACACTGTGTTTAATATTTGAATAAACTCATTCAGATATTTTGAATGTTGAATGCTCTATGGTACAAGACTGAATAAGTGCTCCAATCATTGTTACTGTACTATTTCAGAGTATATTCCATCATAATCCCACAGTAATTGAGCAGAAACCTATCATTTCCAATTTCTGAAAAAAGCAGATTTCTATATGAGCATGATTAGAAATACTGTTTACATCACTGTTCTATCTATTCTAAATTAGAAATCTCCTCAAACAGATGTCATGGTCAATGCTACTGGAAGCACAGTCAACAGACAAAATTTGAAAATTTTACATTTTGTCATACTGTAAAACCACATTTAACAATTTCATTGTATGTATTTATGGCAAAAAGATTCCATTGATGACATAGATGTGGTACATAGAACCAGTTTGGTCTAGTGGTTAAGGCACCAGGATGAAAGAAGGACACCATGAGTTCAAGTCCCACCTTAGCCATCAAAGCCAGTTGGGTGACTTTGGGCCAGTCGCTCAGTCTCTCCCAGCCCAATCCATCTCACAGGGTGGTTGTTGTTGTGGGAAAAATAGGAGGAAGATATGTTTGGATATGTTCTCCACTTTGAGTTATTTGTAAAAATTATAAATGCGGGATACAAATTAAATAAATAAACAAACTCAGAAAATAATTACGGTAAATAACAGAAACCCTAACTGCATTGGAAACTAACAGACATTCAACAGGATAATTAGATGGAAATGTTGTTGGTATAGAACAGTGATGGCGAACCTTTTTTGGTTTGTGTGTCAAAAGGGTGTGTGTGCACGCGCTAGCGCACGCATGTACCCACATCCATTCCCTCCCCCCTATGCATGCACGCACACACACACACACACTGCCCCTGTGCATGCGCACAACCCCCCCCATCCCCGCGCATGCGCACAGGCCTCACTGAAGCCCCGGAGTGTGAAAAATGGGCAAACCAGAAGTTCGGAAAAACGGACTTCCGGTTTGCCCGTTGGGCCATTTTTCACACTTTGGGCTTCAGGGAGCTTCCCTGAAGCCTCCGGAGGGCAAAACGGCCTTCCCCAAGGCCGAAAATCAGCTGGCCAGCGCATGCATGTGCGCTGGAGCTGACATAGGGCAATGCCTCATGTGCCCTCTGATATGGCTCTGCGTGCCACCTGCGGCACGCGTGCCATAAGTTTGCCATCACTGGTATAGAAAATCAATCTAGGTAAAACAGCCCTTAAGAAAAGTTAAAAATAAATGATATTTTTGTTTTTAGTGTCTCTGTCAAAGGGGCAAAAGGATGCCTATGTGTTTTTGGACCAGTAACAAATCGATGATTCTGAGAACAGTCATCAGAAACCTGTTATTATGACACCTCCAGCCCACTCAGCTAAGTGGCTCAGGTAAGACTAAGGTGATGATTTCTGGATCCAGTGCAAGCTGTTAAACTAGCAATAGTCCAGTCCATCCAAAGAGCTCTAGGTTCAGCTTGATACAAGCTGAACTAAGTTTTTGTACATCACATTTATGCTGACGCGCAGAAAAATGTATAACCCAAATACAACCTGCACCTTAAGCAAAATTAAGGTGATTACGGTAAGTGTCTTCCTTTAGAGTGGCCTAGGAGGGTACATATATGAATCCGTTCGCAAGTTAGCGAAACCTCTTCCTCCCTATTCCATTCACTAACATCATTTGCCAAAGCGAGAAGAATTTTATGTGGGTGAGTGCTGGAGTATAAGAGGCTTGATACGCAAAAAGGCCAACAAAGAGGCTGGTCCAGGTGTGTTGCCATCGACAGTAGGGAACAAGATAGTCTTTGTTGATTCACAAGCCATTCAAATGTTTCTAATGTGGTACCTTTGAATCCCTCTTCCTATACTAATATAAAGCCTATGTTTACTGCAGTTAGTAATTTCCCTTCTGTCCTTAAGCACTAACATCATAGTACAGCAATGTATTATGACTCATTACAAAATACAGTGCAAAATGTGTATATTTACATAAACACCGCTTTGTCTATTAGGGATCACCCTCTACTAAGAGTATTTAGAATTGAAGTCTTAGGGCATTTATTCATAGCAGCCCTTAAGCTTCTTATATAATCTGGAAATGAAGTTGGCATAAGACACTGGTGCCCAGATTTCAAGCTTTGGCCACAGGGCTGGCGAGGTAATTCTATGCAGATGGTGGTTACTATGGCTCCTGATTGGTGGATTCTTCAGCTTCTTTACTCCTCCCTCCTCTGCCAGTTCCTTTCTGTGAGGAGGCCTTTGAGGACACAATTACATGATCCTGCAGAGTTCATCTCATCCAACCTCTTCTTCAATGCATGTGTTGCTCATTCACAGTGAGCAATTTACCAGTTCACAGTTGGACTGGGGAAAAAACATCCTCTGCCCCCCCCCCCACACACATAATGTCATAATTCTTGTTCTCCCTTGAACAA
The DNA here is from genome assembly GCA_023053685.1 of Diadophis punctatus similis. Classification (NCBI taxonomy): domain Eukaryota; kingdom Metazoa; phylum Chordata; class Lepidosauria; order Squamata; family Dipsadidae; genus Diadophis; species Diadophis punctatus. The sequence goes on from JALIGW010000003.1 coordinate 45,285,300, forward strand.
AAAAAAAAAAGAGAAACTGGCAAATCCTTCTCTGAGAAATGCACCCTAGCCGTTGAGTTCGCAAGATCCACCAGGACAGCTTCAATAAGCCAGAAATATTATTGAATTTGAGTCCAGGCTGGTGTGGCACTTGGACTAGGAAGCATATCTGTATTGGAGGAGAGGAGGGAAGTGAGTTTTTAAATTTTCCATTTCTTTATAATTATCAGGAAGAATTAGCAGTTTACTTGCTTCTTTGTTGTTCTCACCTGCTTGAATGTACACACACACACACATACACACATCCCTCTTTTACTTTTTCTTTTTCTTGCAGCCTTCCTTGCCCCACCAGACACTCCCAGCTTCCTGTCCCTCCTCCATGTTCTTCCTTTTAATTCTCCACTGGCCAGTTTAAAATGGAAATAAAGAAAGGAGGGGAGGGGAGGGGAGGGGAGAAGGGAAGGGAAGGGAAGGGAAGGGAAGGGAAGAGAAGAGAAGAGAAGAGAAGAGAAGAGAAGAGAAGAGAAGAGAAGAGAAGAGAAGAGAAGAGAAGAGAAGAGAAGAGAAGAGAAGAGAAGAGAAGAGAAGAGAAGAGAAGAGCTGTACTTGGTTTTTTAAAAAGCAAGAAAAAAGTGGTTCAGTGTCATCAGGCCACCACTGCTCTATGGAGGGCAGTGACCAATAACTGGAGGAGAGTGGGCATGGTCACCACACACACACTAGTCAATGGAAGTGTTGACTCTATCTCCAATGAAATGAAGTACAGCATTGCTTATGGTGCCAGAGACTGGACTTTTGATGTTCTGCAGGAAAAAAAATAGGCAGAAATTTGCCTTTATGACAGACTAGGGGAAGATGAAGGATAGCATGGTACATTCATATCCTCCAGAACAGTGGTGGGTTTTAAATAATTTTGCCACCAGTTCACGCATGCGCGCACGACACTTCTGCGCATGTGCAGCGTCCTGGGCGGGTGGGTGGAGCCTCCCACCGCCGGCGCTACCGGTTCTAAGAACCAGTCTGAACTGGGAGCAACCCACCGCTGCTCCAGAATCCATAAGTGGGCCATCCTTGAGCCAAGGCAGGGAGGATTTGTGAGTGAGCTTGCTGATGGTAATTCTAAGCACATTTAGGAATCAAATGTTGATTTACTTATTAAATAAATGTACTAGAAACATTAGATAATCAAGATAAAAAGTATGCATCCAAAATTGCCAATAAAAACAGCAACAGCATTCCTGGAACAGTCAGAAAAAATGAAGTTTGGAATTTGCCTACTTCAATTAAAAAGAAAAATCTTAAGGAATTGCCAAAATATATAAGGGATGTTAACAACGTACCATACAAAAACTACAGTAAACATAAAATCAGCATCAGTTATATTGACAAAAATCCTAATTGAAGCTGAGGTTTGAATTGAAAATAATTTAAATGATGCAGAATTATATCTGCCGCTGTTTTAGACAGAAAAATGTGTGTATGGTAGATAAATTAGGAGCGATTGTGGTGCAGTGGTTAGAATGCAGTATTGCAGGCTAATTCTGCCGACTGCCAGGAGTTCAATCCTGACCAGCTGCCTGTCTGCAGTTGTTTCTGCTTATGTAATATGTTCAAACTGAGCAAATGCTCTCCAGATCCCTTCAATTAAATTTATGGTTAAAAAATCCCTTCTCACCCCTGTGGGTGGTATATGACTTCCTCAATCTCTGGTCCTCTACTAGAGGCTTGGGAATTTTAAGGTTCTGTGCAGTGTCTTAGCTGTTTCTAACACTGAACTTTTCTGGACAAAGAGCTCTGATGTGGTTCCTGGCATCTGTTGGGCCACTCTCGCAGCTTAGGAGTCATAGCCCTGAGTGCTCCTACCACCACTTTAGTCTTTTCTTTTCACATCCTCTCTAATTCCTCCTTCAAGACCTGGTACTTCTTCAGCTTCCCTTATGCCGTCTTTCTGCATCACTACATCTATTATCACTGCTGCCTTCTGGTCGTTATCTACTTCCACAACGTCTGACTTATTGGCCAATATGTGCCTGAAGATCTGGATCTGGAAGTCCTATAAGATCTTAACCCTGTTATTCTCCACGGTCTCCTGTGGAATCTCTCATCTGGATTTGAGAAGATCTAGCCCATACATTGTGCAGATGTTCCTATATATAGTTCTAGTTACTTGGTGGTAGTGTTCAGTGTATGCTGTTCCTGACTGCATTTTACACCCTGCCACGTTATGTTGGACTGTCTCTGAGGCCTCTCTGAGTGTGTAGTAAAACATAAAAAATAAAGATAAAATAAAAACCAGTCAAACCAAATGTATCAGGTTCATTGTAATGGCAGTTATTTCCTTGCTTAACAGAGGTAAAACTGGAAGCTCACAGATCCTTTGACTACAAGGTTATGTTCACATTTACCCTAACCTATGGTAACTCAGTTATTTAAATCAAGTATAACTGTCTGGGTTTGTACAATGTATTGAGCTATAAACTAGCCATCTATGCTTTAACATAGGGGGCCCTGACCTCCGGGCCACAGCCCACTATTGTGTGGTGGCCTGTTAGGAACCAGGCTGCTGAAGCGGCAGGTGAGGGTGGGATTTAGATTGTGTGCGCAAAACTATTCTCCCCCGTCACCAAAGCCACTTAACGGCTGCCGCCAGTCCACAGAACCAAAAAGGTTGGGTACCCCTACTTTAGCATAAAATGTTTTATAAGCATTGCCATAGCTGAAGAGTGGAAGGCTTCTATGCATTGGGATTGATGTCACCTACACAAGCTGCCTGTTGGCTTCTCCGGGCCAGAAACTAAGAACTTTTGTTTGGCAAACTTTCGGTTTTGAGTTCAAGTGGTTTCTGAACTGCACCATTGTGGGTTATGACTCTTGTCCCCTGAGTTTTTGGTGATTACCCTAAGCCGAGCTCTGACAATATGTCATTATAGAGATTGGGTAATTTCCTTTCTTGAAGGCTTTTGGAAAGATTAAAGATTTTAGAAAGAAAAAGCTATTTGCGATATATTTAAGTAGAGGATGTTTTGCCTCAGAAAATGATTTGAATTAGATAAGTGGTTACCAAATCACGATTTGCTGATCAAGATGGTAATGAAGATTCTGCCACAAATGCAAAATATATAATTTTGTCCGTATTAGTGGTAACCTTCAAATCTGACAATAAGGCTTCATGTATTATTTTTGGAAGAAAGTATCTGCAACAGAAAGTAATGTTTGACTTTTCATTAGTATTAATACCAAGTCACCACAAACTATATTTATTTTTCTGTGCTAGGCTAAAAGAAGAATCTATATTTACTGGTAGATTTCTGGATGTATTTGTAATCAATCAGCAACATTTTTAGACAGTCAGTCATCTCAGATGGTCTTGGTGTGAAAGAAGAGAGAGCTTTGGTCAATTGAGTACTGAAAACAATATTTTTCTCTTCAGACTTTAGTATGGGTGGTGAATCTCAGGTTTTAATAAAGACAAATAAAAAAGAAAAGTAGTTTCCACAATCCTTTGTCCTTCTTCTATACAAATCTTTAAAACAAAGTCCCCCTTAAATTAAGCTCAATTTCATGACACTACAGCAGGGAGACATCCATATGGTATACTGGTTTCCGATCCAAATATCAAACAGGTCTGATCTTGATAGCTTTTTCACTATTAACCATGGCTCATTAATATCAATTGCCAATAGCGGTATATATTTAATAATTTGCATTTGCGAGCCTGATAATTTCTTCATCTGAAATTCCTTGTTGTAAGCCCATTTGGGGAGTCTTTTGATGAGAAAGAAATCAAACCTTAAGTAATCATTAACTTCAGCTCTGTTATAATCTCATCAAAACCAAGAATTACCCAATCAGAGATAACTGAAGATCTAGAGCCAGGGGGATGGGTGGTGGTGGTGGTGATTGTTTGCAAGTAAAACTTTATTAAAAGTCTGGGATCCTTGGTGCTCTCTGAACTTGGTTGTTTTCTTGCAGACATATAGTTACCAAACTATGTAACATCATCAATGCTGGAAGCAAGTAAGGTTTGCTTTCATTTTATATACTAGTGGCTTGCCCTGTCAGTGTTGGTGGGAGTGGTCTTGGTAGTTCCTTGATTGGGCTGTGGTTTATTGTTAGCTTGTTTGTCTGAGTTGGTAGTTCCTTGATTGTTGGTCTAATGTTAATCTCTGCTCATCTGGATGTTGATTGCTGGTGAAAACGCATTTTGGTCTTTTTGTTTCTTTTTGTCACTTTTGAATGGTATGTAGATGTTATTTATCTCTATATGGCCGATTTGTCTGAGTGCCAGGCTTCCAGGAATTATCTAGCATTGGCTTGGTCTACAATGCTCACAGTTTCCCATTTGAAACTATGGTTAAAATCTGTTTATGTGTTGTGAAATTAAGGGATTTTCATCATGACTAATGACTAATACTAGCTGGTGTTCATGGATGTATTCTTCTAGTCCTTATTGAAAGTAATAGATCTATTCAGGAATAACTTCTGAGTAGCATTTCTGACTGATTAATTCTTGATGAATACAGAGGAAATTGGAGCATACAGCCTTGAAACCGAGAGCATTACTGGATCTATCTATCTATCTATCTATCTATCTATCTATCTATCTATCTATCTATCTATCTATCTATCTATCTATCTATCTATCTATCTATCTATCTATCTATCATCTATCATTTATCCATCCATCTTCCTCCTCCTCCTCCTCCTCCTCCTCCATCTATTGGACTTAAAATATGTGTACATACATATATATTCTGAGCAGCTCCTCTTTTTTCTTTTGTTTTTGTTCCTATTTTGTTTTTCTTTTTAACTCTTAATTGTTTTGCTTTTTGTATTCTTTCTTCAATAGATGCTTATGTGATCTTAAGCAGAAATACAAACATTTTAAATGTTCATATTTTAAATATCTATTCTGAATAATTAAGACAAAAATAATTTCAGAGGAAATTGATAATCAATGATATACACATAAATATCTTTCATTTCAATGTTTTTATGTTATGTTAACTTTCTAGCCAAAGCCATGACCCATTTTAAAATGCCACTGATCCAATGAATCATGGAAAGTATCTGATTTCGGCCAAGCTACTTTGCTGTTGCTCAGCTTCTGCTGTTTGGATTCCTTTGTTCCTGATCTCCTAGACCTAATCCTTCTTGGAACATCACCTGGTATAATTAGCTTAATTTCTCTTAGATTTCCTGACCTTTGTAATGTTGCTTGACCTAAATTGCTGTTGGTCATCTTGAACTATAGTGGAACAAGCACATACAGCTATCTAAGTTAGAAGTGATGCTCACATAAAGTCAGGTGCAAAACAAACAAACAAACAATATAAATTTAATAAAATAAAATAAATAAAATAAATAAACAAAAACTCCAATAAAGTAATTGCTCAACCTTTTAAACTAACTTCCTATTCTATGGGGGGAAGTTGAGAGCCATTAAAAAAATAGAACACCTATCTGTTCCCTTAGAAACTCCGTTATTACTATTTTTTCTGCCTCATTTACTATATTATTTTCAGATGTTAAAAGTATAAAAAACTCACTTTTTTCTTTGATTTTAGTTGCTTTAAAAACCTTACAGGTTGTTTTAAGCACTCTGTTAGTTGAGATGGCAATGCTATTGCAGGTTTCAGTCTATCTACTTTGCATATCTTTATTCTTAAAAGCTGACAATAGGGCTGACCTGGTTTCTTCTCTCACCTTGTTGTGCTCATGTCTAACCTAGCCACACCCTTTCTTTCACTCACTCATTGCAGCTTTGATGCCACTTTTGTTTTTACAAGAATCTCAAAGCTTCTCATTTCAAAGCTCTTGCTAAATTTTCCACAAGGACAAAATCTGCTATCAACTGCTTTTGCGTTCAGATGGCATATTAAAATCATATTAGACACATTGACGATTCATACACTGTAGTAAGCCATGATTCCCTAAACTATGGCTTAAAAACTATAATAAGCCAGATTTCCACATTTCGATTTCCAAAACTATGGTTTACAAAGTGGAACGGATGGGTAATACCTTGTATACCTAAACTCAAATCAACCATAACTTGATTTGAGTTTAGTATGCTGTATGAAACCAAGCAATGTTGGGTTCTCAGAAGAAAAGACAGGTATAATGCTTCTACTTGCCTGACCATAAAAGAGCCACGATGGTGAATGAATTAGAATGGAGTATTGCAGGTTGACTCTGCTCACTTCCAGAAGTTCAATCCTGATGGCTCAAGGCTGATTCAGCTTTCCATCCTTCCAAGGTGGGTAAAATGAGGACCCAGATTGTTGGGGGCAATATGTTGTCTCTGTAAACTACTTAAAGAGGGCTCAAAAGCACTGTGAAGCGGTATATAAGTCTAAGTCAGTGGTTCCCAACCTTTTTGTGATCGAGTACCACTTGGAGGTCCCGTACAGTCGCCGCGTACCACCTGGTTCCAGAGAAACTAAATTCGATCAGATATCACTTTATTTCCATAATTGTACCGTTCCTTTTTTGGCCCCGCGCATCTAGCAACTGGATTCTCGGGCCGCTGGGACCAGGTGGGTGGCATGTGGCAACAGTTGAAAATCGTTGCCAGATTATCTTGTGTTAGGCAGTAAACATTTTTGTGAAGTAAAAAATAACTAACTAAAAATTGTTCATGACCCCGAAAGTGTTCGCGTACCACCTGGAAGGCCCTCGCGTACCACTAGTGATACACGTACCACAGGTTGGGAACCACTGGTCTAAGTGCTATTGCTAATGCAGATGCAGTATTGCAGGTGACCAATAAGCAAAATAAAGATTTATTTTCAGTCAGTCTGACTGGTGAATCTCCTCCCACCCACTTAGGATTGTGAGGGTTTTTCAGCCAGATGGTGTTCCCCCTCCTGAACATACCAAATGTACAAGTGTTTCTCGTTTGTTATGTATTGTTGAGATCTTTTCCTTGAAATCAGGAGTACTGTCACTGAGATGGTGAAAGCAGCCTTTCCTAGCCTGATGATCTGCAACTCCTTGCAGTCCCACCATCATGCCTTGTCTGGGAGTTGCATTCCTGACACATCTGGAAAATGCAAGCTGGAGAAAGCTAAGAATTGAAAGCTCAGTAATGTGTAATTGAAAAACAGAGTCCTTTCTCAAACAGTGTAACAATTCTGTATGTTTTTTTAAAGTTTTATTTTTCACTTTTAATATTGTATAAGGCAAAAAAAACATGACTATAAAGCATTGCTTCTCAAATAGTGGGGCGGGCCCCCATGGGGGGGCATGGAATGATGCCAGGGGGGCGCATGACCCCGGGGAACATGGGTTTTTTTGCCGCAGGGAGTAGGGTTTTTTTGCACCGAACAATAGCACACAGCACAGAGCAGGACATATGAAGTGCAGATAACAAACCCTTAAGAGACACCATGGAAAAATATTTAACAGGGATGAAAAGAAAGGAGGAGAGAGATGGAGATAATGAGACAAACATAAGTCTCCTGAAAGCTAAGACGAAGAAATACGATGAAGCGTATGTAGCGCTTGGCTTCACTGTGACTATGGTGGGAGACGAGGAAAGACCGGTATGTTTACTGTGTCTAAAAATGTTGGCAGCGGACAGCATGAAGCCAAATAAATTAAGGCGTCACTTAAACACATTACACCCCAATCACGCTGATAAGCCGCTTGAGTTTTTTCAGCGAAAACGTGCCCAATATTGCAAACAATCGTCCCGGCGGAGAATTGGGGGGGGGGGGCGAAATGTTTACTTCTTCCTAGGGGGGGCGTAACAGAAAACAATTGAGAAGCACTGCTATAAAGTAACAACCCAGAACAATATGTCTCAACATTCAGTCATCAATTACATATATCCAGAGAAGATACGTTACTGTTAGCATAACTTATGTCATCATTCCATATCTAATAAAAATGCAATTCATCCCCCTGAGAAATGATATACAAATTTTACCAGTAATGTTTCTATAAGACTACAGTAGTTGATCATACTTTAACACAATTATTCAGTGCCAGGCTATCCAAAAATTTCCATTTTTGAGAAATTATTAATTTTGCAGCCAATAAGTTCCTTTTTGTTTAGAGTTATCTCACTCAAAAAGTTACAAACCTAACTCTGGACCACATTTTGCTTCATGTTTAGGTATAATTCTAATTTCTTTGAATATTGTCTTCCAATAAGGCAGCACTTTCTACAAGTCCGCCCCATAAGAAAAAAAAATCCTTTCTGATTTCTACCTCTCCAACATTTTGGTGAATAATTATGAGATATTTAAGCTAGTCTGTTTGTCATTAAATGACAGTGAGTGATGTAATATCTCTGATTACATCTTCCATATGGAAGCTGAGAGAAACCTACCTGGTGTACAAAGTGTTTGCCATTTTGGCTAGTGGTTAAAGTACTAGGTTAGAAACCAGGAAACCATGAGTTCTAATCCTGCCATGGTCATGAAAGCTACTAGGAGACTTTGGGCCACTTACTCTCTGTTAGCCCAAGCCCCTCGCAGGGTTTCTGTTGTAGGGAAAATAAGAGGAGGAAGGAGTAGATTTGTTCACTCCCTTGAGTTATTTATTATTTATTGTATGTTATTTATTAAAACAATAATGGTGGGATTTTTTAAAAAAACCTCAAATAAAATTAAAAAATAAATTCCATCTCTTCCACTTGTTTTCCTAAATCTGCATCTATACAATATTTAATTATGTATTACCGGTATTTTGACCACCGTTAGGTATGCATTGTGTTTACCAGAAAGGAAAATGACTCTGATTTAAAATTCTACTCCCTCTTCTTCTTGATGTTAAAATGAAACTTCCATTAAAAGTTTCATTTTATGATTTGGGAAACCAAATGTAGTCTATTTCTTTGGGAGAAAAATAATAATTCCAAATGAGCATCACTGCTAATTAGCATAGATTTCTCACTTTGACATTCCCACATAGGATCATTTTATTTATTTGTGGTTTTAAAGAGTGCAATTTTGGAGTGATAACATTATGAAGTCTTTTCTGTTTCTGCTTTCTTTTATTAAATTTTTATTTATTCTACAGTATTTCTATTTTATTTTGTTTTAGTGTATTTTTATTCCATTTCCCCCTTTCTTTGATCTTTAAGCCTTAGGTTTTTAGATTTTATAAGACTGCTATACTGTCTTGTTTATATTTGGTCATTACTACTTAAGATTTTTATTTATTTTGCTAGTTATGACCGTAATTAAATAAATTTGATTTGATTTGACCTTGGGGGATAAGGTTGTGTGAATACTCGTTATACATTACATATTCTGGAAGTTAATTCTATGTTATGTGGCAAATACATTCTTTTGCCCTGAATCTGTTGTCCATCAGTGTCATTCAAGGACTACAAATTACAGACGTGAGCAGATTTAAAAAAAACCCACCATCATCAATGATCTATTTGCTCCACATATTAATTTATTTCATATACTTTATTGGCACTGCTTTGTAACATTTGTTCTGTAGATAGAGAATATCAACTGATTCAAATAATGGGACTTCTAAAGATATATATTAGCCTTCTCCAACATAACTTTTCCAATGTTTTTAGAATTTAATTATATATTAAGTGGGTTTTTGTCTACATCTGCACAAAAATGAAATAAATAAATGCTCTAATGCAGTTATGGTCATCCTCACCTGAAGGAAGGGCGGGCACCCAAGGTACCATACATTGGGGGAGAGGCAAGAGGAGAAAAGGAGATGCAGGAAGAAAAGAAAAAAACCACATGAGAATTTATGACAATTGAAGGGGATTATATAGGAAGATCAAGTCATGGGGAGACTGTGTATTAGAGCAAAACCTCAGGAATTCCTTTTCATGTTCATATACAGCTATTTCTATGTGGCATTAGTATCAGAGATTCACTCAAGTATATTCCAGATATTTATAAAACCTGGGCTTAGCCTGACTTTTAAGAGATTAAGTAAGAATTTTTGTGGGATGCTTCTTTTAAAAATCTGGGTGTGATGCAGAATCAAATTATTTTTTTCTTTTTGGTACTGTACTTGATTTCCCTTCTACGTTTTAAAAAAAAACTCTGGCAGAAGTCGGAGAAAGCGGCAAGAACGCGAGAGGCAATTTTTTGGTGTTGTCGGATCCGTTTCCTCCAGCCCACCCTTGGAGGAAGGGTGGAAGAAAATAAGATTTCAAATGTCTGACCGACTTCCTCTATTGTTGACTGCGGCTTGCTTGATTGCAATTAAGTGGTTTCGAACAAAATGTAAGCTGCGCGACAAAGATCTATAGGTGGCGCTGCAGCAGGAGGCTCAGCGCGAGGGCTGAAAGGCTTTGTAACGAAACAGGAAACGAGTGCGGCCGCTCCTTAGACTGTGACGTCAGCTCAGTGCGGAGCTGAGATTTCGGAGCAGACTGAGCGAAGAGTGGACAATGCACCTTTTCTAGAGCTCAGTGCCTGCTAGTTTGTCCTGTTTCTTCAACATAGACCGGCGGCTTTTTTTTTTTGGTTTAACCTTCACCTCTTTCTCACATATCTTGAATTGGAGACATAAGAAAATGGCCACCCGCCCAACCTGTTCCAGACAGGTTAATCTACCTGTCCAGGTGGGACCTCCTTGCCCAGAGTCCTGAATCAACTCTCTCCAGAGACACAATCTCCGCAATCTAAATCTGCTCGCTTTAGAAATATTATCTGTAGCAATACAGCTTTACCGCATCGTTTATTGACCTCAAGAACAAAAATGTTCATTTTATTCCGCCTTCCCATGGATATCCTAGGCATATTTATAATGAAGCAAACACGGCGGAATTCATTTCATAGGGCTGCGGGCTGTCAAGGAAGTCTTCATATCGTCTTTTGGCAAAACAGGCTTTCGCCTGCCTACCTACAAATCTGATTAGTGTTTATGATTCGCTTTGCAACTTCCCAATCCCATGCTTTTTGTTTTTTTGTTTTTATTGCTAACATTTTACCTAGAGACTTAAGTAGAAGGGTTCAGGAATACTGGACAGCTTGCACAATCTTTTGAACAAATTGGTTAGACTAGGTAATAAAGACATTACCCGACTATAGATTTGGGGTTTTTTTCCCCGCCCTATGGGTCTCCCCGACTACAATGTTGTTTTTTTAAAAAATCTCAACCTGTAGAGTTAAGCAAGCTGTTTGAGGTTCTGTAGTGATTAATCAAGATTTGAAGTCAATCTTCCCCCGATTAGATTTTGCGCCAGAATATATGCTTTAAAAAAACAAAAAGATACAAGGCGCGTTGTTTTATGTACAGCATCTTTTGCAGGCTTGCTATCCACTTAAAGAAGATGGATGAAACTCTGACTCCATCAAACTTTTCATGTACTCCATGCGTAGCCTTCCCTCCTGCAAGCAGATCTCCCCCTCCCTTGCCCTCTTCCTCTTCACTAGAAGTTAGTTTGTTAACGACCCAGCCTTTTCCAGTAAATCCGTCCAGTATCCTCCCAGCCCCCTTTCCGTCCTGCCTGAGGCTGAAACAAACCCCCACCCCCGATCTCCAAGCGAGACTCCTCCACCGAAGGAGGAGGAGGTCTCCTCCCCCAGCGACTGTGGTGGCGGAGGCTGTCCATCTGCGACAAGGGCGGGGGCTGACTCCTATTCTCCTTCCCTCCCTCCCTTTGCTCTCTTTCCAAGTTTCTGCTCCTCCCTCCTTCTCACAAACTTTCCCGTCGCTCTTGCTCGGCTCCCGGCTCGCTCCTCTCGGCTGCGCGGCGGATTCGCTTAGCCTGCCAGCCCGTCCCTTCGACCCCTGCCCCGCTGCTCTGTCACGTCCACCCCGCGGACCGAACCGGACCTTCAAACCGACGGCGGCGGCAGCGGCGGCGGGGATTGGCACCCACCCTTTCCCGGACAGAGGACTGAGTAAGTAAAGCGGCCAGCGAGCGCTCCCGCTCCGGCCCTGGAAACTCTTTCCTTCGGAAGAGGAAAACGATTCGCTCGTCTCTGTTGCGCCCCCCTGGCTGTCCCGGCCGGTGCGGAGGGAGGCTGCACGGCCCAGTTTCTCCGCCTTCTGTCCCTTCCCCTCTTTTCCTCCCCCCCCCCCCGACTAAAACCCCAGCCCTTCTTTCTCCCGCCCATAATGGTAGACAGAAAGAGGGGAAGGCTAAGGGGAAACCCCTTTTTCATTTTACACCCCCCCCCGGCCCATCTCCCCCTCCCGGTTGCTGCTGGGTTGTGATTTTTGTGATTTTTGGAGAAGGGGACTCTCCGGCCTTTATTCACGGGCTCTTTTGGGCAACTCCTTCGACAAGTTTCGGTCTGCTCAGCAAACGGCGGGGGGGTGGGGGCCCCCAGTTAAATGACTTTAAACAAAACCCCAAAACCTCCAGTATTCCCTTGGAAGGCGGCCAGTGATGTTTTGCTAAGATTCCTTACTTTCTGCCCCGATCGCCTCTTCTTTTAAGTTTTGAAAATTTAGTGTGTAACTGATTTAGATTAATTTTTACCTACCCTTTGTCCATCCCATTTGGTTGTAGCTGTGGTTGTAGCCCATGTTTTTCTTGAGACGGTTTTCTTGTGAACTAGATTGTATATTCCTGAGAATACAGTAAAGCATATTTTACGTATACAAGTATTGTGGTACAATATGTATCCCCCCCCTTATTTCTCATTTTGTTCCTTATATAGAGAGTTTGGTGAGTTTATTTAGAGGGTTTGGCCTTATAGAGAGTTTGGTGGAAGTGAGTGTTAAAATTATTATTTTTTATCATTATTCAGATTTGAAAAGATTTTTAAAAAAATCAAAATAGTTTTGCTTCCTGCATGACTGTGCTGGCAGCTTGTACATAGGCCATAGGGGCAGTGTTGACAACTCACCAATTGCATAAACACATTTCCTCAATTAATTACCTTTGTATGTTATTGGCATAATGCCATATCTCTCATTCCCGGGTCACATGCACAAAAAATAAATGCTTTTGTAAATCTAGTGTGTACGTAAATTATACAGTTCTAACCCAAGTTATAATTGACATCGTATCATTCAGGTGGTTATGTTTCTGTGTGAATGAGGAGAAGGACAAGCACTAGCTGCTTTGGGAAAGGAGAAGGTCAGGTTTTTTTAAAATCTTCAAGACAGATTAAGGAAACAAGATGTTGAATTCACTATGTATCAATCATAAGCAGGAGTGTGGTGGTGAGACTGATTAGTTCTGGGCAGTTGACCTCCAGTGTTAATGAATCAGCAAAGAGTACAAGACTATAAAACTAAAGAGCAAAGATCTAAAAATGAGATTCCAGAAGGGTGTCCTATTGTTTTTCAAGAATAAGACCCACAATACATTGAGAGTTAGGATCAAGACAAACTTCTCCCTTCTCTTGATGGATTTTCCAAAAGGAAATGTTTTGAAGCCTAGCTTTTATCTATTATATGGGAAGCTGCATACAGATATGCTGGAGAATAGTTAAAAGAGGAAAATACTTTTTCTAGATAATGTACCATTTTACCACTACAACTGGATGTTATTGACAGACTTCAGATATGGAATTCTTAGGGAAATTGACTTTGTCCTGAAGACCATTTTCTCATGGTGGACCCTCTCAGGAGGGTTGTTGTTTGATCACAGTTTGCAGGGTTGGATATATGGTTGATTGTACATGCCCATACATGTAAATGCACTGTTTGAGGAAATAGTTGTCTAGAAAATAGCACCTGGATTGCATGTTGGGCTAAAGAACACCTGACCTTTCAAATGAAGATCTGCTTCTTTGAAGAAATTGTTTTAGATGCTGTCTAAATAAGTTAAATTTGAATCACAGCCAAATATAAAAATAGTGCAGCTTTACCTTCAGGTTTACATTTTGTTAATTGCATATGGGGAAATTGGTGGACATAATTTCAACGTATTAATGATGATCCAGTAGAGCACACTGAAAAGCTAGAAACAAGAAATTTAAGTATTATTCTATAAATCTTAACTTTCTTCAAAATCAATCCAGAAATTCTCAGATTGCAATTCTGAGAATGAATTTACACATTCATTTGGGAGTAAATCATATTGTGCACAATGGGAATTTATATAAACATACAGTATTTAAGATTGCACTGAAGTGGGCCAGTATTAAAAGTTTCAATGATATGCACATATCGCTTACCAATTCTCGTGAGACTGCTCTAAAGAGCAATTAAGCTTGGCACATTTTTAGAAAATAATTGTATTGTGGAAGAAAGTGTTCCTTAGATACCATCTAAGCCAGTGATGGCTAACCTTTTCTGGACCGAGTGCCCAAAGTGCACGTGTGTGCGTGTGAATGTGCGTGCGCATGTCCGAACCCCCAAAATGCAATGTGTGTGTGCGCCCCCGCATGTGCCCCCCTGCATGCACAGCAGAAACCCGAAGACCAGCTGGCTGGAGGAAGGCGCGCGCACATGAGCAGCAGAGCTGAACTGGGGTGACAGCTTGCGTGCCATCAGAGAGGGCGCGGTGTGCCACCTCTGGCACGCGTGCCATAGGTTCGCCATCACGGATCTAAGCCAACTTAATTTGAGAAGAATAAGTTTGTAATCCATTTCCTATTGTTTCTGTTTAATAATTTAAATGTGATGCCAACCCATTCCGGTATGCTATGTTTGTAGCTTTGTCTTCAGCTTAATGATATCTGTATGTGAATATGTAAGTATAAATAGTTATTATTGGATCATTTACCAGTCCTATTTTTATGCGCTTGAATATCTAGTTAGAATAGGTCCAATCTTCATAAGGATACACATGCATTTGCATTCCTAACAAGTTTCTCTAAATGGGAGGTTAATAACTGTTGCTTGGGTTCAAAATCTGTCTGATTTCCATTGAAGTCCAATTTTCGAACAGATGATTGCAGATTTTCTGGGATGCAGGTCCATTTTTAAATTCAGTGAATAAAAGTGTTTAATATTGTGAAAATGACTTTGGTGCAGTTTATTAAATCTGCAAGCATGAAATATGCATATGGTTTTTACATAGGATTTGCAAGACTTTGGAGTCGGAAGCAAAAAGGTACTTCAGAGTGCATGATAGTCCAATCCTCTCACATAGCAACAGACTGCAACACTTTAAATTAAATATATCTTCCTAGAAATGACGTATTTGGTTTACAGTTGTAGATGGGTTCTACGTTCATGCCCTCATGGGCTCTGAAATGTCTTTTTAGCTTCAAATCCAAAATGTTACATAGTCGAAACAAGTATATTTTCTGTTTGAATGCTTTCACTTCAATTGTATTTAAAGATACATTTGGATCAAAAGGGTCATGTTTTGCTAGATAATTATTGTAACACAGTGTAGCATACTGTCTAAAATTGATCTTCATTTCCATTCTGCTACAGAAATAATATCAAATAATATCAGATATTACTAGTTTTATATTTTCAAAAGAAAAACATCCTTTTTCTTCTTTTAGTGTGGTATAAAATATGAATTAAAATTTGAGGTTCAAATCGCCATTTAGCCATGCGGAATCCAGTACTATTTTACTGAAAATAATATTCAGCAAGGATAATTTTCAGGAAACTCTGCAAAGGATTTAGTCTTAACTTTTTCCAAATTTAAAAGCGTTATCTATACGCAAACATTTAAGATGTGAAGTGACTATTAAGAGACCTTGATTTCAAGTTCTGCGTACTTGTTTAGTAGTTTGAACTGACTTCAAACTGAGGTAAATGTAATGGCAGTTGTTACAATCAGATAGCTTTTGTGAAACAAGTTTGACAGTTCTTGGTTCATTTTCTTTATGGAACTTATGCTTGTCTTGCAGAAATCATCAGCCCTACTGACGGTAACAGTAGTTTCTTATTTGCAGTTTCAGTACAGAATAGTGATCAGACGTATCATTTTGTTGGGTTTGCATATTCCGAAATATCAGGTTGAAACATTTTCTCCATGCTTCCTAATGAATTCATGGCTTCTTTCTAGAAGGAGCAAGCCAGAATGTTTGCTTCACCCAAATACAAAACAAAACAAAACAAAACAAAATATCATGCTATATAATATCTGTGGTTATTAGTTGCAGATGCTTCTAGAAGGAACCAGCAATCTGACCATTTCTGCAGTTTGAGCATGGTCACCAGCATTAGTACATTGGAGTTGCAATTGCTAAAAACAATTTGCACAACTATGCTAAACTATGCAGCCATTTCTGTGCAATGGACCATATTAGTGATATAACACTAGAAAAGGTTAGACAAAAACTGAATTGGCTCTGTTTTTGGTGGGAATATTTGGAAAGCTTTGGCCTACAGTCAGGGTTTGCACCTATGCACTAATTCATAATTTGGTACAGCAGATCTGTGGGGCTTACAAATATCAGACTATTCTGCTGGCGTGGCAATGTAAATGAGCTGAAGTGAGTCACAAACTTGTATCTTCCTCCTGCTGTATTTGAAGACGATGGTTGCAAATTTTCACCTACTTCTGATCATGTGCTATTTTTGGTCTACTCTAACTGATCAACTGATTAATATTATCCACGGCTAATTTCAAATACACCAACCTCACATAATAGTTTTTCATATTTAAACTCATCAACAGATTTAGCAAGAATTCTAGTATCTAATGAGATAGCAAATACAGTAGTCAAATACAAATTTTGAGGGTCCTCTTCTCAGAGAGTGGGGTGCATACAAGACCAAAATATATTGTAATTTGCTCCTCCTTGGTATTGCTACTATTGCTAAATCTGCAGTGTAGTTTGACATAAGAAATGTTGTCGTTGTAGTACTGTTGCTAAAAGATTAGTTGCTGTTTTCTTCATATAACCTGCCCGGTGTTTCTTTGATCGTGAGTATTGGTAGAGTAACCACTACAAGCTATATTAAGATGACAGAAAGCAGGGATTTACAAATTAGCATTATTAACTTCTTTACTTAGTGAGGCTATGGAGAGGGTGGCTGCTACACTCAGGATAGCATTTTGTTTAGTATTTTTTTCCCAGCAAACACACAATATATGGTCCCTGTATAGACACACACACACACACACACACACACTAAACAAAATACTATACACACATATACATCATATACATATACATATACATATACATACATACATACATACATACATACATACATACATACATACATACATACATACATACATACATATATATATATATATATATATATATATATATATATATATATATATATATATATATAATGTTACACACACACACACACAATTTAAATGTCCATGTTCAATCATGCAGAAATTTCTAGTTTCCCTACATTTCTTAATATAGATTTATTGTTTTCTGGCTAAAATAATTATCTGTCTTGGAACAAGTATACTAACATCTGGATATGAGTAATTTAAATATACGTACGAAAGATGCTTGTAAATTCGTGCATTATATCTTAAATGAAATACTTTAAAAAGATACGTGCAAATGTGTGCTTGATGTTCACACTTTGTTTATATATGAGAAAACACTGAAGTACTTATGTTGTTTTTACAGTATATGGATAGTACAGATATTTGTCAGTTTCTTTGATGTAGTGTGCTGAAATTTACCATAGAAAATGCATTTGATGGTCTAGTTATATCAATGTAATATGGTGGATGATTTCCTAATTTATTTGTTCTGGGATATATGTGTGTATGTATATTTCTGTGTGAGAGAAATCTACTAATTATTGAATTGGTAAAGAATGCATTCCATTGGGTTGTTGGAGTGTATATGGGCTGTAGTTATATAGAGTACATTCAGAGTTGTTGCTCAGATTCTGTTTCCCATATTGGCAAAACAAAAGTTCCTGATTTAACTGAATAATACAATTTATTTCATTGTAATTGTTCTGTGGAGCTCGGTGTGGATTCCGAGCTCCACAGGAATGGCTGGAGTAATATGAACATTAATGGATGGCTGAAGTAATATGAACATTAATTTCATTCATTCGTTCAATGTCTATAGCTGTGCGACTCAACCATGTGACTCAGGGCAGCTTACAATTCTAAAATTCTAAAACAATTTAAACAATTTAAAAACATTAAAACAATAAAAACATCCACAAAATAAATAAACATCAGCCATGATGATTAATAACTAATGGTAAAACCAAGTAACATAATCTTTAACACATTTCAAATGCCAACCCCGGATATATAGCCAAGTTTTAGAGCTTTGCGAAAAGCTAATAGGGTTGGGGCCATTCTAATTTCTGAGGGAAGAATATTCTACAGGGCAGGGGCTACAACAGAAAAAGCTTCTCTTCCAGTTCCCGCATTCCTTGGTTGATGGGATCTGCATCATACCCAATCTCTTGGATCTGATTGGAAGGGAAGAAATTCTTGGAAAATGATAGTCTCTCAGATAACCCAGTTCCAAGCCATGTAGGGCTTTAAAGGTGGCAAGCAGCACCTTGAATTGCACCCAAAACATGCTGGCAGCCAGTGCAGCTCACAGAGTAGTGGTGTTAAATGTGCTGTGTAGTTGGCACCATTTATTACCCGTGTAGTCGCATTTTGCACCAATTGAAGATTCCAAATGCTCTTCAAGGGCAGCCCCATGTAAAGAATATTACAGTAATCTAAGTGGGGGAGGGGTTTACAAGGGCATGGATGACAGTGAGCAGGGCCTCCCATTCCAGGAATGGGCATAACCGGAGCACTACCAGAAGGTGTGCAAAGGTCTCCTCGATGCAGCTGCCACCTGCTCTTCAATTCATTGAGCCTCTTCAAAAGCTTAACCCAGATTTATCAAATGTGGCTTCTCAGGTTGTGATATATGCTTTACAACATTTTGGTCTCTTACCTTGTTTCAAAGGATTGCTGAGCAATGACAGGTATACCTATTGGACGAAAGAGTATTATTGACGAAGAGCTAGAAACTACTGTTCAAGCCTGTGATATACAAATTGTTGAGGGAAAATGAGAGAAAATATTATAATATAATCTAGTCTAATTTTTATATAGAGAAAATAGAAGGTTGTAAGAGTCAATACCAACTTGATGGTACATAGTTACTATTTATATATTGTATTTAATATTATTTATTGGCCTTATTAAATGTTATGTTTTTTCCTATTGTTAGTTTACTGCAAGTAATTGTTCTTTGAGGAGTGTAATTAATGAACATAAGTATTAGCTGCACTTTTAATATACTCGATGTATAAGCTTGACACTTGTCAGCCTCATGTTATATTAAAAATATTTAAAACTGCTGCCTTATGCTGGCTGGCTTATGCAGCAGTCTGCAAAATCCTTCAATTATGGTGTAGTTTCCACATAAAGGAAGAGATTGGAAACAGGAACAAACTGGCCTGAGCTAACCTGAACCTGTAAGATCAGCTTGTTCTGTAGAAGTAACAGGTAAAACCTTTCATGTCATGGAGATGGACATTACTGACTTATCACTTTGTCTACATACTAGGTTTTAAAGACATAAGAGCAGGACCATTAAAATAGCTAACAATTTTTTCAAATATCAGCAACTATATACTTATGCCATTCAAGCTATGTAAGACAGATTTCTGTTCGTTTCTTGTAACAAATTAGTGTTCAAGGTGCTCAAGACTATTAGTTTGGGCGCAAAAGACCCAGCACAGCTATGTTTCTGGAAACTGCTGTTATTTGAGAATATATCAGCTCAAGAATTATCTAACCTTGATTAACAGGGAGAACCCTTTGGAAAGGGCTATAGCCATAATGCCCAAAGTGGGTGGGAGGGACAAATGATACTGTATCATTTACACAAATGCTGCAAGTATATACAATAGTGGTATCTGGATTATTCTGGACTATAATTCTGTGGATTTCCAGGTAGCTGGGATGACTGGTTTTATGGAAAATATTTTTTGTTTTGGATTTTTAAATGTGGGACAGCTTTTGTCAATGTCTATATCTAGGGCTTACATACAGTCAGGGGGAAAAAACAGACTTAACATTCAATTTAGTCATCTGTGATTTCCAATTGTTTGTCCTAAAATTGAACTTTTCAGGATAGATAACTTCAGAAATAAAACAGTAAAATCATTGAAGAATAGAATAAAATTAGTCAAGCTATAGGGTGTTAAAGCTTTAAAGGTTGAAACCAACACCTTTAATTATACCAAAACAATAATTGGAGACTTATGCAAATCATTCACTAAGCATAATATGTTCACATTATGATGCCAGACTTAGTAGCCCAGCAAAATTTAAGTCATTGGACACTTACAGATATTGTCCTGTAGAATTAAGCATCTTGTGCAACACACAGCTATGGATCATCTCCTTTGATCGGGCCAGTCTTGCCCTGTCCAATCTAATCAAACGAGAAGGAAGCTCTTGCTTCTTTATCTTTATCCTATCCGTATCCCCAATATTTACAAGTTACAAAGAATCTAAATTGAATGAGTGTTGCATCATCATCATTCCCTTACCCATGTGATGGCGAACCTATGGCACGCGTGCCAGAGGTGGCACACAGCGCTCTCTCTGATGGCACGCGAGCTGTCGCCCCAGTTCAGCTATGCTGCACATGTGTGCGTGCCTCCTGCCAGCCAGTTGGTCTTCGGATCTCTGCCATGCATGTGCGGGGTGTGTGCGGGGCCCCCACATGTGCATTGCATTTTGGGGGTTCGGGCATGTGCACACGCATTCGCATGCACACATGTGCACTTTGGGCACTCCGTCCGGAAAAGGTTAGCCATCACTGCCTTACCCCAACATTGGAGGCGAAGTCTGATTAATTTTCATCTGCAATGAATAATGCAGATGCTTAAAGGAAACAGTCCGTTACTCTAGCTCAGGGGTCAGCAACCTGCGGCTCTGGAGCCACATGTGGCTCTCATCCCTCTGCTGCGGCTCCCTGTCACTGGTTGGCACCACAATTTTGAGAGGAGCTTCCAGTTTGGGGAGGGGGGGAAGCAGGGTGTGCCAGAAAGAGACTCTATGGCAAGGGGCTGGTTTTCCGGTTGGCTCCACAATTGATAGGGCTTTTGGTTAGGACAGGTGGAGGAAAAAGGATGCCGTGCTAGGAGGAGACTCTGTGGTGGGGGAACTGGACTTCCGGTCGGCTCCAGAATTGAACGGGGAGCTTCCTGTTAGGACCTTTGTGGCTCTTTGAGTGTTTAAGGTTGCTGACCCCTGCTCTAGCTCTACCAATCCAGGATCCTAATGTCATATAGTGCAGGAAAAAGTGCCACCCAATTCTGAATGGGCCCAATAGAAACAGAGAGATGATGGCTCCACTCACAGAAGAGTAGTCCAGGTAGGCTTTAATCCATGCTGTGAGATTTGCCGTGAGATTTTCTCCATTTAGCCATAAGATTCTGCTGAATTTGCTTCAGTCCTTCATTTCCCTATTTAACTAGATGGCTGGTTTTATTCTGCACCAAACAGAATGGTGAGGAAGAATGATGGTATCTACTGTCCAGGCAATTGTTTAATCCTACAAATTGGCCAGGTTTCAGCATTACTAACAAGGAAACTGGAAAATCCCCAACTGTATTTGAATCCATCAAACAATTGCAGTGGATTGTTTTAACCAAGCTTCCACCTACAATATTTGCATAATTATGCATAATTCAGATAATTACACAGATCAATTTTAGGAGAAACACTGTTCATATCTTACAAAAGAGAGGATGATTCTGTAGAAATTTGTATGTACATAATTAAAAATAATTTTTTAACGATGCTATTTGGCTTGCATGTAAAGTTGTGTAAGTTTCATCAATTCATTAGTAATGTTGGATAAGAAATCTGATATGTTATTAGTTATAGGTAGTCCTCATTTAGCGTCCCCATTTTGGACTAGCACCTTGGCTAGTAAGTGAAGTAGCTGCCAAGTGGAACTTCATTATTTTATGATCTTACTTCAGCTTTCCTTTGCTTTGCAGACCTGTGAAAGTCATAATGCAACGAGTAGTTGCAGAGGTACTTTTTCATCACCATCCTAACTGCAAATGGTCTCTAAATGAGGTGGTCACTAAATAAGGACCACCTGTAGAGGAGAATTATTATAAGGCAAGATGTAGATCTCTCCATCTAACAGTATGTGATATTAAGCATTTGGCCATCATTAGTGATGGAATGTCATGTTTTAAAATATATATAAGCTTGATTTAGATTATATGCATCTCATAATGCAACTATTTTGTTTTGCCCTATCTAGTACTGCAAAGAATTTGCCATATATCTTTAAAAAGAAGATTGTGTGTTGACTGAAAATGGTAGTATAATATTGGAGAATATCCGGATATAACATTTTAGGGATTTTAAAAATAGATATCCATAATTTATTTGATAGATCTCTGCCATTTGGGGGAGAGGCAAATATCGGAACCTTTATTACAATTGAAGGTAATAATGTCATACTCAAATTGATTAGAAGGACAAACTCTATTATTTAAATTCGCTTCCAGAGTTTTGATAGCAGGGAAGGATGCCAGTTGGAGAATGAGTAGTTTGTATAAAAATATCTCTTGCTTTCTTTTAGCATAGTAACTTTAGCATGTTACCCTTTTACATCTTCTCAGTTCAAATCCTTCTACTAAAATGATTGTTGACCCACTTTTATTCATTTCCTCCATCAACACTTACCTACTGCTTCCTTTCAGAGTCCTCTAACACACGGGTCTCCAACCTTGGCAACTTTAAGACTTGTGGACTTCAACTCCCAGAATTCCTCAGCCAGCTGGCTGAGGAATTCTGGGAGTTAAAGTCCACAAGTCTTAAAGTTGCCAAGGTTGGAGACCCCTGCAACACTAAAGCAGATGATTCTTCTCCACCTCTACCAATGTGGGTTTCCCCCCCCCCTTCCACTTATTGAAAACCTGTAGCGCCAACTTAGATTTAAGTGAAGTTCTGACCACATAGCATGTTGATTGTTTGGTGCTGTTATTTCCAGAGTGTTATTTTGCCCTTCTCAGCATTGCAGTGTGTCACTTAATAAGAGAAAATTCAAGGGAAGACAAAATATTCAAGAGTTCATGTATTCATTTGTATTCAGACCACCCCTGTCTAGTTTTGGGTATCTCCAGGTGGTGCTCTGACACACACTTTTCTGACTGTTACCTGTATGTTTCCTGTGCAGAGCTAGTGTTGATAGGTTTTTCAGGAAAGTTCCAAAAGCATCTACAAAGCTTTTAATGCCTCCTTAAAATAGTTACTGTCAGAATATGTCGCCACTTTATTTTTATTCTTTTTTCTTCCCAAACCATTTATTGAATGACAGAATATGAAAGTAATGTGATTCCAATAGAGAGCGAGCATTTAATTTCCCTCTATGTTGTGAATTTTACTACTACTGTTTTCTCTCTCTCTCTCAAAAATTCAACCTTTCCTTTTCTCAAATTGCTATTTTTTTTCAGAACTGCACTTAAGAATTTAATCACATTTTTTCAACAAATTTCTATACATTTGGTAAAACATAACTTTTGTAATGTAACTGCTTTTTGCATTCATTTATGACTAACTGAAAAGAAAACCCACATTCTCCATAGTGGGTGGAGCTATCATCCAGGATGGGTTACATCACGTCTCTCACCCAATCAGGACTGAGTCTTTTTTCAATATATTTCTGCCTCTGTCTTCAAGACCCGCTTTTTTGACTCAGTCTGCACCCTAAGAGGACGTGTGGTCACCCATTCTGGAGATAGCTTCAGCCACTACGCAAGGAGAAATAGCTAGATTTGGATTACTTCAACAGAATCGTGAGTATTCCCCCTCCTACCCCCCCCTCCACTTAAAAATACAAAGGCTCAGAGGCAGCGGCGCTAGGGGGCCTGGCTCCCGCCGCAGGCTGGCGGCCGCTTCTTTCCCTTTCTTGTCCACCGGCGATCAAAGCGGCCAGAGTGGCTTTAGCCCGATCGACCTCGCCTCCCCATGCAGCGTACGGGCTCGCTGCGAGGCGGTTGAGTCGGGTTCCCGCCTCCGCCCCAGGCGATCGGGATCAGATTAACAGAGCCACATCAGCCACGGAGTCCTTAATTACCTAATTGCGAGCCGACTCCAAGGGCAGCTTTCGGGCGCCTCTCCGCCCGCTGCCGACAGAACGAGGTTCCCGATCAAGCTTCAGAAGCCTGGCTGGACTCAATTTTAAATTTGGCGCCATTACAGAGCCGGAGGGGAACTCTGCGCATGCGCAGCCCCCAAAATGGCCGGCGCAAGCGGCAGCAGCCACAGAAGCCGCATTTGCCGGCAAATCAGAGCTAATGCAAAGGGGTTTTGGCGATATCTCTCCCGGAGGCACCTAATTCGAGCCAAGGATGGGCAAAGCGGAACGGCCCTTAAAGGCCTGAAATCTCCGTGGCCACCATTACATGGGAGGTTAAATTTCCCGCCAAAAGGGGAGGAGCTTACATTTCTCCATTCTCACTCCCCAGGTACCAGCGACCCCTTCGGCCACCCAGTTAACATGGCAGCTGCAAATAGGAAACAGGGGGAGACTGAGGAAGCTGAGGCACCTCAGGAACTTACCTCTCTATCCCAGAGCAGGGAAGACCAAGGTCCAAGCAGCCCCAGACGCCAGGATCCTAAGAAAAGCAAAGGCAGGGACCTGAAACCAAAGATCAAGGCCCCATCTAGGGATGAATCTCGCAGGGACAGAGCCCTGAAAAAGATTTGCAGCAAGGCAGCGAGGAATAATCTGGGCCTCCCTGATATCCCTATCCCAACCGAGTCTGCCAGATCAGAGGACTTTGGGGATTCCTCCTCAATAGATGCTAGGGATCTGCAACTTGCAGATGCAGACATCTGGGAACAGGGAGCTGTTCCACAGATGAGAGAGGTGGTGACCATTAAAGCGGCTAACAAGCCTTCTGCTACGTTCACCCCCACAGCAGCCGGTCTCCGCCCAGATATCCCAGCATACCTTCAGGATCCCTCAGCCCAGGCACTATTTCAGGCAGCAGTTAAACACAGCGTTTCAGAATGCCTTCACCAAATGCATTATTCTAGTCAATCAGACCAAGGGGAGGGCCATTCCAACTCCTACAATCTGGCCCACCAGACTGACTATGATGAGTACGATTGGTATTCGGGGTCTCAGGGGAATCAGCCACAAGCTACCCCCCAGGAGGAGGCAGCGGGGGAGGGAACGGGCCCAGACCTAGAACTATCCGAGGATGAAGGCCTGGCACCTGACCCCCCCCCTACATCAGGCCTGTTTCATCCCAGCCTATTTAAATCGTTACTATTCAAGGCACGTAACGCCTCCAAATGGGGCCCTGCCGAATCTCCAGACACGGCAGATGCCTCCCAAATTGACCCTCTATTCTCCGAACACGCTCCAGAGGCCCAAGTGGTTCCCTGCCCTCCGTACTTTGTGCATGCTGTACGGTCACAGTGGTCCACTCCTGTCACGGGTGCCGCTCCCTCGGCCCTAGACAGACGCTACTTTAACATTGGTTCAGATATTGTTCCAGCTCTCCAGGTACCCCCCGTGGACGCCCCAGTACTGGCTCACTTCGCAGTCCCCACCCTGCCAGCAGACTCAGCGGACCTGCTACGTCCGGAAGATAAGAAGGCGGAACTATCGCTCCAACGCACCTACCTGGCAGCGGCCTGGGCCGTGCGGGCCTCTACATCAGCTTCCTTCTTCTCCCGCACATCGCTGGTGTGGCTTCGGGATCTACAGAATCGCCTGCCTCAATCTGAAACGCGAGCACATCGGGACATTAACAAACTCCTAGCAGCAGCTCGCTATACGGCAGATGCCACGCTACAATCGGCTAGATTCGCATCTAGAGCAATGGGATCCTCAATCGTGACCAGAAGGCTCCACTGGCTACGCTCCTGGCAAGCGGATGTTAAACTTAAATGGCGCCTGGCCACGTCGACCTTCGACGGTTCTCAGCTGTTCGGGGCATCCCTAGATCCCATTTTGGTAGAAACCAAGGACAAGAGGAAAGTCCTCCCGTCCCATCAACGCAGGGGAGCTCCCAGACCAGGCCCATATACCAGGCGTCCTTTCAGACAACCCGATCCTCCTCCCTCCTACCCTCAACGACCACAAGGTCAGTACGGGAATCAATTCGGGCCTCGTCAACGGTTCCCTCAGGACAGAGCTTTCAGGGGTAGACAAGCTAGACGGCCCTTTCGAGGGGGGGGAGGGCGCCCATACCGACGCACCAAGTGAGTCGCCGGATGTCCCTCCCATTGGCGGTCGGCTCCTTCTCTTCGCTGACCGGTGGGAGGAGTTCACATCCGACGCCTGGGTCAGGGAGACCCTAAAATTCGGGCTCTCCCTAGAATTTCTCTCCCCCCCCCGAGCTTCTTCATCCGCAGCCCAGTCTCTACCAGAGCCCCCAAGCGTGTCCTCATGCGCAACGCCATCACGCACCTGCTGGAAATTCGAGCCATCCAGCAGGTGCCGGAGGACCAAACTGGGCAGGGATTCTATTCCATATTATTTGTAGTTCCCAAAGCCTCGGGAGGGTGGAGAGCCATTCTAGACCTCAAGAGACTGAACCGTTATATTAGATACCGACGGTTCAAGATGCACTCACTCCAGTCCATCCTGGCGTGCGTCCGGAGGGGTGACCTCATGGCCTCGATCGACCTAACTGAGGCCTACCTACACATTCCCATCCTACCTGAGCATCAACAATTCCTTAGATTCTGCTATGGAGGAGCTCACTATCAATACAGAGCCCTTCCCTTTGGTCTATCATCCGCCCCCCGGGTATTCACTAAGGTAGTGGCGGCCTTGGCGGCCCATCTCAGAACCATCCCAGTTAGAATCTACTGTTACCTAGACGATATCCTCATCCTAGCTTCGTCCCCCGAACAAGCGGTCAAGGATGTCGAAGTAACTCTTGCCACATTCCGACACCTTGGATTCTCCATCAACCTGGAGAAAAGCAGGTTATCCCCCAGTACATCTCTGATCCACCTGGGCGCCATCATCGACTCCCTACAGTGTAGAGTGTTCCTCTCCCAGGACCGGGTGGATAGCATTCTCGATCTGGTCAACTCGGTTCTGCGTTACCGCAGGGTCCCCCTGCGTCAGCTTTCCACTCTCCTGGGGAAAATGATTTCAGCCATCAACATAGTACCCTGGACCCGCCTCCATTCCAGGGACCTGCAATGGTTGCTCTTACCTTTTCAGAAGGCCGGGAGGGGCTCCTCTCTGGCGAAGATCCTGGTGCCACAGTCGGTCTGCAGGTCGCTCCACTGGTGGAAGTCGCCTTCATTGCTCCAGGGCTGTCCGTTCCTCGAACCTCACAGACTAATACTTACCACCGATGCCAGCCTCACGGGATGGGGAGCTCACATGGACTCAGCGGTCACCCAAGGCCGCTGGTCCCCACAGGAGGTGATCCTCCCCATCAACCTCCTGGAATTGCGAGCCATCCGACTGGCACTCATCCAATTCAAACACCTGGTAGAGGGCCATCATATCCTGATCCTAACGGACAACACCACGGCCAAGGCACATGTCAACAGGCAGGGGGGGACCCATTCTCGGGCCCTCATGGACGAAGCATTGGCCCTGGGCACTTGGGCAGAGGAACACCTCCTCTCCATAGTAGCGGAACACATTTCCGGGGAAGCCAACACGCAGGCGGACTGGCTGAGCCGTTCCTTGATAGATCAGACGGAATGGAAGCTCAACTCCGAGGTCTTCAACCAGATATCACTACGGTTCGGAACCCCACTAGTGGATCTATTCGCCACAAAGGAAAATGCCCAACTGGACAGATTCTTCACCAGGTTCCGGTGCCTAGAAGCGGAGGGAACGGATGCTCTCCGAGCCCCGTGGCCTCGGGGTCTTCTATATGCCTTCCCTCCTCTGGCCCTGATTCCACGGGTCCTTCGCAAGATCATGACAGAGAAGGCAGAAGTCCTCCTCCTGGCTCCCCACTGGCCTCGCCGAACTTGGTTTGCGGACATTCTGACCTTATCAATCTGCCCCCCATGGCACCTGCCAGTGACCAGATCTCTACTCAGCCAGGGGGAAATCAACTATCCGGAGCCTCGATGGCTTCAATTGACCGTGTGGAGGTTGAGCGGAGCACACTAATCAATCGACGTATACCTGCAGGGGCTATCCAGCTCATCCTGGACTCCAGGCGCCCATCTACGGAACGTATCTACTCCGCCTCCTGGCGCACCTTCTGTTCCTGGTGCCAATCGGCGGGTTGCTCCCCCACACTGAACTCCGTGGGTCACGTGCTAGGGTTCCTCAAAGACGGGTTTGACAAAGGCCTGTCGACTAACACCCTCCGACGACAGGTGGCAGCTCTTTCTTCCGTCCTGGCCTGCGGTAGCCTGCCATCCCTTTCTCACCACCCACTCATCAGACAATTTCTGAGGGGAGCCTCCCTTCATAGGCCCCCAGTAGTTCATCGCTTCCCTACCTGGGATCTCACACTAGTCCTTAACTCTCTAACGGGCGCTCCCTACGAGCCCCTACGAACCACCTCCCTGCGTTTCCTAACACAGAAGGTAGCCTTCCTAGTGGCCATTACCTCAGCTAGGAGGATCTCGGAGATAGCCGCCTTGTCAGCTCGACCCGACCTCTGTGCCTTCTTCCCAGACAGAGTGGTCCTTAGACTAGACCCCTCCTTCCTACCTAAAGTTAATTCCCGGTTTCATCGAGCTCAGGAGCTGGTCCTGCCCAGCTTCTGCGCTCGTCCCTCGGGGCCCCTGGAGCGCCAGTGGCATTCCCTAGATGTCCGCCGGGCTATCCGCATCTACCTGAAACGCTCCAAGGAGTGGCGCAGGTCGGAGGCCTTGTTCGTATCATTCTTCCCCTCTTCCATGGGAACCAAGGTCTCGTCAGCCACGGTGAGGCGATGGATCAGGGCGGTAATTGCCAAGGCCTACGAGCTGTCGGCTAAACCCTGTCCATCGGGAATCACAGCGCACTCCACCAGGAGCGCGGCCACGTCTGCGGCCTGGGCCTCCCAGGCACCCATGGAGGAGATCTGCAGAGCGGCCGCTTGGGCCACTCCGTCGTCCTTCGTTAGACACTATAAAATAGATTCCCTTGCCTCTTCCGACGCGGCCTTTGGCCGCAGGGTCTTGCAAAGGATCCTGCCACCCGACTCCCGGGAACCCCGTTAATCTTCCCTCCCTCGGGACACCAGGCTTTGGCATGTCCCATCCTGGATGATAGCTCCACCCACTATGGAGAATGGTACGTTGTCTTACCTGAACGTCCATTCTCGTAGGTGTGGAGCTATCATCCAGACCCTCCCGTTCAGCAGGGGTTCCGAGGTGGCAGGTAGTTATAAGTTCTTGTTGTTTGTTCTGTTGTTACTTATGTTAGAGGGGGTAATGGGGCGGGGTACAAGAGGTTTGTTTTACTAGATCAAGAAGATTCAGAGGTGACCACGTGAGTCAGTGCTTCGTCTTCGTCAAAAAGCGGGTCTTGAAGACAGAGGCAGAAATATATTGAAAAAAGACTCAGTCCTGATTGGGTGAGAGACGTGATGTAACCCATCCTGGATGATAGCTCCACACCTACGAGAATGGACGTTCAGGTAAGACAACGTACCAATTTCTATTATTTTGTAATGTTACACATTAGTAGTCACATTTCAAATGCTTCTCTTGGTATATGTGGGCAAGAGTACTAGGATAACTCTTAATCAAAAATGAAGCTTGACATCTATAATATTTAAGTAGTCTTAGCTTAATCTCAGATGCTGTCTGCAACTAATCAGGTCAGACCTCCAGTAAGAGTTATTTATTTATTTCCTGAGTCTCTGCTTGGGAAAGTTAGAAGGTGCCAGAAAAGTGAAAGAAAGAAAGAAAGGAAGGAAAGAGAGCTGTCAGAAAGACAAAAAGGGATGTCAAAGAGAGTGAATCACTACTCACTTTTTGGCTCTGGTCTTACCAATGGATAGCAGCATTTGATAGGCCCCCAAAAAAGATTTTCCCATAGAGAGCCAAATTTAAGAGAAGAGTTTGCATACACCATCATATGAGGACAAGGTATTAGCAAAGTGCAGATATGCCAGAGCAAGAAACAGAGATTAGTCTCTTTTGTTTTGAAAGGTTTTATTTCTTGGAATCTGGCATGTATTTTTTTTTGAAGTGTGCCTGTTCTTTTGAAAATGAAAGTTAAACTGGTGCGTATCAATCATGGTGAGATCCCAGATGACTTTTTAGCCTTTGCTTTTTCATTGTAAAGGCGATTCATGCCTTATTTCTAAAATAAGCAGTCCAAGGTGTGAAATTGACCTGGCTCTTTCCTTGTAATTCTGACACCAAAGATTTGATGGGTTGCATTGAAATTAATGTCAATTATAGTATGACTTCTTCTGTCCCAGAGAGACCTAATAAACCTATTCTATGATTTTAAACATCCAGTTACCATCAATTAAAAATGCATTTGTGTGCCTGTTCTAATTGAGGTGCAACTTTAAATGACTATCCTACAAATCATTCTTTTCCAAGTGCTTCTAAATGGATTTCAATTTTTATAATCCCCCTAACCATAATTAGCAATTAGAGTACTAAGGTTTCGTTGCTTTGTTTTAATTACAGCCTCTGTTTATATCTCTGTTTATAATACATGTTGAAAGGAATATTTACAATATATATTTATAATATATCTTGAGAGATACCGTAGCAAGGTGACATAAAACAGCAGGTCAAGAGCCAGGCTAATGGACTAAAGGAGTCCAAGCAACAGGAAGTGTCCAAGGTTCAATCACCTGAAATCCATGATCAAGATAAAATGGTTAGAACAATGTCGGTTGGCGGGCCCTAGGGGGAGAGCCTTCTCTGTGGGAGCTCCGGCTCTCTGGAACCAACTCCCCCCAGAAATCCGAATCATTCCCACCTTGCTGGCCTTCCGGAAAGCCATTAAGACATGGCTCTTCCTGCAGGCGGGGTGATTGTGACTGTTGCTTGTGTTGTTTTTATTTTTTTAATCACTATTTTATTGTTGTTTTTATAGTATTTTTTTATATAGTATTCTGCTGTTCTTATATATGTTGTACGCCGCCCTGAGTCCCCTGGGAGTAGGGCGGCCTATAAGAATCGCAAAATAAATAAATAAATAAATAAATAAAACAATTGACCCACTGTAACATTGTCTAGTTTGAGTCTGCTGCAAACCAAAGATGTTATTTATTTTTTAATTTTTTTATTCAACTTATACACTGCACATCTTGCCTAGATGTGGCAACTCTAAGTAGCTTACAAACACTAAAACCAATAAAAACATTAAAACAATAAATAATATTGAATTAGTTTAAAATTAACAAGATTGGAAGGGAAGGGAGCAAAATGCATATGAGGGGGGAGGTGGGGAGGTCTTATCTAGTCTCTTAACTACCTCCAGAATGTTGCACCCCCCCAGGCCAGTTAGCACTATGTTTTAACCAGCAGAATTCCTCCCAGACTGCAGACTTTTGAGGAATTCCTTTTGAGACATACCAAGCACTTCCTCATATTCCAATTCTTTGATTTTGCACTCCAGACATCTAGGCTTCCGGAAGTTTGATAATGTTGGCTGTCAGGTATCCTCCTCCAGGTTCCCTTGAAGGCAGCCCCAGTGTCCCATCCCTTGTTATGTTTGAGCTATTGGGTTCCCTTTTCTTCCTTAGAGGAAAATTTATCCAGAAAGTTCAAGGATGACTTGGATAATTATAAAACTAATTACAGTATTTGATAAGATTTCTTTTGCATCAAGGCAAGTTTTTGAATGTTTTGTTAGTGTTGTATCACATGCATTGATTTCAGGTGAGTTAGATATACAATCACAAGCATTTATATTGAACTGAACACTTAGATCATCATTTTTTAAAAAACTTGCCTGCTGTGTAAATAATAAAATTGTTCTGTTGTCAGTTTATATCAGCCTTCTCAAGGAAAATTTGCAAGGAATTTTTTTCCCAAAGGATAGCTTATTATGCATTGCCCTGTTAATCAGTCTTTTGCAAACTCTGTTGAAGGGCAAATTTCTCTCAGTTGAATGATTTATTTAATATAGCATATCATAATTATCAGTATAGATTATATTTACTTTTTATAGAATGAAACAAATTAGCACATGTAACAACATTCTACATTTTCCTTGGCCATTCACAAATTTCTACTTGGCCAAACAGTTTGTAGCTGAGTAAAAGAGGTCACCTTGCAAAATGTAAATATCCTTATGTATTAATAACATGCCAGAAGTCAAATTATGGGTTATTGTGCCATGAACAATCGCGCTTAGTCTTTTTGGCAAGAAGTCCTAGCTTATCTGTACTGTATTCTAAAATTTCTCTAGGATTTCAAGGCATCAGGGTTTTAACACAAGAATATCATAAGGTTTCAGTTAAATTTCACATATTGTTAACTGTATTCACATGTAGTATTTCATAATATTTTTGAGCCACATTGATAATCAGTCCTGTTTAGAAAGCTAAACAAACAGTAAATTCTGTGGTTGGTTTACTTTTATAAGCTACTTTTTGATCAACTAATTGTTCTTCATATGCATTGCTTAGACCAGGGGTCCCCAAATTAGGCAACTTTAAGACTTATGGACTTCAACTCCCAGAATTCTCCAGCCAGCTATGCTGGCTGGAGAATTCTAAGAATTGAAGTCCACAAGTCTTAAAGTTGCCAAGTTTGAAGGCCTCTGGTTTAGACAGAGGTGCTTCAATCTAGGCTTGTTTCACTTCATTGTAGCTTGACTGATTTAAGAGCATTATTGGTCTGCATAGAGGGACGGGAAGTTAGTTATCTCCCGCTCTCTTTTGGGATGTTTAGCCAAACTATACTGAGAACATAATATTTTCAGTCCATATTTTTCCTGATGTACCATAAGTTTTACCTGGACATTGTTATTTGTTATAAGTCTGTGACCAAGTCTGTGAGAGAACATAAAATAAATGATTTTATTTTTCAAGGTAAAAAAATGTCTCCAATCTTCCTTATATAATCTGAGTTGAGACAATCAACTTTCTCTGGTTCAGTTTCCTTTTGAAGGCAACAGTGCCAGCATCAGTCTTTCAGGGGGGAGCGTTGCAAATTCTAAAAGTTTACCAAGAGATATATTATTGTTTCTTGATGACTGTCTCCTCCCCTCTCTTTCAAAATTAGTTCCAGCTGTTCACAATAGTTACTAATTTCCAGAAAAGATGCTCCAAGTTCACAGGCTTAGAATGACTTCCAGTTAGTGGAGGATGGGCTCGTACTTGCGTGCCAGCTCATCTAACCACTTTCTTCCCCCCCACCCTCCCAGAAGCAGGAAAAGCATAGAGCTGAATAAACTAGAAATCTCAGACAAGGCGGACTCTTTTCCTGCATCTGGGTAGCAGTTCCAGGCTCTGAAACAACTGAGTTATGAAAACACAGTACAGATCATCCTCCTACCAGAGCACCTCAAGAGATCAGATGAGGGAGATTTTCATCTGCTCTCATACAAAGCAGTCTAAATGTGTTGCACTTATGTCAAAGAAGTAAAATTTGTAGACATCCTACATCGGAAAAGGGCTTTTTGGAGGAGAGGGTTACATTTCATTTAAAAAAATGCTGTCTGAATTTTTTTCCCTTAAAAGACATGCAAAGGAAAATAATAGGCTACCTCGGGGATCGGCAATCTTAAACACTCAGCCACAAAGGTCTTAACTGGAAGCCCCCCCTTCAATTCTGGAGCCGACCGGAAGTCCAGTTCCCCCACCATAGAGTCTCCTCCTAGCGCGGTGTCCTTTTTCCTCTACCAGTCCTAACCGAAATGTCAATTGTGGAGCTGACCAGAAAGTCTGCCCCTTGCCATAGAGTCTCCTCCTGGCATGCCCTGCTCCCCCCCCAAACCGGAAGCTCCTTTCAAAATTGTGATGCTGACCAGTGACAGGGAGCCGCAGCAGAGGGATGAAAGAGCCACATGTGGTTCCAGAGCCGCAGGTTGCTGACCCCTGGCTGATTGGGTAGGTTTTAAGAGGTGAAAATGAACGGCTTAAAGCTTCTATAAGGCACCCATTTTATCCATCGCACCCAACACACAACGTCCTTGAAAGACTGTCTGAAAATGCTGTTTTGCCCATACTGTGCATGTCCTGCAAAAGAAACACTTGGGATCTGCCTGCAAGCGGATTGCTATAAATGATGAAATTGTCAATCACAGAACTGACCAGAGGGATGAGAACTGTGGATGCGACACTGCTATACAATTACCAAAAGAAGTCCAAGATAATGTCACAAATTTAACCCAGAAAACAGGGAATAAATAAAAAGAAAACAGAAAAGAGAAATCATGAGGCTTTGTGGTTATTCTAAGTGACCATTACAACATCCATTAGAATGTCTACTGCAATGCACCGCAAACCCTAGAGATGAGATCGTGGTTACTGAGGAGAGTTAAGAAGGGTCCTTGGAAGTCAAAGAAATTGCCTTCAGAAAATTGCTTCAGTGATAAGGACAAAGAGGAACACAAATCTAACCCTAATACAAAAACTGCAAGTTGACTTAATCACAAGATAAAATGTCTTCCGATGAATCACTAACTGGTTAAAGAACAGAAATGGGAGAGGAAGCAGTTTTTAAAAGGAGGGATGTAAGCAATAAGATCGCTGAGGGTCTTAATTGTGTCTCTATGTTTTCCTTTAAATAACTTAAAGCAGTGTTTCTCAAACTTTTTACTCTCGGGACCCTCTATCTACTTTTAAAAATTATGGAGGATCTCAAAATAGCTTTTGTTTGTATGGTTTATATTTATTTATATTTACCATATTAAAATTTAAAATTGAGATGTTCGCTGCTGCTACTGTTTTTCATAATTGTTTTATTGATTTGATTTGATTTTTGTTTCATTCACTTGCTGAATGAATAAACTCTGAGAAATGACTATTTTGTCTCATTGGGTTGCTCCTAATAAAGAAAATGTCCAACTGTGGGCATTTTGAAATGATTGAAATACATTTGTTATTTCAAAAAACAAGTTAGAATGAGACTGATAAGAGAATATAGCATGTGAATGATGTAGCAAAAGCATATACCAAGAATGTTTTCTTCTTCTGATCTATTACTGCAAGCCAGTAAAGCTGAATGTTGGGAAGCTAAAGAAAGAAAAAGAATTCACACAGCATAGTAATGTAAATGAAAATTGGTGGTAGGGAAATCAGCCTTGCTCAGCTCTTGATCAGATAAGAACTGCCATTGTACTAGTTTTCCGTCATGGCAATATAGAACTGCAGAATTTGGCACATCCCAGCTATAAGGAAGAATGTTCTTGCTCTGAATCATAATAGATTGAATATGGAATCAGCAGCAGGAGGAGACTGAGCATTTTTTGAATAATTACTCCTGGAGCTAATTAAATCCAGCACTTAAGGACAATAGGGAGTCAGCAAGATATTGTTGCTGTTCTTCCACCATCTTGTTCTTCCACCATCTGTAAATTGTTCTGTTCTGAAATTGCTGAAAAATCATTGGGCAGTCCAGTAGTGTGCACACTGCATAATAATTTCCCCAACTTTCATTAGATGGAATCTGTTTGCAGAAGTTAAAAATAACAAAAAGCTGTTCTGATCATCACTTTAATATACTGTGCCAGATTTGTAATACTTTGTGAGTGAGAGAGACTCAGTATGGGTGGGTAATACATACGGTCTTCTTTAGACCACTAGTCCTCTCACCTATCATTTAGTCTATTCTGAATGTATTAAATTGGCTTGTATATTAGGACTCTGCATGCTTTGAAATGATTTGGAATGCGTATTTTAGAATATATGGGAGTACAAATGCCAGTCTCACCAAGACTCTTAAGCATATCAAACACAATACATAGTTGGTAAAGCGTGGACCATTGGACAAGGTTACGTTTGTCTTTCTTGTTTTAGAACCTTTGTTATGAAGGATGTTGTTTAAAATATTCCCCTTTAGGAAGCTGGAACCTAAATTATGTATTATGTAATTATGTCTTATGGAAATACATATTCACATCATATTGGAACTCAGTTCAGATGTGAAAAAAGATATGCCCTTTTGGGGATTTCCATATCACAACAGTTTTCACTAGATGTATCACTACATGGATACATCAAACTTTATATACATTGATGGTTGTTGTTGTTTTAAGTCTGCAAAGTATTTTGTATGAATTGTATGTGAAAGGTTATCATATATGCAATTACTTGGTATACCAAATACAGTTATTTCTGTACATGTAGTAAGGAATTTTGGAATTTGGATTTGGGCTTGCATTCACATATCTGAGCCATATGAAGAGAATTCCTGGTGTTGCAAAATGAGGTGGAAATGCCATATAATCTGGGTAGATAACTGTCCTAATGTTGCTGAGGCTCTGTGATTGAGAAAGTTTGTTTGGAGAGCGATAGCTGCAGTTAGTCTTCCAAAAGTGTTCTGCTAGCTTGTGTCTTGTTTGTTTATGCTTCATCTAAGATAGGTTTTTATAGATTCTAGTACTAAGTATCCTGGTTAGTTTTAGATTTTCACCGGCCCTACTTGTCAAGCCTTGATAGGGTTTGCAAAAGAAGAAAGAAAAACCCAGTTCCTGAGATGATGTATTATCCAGTTGTTTTGTGTAAAAGGAGGAGAAAGAAGCACAGAGCCCAAAACAAAAGGTCTTCACCTCATAGGGGGGAGTGTGCAGGCAAGGAGAATATATTTTGATAATTGCTTTTTAAACCGACTGCACAACACTAACATTGCACGTAATCAGGAGTTAATGTTTTCAGGTTTTCCACTTTTACTCAGAAATTATTTCCAGCCTTCTAAGGCATTGGGGTGAAGCATTATGGGGAAGCAGTTGAAAGACAACTGTAATAAACTATAAGGTTTTTTTAAAAACACATTTTAGCCCCTCTTTCATTTAGATAAGTTGGTTAACAAATAGTTAAAAACTGGACTTTTCCATTCTTGGAAAGGATGGTGTAATCTGTGTTGGGGATTGTGAAGCCAGTTTAAATGAATTTATTCAGAATGAACAATGGTATGCTGTGGTTTTGAGCATGTGGCTGCAATTGTTCACAGAATAAGGTGTGGAATAAAAGCTTTTCAAAGATGGAGTATGAGTTTTAATCCAGGCTAAATCAAAAATCAGAGGCCTGGAATTCATTTTGAATTAATTTCCTGAAAACCAGTGATCCCAATATTAACACTGGTAATATGAATGATCTATAGGGATTTCTCAGAGTTAATGTAACTCTTAAGAGTCATGTTTCTTTCTCTTCCTGAATGGGCAACTTTGTTCTGACAGGTGCTATAGCTGTGGCATTTCAAGTTCTCTTTAGTTTTCTTCTCTCATTTAAAGATCCACTATTTAAAAGGAACCGCCTACATAGGTGTTGATTTACAGAACTTTTGAAACCTAGATTTTAGCAGGAGAGACTTTATGTACAATGGGACTGCAAATTCCCTTTCATTCTGGGACTCAGAAATAAAGTGAAATTTTTAGATATTAGACCAGAATTGATGGGATTCGGGTAGCATATAAATTTAAATAATATCAAATATTCTGCCAATTATTTTTCTGTTCTCTTCTGGATGGTACTCCTAGATTTTCCAATTTAGTTATTAATATCTAAATTTGAATTAAAAATACTTTTCAATCTGTTCTAGCCCATTGACTCTTTCAAGCGATAAAACCTCTGGACTTAGCAGCAATTTTTGTCCTTTTATTTTCCTCTCCAATTTTAATTACATCAGCCAGCCCACCGTTTGTATATCAAGTTTGCCTTCAACTTACTTCAAACACAGTGCAATAGCTAGTTAATAAAAATTTAAATAATGTTTTTGTTGTATGATTATAAACTGAGTGGTAGCAAAATTCTCATGCAGTTGTAAATTCAGTGGTAGTTCAACATCTCTGAGGTATCTTCTTTCAGGATACCACCGCAAGATAGCCACAAAATGGGGTTGTTCCTTTTTGTTTGTGTATATTATTGTTTGTCATATCGGAGTGTGTTATTACTAAAGACATTGCAGTAGATATTACCTGTTATGATTTAAGGGAAGCATAGATAGAATTGGGTGTCCCTTTTGAAATGATTTCAGAAGGGGAGATATACAGCGTTGGAAGAAAGGTAAGTAAAAAATTAGGTAGTTTTTAAAAATTGAAAGTTTCTTCCTTCTCCATCTCTAAAGATGGAGGCTGCGAGATCAGTATCCTTTCTGGTCTTGCAATGCCAATTTTAAGTCCGATTTCTGTCCACAATAAAAGAATTTCTACCCATTATTTGATAATAGATGAAAGGTCCAAACTGAAGTTTGGATAGATTGGCTTGGTGGAATTGATCTCATTCAGCACCAATATAGGTTGGAGGACCAAGTAGGTATGTTCTATTATTTATAGAGAATCCATTGTCTTCAAGAGATAACTTTTCTACTGTAGCACCAGTTTTGAGGGCATATATAGTAAGGGGCCAGAAAGATAATATAGGGTTATTGTTCACTGCATTCCATGGCAACTTCCTGCATTGAGTGGTTAAGTGTTGGAAAATTGAGTGTTGGAAAAAGAGACTTGAACATCTCTTCATGTTTGTGACCAAGTACCGAGAAGATAATGTATTGCGGTACACATGTGTCAAGATACTTTTGTTTATGGACAGACCACTTCTTCATAAGAATAAGATTGAAGATAAGATTTACAGCATCTAACCATTCCTATACAGAAAGGGATCTCTTCAAATAATTTGCCCCTGATACTTACGAGGTTTCATGGCTGGTCTGGAAGAGAATTTTCTATGTTCTTCATCCTAGTATTTCCCATGAGTGCAGGGCTCATTTTGGAATTATGCAGTATGGAATTGTTTCATTTTTGAATGCAGTATGGAATTGTTTCATTTTTTGTTTTCATTTTTTGAAATTATGAGATCAAAACGGATACTGACATGATTGCCCTAAATGCCCTTTATGGTATTGTGGAACATGTAATGAACCTTGCTCATCAGAGCATGTTTGGGTGCTGAACAGGGTATAAAACAGCAAGTGTGTGCAGCAGTACAATTGTAAAGATGAATACAGCAGAGTAAAATGGAAAATGCTATACTGAGCTTGCTATATGGCAATGAGAAATGCACAAAACGCTTATTCATTTTTCTGCCCTGCACCCCCAACATGTAGTCCAGCAGAACTGTTTCAGGTGCAGTTTCTGTGCAGTAACTCTTGAATCTTTGGTTTTCTGCTAAGTGCTTTGCAGAGAAAGTTGCTTGCATCAGTCTGTGGAATGGTATGCTGTGGGAATCTGGGAAAATGTCCAGACTGGTCATGCTTTGTTTTAGAAATAATTTCAGTTTCTAAAGCCTGAGTATGTGGGTGAAATACTTGCATCTGTTTGGCCCATCATATGTAGTCACAATCCTTGCCTCTATTGGCTATTAAGATCTCACCAATGATAGCTTATGTCCAGGGTGTAGTAAATCTCTTATGTCATCAGGAGGTGTTTTCTCCTATTTAAAAGAGAGCATCCTTGTATCTGAAGGCACTTGAGAACTGTTGCTTAATTGTAGATATCCCATTCTTAGGCAAGGTGTTTGATAGAATGGTAGCCATTCAGCTTCATACCTTCCTGAAGGGTATGGAGAACCATCGCAGTCCAGAATTGTTTTGGCACCAATATTGCTTTGATCACCTGACTAATGACTTGTTCCAAGCAAAAATGTGGAAGTACAACCATATTGCTCTCCTAGAGCTCAGTGACTTTTTGAGTAACTGGATCTATGCCTGGACTTTGAAGTAGGCTGGATGAGAGCCAATAAACTGAACTGAATCCCAACAGGACAGATATATTATGAATTGTATAGTTTCAGAGCGTGGAAGGAGTTGCACTTCTGCTAAAAGAGCAGGTATGAAGCCTTGATGTACTATTCAATTCATCTCTGTAATATTCAAAGAGCAGGGGAGCATCCACATGGCATGGAGTTTATTTAGCTAGCTCTGTATAGTATTTTGGCATTATACACAGCTGTTCCTGAACAGGAATGGCCTGCCATAGTATTCTGTCCTCTGGTTCCTCCCAAATTGATTAATGCAATGTGTTCTGTTGATATCTATCCTAAGGTGATTTGAAAATTATAGCTAGTATAGGATGAAAGTGTGATATTCTCTGAATAGTGGATGGTCTATACCAGTGATGGCGAACCTTTTTTTCCTCAGGTGCCGAAAGTGCGTGTGCGTGCGCTATCGCACACGCGCGAGTGCCTACACCCATAATTTAATGTCTGGGGAGGGCGAAAATGGCTTCCCCCACCCCCGGAGGCCCTCTGGAGGCCAGAAATGGCCCGTTTCCTGACTTCCGGTGGGCTCAATAGGCCCGTTTTTCGTTCTCCCCAGGCTCTAGAGGCATCCCTAGAGCCTGGGGAGAGCGAAAATGCACTCCCCCTCCCCCCAGAGGCCCTACGGAAGCCGAAAATGCCCTCCCAGAGCCTCCGTGTGAGCTGAAAATCAGCTGGCCGGCGCGCACATGTGTGCTGGAGCTAAGCTAGGGCAATGGCTCGCGTGCCAGCAGATATAGCTCGGCGTGCCACCTGTGGCACGCGTGCCATAGGTTCGCCATCACTGGTCTATACATTTTTAAAATAAATTAGGAAAGTCAATTCCTCCACAGGTAACATAGTTTTAATCCTAGTTTTTACTTGTATTGATGTCGATTTGATTTCTTGGTGCCGTTTTAATTGTTAGTTTACAGAGTTTATTTTAATTGTTTTACTATTTGATGTGTTATATTAATTACTGTAACTTTGCTTATGAGAGATTTACCTAAATTAGTGTTCTCTAAACAGCCAGCTTCCAGATATGTTGGACTTAATTCCAACCAGCATGACTGAAGGCTGTGTTGGTTGGAAAATTATGAGATTGAAGTCCAATGCATCTGGAAGACATACGATTGAAGAAACCTGTCTCAGACTGGAAATATATATAATATAGCCACCTTTGTGGTTATACTGCTTAGAAATTAGCTTAAACCAGGAAATGTTCAAGAAGGCTACCAAGAATAGGCTGGACAATGACTGATACTTACCTTTGCTTTGTAGATAAAGATGCTGCCATATAGTCTTATCCTATGCATTATTATTAATAGATAACTTTTATGAAACTGAGCATGGGTTCTTTCCATTGGCTTTAGTGGGACAGTTTTTAAATATGGGTAGGACAGAGTTCTGCTTAATTGTTACCTGCCAATCTTCCCCTCATTCTCTGCCCAGGAAAAACAGGAAATCCAAAGGTTGGGACTGTACCTCAGATACTCCCTCTGGTGTTCCTGCTCACCTTGATACGTAATTGAAAACAAGACTGCTTCTCTAGGTAGTCCACTGAGTGAGCAAGATTGTGGGAAAGGAGATACTAAGATATCCTATTATTATTAAGATATTGGGATATTATTATTAAGAATTTTTGGGAGTAATTTCATACTGGCTTTGGCCTACCTTCAAAAGTACTCTGCAAATGATCAGTTCAGATATCTGGTGTTATACAGTGTACCTTGCTACTCAATTGCTTTGAAACTCATTGAATTTTGTACTCAACACATTTTGACACAAAAATCTTGTCCCAGTATTCATTTATTTGGTATTCAATGCACATGCTAGGACTCCTTAGTGTCAGCTGCCTTGTGATCTTATGGGAAAAATTTGTTTGGTATTCATCGTTTTTGGTACTCATCGCACCTTCTGGAACCAATTAACGATGAGTACCGAGGTACACTGTATAAGTAATCTGTCTTTTCTAGCATCCGTTTAGCCTGCTGGGTGGTGACGGAGGGATGGTAAATGGGAAGCTGCTCATAAAAACAGAAATAGCCATACTGGCTCAAACCAAAGCCTAATCTAATACATTGTTCTGTTCTGATATGCTCATGTCCATAAACAGGACATGAACATATCAACATCTATTCATAATCACTGCTTAAATGGAGAGTGGCATAAACCTAGATTGGGCACTGGAATTCCACTTCCAATAATTGAAAACCATGTTCATCCCCCTCTCTAATTTAAATATTAGTAGCTCCTATATATATATATGCACGACACCACCCCCCGTGCCCCGTTTTGGGCCTAGTAGGCTCCCTGCAGCCTCCTGTGAGCCAAAACAGACTGCAGGAGGGCTGTGCCGCCGCCCCCGCGCCCTGTTTTTGACCTAGTACGCCTCCCTGCAGCTAAAATGGGCTGCTGGGGGGCTCGTGGTGCACCCCCTTGCGCTCCCTCCATCCCCGCGCATACGTGGCAGAGATCCGAATATCAGCGTGCATGCGTGGCGGAGCTAAGCTGGGCTCTGTGCCACCTGCGTGCCAGGACACACAAATACAAACACCCCGAGGAGTGTTAGGGGTGTCTTACCCCCACAGTATTTTTTTTCCAGAGAGTAAGTCATCTTATCTGTACAAATGGGAAAGTGAAACTCTGCAAACTGGACCCTCCACCAAAAGAACTTTTGACTTATACATCAACAGATACATCAGAGTCAAAGCAATGGGAAAATGAATTCCTGCACCCGGTGGAAAGCTGAATTCATGGAATGTACCACGAAGGCAGGGTCTAACCTCAGAACCACCTTATCCTTTTGGAAAACACATAATCTGGGGTTGACCGATAATGTCCCCAACTATGAAACCTTTCTAGGCGAAGTGATTGCAACCAAGAACAGGACTGTGAAGGAGAGTTCTCTCAAAGACACAATGGCCAAAGACTCGAATGGTGCTTTCATGAGTGCTTTGAGGACCTTGTTCAAATCCCAGCTACGGATAGTGTGGATAGCTGGGGGATTTAGAAGCGCCCCCCTACCTCTGCCACCACCACCCTTTTTACCATTTTCTCAAACTGGATCTGAATCTGGGTCTGGGTCTGGAACATAAATACCTGAGCTGGGCCATGCTGTGCCTCCTCCACCCCTGCTGAAATTTGTCTCCTTTGTGGCCTCCATATCTGTTTCGCCTCAGTTGGATTGGTCCTGTCCTTTGCGCGATGATTTGGGGCGAAGGACGAACCTGGGAACACGGGCCGAAGCTGTGAGGTGGGGGCGGATGATCTGGTTAGGCTGTGGCACGCTCAATCAAAGGCCTCTGTACTGTGTACTGCCCTATCAGGGTCACTTTGCTTCGTA
Source organism: Diadophis punctatus similis (assembly GCA_023053685.1). Taxonomy (NCBI): domain Eukaryota; kingdom Metazoa; phylum Chordata; class Lepidosauria; order Squamata; family Dipsadidae; genus Diadophis; species Diadophis punctatus. The sequence continues at coordinate 45,328,174 of JALIGW010000003.1, forward strand.
GGCCTACTGTGTGAGGGAGGCCTAGGCCTTAAAGGCCCACTGTGTGAGGGAGCACGGTCAATCAAAGGCCTCTGTACTGGCCTACTCAGGCTCCCTTCATAGGCCTACTGCTGTATGGGTCTAATCGGGCTCCCTTCATAGGCCTACTGTGTTATGGAGGCCTAGGCCTTAAAGGCCCACTGTGTGAGGGAGCACGTTCAATCAAAGGCCTCTGTACTGGCCTAATCAGGTTCCCTTTGCTTCGTAATCCTACTGTGTGAGGGAAGCCTAGGCTTGAGTTGGGGCGAAGGATGATCCTGGGAACAGAGGCCGAAGCTGTTTCCTGCGAGATCTGGCCGCTGTAGTGAGGTGGGGGTGGGCAATCTGCTTAGGCCATGGCATGCTCAATCGAAGGCCTCTGTACTGGCCTAATCAGGCTCCCTTCATAGACCTACTGCTGTACTGGCCTAATCAGGCTCCCTTCCCCTTCCCATGACATCACGAACAAATGTCACTGTAGGACGCTGCACTCGCTCTCTTCAAAGGCCCAGGCTTTCCAGAGTTGTGGTGGAACACACACACACACACACACACACACACACACACACACACACACACACCAGGGGTTTCTTACCCCCACAGTGTTTGTCTCCAGAGGGTAAGTCATCTGTGTACCAAGTTTGGTTGAAATTGCTCAAGGCATTCCAGAGTTATGCTTCAACATACAAACATACATACATACATCCTTTTTTATATATACTGTATATAGAAGAAGAGTTTTCTGAAATCATGAACGTACAGTGTCCATTTCCTTTGAACTCGTTAATTTCCACAGCATTAGTATTTAATTCAAAACAACACAAGCATCTACAAAAAGCCAATGAATCTTTCCAAAACAAAGTTAATTTGTGTGATAATTTCTAGGCAAAAGGGAGCCTTTGTGGCACGAAATAAAAATAAAACTTCTTGAGTCAAATTTTGTTCCTTGTGACTTCATAATTACATCCATATATTTTCTTGGAAACAGTACAGAAGTGGGTTGTCATTGCCTTCTTCCAGCCTAGTTTATTCAGTTTCTGCATCTAACTATAGCTTGGATATTCCCAGATGATCTTCTGTACAAGTATTCCCCTGGTTTCATTCTAGTTAGGACTTGGAAGGCAGCCAAGATCTTCTAGATCACTGGTATGTTTTGAGCATCACATCTCCAAAAATCAGTTGAAAGTCTTAATTTCTCCATGAAAAGATATGTAGATACAATATACAATACTTTCTGTTGAATTAACAATAAATTTAAACCTATAGAAATATGAGAGTGATGGCACTTTATTCCCTTCCCTTCTTTAGTCTCTTACTGTGTTTAGAAGAAAGCCTCTTTTATTAGCTTTTTATGATTTTGGTGGAGGACAAACTAAGAACTTTACTGTTTCCAGTAACAGTAATATATAACAGAGTTGGAAGAGGGACTCTGCTCAAGAAGGAGACCCTATACCAGCGGTTCCCAACCTTCCTAATGCCACGGCACGCCCCTGCCCCACCCCCGCGCCCCACCCCGTCACCGCCATTTGGGTTCTTTTACCCTCTGCGCATGTGCAAAGCGTTCTGCGCATGCGCAGAGGGTAAAAGAACCCAAATGGCGGCGTTCGGGCGAGGCCTCCGCTTGCTTCGCGTATTGCCTCTGGGAGCTTTTTGAGCCCCGTCGCGAAAGGCGTGCGTGACTTCGGTGGGGCCGGGACAGGCGGCTGCCTGGAGAGAGCCATCCCCGATGTCTCTCTCCGGGCAGCCGCCTGTTTCGGCCCCGCCGAAGTCGCACACGCCTTTCGCGACGGGGCTCGAAAAGCTCCCAGAGGCAACACGTGAAGTGAGCAGAGACCTCGCCCGGATCTGGAGACTTCACCCGGACGCCGCCATTTGGGTTCTTTTACCCTCTGCGCATGCACAGAATGCTTTACGCATGCGCAAAGGGTAAAAATACCCAAATGGCGGTGGCGGGGTGGGTCGCGGTGGGGGTGTGGGGGCGGGACTCGGGTTGTGGTGCGCAATATGGCCAGGCTTGTGGCAGTGGGGGGGGGAGCTGAGGATGCCATGGCGACCCCTGAGAAATGGTCGTTCGACCCCCAAAGAGGTCGCGACCCCCATGTTGGGAACTGCTGCCCTATACCTTTCTTTCAACTGATACTTGGTGAGGTAGCATTGAATGTTAAAATAACTGGAAGCTTAAAAACAATTGCTAATAAGGAGCTTTTTAAAAATGTATAGAGTTCATTCTTCATTTGATGATATATTTAAATAATCATAAGATTATCATCAAATGAAGAATGAACTATGCAGGAGGTGAGGAGGCGAGGCCGGGTGGGAGGAAGGGGGGAGGAAGATGCCCACACGCCCCACACGCACTTGGCATCCACATGGAAGCTGCTTTGGCTGCAAAAGCGGCAGGAGGTCCCGAAGCATTGCAAAAGTCCCATCACCGCCGTTGCCTCCCTGTTCTTCGCGCCAGCCGCGCACCTCGTTGCCTGCCGGTGCCGCTTGTGACCAGACCCGGCCAGGAGAGTGGCTTGCTGACAAACAGCTGGCCAGCGCTGTCCTGACATATGCTGCCTCCTCCTCTTGGAACAGGACTCTGCAAGGCTTGTTCATACAGGCAATGGCACAACAAGCCTTGCAGAGTCCTGCTCCAAGAGGTGCAGGCGGGGGTGCGACGAGTCTCACAAAGACTCATTTCTGGTGGAGTTTGGGGGAGAGAAGGAAAGACTTCTGCTGCTTCTGCTTTTGGCTGCATGCAAGGAAAGCAGCAGAAGTCTTTATTTCTCTCCCCCAAACTCCGCCAGTCTTTGTGAGGACTCTGCAAGGCTTGTTGTGCCATTGCATGCACGAACGGCAACATTGCCGCGAGCTTCGAAGCACCGGCAGGCAATGAGGTGAGCGGCCGGCGCGAAGAACAGGGAGCGGCGGTGGTAACTGGACTTTTGCAATGCGACGGGACCTCCTGTCGTTTTGCCACTTTTCCAGCTTTTGCCACTTTTGCAGCTGAGCGGCATCGAAGCAGCTCTTTTGTAGACGGTTGGATGGCCTTCTGCGACCATCGCACTGTTAGGTAAGGAGGGGAGCACGAGGCGTGTCGCTGAGCCTGCCGTTCTTTTTGTGGCTGCCACTAATAGAAGGGGCATGGTAGCTAGGGTTTGCGGGAGCGGCCTCCACGAGGCCGTTCCACGTGGATGGCAGGTGTGTGTGCGGCACGTGGGGCATGTCCCCCCCTTTCCCCCCGCCTCGCCTCCTCACCTCATGCTGTTTACACGGGAAGCAACGAGGAGGCTCAGCGACGCTAGGGCTGGCAAGAGTGTGCCAGAAACAGAAATTTCTGGCAAGAGTGTGCCAGAAACAGAGACAGAACCTCCGGCCCTCTCTGGATCAGCTGATCCCCGGGCCAAGGTTAAGGGGCCTCCTGCACCTCAAAAATAATAACACCTTCCTGAAAATAAGGCAAAGCGCTTATTTCGGGGGTCAAAAGAAAATAAGACTGTCTTATTTTTGGGAGAAACACGGTAGAAGTAATAGATTATAATTCAGTTATTTATAATTTACTGACAAGAAAAGCTATGGTATTTATTAGGCGAAAGCCTATTATAAAACTTAATTTCATTAAGAATATGAGGCGTATTATACCACGCTTAGTAGATATAATACAACTTCTTAGCCCATTACAAAATACTTTTTATCATTATTTGTGATAAGTAAAAAAGAAAATTATACTTGGCCATAGCTATAGTATAGTATATAGACATTAATACCATCTTGCAGAAAAATAAGAATGCTTGTTAAATAGTAAAATGCAACATATAGATGAGAAGATTATGATTTTAGCCATTCTTTTTTTTTTAATTAAAAAAATCACTTTTTGAAACCATGTACTTTTATATTGGAGTGGAGCAGTATGTTTTCCCCTCCTAATTCAGGGATCAGATATACTTTACAGGAGTATGTGTTTTATCCATCAAGCAATTTTATTTCCCCAAATAACTTGTAAAGAGAGGTAGGAGGAAGATACGGTGAGCCCTTTGCAGATCCCACTTCAGCAGAAAGAATGTGCCCTTCCCTTTTGAATGGGCAAAGTGAGAAGAAATGTTCTAACAACTTTGAGGAAACACTTGGTTAGATGCCAAACATTTCAGTAAGTTCAAATTTCCACCCACCACTGGCCATCACCTAGTCAGCTATTCTGAAAAGAAATACCCTGTAAAAAGAAGCAGAAGTTACAATTGCTAAAGTAACTAAGAGAGATAAATTATTATTCTGTTTACTGATGGCAAATAGAATTGGGCCCCACGCTTTGGGTATGTAACCTGATACCTGCTGAATGTTTGCAATTAGATTTTCCATAACTTCAGCCATTAATCATTATGGCTGTGTCTTATAGAAGTTACCATACTGTATATTTGAAGACATTAGATTGTTTAAAGGGTAGGATAAATGAAGGACAGCATTCCCATTGTCCTTGCTTCAAATTCACTCTTGATTTCAATTTAGAGCAGAATACCTAAACTTAATAGTAATTCTTTACCCAAATATAGCAGTTGAATTGTATAGAGACAATTGGAGAAACAAACAAGGATGACTATCACAAAAACAAGCCCAGGAAACTTTCTCTTCCTAATTCCTAATGAAATTTCTAATTCACTAATGAATAAGGAAAATTCAGTCATGCTCTCAAGGTGCTGTTGTTAATAAAGTATCGTTCCAACCAGACTTCTAAAGCCTGTTTCCTGATCTGGCCTACCTCAAAGGGTTGACACTCAAAGACAGCCATTGCCATTTTAAAAGTGTTTATTTAGAGGTTTTGATTTTGCAAATGCCTGATTATCTGGATACACCTGAAAATTCTAAAAAAAATTTAATAAATAAATAAAAATAAAATTTTAATAAATAAATAAAAATAAATTTTTTAATAAATAAATAAAAATAAAATAAATAAAAGGCTATATTTCTTCCTCTGCCAAGCATGACAGTAATTGAATTTGGGGAACAGAAATATTCTTTACTGATATTTTTTCTGATTTTCTGTTGACTTCCGTTATCCCCATTCGCTTTAAGGTTCAGTGCACACTTTATTAATTATCTCTCAAGATTAAAAGTTTTAGGATAGACATAAATAATGCAACCAAATAATAGCTGGCTGAAAAGAAGCTGACAAAAGCTAATCCTCTGGAATCTAACCCAAGGGAGCAAAAAATGGCTTTAACTATTTTGGGTATATTATAAATGGGCTCCCAAATCACTTGCCAATAAGTCAGTTAAAAAAGGATGAAGTTCGTCATTGTAATCTTGAGCACAGCATTCTGGGTTTTTTTTAGTATCAAGTAGAAAACTAATATTAGCATTTTTTTGTTCGCGATGCCAGCCCTAAAGTAATAATAACGCAGAGGATTAATTGAAGGGACAATGCTTTCAGGATGCCCAAGAGGAAAATAAATATAACCCAGAATTCTTGAGTTCACTGTGAACAGTTCTTTCTGAACAGATAAAGAATTGAAAAACTAAATCCAAAATGAAATTCCTAAGATAAATTGTTCATACATATACAATAGATAATATGTTTTATGTTTTGGAGATGTGGTTCCAATTAGCCAACACTCAAGAAAGCCTTTGCCACTCAATTGTAAGTTACACATGGAAGCTCATCTTGTTTACTACAGAAATAAAATATCTCAGAAGAAGAAACACAGTCCATTTATCAAGCATCACTTGCCACTCACTGGGTCCAGAATGTATGATCTCCCCTCACTATTCCAGTTCAAGTGTAGATGGAAGAAACCCTGTTCTGAAGGAATGATGGAATCTGTAGCATCCTTCAGTTTGCCCAACCCTATACTCCCCTGTGTGTAGCCCTCTTTTAATTTCTCTTTCCTTTATCACTTCCTGTTGCTTCCGGCCTGGCGCAAAGCTCAGGAAGCAATCCAAACAAGAAAACCGCAAGAGGCCATGTGGCAGGAAAGCCACAAGAGACACTATAATACCAGATGATAGTCTTACAAGAATTGTTAACCAACATCCACCTAGAGAAAAGAGACCTAGCCTGAAAAAAACTTTCTGACCCAAGGGAAACCAAATAATTTCTACCTATATTAACTTTTAAAATAGCAATGGCTGTCTTTAAGTAAGTGTGAAATTGCATGCTTGCTCAGCTGAGATAGTGTGCTTTCTGGTCTCTTTCACAAGAGGTTATAACATCTAATTGCCAGGTTCTTGTGTGCTTTCAACAGCTGGAGGGAGCAGGGGTGTTGGGGGGCGGGTCCCTGGGATCATTCTATATTTTATGTTTTTTTGTACCAGAAAAGAGACCATTGAATGCTCTATAAATGTCTGAATGCCCTTCATTCACATGATATTCATTATTAAGATAAGTATAGTTTTTAATCAGTTTTGGGTGATGAGACAAATTTAGAGGTGAAATTGACAGTTCATTCATCTTAATAAGCTAAGGATGTGGGTGGAAAATAATATAGGCAATTAATACAAATATAATATTTCATCCCTAATTATTCGTCATTAGTGTCAGTGTCAGAACTTTTAAACATATCTAGAGTTGAGTTGTTTTTTAATTTAGGGTCACATATTTTTGGAGTACTGTGCATTGTTTCTGAGCATCTCATTTTAAGAAAGATCCTGACAATCTGAGGCATGTCCCAAAAAAATCAGCCAGGATGATTGAGGTATTTGGAAAAGAAATCGTATCAAGAACAGTTATAGCTCTGCGTGTTTGTTTAACCTAAAGAAGACAGAATGACATGACAATTTTTTTAAAAAAAATAGTTTTTATTGAGTTTATATATATTTAAAAACAACACAGAAAGAAAAGCACAAGCTATACAACAAATAAACAAAACAAAACACAATATAATCAAACATAACAAAACAATACTGTCTGTACTGACAGTTATTCTAAGTTTTTAAGTTTTTAATTTTTAAGTACCTGTATATGGGGAAAAAACCTTATCACTCAGACAATGAGCATTCTTGTTCTCTTATTATTTCAAAGAACATATGTAAGGCCAATGAGTGGAAATGGCCAGAAAGTCCTGTTTGGCACTGGAAAAGACTGCCTTGAGAGGTGCCATAAGCAGAGGCCAGGCAACCATTTCTCAGAGGTTATTGTAGTTGCATCCTGAATAAATGATGACTTAAGCAACAATGATTATGGAGTAGCTTGAATTTTGCCTGTATGCACACCTAACAGGGGAACAAGCTCTTAAGGGAAATGAAGTTGTCCATATTGTCATAAATCAGAGGTCTTCAAACTTGGCAACTTTAAGACTTGTGGACTTCAACTCCCAGAATTCTCCAGCCAACATAGCTGGCTGGAGAATTCTGGGAGTTGAAGTCCACAAGTCTTAAAGTTGCCAAGTTTGGGGACCCCTGTTATAAATTGTTTGCCTTTGCCTTGCCACATATTTGCAAAATACAGCAGATAGCAATTATTGATAGGCTTGGTGTTAATTTTAAAAATTATCTTTTTTTTCCACTTGTAGGAATAAGTTACATTCAGTAAGATTTTATCAATCAAGATGATGTTAGGATAGAGAATGTTCCCCTTAATGCTGAGTCTGATTGCAGACTTTGTCATTACTCCTAATCACTGTTTCTCACATCTGGAATTTGTAAGTAGACGCAAGTTCAGAACAGAATTGGTTATATAAGACATTTTGAACCTGTCTCGTTTTCAATCCAGATAACTTAAAAGTGAATTTTTAAATGTACAGTAATTTTCATTGTTTCTTGTTAGTTTGTATTCCTAACTGAAGGATAGTAGGTAACATTTTAATATTTGAGAAATTAGGTATCAAAATAATGCAAAGATCAGCACCTTTTGGTATCCAAGGAATGTCCTTTTGGAGTTATACTTTTCACCAGTGCTGGAATTCAACTTTATATGGCTAAAGAGAGTCATTATAAGGTAAGGTGACCAGACGTCCCGCTTTTGGCGGGACAGACACGCTTTTCAAGCGTGTGTCCCGCGTCCCGCATTCTTTTCAAAAAGTCCCGCTTTTTTTAAAAGAATGCGGAAACAGTGGGACGTCTGGTCACCTTAATAAGGGGAAGCAAAAGAGAGGTCGGGCAAGTCGGGCGGAATTTCAGAGAGCCGTCTGCCTGCTGGGGAGAGGGGGAAGGGGGGCTGCTCCTCCTCTCCTTCCCCCACCCCATCCCTAGCCCCGCCCTCAGAGGCGCCGCTGCTGTTGGGATGCGGGGGGAGGGACGAGGAGCCGGCGGCGCAAACAGCCCTTCCTCATCCCCCTCCCCTTCCTTCCCCCCCGTCGCCTCGCTGCCGCCGTTGCCCTGGGGCCGGGCGGGCGACCGGGAGACCGCGGCGCTTGGATGCCTGCAGCTCGTGACAGGTAAGCTGCCGGCTGCCTCCTTTCCCCGTCTCCCGCCTCCCGTTCGTTGCTTGCCAGCCCGGCTGAAGGGGAGGCGGGAGGCGAGGAAAGGCCTCCCGAAGGGGAGGCGGGCTCCCGAAGGGCTGCCGGCTCCCGAAGGGGAGGCGGGAGGCGAGGAAAAAAAAATCTGGTCACTTTATTATAAGGAGCTTTCCCAGGCTGTATTTTGCATGAAATGATCAGCTCATTTCCTAACAGGGCAGCTGTTCCATCTATAAGGTCATGCTGCTGACAGCTCCTCAAACTGGGATGTTCTTTACATTTTCTGTTTTAACTATATGGCATTGCGGGAATATTAAACAGCCATGAATTTGAGAGTGGAAATAAATCAAACAGTCTGTTTGCTTTGTAGGGAAAGGGGTCCAAGTAATGGTTTATTTTAATGATGGCTTATAAGCAACCTTGGCTTTATAGACACACATTAATTATGGTTTGTTTTGTAAATCTTGGTTTGTTTTTCTTACATTTTAACAACTCTTGCTTTACATTTATCCGGATTAGTTAAACATTTTGGCAGAACACAAAAACAAACTATAAAATTACAAACAAGCCATGTGCTCCCTTTCACACCCAACTCTGCAATCACCACGAACAAACCATAATTTCAAACTGTTTTATTGCCCTAAAGCAAATCATGACTTATTCATTGATCCCATTCACACATTATATGAAACCTTAACATCAGTTTGCCCTGAAATTGGCTTGCTGGACTAGCTGTGCTTGATTCTGTGCCCAGAAAATGTGCTACTTTTTACAGATGCTTTCCCAACCATTTCTTTTTGACCTCCTGAGCTCCCTTACCAATGCTGAAGTGCTTCCATGAACATAGATGGAAAACATATTAGCACACAGACAAAACAAGCATGCATGAGCTAGGAGCAAGAGCAGGTAAGCATAAAGAAGTCATGCTCTGTTGGATGTAGCATCATGGAGAATGCCCTGGGCAAACACACTCCTTCCCAAAATTAGAAGCACATTTTGTTGAAGGTCTTTGCATGCCTGCAAATTGATTCCTTGTGTTAAAGTCTATAGCCTACTTTCAAGACCTTATTTTTCTTGCCTAAATGAGTGCTGAGAGGAGAGAGGAGCTCTTTTAAAAAATCCTTGCAGCCATTATGCCATAGATTCTCTTGGAGAAGAAGCAGGGGTGGGTTCCTCCCGGTTCGCCCGAACCGGTAGTGACCCGCTGGTGATGTCACGATGATGTCAACGAACGGATCTGTCCATGGGCGCCGCCATCTCTTCTTTTTGAATTTTTTTTATTTATTTTTTTTTATTTTTATTTTTTTGAATTTTTTTGAATTTATTTTTTCCTTCTGAGCATGTGCAGACGCCGAGTTCCAGCACTGTGCATGCAGTCGCCATCTTTTTTTGGGCTTTGTTTTTTCCCCCCAGATTTTTTGTTACTGCGCATGCAAGCGTGTGCAAAGCACGCACGTGCCCACGAGGCACGCCCACACGGCGCGGGAGGGAGCGAACCGGCAGCGAGGTAAGTTGGAACCCACCCCTGAGAAGAAGAGTATGTTTTTCACACAAATGTATGTGTTCCTCTCTATGCAGTATATGTAATTCAGTACTGTTAGATCTGTAAACATCTTTGACAATGGTTGCTGAGTAGTTTGTCTGTATGAAAAATGTGGTTTTCAACTGGCAGTGCAGAACTTCGTACAGAGGGAAAAAGATGGAAGATCTGCATGTCTTTAAAATGGATCCATTGCTGAATGCTTTATAGAACTGTATGATGGATGCAGACTGGAATTTGGTTATCATACATTGGTTAGCTTAGCGTTTCTCAACTTCATCAACTTTAAGCTGGGAATTTTGGGAGTTGAAGTTCACACATTTTAAAGTTGTTGAGGTTGAGAAACCCTGGGCAAAACCAAGATTTCTTAATTTTTTGCTCTCAGGACCCCTTCCCACTTTTAAAAATTATGGAGAATCCCAAAGAAGTTTTTGTTTGGTTTATATTTATTGATATTTACCATATTAAAAATTAAAATTAATGTATTCGTAGAATATTTATTGAATCATGTAAAAATAACTCAAATCCATTAAATATTAACATGAATAAAATATTTTTCATGACAAAAAGCACACACACACACACATACACACACACACATATATATATATATATATAAATAATTATGAGAAGAATGATATTGTTTTTATTTTTTTCAAATATTTCAATATCTGGCAAATAATTTTGATTTTGCAGACCCTAAGAAAGTCTTTGGAAACCCCAGGGATCTTTGTACCACACTTAAGAAACACTAAATCACTGGACTGAGAGTTTGTCTTGATATATTTTAAATTGTACCCTTTAAGTGGCCTTGATCATATTGTCATTCACTTCGATAAATGGGAAAAAACTGGGGAATGTCTCACAAATTTTGTATAAATGCAATATGATAAAACAAAGTTCAGATAAAACTACAGTAAAGGAACTACGTTTTCAGCAGCTTTATGAGAAAAATGACAAGATCAATAACCTTTTGCACTGACTGTTGGGTGCTGCTTAGTTGCTGGTTCCACATCTACGTTTCCTTTTCACAGCAATTTTCAGTGGCATTTTCAAAAGCTCTGATAGAAGTATGCTCTTTATTTCAATACAAGTTTGACAAATGGGCTGGCTGGCTTACTTACCCAGCTCATCTTTCCATATGCTATTTTTGAACATCTCTCATTGGTGGTCTTCACTTGTAAAAGAACATTAGTGTCCAGCAGTCTATTACATAGCCTGCTGCACAGATGGAATGGAGGTGGCTCTGAAAATAAAACATTTTCAACAATATGAAATATCTGACTTTAATGTACAGCTGGCTATTCCAAACTTGAAATCTTTCTAAACTTTTGTGCAACAAGGGAATTGAAATCTTACTCTTTTAACTGTCTTTGAAAAATAATAGAAGTAGTTACTTGTTAAATCTCTGTTTCTACCTTCCCAGCAATTAATAACTCAATCTTAATTTGAGTTTGGTTGCTCTGTGGTCTAGTAATTAGTAGGCCTTTTGGTGAAAGAAGGCTTCAGATGAAGTTTTACTCTGGGCTTCTTAGAGTGTCTTCCAGTATGGACTATGTCCATGATGTAGACAACATTCACTATCTTCTCAAGGTGATTATGAGTGCTGCCAGGCATGCTGGCCATTGCAGTTATATTAGAGAACTGGACTTGGCAGTTTATCTTAACATACTGTGTCCCCTTGTGCTATAAATATCTGCAATACAGGATCCCTGAGAAGAGGGTTGCTGGAATCATTATTAGGGTCTAATTGCATCTTCTAGAATGGGTCCTCTGGACATTCTTTTTTTGTCATATTTCTTTATGCCCAGAATTCAGAGAAAAAAGATTGGATCAAACGGAGAAAGGAATATTATTATTATTATTATTATTATTTTTCATTGACGGTCAGTCAGGGCTGTTTCTTTGGCTTTTGGAAAATGTTAATCGAGAAGCACAAGGAGATGAATTTCAAATGAATAATTCTACCTACCTCTTGCTGAGCTTTAATTTCAAATTTCACGTAGTATCTCTTTAGATTCTTCCAAAGGATGCCAAATTTATCCTCCTTGAAAAAGGCCCCTGAGTTCCTCAAGACAATGAAAGCCACCATCATTGCTACTTCAAAAGATACGCAGTTTGCTTTTGAAAAGAAAATTATCTTCTTTTTGGTGAACAGGATACCAACAAAACCCTAGTTTTTATTGGTACCTCCACTTTGAGCAGTATGAACACAGATTCTATATCTGGTATCACCAGATGAATAAGACGGGAATCAAATTGATTAAGGAAACAGAAAATGGATAAGTGCAGGTGGTCAAATAAATGACTTCAGCTGTGCAAAAGGGAATCATGAAGAGCTATTGGAAGTGATGAGACATTAAAAGTGAAGCAGTAGCCCCTCTCCTCAAAATTTCAAAGAGATCCAAGTGGTTTTTCAGAATAAGCTATCGTTGATAAACCAGAAAAAGACAGAGGAATAAAAATTGGAGAACACAAGGTAAGATAGTTGAAGGTAGACATACAATATAAGCAAGAAAGAACAGATGCCTGAATATAAAATCTCAATAGAGAAAGATAAGGGATGTTTTTCAGAGGTGAAATTTCACTGAAAATTTTACAGGTAATGGAATAGCTATAAAGGAAAATCTTATAAAAGCAAATCATTGATGGGAGGACTATAATGAAACATTTTACAAATACGGTAGGATTAAAAAATTAGAGAAATATTGGTACATAGAATACCTTAACGAATTGATTCCACTGGAAAATGAGTCATGAGAGGCAATAGTTGAATTCTTAAATAAAAATGGATTAAAAATAAGTGAAGTATGCACTGAATTGTTTAAAGCCGCAGGAGAAGATAAGGGGGCAAATTGAAGGAGAAAAGGCAGTTAAACAGTAACAACTCTGTGTCAGCAAATATGAAATACGTTAGTGTGACAGGTAGATATTGAAAAAGATCAGTATATATCTTTTAGTATGTAGAAGAAATTGTAAGATATATAAATTATTGAACCATTGTACTAATTTCTCATGCAAAAAAAATGCTTAAAATCTTACCAGAAGAATGGAACAACAGCAGTAGCAAGATAAATGACATGAGATCTGATAGCTAACGCAGATAGGGCAATGATCAAAAGAATTCAAGAAGAGGAGTTAATTTCTGATTGTGCATAATGCTAGAATTTGGAACATATTGATCACGGAAATGATCAAAACACCTGACTGTTCATCTGAGGAGTCGTTATGGTGGACAAGATCTTGGTTTGGAGAAACAGAATGGTTCTGAATAGGGAAGGTAGAGAGATAAAGATGCAACTTATCCCAGCATCTGTTTAACATACATTGCAAATACAGGCATACCTTGGAGATATTGCGAGTTTGGTTCTAGACTACTGCAATAAAGTAAATACCACAAGAGTCACACACATTTTTTTAGTTTTGTGGTGTATATAAAAGTAATGTTTACACTATACTGTGCTCTATTAAGTAATAGCATTATGTCTAAGAAAAACAATGAACATATCTTAATTTAAAAACACTTTATTACCAAAAATGCTAATATGTTGGTTGATACAAGTTGCCACAAACCTTCAATTTGTAAATTTTTTTTTTAAAAAATACAGTATCTGCGAAGCACAATAAAACTAAGTGCAATAAAACAAGGCATGCCTGTATGTTATAGGAGGCTAGATGAAAATAAATGAGAACAAGATTCTAAACTGGAAAGATTATCACTTGGGCATATCCATGTAGCAATGGTAATGTGCCTTTCTCCTGTCCTTGAGATGAGAGGCAAGTTTTTGGTATAAAAATCACTATCCCCTGCCTATGTTTATTATGTCGGTTGCTGCCCTAAGAAATTATAACACACATTATTTTCAAGGCAATAACCGATAGATTCTCTGTGGTTTGTTCTCTATTCAGTCTGCATCACCATTAGCCTCATACAACACAACACAAGCTGTCTCCTGTGCTTTCTAAGATTTACACCTTCCTGCAGTTTTTCTTAGCTGAATATTACTATCTACTTAGCAAGTGAAAAAGTGCAGCAATTGTCAAATGGATTTGTTGGGCCATATCACTGGCAGCAGTCCCTCTAGCTCAGAGGAAAAAAAAAGAGAGAAATAAATCCAGAGAAATAAGGTCCAAAAGACTTTTTTGAAGTGCTGCTCCAAAAATTTGAGCTAGTGGCATTTTCTAAGCAGATATTTTGCGGAGTGCTGATTGCCTCCTGTTTTGAATGATGTCACATCATGTTAATAAGTACTCATTTCATATTTCATGAATACAATTAGCATGCTTATGAAGTTCATAAAGGAAGTTCTTCCTCAAATGGCAACTGCAGTTTGTACCTTGTATTCAGAAGAAAGCAAACTCTTTCTCTGAAACATTATTTTTGTTGTTACTAGTAGGAATGTCGACATTTTAGTAGAGCTGCTTTTGTTCTTCCCTGAGATTGGTACTCCATTCTCTCAATCCCAACCCTCCAAGTGCTGCACAAGTGAAGCGTCCATCTCTCTTGCAGCAGGAGGTAAAATGGAAAATGAAAAAAATAAACAAACAGCTCCACAGCAGACCTTTCTGGCTAATTGGAGCTCAGCAGATCACTGACCTCCAAAGAATCCTCCTGCATACGCCCTAGATAGAATGTCTGTACAGGAGATCGTCTGCCACAATAGCAGGGAATAGACTTCTTTCACACCAGAGCCATAGATCAGTATAGAAGCTATGTTTAGTGCTCATGTCCTTGAGAAGCAAGTCCTATTGGGGTATCTACATGTGTGGATGTCTAAGCTGAAAGTGGTTAATTTTTTGCTGAGTTGGTCAACAGGCTTTTGTCACCTGAGGTCAGACCAATTAAGTGCAATTAACTAATGAATTAAATAGTTACAGTACTTTAACCCAGCAGCTCTGTACTGTACAGTACTTTATCACCAATTTGGATTTCTGAGTAGGTGTGGATGCTTCATTATTTTATGCAGGTTCTTCCCCTTTTCCCATTGCTTATGTTTCTTTTGAACATAGTGTAGCCATTGAATATTATGATCACAAGAGTCATTTCACTGTGGCTTATACCAGGGGTTTTCAACCCCCTGGCCATGACACGGTGACGGGCCCAGCCCATTGGGAACCAGGCTGTGCAAGCATCGGGTGAGCATGCATGCGTGAGAAGCTGCATTTGTGCAAGTGGTGTGCACATGTGCAAAGCCATGCCCTCCCCCTCCCGCCGCTGCCATCGCCACCGGACTACAGAGACAGAAAGGTTGGAGAACGCTATCTTATAGCTATTGTCATCTTTTCCTTCCTGCATTGTGTTCAATCTCATCTTGTTTCATCCCTTACAGAGCATAAATATATACCCCAAAACAGGGTAGATACCCCAAAAATCCCTTTTGTAGAGTCTGTCCTTGTGGTTCAAGCAAACCTGAAGGCCTTACCTATATTTTCTTCCACTGTCTCTTCGTTGATAAATTGAATATAATTCTACCTTTTTGTATCTTGAGATCGATGACACTTGCCTCCACTTGCAGAATCAGAATTGTAGTTGATACAAATAGAGTAGCTAAAGTTTTATAACCTGCTATCTCAATCAGAAATGCTGATGCTGTTGATATTTTTTGTTAACAGTTCTATTTTATTCTTTTACCCTTTTGGGGTTTTTTTTAGGCTTTTATTTCTATCTTCAATTTTATTAAATTTTTTATTTCTTCCTAATTTCCCCCACTTGCTGATTACTGATTGTATTTACTACTAAATAAATAAAACCCAGAGGCCATGACACTTACAAGCCAATGTTCCTTCTGACTTTTCCTATTCAGACGAGAATCACAGAATACAAATTTTCTCCCATACACATTATTTTCAGAGCTTATCATTCATCTGCAATATTATTTTTCTTTGTTATCAGTCCTTTTGCAAGAGTCATGAGAATGGAAGAAACATCCAGATTTCTTTGCTGTCTTCCAGTGTCTTCAAAGTCTTCAGTGATATGGTTCCAAGCTTCTTTTTGGCAGTATCATTTGTCTCCACATAAATTAGCAGGAAGGACAACTATCAATTAGCTTGATAAGACTTGAATGCAGTTCTGAAGGTTGTATCCTGGAATTAGAACTCTGACTTGGTCTAGAATTTTCTCTTGTGGGACAATTGAATTTTAGGGTAATGCTCAGGAAAAATCAAGAATCCCTGAACTGAAACACTTCTGTAAACATGGATTTACGCCTTGATTTTCCTTTTGTTCCTTCCTCCCACTCAGTGAGTGATGTCTGGAGCAGAAAATTCTGTGCTGGGGGAGATCACACCCATTTGTAAACTGAAACTTTTCAACTTTGCAGGTGAGAGGCTTAGCTTGCTACTTTAGCTCCAAGCAGCAACCTCTTGTTCAGGCTTGTTAGTGAACCTTTATCCTTTTTCAGATAAAGGCTTCAGGGATAAGAGATGGAAGAGAAAGACCAGTGCCTCTCTAGGGCTCGCAATAATTGATCCAGTCTGGTAGATCTGCCACTGAGGCACTGAAGAAAGAATTACCACTGCCATTCATTGACTCAAATTCCACTTTCAAGGAATCCTTTAACGCAACCATTAACTACTCTGTTGGATGACTGCTGGTTATTTCTGTCCTCTCTTTGATTTTTTCTTTGTCACTTTTCCCTAACAAATATAAATTTTGTAGAGAAAATTTGAGTTGGAAGAAGATCCAGATTAAACCGTTTGCATTATCAATTGACGAAGATTAAGGAGTGGTTGTCAGAAAGGAATATAGAGGAGTACAGAGAAAGCTTTGAAGAAGGATTGCAAGACTCATTAAGCAAATATTAATTTAGTCCTGAGAAGGAAGAGGGAACGAGAAAAAAACTCAGGATAACTCTAGCTTCTTTCTGTTTGGTTTAAGAAATGGCAGAAGGAAACTGGCAGGCTTTCCAGATTCTGTTGTTATTCCTTATAACAATAGAGTTCCAGAAATCCTATATTGCCTATACCCGTGGTGGCGAACCTCTGGCACGCGTGCCAGAGGTGGCACGCGGAGCCATAGAAGCCGGCACGTGAGAGTTCCCACCGGCAAACCGGAAGTGTGAAAAAACGCACTTCCGATTTGCCGGTGTGTTGTTTTTTGCACTCCGGAGGGTTCAGGGAAGCTCCCTGAAGCTCCGGAATGCAAAAAACTACAAAATGGACAAACCGGAAGTGCACTTTTCCGCACTTCCGGTTTGTCCGTTTTGTAGTTTTTTGCATTCCGGAGCTTCAGGAAGCTTCCCTGAACCCTCCGGAGTGCAAAAAACAGCATACCGGCAAACTGGAAGTGCGTTTTTTCGCACTTCCGGTTTGCCGGTTTCGTCGTCCCAGGCTCCGGTAAGCCTTTGTGCGGGGGTGGGGGTGTGTGCGCATGCGCAGGGGGCAGCATGGGGGGGTGTTGTGCGAATGCATGGGGGGGAGGGAATGGGTGTGGGCACGCAAGCGCGCCCCCCCTTTTGGCACGCGAGCCGAAAAAGGTTCGCCACCACTGGCCTATACTCTGACTTGTCTTCTTGTGAAGGGGTGATAAGGTAGCACCTGTTATTAATTTACTTCCAGTATTAAACAGCAAACAATAGAGTATCCCTTAAAGCAGGGGTGTCAAACTCGTGTTGTCTCGGCGGTGTCACATGACGTATCGGGACTTTCCCCCCTTTGCTAAACCAGGCAGGGGCGGGGCCAACACGTGACGCATCCGACCTGCGGGCCGCGAGTTTGACACCCCTGCCCTAAAGTAATCTGAATTCAGATTAAAAAATGTCTTTCAGTAATTATTTCAAAACATATCTATTCTGCACACTGATCTTTGTCAAGTTGTACTAGTTAAACAATTCAAAGCACAGTTTACAAGATACCCAATAATAACTACATTTTAAAAAGTAAACGATTGGCTTTGAAAAGTAATTTCTTAAATTTGTAGACTAGAAATGATCATTGTATTATTTTGAAGAATATGTCCCATTAGTATCTGTGGAAATAGGTGATACACCGTACAGTTAAGTTATAAACTGCCATAGTAAAGTTGGGTGTGGATAAGACATTAATTGGTTTATTTTTTCTCTTAAATTTGTAAATAATACTTTACCTGTAGCTATTTCTCTGTGGCACTATTAGAACAAGTACCGTTCATTTTTCTCAGCCCAAGGAAAAACGTCTTGCATGGCACTTACATTAATGTAATTCTCTTATTAAAACTAAGTCATAATATGATAATGTGTATGTGAATTGATCCATTTTGTATAAACAGATCCAGTAAATCATAAACAAAAATAATGGCAATAGCAAACCTTGATTTTTTTAAAAAATCAAAATGTATTAAATTGTAATTCTTTTATAAAGTAACAGTTATTCCAAATTTTTATGAATAAAAATGGCCAATCTGATTACTATTGTCTTTTTCTTGGGAGTTAGAATAGTTGATTCTTAATCTGTTTAGTACTGTATCTTAGATGTAATTGCACAAATTTTTCTAAATCCATGAAGTAAGAGAGGAAGAAATGGAAGACTATGGATTTTTATAATTACATTTTAACCAAATATTTTTTAAAGTTACTTCTTAAACTTTAAGGCTAAAAAAGAGCCATTTCTCTATTCATTTGAATATGTTCCCTGGAGTAGTCAAGCTGAATGCCAGAGAACTAAAGGCCACTAGGATCCTACCTATCAATAGCTGGAAAGCATTTTTTCCTTTAAGTCACAACGAACATTTGGCTTAAACTTATAATTTGCTCTAAGACAGGGGTGTCAAACTCGCGGTGCCATGTTGTCACGTGATGAATTGCGACTTCCGCCCCTTCGTTAAAACAAAGGTGGGCGTGGCCAGCGTGGGCCGCACGTTTGACACCCCTGCTCTAAGACTCCTAAAGGAGAAGGAAAGATGACTTTGGCTCCACCCATTGACAAAAGGAACCTATGTTCAACCAATAATATCATAATGGAAAAATAATCCTGACCATAATTAGAAAATCTGTTTATAGCTCAATCTTCAATCTGTCTTTGAAGAACCGATGTTTCTACCGTTCCCCTCTCCTCAGATATATATTGTCTTTTTGTTGGTTGGTTTCTGTGCTTGATAGCCTTCACTTGTGTGTATTGTTTTAATTAAATTGAGCCATTTGGAGAGACAATATTTGTCTGACAGTATAGATAATATTCCCTAACTCTCCCATAGTGTTCAATCAAATTACCAGTCAGTCAATATGCACACAATAAGGAATTTATGGAGAACGTGGAGACATTAAATACATTTTAGTACATATGTTCAAGCTTTAAAATCCTGATGAAGTTATAATGGGCATCTTCACAAAAAATAATAAAACATATTTTAGAGTGAAATTAGCAAACTATATCACAGGTAACATAAGAGTACTGTTTTGAGACACACCTTCAAATTGCCTTTTCATTTCAAAATTGTATTCAAAATTAGAAAACAGACTAGCTCAACATATGCATGTATTTTTGACAGACTTCTGGACAAATATCTTACATGGTAATAAAGCACAGAATATTTCACTCCCCTCCTTTTACTTCAGTCTTGCCATGCAAAATTGTACACAATTTTTGAATAAGAGAAATATTTCAGAATGAATGTTGGATGACTTATTAAAAGGAATGCTTGTTCATGCTACTTAACTCTGGTTTGGAGTACTCCATTTTTCTACCAAATAATCTGTGATGTAACATCCCTAAAGAAGCTGTCTCCTTTCAATAATACAAGAATCGAGTCAAGTCAAGAATCGAGTTTTTCTTGAGAGTTTGAGGGCATTAGAACTAAAACTGATTTTTCACATGTATAGAAAAAATGATGCCTTTGATATATTCTTTTTAGTTTACCCCCTAAGTCATAGACCAATCTTCTACTACTTTCCCCTGTTGCTTTCCCCAAGCTTATTATAAATCTCTACCATCTGCTAAATTATTGAAACCATATTGAAAAATGCTGCTAGTTTTTCATTCTTGATCTTCATCCTGTTAGTTGATATTCCTTTTCCTTTATGCTGAAGATTTTAAAAAGGAATCCACTAATAAGTGATTGCGTCCTCTTTTAAAGTCTTGGCAAGATTTATTTGTTTCCCTTATTTTCAGGATGAGAGGCAGTTTGGTGTAGTGCAGAGGCAGGTTGCTCACTTACCTCGCTACCGGAGCGCTGCGCGTGCATCGCCATGTTTGGTGCGCTCGCTACGCGTGCGCGACCCCTCGCGTGATTTTGCTTTTGCACATGCGTGGAAGCAAAATCTCGCCAAAATCTCACGAGGGGACACAAGTGCAGGCGCAATTTTGGCGAGATTTTGCTTCTGCGCATGCGTGGAAGCAAAATCTCGCTGAAATCGCACGCGTGCGTCCCCTCGCAAGATTTTGGCGAGATTTTGCTTCTGCGCAGAAGCAAAAAAGCCCAAAAATTCGGCACCAGAACGGTCGCGTACAAACAGCGCCATCTGCTGGCCGCTACCAGAACGACAGAGTGGACCGCACCGGTAGGAACCCACCACTAGTGTAGTGGTTAAGGTACCAATATAGAAATCACGAAACCATGAATTCTAGTTCTGCTTTGGGCACAAAGCCAGCCGGGTGGCCTTGGCCTTGTCATTTTTTCTCAGCCCTGGGAAGGAGACAATGGCAAACTACTACTGAAAAAGCTTGCTAAGAAAAGTGCAGGGACTCGTCCAGGCAAACTCTGAGAATGGGACGCAATCGAACAAAAGGCGGAAAATATCTCAGAATAGTTATGCTCCACTTAGTTATTAGTTAGATGCTGCAAAACCAAGACTTCATAAAACTAGGATGAATAAAATCACAAGAATGTGATTCTAGAAATGTTTTCCCTCTGTGTCTTTTTCCTTGAAGGAGGTTTGTATATGTGGGTGGAGCATTTGAGAATTACCAGGCAGTATGAGAATAAAGATTTTTTTAAAATAATGGGCAGAGGCTCATGATTATGATGCTAAGAAGAACAGGCTTAACAGATCTGAACTGCAAAAGCCCTTGCTGATACCTGCTGGATATCCTGTTGTTTACAGCTTGAATCTACAAAAGAAGCTGCAATTTTAGGAATTGTAGTAATAACCCATGTCTGAAGGATAGTTTGTTGAAGAAAACTGCTTTATATGTCAAATCCACCTGGTGATCATGTGATTCAGATGCTTTTAGTCTTACAGCTTTTCCTTGTTGTAATCTATGAAGGACATAAGGCCTTTTGATATTATTTTTTCTTTTGTTTTGGAATGGTGTAAGGCAGGGGTAGGCAAACTACAGCTCTTGGAGGACCTGTGGACTTCAACTTCCAGAATTCCTGAGCCAGCATGCATGGCTCAGGAATTCTGGGAGTTGAAGTCCACAGGTCCTCAAAGAGCTGTAGTTTGCTCACCCCGGTCTAAGGCCATATGAAATGACTTCTTCAGAAATGATTATAGACTTAATGATAGTTTTATTCACTCTGAATTATATGACTTTCAATTCACATTTTAGTGATTTAGATTCCATCTTGTGTAGTCCTAAGCCTTTACCTACATAGGTTACAAGTTGAAAGATCAATGAGTTTTACCTCCTGAATAATTGAAGCTGAATAAAGCTGCCAACAGGTTTACTGAAGCATGAACTAACTTGATTGATAACTCACAGTTCATATATAAGTCTCTCAGGCAAATGAAAACTATACTTAACACATACATGTACATGATCACATACATACTTCCCATTCAACACATTCCCAGGTTCCATCCATGGAAGTTCCAGATAGGTTTAGAAAATATTTATTTTTATATTCCTGAAAAACAAATCAATTCGGACCAGATATAGAGAATCTGCTGCTGATACTTCTTCAAATGTTCTGCATGAATTGCCACACCTCCTTTTTTATCCCCTAATCAGGAGTTCATTGCTTAGGCCAAAATGGGTTTAGTATTCTAATGCAGATAGTACTAAACTGGAAGATAAGTTTAAATGGACATTAAAAATGCTACTTCCTTTCTCAACTAATTCTGCTCAGTGGCATGTTGCAAAACACTGACTTTATTCCACGGAATTAGTTTTTATGTCTAACAAGAAAAGTGTTCACTCAAGTACAGATCTGGGGTGTCTGTACAGTTTTAATGAAAGTTGGGGTTCAATACTGAAACATAATTAAGAAATGTCTTTGAACACATACTGGACACCATTTTTCAACACTGATGTAGAACATTGTAGAATATGAAATTATACAGCCCTTTCTGGTCAAGTAATTAATCGGATCATGTAACACATGCAATCCATGGGGTGTGCAAGATGAGAAGATACATCTTTTTGTGTATATGGAAAATATTTCAGAACATGGTCAGACAGAATAACCACAAGAAGATATTTCTCTTAAAACAAACCATAAGTAAATAAATCTTTCTGATATGCAGAAGTGATGTAGACAGTGATCCAACATTGGGTGTTGATGTCAGATGATGTAGCACAGGGGTGGCCAAACTATGGTTCTTTGAGGACCTGTGGACTTCAACTCCCAGAATTCCTGAGCCAGCGATGCATGCATGGCTAGCTCAGGAATTCTGGGAGTTGAAGTCCACAGGTCCTCAAAGAACCATAGTTTGGCCACCCCTGATGTAGCATTTCCTCGACTTTTCATTCTGCATCAGTGGGTGCAAAGCAAAATAAAAAACAATTAGGATAAATGACACCTCTTCATACATATGAACATAGTTCTAGTGAAAGAGAAGCTTTCTGGTGAGTGTATTACTTAAATTTCCAAAAATTACAACTTTTGCTATTCCAGGTACCAAATGAGAAACTCCCCCCAAAAATCTAACACAATATGAAAGGGTAAAGAAATATTCCCTTTATAGTGGTTTTCCTGTCTATGCCAATAGTGCATAGCATGAGGACAGCTTGCACTTCCCAGAGACCTATGCAGGGGTAAAATGCTACCGGTTCGGCCCGGTTCGGGCGTACCGGTAGCGGCGGGCACCAGTGTTTCGGAGGACCGGTAGCAGCGGCAGCGCAAGGCTCCGCCCAGACGCCGCCATTTTCTTTTTTTTTAAAGCGCATGCGCAAGCGGTGCAGGGGTGAAAAAGAGTGTGCACGCACGAGCGAAGAAAGTGCCCGCGCGCAAAGCATGCACTTCCAAACCGGTAGGAAAGGTAAGTAGATTTCACCGCTGGTCCTATGGGTAGCTGGTCAGATAGACATATCAAAATATGTCATTTTTAAATGACAAAATAAGAATATTATTAAATACATGGGTATTAACTAAAGTTTAAGTCACATTTTCTTGTTTTCCTAGTCTTCATTACTTTTTGGAACATTCTAGTATTCCTCTCAAATACCAGTCAGGATCAACATCATGAAAAAACCTATATTGAAGTGGCTGTCATTGGCATTCTTGTTTTAAGGTACTTAGAAAAATTCTTAGTGGTATGCTTTCAAGTCTGGACAGTTTATAGCTGTTATTAACTGGTTTATACACTGCAGGAATACAATAACATAATTTGGAAGATATGAGAGAAAAAACCTCTTAATTTATTTTTTGTCTAGATGTAAATCTGAGCTGATAATGGCACTGCTTTGTATATTTGGAGCTTTCATCTTTGGAAATAGTTTGTTTTGGAAAGTGGATAGACTGGCGGATACTGTTTCATGGTGCCTTAACTTAAATGAAAAGAGTTTGTTGGGTAGGGAGGAACATTCCTCCAGCTTCCTACATAGTTAGCTCACTGAAATACAGCAGGCAAAGTTCATCCTATTAATTGATCTCTCTATTAAGATCTAAAGCAGGGCTGTCAAACTCCCGGGCAGATGCGTCACATGCTGGCCATGCACACGCCCGGTTTAGCGAAGGGGGGGGAAGTCTTGATACGTCGCCGTGATGACATGAGTTTGACATCCCTGGTCTAAAGGATGGCATATTAACAGAGAGATGCTGTGTGATGAAAGTGGAACAAGAAACAAGAATGAGAATGAACAGAAAACCTGTGAAGTTTTGTGAAGCTTGGAAGAGAACTGTGTACAGGACCCTGTTGCAAGCATTTGGTTATGGAATTAAGAGATTCAAACCAAATGAACATTTGATTCAGAGAGACCTTCATTAAGAGAAATTTAGGACTATAATCTTCATTTATGTAATTTTTGTTTACTACAGTAGAGCTGTCAAACTCCTGGCCCAGGGGCCGGATGCGTCATGCGCTGGCCATGCCCATGCCCAGTTTAGCGAAGGGGGAAAAAGTCCCGATACGTCACGTAATGACGCCGTGACGACGCAAGTTTGACACCCTTGTACTACAGAGTTTTTTCAAACCTGGAACTCTTAAGATGTGTGGACTTCATCTCCCAGAATTCCCAGCAACATTATGGGAGTTTAAATACACACGTCTTAAAAGTTGACAAGTTTGAAAAACATTGGTTTGCTTCATGTAACAAAAACTCACCCCTAATCAGTTCTCAGTTGCATCTTCTTATCTACCTTTTCCCCAACACAAGCTACATTTAGTCCACCATTTAAGAACAAGTTCTGAACCCAAGATCTGTCCTTAAATTGAATTTGTATGTAAATTGGAACAGTATTATTGTATAACTAGCATTGTATAATGAACAATCACCATTGTGTATTTGAACCATTATGTACTGTATTTAACTCAAAATTTGCTGCAATAGGTTGGATTGTCCGTAAATAGGTGCATTCTTAACCTAACGTCTTGCTGTATGTTATATTTTTTATTAATAGTTTGGAAATCTCTGAGAAGAAATGTGTGGAATGTACATTTTACTGCACATACAAATTAAATAGATATACATAAGATAACAGAATATGAATATTGTATTAAGTGGTCAGATTCCCTGGGCTGCAATTCCCAGTGGAATAAAGTCTAGCATGTCAGAATATTGAAGCTAAGTGAAATGCTGAAAAATTCCTCAGGGGCGGCTGTAGTTTTGCTCTGTATTGATTTAAAAATAGTCAGCATTCTACTGTTGAAACAAAACCCGCCCAGCATTATTAGCTTCCATCTTGGTTTCTGTTGTTGCTTTGTAAAAGTTGGGTGGAGTAGCTGTGGGTTAATCTCTATTAGACTTTTAGTCAAATTCCTGATTTGCCTGCTTGCTAGCACTCTCCCTGCAAAAACCAGAAATTTTGGACCAGCATTATTGCCTGACAGATTCTGTATGTTGTGCTACAAATCCAATCATCTGTAGCTAGCATAATTAAGGGGAATTTGAATCCTGCACACCTGGAAGGTTCTAACATTGGGAAAAGACTATTGTACAGAAATTGCAACAAGTTCCAAACTGCTCTGTGATTTTTCTACACGAACCCCTTAATTATAGGAGGAGCTCAACCATTGCTCACTATTTATTTATTTATTTTTATTTATTTTATTTTATTTTATTTATTTTGTCAAGTATGTATTGGTAATATAGATATAACATTGTTTATATACATAAGATGGGTACTGATAAGAGGGAACATTAGGACAGGGACGGTAGACACGCTGGTGTGCTTATGCACACCCCTTAGTGACCTCTTAGGAATCGGGTGAGGTCAACAGTAGACAGTTTAAGGTTAATTCTTTGCAAGAATGATGGTTTATTTGGTGGCATCTCTCATTAAAAGGAAACTTGCACTTTTGGTTTAGCATTAAGATCTTCCCTTCTGTGAAAGTTTGAAGATTGAGGTCCTGATTTTTTTAAACTCCTGGAAAGATAGAGGATATGTAGTATATGCATCTAGCATAATGATAATATGATGCTAATTAGACTAATCTTTTGTGCTAGGAACTGTTGGAAAGCTATTAGGAACCTAATTGGAATTGCTTTGAAGGTTTGGTTAACCTGTCTATTTATTGAGTGTTCAGCATTAGAAGTCTTTTCCTAATAGGTATCATTGCAGTAGGATACATAGTTTTGTAAAGCACAAACAATTCAAGGACAACAAGACTGTTTTATATTAAAAACATTTATTCAGAACTCATTTTACAGACATACTTGGCCTCATACCACTGTGTCGCTCAGAGTTAGCTGACTGTAGCTTATTTGGTTGCTTTGATTCCATTAATTAGCCAGAGCAAAGCTGGGATACTATTTGCTCATGTGGAATAACTTATAGAAAGAGATCCATATATATCAGTGATGGCGAACCTATGGCATGGGTGCCACAGGTGGCACACGGAGCCATATCTGCTGGCACATGAGCCATTGCCCTAGCTCAGCTCCAGTGCACATGTGCGTGCCTGCCAGCTGATTTTTGGCTCGCACGGAGGCTCTGGGAGGGCGATTTTGGCCTCCGGAGGGCCTCCGGTGTGGCAGGGGGGAGCATTTTCGCCCTACCCAAGCTCCAAGAAAGCCTCTGGACCCTGGGGAGGGCAAAAAACAGGCCTACCGGGCCCACTGGAAGTTGGGAAACGGGGGAGTGCACAGGGGGCTGGGGCAAGTGGGGGGCTTTGAATTATGGGTGTGGGCACACACTGGCCTGCAATAGCTCTCGCGCGCACTATTTTTGCACCCGAGGAAAAAAAGGTTCGCCATCACTGATATATATGGACATGGCATAATTGTCTTTTTTTTTAGCTCTACAATATTCCCTGATATTGTTCTCCTAACCCGTCAATGAGAAAGGCTTAAACTTTGGCTATACTGGCATTAAAGTAGTATTTTCCCCCTTATTCTGACACATTCTAAGGGCAGCCTCAAGTTTGTTAGACCTTGTTACCTATTATGTTGGAGAGAAGCCAGGTTATTACAGTGATTGGTTGCATATGCAGTTGAGCAGTGTTTTTCAAACTTGGCAATTTTAAAACATGTGGACTTCAGCTCCCACAGTTCTTCAGCCAGTATTTAAAAAACACTGCAATAGAGGATAGGGATCAGTAAGGGGACAGCACATTTCAAATGCAGTTTTCTGCCTAGATCTGGATGGGCAGAGAGCATTTCAGTTCAGCATTGGTTAAAAAAAATGAGAAACTGGGCTTTGTTTTGCTATTACTTTTGTGTTTCAGTGTTTATCATTTTGGTAACTGTTGTGAAATAGGAGAATATGAATATATATTTAATATACATATTCCAAAATAAAATTATGTCATGGGATTTGAGTTGGCAGATAGGAGTAAGCTTAGTGGCAATGCATGTTGCTTAACTGAATATATTTATTACAAATAGTTTTGCAAGATACACTGAATAGAGAATAGAATAGAATAGAATAGAATAGAATAGAATAGAATAGAATAGAATAGAATACTTTATTGTCACTTTGCATGTACACTAATCAGCATAAAAATGAAATTGTAAAGCTGAATTGTAGTTTGTTTTAGCAAAGCATCAAAATATTTAGTAATACGATCTGTATTATTTTTTATTTTAGTATTAATTTGTATAGCTATGCCTTGTTCTGGGTTGAGAATTGCAAATTAAAAATCCTTCCTCGGCACTCATAATCTCCATATTAAGGCCAGGTTTAGCTCTCATCTGACTGACTGATTCTTAGGAGTAATTTCCTAGCAATTGGATATAAAATTTTGGATTAACAGTTTATCCTGCTAATTATCAGTGATAGTGCTTAGAAATATTTCTCTGCTATCTCTGATCTCAACAGGGCAATACAAAATATTCCAAGGAAGAGCTCTCTTACATGAATTGTTGGAAGAAGTAAAATTCTGAGAAGGTAGATCTGAGTCCAGTTTCTACCATCCTCCCATGCTGCCACAATTCTTGAAGTTTACAAAGAAAGGTCCTTCCATTATCATAAAAAAATCTAAGCATGCAAGTAAAGGTTCAAGGTCTCTCCCCTCCCAATTCCTCTTGATTTCAACAATACCCATAAAGTCAATCCCCCCCAATTCTCACTCATCTGGGTTATGGTTGTCCAAAAGATGCTTTTTCAAAACGCAACTGGACTTTGTTTTTCCAAACAAAATCCAGTTGCCTTTTGAAAAAACACCCTTGAATTGGACTAAATTGAACTAGATAATTTCTGTGGGAAATAAATGTTTTTGCTGTTTTTGCAGAATTGTTTCCAAATTCCACTTATCATGTGGGTCATAGATTTCACTGATCTTTATCAGTCTTCTCCAGCATGGTGTGGCGTTGGATATATTGGACCATAACTCTCAGAAGTTTCTTTTGGCAGGGCTATGGCCTTGTTGATTGGGAATTCTGAGAGTGACAGAAAACCAGGCTGAGTGAAGATGATTTATTCTATGTCTGTGTGACAGAAAGAAAAAGATACCTGCTCTTTAGGATAATAATTGCCATTTCAAATCTGTTGATAATAAAAAAGATTTCTAAAATTTGCAAAACATCTTTTCACATTTGATTACTTCCATAGCTCTTCGTTATTGATGGTTTTCCTGACTGCCATTGGCATTCCTGAATTTCTGGAAAACGAAGCAAGGCAGGAAAGATGGTCTTTTGTAAAAATAAGTAACATCATTTTTCTTAATGGTACACTCTTGATTCTGGGGCAAGTGCAGATGTTCCAGTGTCCTTCCTCAGTGAAGGATGAATCTCAGGTGGGGAACTGCATGAAGTGATCACAGCTTGAGAAAAATTCTTTACAATTTTAATGCCCCTGTTAGAAGATTTCTGAGCAGAGTCAATACTGCCAGCTGGAGTTGATGGGCATCTGCTCAAGGCCCTTTACTGAAATTCCCTGATCCTGTTGCTGCTTCATCCATTGCTTATCCACTCAGTCTCTCTCCCTTTTCTGAACAGCTGAGTAAACTGGCAGTTGCAAGAGCCTAGCAGGAGTGCAGCTGTCACTACCGGAGCCCTTCCCTAACTTGCCTTCTTCCTCTGGGCAGTAGTAAGAATTGAGCTCAGAGACAGCAAGCAAATGGGCAACAGAGACAGAAAAGAATGTATTCCTTTGAAAGGACACAAACATGGAGCCCACCTTTTGGCTGGTTTCTCCCTTGAGTAGCAATAGACGTTTCTTGTTGTGCCCCTTATCTAAGATCTGTGATGTCCATCTGTATGGGAGAAAGAGGTGGAAAATAAGGTGGGGACTATCTAGAAACATAGAAAACTGACAGCAGAAAAAGATCTACCGTATTTTTCAGAGTATAAGACGCACCTAGATTTTAGAGGAGGAAAACAAGGAAAAAAGTATTCTGAACCAAATGGTGTAGGAATATATTATTTAATAAAATACCAGTGTAGCAGAATACTTTTTACAAACATGTATACTTTTTACAACCATGTACACTTTTTACAACCATGTACACTTTTTACAAACTTCAAACTTGACAGCTTTAAGACTTGTGGACTTCAACTCCCAGAATTCCTCCTCCAGTCATGCTAGCTCAGGAATGGGAGTTGAAGTCCACAAGTCTTAAACTTGCCAAGTTTGAAGACCCTTGCACCCCTAACCCAGGGTCTTCAAACTTGACAGCTTTAAGACTAGTGGACTTCAACTCCCAGAATTCCTCCTCCAGTCATATGGGGTAATTAGAAGGCAAAACGCCCCCATTTTTGCAAAAAACGGCCCATTTTTCACTCACTGAAAAATACGGTAGTGGTCCATTGAGTCTATCCTTTGAGATTTATTTATTTATTTATTTATTTATTTATTTATTTATTTATTTATTTATTTATTTATTTATTTATTTATTTATTTATTTATTTATTTTTGTCAGATGATGAACACATGTTTATCCCAAGCATGCTCAAACTCAGTTACTGATGATTGACCCACTACCTCTGCTTGCAGTTGGTTCCAAGCTTCTGATCTATGCAGTAATACTTTCTAACATTACTTTTAAGCTTCCATCTTATAGGTTTGAGGTTATGCTCCTGTGTTCCTGATCTTTGCTTAATGTTGAAAATACGTATTTCCTTCTAGAATCTTATTCACACCCTTCATCTATTTAAAGGTTTCAATAATGTCGTCCCTTTCTCTTCTGTCCTCCAAGGCTGTACGTATTCAGTTCCTCCAATCTATCCCGACGTGTTTTGTCCCTCAGACCTTGCGCCATTTTTGATCTGGACTTGTTCAATCCTATCAATACTTTTTGTATATTTGAGAGGGGAGGGCGAAAGAGACACAGAGGCTGATGTTCAGAAAAAAAAACTTTGCTACTATAGCTTTTATCCAAGATTATTAGAGCCAGACCCACCCTTCCTTAATGTCTTCATAGGCTCTTCGAAAGTTGTTCTGTGAGCATACTTTTACATCCGGCTCTTGAAATTCTTGTTGCATCCTATGCTGCCAGAATGTTCTCTGAGAGTCTGAGGACCCCTGATTATTTTGTGCCGTTGTGTGCATATTGCATGGTGTGTATGTGTCCGAGAGAGGGAACAAGCGTAGGAAAGAGACTGAGAGTGTGTTGGAGCCTTGTGCGGACTGCAGTCTCCCCTTCATCCCTCCCCTTCATCCCTCCCCTTCTCTTTGGCTAGTTGCTGTAGTTCTGATCTCCTTATTTGGCTAGGCTGTTTCCAAAGAAGGGGTGGGGTGGGGGAAAGGGGAGGGGGAAACAAGAGGGAGATTGGGTGACATCATAGAGCAGCAGAGAAGAGGTTCCTTAAAAAAAAAACATGAAACATTAAGCCAGCCCGTTGTCTCTACAGTTTCTTTAAAAGGAGATATCTGCATTGGACACCTTAGTTGTGTTCTCTCCCGGAAGCCTCCTGCCAGAGAAGACATCTCTCTGCTCTCATCACCCCATGAGCAGCTGGTGGTGCTGCTGCAGCCCCCAAACAAGTTATTGCAAAACACCCAGCTAGCTGCCTTTGGAGTAGTGTGTAGGGAGAAACCGACACAATTCCCAGGGTCACAGATACCGCTGGATTGCAAACGGGGGTCTGCAGAATCTTTCTGAAAATTATTTTTAAAAACTGGGGGGGGGGAATCCTGTGATTTCTCAGGACTCTCATCATAAGGACCAATGTATAGCCAGTGTTCTCTCTGAATCATGTCCAACCATTATCTCAACAAGATTGTTTCAGATCACTGAGAAACTTATGTATTCCTTCTAAACATCAAAACTATAACGAGACACAAAAACTACTCTATATAATTTAGGAGTAGAATTCAATATTTTTAATCATGTAGTTTTGGGTAGTTTTTATCATCATAGAAACAAGGTGGGTCTCTGCTTTCCTCTGGCTGAGCAATTTCATTTTCTCAAGAGCACATCAACATATGTTCAGTGGCACACAAAGAATTTACCGTATCAATTGGACAAAGTAGGATTGACTTCTAAATAAAACATGCATTACACCAGGCTGTAAGTAAAATTTATCAGCCTGCTATTGAACAAAATAGTGTTTCTCTGAAAAAGGAAATGTGAAAGTAAATGCTTGGATTTAACTACTCACTACAAGTGCTGAATATTTGAAAAATGTGCATCAAATAATAGACATGGAATAAATATAGAACTGTTTAAGATACAAAATCCCATTGCTCTAATCCTTTTCTGTTAGGAAATCTGCAGTAGATGACATTGCTGTTTATAATTTTTAAATTTAGAAGGCTTTTTTTCTTCAATATTCTCCAAATATTCTTCAATATTTTTTTTTTGTATAACATCTAAAAGATTCTTAAGAGCTGTTCACTGCAAGAATCACTTTTTATCTCTTCATTCCTTTTCGCATCTTCTGAAAAACATTTATCTGAGACTCATCCGAATTGTCTGAAGGAGGAAATTGACCAAAGTTAAATTTAGATACCTCTGTAATAAAGCTATGTATTTTTGACCAAGTCCTTCTTCCCAACTCAATCACATTCAAGAAGGCTTCATAATTTTAAAGAGACGTTTCGGAGTTCAGAGGATTACATTAAAGGAATTATACGAAAATATCCTTCCAACCACATAGTATTTAGTGTTTTTGTCAGTATTTAATAGATGCCTCTGATTCAGTTCTAAGAAAGGTGTATTCTTTAATATGCTGTATTAATTTTATCTTTTGTAATGTTATGTTCAAATTAAACGTTTTACTTACACGATTTTTAAACATTTTACATGCTTTAGGCAGTATAGTTTCAGTGAAATACTTCCACTGCCTAATTAAAATTACACAGATTAAAAATCAAAATAAAATGAAGACACTAAAAACTGTTAATATAGTATTATTTTTATTACAATCTGTGCATTGCAGATTATTACAACACACAAAAATGGTAGTTTTGATGTTCAACTTGACAAACATTAGATCCTTGATTAGGTTGTTTGATTTGTCTTAATTCATTATGTTATCAATTAATTTTATAACACAGTGTTTTTCTTAAACAAAAGTATATTGTGCTGATGAAAATCTTTCCAAACCACATCACTGTTAAAAATGTTTAATGACTTTCTCCAATAGTCACAGTATAGTTTATCATGATGGAATGGATTTAGACAAACTCTGATTATTGAATTCAGCGTTTGAATATTTGTTTCTTAATCTAAACTAAAGTACAACCAAGATAATTAGAAAATAATTTAAATCATAATTTCTTAAAGATCATATTCCCTGTATTTGCTACATGTTATGTGGAAATGGGACAATGGTATATATGGGAAGGATTAAATTTCTGATACAATTTTGTTTGAAGTTCTATTGCTTAAATAAGTTTTTGGCTATAAGCTATTTAAATATTCAATATATATGAGAAAATACCTTTTGGTTTCTTTGGATAAGTGTTAAAGAGGGCAAGGGATATGTAAAAGCATTGAAACATTGCTACAATTATGGCCAACAAATTTATAATAGTTAGGACAACAGCTGTAAAAATGTTTAATGTGTATGTTTAAAAATACTTACTATGAAACAAATGTTTAAATGTGGGTCGTCACCCATAATTGATGTTTATGTGATTCGAAATTTGTTTTTAACTTCAATCTGGAGGTTAAGATTCCATCTGTGTTCAATGGCAATTCATTAATCAATCCTCTTTGCTTGTTTTAGGCTGACGAATTGCCTTTTGGGGCTCAGGGTCAGAGCCCAGAGCAGCCATCACAATAGCGTCCAACAGCTGGAACACCAGCGGTAGCCCTGGGGAGGGGCGAGAAGATGGACAAGAGGGAATGGACAAAAGTCTGGACAATGATGCCGAAGGAGTGTGGAGTCCAGACATTGAACAGAGCTTCCAGGAGGCACTGGCAATATATCCGCCCTGTGGTCGGCGGAAGATTATCCTCTCAGATGAAGGCAAAATGTATGGTGAGTGAGATTTGGTTTTATTACTTACGTAATAAAAGCTGGATTTCAGACAAGACCCAAGGGCAATAGCTTGACAGATTTTATTTACTATTCACTTAAGCATACCTATCTCCCACCTTCCTTCAAAAAAATTCAAGGAGGTATACCTGCTCCACCCCCTCCTTCTATAATCACAACCATCATAGTTGAATAGTGGTTTTTTGTATTTATTTTCAGAAGCTTGTATGCTGTTCCAAAATGCTTCTTTGTGGAATGCAATTCCAAAAGCTAACATGTAGATTAAAACGTACAGTGACAAAATATAGTGATAAGTAATAAATTATACTCAACAGGTTAAAAATGTAGTACAGAGACAAGCAGCAATAGTCACTCTAGCCCCTCATCTCCAAGAGAAACTATCTTCTGAAGAGCTTGATGGCTGAGCAAGGATTTGCATTTTTCTAAGTTTAATCTGAAACAAGTACACAGTGGTTAAAGTTTAGAAAGAAAAGAAAGAAGGGGCTATATTTATCCAGGAAGTACACTGATTTAATTAAATAGGACAGCCAACCATTGTAGTCTAATAATCCAGTACATAGTAAGGTGGATCTGGATATTAAATTGAAAAAATAGAAAATTAGGTATATGATGGAATTAGAGACCAGTCATTGAAGAATGCTAAGATATCTGACTGCCTTTGCAGTGTTTATTGCTTTTATATTGTTTTCCAAGCAGCAAAAAGTAGAAGAAAGTAACAGCATTTTTATTGGTGAATTCTCCTCACCAATCCTTAAGAACATCCTGTTGATACAACCTAGATGAGATCACGTACCAGCCAAGGATTGTGTCCTACATCATCCTGGCGATGTGAACTGGGTGAGATCATGTAGGTATACGAGGCCTGCTTGAGGTAGGCAGTTTGCTGCACACAACCTCTACATGACCTCTATCTCTACAGGTATAGATCGTTCTCGACTTACAAATTGGGAACAGAATCTCAGTCATTGAGTGACGCGGTCATTAAGTAAGATGCCCACATGACAGTATCATTTATTGACCACAATCCCAGCACCCCCAACTGTGGTAGTTAAGCAGTCTTTTAGGTTGTTAAGCGGACGGAGCAAACAGATCTTCAGAGGAGTTCTCCTCCACACACAGAAGGGAGCTGAACTCTGCAGGCAGCTTTTTTGCTTCATCTGCTTAACAACCTAAAAGACTGCTTAACTACCGCAATTGGGAGTACTGGGATTGTGGTCATTGAATGATACTGACATGTAGGCAAACAGAACTCTTGATTTTGGGGATCTGATCTCCGTTCCTGTAGCCTGTCAAAGGAGTTCCCCTCCACTCGGCGGGCAGCCCTTTTGCTCTCAAAGGCCTGTCTGGGATGGAGGGAATCACAGCTCTGTGGCACTGAGATTTCTAGGGAAGCAACAGAGAAATTTGGCAGTGGCAATCACATGATCACAAGGTGCTTCGCTACCGGTCAGTCATAAGTACAAACAGGTTGCCAAGCACCTAGATTGCAATTGTGTGAGTGGAATTTTGCAATGGTCAGAAGTGCTTTATGGGCCTTAAAGCATACATTCCATGGCTGTTGTAATTCTGAACTGTCGCTAAATGAAGAGTCATAAGCCAAGGACTACCTTTGTCTTTGTCAGATATTGTACAATTCTCCTTGAATTTGATAGTTTTATCTGTGGTTGTTCTGACCTAGGCTTCCTGATAAATCATAAAATACAAACGTAGTCCCAAAACCTCTTTTTATTTCAACGGCTGTGAATTATGTTCATTCACAGTCGTAATAAGTCCCAAACAATGTTAACTAGTCCAACAGAAGTCTGCCAGTCTTTCGGGAGAAGGCTGATAAGCACCAACCTTTGTCTCTCTCGACACGCTGTCAAAGTCCTAATTGGCAAGGAGCTTTGCAAGGCCAAACAGAACATGGAGTCAGAATGGAGCTGCTGAGTTAACATCGACCAGAATTGAACCAAGTTGCTTCCTGCAACGAGCACATATGGTTGCTCCTCTTTTATGTCATATGGGAGGGGCCAATCATCTCCAAGCCTTACTCCTGAGTAGTCCTTTTCTTGCGTAACTGTTCTTGCCTTCTGGCAGCTCTGTGCAGGCGCGCATTGGGAACAGGCTCCCCCTATTCCTCTGCCTCGCTCATGTCAGCCTCTGGAGGCTCTGGAGTCAGCGCAGAACTCCCAGATGGCCCGGGCCCCATCTCTGGCTCAGACACAGAGCCTTCTCCAGACTCCAGGCTTGTCCCATGTTCTTCCCCAGCCTTCTTGCTGTCCGACTCTGCTGCGAGCTCCGCAGGCCGCTGGCGGACCACAACAGTGGTATTAGCTTCAGTGCCACCTTAATCTGGCACAATAACCATCCTTTTACCATGAGTCTGTGTTAGAACATCATAAAAGTTCACCATTGTGTATTGAGATAGCAGGGATTTGCCTCTTATAAACATTCTGAAGTTTAAAGCATGTACTTCTAATGTGCAGACTTCGAAAACTAAAAATGGATTTTGCTCCTGGCCCTTTAATTGGCTGCTTTCTGGATTACTGGACCCTTGATATATTTTATCTCCCTGGTCAGTGGGGGTTGTAGTGAGGACAATGGACTTCCAGAAGTCATATTGTGAAGCGTTTACGGCTTGTGGGGGTGGTCATATTGAAGTGAATAAACAGAGTGCTGAACTCTTCTTCCTTGGATCCGTGACTCATATTTCCTTTGTAGTTCCCTTAAACTATATATCCCTCCCACTCCCTTATGCCTCACCTCTTTTCTCCCTCCCACTCTTCTTTCTGCCTGACTTGATGAACTGGTTTGGGAAGTTCATTCCTGTCAAAGGAAGATTGATTTTTGTCTGCTTGAGGATCCCACATACCTGCCTTTGGGTGTGAAAGGTGGTATATCTGGCCTCTAATGCAGGTCACAAACAAAACACCACATTCTTTCCAAGGTCTGCTCACTACCCATTTACAGTACCTGTATTTGAATTTTCTTCGTTGCCACATCTGTGTTTTTCCTTCTAACTATGGAGCACTGATTTGAATTACCATTTTAAACTCAGTAAGGAATGAGCTGCAATTTTTTTTTCAAGGGGGATAGCCTCTTCCATCTTGAATTTTTTAAATTGATCTATTAAATGTGTCTTAAGTTAAAACAACCAAGTGTTTTGTAAAATCTTAAAGCAGAGTTCTCCACGCTAAGGAAAGGAATTCTGGCAGGGGAAGTCTGTAGTTCAGTAGGGCATCCAGTCTACTCAGAAAAGCTGCTTTAAAGGCTAACTCATTGATTGTGGCCAGGCCATGAGATAAGAAGGCTGTGTTTGTTTGCTCCAATAACATGCAAATCTTAAACCTATTCAAAATGCTATAGAAAACCTACGTGGTTGTGTTTTCTTTTTGCTGCATACATATTATGCAGGAGATCACAAACTCCCATGTCT
Organism: Diadophis punctatus similis; assembly: GCA_023053685.1. Lineage (NCBI taxonomy): Eukaryota > Metazoa > Chordata > Lepidosauria > Squamata > Dipsadidae > Diadophis > Diadophis punctatus. The sequence goes on from JALIGW010000003.1 coordinate 45,364,643, forward strand.
CAGAATAGTATGCCTCATAAATAGCACTTGGACTTATATACCACTTCATAGTGCTTTACAGCCCTCTCTAAGCGGTTTACAGAGTTCAGCATATTGCCCCCAACAATCTGGGTCCTCATTTTACCGACCTCATAAGGATGGAAGGCTGAGTCAACCTTGAGCCGGTGAGATTTGAACAGTTGAACTGCTGAACTAGCAGTTAGCTGAAGTAGGTTGCAGTGCTGCTTTTAACCACTGCGCCACCTCGGCTCCTAAAGATAGGACTTCATTCATGTTGGGCTCTGCACCTCTTTAGAACCAACACTAACTTCAAAGTGGTTCGGCTTCAATAGTGGAGGAATGATAATATTTTATCAGTTTCTCTTGTAACATGCTAGTATGAGACATAACACATAAGACATTAACACGAGACATTTGTAACATGAAAGACAGCCAAACATATATTTTATACTATAAAACAGAGAGCTCAGGATCTGAAAATCCCTACATTCGTTTTTCTTTAAAAGCTGGTGTTGAAAAAAACACAGTATTTTGCCTAGATCTTTTATTGTCGTTGGTTAGTTCTTCATATGTAATCCATAAAATTTTGAAAATTTAAAAAAAGCGGAAGGGGAAAATGAAGCTTCCCCGTTTTGATTTGATTTGAATGTAAAACATTGATATACTTCCATATCCTAAATTTACTTATTGGAACCGTTTTTGAATGAACTAATTTCCCTTTGTACTAGTATTTGGTTTTTCTTTCTCTGGAATCCAGGATTCTTTAATCCTGGATACATCTGAACTGCATCCTATAAAATAAAGTATAAACAATCATTGCATTGCTCCTTCCCACTTATCAGTTCTACCAGTGTTCCTTTTGTGATGTCATAATCCTATACTTGTGACCTCAAAGAAATATTTCCATGGGAATGATTGTTCTGTTAGCAAACACCAAGTTAATAATCTTGCCGAATGAATCAGGGATAGGGAGGTAACTGCCTGTTGCTTTAAGCACAACATTGTTTTTGTCAAAGCCTGCTTAATTGAGCTTGTTTAAGTCAAGGTCTGAGCTTCCTTAAGCATAACAATGTTTTCTCTCTCTGATAATAATGCAAGCTTATTTTGTCCTTAATTTGGAAATAGGAGACAAGCAGCTATGAGTTAAAAGATCATATGAAAATGGGTACATATATTTCCCCTATTTTTATGGTACTTCCAGAATCTTACCTTTATTGCATAGATGAAGCCATGTTACATTAATCTTTCCTTTATGATTGGAAGGGCAATTGCCAATTTCTTGGGAAGGACTCACCCAGATGGAATCATTTAATGGGATCACCCAGATGGGATCAGTATCCCAGGCCACTCTTCAACTAAGTAATTGGTTGGGATCAGTGATGGGTTGCTCCCGGTTTGGACCGGTTCTTAGAACCGGTGGTGGTGAGAGGATCAGCCCACCCGCCCGGGACACTTCTGCACATGCACAGAGGCGTCACGAGCACGCACGCGCGAACCGGTAACAAACTAATTCAGAACCCACTACTGGTTGGGATGCTGATATGAAATATGGCTGCTGAAAATGATTGTCAAAAGTCGGGGTGCTTACTTAACTCTCCCTTTATATTAAGTTACACTGTAGGTTGTCATTCTAATGGCTATTTTGTAAGCATGATGAGGGCTTCCATACTGCGATTACTGTACTGATGACCATTATATAGTCACCAGAGGTGGGTTCCTCCCAGTTCAGACAGGTTCTATGGAACCGGTAGTAACTTGGCGGCCTGGGTTGCTAGAACCGGCAGCGACCCAGGCCTGCCACGCCCCCAAACCGGCTCTCTTGGCGACGCCATAGGCGCCACCCTCTTGTTTTTGGTTTCTGCGTATGCGCAGAAGCGGGTTTTATAGCACTGCGAATGCGGGCGCAAAGCGCGCGTGCGGTGCAGCAAGGAGCAAACCAGCAGTGAGATAAGCCAGAACCCACCCCTGATAGTAACTGTAACTATTTGTTGCTTTGAAGTTGTCTATCCAGATATGTTAATCGTCTAAAAATAAAAATGCTATTACATGAAAAGCCTGTTCCTAAATGGGCTATAGATGTCCATGTTGCAGAAATTAATCAGGTTCAAAAATATACTTTTGTTTTATTTCATTTGCTTGTAAGGCCAACTAAAGACACTGGTTAGATACCTGGCCTGGGTATTTGTTTTAACGACTTATTTTTCTGATTGAAGTACTCCTGCTTTGCATCATTCTGTAATTAAGAAGAGAGACTGGAAAAGAAACTGGACCTTTCTATTTCATACTAAGATAAACTTAAGAAGCTGCCACATTACACCTTAGCTTCCTTTAGCCAACTCCTCTGTATACAATTTAGCACGGCCTCACAATCTGAGAGCTCTTGAAAGGAATGGAAGATTTCTGAACAGACATTTTAAAAAAGATTTCTCCAGAAATATCTGGAGTACTGCTGGGAAGTTTGCCCTTTGTTCTTCAAACCCAAGCGTACAAACTGGTTTTTCCAGCCACTTGGAGGCATCTGGCAATCACTTAAAGAAACAGCAACCCTTTGCTTTTCTAACCTGACAACTTAAGAACTGGAATTTTAGATTTTGCTTCATACTAACTCTTTTTTAAAAAACTCAGTAGCACTTTAGTCCATACTTTGCTTGCAATAAGTAGAATGGAGTCATGCTTCCTTGTTGGCTACCCTCCGAGAATATTTGGAGGAAGGAACTACTCAATTAATCAGCTTATCTTTTTATGTTAGATGGGAGAAGATGCTTGATTAATGGACTCCAATGTAGGCATCCTGTTTCTTTAAGCCCTGTTCTGTTTGCAAGAGGCTGCCTTGGAAGGGGGTCCCTAATCTCTTTGATTAGAAGGAAGCTTGAAGCATCAGGGGTGGCCAAACTATGGTTCTTTGAGGACCTGTGGACTTCAACTCCCAGAATTCCTGAGCTAGCCATGCATGCATGACTGGCTCAGGAATTCTGGGAGTTGAAGTCCACAGGTCCTCAAAGAACCATAGTTTGGCCACCCCTGCGACTAGATCATGGGTGTCAAACTGGCAGCATCACGTTGTCATCACATGAAGTTTCATGATATTTTCTGCATTCACGGAGCTGGGGTCGGCGTGGCCTGCGTGTGACGTATCCGGCCCGTAGGCCGCCAGTTTGATACCCTGCACTAGATAGTATTCTGTTAAGGTTCCCAGATATGGCCTTGTATACTGCACTGCTCCCTTGTAGCAAGTAGACTGCAGTGCTGTTTGAACAGTGTTGGTTGTAATAATAACAGTGGCAGCACCAATTGCTGAGGTACTGACTGAAATGGGTTTGAGGATTTCTATCCATAAAATTTTATGCTTCGTTTTGATTTATATGGCAGCAGTTGTTGTCCATAATGATCACTGATTCAAGGCTGACCGTTTGAGGAAGACTAAACAAGTCAGAAGCTGATAGCTCACTCTGCAAATTTTTGGGATAACAAAGTTGCATATTAGTCATTAGAATCTCTTGCACCCTTCCAGTTTAATGATAGATTGGATAATGGGCTAAAAGTGCTCTTTAAAAAATAAATGCCTTATAGTTTTGTCTTTACTCTTCCACTGTTGTGAGAGAAACCTTTGGCACAGTAGGCCTGGCTCAGGCATCCATGAGGAGATCTCCTCTCTGGATCTATTCCTTAAAACAGATCTATTCATTCAAAGAATGGTTACTTTGAGGCAATCCAAGATCTTCTAGGGGTGTGTGTGTGTGTGTGTGTGTGTGTGTGTGTCCGTCCAGAAGTCTATTCCACGAGAATACTGGACATACACAGACATCTAGAACAGAGGTGGGTTCCTCCCGGTTTGGACCGGTTCTATAGAATCTGTAGTAACTTGGCAATCTGGGTCGCTGGAACCGGCAGCGACCCAGGCCTGCCACGCCCCCGAGCCAGTTCTCTCGGCGCCATAGGCGCTGCCAACTTGTTTTTTGCTTCTGCGCATGCGCAGAAGCTTTTTTTATAGTACTGCGCATGCGCAGAGGGTCATTTCTGGGAAAGTGCAAAACATGCACTTCCATCGTGATGCAAACCGGTGGGGAAGGTAAGTAGAACCCACCCCTGATCTAGAAGATCTTGGATTCACCAGAAAAGACTTCTGCTTTACTCTGCAGAAGTAGCTTCTGAACACACAAATGCATGGAAAGTAGATTTTGTGAATGCCTTGAAGTAGCCATGCAAAGCAAAGAGGCTGCAGCTACTTCTCACTTTTGTATAGAGCACAGGTGTCAAACTCGCGGTGTCATGTCACCGTCATGTGACTTTTGTGACGTTTTCCCCCTTAGCGGAGCTGGGGTGGGCGTGGCCTGACATGATGCATCTGGCCCATGGGCCGCCAGTTTGACACCCCTGGTGTAGAGGATTCGGAAGGATGCTTTGCACAATGCCTCATAAATCATTTTCACAGGCCTGGTACACAATATTGTCATTCTCTGAACTGCTTCACGTGCTAATTTATTAATACTTGGATTTTAAGAAACAGAAGTTCTTCTTTTTTTAAAGGGGGTAGATGCAGATAAAATTTCCTCAGGATAATGAAACAGTCTGCAGTTTAGTGCAGTGATGGCAAACCTATGGCACGGGTGCCACAGGTGGCACGCTGAGCCATATCTGCCGGCACATGAGCCGTTGCCCTAGCTCAGCTCCAGTGCACATGTGCATGCCTGCCAGCTGATTTTTGGCTCACGCGGAGGCTCTGGGAGGGCGATTTTGGCCTCTGGGGTGGCGGGAGGGAGCATTTTTGCCCTACCCAAGCTCCAAGAAAGCCTCTGGTGCCTGGGGAGGACAAAAAACAGGCCTACCGGGCCCACTGGAAGTCGGGAAATGGGGGAGTGTGCAGGGGGCTGGGGCAAATGGGGGGCTTTGAATTATGGGTATGTGCACGCACGCGCGTGCAATAGCTTGCGCGCGCACTATTTCGGCACCCGAGGAAAAAAAGTTCGCCATCACTGGTTTAGTGTCTGTTTATCAGGTGTATAAAATAGGCTTATTGGGCATTATGCTATGAAGATAATTAATTGTCTTTAATTATCTATGTTTTGTGTGCTGCTTATTCACATGCAAGTAATAATAAATATGAAACAACAATCAATGCGCAATTTCACATGCTTTCACAAGAAACAGTTCATTTCACAGATCCCTAATACATTTTAATTTCTGAGCATGAGAGTACATTAAGATATTTCATATAATATCTGTGGCCCAGTAATAAATTGCAGTCTTTCTTGGAATAAAATAAGTGCATAGCAAAAGTGTCAGCTAAGTCAGGGGTTCCCAACCTGTTTGCTGTGGCCCACTCCCAGGCTGCAGCCTATTCGCTAGTGGGCCATATGAGGGGCTGGTTGGTGTGAGCGTATGCATGCGTGCGCACAGCTCCACTTGCGCAAGTGTCACAAGCGCTTGGGACCCCATTTGCGCTAGAATTGCAGGCACTATTGACCCACTCGCGTGAGGCGCTCAGGTCCCTAGTCACACGAGCGTCACAGGCTCTCGGCCCCACTTGCGCGAGCAGCAGGTGCTCGTTCACACGCACACGTGCCCACCCTTCCCACAAAACCATCCCCTCCCCCACCTCTGAGCCGCCAACCCAGAAAGGTTGGGGACCTTGGACCTAAGTCACATAAATTGTTGCTGAGCCTTAGTTCACATGTTATATTTCTACATGTCATGTAGCAAGGAATATTGTAACTGATCAGATGAAGAAAAGAAGTTCTGTGAAACTTGAAATAATATTTCATTTTTCAAGAGATGATTCAGTGAACTCTAGAACTGTCTTTTAATATGAAAAACATGTAGGGAAGGTGATAATTTTTTAGAGTGTGTGCCAATGCATCATAGGCATGTAATCTCTGCCTAAATAACCGTGGATTGTTCTGGAATCTAGTGATGCTGCAGCATGAATTCCTTTCTGTGGGAAGTGTACACTAGGTTCTGCAAACAATAAACTGGGTGTACTTCTATAATAATTGTAAATATAATATCTAACTTTGCATATCAGCATGCCAATCTTGAGTATTTTGTCCATTACCTTAAAAAAAACAACCATTTGCACCTGGATGTTCCCAGCAAAGCCAGCCTGCAGCAATTCCAACCAAGCCCATGTTGCTTGTTGGAGATACACAAAGCTGTGCGCCGAACACCTAACAATTGACTGGTAAAACCTTATACGATGCTGTTCTTGGAAAAGCACTCTCAGCTGTAGAGAGATTGAATTTGGTGAGACGTTTCCTTCCATAACTTTCTAACCATGGGTGGGTCCAAAGGCAAATTGGAGAGCGGGCTTCTGCAGAATCATAGACAGCTTTATTCAGGGCAGATGCTAGAAGTAGGATGCCTCAGGAATCACAGACCACTATCAAAACGCCTACGATAAATGGCTCATACTTGGCTAAAGGGTGGGCCAGCTATTGACACAGGAACTGATCTCCCAGCTGCTGTGAGGAGAAGGAGGGAGAGTTGCTGACCTGTGGTAACCTGGAGCCCTTGAACGGTGGCCAGTGTGCAAGTGTGTGGAGAGAGTCTGGGCCGTGTATGGCAAGGGGCATTTCTTTCTCCTCTGGTGGGGCAGAGGGCTTAGGCAGCTCACAGGAAACTGGCTCTGCACTTGACTTGCCCCAGACAGCAGGTGTAACTTGAGTTGTGCACCACCAAGGCTGGTATGCTACTAAAGGCTGATTGGCTGGAAGGCTGCCCCACTAGGTTATTTTTAACAGAGCTGTCCAACTGGTTCACGTGGTGGTGTCAGGGAAGAGGAATTTGCGGAATGTAGTAATTTGGAGGAGGACGTGCCCTCCGAGAGGGAATGGCACAGCCTCTGGTGAATCACGGGACTGGGACAGCTGAGGAGAGGCAGGCCTGCAGTGTCTGCCTGCCGGTAACTGGAAGAGACAGTTAGCCATGGCAGGTGCCCAGGAAAGGGAAGAGCTGCTCCGACACTTTTTACTATCATCAGCACAATGGATATTGGATAGCCTAGAGAGGGGGAGGATTTCCACAAGGGTGTATTTCTGTGCTTGCAGTCCTGTCTTAATACTCTTCCTTTCAAAAAACCCTCTTGATATCTTACTTTGGATTTGCAGAATGCCAAACACTTTTAGATTGTTTGCTTTACAACAATTCCTGTGAGGTATATTATGCTTGTAGATCCACAACAATTCCCAAAAACATAAAAGTTGTCTGAGGATCACAGTATTTGATTGTTTAAATGAAAAGCAGTCAGTGAAGGCTGGTAGTTAATCAAAGGAGCAGGAAAAGGGAAAATAGCTAGTTAATTCCATCCATTCCAAATGTTTAGTTTCAATCCAAATCTGGCCACCAAGTTATTCTCTTCTTCTGTCAACTGGAGGGGGGAATCCTAGCCCTTGGATATTTAAGACACCCCTTCCAATAATACTAATACTAATACTAATACTAATACTAATAATAATAATAATAATAATAATAATAATAATAATAATAATAATAATAATAATAATAATAATAATAATAATAGTTGTTGTTATTATTATTATTATTATTATTATTATTATTATTATTATTATTATTATTATTATTATTATTATTATTATTATTATTATTATTCCTTCTACCACATACCTCCCAACGGCTGGTAAGAGCCCACACAGGGTCAGTCTTCTCCGGGTCCCGTCAGCTAAACAGTGTTGGCTGGTGGGCCCGCGGGGGGGAGGGCCTTCTCTGTGGCGGCCCCGGCTCTCTGGGATCAGCTACCTCCCAAGATCCGCACTACCCCCACCTTACTGGCCTTTCGGAAAGCCGTAAAGACATGGCTTTTCCGGCAGGCCTGGGGCCATTGACCTTTGGTGATGATAGATGAGGTTGGCCCATGAATGTTGGATGACTGAAAATTTTTAATGTGTTTTTAATCTGCACTTTTTAAATTTTTTACATTGATATGTTATTTGTGTTTCTTCTTTCTGTGAGCCGCCCAGAGTCCTTGGGGATTTGGGCGGCATAGAAATTAAACAAACAAACAAACAAACAAACAAACAAACAATAAATAAATAAACAAACAAACAACAACAACAATAACAACAGAGTTAGAAGGGACCTTGGAGGTCTTCTAGTCCAACCCCCTGTTTAGGCAGGAAACCCTACATTACTTCAGACAAATGGTTATCCAACATCTTCTTAAAAACTTCCAGTGTTGGAGCATTCACAACTTCTGGAGGCAAGCTGTTCCACTGATTAATTGTTCTAACTGTCAGGAAATTTCTCCTTAGTTCTAAGTTACTTCTCTCCTTGATTAGTTTCCACCCATTGCTTCTTGTTCTACCCTCAGGTGCTTTGGAGAATAGCTTCGCTCCCTCTTCTTTGTGGCAACCTCTGAGATATTGGAACACTGCTATCATGTCTCCCCTAGTCCTTCTTTTCATTAAACTAGACATACCCAGTTCCTGCAACCGTTCTTCATATGTTTTAGCTCTTAACTGTTAGCTCTTAACCCTTGCTCTTAACTGTTTCTATTCTTTCAGTTACTGTCTGTTATAGCTATATTTCATTTTTTAAACGGGTGGCTGCAAATGTCTCCCAGGTGACAACCATCGTGTCTCATATTCACGACTCCCTAAGGCTCAGGAACGATGAGTTAACTTTTCTTTGCAGGACTTCCTGTATCAAATCATGTAATCATGGGCAGCTTTTCTCAATAAACCTGGTCAGATTTGATTTGTAAGAAAGCTACATGTGGGTTGGAGGCATGCATTCTTGATAAACGTTCATTATTTTTATTTGTTAAATATGTAACCTTTTTTTTTTCACTGAACGAAACTATCATTTTCAAACTTTCCTAACATAGCCATGAAAGCCACCCAGATGACCTTGGGCCAGTCACTCTCTCAGCCCAACTCAGTGTGGTGGTTGTGGGGAAAATAGGAGGAGAAAAGCGTGTTGGATATATTCAGACCTTGAGTTATTTGTAAAAATAACCAAGGCCGGAAATCAATAACTTACATTCCATCATTTCTGGTATCCTGTAGCAACTTGAACTAACCTATTTCCAATGAGGCCCTTAGTGGTCTCATCTGAAGATGTTCAGAAGAGGGAATCAAATGTGAAAAGATAGAACCATGAAGTAAATGGGTTGAATCTTTCTTAAGTCACACATATTTAAGGAAATTGGGATTCAATGCCTAGCAGACAATTTGCAGTGTGGAACATAGTTTTAATTCAAAGATCAATTAACTTTGATCAGGGACAAGGTTTATCAAGAAACATGGTTTGGATTATTAAGAGTTCTAAAGAAATGGCTGTTCTGGTACTAGGATGTTGATGGTTGTGAAAGAACAGACAAGAAGAGAGACTGTGAGACTAGGTGTATCATTCTTCTTATGCAGCAGAATCCTTGTAGTGTTCTTAAACTACATATTTTAGAGCACATATTCCCTTCAACTAAAGGAGATAGCAGGCATTCTGCTTTAAAATATTTTGTTTCCTTTATCCAGGATTTTAGGGTTGTTGTTTTTTTCCCTTATTGCCTCTTGATTAACATTTCCTACAACATTTCCTATCCTGCAACATAAGCATTTTTATAGTGTTTTTCCTGTTCTAAAAACCCAGTGAATCCTTTAAAAAGTACAGAAAGTAATAAATATTACATCTATTCTTCCTTTCAAGTAGTTGTTTGCTTCCACATTTGACTTGTTCTCTCTTGTGCCAGTTCTCCTGCATATTCCAAATACAGTACAGAGTATGCAGTTCAGTCCTTTAACAGAAGGTGAATAATATGGGGGCTCTGAAGGAATAATCGGAAGATGCTGGTGCTTCTTTCATTCTACCGTATATTCCAGCATCTATCAGCTGAGGCAAGCAAAGTATGTTACCTATAACCATGGTGGCAGAGTGGTTAGAATGCAGTATTGCAGGCTAATTCTGCTGACTGCCAGCAGTTCGGCAGTTCGATTCTCACAGGCTCAAGGTTGACTCAGCCTTCCATCCTTCCAAGGTCAGTAAAATGAGGACCCAGATTGTTGGTGGCAAAACCACTTAGATAGGGCTGTAAAGCGGTATATAAGTCTAAGTGCTATTGTTATTGCTATAGAAGGACCACTTCTGTATATATGATCAGTAATAGATGATCATCAGTAGATGACCAGTAGATAATCATCAGTAGAAGATCAATAAAAACGATTAGGGGACTGGAGGCTAAAACATATGAACAACGGTTGCTGGAATTGAGTATTTCTAGTTTAATGAAAAGAAGGACTAGGAATGAATGACATGATAGCAGTGTTCCAATATCTAAGGGATTGCCACAAAGTACAGGGAGTCAACCTATTCTCCAAAGCACCTGAAGGCAGGACAAGAAGCAATGGATGGAAACTAATCAAGGAGAGAACAAATTTCCTGACAGTTAGAACAATTAATCAGTGGAACAACTTGCCTCCAGAAGTTGTGGGTGCTCCAACACTGGTGGTTTTTAAGAAGAGATTTGACAACAATTTGTCTGGACTAGAAGACCTCCAAGATGATAAAACAACGCATTGAGTTAAAACCAAAAATATTTCTGCTGGGGATTTTACCTGACATTTATAATAAAGAGAATACTATTTAATTATTCATGTATTAACTGCAGCTAGAATTGCATTTGCACAACATTGGAAAAGTGAAGAGATTCCTATTGATGAGAAGGTGATCAGGAAAATATTAGAATGTGCAGAAATGAATAAACTAACACTAGCAATTAAGGAGAAAGAACAAGCTGAATATTATATGATAGGGGAAGTATTTTATCAATGGTTAGAGAATAAAAAGGGGAACTGGAAATAAAAAGAAGATTAAAGAAGAATAGAAAATACGTTATGATAGATGTATAAATAAGATGATAACTGTTAGTATTATGATGGGGATAATTATGTTTATTGTTATTATTGTACTTTTATTATAAGATATGTTAAGACGAAAAATGAATAGGTTTCTAATGCTCAATTGTTTAACATACTATAATTTTAAGATTAGAGAATTAATATTAATGTGAATGAGGTTGTAAATGTTGAAGGCACAGAGATATCTGTACCCAAACGACACACTGTTTAAGGAAAGATGGAACTTTTATATTTTGAAAAATTAAAAAAAACTTTTTATTAAAAAAAAAAAAGAAGACCTCCAAGGTCCCTTCCAACTCTTTTATTCTGTTAGTCTCTTTTTGGTGAGCTGGCTCCTGCATTCCAAGGGTCACTTCTCTTGTATTTCTGAAGCTTATCTATGTGCTGAACTTAGTCAGTAAATGGATGAGAATGAAACATCATTTGTATTAGAGCAGGCGTCTCCAACCTTGGCAACTTTAAGACTTGTGGACTTCAACTCAGGGGTGATATTCAAAAAATTTCTCTACTGGTTCTGTGGGTGTAGCTTGGAGGGCATGGCAGGGGAAGGATACTGCAAAATCTCCATTCCCATCCCACTCTGGGGCCAGCCAGAGGTGGTATTTGCCGGTTCTCCGAACTACTCAACATTTCCGCTACCGGTTCTTCAGAACTTGCTGAATTTCACCCCTGCTTCAACTCCTAGAATTCCTCAGGAACTCTGGGAGTTGAAGTCCACAAGTCTTAAAGTTGCCAAGGTTGGAGACCCCTGTATTAGAGTATATCTTACTACAGCTACTGAGGCATTTTATTATCTTTTGCTGATTGTTTTCCAGTTTTTCAGTATCTGAATAATGCTACAATTGTAACTAGAAGTCTCATAATAATCAGATCTGTTTGCTGTTTGCCCCTTACCACCTTCATATCTAGTGAAACGGTCAATCATTTTGTATGTCTTGGTCTTTATTAAGATTGAAGGTGTGCGTGTCTGTGTGTATTTGGCTATGTACCAGGAACACTAAGATTTCTTATTTTTCAAGAAGTACAAGTGCAAATCTCCGTTTACTTTTGGTGCTGTTCTGGCAAGTCAGGAAGCTACGAAATAGGAAATGAAGCAGCAGTAAACTAGGAAATCAATCACAACAGCAGTGAAGTACAGCCTTCTATTTAAACATCAGTTCAGTTCTCGGTCTTACTGTCAATGACAGCTTCATTTCCTTCCTTTCAATCTTTAACTCAGGAGTTACATTTTGACCATAACATGAGAGTCTTCTTTAACCCAACACCTTTTTGGATGTGTTGGATTAAAATGTCCATGATGTTCAGCCAGCATAGTTGTGTTGGTTGAGGATAATGGAATAGATGGACTAACATGTTTAGAAGGCTTCACATTGAGAAAGGATGAACAAGGCAGCACGTGCTGGCAGAGCTCCTATAGACAATATCAAAAAATAAATTCTGAGCCAAGAAATTCATCCCACAACTGTCCTGCATGAATTCTGCAGAAAGGAAAAATGCCTTTTTCTTATCTTCTGAAAGTAGAAATGGGACTGAATAATCCTTTCGTACAGCAAGTATGGTCTGTTGAGAAAGGAAGGAAACCATCTGCTCACCAAAAAGTCAATGCAAACTCAGATTTTGGCACATCTATGTTATATGAAATGTAAGGCTTTTATAGAATAATAGAAAGAATGGAGGCATATTTCAAAAGAACATTTAAAAGAAACCGAAATAGACAGACATGGGATTTTATCTAATATACTGACTTGGCACATTTTTCAGATGTTGAATGTTATAAACCAGGAGGCAAATTTTCCATAAACAAAGTATTAAGTTGCCTAAATCAAAGAAGTTAGAGCATTAGAAAGTCATAAGTTCTTGATCCCAGGTGGTGGGCACGCAGCTCACATTCATGGAAACAATGATTCAGTCAGTACAGGAACTGGACATCCTGAGTCAATTAAAGCACTCCTCCCCTCCCCAAAAAGAAACATTTATTTGATGTACTGTGATGTCAGATCCCACGTGGGTGACAGCCAGTTGAAAGCAATTGTTCGAAAATGTCTGGTTAAAGATCAGCTAGTGAACATACGTATGTAGTGTAGGGAAATAAGCGGGGGGGGGGTAAATGTTGAATGTTACTCAGACAAAGAAGTTGAAACTTGAGATTATTTTACAAAGCTGTTTGTTAGGCAGGCCTCAGCAGCAAGGCACAATTGTAGCACAACTGAAAAAGAACAGGAGGGCTTGGAAGTATGGTGGAAGGAATGACCCAAACTATTCAGCCTTATCCAGTTCTGCTGCCTGCATTATTTCACGAGACAAGATGCCCAGTTGCAGGTAGACTCAAGGGCAGAAGCAGTACAGGTGTGTTTTCTGAAACTGATGGGTCATGGTAAATGGCTATTTTTTAAATAGATCACACGTGCATTTAAAAATCATAACCCTTTGAAACAGTGCAATTTTCAGATGATAACTTTGGATTGTAAAAATTGCTACAGACTTGTTGTAGCCATACACAATTGCTGTGCATATTTCATGTTTCAGATTTTGCTGCTGAATATTAGTAGATTTTTTTAATGTACCTACTAAAATATCAAGAAGTTCTGAGAGAACAAATACAATTAAAGTTAGGCATTTGTTTCATTACTTATTTCATGAACAAAGTAATCTAACGTAGTGTGAAAAAGTAATTGCCCTGCTAATTAGTTGGAAGAGTACATACCGTAATTGAAAAAAAAAATCAGGATTAGCACCTGCCCAAATAAATCTCTCAACCTTTGGTTCTTCTTATTATTGTGGAGTTTTCATTGCACAGATTCCGAGGCAGTTTATGCTAAGTTATTAATGCCTATCAATCTGGAAACTCTTTCAAAGTCATTTCTTAAGCTTGGGATTCCAATAATAGTAAGATGCAATATTGAAATGGAAAATATGTTGGGACAATAGTGAATATTCCCAAAAGTAACTGTCCTGTCAAAATCATTTAAAAAACTCAACATGAAATAATCCAGTGATCTGCAATCATTTCATTGGCTAAAATTAAGCGTTCATGATCTCACAGCCAGAAAAGTACTGGGTAGAAATGGGAAAGTAGCAATGTGGAAATCATGCCTGACCAGGAAGAACAGTGAAGCTGATTTTAGGTTTGACAAAAAGTATGTGGATGTTCCAGTGGACCTTTAGAGAGATGAATCAAAAGTTGTCTTTGGTGGCTATGTGAATGACCCAAACAAAACACTGTGATTTATTGTAGAAGCTAATACCAAGTAGAGCAATTTTGTGATGTGAGCATAACTTTGCTTGTTAAGACTCTGATGACTTGCCATAGTTGAAGGAAGCATGAATTCTGTTAGATAAAGAAATTTTTCAGGAGATAATTAAACCCTTTCTCCTCTTAAGTGGGACATGCAGCAAGAAAGAGACCCCAGGTTTACAAGCAACATTGTGGAGAAAAAAAAATTGTAGTTTTGGAATGGCCAGAGCCAAGTCCAGGTTTAAAACCCCATGGAAGTATAATGTCAGGGCCTGAAATAAACAGTTAACCTAGAAAACATCCAAATATTATTTAATCGATACAAGTAACCATGAATGAATGGGTCCAAATTCCAACACAACAATGTAGGACTGATAATTACAGGAAGCGTTTGATTGCAGTTATTGCAGCTAAAGTGGTACAACCAGTCATTAAATCCAAGAAGGCAATTCTTTTTTTCCCCACACTGTCATTTTGCACGTTAGATGGCTTTAGTGCTTAATTTCATTTATATCATCAACAACTATTTGTCCATTTAGATTCCCTTCATATATTAAGAGAACCAACATTAAACTATGATAACATTAAGGGGCAAATTTTTTTTCACAGAACTGTACATGGATAGTATAGTAGTAATCCCAGGCTAGGGAACACTATGTAAAACTTTGAATAGGTCCCAACAGAAATGTGTATGCATGCGCACAACTCCTAAGGGGGAACCAACTCTTACATTACATGTAGTCCAACTTTGTCTTTCTTTCTCAGCCACCAAATAAAATAGAGTTAGCCTTCTGTTATTTTTTTTTTAATCAATGTCAGGAACTGCATATATCAAGGGATATGTGCTGAGCCAGATGGCTTTTATGATGGTATTGTTACTCTAGTATTCGGTATCATCCTTCTCTTTCCCTCTCACATGGTGCTGTTTGACTGGGCGCAGCACCTGGTCTTGTCTGTAAAAAAACTATGGTGGTGGGGAGGGGAGAGAAGAGAAGAGGCATGATTGAGGGACTGCAATGTGACCTCATTTAAGACTTCTGTCCCCAAGGCTGAAAACCAATGCTTTCCTTGAAAGGAAAACAGGACCCTGGCTTTGCCAGAAAAATCACACTTGCTTCAGCCTTCAAACTTCTCTGTCTCTCTCTCTGTTCTAAGTTAGCTGCAAGGGCATTTCAGCCAGCTTTAGCCAATACCATCTGGTCCATCAAAATAAATCTGGCATGCTTCCCCAAACTATTCTTCTTCCATGTTGGGGGGGGAGGGAGATGAGGGAAAAGAAAGCTCCCAGCTGCTCTGACGTTTGAATTTAGATTGGCCACAGCTGGCCTGTAAAATGTGGAGCAAAAGCTCTTCTGCTTCAAATTAGGACAAAGAGGAGGTTGGGAAGGGCTCCTTTCAGAAGCCAGTGCCACTTAAAACATCCCAGTAGGTTGCACATCCTGTTGACTGTCGTATATCAGACCTCAAACTCTGAGCGCCCATACCTTCGTATTTTTTAAAAAAAATCTTTTCTTCTGTATTATGAACGTTCCATGAAGTCATGCATGGAAGCTAGGAAGGAGGGAAGGATGGTCCAAGCATGCTGTGATAGCTGAATTAAACATGGCAGAATAGGGCAAGAAATGTTCTGGGTTCCCAGATTTAGGCTACAAATCCTGGTCCTCAGAAATCCCATAACTTATTTAAAGGGAACAATGACTTCCTAGCTAAATCTCTGTGTGTTCCATATTTGCATTGTTTTCTGAGTGTCCAGCTTAAGCACCAGGGTTTTGGGGTCTGTGTTTTTTGACAACATTATGGACTGCTGTGGATATCTGGTTCAATGCATAAACAACCAGGGCCTCAAGCAGAACTTTTTTTCAGGCCATCTTGTTCAATTAGAGAAGAGTTGCGTTAGTGCCATCTTCTGGTAAAATGTCATCACTGAGTTAGGAGCAAGAGTTCAGCTGTTTGTCAGCTTGAAGGATGTAAGGAAGGTAGATCAGAGGGCAGCATTTTATTTCTAAGAAGTGGGACAAGAGAGGGTCTGCATTCATCACGTAACATCTTTGCCTTTTCTGCTTTAGGACGCAATGAACTGATAGCAAGATACATCAAGCTACGGACAGGGAAGACAAGGACTAGAAAACAGGTAAAAATAATTTCATGCTTCTCTCTTTAAAAAGTGTGAAGAATGAAAAAAATACTTTTGTGTGTGTGTGTGTGTGCATGTTTTTTGATATATGCATGCTCCAGTGCTGTGATCTGGTGTACTGTTAACTTACATGGTGGATATCTTAACTGACAAAAGCCGTGCCAAGGTTAGAATGTAGTACTGCTGCTGCTGACTGCCAGCTGACTGCAATTTGGCAGTTCAAATCTTACCAGGCTCAAGGTTGACTCAGCCTGACTCAGTTTAGGAAGTAAGAATGGCAACTCTAGCTGCTAAATTGCTTGTCAAGAGTTTTCCCAATATAGGTGATTTCCTGATATATGGCCTTCAGTTTTCTAAATTCTGCAACCTATTGCTAGTGCTGAATATTCTAGAGGTGAAGTCTACACATCTGGAAGTTGCTGAGCTTTGGAAACTCTGTTTCACACAATAAAAATTGACACTGGCTTTTAGCGAACCTTCCTTTTAGATTAGGCAGATTTGGAGGCCCACTTAAGGACCATTTGATCCTATAACAAAGCTAGGAAGAATCCTCAAGCGGAAGAGCTGTTTAGCATACCAGTCAATGCAAGCATGTCAGTGGAAAAAATGAAAGGGTTTTTATTAAAAATTAACAATTATTATTGAGTTTTCAATAAAGGCTAAAGTTTTGTATACCAAACTAATTTCATTTCACTTTATCATTCTTAATTCCTTTGCCCATACTATCACTCTTCCTCATTAATTTAGCTTGATGGAAATTTTTAAAAACGCGGGTGGAGGGAAGGGTTCTGACTAGCCAAGTTCTGGATTGTGAAAAGTTAAAATTCACAGCCATAAATAAAGAAAAACAACTACAAGAATGGAAAATATAAGAGAAAGATTAAAGGGGCTTTCTATTTTGGTGAGGGAGCGTTTATGCCAGTAAGAAATTTTGAACAAACGTTAACAAATCTTGGACTGTACTTCTTCCTTGTACATGATATTGCATACCACATTGTGAACAGTCTCAAGATGACGACTGGATCTTGACTGTTATTACTTGCTAGGTTTGCCTAACTGAATCAGAAACTTTCATTCTTCTGGTCAATTTCAATAAAATTGAAGTACAGTATAAAAACTGAATCCCCAGGGAGTAGGGCGGCATATAAGAACTCTAAAATAAATAAAATAAGTAAATAAATAAATAAATAAAACCAGAATTGGGATGGGGAATGTACCATGTGTATATCTATCCGATGGTCTTCTGGTTAATGTCATGTGTGTTGTAAAAGCTGTCATGAATGAAACTTCAGTTTAACCTTTGTTTCCATTTTCTTCCTCTTCAAACCTATAGGAGTAGCTTTTACAATAATTAGGGTTTATTAGTGGAGAGCGACAGAATTCTTTAATGGAACTCTGTGGAGCTATGTTAGATTGCAGTGTGTGACATATTAATGAAAGCTGTCTATTTGGACTAGGAAAATGATTGTTTATAGAGTTCCAATCAATTCCTCCTGTTTTAACTGTGGTTTATGTCCTTCCACAGTACAGTGAAATTGGAAATGCAAGTCCCACATCTGATTTCTGATTTCTCTAGGCGTCTTTATTGGACTGTCCGAAAGCACATCTTTCATGTTGAGTTGTTTATCTTTACAGATATGATTCTCAGCTCCGAAACTAACAGTCTATAACTTTCTGCTGAAACTGAAATCATATATAGCCAGGAAATGGTTTATAAGACCATTCTAAGCATATTTAATGGGACTGCAAACTGTCCCGAGAGATTGGAGTGGATTGCAAAGTATGTCACTATAAAACAGAACAGATTTTTTGGGGGGGGGTTTCCCCTATTGCCTGGCTTATTGTACAGTATTTCATCAGCTCTCCCAATCATTGGAGATGTGCTCTGTATAAAACTGTGTCTGTACAGAAATGTAAAGTTTAAAATAAAATGAATGAATGTATATAGAGCGAGAAAAAAGCCATCTCCATTGTCTGTTTTTAACACACATTAAAGTTAATGTAGCTGTTAGGTAATGAATTCCTTCACCTGTCCTTTGTATATAATATTCAATATTTTGTTAATGGAAAACAATGTGTTCTGACTTCCTGAAAAGATTATTTCATTAGTTACAATCAACCATAAATTTAATTTTTATCCAAAATATTGAACCAGTTTTCAAAGCCATAAACTCATATTTAATTTCTATTCTGAAGAAGAACCTCATGTCTACCGTTTTGCTCCCTAAAAGCAGTTTTACAAACAGCTGAGAAATGTTTCATATTTCCTAGGTATCAATATTTATAGTATCAAGAACTAATATTTTGAAGGACCTTCCCATAAACAGTTTTGATAGTGTGAAAGACAGTTCAGTTACCTCAGAGGACTTCAAACTTGGCAACTTTAAGACTTGTGGACTTCAACTCCCAGAATTCTCCAGCCAGCATAGCTGGCTGGAGAATTCTAGGAGTTGAAGTCCACAAGTCTTAAAGTTGCCAAGTTTGGGGACCCCTGAGTTACCTGATTAAGAAAAATCAAATAAGTAACCAGGGGATGGCATAGTTGAGGAGAGTGGATGGACCCAAAGCAGCAAAATACCTGTAAATCAGAATTTGAGTAGTTTCTGAAACCAATAAGATTAATAATGTATAGAAGTACATGAGAAATAATAAATTTGAAAACTGAAAGTTACTTGTTGCTGCCAAGAAACCTAAAAATGGTATTTCCTGGGAATATTTCCAAATGTTTCATTCAGCAAGATTACAGCAACTTCCTTCAACTGATTCTTTCAGTAAGCATTAACCGCGGTTTACCCTGCAAGCCGACATTATTCCGTCAGAACTTCAACTGGCTTAGGAGGCCAGTGTGTTTCACATGGGTGCTTGAAGCACTGTTGTCGATATGGGGTCATACCTTCATTCTTTTTGTGTTTCCCTTTTTGAATGACTTGGCGGGGCCTAGGTGTCCAGCCATATACAGGTTCTAGCTCGGAAGAAGGTGCGAGAGTACCAGGTTGGCATAAAGGTACGTTGGAGACCCTGCCCATGCATCCATGGTATGTGAGCATGGGCAGCCCCCTCTCCTTCCTCTCCTTTCCTCTGGTTGACGGCTCTGCTGTTTTTCCCCCTCTCCTTCTGCTTTTCTCTCTGCAGGTCTCTAGCCACTTGCAGGTTCTAGCCAGACGGAAATCTCGTGAGATTCAGTCCAAGCTGAAGGTACGCGCTTCCCCAGCTTTCTCACCTTTAAGCCATGGCCATGCTGCAGCTAACATACTGCATTCTATTATTGCCACTCTGTTCCTTTTATCTCCTTGCCCCTTTCCCTTTGATCCTGGGATCAGATCAAAGCTAGAAATCTTGGAAGAGAGAGAGATGGTTGGTAGATGTCATGGGGCATCTTTATCTGGCAGGATTTGAATAGGGCTGTGATCTAAAACAAATCATTTGGTGTCAGCTCAGTGGAAAAAACAGGAGAGTAAACGTCCAGTAAGTATTTTCCAGATTGGACTTTCAACCACTGGCTGTTGTTTTTCCATAAACACCTAGTGATACTATTAGAATAGAATAGAATGGAATAGAATAGAACAGAACAGAACAGAACAGAACAGAACAGAACAGAACAGAACAGAACAGAATAGAATAGAATAGAATAGAATTCTTTATTGGCCAAGTGTGATTGAACACACAAGGAATTTGTCTTTGGTGCATATGCTCTCAGTGTACATAAAAGAAAAGATACATTTGTCAAGAATCATAAAGTACAACACTTAATGATTGTCATAGGGTACAAATAAACGTTCCTTAATTCTTAGCAGATGGTCTCGTGAGTATGAAATCCGTTGAGAATCGCAGAGAATAATAGAAAATAAAGAAACCATTTGAGAGCATTTCACTGAGGCAGCCTTCGTCAGCGCCATCTTGGATGAATTCCTATCAGGTGACATTTGTTAATATGCCTTCACCTGAACTCTTAACTATCTAACCCTAAAAGTTTTAACAAGGCTAGCTATATAGAATGAACAATGGCCTGTGACATGATGTGACAATTGCACACAGATAGTCCTCGTTGCAGCCTCCTCATGGCCACGTTATACATTGCTTAATGATGTAAACCGCTTAGAGAGTGCTTGCACTATGAGGTGGTATATAAGTCTCACTAATAAATAAATAAATAAATAAACTTACAGCCACAACTAAGCCCAAAATTTCTGTTGCTGAGTGAGATAGTTGTTAAGTGAGTTTGGCCCCATTTTACAACCTTTCTTCCCATAGTTGTTAAGTTAATGACTGCAATTGTTAAGTTAGTAGCACAGTTGTTAAGTGAATCTGGCTTCCCCATCGTCTTGGCTCGTCAGAAGGGGATAACAAGACCTCAAGACACTGCAATCAACATAAATTACATTCCAGTTGCCAAGTGTCTGAATTTGGATCACGTGGCCATGGGGGTGCTGCAACGATTGTAAGTGTGAAAAACAGTCCTAAGTCACTTTTCTCAGTGCCATTGTAACTTTGAACAGTCACTAAATGAACGGTTGTAAGTCGAAGACTACCTGTAGAGGGGTCTATAGGTGATAACCAGCACATTGAATTGCACTTGGAAGTCAAATGGCAACCAGTGCAGCTCACAAAAGCAGCAAGATCATGCATGCATAACACAGGGCTTCCTTTACTGTCCACACTGCTATATAGATAGTCCTCAACTTACAACCGTTCATTTAGTGACCATTCAAAGTTACAGTGGCATTAGAAAAAAGTGACTTATCACCGTTTTTTTACACTTAGGGCCCTTGGAGCGTCCCTGAGGTCATGTGATCAAAACTCAGATACTTGACAACTGGTTCATATTTTTGACAGCTGCAGTGGCCTGGAGTCATGTGATCCCTTTTGCGTTCTTCTGACAAGTAAAGTCAATGGGGAAGCCAGATTCAATTAACAACCCTGTTGCTAACTTAACAGCTGCAGTGATTCACTTAACAACTGGGGCAAGAAAGGTCATAAAATGGGGGCAAAACTCAATAAATATGTCACTTAACAATAGAAATGCTGGGCTCAATGGTGGCCGTACGTTGATTGTGGCTATCTGTATTCTGGACCAACTGTAGTTTCTGGGAGGACGTATTAACAGATTAACAGACTTGGAAGGGACCTTGCAGGTCATCTAGTCCAACCCCCTGCCCAAGCAGGAGAACCTACATCTGCCTCTACTTAGGATCGAACTCACAACCTCCTGATTGTGAGGCAAGAGCTCCACCTCCAAGTAGAAAATACGCTGCAGTAATCCAGTGATGAAGTGACAAAGAGCATAAGCCACTCGGTTCAGGATGTACAATTGAGCATTCTCTGCATATTGATGATGTCCAATTCCAAACAGTGGATAATCTTAACCAGCGATTGCATGTTAAAGTTAAATAGGAGGGAGCGTTGAGCCCTACTATTATTATTAATTATATAACCATTATCTATAATGGCAATATGCAGTTATTCAGTTATTAGTTTGAATTTAATTATTAAGTTATTAGTGCGAGTGGGTTAGGCTTGAGTTAATTTAATTTTTACCATAGCAGGTACAGAAAGAAACAAATGAAACAGTCGTTACTCTAGCTCTCTTACGGAAACTATTGTGTGATGTGTTTAGTAATCGAATAAGTTATTTGGCAAGGAGGCCTATGCAGTGGTTGCAACCGAGATGCGCAGAACCAGAAAGGGACATAAGATGGCTGTGGCCGAATCAGGACATGTAGAACAAGTTCACGAAACCAGGAACTAAGGAAACTGGGCAAGGATGCAACTGGAGAGCTTTATCCTGTGATTGCCTTTCCTTTTCTTCTGTGGTTGGCTTTTTTTCTCCTTATTCTGTAACTGGAGATTGACTAACTTGATCCCTTTCCCTCTGTGTGTTCTGTGTATTGTGATTTACTGAATAAAATGTCTGAATATGGAGCACAGAGAGAGGGGTGGTTCTAAAGGAAGCCAGAGAGTATTCTAAACTCACCTGGATTATCTTTTCATTTTTGTTGGTGAATATATGCCTTGGAAAGAACCGAAAAATTTACAAAATTGCTTCTCTCTTCTCTTTCTAGATTCCCCAAGGTAGAATATATATTTAAATAGGATTGGGAAAGTTGTCAATGGTTGTCTCCCCATCTTTTGACCCAAAAAGAAAGACAATCTTGACGATTTACAAACAGACTACATTGCCTATATTTATTGTCAAAGCCCTGGTTTCCATAGAATTCAGTAAATACTTCCAGTTGAAGAGTGGCATAGAACAGTAAAAAAAAAGATATAGAAGTGTATTGCATGCAATAATTGGATATAATTCTAGACTGAGCATCTTTATCTTCATTCTGACCCTGAAGGAAATCTTCCATAAAAGTTAGAAAATACATTACCCCAGAAATGAGGTTGACAAGCTAGTCAATTGATGTCAAGGAATATTTTTGTCAAGAAAGGCCACTATGTACAGCACATCTTACTTTTTCTTTGTAAGCAAGAAAAGGGCAAATTTCCCTTTAAGCTCTGTATTCAGAGTAAACCTTAGCTACTTGCTGTGAATGTTGTTGCCAGTGGCAAAACCTCTTCCAGGTGGGTCATGCATCCAAGTGAAACCCGGAAGATCCATTTTCAAATCATTCCTCAAGTTTAAATTTAATGTTATACTGGCATCTGTGGGAGTAGGTTATACTGGACTCAGTGCAACTGGCTTCTCAGTGGATATGCTAGCTAGGTGGTTCATTAGAAGACAAGTTATGTATACACAGTGAATCTGGCCTGCCTCCCAAGGTTATTGTAAGAATAAAATGGGAAGAATATTCATACCCCAATTGAAGCTCCTTGCACAAAAGATAAGTGAGAACGAAGAGGGACTGGTAATGAAAACACTTATCAACATTCTTTTGAAGTTAAGGTCTTAATAATAATAATAACGATGATGAGGATTATTATTATTATTATTATTATTATTATTATTATTATTATTATTATTATTATTATTATTATTATTATTATTATTATTATTATTATTATTATTATTATTATTATTATTATTATTATTATCTTTT
Organism: Diadophis punctatus similis; assembly: GCA_023053685.1. NCBI lineage: Eukaryota > Metazoa > Chordata > Lepidosauria > Squamata > Dipsadidae > Diadophis > Diadophis punctatus. Next base: position 45,387,917 of record JALIGW010000003.1, read on the forward strand.
GAGTACATATCAAACAATAGATTTGGTATCTTCATTGCTTTATTAAAATTGCTGTTGTAACCCTTAGGTTTGAGATATATTTGACAGTTTTTTTTACAGGATGCATGCCCAAAGTAATCCTGTTGTTGCTGGTACTTTAATTTTGATATAAGGAGGATACTTGGAAGAAAATGCTGGACCTTGAGTGTGCAGCACTGCAACCACATTGCTAAGCCATGTTGTTCCTGCATGTGCCTTTGTATGCCCGTAACTGGGGCTGTGCGTGTGTGTTCTTATACCGAAACATGGCTTTTGTAGCCTGCTTTGATAGTTGTCCACAATACTGAATTTCTGATTTGTTTTGAAATGTTATATGATGAACAAAAGTATATTCATTTGCAACAGACTTACAAAGCGATTAACAATGAAGCCCTGTATATATTCTACTTCATGACAAAATGACCTTTTTCAGACTCTGGAGTTAGCCAACTCATTAGGCACCACTGCTGGCAACTTGTGCCTTGGGGTGAGGGAGAATGCTCAGAAAATAAATCCTCCTTTTGTAGCTGAATTGTGACATTGGAATCTACTTGAGATGATCTTTAATTCTGTCCCTGCAAGTTCAGGATTGAGATTTTGAGACTGGTTTGATATCAAGTTTATATTGATAAACTTCTCTCAGCTTCAGTTCTGGATTGCTAAAGATATTTCATGGCATCTTTAAAAGAGGGACTGAAAGGAGAAATGGCTTCACAGCCAGTTAGTCTTTAAACTTTAAGGAGGGAGACAAAGAAAATATAAAAACAATGCAGAAGATTTAATAATTCACGCAATTGTCTGCATGCAAGCAGTGTATTCTTAAAAATACCAAATATTAATGTTAGAATACACTGCTATTCTTTAATATACAGTATAGCATAAAAAATTATAATTACTGGTATATCTATACTTTAGTGCAGTACTTACTTAAGATTACATATATGGCCTGCAAAAATACTGGATAAGTTTTCTCTATGTTTGTGCTGCCATCTAGTGGTCATCCAGACTATTGCAGTCTAGATATGATAGTCCTAATTTACCTTTTCTGTATAATTGTGCAAGGATAATGATAGAAGAGAACCTTGAGCATTGTTTTTCATTTTTATCTATCTAGTGTGCAAAAGAGTGTTACCATCCATACATAGACCTAGTCCTAGACTAATTTGCAGAAGAGCAAAACCGGAGACCCTGCTCAATTTTTAACTTTAAAAAAAAAGCTTGCTTATTGTTCACTTCATTTGTGAACACAAAGAAGATATCCACTGAGATCAGCATCCTGCCAGATGGGATTTTCCACCCATTCCCTTTTTAGCCAAAGTTCCCAGGATTCTGTGAAGTAGGGTACATTGGAAATTGGCCTTGCTCAGGTCTAATCTATTTACAAAGTAAAGGTAGATGTCTATGGAGATTCTCAGTCATCCAGATCATGGTTGTCTCAAAGGATTTCCAAAAGGCAACGGGACTTTGTTTTTCCTTGAAGACGTTTCGCGTCTCATCCAAGAAACTGAAGAACTTCGAGAACGGAAGAGGATTCTTGGATGAGGAAGCTTAAGGAAAAAGGTCCAGTTGCCTTTTGAAATAGCACCTTTGTGACAAAGTAAAGGTAGATTATCGTGATACCTTGATATCCCATTATGATTATAGATACTATGCAGATTTTCCTCAGCCTTCACCCATACCTGAATTCTAATCATATTTCTCTTTTTCTTTTTCCCTTCATGCAGGCTATGAACCTGGTAAGTACCACCCAGACCTGTCTTTATTCCATTAGTTTTAGATACCACATAGGTCCCGACAAGATTTTAAAAATCCTTAAGCTCAGTGAAACACGAAATGATTTCTGATACTGCTAGAAAGAGAAAATTAGAAGCTGCTATTTGGAGAATTTAAACATTATGCTGCCTGTGATTTGCTTCTCTGTTGCACAGAACCAAAGAGTTTGACTGTCTCTGATTAACACTGTTCCTTTCTAAAAGTAGTGGCAACCAGAGGTGGGTTCCTGCCTGTTTTTGCCGGTGCTGTTAATAGCTGTTGTTCGGCGCAGAGCCGAAGACGCTGCTGCTGTTCGCGGAGCGGGAGCTTTCCCCGGGCGCTTTCCCCGCCCACATGGATGCCGCCAATTGCGTTCTTTTGCCCTATGCGCATGCAGAACGCTTTGCGCATGCGCAGAGGGCAAAAGAATGCAATTGGCGGCATCCATGCGGGCGGGGAAAGCGCCCGCTCCGCGAACGGCAGCAGCGTCTTCGGCTCTGCGCCGAACAACAGCTATTAACCGCACCGGCAGGATCCCACCTCTGGTGGCAACTATCTCATTACTTTTCAGAAACAACTTGGATAAATGGTTTATAGTTAGTGTACAGTAGCTGAAGCTCAGATAGAAAATGGTTTTATTGTAACTAACAAAGACTATAAAAACTATCCCTTAATTTCAGGTGGCTTGTTATTTTTGTGCGCTCTCAAGGTATGGATTAGCAAGCCTTCCTTCTGTTTCATTTTTATCCTGTTTTGAAGGATCAAGTCTCAAAGGACAAGGCTTTGCAGAGTATGGCTTCCATGTCTTCGGCACAGATTGTATCTGCCAGTGTCCTGCAGAACAAGCTGAGTCCTCCTCCTCCACTCCCTCAGGCTGTCTTCTCTGCTGCTCCCAGGGTAAGAAATGCCCCGCATATGGATGTAGTGACATAAGCAGAAAGGATTCCTAGGAGAGATGCTATTGGCTTATTTGAAACATGTTAGGTATTTTATACCAACCTGCATCAGCTATCCATCTCTGCCTTTTTAACTCAAGTGCCATGTTTAATCACTAAGCAAGGAAGTTCTGCGGAATGGGACTGTTCACCTCGTCCGCTTGGCCGCGCCTGGTTCGCCCCCAGGGTTCCTCCCCCAACCATTCGCCGCTGACTTTTCTCCTTGGCTGAAACGGTCCTAGCTCTTCGGCCCAGCCCCTCTGTCCCAGTTCCTCCCATCACAGCCCCTTAGCCAAACAGGCCCCAAAGCCCGTTCACCCTGGGCTTTTGGGCACACAGGAAACTTCTCCGCCAGCCAATCGGAGGAAGGGAAGGGAGAAAGAGAGAGAGAGGGAGAAAGTGTTCATCCGCCTGAGTTTCCTCTCCGGGGTTTGTTTCTCTGCCTAGTTGCCTCAGGTCCAACTTTATTCATCCGGGTCCGGATGAATTTCTCTCCCTTCTGAATTGCAGCCCTTGGGCTGGGGAGAAGCGGCAGGAGGAAGGAGAGGCGAAGAGCAGAGGCAGCAACCGCGCTTTCTTGCACCCCCCCCCCCTCAATTAATCCCTTCCCCGGTCTTTGTCCTACCCAGCACTCCTAGGGCGGTGGTCCTTCTCCCTGGCAGCTGCCTGCTGAGAAGTCAGTGGAGGGTCACCCGAACTACCCCCCCCCAGGACAGAAAAGCCCCCTTTCTGTCTCCGCCTTTCCCAGGTCCTCCCCTTCCTTCTAATATTGTCTCCGGTGAGACCGAGTTGGAGACTCTTCTCACAGCAGTCCCACCGCTGTGAAGGAGTTTGCACTGCGGGATTCAGCCCATGGTTGAAACAAGTTGGGGAACCTTACCACAGAACCATGGTGAACTCTTAATAATACACATTTAAGCCTGTGGTTTGTTCACTTTCATGTTGATGCACAGGTGGGTTGCTGAGCAGCCCGAAGAACTGAATGGGAAGTAAGAATCTATTGTTGCAAATTAACTAGTCAGAAGAACTTTCCTTCGCCAGACCAGCAGCGCCGGGAATGACGAAGTGCGGCAGCTGCTCCACAAGAGCAGCTTGGGAGTACCGCAACCTCCTAGGGTACCTCCTAGGAGAGGGAGCGCTTGTTGGCTCCGTTACTTTGATTCAATCACTTATCATCATCACCCCAAGACGGTTGTGTTTAACTTTCTTATGGCCGTTGTGTCATCCTGTCACATTTCTGGGGCGGGGGGGGGGGAGAGGAAATGCAAAGGTTTTTCCAGCAGCACCGGGAATGAGGAAGTGCTCTGCTCCTAGAGTACTTTCCTGTGGAAACTCAGGAGAGGGAGGCGAGAGAAAAGGGGGTGGCCAGGAATGTCTTTAAACTGCTAAATAACTTAAGGAAAGGAAAGAGAGAAGCAGAAGCAGAAGACTGGAGAAGGGATTAATTGGGGCAAGAAAGCACGGTTGCTGCCGCTGCTCTTCGCCTCTCCTTCCTCCTGCCGCTTCTCCCCAGCCCAAGGGCTGCAATCCAGAAGGGAGAGAAATTCATCCGTACCCGGATGAATAAAGCTGGACCTGAGGCGACTGGGCAGAGAAACAAACCCCGGAGAGGAAACCCAGGCAGATGAACACTTTCTCCCTCTCTCTCTCTTTCTCCCTTCCCTTCCTCCGATTGGCTGGCGGAGAAGTGTCCTGTGCGCCCAAAAGCCTGGGCTGAATGGGCTTTTGGGCCCGTTCAGCGAACGGGCTGTGATAAAGGGGCTGTGACAGGAGGGGCTGGGTCGAAGAGCTAGGGCCGTTTCAGCCAAGGAGAAAAGGCAGCGGCGAATGGTTGGGGGCGGAACCCTGGGGGCGAACCAGGGGCGGCGAAGTGGAGGAAGAGAACAGTCATAAACCTCTCATCCCTTCTCCCACCATCCCCCCAAACGGGATATAAGTTTCCAGCCTCGTTTTCTTCAGTGATGGTGCTAAACCAACAGGTGGGCTCCTAAGATTCTTCTAAAGATCAGGAAGCTCAGTTACAGCCACTAATTCCTTCACAGTTGGCCTACCTCTATCTAACGGTTACTTTACTAAAATTAAGAAAATGCTCTGGCTTTGTGTAGAGATCCCCACTGATGCAGTATCCGTTTTTAACTGCTGGTGGCAGAAGTTTCAAACTATTTCATAGAAAATGTATTAAATATTCACCCTTAACATGCTGTGAATCATTGAGTGATGACATCATGCCACTGAGAATATCTTTGACTTCATGTTTTCTGTCCTTTTTGCTTTCTCAGTTTTGGAGTGGGCCTATCCCAGGACAGTCTGGATCTTCTCAGGAGTAAGTAGGGAGGGATGGGATGGGATAGGATAGTCTTGAACATGACTTTTGTAAAGTAGATGCTTGAGTTGTATGCTAATGGTACATTTTTAGTGCTGATGCAAGATTGTTTTTCAAACAAACTTGTTAACTATTTTTCTAAAACAGAATAATTGAATCCTGGTTACCCGTTGCACACAGAGATTGCTCCAACTCAAATGTGGAAGACATTGTGTGAACTCTTCCATAATGTTCCACTTAAGAAACCCTGCCCCAGCAAAGTCCACCAATGTTTCCTTATCCAACCGTATTAAATTTATGATATGATATAAAAGTACCTTTAGACATATAATCCCAGAAATCCAGGATTATGCTGGATCACATCAAAAGACCCATCAGGTCCAGCACTATGCTTCCACATTGACTGGCCGGTGATTATGAGAAGCCCAACGATATGAATGAACTAGCACCTTTCTGCCCAGTCACATATGCAGCAAATCCCAATGTTGGCAAAATAATGACATGCAGCCAAAGACATCATCACACAAATGCTGCAATTTTACACCCGTACCCCAACATCTGATGTAATACATGATATTTATATTATGGTACCATCACACATTTCATCATTTCCCTCCTCCTTGCACCTTCTGCTATTGCTCGTATTGCCTGGCATCTGGTATTCAGAGTAAAGCTTGTACCTGAGATATGCAGATTAGAGGAAGGTTTGTCAAAATAATTTAATCTATTCGATGTTATTTTGTTTTTCAGCATTAAACCTTTTGCACAACCAGCCTACCCCATTCAGCCACCCATGCCTCCATCACTAGCCAGTAAGTGGTCTGTCTCACTTGATTTCTCCAATTTACCCTCTTGATGCTCAACCGTGCAAAAACTAAATTTTTCTTGTCTCCTGTCTCCTTTACCACCATCTGCATGTGATTCAAGTATTTGTTTACATGGTATAGCTCTCTGTTCTCTCTGCTCTCAATAACTCTTTTTTTAAATTACCAACTGCAATAGTGAATTTAATTGGAGTAATTATCATCTTCATGAAAGTGATAGTGCCACTAGGCTGTGTATTTTGTAATTTATATGCAGCATATGAATGCAGGCTGCTCATCCAAGTTACATTTCTCTAAAATGAGTTTTTGCTTGTCCTCAGTTCACTTACCTGTAGGCGAAATAAAAGCAGAATCAGCATGTAAGACAATATGTTCACAGTGACATTCATAATACATTTATACATATGGAAACAGGGCTTTTTGCACTAAAATCAAATCGATGTTGAAGGAATGCTGAGCCAGTAAGTCAAGAAATTACAGATTTATGATTTAGGGCCATAGTTACACTCAGGCTTTGACTAGAATTGTGTTCTGTCAGCTGGAACAAAACCTTCCTATTATGTATCTCTTTATATTACTTTTCTAGGTTGCACTTTGATGTCTTGGTTTTGTTCTATAGATACTCTTCTGTAAAATGAACTGGTTGAGAGAAGGAAGTAATGCATCCCAACAGAAAAATTAATTTATATCAATTAGTACTTATTCAGATATTAGATACTTAGAACATTCCATACAGGGAGTACCTCAAGGTTCTGTTTTCGGCCCAGTACAACATTTTCATAAATGATCAAGATGTGGCAGTCGAAGGGGAGCTCCTTAAATTTTCAGACGACACCAAGCTAGGAGGAATAGCTAACACACTTTGGAAGATAAACTCAAGTTTCAGAAGGATCTTGACAGACTTGAACACTGGGCCCTATCCAATAAAATGCACTTCAGTGGTGAGAACAGTAAGGTCGTACACTTAGGTGAGAAAACCCAAATGCTCAGGTATAGAATAGGTTATACCTGGCTCATTAAGGTTACAGTATACCTGAGGGGGATTTGGTATCCTAATGGACTACAACTGAAGTATGAGCCAGCAATGTACTACAGCTGCCAAAAAAGTCAATGCAGTCCTAGACTACCTCAAATAGGGATAATATGAAGATTACGTAACGTAATAGTGCCACTTTATACTTCACTGGTGAGACCACACTTGGAATATTGCGTCCAGTTCTGATAAAAATAATAATGCTGAGAGCCTAGAAAGAGTACAAAGAAGAGCAATAAAGATAAGAGGTCTGGAGGCTATACCATATAATGAATGGTTGAGAGAACTAGGTATCTCTAGTCTAATGAAGAAGGACTAGAGGTGACACGATACCAGTCTTCCAATACTTGAGGTGTTGTCAAAGAGAAGAGGGGGTTGATCTACTTTCCAAAGCACCTGAGGGCAGGACAAGAAATAATGGGTGGAAGATCATTAAAGGAAGATTCAATCTAGAAGTAAGGAGAAATTTCCTGACTGTGAGAACAATCAATCAACAGAATGGCTTGCCTCCAGAAATTGTGAGTGCTCCATTGCTGGAGGTTTTCAAGAAGAGATTTGTCCAGAAGGGCATAAGGTCTCCTGCTCAAGCAGGGGGTTGGACTAGAAGACCTCCAAGGTCCCTTCCAACCTTGTTATTCTGTGTTCTATGTTCCTCCAAGGACTCAGTAAAAGCAGAACTTTTACTGACTTTTTGTATTATTATATAGCAGTAAGTGAGAATTTAAGTCGTGTTTTATACATGGAAGTTATCTAATTCATGGCACTCTTCATGTTTGTCCTTAAGTCTGAGATTTCTAATCAATGCCTCTTATTTTGTTCATGAATAACCTTCCCTTAATTTAATTTATTAAATTTGTTATGGCTGCTCACTCTGTTGTTTTCTGGTGGCTTATACAATTGATTAATAATAAAAACAATTAACAATTGCAGACACACAAACAGGCAGCTTAAACTAAAAAAAACCAAAACAATAAAATGTATAGATACAACAGAGCTCTCTCAAATACATCAGTAAACCCGTTAACCCCAGGCTTGGGATAAAGGCAGATTTTAAGGACTGGCTGGAACCCCAAGAACATGGGAGCCATTCATATCTTTTGGGGACTGCTGTTCTAGAGGGAGAGAGCAGCAAAGAGAAGGCATGCTTCCTCTGTCCCACAAGGTGGTAGCATATAATAGAGAGAACCTTCCCAAACAAACTGAATGCTAATTGTCCAGAATGGAAAGGTCTAATGATAGCCTCTTCATTGTTTAAGGCAAGTCTCCAATCTTGGCAATTTTATGCCTAGTGGACTTCAACTCCCAGAATTCCCCAGCCAGCAAAGGAATTCTGGGAGTTGAAGTCCTCCAGGCTTAAAGTTGCCAAGGTTGGAGACCCCTGGTTTAAGAGATAATGTGTTTCATATTGCTATCTCCGAAGTCCATAGACAGCCCAGAAATGGGGGGGGGGAAACCGTCTTGATTTTAGAGAATATAATGTAATGCAATATTATTGTAATCAGAATAACAATGAAGGGAATAGTCTTAAATTGTCTAGAAAGATTGACAAATGAACCAAACTGAACTAAACCTGGCCCAGTTGCCTATTCTTCTCAGTGGTTAAATATTTTTTCCATATTTCTGCAACTAAAATTTGGTTCTAAAATGTTGAAGAATGCTTTATCTGCCCATTCTTCTAGGCTATGAGCCCTTGGCTCCTCTTCCACCTTCTGCCTCAGCTGTGCCAGTCTGGCAGGACCGAACGATTGCCTCTGCCAAGTTGCGGCTCCTTGAGTATTCAGCATTCATGGAAGTACAGCGTGACCCTGAAACGGTAACTCTTCAGAGAGGAAATTCATACAAGAGGGAGGAGAGAATGATAGATCTTGCTTTATTCTACAGAATGCAATGAAGTGTCATTTTTAAGACTATCTGAGGGGCACCTGTTATCCCCATCCCATCCCAATTTCTGTGGTGGCTTTATTACACAAATGGCATAACACACAAGTTACCGTATTTTTCGGAGTATAAGACGCACTGGAGTATAAGACGCACCTTAGTTTTGGGGGAGGAAAACAAGGAAAAAAGGCCTCTGCCTCCAAGCAATTTGCCAAACAGCAAACAGCACAGATGATATACACTGTTTGCTGTGTATTTCTGTGCATGTGTGCCTGACCCATAGAAATAGCAAAGAATTGGAGAAATGTACATTATGCCAGAAAGTTTTCTTAAATGTAGTCACACTAACTCCTCCCAATTATTTAAATAGATCTACTCCAAGGTAAGTCAGGATTTAACTCCAATACTAAACAGGACACTGTTACATTTCATACTATACTTGTACAGAGCTGTTAAAATTAATTAAAATTTCTGGAAGTATACATTATTCTCTATTATTTAAAAGAAGATACAATAGCACTGGGCCTCTTCAGAGCAAGCATTTATTTTAAAAAAGCTTCTTTATTTTGTTAAGTTGTCTAGATTTACAGGGATCTCCAACCTTGGCAACTTTAAGACTTGTGGACTTCAACTCCCATAATTCCACAGCCAGCAAAGCTAACAAAGCTGGCCGTGGAATTCTGGGAGTTGAAGTCCATAAGTCTTAAAATTGCCCCTGGCTCTAGAACAATAATAAAGCAGGTCTTTAAAAAATAAGTCTAATAATTTGAACATTCTACAGACATTTATAGTTATTCACTTACCCCCTTACAATCCAGTTCAGCAGAAAATAAAAATCTGCGTGTCTCTCCCAGCTATTTGCCTCTTTGCAGTTTCAGTTTCATTTTAGCACGTGGCAAATCAGCTGGGGATCGGGAAGCTGCTAAGGACTTGCTTGTCTTAACAGGCTCTTCCCTGTTTGCTGCAAACAGGTAAATTGCTGGAAGACAGAGGCCAAAGGGTGGGAGTGGCTGGGTGGGCGGGGCTACATTCAGTGTATAAGACGCACCCAAGTTTTCACCCTCTTTTGGGGGGTAAAAAGGTGCGTCTTATACTCCCAAAAAATACGGTAACTTGGTCCATTGCATCAAGATCCAGAGAATTGAATTTTCACTCTAGTGGTATCTTGAGAGATTTGTATCATAATTTCATGCTTGCATGTCTGAGCTTCCATTTATCTGGTCTTTTGAAAAAGTGATGCCCAGACCTTGAGTTCCGAATTCTCTTTACTGGTTTGTGAAATATAAATGTTACTATGGCTCCTTTTGGTCTGCTTTTGCTCAGATGGTAGCAATTGGCAAAAAAAAAGTCTTGAGTCATCCAGGGCAAATTCATCAAGGGTATCCCAATTTTTATTGTATTTTATTTTATTTTGCAATGTTTCAACCTACATAGTGAGCAACGATGCCCTCTGTTCTCTTTCCCATTACAGTATAGCAAACACCTTTTTGTGCATATTGGACAGACGAACCCCTCATACAGTGACCCACTCCTGGAAGCAGTGGACATACGCCAGATTTATGACAAGTTTCCTGAGAAAAAAGGTGGCCTGAAAGAGCTCTATGAGAGAGGACCCCAGAACTCCTTTTTTCTTGTCAAGTTTTGGGTAAGAACTTCATGCAGGTTGAAGTTAAGCAGTGTCTGTGATTGTTAAGTATTTCTTTACATAATAATATGACAGATGATCTTAGCAATAGCAATAGCACTTAGACTTATATACCGCTTCATAGTGCTTTACAGCCCTCTCTAAGCGGTTTACAGAGTTCAGCATATTGCCCCCAACAATCTGGGTCCTCATTTTACCAACCTCGGAAGGATGGAAGGCTGAGTCAACCTTGAGCCTGGTGAGATTCGATCTGCCAAATTGCTGGCAGCCGGGGATCAGCAGAAGTAGCCTGCAGTACTGCACTCTAACCACTGTGCCACCACGGCTCATCTTGCTATTCTTCTTAGCTTATTCCTGTAATAAGTTTTTTCTAGCCTCAATCTTCCAGAAAGTTGGACCAATTCCCATAACTGGCATCCAACATTGAAGAAGGCTGATATAATTGGGGGTGTAATATACAGTTAGATAGGAGAAGATACCTTATTAAAGCAGTATCAAATGCAGTATCCATGCAGTATTAAATAATCTTAATTTGGTACCAATAAAGGAGAATATTTGTAGCTCAGGGTTGACATGAGGGGTCCTTAATGCTTCTCTGAGCTGGCTTGTTTTCTTGCAGACGTTTCATTACCCAAACTAGGTAACATCATCAGTGATCTAGCAAGCTCAGAGAGCACCAAGGACCCCTCAATCTTAATTTGGCTGTGGTTTTATTCCTTTTGACGTCTATATTTGGGTGAAAGGTGGACCCCATCCATCTTTTCCCCTGTCCAACTGATCAACATGCTCTTTTAACTAGCATGAATTAGATCACTATTCTGAACCAAGAAATCATTCTAATCCATGTTTAATTTGCATGAACCTCTTGCTCTATTCTAGGCGGATCTGAACAGCACTATACAGGATGGTCCTGGTGCTTTTTATGGTGTAAGCAGTCAATATAGCAGTGCTGAAAACATGACCATCACAGTCTCCACTAAAGTGTGCTCCTTTGGAAAACAAGTTGTTGAAAAGGTGGAGGTGAGTCCTATGCTTCTTCGATGGGGAACGAACAGATAATCCGTTTGAATTATCTTTGCCATTCTGAGTAGGCATTCTCAGATGCAGCATTGATAGCTTTACACGATCTCTACGTGTCTTTCTGCAGACTGAATTTGCTCGGATGGAAAATGGAAGATGTGTGTATCGAATCCATCGGTCTCCTATGTGCGAGTATATGATCAACTTCATCCATAAACTGAAACATCTTCCAGAAAAATACATGATGAATAGTGTCCTGGAGAATTTCACCATCCTACAGGTAAAGAATCTCTTCTGTTTTGTTTCCTAGCTGGCCCCTTCATTTCTCACTGATGCTCAGTAAAGCACTTCTTAATCATTTCAGTGTTATTGCTGCCCAGATACTAAAACTAATCTTTATAAAAGGACGAGAAGCACATCAAGATTAATTAAATTCTCTAGGAAATTGGAGTGGTTTGTTCTTGGCTTACAGGTAGTTGACTCTATTTTACATGACCCCAATTTACTATGTTTTTGCTGAAAACTGCAGTTTACTTCCAGTTTTCAGCAAAAATACTCTATAGCCATGATGGCGAACCTATGGCATGCGTGCCAGAGGTGGCACGCAGCGCCCTCTCTGTGGGCACATGAGCCATCGCCCCAGTTCAGCTCTGCCGTGCATGCACGCACACCACCCGCCAGCCAACTGGTCTTCGGGACTCCGCTGCGCATGTGCAGGGGGCCTGCACATGCATGTGCAGGGGGCCTGCACATGCATGCGCAGGGGGCGGGGTGCATGCGGAGGGCCACACGTGCATTGCATTTTGGGGGTTTGCACACACGCTTTGGGCACTCGGTCCAGAAAAGGTTAGCCATCACTGCTCTATAGCATACAGTGGGTTTGTTTAATGGCCATGGCATTCACTATACAACCATCATGTTTGCTTAATAGCCACCACAAAAAAGATTGTAAAATCAGATCATCCATGTGGGTGGCCCATTTTATGACTGTCACAGCTTACAACTGTAACAAGCAAGCTCCATTACAGTTATAAGTTAAGGACTACCAGTATAAATAATAGTTTCATTTCCTTCCTCTCAGAGTTTTCTTCTTTAGTGCTCATTATTTATTTTTTGTTTAAAAAAAAAGATGGCTTAATGATTGGCAAGTTACATGATTACTTCCTAGGACTATGTAGCCATTGAGATTCAGAACATGATGGAGTAGTCCCATGACCCCTGACAGCACATCCTAACATGTTCTGAAACACTTTTCCCTGTTTGAAACAGGATGTTATGAATTTAGTGGTAACAAGTTCTTTTAGGTTTTTTTCCTGGATTTTTGCTCATTTAAAGTGCAGGTGTGCGTCTGTTACGTGATAGCTAATCTAATGAAAGTCACTAGCTCTGCAACTCTTATAACTACCTATGGCTTCTTAGAAACACACATGATTGTTCTGTAAATTATATTACTTCTCATCCACCCATACCTTTTTTTTTTTACTGATTTTCAAAATCAGTTTTTTTAAAAAATCCGCCTCTGCCTTGTGAGTTTACAATCTAAAAACTTCATTCAAAGGAGAAAAAGACAGGCAGGAAAAAGGAAAAAAAGTAAACTCGGGCAACAATTCCTAAAATAAAACAGCTCCTCATACTCAGTCCTAAATGGATAACAGTTCAGGAAATTGACTAGTTAGTAGGGGTAATTATGGTTCCACTATACTGTAGCATTTTCCATATACATTAAGCCTTAAGCTGTTCATAAGAAAACATGAAACCCAAATAAAAGTTCCTGTCCACATAAAATGGCCCCGTAGGGACATGAGATCCTATAAATAAGAAATAAGTGTCTAGTAAAATTGTGGAAAACATCATTCTAATGCCATCATTTAAATTGAGTTCTCTAACTTAAAACTAAATTTATTGAGTTGGATAGAGGAATTTTTTAGAATAGAATAGAATAGAATAGAATTCTTTATTGGCCAAGTGTGATTGGACACACAATTCGTGCATAAATGTCAGTGGTCGTTTTTTATGCAAAATATAACTACTTGACTACTTCAGCTTCAACCACAACAATACACGAGCACACAACAGATACAAATTCAAAGTGAACCGCTCCAAACCTGACTGTAGAAAATACGACTTTAGCAACAGTGTGGTTAATGCCTGGAACTCACTACCTGACTCTGTGGTTTCGTCACCAAACCCCCAAAACTTTACCCTTAGACTGTCCACTGCTGACCTCACCCGATTCCTAAGAGGTCAGTAAGGGGCGTGCATAAGCGCACCAGCGTGCCTACCGTCCCTGTCCTAATGTTCCCTCTTATCAGTACTCACCTTATGTATATAAACAATGTTATATCTATGTATATTACCAATACGTACTTGACAAAATAAATAAATAAATAAAAATATGTTACCCTTTCTCTGGATTTATAACTTGACTTTTTCATTCAGTTTGACTTTCTCTGATCTCCCTGTATGTGTTTCTTTTTTAACTAGGTTGTTACAAACAGAGATACCCAGGAAACATTACTTTGCATAGCGTTTGTTTTCGAGGTCTCAACCAGTGAGCATGGAGCTCAGCATCATGTGTACAAGTTGGTCAAAGACTAAAGGCCCTTCTGGGTTGACTGGACAATTTAAAGAAGAGGGAGGAAAGAGAAGTCTTGTCAGAGAAGCCACCTCTATAGGATGCCTTGACAAACATCCTTTGAAAACGAACAAAGAAAAAAAATGCCAAAAAAAAAAGACTTTCACAATCACAGATGTTTTCTACTTAGAAACGTTTTGGACAAACAAACAGGAAAAAAAAAGCATTACAAGAAAGCATAAAGTGAAAGGAGAATTGTATCTGGAGGCAGCAGGAAGAGCTGATCTTGGGGTCTAGGTCATCAGTATTTCAGGAGATGTTGGTGCCAAGGCCTGGTACCTCTTGATGCCTTCCCAGCAACAGAATGCTAACAGCATCTGGTGAAACGAGACTCTTGTTAATATCCATATGTGCCTATGTTTTCCATGCCAAATTCCAGATTCTGTCCTAATGGCTTTGATCTGCCGAGAACAATTAACATGGGCAGGCTGAAGATGCTTGTTCTAAGAAAGGTTGGGAAATCTGATGCTGCCTTTGAACCAATCTAGTCCCTGAGGAAGATGATGAATTTAAAAAAAAAATATCTCTTGATTCAGTCTGTGTGCAGTGCCAACATAGGGAGTTGGGGCAACATGGGGAGGAGTTGGTTAATTATAAGGAAATAACTTTATTCCCTCAATACCCTGGGCATTTTAAATGCAGGATTACTGCATCGTCCCACCTCCCCACCCAAGCTGATAAGCTGGTGGAAGGCTTCTGCTGATGATTATGACAAAAAGTGTGGCAATTTTGTCCCAGATGCTTAAATAGACGAGATGAGTAATAGTAGTATGAGATTGGGGGATGGGAAGAAGGCAAGGGTATGAATGTGCAAGAAAGAGACTGACTGACTGACTGACTGACTGACTGACTGACTGACTGACTGACTGACTGACTTGGGAAAAAAGAACGAGAACCCCAGCAAGCAAAAGAAGGTCTTAAAAGTATTTGTGGGATATTATGAGTTAGAGTATGTATTAGAAGAAGGAGGGCACTGGGAGGAAAGCAGATCAAGTAATCATGAAATTAACAGTCTGACTAGGCTAGGGGAATTGTGAGATAGCTGTCTAAGGCAGTGTCTTTCAACCTTAACAACTTTATGATTTTGCGGACAGCTGGCTGGGGAAATCTGGGAGCTGAAGTCCAAACACCTTAAAGTTGCCAAGGTTGAGAAACATTGGTGTAATAGTCTAGGGAAATGTTTGGGCTGGCTAGGGCTGAGTAGTTTGGACATATTTTCATACGTCTGTGGGAATTTAACAACTCTCATAAGAAGCTGTTTCCCTTTTCTCTTTTGTTTTTACATTTGCCTTGCCAAAAACATTATGGGAAACGCATAGACCAAAGCATTATTCTGGTGAGGTATTGATTTCTCTTCTGCTTCTGTGCTACTCACAGGAAAAGGGGCAGAATCTAATTATCCAGGTACATTTCCCCCCCTCTGTATTACATATCTTTCCCTAGCAAATACCTTGCAGGATTTGCTAGTATCAAAATAATTAAGGAGATACTGAAAGACGAAATGCAGTCCCACGTCACTTGAAAGCTGTATTGTTTCTTGCTGAAAATGCTGACGTTTAAGTCTAAACATAGACTTTAACACATTTGCCTTCTAATTTAGATTGGTGCTTTTAGGAATTCTGTTACAGAAATAGCGTCAAGATCATCATGCATGGCATCATCTGGACCGAGGCCCATAACTTTCAACTAGACCCTGTCTTAACTATTAGCATGTAGTTTTGAGTAGTAGAGGATTTAACAGAATGTATGATTTTTGCCTGTCCCTACCATTGAGTCTCTATCACTGAGCTTTTCCTATCTTGTCCAATGGTTTTTTTTTATTTAAACAAAAAAGCACCTCCTCTTGTCCAATTCCTTCTGATCAACCCAGCAAGACTAACCCCTAGACCAGGGGTCCCCAAACTTGACAACTTTAAGACTTGTGGACTTCAACTCCCAGAATTCTCCAGCCAGCTGGCGAATTCTGGGAGTTGAAGTCCACAAGTCTTAAAGTTGCCAAGTTTGAAGACCTCTGCCCTAAGACCATTGACCTTTCCCAAAGCCAGTAGAATTCTGAGGGAGGAACTCCCAAGCAGGTACTTGGGAAATGGGCACACTACAAGGCAAGGATGTGATTGTTGGAAAAGGGCGCACGGGAGGTTACTCCTTTCTAGAATGATTTGGAATGCACAGGTCAAAGGCTGCCACTATTACATTTTCATGCTTGGGTATCTGTCCCACTTTAAATGGAGGGTTGTTGTTTTTTAAGGTGCTGTAAGGAGACATTTCATCACAATGAAATGTTATTTTCCCCATAGTATTATTAGCATGTACGGAGGGGAGCCCCCAAAGAGACTGTGAAAAGTAGATGGGAAATTTCAGAATAAAAATATGTTAAAACAGATGAGTTGTGAATTTAGTTCATGGCACTGGGTCACATAATATTCAGGTTAAACTTCTGCCTTAACATTGGTTATTCCTTCTTTTTCAAGGGGTTTTGTGCTGGGGGGGTGTCATTTTTGCCACTGTCTGTCTGTCTGAGAGGGTAGATTGATTTGTTTTCATAAAATCATGATCTCTTTTTCATAACTGACGTGGGCCTCATTTTCACTATTGGCCTGTATGACCACTACATTACTGATCTAGTACCGTTTTCACTACCTGAATGGTCAGCTTTTGCTGGAAGGACCAGATACAAAGGCACTGGCTAATTCAGTGTTTGATCAGCAACACATCAGAGTGTTCCTAAGAGCCTTTGGACTGTTGTTTGAGTGACAAATGCAACTCCAAGGTGGCAACATAAGAAAAACTGACAGAGTCATTTCCCAACCCTTTGAAGGATGTTTTAAATTCAAGTAAGATTGTGGGGGTTTCCCCTCCCCCCCCCAGTGAATTGATTGTAATTGATTCCACCCAAGAACTTCTGTATAACTCCTTTACAATGTTAGAACAAACACTCCTTTCTGTATTAAGGAGTTCCCAAGGTGGTCACACTAATGGAATGGTACACGGAAATGGAATTTGTAGAGAACCAAATCACAATTTGCTCAGAACTGTGCCTTATTTTGCAACGTGTTGTGTTCTGGAGAGATGAGCAACATAACATGTGCTGAAAATTCTATCAAGCAATGCCAAGTGGAAATCATGCTTCTCCTTTCCTTCTCGCCTCATGTTAATTCTGGTCACTGTGATGCCACAACCATCAGTCCTAAATGTTATCCTTAGGAAGAATTGACTGAACAATAAATACCAACTTTGACATTCAGGTACGTTTTGAGTTTCCTCAAGCATTTGGGGGAGAGAGGTACAGCATCCTTAGTATCAAAGAATAGCTATTACAGCTAATATGGGAGAAGGTAAAATCAATAGAGCCTGGAATGTTGAATTCCTTTTTTACTTCAGCCCTCGGCATCTATAAGGACAGGAGTGCTGGCTGATTTATATGTAGCATTTTTCATTCCTAAATGAAAAATTCTAGGAGTTAAGATTAAACTTTCCCTATTCTCATTAGCTCATGTATAATAAAATAATCTTCTGTTAAAAAAGATGTGGGGAGAACAAAGGTCTTTATGTAAACACAGGTTCTTTTATTACATTGACAATCATCAGCTAAAGCAGTGTTTCTCAACCTTGGCAGTTTGAAGATGTGTGGACTTCAACTCCCAGAATTCCACAGCCAGCAACGCTGGCTGGGGAATTCTGGGAGTTGAAGTCCACACATCTTCAAACTGCCAAGGTTGAGAAACACTGAGCTAAAGCCTTTCAAATAGGCCTCCTCTTAAACCGGACTGTTACATTTCTCTTCCTTTTTAGTCGTCCCATGCCATAATATTAGATTTTCTATCCTCAGCTTTCCTCTTCAGATTCCACTCCATCCCTGGCCTCAATTTTCAGGTAGATTTATACTTATAAGTGCCTATTTCGTATCCTCAGATAGTGACAGAAAGCTTAAAGAAAGAATGTCAAGAATGCTTCATGAATGTTTCTTAGTTGGATATACCACAAAGCTCGACAACCAACTCTCCCCCACATCCTATGTATTTATGAATTTCACATGAAGTACTGTTTTATTTTTTTAAAGACTTTGTAAAACCTACCAGGGTTATGGTCACCTTTTTTTTAGAGCTCTGTCAGTCCACAATGTAAAACCATTTTTATGTATTATATTTTGTGTATTTTTTTTAATCCAGTTGTGATGGGTTGTATCATATATTATTGTGTTTACTGTATGTCCATCTTCAACTAGATGAGACAGTGGAGCTTCTAGAAAGCTATGGTCTGCTGAAAACTATTAAACTTATTGTTCATGGGTTGGCTCAAAAACCTTTTTGCATTTGTATTTTTGCTTTCTTGTTTGTTCACAGCATATTTTCAAGAAGCAGCTTTAGTCTGACTCTTGATTTGATCCACATTTAGCGTAACATAATTTAACTTTGTTTTTTATATGTTCCACTGATTTCAATGGGTTTGCTTTTATATATAAGTAAGTCTCAAGCTACTATTTTATCCATAATGTTCTACCAGGGACATTCTGTAAAATTCTGTGTGTATCCCATGTAGGCCTCAATTTCCTGCACAAGGGGAAAAATGCACTGCATTCAGAATTCAGTTCTTGTAAATATTTACTTGTAACAAAAAAGGTATATGATAACTTGTGTGAAGAGATTATCGCTACAATATTCAAGTGAAGTTTTCGTTTTCTGGGCATAGGGTTGTTTAACTCTATTTGGAAGCAGCCTTACAACTCAAATATTCTTTCCTTTCTAGCATGAGGCTGTGACAAAATTGTCTGTGAAGTTTGCTGCAAAAGCAAAGTACTGGCTGACAAGCATCTAATTGTTTCATGTCCCTCCCATCCCCAGATTCTCAAACCAAATGCAATTTACATTGTTAAAGTTTCTGAATCTTGTTTTATTAATATGGCAATTACTGAATAAATGTTCTTTACTTTAAAATTTAACCGACAAGTAGAGGAAGCAGAGCATGGAAGAACACGTACAATACTGAACCTCTTATGAATTTTTGACTTATATTCCATAAGGGTAGCTACATTAATCTGTTGCAGCAAAACTAACAAATATTTTAACATTTTAAGTTTTCACAATGAATGTGTTAATTATGGCATCACTTCATCAGTTGCAAGAAATTTCACACACACACACACACACACACACACACACACACACACACACACACACACACATTTGTATATGACGGAATTATTAGTTATACTATAGCAAGCATACAGTGGTAATTTTATTGCATAAGGACCCAGATTGTTGGGGGCAATAAGCTGACACTCTAAACCGCTTAGAGAAGGCTGTAAAAGCACTGTAAAGCAGTATATAAGTGTTAAGCAATATTGCTTAAGGGCTCGCAATCTGGGTGTCCTCCTGGATCCACAGCTGTCCTTAGAGGACCATCTGACAGCTGTGACCAGGGCGGCCTTTTATCAGGTCCGCCTGATACGCCAGTTGCGGCCCTTTCTGGATTGGGATTCCCTGTGCACAGTCACCCATGCCCTGGTCACGTCGCGTCTGGACTACTGTAATGCTCTCTACATGGGGCTCCCCATGAAGAGCACCCGGAGGCTCCAACTGATCCAGAATGCGGCCGCGCGGGTGGTTTCAGGGGCTAATTGGCGCTCCCATATAACACCCCTCCTGCGCGAGCTGCACTGGCTTCCGGTGGTCTACCGGGTGCGCTTCAAGGTGCTTGTTACTACCTTTAAAGCGCTCCATGGCATTGGACCTAGGTATCTCCGAGACTGCCTGCTGCCACAAACTGCCTCCCATCGACCAGTGCGCTCCCACAGAGAGGGCCTCCTCGGGGTGCCATCAGCCAAGCAGTGTAGGCTGGTGATGCCCAGGGGGAGGGCCTTCTCTGTGGGAGCACCTACCCTCTGGAATCAGCTCCCTCCAGACTTAAGAACAATTCACGACCTGTCCACCTTCCGCCGTGCCCTCAAGACACATTATTTTTATCAAGCCGGGCTGGCGTGAAAAAGTTTTTGGGGTTTTTAAAATTTTAAGATTTTACTAAATTTTAATTGTATTAAATTAGGGCCATATTGAATATTTTATTTTAAATGTATTTTAATGTTTTTTACTTGGCTTAAATGTATTTTAATGTTTTTTACTTGGCTGTTCACCGCCCTGAGTCCCCTGGAGAGGGGCGGTATATAAATTTAATTAATAAATAAATAATAAATAAATTGCTATTTAAGCCAAATAGTGAATCCAGTTCTGGCCCAATCAAATAAAATTGTGCTAATTCTTAAACTACTTCAATAATTGCACACTGAAGATCCCTTCTCAAATTGATTTATATCAAAACAGTAACAAAATCACCATTACATATGGGAATACTTGCCTTTTTTAGTGTGGTCATTTCTGATCTCAGATTTTGTCCTCCTACAATCTACACTGTATGTAGCATGCAGAAGATAAGCTAATGAATGAGCCCATAAAAGTCTATGGAGATTCTCAAATCATCCAGGTCATGGTTGTCCAAAAGATGCTTTTCCAAAGGGCAATTGGACTTTCTTGGGTTTTTTCCTTGAAAACATTTTGCTTGTCATCCAAAAAGCTTCTTCAGTCCAGTTGTCTTTTGGAAAAGCACTTTTGTGACAGCCATAAAAGTGTATGTCATAATTAAAGTTCTGTATGACACACATTTTTTTGGTTTGAAATGGGCAACCCATATAGGCATGCTGCAGCCCATCATGTAAATTATGGTGTAAAATAATTGCATATATTTCTGCACTATGTATTCAAACAAAGTTGATAAAACCATAAGAATGACTGCGTTCAAATGCTCTTTCACAGTTCATTCTGCTCATGGCATCTGCAACTTAATTGTTTCGTGGTGTAATAATTTAACCTTGTGAATTCACAAATCATGGTTTGGGCCAGCTATCCAATAAAATTGTATAACAGGTTGATATAATCCCGCTTTTATACAAAATAACACCAAAAGACAGTCCCATGATTGCAATTTGGGTAGTTGATAACCAGCTTGCATTTACAAAGATTGAAACCTCCTGCAGTCACATGGTTGTGGTTTGTGACCTCCCAGCTGCTTCTGACAAGTAAAGTCAATTGGAGAAGCTGGATTTGCTTAATAACTATGTTATTTGGTTAACAATCATAAAATTTACTTAATGACTGCACCGCTTAGTGACCAAAATTCCAGTTCCATTTGTGGTTGTGAGTCGGACTATCTATAGATCATAGAAACAGTTGGAAGGAATGGAATGAAAATAGAGTGATTGAATAATTGCAGGAAGAGAAAGTGCAAATTCTGAATGAAAAAATACTCCAAAATTATCTATCTTCCCTTGAAATGAACGGCATATAGATCTAGGAAAAGATACCGTATGTTCCGGCGTATAAGATGACTTTTTACCCCTTGAAAATCTTCTCAAAAGTCGGGGGTCGCCTTATACGCCGGGTACTAAAACTTCCAAGCCGGGGGGGAGCTCAAAAACGGCCCCGGCTGCATCCCTGCCATTCTCCAGCCAAGCGGCCGAAGGAGCCCCGGAGCCCCGACGCTGCCCTGCGTCTCGGTCTCCTGCCGCCACCGCCAGCTGCAGCCTTCCCAGCAGGTGGGCGCACGAGGGAGGGACCGCGGAGCAGAGGCGCCCGGTGGGTTAAGGCAAGAGGCAGGCGTGAGATGCGGGCAGGAGCCTGCTGCTGCCGATGCCACTTCTGGCATCCCTGCGCTTCTCGCACCGCTCATCGGGCACCTCTGCTCTGTGGTCCCTCCTGCGCGCGCCCACCTGCTGGGAAGGCTGCAGCTGGCGGTGGCGGCAGGAGACCGAGACGCAGGGCAGCGTCGGGGCTCCGGGACTCCTTCGGCCGCTTGGCTGGAGAATGGCAGGGATGCAGCCGCAGCCGTTTTTGAGCTCCCCCGGCTCGGAAGTTTCAGTACGATAGCAGCAGCGGCGGTGGTAGCGCGCGCTCTCCTTCCCTCCCATGCACGTTAATCCTGCCGGCGCTGTGGTCAGGGACTCAATCGGGTGGATGGAGTCCCGCGGGAGATGGCGACAGAGGCTCCTTCCTCCAAGATGAGGGGAGCAACCCACCCACCTACCTTGTTTCCACTTGGCATCTTGGAAGAGGGCTGGGCTAGGGAGAAAGGAGCCACGGTGGGGATTGGTTTGCAGGGAGAAAAAAGGAAGGAAGGAAGGAAGGAAGGAAGGAAGGAAGGAAGGAAGGAAGGAAGGAAGGAAGGAAGGAAGGAAAGAGAGAGAGAGAGAGAGAGAGAGAGAGAGAGAGAGAGAGAGAGAGAGAGAGAGAGAGAGAGAGAAAGAAAGAAAGAAAGAAAGGAAGGAAAGGAAGGGAAGGGAAGAAAAAGAAAGAAAGAAAGAAAGAAAGAAAGAAAGAAAGAAAGAAAGAAAAGAAAGAAAAGTTAAGAAGGAAGACAGACAGACAGAAAGAAAAAGAAAGAAAAAGAAAAAGAAAAGTTAGGAAGGAAGGAAGAAAAAGAAAGAGAAAAAGAAAGAAAGAAAAGTTAGGAAGGAAGGAAGAAAAAGAAAGAAAGAAAGAAAGAAAGAAAAAAGAAAGATAAGAAAGAAGTTAGGAAGGAAGACAGATAGACAGACAAAGAAAGAAAGAAAGAAAGAAAGAAAGAAGTTAGGAACGAAGACAGACAGAAAGAAAGAAAAAAAGAAAAAGAAAGAAAGAAAGATGTTAGGAAGGAAGAAAGACAGAAAGAAAAAGAAAGATGGTAGGAGGGGTAGTCTTATATGGCGAGTATATCCCAAACTCTATATTTTAACTGGAAAAGTTGGGGGTCGTCTTATACGCCCAGTCGTCTTATACGTCAGAACATACGATAATATGGAAGCTACTTGAACATAGTAATAGTAATTATATCACAGAAATGTGGAAATTTGCTAATTGGAAATATGAAAAAATATGCTTGGTGGATTGATAAAGAGGATCTACATGAGAAATATATTTAAAAGAATGTTCAAAATTTAGAAAAAGATACTGCATCATAGTGAAAAATAATTGCAAAAATATAGTTAAAAGAAAATGCAGAGAAATTTTGAGGGAAATTTCAAATGAACAAATAAATATATTATTGACTTAATTTAAAACAACTTAACTAGGTTCCCATAGCAGAGTGAATGGAATTAAAGATAAAAATAAAAAATGATCTAAAATGAAACTGTAGTGGATAAATCCTGAATGTATTCTTTCTGATAAATTCAGAACGTTATATAAGAGTACAAGTATTTATTTATTTATTTGTTTGTTTGTTTATTTGTTTGTTTGTTTGTTTGTTTGTTTGTTCTTCTAGGCCGCCCATCTCCCGAGGGACTCAGGGCGGCGTACAACATAAAGATGAACAATCAATTTAAAACAACAATAGAAAACGATTTAAAAATACATATAAAAATTAAAAACATTTCCCATCATTCATACGCCTGCCGGAAGAGCCAGGTTTTAACGGCTTTACGGAAGGCCAGCAAGGTGGGGATAGTCCGGATCTCCGGCAGTAGTTGGTTCCACAGAGACGGAGCCGCCACAGAGAAGGCTCTCCCCCGCAGACCCACCAACCGGCATTGCTTGGTTGATGGGACCTGGAGGAGGCCGACTGTGGGACCTAACTGATCGTAGGGAGGTATGTGGTAGTATGCGGTCCCGAAGGTATCCTGGTCCTGAGCCATATAGGGCTTTAAAGGTAATAACCTTTACCTTAAATAAAAAGTAATCCTACTTTTACAGGTAGTTCTCACTGCAGGCCCCAACAAGTATTCACACAAGATTCAAGGTGCCTTCACATGTTCTTCCCCTACTGTGATATATGCCCTCCTTTGCAAGCAATACCCCTCTGGATTCCGCTAAGACAAATGAGACAAGCTTTACCCAAAAGAATTAATCAACAAAAGTCAAGGACTGGAAACAAGGACAAAATAACATCAGGGTATTTCAGTCTTCTGAGACAATCTATTGTAGATCTCAATAAAACGGGAAATTTTTAACAGCACCAGGGAATGAGAGTTGGACTCATCTGCAGTACATCAAAAGGTTTTCATGCTATCTCAAAGGTCTCAACAGAGAAGAAGACATATTGCAATTATTAAATAGGAACATAATTGTAATGTATCTCACAAATAGCCTGCATTTACATTACCATCCTATCTCCACCTCTCTTCCCCTTTCCCCCTCATCCCAGTTTAAATCCTACATCAGTCCAACTATTCTATGATGTGTATGATGAATCTTAAATCTAACCTATCAAGACCAAGAGAGTTGTGCTTGACAGAAGAGCCCAGTGAATGAATAGAGGGTGTAAATATGAAAAAAGAAAGAAAAAAGAATAAGCAGATTAAATTTGTGTACCTTGTGGAATATTTACTGAAGATAGGGAAATTAATGGAGAGCTATTAAGGCATGTGCTGTGCTAGTAGAAAGGTGTGGGTAGTGTGCTTTTGTTGTCAGAAATGAATGCTTATCAAAGGAAGCTAGAATGGCTGTGTATAAGAATGCTACATGGAAGTGAGTTTTGGATAATTTAGGAAAATCATAAAAGTAACTTGAAGGTATGCTAAGCAAGTTTGGTGTAGAGCAGTGGTTCCCAACCTTCCTAATGCCGCGACCCATGCCCCGCCTCCGCGCCCCCACCGTGACCCACCCCACTACCACCATTTGGGTTCTTTTACCCTCTGCGCATGTGCAAACCATGCTGTGCATGCGCAGATGGTAAAATAACCCAAATGGCGGCAGCGGGGTGGAGCGCGGGTTGTGGGGCGCGATATGGCCAGGCTTGTGGCAGGGGGTGGTGGAGCTGAGGATGCCAGGGCGACTCCTGGGAAATGGTCGTTCGACCCCCAAAGGGGTCCCGACCCCCATGTTGGGAACCGCTGGTGTAGAGGTTAAAGTATCAGGTTAGAAATCAGGAAACTAGTATTCTAAACCCACCATAGGCATGAAACTAGCTATTTGACCTTGGGCCAGGCATTCTTTCGTAGCCCTAAGAAGCAGACAATGGCAAACCACTTCCAAGAAAACTGCACTGATATGTCTTGCCAAGAAAACTCCCACTGACAGAGTGGGAGTCAAGATGATTCAAAGAAACAAGCGACCCCTCCACCCAAATAAGTTGAGTGGAATGGGAATAGAGCACCTGAAAAGCATGTGTGGTTAAAAGAATAAAAAGCAGGATCAGGAATGAATAGGTACTGAATGAGTGTGAATTGAATACAAAGAGATTGACTGGCAAGAAAGTGAGGCTTTGAAGTATCTTGGTCACACAGAGGGAATGTATTTGAATTGCCAAGCAAATATATAAAGGAAGGGCGAATAGGTTGAGAGGAAGAAGAAACTGAGAAAGATGTTATTAGATGATCAAAGGAGAAGAAGAAATATTTAAGCAGCAAAAGTCAATACAGTAGATGAATCTGTTAAGCACGCAGGGGGAAGCCATATTCCCAGAAACCAGAATAATTGTGTTGTGGATTGCATTCCTTGGTAAATGTGCATTACTTTTCAAAGTATAAATGTCTTGCAAAAAATTAAGATTCAATATATTACATATTAGACATTAAACATATTAAAAGTAACAAGTAGCAATGTAAAATAAACTAAAATGAGTAAGTTAAAAGAATCAGTCATAATATAATGAATACCAGACTATGCCAGTACAAAATGCATTGCATTGCATTTTATTGTCAATAAATCTTCATTACAGTTGGCTACAAGCTCTGTGAGATCTTCTTTTCATATTCTTTCTACTATACAGCATTCAGGGATCCCCTATAGATGACATACCGGTATTTACCACCCTGAGGGGAAAACATAATCAGCACTGGGTTGTACTACCCTCTATTAATCATGAGGACATCTTTTCCAAGGTTAAGTAAGAGGCAACTGATAGGATAAAACAATGAAACAGGTATTTCATCACCTATTTCATAATATCTAAACTACCGTATTTTTCGGAGTATAAGACGCACCGGAGTATAAGACGCACCTTAGTTTGGGGGGATAAAAACAAGGAAAAGAGGCCTCTGCTTACCCCCTTGCATCCAGCAGAAAATAAAAATCTGCGTGTCTCTCCCAGCTATTTGCCTCTTTGCAGCTAGTTTCACTTTCATGTTCCCATGTGGCAAACCTAATCAGCTGTAGGTCGGGAAACTGCTACTGACTTGCTTGGCTTTACAGGCTCTTCCCTGTTTGCTGCAAACAGGTAAATTGCTGGAAGACAGAGGCCAAAGGGTGGGGGTGGCTGGGTGGGTGGGTCTGCATTCAGTGTATAAGACGCACCCAAGTTTTCACCCTATTTTGGGGGGTAAAAAGGTGCATCTTATACTCCGAAAAATACGGTACATATGCAAACTCCTTGTTTGATTGACTCTTTTCTAAAACTTCAGGAATTGTTTCTGCAGAAAAGCATTCCTTCGTATAACAAAAAATGCCACAGCTAAAAGAGAATTTGGAAGCCAATTTTCCACAAGGATGTTCCTCCAGAAATCCATTAAATATGGTTGTTATTTATTTTTGATCCTGAATGATAGCTACAACTGCTCAGATGATAAAGATGTGGTTATTATTTAATCCCTGCTTTTTTTCGACTGCAGATAATATGTTTTAGAATTTAGAGAAGTAATCTTGTAGCAGCTGCAGTCTAATACAGGGGTCTCCAACCTTGCAACTTTAAGACTTGGGGACTTCAGCTCCCAGAATTCCTCAGCCAGGCTGAGGAATTCTGGGAGTTGAAGTCCCCAAGTCTTAAAGTTGCCAAGGTTGGAGACCCCTGGTCTAATATACTTTAATTTTCTGGCAAAAAAGTATTATTTTTCTAATTGAAGTACAGTGAACCCTCGTTTTTCGCGGGGGTTACGTTCCAAAAAGAACCCGTGATAGGCGAAATCCGTGAAGTAGTAACCTTTATTTTTTTTACAATTATTATACAATGAAATACTCCATAATACATTGAAACCAAAGAACAAAATCTTTTTACAGGCCCAAGCATTTGTTTAACAAATAATAGTACTGGATAAACGTTTTTTTTACAAATAACTACTGTACTGTAAAATAATAATTTTAATCATCAATATGAACTGAAGGCTTCAAATTGCGGAGATCAGCACCACCCCACCGCGACCCGAGTCATTGGATTAGAATGGGAGAAAATGAAAAATTATTATGAAAAAAAATACAAAGTACAGTAGGACAAATAGTGACTCACGTGTATTTCACTGCTCTTGGCAAGCTATTTTACGTACGTGTATAAACCGCAACGTTATTGACACACAGGTAGAGAAGAAGTGGAGAGACTGTTTAGCCAATCAGAATGCAGAACACAATGAACGATGCAAATCCGTGAAGCAGCGAGATCGTGAAAGGTGAACCGCGATATAGCGAGGGTTCACTGTATTCAATTTCAACATTGCAAATGACTGGGGCAAATGACTCTGACTAGCTTTCATACAATTGTATTGTGCATAATTTGCAGTGTGTTCCATTTCATGATCACCCCATTTTTCCAAATAGTGATGTGCTAGTTCATCAATTTAACATTAGAAAATATATATAGCACCATCAATAAATTGTTCCAATTTTGTGAAACAAAATTTTGTTAGGGCTTCCACACCAGGGGTGGGTTCCTCCCGGTTTGGACCGGTTTGTCCGAACCGGTAGCAACCCGCTGGTGACATCACGATGACATCACCGAACCGGATCGGTCGGTGCCGGTCCGTGGGCGCTGCCATCTTTTTTTTATTTTTATTTTTGAATTTTTTTTATTTTTTCTTCTGTGCATGCGTAGAAGCCGAGTTTCTGGCACTGTGCATGCGGTCGCCATTTTTTTGTTTTTTCAGGATTTTTTTGTACTGCGCATGTGCAGGAGGAAGCGAACCGGCAGCGAGGTAAGTTGAAACCCACCCCTGTTCCACACTATTAGTTATTCCATTATTATTCCATGAAAGATTGTTGTTAAATAAAATGAATAGCTATCTATTACATTTGATTTTTTCTGTTTAATTTTGGTCTAATTTCCATTTATATTTTACATTATATTTTGTATTCTTTTAGATGATTGGTCTTTGGATAATGGATGAAGATACTGTTCTGTACAATCTACTAGCAAGAAGAATGTGAAAGAATATCAGTGTACATCAGTTTGAGAACACATACAGCTTTCTATTATTTCTGGCCAACAAGAAACATTTAATTGGATAAATGTATAAACCAAATTAAACACATCAAGGATAAGAATACAAACCGACAGGCATTTTTGCTTCACATGAGGCAACCACACTAGTAGACATTTGAACCTAATCTGGATTCTGTTGTGGCTCTTCCTAATAATAATTTTAAAAAACTATTTATTATTAACAGAATTCAAGCTGATGTTTAATAAAAGCTAATATGAACATATTTTAATAGAGTCTTTTAGAATGCATATATATATATATATATATATATATATATATATATATATATATATATATATATATATATATATATATATATATATATATATATAATTTATTTGCTACCCATCTTGCAGTTCAGGTGACTCTGAGCGGGTTTTAAACCTGCTAATAATAGTTGCCCTCTGGGTCATGTGATCAGGAAAGAGGAATCTTAGAATGGAAATCCAACATGTCTCCCATTGGGTTGCATGGAGTTTTTCTTGGATTTGTTTCCCCACAGCCCCTTGATAGATCTAAGCCATTTCAAACACAATGGATTTCTTTTGCTAACTTTTTTTTTTGCTAACCCTATTGCAGGAGGGCCAAATGTCAGCCTCCACACTGCCTGCTTGCTTCGGCTGCCATAGAAATGGGGGGAGGAGGGAGGTTAGGTATTTGGGAGGGGGGAAGCTGTGCTGGATATGTCTCTTCTTGTGTCCGATTAGGGACCTAGGGAGGAAAATTCTCATCACGTACGGCCGGGCTGGTTGGACGTTTACAGCCTACTCAAGGTCAACAGTTTCGGCAGACCAGATGTGGAAGCCCAACCTGGACGTGTGCCCACATGACATCTTGGGGCATTGGGATTGGATGATTGGCCGAGGAGTTCTGAGGGGAGGGTTTTGGGATCATTTCTATATGCCAGTGATGGCGAACCTATGGCACGGGTGCCACAGGTGGCACGCGGAGCCATATCTGCCGGCACGCGAGCCATTGCCCTAGCTCAGCTCCAGTGCGCATGTGCGTGCTCGCCAGCTGATTTTTGGCTCACGCGGAGGCTTTGGGTGGGCGATTTCGGCCTCCAGAGGGCCTCCAGGGTGGCAGGGGGAGTGTTTTCGCCCTCCCCAAGCTCCAGGAAAGCCTCTGGAGCCTGGGGAGGGTGAAAAATGGGCCCACCGTGCCCACTGGCAGTTGGGAAATGGGGGAATGGGGGGGTCACACATGCATGTGCAGGGGGGTGGGGCAAGTGAGGGGCTTTGAATTATGGGTGTGGGCACGCACGCGTGTGCAATAGCGTGCACGCGCACTATTTCGGCACCCGAGGAAAAAAAGGTTCGTCATCACTGCTATATGCCATTTACGCGCCTTTTGCCTCAGATCTTGGTTTCATTTTGTCGCTATCAGTTCTTATCTAGTACAAGTACTCTTCTCTATCATCATGGAGTTGGGGTTTTTCTTTCCTGGATTTTGAACGGAAGCACACCTGACATATGGTATATTTCATAAGTATTATTATGTAAGTACAGTATTATAATTTTATTATGAAATAATAGGCCACTTTTGAAAGTTGTAATTTTTGTGGAATGAGATAAATGTAAGTAATACAATTTCAGTGAAAGAAACTGTATACAGTAAGTGTACTGTATATATAGTACTTGTAAGAGAAAGAAAAAGAAGAGGAAAAAAATGGTGATAAGAATATGTAGGATTGTTTCTGAAGTATGTCTGATTCATGATAAATAAAGCAATGACACAAATGGATACTTATTATTTCTCTACCATGAAATTAGCATAGGAATAGCTAAGCAGCCATGTTAAAGTGCTACCTACCGTAGCAGTCTTTATACTGACAGAAATGTATGCTGGCATAACCCCACTACTGAGTCCTTCTCCGTCCCAGCCACAAGCTAATGAATAATGTTGTCCTTTCTATTTTAATGCAAGCCAAGTTAAGCAAAACAATCCATGGATTCTCCTGACTCCATTTCTCTCCCAGGAGGTGCATCTGCAATGAGCATCAGAACTAAGTCAAGAAGACGGCCACAACTTTGTGACTGAAGACCTACTCCTTTTTACTTGAATTGCTTGTGCAACACATGGAAAAAGAAACAGGCTTCAGTTGTGGACTTGTGATAATTCTTAACAGTTTTTAACCCTCCCTGCATACCAGGGGTGGGTTCTAACTTACCTCGCTGCCGGTTCGCTTCTTCCCGCACCATGGGGGTGCGCACGTGTTGCGCCCTGTGCTGCTGCATGTGCACACACATGTGCAGTGCTGAAAACTCGGCTTCTGCGCATGCGCAAAAACAAAAAACAAGATGGCGGCACCTATGGCGGCACCAAAAGAGCCAGTTTGGGGGCGTGGCCATCCGGCCATCACTCCCAGTTCTGAAAGAGGGGGAAAATTCCCGCTACCAGTTCTAAAGAACTGGTCCGAACCGGGAGGAACCCACCTCTGCTGCATACCTCCCTGGACACAAAAAGCCCCTTTTAGTATGAAGTGGCATGGGACTGGAAGACTGGGACAATCACAGATGACTTCAAGAGGTTTCAGCTCTGGGCTGGGGATGTGACAGCAATGCCATCTATGGTTATCTGGACATGTTCATGCCTAACTCAGGAGCATCTGAGGAGGCACCCAAAGAAATTTCTTTTGGCTTCATTGATGCCTTAAACAAGAGCCACTAGAAAGCTAAATGTGTAGTTTAGTTCATTTATAGATTTAGACGAAGTGTTTTCTCAGCCGTAGTAACTTTAAGATACTGAGCTGAAGTCCACACATCATAAAGTTACGGAAGTTAAAAAACATTAGACAACTAGAAAAATATTTTATCACTAATATCACTGGATTTTGCTTCCTGAATACTTATGGGTGTAACTTATTGATTTTTGATGCTTATCATGAATACTTATGGGTGTAACTTATTGATTTTTGCTGCTTATCATGAAAATAATTTAACTTATCACATACCATTTCATTAAAAAAAGCTTCTGTTTTTGCAATGTACACCCTTCACTATCTGTTGGCTATGCTGCACACATGAAACATACAAAAACATGTAACTGTTGTTGAAGCACATCCAGTACACCAAGTACAACTTGAATATCTGTGGAGTGGCTCTGCTGCTTGGAATGTAGATAGATATACCAATTACTGTTGTTGCAAAAGGATCCGCAGTGCAAGTGAGCTGCATTATATTAAAAAGAATTGACCACTCCAAATTTGGTCCCAGGAAAGAAAATCTGACACATGAACCACTTGCTGACCCAACAAAGGTATTTTTTGTCTCCACTTCACATCAAACTCAGACTGAAGGAACTTTTTGTGAAAATAATGAACAAGGAAGGTGAAGGTTTTTGTTATTCGAGATAGATGTTTTCAAGAATAACTGATGCTAAGTTGAAGGAAAGTATTTTTGTTCGTCCACAGATCAGAAAAGTCATCAATGACAACCAGTTTGAAGATCTGTCAGTGGGACTGGAGAAAATCACATGAAAGCATTCAAGGATGTAATTGAGAATTTTCTTGGCAACTACGGAGAACCAAAGTATATTCAGCTAGATGATAAACTTCTTACAACAACATGCAAGATCACTAAGTGCAACATGTCACTGAAGATTCATGTTCTGCATTCATACTTGGACTTCTTTCTGAAAAATCTTAGGTGCAGTCAATGACATACATGGTGAAAAGTTTCACCAGGACATTGACACAATGGAAAAATGGTACCAGGGCAAATGGAATCCATCAATGCTGGCTAAATATTGCTGGGCACTGCAAAACTGAAACTAGTCATTCTGAAAATACATTTGTCTTCAGTTTAAAAGGGTCTATCACCGTGATGGCGAACCTATGGCACGGGTGCCACAGGTGGCACGCGGAGCCATATCTGCTGGCACGCAAGCTGTTGCCCTAGCTCAGGCCCAGCGTGCATGTGGGCGCCCGCCAGCTGATTTTTGGCTCGCACAGAGGCTCTGGGAGGGCGTTTTTGGCCTCCAGAGGGCCTCCAGGGTGGCAGGGGAGGGCGTTTTTGCCCTCCCCAAGCTCCAAGAAAGCCTCTGGAGCCTGGGGAGGGCAAAAAATGGGCCTACCGGATCCACCGGAAGTCAGGAAATGGGGGAGCAGGGGTGCGTGGGGGAGCATTGAATATGGGTGTGGGCACGCGCACGCGTGCGATAGCGCGCGTGTGCACTATTTTGGCACCCGAGGAAAAAAAGGTTCGCCATCACTGGTCTATCATAATCATCAGAAGTTTTTCAGGAAGCAAAACTTTTGAAAAAAAATCGTTGTCCAGTGTGTTTTGTCTAAGGTCAAAAACAAAAGCAAAAATCTAAATGATGTGTTTAGATTTTAAGTTGGGTTAACTCAGGGATTGTGTTCATGAGAAAGGCAAAAGCCTGCCTTTCAAAGTTTACTTTTTCTACGCTGCAACAGTCCTTAAATCAGGGGTGTCAAACATACGGCCCGCGGGCCGGAACCGGCCCCCAAGGAGGTTCGGTCAGGCCCGCAGGATAATTTGAAAGTGGAAAAAATGCATAAAAGACATGGAATTAATATTTTTAATTCGCTGCAATTCATGGATTATCCGCTAAGGGGCGCACTCTTTCCATCAGAGTAGAAGACAAGCCGCATCACTGAGACAGACTGAAAACAGCAGACGGTATCAGTGCGCCATCTGCTGCTTGTTACGACGTTGTTTATACCTTGGTCTCTATTTCTCCGCTACACCCTCATTAGCCAAAATGTCGTTATCCAAACGGAGAAAAGTAGATAAGGAGTGTAGAATTTTCAAAGAAAAATGGACCACGCCCTATTTATTTACAGAGATGCACGGAAAACCTTCGTGCTTGGTGTGTTTGCAACAAGTTTCGGTATTGAAGGAATATAATATTCGACGCCACTACGAGACTCATCACAGTGAAAAATATGACGGCTTGCAAGGACAACTGAGAAGAGATAAGATTAACGAATTGCTGGCGGGTCTGAGGAAACAGCAGTCAACTTTCATCCAGAGCCGAGAAGTCAGTGAAGCAGCGGTAAAAGCCAGCTACCTAATTGCTAGCGAAATAGCATTAGCATCGAAGCCGTATTCCGACGGTGACTTTGTTAAACGATGCATGATGAAAGCGGCTGAACTTGTATGTCCCGAGAAGCGACAAGCTTTTGCCAATATTAGCCTGACGAGGAATACTATAGCAGAGAGGATTTCGGAACTATCGGCAGATTTAGACAGTCAATTGAAACAGAGAGTCAAGTCATTTATTGCATTTTCCGTGGCAATTGACGAGAGCACTGACATCACAGACGTGGCCCAACTGGCCATATTTATTCGAGGAGTTGATGAGACATTGACTGTTACTGAAGAGTTTCTTGAGTTGGTGCCAATGATGGACACTACAACAGCCGAGGACATTTTCGGCTCTGTCGTTGCTGCATTGGACAGAGTTGGAGTGGACTGGTCCCGCGCTGTCAGCCTGGGATTGTATGTGTATGTATGTTTCATGTATGAAGTTTACAGATTTACAGGACAGGCGAACACTTTCTTCATTACACATTTAAAATCACTCTCCTTAGTTTGTAAGGTGTGCAGGGATTACATTTAGATTTTATATGCGTATGTGTAAGTGGTTTAAAAATTCCTTTCTTTAAAAGTCTCATTTAATCTTAAAGTGCATTACTATATTTTTCAGTACCAATTAAAGTTTTGTGCCTTTGTACAATCAGTGGGATCTGTTGCAATGCATATTTGTGAATGATAAAAGTAAATTGCACATTTGTCTAAGGAAATATGAGGTGTTTTATGAAATGTTTTGTAAAAGGATAGTTTATTAAATTTCAATATTTTCCTAATGTTCTTGTGCTTCTTTACACCAAAACAAAGAAAAGACATGATATTTTAATTATTTATAGCAGAGTATGGTATAATTTTAATGGTCCGGCCCACTTGACATCTCCCTAGGCCGTATGTGGCCCACGATGAGAAATGAGTTTGACACCCCTGCCTTAAATCATTAACTGTGCCAAAACCCTTCGGCACTTCTAATCCGCACTGCAGGTACCTTCCTTTGTTTGAAAGAGGAAAACAAAAACTTGTTGCGTTAAAATGAGCTTACTCGCAGGAAAGCGTATAAAAGTTCGAAAAGTTGCCACCCACCTCCCCCTTCCAAGTTCCGCTTCTCCCTTCTCCACCCAGCGGCGTCTTCCAGCCCGCGAGGGGAGGGAAGTGGGTTTAAACACAAGTTATGGTGACATGAGCGAAGGCCTACAAGACCCGAGATGCACTGCGCGCCGCACAGTTAGGCGCTGCTTCCCGCTTTAGTTGTCGCTGCTTTGCTGGTGCCCGGACGGTGTTCGCGCGAATAATGGAGGGCAGGGAGTGAAAATTGGAGGTGGGCTCGGCTGGTTGATGAGAGAAACTCCCAGGTATGCATCGGCTCTGCAAGCTCTTTCGGAGTCCTATATCGTTTGCACCCTAAATCGTTTGTTCTGTGCTAGCTTTTCTCTGTTCCTTCCTCTTTCTCTTTCTGTCACAAGCAGCAATTGTAGTATTTGCTTGAAAGCTGCTCCGAAGCTGGGATACTTCTTGCTTTTGCTCCCTGACTGATTTCCCTCCCCTCAATATGTTGAAATAGGAGATTGATTGATACCTGTTAAGATAGAATGCTTGGCAGCCTTTCTGTTTTAAAATCGATCAGCACTGAAGTCGAAGACACACTGAGCTCCGACTGCTATAGCTCTCTTTAAAACGCCTCTTGGGCAAAATACGGTGCTGAGAATGGTTAGCCTGCTAATATTGTCGTGCCTTGAACGTCAGATGGAAAAAAAGAGGCTTAAGTGTGGCCGATTTGTTTAATCTGATTTAGCGACTAAGCATTCTCTTCCAGCAAAAAGAGGATACACACGGCTCCCTTCCTGGTAACTGTTTTGTTAATGTCTTTGGAAAATGTTCAGTGACTCTAGTGGGGTGGGAATGAGCTTCCCTGTTCTGCACTGTCCTCAACCCCCTTCCCAAATTTGCTCAGAATGGATGTTAAAACTTCCTATCAATGCAGAACAGAGGACTTGGATTTTTGCCTCGAGTTCAAAAAAGTTATTTGATCCAATAGTTTAACTGGTGCACAAAATGCCATCATGATGCGGAAGATAAAGGTCCATTAGATTTGGACAGCAAAAAACAAAACAACCACAGTAAACTTTTTTATTTATTTATTTATTTATTTATTTATTTATTTATTTATTTATTTATTTATTTATTTATTTATTTATTTATTTATTTATTTATTTATTTATTTATTTGTCAACACGTGTACAAGATAACAGGTATGATATAAACATAAATAAAAGCAAAGTATGTATAGGTAAATTTGGACAATAGGACAGAAGGACAGGGACGGTAGGCACAATGGTGCGCTTATGCACGCCCCTTACAGACCTCTTAGGAATGGGGTGAGGTCAACTGTAGACAGTCTAAGGTTAAAGTTTTTGTGGTTTGGGGAAGAAACCACAGAGTCAGATAGTGCATTCCAGGCATTGATTACTCCGTTGCTGAAGTCGTATTTTCTGCAGTCGAGTTTCGAGCGGTTTACATTGAGTTTGAATCTATTGTGTGCTCGTGTATTGTTGCGGTTGAAGCTGAAGTATTCATTGACAGGTAGGACATTGTGGCAGATGATTTTATGAACTACATTTAGATGAGATCGAAGGCGACGTAGCTCTAAGTTGTCTAAGCCCAAAATTTCAAGTCTGGTGGAATAAGGTATTCTGTTGCGAGCAGAGGAGTGGAGGACTCTTCTTGTGAAATATTTCTGGACTCTCTCAATTGTATTAATGTCCGATATGCAGTGCGGGTTCCAGACAGGTGAGCTGTATTCGAGGATTGGTCTGGCAAATGTTTTCATTTGCTTCATTCTTTTTCTGTCTGTGCATACGTTTATTAAACAGAGGAGCAAACCTTTGTGAGCTTAGAGTGCATTTTTAAATCTGTGATCTCCCTTCAAGTCAAAACAGGCTAAATGTCTTGGTCAGGAATGGGGAAGATAAATTCTAAACGTTGAACTGAAACCATCAGCCAGAATGGTTGATGCTGGAAGTAAGTTGTTCAGCAACATTTTCTAAAGTGAAGCTGTATAGTTCTATTCTTGAATTGTAATTAGAAGACTTCATTTTACAATCTGTTTTTAAAGTTTTGCTTCAGAGTGGCCACTTGCGGATCAATGGCAAAATTGTCTTGGCTGGCTACCCTCTCCCCACCCCAGTGATTTTGGAATGTTGCCTCTTCTGATATTTGTTTTCTGGCAATGATGAGATATTTAACATTTGAGGATAAAAATGTTGGGAACTCATGAAATTAGGTGACATTGTTAAATGTTGTGAAAATCTGCATTATGACAGATTTGAATTCTTGTATTTTGCTGGCATTGCCATTACACCATAATACCAAAAGGTTGGAAGGAAGGAAAAGTTGTCAATTCCATCTCATGCTGGGTTTTTTTACCTGTGGGCAAATTTAAGAAAAGCTAATAGTGAATCTATAAACACAATGGTTCTCAAAGAATGTCTCTCCCACTTTCAGAAAAAGCAATCGCTATAAAAACAGTGATAATTTTATAGTAAGCATTTGATTATTTTGTAATTTACTTTCTTAATGTTTGCATTTATTTTTTTTTTATTTGTGCTGCAAGGCTAATTTTCTGTAAGCCATGTAGGAGTTTGCATAAATAGCCTATATAGCAAGCATACCACAGTAATCTATGTGTGAAAATGGAGTATGCTAGACAGCAGCTAAGCTAGCTTCCTAGCATGTGCACATGTTGCAGAATGTGTTTGATCACTTTCTGATTTCCTATTCAATACTCACTAAATATTGAAATTGTATTTTAGCGATATCATAATCCTTCAATGATATATTAATATCACTATTTAGTAAATTTTAATCTAGTTGCTATATAATGAAGAGATCACCATAATAAAATTTATTCAGGTAGCAAAAGCCAAGTTCCATAAAATATGTAATTTTTTAAGATCACAAAATAAAGAGTAATGTTAAAGTTAAATTGTAAGTCTTTGTTGGAAAAAGACAAGACAGTGACTGACAGATTTGTTCATTAATTGTATAGGAAACTATCAAATCATAATGTTTTAATGTTAGAGTCATTTCAGATGTTTTTAGTATTGTGCACTGTGTTTGCCATAAACAGGCACATCCTGTTATAGGTTTGTGCAGTATATAAACCCAACCCAAGGCTGAGAACATTGTTCACCCAAACTGCTGCACATGTCTACATAACAACATTTGTGTGCTTTCTAAGAAAATTGGAATAAATGAATAGGAGAAAGCCTTCCAAACATAGAAATGGTCATTATAGCAAATTTAGGATAGAGTTCAGAAATTTCTGACACAAAACAACTAGGAAGCAAAATGCCAATTAAAAAAACAAGGCTAGTAGTTGGAAACACATGATGGCCAAAACCGTAGAACTATTACAAATTATACAAAAATGAAGATATGCACATTTTCAAAATGTAGTTGCTATTTCCTGTTTAAAACTCATACAGTATAACATTTACCATTACCATTTTGTGTGGCTCTGGCAGTGAACTCAAAAATGCTAACCCCAAAAGTCAGAAAAAAATGCTGAGCACAGTGAACAACTTTAGGACAACTTTCCATAATCTGCTGACTGCTATTGGCTGTTTATCTAGGAATTATGGGAATGTATATTTACCATATCTAAGGGGCATCAAGTAAAGGGGAGGATGGCTTTGATCTCCTTCACTTTGATAGTTGTACCATAGTTGGGCATTTCCTTTATCTGGACCCATTAAAATGTCACAACAGTGTGCAAGCTTTTGAGTTCTCTTCCATAATGAATAGTCCTGGAGAACTTGAAATCTTGCATATTTTCGTTGGTAGTTAAAATGTATTGCTCAGCTGTGGATTTCAAAAGCTTTTCTGATTGCTTTTACTAACTAAAGAGACAGAAATATTCAAGTGATGAGAAGGGGTTTAATCACCGAGGCTTCCTCTTTGTCACCAAATCTTAGGCTCCTGGCTGAATCAGTTCCTCCAACTGCCCACCCCAACTTTACCTCACTTGAAAGTCCCAAAACCATAGTTCTTAGTTACAATTCCTGTTCTTCCGGCAGAGGAGGAAAAGAGGTCACGCTTAAGTCCCAGCTTGCTCAAAAAGTTGAAACAGAACTTCTCATTGTGTTAAGTGTTGATTGGAATTCACCTGAGCATTGTCTTGCATCCACAGCAATGGAGGATTCTCTAGTCCAGCTTCGGATCTTTGACCTCAATTGCTGGTGAGTTTATCTTTTTCATTTGTTTGGGGAAGCTTTGATTTGAACAGCTTTTTTTCATTTTATTTCTAAGATATTATCAATTTACGCCGCCCTGAGTCCTCAGGGAGTAGGATGGCATAGAAGAATTCCTAAATAAATAAATAAATATCAAGAGTTCTGAATAGTGCTCATTACTTTAAAAACTGTGGGGGATTTTTCTCTCCTCTCTTTGGAGTTTATAGTTATCCAAATCGGACTATCAGGTGTCCTGCCTTTATGTTTTGGAATTTTAGTGTGTGATGTTGGTATTAATTATTCCTTGAATGCTGTCAGTTTCTCTTTTCTTCCTCTCCTGCTCTCTGGACCACAAGTTCTTAGTTACAATTTTACAATAGTTACAATAGAGTTTTGGTTGTATAGGCAGCTTTGCCAAAACGATGGAGGTGTGGATTAAAATTTAGCTACGACAATGCATATCTGAAAAGGTCTTCAAACACAATTCTCCTGATATTGATTATTACCTGTAGTTGTGATAGTTCAACTTTATTTCTCCATTAAGCAGCTAAACTGCTTTAAATAATATACCGGTAATTCTCATAAGTTTTTCCTAGTTTTATTCTTCTTTACGCTTTAAGTAGTGTACATTCTATCAGCTGACATCATTTCTGTGCTAGGTGCAGAAGTCACTTGCTTGGAAAATGATTATTACACTTTCCAAAATGAGATGGAGTAACTGATCCATGTTGTATTAATATCTCCAGCCTCTGAATCCCATTTCTATTATTTACAAAACAAAAATAATAATATTCAGAGAGGCTTTTTTAAAAGAATTCCCTCTGTTGGGGAAAGTTCAAATTCCGGTGCTGATCTAGGTCTAGCTTGTAAATATAGCTGAGTGGTAAAAATTTAATTGCTCATCATGGGGTTGGGGCAGGATTCTGTTTTTGTTCCTGTCCCCTGTAATACTTGCAAGTACAAAAATATGCTTGTGTATTACAGAGAACAATTCTTATTCCAATCAATTATTTTCAGTGTTAGTTCTCTGACTTCTAAAGTATTTTTTCATAAAACACTGTGTTTTAAAAAGTTATCAGTTTTCTAGCTCTACATTAAAAGTTCAAAATCTCTTTTATGGTAGCAGGATTCTTCGTCCTCCTTCTAGTGCAAGTATAGACCAGGTCTCGTTCTTCAGATTGTTGTTCCATTTCACCCTATTGGGTTGCTTTTTGTAAAGATCTTTTTTTTTAAATCCTACCATTATTACTTTATAAGAAGGGGAACATACATAATATGCCTCCCTCCTTCCATTTTCTCCACAATAACCCTGGGGGGTGAGTTGGCCTGAGAGAATGATTGGTCCAAAGTCACCCAGTTAGCTTTTATGCCTAAAGTGGCACTAGAACTCACAGTCTCCTGGTTTTAAGCCAGCACCTTAACCATTACACCAAACTGGCTCAACATGCTGGCTTTCTAATATTTAGGATATTTTATTTGCTATTATGCATTTAAACATATAGCATTTTGGAGGGAAGGATAGAAGTTTTAGAAAATGCATGAGTATCAACACATCTTTAGTACATATAGCACATCTGTAGATTGTGGTGGTAAAAGATACCCCCCCACACACACACACACAAAATTTGAGCTGCATTCATTATCATGTAGCTGTATACCTGTAAGATGCCCCTTCCTCCCACACACCTTAACTGCTTCAACTGCATTTACGTCTACCTGAATTGACCCTGAATGGCGAGAAGGGGAAGAGCCAGTCAGGAACCTGTGGCCCAATAAACCAACTGTTTATAGTCACTGACCATCTCTCAAAGATTGCATAGCTAGCATTCTCTAATAGGAATAGATAGATAATATTAAGGTCACATGGATGAGTTTTATCAAAAACATTCTAACATCCTGCTGTAATTTCCATTGTGTCTGCTTTTATTTCTTTATCTTGCCTGTGCAGTGTTATAGGACAAGGGTATATAAATGATGGTTCTCCTTTGATCATGGCTGTTCAGCAAAGTGTCAAGGATTTTCTGAGAGCCCAATATATATTGTATGCTAAAATTTTGCTGCTTTGTCAAAGTGATTTGGTTGCTTTAAGTTAGCCAAGGTTTTGGCCATAACAAGATTACCGGTAATCCCTTGAACTTGAGTTTAGGGAGACTGTATATTTGACAAAACAGCTCCCAGTTTTAAGTATGTCTCTGTGTTTCATAATTCTGAGAAGACACACTGAATCTGTGAGAAGACACATAGAGAATCTCTATGGAGATTCTCAGTCATCCAGATCATGCTTGTCCCAAAGGTGCTTTCTTTCAAAAGGCAACTGAACTTTCTTGTTTTGCTAGAAGACATTTCACTTCTCATCCAAGAAGCTTCTTCAGTTCTGACTGAATGGTGGACAATGGAAGGATTTATATTCTTGCAGTCACCTGGTCATTAGCCCTCTTTCTGAGAATCATTGAGGTCACTTGGAGGTTTAGCTGTGCCCTCAGGGTCACCTGAACCCTGAACCCAGAATTTTTTTTCTGGAAATCCTTTCATACTTCTGCACAGAGCAAGATGTCGTCTAGCAAAATAAAAAGTACAGTTGCCCTTTGAAAGAAAGCACCTTTGAGACCCAAAGGAATTAGATATCATTCTACATTGTCAGCCTAATTGAGTGTTCATGTTTTTGGTTTGGTCACTCAGGTTTTAATGATCTGTTTCTGGGAGTTATCCTTTATTTTCTGAAAGGACCCAGTTTTTCTCTGTTTTGATGTTGGGACTTAGTCCTGAAGTAAGGTTCACTGGGCTTTTTTTATTCAATGCTTCTAGACATTTTAATGTGTCTTAATAAGAATTGATCTTAAGTGTATGTGCATAAATTGGTGACACTGGTGGTGTATAGATGTATATTTATATTTAAAGGGATTGCAATGGATAATGGCTTTAATTATCTCCTTTACTATGGTCCAGGCAAAAATAATAACTCCATCTGAGGGTTGAGGTATTGGGAGTGAACTGAGATGGCTTTGGGCCATCTGCTAGTTTCAGTTCAATTTACCTCACTGGGGGGATAAAAGTAGGTTATACCTTCATAGACACTCACAAAAATGTTCTGGTAACAAAATGTCACAAATAAATAAACAAA
This sequence comes from Diadophis punctatus similis, assembly GCA_023053685.1. Taxonomy (NCBI): domain Eukaryota; kingdom Metazoa; phylum Chordata; class Lepidosauria; order Squamata; family Dipsadidae; genus Diadophis; species Diadophis punctatus. Next base: position 45,429,535 of record JALIGW010000003.1, read on the forward strand.
ATTCTTTGTGGCTAAGATTGGCCCTTAATATGATGCTTCTTTCTTCACCATTTGTAAAGAATGAAGTATTTGGAATAAGATGTGTCATGGTAAAAATCACTTAAAAACCAATAAACTGGAGAAGACTTACACATTAGTGATATTAATACTAGGTTGGGGGTTATAGTGAGTCACTTCTATTGTACCCAGAAGTTCCAAGAACAAGAGCTCTAAGGTTACATTAATCTAATTTAATAAGATGACTAAAAATAATTTGAGAATGTACACATACTAGTAGAAGATAACCACAACCATACAATCCCTGGTTGTGAATACATTATAGGCACATTTCTAAAAAGGCAGTGTAATAGCTTTGATATGTTCAGTCAAGGCCTTAATAACAAGCCAACCTGCATTTTACAGCAGGAAGGAATAAAATATCTTTGGTAGCCCGTGTCTCTTGAGTCCTGTTTCCCCACAGGCACGCATTCTGTGATCAGGTAGTCTCTGACAGACACAGGTGATCAGGATGTTACATGAGTTGAACAGAGGGAGACACATATGAACTTAAAGGGAAACGCAGTAATACTAATCTTATATAAGTAAATATACAAATTGATTCAATGCAAAGTCGTGTTCCCATCCACCTCAGTGGTGATCCTCACTCCTTTCCCTTTCCTTTTCATTTTGTCTAGGGCTATTCGTTACCTGAGCAAATTGCGGCAAGAGCGTGTTGCATTGATTGGGGATGTCCTTAACCAGGAGGGATTTGACCTGGCACTCTTACAGGAGGTGAAGATTTCACATGTTAGAATGGATCTGGTTGGAACAAAAAGTGGGGTTTTAATCCTACTTCAACTGATGACATATTACATTTTCATACATGATGTTAAAGGCATGGTTTCTTTTGTTGAAGAAACCATCACGACCTGTTTCATACAGTATCTAGTCACAAGCCCAAACTCAACAAATTATATTATGGCTTAGTGCAATGGGTAAATTCAGTCACTAGAAAGGTGTGCCAATTTTTGTGACACAGATCAGCAGAGGCCTCCTTGCTATGCTCTGGAAAAATCTTAAAGGATTATACAGAGTTGCGGAAAAACATAACAAATGAAAGAGAGTTATTTTGGGACTGGCAATTAATTGAAAATAAGCTTAGGGACCTTGGTCCCCAGATCAACATGCCCTTTTGTTACATTTTTCACAGTCACTGTGATGATAGCATTTTGCTTTTCAGGTGTGGAGTGAAAAAGATTACCTCATGCTGCAAAAGAAACTGTGTATCCACTACCCTTCTTCCCACTACTTCAAAAGGTAAAAATGGAGTTCAGGAAATAAGTTTTCTTTTGTTTAATTTCAGAATGGCATAGATATCCAGTTGACACTACTTAACAAGGCAGAAAAAGCCTTCCTAGTTCAGAATCAGGAGCCCTGGTGGTGCAGTGGTTAGAATGCAGTATTGCAAGCAAACTCTGCCCACTGCCAGGAGTTCGATCTTGACCAGCACAAGGTTGACTCAGCCTTCCAGCCTTCCATCCTGGTTCCAGCCTTCCATCTAGATTGTTGGGGGCAATGTGCTGACTTTGTAAACTGCTTAGAGAGTGCTGTAAAGCACTATGAAGCAATATATAAATCTAATATATTTATAAAGCTATTGCTATCATGATGTCACTTTGACCAGGTAGCATTCTCCAATCTGGTGCTCAAAATATGTTCGGTTGCCTTCTACCATCTCTAGAAAGCAGTTTACAGTCATTGTTCTGTTTGGGGTGTATCACTAAAGTTTTTGCAAGATTTTAATTTCAAGAAGAATACACAACAGCTTCAATTTGTGTCCATGGCTGAAGAATAACACAAGCATTGTTGTTGTTGATGTTGTTGTTCCATCTTACAATTAGCTGGATTTTTCTGTCTGACTAGTCAAAGTGTGATTAGACTTAAAAGTAGGTAAAGCCAAGAGTTGGCACATTGGGTCTTGAGGATCCTAGAGCCTCCATTGATCATGACACTCAACAACACGGGCAATCATACACAACTATAGTCTAAATCTTAAAATTAGCTTCACACAGGTTTTTTTTAAACTGATCCAACTTTATTCCTCCCAAACAAGGACAAGGAAAAGTACACCTATTGCATTTTTGCACTGTTTTCCCCATTGGCCAGTTGTTCAGACTTCTTTCAGATTTCCAGTAATCATACTACAGATCAATGGTTTTGTGGTACTATTAGAAATCTGGAGCAAGATTTCTGGAAAGGAGGAAGATTGAAGGATATATATATTGATTGAAGATTGAAGGATCTATAATAGTCTCCCTTTATTTTCATTTATCAGCAAAAAATCCTACACACACACACACACACACACACACACACACACACACACACACACACACACACACACACATATATATATATATATATATATATATATATATATATATATATATATATACATATATACATACATACATATATATATACATATATACATACATACATACATATATATACATACATATACATATACATATATACATATACACATCATACACACACACACACACACACACACACACACATATATATATATGTCTTTGGTTATTCCGGTTTTCTCCCGCGTGAAATTGGAAGTGTCTTGGCGACGTTTTGACAAAGTCTTATTCGTCATCATCAGGCTGGTGTCTTCGGCTTCGTGCTTCTGGGAGCACGTGCTCCTAGAAGCAGGAAGCCGAAGACACCAGCCTGATGATGACGAATGAGACTTTGTTGAAACGTCGCCAAGACACTTCCAATTTCACGCGGGAGAAACTCCAAATAACCAAAGACCTAAAAGTCTTTTCCAGACGTTTTCTGCAAAAATATGTATTCTTAACTATACCTAAACTTTGTTGGACTTACCTTCCTAACAGTGATTGTCCTTTGCTTATCAACTGAGTTTAGTAGTCCCTGCCTACCAGGTGTGGCAGGTTATTTGAACAGCCTGAACATTTGTTTTAATGGGATGTGTCTCAATTGGGACCTGTTATGCTACTTGCTCTTGAAAATGACACCAGTAAACTTGGGATTATTACTGGTTACTAAAGATGTTTAGATAGCTTGCATGCAAATGCAGCAGGAAGTTGAGTCATACTCGCAGCACATGGGAGACCGGTTGAATTTCCTGTACTACTTTGATCCCTGTTCACTCTTGAGTAACTAAACCCCCAGATCTGCTATGGTATAAAACAGAAGGAATTATAAATATATATATTGTATAACTTAAATGCAACTGATCATGGAGCCGCTTAGTGTTTTTGTACAAATTTTGACACATGGATCAGATAAATTGTCCTGCGATTGCAGATGCTGATTAAAAAATGTGATTGTATTATGACTTAAAGTATATACAGTGCAGGAAGTCCTTAATTAAGCCCAACATTTCTGTTGCTAAGTAAGGCAGTTGTTAAGTGAAATTTGCTCCATTTTACATTTTTCTTGCTAGTCATTAATTGAACCCAGAGGTGGGTTCCTCCCGGTTCGCACTGGTTCCATAGAATCGGTAGCAAACCTCTGGTGACGTCATGGAACCGATTCTGTTTTTGCTGGTCCGTGGATGCCGCCATCTTTTTTTGGGGGGGGGGAATTTTTTTTAATTTTAATTTTTTTGCTGATTTTTTTCTTCTGTGCATGCGCAAAAGCCAAATTTTCGGCACTGCGTTGCCATCTTGTTTTTGGCTTTTTTAAGGGGATTTTTTTAAAAAAAATTCGGCACTGCGCATGCACAGCGCGGGAGGAAGCGAACCGGCGGCAAGGTAAGTTAGAATCCACCCCTGATTGAACCACTGCAGTTGTTAAGTTAGGAACACAGTTGTTAAGTGAATCTGGCTTCCCCATTAACTTTGTCAGAACGTCACAAATGGTGATCACATGACCCCGGGACACTGCAACTATCATGTGACCATGGAGATGCTGAAACGGTTGGGTTGTAATTGTGAAAAACAGTCATAAGTCCCTTGTTTCAGTGCCGTTGAGACTTTGAATGGTCACTAAACAAACCGTTGTCACTCAAGCACACTCGTACATCCGATGTACACTATATGTAGCTGTTGAAACCGCAGTTCATGGTAAGCTTCCATTTCTGGTGGTTTTGTAAAATGTCACTCCATTCTCAAAGAGCCAGGAATGATTCCAAACTTTCCAAATGCTGGTTTTTCTCTGGAAACCTTTACCTGTGTTTCTCACAGAATTATATTCCAGAAAGCTCAGCTTTACATTCATATGGTGGGTAGGAATGGTGTTCTATTCTCAATCAGAGATACGAAAACCCCTTTTTACTTTCAATCCTGAGAATCAACTCCGCCTGCCAAAATTTTGTGGCAGAGTGACAAATAATGGTACAATTGTTTGCAAAAGCCAGATAAATCAAACACATACAGCTTCCAGTAGTCTTAATGCTCCTATTTAATTTTGAAAAATCCAACAAACGAGAGAAAGAAGTGGGGATTCTTGCCTCACCACTTCCGGTGACTTTGTGACTCCCAGAACTTTGGCAACTGACAGAAAGTCTGGTCCCAAACTTTATTTCTTTATTTATTAGTGAGACTTATATACCGCCTCACAGTGCAAGCACTCTCTAAGCGGTTTACACCATTAAGCAATGTATATTTATATTGCCCCCAACAATCTGGGTCCTCATTTTACCTACCTCGGAAGGATGGAAGGCTGAGTCAACCTTGAGCCGGTGAGATTTGAACCGCTGAACTGTTGATCACAATCAGCTAAAGTAGCCTGCAGTACTGCACTCTAACTGCTGCGCCACCTCTCAAAGACTGCCCACCATATGGAAAATAATAATCTGGTGTCTATTCTTCTGCAGTGGGGTGATCGGCAGCGGGCTCTGCATCTTCTCTAAACATCATATCCTGGACACCTTTTTGTACCAATATTCTGTGAATGGTTACCCATACATGGTGAGTAACATGCTTAGGAAAGAGTCCAAGGCACACCTATTTCTATTGGTGAACTAATTGTTTCAGTTTTGACCCTGCGTTTTATATATGCTGTATTCTTTCACAGTTCCAGCATGGAGACTGGTTCGGTGGCAAATCCGTGGGTCTCATAGTGCTAAAGATCCAGGGCATTATTGTCAACGTCTATGTGACTCATGTGAGCATTTTTATTTATTATATTTTGTTGCAGTTTAAAATTACGAAAGCTTCTCTCAAATCCCTCATTGAGTACTTAGAGCAAGCTATCAAAATAACTAAACCATGTGGAAAAGGGTGAAGAGTCTAGACCAGTGATGGTGAACCTATGGCATGGGTGCCACAGGTGGCATGCGGAGCCATATCTGCCGGCACGCGAGCCGTTGCCCTAGCTCAGTGATGGTGAACCTATGGCACGGGTGCCACAGGTGGCATACGGAGCCATATCTGCCAGCACGCGAGCCGTTGCCCTAGCTCAGCTCCAGCGTGCATGTGCGTGCACACCAGCTGATTTTTGGCTCGCGCGGAGGCTCTGGGAGGGTGATTTTGGCCTCCGGGGTGGCGGGGGGAGCGTTTTCGCCCTCCCCAAGCTCTAAGAAAGCCTCTGGAACCTGGGGAGGGCAAAAAACAGGCCTACTGGGCCCACTGGAAGTCGGGAAACAGGGGAATGGGGGTGTCATGCACGCATGCGCAGGGGGGTGAGGCAAGTGGGGCTTTGAATTATGGGTGTGGGCACGCACACGTGCGCGATAGCGAATGCGCGCACTATTTCAGCACCCGAGGAAAAAAAGGTTCGCCATCACTGCCCTAGCTCAGCTCCAGCACGCATGTGCGTGCATGCCAGCTGATTTTTAGCTCACGCGGAGGCTCTGGGAGGGTGATTTTGGCCTCCGGGGTGGCGGGGGGAGCATTTTCGCCCTTCCCTATCTCTAAGAAAGCCTCTGGAGCCTGGGGAGGGCAAAAAACAGGCCTACTGGGCCCACTGGAAGTCGGGAAACAGGGGAGTGGGGGTGTCATGCACGCATGCGCAGGGGGGTGAGGCAAGTGGGGGGCTTTGAATTATGGGTGTCGGCACGCACGCGTGTGCGATAGCGCGTGCGCGCACTATTTCGGCACCCGAGGAAAAAAAGGTTTGCCATCACTGGTCTAGACTTTCCATCTTTTGACTTGAGTTAGGAAGATGCCCTCTTCATGAATTAGTAATACCTTGCTGTCAGGTTCCACATATTTCTGCACAAGTGGCTATTTTGTATCTTGACAACTGGGTGGGCAAAATCAGGGCTTTTCTGTGTGCCTAGACAAAGTGTGGTTAGTCTTTAGTGCTACAGATCAATGGTTTTGTATTGCCATTAGCAAACTGGAGCAAGATTTCTGAAAAGGAGGAAGATGGAACAAATATATACTGTTCACTGTGTTGGGTGTATATGAATGGAACCGGTTTGGTGTAGTGGTTAAGGTACCAGGCTAAAAACTGGGAGACGGTGAGTTCTAGTCCTGCCTTAGGCATGAAGCCAGGTTTGGGCCAGCCACTGTCTCTCAGTGCTAGGAAGAAGGTGGTAGCCAACCATTTCTGAAAAATCTTGTCAAGAAAACTGCTGGGACTAGTCTAGTGGTTACCAGGAATCAACACTGACTCAAAGGCTCTCCTCCCTCCAAAAAACAAGATATCAAGTATTTGTTTCTGGCGTGTATAAATATTCACATTTACATTATTTCTGATTCAGGAGACAAAGCAGTCATTAGTGCTAAGATTACCTACCTGTGATCTAAGATCAATCAAACAATTCTATGCTATAGCTTTCAAAAAGTCCATTTTTATCATGAGACGTTCGGAAAGAAGCTCACAATGCAATTTAAATTCTTTCCACCTTTCTCTCATAACCACGAACCAAGATTTTTTTCTTGTTATTTTATATTTAGAGCTAAAATGAATGTGGTAATAATGCTTGTGTAATTTCATAGATAATGCACGTGTAATTTTTATATATTCATTTCCCCTCCAGCTCCATGCTGAATATTGCCGAGAAAAGGATACATACCTGCCCCATCGAGTGGTTCAGGCCTGGGAACTTGGCCAATTCATACAGTAAGAACTGTAGCTGTAGGACTCAAAAAATGTTTGTGCTGTATTGGAATCCAATGACAGGTGCTGTGCCACTTGTTGTGCCCCCTGTGTCCCCTTAAAGTTAACTTTAGTTAGCTAAAAGTTAAAAGCTTTAGCTCAGGAGAAGCTAAATTTTTCATGCCAGTCTCTCCAGCGGGAGAGAGATTGAGAAGGATTTTTATTCATTAGAGATACATTTCATATAACACCGTTCGTATCTCTCGCTTCGAAAAGCTCTTCTCTCTTGTCTTTTTTTTTAATTTTTAATTTTTTTATTCCACAATTTCCATATACACATCCGTACATATACCCTAGATCAGGGGTAGGCAAAGTTGGCTCTTCTATGACTCGTGGACTTTTAACTCCCAGAATTTCTGAGTCAATCATGCTAGCTTAGGAATTCTGGGAGTTGAAGTCCATGAGTCATAGAAGAGCCAACTTTGCCTACCCCTGCCCTAGATCATGTCAAAACATCAAAACATACATAATTATACATTTCTATCCAATATATCATAAATTAATATCTTAATTTTGAACCATTATACTTCTATTTGCCAGTCTGTTTTCCCTCATTTCATAACACTCCCCTCCTTCTTCCTTCTTCCCTCTCCCTCTTCCTTCTACCTCCTTTCTCCTTCTCTCCCCCATCCTACTTCCCTCCTCCCCTCTCCCATCCCTTCCCTTTCCTATTTCCTCTTTTCTCCCTCTTGACCTTTCCCTGAGTGATTCTAATCATAATTCATCTTACATTTAACAGACTAGTAACATATACCCTACATCATTTAATTACCGGTGCCCCTTTTAAACTTATATATTTCCTGTATCATGTCTATACATATAACCTCCCTCCCCCCCTTTTCTAGGTATATATATATATATATATATATATATATATATATATATATATATATATATATATATATATATATATATATATATATATATATATATATATATATATATATATATATATATATATACTGCTATTCTAGTGCTGCCTCCTTACTGTCTAATTTTGTCACCTGAGTCTTTCACCTTTAATTCTCCATTTTCTATTATTTAATCAATCTTACTCAACTTCTATACATATTCATTTTCTATCCAATCATAAAACTTCACCCATACATTATAATATTCTGAATCTTTAATTTTCATTGTCAATCTATTCATCTCCGCACAGTCCAATGTTTTCTTCTTCTCTCTTGTCTTGTGATGCTCTCCCACCTTCCCAGGCATACCTCCAAAGGAGCTGATGTGGTGCTACTTGGAGGGGATCTGAATATGCACCCAGAAGATGTTGGCATTCGGCTATTGAGAGGATGGACAAGGCTGCAAGATTCCTTTATAGCCGCAGAGAAAATCAAAGTGAGACTCTTTGCATGCACATTAAGTTCATGAATATGTCCATGTCTGATGTTGTCACTGAGACTCAGAAACAATTATTTTCATTCATTCAAAAGCTTGATGCACAGTGACCTGTTTTATCCATTTGACCAACTCCCTTTTTGTTCCCCTAAACTTAAATTTCTGCGATAGAAATCCAGTTCACCTCTTGCATTCTTGCAACTACTCTAAGTGTTGTGTTAAGAGTCTCTGATCTCCTTCTCAGGGCTGTGAAGATGGCTGTACCCTTGTGCCAGCCAACTGCTACATCAACAAGAAAGAACTGCGGTGTTATCCCCAGGGGATTCGTATTGACTACATTCTTTATAAAGTACGTGCAAGTTAATATCTAGAAAACAGAGACTGAACAAAGTGTTGTAGAGAGAGCTTGGGAAGCAGGTGAGAATGAAAGCTCTCATTTGAAAAAAAACACTTCCCACTGAACAAGGCAGCTGCTCCATGTTTTCAGCTTTATCCTTTGGTTCAGCTACTTGTTGTTTACCAGTGTGTTCATTTGACAGTTACTCAGAAGGGTGGCTTTTCAGGCGAGGAAGGTCCAGACAGTGCTAGTACGTGCAAGGCTAAGAGCAGAAGGCTTGTGTGGCACTTCAGCATCAAGGCCAGAATCAAAGGCACCTGTCTGAACTGCTTAAATTGAATGCACCTTTTTTTTTGCCAAGGCATGTGTATGGGGGGGAGAAACTCCCTGATCCCAGGGAAAAACTGACTTAGGAAGTTGCAGAGAAACGCTACCTGAGCACCCATTGTGCAGCCTTAAAATGTAGGTCTGTGCATTGCTATCCTGGAGCATTGCAATAACCTGATTGAACCCAGAGCAACAATACATGGCCCACAGCTATTGTTCCTTCCCACTTCAATCCAATTTGCTTATGATGGAAAGATCACCTTCAACCTGTTCACCTGTTTTTCCAACGAGAAGGGAAATGCAATTGCAGCTGCTTCTTAGTCTGATTCTGAACACTTCTAAGTAGCCTCTTGAAATACATTCAGGAGCCTAAAGTGAAGTTTGTCAGAACAGAAAGGCTGAAAATCCTTTTAAAGTTCTCCTTTAATTTGCTCTTTCTCTTAATTTAACTGATCTTTATCGCTAAAATGGAGGGTCATCTTAGATTTCTTGAGAAAAATCACAACTGTTTACTATCTAATCTTTTTGGGGCAAGATAGGATTACCTTAAATCAGAGCTGTCTTCCTTTCAGAGGCAAGAAGCTACGTTATTGCCTAAATCTGAATATATGGCAGGGGATTTTAAATGGCAATTGTTGACATTTAAGATTAATTACAGTAGATAAAAAAAATAGCCAAAGGAACAAACTACCAGGGATGCTGTAGAATCACATTCCTTGGCGATACTTACCTTTGTGGACAGATTATATGGCAGTGATGGCGAACCTTTTTTGGTTCGCGTGCCAAAATGGGGGGGAATGCGCGGGATCACGTGTGTGCGTGCCCACACTCATAATTCCATGCACCCCCGCACATGCACGCATGACCCCCCTGCTCCCAGCATGCAATGGCACGCCCATTTTTCGCTCTCCCCAGGCTCCAGAGCCTTTCTAGGAGCCTGGGGAGGGCGAAAACAGCCTTCCCCACCCCCTCTGGAGGCTGGAAACAGCCTGTTTCCTGACTCCCAGTGGGCCCAGAAGGCCTGAAAATCAGCCGGCTGGTGTACACATGCACACCGGACCTGAGCTCGCGCGCCCACCGATATGGCTCTGCGTGCCACTTGTGGCACCCGTGCCATAGGTTCGCCATCACGGTTATATGGCAACAAGCTTCAAGTAGAGTGAAATTTCTCCTAGGGTAAATCTAGTTCCTTTTTGGACATTTCACAATGCTTCTGTTTTTCTAAGAAAATAACATTTCTTTTTTTCTCTGCATTATTTGTAGCTTATAACCTAGATATCACATTTTGGGGGTTGTTTCTTTAGCCATGCTCTCTGCAGATAACAAAGAGTTTGCCGTCTTGCTTGTCCTTTCTTACAGGGCTCATCTCAATATGATATTAGATGCAATATTCATGAAACTACTACGGGAACCGCTCCTGGCAACGACTTCCCTTTCTCTGACCATGAAGCTGTCAAAGTGACACTTTCTGTAGTCCAGTCAAATAAAAGTGAAAACAATCTTCCAGTTGGTGAGTGTTCAGGTTTCATTGGTTTCCCACAAGCGGAGCAAAAGCAGCAGGAACAGAGAATGTGTGGCCTGCCAGTTAATGCTGAACCACAATGACCATCGTTCCTAGAGAACAGAGGTCTTCAAACCTGGCAACTTTAAGACTTGTGGACTTCAACTCCCAGAATACTGGGAGTTGAAGTCCACAAGTCTTAAAGTTGCCAAGTTTGGGGACCCCTGCTAAAGAGGGAGGCTATTATTGAGAGATTCTTGGAGCTGTAACATTAAGCAACATCTGGAATCTCCAGACTCCTTATGCTTCTGTGAGAGGGTTCTTAGGATCAGTCAGACAAAAGACTGCGTGCAATGACTTTCTTGCGAACTCATTCACTCCCCCCCCCCCCCCCGCAGCATAACAAATACCCACATTTATCCTCAGCAGCTTCATCTCCTCTCCTTGTTTTGGTTTCTGTCTTCAGGGGAATATAGTGAATTGCTTTATGGCCTAATTGCTCTAACATTCTGGGATTAACTAGCTCCCTGCCTGCCCGTTGCAGTGCTTCTGCTAAATTTGACTATACCTCTTTTAAAATGTAATTGCTACTAAATTCCGCAGAGAGTTAATCAAGGACTTTAAATTAAAACTTTAGCTGGCAGTTTTCACTTCCTCGTCACTGGAATAATAATCCTCCAGATTTAGTGCCTTCAGACTATCATCTCTTCGGCCCCATGAAAGAGGGTTTGAGAGGCAAACATTATTCCAGTGACCAGGAAGTGAAAACTGCAGTGAAGAAGTGGCTCAAAGAACAGTCAACAGAATTTTATGAGGCAGGGATACATGCTCTCATTCGAAGGTGGAACACTGCTATTGAGAGAAACGGTGACTATGTTGAGAAGTAGGGATGTGATCCACAGAGGACCAGCTTCATTTTGATGTATGCTACATGTTCCTGTGTTGGTAATTATACCTGTCCTAAAAAAAATGGCATTACGTTTTGACTCACCCTCGTATAAAGCTAATTTCCCATTTTGTTAATTTCAGAAAGAAAACTGTCCACTGGAGTAGCCAAATAACTCTCTCCCTCTCTCTATAAAATAGCAATCAGTCCGGGATAGCTGGATCTCACTGTGTAGAATTAACAGCTCCTTGTGGTTGAAGCACACCATTCTCTTTGCTTTTAGAGCCAGTTCTGGTGGATGTCTTGAACGAAGCTCGTCTGGAGGTGCAAGTGGGGTTACATTCGGCCAAACGGCAGCAGTACCTCTGTGGCCGCATGGCTGTCCTGTCTCTTCTCCTGTTGGTCATACAAGGAGCCATGGCAATGAGTTCCATGTTCGGTGGAACTCTTCAGCAGCCCTTCCCCAGGTTCTCCTTCTCTTTGCTCAGCCTACTCTCTGTGTTAGTCCTGCTGGTCTCAGCTGTGCTGTATCTCTTCCACATCATTGAAGTGAAGGTGCTGCGGGGGACAGAGGAACAGATGCGGGTGGGGCTGCAGACTCTCCAGGAGAAATTCAATAGCAGGTGAAACATTGGATGGCTGGATAGATGGTATGGACCAAGAGACTGGGCAGAATTGGAAATAGCAAGTCCCGCTGTGATTCTCAGCAATAACAGTTCCCTGGTTTTTTAAATAAGGAATGGAAATTAACCTTTGATACTGTTAATAGGCTGAATTTTTGAGGAGTAATGTTTTTTTTAGATCTTTTTTGTGCTGATTTTGGTGGATTTTGAAACTAACCTGGCTATTTAAAAAAACAATTTTTATCATAAAATACTGTTTTAATAGAATTAAACACATAGTGGTCTGTTAAATTTGTACTGAAAAAGCAGGCAAGAACAGGTGCGTAAAATAAAATCTTACTAATTGTATACAGCTGCTTTTCCTACAATAATGTTTTCAGCTGTACTAAGTAAATAGCAACAATTATTGATGGAAATCTGTTTTTCCGTATGTACCTTGCTGTGTAACACTTTAGCATACAATTATCTTTGACCACTGTGGCTCCCATTCATTGACGGGGAAACAGAAATTGAAGAACTGGGCTAGCAAAACTAAAGCTGAATTGTCAACTGAGTAAGTTTTACAAGTAGTCCTTGAATTACAATCGCAACTGGGACTGGGACTTCCATCCCTAAGCAATGTGGTCATTAAGTGAGTCACTATGTGGCCAACCAATTTTACTTTTCCCATGGTCATTAAGCGAACCACATGGTCTTAAGCAAATCCGGCTTCCTCAGATTTGCTTATTGGAAGCTGTCTGGGAAGGTCAGAAGTGGCAATCACATGAATATGTGCCGGTTGCCTAGTGCCTGAATTATGATCATGTGGCTGTGGGGATGCTATGAGAGTCATAAGTGTGAGGATCAGAGGTGGGTTCCTGCCGGTTCTGACTGGGTCTATAGAACCGGTAGCGGAAATCCCCCCCCCCCGCTCGCCGAACTGGCAGCGATGGCCAGCTGGACACGCCCTCGAACCAGCTCTCTTGGCGCCGCCATTTTGTTTTTTGCTTCTGCGCATGCGCAGAAGCTGTGTTTTGCTTCTGTGCATGCACAGAAGCTGGTTTTTTAGCACTTTGCATGCGCCCGCGTGGTACGTCAAGAAGCAATCCGGCAGCAAGGTAAGTCAGAACCTACTCCTGGTGAGGACCAGTTGTAAACAACTTTTTTCAAGGTTGTTGTAATTTCCAACCGTCATTAACCTAATGGTAAATCAAGAACTACCTGTAGGTATATTTGTTGTATAACAAACCAGTCTATTTATGTTACTATTCGTTCACACTCTCCAGATCCTAGAGCAGATGGTTGTTCTCTAGCACTATTAGCTGAGTTACTTTAATAAGATATGTACGGGATGCTATCTCAACTTATAGATGAAGTTTTTTTCTGTCTTTCTCAGTCTCTAAGTTCATGTATGAATGCCACTGCAATTGGGATATGAATCTTTTATAAAACTGCAACTAGTAATCCTTATGAATAGATGGGGGGCATGCTTCAGGGATTAGGTGCCATCTTTAAAATTTGGGGAGAATTTAAGGGATGCAACGGGTGGGTCTAGTTTTCTTTTTCTTTTGTGGTAGGAAGAAATTATTTGGCTCTGTTTTTCATGGTGTCACCTTGCCTGAGGAATTTCAAGAGTCAGGCTCCAGGAGCCATAAGTTGCTCCACCTGCCCTTGTGAGAAAGAAGAGCTGCTATATCCAAGAGAGTTGCGTTCTGCTAGTTTGCTTCCTATTACAACCCTGAGGCATTGCATGACAGTTTTGGCCTTTACGGCGACTTTTCCCGTCACAGGTAGTCAGCTGTTATTCTATGTGATTCAAACATTTTACTGGAATTGCACACACAAGTCTTTACACTTTAATAACTGTGTACAGTGCATTAGCTTTAGGAGCTGTCCAGTTCCTGGTGCTTAATTGTTGTAGGAAGGGATATCTTCAGAATATCATATGTAGTCCACCTTTCCTTAAGTTCACAGAGAAGAGCAATACATGTTACCTTAGGTCATAACCCCTCTTCTCTCAAGAGTGTCAGAGTCCAGTGTAACCAAAATTTGAAACATTTGTGTTTTGGCCAAGGCAAATTTGGCGGAGTCTTATTTGATGTGTAGGGTAAAGCTGATATATCCCATCCCTCCCTCCTGTCTCCTCCTCATGGCACATGCATACAGCCCTCCCCTGTGTCAGGCCGAAGCCACCTTTCGTTGGAAACATTGGCCTGCCACATTTATGCTTAGAATGTATTCTTGCCATGGGAATTTGGGAGGGTTGACTGCATGAGGGATATAGAGATGTAGATGTAGCCATAACGAATTCCTTCTAGATTCTCAAGGTCATCCTTTGTCCAGCACCTGGTCGGAAGCTGAGGGGAGGAACGAACGCGTTGCCAGAAGATCAGTGGGCAACGTGATGGACTTGGTGGTGTGGGACAAGGGAATGAACTTTAAATTGGGTGGGAAAACCCCGGTAGCTTTAGATTCGGGTTTTCCCCAGATGTGCCAACATTGCTCTATTAATAAATTGGAACTTTGAGGAATACATGGCGTCGGACTCTGATTTAAGTTTGGATGCTGTTTGGAACCCTGACACCCTGGTCTTTCTGTTTCCCCCTCCCTTTTCCCTCCCTTTAGTCATTGCTGTCCTCCCTCCCTTTAGTCATTTTTGTCCAGATGGTATAAGCATATTTTGGATTGGGCACAGACCGGTCAGACCTGGATCTGGTGCACAGAACAGTCAATGACTGGAACATTTGCAAATTCCTATTATACCTATGTTAGGGTGGGGTTAATCAGAACCAACCAAGAGAAGAGATAAACTTGATCGGCTGAGTCAAAAAGTTATTTTTGAAAGATACAAAGCTGCAATACCCAAACCTGGATTATACTGCTAAAAATTTAATAGAAATTAGTTATAAATCATCCAGTGTCTGTAAAGAAATAGGCACACAGCTCTACTTTAGAATGGCATCTTTGCTACATGTATTTCTTTCATCTACTAAATTTCTCTTTTTCTCAAAAATACTTGAAGTGAAAATTATTTTTTAACTAGTTTCAGTTCAAATTCAGGGTCAGGCTTGGCTTAATTTCCTCTAGCTAAGAAACTGTATTGTCTGCCTTCGCAGCCATTTGCAATCTTACTAAAGCCAAATAACATAATCCTGGCCATTTCTTAGAGGAAATTGGGCCAAGACCAAGAAAACTTTGAAAAAGTTTGATGGATATTTCCTCTATTGTGAAATTAATTTGGATGACAAAAGACAGAAGAGCGTTTTCTTTTCACTCCATTATGTTTATTGGAGCAAGTCTGTGAAAAACCAGTTTGCTTATATCCATCCAGAAGTAGCAACTTTCAGATTGTAAATTGACTTCAGTTACCAAATAACATCTGTTCACTTGAAGTCTTTCTTCAGGAGCAGTGTATGGTGATCTGCATCCATATTCATTGTTTATTTTGCAGGAAGAGCATGCATTTTCCAACCGTGCTGGTCTAGCTTCAAGATCTTGCCCTATAGCATCTCTTATGCTTGTAGGCACATGAAAAAATGTGTGAGAGATGTATATTTCTCCTTGCGCATTTATTATAACAGAAGGCCTTTGATGATGGCATTTTTAATTTTTATTGCAGGGCATCTATTTCTTTCCTCTGAAATAGTCTGTTGATTCTGTGTATCCTTCCAAGAGATTTTAACTAATCATCCTCCTCTAGAATACAACTCTGGAAAGTTTGAAGGCTCCTCTGAACTTCATGACGGGATAATGTTTTTTAGCTTTTAGGATTCTCCACTTAAACAATATAAGTAGCTCCTCCTAATTTACCACATCTAGATCACAAACATGGTCACCTGCAGCAGTAGGGTGAAATAAATCTTTTCTGTTGGATGAGAACCTATGTCAAAGTGGGGCATGCTAACTGCACATATGTACAATAGCTAAATAATATGTACATCTCCTGAATATTATTTCCTCTCCAAATGCTGCAAATAGACTGCCTTCTTAAAGCCTTCAACAGTTGTATCTGCAAACAATGAAAAGCAGTTTTACAGTTTCCTTATTATTCTTAAAATACTTTAAAAAACGTAGTTGCATCAGATGCATCAAGTTGCATCAGTTGCAAAAGATCAGGTTTGTTCATGAGAGTCTAGAATGGAATCGCATGCCAAATATGAAGGGCATTCAGCAAATTTATCCACCAGATAAACCTGACCTAAAATATTCTAGGCATTTTCCATCATTGGAGCATGCTCAGAAAGCTCACTGAGTCGCTTCCTCTCTTGCATCTCGATGAGAGCACTGCGCTGATTCACAATTGCAACCAGTTGGGACAGGATCGTCTTCTCTGACTCATGGTCCTCAGAAGTTTTCAAAGAATCTTTAAAATAAAAATCACATGCTCAGAATAAGGAACCATCATAATATTCAATCTATATATATATAAGCCAAATACCACTCATGCATCATCACAAAATCTCCAGAACCATAAAGCCTACAAACTTGAAACTTGGCACGTACGTTCCCCTTGGCTTCTAGGTGCTCGCTAAGAAGGGATTTTTCAAAATGACCATCAGATATTAGTATTTCTTATATACAGAATATAAGAATATATACTGATGCTGAGGAGTTAGACGTTCTACTCCCCCTGCCCACCTGGAAAGAACTCTGTTCCAACTGCCAGTGGGCATGGCCAACACATGACTCATCCGGCCTGCGGGCTGGGAGTTTAGACATGCTACTCCATGCTAAGGAGTTAAGACTTTCTATTCCCCCTCCCCAAATGAAAGGTAGAGAAGGGGATAAGATAGGAGAGGCTTCTGTGTGGCTAGCCTGAGGGAGAGAAGGAGATAGGAGAGGCCGATCGTAACTACTCATTAATGTTCAAGCTTTAACTGTCAATTTATCAAGCCTGATCACATAGTTTTGTAGTAAAGCACGGGTATCCAGCTACTAGTTACATAATAAAGGAGAAAAAGAACTGGTGGAACTGCAAATATCTGGATTACACCTCCAAACTTCTTTGGTTATGCTGAGGCTGACCATTTTTAGAAAGAGGCAACATCTGAAGAGCTGCATGTTCCCTATCCTTTATCTACTATTTTGTCAAAGTGAAAATATATCACGTGGAAACCCGGGAGTTAAAACTTGATTATACTTTTGTAACCCAGATGAATGAATAAATGAACAGAAACTTCCCTAGTTTTTCGGCCCCAACGTGACAGCACTCCATGCACACAGAGAGAACATAACCAAATGCTTTTTTTTTTCATTCAAGGAATGAATGCATGTTGTTTTTAGCTGCACGGAACCTCTTGCTGAATGGGCTATTGACTATTCTCAACCAAATTCTTTTATTATTTAAAAAGAAAAATTTTAAAACCAGAAGGTAAACATATGCTACCTTTTATTTACATTTCCTATCCTGAGAATATCAGACTGCAAATGATCATAATAAATATGCTGTCAAAGCCAAACTTTGACAAAACATGCATATTTGTCCACAGAAGGCAAATGGGAAACTCCTCTTGGCATACAAACCTTTTCTTTCGACTTTATATGTACATGTCCATTGTTTAGAACTTTCACAATGTTGGGTCTTTCAGGGCTGTGTGACTTATGATCACCAGATTCCTGGCTTTTCATGATCACAGCAGGGCTGCTACATTAGTAAATTTCTTGGCTATCTAAAACCATCCCAAAATAATTCTGAGTATAAATTAATTGAGCTGATTAAATAGCAGCTATTTTCAGGGCAAAAATGATTATAGTTCATCTTATCATGAGCTTGGGCAGCTCTTTATTTGTATCCTACCTTTATTAGTTTACAAATAACTCAAGGTGGAGAACTCAAGGTTCTCCAAGGCACCAGAAGGCCAGACAAGGAATAACGGATGAAAGCTGACCAAGGAGAGATTCAACCTGGAAATAAGGAGAAACTTTCTGACGGTGAGAGTGATCAACCAGTGGAACAGCTTGCCTGCGGAGGTTGTGAGAGCTCCAGCACTTGAGACTTTCAAAAGGAGATTGGACTGCCATTTGTCTGAAACGGTGTAGGGACTCCTGCTTGAGCGGGGGGGGGGGGGTTGGACTAGATGACCTACAAGGTCCCTGCCAACTCTAACAATCTGTAATCTGTAAAAAATATCCAACACACCTTCCTCCTCTTCTTTCCCCGCAACAACGTTTTATGTTCTTTCTTACCTTCCAGATTATAGTAGCGCCGTAGCTCTTGATCCAGCTGGCACTGCTGCTCCTCCAGCTTCAGCTCTTGCACACTAAAAAAAATGGTCATTGTTACTATCCACAATTAAGAAAAAGTTCCTGATAACATAAGGAATTCCCTTCCCTGGAGCTTTTGTACTGATTCTCTCATTGCAAAGTGCTGTCCTCCATGTGTGTGTGTGTGTGTGTAAATATATATTTACATACATATACACACACACTCATCTCAAAAACTCCATACTAAATGAGGAAGAGCATGCAGTAGATGACATCAGTATACCTGAGGCATATTTGCCTTGCTAACAGAAGTATCTTAGCAAGGTAGTAAGTATTTCCAAGTTATTTTTCTAGCTACTGGTCATTTTACCAGTGGAATATTTATTTTATATTATTCTTGCAGATCTTTCACCCTAAGGGATCCTCTAGTATAGATTGCCTGTCCATAAGTTTCCAGGGATTCAAGCTCAGAATTTCCGATTTAGTCTAAGTCACATTCTGTGATTGAGTCATGTTGCAATAAGTCATTATGTAGTTCAGAGGTCTTCAAATTTGGCAACTTTAAGACTTGTGGACTTCAAGCATAGCTGGCTGGAGAATTCTGGGAGTTGAAGTCCACAAGTCTTAAAGTTGCCAAGTTTGAAGACCTCTGATATAGTTGTTACATCTTGTCCAAAATATAGTTGATAAATCTGGGCTTAATATTTAGCCACTGTGGTTTGGAGGTTACAATTTATGAATTAGCATGGTATGCAAATCTCGTCACCATTACAAATGACAGAACTTACTTGAATTCATTCTTTGACTTACAGGCCTTTGAGTGCTATTATAGTGCAGCTTTTCTTTTCTTTTTTCATTTTGCTTTGAGTTAATAAAATGAAAAGCTGGTAGCTATTTCCTGTTTTTGATTCTGATTGTCATAATTTCTAATCATAGGCTGCGTTGGTTCTGGTATTTATTATTTATCCCATTCGTGGGTCACCCAACTCCAAAATGATACTGGATGGCTTCACAATGTTAGAAGAAACAGTATTATAAAATATTATAGGAGCTATTAATCCAAAACATTACGAACTAGGTAAAAGGTAACCGAAATAATAAAGGACAATGAGTTGATGTTGTATTCTGACAACAAAGGTTTGAAAAAAAAATTATGTCAAGTATATTTTTTTCTCTTGGGCAGAATGCTTTTATTCATACTTCATGTCAGATTACCTTCTTTGGAGTGTGAAATTACATTTCTAAAATTGTTTGTGATTGTATTTTTTCTTTTTGTTGCACTTGTATTTTGGTCTGTGACTGTAAAATAATATATAGATAGATAGATAGATAGATAGATAGATAGATAGATAGATAGATAGATAGATAGATAGATAGATAGATAGATAGATAGATAGATAGATAGATAGATAGATATAGATATAGATATAGATATAGATATATAGATATAGATATAGATATAGATATAGATATAGATACATTTCTAACACTGTTCTGGGACACAACTGATGTGTTTATACTGTTCATGCTATCTAGGAGTCATTCTGACCATTTTTTATATAAGCTGAGACACTAGTCCACTTGCTTGATCGAAAGTTATGTTATTGGGAGGAGAAACCACAAATGGCTTGTGGTCTCCCTTATAATTCCTGTGGCACATGAAAGAGCAACACTGGATCAATTTTCTATGGTCAAAATGAGTTATAGATCTTAACTGACATAATTTGCAGAGTTCCTTACTCAATCATGAGGTCAGATTCTTCAGACATCAGGCTGTTCTTCTTTTGGATCAACGTGAGCAACTGGTTCATCCACTGCTTCTTCAGTTCAGACTCTGTTCCTAAAGAATATGATGAGGGGTATGTGTGAGAAGTTAAATATGACACATTAGCTTAAAGAAGAACCATTACACCACTTTGTGGCACCCGTTCTTCATACCTGGCCATCTCCAAACATCATTCCTATTCAAGGAAGCTTCAGATTCTTACCTGCCTCTTCTCGCAAAGATTGTTCCACCTTTATGCCCTGTTTCTCAAGCTCCCGAAAAGTCACTTCAATCTCTTCTAACCGCCTCTGGATGGCCTGCAAAAATGTTGGTCAAAATAAACATTGATTAAAACAAAGGTTTTGAAATGCAAGAAGAGGAACCTGCAACCAGATTCTATAAAAGGGGAGGGAATTTCAGGAAAAGGAACCCTTTTATGACAGGTCAGTGATAACATCACATGTAAGTCTTTACTAGGATCCAGGTAGCTTCAAGGCTAAGGCATTAATGATGTCACAGAAGAATTTTTGCAAAATCAACACAAAAAGCATGTATAATACAGAAACATTCCTATACATTTTCAAACACAGATATACGTCTCTGGGAATATCACATTCAGAAGTTGTATCTTCCTTATTACAAGAGCCATGGTGGCGCAGTGGTTAGAATGCAGTATTGCAAGCTAATTCTGCTGACTGCCAGAAGTTCAATCCACGCCAGCTCAAGGTGGACTCAGCCTTCCAGCCTTCCGAGGTGGGTAAAATGAGGACCCAGATTATTGGAGACCATATGCTGACTCTGTAAGCCACCCAGAGAGCACTATAAAGCAGTTTGAAGCAGTATATAAGTCTTACGTGCTATTGCTATACTTGTAAGCAAGAAGCTTTTACATGCCAGCCATACCCCTTCTTCCTTTCCCATCTCCCCATGCACATTTCTAATGACATGGAAACAAAGCAGCCAAACAAGGTTGCTGTCCAAAGTAATGAGTATCACATTTGTGGAAGATGCTGCTACACAGGTTTACAGTATTGCACATAGTATTCTTGATAGCTGCAGAAAGCAGGAAGTGAACCTGCAGCTTACATGGTGCCTGGACTTCTCTATTTTTTTTATAATCTATTTCTTTATTTGAATAAATTCTGCATACATTTCTTGACAGAAAATCACCTGAGCTTTACAAAACCTCTTCATTTCGGCTTCTTTAGCTCGTCGCACCAGTGTCTTCTTCCAAGTTGGATACTGAGTATCTTCAGTAAAGCTGAGGAAATGCTGCAAACCACAAAATGCACAGGTAAAAACGAGAAGGTCATGCAGGAAGACTTAAAAGCTACCGTCTATCTGTAGTGATTGACTCAAGATTAGCCATCGCTGCTTACATGGCTGCTAAAATCAACTGGACTCCTGCATCCCAAATATAAAATACTCTTTATGGGACATGGTCAAAATTTTCCCCAAAATCAAGATGCCTGGTGAACAAGCTGAAGTGAGTTCCCAACCTCTGCAATATAACTCCCCTCCTCAGTGATGATCGAATAGATACAATGCCTGTTAGTCCCACAAATAAGACTTGAACAAGAAATAAATGTACTGATACGATGATGCAACTCATCATGCTTTTGTGATTTAAGCTTATTTTATTTCTTATCTCACAAAATTTTTCCTATTTTGAAAGGCCAAAAATTGAAAATAATGAATAAATATAGCAAACTTCACTAATACTCCAAAAACTACAGATATACGACACAACAGGCCAGAAATTACTAGGTAATAGGAACAATGCCACTTGCTTTGCCTGCATAAGGATCAAGCTTTTCAAAAAGTTGCTCACAACCAAATTGTAAACCATGATTTGAGACCTCCTGGTTTGGATCATGGGGCAAAAGATGAAAGGCTTGTCAAAGTTTCAAGAATAACCAACGACGTTCCAGTCTACACCTTTTAAAGTTACACCTTTTAAAGAGTCTGTTAACTACACACAGTCTTAACCTGTAAAGTGCATGGAGGCATTCCCTGTTTTCACTGTAGATAGCCTGATGAACTTTGTAAGAGTCTTATGAATCAATATTTTAGTACAGAAACATTTGCTTTTGTTTCAGAGACCTAAAACTGATTCTAAATTACCTGTGGCCATTTTCTAACCCTTACTTCCCTGTTAGGGAAAATTAAAGATTGGTATCACCAGCTAACAGAATGTCAAACTCCAAGTAACTACTCCTATCCCCTGTGGATTCAAAGAAGTGTGTTGAGATTTGTGCCAGCCTGCATTTATCCATTTTGTGAGCCTTTTATTGAAAGGAGTTACTGGGTGTTTCAAAGTCTTGATAACTTTTGTAAAGAGAAGACAGTAAAAGAACGCCAGAGTGACCACAACAAAACAGCAATCATATGTAAAAAGATGCAGGGAATAGAAATGGGTCTTCTAAGAACCATGTGTGTAAGGAAGAAGAAAAAGAGTAGGTGATATATACAGGGAAAATAGCATTCTGGGATCACAGAATGACATAGACCCATGATGGCGAACCTATGGCACGCGTGCCACAAGTGGCACACTGAGCCATATTGGTGGGCACGCAAGCTCAGGTCCGGTGCACATGTGTGTGCCAGCCAGCTGATTTTCGGACCTTCTGGGCCTATTGGGAGTCGGGAAACAGCCTGTTTTCAGCCTCCAGAGGGGGTGGGGAAGGCCCGTTTTTTGCTCTCCCCAAGCTCCAGAGCCTTTCTAGGAGCCTGGGGAGGGCGAAAACGGCCTTCCCCACCCCCCAGGAGGTCCTCCGGAGGCTGGAAACGTTCGGTTTGCCAACTTCTGGTTGAACCGGAAGTTCCATTTTTTTGCTCTCTCCAGGCTTCAGAGCCTTTCTAGCCTTTCTTGAAGAAGTTGGGAAACGGGCCATTTTCTGCCTCCAGAGGGCCTCCGGGAGGATGGGAAGGCTGTTTTCGCCCTCCCCAGGCTCCTAGAAAGGCTCTGAAGCCTGGGGAGAGCGAAAAACGGGCGTGCCATCTTGTGCTGGAAGGGGGGGGGTCACACGCACATGCGTGGGGGGGCGCATGGAATTATGGGTGTGGCCATGCATGCGCGTGACTCCCCCCGCACCCCCGCTTTTGGCACGCGAACCAAAAAAGGTTCGCCATCACTGACATAGACATTTAGTAGAAAAAATAGTGAAGGGATATTTGGCAGCATTCCTTAATTTTGTGTCCTCCAGATGCAGATGTTCCCCAGAATTCAGTACTGCTGGAGCTGAGAATTCTGCAAGCCAGAGTCCACTCAAATGGAAAGTGCTCAGGTTGAGAAAAGATGTACATGATAAAGAGAAAAGAAAGGTAACCAAGAAGCTTGTAGATAGAAAAACAAAAAAACAAAAAAATAATTAGAAAAAGAAGAAACTTAAAACCTTTGATGGCATACAGAAGAAAGAGCATGCATAGGATATTTTTTTTATAAAAGTGAAAAATAACACTAAGAAAATATAACAAATGCTTTTTACCTACTAATGTAGTGACAATATGATTCTCCTAGAATACTAATATATAAAAGTAACTCTGAGAAATATTTGAACTACGCATCCAAACATTGTTTTGTTAGAATTCAGGTGTCTTGACTCACCATGTTTGTCCCAGGATCTAAGCTCCCTTCTTCTTCTTCTTCTTCTTCATCTTCCTCCTCCTCACTGTCACTGGCAATCTCCAGAAAATCTGCCAAAGAAAAACAGCTATGATGAGAAAAAGGACTGCATTCACTTTGAATGTAACAGAGCCACAGGGGCTCTTTAGGTAAAAGAGGTGGTGCAGTGGTTAAAAGCAGCACTGCAACTACTTCAGCCGACTGCTAGTTCAGCAGTTCAGCTGTTCAAATCTCACCAGGCTCAAGGTTGACTCAGCCTTCCATCCTTCTGAGGTGGGTAAAATGAGGACCCAGATTGTTGGGGGCAATATGCTGAACTCTGTAAACCGCTTAGAGAGGGCTGTAAAGCACTATGAAGCGATATATAAGTCTAAGTGCTATTGCTATTGTAAACTTGAACCTAGGCCGATACTAGTTTCTCTGTCAGAATTTGAAAGAAGTCTTGCTTTTATAAAATTAAATGAGGAGGCAAATGCTTTGGCATTTCTACACCATTCAAAATCAGAACCTACCGTATGTTTCGGAACCTTAGTTTTTGGGGAGGAAAATAGGGGAAAAAATCTGCCTACCAGGTATTCATCTGGCTAGCGTCCTTAGTCTGGTCAGCTTCAGCACATTATTTTATCTCCTGGTTAAGGCTTAAAAAAACCTTCGGAGGGAGTAGCAATGAAAAAAGCCTGCAAGCCGTTAAAGATCCTTAGCGCCTTGTTAAAGCTGGAAAAAAGCTTTGAAAAAGCTACATTCGGAGTATAAGAGGCACTCAAATTTTCAGCCTCTTTTAGGGGAGGGGGGAAGGTGCGTCTTATACTCCGAAAAATATGGTAATTCTACAAAGGGAAAACTCTTCAATAGTAAATGGAATACTAGCTTTTTGGGGGCAAACTTTAGTTTCAAAGGATGAAATCCATCAAACTTTAATGAAGGATTAATGGTTCATTGGCTGAAGTGATCATTTCTGCTTTCTAAAGTTGAAGTAGTGCAGGAGGTGGGGGATTTTTAGTTCCAGATAAAGAGATGAAGTCTATCTTCAACATAGGCTGCATTCAACAAATCACATACAGAAATACATGCATAGACGTCTGTACTTCATCTAACAAAAATCAATATGCAGCCAAGTACTACATAATAAGAATAATGCATAGCTTGTGTTTATGAGCAATGCAAAGATTATGTGAAGTGGGATATGAATGAGGCATATCCAGATGATGACAGCAAAAAGCAGGGAAAATATGGCTGGAGATGAGAGAAAGACATTCTGGGGAAAGAGAAATTGGAACTATAGTCCCAGTCTCTCTCTCTTTCTAGTCCCATAGTTTCACCTCTAAAGCCAGGTAGCTCGATTGCTGAATATATCATATTTTGACTGCTGCTTTGGAATCCCAGACCTAGCCTCATTCATGGCTTCATTGAGAATGAGAAGGTAGACCTAGAGTAAGATGTGCCACCGAGACCCATCTGGGTGAGAGGGGGAAACACACACCCTCCCCATTGAAATCCATCCATGAGGCTATGTTTGAGAGGCTGGGCTAAAAAGAACAGCCGCAGTTGTATCGTCTTCCCAGCCGCATGACTGCACCTCTTCCCATTTCCATTGTGTGACAGCTTGACTCCATTTGCTGTGGTGGTTGTGGAGTCACCCAGATTGTGGTGCCGAGTGATTTTAATCTTGGAGGCAGTTTAGGAGTACATGAGCACCCTGAATTTGTCTCAGGTCATTCCTGGCCTATAACCCTTAATGTATGACTAACCCCTGTTAAGTCATACATTAGATCTGGAATGTATCTCAGAACTGATGAAAGCCCATCTAGTTCTGGACAAGTCTCTTCCTGCTGATGATAGGGTTAACTACACCCATAGCCTTCACAGGGAGGAAAGGCCAATTAATGTGGCTCATTCAGGCACCTGATGGATCTGGAAAATTTCTAATCAATGCTAGAGGATTTCACCAGTCTGGAATGCAGAGGCAATCACATCACTGGCCAGGATTGGTCCTGAACAGCCTCCTCTCAAGCGGCACCTTGGTTTTCTGAGGAGCTCCAAGAAATGAAGTGGGTAAAGAGATGCTGCAGGATGCA
Source organism: Diadophis punctatus similis (assembly GCA_023053685.1). Classification (NCBI taxonomy): domain Eukaryota; kingdom Metazoa; phylum Chordata; class Lepidosauria; order Squamata; family Dipsadidae; genus Diadophis; species Diadophis punctatus. The sequence continues at coordinate 45,455,272 of JALIGW010000003.1, forward strand.
GGGAATGGGAAAATTGCATAGTAAATTGCATAGTAAAAAATAAATCAATCAAAGAGTGCAGAAAAGAGCTTGCCAAGCTGCTTGAACTGATACGGGCAAACTGAAAACTGCCTCAAACATCACTGCCTATTGTAATTTTCAAAGAGATCCAATGTCATGGAAAAGAGCTAGAGAACAACTTTCTGTGGTTAATGATGAGGGACCTTTTTGTTTGCAAGGAACACAAAGTTCACAATCTTTTTAAATGGCAACAAAAAAAAGGATGAATACCATGACAGAATTTGCCTTGTATTATGGAAAATACCACATAAAATGGAAAAATGTATGTAAATCACAGACATCTGATTTTCATTCATTCTCTTTTGTTGAGTCTTTACTCCTCCCTTTTGTAATCTGTTTGGAAGATGTGAGATATAATTTAAAAAAAAATAAGCAAGGAAAATAACCTGATTCTCTGCTGAAGCTGGATTCTTCAAGCCCTGTATCTGAAACGTCAAGCGGGTTTGAAATTGGACTCAGTCTGGATAATTCAAGCTTTTCCAAGTCTGACAAGCAAATCTTCTTCTTCTCGATGATTTCACGTTGCATTTGCTCTAGTGTGGGGTTTGAACCTTCTCCAGAAATAGTAAGACCTGGTCCTCGTGAAAGGAGATTTAGATGAGGCTCTCCCTTAGAGCGACCACTCCAAATGGTTTGGTCCTGTGCCATGTTCTCAGGTGATCTTCTGCTTCCATCAATCTGAAAAGCTGAATCAGCCTTGGGAACAGAGTCACTTGGCTTCTCATCTCCCACAAGAGTGGACAGTCGATGTGGATGCCGTGAGGAGCTTATTGTATCGGCACCTTTCTTTTCTGATGGGAGAAGGCTGGGGCCTTCACTACCTGGTTTCTGAAGTGGTTCAGGCTGGCGTTCTGGCAGCTGATCTACAAAGGGAGACATAATCTCATGCCAATGTGGCTTTTTTACCATCCTCTCTTCTTCAGTAGTCAAGTCTAAAATGTTTTTGTCTGGTGGGCTGTCCAGATAGGATGAATCCTGCAGAAACAAAACACAACAAGTTTGCAAACGAGTTGTAAGTATATAAAAATATCAGAAGAGTCTATCAAATTGATACTCTGCTCTCAAAGTAGCCAAGCAGGTTCTGAATAGAAAGCCTATAAGATACCATTACCCATTAATGCAACAGTCTCTGCATCTTTCCAGCAACTAAAGTAACTGTGGTGCTGTGATTTAGATGTTGACCTAGGCCTGAGGAGAGTCTCATGCCTGGTCATTCCTCTTGATCCAGAGTTAATGTCATATGGAAAAATAGAAGGAGGGAGAGTTATTGATACTATTTGAAGCTCCTGAATTAAAGGGGAGGTATAACTCAAAGAAATAATATGGAGAGACACACTTGCTTCCAAAACTATAATAGAAATAAATAATATGATAAACAACATACATCATGATAAATAAAACCACTGAGAACATTAATCTCCAGGCATCTGTTAATCTCTTTTTGTTATAACCACTGTGGTATAGCACTCAAAGACTTGATCATATCCTACACGAAGCATTTCCCATCTTACATGACCAGAATCAGCCAGTGATCAGATTTATTGAAAATCTACAGGTGCTAGCAACAATGGCAGAAAGATATATCTAAGTTTGTATGGCAAGAAACACCTCCCCCCCCCCAAAAAAAAATTAAACATAAAATACTTCAAGATGAAAAGAAATGAGGAGGATTGGAACTGCCTGATCTGAAATTGTATTTTGCAGCTTGCTGCTTAGTTTGGATAAAAGTGTAGGTTTTGTTGAGAAATAAACAAATTTTAGAATAAGAAGTGCACAATCTGAGGTTCAGATGTTATGGTTTTCTACGGTACAATAAAACTAAGGATATTAATTATATTAGAAATACCATGCTGAGAATATGAAACAGATATAAATTCAGATTGTGCCTGAAAATTCCTTTGAGTCTCAGCACAAGAAGCATTTTATAGGAAAAAAAACAATACAAGAAAAATGGTTAACCTATCGAGAGTTGTTAGAACAGGCACATGGAGAATATAAAATGAAATCAAGAGAGCAATTGACTGCAGACGAATTGAGTTTTCGATGGCTTTTGTATGCACAATTAAGATAAAGATTTATGGTAGATTTATGGTAGATAATAGAACATTTGGAATTGAACAGCAGATGAAAGAATTTGAAATTGAACTATGTGCAAATGATGAATATGTAACTCCCAAAATGTATAGTATAAACTTTTACTGACATTTGTAACACAAAAAGAACAAATGAAAAAATAGATTAATGATGCATGATAAAATAGATTAAGAACTTTGGATATAACATACTGATGGAACAGTGGGAAGTTATATGGTTAAAGGGATTGAAATTTACATTATGTTATAATCTAAAAGTGACTGTTTATAAAATGATATATCCATTGGTGTATGACTCCAGAAAAATTGTCTGAATGTATAAAGGTACTTCAAATTTATGCTGGAAATATGGACATCATGAAGCATAATTTTTATCATCCCTGATGGGAATGATAAAACCTCAAGCCTCAACCTCTTAAACTTCAAGTCCCAAATTTCTGGGTTCAAATACATATAATGATACAAAGAAATTTAAAGATCAACATTTAATTGAAACCAGAACTTTTCTTGCTAGGATTAATGGATAGCCATTTAGAAAATAGCCATGGAAGATTATTTTGATAAACGATTATTGCTGTGAGATGATTATATGCAAAAAATGGAAAGACTCCGAAATACCCACAATGGAGAAATAGGGTTTGTGAACACTGCAGAACTAACGTAGCAAAATTTGTATGTTTTGATTAGAGAAACATTAACAATTAGATTTATCAGTACTGGGAACTCCCCATAGATTTTTTTTTGCTGAATAAAAGAGGGGGAAAAAAGAATTTGTGATTCATCTGTTTGTAGATTAGAAAGGGGGGCTTATAAAAAGAAGAGTATTATGATGTAACTTGAGAGGGGGGGGCAAAATATAAATATATTTATAACCGCTACCAAGATCAGAAGCTGTTTCTTTACTAATCTTTTTCATTCCGAATTCCATTTCCTCCCACACACACACACACACTATTTATTATTTTTCTTTATTATCTTTATTTTCTTTTAGGCTATTTACTTTGTTAAAAAAATTCTTCAAGAAAATAAATAAAAATTATTTAAAAATATAAAAACTCTGAATATGAAGCCAGTTTCCTATCATTCTGATTGTTCTTTCTTGCACCTTTTACAGAGGAAGAGAAAGCAGTGTTTTAATTGTTCCCTCTCAGCTCTGAATGAAAGTAGGAGCAGCGTCTTACAAAACAGGATTCATCTCTGCATGCAAATAAAGAAGTATGGTTTGTTTTTACAGATGAGAGTCATATGCTACATTTTGTTCTTGCATTGATTCTGGCTTAGGAAGCGAAGCCACTGTTCACAGTTCTTATATAATGTTATGCTTGCTGTCCAAGTTTGTTTAATCACACCCACGAGAAAATGGAACCAAGCATGGGCAAACAAGCAGTATCAGCCGCAAACTGCTTGTCACAATAAATTAACATTCAACTCTTACAATGGTGTTCAAACACAATCATTTCTTTTGGTGGGTGGGATGGAGAGACACAATAATCAGAAGTATAGTAGAGTTCTGTAAAGGGATTATGATGCCAGCTAATTTGGTTTTGATTTCTTCCTTACAGAATTCCTTTTTTTCACATAGCCACACCCTCAAATCATCAGTTTTACTTTGCTACCCACACACATAATCGATTTCCTGGTCAGTGACTCCCAACTGAGACTCTGTTCAGAATATGTGGGAAATTAGGTTTGTGTTGCCCAAGATGTAAATGACGTACACCTGCTTATATTATATCATATTTTCCATTGCATGTCTAAAGATATTGTTCTAAAGCACTTTGTTTTGTCAACCCACATGCCTCAGCACTGTCAGCAATCTGGACAAAACACTGGTCATCCCTAACTCAAAACCACATAAAAGATCCTTCTCACATACTCCAATCCTTTCAAGATTATCCACTTGTTCCTGCTCTGCTTTAACCCTCAGCCAGATTCTGAAAAGGCAGCCATCCTACCTACCTACCTACCTCATATGCTTCTTTGAAGGAAGCTTTGCTGGGAGTAGTCATGTCTGATGAGACCGAGGAATGCAACGTACAATAGAAGTTGCCTAGGAAGAAACAATCCGGTTAGTATGTGACCGCCATTCATTTGGCCCAAGCAGAAATGCTATTGGGGTGCAGATTTAATCTTCAGGATTAAATAAAAGGAGGATGTGGCAATGGCAGAATCTGAAACAAGGATGTGTATTTCCCAGCCTGAGGGCCACACTTGGCCTTTGAGTAGGGTAGCAAGGATAACACGCCAAAGAATGTATGGCACCAGAAAAGGACTAATTTTGATTTGATTACATATTCATGAAAAATCATCAACATTACCCCTTTGCAATCAATTGTTTAATATCCCCCCCCTTCAACTATTGGGAGTCTCTGGGGATGTAATGGTATGTGGGAATTACCTTAGCAGATGAAAGAGATACTGCCTAGGGAACAATCCAGGGGCGGGCTCCTAATTTTTTTACTACCACTCTGTGGGCGTGACTTATTTTGTGGGTGTGTCTTGCCAGCCATGACCGCGGCAGTGGTTCTTCTAGGAGGCTCCGTCCGGCCTGAATGCTTCTCCCCATTCGATGACGCTAGGCTCCTGCCGCCCGTTCCCCCTCCCCTCAGCAGCTCGAGAAGCCTTGAACGTGCGAAAATGCCTGGGATCATCACCGCACGTTCGTGACTTCTTGGACTGCTGAAGGGAGGAGAATGGAGATAGCTCCTGCCACCCGTTCTTTCAGCATCTCACGCACTCCCTCAGCCATCCTCCCCTGCTTGGACTCACTGTAGGGTAGGAAGGCAGCGCATGCGCAGTGCCGGAAGCTCGGCTTCTGGGCATGCGCAGAAGAAAATGTAAAAAAAAATTTTTTTTAAATGGCGGCGCCCAGGCACCGGCAACCAACCGCACCGGTACTGTGACATCACCAGCAGGCCACTACCGGTGCTATAGAGTGGACCGCACCAGTAGGAACCCACCACTGGAACAATCAGATAAGAAGGTACAGCCCATAACTGCATAATGGGCAGAGAAATTGAAAAAGGAACCTCCCTTATTTCTGAGGCTGTGAAAAAGATGGCGGGAGATTTGTACTATCAGACTTACAAGATTATGTTAATGTGGCCTTAGAATAAAATGCAATTGGCTTGCAAGATTGATGTCAACCTGCCCAGGTCGACCAGACAGGAAATACAACCAGTTAAGCTAATTCTACATTATTGTAAAGCTAGATTAACATAATCTTGCAAATCTTATAGATAGTATAAATTTGCTGTGGTCTTTTTCACAAACTGAGAAGGAAGGGATTATTTTTTGAATTGCGGACTTAACCTCTCTTATCTTATTGTTCCCTAAGCAGCATCTCTTCTTTCTCCTAAGGTCATTCCCATTACAAGGTGCTAGTTCTAAGGCTGCTGGCCATCATACCCTGAATTTTTGGTTCTACAGCTCTACTCAAACTCTGTCTGGAGAAAAAACATAACAGGAAACCATACAACCAGTCAGAGCTGTTCTCTCTACTTACCATCATCTTCACTGAAGACAAAATCTCCTAGTCGCAATGTTATTTTGCAGTAATGGCATTTGAAACAGCCTCGGTGGAAGAAGCGCCCTTCAGCACTGACCCGTTCCAGGATGTAGACGTGATCTCCACAGAAATAGCAGGCATCACTGCTCCTCATCAGAGAGACAGGCGAAGTCTATCAGAAGATCAATAGGGCCATGAATTCTGAGCAGTCTTAAACCTCAAGCAGACTCCCTCCTCAGATCAGGTCAGTGCTGATCTGTGCTATCAGGTTTCGTGGATCACCCGGGTCAGAAAACCAACAAAGAATGAGGGTGTGGCAATCAATTGGGTGTAAGAGAAGCCAGAGCAATGTGCAAAATGGGTAATTGCAATGAGTTGCAAAGGGAACAACTCAGGTGCTAACAATATCAAAAGTACAATAGTTGCTCTGTCTACTACCCAGAAATCCCAGTGCTGATATCCAGAGAACAGAGGTCATAGTACAACTGTTCTCCAAGTAAACACTTAGTAAAGGATACCAATTATAAAAGATATCTTTGATGATAGAGGTGTGTATGAGAGAGAAATGTCCTTTGGATTTTTTTTAATCTGACAGTTAATCCTAAATTTGGTCATTTTGAATGTGATCAGGAAGAGTGAAATCTGAAGGAAGTCCCACGTTTAATTCCTAGTATCTATGGAAAAATAACAATGTCTGAAAATCCTAAAAAGCTGCTATTCCGTCACTATAGCAATTCCAGATTAGATGAACCTATGGTCAGATTTATGGGGTAGCTTCCTAGATTTCTAGAGACATATTTCAGACAGCCTTATATGTCAAACTCCCGTAACTTAGCTCAGAATAAGACAGCAAAATTCTTAGGGAGACAGATCCATTAGACAGCCCCTGAAACATCCATCAAGGTAATCCTTTCCTGGGAATGTCTGAACCTGAACAATGCTGTTGAGCTTCCTGATAGCATGTAACTGTACTAGTGGGATGTAATAGCAACTCCATTCATTGTTTGGTTAATCCAGCTTCTTCCTCATCACCTGGCTCAACAGCTGTTTCAGAGAGCCCCTTGCTAAACAGGGAAACAAGTGTCTTGACCTCTGGTGGAAAAACTAATAGTTTGGGCACTATCCAAACTTTTGGCAGCTGTTCTGTGCTATCACACAAGCACATCTCAGCCACAAGAATATCCCACAAGCCAAAATTTTACTGTAATAGTTTTGTGTAGGGAAATGAATTGAACAAGTCTCAGTTGAGTTTTGAAAATGAATCTCTTACTGCCCCTGCCAAAATTCATTTGGAGTTGAGTGGCCAGCAAGCTGGAGGATGGAATTTGTCAAATGACATTTGAATTCCAATTTTTACAGGTGGAGTTTAACCACTGGGATTAGAATTTGGATGCAGGGTTCAACATATTAGTCACACAAAAGCTGTAGTTCATAAATTATGTGTACTGGAGTTTCCATCTTTGTGTTCCAAAGTCAGAAAACTCATACCATTTACTACAATGATTTATACAACAAGGACTCATGTTTTTCATAAATTATCTACTAGGAATATTTATTCCATCATTGGCTTATAACAGAAGCCATCCTTCCTTCTTTCCTTCTCTATTCTAGATCTGATATATTACTTAAAACCAAACATCAGAAGGATTTTCAGGATAGATTGTAACAAAATTTACATGCAATCACAATATCCTTCCCTATGATAAATTATATAGCTGATTATGAAGGATTGTTGAACGGTGATTGCACAACTGACAGCATAACCCCTTTCACACAGAAATAATCACAAATGAAACAACAAACTTAGTTAAATATGTTGGGTGACAATTCCATGAACCCAGATCATTACAACTAGAAATAATGTGAATTGACATGACAGGGCCATAGATTCTCCATCCCTATTCTAGCTGACTGGTTTTAGGGTAGAATCAGCATGGCGTAGTAGTTAAGGCTCTAAACTAGGACCAGAGAAACGAAAGTTCAGTCCCTCCCTCAACCCTGGAGACTCACTCCATGGCTCACTTGTTTGGAACCAATCCTTCTTTCTCAGCCCAATTCACCTCACAGAAGCGTTGGTGGTGGGGATAATAGGAATCAGGAGCATTATGGATACCTCCTTGAGTTGTACAAAACAAAGGTATGATATAATAATTATAGGTCCTTGGGAAAGTGGCTAAAAATGCAAAATGCTAAATGCTAAATGCCAATATCTGGCTGATTGTGTGACCAAACATAATATAATTATTATCTCACAAGTTTCCTGTTGTGGGGAAAAACATTTCTATGGGGAAGAGGGACTCCTACATAGCCCCAGGAATGGCAGGATATAAATATACACATAAATAGTTTACATATTGACACTGAATATTTAATGTTCTACTAATCTTATCTCTTTTCAAGAGGAAGGATGATACTAAAAAATGAAACAAACACAATGATGGGAGAACTTACCCCAGTCTCTTGCTTTAATTTCTTGGATTCTGCATCCCAGTTAGACTTTTCCTACAATCAAAAGTTGTATTTTTGAAATGTCAATAAAGAGAGATGGTTCAGGGCTCTTCCAGAACATACTTAAACCCCCATGCTCCTTATCTCTAATGAAATGGCAGGAATAGAAGAAACTGGGAAAGTTTGGTTACAGTCTCGCAATCTCTGCTGAAAAAGACTCACCAAGTTCCGTTTACGTGAGAGAGATAAAGTCTTCTGTAGCTTGCTAAGAAAGAGGATAGCGCTTTTGGTGCCACATGGGACAAGAGGTTTCTCTGTTTTCTCCTTCCATTCTACAAGAGAGAATATGGTACTTTTTGGTACTGAATCAAGCTTGAGGGATATAGTTTCATTATTAAACCTATTAAAGTGGAGTGAGTACTCTGAATGATAATGTCTCTATTTCTACTGCAGGGGCAACATGAAGATAACAGGCCTAAGAACAGAGATTCAATTAATGAACCATTGTAAACTTCCATTGTTATTTTATCTGACCTTCCAATAATACTGGTCCCTCAACTACTATGGAATTCACAACCACACAGTATGGTAATGGCCACCAACTAGGACTTTAAAAGGTACTAGACAAATTCATGGAGGATGAGGCCACCAATGGCTACCAGTTAAAATAGTTAGGTGTTATTTCCAAGATCAGGATATGCAGACTTCAATAATAGCTGTTATAGTAGCATAGTGGGGAAAAAATAACATGTCTAACATGTGATGCCCCCATAAAAATCTGATTGATCATTGAGGAAGGGGAAGGATGATGGCTTATATATATTTCTATTTTGATCTAGCCCTGTTCATTCCCATCTAGTGCACATTGCAAGCCGTTATTTAAGAGAAGGGTTAGTTCTCTGCAAAGGTTTACCATATTGCCTATGCTAAATATTCATTGGCTGTACTCAGAACCGGATTCTTTGGGGCATTCTACCTGGAGCAGTCCTGAAGGCATCATAAAATTGGCTCAAATAAGTGATCAAGCCAAGCTGTTCATCATCAGACAGCGAAGCCATTTCAGTGCTGGAGAGGACTGGAGAAATGCCTAGCTCCTGCTCAGCCACATCTAAAGCCAGTTGGTTGTTCCCAATAGCGTCATTTGGGTCCAATGAATTGAAGTCCCTACAGTTGGAAGAAACAAATTACAATGACTAATCTCAGCCCAGCTGTAAAAGTTTATTTAAACTTCAGGATGTTCTCTCCATCAATATTCCATTTCTGCGGACTCCATCAATATTCCATTTCTGTGAAAAAGGAAGCATAATTCATTCCTGATTGCCTCCTATATCATAAACCTGGGTGGAAAAAAGTGCTTTGTTTTAAACAGATGTGCCTTTCTGTGAACCTTTGTTTTAACCACACAAGATACTGCTATAAATAAAGTCAACCGATGATTTTAATTAGAAAAAGAAGTCTGCAAATTTTGTAAACCTGTAAAGGTTTCTTTAGAAGTGCTTCTACAGTTATTGCTAGCTCCTAACAGCTTGTGTGATGAGTGGGCCACACACCAGCAAGGAATCTTGGAAACTGCTTTTCTTTTTCTTTCTCCTTAGATATGTAGGATAGGTTTCAGTAACTGAACACCAACCAGCCCTCCTTCCTGTAACAGAATTATGACCAGATGAAAAGGAAAAGTTGATGGCTACAGTCATTTGAGTACCAAATATGGTGATAGAAATGCTGTAGTCATCCTATCAAGATCTGGCAGACAGGTTGGGAAGGGACTGTTTTCTTTGAAATCTCAGGCTCTGCAGTGATTAATCCCATCATCTCCCTGCAACAGAGAAACATTCGGAGAAAAAAACCATCTTTGCGATACAATTAAATAATTGCCTATATTAAAGTTTATGTCCACATTTTGTTCTTAAGATCACTTTTGTATCCACTTTGACTTTAATAAGCAGTATTTTATGAAATAAATTATATTCTACGGAAGAAGCTCGGACTTAGTAGCTTTTAGTTATCAAAGCAAAAGTTACTCACAGTCTAAATTTGTCCATACATGGCCTAGTTATCCCTCATGTATGATAAATTTTGTAAGTTCTAAATCTCTATCAAAAAAAAATTACCCAAGGCATTTGGTTCTGTAAAGTCTTTTAGGAGAAAACCTTTTACAAATTAAAAAGAAGTAAAGGGTGGAAGTTTTTCAAAGAGAGATCCAACCTAGAACTAAAGAAAAATTTCCTGACGATGAAACAATTAATCAGTGGAATAGCTTGCTTCCTGGAGTTGTGGGTGCTCCATTGCTGCAGGTTTTCAAAAATGGACTGGACAACCATTTGACCAGGACCTTGGGCAGAGGTCTTGAAGACCACCAAGACGCCTTTTAGTCCTATGATTCTACATTCTAAAAATAACTAAATCTGGATTGGAATAATAGCAATAGGAAATTGTGAACCTAGAAATCTAATGTAAAAGAAAAACAAAGAATTGGTACAGATCCATATTGAACTTCCCAGAACTGAGAAAAAATCAGTAGGGAATGGAGATTATTTAAGGCAACTAGTTCATTGGATCATGTACAGAGCTTCTAAGCCTGATTCTTAAATACACATTCAGCAGTTGCTGACTGCAGTATAAGTTGTATAAATGAATAAACTATCATAGACGAAACCCCACAAGAGGTCACATTCATAACTGCACATCATCTCATACATACAGTATCTACGGTAATGGCCAAATGCTTAAACAACTAGATTAATGCTTGTAGAACTAAAGTTTTGGAATCATAGAATCTATGAAGGATCCTTATAGATCATTTAGTCCATTTAGTTTGGGGGGGAGTAGTCCCTAAAAATGCTTCTGGCAGGTAATTAAAGAGAGATGGTAGCGAAAATGAACACACAGTATATGTGAAAACTTAAGTGTATAAAGTGATCTAACTCCAATGTTTGAATACATTTAAAAGAAAGCTTTATTCCAGCCCATTTTAGCCTTTCCCAATATTAGTAGATATTCTGTCCCTTCAGCTTTCCCACAAAGGAAACTCACAGAAGATCTGGGCGAAAGTGATGTATGAGGGCACAAAGAGCCAATCCACTTTTCCAGGAGTGTGTGAAGTCTTCCACCTTGATGCCATGGTAACTGGCAGTGTTTGATTGACACCAATTAAGAAGCTTCTCATAGGCTCTACTGGTATCTGGAGTAGGAGCACGGTATTGCAGAGAGAAAAGAGAATTGATATTTACTTATAAGAGTGTCCAATTCCCAGTATGTCTTCAGATACAAATTTTATTCATTCATTCATTCAATTTATAAAGGAAAAGCTTCTCAGCATACCAACATTTTTCTTCTTTTGTCAATGGCTGTTCAAAAGCAAACCATTATAGTTACTAGCAGAAATCATAGTGTTTATGTACCTGATACCCCTGAGTAGGTTACTGTATGACTGTATTGTTATTGTAATGTATAGAACAGTGGTTCAACCAGTCAGATGAAGATCTGGGCAACTTCATTGCCTTTAGGAAAGCCAACAAAAGTATATACAAAAATTATCTAGATTCACATGATATTCCCCTAAAGCAACATATACCCAAAACAATTCTACCTAGTTGCAAGTCCTAAGGAAGAAACTGCAAGCAGGATGATAAGGCAGATTAAAAAGTACTAGAGATAGCAGTGGCAAGAAAGCAAATATCAGTAAATTAAGATATTTGATGATGAAACACATCTATTTGGAAGTCTGGACAGCCATCTAGCAGATTCTTTACTGTATCCTACATTGCAGAATCTGCACTAAGTAGAAATTGGAAGACTGGAACCAATGAATCTCAAGGTTATTTCCAATTCTACAGTTCAGCCATTCCTATGCAAGACTCTGCATGGCTGCAGATGCCATTTTGTTAAAGCAAGAAAAAAAACGAGCATGAGCAATGGGATCCTTACAGCTGGAAGCTAGGAAGAAAACTACCAAAACTTGCCTTTGCAGACTAACTCTGGGCTGGCACGGCTTCTTCTCTTGTTCAGCTCCATTTCTATATCTCCCTTAATGTATAGTTTATGAACCTGAAAACAAAGGCACCTATTATTTGCTATCATCAACATGACTTAGACCCTGAACAGAACTCCAGCTAATCTCTATACTTCCCAAATCCACTCAATTCCTGAAATCTTCATCGTCCCTGTTCAGAAAATGCACCAAAACCCATTATCCAACTGACCAAACCTTAAATGTTAGAACAGCCAGCAAAAACATCTTTCAGGGAAGACTATTGCTGAGGTCCTGCCATCATAAATAACATCACTTTATACTTTCTATTATGTTTCTGGCTGCAACCAGCGCCAAAGTGATCAAAACTGCTATACTGTGTCAGGTTGCAAAGGGGAAGGTGGGCTTTACAAAGCCAATGATCAGGAAGACGAAACAACTACACCTTCTCCTCCATCCCTGCTTGTGGAAAAAGTACCTGAGCGGTCTTGATTGACTGAAGGTTGATGTTTGGGTATCGTGTGGTGGGATCAATGCTGTACTGATTAACGTTCTTGTTCATGTTGTCAGGTGAAGTCTGTGACAGCCGCTGATATATACTTTCTCTGGGTGGGGATTGAGCAGAAAAATATTCCATTTGAGTTCATGAATGAAGAGGCATATTTTATACTTGGAAATCAGAATCAACTCAGGCATAACTAGGCAAGCAATATTCCTTGTTCTTTGCCTCTTTTCACAAGAGTCATTCCTAACTCATTTTGCTGGCTCTTGCAGACATTATGAATATCAATATGTTATCCTATGTTTTGGGAAACATTCATTTGTTTTCCTCATGTAATCTTAAACTTTCCCCATGTAATTTTATTTTATTTTTTAAAATAATTTTTATTAAACAGTTTTTTAAAATTTTTGACACTTTTCTTCTTTACAGCATTTCAGCTTTGGTATACATCCAATTATATATCCCCCCCCCCTTTACATCAATTTAACTTTATCTGTACATGTGGTTTCATTCTCTTTTATACATATTAATATAATAACATACTAAATTATAATAATTCATTTGGGGTCGTATGTATTTTTACAGATTTGTTTCTAGTTTCTAACTCCTAACTCTTCTTCATTTGATCTTTTCTTAACTTTTACATCTGTCCTCTAACTATTTGTACCATTCATTCCATACCATATAATACTCTGTTTGTTCTTTATCTTTTGTTTCTTTTGTAAGTCTATCCATCTCAGCACACTCTAAAATTTTTCTTATCACCTTTTCCTCTGAGGGTATAATATTATTCTTCCAGTTTTGAGCCTACACTATTCTAGCTGCCATTGTAATATGTAATATTAAGTATTGTATTTTTTTTCATAATTTCCTGTGAGTATACCCAATAAAAATAATTCTGGTTTCCAATCTATTTACTGTTTAGTTATCTCCTCGAGCCATTTTTTTTTCTAATCCAATATTTTTTTGCTTTTGCACACGTCCACCACATATGATAGTATGTTCCCTTCCCCATGTAATTTTAAATGTCCTCCATTAACCTTGCCTGCCCTTCAGTCTATCCCACAGGCCCCTAAGCAACAGACTCATGATTTCCTTCATAGGGCTACAAGCTTTCAAATGGTTGTGTCTGGAGAGAGAAACAAGAAGCTACTGTTTAACCATTTTGATTCTTTTCATCCACTTTTCTACTGAGAATGTTCACTGTCTCCAAGCAGCTATTTTCCTTTCACAAGTTAAAAAAATAGAGCTTTTTCCTCAAACCAGGCCAAAAAAGAGCTGACGGGGGGTTGTATCAAACAAGTAAAAGTTGATAAGCAAGATTTTCTTTTTTTCTTTTTAATCCTCCTTCCTTTCTTCTGTGATTCTGCCTGCTAAAATTTACAGCATTCAAAGATGCTCTTTTAAAAATATATTTTGGAAAATGGTTTAGCTATGGATAATACAGCCACAGAAGGCAGTTAATATCCCCTACCCAATTGTACAGAATAACTGTGACCTCTAATGAGACTACAAAAGAACTCCACAGTTAAACATCCTTTTATGGATGGCTGGGGAATTCTGGGAGTTGAAGTCCACGCATCTTAAAGTTGCCAAGGATGAGAAACACACTCTCTCTCCCTCCCTCCTTTTCTCTCTCTCTCCCTCTCTCTCTTCCTCTCTCCTTCCCCCCCGACTCTCGAATCCTAACTCTGGAAATACTGTACCCCTTCTCAATATGCTCACCTCTCAGCCAACACATCCAGTGGGGATGCTTCTGAGGCCCATCTTTTTACCATCCAAGCAGCATCGAAAGCTGCCAAGAAACCTCTGCCCACACCAGTGCCCAAGGGCCAGAATGGCTGGAGAACAAAACAAAACAAAACAAACAAACAAACAAACAAGAGTTCAAGCAGTCTGGCTGCTCAGCAACACGGGATACCTCACAATGACTCAAAGACATTGAAACTGGGCAAATGCAGGAAGAATCAGATCTGGGTGTGAATCTTGATCCTGCAATTAGTGTACAACTGGTCTCACTGTGCAGTGTATGAGTTTGGGAACTGCTTGCTTTCCATGGGACTCCTTCCCATTGAGCTTGTTAGCTAGCAAGTTGAGCTCTGGAGGTTAAACCTACCTAGTAAAGGCAAACAAACGAATATGCAGAATTGAAAATCATCTGCATTCTGTCCAGGAAAAGGAGACACTCTGGCCTCAAAAAGTCCAAAAGCAAAACTATATTTATATACCAACCACCAAATGATATGGCTCGTGTCAAATACTAGTGAAGAAATGTCTGAGAAAAGTGCATAGCGGGGTGGGGGGTGGGGGGGGTGGAGGGGAAATCCCTGCATTCTGCTTGGTCTGGATTTTCATAATCCTTTCAAAAACAACCATTCTGCTTGCTAGAAGCTTTTTATAATAGTTCCCATTATAACACAGCTGACGTTCAGCAGATTTTTTTTCCAAGCAGCTCAGCTTTATTTACATGTTTCCATATGATGACCTTTGAGTAACTTTCAGTAATAATAGAAATGTTTATGAACAACCGTTGATAAAAAGTAAAAAAGCCTTTCCAGGAAATCATTACATTAAAAAGTATGCAAAATCTCCCCTACATAAAACAATGGGGCAGCAAGCCTGGAATGGAAAACTGTCTGTAGCCTTGGTTTCTCAATTAACCTAGAAAATTCTTAGCAGATGAACATTCAGTAATGCAAACTTTCTCTGCCTATATATTCTGAAGTAACACACACTGATTGTCCCTAACCAGCTGCTTTCCAGATGTGTTGGATTTCAACTTCCAAATTAGGGCTGAAGTTGTAAACCAATACGAGGTTGGGAAAGGCTGTCTCCAACTGAATGGGAGTTCCAGTCAGATAGGTTTGAAATATACATTTCTCCCATTGTGGAGAGGCCCTTCCAGATGTTAGTTCTGATCATACTAAGGACACACTTACCTCCACCAAGCAGTCCCCCACCAACCCAATGAGCAGCTTAGCGCCATTGCAGTCACGCACCAAAGCTGCATTTTCTGCACGGCTCATGCAGGTGAAGTCGAACATGTCAACATCAGGACGGTGGCGATGGTTTAGGGCAAATTGCAAAGTGGGCAACTGGTAGTTGGTCGAGAAGTTGGCAGCCTCTTTGGCATAAGTGAGAAGGGCTTCCTGGTTCACATTTTCTGGAGAGAGTAAGCTCTCTATGTCAAGCTTATCCTAGAAATATATAGATATTTTTTATCCTATAGTGATAATATAGAATAATAATTAAAGAGCCATGAGTTCTATTGCTTTAATTCATAAAGCAGCTATAAGCACAGGGTCTACTGTGTATGGAACCTACATAAAGCAGCTATAAAGCACAGGGTCTACTGTGTATGGAGCCTACTTGCTGGAGAGGCTCAGATGAGCAATCTACACTCTCTGGAGTGAGATGTGGCTCTTAGTCTCATATTGTACAATCTGATTACTCCAGCACTTCCCTCTGCTGCAGTCATAGAAAAACGGGCTATTTTTTAAAATGGCAAAATGAAAGAAATATTGGTTGAACCAAAATTGGGAAAAGCAGGAGGCATAAAGTTTAGAACTCCCAAGATATCAAGTTTCAGCATGGATTTAATACAATCAATACATTGAATATTTATTTTTGTGTCCCCGTCAAAATTTAGAAATTTTAATTTAATTTTAATCTCAACTGATTGTCAAAAGCATTCATTAAGGCAATTTATTAAAGGCAATTTAAGGAACCAACTTATACCAACAGTGAAGTTTTAATTATATTGCACTATGAGTGTGGCTATACCTGGACATAGCTAAAGATTTCTGGAATAGTTCATCTGCAGATTGGGAATTAAAAGGAACTAGCATCCTTTGTTATACATCTACATGTCACTTTTATATCTCAAGGACTATAAATCTTAATTATGTTGAATTTAGATTTCAGATTTATGAAGACATTTTTCTTCTGCATTAAGTGAAACATATATGACATACCTCTTAGCTAAAAGCTCAGTTCATATGTGCTTTCAAAAGTCATCAAGTTCAACTTAAGGCATGATTTATTGTTGGATCCACTGCTCCCAATGATTAAAAATAAGTTTCAAAATGACAAAGATATTACAGGACTTTGGCAATTTTAAAATGAGTACTTATTAAAATATTAATTCAATCATGGCATCTGCACCATCACTCAAAATGATGCAATGGGCCCCTGAAAAGGTTTCCAAGCCCTGTCATACATACATTTAAGATTACTCCTTTCTTTAGCAAGCTATGCTTCTTGGCTGTCATGACGAAGTAGTGAGTGTCATCTTTATAGTAGACAATGTTTTCCAAATCAATACCTGATATCGTTCAAACACAAGGAGAAAGTTACAGATAGACAAGTTTAAAGGAAGATAGTCACATTCATAAAGAGAAGGCTGCCACTGGGCAACAGCCACACAGGCTCTGAATTGCCTCTAGGGTCAAAATTAGTCTACAGCTCAGTACAATTGCTGGTAAACAACAGTGAGTGGCTATTGTCCTCATAACCTGCTTGCAGAATTCCTTGTCTTTTTGGCTATCTATTGCAGGAAACAGGTTGCTTAATAAGATAAGAAAATCCCTGTGGGATCATATGTATTAATGTCTTTCTTTTGTCACTGGCATTAAAAATACAGGTAGTCCTCAACTTACAACAGTTCATTTAGTGAATGTTTGAAGTTACAGCTGCACTGGAAAAAGTGACTTATGACCATTTTTCACACTTACAATTGTTGTGGAAACCCCATGCAGGGGTGAAATCCAGCAGGTTCTGACAGGTTCTGGAGAACCGATAACGGAAATTTTGAGTAGTTCGGAGAACCGGCAAATACCACCTCTGGCTGGCCCCAGAGTGGAAATTTTGCAATATCCTTCCCCTGGAGTGGGGTGGGAATGGAGATTTTGCAATATCCTTCCCCTGGAGTAGGGTGGGAATGGAGATTTTGCAATATCCTTCCCCCAGGAGAGGGGAGGGAATGGGGATTTTGCAGTATCCTTCCCCCAGGAGTGGGGTGGGAATGGAGATTTTGCAATATCCTTCCCCTGGAGTGGGGTGGGAATGGGGATTTTGCAATATCCTTCCCCCTGGAGTGGGGTGGAAATGGAGATTTTGCAATATCCTTCCCCTGGAGTGGGGTGGAAATGGAGATTTTGCAATATCCTTCCCCAGGAGTGGGGTGGGAATGGGGATTTTGCAATATCCTTCCCCTGGAGTGGGGTGGAAATGGAGATTTTGCAATATCCTTCCCCCAGGAGTGAGGTGGGAATGGAGATTTTGCAATATCCTTCCCCTGGAGTGGGGTGGGAATGGGGATTTTGCAATATCCTTCCCCTGGAGTGGGGTGGGAATGGGGATTTTGCAATATCCTTCCCCCAGGAGTGAGGTGGGAATGGAGATTTTGCAATATCCTTCCCCTGGAGTGAGGTGGGAATGGAGATTTTGCAATATCCTTCCCCAGGAGTGGGGTGGGAATGGAGATTTTGCAATATCCTTCCCCCAGGAGTGAGGTGGGAATGGAGATTTTGCAATATCCTTCCCCTGGAGTGGGGTGGGAATGGAGATTTTGCAATATCCTTCCCCTGGAGTGGGGTGGGAATGGAGATTTTGCAATATCCTTCCCCCAGGAGAGGGGAGGGAATGGGGATTTTGCAGTATCCTTCCCCCAGGAGTGGGGTGGGAATGGAGATTTTGCAATATCCTTCCCCTGGAGTGGGGTGGGAATGGGGATTTTGCAATATCCTTCCCCCTGGAGTGGGGTGGAAATGGAGATTTTGCAATATCCTTCCCCTGGAGTGGGGTGGAAATGGAGATTTTGCAATATCCTTCCCCTGGAGTGGGGTGGGAATGGGGATTTTGCAATATCCTTCCCCTGGAGTGGGGTGGAAATGGAGATTTTGCAATATCCTTCCCCTGGAGTGGGGTGGAAATGGAGATTTTGCAATATCCTTCCCCTGGAGTGGGGTGGGAATGGGGATTTTGCAATATCCTTCCCCCAGGAGTGAGGTGGGAATGGAGATTTTGCAATATCCTTCCCCTGGAGTGAGGTGGGAATGGAGATTTTGCAATATCCTTCCCCTGGAGTGGGGTGGGAATGGAGATTTTGCAATATCCTTCCCCCAGGAGTGAGGTGGGAATGGAGATTTTGCAATATCCTTCCCCCAGGAGAGGGGAGGGAATGGGGATTTTGCAGTATCCTTCCCCCAGGAGTGGGGTGGGAATGGAGATTTTGCAATATCCTTCCCCTGGAGTGGGGTGGGAATGGGGATTTTGCAATATCCTTCCCCCAGGAGTGAGGTGGGAATGGAGATTTTGCAATATCCTTCCCCCAGGAGAGGGGAGGGAATGGGGATTTTGCAGTATCCTTCCCCCAGGAGTGGGGTGGGAATGGAGATTTTGCAATATCCTTCCCCTGGAGTGGGGTGGGAATGGGGATTTAGCAATATCCTTCCCCTGGAGTGGGGTGGAAATGGAGATTTTGCAATATCCTTCCCCTGGAGTGGGGTGGGAATGGAGATTTTGCAATATCCTTCCCCCAGGAGTGAGGTGGGAATGGAGATTTTGCAATATCCTTCCCCTGGAGTGGGGTGGGAATGGAGATTTTGCAATATCCTTCCCCTGGAGTGGGGTGGGAATGGAGATTTTGCAATATCCTTCCCCCAGGAGAGGGGAGGGAATGGGGATTTTGCAGTATCCTTCCCCCAGGAGTGGGGTGGGAATGGAGATTTTGCAATATCCTTCCCCTGGAGTGGGGTGGGAATGGGGATTTTGCAATACCCTTCCCCCTGGAGTGGGGTGGAAATGGAGATTTTGCAATATCCTTCCCCTGGAGTGGGGTGGAAATGGAGATTTTGCAATATCCTTCCCCTGGAGTGGGGTGGAAATGGGGATTTTGCAATATCCTTCCCCTGGAGTGGGGTGGAAATGGAGATTTTGCAATATCCTTCCCCTGGAGTGGGGTGGAAATGGAGATTTTGCAATATCCTTCCCCTGGAGTGGGGTGGGAATGGGGATTTTGCAATATCCTTCCCCCAGGAGTGAGGTGGGAATGGAGATTTTGCAATATCCTTCCCCTGGAGTGAGGTGGGAATGGAGATTTTGCAATATCCTTCCCCTGGAGTGGGGTGGGAATGGAGATTTTTGCAGTATCCTTCCCCCAGGAGTGGGGTGGGAATGGAGATTTTGCAATATCCTTCCCCCAGGAGAGGGGAGGGAATGGGGATTTTGCAGTATCCTTCCCCCAGGAGTGGGGTGGGAATGGAGATTTTGCAATATCCTTCCCCTGGAGTGGGGTGGGAATGGGGATTTTGCAATATCCTTCCCCCAGGAGTGAGGTGGGAATGGAGATTTTGCAATATCCTTCCCCCAGGAGAGGGGAGGGAATGGGGATTTTGCAGTATCCTTCCCCCAGGAGTGGGGTGGGAATGGAGATTTTGCAATATCCTTCCCCTGGAGTGGGGTGGGAATGGGGATTTTGCAATATCCTTCCCCCTGGAGTGGGGTGGAAATGGAGATTTTGCAATATCCTTCCCCTGGAGTGGGGTGGAAATGGAGATTTTGCAATATCCTTCCCCTGGAGTGGGGTGGGAATGGGGATTTTGCAATATCCTTCCCCTGGAGTGGGGTGGAAATGGAGATTTTGCAATATCCTTCCCCTGGAGTGGGGTGGGAATGGGGATTTTGCAATATCCTTCCCCCAGGAGTGGGGTGGGAATGGGGATTTTGCAATATCCTTCCCCTGCCTTGCCCACCAAGCCACGCCCACAGAACCGGTAGGGAAATTTTTTTGAATTTCACCCCTGTCCCCATGGTCATGTGATCAAAATTCAGCTGCTTGGCAACTGACTCATATTTATGACCGTTGCAGTGTTCTGGGGTCATGTGATCACCTTTTGCGACCTTCCGACAAGCAAAGTCAATGGGGAAACCAGATTCTCTTAATAACTATGTTACTAACTTAACAATTGCAGTGATTCAGTTAACAATGGCATCAAGAAAGGACATAGAATGGGGCAACACTCATTTAACAACTGTCTTGCTTAACAACAGAAACATTGGGCTCAATTGCAGTCATAAGTCAAGGACTACCTGTATTCCGCTGTAATGTGATATAGAGCAACATAAATTATAGGATTTTTAAAAACCCAACCTGACTTATTTCCCCAAACAACATAGGTACATATATTGTTATATATTTTATTTTACATCATTGAAATTCATGGAAAAAATGGAGATCCTAAATACTGTTCCAAAAGATACAAGGAACAGTTTGATCTATTTGCTGAGTCACCTTCTCTGTTTCTGCTCATTAAAAACAATGGGACGCCAGAGGTTTCAATGCATGATGAAAAAACCACGCAGGCTAAAAGTTAAATGAAAACTCTCACCTGTTTTGTTACAGAGATTTTGGAAGAACTTCTGATTGTATATGCGAGCCACTCCACTTATCTCAGCCACCTCCATCTCAGTTCTGCTGTGGCTATTTATAAAATTGGTGGTAATGCCAATAGCCAATTTGCCTCGTGTCTCCTTCCTCTTAAAGCCTGTGAGAAAACATGAAAGAGAGCCTTCTGTCAACGGAGAAAAAGGAGTCAACCATACAGGAAATGGTCAGGGTAAGAATCAAAAAAGAGCAACATAAACCATACAGAGCAAACCATGCTCGATATGTATCCAAATTCATCCAAAATATAATTTTTGCTATCAGTTTTCTATGTTTCTATGGATGGAAACAGAACTAGCTCATATGTGCTGAAGCATCTACAAAGAATTTTCCACTTTATTTCATTTTTAATTTACTCTTTAATGCCTTTTGGAATCTTTTGAAATGATATCTACTATTGAAAGCAAGTGCAGCACAGATACTAGAGAGGGAAAAAACCCAACCAACCAAGCTGGACAATCACTTTTATCTTCATACTTAAAATTTCACAGAATCTGCTGGGGAAATTGAGCAAAATTGAGAAGAGATGCTAAAAAGAAAAAGAAACTGAAGTTTCTCTCTATAATCATGTGCTGCCTAATGTTTCACTCCTTAGGCACTGTTTGTTTACAATACTCCACATGACTGATATTTAATTTTAAAAAGTGATACTCTTAAATAGGCAATTTACTGTCACCATTTCATA
Organism: Diadophis punctatus similis; assembly: GCA_023053685.1. Lineage (NCBI taxonomy): Eukaryota > Metazoa > Chordata > Lepidosauria > Squamata > Dipsadidae > Diadophis > Diadophis punctatus. The sequence continues at coordinate 45,476,984 of JALIGW010000003.1, forward strand.
AACTTTTATATTCCAATGCTAAGTTTAATACAAATATTGGAGTTTCTTTTGTCATCTGAAAGGCTGGAAAAATGTTTCTCCAAACAATATTTACAATGAAAAAAAAAAGAGGCTTGGGGAAATCTCCACAATCACGGGCATCTATGGCTTTTTTATATCCCGAATTCTCCTGTCTAATCTCAGTTAAATTACATCATTCACCTTCGGTTTTTGGTACCAATAAGCATTCAGCTTTGAACCTATTTTTTTCAAGCTAGAGTTGCAGGTTCTCATTCAGCTGGAGCACTAGTTTTTCCAAATAATGATATTATAATATCTGTAAGAAGTCTCTGAATCTGGAGCTGTTTTAATAATGTCCCCCCCAGTTCTGTCCATCTATCGACTTGTGAATGTTCACACAACACTTATGAAAAGAGGATGCAAAGAGTGATAGGCCATATGTGACTGCTTACCTTACCTTCTGGCACAAACCTTCCACCACCAGCAGAGATGAGAACATCAAACTCATACTGGCTCAAGGGAGACGAGCCAGGCTGCAGGTCGGCTCTCCATCTACTGACTGCAATATAAAGATGAAATCAAGACTCTGGCCATGACGGCAGCAAATTAATTCCTTTTCACAGACATGCATGTTTATAAAGAAATCAAAGGCACATTTTACTGGCTCAAAGACCTGTGGCTGGCTGAAAATTAAGTAACCGTCCAACCTGTCTTGGCCCTTGCTAAGAATTAATGGCCCAATTTAACATTAATTCACACATTTGCTTAGAGAAGTGGTTCTCAACCTTCCTAATGCCATGACCCGCGCCCCGCCCCCGCGACCCCACTGCGACCCACCCCATCACCGTGACCCCCACCCCGCCGCCGCCATTTGGGTTCTTTTACCCTATGCGCAAAGCGTTCTGCGCATGCGCAGAGGGTAAAAGAAACCAAATGGCGGCATCCGGGCGAAGTCTCCTGACCCCTGTGAAAGGGTCGTTCAACCCCCAAAGGGGTCGCGACCCCCAGGTTGAGAACCGCTGGCTTATAGAGATGCAATTTTGCTTGCAGAGGGACCTTTAACTATAGTTTTAAATATGCGGGGGGGCGGGAAATCATGAAACTAGAACTGTTTTACAGGCTAACACTTTAGAGCCACGAGTAATCAAAAAGATCGGAAATTATTGGAGAGAAGCAACCAGTGCTGATCTCTTTCTGGTTTTATTTATATGGAAAGTCTGAACATCTTTAAACCAAACAGAATATAATCATGGAAGTTTTCCACGATGAGGGACCATCCCAAGTATACATTTGGAAACCTGAGTTCTTTTTGTCCTTTCACAGTACTATTAAGGTCTGATAAATGTTAGAATTATATCTGGGCCCAAATGCAACTGAACACTTTTTAGCCCCAAGTGTTCCGATTGCATTGCTTCTCTGCATTTTATCTTAATACAGCAGAAAAGCAATTCACTTTTAACAAGACAGCAGGAAAATCTATTATTTATGAAGAAAAGCCAATTCTCAGCACAAATAATAGAGTTGAATAAATCTCAACAGTTTTTCTCTTCTTCACCATAATTCATAGGTAGGATAATACTTTCCCAAATGCTCTCCTGAAAAGTTATGCTTTCACAGTTCTTCAGAAACATAACAAGGAGCAATTGGTTGAAATGTCTGAGGATAGGCTGATCCATTTGCTGTATAAGTCAGCACTCACCAACTGGTGGTCCACGTACCATTGGTGGTCTGCGAGAAAATGTTGGTGGTCCACAGAAAAAATATTTGCATTTTTATATTGCACTAAATACTATTTATCTTTTTTTAAAAAAATCATATTAATGGTCCACGGTATTTAAAATTATGAATTTAGTGGTCCCTGAGGTCCGAAAGGTTGGTGAGCCCTGGTATAAGTGATGGAGAACAAGGTTAGGTAAGATACTCTGCCTTCAAATACTCAGAAGAACTGAGTATTATTGATATTCTTACCCTGTCCACGAGAGTTCACTACTGGTAGAATAAGCCCCTTAAATTGTACACCGATGTGAACATGAACACCTAACAACAAGGCTACTTTCAGCAGGATCAACTGCAGCTGACGGATACCTACAGATATAATAGGAGCATACAAAACAAAAGAAGATGACCTATATATATTGATGTGTAAGTTCTCATTGCTACAAATGGAGCAGGAGGCTTTAGCCACTTCCTTTTTTATTTCAGGAAAATAAAAAGGCAAAATTATACTTCCAAATTATTTAAAAGTAATTCAGAAAAGGTGCTTTCGACTCTATGCAAGACCAGCATCTATCTGTTGATTGATTACATGCCATCAAGTTAGTGTCAACTCTTAGCAACCACATAGACAGACTTTTTTTTTAGGATGACCTGTCCTAACCTGGCCCTTCACATTCTCCAATAGTGCACAATTGCTGATGTAACTGAGTCCATCTAGTTTGCTGTTGCTCACCCCCTTCTCTTTCCTTCCATCTCTTCCCACATTACAGACGTCTCCAAAAACCTAGATTTTCACAAAACGTGTTCAAAATATGATTTGAGTCTGGTCATTTGGCCACAAATGAGCACTCAGGATTTGATTATACCGTATTTTTCGGAGTATAGGACGCACCGGAGTATAAGACGCATCTAGATTTTAGAGGAGGAAAACAAGGAAAAAAGTATTCTGAACCAAATGGTGTAGTAATATATTATTTAATAAATTACCAATGTAGCAGAATACTTTTTACAACCATGTACACTTTTTACAACCATATACACTTTTTACAAACTTCAAACTTGACAGCTTTAAGACTAGTGGACTTCAACTCCCAGAATTCCTCCTCCAGTCATGCTAGCTCAGGAATGGGAGTTGAAGTCCACAAGTCTTAAAGCTGTCAAGTTTGAAGTTTGTAAAAAGTGTACATGGTTGTAAAAAGTCTTGCCAAGTTTGAAGACCCTTGCACCCCTAACCCCTAACCCAGGGGTCTTCAAACTTGACAGCTTTTAGACTTGTGGACTTCAACTCCCATTCCTCATCTAGCATAACTGGAGGAGGAATTCTGGGAGTTGAAGTCCACAAGTTTGAAGACCCTTGCACCCCTTTGGCAAGTTTAAGACTTGTGGACTTCAACTCCCAGAAACTCTTAAACTTGCCAAGGGGGTGCAAGGGTCTTCAAACTTGTGGGCTTTGGAGTTGCACGACCATCAGCCGAGCGGATTCCAGCTCTAGAGCCACCCCAAACCCCCCACAGCTCACGAGCAGGCGGAAGAAGGGAAAAGCCCCTCTCTTCCCTGTTCCCCATCGGGCTGGGCTCCACCAAAGGCTGCCTCCCGGTCTCGCAGCCAGTTCCCTCCTGAAGTTTCAAGGGCTGAGCAGATCTGCGGCGCTGGGCAAAGGCGAAAGCGGCGGCTCCTGGTTTTCCCGGCCAAAGAGCGCTCGCTAGAGAAGAGCAGCTGGGGAAGCAGGCGAGGCGCGGTGGCAGGCAGGTGTCTGGGAAGCGCCGAGGGCAGCACGCGCGTCCAGGATGCCCCACTTTGGGCTTTCTGCTTAGGCGGCAGCTGGGAGTCACGATTTGAAGAACGCGATCCCGGGCCAGTTTTGCTTGGAGGCGCGTCTGTCACACACGCACGCACGCACGCACGCACGCACACACACACACATACACCTCCCGGGCTTCGGTTTAAATGCAGGGTCCCGTTTCTCCCGTTGGAGAAACTTCCAAAATGCTTGCTGTGGCGATGGTGTTTTCTCCGAGACCTTCCAAGCTCCTCTTTCTCTTCGGCCAGGATGTCTCAGAGGATCCCCGCCGTGGGAAGCATTTTGGAAGTTCCTCGTCCGACGGGACCCTGCATTTAAACCGAAGCCCGGGAGGGGTGTGTGTGTGTGTGTGTGTGAGTGTGTGACAGACGCGCCTCCAAGCAAAACTTGCCCGGGATCGCGCTCTTCAAATCGCGACTCCCAGCTCGCACGGGACGCACGGCGGCGGGGGCAAGCAGCGGTGGCGGCGGCGGCAAGCAACAGCGGGGACGGCAGGGGCAAGCAGCGGGGGGGAAGCGGCGGTGGCGGCGGAAAGCAGTGGTGGGCATCAGCGGTGGGAAGTGGCGGCAGCCATCGGCGGTGGGAAGCGGCGGCAGAAAGCAGCGGCGGGCATTGGCAGCGGAAAGCGGCAGGGGGCATTGGCGGCGGTGGGAAGCGGCGGCAGGAAGCAGCAGCGGCCAGTGGCGGTGGCCAGCGGCGGCGGCCAGCGGTGGCTGTAACATCCGGAGTATAAGACGCACCCAGTTTTTGACCCTCTTTTGGGGGGTAAAAAGGTGCGTCTTATACTCCGAAAAATACGGTAGTTTGTTTATCCATTTGTTTGTTTCTTAGAGTATTCTCAGGAGCCTTCAACAATCCCAAAGTTTGAACGTTTCAATAGTCTTTCTATCCTGCTTCTTCAAAATTCAACTTTTGCTTTCATTGTGTGTCACAGGGAAAACAATTACCTGCAAGATTCTGATTTTTGAACATATAGATATGCCATGGCATCAGAATATGTTTTCCAAGGCCTTCATTGCTATGTATCATTAGTCTACAATGCATTTCTTGACCGCAGTTTCATTTTCTGTTGAAAGCTGATGCTAACATGCAGAAATATCCATCACTTCAACATCTGTATTGGGTATTCTAATGTGGGTAGCTGTACCTGCTAGCACTAGTTTTATCTTTTTTGTATTTATTCTTAATTCCATTTTTTCCACTTTGTGCTCGACTTTCAGCTCATTTGCATGTTCAGTTGTCAGACTGGTATTATCAGCATAACATAGCTAAACTTTCGAGTACCTTTTCCTGCCCCTATTGAAATCTATCCTGTCCCCAAGACCTCTGCAAATCCTTTGTGCTGATATTGCTGGCTCTTGCTTAACAAAAATCCTGTGATATTACAGGCACTCCTCTGTCCTTGACAATTCTTCCTAACATACTTACTGATGTGATCCAAGGAGCCAGTGCAGAAACGGCCATAGAATTTCTTGGCTCCAAGTGCCCGCAGGTCCTGGATAGTGAAAGGCCAAAGATGCAGCACATTGTTTCGGGAAAAGATCTCTCTCTTCTCTACCACCACCACGTGTGCTCCAAGGAAAGCCAATTCAATAGCCGAGCGGAGACCACAGGGCCCAGCCCCGATGATTAGGCACTGAAAAACATGGTCACAATGAATCGCCAGACATAAAGAATTTGGCAAGACAATGCATATTTGACGGCACTAAAGCTAGATGGGAACTTTACACAAGACTGAGTACTATTACATCAAAATAGGAGCAACAATATGGTCTGTGGGATAGAAAGAGACATTACAGAGTCCTCTCTCAGTTCCCCATTTTTCCTTTCCTTTGCTATGGACAAAAGAATGTTAGCTAATGTGTTATTGTGGAACTTCCCTGATAATAAATTATCATTTACAATAATTGCTCACTAATTGCAGGAATTCTGCTGACAGTTAAAGGAACCATTGGTTTCTTCTATTCAGTCAGGCATCCTCTTCTACTCAAAGAAGAGAAAAAGTCCTACTTTAATCTTAGTGAAAGTTGGAATATAGCAACATTAAAAGTAATTGAAATGTAATATTTTTAATGTGCAAGCATTGAAAAATGCTTGGTTGCTTGAAAAATGGGACCACCATTTTTTAAAATTAAATGATATTTCCAGCCTGCAGGCAACCAAAAAGAGCCGAGGTGGCGCAGTGGTTAAAGTGCAGCACTGCAGGCTACTTCAGCTGGCTGCTAGTTCAGCAGTTCAGCTGTTCAAATCTCACCAGGCTCAAGGTTGACTCAGCCTTCCATCCCTCTGAGGTCGGTAAAATGAGGACCCAGATTGTTGGGGGCAATATGCTGAACTCTGTAAACTGCTTAGAGAGGGCTGTAAAGCACTATGAAGCGGTATATAAGTCTAAGTGCTATATTGCTATTGCTATCCGAGTCCTGTTAGGTCTCTTGACAAGTCACTGCAGATCCAGATGAGACTGCTACAAACTGCTCCCAAGGCCAAAATATATA